>OY856411.1:879880956-882630956 GCA_963693085.1 Alisma plantago-aquatica
AATTCAACCATATAGATGTGATATATGTCCTTTAGATTAGATATGTATAAAATACCACATCGGTCCAACAATCATGGATCGTCAACTAAAATAAGATCAATGGTATGTTCTGGAAACTATAGAAACTGTTGGACAATATTTAGTTGTATCTCATGATGTACATAATATATGGTCATGTTTCTCTATATATATCTAATCTAGACGATGTTGAATTAATCTATATGGTAAGGTTTGTTAATGGGCTTATATATATATATATATATATATATATATATATATATATATATATATATATATATATATATATATATATATATCAATTTAATGGAGGCACATGTAGCTTACATGTACCACCAAGTACACCGCCTGATATATATATATATATATATATATATATATATATATATATATATATATATATATATGGCCATTCATTCACTACTTGTGTTGGTAACTAAAGTTAGTTACTCGTGTATCTGTTTTGTAATAGGAAGGCACATATTTGTAATAGCACAACCAACATTGTAATGATATGACTAAAAATATAATAGAAAGAGTTGTTTTGTAATACTACCTAAACTATTGTCATATATACTATTTTTACTATATTCAGATGGACAATAAAATTTTCACGTTGTATTTATAAAATGAGTATTTGTATTATAATTTTGATTGTCTCATTACAATTAGGTGACTTTCTATTACAAAATAGATCCACGGATAACAAAGTTTGTTATCTGCGGGGGCAGTGAATATATATATATAGAGAGAGGGGGGGCTAGAATATACTCGAGTGTATTCTGGCCCAAATACACTCAACTTTTTAGCCATTAGATCGTCCATCTTGATTGACCGGCTGTTTGCTGCTCGTAGCAGTTTCTGACCCCACTGTTTTCTGTAACAAAGTCATCAAGCAATGCGTCCCCACCCCTCTGTGAACTTCCCCTTCCCCCATCTCTCTTATTTAGTCGCAGCCGTGCAACTTCATTCGTGGAAGTGATGCATACTACACCCGGACAAGCCTCTGCCTTCATCCACCTCGCCAGCAGTCGCCCGTCCCTCACCCACAGATGCCCGTCCAGTGGCCAGGAGCACTAGCCACTGCCGATCTCAACTTCCCCTTTTCTCCTTTTCTTCCAGAGAAGATACTCCACCGAAGCAACCGGCGGAGCAACCAACGGCGAGCCTAGTTGGCATCCTAGTCGCTAACATCCCGCCACATCCGCCTATCCACCATTCAACTATGCCAGCCGCGCCAGTAACAGGTGATCCCCATTGCTGCTTGCCCTCCTCTCCTCCTAGCTCCATCCATGGCAGTGGCCAATAGCTGCTAGAATTGCCACAGTTTACAATTTGTCGGCTCCAAATCCCCATATAAATCGTAATACATTGGTAAATCATGTTACAAAAATATTACTGCATATCAACATTGCTCACCCTTTCTAACTGATTTTTATTAGTTTAAATTCATTTAACAACGAACTGAATAATGGAAGCGCATTCCACTGTATCCTAAAATGTGTCCAACACTATTTATAAATTGAATGGAAGCATGAACACTTTCAAAATATGATATGCAAACATGTTGATATATGTATTTCTTGTGGTAGTGGATTTGTTTTTAAATTGAATTTTTCTAACTACACACTTGACTATCTTTTTGCTCAATAATCATAATGTTTTTTTCATATAAAATCTATGGAAGATCATATTTCTCCAACTTGGCTTGGTATGGAAGGCACTAGCACCACCCAAATCCCCCTTAATGGTTAGATCTTCTTTTCTTTATTAATTGGTTTTATATTGTTTTGATCTTTAGACAAATGTCAATGATAATTTTGTTCTTGTTTAGGTTTGGATTTTTCTCATGATGTCAATGGCATGACTGGAATAGATTGGTTGGGTTATGACCAGTCACTAGATGAAAATGAAAATCTAGTAGGAGATGAAAGAGTTTAAGTTCAATCTGAACTAGAACCTTATATGGGTATGGTGTTTGATAGTCTTGATAAATTAGAGGATTTTTACAATAAATATGAATACCATATTGTATTTAGCATAAGGAAGAAAAACCAATATGTTTCATCTAAAATTAAAAAAAATCATGAATAGGGTATTCATGTGTTCTAATGAAGGATTGCATAAAGTAAATAAAAAGGAAGACAATGGTGACAAGGGCACCCCTTAAAAAGATATCATTTCAAATAGAACATGATGCAAGGCACAAATGCGAGTCAAGCTAGAAGAAAACACAAAGTGGTTGCTTACAAGCTTTGAGAAAGAGCTTAATCATGATCTCACCAATAGTCCATCAAAAAAGAGGTTTATCCATTCACAACGTCGAATGTCTATTGAGGTTTAAGATTTGATTCATGCAATGCATGATCAGAATATTTCTAGTGCACAAATCATGTCACTTATTGATAGCCAGCAAAGAGAAATAAAAAATGTCACATTCACAAGAAAAGATCTAAGAAACACACTTGTTGATCTACGGAGGAGATACATAGGTGTTTATGTAACATCTAAACTGGAGTATTTCAGAAAACTACAAGCTAAAAATCCCACATTTTTCTACTCTGTGCAATTTGATGATGAGGGTTGTGCACGCACCATCTTTTGGCTGATGCTAAATCAAGAATGGCATATCAAATATTTGAAGATGTGATTACTTTTGACACAACTTACATGACTAATAGATACAACATGCCTTTTGCACCTTTTATTGGTGTAAATCATCATAAGCAATCTATTCTTTTTTATTGTGCTTTATTACGGGATGAGACTGTCAAGTCTTTTGTGTGGATATTTCAAAATTTTCTAGAAGTGATGTATGGAAAACAATCAAATGCTATTTTAACTGATCAAGATCCAGCAATGAAGAAGGCAATTTGTATTGTTTTTCCTAATGCAGTGCATCGTTGTTGCCAATGGTATATAATGAGAAAAGAACGTGAACATCTAGGTGTGAACTATGGTACAATTCCAGGCTTCACTAAAGAGTTCTGACCTTGCATCAATCACCCCATTACCATTGATGAGTTTGAACAAAGATGGGAGAAGATGATATCCTCATAAAATTTGAGTGACAATACACATCTAAGATTGTTGTGGAATATCAGAGAGAAATGGATACATGTATACTTCAGGGACACATTTTTTGCCAACATGTCTACAACACAACGAAGTGAGAGTATGAATGCAATATTCAAAGATCACGAGAATAATCATTTGTCCTTATTTAAATTTGTTCAAGCATTCGAGAAGGTGGTATAGAACCGGTATGACAAAGAGGATGAAGAAGACTATAGATCTAAGAATGGCCAACCAACATTATGGTCTTTATATTCCATTGAGAAACATGCAAGGGATGCCTACACCAGATCAGTTTTTAAGCTTTACAAAGAACAAATGAAGCTGACCTCATGCTATGACATAGAGGAGGTTAGTAAAGATTTTGTATATCACATTTCACGTGTAGGTGGTGAGGTGCTTGCCTTTATATCTAAGAAGAGCTATAAAGTACAAGTTAATCAGAATCTAGAAGAAATCTTTTATGAGTGTAAGTTATTTCAATTTGCTGGCATCTTATGTGCTCATATACTGAAAGTGTTGCTTAATCTTAAAGTTCATGAGATACCACCTTTGTATGTGTTGAATCATTGGACAATGGAAGCAAAATCCACAAAGACAAACCATTGTGTTAAAGAAAACCAGGTTGATGTTGATGGCAGTACCCCTTTGAGTAGGTATAATTCACTTTGTAGCTCTGCAATGCAGTTGCCATAGCTTCTCACAACAAGGACAATTACGTTATGGTGAAAGAGCTATTTGAAAAATCTTATGATGACATGCTGATTTTGTAAAAAAAACATGTGTCCGAGTTGTAGTGAAGAAGTCATACCATCCTCTCAAACACATATTCCAACTCAGGGTAGTCAATGTGTACCAAGAATCCTACATGTAGAAGATGAAATGTTGTTGCGAGATCCGCCCACATCTCATTGTAAAGGGAACAGGAAACCTCAATGATTAAAACCACAAGTTGAGTTAAAATCTAAAAAACAAAGAACTTGTAGTACATGTAATGGAAAAAGACATAATAACATGCAAAATAGGGGTATGTAACAATTTAATATTTATTTTCTATTTCTAGTCTAAGGGAGATTGTATTTAAACTTAAGTATAGGGTTATTGATTTCATTGGCAGGTTAGCAAAGATTGCTCGACTTCGGCTATACTTGGAGATATTTCTGAATCAAGTGAAGAATAGCTAGTGAACCATATTGGCTCTTGAATTGGCACTTGACTGAAGCATGTCGGCACTTGAGTGAATGTCAAATTTTTATATAGTTGTTGAGTCTTTTACGTATGTACCAATCTGTACTGAACCAGGTGGTTTATGGTTTGTGGTTTGTAATTCAAGACAGTAGTTCCATTCATGGCTCTAGTGAGAGTATGTTATGTACGTATCATATGTACTGAACATATTCTTATTTATGTACTATTTAGTTCTATTAATTTAAGGCAATAGATTAATGACTTGTTTTGCTCATAAGTTTTTCAACAATTGCAACATTTGTTTATGTGCTAAATAATTTTAATTGTTTCTTGGAGACAGGTGCTAAATAAAATTTCCTCTTCTCACCGAATTGGACTGCAGTATAGAGACCGGGACAGCGTGACTTTTTTATTTTGAATAAAGGATTTAATTACCATTCATTGAACCATTCAGACATACAACAATGCCTATGATGATGCAAAAGATGCAAATACACCAAGGTAACGAAGCATAGATGACCAGGACAGCGTGACTTTTTTATTTTGAATAAAGGATTTAATTACCATTCATTGAACCATTCAGACATACAACAATGCCTATGATGATGCAAAAGATGTAAATACACCAAGGTAACGAAGCATAGATGACCATGTGCAAAATATGCATTACATTGCCTTCATTCATTGATAAGACACGGAATACTGATCCATTACAGTTGTTCAGTGCACTAAATACATTACATTGCATTCATTCACACTTTGATCCAGCATACAAAAATACAAATATAACCCAGGAAGCTAATAGTACAACCAAACAACATATATATTTTGCACTTGCTCTTTGCTTCTTCATCCTAACCATCTTTAGTTCTCCATCAAGTTGCAAATTCTTAGACTCTTCTTTCGAAGTTGAATCACTCCATTCAAAGAAATTTCAATATGGACGTCCCTATAAACAATTGCAAACATTTTGAACATTCCACATAAATCCTTGCAAGGAATACAATAAGATCTACCTCTTTGTTGTAATTGGAACAACCAAAAAATGCCCGACCATAGTATTTTTGGGTCTTAGCTATTTTATATTCAACTAATTCACCACATTTGTAATGTTTGGACCCTCTATATATATATGATGCAATTTGCAGTTGTGCCATTTTCCTCACTTACAAAACCTTCCAACCAATCAGATTACAGCAATTTCAAAATGTTGCAACCTCCTTAACTCTCTCCCTTCTCACATTTTTTTCTCCATCTTTAAAGTTTTTCTCACCAAGTTAAAAAAAGTGGAGGTTGGTATTGAGTTTAGCATTATTTTTTTATTAGACACATATTTCTGTTGTTGCACAGTAACGTTATGACCCCTAAGTCAATGGATGTAGCATTTCTGAGGATTGATTTTGTCATCCAAAAAGGAATGGCGGCTCAACTTGTTGCCCGTCTGCCTTCTATTTCATTATAATCTTATTAAATAATTGACATTTAAATTGTTGTTTACATTTTCTTATCTTCCGCTAAGGGCCTGTTTGGTAGGGTGTAGCCTGACGACAAAGTGTGTGTTTGATGTACATTTTTACATTGCGAACTCACATAATTACACCCTACTACACCCAACCAAACTAGCCCTAACCACCTCCCACGAACACCACTTCATTCTCTCCTAATCTGACTAACCACGCCACGTATCAATTGTTTGAGGTACTCACTCCCTTAAATCCACGATCCACTAATTATTAATTCACTCAACCCCAATGAGAAGATGTGCACAGCGACTTCATCATTTCCGTATTTCACAATGAATACCAACTACCATCTCAACATTATCAATAGAATAACAATAAAACATTTTATTGAATTCAGCACTCACTCCGTCATGACCACCGGAAGGATGCCTCATTGATCCAATGCGATAAAAAACACAAGTTAATCACCTGCACAACTTCGGTTTCATATCTACAACAGCCTTCCACTTGAATCATGTTAGTTTTACTCTTCTCCAATCTCCTAAATTTTATATTAGACCATGTGCGACATGTATGTCTCACCAGCTCACTATCAACCTCCCGTTTCCATCTAAACACAAGGCTCTATTTTGTGTCATCCATATATCAATCATGTTTTAATTCAGGCACTCAACGACGATAAACTTGATTTATGTCGCCATCGTGTGCTAGGTAATATGAAATCAAATATGATTTGCTGCAATATTAGTTTATGTAATCCATTTGATCTGATAGTCATTGGGAGTGTTTGCCTAACAGGTTAAAAGATCGATGAGACAACGGGATGGAGATTTCTGGTACGCAAGGTGACTAACCTTCACTGTTGTTCATGGTGAGTTTGTACATGGTGGTGAAAACTAGAGCTAGATGGATCTACTTTTAAAGAAAGATGAGAATTGTATCCACATTTTGAATAAGGAAAAGATGCAGCACTTTCATGCAAGGCATTGTGTTTTTAAAAGATAAAGGAGTTTCAGGTAGCAAAGATGTAGATATCCCATACATGTATCGAACATGTACATATTTACTTGCCATAATTTTTTTAAATAAGTCAGGAAGTGTTTTTATTCATCCTACCATAAACCTTTTGTGGCTCTACTATTCTTGTGTGTTGTTTACAATTTTATACAATCATAAATACACATATAATCATTCTTCTCTTAAACATGACTGTAAACTTCATTTTCAATGGCGTGTATATGTAGATAAACTTGAATGGAATCTTCAAGCTTTTTTTCATAGTATTTTCTAACGGGGAATGTAGGCTAAAGCAGTGCTTATATCATCGTTTAGTTAACAAATTTGATCACTTTGCATCCCTTCTTATATGGTAGTTGAATTTTCCACTAAAAATATATTCATCGTGTTACCTGCCTTCATTTAGGCAGAAATTGTTTATATAAAAACCAAAAATTTATCACATTCTTTGTTATTTCAAATAATATATATGTAAAACATAAATTTTTATATATATTGAAAATATATTTGTTAAGTTTTACATTTGCATGTATATTATATAATTTCTAAAAGCAAGATTAGATAATAAATGGAGTCATCGATTATATAAAATTGATTAACATTAGAAAATTAAAATATATATGATATATAATGGATAAAAGTATAAACATTTGATTATAAAAATAATTAACTAATAATGTCAAGATGTACGATAACTTGAAAGTTTACATGTTACATCTATCATGTTTCAATAGTGTTTCAGTGAAAATTTGATGAATATATTTGATTATGTACTTATTAAAATCAATGCATTACTGACTTGAAGTATATTTATAAAGTAATATGATAGGCATTGATATAGATTCAATACCTTTACATTTGTTGAAGAGTTCAAAAGATTTGTGAATATTTGTTTATATTCAAAAGCAAGATCTTAGAAGATGTAAAATAAGATTTAAGTATGCCTCTTCCAATGACATAAGAATTAACATGTTATTATTATGATCACTCAAATTTAGAAAACTTAAAAAAGTAATATTTTATAAATGTATGAATTATTTAAAATAAATACTTTAAGCATATATTGATAAAATTCAAAATCTGGGCATAATTATTTTTCATGGACAAAAGTGGCACGTTGTTTTAGAAATTTCTTTAAGTATGTCAATGATAAGTTGAGAAAGCAATTAACAATCGTATAAGAACACTAACATAATAAAGTTTCTAATATGACATAGATACGTTAGATATTAGTGAAAATAGTTTGATATAATTGAAGACATGACACAAAGTGGATGTGGATTAAAAAGTTTGTATGACTTCAATAAACATACTTGATATGAAGTCTATTGCAAGTGGTACTTCAATAAGTTCCGTCAATCCTTTACTAATGAACAAAAATATACTAAAAGGGTGTTTTATAAACTGAAAAGTAAAATGTTCAAGACTTAAATTGAAAATGACACACCCATAGGTAGCACGTGCATAACTTACTAGTGTGTGTGTGTTGTGTGTGTGTGTCTATACATATATATATATATATATATATATATATATATATATATATATATATATATATATATATAAGGGTTTCTGCTCCCGCTTCTCTCTACTCTTTCTCGGCAGCTCCCGTTAGGGGGAGGGAGCGCCGCCTCGGTGGCTTCCTCCCCCTGGCCCCCAACAGCTTTCGTGGTCTGAACAGTGAAGCGTGCAGCGACTCGATGAAGAAGGAAGTAGCTTGGGCGTCGTCTCGGATGTGTTGGTTTGGTGGAGGGTTGCGAAGAGCCGCAAGGTCCAGATCTGAGCAAGAGGTCTCACATTTCATCTCAGGCGACTCTACTTCGTTCAGGAGAGACGGGTAGAGAGAGCCTTCCCCAATCAGGTATGGGAATCGTGTGCTGCTCCATCCGCACCTCCCCTTCCTCTCCTCTGAGTGAAACTTGGGTATTCCTGGGTAGCGACGACCTGACCACAGTCGGCTACAGCTCCCATCACCAGGACTCCAAGACAACATTCGTTGCCATTGATCAACGGCTTTGGGCTCCGCGTCCTCTCTTGGGCGTCGTCGGGGATCCTCCTCGTCTTCATGCTCTGTAAGGTGGAGGGGCGGGGGTCCTTGATGGGCGGCTCGATGGCAGCGGATGTTTTTTGCCCGACGAGTAGCATCCCCGAGAATGTGTCTTGTTTCGGCAGCACCATTCTCAAAGGGTTCGCTAAGATTTCTGTGCAAGCAGCCGATTATACCTTTTGGCGATTCCAGTGATAGAGGCACCCTCAATGGTTGACCGGGTTCCCCCTGGTCTGCTCGGAGTTGCGGCCTCATCTCTGCAGTAACAGTGGCGCTCTTTTCTGGGGCTCAGGCCCTATATCGTGGATCTAATTCTTCACATCTGGCTGAAAGGGGACAGGCGGGGTCCTTGATGGGAGGCTTGGTGGCGGCAGATCTTCGGTCCTGGTCCGATGTCGCTGTGTTGATCACGGTCACATGGCGATGCGTGGGATGGGTTAAGGGGGGCAGTTTTCTTCTCCTTCCCGGATCTCCTATGCTGCGTGAAGGAACACCCTCGTGGTGTTTGATGATTTGCCTCTGCCAGATAGTAGCGTGAGTTTGCCTAGATTTGCTTCCAACGGTGGAATTTCTGCTTCCTTCTTCCCACTAATTTTAGGGAATAGTTGTATTGTTATGTGTGAGGGAGGTTTGGTGGGCAGGTGTTTTGCCTTTGGATGTCTGTTGTCCTCGAATTTCTTCACGATAGATGTTTTGGTAGGGTGTTGGTTGCAGTTGCAATTGGTGTTTCACCCTTTGGGTGCTTGTGGTGGTGCTGCTGTGTAAACAGTAGCATTCACCGCTTGGTCTCTGCTTCTTGCATAAAGAAATAACCAGGTGAACCTTGGACATTGGCTTCAGTGGTTCAGGCTGTCTTACTTGGTGGATTAGTCCATACAACTTCAGGGAATGAGGATAATGGCCAGTGTGCGATTGATCAGCTACCTGAGTCATTCTGTTCTGAAGGATCCAATGTTGTGTAGGTCCTCTTTGCGGTTTCCTTTGCTTGCCAGAAACTCAAAGACCTGGATAATAGGAGCGGAGAGTTTCCTTCTATATTGCTCCTGAGATTCCCAGGCTGCTGAAGTGATGTTTCGGCTGCACATGTTGCCACAATTTTAGAGGATGAGTCTATTGCCAGTGATGGCATGTGTAGTTAGGATAGTCTTTTCAGTTTCTCTATTATCTCTTGAGTTGATATTGCGGGTGTGTTTTCTTCTTTTATCTAGGTAGATGGCTACTGTGTAGCTTGTGTTTAGATTGTTTTCTCTGGTTTTTTTGGATGTCTTCATCCAGGGCTGTAATGGGGGTGCAACTCTTTTGTACCCAAAGTTTTAGGCACCAAATTCTTTAGTAACAGGATTTTTTACCGACCAAAATATATATATATATATATATATATATATACATATATATATATATATTAGATATATATTATATGTATATATATGTATATATATGTATATATATGTATATATATATATGTATATATATATATACACACATACATATATATATAGAGAGAGAGAGAGGATTGACCATATGTCAAGCATTTGGAGGGTGAGCATAAAAGGCATCATTTCTAGCTGGTCATTTTTATGAGCTACAAAAAATGGTATGCCTGGTGTGTAATTTTAGTATTTGATGCAATCTTTGCCAACGACTAAAACTGATACTGATTGTTTTGTCCACTAACATCGTCCATCAATCTTAATCAACTTTTTTTTTCAAACAAAACTATGTTGTATTTTAGCTCATGTTTTCAGTTGTATTTCAAACCTCTCAGCCATTTCATTCTGGTGTGTGAGTGGGTGCTATTTATCATTTCTATTAAATGAAAATTTCTTTATTTTATTTTGTTTGACGACATTTTAATTATATTATTTGGAAATCTGAAGATACACATCTTAGAAAAGAAATTGTGTTAAGCCAATCAAACCATAAATTCCTTTGAATTAAATCTACCCATAGTTCTCTAGTCGCTATGTCTCTTCGATTCTATTTTGGGTGTGCCCAAAGAACCATTTTATTTGTGACTT
The DNA here is from genome assembly GCA_963693085.1 of Alisma plantago-aquatica. Classification (NCBI taxonomy): domain Eukaryota; kingdom Viridiplantae; phylum Streptophyta; class Magnoliopsida; order Alismatales; family Alismataceae; genus Alisma; species Alisma plantago-aquatica. Next base: position 879,891,783 of record OY856411.1, read on the forward strand.
AGTACCCAATAATTGTTGAAGAAGACTTGGTTGTTTGTTTGCCAATTTGAGGGGCTATATCCAGCTATAAAAGGAAGAAGTCTGAGCCCCTTTTCTAACAAACTAAAAAAAAACACAATAAGTGTTTGTTGTGTGCGATGATTACTCTTGTTGTGTACTGCTCCCTGCTGTTGTGTGTGGTCTTATGCTTGTCCATTTCTCCACCTTCTCCCAATACATTCTTTCCCAGTCTTCTCCACCCAATATTGTGTAACGGAGAGTATTTCATGTGGCTTACGGTGATGTTCGAGGGCCAAAGGACTGTCATAACATACTCAAATCTAAATATATGACTTAAACATACCTTACTCTACATCCCTTATAATTATGTTAATATATAGTATTTTTTCCTAATTAAGGTATATTATGATAATTTGAAGTCTAATAATATAATGTAGTTGAAAAAGTCTTTACATATGGGACATTAGGATGATACATCCAAAATAAATTAATAAAAAGAATTGGTACACCTAATATGTTTGACTAGAATTTATCCCTCTAGAATCTTATATGATTAAAAGATTAAAGAAATAATTTGATAGGAAATAGTGTGTTACCATTGATTAATTATGACTAAAAAAAGATTTAATGAATGTTTAATGTACAATTAATAAACTCGAGTCTCAAACACTTTCAAAGTATAAAACTAATGGCAAAGTCGGGTTCCTTATATCCAACTTAGCCTATATGTCAAATTTCATGTCATTTGAATAAGGCTTCCTCAACCAAATGAACTAGTAAAGAATCACACTAAAACTTATATTTGATGGTTATAAAGGCACACTATTTTCATTCATACTTTATTTAGCGACTTGTCACACAACCAAGCCCATCTCTGCTCACAAGTCCAGCGTGTAAGGACCCTGACCTCCATTTTGGGCTTACCCTATTTGTTTTGCCTAAACCATGTGCTTAGATGCCTACCCAATCACCTGAGTTGTGATTAGGGTTCTGTTTATGCTTCGTTGGGAGGTTGAGGTGCAACTTGCAATTTACCCAAGTTTTAGGGTTTGTGTGCAAGTTTGTCACCTTGAGAGATACCTTTCTCTCTCCTTGCATCCTCTAGGTTTGAGAGGATGGGTTGGGTGCCTTGCTTGGTTTGTTTTGAGCCTTGTTTGATCTTGGTGTCGCCTTCTTGCTTGGTGTGTCGGTCAAAGGGTGTGTCGGCCAAGAGGTGTGTCAGGCAGGGTGTGTCGACCAAAACGTGTGTCGGGCAGTGATTTATCGGCCATGGCACCATGTTGGGCGATACATACCCTCTTAACCTAGCCTCGTTTGTGTCACCATTCTTTGGACAAGTGGTCATTGCTTTCCTAGTTGGTGGCAATTCATGAGCATGTAGCTTGGGATGCTAGCAAGGTGGCATAGTTTGGAAAAATGGTGGTTTGGGCGAGCACGTGTGGAGCAATCCCCTAGTGGACGCCCACTTAACCCCCTTGTATATATCCCTTCTTTGCTAGCTTGGGATCCCTTTAGCTCCTTAGTTGCTTCCCTTCTTTCTTGGTGACCGATATCTCCCCTTGGTAGAGCTTGGTGGCCGATCTCCTTGGTGGAGTCTTCTTCTTCCTCTAGTGGTGGTCGAAACCCTAGATGTGCCTTGCTCCTTCTCCTCTTGTGGTGAGTATCTCTCCTTATCCTTGGCACCTTCTTCTTCTTCTCTCTTTCTTTTTCATCCATGGTGGTTATGGAGTTCTCTTCTCTCCTAGTGTTGGCCGAAGGTGGTGCCTTGGAGCTTGAAGCTTGGTGCTTGGAGCTTGAGGAGTGTGCTTAAGGTGGGTTACATAATTCCTAACCCTACTATACTACTTCTTTATCATGTTTCTTTGCTATATGTTTTGGCCATGTCATCTTTTAGCTATGTTTCTTGCTTTAATGGTTATAAGGTTGCCTTAGATGTACCCTAGACCTTGTTTATATGGTTGCCTTGGGTTGGCCGAACCATTGGATGTGGAGTTCTTCAGGCAAACCCCCTCTCTCACTTAGTTGTTGAGAGGTGAGCCTAGGGTTTCCTAATTCCATGGTGAGTGGAGTTTTAGGTTGGATGGTCGATATGGTGATGGACCTCCTTGTTGGCCGATAGGTGATGGAAGTTGTGCAAAACCCCTCTCTCACTTAGTTGTTGAGAGGTGAGCCAACTCTCTTGATCTTTTAGGGCTTCTTGGTGGCACTCTTGAGGTTGAAGATGACCAACCCGTCATGGCCTTTGAACCTTTGCACGATACCCTAAGTAGTGTTTTGCCTGATATCCCTCTTCTAGGGTTTAGCCTGGGCGACATGCTAGGTGAACACCTTGTGGACCTCTTGACCGATATGGTTCCTTACCTGAGATGTGGTTGGGCAATATGCCTTGGATGATATGGTGCTTGGTTGGCATCCCTTCTTGAGTGCCATGGGCGACATGGTTAGGCCATGCCTTATCGGTTGAGCAACACCCCTCCTTCCTTGAGTTGTGAGGTGAGTTCCAATCCCTTGGCCGGCATGGTGCTTCCCGATATGGACTTGTGGTTGATGTAACCCTGGATGGGTGATATAGTGGCTTGTTCCCTTGACCAGTATGAGTATGGTAGGTAGATCTTGTGTTGTGTTGGGCGTTATGGTTTGTACCTTGCACGGCACTCCCCTAGTTGTGTTGCCCGACATGGTGCCCTAGTGGCTACGTTGCCTAGAGCGAGATGCAGCTTGGGTGTTAGGGTTTGCTGCTTTGGGCGATATGGGGTTTATCCTTCATGCCCGATACCCTCTTACACCTAGATGTCTAGTGTTGCCTGATATGGTTGTTGGTCGATAAGGATGTTGAGTAATCTAGTAGATCCTACCCTGGGCAATATGGGAGCTCCTTGGGCACCATGGTGAGTTGCCCATGATGTCTCTTGAAGGATGGTAGTGGTGTATCTTGGGTGATATGGTTTTTGGTGGTTGCCTGACATGGAAAACCCTAACCCTAGTGGACGATGTGGGGTCTTGGCCGATACACCCTTGTACATGGATGCCTGATACCCTCTTATGCATGGTTGCACGATATGCTGGCTTGGTACCCTAGGGTTTTGGTGGTGACTGATATCGTTTGGGTGAGGGATGGTTCTCTACCCGATATCCATTTAGTGAGGGTAGGCAACACCTTTGGTGAGGGATGCGCCTAACCCGGTAATCCTAAGATGGTGAACTTGTTGTCTTGACCCCACATCTTTGGTTCTGATGATGAAATATGAGAGTTGGGTTGTACCCAGTAACGTGGTGGTTACCTAAGGTTGATGAGATGACAAGATCATGGTTGTGTTCATGATGTTATGAGATATAGGGCATGGTGGATGCTCACGGTTAGGTAACAAAAATATAAGTTGTTTGACATACCATCTACAGCTTTATGCTTCATGTGTTTATAATAATGGATGTTGTTCCAAACCTATGCACCTTAAATCTTAATGACATGAAATTCATAATATGTTCTCTAAATATCTGTATTTGTTGATCAAGTTACCTCTCCGGATATGCATTCTAACCATGCATGTATTATCAAATGAATTCATAGCCAGGTAAGAGCTATGAGGTGTATGTGTTTTGTATGACGCGGAATAATGATGATTCCTTGATTAATGAGATAACATGCAACACCAGTATGATGAGAAAGTTCTGGTGACCTGATAAAGGTTGAGTGCCGTATTGAGGTGTTATCCTCTGATGATGAGATGAGGGATTGATATCCCATGATGATGTATGATGATGAAGCTTTGAGGGCAGTAGCATTATGTGGAGAGAGATTGAGATCCCATGGCAATATGATAATGACAGTAATGGTACGACACAATGTTGTTTATGTTTTATAACCTGGTTGCCTCAACAATCCACTTAAAATATACTAATTAATTACAGAAAAACATTTCATGCAGCTTGCCCTGGCCATAGATCCATCATCGTTAGTAGCTGGTGATGGTGAAACGGGTTCTCCTACGGGTTAACCCGGAGCGCATATTGTTGAATATGTGGGGTTTCTCCTAGCCAAAAATAGGAGGATTAGAGTACAACTTCATTTGTAGACTCAGTATGGTTAGAGCATGGTGAATAGGCCCATGGATCATTGTGATGGAGCATGAATGCGTTCATGGCTCAGGAGCATAGTGAATAGGCATGTCGCTCAAGGTATGCTAGCACTGAGACATGTACCAAGGCGGGCTAGAGAAAAGGGTAGCCTACGGAGCTGACCCTGTGGCTGAGGCCTCTTAAGCAAGAGACTGTGGCCCTGCTTTGGATATCGTGCACTGACCACGAGGAGGTGAGGTCATGGAGTCTGGCTGTTCTATTGACCTTGTATGGCACTGGTTTTGGGCTTCACAGCCGAAGGTTGGATTTGAGTGGTACGGCTCACTTCCTTAGGGCATAACAAATCATAATCCAGCCGTATAGTATTTATTTCTTAGGGCAAAACACTGATCATTGGTTGAGGCCTTGTTGTATAGTTGCTCTAGTTATATCTTGCAGTTAATTACATGTTCCTCATATCTTATGATAAGTTCTTATATAGCTTATCTTGTCAATCATGTTCCTTAAGAAATGTCTGGTTATATGCCTCCCGGATATCTTGGTAAGTTGTTAATAAAGTTAGTTATGTTCAGTATGCTGCATATATGAGCTGCTTATATCAGTTATCAGCTTTATCTGTTCTAGCTTTCCTGGAGTTTTATAGTTCGGCGGGGAGTTATGTTTCTCGCTGGGACTGTGTGTCTCACCCCGCTGGTTTTAAACCTTTTTAGGTGATTGTGCTAGACGTGGTGGTGGTCCTGAGGTTGTGGCCGAACAGTAAGAAGAACAGTAGGAGGCAAGAGATGGATATGCTGCTATTTTGGTTGTTTTGTAGTAGAGTCCTAGAGTCATCCCTATACTCTCAGGTCCTTGGAGGTGTTTTGACGATGTTTCACGACGTATAGCTGATGTAGCTTGTTTATCCTGTTGTTGGCTTCATATGGCATGTTTTGTATATAAACATGTGGTGAACTCCTTATACATATGTGACAGCTAGATTCTATGAACTGTGCACACGTATCTAGGTTTATGTATGTTTATATAACATGTTTCCTTACAGGATAAGGATCTGGATGTAATAGTTTCTTTATTATCTGCTTTCCGCAATCGGTTTTAATTTACTCGTGTTTCTAGTAACATGTGGTTTATGGATGTTCTACACATTTTCACGTGGCATTTCGTTGTCTGTGTGATAGCGGGATGTCACTATAAGTTTTGGTATCAGATCTCAAGGTTTGCTAAGTCTACATGGATCTAGGACTAAGCTTGTGTCTGTTCTTGTGAGTTTTCTAGATTTTATTACAACAACCTTCTACCCCCAGTAGAAGATAAAGCTTAAAGATGTTTGGAAATCATGAAGAACATGTTGCCGAGAGAAGTGATGTTGCATTTATTGATGGAGCATGAGTGTAGGCACATGAAGATCAGGTGCTTGAGGTCCCCCAAATCGATCCAACCATTCTTGAGAATCTTGTCTACCAGCACCTTATGGGATAGGTAATGGCTACAACGAATCTCATGGTGGAGAGATTGCCAGTGCCTCCGCTGAGAGCACATGCTCCCCATGGTGAATCTTCAGGTGTTGGGAAGACCTTCGAGCGGCTTCGTTGAGTTAGAGCTTCAGATTATGTTGGAACGACTGATCCAACAGATGCAGATCTTTGGTTCACAGGTCTTGAGAAGACCTTCTGGATCCTCAACATCCCCGAAGCAGACAAAGTCAAGCACGCTGTCTACCTTTTGAAAGGAAGTGCTGGCCACTGGTGGGCCATCGAGGAGGAGAAACGGCTTGGTGAGGTAATCGGTTGGGACGTCTTCCGATGGGAGTTCGTGAGTCGATACTTCCTGAAGACCTATCTGGATGAAAAGATCAGTCAGTTTGAGCGTCTGCGCCAAGGATCTTTGAGCATCATCGAGTATGAATCCAAGTTTATGGACTTGCTAAGGTTTTGTCCTCACATGGCGACGACAAATGATGAGAGAATCAAACGGTTTGAGAAAGGTCTGAGTGCTGAGCTGACGACACTTGTTGCTGCTTTAGAAAATCGAGAGCGGTTTGCCATGTTTGTGGAGTCTGTCCGAAGGTGTGATAGACCATTCGAACAAAATGTCATTAACTAAGCGGAAGCAATCATTAGCAGTGGATTACTGAAAATCACTAAAAATTAAAACCATCTGCAAAGAGAACCATTCACAAGAAAATTCTTTTAACAGGAACCAAAGTATTTCAATTACATCCTGGTTCATAAAGTACATGTCATGTATCATCTCTTCTCGAAGATTACAAACATCAGCTTCCCTATTAACATTTGTACATAGGCAACAAATAACCTCGAGGCATCAAGCCAAAATCTCATATTGATAACAAAAAGCACTAACTACTGACTCCAAGGACCTGAGAGTACAGAGATAACACATAGGACTCTATATACAAGACATGATAGTCGGTGTCTCCACCTGGGGTATCATTTTTATCCCTGTTGTTGTTGTCCTTCCCTTGTTGTAGGGTTTCTACCTCCTCATCCTCATCCACCTAAAAACATTGGATCCCACGGGGTGAGTCAATTGAAATTGTCCCAGCGAGAGATATAAATCTCCGCCAGAAACATTATTATTGTAGTTTAATAGAATAAAACTGAGCAGAGGAATCATATATATTCAAAAGCAGGTAATTCATTGTCTAAGTAGATTAGAACAATATCCTCATTTTAAGAAACACATCTATAATTGATAAAGTAGCAAGTCATTTATCCGATAAGGAATATGAAGAACATGTATATCATTTATTCATCTAGGATATGCTAAGCAAGGTAGCATCAACCAATGATTCTCGTATTTCAACCTTAAGCAAATACACTACACGGTTGATTACATTTTACAATCATAATTAATGCCCTGAGGAGATGAAGTATACCGTTCATTCTCCAACTGACCACGATTACGTAAAGCATCAATTCCATACATAGGTTAATGGAAGAGCCAGACTCCATCACCTCATCTGTCTCGGTCAGTACGAGATCATATGCAAGACATCTTGTGTCTCTGTTAAATAGCTTTCTAGGGTATACTGGCAACTTCGCTATAGAGTTATAGTTGTAGCATATACTCTCTTCAGGCTATGGCCCGTAGCCAATGCTTGGTATTGTGGAGTTATGGCCCATAGCCATACTCTTATTGGGATATGGTCCATAACCATTCCTGTGCATAGGATATGGCCTGCAGTCATTCCTATGAGGCGTAAGGATATTTTCACCCATTACCCCCACATATTCAAAAATATGCATTCCAGGAATTCCTATAGGAAAACCTATTTCACCATCACCAACTACTGACGATGATGGATCTATGTCCAGGGCTCTACATGGTAAGATTTCACTTGATTAATTAAGTGTATTACATATTCTTTAAGCATCAGCCAGGTTTTCAAATAAGAATTATTATGACAAATTCTATAAAGAAACAATACTCCTTTAAAGTACTTTTCAAGACTTTATAAAGCATTGAGATCTCAATCCCTTATCTCATTACTGGGAATTCACATCCCTCAAGAACACCATCATCACATTTGCTAGATCTGGGTATTCAACCCCTTAGTTCATCATTGAACATGGTTACCATTATCAGGTAACTATTAACTCCAGGTCATCTGACCAAGGTATTCATGATATTTTTTACACAAGCATTTCACATAACCCACCAGGTATATTCAACTTCTTGTCACCTGTCACTAGGCAATAAATAAAGTAATGGCTCACAAGGCCCATTACCATCATAATTCATACCTGGTTATGCTCATCATCTCCTGATATCTGCATGGTTAGTACACTTGATAACAACAATATTAATCACATGTCAACAATATAAAATACAAAGATAACATCACTATCCCCTCATTAGGGTTAGGGTTTCTCATCTTTATCAATTAGAATTTCACATCACATCACCATATATTAGGGTTTCACATTACATTACCATGTATTAGGGTTTCGCATCCATCACCCTATATTAGGGTTTCACATAACATTACCCTGTATTAGGGTTTCACATCACATCACCCTATATTAGGGCTTCACATAACATCACCCTATATTACGGTTTCACATTACATTACCATGTATTAGGGTTTCACATCACATCACCCTATATTAGGGTTTCACATAACATTACCTTGTATTAGGGTTTCTTAATCCCATTATTCAAAATTTGGGTTAGGGTTTTCTATTTCACATCAATTAGGGTTTCTCAACCATTACCCATGATTAGGGTTTCTCATCTCTCTCAATTAGGGTTTTATGATCACATTATCCAAGATCAATACCCTAATTCAAAATTCCATGCACTTTGGAGAATACATTGATATTACAATTAGTATCCAAAACCTAACTCATTGATCCACATGTCTATAATTACATAATACCTTCATAAGTATTCAAATGGACTTCTGAATTGTAATTTTCTTTATTGGTTAGGGTTTCCATTCTCCATTGATTAGGGTTTTATGATTACCTTACTAATCCAAACCCTAAATCAGTGCTTCCATATATCTTGGAGCACATGGCATTATTTAAGTATTAAATCCTACTTATCATTGTTCCATGTACTAGGAACACACATCACCATCATACATTAGTCAATTGACTTGACCTTTCACTAAGTGCAAACACATATGCTTGTCATAGTATATTGAATTTATTACTTGCATAGGCATCAAGTGATAATCACTTTAATTATATTAATCACCTAAGTACTTTAGGACTACTTTTCTTGAAATCAACCTTGAGACACTCCTTAACCACTTAAGGGGTTATTGGTATTTACATAGTTTGGATCAGTTAGATCTTCAAACAGTCTAGGACCAATTGCACCCTCAAACGGTCTTGGACCAATTGCATCCTCAAACGGTCTTGGATCTTCAAACGGTCTTGAGGTCTCTTGACCTTCAAACGGTCTTGAAGACCGTTAGACCTTAAACGGTCTTGGTTCAATTGAATATCCAAACGGTCTTGAACTTTTTGTACCTCCAAATAGTCTTGAGGTGCTTGACCTCCAAACAGTCTTGAGGTGCTTGACCTCCAAACGGTCTTGAGGTGCTTGACCTCCAAACGGTCTTGTTCAAAATCTTCAATCGGTTTTGAAACCATTTGATCAAATCAACTTTAAAAACGTTTAACCCTAAACAGTTTGGGACTGTTTGATTTAAATATTAATAAACCCCAAACGGTTTGAGACTGTTTAGTCCTCAAATGGTTTGAGATTGAATGGTCCTCAAACGGTCTAAGACCGTTTGGTCAATTCAGCTTGAAATCATTTGAATCAATTTAGGGTTTCTTCAATCAATCAATTAGGGTTTGTAATCAATGGATCATCCATCACTGTAACCATGGTGATTAGATCAATTGGAACCATTGGATCTTCATCCATCCATACCAACAATTGACCTCAAATGGTCTTGAGACCGTTTGCCCTCAAACGGTCTTGAGACCGTTTGATCACCAAACGGTCTTGAGACCGTTTTGTCATCAAAAATGAAAATTTTTTGCTCATGATATTTATTGAGGTGTGTGCTAAGATGACATCATCATCTTTAAGCTTCAAACCTTTGAAATTTTCTGTGATTCTTATGGTGAATTCATCAACTAATCAAAAGGAAATTTGGGAAAGAAAAAGAATTAACATATAATGAAGAAATGAAATCAATAATAATATTTAAGGGTTCAAGTTATATAACCCACCTTCAAAGTAGCTTCAAATCTCCAAGCTTCACGTCTTTAATGGTGAATGAATCTTCTTCAACTAGCCAAGGTTTGTTTCCAACTTTTTTGGATGCAAAGGATAGCCAAGGTTGAGCATTGGATGGAGGAAAGAAGAAAATCAATGTTGAAATCCGATTTCAACCATCAATTCAAGGTTGAAGATGATCATGAAGCTTACCTTCATATTGGGGAACGTTTTCCTCCTACTCCTAAGCTCCTTGGTTGTCAGCCAAAACAAAGGGAGAAAGTGGTTTGCAAAATGGCCTTTCAAGTTGGGAAAAAAATTGAATATATGTGATTGATTTTCTAGGAGAGAGAAAGTAGAAGAAATTTCACCCATTTTCTTGCCACATGCCCCCCTCCCTTCCTTGCTTCTGAAGCCAACATCCTTGCCTTCAAAAACCTCTCGTTTATCCTTGAATTAAAAGCAACCACTTTAAGCACCTTAATTAATATAATACTATTATCCATTTTTAGTGGACATTACTTTTTAATTAACAAATGTGAGTGGATTTCTTCACCTACTTAGGATAGTTCAGTGCAACTCAAGACATTTGGACGTCCTTGCATTATGGGATTTCAACCAAAGACTTTTCAATTGATGGGCACTTCAATTAATATATTTATTTTTTGCTACAATTTAAATTAGGGTTTCAATTATGCTTAAATCTTGATTATTTTAATATCAAGATTCTCTCTCCCCTAAAGAGATTGAAATGAGATTACCATTTGATTTTCTTGTCTCTAATTGATACCAAGAAACATTAGAGACTCTCTAGAAGTGGTATTTTTCATATTGAACCCTAGGTTTTGGGTAAATTGCACATTACACTAAAACTAGGTTTTAATGCACAAACATTGCTTAATAAGCTCTTTCTTGGTGCTCAGGCTTGCACAAGCCATACCTCTACATCATTTTCATTCTCATGATGCTATAACACTTGAGGAACATTTATCATGTAACATTTGCAAGGTAACCCCTCGAATTGGGTAAATTGCACTTTAGTCCAAAATAGGTAAAACATTGTTTCAACATTATTCAAATAGGACCAAAATTGAAACATAAGTTCCTATTGAGCCTTAATTACTTTTCAAAAGATAAGAGCAAGCATATAATTATCTTTCTTAAACAAAACATCTAGGGTAAAAGCATAACCTAGGTCAGGGATGTTACAAATTATCCACCCCTAATAGGGATTTCGTCCCCGAAATCATCAAGAGAAAAGAGAAGGGTACTTCCTCCTCATTTCTTCCACTAGATCCCACGTAGCTTCTTCAACACCACGATGATGCCAGAGAACATTTACAAGAACAATGTCTTTCTTTTTCAACTTTTTGATTCTTCTGTCAAGAATCAACACTGGTCCCTCTACATAGTATATATCTTCATTTAACTCTACCTCCATAGGTTGCAAAACTAACTCCATGTCAGGATGACACTTTCTCAGCATGGATATATGAAATACTGGATGCAGTATGTGTAGTTCAGGTGGCAACTCCAACTTATAGGCTATTTTTCCAATCCGTTCAGTGATTGGATAAGGTCCCATAAATCTAGGAGCTAACTTACCTTTCTTCCCAAATCTAAGTACACCTTTCCAAGGTGAGACTTTGAGATATACTCTGTCTCCAACTTAGAATTCTAAAGGTCTCTGCCATTTATCAGCGTATGACTTCTATCTATCCTGTGCAGCTTTTAACTGTTGTTGTATTACTTTAATCTTTTCAGTTGGCTATTGCACTAACTCAGGACCCAAAAGTTGATATTCCCATGCTTCATACCAGCATAATGGAGATCTACAACATCTACCATATAATGCTTCATATGGTGCCATATCAATACTGTGTTGATAACTATTGTTGTAAGTGAATTCTATTAAACTCAAGTGTATATCCCAACTTCCTACAAATTGAAGGACACATGCCTTAAGAAAATCCTCCAAAGTTTGTATAGTTCTATCAGATTGTCCATCTGTCTGTGGGTGAAAGGCGGTACTAAACCTTAACTGCGTACCCAAAGCTTTATATAGTTGTTCCCAAAAATGACTCTTGAACTGGGGACCTCTATCAGAAACAATTTTAGTTGGAACCCCATGTAAACACACTATCTCATCTATATAGATCTGTCCAAGTCTCTCAGCAGTATAGGTTGTTTTGATAGGAAGAAAGTGTGTTGTCTTAGTCAACCTATCAACTATTACCCATATGGAATCATGACCTTTTGTTGTTATAGGCAAACCAACTACAAAGTCCATGGTCACATGATCCCATTTCCACTGTGGTATAGGTAAAGGTTGCATTGTTCCTACGGGCTTCTGATGTTCAGCTTTAACTTGCTGACACACTGGACACCACATAACAAACTCAGCTATATCTTTCTTCAAATCGGGCCACCAATACATATACTTCAAGTTATGATACATTTTGGTGCTCCTTGGATGCATTGCATACATAGATGAGTGAGCTTCCTCCATGACTAACTTCTGTAAGTCATTGGCATCAGTTACTACCATCCTACCATTGTAACAGACTACCTCATCATCTGACTCATGAAAACCATCTTGTTTCTCACTACCATACTCTGGCCTGATCTGCTGAATCATAGTATCAGCTTGTTGTGCCTCTTTAATCTGCTGTTTCAGAGTAGGTTTTATGTGCATTTCAGCTAACAGTCCAGCTAACAAGGATACTTTAAGCTGTACATTGTTTTGCCTCAAAGAGACAAGCATGTCTCGTTTAAAGCACATTAAAGAGTTCAATTGTGCTTTATCTAAGGCTGGTGATGATGATTTTCTACTTAGTGCATCAGCCACTACATTAGCCTTCCCTGGATGATAATCAATTATACAATCGTAGTCCTTGATTAACTCCATCCAGCGACATTGTCTCATGTTCAACTCATGTTGTGAGAAGATGTATTTTAGATTCTTATAGTCTGTGAAAATATGGAATGTTTCTCCATAGAGATAATGTCTCCGGATCTTCAACGCATGAACCACAATAGCTAATTCTAGATCATGTGTCAGATAATTCTCCTCGTGTTTCTTAAGCTATCGAGAAGCAAAAGAAATCACTTGTTTATCCTACATAAACACACATCCTAGACCATTCTTAGAAGTATCACAAAAAACAACATACCCCTTTCCCTGCTCAGGTAACACTAATACAGGTGCACTGGTCAACCTTTCTTTCAACAACTGGAAAGAATGTTGACTCTTGTAATTCTAGACAAAAGGAACCTCCTTCCTGGTCAACTTGGTTAGGGGTAATGCTATAGAACTAAAGTTCGTAATGAACCTCCTATAGTAACTTGCTAGTCCTAGAAAACTGTGTATCTCCATTGGTGTCTTTGGCTGTTCCCACTCCAAGATAGATTCTACCTTTTTAGGATCAACATGGATACTTGAGGCAGATATTACGTGTCCTAGAAAAGAAACTTTTGGTAACCAGAACTCGCATTTGTTAAACTTAGCATACAACTTATGCTCTCTTAGCAAAGTTAAAGCCTGACGGAGGTGTTGCTAATGCTGTTGAGCATTTCTACTATATATCAATATGTCATCTATGAAGACTACTATGAACTGATCAAGAAAAGGCCGGAAGAATCTATTCATGAGTTCCATGAATGCAGATGGTGCATTAAGTGATTTCAAGATCATTAGACTCATTTACCACATTTAGTTTCCTTCGAATTGATAATTCATACTTCAACATGATTTAATTCGTAAGTGTATTACATTTTCTATTAATTCCTCATTTATCCATTAGAAAACCGTAACCACCAACTTGAGGGTATTATATCATGTAAACACAATTCTATATTTATATTTATAGATGAAACCCATTAAAATCCTTATTTTATCAAATTAGGGTTTCTAAACATAATTGTTAGTCCAAACAACATAACTATGAACTTATAGTGACCATTTTTGGTATATATATGCCCATAGATCCATCCCAAGCGATTGCATGGAGTCGTATATTAATTAATCAATTAATGTGATTATTTGGTTAATTACTGAATTACATAATATTCTAATTAATCCATGAGCATTTTAATTAACGCAACGTTTCTGTTTATCGATGGGTTTAGGAAACCCTACTTCCCTTCGTATCCTATTTAAAGGAGGATTGACAGACGATATCTATATAAGATATCAAGAGACGCTTTTCGTTTACGCTCACATACGTAAACCCTAGCCGTCATCATCCTTAGGAGAGGAAGGAGAGCAACGCGCCGCTAGCACGCCTCCGCACAGACACGACTCCTTCCCGCCGGCTTAAGAAGCGTGACGTGGAGTTCTAGTCCATCCGTGTGGATGAAGTAGAATGCAGACACCTTGACATCTGTGTTCAGAGGACGTCGACGACCACCTGTACGCGCTACGAGTGGCGTACATCACTGCCGCAAAGGAGCTCCGCCAGATCAACCTGTGACAGCGAACGGGAGAGAAGTTTCGTATGTGTAGGCCAGTGTCGTTGCACACCTTTGTGCAGCGAGACATCGCCGGACTTGCTCCGCGATAAGGTATATCCCGCAAACACTCCTTCCAAATATTTTGTTGTCGATGAGATCATGTATCGAGTTGCGTGGATTTTTTTGCTTCCGCCGTGCATGTTTTCTCCACAAAACCCAACAGTGGTATCAGAGCAGCATCGATCTACGGCGTATTTGTATTCGTTTTGATATGATCGAATCGCTGTATATTGTTTTCTATGTTGCATACGATGTGAATTAAAACTGCTAATGTGCAAATCTGAACCTAATTCCACATACGCCGCAGGCTATTGTTTTTGACGTTTTGGACGGGGTCGACTATGGAAAATATTGATTTTCCTAAGTGCACGGAAGTGAAATTCTGTAGACCTTTCAGGGGCTCTGCCCCTGAGACCCCGCGAGGGGCGGCCTCCCCTCGATCCCCGCATAGGGGCGCTTCCCCTGTGTACCCGTCATAATCTGCGTGGAAGTCAAAAAAAAATTAATGGGGAATGTCCCGCATTACAAGTACTGCAATTTTAATATGTATATATGTATGTGTAGATATACCTATGATAGCATACATGTCGCCTTTAAAATCTGTTTTATGTGGTGAATGCATGCACGTTTATGGCCTAGTATCCCCTTTTGTGAATGTAGTGAATGAATGTAGATGTCGATCTTATGGATATGTCTGTTTGTGAATGCTATGGATGTATAATGGTTGCATATGGATCCTTTTTATAAAGTATTCGGCTTGCATGCCAAGCATCATCTCTTATTTCAAAGTGTAATAATTCTTTCCCTTTATATTTGTACTCATATGATGTAATAGAGATAGGATTAGTTTTAGTCTTTGTAAACTTGATGTAAGGAGGCCACTTGAAGATCCAAATCCAAGGAGTGTCCATGGAGAAGCACCATGAAGATCTAATTCCAAGAAGCAACCTGAAGATCCAACTCCAAGGAGCGTCCATGGAGAAGCAACAAGAAGATCTCATTCCAAGAAGCAACTTGAAGTTCCAACCCCACGAAGCATCCATGAAGTTGTTCATTGTAATGTCGATTATTACAGGCTTACAAGTTGATTCACAGGTGTTGCATGAGATGCATAAGACCATAGGTGGACCGTAATCCTTTGTTGCTCCAAAGGATTACAATAGTATGGCCTTAACCGATGTATTTGTGTTTGTGATTGCATGTCTATCGTTTGTGGTTGTGGATATAGTAGTATATGATACGTACTATAAGTATGTGGTGTTTGGATATGTATATGTATTAATAAAACCCCTCAATTAATAATATTAAGTTTTAGTTGCCTTCCATAAAGCAACACACATGCAAAGCTTGATCGACTATGTGTGGGCACGCCTCCGTGTGGTACACTATCTATCTCATGGAAGTGTGATGGTGGGTGTGTGGGTCTGCCTCCGCAGGGTGCACACTCATCATGTTGGCTTATGGGTTGGACTTAACTAGGAAACCTTGATAGGATCAAGTACCTAGAGGCACATAGATGCATCATGGCAACGAGTTGTGCATGATCATCTATCCAAGAGTTGCATATGATGCAATTGGCAAAAGTTTCCTACCTTAGTATTTGGTCTTTGACGCCGGCGTTGGCTGGGCATTGATCCAATTATTTTGGGTCTTGGCTCACTAGAAGGTTGTGCGTTGCAATCTTCCGAGTTGATAGTGAGGGCTATCAATTTGAATAAAATAGTGGGAGCGTAATTAATCAAAGGCCTAATTAATCTCATTTATCAAATCTTTACAAGTCAAAATGTTTTGGACTAAATGCAAATTTTTCTTTTGTAGCAATCAAATGGCAAACAACACTCACACTTTCTCATTGCGATCGGTCCTTGAGAAGGACAAACTCACCCGAACCAACTTTCAAAATTGGTTTATGACGCTGAGAATTGTTCTCACACATGAGCGTAAGCTCTATGTCCTTGAAACACTAGAGCCAGCAGAACTTGTTGTAAATGCGCCCAAGGCTGAAAAGGATGCTTATAAGAAGCACCTTGATGATGTCGTGGATGTCAAGTACCTGATGTTGTGCTCAATGAACTATGAGTTGCAAGAGCAACATGAGAACATGAATGTCATTGAGATGGTAACACATCTCAAGAACATGTATCAACATCAAGCAAGACAGGAGAGATATGATGTCTCAAAGGCTTTGTTCAGGAGCAAGATGAAAGAGGGAGACTCAGTTGGCTCCCATATACTCACTTTAATTGGGTACGTGGAAAGCCTATCCAAGCTGGGATTTCCCCTAGGTCAAGAGTTGGCCACTGATGTGATTCTACAATCGTTGCCTGAATCATATAATCATTTTGTCATGAACTACAACATGAACAATTTTGACAAGCCATTGTCAGAATTGTTGGGCATGTTGAGGACTGCTGAAGCACAGATGAAGAAAGACAAGCCCAAGTCTGTGATGGTGATCAGCAAGGCAAAGGGAAAGTCAAAAGGCAAAGGCAAGGCTAAGAAAGGTTCTAAAGCCGGGCAGAAGCCAAAGTCATCCGCGCTCAAAGCTAAAGGTGGGATCTCTAAAGAAGGAAGTTGTCACCATTGTCACCAAGCTAGACATTGGGAAAAAAAATGTCCTCTCTCCCTGGAGAAACTGAGGAAGAAGAAGCGGGGGGTTGAGATCTCCACTTCAGGTATATACGTTATTGAGATAAACTTAAATACTTCTTCATCATGGGTACTGGATACCGGATGTGGATCTCACATATGTTCTAATATGCAAGATCTGATAAGAAGTAAGCCTTTACGAAAGGGCCAAGTCAAGCTGCGGGTTGCTAATGGAGCAAGAGTTGATGCCGCCGCAGTTGGAGTTATTAGTTTATCTTTGCCTACGGGCCTTGTAATAGAATTAGAGAATTGCTATTATGTACCTACCATTAATAGAAATATTATTTCTATATCTTGTATGGACAAGAGTGGATTTGAATTTCACATTAAGAATGGATTTATTTCTATATCTAAAGATGAGATCTTTTATGGAAATGCCCCTATGTCTTATGGTATCTACTGGTTAGAACATGAGACTAGCATATATAACGTAAATATTAAAAGGTTAAAACTTGACAACTCAAACAAAACATTCTTATGGCATTGTCGTCTTGGGCACATAAATGAGAAGCACATATCTAGACTCCATAAGGATGGTTATCTAGACTCTTTTGATTTTGAATCATTAGAGACATGTGAGGCATGTTTATTAGGCAAGATGACCAAAACTCCTTTCACTGGACACAGTGAGAGAGCCAGTGATCTGCTAGGGCTCATACATACTGATGTATATGGACCTTTTAGATCAAATGCTAGAGGAGGCTATCAATACTTCATTACCTTCACTGATGACCTCAGTAGGTATGGCTATGTATATCTTATGAAACACAAGTCAGAAACTCTTGAAATGTTCAAGACTTTCATGAATGAAGTAGAGAAGCAACTTGGTAAGAGTATTAAAGCACTCCGTTCAGATCGAGGTGGCAAATACTTAAGCCAAGAGTTTGAGGACCTTCTGAGAGACCATGGTATTGTATCACAATGGACTCCACCTGGTACACCACAACATAATGGTGTGTCAGAAAGAAGGAATCGTACATTATTAGACATGGTACGATCAATGATGAGTTCAGCTGAACTTCCAATATCGTTCTGGGGATATGCTCTTGAAACTACAGCGTTTACACTTAACCGTGTACCTTACAAATCGGTTCAAAAGACACCATATGAGATATGGAATGGGAATCATCCCAATTTGTATATGTTAAATATTTGGGGATCTGAAGCTTATGTTAGGAAACAATTTCCTGAAAAGCTTGGACCCAAATCAGAAAAATGCTATTTTGTTGGATACCCCAAGGAAACTCGGGGATACTACATCTATACACCAACTGACAACAAATTGTTTATTTCTAGGACTACTGTATTTCTTGAAAAGGAATTTATTTCCAAAGGAATTAGTGGGAGGAATGTAGAGCTCGAAGAAGTTTGAGACCAACAAGAAAGCAGAGAACCTGAGGAGGTACATAAGGAACATGAAGACTTACAAGTTTTTGTGGAATTTCAAGTTCCAAATGTAACACATGAACCTCATAGGTCTAGTAGGACACGACTTGAGCCTGAGAGATTTGGATTTCTCGTGACTCAAGACAGTGATGAATTGGGCATAGCAGATGAGCCAAATTCCAATCTAGAAGCTACTAAGGGACTAAAATTCGAGAAATGGCTCGAAGCCATGAGATCTGAGATGGAATCCATGTACACCAACTAGGTATGGACCTTGGTGGATCCACCCGAAGGGGTAATACCTATAGGGTGCAAGTGGGTCTTTAAGAAGAAGACTGACATGGATGGAAATGTTCAAACCTATAAAGGTAGATTGGTTGTGAAAGGATTCTATCAAATTCAAGGTGTTGATTATGACAAGACCTTCTCACCAGTTGCCATGGTTAAATCCATCAGGATCATGCTTGCCATTGCAGCTTATCATGACTATGAGATTTGGCAGATGGATGTTAAAACATCATTCCTTAATGGGAATTTACTCGACGATGTGTACATGACACAACTTGAGGGTTTTATCGATCCAAAGGAAGCCAATAAAGTCTGTAAGCTACAAAGGTCAATCTATGGATTGAAGCAAGCATCTCGGAGCTGGAATCTACATTTTGATGAAGTAGTCAAAATTTTTGGCTTTAGTCAAAATGAAGATGAACCTTGTGTTTACAAAAGGGTTAGTGGGAGAACAGTCGTATTTCTCATATTGTATGTGGATGACATACTATTGATGGGAAATGACATCCCTACTCTTCAGACAGTAAAAGGTTGTCTAGGGAAGACCTTCTCTATGAAGGATTTAGGCGAAGCATCCTATATACTAGGGATCAAGATCTATAAAGATAGATCTAGAAGGCTTCTAGGCCTAAGCCAGAGCACATACATTGACAAGGTGCTAAAGAGGTTTAGCATGGAGGGTTCTAAGATAGGTAACTTGCCCATGTCCCATGGGGTTATGATCTCTAAAGCCCAGTGTCCTAGTTCATGTGATGAACGGGCACGCATGACTATGATTCCATATGCATCAGCAATTGGATCTATCATGTACGTGATGTTATGTACTCGTCCTGATGTGTCGTATGCTTTGAGCATGACGAGCCAGTATCAGTAAGATCCAGGTGAATGTCACTGGACAGTCGTAAAGAAAATCCTAAAGTACTTGAGAAGGACTAAGGATCAATTCTTGGTATACGGTGGTGAGGAAGAGCTCGTGGTAAAAGGTTACACTGATGCTAGCTTCCAAACTGACAAAGATGACTATAGATCGCAATCTAGATTTGTGTTTTGCCTGAACAACAGAGCTGTGAGCTGGAAGAGTTCTAAGCAAGAGACGGTTGTGGATTCTACAATAGAGGCTGAATATATTGCCGCATCTAATGCTGCAAAGGAAGCTGTGTGGATTAAGAAGTTCATTTCTGAACTTGGAGTGGTTCCAAGCACTGGTGATGAAATTGAGTTGTTTTGCAACAACAATGGAGCAATTGCACAGGCTAAAGAACCAAGATCGCACCAATGTTCTAAACATATTCTACGGAGGTTCCATCTCATACGAGAGATCATATAATGAGGAGATATGAAGATTTGTAGAGTACCTACAGAAAGCAATGTGGCTGACCCGCTCACAAAAGCACTTTCACAGCAGAAACATGACGGACATGTTCGATCACTTGGATTGAGATTCATGAGTGATTGGGTATAAGTGCAAGTGGGAATCTGTTGGTATGTATGCCCATAGAGACTATCATTCGATGATTGTAATGGGATACTATGTAAATTATTTGTAATACTACATTGATCATATCAATAAAGGCAAGTTTCCAATCTATATGTTTGTGTTTTATATTGTGAGATGACCATAAAACTTATAGATGTCTATAGAATAATATACTCAATGACATATGTCTTCAGGTTGATGACCTGAACAGTGAGATCATATGTATGCTAAGAGTATGTATTCTTGTTTTGTCCCTAATCGGTTGTTATTGTGGAAATATCCATAGACATCAATAACACATAATATTAGAATGTATGTTGGTTTATGGAAGAATCTCATTATCCATGATATGGAGATATCAAACCAAATACATAGATACTTGTTAGAGAATAGTGTATCGGATAGACCCACCTTGAGAGTGACACATGGATACCATGATTGGTAGTTAGAGTCACATGTCATAATGATGGTGGTGATTGTGGTTCTTAGACCTGAAGTCACTACACTTATCACATGTCGTTCGGTGTACTTTGACATCATCCACCGTGGTCCTGAATAAGGATTGCCATAAAGATGGTGCTTGGGTGCACTGTGACACATGGAGATGACTCTGAGTGATGTAGATGGAATTTGTCCTTCCTACAGGAGTTTAATATTCCGGCCACTTGATAAGCGAGACTGAGAAATGCATGGAAATGCTGATGTGAGTCAATATGTGATATTGAGCTTACATATATCTCAGACAGTCTGCTCTAGTTCAAGGAACATGGATTGAACGTTGAAAGGGATAACAATTCCATGACTTGAGTTCAATCCGGATATCAGTGACAAAAGAACTATACAATCACTGTAACACCAGTCATGAATGATAGGTCAAGTTGTTCTCCAACTTCTCCAATTACTTGGGTGGCAATGAAGTCTTGCTAGATACCAATCATTGCTTGTGAAATCATAATATGATTATGGATATCACTGCCAACGTAATTTGGAGCCTACCGGGTCACACGCATAGGATGTGTTGGAATAGGAGTATAATTGTGGATTTGATTGGAATTGCTCCGAATCACATTGATTACTAAAATGTTTATGTAATAGATTAGAATAATATTGGAGTGACTGGCTCTAAGTGCAAGTGGGAGTCTGTTGGTATATATATGCCCATAGAGCCATCCCAAGCGATTGCATGGAGTCAGATATTAATTGATCAATTAATGTGATTATTTGGTTAATTAATGAATTCCAGAATATTCTAATAAATCCACGAGCATTTTAATTAACGCAATGTTTCTGTTTACCTATGGGTTTAGGAAACCCTACTTCCCTTCGTATCCTATTTAAAGGAGGATTGACGGCCGATATCTATATAAGATATCGAGAGACGCTTTTAGTTTACGCTCACGTACGTAAACCCTAGCCATCATTGTCCTTAGGAGAGGAAGGAGAGCAACGCGCCGCTAGCACGCCGCCGCACAGACACGACTCCTTCCCGTAGGCTTAAGAAGCGTGATGTCGAGTTCCAGTCCATCCACGTGGATGAATTAGAGACACAGACGCCTTGACGCCTACGTTCGGAGGATGATGATGACCACCTGTACGTGCTACGAGCGGCGTACATCACTGCCGCAAAGGAGAGCCGCCGGATCAACCTACGATAGCAAACGGGAGAGAAGTTCCATCTGTGTAGGCCAGCGTAATTGCAGACCTTTGTGCAGCGGGACATCGCCGGACTTGCTCCGCGATAAGGTATATCCCGCAAACACTCCTTCCAAATATTTTGTTGTCGACGAGATCCTGTATCAGGTTGTGTGGATTTTTTGCTTCCGCCGCGCATGTTTTCTCCACAAAACCCAACAACCATACCTTGTCCTAAAGGCTGACTTAGGTATGTCACTCTCCTTGATGTGTAACTGATGGTATCCTGACCTCAGATCTACTTTAGAAAAGATAGTTGCACCACGCAACTGGTCAAACAGGTCATCTATCATTGGCAAAGGATATTTATTCTTTATAGTTACTTTTTTTAATTGTCTATAGTCGATGCATAATCACATAGACCCATCTTTTTTTTCACAAAGAGAAATGGAGCACCCCAGGGTGAAGTACTCGATCGAATAAAACCTTTCTCAAGCAACTCCTACAGCTATTTCTTGAGTTCTTCCATCTCAACAGGTGTCATTCTATAAGGTGTTTGAGCTATAGGTTGTGTATCCGGGATTAGATTAATCTCGAAATCAATTTCTTGGGGTGGAGGAATACCTGGAAGTTCCTCAGGAAACACATGCTCAAACTCCCTAACAACCGGAACTTCAGAAAGATTAGAACTCTCTATTCTGGTATCTACCACATGTGCCAAGAATGCAAAACATCCTTGCCTCATCAACTTCTCAGCTACCATAGCCGACACTAAACAGGTTGGAAGAATCTTTCTATCCCCCTAAAAGATCCATGTAACACCATTGTCAGTGAACATAGCCTGCTTGGAACTACAATCCAAGACAACCTTATACTTTTCTAGGGTGTCCATCCCAAGGATTATGTCAAACCCATGCATATCAAGTGGTATAAGATCCACCTGAATGCTATGTTCTGATAAAAGAAAGAACACAGGGAGAACATACCTCCCACAACGCTACAGATCCAACTAATGGAGTTTCTAATAATAGATTATCTACCCTATGACTGACAGTCATATTGCAGTCATGAACCACTTCTCAAGTGATAAAGGAATTTTTAGCACCCAGATCAATCAAAATAGATACAAAGAAGGATGAAGACGTATCAGAATGAAATAATTCCATCTGACCTGTCACAACTCATGGATTAACCACTGCCTCAGGTTGATTCATTGCATAGAATCTTGTAGTTGCCTGATGTTGACTTTGTGCTCTGTTATTGGATGTAGATCAGCCAGCTTGAGACGCATGTCAACGTCCTTGAGTGCCACTAGAAAACTATTTCCTCTGATGACCTTGTTGACTCTACCTCGGTGGTTGGGTTACCACTGTGTTTCCAACTGGACAATCCCTTGCAAGATATCCTACCTGTCTACACTAGTGACATGTTCTATTCTCTTGATATGGTATAAAAGGTCCAGTCACTGACATTGATGCTGTACTGGGGGCTCTATTTGGATGAAAACTACGGCCCCTACCCCTACCTGACGTCCACTATGTTTGGGTATTGAATCTTGGTGGTGTTGTTGGTGCAGAAAACTTTAGTTTCTTAAAACTTTCAGACCTCTGTCCTTAGAAATGGGTATATGCTTTCTTACTGTTGGCCTGACGCTTCTCAGTCACAGACCTTTCTATCTGCCTAACAGACTCCAAAAAGGTGGCAAACCTCTCCCTATTCTCTAAAGCAGATATTGGTGTGGTTAATCCAGCATTCAAAACCTTCTCAAAACACTGAATCCTCTCCTCATCTGTAGAAGCCATGTGTGGACAAAACCGTAGAAGCTCCATAAACTTATCTTCATACTCACTAATATTCAGTGGTCCTTGCCTTATCCACTCAAATTGGAAAATTTTCTCATCTAGGTAAGTCTTGGGAAAATATCTACTAACAAACTCTCGTCGGAACTCTTCCCATCCGACTTCAACACCTGGCCTTTTTCCTTCTTCTATAGTCCACCAGTGGCTAGCACTCCCTTTCAACAGGTACACCGCATGTCTAACCTTCTCAGCTTCTAGGATATTAAGAATTCTGAAGGCATTTTCTAGCTCAGTCAACCACATGTCTACGTCTGTTGGGTCAGCTGTACCAGCATAATCAGTGGCTCTTACTCCGTGAAGCCATTCGAAAGTCTTACCAGCTCCATGTCCCTCATTGTGAGTTGGTGCCCTAGATGCAGGTGGTGGCATCCTATCTTCCATTTGTGTCATAGTTGCCATAAACTACCCAAATAGAGTATGGAAAGCTGGGTTTTCTAGTGCAACTTGGTTAAGCTGGGGATGTTCAGGTACTGGTTCTTCCCAATCCTGATCCCTTGCACCTCCTCCTGGTGCAACAACACCGCTTTCAACAGCATGTTCTTCGTGCGATCCAGCCATCTTTAAGCTTTACTTCTTCTCCTGAGAGCAGAAGTCACTATCAGATAAACTAAAAGACACTAGAACAGACTCAACGACCCTAATCCTATGTCTCTGTAGACCTAGCAAACCTAGAGCTCTGATACCACTAATTTGTGACGAACCATTCGAACAAAACGTCATTAACTAAGCGGAAGCAATCATTAGTAATGGATTACTGAAAATCACTAAAAATTAAAACCATTTGCAAAGAAAAGCATTCACAAGAAAACTCTTTCAACAGGAACCAAAGTATTTCAATTACATCCTGGTTCATAAGTACATGTCATGTACCATCTCTTCTCGAGGATTACAAACATTAGCTGCCATGTTAACATTTGTACATAGGCAACAAAGAACCTCGAGGCATCAAGCCAAAATCTCAGATTGATAACAAAAAGCACTAACTACTGACTCCAAGGACCTGAGAGTACAGAGATGACACATAGGACTCTATATACAAGACATGACAGCTGGTGTCTCCACCTGGGGTATCACTGTTGTCCCTGTTGTTGTTGTTCCCTTGTTGTAGGGTTTCTACCTCGTCCTCGTCCACCTAAAAATGTTGGATCCCACGGGGGTGAGACAATTGAAATTGTCCCAGCAAGAGATATAACTCGTTGTCAGAAACATTATTATTGTAGATTAATAGAATAAAACTGAGCAGAGGAATCATATATATTCAAAAGTAGGTAATTCATTATCTAAGCAGATTAGAACAATATCCTCACTTTAAGCAACACAACTATAATTGATAAAGCAGCAAGTCATTTATCAGATAAGATATATGAAGAACATGTAT
Organism: Alisma plantago-aquatica; assembly: GCA_963693085.1. NCBI lineage: Eukaryota > Viridiplantae > Streptophyta > Magnoliopsida > Alismatales > Alismataceae > Alisma > Alisma plantago-aquatica. The sequence goes on from OY856411.1 coordinate 879,916,738, forward strand.
ATCATTTATTCATCTAGGATATGCTAAGCAAGGTAGCATCAACCAATGATTCTCGTATTTCAACCTTAAGCAAATACGCTACACGGCTGATTACATTTTACAATCATAATTAATGCCCTGAGGAGATGAAGTATATCGTTCATGCTCCAACCAACCATGATTACGTAAAGCATCGGTTCCATACATAGGTTAATGGAAGAGCCAGACTCCATCACCTCATCTATCTCGGTCATTATGAGATCATATGCAGGACATCTTGTGTCTCTATTAAATAGCTTTCAAGGGTATACTAGCAGCTTCGCTATAGAGTTATATCCGTAGCATATACTCTCTTCAGGTTATGGCCCATAGCCAATGCCTAGTATTGTGGAGTTATGTCCCATAGCCATACTCTTATTGGGATATGGTCCATAACCATTCCTATGCATAGGATATGGCCCGCAGTCATTCCTATGAGGCGTAAGGATATTTTCTCCCATTACCCCCACATATTCAAAAATATGCATTCCAGGAATTCCTATAGGAAAACGTATTTCACCATCACCAACTACTGATGATGATGGATCTATGGCCAGGGCTCTACATGGTAAGATTTCACTTGATTAATTAAGTGTATTACATATTATTTTAGCATCATCCAGGTTTTCAAACAAGAATTATTATGACAAATGCTATAAAGAAACAATACTCCTTTCAAGTACTTTTCAAGACTTTATAAAGCATTGAGATCTCAATCCCTTATCTCATTACTGGGAATTCACATCCCTCAAGAACACCATCATCACATTTGCTGGATCTGGGTATTCAACCCATTAGTTCATCATTGAACATGGTTACCATTATCAGGTAACTATTAACTCCAGGTCATCTGACCAAGGTATTCATGATATTTGTTACACAAGAATTTCACATAACTCACCAGGTATATTCAACTTCTTGTCACCTTTCACTAGGAAATAAATAAAGTAGTGGCTCACAAGGCCCATTACCATCATAATTCATACCTGGTTTTACTCATCATCTGTTGATATCTGCATGATTAGTACACTTGATAACAACAATATTAATCACATGTCAACAATATGCAATACAAAGATAACATCACTATCCCCTCATTAGGGTTAGGGTTTCTCATCTTTATCAATTAGGGTTTCACATCACATCACCCTATAAGGTTTCACATCACATCACCCTATATTAGGGTTTCACATTACATTACCATGTATTAGGTTTCACATCACATCACCCTATATTAGGGTTTTACATAACATCAACTTGTATTAGGGTTTCACATCACATCACCCTATATTAGGGTTTCACATAACATCACCCTATATTAGGGTTTCACATTACATTACCATGTATTAGGGTTTCACATCACATAACCCTATATTAGGGTTTCACATAATATTACCCTGTATTAGGGTTTCTTAATCCCATTATTCAAAATTTGGGTTAGCGTTTTCTATTTCACATCAATTAGGGTTTCTCAACCATTACCCATGATTAGGGTTTCTCATCTCTCTCGATTAGGGTTTTATGATCACATTATCCAAGATCAATACCCTAATTCAAAATTCCATGCACTTTGGAGAATGCATTGATATTACAATTAGTATCCAAAACCTAACTCATTGATCCACATGTCTAGAATTACATAATACCTTCATAAGTATTCAAATGGACTTATGAATTGTAATTTTCTTTATTGGTTAGGGTTTCCATTCTCCATTGATTAGGGTTTTATTATTACCTTACTAATCCAAACCCTAAATCAGTGCTTCCATATATCTTGGAGCACATGGTATTATTTAAGTATTAAATCCTACTTATCATTGTTCCATGTACGAGGAACACACATCACCATCATACTTTATACAATTAACTTAACCTTTCACTAAGTGCATATACATATGCTTGTCATAGTATATTGAATTTATTACTTGCATAGGCATCAAGTGATAATCACTTTAGTTATATTAATCACCTAAGTACTTTAGGGCTACTTTTATTGAAATCAACCTTGAGACACTCCTCAACCACTTAAGGGGTTATTGGTATTTACATAGTTTGGATCAGTTAGATCTTCAAACGGTCTTGGACCAATTGCACCCTCAAACGGTCTTGGACCAATTGCATCCTCAAACGGTCTTGGACCTTCAAACGGTCTTGAGGTCTCTTGACCTTTAAATGGTCTTGAAGACTGTTAGACATTAAACGGTCTTGGTTCAATTGAATCTCCAAACGGTCTTGAACTTTTTGTACCTCCAAACGGTCTTGAGGTGCTTGACCTCCAAATGGTCTTGAGGTGTTTGACCTCCAAACGGTCTTGTTCAAAATCTTCAATCGGTTTTGAAACCGTTTGATCAAATCAACTTTAACAACGTTTAACCCTAAATAGTTTGGGACCGTTTGATTTAAATATTAATAAACCCCAAACGGTTTGAGACAGATTAGTCCTCAAATGTTTTGAGACCGGATGGTCCTCAAACGGTCTAAGACCGTTTGGTTAATTCAGCTTGAAATTGTTTGAATCAATTTAGGGTTTCTTCAATCAATCAATCAGGGTTTGTAATCAATGGATCATCCATCACTATAACCATTGTGATTAGATCAATCACAACCATTGGATCTTCATCCATCCATGACCCCAAATGGTCTTGAGACCGTTTGACCTCAAATGGTCTTGAGACCGTTTGCCCTCAAACGGTCTTGAGACCATTTGATCACCAAACGGTCTTGAGACTGTTTGGTCATCAAAAATGAAAATTGTTTGCTCATGATATTTATTGAGGTGTGTGCTAAGATGACATCATCTTCTTCAAGCTTCAAACCTTCAAAATTTTCTGTGATTCTTATGGTGAATTCATCAACTAATTAAAAGGAAATTTGGGAAAGAAAAATAATCAACATATAATGAAGAAATGAAATCATTAATAATATTTAAGGGTTCAAATTATATAACCCACCTTCAAAGTTGATTCAAAGCTCCAAGCTTCATGTCTTTAATGGTGAATGAAGCTCCTTCAACTAGCCAAGGCTCGTTTCCAACTTCTTTGGATGCAAAGGATAGCCAAGGTTGAGCATTGGATGGAGGAAAGAAGAAAATCAATGTTGAAATCTGATTTCAACCATCAATTCAAGGTTGAATATGATCATGGAGCTTACCTTCAGCTTGGGGAACATTTTCCTCCTGCTCCTAAGCTCCTTGTTCGTCGGCCAAAGCAAAGGGAGAAAGTGGTTTGCAAAATGGCCTTTCAAGTAGGGAGAAATTTGAATATATGTGATTGATTTTCCAGGAGAGAGAAAGCAGAAGAAATTTCACCCATTTTCTTGCCACATGCCCCCCTCCCTTCCTTGCTTCCGAATCCAACCTCCTTGCCTTCGAAAACCTCTCATTTATCCTTGAATTAAAAGCAACAACTTTAAGCACCTTAATTAATATAATACTATTATCCATTTTTAGTGGACATTACTTTTTAATTAACAAATGTGAGTGGATTTCTTCACCTACGTTGGATATTTCAGTGCAACTTAAGACATTTGGGCGTCATTGCATTATAGGATTTCAACCAAAGTCTTTTCAATTGATGGGCACTTCAATTAATATATTTATTTTTTTGCTACAATTTAAATTAGGGTTTCAATTATGCTTAAATCTTGATTATTTTAATATCAAGATTCTCTCTCCCCCAAAGAGATTCAAATGAGATGCCCCTCTGATTTTCTTGTCTCTAATTGATACCAAGAAACATTAGGGACTCTCTAGAAGTGGTATTTTTCATATTAAACCCTAGGTTTTGGGTAAATTGCACATTACACCAAAACTAGGTTTTAATGCACAAACATTGCTTAATAAGCTCTTTCTTGGTGCTCAGGTTTTCACAAGCCATACCTCTACATCATTTTCATTCTCATGATGATATAACACTTGAGGAACATTTATCATGTAACATTTGCAAGGTAACCCCTTGAATTGGGTAAATTGCACTTTAGTCCAAAACAGGTAAAACATTGTTTCAACATTATTCAAATAGGACCAAAATTGAAACATAAGTTCCTCTTGAGCCTTAATTACTTTTCAAAAGATAAGAGAAAGCATATAATTATCTTTCTTAAAAAACATCTAGGGTTAAAGCATAACCCAGGTCAGGGATGTTACAGAAGGATTGAACGGTCAGTCAAGGAGAAGAGAGAGACCATGTCCAAGAAAAATCATGCTCAGTTCCAGAGGAAGAGGTTTGATGGCTTCAAGAATCCAAGGTTTCACCTTCTGTGATGCAGAGCTCTAGCACACCGCCATAGTGGTCTCCGAGTAAAGGAAGAGGGTGTGGGTTTTCGCCATCTAGGGCCCACAGTGCAGCTTCAGTAGTCGTGAAAGGGCCATCTAGGTCGCAGAGAGAAGACAAGTCATGCTATCACTGTGGACAGACAAGGCATTTGAAGTTTAATTACCCAAGGAGAGATGTCGAAGTGACACAGAAGCCAAGGCAGAATCAACAAGGATCGGATATACAACAGTCCAGTGGTGCCAGAGGGTGAGGGCGTGGTCAAGCGTCGCAAGCTGGATCGTCTACTCAAGGAAGAAGAGGATGTGGACGACAGCAAGTAATGGCTCAATTCTATGTTATGAGCCAGCCTGAAGCAATAGTCAACCCGCAAGTGGTGGCAGGTCAGATGGATCTATTTCATTCTGATTTGTCTTGTTCTTACTTTGTATCTCTTCTGGTTGACCCGGGTGCTACACACTCTTTTATCACTCATCGTATGATTGATAGCTATCATTTACCTGTTAGCTATAAGAAAGATAGCTTGCTATTAGAAACCCCTCTTGTTGGGCTCGTGTTGCTTTGAGAAGTGTGTGCATCTTGTGTTCTATCTTTTTTGGGACACAAAATACAAGTGGATCTTATACCACTTGATATGCATGAATTTGATGTGATCCTTGGGATGGATTCCTTAGAGAAGTATATGGTTGTGTTGGACTGTCGTTCCAAGCAAGAGGTGTTTGCTAATGATGGTGAGAAGTGAATCTTCCAAGGAGATAAGAAGATTCTTACGACGTGTTTGGTGTCAGCTATGGTGGCAGAGAAGTTGTTGCGGCAAGGATGTAAGGCATTCTTGGCTCATGTTGTGGATACTAAAGCGAAAGGCACTAGCCTTGAGGATGTGCCTGTTGTCAAAGAGTTCACGAATGTATTTCCCGATGAGTTTCCCAGTGTTCCCCCACCTCAAGAGATTGACTTTGAGATCAATCTAGTGCCATGGACACAGCTAGTTGCTCAGACACCATACAAGATGGCTCCAACTGAGATGGCAGAGCTAAAGAAGCAATTACAAGAGTTGTTGGATAAAGGTTTCATCAGACCAAGCACATCATCGTGGGGTGCTCCAGTTCTGTTCGTAAAGAAGAAGGATGGGTCGATGCATCTGTGCATAGATTACCGGCAGTTGAACAAAGTTACAATCAAGAACAAGTATCCTTTGTCGAGGATAGATGATATGTTTGATTAGTTGCGTGGTGCTACAGTGTCCTTGAAAATCGATCTACGGTCTGGATACCATCAATTGAGGATTAAGGATGATGACATACCAAAATCAGCTTTTAGGATGAGGTATGGTCACTATGAGTTTGTGGTTATGCCATTTGGGATAACCAATGCACCTGCTTCTTTCATGGATATGATGAACAGGGTTTTTCTTCTGTTTCTAGACCAGTTTGTTGTGGTCTTCATAGATGACATCTTAATCTATAGTCGGGACCGTCAACAGCATGAACAGCACCTTCGACAAGTGTTGACTCTCCTTCGCCAGTACCAGTTGTATGCCAAGTTTAGTAAGTGTGAGTTTTGGTTTAAGGAAGTAACTTTCTTGGGTCATGTGATATCTGTGGAAGGAGTCAGAGTGGATCCCACGAAGGTGGAGTCAGTTGCAGAGTGGGAGCAACTGAAAACGCTGACTGAAGCTCATAGTTTTTTGGGTTTAGCAGGATACTACCAGAGGTTTATAAGGAACTTTCGTGTAATCACGTTGTCGTTGATGAAGTTGACCAGGAAGGATGTACCTTTTGTTTGGGATGATCGTTGTCGACGAGCCTTTTAGAGCTTGAAGGAGAAGCTGACTAGTGCTCCAGTGTTGGTGTTGCCAGAGCCTGGGAAGGGATATGTTGTTTTCTACGATGCTTCCAAGAAAGGCTTAGGATGTGTGTTGATGCAGGAAGATCATGTGGTTTCTTTTGCTTTGCGACAGCTTAAGAAACATGAGGAGAGTTATCTGACACATGATTTGGATCTGGAAGTGGTGGTCCATGCATTAAAGATATGGAGACATTATCTTTATGGGGAGGTGTGTCAGATCTTTATGGATCATAAAAACCTGAAGTATATCTTCTCACAGAGTGAGCTGAACATGCGACAGTGTCACTGGATGGAGCTGATCAATGATTATGATTGCACCATTGAGTATCATCGTGGTAAGGCAAGCGTGGTAGTAGATGCGCTCAGCAGGAAGTCTTCTTCTCTTCCTACGAAGAAGGCACAGTTGAGTTCTTTGATATGCCATAGGTGGGATATGTTCATCTCATTGCGGCAGATGAATGTACAGTTGGAAGTATCGTTGTTGGCAGGATTGTTGGCACAGATGCAAGTGAAGCCTACATTGAGACAGCAGATCAAAGAGGCACAGCAGGCAGATGCTGCAGATCAGTTGATTAGATCAGAGTTCGGCAGCAAGAAGCGGGATGGCTTCCATGAGTCCGAGGATGGACTAGTTTGTTATCATAACAAGATGATGGTTCCCAATGTTGATGATCTAAGGAAACTAGTGCTTGATGAAGTGCACATGTCAATGTATGCTATGCATACAGGAGTCACCAAGATATATCATAATCTGAAGGATCTATATTGGTGGCCTGGCTTGAAGAGAGATGTAGTTGAGTTTGTGGCTAGGTGTGTGGTACGCCAACAAGTTAAGGTCGAGCATCAGAAGCCGGCAGGTACATTGCAACCCATGCCGATACCATAGTGGAAATGGGATCATATAACCATGGATTTTGTAGTTGGTCTACCAAGGACAACTAGGAATCATGATTCCATTTGGGTGATAGTGGACAGGTTGACGAAGTTTGCTCATTTCATACCTGTAATGACAACATATACAGCAAAAAATCTTGATCAAGTGTATGTGGATGAGATAGTGCGTTTACATGGTGTACCTGCAATGATAGTCTCTGACAGAGCTCCCCAGTTTACAAGTCTTTTTTGGGAACAGTTGCACAAAGCATTAGGAACGCAGTTGAGGTTCAGTATCGCTTTCCACCCGCAGACAGATGGATAGTCTGAAAGGACTATTCAGACTTTGGAAGATCTTCTTTGAGCTTGTGTCTTGTGGTTCCTAGGCAGTTGGGACGTGCATCTTAGTCTGATAGAGTTCGCCTACAACAATGGTTACCAACGGAGTATCAACATGGCACCTTATGATGCTTTGTATGGAAGAAAGTGCATATCCCCTCTATGTTGGTATGAGTCTGGCGAGTATCAGCTTTTGGGTCTTGAGTTAGTGCAGTAGACAACAAAGAAGATCAGGGTGATACAGAAACAGTTGAAAGCAACACGGGATAGACAGAAGTCATATGTAGATAATCACTGAAGACCTCTAGAATTCCAAGTGGGAGACAAGGTGTATCTCAAGGTCTCACCATGGAAAGGTGACACAATTAAACCGTGCGTAAAATGCAAGTGCACGCGTCAATGTAATATAGGCCTTTATGAGGCCCGAGTCGAACTCAGGGAATGTAATTTTGATAGACTACTACTAACTACTTGCAATCAGCTAGACCGATTATAAAAGTTTGAGAGTTGTTTGAAAAAGAAAATAAAAACAAAAGAAAATAAAGCAATTGATTAAATGGTTGGTTTAATCAATTAAAATGGGATCTTTAGGATTGCGGTTTCACCACGGATTCTCATTGTACTAATTCCTACATAATTATCACAACTTATCTCCTATCGCGGGTAGTGGCCTGTGAATAGAATTCTTTGCTTCCGCGATACAATTCACTACCTTAATCTAGGTCGGTTCCACGTCACTAGTAACCTATACCCTAAATTAGGTGCATGAAAAACATATCTTTAGGTTTCCACCGTTAACTGTACCTCGCCTTTTCCAAGGGATTTATAAGTTAATGTGATTATTACGTCTTTTCAACCGTTAATTCTTTGTCAAAAGCAATTAAAGGTATAAAATTACCATTATGGTGATCAAGCATAATGATATAATTGAGAAAACAATATCATACCATGGATTTGAGAGACAAATTATGATTAACTATATAAAAAGCATCATACAACGATTATCCGGGCTACTCCCGGTCCTAAAGACAAAGGGGATTAGCCCTGCATGTTCATCTCAATGAGAAACACGATGAAAGGAGAAGAAAACATAAGGGAAACGTGGATGGACATGGTGTAACCCCTGAACGAAGGAGAACCGGATGATCCTCGATGTGGGATGGGCGTTCTGTAGCCTTTCGGTGGTAGAAAACTCTGTCTCTAGCTCTGGAAACGTTAGGGGCATGGCTCTGGTCTCCGTTCTTCATCCTCCCCTCTCCTAAGACTTGTGTAGTGACTAAATGACGTGATAGTATGGCTTGGGCCACCTTTTTTAGGTATAGGGATCACTTACGGCCTCCAAAAGGTCACGACCATTCATTTAGATTCGATCTGTAGCAATTCCTGATCCGACGGCGTCGATACCATCGACAGCGAGTGAATGGTATCGACCCGCTATAGTACCGGTTGTCCTTTCCTTTTGGGGGGTTTTCTCTGATGTCTCTTCGATACTATCGACAACTTGCGGCAATGGTATCAACGTGTGGATGTTTGGCTCACTGAAGACATTTCACTACCATCGACTTCTGGGTTGATGGTATCGACCCATTCTGCTCTTTTCGGCTACCTCACTGTGGCCATCTCGATAGTATCGATAGTCGTCGATGGTATCGACGATTGCATATATGCGAATTGCCTGAAATTCAACAATAAACTCAACTTCACTCCGAGAAATATGATCATTTATACCAAATAAGATAAAACAAGGTAAATTTGATGCATAACAAGATAATAGACTGAAGGAAATGAATCATGTGATATTAACCATGAAAATGACCAATAAATGCATAAAACGCATATAAAACTAGCCTATAAAAGCGACTCAAAACCCTTGCATCAAACTCCCCTAAGCTTGAACTATGCTCATCCTCGAGCAACAAAACCACAAAATATAATTGCGAGGGTCAACTAAAGAACATACTAGCATAAAAGACATCACTGTATGATTCCCACCTGGCATGCACATACCGGCCCTTACTGACCACAGAATGATAACTACCCTAAAGGTGACAATAATCGTCCATGAGAGATGCCCACCCCAAGACCAACGAACACTATCAAATAAGGCAGTTGATATAATAAATTCCTCCGATTCAGGCTTGGTGCATCTTGTGATCTCCTATCTACGTTGCCCATATCCTACCATCTACATGGAAGCAGATCTCCTGATATATAAGAATGAGGAGATAATCATGGGTGACCTACCATTTTGAGCAATGGGTGGATGAAATGGGTGGTTGTGGAAGAAAAAAGAAGCACAATACAATTTATCATGCAATAAATAATAAAAATAACCTAAATGATTCATATGCTTTTGGAAATGACCTAATGCCTACATTTTAGGTGGAATGATGCATGCTCTACGATTCTTTCTCAATGTGAGATGAAATATCTACCAAACTACATCATGTGCTTATTCTTCCTTTTATGCATGTGAAACAAGTTCTTTTCTCCCTCTGATTTCTGCTTAAAAAAATTTCTTTTTTTTTCAAGCCATTCTTCTTCTCAGTTTTGACTAGAGAAACATTTATAATACTTTACATTTTATTTTTTTCGGACTTATTTTCACATAGATACTACATTTTATGCATTACAATTCACTCCTCAAAGAGTATAGAACAAGTTGCCCACATTTCTTATTTTGCAGAATAAGTAAGTCACATAATGTCCTATATGCTCAAGAGTATGCAAAATGCAACTAAATGAAAGTAATAATGCAACTCCCATGGCATGCACTTAAGAATGTCTACATGCATGACTAATATACATATCTCTTTTCATTTTTCATTGTTTTTATGCAAAATCTAGCTATAATGCAATCCTATCTAAATGGAATGCAATCAAGAAAAAAAATGAAAAATTGTAATGTGCTCTCAATTCTTATGGTGGAGTGTGAATGAAGTGGGGTGGATAGATCACAAGACTAATTGACAGAACCATTAGAAAACATTATATGTCCCTCCTTACTGACATGTGTACCAATCAATCAACAGGTTTCTCTCTCTCTCACTTATGATCAAAGTCTCATTATCGTTTGGTCAATTTAGGCTCAACATCCAATTCCATCCACATTTCTTGAACCATAAGGATGTACAGTTATGATCATATGTTTCAAAGTTGACCTACCCAATGATTTTCATAAGTTATGTGCTCAATTTCAAACAAGTCCAACTTATAATTCCTTGGAAAATTTTTAATTATGCTCAAATTTCAAATTTCCCCCATATGACAAACATAGAGACGACATGCAATTATATTAGACATCCACGAATTACACTAGATAGACTGTGGATCCTAGAAAGCTGTAAGTAATAAGAAATACTAAAAAAACATTAAAAACTAAGAAAGATACTAAAAGAAAAGAAAATAAAAATAAAAACTAAGATAGAAATAGTTCCATCTCCCCCCCAAGCTTGAATCCGACTATGGCATCATAGTAAAAAACAACCTCAGAAGGTGGAACAGTGATACCCTACTACTGTGGTGGTGGCGGAAATGGCGGGTACTACTGGGTATGGGGGTTCCAATCTGGATATTGCCCCAGAAAGCTCGGATCATAAGGTGGAATGGGCGGTGGTTGTGGATATCCCCTGAAGTAGCCTTGGCTCCAGTAATGATCATAGAAAGGATGTTGTTATTGCTCTATCCTTCCCAACTGGTCGTACACCTACTGCTTGTTGGCGAATAGCTGGCATTCATTCTCAAAGATCGCCTACTGATTTTCATACAGCCTATTATGTGTATCTTGGATCCCTGCAAAAGCTGTCTGGTGGGACTGCTGCATGGTCTCCTGGGACTCCTGGTTAGAATGGAGCATGGTATACATCCCCTGCATAGAATAGGGGTCATCTCCATCGTGGGAGGACTGTGGTGGCGGTGGGGCCTGGGAAGATGATGAAGCTCCCGGGTAGAAGTTTGGACGCTTCCTCGAGGCTACTTGTGATCGAAGAGGTGTGAAAGCCTCCTCTTCCTCCGCATCATCGTTGTCTACATCATCATCATCTCCCGCATCCTCTTCCTCCTCTGAATCCTCAATGGCAATGATAGGCCACCGGAAGTGTTGGCCTGGCTGGAGGTTGAAGATGGGGTCTGGCAGTACGTGCTCCTAATACTCTTTGTTAATGTGGCAATGAGCATATACCACACCATCACGGAGTGTAATAAGATTGGAGCAGTGGAAATGAGCCAGATTTATGGGGTTTCGGCTGACCAGTGGAGGGAGCGTGGATAGGTCTAGCCTAAGGTAGAGGGCCAGTGGCGTGATAAGCCCCTTGAAGTGAATAGGGGCTCGTCTGGTGCTCCTCTTTACTTCCATCACGCAGGTCAAGAAAAACGCACCCCAGTTAAGCTTTTCCCTCTTCAACAGCTTGTAGAGGAAAAACAAGTCTGTCTCCTGGAACTTACTCAGTGACAATTCACCACGAGCAAAGAAAGTAACACACAACATACGGTGAAGAATCTGCACGAACGGGTGCTCGAAGTCGGCGACAGCTGCATTGTGGTAGCTAAGCATCTTGCCTATCGGCGCAGTCACCAACTGCGAGAACATCTCATCATAGTCGGCCCCATTGTCCCCGTCTGTACTGCTCCTGTGAATGCCACCAGTTGTAGATTGAGTTGAACTGTTCAAGCGTGATGGTGTAGTTGCGGTTGAATAGCCGAAAGGAGACTCGGCCCTTGATCCATTCACGATCGGTGGCGAGGAGGTCGTTGGGCACGACGCAAATGTCGAGTGATGCCATGAACTCCACCACGAGTTCCTTGTATGTCACCCACTCACCAAAGAAAGGATGGCCCTCAACGTGATAAGGGACTCGTTCCTCTGCATATGTCAACCTCCCAACTTGGCCATGGAGGACATAGTTGAGGTTGTCCTCAAATCCCAGGTCTTGGATCACGGCCCGATCAACGTACCGAGTGGGCTCGATTGACCGCTTCATTAACTTGTCGTAGATCTTCTTCACGTCTGCTGAGGGATGTGCAATTCTCAAATGGGGAATGGAGCCTAGCGGTGGTGGTACAAACGTCTCAATCTCCATTTGAGCAACGTGCGAGGAAGATGACGCTCCATGCCTCACCATGATGAACAGAGAAAAGATAGAGAAAAGGAGCTCGGTGAAGGTCGGATAAGATGATCTCCGTAGTCAATGACGAACTCGGGGAAGATATATAGCTCATAGGATGCTCGTTGAAGGTCTCCGTCTGCTCGTCAATGCTCAATGTCAAGGTTGAGGAAGAAAACTCTAAAGATGTGGAGAGAAATGAAATACAACCCTTCCTTTTATAGTTGAGGTTGGCGCCCCTGGTACCCCGTCGATACCATCGACGGGGTGACGATGCTATTGACGCATGTAGCAGAATCCGTCCTTCGCTACCATCGATGGTCATCGATTGCTGGATGTGGGAGCCCGGATCGATGATATGTCGATACTATCGACAAGGGTCAATGGTATCGACCCTTCCCACGGATTGACCTCCAGATTTGGCGTGATTTGTTGATGGCGTCTCACGGATCGCTGACGTGGCCTATCGATACCATCGACAGAGCGTTGATGGCATCGACTTCTGTATTCATCCATTATCCTCGTGAGGCCTTGGCGGTGGATTCCCCTAAAGCTGTGTCGATACCATTGACATAGGGGTTGATGGCATCAACTTCACTGGCAAAGATTTGTCTGAATATCTTCAAAGATATCGTGAGCATTGACCAGGAGGTCGATACTATCGACGTACTCCAGAATTTGAGTCAGTTCTCCTGTTGGGTGGTCTATACTATCGATGAGGCCATCGATAGTATCGACGGAGTAAATTTTCTGTAGCTATCGCTCTACACCCTCATCGCTACCATTGACGCAAAGGTCAATGGTATCGACACCCAAGAAGTCCTGTACACTTAACACACACATCAGGGTATCATTTTTACACTAAAAATGAATTTAAACAAAACTACTGAAGTAAATGGAAATGAAATCTACCAATGGTTGGGTTGCCTCCCAATAAGTGCCCTACTTTAACGTCTTAGGCTAGATGAAATCAAGTTGTTTATTCTTCCTTAAGCACCATCAGTTTAACCTTATTCACCTTCCTTGTGTAGTCCTCCCCATAATAGTGCTTCAATCTTTGACCATTCACTAAGAATGTTCTATCACCATCCTTAACCATGATAGCGCCATGGGGTCGCACCTCCTCTACCATAAACGGTCCACTCCAGTGGGATCGCAATTTTCCAAGATGCAACTTTAACAAAAAAAGCACCCTCTCACCCTTTGTGAACACTCGTAGCTGAATGTGGCGATCATGGATTTTCTTTCTCCACTCCTTATAGATCCTTGAGTTCTCGTAGGCATTCATCCTTAGCTCGTCTAGCTCATTGAGCTCTAACATTCACTTTCTCCCTTCCTCGTCCATGCTCAAATTCAATTTCCTTAATGCCCAGTGCGCTTTGTGCTCCAATTCTACCGGCAAATGGCAGGCCCGGCCGTACACTAACCTAAAAGGCGTAGTGCCTATAGGTGTTTTAGATTTGGTCATGTATGCCCATAGTGCATCCGGTAGCAACGCACTTCAATTCTTCCTTGACGAGGCCACTGTGCGCTCCAGGATCTTCTTAATTTCCCTATTCGACACTTCCACCTGACCTTGTGTTTGCAGGTGATACGGAGTACCTACATTGTGTTTAACCCTGTATTTGCTCAATAATGCAGCAAATTTCCGATTCGTGAAGTGGGTGCCCCCATCGTTAATGATCATCTGTGGCACCCCAAACCTATAGAAATTATGATCCTTCACGAACCTGCACACTACTACAGCGTCATTAGTTCTTGTGGGTATTGCATCTACCCACTTTGATACATAATCAACAACAAGTAAGATATATAAATTAGAATTAGAAGATACAAAGGGTCCCATGAAGTCAATACCCCACAAATCAAATACCTCAACTTCTTGAAATACCTTGAGGGGCATCTCTTGCCATTTTGAGATATTACCTGCCCTTTGATAGGAATCACACTGCCTCACATAATCATAGGCATCTCTAAAAAGTGTAGGCTAGTAAAGGCCACTCTCTAACACCTTGGTCGCCGTCCTTGCACTCACATGATGACCTCCGGTGGGTAGCGTATGACAGTGTCTAAGCACACTATCATATTCATTTTCTAGTACACATCTGCGCAAGATTCCATTCCTGCATTGTCTCAATAGAATAGGGTCATCCCAAAAATAATATCTCAAAGAATGGAAAAACCTTTTTTTCTCTCGATAAGTCCAATCATCCGGGATTTCCTTACATGCAAGGTAATTGACAATATGTGAAAACCAAGGATCCTTAGATTGAATTGAAAGAATTTGCTCATCCAAAAATGTCTCGGTAATGGGTATGTTAATATCCCTCTCGTCAACCCGCTCTAACTAAGATAAATGGTCCGCAACCACATTCTCAATGCCCACTTTATCCTTAATTTCAATGTCGAATTCTTGTAATAATAAGATCCACCTAATCAATCTAGGTTTAGCATCTTTCTTCTCCATTAAGTATTTTATGGTGGCATGATCAGTCCACACCACAACCTTAGAACCCACTAAATATTGCCTAAATTTTTCAAAAGCAAAAACCACGGCAAGCAATTCTTTCTCGGTAGTGGTGTAATTTAATTAGGCATCATTTAAAGTTTTAGACGCATAGAAAATCACTGAAGGTTTGTTCTCAAGATGCTGCCCCAGAACATCCCCTATGGCAAAATCCAACGCGTCACACATAAGTTCAAAGGGCTTAGTCCAATCCGACATTTGAACAACTGGCGCAGAAATCAATTTTTCCTTAAGCACCTCAAAAGCATGCAGACATTTATCATTAAAATAAAAAACTGCATCTTTCTCAAGCAATTCCAATAGTGGCTTAGCTATTTTTGAAAAGTCTTTGATAAATCGGCGATAAAACCCTATGTGACCAAGGAAACTATGCACCCCTTTCACCGTATTCGGTGGAGGTAGTTTGGAAATAACCTCAATCTTTACTAGATCCACCTCCAGTCCCTTGCAGGACACCTTGTGTCCTAACACTATGCCTTCATTTACCATCATATGGCACTTTTCCCAATTGAGGACTAAATGTGTGTCTTCACATCTCTGCAACACCTTATCAAGATTTTGCAAACATTCATCAAATGACGCACCGTAGACGGAAAAGTCATCAATAAAAATTTCTAAGCAGTGCTCCACCATATCAGAGAAAATAGCAAGCATGCAGCACTGAAAAGTGGTCGGTGTGTTGCATAAACCAAAAGGCATGTGGTGGTAAGCAAAAGTTCTGTAAGGACAAGTGAAGGTCAACTTCTCTTGGTCCTTAAGATTAATAGAAAACTGATTATCGCTGGAATAGCTATCTAAAAAACAAAAATGAGAGCGGCCAGTCAATAGCTCTAAAATTTGATCAATGAATAGAAGAGGAAAATGATCTTTCAAAGTAGCACAATTCATACGACAGTAATCAATACAAACATGCCATCCAGTTACCAATCGGGTGGTGACCGGTTCATTCAACATATTTTGAGTGACAGTGATTTCCCCCTTTTAGGGACTACATGTGTGGGGCTTACCCATGTCGAATATGAAATAGCATAAATGATGCTTGCCGAAAGAAGCTTGATCACCTCCTTCTTGACAACCTCCATCATACTAGGATTGAGTCGACGCTGCAGCTGAATCACTGGCTTAGCTCCTTCTACAAGCCGGATCTTGTGCTGGCATAAAGTAGGGGAGATCCCCTTAATGTCAGAAATAGACCACCCAAATGCACCACTATGGTTTTTCAACACAATCATCAACTACGCCTCCTCATCGGCACTCAGATATGCCGATATGATCACTGGAAGCTTCTCATTATCTGCCAAGAAGACATAATTTAAGTGGGGGGCAGCGGCTTAATTTCCAACTCAGGGGGGCTGACCAAGGAAGATTGAATCGGTGGTGGCAGTGGTCCCAGATCTTCATAGTGCTTGGCGTAATAGCAAGGAAGCACTAGAAGCATCTTTACACATTCTTGTAATGAGGTATTTATCATCCAATCTTCTATTAAGTTGAAAAGACATGCCTCAAGGGGCAGTTGCGAGTATGAGTCAAACATGGAGACTACTATAGCCTCCTCCTCAGTAGATGGTGAAACTTCTTCTTCTCTATCGTCGGGGTAACCCACTGCTTTCACAAGAGAGATTACCTTCGTCTGCTCCATGATGTCGACAACAATTGTTCCCTTATCTACCTTCATCATTACGTGAGCCATATAAATAAATGGCTTCCCTAGACAAAGAGAGATGTGGTGCTCAAAGTGCTTTATTTTATGACATTATTCATTTTCTTGTGACTGCTTTGGATTTGGTAGCATGAGTATTTCAAATCTGTCGTCGTCTATACCCATTGTCAACTGACCTCTACCCATCTCCAGTATCATGTCGACAGTGGCTTGAAAGGGTCTTCCCAAAAGTAGCCCATTCCCTAGTTCATCTTGCATCTCCAAAACAACAAAATCAACCGGGAACACAAACCGATCAACCTTTACTAAGACATCCTCACAAATACCATACGGCCTCACCACAATATTATCTACCAGTTGAATTGTCATATTACTCTGCCGAGATTCTTTTAGCCCAAGCTTTTTAAATGTAGAGACGGGCATCAAGTTGATACTCGCCCCGGAATCACATTGTGCCTCCCCAAATTTTACTTTTCCAATATAGTAGGAGATGTTGAAGCAACCTGGATCTTGTCTCTTTGGTGGAAGTTTACCTAGAATGAAGGTGCTGACCTGCTCCTTAAGCACTACCACCTCTGTATTAGGTATCTTCCTCTTCTTGGTAATTATGTCTTTCAAGAATTTACCATACGAGGGTATCTGTTCAATCGTCTCCAACAAAGGAATATTAACAGAAAGTTTTCTAAAACTATCCAAAAATTTCTTGAACTGTGCATCCACTTTCTTGGCTTTGAGACTGTTGAGGTAAGGGACTGGGACGATCTATGCCCTCTTATGTAGTGGCTAATATGGCATCATATTATCCTTCTCCTTCTTTGTAATAGGCTCCTCTGTGGCCTTCCCTCCTTCGTCTTCAACTGTCTCTACCTCTTCAGTATCCTATGCAGTCACATCTTGAGTTTTTGGCTGTGAGGTGCTCGGTTCATCGGCCCTAGAGTTTAAAAGTTTCTTTCCACTCCTCAGTAGAATGGATTTAGCCTGGCGGTTCCCTCCTGGAACATTTGTATTTCCCGAAAAACCTTGCACTGTAGGCTTCTTCAGACTTGCTATTTCAGCTGCCATCTGTGCTATAGATGTCTCAAGAGTCCTCATCTGAGCCCCATGACTTTATAGAGTTTGCCCAAACTGGTTCATAAATTCTTCTTGTTGCTTTATTTGTTGGCCAAACGTGCTCATTAACTCTTGATTCTGCTTTATCACCTGATTGAGCAACTCATTGCTCTTTTCCTCTGTCGTGGGCTATGGCTTAGCATCAGGATCTTGAAGGAAATTATTTGGATCCTTCCATGAAAACTTTTTGTCCTTCCTCCAAGAATAGTCATTATTTCTATACCCCTGTTATTGTTGCATGAATTTCACTTGTGCCTCATCATCAAATCCTTCATCTTTTTTGGCTAGAAGTTTCTTCACAATCAAGTCCATCTTGTCATTCAGTTCTTTGATGGCTTTTGCATCCCCTATAGCTTTAACTTGTTCTGGTGCATCTCTATCACCCCAGGACTGTTTCTTAGCCATGTTCTTCATGATCTCCCAACACCTTGTGTTTGTGTTGTTCAAGAAGAAACCTGAGCCTGCTGAATCTAGGTTGCTTCTGTCATGCTCATTGAGAGCAAAGTAGAAATTTTTTACTTATTTTTCCTTGTCCAGCCCATGATGTGGGCACCTCCTCAGCATGATCTGGAAGCGTTCCCACGTCTCAGAATAGGTTTCTCCCATCTTTTGACTGAAATTGTGAATTTTCCTCACTAGGTCATTGGTCTTCTCAGGTGGGAAAAATCACTCAAAAAAGACCTCAATCATTTGATCCCAAGTTTCAATGATTTCATCATCAAGGTTGTATAGCCATTCTCGTGCATTTCCTGCAAGAGAGTTGGGAAATAACTTCAAGTAGAGTGACTCCTGTGGAAACCTTTCAATCTTTATCATGTCACAATTTTCCACAAATGTGCTAATGTGAGCAATAGAATCTTCATTCTTCAACCCGTGAAATGCTTGAGACTTGACTGGGTTTATCAATGTCGGATCAATCTTGTATGTGGGAATGTTAATTGCCTGCCTTTTGATTGGCCCCTTTGATGCTGATGAGGAAGAAGCCTTGATCTTCTCCCATATTTTCTTTTCTTCAGCCATTTCTTCAGGTTCTTGTTCAAATTCCTCAGGTGGTGGATTTGTCAACTGAACTCCTTCACCTACTGATGGAATTACTGGTAATTCTACGTAGTATGTTCTACGTGTCTTTACCATCAACTAGCACCTGAAAAGATGGAAATTATTTCAGTACAATGCTAAAAAGAAATCAGTAATTAAAGTATGTGAAATTAAATTTAAAATTTTAAGAATTATATGAAAAAGTGGCCTAGCGTGGTCTCTCGCAGTACTCGTAGTGCCAAAAATTGTCGTTCCCCGACAACGGCGCCAAAAACTTGACACGATTAAACCGTGCGTAAAACGCAAGTGCACGCGTCCATGTAATATAGGCCTTTATGAGGCCCAAGTCGAACTCAGGGAACGTAATTTCGGTAGACTACTACTAACTACTTGCAATTAGCTAGACCAATTATAAAAGTTGAGAGTTGTTTGAAAAAGAAAATAAAAAGAAAACAAAACAAAGAAATTGATTAAATGGTTAGTTTAATCAATTAAAATGGGATCTTTAGGATTGTGGTTTCACCACAGATTCTCATTGTACTAATTCCTACATAATTATCACAACTTATCTCCTATCCCGGGTAGTGGCCTGCGAATAGAATTGTTCGCTTCTGCGATACAATTCACTACCTTAATCTAGGTCAGTTCCACGTCACTAGTAACATATATCCTAAATTAGGTGCATGAAAAACATATCTTTAGGTTTCCACCATTAACCGTACCTCGCCTTTTCCGAGGGATTTATAAGTTAATGTGATTATTGCATCTTTTCAACCATTAATTCTTTGTTAAAAGCAATTAAAGGTATTAAATTACCATTATGGTGATCAAGCACAATGATAGAATTGAGAAAACAATATCATACCATGGATTTGAGAGACAAATTATGATTAACTATATAAAAAGCGTCATACAATGATTATCCGGGCTACTCTCAGTCCTAAAAACAAAGGGGATTAGCCTTGCATGTTCATCTCAATGAGAAACACGATGAAAGGAGAAGAAAACATAAGGGAAACGTGGATGGAGATGGTGTAACCCCTGAACGAAGGAGAACTGGGCGATCCTCGACGCGGGATGGGCGTTCTGCAGCCTTTCGGTGGTAGAAAACTCCGTCTGCAACTCTGGAAACATCTGGGGCATGGCTCTGGTCTCCGTTCTTCATCCTCCCCTCTCCTGAGACTTGTGCAGCAGCTAAATGACGTGATAGTATGGCGTGGGCTACCTTTTTTAGGTGTAGGGATCACTTACGGCCGCCAAAACATCACGGCCGTTCATTTAGATTCAATCTACAGCAATTCCTGATCCAACAACGTCGATACCATCGACGGTGAGTCAATGGTATCGACCCGCTATAGTACTGGCAGTCCTTTCCTTTTCTGGGGTTTGCTCTGACGTCTCATCGATACTATCGACAACTTGCGTCGATGGTATCGACGTGTGGATGTTTGGCTTGCTGAAGACATCTCGCTACCATCGACTTTTGGGTCGATGGTATCGACCCATTCTGCTCTTTCCAGCTACCTCATTATGGCCATCTCGATAGTATCAACAGCCATTGATGGTATCGACGGCTGCATATTTGTGAATTTCCTGAAATTCAACAATAAACTCAACTTAACTCCGAGAAATATGATCATTTATACCAAATAAGATAAAACAAGGTAAATTTGATGCATAATGAGATAATAGGCTGAATGAAATGAATCATGCAATATTAACCATGAAAATGACCAATAAACACATAAAACACATATAAAACTAGCCTATAAAAGCGACTCAAAACCCTTGCATCAAAAGGTGTGATGAGGTTTGGCCAGAAAGGCAAGTTAGCTCCCAGGTATATGGGGTCATATCCGGTAATAGCACGTGTTGGCAAGGCAGCTTATCCGCCATAGTTGCACAGGTTACATCTGGTGTTCCATGTTAGTATGCTGAAGAAAAGTCATCCAGGCAAAGAGATAGTAATACAGCCGATTGAGGCTGAGCTTGATGAAGATGTGACCTACGAGGAAGGTCCAGTGATGATCCTTGACAGAAGAGTGAAGAAGTTGAAAAGGAAGGACATGGTGCTTGTAAAGGTTCTTTGGCATCATCATGGCATGGAGGAAGCCACATGGGAGCTTGAGGAAGAGATGAGGAGGAAGTACCCCTCACTTTTCTCTTTGGATTTTGGGGGCGAAATCCTTTTGTAGAGGTTTATGGCTTGTAAGGACCCTAACCTCCATTTTGGGCTTACCCTATTTGTTTTGCCTAAACCCTGTGCTTAGATGCCTATCCAATCACCTGAATTGTGATTAGGGTTCTGTTTATGCTTCGTTGGGAGGTTGAGGTGCAACTTTCAATTTACCCAAGTTTTAGGGTTTGTGTGCAAGTTTGTCACCTTGAGAGATACCTTTCTCTCTCCTTGCATCCTTTAGGTTTGAGAGGATGGGTTGGGTGCTTTGTTTAGTTTGTTTTGAGCCTTGTTTGAGCTTGGTGCCGCCTTCTTGCTTGGTGTGTCGGCCAAAGGGTGTGTCGCCCAAGAGGTGTGTCGGGCAGGGTGTATCGGCCAAAAGGTGTGTCGGGTAGTGATGTATCGGCCATGGCACCATGTTGGGCAATACACACCCTCTTAACCTAGCCTCTTTTGTGTCACCATTCTTTGGACAAGTGGTCGTTGCTTTGCTAGTTGGTGGCAAGTCATGAGCATGTGGCTTGGGATGCTAGCAAGGTGGCATAGTTTGGATAAGTGGTGGTTTGGGTGAGCACATGTGGAGAAATCCCCTAGTGGACGCCCACTTAACCCCCTTCTTTGCTAGATTGGGATCCCTTTATCTCCTTAGTTGCTTCCCTTCTTTATTAGTGGTCGATATCTCCCCTTGGTAGAGCTTGGTGGCCAATCTCCTTGGTGGAGTCTTCTTCTTCCTCTAGTGGTGGCCGAAACCCTAGATGTGCCTTGCTCCTTCTCCTCTTGTAGTGAGTATCTCTCCCTATCCTTGGCACCTTCTTCTTCTTCTCTCTTTCTTTTTCGGCAATGGTGGTTATGGAGTTCTCTTCTCTCCTAGTGTTGGCTGAAGGTGGTGCCTTGGAGCTTGAAGCTTGGTTCTTGTAGCTTTGGAGCTTGAGGAGTGTGCTTAAGGCGGGTTACATAATTCCTAACCCTACTATACTACTTCTTTATCATGTTGTTTTGCTATATGTCTCATCCATGTCATCTTTTAGCTACGTTTCTTTCTTTAATGGTTATAAGGTTGCCTTAGATGTACCCTAGACCTTGTTGAGATGGTTGCCTTGGGTTGGTCGAACCATTGGATGTGGAGTTCTTCGGGCAAAACCCCTCTCTCACTTAGTTGTTGAGAGGTGAGCCTAGGGTTTCCTAATTCCATGGTGAGTGGATTTTTGGGTTGGATGGTCGACATGGTGATGGACCTCCTTGTTGGTTGATAGGTGATGGAAGTTGTGCAAAACCCCTATCTCACTTAGTTGTTGAGAGGTGATCCAACTCTCTTGATCTTTTAGGGCTTCTTGGTGGCAGTCTTGAGGTTGAAGATGACAAACCCATCATGGCCTTTGAACCTTTGCACGATACCCTAAGTAGTGTTCTGCCTGATATCCCTCTTCTAGGGTTGAGCCTGGGTAACATGCTAGGTGAACACCTTGTTCACCTCTTGACCGATATGGTTCCTTACCCGAGATGTGGTTGGGCGATATGCCTAGGCTGATATGGTGTTTGGTTGGCATCCCTTCTTGAGTGCCTTGGGCAACATGGTTAGGCCATGCCTTGTCGGTTGAGCAACACCCCTCCTTCCTTGAGTTGTGAGGTGAGCTCCAATCCCTTGGCTAACATGGTGCTGCCTGATATGGACTCTTGGTTGATGTAACCCTAGATGGTGATATAGTGGCTTGTTCCCTTGACTGATATGAGTATGGTAGGCAAATCTTGTATTGGGCGTTATGGTTTGTACCTTGCACGACACTCCTCTAGTTGTGCTGCCCGACATGGTGCCCTAATGGCTACGTTGCCTGGAGCGAGATTGTAACGCCTGGGCCCACTACCCAAGGCTCTAGTAGAGTTTCAGGAATGACGACTGTCCCCAAAGACCATCACTAGCCTTAACTGTGCGCTTTGTCCTCACTAACACGCATGCCAGGATCAACTTCCCGACAGGTCACCCATCCCAATACTACTCCAAGATGAGCACGCTTAACTATGGAGTTCTTTAGTGATGGGTTCCCAGAAAAGGAGGTGCACCATGGTGATATGGGTAGTCCAATCATTCCTTTTAAGATCAACTTATCCGAGGCCTCAAATCCTGGGATGTTACAATCTCCCACACTTAGACTCTTGACGTCCTCGTCAAGTCTCAACTATATGGCCTCATAATCTGACCTCATTTCAGTGCAAACCCACATAGGCCTATGGACACCCAACTCCCGATCACGGAATACTAGCGCAAGGGTGGCTATGTCAACCATGGACAACCCTTTCCTACATGCCTGGACCGCACGGCTCAAGACCGGCATGTCAGATGCCCATGTGGGCCCCACTTACTGGAGGGGTTATGGATATGATACCATTTGTAACGTCTGGGCCCACTACCCAAGGCTCTAGTAGAGTTTCAGGAATGACGACTGTCCCCACAGACCATCACTAGCCTTAACTGTGCGCTTTGTCCTCACTCACACGCATTCCAGGATCAACTTCCCGATAGGTCACCCATCCCAGTACTACTCCAAGATGAGCACGCTTAACTATGGAGTTCTTTAGTGATGGGTTCCCGGAAAAGGAGGTGCACCTTGGTGATATGGGTAGTCCAATCATTCCTTTTAAGATCAACTTATCCGAGGCCTCAAATCCTGGGATGTTACCAGCCTTATGCTGACCGACGTTTTGTTTGTCGGCGTTTTAGGTACAAAGAAAAGAACAAACCGTAAAGTGGCACATGTGAAATTTAATGAGGATTAATGATCAAGGAGGATTAGTTAGAGTACTCTCTCTCATATGGATAGAAGTTTAGTAATCCAAGTTTTGAAAAGGTAAGTAAAGTTTTGTTTTAGACCAGTTTTCAGTTTATTTGGTAAAATTTATTAATTGTTATTGATTATTTGTTGAACCTTTGATATGGGTTATTGGTTAACGGCTCCAACCTTTCGGTCTCCCTTAATTGGGGGTTACCGGGAGACGGGGTCGTAACATTTGGTATCAGAGCCATAACCCCTCCAGTAGGTGGGGCCCACATGGGCATCTGACATGCCAGTCTTGAGTCGTGCGGTCCAGGCATCTGTAGGAAAGGGTTGTCCATGGTTGACATAGCCACCCTTGCGCTGGTATTCCGTGATTGGGAGTTGGGTATCCATAGGCCATTGTGGGTCTGCACTGAAATGGGGTCAGATTATGAGGCCATATAGTTGAGACTTGACGAGGACATCAAGAGTTTAAGTGTGGGAGATTGTAACATCCCAGGATTTGAGGCCTTGGATAAGTTGATCTTAAAAGGAATGATTGGACTACCCATATCACCAAGGTGCACCTCCTTTTCTGGGAACCCATCACTAAAGAAATCCATAGTTAAGCGTGCTCATCTTGGAGTAGTACAGGGATGGGTGACCTGTCGGGAAGTTGATCCTGGCATGCGTGTGAGTGAGGACAAAGCGCGCAGTTAAGGCTAGTGATGGTCTGTGGGGACAGTCATCATTCCTGAAACTCTACTAGAGACTTGGGTAGTGGGCCCAGGTGTTACAAATGGTATCAGAGCCAATTCCCCTCCAGTAGGTGGGGCCCAAATGGGCATGGCATGCCAGTATTGAGCCGTGTGGTCCAGGCATGTAGGAAAGGGTTGTCCATGGTTGACGTAGCCACCCTTTCGCTGGTATTCTGTGATCGGGAGCTGGGTGTCCATGGGCCATTATGGGTCTGCACTAAAATGGGGAAGAGATTATGAGGCCTTATAGTTGAGCCTTGATGAGGACGTCAAGAGTCTAAGTGGGGGGGATTGTAACATCCCAGGATTTGAGGCCTCGGATAAGTTGATCTTAAAAGGAATGATTGGACTACCCATATCACCAAGGTGCACCTCCTTTTTCGGGAGCCCATCACTAAAGAACTCCATAGTTAAGCGTGCTCGGCTTAGAGTAGTACTGGTGCTCTATCCGATATCCCTTTAGTGAGGGTAGGCGTCACCTTTGGTGAGGGATGCGCCTAACCCGATACCCCTAAGATGGTGAACTTGTTGTCTTGAGCCCACATCTTTGGTTCTGGTGATGAAATATGAGAGTTGGGTTGTACCCAGTAATGTGGTGGCTACCTAACATTGATGAGATGACAAGATCATGGTTGTGTTCATGATGTTATGAGATATAGGGCATGGTGGATGCTCACGGTTTGGTAACAAAAATATAAGTTGTTTGACATACCATCTACAGCTTTATGCTTCATGTGTTTATAATAATGGATGTTGTTCCAATCCTATGCACCTTAAATCTTAATGACATGATATTCATAATATGTTCTCTAAAGATCTGTATTTGCTGATCAAGTTATCTCTTCGGATATGCATTCTAACCATGTAGGTATTATCAAATGAATTCATAGCCAGGTAAGAGCTACGAGGTGTATGTGTTTTGTATGACGTGGAATAATGATGATTCCTTGATTGATGAGATAACATGCACCACCAGTATGATGAGAAAGGTCTGGTGACCTGATAAAGGCTAAGTGCCGGATTGAGGTGTTATCCTCTGATGATGAGATGAGGGATTGAAATCCCATGATGATGTATGATGATGAAGCCTTGAGGGCACTAGCATTATGTGATGAGGTATTGAGATCCCATGGCAATATGATAATGACAGTAATGGTATGCCACAATGTTTTTTATGTTTTATAACCTGGTTGCCTCAACAATCCACTTAAAATATACTAATTAATTACATATGAACATTTCATGTAGCTTGTCCAGGCCATAGATCCATCATCGTCAGTAGCTGGGGATGGTGAAATGGGTTCTCCTACGGGTTAACCCAGAGCGCATATTGTTGAATATGCAGGGTTTCTCCTAGCCAAAAATAGGAGGATTAGAGTACAACTTCGGTTGTAGACTCAGTATGGTTAGAGCATGGTGAATAGGCCCATGTCTCATTGTGATAGAGCATGAATGTGTTCATGGCTCAGGAGCATGGTCAATAGGCCCGTGGCTCAAGGTATGCTAGCACCGAGACTTGTACCAAGGCGGGCTAGAGAAAAGGGTAGCATGTGGAGTTGACCTTGTGGCTGAGGCCACTTAAGCAAGAGACTGCGGTCCTACTTTGGATAACATGCACTGACCACGAGGAGGTGAGGTCGTGGAGTCCGACTCTTCCATTGACCTTGTATGGCACCGGTTTTGGGCTTCATAGTCAAAGGTTGGATTTGAGCGGTGTGGCTCACTTGCTCAGGGCATAACAAATTGTAATCCAGCCGTATGGTATATATTGCTTAGGGCAAAACATAGAACATTGGTTGAGGCCTTGATTGTATAGTTGCTCTAGTTATATCTTGTAGTTAATTACACGTTCCTCATATCTTATGATAAGTTCTTATATAGCTTATCTTATCAATCATGTTCCTTAAGAAATATCTGGTTATATGCCTCCGAGATATCTTGGTAAGTTGTTAATAAAGTTAGTTCTCTTCAATATGTTGCATATACGAGCTTCTTATATTAGTTATCTGCTTTATCTGTTCTAGCTTTCCTAAAGTTTCATAGTTCGGCGGGGAGTTATGTTTCTCGTTGGGACTGTGTGTCTCACCCTGCTGGTTTTAAACCTTTTTAGGTGATCATGCTAGATGTGGTGGTGGTCGTGAGGTTGCGGCTGAGAAGCAAGAATAACAGTAGGAGGCAAGAGATGGATATGCTATTGTTTTGGTTGTTTTGTAGTAGAGTCCTAGAGTCATCCCTATACTCTCAGGTCCTTGGAGGTCTTTTGACGATGTTTCACGACGTATAGCTGATGTAGGTTGTTTATCCTGATAGTTGCTTGATATGGCATGTTCTATATATAAACAGGAGGTGAACTCCTTATGCATATGTGACAGCTGGATCCTATGAACTGTTGACACGTATCCAGGTTTATGTATGTTTATATAACATGTTTCCTTGTAGGATAAGGATATAGATGTAATAGTTTCTTTATTATCTGCTTTTTGCAATCGGTTTTAATTTACCCGTGTTTCTGGTAACATGTGGTTTATGGATGTTCTGCACGTTTTCGCATGGCATTTCATTGTCTGTGTGATAGCAGGATGTCACACAGCAGGTACGCTCTTATCCCCTACCTCGTGACCGCTTCCTATGCGGCAGAGCAACGGCTTTCGACTTGGTCTTCCCCCTCTGCTCCCTTCCTTGACCTAGTGGCCCTCATATCTTCTCCTTTGATTTTGGTCTCTATCTCATACCTTCACATCGGTTAAGCATTGCACAACATATGACGTTGTCAAGCCCACTATCTCAAGACATCTCTGTCGGCTCCAGAAGACTCATCACATGGTCGAATCTACTTGCTCCTTCTCTTCCTTACTCTTATCGTAGATGGTAGAGCTTTATTTACCTTGATAGTGACTAGATAGATTCTTCCATCTATAGAGTCCACCACAGGGCATCGTTGTGAGCCACAATTGGCTGTCGCCGGCTCCATTGCCACCAACAGGCCATGATACCTCCTCCTCCTTTGTGGTTAAACCTATAACTATGGTGATCTATGCCCATACCTCAAGTGTCCACCAAAATACCTACATCTCTGAGTTGTGAGCCCTCTACCCATCCTCTTCATCTTCTCCAATTTTTTGTCATAATCCAAGACCATAAAAAGATAGAAAAAAAGAGGTTTGTGATTGATCTAGTTTAGGTCATAATCCAGGACCACAATGATCATACTTAGCTCGAATTATAATTTTTCTCCAAAAATGTGGAGCTTTGACATTTTAAATAAAGTTTGGTATTTTCAAAGTTTTACATTTTTTGGTAATTTATTTGTATTTTTTATTTTTTTTCAATGATTTTTTGTAGTATTTTTATTTCATTAAGGTTCTGGGGGAATAGCCCAGTGGTGCAGCTCGGCAATCCCCAACGAAGGGACCCGGGTTTGACTTTGGGAAAAAACCCTGGGGTGCAACAATGGCCCCATGTTATTGAGCGTGCCGCGGTGCCCCCATGTATGTGGCTGGTTCCGGGGTTAACCCTTGGCTGGGTGGGGTCCAATAGTGGTCGATCCTAGGAGGGGTTCCTCGTTATCAAAAAAAATTCCGCTAAAAATCTAGAGACTTGTCTATAGTTTTTGCGGAATTTTTTATTTTAAAATAGGGAAATGGGAGAAGGGTTGGGAACCCATCCCAATTCTTCCTCACCCATGAAGTGACGGTGGTAGTGACCAGCTCAGGGCAATCAAGGTGACGATGATGATGAGAGGAGAGAGAAAGAAATCTAATAGATTGCTTTGATCTGACAGCTCAAATCACTTAATCATAGCATTATGCCATCTCTTGTCGGTGGTGTTGCAAGCAGCATTCTTGCAATGGCGGTGGAGCTTCTGATCATCCTCTCCGGTGGCATTTTAGTGTGTAATTTAGTTACACCTATATCAAGGAAGGATAACTGTCATTTTTGCACTTTAGTTTGGCCATTTTAACCCACAATGGGGAACTCTTGTTCTTCAATTCCTAGCATTCTTCATGGTCTGGAGGTTGAAGATGACTTGGATGCATGTTCTTATTTGCGATCTAGATAATTTTATCATTTTATCATTTTATCGACCCTCTTTTATCTGATGAGCTAATTTTAGTTATTCTGGAAATTTTATGGTGTTGTTGTTATCATATAGATGGAAGATCATGACTAGTGTGAGGAAGATCACATTGTGGGTGAGCATAATGCGGGAGATGATGTGTGAACTGAGACATACCCATGGTATGCATGATAGCCTCCTTGTTTTGAAATCATATATGATTTACGAAGTTTCAGATTGACATTCTCTTTGAGTAGGTGTCATGGTAGTGTGAGAAGGATCATTGGAGAAGTGTTCCTAGCTGAGCGATTCAACCTGGACCTTCTTTGGACGAATATGCATCATTGAGGTCATCAAGCAAGCCATGAGGTATAACCTGGAAACGTTTCTCCATATTATTCACTTTCTTCTTTTCCTAGCTTGAATCGGGATTTTTCTCCATGTATTAATGGTTTTTACTTTGTCATCAACCTTGTTCGTTTGGGGTCTTAGATTGTCGAATGTATATAGGAGGACCTATTGGAATGATATGGGATATTTGTATGATAGCTTAGTGACTGAGAAGGTAGACCAGTAGGAGAGGACTGATTTTGGTAGTATTAGCCGGCATGGGATCATAGATAGACCCTATATCCTTCCTCTGATTGAGCATTTTCACCCAAAGACTAGAAAGTCTCACTTTGCATTTGGCAAGTTATCCATCATCGCTAATGAGTTTGTCAGGATCACTGGGTTGGGATTTGGTGGGACACCCATCTATTTTTTGCCTAACGAACAGGAGTAGTGATGTCACTGTCTGGATGTGATTCTCAGAGTGAACCCTAATGATATAGATATGGCTTCCCTATATGAGGTCAAATTCACTTGTTTGAGGGTCACCTTCTTTTGTTAGGGTGAGCAGAACAGATGTAGTGATCATTTTTATACATCCTTGAGGTTCAGGGTGTTCTCCTTTCTTGATCACTAGTTTATTATTTAGAAATAGCATGGGGAATAGAGGAGATATTATCTAGTTCTCCTTTTTCCTAGATCTCAACATGATTCCTTCCATTGTGTGGGGTGGTAGTCTTTATGATCATATCTTGACTTATTTGAGGAGGTTTCTTGTGGGAGACTTCAAGGGGGAGATTATCCGAGTTACAAAGGACTGTGGTGGCTTTGTAGGTTTGATTAAGATAATAAGGTTTTACCTCCTACCTTTTGAACTTTATGCTTGTAAATATTTGTCACTAATTTCACTGACTTTTTCTTTGTAGATGTTTGGTGAAAAGAACTTTTGGCTTCACTGACTCATCACTCACAGTGGTGCAGAAGGCTATCCACAAGCATCCCTCCCTACTTGTCTCCATTGGACGAATGTAGTAGCATGGTAAGGTATGAGAAGTGAAGGGGTGAACTGGATACGATGACCATAGATGGGGTATGTGTATTACTTTAATACTATATTATTTTGTGCATACGTACTTTAGCTGACTCCAATAATTTTTGTTCCTAGTTTGATTCAGGATCTTCCCTAGGTCCTAGTGTGGCGAGTTGGCTACTCCTGTGTAGCCCATTTTGAAGTTTTATCTTGAGATGCTTATTGGATCCAATTTAAATCCCCCTTGGGGAGTGTTTGTATATGGGTGAGCATGCTTCCTGTCAGTGAGTTGGTGACTGACACATCCCCTTTGACCATTTGCATGGGTTGCTTCCTCCTAGACTTGGGATTTTTCAGGCGGCTCGAGAGATGATGTATGGTTAGGTGATGTGTGAGGGTATCTACAGTGGTACTATGTGCACATCTAGTCATTACACTTTTCTAGAGGGACTTATCATCGTCTTTGACATCCTCGAGTGGCAAGTACCTGAATCTGGTGTTGTCCTTTTCTACTTACATTTTTTAATATGCATTTTCTATAGGTGATTCACTATGATTTTGTTGAGGTGTAGGATGATCAAGGGTATTAGTTTCGTCATCTACCTCCTCCTGAGGAAATTTCTTCACCTAAGGTTCTACCTTCTCCACATGTTGATGCACATGGCTTTGACTACTTCCCCAGGTTGAAACTTTATCAAGATTTTAGCATGGGATACTCGTTCCATTTCCCAAGTGAGTTTGAATGGACCTCATCTTTCCAGGAGGCATATGAGGCTTCAGACACAGTGGTTGAACTCTATGGCTCAAGTACCCCCCTAGATATGGGTATAGTCAGCATTAAGGGGGATCTTCCAATGTTGGAAAATTCTCCTCAAACATCTATTTAGAGTGCAGATTTGTTGTTGGCCATCTTTGGAGCAAGTTTCTTCCATCATACAATTACTTCTTTGGTAGTCGAGGTGCCTTATAACAACTCCTCTTTGGGTCTCTAGTGGTCTACTAGTGGTATTCACTCTAACACAAACAGCAAGTGGCACTCTTCTGGGTCTTATTCCAATGATCATAAGCCTTTGGGCAAGTGTTTGACTAGAATGCGGAAGAAGAACATGAAGAAATATCCATTGTCCTTGCATTATTTTCCATGATGTGTTTTATTTTCCTTCAAGAAAATATCATGTATTATCCATGCTTGTGTTTGTATGACTGTTTTAGATTTAATAAAAATCTAAATTCAAGTTATGTAAAAAAATAAATAAATAATAAAAAAAGTTACGTAAAATTGTGAAGTTTTGTAATCTTCTATTCAGATCGAATTTCACGAGTTTGAGGTTTACAAGATCTCTATTAAATTTGTGAATTACCTCAATCTGCATGCCAATTGAAGGTGGTAGATTGTAGTAATATATAGGCCTTGTGGGATACAGAGTACCACTTGTCTCGGGATGTGTTTCCTTGTTGACTGTTGATGCAGATGCATATGGAGGATTGTGTGGTAATAGGATAAGGAGTTCTTTTTGTCTCTGAATTGTAAATATTTCCTGTCTGCAGCCTATAAGTAATTTTGTATCCCTTCCTCTTTTCTGCACATCTTTCCTTTCATGACATAAAGTTAGGGGAGGGAGAGAGATATGGGAAGTACCACTTTTATGGCTTCCTCCCATCAAAGTATCCTTAGCACATCATACATTATTGATCTCTTTGAGACTTAAGAAGTCAATATGACAAGATTTAGTGTGACCCTAACTTTTGTCATCTAGTGTATGGATCTATAGAGAGAGAGTTGATGTTGGTGGTGATCCCCTTCCAGGATCCTCTGAGTCACTCCTTCCATTTTTTGGATGTCATTATGACTCCCACCTTGTAAGATGTGGATAATATTACCCGACTTCCTTTGTATGATCGTTGGCCTAGTACCAAAGAAGTCGAGTTGGGCTACTGATATGGGGAATATTCTTGATGTGAAGAGATCCCAAGATATTTGATGGTTGACATATGATGGTCGCTTGATTTAGATGGCCTCTCTGTGGGAGTCATTTAAGAACGAAGCATAGTGTGGTGATTACTCTCTTGATATGCTTCACTTACAAGCATATACCTTGATCATCCTAACAAAGTTGTTCTATGGAGAGACTATTGGGTGAGTGACTACTAGTGATTCTAGAGTCATGGCCACCCTATGGAGAAGGAAAATCATTGTTCCTTTGATACCGACTGAGTTGTATAAGTGTCTGGATGAGGCACAATTGTCTAGGAAGATGAGGGGACCCTTCAAGTACCTATAGATTTATTTGGGGATGTGTACTGGTCCTTCCAGATTAATGTAGTCTTCAAATCCTCATTAAAGAGTGACAACGTAATATCTTTCAAATCATATTCAGGTTGGTGAATCCCTTCATCTATGTGGATATGGGCTCAATGCCTTGCGGGTCTAACGTCTGCGACGTGTGTCAGGAGTGGATGGAATATTAGCTTGATAACTCAGCTTGTAGTGTAGCCATGCCTAATTTTCAGTGGTTGATCATCTTGCCAAGTCTAGAGGGATGTGTGGCATACTACCCTATGTCAATGTTGAGATAATTCAATCGTTGACAATGTGTGTATCAAGTTGAAGCTTTCTCCCTTTTTTCAGCAGCTAATGGTAGATTGTTGAAAAATTCATGAAAGAGTGGTGTATATTTGGTTGAACTAGAAGAGGCTAAATCAAGACTCCTTCCTTGTGGGTCATCTTTTCTCTCCCAAATACTTGGAGTGGCTTACATTGGCACCTTTAGTGATAGTGACTTGTGATTCTTCTGAAGAATCGCAATGATACCTTTTTTCTTTTGTATTTTTTTCATAAATTAATATAGAGAAGTCAATGTTTTGTAATGAGTTTATTTTCTAAGTTGAAGGTTTTTTTCTCAATTCAGGACATGAGGCACTAAATGTGGGTACTCCCTCCATGATATTTAGGAATATGTGTTTGGACTTAGGTCCTTGACGTGCATATTGGCATAAGCTCCTTTCTGACAAATTGTCTGATTGAGGACAATTAGGAGTTCTTGACTATGCATTTTTGGAAACTAGGGATAACTTATAGGTTTTCATATGTTGGGATCGCCTCCTTCTCGCTCACCTCCTTGTCTAAAGTCTGAAGTTGAAACCCTAATCTCTTTAACCTATCTCTCATCTTGACTTGTTGTTAGATGTCTCCCCCATCCGAAGATTTGTGGGCCATTCTCTTAGGAGGAAGGCCCTCATTCTAGGGGAGAAGATAGATAGGGAGATCTACTAGACATGGGTGTCGCACTAAGTTCTAAAGTCATGCTATATAGTAGGTGCATCACTGACAATTCCCTACCGAATTGGGCCATGGTGCCAAGTGCTAGAGACACCTAGGTAAGCCTCATTCTTGACATGATTTAGTTTAGTGATCCACCACAAACACATATTTTCCTATTTAAAAGGCTTTCAAACCATTTTTGCAAGGTGCCCACTAGCCATGGTTCTTCTTGTTGAAGCTTTGGTTCAGACATTGATGCTCAGGGTCTTAGTATGAGAGTCTAAGCTTTTGTGTGGAATGAATGGGGTATTCCTAGTGAGGGTTTTCCACCTCATGACTCCCTGGTTAGTTCATATAGAGTTTGGTCCCACCTCTTCTCAATGGATGAGGAAAGGATAGATGCAAGTCGGTACATCCTATGCCTTCTCCTAATGCTCCTTCCCTTTTAAGTTAGCCCTGACATATGTAACCATGATAGCATCTCCCCATGTATAGGTGTCAAGATGTTGATTGTAGGGATCAGATATGACTTGCCTCTAAGGACTTGTAGCCTCTGTCATACTCCTATCATATTTATCATGGGGCTTTACCTTGCCTTTTTCCAAAATAATGAACGTTTTTGGGTGCATTTTAGTAGGGGGGGGGGCTATTTTCAGGAGGTATTTTTAGGTTGGTAAACTATTGGGGCCTCTAGATAATGGTTGTGCTCATTTTTTCTTAGGCCCTAGTTTCTGCTTTGACCTTTCCTCTTCAGGGTGCATAGGTGTTGTGGTCAAGTATTTAAATAGATTTTAGGTATTTTTAGAGGGGCAAGGGCTTTTGGATCACTTACATAGCCTCCTTTAAGAGATTTTCTTATTTTTGTAGCATGGTCAGTAATAGTAGTAGTAGTGTTGGATGAGGTTGGCTTTCATGTGATGAATATGAATGTATTCCGCCATAGTTGTAGATTTTGTGGATGATGTAGGGTCCCTCCCATTAGGGTTGAACTTGCCCCTAGAATCAACATTATGGATGACTTGCAATACCAGGTTGCACTTTTACAAACTGTAGGGTCGAACCTTCTTGTTGAATGCTTGAGATGTTTTTTCTTAGTAACATTATTCTACCTCTCTTCAAGAGTGTTGAGGAAGTGAATTTGATCTTGAAGCCATTCTGTCTCTGGAATATCTACTTCTTGTGGTATGCAGAGTAAAGGAATTTGCATCTCAACGTGTAAGACTACTTCCAACTTATATAGTAGGGAGTATGTATAGCTCCTATGGAGGTCCTGATTGGTATACCCACAAGGCCATTGGAAGATTTCCATGCCATTTAGCATGATAGATGGCCATCTTCTTAGGATTGATCAAATTCTTGTTGGCAGCTTCGACAACTCTGTCATTTGAGACCCATAAGATGACATTTGATGATGTTTGATGCCTAAAGAGATTAGAGAACCCTTGATGGTCTTGGAAATGAAGTTTGTACCATTTTCAGATATGATCTTATGTGGTACACCATGCCAGCTTATGATGTTGTTCTTGAGGAATTGATGGCTTACTGGGTTAATGCATTAGTGATGGACACTACTTCTACCCATTTTGTGAAGTAGTCAATTGTGACCAGAGTGAAGCACTTGTTTTCTTAGGAATGATCTTTTATGTCATGTCGATTCCTCAAGCATAGAATGTCCAAGGCATGGCCATATTATATATTTGATTTGTAGGCAAATGAATGTAGTCTACATGGATTTGGCAAGCTCGACATTTGCATATGTATTGGCAACAATCTGTCTCCATGGTGTTCTAGTAGTACCCCAAGAGTTATGTTTTCTTGGTCAACATAACTCCATAAATATGTGTGTTTCACAACCCTGCATGGACCTCCTTCATGAGAATTTCTGCTTTAAGCATGTCGATGCATCATAAAAGAGTATGGTTGTAGGATCCTCAATATTGCTATTATGTTCCTAGGACATATTTTGTAGCTAGTTGTCTGAGCGCTTGTTTCTCTCTCTGAGAGAGATTCTTAGGAATGACTTGATTTGATAGATACATCTTGATATCGCGAAACCATACCTTTCCTACATTGTTGGGTGCATTGTTGATAACTGTGCAATAATTAGGCTGAGAGAATGTTACAGTTTTGAAAGAAAAGGTTTGGCCTTTCTAGATGTTGATCTAAGAAGTGAGGGTTGCCAAAGCATCAGAAAATGTGTTGTGCTCTCTTTTAAAGAAGTGAAAAAAGATTTTCTCAAAGTCTCATGCAATAGAGCACATTTGTTCTTGATATAGTACACGGTCTTGATAATGTGTTTCCTAGCTATTTTGGACTTGAGATATTACAAGAAGGGATTCATCATAAACTAGAAATTTTTGTGCCCCTTGGTGTCTAGCGAGATGGAGTCCTAAAGTTCAAGATTCATATTTGGCCACATTCTTAGTAGCATCGAACTTCAGTCATATGGCTACTAGTATTTGTTCTCTAAGTGCATTTTTGAAGGACTATGCCTATTCTAGCCCCTGATAAAACCAAAGCTCCATCAAAGAAAATGGCCCATTGCTCATGGATGGAAGAGTCTTTGTGTCTGACATCATCCCTATGTCTATGTTTAGGAACTCGCACTAATGTGTTTTCCTATGGAAATAGGGAGTCTGCTAGCTGGTTGGCCAAGGCTTTTGCTTTGACTTCCTTCATTGTAAGATAGGTAACATTGAGCTCTGACAAGATTACCTTCCATTTAGCACATTGTTAAATCATCGTTGAGCGATCACACAAATAGCAAAGAAGATCATGCTTGGCAATTAGTTGTAGATGATACCTCATCATGTAGTGGTGCAGCTTCCTCCTGGCATGGATCAGAGTCAGGAAATATGTTTCAATTATAGTGTAACAAGCCTTGGTATCATTACACTTCTTCAATTGATAGTAGATTATGTGCTCGCCACCATTTGTTGCTTGACTCAAAGCTCAACTTAGTGATGTCTCCCAGACTAATAAGTGTAGAATCAGAGTATACCTAGTCACGACCGACCTAAACACTCTTAGGATTGGCAATGTAGTCTTTAAGCTTTTGGAGCACTCCCGCACATTGTTCATTCCATCTTGAGTCTGAGTTCTTCTTTAACATCTTGAAGATTGGATCTAAAATAGGCGCGAGTGAGCAATGAAGTGGCTGATATATTGGAGCCGATCGAGTAGGCATCATATCTCCTTCTTTGTTATGGGGGAGGGCAGTTCAGATAGCTTGAACTTTTCTGGGGTCTACCTTAAAGTGGGAAACCATTACCCTTTGATCAGTATCTCATACATTCTTGAGAACAAATGGCATAATGCAATGGAAAAATACTCCCCATTTAGTGATGAAGGCTATTTTCTCTTCTTTGGCCATTTTAATCTGGTTCTATCTAGAAAACCCATCCATGAAGCTGAGTGGTGCATGGTCGGATGTGTTGTTGAGAATTACTTCTATGTGTGGAAGTAGGAAGTCATCTTTTTGAGATGCTTTGTAAAGGTCACAATAATCTGCTCACATTCATATCTTGCCATCCTTCTTAAGTACTATTACAATGATAGCGAGCCGTGTAGGATAGTTGACTAGCTCTAATAAATCAAAATTGTATTGCTTCTGAACTTCTTCCATGATCTTGAGACTCTATTATGCTCGCAACCATCTAGCCTTCTATTTGATAGGACAAACGTTGGGGGTGTTGGGTAGTTGATGAATTATGATTGCCTCATTCAACCTAGGCATGTCGATGTAGATCCAGGAAAACACGTTGATGTAGTTGCACTATATCTTGTGGTAGACGTGCCCCAACTTGTGGTCGATGTAGCTCCATGAAAGCTCTATAAGTCATTTGTGATACCTTGTGGTAGACACACCCCAACTTTAACTTTGTGTTGCTTGGGTCCTGAGATGAGATTCACTATCTCTGTCTTGTCTTCAATATGAAAAGGTTGGTTCTCCTTTGTCATATGCCAATGGATAGGGACGTCTTCAAACTCAGTGTCTTTGTCATTATAGATATGTGCTACTTTAGTGAAATAGATGGCAAACTTTTGGAGAGCCTTCTTGTCTTTATATTCTTTTTGATTTTTAGGTTTTTTTTAATTTTTTTGGGTTTTTGTATGGTTTGTAATTTTTTATATTTTTCAAGGGTGAATGGGGATGTGATAGAGCATGACTAAATAGCCACTTTGGGATATCTATTGCATTAGGGTGTTGATCCTCTAATGGGCTTTTTTTGGATGTGTGAGGGGACCTGGTCCTCTAGACATTGCAGTCATCTACACACTAGTATTGGGCATCCTCATAATTACAAACAGGACAAACGATGGTTTTTTGGGTCTTCCACAGACTTCGTATCAAAAATGGCATTAAAAACCCATCTCTTGATCATGTTGTAGTCTTCGTCATAGTCCTCCCATGTGCCATTGTAGTCTTCCACCATTACCTAAAGGTCTTTAGTCTCGGCGGCGTCTTGGCTGGGCCAACTGGAGCAAATCTAGAGAGGATCATAGTCAGCTATTTCGGGAAGTGACTCTACCTTTTTAGGTGTCAGTTCAACAATTTTATGTCTATCCAACACGATCATCTTGGTTATATTTGATGTTTTTTCTGGCTTCAGGATGCCCAGGGCATGTTTTGTGGACATCAAGATTGGGCATCCATTTGATTTCATCCTTTTTTGGAGGGATGATTTGGTTCTTAGATGATATATTATTCTAGGTGATCTATGTGCCATGTCTTTCTAATAATGAGAGTGATCTCCCCAATTCTCACTAAAATCTTGGGGTAGTCATCATGGTCATCATCGACGAATTATTGTATGAAGTAAGATGGTGTCAGGAGGACACTAGCCTTGGTGATGTCTAGATTTTCTTTGATGATAGCCACAGTATATGGAAAGTATGGATGGGGGTCCTTGTGTTTGAGGCTAAGGTCCCACTGATAAAGCTCCCTAAGTCGACAATCTTCATTTAGTAGAGTGTGTCGATCTATGTGCCTCAAGTTTTGAGTCAGTGGTAGATAGTTTAGGTGACCTCTTTGGATCAGGTCACTTGTAGTAGGACACAATGTTGTGGGCTTCAAATATGTTGTCCACCTGCTAATTCAAGGTTGTTTAGTGGGTGGGCCATAGAATCCCAACTCCTTCTCTCTAGGAGGGATCTGGATGATCTGTGTGCATCCTTGTCTCCTAGCTCCTAGTTCTCCATTAGGATGGATATGCACCTCCCAAAAATGTTGTGCAAACTAGGTGGGGTTGTACAGGAGATGGTGTTTAATTTGTGTGGTGGCACCCAATTGATTTTTTTTTTGGTGAGCAAGCACAAAAACTATATTGAATACCAAAACTTTGGGTACATACGGAGATAGGACCCCAGAGTTCAAGATCTACTACCCTGTTGTACAAACAGGAAGGTAAAGATAAAAGGGGTGGCTAAACAAAGGAGCCACATCAAAAAACTTCCACACAGGGAAGTAAGAAACAACACCTAAAGAAACAAGGCCAAAGATAGACAGGAAACAAAGAGGATAGAAAAAGCACAGAGTAATCAAAGACCAAACCCCTAACAACCCAAGCCCCTAGTCCTTCCACAATCCAAGAAGCCACTAACATTATAACACCCACAAAGAGTGATGCTTAAATAGCTAAAGAATAGAAGCTAGGAACACCAAGAGATCAGTCTCGGTCATAGCCACTGCATCAACTAAAATCAAACTTCATTGTGTCAACATGTTTCAGAATAGGAAAGATCCATGGAGAAGAGTAAAACCCGAGAAGGATCCTATAAATCAGATGGAGTCGATTATCTTATCAAAGTCAACTCTAAGGATCTCATTAGAATTCCCCCTAGGCTTCTTCTTCTTCCTGGGTCTAGTACCTTCTTTAACTTTGAACTTCTTCATCAAGTCTGGTTCCAAAATCCCAGAACTGTCAGAAACTCCCCCATCAGATTCACGGTAATTGTCTCTGAACTGATAATCTAGAGATAAACCTAAACTCTCCAACAATTGCCTTGCACACCTAGGCATTTGCCTAAAGGGAATAGCCAGCTCCCAGTTGAGATTTAGACCACCCAAAGCAATCACCTGCGGGCTGCAAAACATGTATGGCTCAAGGGCACAATGCACCAGAGGAAAATCCCAGTTAATAACTTGAGCAGCCCATCTATCAACCAACTGATTTGCCTCTGTATCAACTACCTCACACCTCCCAATTTCAACTGAAGAGCTGCATTGATTTTGAGAGCTTGATGTAGTATTCATCACTGTTTCAGCCTCATTTTGACTAAGAGTAGGAATCGCCCTGTGAAGGGTAGAGGATTTCTCTTTGGCATTAGATTGAGCATTTGATACATTGCCAAAACGGATCTATAACTCAATAGATGAAGCCTCCTTCCTGAGCACAGTCGAGCATGAGTTCCCTCTGTGGCCAAATAGCTTGCATCTCGAGCAAATATCACGTTTGGTGATGAAATCAACCTTCAAGATTTTAGAAACACCATCTACCTCAACCATTGTTGTCTTGGGAAATCTTGATGTAGATTTAATCTCCACGTAGATTTTTGCTTCCTCCAAGCACCTGGTCATAATGGAGGTGTCCTCGGAGTCAAGTGGCCTTCCAATTGTACTTGCAACACAAGACATTCTATCAAGATTCCAAGGAACCCATGGGTTCTCAATCCTTGCCCAGGTAGGGACAGATAGAAAGGAAAGAGGGGTGAGCTTGGATCCTAGTTCCCAAGGATGGACCACGAGCAGCGAGCCATATATTGTGCATGGAGCCTCATCTAAAGCTCGCTCCCTTTCCTTAGAAGAAGGCATCAAAATGATGAAGCCTTCTTTCTCCTCTGCAATCACAAGGAACTCACCACTGGGTCGCCATTGTCATCTTATCCATCCCTGGATCTGACCTCGAAATGGTTTTCTCACAGTGAAACGGATAGACAAGAAGGTGCTCCAATCTGGGGAAGATGTGCCTTCACTCGAAATAGAAGCACAGCTGACTCCATCTCTCATTTTCGGATCGACGAATCCTAGGATGGCCACACCCTCACTTTCGCAACCAGGTCGGTTGGCTGAGATCCCACCCAATTGATATTGGTAATATGAAGTAGGTAATGTGAGCAAGAAGATCTCTTTTTTGTGCAATCTATGCCACCAATACGGCCTGAATGATGATAATGGTGTGTCCTAGATGATACTTCAATTTCTGATGCAGTGATGAGGGAACCACCCAGTTTGATGAATCCATGGCCTTCCCAGGAGAAGGTTAAAAGAGGGACTCATCTCTATGACTATGAATGGTATTGTGAACATCTCTCTCCTAATCTCTAGCTCTAGAGTAATCTCTTCTAGTGTGTCTTAGATTACTCTGTCGAAGGAGGTTGCTTTCTTAGTTGTTGAATGATAGTCAGAAGGATTCTTCCCCAGGCCATTGATTGTCTTCAAAGGACACATGTGGAGGCAAGTGCCATTATTGACAAAGCATGAGGGTATCTTGAGGTTGTTATATATTTTTGTAATTGATAAGGACCTATTGTCATTTCCTTCGATTGGTATCTCATCTTTGGAGAATGATTCATGTGGTCATGATTAATATAATTGTGGTCGCAAGAGCTTCTGGCCTCACGTATTTAGAGATTTAGGCCCCTTCTAGAGTCTTCGTGAATGATTACCAATGTATTAGGGAATTTTGCATCACTTCATCTAGTGATACCTCCCCTTCATGTTTGTCTAAGAACTATATTTGTGTCTGGACTTCCAGACTAATATCCTTGCAAAGCTCAGGTGTTGGTTGTACCTTCTTGGTATTGATAGTTGGATTGGTGACCTTACTGATCTCCTATTTTGTCATGTTGTAGGGAATTCTATGTAAGTAGTCACCTCTCCTTACCCTTGTCAAGATATGGTGGTACTTTTGTTAGAATAGTACATAGGCATGTCTGTGTTACGACTGGAGAGGGTTTCATGGCTGGTACCACGACTACAGGATGAGGAATCATATTATGTTGGGACTTTCCTGGTACTGCTCCCTTTGAGACCCAGATGTTTTGTACTTCAGCCCTAGGTGAATTTATGGTATGCAGATTGGATGCATTTTCTTCCCCTTGTGAGCTCTTGGTATGCTAACCATCCATCTGGTGCTTACTGGGATTATGGAATCTTTACCTAGATGAAGCAACGATTGGGGTGCTTTGTATCCAATTCTTGATTACTTATTCTAGAAGAAGGATGAGCCCACGTGATGAATGTTCTGGTGGTGAGACTACATACACAATGTTGGAAAATGAAGGCATCTCTTTTAATGGGACTATGTTGACCTCACTGAATTTTATCAAGTCCTACAAGTTATGCTTGAGTGTAATGCATGAATCAATCTTGTGCCCTTTTGCTCGATAGAAGAAGGTCCTGGTGTTGTAGGTTTTTTTAAAAGGGATTAGATGGATCCCTTATGTCTGGGAATTTAGGTGCTTCATAACTTCCAGGATGGTACTAAGGGAATCTCTCAAGGGAGTGAGCTTCCATTTTGTCTTGGAAGGTTCCTACAACGATGGAGTTGGAGTTGTAGTTTTCGGCTTGGCTTGAGGTGTTGGGTTACTCACTATTGGAGGAGTGTTCATTGCCATCTGCTACATAGGCGGTTGGAAAGGTGGTGGTGGGTAGTTGTAATGAACTCACTTTTCATCATCCCCTAATCAAGGAAGGACCCCAAAAGTTGAGAGACATTACCTAAAATTCTCAAGGATCCAGATTTTTACCAATTAACAAATAATAGAAAATAGTTTTCATTAACTCAAATATTGTTTACAATATTCTCCTCTAAAGAGTTACATGAATTTCTATCATGAGAACAGTACATATTAGAAAAAGTATCTATCTAATTCTCATTTACTTAGCTTTAATGCCTTCAGGTAATTTCATCTAGTTTATATGCCTTGATATTTTCTTATCTTGCATTCACCTAAAATAGTGTGAAACAAATCGTGGATCAACATATCGAGATATACTATGTACCTAGGGTGCATGCAAAAGTGTGCAAGTACATAACAACATATAATCAACCGATTACTTGCAAATAAGAATTGGCAATTTATTCACATATTCTAACCCACACTTGATATGTTATCTTGGGCATGATCATTGTTTGATCCTGGCTCATGTGCATCACCCCTTCGTACATGTCTTCCTACAGTTCAGAATATGATATATTAAGATATCTGATACTCATAGTAGCATTATATTTGAATAGGATGTAAATAAACATTCAACAATTTATTTAGTCAATCTTTGAGAAACACTCAGCAGACCTCAGCAATCAATATTGCAGGTAGTCAGAATCGTAACCATGTACCTTTTGTCGAACCATGCAGATTATCATGTAGTGTATACTTCAAGCATATTCTATCAATCCAATCAATAGATTTAAGCAATTCAACATTTAATCTACATGTATGTAAATCCTAAAGTGTCACCATCATATTATTCATATAAAACCCTACTTGGGTCCTAATCTAGGGTTTAAGATCATACTCGCATTTGGATAAGAATAATGGGCACAAATACCTAATTCCATCACATTTTACATGTTAGGTGAGACCCTAATTACTATATCCAACATATCCTTTAATTATGATCACTTAGATTCAATTACATTTAGTAACAACATTGCATGTTAAAATCCTTGGTTTCAAACCCTAATTATTAACGTGTATGGTTATCTACTTTAGAAACTCTTTATCATCATTTATTATCATGGTCATTTTAGAATATCAGATTATTCAACAATATCAATTTACATCTCTAGGAAATGTTATTTAACACGAATAACATGCAAATCTAGGGTTTCATGTACTAATCACTTAACCTGTATCCAAGGTACTTTTTGGAATAGGAAGCATAGTTAGAGTCTGAAAGTGTCCTATTTGGATTTTACACATTTTTATGGTTAATTTTATTTACAATTTGCCTATATTTGGATATTCCTAGCAATTACTATAACATTTGTAGGTATTTGATATTCTAAGGGGATTACCTCTTACGAAGACCGCATGGCAGCCTATAATTGGAAAATGCAATCTAGACCCCATAGCCGTGTGGCTAAGGAGAGAAGGATGCATTGGTCCCAAACTGTGGCCCCATAATATGGTTTTCCTCTCTAGCCCGGTTGGTACTCCCAAGCCAAGCGCGGCATTGTCCCCAACCAACAGACCCTGTCTCTACTTGCATAGGCGATTCTACATGAAAAATGATGTCGATCATAGGGCATCCATCGCGGGCCACTGTCTGAGTTGGAGGGTACCCAACCTCACGTTCCTTTATCACTATGACCATGCCTTCCTTGACTACTATCGTGGAGGCACAGCCGTCATCAATGACCAAGCCTTTCAGGCCTTCCGTCCTTGCAAGATACTTGGTCAGTTGTTGCTCCTACCACCGTGCTTGTTTGGCCGGTTCAAACCATTTGTAGTAGGATCCTCGATCAAGCATCATTGTGAGGCCATACTCTATGAGGTTTGGTAGCCAAACCGGGCCCCGAGAGTTGAGGCCTCAGCCTCACAACACACTGGC
The DNA here is from genome assembly GCA_963693085.1 of Alisma plantago-aquatica. Taxonomy (NCBI): domain Eukaryota; kingdom Viridiplantae; phylum Streptophyta; class Magnoliopsida; order Alismatales; family Alismataceae; genus Alisma; species Alisma plantago-aquatica. The sequence goes on from OY856411.1 coordinate 879,960,448, forward strand.
CACCTTCTCTGATAGTGTCTATAGTCCCAGCCAACACCTCAACACCAAGGATGTTGGCATCTAGGTTGGTTGTGGCCCTTCCCCCATCCATAGCCAGACCACCATCATCCTCCTCCATCAGTCCTCTTCTATCACTGCAAACCCTAGGGTACCACCATAAGGCCTAGGAAAAATCATGGGGTTCTGGTTAGATACATACATATATATATATATATATATATATATATATATATATATATATCTGTGTGTGTGTGTATGTATATATATATATATATATCTGTGTGTGTGTGTGAACTATTTCTGAGGAATCCATCCACTCTGGTTTTGTATTGTCCAAGATTTTTGAGATGCTTTTATCATTTAGCTAGATATGTGTGTATATATGGCTTGGCCAAACTATCATCTTTACTTCTTTGCCATTAGTCTCTCACTCTCTCATGGTTATGAAAAGTATGCACTATTGCAAAGATAAAAACATCTAATATGTTTCCATATTGGAAACACATATATTTACCACTTGCTCTTCAAGTATTTTCCAACATTACTTAATTGACACACAAAAAGTCGTTAAGGAATGCAAAAAAATGTATGGCACATATTGGATATTTAAACCATTAGGAAACTTTGTATGACTTGAGATCTAGATTACTCTTCATCTCTTTCTTGGATATATTCCTTAAATCAGTTGTCCTTCTTTAATGGAAACTTGCTAATGCGTTTCACAAATTTATCTAGTTTTTGGGATTTAATGAGATATCTTTAACATATAAAAACTTGGTATTTTAACATTTATTTAAAACAATTACCATTATCTCGTGGAACATCCTTTTTCTCCCTATTTCTAGAATTCTCTTCTTTTTTTATTATCTTTAAGAATACCAAACGTCAGAAGGAAATAATGTTACTTAATGCCTCAAAACTTGTGTTTCCAAATTGGGTTAGATAATTACTCCATTAATTATCTAAAGCACCACATATTTTATTTTCTTTCAAAAAATTTCCCATTATCTCATATTTCTAGCTCCAACCATTCACAAAGCCACTACAATTTATTTATGCACAAAAATTCCTTATTTCTTTGTCTTGTGCCCCAAGGACCTATTTGCAATGTAAATAGTTTCATGGGCATCACTTGGGCCATGGGTTTGCACCCATACCACTACATGGATAACATTATTATTACTTCAATAACACCATTAGCAAACTAGTCAATTTATTTATATAATTCAATTTCACCAAAGTTGAGGATATTACATTCACCCCTCCTTAAAAGGAATTTAGTCCCCAAAATGCACACCTGGTAAGGTCAAAGTGAATGATAACTCATCTTATTTTCAAACCTTAGGGTTGACAACCCTTCTTGGGTTTCTCTTTAATGACTTTTTATTGATATGTAGATTTCTCATATTACCAAGGTTGGTACATGAATTCAATTCTATGGTATTTCCACATCCTCACTCATTGTACAACATAATCACTTAGTGATTAAATTTCATTTTTCACTTGGTGATCGCCTACTCACCTAGCTTTCCTACCTATTATTCATTGATCTTCACATAAGGGTGAGGTAACACCTCAAACCCTAAATTTATCATTAAACTCAACTCAAGGTATTCATTCTCATCTGTCAATTTTAAGCATAACATGTGTCTACCCAATCTCTCACACTAATAATGGGATGAAATAAATGTTTGGCTACAAGTCAAATACAAATTTCGTCCCATTCCAAGAGAAGAGATGGTGTATTCACACATTATCTCAAAATTTCACATTTTAGGTTAAATCATTCTCAACATGACTCTAAACCATTCATACTTTTTAATTCTACAATTTTCTTATATTTCATGAAGTCAAGTGCCTTTCTCACTCTTAAGTTTGTGCATTAATTCCTTTAATATTTCAATATTACATGATTTCTTGTATCTTTTATATCTATACCTCATGTCTTATTAGCCTTAGTCATTTCCTCAAGGTCTCTAGGGGTACATGTACCTTTGGAGTGATCTCCTCCTAGCCCTATGGACCTTATGGACTTATGGAGTGCCTGTAATATTTACCCCTTGGGCCTCATGAACTCATGAAGGTGGCCAATATCCTGTCACATGAGCCTCAAGCAAGCATGGATGGCTATCTCCTAACCCTACAGTCTTATGCCTTTACGACATGATCACTTCTTAACCTCATAGGTCCTATGTGCCTTTAATAACCCCTACTTGACATTAGGATTGACTAGGGCTCTACCTTGTCAAGGTTTTATTGGGCACATTATTTTAATTCTTTAACCTAATTTTCCTTCATCTCTTGGGTTACACATTTTTCACTTTATGCCCCTACTTTGGGTTCATGGCAACCTTCCCTTCTTGGGTTTGGTCTTTATAGAGGCCTTCCTTTCTTGGCTTGTCATATTAGCGACCTTTTTTTCCCAGCTTGGTCACTAGTCATTGCATTGACTTCCTCTCATATCGACCTTCCTTTCCCGACCTGACCTATTGGTGACCTTCCTATCCCGGCTTGATCACTGGTCATTGCAATGACTTCCCATTATGTCGGCCTTCCTTTCCCGGCTTGGACTATTGGTAACCTTTCTATCCTAGCTTGATCATCCATCATTGTAATGACTTCCTCTTATATTGGCCTTCCTTTCCCTTTCTCGACTTGGCCTACTAGTTATCTTCCTATCCCGGCTTGATCACTAGTCATTACTATGACTTTCCCTTTTACATCGGCCTTCCTATCCTGACTTGGTCACATACTTCTAATCACTTAGTGACATACATTGTGTCCCTCGGAGATGGAATACATGGGTTCAAAGAATGAATTGTGCTTTCATATTTTTTTATACTTAATCCTTCACACTTTAGGTGACATACATGTTACCTCAGTTCCTTTGACTGATTTGTAAACTCATCCTTCTAGGGAAGGTCCTAACCTAGGGTGCCTTCTTGACTCAGAGGAGGAGTTTAGGGTCTCTAGCCACAACTTGACCCCATGGGTTTAGGGTTTTGCCTCCCCCATAGGTCCTTTTTCCCACTCTTGGGTTGGCCCACCCCTGGTCGGGACACCAACCCTAAGAGTTTCATATTTTCACTTTTATGTAATCATTGGTTGTTGATGTTCCTTAAAAACCATTTACATGAATTCCTTGCCCCACATGCATGTATAGGAGATCCAGGTCACCTAACTCATTTGGACTCTTCTTTTATTCCTTCTACCCTAATTAGGGTTCATATGGGTATACACTACTCCCATTTCCCAGGATTAGGGTTTGGGGTTCGGGTTAGAGACTACACCCTCCCTCTTATGATTTCTATGTGTTGGTATGTATGCCTAGAGAGCCAATCATATGATGATTGGAATGTGGAATTAAATACCTGATTCGATAATAATAAAGGTAATTTCATCTATTATGTTTGTCTCACTCATGAGATGATGACAAATACATAGTAGATGTCTAAAGAATGATGTTACTCGATGATGTATGACTTCAAGTGTGTGACTTGAACAATGAGATCATACAAATGTTAAGAGTACATACATTCTTGTTATGTCCCTTGTCAGGTATAACTATTGAAGCAAAATATATAACAATAAAACCTAAGACTAGAGTGTGTGTTTACTGATGATAGAATCTCATTAGTCATGATGTATGATACCAAGTCAAGCACACAGATACATGTTAGAGAACAGTGTATCGGGTAGACCCATCATGAGAGTGATATATGGAGACCATGGAATGGTAGTTAGAATCATCCCTCATAGTGATAAGTGGTGATTGTGGTTCTTAGACCTGAAGTCACTACATTCATAACATGTTGTTCATGTACTTTGACATCATCCACTATGATCCTGAAAAGGGTCACCATAAAGATGATGCTCGAATGCATTGTAAGACATGGAGATAGAGTGTGAATGATGTAGATGGGATTTGTCCCTCCTAAAGGAATTGATATCCATGGCCTCCTGATAAGCGATACTGAGAAATGTATGGTCATACTCATGTGACTCAATATGTGATATGTGAGCTCATGTGCATATCAGACACTCTACTCTAATGCAAGGAACATGGATTGAATGTTGAGAGGATGATGATTCCATGCCTTGAGTTCAATCTGGATATCATAGACAAAGGAACTATACGATCATGGTAACACTAGTCACATATTGTATGTTGAAGTTGTTCTCCAACTTTTCGAAGTACTTGGGTTGCAATGATGTGTGGCTAGATACTGCTCATTTCTAGTGATGTCATAAGCTGGTTATGGACATTCACTGTCAATGTAATTCTAGACCTATAGGGTCATAGGCACAAGATACACTTGGATTAAAGAATTTTATTCATGAATGATGTTTAGATTGATTACTAAAAGTATTTAGGTATTCAATTAAACAATTAAGGTTCAAAATTGGTTGACCGGGTAATGAACTGATCGGTTCAAGTGTTGAACTGATCGGTTGGAGTGTCAGGTCAATTGGAATTAACATTGGCTAATCAATGTCTGAACCATGATGTAAAATGACATGTTCACATAGTGAACCGACTAGTTCACAAGTCCCAACCAACCGGTTCGTGAGATTAACTGACTGATTCGATGGTCAATTTGATTGGATCAAGGATTGGTGTTGACGTCATGTTATACATTAATCGTGCATTGAATAGTAATGTGATTTAGAATAGGAAATTGCACGAACCGATCGGTTCACCGGGTGTACCCTTTCGACTCCCGCATAGATTGGGAACCCTGACCCTGCCTCTCCTATAAATAGAGGGGTATTGGGAGCTTCTCAAAACACAACATTTTCTTCAACAATTGTTGTCCCTCTAGTTGTGGTATCGAATAGAGAGTCTGAGCAAGTCCTACCCGATAAAAGGGAGGGGTAGCAAGGGAGAGACAATTGTGAGAGAGTGTATCAAATATAGCAGGTTGACGTTCAAAAGGGACAACTCCTTCCCATTGGCTCTAGTAGCATAACATGGAGTTCCCAGTGTTCCATGAGGACTTCTCTAGAGGCGAGAGGCTTTTGTCGCTAGGAGAACTCTGTCAACCACCATCTGTGGTGGCCAGACCAGGAGGACATTATTGAGGACTATTCGAGAGCCTGAAGAAGAAGCTCATTGCTTCTTGGAGAAGAAGCATGGTACTGCATCAAGAGTTGTTGTTGGACTTGATCCAGGACCATGTATAACTCTTGTTACCTTCCTTCCTAGATACATTATTGTTGACGTGATCTTGTTGTTAAGGGGAATCTTGCTTTAATTTTTGTTTTTGTTGCCTTATCGGCCACCCCAATTTCCTTACACTATGTCCCTTGATCCACTAGGCTTTTCCTAAACCAACCCTAGGTCCATCTAGGGTTTATTCTAGCAAGGAAACCCCATAAAACATTATCTTCACTTTATCATTATTTCCACATTACATCTGCATTAATTGTCAAAGGATGCCTCAATCCTACTTCTTCTCAAAACCTTAACTTGGGATGAGGAGGGAAGTATTTTTAGGGTTTATTAAGTAAGAGGATGAGAATTGGGTGAATTTAGAGATGAGAAAACTTAGAGGAAACAATACTTCAGTCAAACCCAAGATTTTGGCCAGGTAGGTATCACTATGGATAAGGGAGTCCTTATAAACCAACTTAATGGTGCGGAGGGAAATATTGTTGGCCTGTAAACCATGATACATTCTAGGCACCATTACCATCATGTCATGCCTTATTAATTCTCCTTAGATTTCTAAATATTACTTGAAATTATAAGCTATTAAATACTATTTGAAAAATATGGGGCTCGGATACCAAATGTAATGACCTCACTTTTCAACATCCCCCAATTAAAGAAATACCCAAAAAGTTGAGATCCATTACCTAAAATTCCCAAGGATCCAGATTATACTAAATAACAAATAATTGCAAATAATTTCCATTAACTCAAATATTGTTTACAAGATTCTCCTTAAAGGAGTTGCATGAATTTCTATCATCAAAATTATACATAGGAGAATAAGTATCTATCTAATCCCCCTTCACTTAGCTTTAATGTCTTTAGGTAATTTCATCTGGTTTATCATGTGTTGGTATCTTATTATCTTGCATTTACCTAAAATGGTGTGAAACAAAGCACATATTAGCATATCGAAATATACTATGTATGTGGGGTGCATGCAAAAGTTTGCAAGTACATAACAACATATAATCAATCAATTACTTACAAATAATAACTGGCAATTTATCCACATATTATAACCCACACTTGATATGATATCTTGGGTGTGATCTTTGTTCGGTCCTATCTCATGTGCATCACCCCTTGGTATACATCTTCCTAAGGTTTAGAATATGATATCTTAAGTTATGGGATACTTATAGTGGCACTATAATTGAACAGAATGTAAATACACACTCAATAGTTTGTTTAGTCAATCTTCGAGAAACACTCGAAAAACCTCAGGAATTGATATTGTGAATAGACATAATCGTAGCCATGCACCTTTTTTAGACCCTTGCATATCATCATGCAGTGTATACTTCAACCATATTCTATCAATCCAATTGACAGATCCAAGCAATACAACATTTAATTAGCATGTACGTAAATCCTAAAGTGTCACCATATTATTATTTAGGTAAAACCCTACTCGGGTCCTAGTCTAAGGTTTAGGATCATGCTTGGGTTTGGATAAGGAATAAGGGTACAAACCCTAACTCCATCACATATTACATGCTAGGTGACCCTAATTACTATGTCTAACATATCCTTTGATTATGATCATTTAGATTCTATTACATTCATTGACAACATTGCATGTTATAATATTTGGTTTCAAACCCTAATGATTAACACGTATGGTTATGCACTTTAGAAACCTTAATTATCATCATTATTATCATGGTCATTTTGGAATATCATATTATTCAATAATATCAGTTTACATATTAAGGAAACGTTATTTAACATGACTAACACATAAATCTAGGGTTTCATGTACTAATCACTTACTAAACATGTATCCAAGGTACTTCTTGGAATAGGAAGCATAATTAGAGTCTAAAACTGTCATATTTGGATTCTACACGTTTTTCTAATTGATTTGATATATAATTTGCCTATGTTTGGATATTCCTAGCCATTACTACAACATTTGTAAGATATTTATATTACTAAGTAAATTACCTCTTACTAAGGCCGTGTGGCAGCCTCTTATTGGCTAGCATGAGATGGACCCTACAATCGTGTGGCTAAAAAGAGCAGGACCCATTGGGCCTGAACCCACTGGGCCTGAACCGACTGCCCCATAATCTAGTTTTCCTCTCTGGCCTGACTGGTCTGCTCCTGAGCCGAGCGTGACATCGTTCCCAACCTATAAACCCCATCTTCACTTACACAGGAGATGCTTCACGAACGCTGATGCATGTCAGAGGGTGTCCATGGACCATCGTATGTCAATATCTAAGGTGGAGGGCACCCAACCTCATGCTCCTCCATCACACAAATTGTGCCTACCGTCATTGCTATCATGGAGGCACAACTGTCGTCGAAGACTAAGCCTTCTGAGCCTTCTGTCTCCTCAAGATACTCAGTCAGTTGTTTCTGCTACCACTATGCTTGTTTGGCCAGTGCAAACCATCCGTAGTAGGCTCCTTGAGCAAGCATCACCATGAGGCCATCCTTTGTGAGGTTTGGTAGCCAAACCAGGCCCCGGGTGTTGAGGCCTCGGTCTCACAGCACACTAGCCACCTTCTCTAACTGTGACTATGGTCCCAGCCAACACCTCATCGGCGAGGATGGTGGCATCCTGGTCAGTTGTGGCCCTTCCCCCTATTCATAGTTAGACCATTATCATCCTCCTCCAGCAATCCTTTTCTCATCACTACAAACCCTAGGGTACCACCGTAAGGTCTAGGTGAAACCATGGGGTAATGGTTATATACTTACCTATATATATATATATATATATATATATATATATATATTTATATATATATATATACATATATATATGCATACACACACTATGTTCAAGGACTCCATCCATTGGTTTTGTTTTGTCCAAGATTTCTTTCCATCTCAGTATTAAAAGATTTTTCGATCCTTTTATCCTTTAGCTAGATATACATGTATATATCGCTTGGCCAAAGTATCAGCTTTACTTTCTTACCATTAGTATCTCACTCTCTCATGGCTATGAAAAGTATGCACCGTTGCAAAGAGGAAAACATCTAATAGGTTTCCATCTTGGAAACACATTTATTGACCACTTGTTCTTCAAGTATTTCCAGCATTACTTAATTGACACACCTAAAGTCTTTAAGGTGTGCATAAAAAATATATGGCAGATATTGGACAATTAAACCATTAGGAAACTCTTTATGACTTCATATCTAGATTATTCTTCATCTCTTTCTTTGATATATTCCTTAAATCAATTATCCTTATTTCATGGAGACTTGCTAATGCCTTTCCCAAATATATCTTTTTTTTGGGATTTAATGAGATATCTTTGATATACAAAACTTGCTTTTTAACATTTCATTAAAATAATTACCATTATCTCATCAAACGTCCTTTTCCTCCCAATTTCTAGAATTCTCTTCTTTTTGTTATTATCTTTAAGTATACCAAAATTCAAATTAAAATAACACTACTTGTGTAACATCCTCAATTTCATAGATATTATAAGTCTTTAATGTGGAGTTTTCTAGTGAGTGTGTGCCAATGGACCTAATGAACCTAACCATGGCTAGGTATATAATTAAGTTCACAAAATTTGTAATACAAGTCATCTGGTCAACCAATACACACATAACGGCTCAAATGTGTATGATTGTAGTCAGATGTAGATAAATATATTTGAATTATTCTTGTGAACAAAGAATATATATATATATATATATATAATATGAAGACTTGAGTTACTGGTTTGAGCTCTAGACCAACTTAGGTCTCATTATTAAGGAAGTAAAGTAATGTTGACCTAATGTATCATATAAAATCTTCCGTTGAGTGAATTTTGATTCATGTTTTAATTCCATAACTGAGAATAGATATTGGACCTTTTGAGAGATCAGGGAATGGTTTGGGGGCCCTAGAATATTATTCAATCATGATTGAACCAATTAAGATTCACAAATGGGTCCTTGAAGTACAAAATTGGGAATATAGTATGTAGCCCTCATAATAAGTGTTGATAATTGTTACAACCCCAAATTTTGGGTTCCTTTGGTGAGAAATGTAATTTCTCATATTAAAGATATTTGGACAAATAATGATATAATTTGTTTTGAATAAATGGATTTCGTTTAAAATAGCCTTGTTGTTTGATTTGTGGGCTTTTTTGGCTATTGGGCCCAATAACAAGGAAATTCAATTAATTAATGAATAATTGAGTTGTTGAGAAAAGAGAGATGAGGTGGAAACCTATAGAAGGCAAAATAATGTGATCCAAGGATGGACTTCGTGCCTCTTGGGTTCCTTGGGTTCCAAGGAGTCCCAAGTTGTAAAAAGAAAGCAATAAGAAAAGAAAAGGTTAATTAAGTATTTCCTTGTTAATAAAGAAATTGAAAACATTGATGAAATGTGGAAAATAAGTAAAAAGAGGTGTAATGGAGTTATCCTTAGTGGAATTTCGTATCCCAAGGACTCCTAATAATAAAAGGAATATTGATGAGGAAAATAAAAGAGAAATAAAGAGAAATCCTCAAAAAGGGATATTTTTAATAAGAAATCAACCTAATGATGAAAATAACACTTTCAAATCCATGTGAAATAATGCATTTTGACGCACGTGGAAGGATAATGAGTATCCTTAAAGATGAATTTCGAAATCTTTGAGTTTCCTGGAATCCAAGGAGTCCCAATAAAAAGGAAGAAAGAGAAAATACCAATAAAGCAAAAATAAGGGAGTAATGTAATACCTTATTCATGAATTTTGTGGTATTACTTAAAAGTGGTATTTTCCTACTAAAAGAGAAATAGAAATTTCGTGTCAATAAAGTAAAAGGTGTGAATAAAGAGAATAAGAGAAAGAGAGAGAGAGAGAGAGAGAGGATTTTCATATTTAAAATTATCCATGCAATAAAGAATATCAAGAAGGTATATAGGAGAGAAGAATTTCTTCTCCATGAAGGAATTACATTCCTATTAGGAAAGTGCATTACTAATTTGTGGATGAGCACCGTGGGGCGTGGATACTCTCCCCTATTTAAGGGGTAGAGCCCTGGGCCAATCCAGGAGAGAAATCCCACCTATTTCTTCTTCTTTCTTCTTTCTACTTCTTGTTCCTTGTGTACAAACCCTAAACGTGTAGAAGCACTCCATCAGTAGAGCAGCAAGGGGCCGTGATGAAGTTGAGTTTGAGTGTAGGTTCTCTGCAGAGTTGGGGAGCATTTTTGCGACCTTGTCTCTGGCCTAACCCAGGCGCAGCAGCAGCCGCAAGGCTGCAGCGCTGGCCGTGGGGTGCAGGCTTGCCCAGTTGGTCCAGACCACCCCATCCAGTCCTGAAGATCTCCGATGATGCGGCGGAGGGCGGCGGAACTGGGGCACTGGTCGGAAGTGCCTGTCGGGCCATGGAGGAGGGAGGAGAAACCCCCCACCCCCCCCCCACGCAGTCCAGGTCGGCGGCAACCTGCGCTCCGTGAGGTTGAAGAAGAACCAGCCACCTATGACGTTTCTACCCTCCGCACGGTGTTAGAGCCAGATGATTAAGTGAGGGCAAACATGACTTTTCGAAATATTTCCCAAAACACACGTTGCATGGGCGAGGTCGACGTGGTGGCTTGTCATTGGTCCAGAAAGGTATTCTTTGCAAAATTCATATCTACATATTAGTAACTCCGATGGTAGAGAATAATATATGAATTTTGCTCAGAAAATCGAGAGGAATCTAAATAAAATATAATTGAAGCCTGATTCCTTACGCAATTCGAAAAGTAATGGAAGATATCAACTTTAATGTATTAATGTTTAAAAGACACTATTTTGATATGTTTAATGTGATTAATAGGGATTAATTGAGGATTAAAGTTGATGTTAACCTGTTAATCATAAAGAGATACATGAAGATCGAAAAAGATGAATTTTGTATGTAATTAGTTTAATTAAGAGTTCATGTGCATAAGTATGCTTTAATGGGCCTTGAAACCCTAATATTAGTGAATGAGATTATTAATGGCTTTAATTGACTAATTTCATGATTAAAGTTGGAATATGATAAATCTAAGCTATTTCGAGCATTAAAGTCCCTAATTTGTGGATAATTAACCTTAATATAGAAATTAGGGTTTCCGATTGAATCAAGGTAGAATAAATAATAAATAGAGTTCATATGGGAATTAGAACTTAATGAATTATGAGTTGTTAATCTGAAAGAAACTAAAGGTGATAATTGAGTCTAATGACCTTGAAATAACTTAAAAGAATAAAGAAGGTAGTTTTGGTATAAAAGAGAAATAATCAACTTTAATTGGGCTTATGATGTTGAAATTAGGGTTTATGAACTAAGAGAGCATTTAATATGATAAAAGCGTTATGGAGGCAAAACCCTAATAAAACCCTAATGTGATCTAGAAAGCCTAAGGTGGAATCCAAGTCTAGATTTAGAATGTTTTGGATAAACTATAACACTTGGATCACATGCATTAATTTTAGGATATTGTTGATTGCTTGTTGATTTATTCTTTATCCTTATTGCTTGGATAATCAAGTTGATCTGGATCAGGTATGTGGTTAATTATGAATAACCGCCTTAGTTTCACGATGATTTTTTGGATGGTTAATCGCATTGAATGCAAATTATCAGTTTGGATGTTCATATTTGCAAATCATAAAGTCACTATGATTTTCACATTAAAAATAGAAATATGTATTCTCGCACCTACATGCCACCCTGATGGATGATGCCAAAGGTCAGGCCCAGATGGGTAGACCAATGGACACCTTGAGTGGTGACCCCCAGGCACCAAGCTCGGGAATGAGAAGGTGGCCTATGATATTGCATGACTAGTGGGCACCATGAGTGGTGACCCCCAGGCACCAAGCTCGGGATTGAGAAGGTGGCCATAAGTCATTGGCAGAGGGCACCCTAAGTTGGGTATGCCAGGGTTAGGGCAAAAGCGGTGGAGAATTTCATACTGAAAAGTGTAAATTGGCTTGTTAATTAATTTGATTGTGATTATTAAATTGTTAGCCATATTTGCAAGATTTTGGTTGTTCCCACATACCAGTATATTTCGATATACTGACCGACGTTTTGTTTGTCGGCGTTTTAGGAACAACAATTGAAAGAACAAACAGTAAAGTGACACATTGGGAAAGTAAAACATAAAGTGCAAGGAGGATTAGTTAGAGTGGATTCAAGCTTGCATAGATAGATTCCCAAGGTTTTCAAAGGTAAGTAAAGTGTTAATTTTATACCAAATTTCAGTTAGTTAGTAGAATTTCATAATTGTTATTGATTATTTGTCGAACCTTTGATCCTGTTAATTGGATAACGGCACCGACCTTTCGGTCTCCCTTAATTGGGGTTTACCGGGAGGCGAGGTCGTTACAATTGGTATCAGAGCATAGGTTCCTCAATTAATTTTTAATAATTATTAAATTTTACAAATTATGTAGAACCCAAGGGAGTTATTAGAGGATTGTCTGAAAGATTGAGGTGTCTAGAAAAGGATCACGTCTGGGGGCTGGCAATATTTTCCTCCGCACCGCTAGTCGGAATATGAGGACTCCCGGATTGTGTGACTGCCTGGCCGATGTCTTAGGATATGACTCAAAATAAGATACCTTTAGGACTCTCTCATCTTGTTCATCCATTCTCAACTCAAATTCTATTAAGGACCTTAAGGATTAGGGTTTTCTCTCTTCTCCTCAACCTCTTGAGGTATGGGAAAAGTTAATAAGGTCTAAGGAATCCTCCACCAAATTAATAAAAAGCATGTAAATAAGATATCATGGACACAAGCTTAATAGATTCAGCGCAAACTAAAGAATAGATACATGCTTAGGTCGTATGACACGAGTTGTCTTTGCCCTCAGGAGAGACCTGAGGATAGACCTCCTTGTCTGGAGGATGAGTAGAGAGAATTAGTCTTGGAGGTAGAGACCTCAATTAAAAGTAGAGACCTAGCACATCCTTTGAGGATGATGTTAACCCTAACCCTAAGTGAAGATTAGAGATAGAGAGATGACATGATGAGTTAGATGTCATGGTTGACTAGATGTTTGGATTTTTCATACGATCCATGTGGGTTTGGGTGACCTAGCACCTTTGGCAACTCGGGAAAGGGTCGTGCATGTTAGAGCAAAGGGTAGCTCCTTCATGGATGAAGTTAGAGAAGAACCTATAGAACCCTATAGGCTTATGCAGGTAGGGTATAGCTTGCACCCAGAGTACGTCAGTGGACGGAAATAGGTTGAAACCCTGGCCAGTATGCATGATGGATGGCTTATGGGATGAGCATAAAGGGCTAGGTATAATCTTGAGCCAAACATGAGTTGAGCATAGGCTTCACCCACATAGGGGTATGCTTGTGAGCTTAAGCCTTCATGGAGAAGGGACCTCTAGTAGGTATGGTTGGAGGTGGTTTTAGCTCTAGGGAGAGGAAGCAGGACCCCAACAAGGAGGTTGGAAGTCTAAAACCCCGAAACTTGAGGAATAGTGGGGAGTTAAGGATGATGTGACCTACGTGGATGATAGTGGTTGCCTTATGTTTGATTCTTGAAGGCTGATGATATCTTGGTTGCCTTTAGAGGAACCAAACCCTAGAGAGAGGACGATGCTTCTAGTACCCATGGTATAAGTGGTTACCTGCTGGATGAGATAAAGAGTGTTTTAGATTATGAGGAGGTTTAAGTAACCAGTGGTGAGGCTTTATACCTAGTTGGTTGCCCTGGAAAAGGACTCAACTCCGAAGTGTTGCTCGAGAAGAAAGATCAGGGAGGTACATGACATACCTTGGACATGCTTGATTCATGGTTAAGAGGTTGAGCATGTAGTTGGATACCCAAAGGAGAACCTAGGGTTCCTAGGCCTAAGAGGGGAAGCTGTGTATCTGATGTTCATGATGAGATTTGAGTCTCTATAGTTTCAAGCATGGTACTCCTCATGTGTAGAGGTAGAGGAAATCCCTTACGTTAAGGGTATGTTTGATGAACCCCTCACAACTAAGTTGATGTAATGTTGAGGATGAGAACAAGTGCGACCTAGCATGGTTTTGTAGGTACGCTTATGCTCTAGTAGCTGATGGGTTAAGCATGCTCATATAAACCCTAAGGACGGTTGTGACCTTGTTGTCAAGAGTTGTAGTTTCCTCCCATCCTGGGAGAGGGACCCTTTGGTAGGGTGTATACCAGTTTTGCTGGTTTTGAGGTAACCTAAAGAAGTTTCAGAGGATCTTGAGAAGCTAAGTGAAAAGTACGTGGAATGAGAATGAACCTATAGACCCATAGATAACCATCTCTAAGTGCATGTGGATGCGTTACCATGGAGGTAACGGGTATGGGGACTGACCAAGGTAGGTAGGTTGCCATGACCCCTATGAAGGGATGAAAGTCAGTCGTGAATATAGAGCGAGATGATGAAGGATTGGGTAAGGTTCTAAGTTGAACATGTACTATGATAGAATCCTAATTCTATCCAAGGGTCAGGTAGGGATAAGACCGATGAAAGACAGAGTTTCCTAATTCCCTAGTTGCACATGACCATAGGGTCGGGAGGTAACAGCTATCATTGTCTGAGGGCCAATGGGTTAGGAGATTGATCACCTTCATGAACTCATGGGACCCAAAGGGCAGATGAGTAGGGCACTCTCTGGATGCATAAGGGAAGAGGGATGACCCCAAAAGTGTCAGCACCCTATAGACCTAGAGGAGATGACCAAGGGTTGTGTAGTGACCCAAGTAGGTTTCAGAACAGTTTTCCATGGAAGTAATTTTTGATGTGGAGACATGAGTTGCACATTTCAACTTAGATTTGAAGGTGTACGAGCAAGGTGGGATGTACCATCTCTACTCCTGGAATGGGAAGAACTCTGTATTTGGACGGCCGCCAAATGCTTATTTCTTCTTGTTATGTGGGTGAGAGATAGGACAGTACGCATGCCTTACACCAAGGATAAAGATGATGTAAGTTGGAACGTAGCTACAAGGTATGATGATAGAGATGATAACATACCCTGGTGAAGTGAATGATACATGGATGGTTCGCAAACACAAAGAGAGGTAGTGTAGTCAGCTTATGAGGATGTTTTATCAGGAACTATGTGGAATTTGCAAGTTATGCAAAATTGAGTTGAATCACCATGAGGATGAGCTCAGAGTTTCTTGATGAAGACAAACTTAGAGTTTGAGATGAGATGATAAATGGAATATGTGGAGGTGTATGTCTTCAACATTACCTAACACCTAAGGATAAGAAGTGGTAATAAATGCTCTAGTTGAGATATAGTTGCCTAGTTTAGCTAGAGGCTAGAAGAAGTTGAGGTTGTTCGGCTAACCCTAAGTCTGGAAAGAAAATGTGTTTTGGCTAACACATAAATGTAACAAGAGATGTTGAACAAGTCAATGGTGGTTTGGTTAGCCAGTTTAGTCCTTGATGTAGTGAAAGGATGGTGATAGAACCTCAGATACACTTCTTTGGATAGGAAGGTAAGAAAACCCTGATGAGAGTGGTTTAGGGTTTCTGAGGAATCGATCTTGAGGAATCATGACATACCGGAGATCATGGTTTAAGATCACCAAACACCGTGATACTGCAAAGATAGTAGGTGATAGTAGTACTTGGGACGCTTAAATTTGCATGTAGCATGTGGCCATGCAAGTCGGGAGGTGAAGGATAAACACTAGTAACCCAGTGCATGGATATAAAGTATAAAGAGTTCCTGAGAGGGAATGGGAGTTCATCACTGTGGATGAGGTGAGTCTCCCCTAGACCAAGGAAGGTTAATATGCAAAATGGGTTATGGTAGATCACCTTACCTAGATGACATGAGAAAGAAAGAATGTTGTCAAGGGACAGATTCGGTTGAACTACTTAAGAGAGAAAGATGGTTCAACCACACCATGATGCAAGTTCCAAAGTTCTTGAGTATGACCTAAAGGTTTACTTCCATAAGGTGGAAGTAGGTATACAAAGAACTCAATGTTAGAACCGCTTATCACCCCTAACTAATGGTTAGTATGATCCAAACTAGAGTGTCTAATGAGAGCAAGTGTGCTTGTTCAGGGTGATACAAAGAGACAGTTCTTAAGATGTGACGTTAACCACCATAGCCTTTATCGGGATGCAAGAAGTTCTAGAAGGAGGTTGTGTCGGTCACCACTTCATTAAGATGATGTTGGTAAAGGAGGCCTCACGAATGTTAGAAAAGAACCATAGTGTGTGCAGATGAGGTCGCTTTGATCGTGCAATGGCAGAGAGAGCCCATGGTGACATGAGTCATAAGCTGATACAAAGCAGACTGACATGCAGTTCACTGTGGGAGATTATGTGATGTGAAAATCCGACCCCTCTAAGCTACAGCTGAGTCCCCGATATATGGATCCTTTTGAGATGGATTGGTGGAGATGGTTGTGTAACCTTACCCCTCAGGATAAAATGATGTGTTGCATGAGTCTGATCTAGAGCACTATGTGAGGTACCCAAGCCAGGTGTTGAGCCCTGAACCTATTCAGCTTTTGAAAGGCTGAAAAGTCCTGAGTCACCTATGAGGGTAAGATATACCAAGGTAAGAAAGAACTCAAATGGAAGAAAATGAGATAATGAAGGTTCTTGGGAAACACCATGGAAAGGGTGAAGCCACATGGTAGCCCTGATGGACATAAGAAGACTTATCCTGTTTGTTTGCTTATTTAATGGAATTTTGAGGGCAAAATTCTCATAAGAGGGGAAGGATGTTACAACCCCAAATTTTGGGTTCCTTTGGTGAGAAATGTAATTTCTCATATTAAAGATATTTGGACAAATAATGATATAATTTTTTGTGAATAAATGGATTTCGTTTAAAATAGCCTTGTTGTTTGATTTGTGGGCTTTGTTGGCTATTGGGCCCAATAACAAGGAAATTCAATTAATTAATGAATAATTGAGTTGTTGAGAAAAGAGAGATGAGGTGGAAACCTCTAGAAGGCAAAAGAATGTGATCCAAGGATGGATTTCGTGCCTCTTGGGTTCCTTGGGTTCCAAGGAGTCCCAAGTTGTAAAAAGAAAGCAATAAGAAAAGAAAAGGTTAATTAAGTATTTCCTTGTTAATAAAGAAATTGAAAACATTGATGAAATGTGGAAAATAAGTAAAAAGAGGTGTAATGGAGTTATCCTTAGTGGAATTTCGTATCCCAAGGACTCCTAATAATAAAAGGAATATTGATGAGGAAAATAAAAGAGAAATAAAGAGAAATCCTCAAAAAGGGATATTTTTAATAAGAAATCAACCTAATGATCAAAATAACACTTTCAAATCCATGTGAAATAATGCATTTTGACGCACATGGAAGGATAATGAGTATCCTTAAAGATGAATTTCGAAATCTTTGAGTTTCTTGGGATCCAAGGAGTCCCAATAAAGAGGAATAAAGAGAAAATACCAATAAAGCAAAAATAAGGGAGTAATGTAATACCTTATTCATGAATTTTGTGGTATTGCTTAAAAGTGGTATTTTCCTACTAAAAGAGAAATAGAAATTTTGTGCCAATAAAGTAAAAGGCATGAATAAAGAGAATAAGAGAAAGAAAGAGAGAGAGAGAGGATTTTTGTATTTAAAATTATCCATGCAATAAAGAATATCAAGAAGGTATATAGGAGAGAAGAATTTCTTCTCCATGAAGGAATTACATTCCTATTAGGAAAGTGCATTACTAATTTGTGGATGAGCACCGTGGGGCGTGGATACTCTCCCCTATTTAAGGGGTAGAGCCCTGGGCCGATCCAGGAGAGAAATCCCACATATTTCTTCTTCTTTCTTCTTTCTACTTCTTGTTCCTTGCGTACAAACCCTAAACGTGTAGAAGCACTCCATCAGTAGAGCAGAAAGGGGCCGTGATGAAGTCGAGTTTGAGTGTAGGTTCTCTGCGGAGTTGGGGAGCATTTTTGCGATCTTGTCTCTGGCCTAACCCAGGCGCAGCAGCAGCCGCAAGGCTGCAGCGCTGGTCGTGGGGTGCAGGCTTGCCCAGCTGGTCCAGACCACCCCAGCCAGTCCTGAAGATCTCCGATGATGCAGCGGAGGGTGGCAGAACCGGGGCGCTGGTCGGAAGTGCCTGTCGGGCCATGGAGGAGGGAGGAGAACCCCCCCCCCCCGCGCAGTCCAGGTCGGCGGCAACCTGCGCTCCGCGAGGTTGAAGAAGAACCAGCCACCTATGACGTTTCTACCCTCCGCGCGGTGTTAGAGCCAGATGATTAAGTGAGGGCAAACATGACTTTTTGAAATATTTCCCAAAACACAAGTTGCATGGGCGAGGTCGACGTGGCGGCTTGTCATTGGTCCAGAAAGGTATTCTTTGCAAAATTCATATCTACATATTAGTAACTCCGATGGTAGCGAATAATATATGAATTTTTCTCAGAAAATCAAGAGGAATCTAAATAAAATATAATTGAAGCTTGATTCCTTATGCAATTCAAAAAGTAATGGAAGATATCAACTTTAATGTATTCATGTTTATAAGACACTATTTTGATATGTTTAATGTGATTAATAGGGATTAATTGAGGATTAAAGTTGATCTTAACCTGTTAGTCATAAAGAGATATATTAAGATCGAAAAAGATGAATTTTGCACGTAATTAGTTTAATTAAGAGTTCATGTGCATAAGTATGCTTTAATGGGCCTTAAAACCCTAATATTAGTGAATGAGATTATTAATGGCTTTAATTGACTAATTTCATGATTAAAGTTGGAATATGATAAATCTAAGCTATTTCGAGCATTAAAGTCCCTAATTTGTGGATAATTAACCTTAATATATAAATTAGGGTTTCCGATTGAATCAAGGTAGAATAAATAATAAATAGAGTTCATATGGGAATTAGAACTTAATGAATTATGAGTTGTTAATCCGAAAGAAACTAAAGGTGATAATTGAGTCTAATGACCTTGAAATAACTTAAAAGAATAAAGAAGGTAGTTTTGGTATAAAAGAGAAATAATCAACTTTAATTGGGCTTATGATGTTGAAATTAGGGTTTATGAACTAAGAGAGCATTTAATATGATAAAAGCGTTATGGAGGCAAAACCCTAATAAAACCCTAATGTGATCTAGAAAGCCTAAGGTGGAATCCAAGTCTAGATTTAGAATGTTTTGGATAAACTATAACACTTGGATCACATGCATTAATTTCAGGATATTGTTGATTGCTTGTTGATTTATTCTTTATCCTTATTTCTTGGACAATCAAGTTGCTCTGGATCAGGTATGTGGTTAATTATGAATAACCGCCTTAGTTTCATGATGATTTTTCGGATGGTTAATTGCATTGAATGCAAATTATCAGTTTGGGTGTTCATATTTGCAAATCATAAAGTCACTATGATTATCACATTAAAAATAGAAATATGTATTCTCGCACCTACATGCCACCCTGATGGATGATGCCAAAGGTCAGGCCCAGATGGGTAGACCAATGGACACCTTGAGTGGTGAGCCCTAGGCACCAAGCTCGGGAATGAGAAGGTGGCCTATGATATTGCATGACTAGTGGGCACCATGAGTGGTGACCCCCAGGCACCAAGCTCGGGATTGAGAAGGTGTCCATAAGTCATTGGCAGAGGGCACCCTAAGGTGGGTATGCCAGGGTTAGGGCAAAAGCGGTGGAGAATGTCATACTAAAAGTGTAAATTGGCTTGTTAATTAATTTGATTGTGATTATTAAATTGTTAGCCATATTTGCAAGATTTTGGTTGTTCCCACATACCAGTATATTTCGATATACTGACCGACGTTTTGTTTGTCGACGTTTTAGGAACAACAATTGAAAGAACAAACAGTAAAGTGACACATTGTGAAAGTAAAACATAAAGTGCAAGGAGGATTAGTTAGAGTGGATTCAAGCTTGCATAGATAGATTCCCAAGGTTTTCAAAGGTAAGTAAAGTTTTAATTTTATACCAAATTTCAGTTAGTTAGTAGAATTTCATAATTGTTATTGATTATTTGTCGAACCTTTGATCCTGTTAATTGGATAAAGGCACCGACCTTTCGGTCTCCCTTAATTGGGGTTTACTGGGAGGCAGGGTCGTTACAATAATAATTTTAGTAGATGGCTAATTAGAATATAAGATGGTGGGAGAAATTTTAGATGATTTTGATTTACTTAGAGGCCTAGGTAATTAAATTTGTAATTAATAAATAATTAATTAAAACATATTTTTGAAGTTTCTTTATAATTAATTTGGACCTGATATCTTTTCCATAATAAGATAATGGTAATATACCAGTTATCCGAAAATTTGAGTTCAAATAGGGTCATGTGGGGGTCTATATAATTATTTCCATATATTGGACTTTTATGCAAAAAGAAAATTAAAATAAAAAGGGGGGCGACTTCAGTCTGCAAGGACTAGAGAGCCGTGACCCCTATTTTATGGACCTGAATAGAATCTGACAAAGAAGGGGTTCCGTCTAAGATCCTTTGGGTAAGATTATATAAAAACCTCATAGATCCCGAGTTTGGAGCCTCGCACAGCTAGATATAGGGTTTGATGTGAATCGGAGAAGTAGAAAAGGAGATCGGGGGTGAAGACGGACGGGCCGACAATAGGTGGTGGCTGTGGGTTCTTCCACTTGGACCTTTGAATGTGCCCCCTTCCTTTAGCATCAGTGGCGCCACTCATCCAGGCGAGCGAAGTTGCAGCCAAGGAGGGTTGCACCTCACGCTAGGAGGGCATGGTCACCAACCACCGAGCTCTCCAAGCGGCTGATTTGTTTTGGGTGTAAAATAGGGGAAACACGCCCCTTTTGGTTATCTGGTGAAGAAGGCAGAGGGCCATGAGCGTTGCTCAAGGGAGCTCACCATCAGATCAACTTTGAACGGACAACAATCATCTAAAAGGTACTCTATTTGAAAAAAATCATATCTTGAGATATAGAGCTTGGTTTGGAACAAATAAGGTACCTATGAAAAGCCCTTAGAGTGTACTATCTTCTAAAAATATGTTTAGAGTGTGATTTGGACGTTTGATAATTATTACTAGTCAATTTCTATATATGTGATTTTTAATGTTTTGAGAACTAAAAATAGTAAACGACTTTAGAAATTTATGAATATTTTATGGTAAGTATATTTTGATGTGATATACATGATTGCAAACCCTTATCATCTTGATTCAAAGTTATGTCTATGATTTTGATGCAAACCCTAATAAGGGTATTTTGGGTATTTCACCCATTATCTGATTATGAAATGACCTGATATTTTAGTACATGCTCTTACTACATTATATGATTAATTTCTGGAGATTTTATGGAGTTTCTTATGTTATTATATTAGTATTTAGTTTTGGACTTGAGTGGCCATTATGTAAGAATAATAGATAATTATCTTGACACAAAATGTGATATATGTATGCCTAATTAGGCCTGATATTAGTAACATGATGGTAGTCTACTTTGAATTCCTAATTGAGTCAATAAGTTTAGAATATGTGACTATGTCTGAGAATTATTCTCATTATATGAAGTATATGTTCATATTAGTTCATACGAGTATTTATGTCTTATTTGAGTATAAAAATTATAGTAACTATATAATAAGAGTTTATTTTAATTTCAACGCCAATATTTTATGGTGATCATAGATTAAAATTATGTTTAAGGACCCTAAGTTGGTATATATAGTTAGGAAGATGGGTTTTGAGATTTAGAAACAAAGAGAGGTGAATACAGATGGACTTATGCAATTTTGTTGATGACTAGGTATATATGTTGTGAATCAAGGAAACAAGGCTACATTGAGGACATCTTCAATATAAAGGTAAGTGGTTCATGCCCATGAGTATTTGTATTTTAAGCTCAGTATGTTTACATTAGACTTTCATGGTTTATGTGGTTCGATGTTCTAAGATTTTTAATGTAAAGGTATACAAGTAAGATCTTCCTCATACTTCTATGATTACATAAGTTCATGTACTCAAAATCACAAATAGAGATATGTTGCTCAAAATGGTTGTGGCTCATGTACCAGGTCCATGAGAGAGTTAAAGAGTCATGTTTCTATAAGATTTCTTAGAAATGATTTAAATTGATGAATAAAGCTTCAAGATGAGATAGCCATACTTAGTTGATGATTTGGGATACTTTTATTGAGTTTTAAAGTATAATTAGGCTAGTAGAATTTCTCATATTTGTAGATATAACACTCTATTAAGATTTCAATTAGAAACATGCCATTAAGATTTCATACATATATAGAGATCTAAGAAATAGATACCTTAGAATAAATAATATCTAAAAATCAAGTACAATGTAAGAATATGAGTTTGAAAATATTAAGACAAGGTCCAATTTTCAAGATAAATGTAATTTTGGGATCCGTATGTATTGCAAATTGAGTTATGGTGATAATATGAATTATGATGCATTGAGTTATGATAGGTTTCAAAATAAGATTTCATAATATTCCTTTCTTAAAGTTTAAGTTGTAAAATGTAAGCTCATATGTAAACATTAAGATTCAGGGTAAAATCAGATTTTATAAAGGTTAAATTATCTTGTCAGAATTCATGTTTTTAGATACTTTAAACTTACGCTATTTTCATAACCTTGACTTAAGCTACTTGGTATACTTAGTATTTCTATAGTAATTTCAGATCCTTTCTCCTAAGATATTAGACTTATTTATCATATAATTGGTAGAAATGAACTAATTTTACCAAATCTGAGTCTCAGAATAAAGTTTACCCAGATAATGAGAATATCAGATTTAGATTCAGACTTAAATTACTCAGTGTCTGAGTAGTTAGATATTGAATAAAGATACATGATAACGTTTGTAGACCCAATCTCAATTACGTAGTAATTTGTGATACATATTCACATTTCAGTAATAGATTCAATTCAGAATTTAAGAGCAGAGATTTAGATTCAGTTTCAAGATTTAGTACATGTTCAGTACTCAGTTTCAGATAAGTTCAGATTTAGAGTTAATAAGTGTTAGACTTAAGATAATTAATTCAGAACCTTCACATAATACATTATATAATAAGTCCTCACCAGAGAGTCTCGGGACGATTCAGAGGGTGCACTGCACCAGACACTGCATGTGTCACAGAGGGCATTTATGCCAATAGAGGATGTGCTACACCATGGAGGACACTTCAGTGTCAACAGAGAGCACGTTGTGCTAATAGAGGGTGTGTAGCACCATAGAGGACACTACGGTGTCAATAGAGGGAACGTTGTGCCAAAAGAGGGTGCATTGCACCATAGAGGACACTTCAGTGTTAATAGAGGAGGACTTATTGTATAATGGTGTCCACAAACAAATAAAAATCATAAGTAAAAGATACTTAAGATTAGAGCATGTCTGTAATCTCATCCATAAGTGTGATGAGAGGAATTCAGATAAGATATTTATGATCCAGACACTTTGGTGTAGGCCATGAGACCCAGAGTATAGGTCTCCAGAAAAGATAGAGTAGAAATAAGAGTTTAAGAAGAGATCGTATGTTTCCAGATTTAATCAAAGTTTAATGTTCGTTTCATATTTATGATGTTCAAGAATCTTTTGTAATATTACAGTTCTTTAACAATGTATATTTTTAGAATACTCATGCCACTTACTCTAACGACTATTTTTCCCAATGCATGACTGGGAACGCGATGTCTGCAGGATTTGGAGCAATGGAGGATCAAAGGAACAAGTAAAGTTCTAGGTGATTTTCAAGCTTGCCTAGTGGGGTGCCATCTACCGAGATGGTCCAGAGTTTACACATCTCTTTTTTTATGCATAGTCTTGTTACCAGTGTATATTAGATGAGTTATAGCTTTCCTTTTTTTCAATGACTATGTATGAATCAGTTTTACTCAATGCAAAATGTTTCATTTGCTTTAATTGCCATGATTATCATGTTTGTGACACTCCCAGATGAAAGAAAGAAAAAATGGCTTCCGCTCATGTATTATAAAAATATGGGTGTTACAACTTGATACCTCAAAACTTGTACTGCCAAACTAGGTTAGATAATTACTCCATTAATTATCTAAAACACCATATATATTATTTTCTTTTAGATACCCACTATCTCATATTTCTATTATCCAATCATGCATAAAGCCACTAATTCTTATTTATGTGCAAAATTCCCTTATTTCTTTGTTTTGTGCCCCAAGTACCTATTTGCAACATAAATAGTTTCATGAGCCTCACTTAGGCCATGGGTTTGCACCCATGCCACTATAGGATAACATTATTATTCCATCAATAATACTACTAGGGAAATTACAATCAATTTATTGACACAATTCAATTTCACCGAAGTTGAGGATATTACAGCAACTGCAGTAGTTGCTTGGTGCTCACACATACTACGAGGGTTTGTATTGAGCTAATAATTGGGTGGCACCGTGTGATATTGTTGTTGTTGTTGTTGTTGTCTTCGGGCATGGGATGTCTGAGATACTGATGTCTACACCAAGAAGATGTGGACAATCTACTATTGTCACTTTCCCCATCCGACAAGGATGAGCACTGCCCCTATTGCTGCATCTATGACTTTAACCTTTATCAACTTAGACTTATGACTGGTTGTAGTAGAAGTTGATTGCACCCAGAAGGTGACGCCTATGTTTTGATAGAAACCCCCCTCTTGATATAGTTTTGAATCCATACTCCTATATATATGAGATATGGGAAGGTTTTGTCCCTCTATAGAGATAAAAGGATCGTAAGGGATGGTGTGGCATCTATGACCACCATGTCCACTACCTCTCTATCTATGGGCTTGATCTCGATCTGGGCAGTCAGCTCCCTCCATCATCTAAAGAACATGGAGAAGCTTTCATCTACCCTCTGCTATAGTTCTTCTAGGTTCCCCTTGGTTATGAGTTGGTCTAAATTCCAGGCATATTGGTTAACAAACTTTTTGGCCATCTTGGTCCAAGTGGTGATAGTAGTCATCTCCTTCTTATTATACCAGGCCAACGCAGAACTTGTCAGGGTCCATGCAAAGAAGTGTATTGTTACTTTTTCGTCATCCTGGACTTCCTCCATATTTGAAAAGGACACCTTGACATGGGCAATGGGATCACCCTTTACAGAGTACTCATGGAACTTTGACAAGTTGAATGGGTCAGGAAACTTAACATCTGGGAAGTGGAAAAAATTGTTGAAGTTTTTTGCATAGTCTATCTTCCCCCTCTAGTTGATTGATCTTTTGTAAGATGTCAAGCAGTTTGGGGTCTGTAGAAGTGGGTTCCTATGTAGTAGCTTCTTAACGTGTGGCCACCACTAGTATTTTTTATGCTCTGGTTGTCATTAGTGATGCCATGTATTTAAGTGGTTGGAATCCATACCCTACTCATGTATATGAGTTGTATTACGAGTGGGGTGATGGATACAGCGATTGTAGGTTGCGGACTGGTCCTCTATGATTTAGATGTTGTGCTTGAACTTTTGTGACATTTCTAGCCTTCTCAACCTCATGGGGATCCCCTTTTGCATCTTCATCTTCTTCTTCTTTCAATTCCCTTTGGTTTCTCTTTTAGGACTCAATACAGATGTTGCAACCTCCTAAGATGTAGGGATTGTCCATTGTTCCTTAATGGTGGACCATTATAGGGCCCTGGATAGAATAGTTCTAGTTGAGTCATGTGGGACCCCACACGTCATAGGGGAAGAACAGAGTTTATGAGCCAGTGTGTGTATCTCCCTGATTGGAAAAACCCATGTAGTGTCATCCTCTTGCATATCATGAACTTGGTGGAGGCGTGATGAGCACATTTGGCAGTTGATCATGCTTAAGACCTTCCTAAGAGATGATGCCTCAGGAATCACCATTGCTTCTTTCTGCTTTTACACTCCTTCAAGTTTGTCTTGCTTTTGTGGATGGCATCTCCCTTGGCTTTGCTATTCGACTAACAATCTGTATTGTTTCTCCCAGCTATCTAGGTTGATCGTTGGCAAGACCAGATGAAGTATGGGCTTCTCGACCTTCCTATAATGTCCTAAATTTACTTTAGTGGGATTCAAGAGTAGGGTGTAGCATGATATGAGAAGGTATTTTTTGTTTGGGGAAGGGTCCTCTCCACACGCATTATACCAAGTAAGAAATTAGAAAAGACTTCATATCATTGTCTTGAAAGTGCATAAAAGATGTGTCCCTCAATTTCTTACCAGATTTTCATGATGAAAGGCACATGTGATGCTTCTCCTTTTTATTATTTTGACTTTTTATATGGTTGTACCTCCCCCTAGCCTGGGTGACAAGGAGATGCCTATTCATTTGGTGCAAGGTGTGCTTTCCAATGCCATGGTGAAAAAATAAAAGGATGATGGACATGATGTTCGTTGGGGAAGCATCCCAATAGAATATTATAAAAAAAATGTTGAAAGGTGGGGATGCAAGTGGTTGATCAAGATTAAGGTAGCTTTCATTGGGCCACTGATTGTGCTCAATCAATCTCTTTTATTCTATAGGGTGTCCTCATCCAGCGGGGTTACTTGATTGAAACCCTTGGCAACATTCATGACATCCTAGTCTCCTCCTAGTTTGAGGAGTTTCTCTAGGGGGTCCTTGCCCCATCGAATCAATGAGAAGTCAAAAAGGAGGGAGCCTCAGCTTGGCTTCTCCCTTTTAATTACAAAGTTGAGTATAATTTTTCGTCTAGGTTTATGTCATAGTCCTGGACCATAAATGTGGGCACAACAGCACAATGTGGTCTAGTTTAAGGTCATAGTCTAGGACCATAGATGTGGGGTTGAAATAAGCTATGTGGCCCAATTTTAGGTCATACTCCAGGACCCTAGGTAGAAAGATAAAGCATTATTGATCTACTTTTAGGTCATAGTCCAGGATCCTAAAAGGATTTGAAAGATGAAGCTAGATTAGTTTAAGGTCAAAGCTTTGAAGCAATGATGAGGTGGATTCAGCATTGACAGATGACATCTCACTCTATGTGGAAGAACTTCCTTACTTGACTAGACTTTGAGAGAAGGACTCCCCTATTGGAGAGAGATTGTTCATCCATTTTGGATATCATTTAAGGAGATAAGCATGGTTTTTTTACTATAATCATTCTCACATCAGATTGAAAAATGAGTTTATCTTTTGAAAAGGTTATTTGAAATTTTAGGCGATTATTAACCTTTAAAATGATTGTACGATTGGAGACTATAAATCCTTAAAAGATTTTTTGATTTGAGATTTTTATCTTCAAAAAGATTATTCTATATGACTTCTTTAAAAAAATTGTTCGACTTGTAGTTGGTAGTCTTTAAAAAGATTGTTTGATTTGAGATTGCTAATCTTTAAAAATATAGTTGAATTTGAGATTGTAAATTTTTACAAAGATTGTTTGATTTGAGATTGTTAATCTTTAAAAAGATTGTTTAATTTGAGATTGTTAATCATTTATAACATATTAAATCTACACAGGAAAAGGGATAGAAACAATCTTAAATCAATGCCATGAAACATGAAAGTCTAATATTTGAAAATAAAGAAACACCAATAGTATGCCTTAAGGAAGATCTAATTTTGTTTCCAACCTACTTATGATGTTCACCATTTATTTTTTCATTTTTCTACAAAAAGGAGGAAAACACAAAACCCTAAAAGGGAAGCATGACCAAAACCATAAATTGATAGGAGTTAAATACAATAAGGAGAAAAGAAGATGAAAAAAGGAACAAGATCAGAACAACCAAAATTGACTAGAGATAGAGAAGAAGTAGGGTCGACATATCACTTCCATGATCTAGGGGATGGAGGATTAGAGTGATTTGCCACCTTGCTACCCAAAAACTAAAAATTAAAAAAAAAACATGAAATTAGGAAGACATGGAAATAAATGTTAAAAAATGGACTATCCTAAAGATGTTCATTCTTGGAAGAAAAAAAAAGTAGTGGGGTTTGATTCAGACCATTTTTGCATCCCCGGCAGAATTTCTATGGGACGTAAGCCTTCATAAAGGTAAGGGAGGCATGAAAAGGTTTTCTTGGGGCAGACGGAGATTGGCCCTCTAGTGCAAAGGTAGCAATGAGCTTGCCTACAAGACCGCAGTTTGTCGCACCCTGTCCACGGAAGGGGGAAATAGAGATACATGGAGAAAACTCTACCCTTTTTGGTAGTGAAACATCACAAAATAAAAGATGGGTGTTCGGATTCGTCACCATGTTTTTTATGAAAAATGAGAAAAAATAAGATAAATTGTTGAAGCCACAGTGTAGATCTGAGTTGTCATCCTATCAGATTTTTAAAAGAAAACAAGAAATAAAGAACAAATTCAAAGATCATATTTGGGGGTCTTGTTATGAGTGGGGAAGGATTAGTACCTCCATATCGTCTAGTAACTAGTATCAACTTGCTATCTCGATATGAAGAAAAGAGCAATTTGGTAGGGCTAAAATGGAAATCAAAGAGAAACATAAATTATGACTTTTATTTGTATTGGGGGATTTTAGGGATGGAGATGTCCATTTCCTTCCCATCTTTGCCCTACAAGTCATGTTTGTTAGGTAGATTGGGGTCCTAATCACCTCAGGACCTCCCATGATAGAGATCCCTCATCGGTGATTAGGACCAATGTGTAGGGTCAAGGATTGATTGGCGGACCATGATGTGGTATGGCGGCTCGCCCTCAGGCTTGGTTTGGTTCTCCAATCTGGCCTGGCGACGCCTCCATCTCCACCAGGTGTTGCGTCCCGGTGACGTTTCCCAGTTCTGGGACTCCAACCACGACGCAGCAGAAGACCCAAGGGTAGGCTGTCGTTGCTTGGTTGTTTCTCTCAGCTGGTGCACCCCAGGTGTTCGATGGTATGCCTTTGGATTGTTGATCTCTTCAGCAAGCTTACCAGGGTCCTAACGATCTGGCTCTGGTTATGAGTTGGTGATGAAGGTTGCCTAGCCTTTGTCTTCTCTCTTTCACACTTTGTGGGTGAAGTCTAATGCTAGTGGAGGAGGTTTCAAAGTCGTTCAATCTACCTCAACACCTCTTCAACCTAGTCAGAGATATGGTCGATCCCTGTTATAGCTTGGACGCTAGTCTTCATAGATGATTGGGTTATGCAGGGTCCTTTGGAATCCTATGTCTCTTCAAGGGGTACCCAGGTGGATGTTTCATCCAGCTAGGAACCTGGTGCTAATGAAGTCGGAGAAGATCAGAAGCTTTCAAGCTAAGTCCTGGCAGGTTTCCTGGAGGATGTCTTGTTTAGAGTTGTTTTTACCTTTTGTGGGTGGGCTAAATGCATGTACTTACATCTCCTAACTGGCTTCTTCCTAGAAGGTTTGTTCAGTTTTATTTTGATGAGTTAGTTTGGTCTTCTTTTTTTCTGGTTTTTTGTCCTGAGCATTTGTAAATACCCCCCGTGTGGGGTATCTGATCCTAGAATGAGCTTTTATAGCTTTCTGGTTTGTATTGGGGTACCATGTGCCCAAAGTTTTTTGGTATATAGTAACACGCTTTTTGATCGACCAAAAAAAAAAGGATTTGATTTTTTTAATAACATTAGTTATTGATTTGATTTTTTTAGTAACATTAGTTATTAAAAAAATAAAGTAGTAATATATCAGATATAGCAGCTATCACAGATATAGAAGTTATCGAAGATAGGTCCAACAATGAAAGCATTTACCATTCTACAGATGCTAATAGGATAGGAGACATTACCACTCTAAATCCCATTCTATTCATACTCGATTTTTGCTCATTTGATAGAAATTCATGATTAATGCAAATTCTCTTGCTAATGATGGAGTCCATTCCACATTCCACCCATTAATTTGCTTTATCTATCGATTTGAAACCTCAACTTGACCCGATGTTTGTGGGTGATAAGGGCTGACAACTTTTTTCCTCAATCCATACTTTTTAGAAGGGCTTCGAACTACCTCTTCCCTAAAATGGTATCCCCCATCACTAATTACGGTGTGTAGGAGACCATATATTTGAAAAATAGTCTTCTTAAACAATCTTATCATGGCTTTCGAATCACAAGTAAGGGTAGCTATCGCTTCCATCCATTTGGATACATAATCCACTACAACTAAGATGTATTGGTTGTCTCATGACGATGGGAAAGGTCCCATATAATCAATACCCCAAATATCCAAAATCTCTACTTCTATAAAATTGAACATGGGCATTTTATTTCTTTGTGATATATTTTCTACGTGTTGACATTCATTTAAAGATTTTACATAGGCATGCACATCTTTGAACAGCGTAGGCCAGTAAAAACTGGATTGTAAAATCTTTGTTCCAGTCCTGCCTTCGCGCAAGTGTCCTCCATAAGGTGAAGAATGCCACTCATATAAGATATATGGCACTTCTTCTTCTAGGGTGCAACACCAATAAAAATTATCAGTGCATCTTAAAGAGAAGGAGATTCATTCTAATAGTAGTTTTTAGATCAAAAGACAACTTCTTTTTCTCATTGTAAGTTATGTCATGAGGCGATTGTTGACATCCTAAGTAATTGCAAACATCTGTGAACCAAGGTAAAGCAGGCTCAACTGATCTTGCCATCATCACTGCTTCATCTGTGTAATTGTCATCAACCTACAAAGAGTTATCGTTGGCTAGAATAATTCAGGATAAGTGGTTGGCCATGACATTTTCTATCCTTTCTTATCAATAATCTTGTTATCAAACCTTGTAGCAGGAGAGCCCACCTCAGGAGTCTCAGCTTCATATATTTCTTTTTCATAAGATATTTGATAGCTCTATGATCCGTATACACTTTCAATTTTGACCCTATAAGGTAGGATCTCAACTTATCGAAAGCATATACTATTGCTATCATTTCTTTTTCAGTCATGGCATAGTTGACTTGGGCCTCGTCGAGGGTTAGCTCTCATAGTAAATCGCATGGTTCTTCTTATCTTTCTTTTGACTGAACACCAATTCGATTGTGTAGTCACTCGCGTCACACATTAATTCAAAAGGGAGTTTCCAATCTGGAGCTTGAAGGATTGGTGTTGTTGTTAGAGCATTTTTCAAGGTTTCAAAAGCATTAAGGCATTCATCATTGAATTGAAACACAATGTCTTTGACGAGAAGGTTTTCCATTGGTTTGGATATCTTGGAGAAGTCTTTGATGAACCTTATATAATATCCAACATGTACCAGAATGCTACTTACTCCCATCACAGACTTAAGGGGTGGGAGCTTGGAAATAGCTTCCACTTTTCTCAAGTAAACTTTGATTCCTTTTTCTGAGATTTTATGTCCTAGTACAATCCCTTCATGTACCATGAAGTGAGATTTTTCCCAATTCAACACCAATAATTTTTCTTTATAGAATTTTAAAACTTGGGATAGATTGCTTGGACAATCATCAAAACTGGTTCTGTACATGGAGAAGTCATCCACAAACACTTCATAATATCTTCAAGAAAATTTGCTAACATCGAAATCATGCATCGTTGAAATTTTGTTGGTGCATTGTAGAGACCAAACAACATTCTTCAGAAAACATATGTCCCATAGATGTAGGTAAAGGTAGTCTTTTCATGATTGTCTGGGTGAATGGGGACTTGGTAAAATCCCGAGTATCCATCCATCAAATAGAAGTACAAGTGATGGGCAAGACATTCTAGAACGTAGTCGATGAATGGCAACTGGAAGTGATCTTTCTTGCTGGAGGCATTAAGTTTTCTATAGTCAATGCACACCTTCCAACCTATTACCATCTACACTAGAAATTCATCACCATTCTCTCCCCTAACCACTATCATACCACCTTTCTTAGGCTCTATGTGGATGGGACTCACCCAATTATTGTTGCTTATGGGGTATATTATGCTTGCATCTCAAAGCTTTATAACCTATTTCTTTACCACTTCTCTCAAGTTCTTATTTGACGCTCTAGAGTTGGGCTAGAGGTTTCACATTCTCTTCCAGGTATATATTGTGCATGCAGTCAGATGGTCTCAAGCCTCCTATATATTCAAAAGAATACCCTATTGTCTTCCTCCTTAGCTTGACTTCACTTAGTAGTCTTTCCTTTTGATCTCCTGTCAAGGCATAATTTATAATTACATGATTTCTTTCTTCCATGTCAAGAAACTCATACTTTAAACCTTTAGGGAGTAGATTTAGCTCTGGATTAGGTTTCAGCACTTCCTTCTCTTCTGTAGTTTATTCTAGAGATAAGTATTTCACAATCTTTGTAATTGTATCTTTCTCATCATTGTAATCATCTTCAAGTTGATTCAAATAATCTAGTATTTCAACCACTTCTAGGTATTCTACATCTGGAATGGAGTTGTTCAGATCTCTCATAAGTGGATCAACTATAGCCTTTCTTGAACTTCCTCACAAAATTGGTTGTAACTATCCATGAAGTAAAGCGACTCAAAGAGAGAGGGTCCTCTCATGGAGTCTTGAACATGAAAATTGATGTGATCATTTCCCACTCTTATAGTGATTATTCCAGCTTCAATGTCTAGTAAAGCTCTCCTAGTGAATAGGAACAGCCTCCCAAATATCATTGGACAATATGGATCTTCTATGGTGTCTATTGTGACTATATCAAATGGAATGAAGAATCTTCCCACATGGATAGGGACATCCTATACTATTCTGATTGATTTTGTGAATTAATGGTATGTGAATTGAATCTGCATTCCTATTTTAACCATTGTTGGTAAGACCCAACCTTTGGGCTAATGTGATTAGCATTAAACTTATACTTGCCCCCTGATATGTTAGTCCTTATCTTACCTTTTTATCTCCTATGTTGAATGGGATGGTAAAGGCCCCGAGATCTTTCTGGTTGGTCGGCATTTTTTCTTACACAAAGGCACTAAAATCTTAGCAAGCTGAATGGTTTTGATTTCACTTCCTCCCCTCCTCTTTGAGATGAGGTCCTTGAAAAACTTGGCATAGGTTGTCATTTCTTATATCACATCAAAAAATAGGATATTCATATGTAACTTCTTCATAGCTTCCATGGATTTATAATATCTCTTCTTCAAATGATCATTGATAAACTTGTATTGAAATGGGATTCTCAATTCGTACAGGTCTTTGTTGTCTATGGCCTCTTCTTCTACATCAAGCTTCTTCTCTTTACTAATCTCTTTCCCTTATCGTTGGATTTTGACTTGCCCTTATTGTGACAACCTCAACTTTTGGTTCTTCTTCTATCAAGTTAATTTTAGGTAGGGAGTCAACGACATGAGTATCTCCTTGACTAGCCTTGCTCATTGACTCCCCTATGATCTTTCCTAATCAGAGTGTAGCCATCTTTGCACTTTCAGTGGTAGAAGGGAGTTTCTCTTGTGGATTCTTTATCAAGTTGGATAATTGTGTCAGTTGTTGGTCAAATATCCTAGTGTGAGCTTGCATATCATCCATGTGAGAAGTTACATCACCTAATTGGGTTTGCATTGTGATTGGTAGTCATGTGTTGTTGATGGATATCGGGATCATTTTCTCATTTATAGTTGCTTGCCTTTTTGCAAAATTGAACATTTTAGAAATCAGATCTTGTTCATTAGAGCTTTTATTCTGACTTTGACCTTGACGTGATCCACTTGGGTTTTTTTATTTTGTCCTAGTCCTTGGTAGTTGTTCCTATTTTTCTAATAAGTCATGTTACGTAGTGAACACGGGTGGTCCGCTTCCTCTGTCAAAGCCTGGCAGTCTTTTAGGTGGGTCATTCAATTGGTGAGCATTTTCAGCAACGTCTTTGTTTCTATAAGA
Source organism: Alisma plantago-aquatica (assembly GCA_963693085.1). NCBI lineage: Eukaryota > Viridiplantae > Streptophyta > Magnoliopsida > Alismatales > Alismataceae > Alisma > Alisma plantago-aquatica. The sequence goes on from OY856411.1 coordinate 879,994,295, forward strand.
GAAACATGGATGATCCAGCCTCTTGAAGTTAACATAAGAAATGTTCTCGGTATCATCTTCTTGCTCATCTTCTTGTATTGGTATAGATACAATTATCCTCTCCATGGCCTCCTTCTCCACATGTAACACAATTCATCGCCTTTTCTTCTCTATTCTTTCCCTTGCTTATAGAATCCTTCAACTATTTCACATATAAAGTGATGTTTTGAATTTGAACATTTATCCTCTAAATCCTTAGACTTGGCAATTGTCCCTTTGGATGATACCTTTTTAGTTGTTCCCCTATCATATTCCAAACTGGCTTGTAGTGCAGCCATATTGTCAATTATCTTCATGGTTTTCTTTGGGTTCTTACCTAGGAAATTTCTTCATGCGGATGTATTAGTTGAGGTCCTTTGAGGAGATGTAGGTCATTATAGAAGGTTGTAACAAAAAAATACTTATCATATTTGTGGGAAGTCCCTCCGGTATTCTTGGAGCCTTTCCCATGTTTCATATAAGTTTTCACCATGCTTCTGCATAAATCAAGCGATCTTGTGCCTATTTCTAAGAGTCTTCTATACATGATAGAACTCTGTGAGAAAAGCGTCAGCCAGAGGTGCCCATTTTATTGATGCTTTTATTAGGCAGAGCAAGGAACCAAGATAGATCCTTATCTGTTAGAGAGAAGTTGAACCCTTGAATTAGGTGACCTCATGTGGCACCCTATTCATCTTGATGGTGTCACGTGTGTTTTTGAAAGCATCAAGGTGGTGATAAGGGTCTTCATCCAAGGAGTTTATTCTTAAATTCTTGTTCTTGATCATGCTAATAACTGCTGGTTTCAGCTCAAAGTTCGGAGCGTTGATTCGAGGAATGACGATTGGGCATCTGGACTCATTTTCTCTTGTAGTATCTAGATCTTGAAGAGAAGGTCCTCCATTCTCTTTTTCATCTTCGTTGTTTTCATTGTTGTTTCTATTTCTCTTAGCTCCCCCATGTGGAGGACCTTCATCTTTAGGGTAGTCCTCTTCCTCTTCCTCATGGTGTTCTTCATCATGTTGCTCATGGTGATCCTCCTCCTTTGGGATGGGGATGACTAGAACTCGATGACGAAGCATGATTCTTGCAGTCGGTAGTGGTTTCGATCGGGTTCACTCAAACTTCCTAAAATAAGTTACACAGTCAAGTTAGAAATCAGACGTGTGATACAAAATATTCAAGATGATTAGAGTTATTAGATTAAAATGTGCAGTCAGGTCTATTACTAGACTTGAGGCATAGGTTTATGTTAAGTAGACTCAGGTTCTCAACAGTATCAGTTTCCTTGTCCCCGACAATAGTGTCAAAAAGTTGATCAGTGTAAATCACACATCCAAAAAGAAGCGAATCTAGAGTAATTAGACTGTTAAACTTATAACACAACAGTCAGACCCCCTCAACAATAATAACGAGGTGCAATGTAGTAGATCGGGGTCGAACCACAGGGACACAGGTGGTAAGTGTTAAGACCCTTAAAGTTTTTGCTTAGTTACACCAAACAAAAGGTAAGTTGAAGATGTGTTCCTTATGTAACGGTGGTTCTTCAACAAGCAAGTAATAAACAAGTAAAACAAATCAAAAAGTAAAATAAATCAAAAAGTAAAACAAAAGAACAAGAATCATCAAAAGATAAGATAACATGTATGGATGGGGAAAGTTGGTTTGGATTTCATCGTCCAAGGTCTCCCACCAACATGTAATACTCACATCTAATGTATATCCTTAGAAATTTTACAAGCAATCATCATAAATGTATATTCCCTCCTCTCTCAAGCTTAGGATAGATGTATATATAAGGTTGTTGCTTTCTTGAGATGGAAAACAAACAATCAAAGTAAAGCCATGTGATCATTAGCTTAAGAATTCCAACATTCTCATACATTCATACAACTCCACAACAGTTAGATATAGGTTAATACTATTATTTTGAGGCATTAATAATCAAACAACACAAGATGGTATATAATCATGCAAGTGAAGCATTAAGAACAAGGTTATAGAAATAAACATTGATAAGAGCATAAATTCAATATAAGTATTTATATGTAGGGAGAGCCTTAATGGCTATTCCCAACCCAATTTAGATGACTAGCCACTCATGGTGGTGAGTAGCATGGAAAATTGCAAGTATGGTGAGACATGGAGATGGAAGGGAATGAAAGGGGACAAATAAATTCAGAGAAGAAGGAGAAAGATACACCAATAGTGACCATGGACTGGTCAAGGTTGATGGAGAGTTTCTCCACTCTAAATATGGCATCGACGATAAAGGTGGTTGCTCTATTTCCCTCCATCTCTCAAAGAAGGAACCTGGAACTACTCAACAGAGATGGAGGTTTGATGTTCCTAAGAATCTCGTCCTTGGAGAGCACAAAGTAATGGCTTGAGGTGGAAGGTGATGCAGAGATGGATTAGTGATGCGGCCCAAATCACGCATCCAAAAAGGAGACAGACTCAGACGGAATTGAACTTTAAATTTATAACATGAAACCTGCAAGGACCCCTATAACTTTAATACGGGGTCAAAGTAGATATACGGGATCAAACTCAGGGACGTGGGGACATTTAGGACGCTTAAGATCTCATTCTTAAGTCATTTAAGCCAGTCCGATAGTTGATAAAAGTAGGAAGCTAGAACTAATCTAGCAGATTGTCATGAAATAAAACAAAATAAAGAAAAGAAAAGAAAATAGAGTCGGTAAGATTCTACTAATCAGAGAGAAGGAGTTCTTGGCTATGTAACCACAAGTTGGGTAGTCTATGCACCCATTCTCGGGTGTAGATGACCCTGGAACACCCCAACAAGCAAACAACATCCAAACATAGCTCGCACTGTGGTATTTGTTCCTGTGGGGTCATCCCACTCGCTTTCGCGTAGCGTAACTCAAACCCATCAATGATGTGAAACCTCTTTTGAGGATGACAAATCAGCACCCTAGAAGATTCTAGATACCCTCTCAGGTCTAGAATGTTCTGAGATGCTAGGAACAAGTGTGATCTAGGCAGAACTAGGTAGTGGGCCTGACCTAGCCTAGGTCTATGGTTCTGCATAGATCGCCTTGAACCGTCCTCCTTTCATATTCAGATCCAAACCACCTTCTGTTGTCTATTTCTGTGATGAATGTCTCGATATAGGCAGAAATAGAAGTTCAATCAAGAAAGAGATCAACCAAACTAGCAATCATAACTAGAAAGAGAAGATAGAATAGCAAACGTACTAGATCTGGATTAAATCTGCTTGCTTAAGGTAAAAGTACATAAACACACCCAAAGCAGGCTACATAGCCAAGAAGGGGCTCAACTAGCCATCGACAAGCATAGTTGGCACCAAACAAAGATGGAAGAGCATCATTCGTACAGAAATGAAGGAGAACAATAGAAGAAAGGAGAAGAAAAAGAGATTTAGCTTGTAGAGGAGAGGTGGCTCTCACTCCGTAGCCTCTGTATCGTCCAGATCTCGTCTTTGGGTCGTTCTCCTTGGTCTTCTAGACTCCTTAACCTCCTTTCTCTCTAGATCTGCCTCGAACAATAGCTTGGTGAGTGGATGGAAGGAAATGGGTGGAAATGGGGGATGATAGTGGAAAATGGTAGAGAAGGGAAGCACGCTGAAGAAACGGGCGTAGGGTGAGCACTTCGGCCTTTTCAGACCTCTAGACCCTCCTACGAGGCTCTGGGAACCTCCAAATATCAGAACCTAGAAGTCTCGATCTGGGAACCCCTCTCCTGGTCACAAGGGGTAGGTATTTATATGTGAAGGTAGACCCGCAGTCGAGGTAAGCACCGTGGTCGTAGTAGATGACTCAGTCTCCCCACAGTTTTGGTCCTGCTTTCCACGGCCGTGGTCGGGCTGTTATCAAGGTTGACTCCACAATCACGGTCGACCCCGCGGTCGCAGTCAACCCTACAATCATGAAATATGTTCAGGTCGCAGTCAGGGTGGATGCCTCGATCACGGTCCTGCTCACCACAGTTGTGGTCGTGATGGATGGAAGCCTAGCTGCTGCAAAAACCATGTGTCAGGGGGAAATCTTATAGGATAGATGTCTTTTCAGGTTCGGTACGTGCAAGTCCCAAAATTGGCTAGTTGAGCAACTTTATCTATGAAAAGATACAAATTACTAAAAGATAAGAATCTAGGGTTATTTTGGGCATATTAAGGCTATAGTGACACAAAACCATAAATAAACAATTGGCATAAATGCCTAAATTTGGGTGTTATCAACTACCCCAAGCTTAAAACTTTGCTTGTCCTCAAGAAAGACTATGCTCAAAGAACAAAAGAAAGATAACATCCAACTTAAGCTTGGCGATAGATGCTAAGGCTAAGAAAACTAGTTTAAAACATCAATTCTCCTTATCCATGTCGTTTCAGAACAAACCCGCACCAATTGAGCACAATCCTGCCAAAGTAAGATCAAAGAGTGTCTAGGCAAGATTAAACAAGTTCACTACAACCTGTCGATACTCATGAGGGTTTGAATCATAATTATTAAATATAAAAGAATTGTCACATAGGTGATCATGCGGGTGATGAGCAATGAGTCATCATCATGAATTCATGTATACCAATCAGGAACAATGCGCCTCTCACTTATTCATGTCCTAAGAAACAAAAAAAAGAGCAAAAAGACTCTAATGACATCTGAGAATCCCGATCTGTGTCAGGTTGGTCCATGTAACGAGCAACAGTCCCTACAGTCCGAGCCAGTTGGCCTAGAGCAGTGAGACAAACTCCTCATATTTCGCTCGAACCAACCCTGCTACTGAGATGATCTCATAGGTCTCCTAGGGGTTCCTAGTGACTCTCTAATGAGCTTTTGGAGTGATACTACCATGCACGACATACCCGCATTCATGAGTGCAGTCATACACTGGCTAGGCACCATCCTCAACTCTCCTGAAAGAGAAAGACAAGCACTCACTTATTCATACTTAGACTTTTATTCTCTGCATTCTAATTTGTAGGCCTGGGTGAGAACTATTTTGATTTTTTTTTGGATTTTATGGGCGACCAAGCCTCTTTTGCAAATTTTTATTTTTCATCTTTTTGACTCAATCTAAGGTGAGAGGGAGCGTACTCCATCAAGGAAAACACTTCAACTTGATTATAGCTCAAAACTCATCATGATTCGTTTGACACATGTGTGAAAAGTAGCAATTATGATTCAAGGATCCTTAGAATAGAGGCAAGCTTGTGAAACCGCAGCTAGGAGTCTTTGATCGTGTTTTAGCTCATTCCAACGGTCCTATACCTTGGATTTGTCATTCACAACATAGATCAAGGGAATAAAGCTTTAGACTATGAAAAAGGCACGTAACCTTAGATTCATTACCAAACTTAAGGAAAGAGTCAAAGAGTAAGTCAAGCAAAAGATCAAGCAATTTAAGATGAAAATTGTGCATTTAGACATAAGGTCAAGCATTCATCTATTAGATTCACACCACATAGCCATAATTTCAAAGCTACAAATTAAGAAACAAAGTCTTACAAAGCTAAAATTTTAAAAGTTTACTCTAAAAGCAAGGGACATAGAAGATAAATATGCATGCATGATAAGAAAGAAATAAAAGGGAAAGACAGAAGATAGAGGGTGGTACACCCTGACCACCACCACCCCAAGCTTAAAAATTTTGCTTGTCCTCGAGCAAATATCAAGCTCTGGATGGTGTGGAAAGTAGCTGCTACTGGTAATCATTATTTATAAATGGGTCCAGATCGTCTATGTCGCTTGATGTGTTCTCATAGTCCTAGTTTATTCCTTGCTGAAATGGAATGACTGCCCAAAGTCATGGGCCGGCTGGTAGAAAGACCGGAGGGGTTGCTGAAATGGCTATTAAAAATTCAGTTGAGGTGGTGGAGGGAAGGATATGTCGAACCTCTTTCTGAGGTATTGCACATCCTGCTCCAGTGTATCAAACGGTCTGCCTGATTCAGCCCTGAAATCAGTCATGAACTCGTAAAGGTTCCCCGAATTGAGGTTTGGGGTGTATTTCTCCTACTGAGGAGGTTGCAGGTAATCTACAATAGGCATCTCTGTGTAGGGTCCTCCCTGATATGGTATGTCATGGAAGGTTTCCCCTATCTATTGTCCACCCTCCTGAGCCTCTGGCACTAGTGGTTCTAAAGTAGACGCTCCTACAGCTCCGCATGTATGATGAATGTTACCCTGGGCATCCAATAGAGAGATGTCCATGAATGTCGTTCGACATGCAAACTCTACATTTGCTAGCAGTAGTATTCTATGCTTGTAGTAACTGAAGATATATAGATATCATGCATTGTACTATTTGACCACCCCTGAGCGAATCAAGTGATCCAATTCCAACTTGGACTACTTAGTTTTTTCTGCATAAGTGTCAATTGTCCATCTCCAATTCCAAGATGGTGTGCTATAAAAGTGATAATGCATGTCATCGGCATGAATTGGACCTGCTTCTTGAAAGAGTTATGAAAGTGACGGATGATGAAATTTCCCACATTCATTTTTCTTCCTATTGTTGCACACCACAAGATGTAGAAGTTTGTTGCACTGAGCGCCCCTTGACTGTCTTGTTTTTCCAAGACACAGTTTGCAATCACACGATGCAAATAACAAAGTGTCAGGTTGTGGATGTGTGAATTTTTGGTGCCTCTAACAACATATTTATCTTCCCCTATAAGCATTTTCCATGCTTGAGCAGCATTAAAGTTGTGATCCTTTGTCTCCAGCCGGCCCCTGGACATCTCAATATAGTCCTCAGCAGAGCGTGACAACCATCTATTGCGGTGATCTGTAGTGACTTCACAGGACTGGTTCAGGAGGCCGAAAATGCATGACAGTGTGCTGGTGGTCCTTTGGTGTCTCTAGTGTAGCATAAATCTCACTAATGAGTCTATGATAAGCATTACACTTTGCATACGCGAGGACTTCTAGGCCAACAACTACAAGATATCTATCAACTTGTTCTTGTATCCCAAGCCTAATGAGTGTTATAGGATCGGCATCTCTTGGGCCCACCAGTTTGCGCTTGTCTTTAATCAGAGTATCAAAATGCTGCTTTTGCTTGATACTTCTGAATAGGGGAGAAGGGAGTGAGATTTGGTTTACACCATCAGGAGTGAGGTGGTGTTTTCTCCCCTGAATTGAATCACGCGATAAAGTTGACCGCCATAAAGATGTCAAATGTTATGCTAACTGTCGACGATGGTCTCCTGCGGATGAAGCTTTGTGCAACACTGACATGCTCTCCTGATGTCCTGTCGAAGTATGGAGTGCAGCATTGCAGCCTGCCCTTGACCTTCTCTCACTAGAGACTTCCTGCAATGACTCACCGCTGTAGGTGTCCATAGGAGTGGCAAACATGTGGCGGTAGTCTGAATCGGTCTCCTGCAACCCGAACCATGTTGAAGCAGAAAGCATAGCCTCATCTTCATATACCACATTTGTGGTTCGTGTGGCGTGGTGTGGATATCGGCTCCCGTACTCTGATAGTGATGAGGAGCTTCCTTCCCCCTTCTTTCGCGTCATAGTCTTCTTAAGCTTCTTAAAGCTATTTTTCATTGTGTCCATGGTGCCGATTTGCTAGTGTTGATCTGGTTGGGTCGACCGTGGTGAGGGTTTAGTACTACCACACCAAGGCACTTCAACCTCGATTTCGGTGTTGACCGCGACCGCTAAGGTGGCTTTGACACTGCGATTGAGGTAACTGAGATGATCGCGGCTGGGGGAACTAAGGTGACCGTGACTGGGACGGCCACAACCGCAGCTTGTAACTTGACCGCAACCATCGCAGTGGCCTTGATCACCAATCCGCCCACAATAGAGGTGACCACGATCGAGGTGACCGCGATCTGTATCCTGCATGTGACCAAGATCACAGGATCTGGTACATCCTGAAGTAGACGGTTGGCAAAGTTGGAGTCGTGACTTGTGGTCACGGGTGGTGAGGAGGGGCTCGGGGCAGTTGTTTCTGCATATGCCTATGCGCCTGGTCCTTCCCTGCTAGCCAACGATGAAAACAAGAGGGAGAGGGAAACAGGTCTGGGGAGAACTTGGGGAGGTTGGCAAGGAGAGGATGGATTGGCCCAAGGGTATTTATAGGCCGGGCGCACAGCTCCTCCTTGAGCCTGATCGTTCCAGGTCGCACGCTGGGCGGTGAAAAAACCGGAAAAGGCGTTTGAAACCCGGTCAAAAAGGCAAAATATTTGGTCAAAAGTGCTACAGTCGATCAAAAAAGGCAGAGACAAATGACATGCTAGTCAGTCAGGCCATAAAAGCGTACCTGGGTCATGGGTACCTACGATCGCGGTTATGTTGACCCACGGTCGTGGTCGAGGCGCAGGCTTGCCCGCAGTCACAGTCCTTGCCTTCGAACCACAGTCGCGGTCTTAGCATTCTCACACAAGATGAAATGAAGTTGGAAAGCTTTTGAAGGTAGCATCAGAATCAAACACCATGGAAGAGAAACAAGATATATCAATTAACTTCTTAAAAAAAGATAGACCAAAGGAAGTTGTTAGGGTGGAGAGATGGAAACGCATTAAAAGAAATCTAGATGATGTAAAGGAAACTAAATTTTAGCAGTTAGGGGAAGATAAAACTTAAATTGACTTTTTATGTAAAATTTTTAAAAAATTAAAGAGAAATTGTGTAGGTAGTAAGGGGGTGGCTGCCCTACAACTCCTACACTTGGATCCCAAATTCATAGTTTTGGGGTCTGGGTTACCTGTGTCTCGTTGATCGGTCTCACCATGTAGGGGCAGGATATGCGGAGAGGTGGGCCCATCTGAGTCTGGAAAAGAGAAAATAAAATCCGCTGACTCAGTGAAGTTGTCCTTATGCCTGGACTCACTTGGACTGCACTGAAATGAATTCTTCAGTAGAACATCCTCAAGGTACCCATCGATGTATAAATATGAATAGGAAGGCCCTAGGATGTTGTCAAAGGATGAGATGGAGTGGAGGGGTTGAAAGTCTTCTATAAGGATCCCCTCTTATACCACCCCAAGCTTATCACATTCCATGGGGTCTGGGTATCCTCATGCTCAGCAACCATGTTGTAGTGTATTGTCCATCCTACTCCCTTAGTGTCAACTCTTCCTTGTAAGGGGATTGTGGGCAATATCTATTTATGTTGGTCCAGTTCATCATCATCGTTATACTCACTCCACAAGAATGAATCGTCGTCATCACTTTCATTGTACAAATTGTTCCAAACCTTGAATGGTTGATTGCTCAAAGTGAAGTGACAAGTCTCAATACGAGAGCTATCACTCCGGTCTAGATCAATGTCTGACTCAGGTTCCTCAAACCAACCTTCTGGTTGTGAGGTTGTTTAACTAATCTAGTGAGGATAAGAGTGTTCATCATCGTCATTATAAAACCATTCATACATATGACTTATATCTTCCATTGGTTCATCAGTTGGGTCATCTAGATAGAATGAAGGGCTTCCCCAAGTGGGTTGGTCCTCACAGAAAAATCTTGGTGAATCTAGTTGATGGTCTGAATAGGATTTTTTTTTTGTTAAGCCAGAGGGTTCTCTATTCATCCCACCCCTCTCTTGTGGGCGAAATCATCAACAAAACTACATCTCCTGCTTATAAGATCGCAGGTTTTTCCCCCCCAAAAGACCATAAACTGAAAAACCCATATCCCTTACAAAAAACAACATCTAATCAACAACAACATCAAAAAGATCAGCTATGAAACATCAAACATCGATCCTCCTATTCTTCACATGGATATAAGGCATCCCTCTCTTCTCTAGAAATGCCATACCTCGAATCTTTCTGGGCATTCTACTAACATCTGTGGTGACAATCACCTCTGAAGACCTGCTTCCCCAACGTCCCACAGCCATCGGAATCGAGTTGATCACCTTTTGAACCAGTGACCCAGATATCCCCTCTCTATGCATCTCAGCTCTCACCGCTCTAACTTGAGCTTGCATCTTCCATGGTTCCTTGCTATTCTTCCAAAGAATGTTGTAAGTGTCGAGGTCATCAAGCTTAATGCTTGAGATTCTGATCGATCTATCTCTCGCAATCTTCAGACCAACCAATACAGCTTGGATATACGCCATACTATAATCACATGCGTTCAACCAGGAGAAGAAAATCATGCATATCTCTGCATTATGATTTCTCACCAGACCTGCAGTCCATCTCCTTCTACTCCCGTCCTCACATATGTTTCTCCCAATAGTCAGCTTCATCTTTAAGTTAAAAAGATCAGGTCTCGACCATCTGAGCAGCCTTATCTCCTTCATTCCTACCCCTAGCTGTACAAAACCTTCTACCTCCATCTTATCATATAAATCACTGCCACGGATGCAAGGGAAAACCTTCTTCTTCATCTTGTTGTTAACTTCATTGATCACGTGTTTCCATTCAACTGTGATCTCTCGTTTTTTATCATCAAAACGAGCTGCACAACGAATTCTCCAAATGCATAGAGGAATCTGGATTGCAATGTAGCCTTCCAAACACAAATCCAATCTCTTGTTCAAACCCAAGATACACATCTTGACAAGAGACCCTATGTCCACCGGCGGATTCAAGCCTGTTATCTCAGTGAACTTCGACCAAAGGTTTGTAGCAATCTGGCTGTCAAAAAATAGATGCTTAGAATCTTCTTCTCGATGGCTCTCACAGCAAACACAACGAGATGCTATAGGAATACAGCATTGCATCTTGATATTATCATCAGTAGAAATAGCCTTTCTCGCTATCTTCCATACCAGAGCACACGCTCTAGGGAAATTTATCTTCCATATCCTCCCCAGCTCTTTCCACTCTTCTGTTCTCGTGGGTTGCAGAATCTTTTTAGCTGAACTCAGAGAAAAGAGTCCTCTTCTATCCGGTCCCCACACAATGATGTCATCCGTATTATCAATCCAAATTCCCGCATCTTTGATGAGCTTCATACCACTGTCATTCACAATGTGACTCAACGAATCCCAGTCCCATCCCTGTTCCTCCTCCCAGAAATCATAAACCATAAACGGTTGTCTACGATCACTTGCATAAATGGCGTGGCTAGCAAGCCTTTCTTCACACCACTTCACATCCCAGAAACTGACCTCTCCTCTACCAACAGACCATCTAATGTATGGCATAATCGTAGGAAAGACATCCCACATCTTGTTCCAGAAAGGTGAAGGCGTACTGCTTATCTTAAGGTTCTGAGGATACAACTCGGATCTGCCTGTACGAGTGTTTGAATACTTCTCTCTGTAGTATGTCGCCCAAAGAGAACTACTACTGATCACTTCCCAGCATGCTTTGGCAAGGAACGCCTCATTCAACCTTCTCAGAGGTATAAAACCCAGGCCTCCTTCCTCCTTGGGTATCGCCACCTTATTCCAACTAATCCATGCTCTATGATCATTATTCTTTCTGTCCGCCCACAAGAAACTAGAAAACTTTCTTTCCAATCTGTCCATAATCCCAGCAGGCATCCCAATAGTTGCAGCAGTATATACAGTTATAGACGCCAGAACCTGATTAATAAGGATTCTTCTACCCACAAAAGATAATAAATTTGCCTTCCAGTTAGCTATCTTTGTATTAACCTTCTTAACTAGAAAGTCAAAATCATCAAGTCTCGCTTTACCTTTCGATATTGGGACCCCAAGATACATAAAAGATTTCACTGAACCATCAATGTCTAAAGCTCTCGCGATATCATCAGTACCCTGTGTATCCGAACCCCCTACCATACAAATCGATTTCCTTCTGTTAATCATCTGCCCAGTTGCTTTCTCATACGACGTAAACACCTCCTTCACAGCTTGAACCGAACTAGATGACGCATTGAAGAACAGAATAACGTCATCAGCATAAAGAAGGAGAGTTGGAGCAATGGCATTTCCTCTAGTATGAAAGCTTTTGATCTGCTGTCTAGTCGTCATCTCACTCACTCTTCTGCTCAGCAGTTCTTCAAAAATAATGAACATAAAAGGAGAAATTGCATTACCTTGCTTCAATCCTTTCTCAATCTTGAAGAAACCTGCAGTTTCATCACCCACCGTGACCGTAGTCCACGTATTTCTAAAGAAACTCATACAGATATCAATGGTGTCTTGAAGGAAACCGAAGGCACAAAGGCACTTTTCTAACACTTTCCAATCAACTCTATCATAGGCTCTCGACATATCGAACTTCACAATCATATTAGGGGAAACCTGCCCTTGATTAATGTCATGCGAGATCTCCTTCACAAGGCGGATATGATGCGTGATGTCTGTACCCTTCATAAAAGCTCCTTGCACGGGGGATATCATCTTCGTCATCAGCGGAGCCAACCTGTTACTAAGAACTCTCGCAAGGATTCTCAACGATACATTTTCAATGGAGATCGGTCTGAAATCAGACCCGAGGTTCTTTGGATCATCATTTTTAGGTATAAGAAGGATCCTACTACAGAAAATACCTCTATGGCACTCCTGTCCTTGAAAGAATGCTTTGGCCAACTCCAAGAAATCGTTCTTTATCACATTCCAAGCTTCTGTGAAAAACGGTACTGTAAAACCATCAGGCCCGGGCGCCGTGTTACTGTCCATCTCTTTAATCATGTTCCTGATCTCTTCCTCCATGGGAATCAACGTAAGGGAGCAACTGTCGTCTGATGATATGACATCAGGGATAAACTGTATGAACTACATAAGCTCGCTATCATCAGTATCTCCACCATCTCTGAACAAAACTTCATAGTGTCGAGCAGCTTCCTCCTCTATGGCAGTGGGGTTCGATTCCATTGAACCATCTGGTAGTACCACAGATCTAATGGACCTACGTCTTCTTATGCACTTCACCACAGCATGATAGAACTTGGTATTTCTTTCACCATCTTCAAGCCAATTGATCCTTGCCCTCTCTCTCCATAGGTTTTCCTCCATGTCAAGCAGGTGATTAAGTTCCTCTTCAGCGATCTTTAAATTCACCTCATTGATAGGGACCGGGTTCTCATCAAAAGCCATCTGAGTCGTATAAACAATGTCCTCAAGATCTTTGATTCTCTGTTTAACATCTCCAAAAGTGTTCTTACTCCAATCACGAAGGGTTTTCTGACCATCTTCAACTTATGACAGAAAATAAAAGATGGGTGTCCAACCACTTCCTCACCCCAAGCTTGTTCAATAAGATCTAAACATCCGTTCTCTCTAAGCCACGAGGACATAAAAGAAAAGTGGCTCTTCCTCTTTGCATATATCTGCTGTCCAGGAACAGTAACAATGGGACAATGGTCTGAAACTCTCAATCTTGTAAGATGAATAGATCAAGTAGAAGGTCTCTCCACCTCCCATCTTCCATTAATCAGCACCCGATCCAATCTCTCCCACACAGTGGGTGTGAGGATTTGTTTATTCACCCAGGTATATCGACTCCCTTCAAAACGAACTTCACTCAGCAAATTGTCAGCAATCATAGCATTGAAATCAAACATGTCCTGATACCCCGGGACATTGCCACCTCTCTTTTCTCTAGGGTCTCTCACTATATTGAAATCCCCAGCAATCATCCAGCAGTCATCTTCAAAGTCCATCGCCAAGTCTCTAATATCATCCCATAAGCTTCTTCGTTTTACAGCATCACAACTCGCATACACTGCAGTGACATAGAAAAAGGAACCATCACCTTTCTCTCCTCTGAAAGTAATATGCTGATTGGTCTTCTTTATCACCATAGGCTTCAGGTTCATATCAACATAACACCAAATCTTCCCCTCCTCTTCATCATTGTCCACTACCCAGTCCAGTCGAACAATATCAAGCAACTCCTCCGCTACCTCCGCATGAAGGAAAGGTTCAAAAAGACATACAATTGCAGGTCTAAGCTTACTACAAAGCCTGCTCAAAACCCTTCTAGTTGGGTTGTTTGCAGCCCCTCTTATATTCCAAAAGATAGTTGTACTATCCATTAAACTATGAGACCCAATCATCCTTCACCCCAACGTCGCCTAGCGACTATTCCACCACCCATCTTCCTCACTATACTCATCAAATCCATGTCTATCATCATCAGAAAATCTTCTATCCAGGGATTTTCTTCCCCTTTTTGTTCTCATGTTAGAACTATATCTATCATGATATTTGAAGATCGGCCACCCTCTTGTTTTTTCATTCCTTCTAACCCTGCACGTTCTATCAAACTCAAAATCGATGTAGTCATCCAACCTTCTGTTATGAAGAATTCTTCTATTACCTTCTTCATCAACTATGTGTCTTCTCTGAGAATTATCAGTTCTATGATACTGTCTTCTAGGTGAAAGGTCACGTATTTCACCTACTTCCCTACCATCATCTTCCATCGCACGAGGACCATTCTCCACTAAACATTTTGTTATGTTAGATTCCCTCATCTTCTCTGCTCCCTCATCCACCGGGTTGATGATCTCATGTTGCTTATCAGCTCCATACAACACCTCTTGAGGAATCTCAAGATCCATCCCTAGCTCGGTGAAGGTAAACCTGCTTTCACCCACAGGTCCCCTCGCCACCATACCTAAGTGCACTGCATTTCTTCTGTTCCCATAAGTAAGGTTTATGAATTGCGGAACGTCTTCACTAAAAGCCTCCACTTGTATTAGAATTCCAGATATGTCATCCTTGTCCCTCTGCCAATCAGAGATACGAACAACCTTGCCAAAAGGTTTAATCAAAGCTTCCACGGATTCATCATCTCTGCAAATCAACGGCATATCCATCACCCAAAACCAGAAGGATTCCTTCTTACAGTGTCTCTCTCCCAGACTCATATGACTTGTATTAATCTTCAACCCTCGAAACAAAGGTAACCCTTTGTCAGCCATATCTTTCGCCTCTCCAAGACAAGAAAAGAATGCTACCGCCCTCTTGTTAGCGCTCCTATATAAGTCTACAGCTGATGGCCACCATCTACGGAGAAACGGGTGAATCTCTGTCCATGAAAGACTATTCGGCCAAGAAATCTCTATAGCTCGCTTCAAAGCTGTATCTATGCTAGATCTCTTATCATCATCCAACCCTAAATCCACAGATATACTCTTCGGTGTGTGTTGAGGATCTCCCCTCACAGGCACACCGATCGGTGGAGCCGGCAATGGTGGAAACGTCCTGTTGGACTACAAGTCCGGTGCTCGATGTTGAATCCTTCTCTGCTGACATCGCGCGGCAACATGGCCAGTACGGTGGCATTGATAACACACCTTGCTTCTCTGACATTGCGATTGCCAATGTCCTCTCCCAAGACATCTAAAACAAGTGTCATGTGGAACACCGTACAACTGCGCCTTCCTCGGCAAACTATCATTCTTTCTCGATTGCTTCTCAGCCTGCTTCTGTTGTTGGGGTGTCTCCTGTTGTTCCACGTTCCTCGGAGTCATTTCAGCTCCTGCCCCCTCGTCGTTCCTGCTATGGTCCACCCTGTGTACTTATGAAGGTTCTTCCTCTCTACTGTTCTGAATCCCCAATGGATATCCATTAACCATATTGATCTCTCCCTGCTTCTGAGCATCATTATTGTCATCTACAAAGCCTGCATCTTCCCGTCGAGGCACTGCCTCCGACTCTCCAGAACCCTGACCAATCATCTCATCCAACTCATCCCGACGATCGTCTTCTCCTTGTCGAGATAAAGGCTGATCTCCAGACTGATATGTTTCCGATCGTGTCGCGTGAGGAGGCGGTGATCCCAGGATATTCCTTAAATCCGAGAGTATCGTCTCTGGTTGCACCATAGAAGATGCTAACCTATCTCTACGTTCAAGTATGTACTGTTGAGCGCGATGCTCACGCACGCTCTGCCTCGTAACCCTTCTGAGAAGGGGAGACTGAATCATCTTTCTCCACCTAAAAGACCACAGATGTACTCACCTTCTATCACCTCGTAAGCTAAAGAGAACCCTTCACCGATCGACGACCCACAGAGAAAGAAGATAAGAGATAGACTCCGGAAGGCGGAGTGCCCATCCGGAGGGATAGTGAGAAGTAGACTCCGGAAGGCGGAGTGCCCACCCAGAGGGAAAGTCGACGGCCGCCGCCGGCAGACGGCCGGATCTTCCTTGGATCGCACGCTAATCGCCCGCCGCCAATAAACCCTAGCAGAGCCCGGTACCTCTAGATGTTGTCGCTTCATGGTCTGAATAGGATGGCAAGGCATACTTATTTTCAGGCCCAATGGAATGATCCTGATGACTAAAATCTTCATTGTCAGGCAGTGGAGCTTGCAACTATGTGGTAACCAAATTGATGAGCTTTTGAAGCTTCTTGCCTTATTCAACATATTTATCATGAAGTTGATGGACTTGTGTAGCAACATTTTCAAGATTTATTAATTCTACCTTGCACTCCTTTTGGATACTTGCTATATCAAACTGATGTGCTTGGATGAATCCTTGCTCAGCATTTTGAAGTATGCTTCGACTGCGGTCTGCAATCTCCGTGGCTACTTGGAGTTGATGATTCTTCCTTTCTAGTAGTTGTTGGAGTAGATCGACATTTTCTTGGAGATGAGGGGCTAAGTAGGTGAGTGTGTTGACACTTTCACTGACCAGCTTCACTGCCTTAATCAGTTCTTGATCCCTTGATAGCATGGAAGTCGAGGGCTGACTGGCAGTCTCCGGTGTTGGAGCATCTACATATGACGACGCTGGGGACAAATATAACTCTACGAGTTATAAGGCATGACTTTCAATTATTTTCCAGCAGTCAAAACTATAGAAAAATTCAGGGGAACAGGTGGACAAGATGACTTGTCTTACAGAAGCAAGATCCATGGTTGAAAAAGTATAAGAAAAAGGAAAGCTATTCAGTATATATGAACAAGTATGTTTAAAACAAAGTAAGAACTATGCATATATATACGGGCTTAAGAGTGACAGAAAAAATCTTTTAGGCATGTAAACGTAGAAAACCATGTCCCCAGCAACGGCGCCAAAAGTTGATGTGGTCCAAATCATGCGTTCGGAAAGGAGGCAGACTCAGAAGGAATCGAACTTTAAATTTATAACCTGAAACCTTCAAGGACCCCCACAACTTTATTATGGGGTCGAAGTAGATATACGGGGTTGAATACAGGGATGTGGGGATGTTTAAGATGCTTAAGATCTCACTCCTAAGTCAGTTAAGCCAGTCTAATAGTCAATAAAAGCAGGAAGCTAGAACTAGTCTAGCAGATTGTCACGAAATAAAACAAAACAAAGAAAAGAAAAGGAAAAACAAAGTTTGTAGGATTCTACTAATCGGAGAGAAGGAGTTCTTGGCTATGTAACCAAAAGTTGGGCAGTCTATGCACCCATTCTCGGGTGTAGACAACCCTCAAACACCCCAGCAAGAAACATACATCCAAACATAGCTCGCACTATGTATTTGTTCCTGCGGGGTCATCCCACTTGCTTTCGCGTAGCGTGACTCAAACCCATTAATGATGTGAAACCTCTTTCGAGGATGACAAATTAGCACCCCAGAAGATTCTAGATACCCTCTCAGGTCTAGAATGTTTTGAGATGCTAGGAACATGTGTGATCTGGGCAGAATCAGGTAGTGGGCCCGACCGAGACTAGGTCTACGATTTTGCACAAATCGCCTTGAACCGTCCTCCTTTCATATTTAGATCCAAACCACCTTCTCTTATCTATTTCTATGACGAATCTCTCGGTATAGGCAGAAATAGAAGTTCAAGCAAGAAAGAGATCAACCAAACTAGCAATCATAACCAGAAAGAGAAGATAGAACAACAACGTACTAGATCTGGATTAAATCTTCTTGCTTAAGGTAAAAGTACATAAACATGCCCAAAATTGGCTACATAGCCAAGAAGGAGATCAACTAGCCATCGACAAGCATAGTTGGCACCGAACAAAGATGGAAGAGCATCATTCGTACAGAAACAAAGGAGAATAGGAGAAGAAAAAGAGATTTAGCCCGTAGAGGAAAGGTGGTTCTCGCTCCTTAGCCTCTGTATAGGCCAGATCTTGTCTTTGGGTCATTCTCCTTGGTCTTCTAGACTCCTTGGCCTCCTTTCTCTCTAGATCCACCTCGAACAGTAGCTTGGTGAGTGGATGGAGGTGGAAAATGATAATGGATGGTAGGAAATGGGAGGAAATAGGGGGATGATAGTGGAAAATGGTAGAGAACAGCAGCATGCTGAAGAAATGGGTGTAGGGTAAGCACTTCAGCCTTTTTGGACCTCTAGACGCTCCCATGGGGCTCTGGGAACCTCCAAATATCAGAACCTGGAACTTTCAATCTGGGAACCCCTCTCCTGGTCATGAGGGGTAGGTATTTATAGATGAAGGTAGAGCTGCAGTCGCGGACGCACTGCGGTCGAGGTAAGCTCTGCAGCCACGGTAGATGACTCGGTCTCCCCGCGGTTGTGGTCCTACTTTCCACGGTCGCGGTCACGGTCGGGTTGTTATCAAGGTTGACTCTGCGATCGTAGTCGATCCAGTAGTCGCGGTGGGTGTCGCGGTCGTGATTGACCCTACAATCGCAGAATCGGTTCAGTTCATTGTCAGGGTGGATGCCTCAGTTGTGGTCCTACTCACCACGGTTGCGTTCATGATGGATGGAAGCCTAGATGCTACAAAAACCATGTGTCGGGGGAAAATCTTAGAGGATAGATGTCTTTTCAGGTTCAGTGCCTGCAAGTCCCAAAATTGGCTAGTTGAGCAACTTTATCTATGAAAAGATATAAATGACTAAAAGATAAGAATGTAGGGTTATTTTGGGCATAGTAAGGCTATAATGACACAAAACCATAAATAAACGCTTGGCATAAATGCCTAAATTTGGGTGTTATCACTTAGTGGCAACACTTCATCCTCTCCTTTGGGTGGTGACTTCGTCTCAGTTGCATGAGGTCTCCTATTTATAGTTCTCGGTGCAGGACTCAAGGTGCTCGAGGGTGTACTTTTTCTTGCATCACAAGTCCAATCATGTGCTTCAAGACACACACTTAACAATCTGAATGACCGATGTGTCCAGTACTGCCATCGATAGGTGGGTCATGCAGGTGAGCCGTTATCTTCCTGGCCATCAGTTAAGGCTCTTCAGGCAAACCATCGAGTATTATCACTCAGTTGGCCATCAGTAGGCAGATGTCTTCCCATTGGTCCAGGTTGTCCATCAGTTCTGGGGACTGAATGTTATCCTAATTACACCTTTTGTGAGACGTGGGCATTGTTGGAGGGCATCAGTTTTAGGAACCGATGGATGGTCAACTTGATCATGCTGAGGTTGGGTGGTTACCATTGCTTATGGAAACCTATGGGGGTCTACACAATGGTTGAGGCCATCATTTAGTGAGTTACTTGCATGGAAATGAGTAGTTACCTTTGAATCAAGGCATAAATGGTAAACATGAGCAAAATATGAGAAAGTTAAGGAAAATATGCATAAAGATAGGAAATTAGGGGTAAAATTAGGCATGAAATATCCACAAAACTGGATTTTATCAATGTTATTATTACCTAAAGTCATATGTTGGCATTTAAAGTTAGTCTTTGTCAATGTTCATAATTAGTCATTGAATCTCTACCCCAATGACTAGTGTTATTCAAATCGATCATTTTATCTATTTTTACAATACATTTATCCTTTTTAGGTCAATCTAGGTAAAATATTTTTGAGTACCATATCACAGTTCTAAATGCCAAGAATATATATACATCTAGAGTTTAAATATAATAGAATGGACCCAATCACAATGTAGGATATATGCTATTAAGATATACTAGAATTATGAAATTTTATATTTATTCATTCAATGACTAGCTAGATATAAATATGGTAAACAAAAGTGATATAGTTCAAATGTTATAGGTTCTTTTAGTGGGTAAGCTATATATCTTGAGTGATCTAGTGTATATGATTATCATAGACCTAACTTTATGAGATGGTATAAATAACTACTTGATCATATTTTGTAGGTTGTAGGTATTATATAAAGAGATTCATTCTTTTATATGATTTTCTAGTATCACTACATGTACCTAATCTACAAGAGAGAAGAGTTGATTATTATAAAGTTTTCATTCACAATTTCTAATACTTGTAGTATTATATATTTATGTCACATCATGATATGGTTTTGTGGATAAATGGTTGGTTTAATAACTTCCAATAACCTTGACACAAATCATCATTGACATACATTATCTTTCATAACTCCTACATATATTCTAAAATGAAGAAGGAAAAAAGTAACTCACTGTTGGTTGGCTTTATACTGATCTAAAATGACCATATAGAATCAAATTTTGAGAGACAAGTTGGGGTCTAGTCACAACATCAATATTTTGGGGCATTGCATGTGGTTCCTCTCATAAGAAGATTTTGTTGGGGGTCTATGATGCACTAATTGCTCAAGAACAATACTTTGATTTATGAACATGATCATATTGATGATTGACATTGACAAGATGATGGTTGGAGCTGTCAAACGCTGCTTGGCACAACTGTGGATCATAGAAGGCGGCTTTCCAATTTTGATCCCTATGTGGAAGTGCAAGGATATAAGAGGGTAGCCTCTAGGCCTTTGGGTTGTATGTTTTAGTCAACAATGATGATCATTTGCAGATCTATGTTGTTTAAGGTTGGTTGCATGAGATGCTAGTAGCTGCAATGAAGATGGTGGCTGGAGGTGTTGATAATTGCATATTTAACCATTTATTTGCATGTTTTGTATCGCTTTTAAGAGCTTTTTGGTACTATTCTCTATTTTTAGTGTTAATTGTTTTAGTTTTGTTTTTCTCTAGTCAATTGAATTTTTTACTTTCTTTATTGTGGTTTTTGTAGAAAAATAGCCAATTTATTGAGAAGCCCAAAAGGCCCAAGAATCAGAGGCTTCATATCCCATCTTTAGCCTCCTAGTCGATTGACGGAATCACCTAGTCAGTCGACTCAAATGCACATAATCTTGGATTCCCAAATCTCCAGTCAATTGACCTGAATCCCCTGTCTATCAACTTGTCACTCAAGATGCAGTCAAACTCTGAAATAAGAAGGCCATTATTGCAGTAAAGATTAACCAATGTGACTTCACACTGAAGCAAGGAATTAATGCCAATCAAATGATTGGGAATCCCAGTCAATCAACTCATGCCCCAGATTAGGAAATCTATCATCCACCAGTAGCCATTCCTTTGGGGTTTTTCTCCTCCTTTCCCCCAATAAAAGGAAGGGGGATTCCAAAGAAAAAGCATCTTCGGATCTCCAGGTCAAATCCAACTTTTCATACTCTAGCCTTGCTTCACTTTCATTATGTCTGAGTAGTTCCCTTTCGTCAAGACATGGGGAGTAGCCCCATGATCTCCATTTCATATCTTAGCAAATGTAATCTCCTTCAAGATAAACAACATATGTGTTTTTATCTGTTTAACAACATATAATGTGATCTAATTAGTCATGATCCATGCCATTTATGATCTGCAATGATATAACCTTAAATTATTTGACTAGGACATAGGATGGAACTCGTATGTTCCTTGAAGAGACCACGGATAGGAACATATTGGGTGATTGAACCAAGACGTACAGAACATCAATGACCACAAGTTTATGGATAGTTTGACCCATGGGATCTGATTCTGAAGCGGAAAAATCTCCATGGTCCTAATCTAAAAATATCTAAAACAAAATTTAAAGTGGATAAGATAATTATGGAGTTCATTGTGGTGAAAGTTGGACTTCCAACAATTCCATAAAATCTGAATTAATTTTAATTGGTTGATTCTTTCTTCTCTTTGTTCTCTTCACATTTAATTCTTTTGATAACTTAGTTTCAATTTTTGTGATATAAGTTTGTCCCTTCCCATTTAACATTTTTAATTCGTCACTTTTTATTTCAGAAATTTTACTTCTCATTTTAGATAAATCATTCTCCTCAACTTGGTTTTAATATATTGTTCATCACATTTTATTCAAATTAACTCTTGACATGCCATCTCAAGGGATCGATACCTTCAGTACTACATCAATTCACGTATTTACATGTGGGTCGATTAGCCATCAAATGTTAAACTCCATGGACAATTTTCTTTGGTGAATTTTGTGTTTTAATGGTAGCACATCAAATTTTGGCATCATGGCCAGGGATGATAGACAGAGTTAATTTTCGAATCGAATCACTTTGAATAATTAGGACCTTTTTCTTTTTCTTATCTCCTACCAAGACCCATTCCAAAAGTGTACTCCTCTTTTCATCAAGTTACTATTTTCGATAGTATTATTTTTTTAGTTTGTCTTTATAATTTTAATTTCTTCATAAAAAAATTAGATTTTGTTTTCCTTCTTAGATTTTTTTCTAACCTTTGTTTTAGTTTTTCAAAAAAATGAAGTTGTTTGCGTCATAGATTGTGTGATGTGTGAGATGTGTCTCCCCCTATCATGACATACTGGAGTTCCCCAATATGTCTCTACATGAAGAAAGCATGCTAATGCTCTTCCTTGTGCATAACATCACACCCCCCGAAGGAGTAATATGCAGCACCACACCTTCCAAGCAAGGAAGAAGCAAACCGTCAGACAACACAGACCCTTGCCAATCAAAGAGAGGCCATGAGAATCAAGGCAAGAATAAGAAGTCGTTGTGCAAGAAGCATGAAGCATTGTAGTAGAGTTCCAATGCAACCTTGATCAGGAGATGGGCAGGTGTGGTAAAGAAATTGAGGTTGTCGCACAGGAGGAAACTCGTGTAGCTCAGGAAGTAGCTATGTGGGACCCCGCCTATCCATATAAGTTGGAAAGTGAATAGATTGGTGCCTATATAGAGAAATTCATGAGTCAAGAGTCCTTCAATAAAAAGGTTAAAGGCTGGTGGGTTTGAATAACTCCCAACAACCTAAAGCTCCACCACCCTTCTCTATTGTAGGCCCAGATCTAGTTGTTTACAATGATCAACCAACCTTGGTTGAGCCTATTATGGATGATGTACCATCACTCTCCTATGATGAAATAGTGAACCCTCTCGAGAGGCTTCCTACCAAGAGCCTTGTAATCCATCTCAACCATCCTCTATTCCATACTAGGTTGAATCCGATGAGGTAATTCCACCTCGACAAGAACTTTATATGCTTCCCTTAGATTGTGAGGTGATCCCGTCTGAGTCCATTGAATTGGGCATATGTTCCATGTAGGATTAGATCCCCATTTTAGCATAGTAAAGGACCCTGATACTTCCATCTACCTTCATATTTATGAAGTGTTAGATGAAGAGGACACATGAACAAATACAAAGCGGCATCAGATTGATGAGACAGTTCCTCCCATGTTGCACCATGTCTACTACATGTAGATCTAGGTGACAAAGAGAAACTTGATCTGGATCCTCTACCTGATCTACCATTGTCAGTGCTACACAAACATGATTCTTCTTATACCACCTTCTCGTTCAAAGAAGATGATCCACCTCAAATTCTTGGGGAAGTGTTAACCCCAAAGACAATTATGAGTATTATCATGTCCCCCATCCGCATACATCAAGAAAACTTCCTCCACTGATGAAGGAAGATTTGTGGATCCTACTAGAGGGACTGTAAGGTGACAAGCAACATCATTTTAAGCATCGTGACCCCCCATTTGAGCTTCCATGACCACCCAATCATTGGGTACATCATGAAGCTCCTCGATTCAAAGCTCCATCCCTCATAGACATCCCTTTTAGGTAGACATTTTTTGAGCTACCAGGACCTCTGGGTGACCCCAGAGAAATTCTTCCCTCCATTTCAAATTTAATTTTTTCTCTGGATGAGCAAAATTTTAAGTTTGGGTGGAGGTGGGTGGAACGTTTCCATTCCACCCACTCTATCATATTTTTCTAGCATTTTTCATTATGTTGCTTAGTTTATATATAAAATTTTCAAAATGCCTTCTTTATTTAGTTTTTTCATTTATCTAGTCATCCATTTATGCATGTTAATCAAGAAACCCCTTGAACTAGTTATTCTTCTTGCAACATTTACAAAAAAATGCCCTTGCTAGACATCATATGGTCCCTATGACCTCTAATAGAACTACCATTAGAAAAATTGGCAAGCCAAAATGTATAGATAGGAATCAAAAACAATGTGTCCCTACTTAAAAATTTGTGAATAACTTGTAAATTTTCTCGATTTTTGTAAGTACCATAGAGAATTAAATTGATGCCATGTTACTCCCAATGTGTTGAATTCAAAACACAAGCCGCACAAGTTCACTCTTTTTCTACACTTCTTCTACCACCTTCTTAGTTCTTCATCCACAAAAATAATAAAAGTTCAAAAGATGTGCCAAAATTCAAGTTCGTGGTGGCACCCCCTTCCTTCTTCTACCGCTTCTTCCACATCCCTCGTAAATTTAATAGGGGTGTACCACTAAGAAAAGATGTCAAAGTGCAGATCAAAATATGCAATCAATGTAATTGCAAACAAAGAAATAAAAAGGTCTCAAATCGAATGGAGGATAGACCACCTCTTTCCATACCTCTCTTAACTCTACTTTTATAACCAGGGGAATCTACATAACCCCAAACTATCAAATCCATGAACCTTGTTCTTGTGCAGAACTTGTGAGAATTTGTGAGAGTACAATAGGAAAAAAGGATAGGAAATCTATTTCTTCACAGGTCTTGAAATGGAAACAAGTCATGGAAAAAAGGATTCCAAGATATGAAGGTTGCTTGTCCATGCAGCATGGTAAGGATTCAAGTAGTGTTAGACAAGTGAGAAAGATTGGATGATAGTATTCTTGGGCACTATTTTTTATTCAATATTGCTCAGGGATGAGCAATGCTCAAGTTTAGGGTATTTGATAAGTGCATATTAATCCATTTTATTTGCATGTTATATATTTATTTTTAAGAGAATTTTGTTACTGTTCCCTAGTTTTATAGTCAACTGTCTTAGTTTTGCTTTTCCCTAGTCAGTTAGAGTTTTTACTTGATTTATTGTGGCTTTTATAGGAAAATAGCCAATTTACTCAAACGCCGAAAAGGTCAAAGAATCAGAGGCTTCAAATTCCATCTTCAACCTTCCAGTCGATGGACTGACTCACCCAGTCATTCGACTCAAATTCTTGGCTTCTCTCCATTGGATTGACCCAGATCCTCAGTTGATCGAATCGCCACTCAAGCCCCAGTCAAACTTCAAAATAAGAAGGCCAGTGTTGTAGTCAAATTTTGACCAACGTGACTTTGGGCTGAAGCAAGGGATTAATGCCATTCGACCAACCGGTAATCCTAGTCAATCAACCTATGCCCCGGATCAGGTAATCTAGCACCACCAGTATCCATTCCTTTAGGATTTACCATTCTCCTTTCCCCTATAAAAGGAGGGGGGACTCCAAAGAAAAATCATCTCTGGATTGAGGATCCAACTTTTCATACTCTATCCTTGCTCCACTTTCATTATGTATGAGTAATTCCCTTTTGTTGGGATATGGGGAGCAGCCGCATGATCTCTATATCCTATATTAACAAACTATAATCTCCTTTAAGTTAAATAAAAGGTGTGTTTTTATCCATTAAATAACATGGAATGTGATCTAATCACTCATGCTCCATGAAAGTTATGATCTGCAATGGTATAACACTAGTTTTGTGGACCAAAACATCAGATAGAGCTCATGTGTTCCTCAAAGAGACCATGAATAGGAACATATCAGACAATTAAACCAGGACCTATAGAACAATGATGACCATAGGTCTATGGATAGTTTGATCCATGGGATCTGACAGATCTTCATGGTTCTAATATAAAACTATCTAAAAGGAAATATAAAAGTGATTAAGATAACTATGGAGTTATTGGTGGTGAAACTCGGAATTTTTACAATTCCATAAAATCTAAAAATCTTAATTGGTTGATTCCTTCTACTCTTTATTCTCTTCATTCTTAGTTTTGTTGATGTATTCGTTTTAATTCTTGTATTAATTTCCCTTTCCATTCTGCATTTTAATTTTTCACTTTTACATTTAGCAATTTTACTTGTTGTTCTAGGTTGATCGTTCTCCTCAACTTGGTTTAAATATTATTCATCGCATTCGATTTGAATTAACCCTTGAAACGTTGTCTCTAGGGATCGATACCTTCTCTACTACATAAATTCACTTGTTTACAAGTGGATTGATTAGTCATCAAATGTTAAACTCTAAGGACAATTTTCCCTGGTTGTGTCTTAATGATAGTCAACATGTGAGCGATAGTGACAGTCCTGGAAATGAAGATTATCAAAGGTATCACGACTCTTGGTGGTCATTGGCACCATCAAAAGTAGCTACGTATGTTAGGCGTTGGATTACATTCGACCATTCTAGTTACACAAATGAAGGGGAAAGGAGGCGGCTACTAGGGCTTCAGGGAAACTGGGAATGGAGAGGGAGAAATAGAGGGTGATGGAGAGAAAAGGAAGAGGAAGAATCGCCAACAAATACACTTTGTAGACGTTTGTTCATGTACAGAGGACAGAGGCCAAGCATTAGGGTTTTTAAAAACTCTTCGAAGGAGAAGAAGAGGAGGAAGGGAAAGGACATGGAGAGAGCAAGTGAGGGAGGGGTAGGAAATTTGTAACATCCCAAGATTTAAGGCCTCAGATAAAATGATCTCAAAAGGAATGATTGGACTACCCATTAAAGAGAAATAAGGAGACATGTCAGCAAAAACAAAAATTTCTTACCATATTCTCCATAATAGTAGATCGTGTCAACAACTATAGATTGCAAAGAAAGGTTGCAAGGAATAAACATGATTCTGGAGCAAGTCCAGTGACTATCCATGCAGCGTCCTACTTCTTTCTCAAGTTTCACCCAAACGATTGTTAGTACGGCCTCCTGATGTAGCACCACGAATGGCGGTTGACAACATCCTCCTAGTAGGTG
This sequence comes from Alisma plantago-aquatica, assembly GCA_963693085.1. Lineage (NCBI taxonomy): Eukaryota > Viridiplantae > Streptophyta > Magnoliopsida > Alismatales > Alismataceae > Alisma > Alisma plantago-aquatica. The sequence goes on from OY856411.1 coordinate 880,021,131, forward strand.
GCAACGGCCTCCTCGCCTCTATGTAGTCCACACAGACCATTGGGAACTCATGTCATTGTTTTGGAACTGATAATAAGAAATTGTCCCTTCGAATGTCAACATGATAGTGTTGACTTTCTCTCCCTTGTTGTTTCTCCCTTGTTGTCTCTCTCTTTGATGGCAAAGACTTGCTTGGGTTTTCACATTACCACAATTATGAGAAGACAATAATTGTCAGAGCTTATTATTGTGTCTTCTGAAAGCCTAGATTCCCCTCTTTATATAGGATGGCTAGGGTAAGGGTTTTCATATCATATGGAAGTCAAAGAGATGTATTTTTATGAATTTACTTGAAGTTGTGAACGATGAAATAGTGGTTCATCACTGAACCGATCAGTTCACAGGTGAAACGGTCAGTTCAACACTTGAACAAGTTGGTTCAGTATGTTTCATATTTGCAAACATATTGGCTTTTAATATCTGATTAACGCACAATATGACGTTAGCATCAATCCTTGATTCAATCTTACTGATCTCCCAATGGTCGGTTCACTTAACCTGAACCGATCAGTTCATTAGACGAATTGATCATTTTAGATTTTTGACAGCAAATCTTCTTTAAATTGAATATCTAAACACTTTGGTAATCAAGTTAAACCATATTCATGAGTAAATTCCTATTCCATGTGTATCCTATGTGTGTGACCTTATAGGCCCCAAGTTATATTGACAGTGAATGTCCACAACCAAATTATGACATCACAAGCAATGAGCGATATCTAGCAACACATCATTGCTAGTCAAGTAATTGGAAAGTTGGAGAACAACTTCAACCTACAATCCATGATTAGTGTTACAGTGATTGTATAGTTCCTTTGTTTCTGATATCCAAATTGAACTCAAGGCATCGTCATCCTATCAACCTTCAATTCATGTTCCTTGAACTAGAGCAAATTGTCTCAGATGCATGTGAGCTCACATATGATATATTGATTCACATGAGTATGGACATAAGTTTCACAATTTCACTTATCAAGTGGCTAGGATATGAACTCTAGTAGGAGGGACAAATCTCATCTACATCACTCACAATCAACCCCCATGTGTCACAATATATCCAAGCATCATCTTTATGGTAACCCTTATTCAAGATCATGTTGGATGATGTCAAAGTACATTGAATGACATGTGATGAGTGAGTGATTTTAGGTCTAAGAACCACAATCACCACTATCACTATGAGACATGATTCTGACTACCATTCAATGGTTTCCATGTATCACTCTCAAGTGGTTTCCATGTATCACTCTCAAGTGGTTTCCATGTATCATTCTCAAGGTGGGTCTATCTGGTACACTGTTCTATAACAAGTACCTATGTGCTTGGTTTGATATAATATATCATGACTATTTAAATTTTTTCATCAACCAACACACACTCTAGTCTTATGTGTTATTATTTTATATTAGCTTCCACAATAACATCTGACTAGGGACATAACAAGAATGTATGCAATTCTTATCATACATATGATCTCATTGTTCAGGTCCTCAACCTGAAGACGTGTCATGGAGTAGCATCATTCTTTATACATATACCATGTTATACCATTATCTCATAATTCAACAAACATATATTTGAAGATTGTCGTTGTTATTAATCACTACTACAGAAATAGCTTATAACGTCACATTTAGAGGCGTCGGTTATTACCGAAAATCGACGCCTAAACCCTACAACGTCGGCTAATTATAGAGACCGACATCTATATTTGAAGACCGGCTAGACACAGGTATCACTTTTTATTTAGCGTCGGCTTCCTATAATGAACTGACGCCTAAAATAGCCCACCAAATCCAATATTTCGAGCGAAAAAAAATTACCCCCAAAGTTTCACATACGGAATCGGTTTTTTGACCTAATAACTGACGCCTAACGGCGAAAAAAATTACCCCCAAAGGTCATCAGTTTTTGTGGAAAAACCGACGCTGATAAGGTTTCGCGCACCGTCCCCAAAAAACTTTTTAGGGTTAAGATTGTCCAATGGACGTCGGTTTTTTCTGGCAACCGACGCTGATGGATATTAGGTGTTGGTTTTTTAGATAACTGATGCCTTTGTTAACATAATAACCCCCACGAGAAATAGACTCTTCCCCATTCTCTCTGTTTCATCACGAAATTAGCCTGAAGTTGTTGTTCCCCTTGCTCGTCGCTGACGCCTGATCAAGCCGCCGCCCGCTACTCCTCACACCGTCGTCGCCGCCCCCTGCTGTCTTCTTCCTCCCGCCTGCTGCTCCTCACACCACTGCTATCGACGATAGGGACGCCTAGTTGCTCTCTTCTTCCTCCACGCCGCTGACAAGTAGGTCGCTGCCTCTTCTTCTTCCTCCACCCCTTCTTCTTCCTCCACCTCTTCTTCTTCCTGCTCCCTCCTTACCAAATGGATAAAAGCAAGGCACGACATGTGGGCTGGACACAACCATGGTTGTGTTGGTCGACCACGGCTGTGGTCGGCCAACATAGCCACGGTCATGGCCAACCCACATGGTCGTGGCCTTGCTTTTATCCATTTGGTAAGGAGGGAGCAGGAAGAAGAAGATACATTTGCAATTGAATACTAATGCTTGACCTAATTCTGTAAATTTTGATGCATGTTGAATTAAGATATTAAAACCCGAATATACATTTCACCATAATCTTGAATTAACTATATTGTTGAAATCTTGTGATCAACCTATCTAAAATATTAAAACCCTAATGTTAAATCTCTGATTTTGTAGTGATGTGTCGCCCTAACATCTACATGAATCCCTATTGTATGATGTAGATTGATGATAATGCATGAGCTAGTTTGAAATTTTGAAATCAGTTATGAATCTCTCCATCCCTAGGTCATACTAATTTATGTGTAATCTTTATCTTGATGATGAACATGCATGGACACTCGAAATGTTGAAATCAATGTTATAGTGTATGATACCTAGATTAAATGATGTTACATGAAACCTAGGATATGAATGATGAAACTAGGATTGTAGGTATTGGAATGACAACACACATGTATTTGTTGGCTTAGAAACCCATCCAAGATATACTCATTAAGAGTAAATCTTGGATAGTCCCCGGTTTGGGACTGTTCTTGAACACATAATCTCACTTAGGATGTAAGTGTATAATGTGTATTGGGTTTTCAAGAAAATTTCGGCTGCATTTCTCCGTTTGTTCTCTAAGTACATATGTACTTGGAGAACAACAGGGAAATTTTGCCGAAATTTTCTTGAAAACCCAATACACATTATACACTTACTAGTGAGATTAGGTGTTCAAGAATGGGATAGGTGGTACACATTTATTATATATAAGAATGACATCACATGTATTTGTTGGCCTAGAAACCCATCCAAGATTTACTCATTAGGAGTAAATCTTGGATAGTCCCCAGTTTGGGACTGTTCTTGAACACCTAATCTCACTTAGGATGTAAGTGTATAATGTGTATTGGGTTTTCAAGAAAATTTTGGCAGCATTTCCCCATTTGTTCTTTAAGTACATATGTACTTGGAGAACAGCGGGGAAATGTTACCGAAATTTTCTTGAAAACCCAATACACATTATACACTTACTAGTGAGATTAGGTGTTCAAGAATGGGATAGGTGGTACACATTTATTATATATAAGACATTAAACCCTAAAGTTTTAACCATAAACTCTAATCTGTTAACCCTAGACCCTAATCTTGTTGTAATATATACTTGTTTTCTCTTTGATCATAGAATGGATAGATCATGGATGTCCATTCGCAATCATTGCACCACAAAGTACTATGATAAATGATAAATGGTCAGTTGTTCTTCATGGTAAAAGTCAGTTCATTGAAGATCCTATAGATGAAGAAGAGTACTATGATAAGTATGATGACTCCGGTCCATTCTCAGTTGGGTTGCCAACACCACCAAACATTGAAGTTGGGGATCACAATGACTTGTATGTTCACGGGGATCACAATGAAGGATTGTTAATTGATAAAAGATCACAATATTAGAGGTATGAATGTTTATATTTTTTATGTTTCATTTTTCTGAATGTGAACTTTACAATGTGAATGTGGACTTTACAATGTGAATTACTTTACAATGTGAATGTGAACTTTACAATGTGAATTACTTTACAATGTGAATGTGAACTTTACAATGTGAATGTGAACTTTACAATGTGAATTACTTTACAATGTGAATGTGTACTTTACAATGTGAACTTTACAATTAGTGTTACTTTACAATGTGAAATTTATAATTTGAATGTGAACTTTTAGATGGCTGAGCATTACCATGATGACCGTGTTGATGATCATCATGAGGGTGAGGATGTGCTTGCGCCGTCTGACAATGTAAGTTTTAAGAATATATCCCTGAGGTTTCTATCTATATGTTCATTTATAATTATATCATGTAAGTGTGTTTTTATCAAATTTTAGGTTGGTGATGTACCCCCTAAAGAAATTACAGCACTTGATGAGCAGCAAAAGAAAATTGAGAAAGTGAGGGGCATCACAATGATGAACAAGTTAATACAACAAAGGGACAATGGACCCAAATTGGCTGTGGATTTCGATCATGCAAGAAATCCATATGGAGTGAACCGCAACTCATTTGTTTCATATCTTGGGGTTCTTACTCGTAGCCATTGCAGTCCTAACCTAGAATCCTGGCATAAAGTTCCTAAGGGGAAGAAAGACCACATATGGAAGGAACTATGCATGAGTTATTATTATTTGTAATTCTATTTGTGTAGATTACTAATTTTTAGGATACTAGTTAATAGCAATTCTATTTAATTTGCAGAGCATATTTGATCTGGATGAAAAGCTGCTTCGTAAATGTGTGATGCAATGTTGAGGGAGGGTCCTAAGGAACTATAGGACCAATCTCACCCGAGATTACATACGCGATGCTGAGAATAGGTTCTTGATTGATTTCCAATTCTAGACATTGATCACTAGTTCACTAACTCTACACTAATAATTTTTGTTTTTATTCTCTTTAAAAAATAAATTTAGCCAGAAGGAAGCCACACAGCAATGGAACTACCTAGACCCCAAAGACTGGGAGGCGTTTGTTACCCAAAGAAAAACAGATGAATTCAAGGTATTAAGTGCCACTCCCAATTTAATTAATATACTTTTTATGTATTCACCTATTCAAGATTAACCTTTAGTGTTACTAACCAAATCAATGTGCTAACTAACTAGGCTATCAGCAATGCTCAACGAGAAAGGCGTGCACTGAATGTGCACGACCACACAATGGGTCCAAGAGGATATGCAGGCATTCGCCAAAGACTATAGGCTGAGTCTGCTCAACCTAGTGCTACTCAGGAGACTGCAGAGTCCTCTACTACTGCTCCCGCACCTCTGCCTCACCATGCTATGTGTTTAGTTGGGAGATAAAACAAGAAGGGAGACATACTGAAGCCCGCAACTACTGAGGCGGTTGCAAAAATGGTAAAAATCAACTCTTAGAGCAATCGATTGATATTGATTATTGTTATATTTACTTACTAATTTTTGTTGATGGTGATTAGCGGGAGCTGCACGAGCAGAGGAAGGAAGGCAAGTTCATCCCTCAGGGCACAAGGGATGAACTGCTAGTTGCTCTGGATAACCCAGAGCATCCTGGATGTGTTAGGGGTGCAGGCGCTGGTGTGGGCATCAAAGCGTTCTTTGGGCCATCCCAGCGCAAACCTGTCCTAAAAGTGGGACTTTCACAAGCTGAGGTAACCTATTCTTATTTTAGAATGTTATTGTGAAAGGGAATACAATAATCATAAGCTAGCATTTCTTTTATCCATGTATAGGTGGATTCGTTAATTGATAGGAAAGTCGAGGAAGTACTTGATAAGAGACTCCATGAAGCAATTAGCAAGTGGCAGGCATCTCAGACTGCCACTCAGACAGTACCTGTGGCGGGCTGCTCTTCTCCTACTGCTCGTACTGTAGAGGTTGGGAGTAATCCTATACACCCACCACCTAGCACATCCTCTGTAAGTATTTTTATGACATAATAACTAGTTTGTTCAAGATGATATGTTTGTGTATATATGCATATAACATTCTTTACGTAAATTTGTAGGGGTTGAAGCCATGCCGACTAAAAAGTGAAGAATATATCATTGCAGAGGCGTCGTCTTACCCACCCCTTAAAGGGTGCATGTTTCATGGGTATCCAGTACCAGATGGTGTGGTACGTGTGAGCCTGATACATGTACTCCCCGACTGGACGGATCTTGCACTGCCTCATGCACACCCAGATGCTGAAACACTTTGTGAGGTAGTAGGCGGAGTGATACTGTGGCCCGAAGCGGATGTCCTCTATACTGATATTGTATGATAAATTTTCATTACTTTAATTTGTTAGTGTGTATATATGAGTCAATTGATCTGAAATTATATATACATGTCAAAAAGACGAGACCCGCTACATCTCGACCTCCACCTCCTCGACTACCAAGTTGACTTCCAAGGGACCTACACGCCTTGATAGGTCATAATTGTAGGGGTGTGGCAGTATGGATTGGCGAACATGATCCAACTTGCCCTATAATTGTTACTATTCCGGAGGATGTTGCAGATAAATCATAAGATAACAATCTATTTATACAAGTTTAGCATACATATTAATGCATATGTAATACAAGTTCTGCATACGTACATATTAATACATAGGTATTAATGCAGGTCAATCATACGAAAACAAGATATTTATATAAGATATTTTGGAGTTGTTTAGTTATGAATGGTTGAACACATCTATGATAGAGTTGTAGATATGGTGAGATCTTATTTATACATCCATATACCTTATTTTATATACAGTGATCTGGTTTCTTATATATTAATGCATAAGTAATATATGTTTTGTAGACACTTACACAAGATATGTACAGATTTTGGGTTTTCCCATGTGGGATTTTTGGTTCCATCTTTGATTAGTCTTGTAGATGGAGACCCATATTCAATTACTTCATATTGTTGTGATACTTTTCAATATTTTGGTAAAAATAATAAGACGGTGATAATAGCTCCATTCAATGTCGAGTAAGTTTACTTTGCTTATAATTTGGAGTTAAGCAAATTACATTTTTATTGTGGATTTTGAGTTATTAATTTTCTACTTTCTTACCTGTAATGGTAAGCATTGGGAGTTACTAGTTATTGTCCCCAAGACGTTCACTGTCTATTATCTAGATCCTGCGGGGAATGAGTTGGATACATTATATGGACATGCAATTAAAAGGTCATTATTCTTGTGAGAAATATTTCATATTTTTATATCTGTTAACATCTGTTACTGCATTAATATTTAATTATGCAATTTAATGGGTTACATTAACATATGTAGGGCTTTACAAGAGTACAAAAAAGTTGGAGGAAAGGTCCCCAGGAAAAAGGATCTGTCACTAATTTGGGAGAATGTGAAAGTAATTTCTTGACTCCAATGTATATATTATTTATGTGAACTGTGCTTAATTGTATTCTTGAATATTTTGTATGTTTCAAATAATAGTGTGTTACACAAGACAACGGTTGGGCATGTGCCTACTATGTGATGCGATTTATGGACTGAATCATCAAACATGTCGTAATGGAAATCGATACGATACAACAGGTATTATACATAGTCTCATTAGATAATATGAAATATATCAATCTTATTATATATTATTAATTATATATATACATCATTCTCTTTGCAGGTCTTTAAAACTGCTGACTTCATAATAGGTGGAAAGCATTTCGATGTACATTCTCCCTATACAAGAGATGAATTAGATGTTGTAAGAGAAGAATGGGCAAAAGCCCTACAAAGTGTGGGAATTTTTAAATATAATTTTATTGACAATGATGACAATGATGAATAAAGAATAACTTTATTCTCATAATTATTTTTGTGTGAATGTGAATGAATTTTTATGAATTGTCATATCTGTGTGAAGATGATCAATACATAAATGTTTCTACATGTGTCTGAATGTGAAAAGAGATGAAATGAATGGAACTGTAGGTTGCTACTAGTTTCTACATGTGTGTGATGAAAAAATAATATGAATTAAATGTGCTTATATATGTGTGTGAATCACATATATATAATATTGTCCATCTTGTTAATTTTGTAGGTTTGTAGCCTATTGTTGGATGATATCAATGGATATCGTAAACCTGCAGTTCAGAACTGAACTATAGGTTCTCATCCTGCTGACCAGCCATACAGCAGGCCTGCAAACTGATAAGAAAAAAAAAGCATAACATAGGCGTCAGTTATTTGAACAAAACTGACACCAAAGACATACGGCAGTGGTTTTTGACAAAAAAATTGACGTCTATGTGGCCAGGAACCACGGCCATACAGGGAAGCACAGTCGTGGTGGCAGGGGAGATGGCATCGGTTATTAGCACAAAACCGATGTTGGTTCAGCTGATATGGCGTCAGTTATCTTTCAAAACGGACACCTATAGGCCCTTTGCTGGCGCATTTTCAGTGGCGGGAAGCATTTTGATGTCGGTTCTTTTAATAACTAACATCTGTAACCATTCTATAGTGTCGATTTTCTTAAAAAATCAACGCCTATAGTCCCTTTGATGTCGCGTTTTCGGTGGCGGGAAGCTTTTTGGTGTCGGTTGGGAACCGACGCCGAAGGGGTCCACCTTTAGCGGTGCCCACTTGGGTGTCGCTTGGAAACTGACGTTAAAGCCCTTAATTAACCAACGCTAAAGGTTTGTTCTATAGTAGTGAATCAAATCATTTACAAGACATGTCATTACAATCATCATATGATTTGACTCTTTGGGCATACATATCAACAAACTCCCACTTGCACTTAGACCCAATCATCCATGAACTTAATCCTAAGTGATTTAACATGACCATCATGCTTCTTCTACGAAAGTTCTTTTGTCAAGGGGTCAACAACATTTCTTTCAGTTGGTACTAAGTAAATTTAAACATCTCCTTATTGTATGATCTCTCATATGAGATGGAACAGTTGTAGTATGTGCTTGGGACGCTTATGCGATCTAGGTTCCTTAGCTTGTAGAATAGTTCCATTGTTGTCACATAACAACTCTACTACATCATTGATGCTTGGAACCACCCCAAGTTTAGTGATGAACTTCTTGATCCAGAAAACTTCCTTTATTGCATTAGAGGCAGCAATATACTCAGCCTCTGTTGTAGAATTAGCAATTGTTTCTTGTTTTAAACTCTTCCAGCTTACAGATCCATTGTTGAAGCAAAATATAAATCCGGATTGCGATCCATAGACATCCTTGTCAGTTTGGAATCTTGCATAAGTGTAACCCTTTACCACCAACTCTTCCTCACCACCATAGACAAAGAACTGATCCTTAGTCCTTCTCAAGTACTTAAGGATGTTCTTAACAGCAATTCAATGGCCTTCCCTGGGATCTGACTGATATCTACTTGTCATGCTCAATGCATACAAGACATAGGGACGAGTACATAACATTACATACATGATAGATCCAATTGTAGATGCATATGGAATCTTAATCATATGTTCCCTTTCTTCACAAGAACTTGGACACTGAGCTCTATAGATAGCAAACTATGAGACATGGGTAGGTTTCCTCTCTTCAAGTTATTCATATTGAACCTCTTCAACACTTTGTCAATGTATGTGCACTGACTTAGCCCAAGAAGCTTTCTCGATCTATCTCTATAGATCTTGTTTCCTAAGATATAGGATGCTTTGCCTAAGTCCTTCATAGAGAATGTATTTTCTTACCAAGTCTTTACCATTTGTAAGGTAGGGATGACATTCCCCATCAATAGTATGTCATCTACATACAATATGAGGAATACAAGACTAAAGCCAAACTATTTGACTATTTTATCAAAACAAAAAATCTAGCTCTGAGATGCTTGATTCAATCCATAGATTGATTTTTGTAGCATACATACTTCATTTTCATCCTTTGGATTTATAAAACTCTCGGGTTTTGTCAGGTACACATACTCAAGCAGATTCCCACTAAGGAGTGTGGTTTTAACATCCATCGGCCAAATATCATAGTCATAATAAGTTGTAATGGCAATCATGATCTTGATAGACTTAACCATGGTAATTAGAGAAAAGGTTTTGTCATAGTCAACACCTATAACTTGTCTGAAACCCTCAACTGGCCTTTATAGGTTTGTACATTACCATCCATGTCAGTCTTCTTCTTGAAGACCCACTCACACCCTATGGGTTTTACCCCTTCAGGTGGATCCACCAAGGTCCATAGCTTGTTGGTGTACATGTAATCCATCTCAGATCTCATGGCCTCAAGCCACTTCTCATACTTCGGTTCGTGTACATCTTCTAGGTAGGTTGTTGGCTCATCATCAATGACCAACTCATCACCTTCTTAAGTCATAAGATAACCAAGTATTTTAGGATCAAGGTGTGTCCTACTAGATTTGTGAGGTTCCTGTGTTACATGAGGAATTTGAGATTCCATAACAGTTTATGACTCTCTATGTTCCTCTTGTACCTCTACAGGTTCAATGTTTTCTTGGCGGTCTTGAACCTCTTCAAGTTCTACTTGTTTCCCACTGATTCCTTTGGAAATAAATTCCTTTTCTAGGAATACATCATCCCTGGAAACAAACACTTTGTTGTCAGATGGAGTATAAAATTAGTATCATTTGGTTTCTCTAGGATATCCAACAAAATAACATTTATCTGATTTGGGTCCAAGCTTTTTGGGAAACTATTTTCTCACATAAGCTTCACATCCCCAAACCTTCATAAAAGACACATTGTGACGCTTCCCATACCGTATCTCATTTGATGTCTTTTGAACAGATTTAGATGATACACAATTTAGTGTAAATGTTGCAGTTTCTAGATCATGTCCCCGGAAGGAAGTTGGAAGATTAGTAAAATTCATTATTGACCCCACCATATCTAGCAATGTCTGACTCCTTCTTTCTGACACACCATTATGTTGTGACGTTCCAGGTGGAGTCCATTGTGATACAATACCACGGTCTCTCAGAAGGTCCTCAAACTCCTGGCTGACAACTATCCACCTCAATCAAAATGAAGTGATTTGTTACTTTTACCAAGTTGGTTCTATACTTCATTCATGAAATCCTTGAACTTTTTAAGAGTTTTGACTTATGTTTCATCAAGTACATAGAACTATACCTACTGAAATCATAAGTAAAAGTAACGAAGTATTGATAATCACCTCTAGCATTTGTTCTCAAAGGACCACAAACATCAGTATGTATGAGTCCTAATAGATAACTATCCCTCTTACTATTACTAGTGAAGGGAGTCTTTGTCATCTTTCCCAACAAACAAGACTCACATGTCTCTATTGATTTGAAATCAAAAGATTCTAGATATGCATCTACTTCTAATAACTTTTTTTTAGATCTATTGGCTTCACCATCCAGAAAGGATGGCAACCCAATTTGTTGCCCGTGCTTCTCCAAGGGCATCTTTGTAAGTTCAAATATATATAAGATAATGGGAGATCTTTATATGGAGTTTAGATATGTGCTTCTCATTGATGTTCCCTAGACAACAATGCCAAAGGTATGTTTTGTTTGAGTTGTCGAGTTTTAATCTTTTGATATTTATGTTATAAACACTTGTATCTAGATCTAAAAAATAAATATCATAAGACATTGGGGCACTACCATAAAAGATCTCATCTTTTGAAATAAAACATTGACCATTCTGTATATGAAATTCAATATTATCCTTATCCATACAAGATACAAAAATAATGTTTCTATTAATGGCAGGTATAAAATATCAACTCTCTAACTCTATCACAAACCCCTTGGGCAAATATAAATGACAGATTCGAACTATAGTGGAATCAACTCTTGCTCCATTCTCAATGCGTAGTTTGGCCTTGGCCTTTTATTAAATGTTTACTTCTTTTCAGATCTTGCATATTTGAACATATGTGAGATCTACATCTGGTATCTAGTACCTAAGATGAAGAAGTAGACATGTTTATCTCAATAACATAAATACTTGATGTGGATATCTCTATCTCCTACTTCTTCTTCCTCAGTTCCTATAGGTAAAGAGGGCAATTCCTTTTCCAGTGTCTGGGTTGGTGACAGTGGTGACAATTTTCTCCCTTGTTCACCCTTCCCTTTGCCTTGAGTGCAGAAGACTTGGGCTTCTAGCCAGCTTTAGAACTCTTCTTAGCTATTCCTTTGCCCTTGAACTTCCCCTTTCCTTTTTTGATCATCATCACAAATTTGATTTTGTCCTTCTTCATATGCATTTCAACAGTTCTCAACATGCCAAGTAATTCTAACAACGGCTTGTCAAATTTATTCATGTTGCAGTTCATGACAAATTGGTTGTATGATTCCAGCACTGACTACAGGATCACATATGTGGCCAACTCTAAACCCAGGGGAAATCTCAATCTGGCAAGGTTCTCCACATACTCAATCAACTTGAGCACCTGGGGGGACTTACTGGATCTCCTTCTGTTGTATTGCACTTGAACAACGCCTTAGATGCATCATAACTCTCTTATATGGCCCGATCTTGATGCATGTCCTTAAGATGTGTTACCATCTCAATAGCATCCATGTTCTCATGTTGCCTCTGCAACTCATAGTTCATTGAGCATAGCATGGGGCATTTGACATCCATGGCATCTTTAGAGTGCTTCTTGTAAGCATCCATGTTAGCCTTTAGAGCAGTGCGAGCATATTCATTTGTCTCTAGTGTATCTAGGATGTAGAGATTTCTTTGTTGTGTGAGAACAATTTTCAACATCATGAACCAGTCATGGATATTATTCACATTCAACTTGTCCTTCTCACGAATAAAATGTGTGGTCAGTTTCCATCTGTTTCTACAAAAGAAATTTGCAATATGTCAAAACCCTTTTGATTTGATTTGATTAAAATAAAATGTGACGATATCAATTAGACCTTTAATTAATTATCACTCCCAATTGATAGACTTCACATATGAATTCAAAAGACTACAGCATACAAACTTCTAGTGACCCAAGACCCAAAACAATTAATTTAATACCCAGCCAATGCCTACGTACATAACCAATTATTAAGTATTTGCTCACAAAGAGAAACATAGTTCATGATAGCATAACCTTTGATACGATAATTATCTTCCCTTTTAAGATAGGCATTATACCTGTGTACGGTCATTTTTCTCCTAGTATAACTATGATCTTTATAAGACAGTTGGTGTATAGCAGGTAGTACATATTTTTGAATTAGATTGATGATATCAGCATTTTTTTCCACCATAGATCATGATTTAGAACACGGTAACAGTGTCATAATCTGATAGCAAATAAAACATGTATATAGACAGTGAGATTGTGAAGATTGTTTAATATATTAAGCCTCATGTATGATCCATATGTTCACTGGAAGCAATTTTCTTAGCACAAATAATTTATAAGATAAGAACAAAATGTTACATACAATCATGCCCATTAAACAAAGATGATAATTTAATAATATGGATCTTTCTTTGGTCTTAAAATACATTAAACCATGATTGTTTAGTGGGTCAGGTAGACATGAACATAATTTTATACGGTCAAAAGGTTCTACTACAGAAAAATAAATAGTAGGACACAATAAATCGGTTCATAGGGTACAGTCGAGGTGAAAGCCTTGGCCATGGATCCGACTGCATACCTTCGAGGGATGTGTCAAACTGAGAACTTTTGAGATCAGTACTAGCCTATCACCTTGTGTTGTCAGACTGTCGTGCTTTGCTTCCCACATTTTCCCCAAATCTATCCGTCAGCCAAGCTTCTCATTTTGGTTGCAGATGAAGAGCCTTCTTGTACATTAGCTTCACATGGCAACACAACAATGAGAGAGAAGGATATGCTTCTACTTTAGACTCACAGAGGATTCTGTAGGGAACAATACCAGAATGAGAGAGAGAGCATGAAGAACATTTTTCATTCTGTTGTTATCACGGAGGCAGCTATTAGAGATATTTATAGATAGATAGGGAGGCTGATAGGGTTTCCAAATTAGATAATGCTTTGGAGTCCAACACGATTAGGTCTCCCAATCCCAATCGGACTCTTGCATCAGCGGAGATTTACATCCTTCCCCCCAAAAAGAAATTTGTCCTCAAAAAATAAAACACAAAATCATAAGACTTATCGAAAAGGTAAGGGTACTTGTCCTTCATATCTAACTCGACCTCCCATGTAGCCTCTTCATCTCTATGATGTTTCCAGGCTACCTTCACCATAGGAACAGTATGTCTTTTCAATCGATGAACTCATCGATCCACTATATGTATCGGTCTTTCTTCATAAGTCAAGTCAGGAAGGATTTATGGTACATCTATGTTGATAACATGGGATGGGTCATGGATATATTTCCCCAACATTAAAATATAAAACACATCATGGATATCGAGTAAGATAGTGGTAGGGAAAGCTTGTAAGTAGAGTTTCCATATTGCTTTAAGATCTTAAAAGGTTCAATGTACCTTGAAAACACAGTACTCCCTTGGTTGGATACGTCCTCAAAAAACATGGTCCCCAACTTCAAAGACCAACTCCCTTCTTCTTTTATCAGCATAGCTCTTCTGTCTACTCTGTGTAGTCTTCAACTTTTCTCTATTCAAATCAACCTTATCATCACACTCTTGAATCATAGCATGTCCTATCAACTTTCTTTCTCCCACATCATTCCAACACACTAGTGATCTACACAGTCGCCCATAAAGAGCTTCATATGATGCCATGCCGATGCTTGCATGGTAGTTATTATTGTAAGAAAACTCCACCAACGGTAAATGTTCCTCCTAAATTCCCTTACAGGATAGAATACAATCTCTCAACATATCCTTGAGTGTTTGAATTGTTCTCTCTAATTGACCATCAGTTTGTGGATGAAAGGTTGTGCTAAATTTTAGTTTTGTTCCCAAAGTTTTTTGCAAGCTTACCAAAAAATAAGAGGTAAAATGTGGATATCTATAAGAAAATATAGATTTTGGAACCCCATGAAGCCTTAAAATTTCATCAATATACATCTTGGCTAAACTATCAACAGATTGACCCACTATCATAGCAAGAAAATGTGCAGTCTTTGTCAATCTATCCTCAAGAACCCATATGTGGTCATTAGGCTTCTTTGTCTTAGGCAACCCCACAACAAAATCTATCACTATAAAATCCCATTTTAAATTAGGTATCTCCAGTGGTTGTAATAACCCAGCAGGTCTTTGATGTTCAATCTTTACCTGTTGGCAGACCAAACATCTAGAAAACAAAATCAGCTATATCCCTTTTCATTCATGTCCAACAAAAACTTCGTTGTAGGTCTTTGAACATCTTTGTGCTTCCTGGATGGATAGAGGACTTTTTTATATGAGCATTCTTCAATACTTCCTCTCTCATATTGGAAGTATTAGGCACCCAAATATGTGTCATAAATCTTATACTCCCATCTGATTCTATAGAAAAATGAGATCCTTCTTCATCAACTACCTTCTTCATCTTCTCTCTTTTGACATCTTCAAGTTGGGACTCCATAATCCTCTTTATTAGCTCAGGTTGTGTTATCAAACATGACATAGCTATTTTCTTTGGGCCTTTGACATATGGTCACCACTGAGTAACATCTTATAGTAGCTTCCATTCCTGAATCATTAGATTAGCCATTGTACAAGTCTGTTTCCTGCTAAGAGCATCTACCACCACGTTAGATTTTCTTGGATGATAACTAATGGAGAAATCATAATCCTTCAAGAATTCCAACCAATGACGTTGTCTCATATTCAACTCCTTTTGATAAAAAATATATTTCAAGCTTTTGTGATCAGAAAATACTTGAGAATTGCTCCCCATAAAGATAATGACGCCATATCTTAAGAACATGCACCACAGTAGCGAATTCCAAACCATGTGTGGGGTAATTCCTCTCATGAATTTTCAGCTATAGAGAGTCACATGCTACCACCTTACCATGTTGCATCAAAACACAACCCAAACCAATACTAGAGGCATCAATATAAATTTCAAAACCACCACTGCCACTAGGAAGGGTAAGCATTGGTGTTGTAGTTAGTCTTTTCTTTAATTCTAGTAAGTTATGTTCACAATTTTGCATCCATAAGAACATAACACTCTTCTTTTTTAGATTAGTCAGTGAAAGGGCTATACTAGAGAAGTTATCAATAAACATCCTATAGTAGCCAGACATTCCCAAAAAACTCTTGATATCTGTCACTGTCAAGGGCCTATCCCAATACATCATAGATTCAACCTTACTAGGATCCATATAAATACCGTCTTTAGAAATCACAGTCCTAAGAACATAACTTTGTCCAGCCAGAAATCATATTCAGAGAATTTGACATAAAGCTTGTTGTCTCTTAGAATTTGAAGCACCATTCGTAAGTGTTCCTTGTGTTGCTTTTTTTTCGAAGAGAAAACTAGAATATCATCTACAAACACAATCACAAATTGATCAAGATGAGGTCAAAAAACTTGATTCATCAAATTCATGAAAGTAGCAGGGGCTTTGGTTAACCCAGAAGGCATAACACAAAATCATAGTGCATGTATCTTGTTCGGAAAGTAGTCTTAGGAATATCTTGTTCAGCTATCATGAGTTGATGATATCCTGACCTTAAGTCAATCTTTGAGGAGATAGAAGCAGACTGCGATTGGTCAAACAAATCATCAATAGGAGGAAGAGGATATTTGTTTTTCATAGTGACTTGATTCAACAACATGTAATCAACAGAGAGTCATAAGGATATGTCCTTCTTTACAAAGAGTATTGGAGCTCCCCAAGGGGACACATTGGGTCGGATAAAACCCTTATCCAGAATTTCTTGCAATTGCTGCTTCAACTCTAGCAATTCAGCAGGGGCCATCCTAAAAGGTGGTTTGGATATAGGAGTGGTCCCAGACAATATATCAATAAAGAAATCAACTTCTTTTTGTAGAGGTAATCCAGGAAGATCTTCATGAAAAATGTCAGAAAAATCATTCACTATCTCTAACTCCTCAAGATTAGCAACAGGACAGTCACTCTTCACTACACTAGCCAGAAAAGCCTTACATCCATTCATCAACATTTTCTGATCATTTAAATATGAAATCACTTGTCGACCATCTCTATGTCCCACACACCTAATGATTATTCTAGGCTTTGAAATAGTCCCTATAAGAACCTTCTTCTCTTTACAGAGAACACACACATCATTCTGATCTAACCAATCCATACCCAGGATTTAGTCAAAGTCAATCATCTCAAAGGACTGCAAGATCAGCCCTAAAACTCTCATTCTCCACTATCATAGGCACATCAGACACATTTATATTATAGTTATTGTGGTAAATTAAAGGTGTAGATATCACTAGATTATAAGCTAGAGGTTTTTTCTTTAGATTTAGCTTGGTAGCGAAACTTTCAGAGACAAAAGATAGATTAGATCCAGTATCAAATAGAAATAAATCAGAATGATTAGCAACATCAAGCATACCTCACACCACCTTGTTAGAAGCATCAACATCTTCTATTTTGAGAGAGTAGAATCAATCCTCCACTTTCTTATCAGTAGGCCCCACAACATCCTTCTTCTCAAGACCGTCCCAAACAAAGTGACCCTTCTTCTCACATCTTAGGCAAGCACCGGTCTTAAAATAGCATTCTCACCCTAGATGGTGCCTCTGATAGTCCTAGAATAGCTTCTTTTTCCCATCAACTTTCTTATCATCATTCATCATTCTTGAACGTCTTCTTAGATGTCCCCCCATAATTTCCCTTATTGTCCCCAGAGTTGTCTCTCTTGTGTCCAGAATGCCTATCATTATATTTCCTTTCACTACTTTGAATCTCCTTGTTGCCCTCCCCCATAATAGAAGCCATATCAATAGCATAATACAGAGTGTCACGTCTGCTCGAATTAACCTATGTCCTCAGGTTTGGCCTTAAGCCATTAACAAACTTGTTTGCCCGTTCCCTCTCAGATTCACATAGGTTTGGATGATAGCGCTCCATCTTGTGGAAGGCATGAACATAATCCTCCATTGATTGCCCATCTTTCTACACTATGTTCAAAAACTCCTTCTTCTTCTTGTCCTTTAGGTGGTAGGGAAGATACTTCCCTCAAACTCAATAATGAACTTCTCCCAAGTGACATCTGCACCAGGAAAGTTAATGTCACGGGTGTGTGACTACCAGTTCTCTGCAGCTCCATCCAAAATAAAGGTACCAAGATCCACCTTGAAGTCTTCAGGACAAGTTAGAGCTCTAAATCACTTCTCTATCTTATGAAGACATGCCTCAACCCTGTCTGGATTAGAGTCATCCTCAAACTTTAGCGGATCCAGCTTCATGAATTTCTCTAAAGCAAGGGCTTGATTGAGAAGTGGGGCCACATGGACTTCAGGCACCGGTTGATGATGAGGAGGCGTCTATTTCATATACTTAAGGAATATATTACTAATGTTACTAAGTATTAATACTACTAATTGATAGGGTGATGATTTTTCCTTCAGCTCTTGTCAACACACATGCAATTCTTGGATAGATGGTATGCACAACTATTTGCCATAGTCCATCTTTATGCTTCTCGGCACTTAATCCCATTAAGGTCACCTAGTTAAGCCTGACCCAAAAGCCAACACAATAGTAATGCACCCTGCTTAGCAGGCCCACATAAGTGTCATCACCCTTCCACAAGATAGACAAGGCACCTTGTTTGGTGCGCCCACGCTTAGTCGATCAAGATTTTTAAGTGTGTTGTTTATAGAAGCTTCTAAGATCTAATATTATATTGAGGGATTTTATTTATATATAAATAGATATACATATCCAATCACCACATACTAATAATATGTATCGTATACAAACTATATCCATAAACAAAATATGCAATCATAAAATACAAGTGATGGTTATGGCCACATTGATGCAATTCCTTAAAGTTACAAGGAATTGCTACCACATAAGGTCCACATCTTATGCATCAACCTATTGTTGAAGAAGATATGTGTTTGAACCAGTGTGGGTCAATCGACTCAACTCTTGAGCCAATCGGATGGCCTCTTGGTCGGTCAACGAGTCTTCGGTTCAAGCAATGTCTAGACTCCTCCAGTCAATCGGTTAGACCACCAGCCGATCGATCAGCTCCTCCTATAGTTTGGCCTCCTTAGTCCTCCAGTCGATTGATTTGTATAGTGCAGAACACCTTTTTTGCCATAACATGAAGTAAAACTATCCTAATCCTATTTTAACTTATTACATTGTAAGAGGAAAACCTCGAGTTACATTCGAGGGGAGTACAGGAAGGAAAGCATTAAATATTTTACATATGGAAAGAGAGAGAGGGGCTCAATATGCAAACCAAGATATAAAATAGAAATAGAAAACCATTAAACCATGCACAAAGATTTGGGGGAATTGGCCATAACCACACTTACATCCACCATCAAAATAAATTTTAGGGTGACATGTATAAATTGCATATATCTCATATCATATATATAGGTATCGTATGTGGTATTTAATTGGATATACACATTAATCATTTAAATATTCACATCACATGTAATAAATAAATGATAAACAAAAATCCAATCATATCGATTAACTCCCAAAATATAGTAAATTGATGTGGCTCTGATACCACCATTATAAGGAAATATGGCGACAGAGATGGAAGTGGAAACAAAATTTCTTGTCATATTCCCCTTGAACAGTAGACGTGTAAACAAATATAGATTGGGAAGGAAGGTTGCAAGGCATATACCGGGTCCTGGAGCAAGTCCAATGACTATTCGTGTAGTGGCATGCTTCTTTCTCAAGATACACCCAGATGATTGTCGGTGGTGGCCTCCTGGTGTAGCACCACGGGCGGTGCTTGATGACGTCCTCCTAGTGGGTGAAAATGACCTCCTCACCTCTACATAGTCCACGCGGACCATCGGAAACTCCTATTGTTCTTTTAGAACTGATAGGAAGGAGTTGTACCTTTGAACATCAACATGCTGACATTGAATTGCTCTCCCTTGTTGTCTCTCCCTTTGAAGAGTAAGACTTTCTTAGGTTCTCATGTTACCACAATTATGATAAGACAACAATTGTCAAAGCTTATTGTTGTGTCTTCTGAAAGACTAGACTCCCCCCTTTATATATGATGGCCAGGATTAGGGTTTCCAGATCATCTGGAAGTCAAAGAGATAAATTTTCATAAATTTTATGGAAGATGCAAATGATAAAATGATCATCTCGTCACTAAACCGATCAGTTTACAGGTGAAACGGTCGGTTCAACACTTGAATTGGTCATTTCAACACTTAAATTGGTCGGTTCAATATGTTTCCTATCCGCAAACATATTGTCTTTTAATGTCTAATAAATGCACATCATGACGTCAACATCAATCCTTAATCTAGACTTGCTAGTCTCCTAACTGGTCAATTCACAACTTGAACTAGTCAGTTCATGTTTCTAAACTGGTTGGTTCATTAGCTGATCCGATCATTTTAGATTTCTGACCACAAAGCTTGTTTAAATTGAATACCTAAACACTTTAGTAATCCAATTAAACCATATTCATGAGTAAACTCCTATTCTAGGTGTATCCTATGTGTGTGACCCTATAGGTCCCAATTTACGTTGGTAGTGATGTACATAACTAATTTATGACATCACAAGCAATGAGAGGTATCTAGCAACTCGTCATTACTACCCAAGTAATTAGGAGGTTGGAGAACAAATTCAACCTACAATATGTGATTAGTGTTACAGTGATCATATAGTTCCTTTGTCTCTGATATCCAGATTGAACTCAAGGTATGGAATCGTCATTCTCTCATCCTTCAATCCATGTTCCTTGAACTAGAGCAGACTGTCTAAGATGCATGTGAGCTCACATATCATATATTGATTCACATGAGTATGGCCACACATTTCTCAATATTTCTTATCAAGTGGTCAGAATATCTACTTCAGTAAGAGGGACAAATCCCATCTACAACACTCACAGTCAATCCCCATGTGTTACAACGTATTTGAGCATCACCTTTATGGTAACCCTTATTCAAGGTCACCCTAGATGATGTCAAAGTACATCAAACGACATGTGATGAGTGTAGTGATATCATGTCTAATAACCACAATCACCACTATCACTGTGAGAGTTGATTCTGACTACCATTCAGGGGTTTCCATGTATCACTCTCAAGGTTAGTTTGTTTGGTACATTGTTTTGTAACAAGTACCTATGTGCTTGGTTTGATATCATGTATCATGACTAGTGAGATTATGTCATCAACCAACACATACTCTAGTCTTATGTGCTATTGATGTTTATTAGCTTCCACAATAACATTTGACTAGGGACATAACTACAATGTATGTACTCTTATCATACATATCATCCCATTGTTCAGGTCCTCAACCTGAATACATGTCATGGAGTAGCATCATTCTTTATACATCTACCATGTTATACCATCATCTCATAATTTAGATGGGGATTGCCTTTATTATTAATCAAATCATTTATATGACATGGCATTACAATCATCATATGATGGTCTTTTGAGGCATACATACCAACACCCATATCACCAAGTTGCATCTCCTTTTTAGGGAGCCCATCACAGAGAACTCCATAGTTAAGCATGCTCAACTTGGAGTAGTACTAGGATGGGTGACCGGTCAGGAAGTTGATCCTGACTTCATGCTCGAGTGAGCACAAAGTGCGTAGTTAAGTCCAGTGGTGGTGTGTGGTCCAGTCATCATTCCTGAAACTCTATTAGAGCCTTGGGTAGTGGGCACATGCGTTACAAATGGTATCATATTCATAAGCCCTCTAGTTGTTGGAGCCCATATGGACATGTGGCTTGCTAGTCTTGAGTGGTGCGGTCCATGAATACTGGAAAGGGTTGTCCATGGTGATCTAGACATTCTTGCACTGGTAGCCGTGATTGGGAGCTGGGTGTCCATGGGCCTTTCTGGGGCTGTGCTGAAATGGGTAACAAATTATGAGGCCATGTAGTTGAGCCTTAATGAGGACGTCAAAAGTCTAAGTGGAGGAGATGGTAACGTCCCAATATTTGAGGCCTCAGATAAAATGATCCTAAATAGAATGATTGAACTACCCATATCACCGATGTGCATCTCCTTTTCAGGGAGACCATCACTAAGAACTCCGTAGTTAAGCATGCTCAACTTGTAGTACTAGGATGGGTGACTAGTGGGAAAGTTAACCTGACTTTGTGTGTGAGGGAGGACAAAGTGCACAGTTAAGGCCTGTGGTGGTCTGTGGTGCCAGTTGTTATTCCTAAAACTCTACTAGAGCCTTGGGCAATGAGCCTAATCATTACAAAATTGGAGAGAAAAAGGAGAGGAAAATGACTCCACACTGGTTACTACCCATCGTTAGTTTTGTGGTTGCTTCAGCTCCTATCACAGTCAAGAGAGGTAGAGGGAGTCACAAATGTAGAATAGGTGGATGGCACATTAATGTATGTCTTGCAATAATGTATACTAAAGCTATCAACTTCAACGAATTAATTGAAGAGTCAACTAAAGTATGATTGACACAAGAATTGATGTGTAGGCTAAATATATAGGGTGTGAGGAACTAAATTTTATCATCGACTTTATTTGTAAAGAACAATCACTATGATGTCGTTACTTTTAAATTAAGTACTCAATTAACATATTTAATGTATTTCTTATTAAACTTGATACATTCTTTCATCTATGTGTATATTTTTAATTTCCTTTTATTGAATATACTTAATGTGACTCTAGAGTACCCATTTAGAGACAACATAATTAACTAGTAAATTTGTATAATTAACTTGAAGTCTTAATTCATTAATGAATCATGAACCCTATTTAAAAGATTATTTGTAAAAATGTAACATTTTCTTGGCTTTAAATACCCAAATTTTATAAACTGAGGATCCATACTAACCTAACCGAAAAGGAATAAAAAAGAGAGTGTTAAGCTAAGTGCCCAAATTTAGGAATGCTACTAGTTGCTCCTGTTCTTGATTGAATAGTAGTTCAATATAGATCAATTGTGTTAACTCGCGTTTATAATTTATGGGGCTTCATGATATGAAACCTAATGTGGTAAGAAAAACAAGATAAGTTTTAATGTGTTTAAAATTATAGTGAAGAATATTGCATAAGATGATGTAATAAAGATTAGAATGCCCATTGATGGAGAAGTTTTAAGGTAGAATACTTGGTATAAAGGAAGACTTGTTTTTAGTAACTTAGTATGAGATAGAAACATTCTTGTTGTGTTTGAAATGGTGGGTATACCATGATTGTTACTTTGAAAGTTAAATAGAGAAGGTTGTATATGTAAAATTCAGAGTAAGAAAGATATATGAGTTAATATATAGAAAAATAATCTTATTGTAGTATTCTCACATAGACATAAGTTTCAAGGATGAAACTCCTTGAAGGGGAGAGGTCGCTATGACCCATACCTTTCTTGGCCAAAAATTTTCAGACCAATGATAACTATAGTGTTAATTACAACCCCATTAATAAATTATATTAAGTTTTGGTTAATTAAATATAGAATTTATAGTAAACCTTGTTCCTTTTAATTTAAATACATGTACTATGCATACATTGAGATTTGAATCATATATGGCATAGTAATAACCTAAAATGGGCAAAAGAGCTTTAAGAACATTTAAGGAATTCGAAATTCAGAAATAATCATTTGAGCATTCTATCAACTTTTATTGTAGAGTTCTAGAGAATTCAATTATGAATCCGACACAAAAATAATGAACCCAATCAGATATAAAATGAGAGACTGGTGGTACTTTTGGTTTTCATATAGAACTACCTTCGGTTGACAACTGATAGTTTGACAGACTCAACAACTGATGGTTCGCCATACTCAACAATTGATGGTTCGACATACTAAAAATTGATGGTTCGAAAAATTCAATAATCTATAGTTTGAAAAACCACTAGAGGGGGGTGAATAGGGTTTTAAGGTAATTTTAACAATTATTTAACTCAAACAACCAACCACAAGAATATTGGACAAGGGGACAAGGATTTAGAGTGGTTCCAACCTTAGCAAATACTAAGGAAGTCAGTCCATTACCCGGTTGCTTACCCAATCGGGATTTTGAAAGAATTAAATTGTATTACCTCGCAAGGACTTTACATAAAATTACAATTCTTTCACCAAACCCTTCGAACAGCCTTCACCTATAAGTAATTGCACCAACCTTGAAGTAGCCTTCTTGAAGTAACTTCAAGCTCCCCCTTGAAGTAGCCTTCCTCTTGAAGTAGCTTCTCGTTGCAATAGCCTTCTTGAAGTAGTTCGAAGTCCACCTTCTCCACCGAGAAGAACCTTCTCCAATCCGCAGCCTCCAACCCTAGGAGTAGCAAGGAGAATACAAAGGATAAAAAGGAACAAGAAGGAAAATGGAAATTACACTTAACCTTTGAAGCACAAGGCTTGATTTGCCTATATCAAGCATGTAGATCTCCTAACCAATGTATATGGAAGTGTGATTGCTGTGGATAGGAGATACTAGCCTATAGGACACGAAATTAGAGCAAGGAGAAGAATAGCCAATGCAAGTATTGCTCAATTTCTCAAAACAGATTCACAATTGCAAGTGTAAGCTCAAGTGTATCACAAGTGAAGATTGGTAAATTTAGGTGTCCTAAGGCATGTCCTATTTATAGGAATGACCTACAAGTTCTTAAGGATGTTCTAGACACTTTCTAGGGGGTTCTAAGTGCTTAACTAGCCGTTAGGTACACTTTAGTTGCTTTAGCAACGGCTAGTTAATTAATTCTGCAGTTGTTGTCAGAGTCCATCTCGGTCGAGGAATTGTCGACCGAGACACCTACTCGGTCGAAGTTTTGTCAACCGATAGGCTCTCTGGATCAAGTGTTTGCAATGTTCATCTCCAACTGCCAACTACCTTGTCAGTTGTGTCTAACGGCTACTTGGGTCTTTCTCGGTCGAGAAGTTTGTCGACCGAGAGTGTCTCGGTCGAGGAATTTGTCGACTGAGATTGACCCTGTTTCAATGTTTCAAATAAAGTGCTAAGTGTATGTATGAGTGTGC
Organism: Alisma plantago-aquatica; assembly: GCA_963693085.1. Lineage (NCBI taxonomy): Eukaryota > Viridiplantae > Streptophyta > Magnoliopsida > Alismatales > Alismataceae > Alisma > Alisma plantago-aquatica. The sequence continues at coordinate 880,046,257 of OY856411.1, forward strand.
ATATGTGACACTAATGAAGGGGATGATCTATCTAAGTGTAGTGATTGGCTAGGGAAGATCTAACGCTTGATTTACATGAAGTCTAAGTACTTGTACATTATATATTTGTACAAGTTTACAATTGATTACATTTCATGAAATTTACAAGCATTCAAGCATATAGATTCCCTAGTGCTTTGTCATCCACCTCATTTCTGCAACACTCAAGTAGCACGTTAGATCAACAAGAATGAAATGTTTGTCATCATCGAAACAAAGGGATTTATCATAATGTTAATTTATCCAACATAGTTCAGCGGACTTGACAACCGATGGTTTGTTAGATCCAAAAAATGATGGTTTGGTGGACTCGAAACCTGATGGTTCAATAGATTCAACAACCAAACGTTCCACAGACTCCCAAAGTAATGATTTTGAGCTGTGCTACCGCCCAACACATCCAACCACAAAATGGCCATAACTTTTGATATACTTATCAAAAATTGATGAAGTTTGTTTAGTTGGATAATTATTTTGGTTTGCCATTTGAACAAAGACCTAAACTACATAAGAGGTGAATGGAAAGGCAATTTTTAGTGTATTTTGGGGAAGAACAAGAGAAATTGACGATTTCACCTTAGATTCGACTTGGTAAGTTGGTATTAGCCATAGATTTCTTTTTCTCTTCATTTTCCCTTGTTAATAATATTTTGATTCACATGACAAAGGTTTTTTCTTGACCTTCCTTTGTTATCTTCTACCTCTAAAGGATATTTTTTAGGTCTATTGACAAATCCAGGCTGTTTAGGACTGGTTTTTGAAGCTTTTAGCTCAAATCCAAGCTCTATAGACCAGAATCCCGACATATCAAGTATAGATCCGAGACTAGTAATTAAGGTTAAAATGCATATGAGTGGAAATTCATCTTTTAATTATGGTTTTCACAAAAGATAAGCTAAAACTAGAAGAACATGTATTTTCCTATTTATTATTTTATTGTTCTTAGTTCAGTAAGTCCTAATTCAGATTCCTAAGGTATCAATGATTGAATTAGATAAAAAAATATATGAGAGTTGGATGATTTCAGTTCTAGAATGCATGCATATGATTTTTATGAGTTCCAAATACATAGAAATCTAGAGGCACTTTGTATTCAAGTTTGTCCTAAATTCTCAATAAAAAAATAGGTGTTAAGAAGTGTTATTTACATGGTTTTATTTCCTTTTAGTTGTTCATATGAAATGATAAAGTGCATAGTTCTTTCTATTGTTATATGTTTGATGCTCGGTTTAGCCATTTCAAGGAATATATCAATAGTTAAATATGTGTCAGTCAGAACAAAATAATTCGTATTTAGTATGAGAGATAAATGGTATCTTTATGGTACATATTATACTAGTGCATTCAAATATGCCTACGTTTTTAAGTGCAAGTGAAATACATTGCTCAATAAAAGTAAAATATGGTATTAGAAGTTATCAACCCGGTTCAATACTTATCAGTTAGATCAAAATTATTTATATTTAGAATGAGTTATTAATAGTATTTTTTTTCACAAATCAATCAGATGAGCTCAAGTTATTCAATTCAAGTGAAATACATTAATGAAAGTTAGTAATTTAGTTAAATGCCTTTCTAGAGTAACATAAACAATCATTTTTTTGTTTAGTACAATATTCAGTGGCCTTTTGTAGCATAGAATTTAGAAAACTAAACAACATGATTTACTTACAAACTAAAGCTAAAAAAAGTTCAGTAGCTTATTGAAAAGTTAAACTAAAGAATCATTAGATAGTTAGATGCCATGAACATCAAAGATTCTTTGTAGGGGTTTGTGTTGTAATGGAGGAAATGACTTACCCTCTGACAACATCTAGGAGAGGAATTCCGAGTGTGTCTGTGAGGCACGAGGGGTTAAGCCCAATGTGAACAACCTCTTAGATAATATCAGGAGTGTCCAAAATTAACCAGAGATTATGGTGATACCTAGTGGTACCCAACAATAATTAGAGATCCTAGTGGTCCCAAGTTTCATTATAGTTATAGATTAGTATCCAACAATAAATGGAGATCCTAATGGTACTCAGTTTAGTTACTACTCAGTGAGTCGGTCCTTGTAGAGCCACTGATGTATGCAGATTAAGATAGAGTTCTTGATTGTCATCCTGAGTATCCATGTTTAGAGGAGGAGTCTAGTTTATCCGACTAGCTGATATAGCTGCCAAGGACAGACATGGCGAGGCCCGTTATGGACCGGGTATCTAGTTAGTAGATTTAGAGTACATGGTCAACTCTAAGTTCTATATAGTGAGATCCTAGCTTGTTGTGATGCTTCCACATGTTGTAGTACACCTCATGTGGGCCCAGGGCATTAATAAAGTGACTAAAAGATTTATAAAATCATATTTAGAAATGTTTGTTCAGTTATTTTAAGCATTTAGTTGTTGATGAATGTTACATTATTGCTCATTTAGTTCAATATTGAATATCTTAATTAACTCTACCTATGTTATAATCCATTTAATAAAGAGTATATGTATAATACCATCTATTTGGTAAATTTCCGGCGAGCAGTAGCTCATGTGGTTGCAGCACGGGACCCCTCATGAAGGGTCCTGGGTTCGAATCGCCCTGGTGGTGATGTTTGGAATTGTTTCTCATGTAGCACAGTCGGCCTCTGTGCGACTTAATGGGCTACGTTCCTTACGGGATGGGGTTGAGCTCCCCAGGTTGGGCTCGGCATAAACCTTACGAGTCTCCTGGGTTACCAAAAAAAATCTATTTGGTAAATTTTCATTCACTGAGTAGTATCTCACGCTCCACTAAACAATTTTTAGGTAACCTTGTTGATTATGGAGAAAGATAAATATTTCAAAAGAGTTTTATCATAGAAGGATGTTGGTAGTGCGTTAGGGTATAATTAGACAGTCTCAGTCCGTGTCCACTCTAGTTCCTTCAGTGAGAAAAGAAAGAGTTCTATTAGTCAAGTATAAAACTTTGTATCTTCTTTTCTTGAAGAATAGTTTGTAAATATGTGTATGTATTAGAATATGTTGAATTATCAAGAGGTGAATAACACTAGTTCCTGTGGTTTTCTATGATAAGGATGTTTGTAAGACTTTTATTTGCATGGCATCACTTGTAGAGAGATGTAAAGAAAAAGAAAAAGTTTAGGCATGTTTGTTTTAGCCATCTTAATTACCTCATACCATAATCATGTGGTCTAAAAGTGATTATGGAACATGGGGTATGACATTATTATTACGAGGAAAGTGGACTGGAAGACTTCAAACCTTGTGAAAAGAAAAAATAACGGTCCTAACTTCCTACTAAGAAGTTGCATAACAATTTGTTGGATCGTCGTGATGCTTTTGTCTTGAATGTTTTGATGTCTTGCTTCTTCCTTGGTTTTCTAGCCAGATATTGTTCACAAGATCTCTATCAAGCCTCTCGATTCGAGTACCCCATTGGAAAGTGAATTTGTTTCCATGAAAATTTAGCTAAAAAGATTATGGCTCTAAGTGGTATTATTGATATCCTTTATAAGACATGCGATTATAGATTTTTTACTCTTTCTATTTTCCTTCATTGACATTTTGAGAATGGTGTTAAAATCCTCCAACAAAATTGATGGTATATGAATGCAAAATGGCTAAATTTCCATATGTTTTACATGGAGTTCGAGAGGACAAGAACATATAAATAATACACAAAAGTTATAAATCCAATCCCCTTCATATAACCATGTATAGATTGAACATGGAATTTGGGATTACAAAAATAAGTGTCCAACTTGTTCAAAAGGACCCAAATCCCTCACTAGAAGCACATTGCTTCTATCTTGAACGAATTGTGAAACCCAAGTTCTTAATGATGTTACCAGCATGCGGCCTACTACATCAAGGTTCTAGTGTAGTCAGAATGCTAGGCTTCTTTCCTTGTACCATATCATGTAGAGTACAATGTATGTGATCACCACACATACCTCACACATTTCAAAAAATTACAGAAATAAAATAAAGAAGTTTTAATAAGTAACCTATGAGGGACAAGGACAGTTAGCAAGCACTTCAACATGCTCATTGACCATCTTTTTTTCCATCTTAATCTTCGAAATTGCTCTTTGGATTTCTCCTTTTTCTTTAGATAAGGGGCACTCGACTCCATATTATGCTTTACTCCATGTCTCTTTGACCTTCTAATGGGGACATATGAGTTGACTCTGGTGCCTTGACGTTCGTCTCAGGTAGATCACCTTATGTGAAGATAGTTCCTTCTCAAAATTCTTGACCTCAATAGTGATCTCTTTTATTTTAATTACTCATCACATATTGGTTTCATAACCATGTGACCACCCTACCGTGATTCTCAAAAGTATTATTCATCATGTTCACATCAACATCATATTCTTCTTTTTTAGATTGTTTCCCCCTTGTACCTTCACAACTTCCTTCATTGTTCTTTTTTTTGTGTAGAGTGATAACCCCTAGGTAACCATGTATTGCCCTTATCTTTGTCAGATTAAGCTTCAAATCTATTTTTAACATCACAAGCATGTTTTTTTTTCTTTTTCTACTATTGACTTTCTCCTCTAGAGCGAGGGACAAAATGCAAAGTTTCATTGTATCCCACCACGATGGTGACTTTAAGAGGTATTCATTAACTAGTTATTTTGAATTAGGTGTGGTACCCACTATAGCTTTTTCTAGAAAGTTACTCAAAGGCTTGAAGAATGTTCCAATTTGCAGCCACCATAACATAAGAATAGTGTACTTTCATATTCTAGGTTTATGATATTCCCATTCAAGAGAATGGTTGATATCAAGGGTATAGAGGTATTAAGCTCAACGACTATCCATACATACCTTCCTTGGCTGCCTTTAGTTGTGTTAATGTTGGCTTTTACAAATCTACATATTTCATTCTTTATCTTGAATAGGAAATCATAGTGATGGAGATAGAGAGGGAGGTTAGGGTAGTATATACATGTTGCGAGCTTCTTTGGAATATCATCATAAACGTTGAACTTTGATTACTACAATTGTACATATATGTAGTGTCTAAAGAGAACCCATTGCTTTTTTATCAATGCCTTGACAAAGTCATCCTAATGGCTAAATTTTGTGATGAAGTAGTGATTCCCCAAACTGAATAACCTCATCAATCCCAATGACTGTTATATGTTTCTCACACGGTTATAGAGAGTGATGAAGCCAATTTTGATTCTTAAAGGTTTGAGGACAACAACTATTTCCAAGGTTTCATCATGTCTAGAACTACATCCACAGTTGGTGAGACGTAAAAGATATCATGCTCCCTATTGATTGGATATGCATGTCATGGATTATCTTGGATGATGTCATCTCCCCTACCATGAAGCACCAATCGTAGTATCCTAAAACTGCCAGTGACCATCCATTTGAAGGTTTGACTATGGTTATCTAGATCCTCGCCCCTCTCAGATCTGGTTGGAGCGTGAACCAAATATGTGTTGAGGCTAGGAAAATATGCGTCCATGTTGAGGCTTCTTTAGGATATCCTTTTTTGTGATGCATCATCATGTATGGATGTGCGAAACCTAGTTTTTCCCTTGCTAGGCCTAAAGAGAAGGTGTAGCCCCTCTCTATATAATTTGGATGTTCCATCACCTACAACTTCTTCACCCCCCTCAAGTTATGTCCCCTTCTTCCATGGCCACCACCATTTCCACTGGCATTGCCCACCTCAATTGTCGTGCCCTAACATCGTGTCTCTTATAAGGCACTCTAATACTTACATATCGATCGTATGTAACTTATATTTCAACTTAATTTTGTAAAAAACTCAATTAGTAATTGCTAAATCCCCTATATACAAAATACGATCCAACCTAGAAATACACTCGACTGGATATCAGTGTGTGTTGTGTATTAGTGAGTAGAGATTCATGGAAATGCATATTATTTTGGGTATAAATGCATTGTCGAAATATAATCATTATATATAAGAAAATGCACCCAATACAAATTGCAATAATTATGTCCTAATATGTTTTAGAAGCTTTGTTGTGAAAAATATAAAAATATACATGTAACTACTAAAAGAATGCCAACAAGTAACGATACTAAAAATATAATAGTACTTGAGCATATATTTACTAAAAATGATTAATGGGTTGTTACTGGACTTTTTAAGAGTTATTTGTTGCAATTTGTTTGAGATTTTTTAAAAGAAGTACGGGTAACAAATTGGATTGGTAGTCAACTCTGAGGGGCGAAGTCTATAGATTTAAAAACAAATTTTTAAAACAAAGAATATGGTAGCATGAATTGAGGATTAAAATAGAGTTTCTTCACACTACCCCCCTCAACTATCCCAAAATTCCAATATACCCCCTCAGTTTGGAAAAATCCTACACAACCCCTCATCTATCACCATTGTTAGCAGTTTAACATATGTGTTCCTTTGTTTTTTTTTTGTTACTTTGTCCTCCCACTATTTGGTTTCTTTATTTTCTCAGTTTGTTTTTTCCAGCTTTTAATCATTCCTTTGTTGGTGAGTTCATTGTGATATTAATTGATCACTTATGTAATTGTGCATATAGATATGTTTTCTTCGATGTAAATAATCTTCAGACACATAAATGCATTATTGGAATGTGATCGTTCAGTTTGCAGACACACAACATTTATAAAAAAATATCCATTGAGTTCACATTATATTTTCATTACAAGGTTTCCAGTTGGCTTAAATTATCAGGAGCAGAATTGGGTGTGTCGGTTGACTATAGTATGGTGCCAATACTTGGCTCATTAAATAGAATATTAGGATACCTTTTAGAAAATTTAGCCCAAGTGCTTGTCTTAGGCTTAATCTGGAATGTAGCACACCTTATTGCTTATTATTGGGCATGTGTCCTCTTGACAGTACGTCCTATTTTTAGCTATAAGTGTTCTTTGATAATTATTCGTGCTTGTGTGATCTAATTTAAGCAAAATATTCACCAAACTGATTCTGATTGCAAGTGAGGGGGCGACGACCAGGGAGACAACAACGTCTGACCCTCCAGATGTCATCGACAAGCAACCACTGAAGGTTCGAGGTGTTGGATCTAGGGCTCTAGAGGGGGTGAATAGAGCTACAAAATTTCTCACAAAATAGATTAGACCTTCAAATTATATCAAATTGAAACCAATAGATTAATTGTAATTCAAAGTCCTATCTAGCAAGCATAGCAAGAATGAAAGAGATTGATAGCCAGCACTTGATAAGGCAATGTAGAGTGGTTCCACTCTCCAAACTAGGAGAGAGTCAGTCCACTACCTACAGAGGTCAACCTTTAGGACTTTGCAAGTGCTTTTCTCTATATTATCACCAATATGAGTTACAACACAAGACCACCAAAGTACTTACCCATCCAAGCACAAAGAGTAATCCACCTTACCAAGGACTTACCCACTTTGCAAGAGTCTTCAGCCTTCTTCTAAGGTCTTACCCACTCAAGCACAAGTCTTCTGCCTTCAAGGACTTTTCAACTCTTCTTGGATCTTCAGCCTTTGCCTTCTCCTTCATCTGGAGAAGATCACCACCTCTTCATCAACCTTGAATAGGACCAGCAACAGCTCCTCCTTCACTCAGGGAAGCTTGCTTCACCATTTCTTCATGGAGGAAAAGGGTAGGGAAGATGGATTAGATGAGAGCTTTACATGAACAAAGGTGGATCTCTCTTACAACAGGCCTAACTCACTCATAATCATGAAATGAAGTGTAAACTAGAGAGAGAAAGGGGCTCAAGGAGCTTCAACACACTCAACTATAGCAAGGACTTAGAATAGTATAAATGAGCAACCTTGGAATGAACTCCAAGGGGTCCTATTTATAGCTGGGGGTGTTTCCTTGAGTTGGGGATCACTTAGGGTCAAAATATAGCCATTTTTCTCAAAGAAACGGATCTATTTTCACCCAAAACAACTCACCAACGGTTATAATCACTTTTTTTACATTTTCTATACAGTACATTTGGTCGAGTTTTAATAAAGGTAACTCGACCGATCAACTAAAAGACAGAGCCAACTTTCAAACTATCTGACGAGTTTTTTCTGGTAAACTTGATCGATGAGCTAAAATTAGATTTTCTCAGTGAGTCGGTCGATCGAGTTCTGTGAGTGTACAACTCGACCAATGGGTCATCTTCAAAAAATCCATCAAAGTATCGGTCGAGTTTCCAACTCGAAGGATGAGCAGCTTGTGACAAATTTTCAAAGTTGACTTTTGAGTGATTAAACCTTAGTATTTTGTGTCCCTCATATTTTTCTCATCTTAGTTACAAATTATATCATCAATACAAGTGATTACAAAAATCTTCTTAGTTCATTTGGAGTGATTTCCCAAATTGCACACTTGCATTGCATTTGACTTGAACTTGAACAAGCTAGGGCTTGTGTAATTTGATCCTTTTTATGTATCTAAAGCCTAAAATCAATCTTGAACAAACATGTTAGATACATAGGAATGGAATGGTTAAGTCATTATCAAAATATGGGCAATGTATAACTCTTAAGCCAACATTCTCCCCCTTTTTGATAATGGCAAACCATTCCTCAATCATATTGGAAATGATATTGAAGTTATACCTTTGCCTAGTGAATTGCAAGGGGATTCAAGATTTGGATGATGTGAATTGCTTCCCCCTCAATCTATGCTTACTTTAACTTGTATAGTTAGTCTATCTACACAAAGCAATATGACATATATATACTATATGGTCCTTTAGCAAGTCACATGATAAGGCATATATTGAATCAAGAAAAGTATCATCATAGGCAATAAAAACAATATGGTTGAGCTTCAAAACATTGAATTTCTCTCCCCCTTTTGACATTATCAAAAAGGAAGGGGGTAGAAAAGCATAAAAATAGGTCTTCTCTAAGCACAACCAAGCATAGATCTATAACATGCAATTCCAAAACATACATCAAATAGAGACGAGAGAAACAAACAAGCTAAGTCATAATCAAAATATGGTAAAACATGGCACTAACTCATGAGATATAGTAAAACAAAGAGTAAGTGTGCACAAGATATAGATTACAACTCAAAAATCAAGTTCTCATGAAACAGCTAAAAGCCAAAAGTGATAAAAGCTAAGATGATAAAATAGTATAGCTCAGATCATGTGCCCAGATGTTGCTAATACAAAATAGCCTAGAAAGATAAATATGATTAGCATTTAGACTAAAAACTAAAAGCAACTAGACATCTAGGCCATCTATATCTACATCATGTACAACATCATTGGCATCAGGCTCGTAGTCATCATCTCTGTCTAAAGGTGTAGCAGCATCGCCTTCATTACCAGTGAAGCCATCAGATCCATCATCATTTTCAGATGCAGCACCATCATCCTCATCATCACCAGCAACCTCATCAGCAACCTCCTCATCAGCCTGGTCTGGCATCTCTTCATCAGTAGAGGAACTGAAACTACGACTTGGCCAATGAGCATTCTACTCATCCCAAGACATACCAAGAGCATGGAGCTCATTGGCCTATTGGAAGGAAGGAGCAGAATTGCCAAGGCTAGCAAGTAGAGTGGTCAAGGGGCCATCAGTCAGAGGCAACACAATCGGGGAAGGTCCGCCAATAGCAAAGGGTGTAGCAGCAGCGGAAGGTGCAGGTGGAAGGGTTGGGTAAAAGTGATTATATGCATAGGATGCATAATCACATCCCGGGTATGGTTGGTAGGCTGGGTAGGGATGTGCACAGGACATGTTCATGTTGGACATGATGGAACATAAATCCTGATGCAGGTGCTCCTGAACCCGGAGGTTGTATGCCTATTGATGCATCATGTAGCCCATGAGGGTTTCATTTGATACTTAGAATAATGCACAGGAAGGTCGGGTAGGCTCAGGTGGTGGAGGTGCTCGGGTAGAGGTAGAGGTAGAGGTAGAGGTAGAGGTAGAGGTAGAGGTAGAGGTAGAGGTAGAGGTAGAGGCAATAGGTGTGGTGGAGGAGAGGATAGGCACATGCTTTTGAATAGTGGTCTCACTGATACAAACTCCTTTCCGGGCAGGTTTGTAATGAAAGTCGTGGAAATGAGATTTGCTAGTGGCAAACTAGGAAATACCACAAATCAGGGTAGGGTAGGGAGGGTGGGTGCCATGGGTGTTCTTGCCTGAGTCAAAGCAGGTCATATGGTAAAGGATGTATCTTGACCACTTGACTCCGACATTCTCTAAGAGACACCGTGGTGTTTTCAGCAATTTTCATTTGATTTTTCTTTGGATGGATATTGTAGTTGACGACTAGGGCAATGATGCGTCTCTTGAGATCCAAGGTAGAGGATGGAAGGGTTCTCTTCTTCTTATAGGAGAATTGAGTTTCTTCAAGAAACGATGGATGTTATGGAGAATGAGATTGTATTGCTTGTAGAAAGCCTCGGGCTCAACTAGGTCAAAATACTCAGGGTAATACTTACGTTAGGTGTCAGTTTCATCGGTACTTGAGAAGAAGATGTTTAGGGTATCCTCAAAAAACTTGGAATTTCTTTCCGGCTATCATAGACGTGAGGACTACTTGAGTATTAGGCGGGGGTACAAGGGTGTCGTAATTCCAACGCAAGTTAGCATAGAATTTGTGAACTGCTTTCGTGCTAGTGATGGAATTGTTGTAGCACGCGCATTCAACACCCAAGGCAGAAAGATGGTGAACATTGAGCAACTTTGCTACTTGATCTATGACCTCTTGGCATCTAGGGCTAGGCTCAAAGAGGGCACGAAAAGTGAAAGGATTCTGGGGAAGGAGGTACTTATACCTATTTACAGCCTCATTTGAGACAAATAGAGTGTCATCAAAAGAGATCAAGTGGGAAGAGGATGAAGAGGATAGTGCATTAGCTGGGGCAGCTCTCTTCCTCCTAATGGATGTCATGGAGATGAAAAAGAGAGGAAATAGAGAGAAAGAGCTAAAACTCACCACTAAAAACATCTACAGACCTAGGTTTAGCAAGGGGAAAGGTCTATGAAGGTCTAGCTAGGTCGGATTAGGATTAGGTTGAGGAAGGGAAGGGCAAGGGTAGAGAGCTTAGGGCATATGGATGTGGAATCGGTCGACTTTTCTCTAGTTGAGAGGGAGAATAGTTGGTCAAACCCAACTTAAGAATGCTCTAGCCCGGCCATTGATTAAGTTCTGTGAACTAGAAACTCGACTGATAGGCTTTTTAAAAAAGCTATCGGCGATCAGTCGAGTTGGCAACTCGACCGATGGTCAACCTGACCTAAAACTAACCAACTTAGTTTCTAGCCATTAGAGTGCTAATTAAATTTATTTTTCAAATCTATTATGTATATTTAACATGCTTAGGAACATATCACTCATCATTAGGTACTATTTTGTGGTAAAACATGTGTTTGCAAAAAATACCCAAAAACAAGAGAAAAACAAAGCAAAATGAAAATGAAAAACTATTTGTTAGCATATTAGCAAGCAAATATGATTAAGACATAGACAAGACATATATGATAGATGACGACTAGTTAGAAGGCATGTCAAATTCATTCTAAGCAGTTATAAGCAATTTTGATCTAATAAAATTGGATTGATCTCTAGCTAGAGGTTTAGTGAAAATGTCTGCCAATTGATTTTCCGTGTCCACGTGCGTGATATAGATATCCTTCTTGGCAATGTGATCACAAAGAAAATGATGGTGAACCATTATTAGCTCTACTATGCAAGATAGGATTATATGATAAGTTAATTGCACTGGTATTATCACAATAGATAGGGGAAGCATCAAAATGAATGTTAAAGTCTTGGAGCATTTGCTTCATCCATAGGACCTGGTCACAACAACTCTCAGATGCAATGTACTAAGTCTTAGTGGTTGTTAATGCCATTGTGCTATGTTTTTTGGAGAACCAAGACACCAAGCATGGTCCTGGGAGGAAACAAGTGTACTTGTACACTTTCTATCAACCAAGCACCCTACATAATCCGCATCACTATAAGTAGTAAGAGTAAAGTCCCTTGACTTGGGATACCATAGTACAAAATTTGGGGTTTTGGCTAAGTACCTTAAAATCTTCTTAACAGCTATAAGATGTGATTTCTTAGGATTTGATTGAAATCGAGCATACAAGCCAACACTAAACATTATATCAGGTCTAGAGGTAGTTAAATAAAGTAAAATTCCAATCATACCTCTATAGAGCTTCTCATTTACCTTCTCACCTTCTTCATATTTGTCAAGTTTGGCGGTGTTTGACATGGGTGTGTCCATCGGCTTGGTGTTCTCCATCCTAAAGCATTTGAGTAGTTCACTTGTGTACTTGTCTTGGTTGATGAAGTTCCCATCTTTTATTTGCTTGATTTGAAAGCCGAGGAAGAATGTGAGTTCACCCATCATATTCATCTCAAATTCACTCTGCATAAGATCACTAAATTCTTTGCAAAGATCAAGGTTAGTTCTGCCAAAAATGATATCATCAACATATATTTGTATGATAAGAAAATTGTTAGAAGTGTGCTTTAAAAATAAGGTAGAATCCACTTTGCCCATGATATACCCATGATCTAACAAAAAGTTATTTAATTTCTCATACCAAGCTCTAGGTACTTGTTTGATTCCATAGAGAGCTTTTTGCAACAAATAAACATGGTTAGGTAGACTATCATGTCCAAAGCCCGGAGGTTGTGCAACATACACTTCCTCCTCAATTGTACCATTCAAAAACACACTTTTAACATCCATTTGATATAGAAGAAAGTCTTTATAACTAGTAAAGGCAAGCAACATACGAATGGGCTCAAGTCTGGCTATAGGTGCATATGTTTCATCAAAGTCTATACCTTCCTGCTGATTGTAGCCTTGATCCACTAACCTTGCTTTGTTCCTTACCACTTTTCCGCTTTCATCAAGCTTGTTGCGGTACACCCATTTGGTGCTAATGATATTTCTGTCACTTGGTCTTGGCACAAGGGTCCGAACTTTGTTCTTTTCAAATTGCTCCAACTCTTCTTGCATGGCTAGGATCCATTCTTCATCCCCAAGAGCTTCCTTGACATTCTTAGGCTCAAGTTGTAAGATGAAGGCATTGTTGGCTTGTTCTTTGTTGAATGCAGCCTGTGTCTTCACTCTTTCAAATGGATCACCTAAAATCAGCTCCTTTGGATGATTCTTTGCAAACTGGGGGGTTGGATCCTTCTTCTCATCATCTTTCTCTTCTTCTTGAGTGGCCACTTCTTTTCCATGTTGGGTGATGTTGGGATCTTTAAGAATAGGAATTACTTCACCTACAACATTATCATTTGGAACAATATCTTTGGGAATAGAGGGGTTAGTCTCAATAAACTTTACATTTATAGATTCTTCTACTTTAGCAAGATCAACATAAAAAACTCTATAAGCCTTGCTAGTAGTGCTATAGCCAAGAAAGAAAGCCTTGTAAGATTTCGGATCAAACTTGTTGAGAGAATCTTTCGTGTTCAAAACAAAACAAGGACATCCAAAAATATGGAAGTACTCAATAGAAGGCTTCCTACCACGCCATAGCTCATAGGGGGTTTTCTTTAGCGAAGGATGAGTAAAAACCTGATTTTGCACAAAACATGAGGTGCTAACAACTTCAACCCAAAACTTCTTTAGAGTATCATACTCTAGAAGAATGGTCCTAGCCATATCTTATAAAGACCTATTCTTCCTCTCTACAACCCCATTTTGTTGAGGCATTCGAGGTGAAGTGAAGTTGTGTGCATAACCAGATTCTTGATAAAAATGCTCAAAAAGTTCATTTTCAAAATCTCCCCCATGGTCACTACGGATGGAAACAATGCGGCAAGAAGCTTCATTCTCAACTCGTTTACAAAAGCTCAAGAAAACATCAAACATATCACTTTTAGAAACGATAAAGAAATTCCAAGTATATCTAGACAAATCGTCGACAATAACAAGGCAATTCTTGGAACCATGAAGCGATTGAATTCTCATTGGTCCAAATAGATCAATATGAAGAAGCTCAAGAGATCTCTTGGTACTAAGGACTCCTTTGGATTTGAAGGAGGATTTGGTTTGCTTTCCTTGGGTACAAGGTTGGAATTCCTCATCCTTTTCAAAATCCAATTTGGTATGTCCCTTGACCAAGTCCTTTTTGCTCAACTTCTTCAATGGATGCATATTTACATGACCAAGCCGATGGTACCAAAGAGAAATATCATTCGAGTTTACTAATAATCATATACCAACAATAGGCTTAATAGAGTAAAGAACAATAATATAAAGATTATCACTTCTAGTTCCCTTATATATGACTTGGTAGGTGAAAGAATCTAGAATCAAACATTCAAAGGAAGTAAATAACACAAGGTAACCATTGTCACAAAGTTGACTAACACTAATTAAATTTTGATGTAGGCCATCCACAAAGAGAACATTCTTTATACACAAGGATTCACCTACATCACCCTCACCTTTGACTTTACCTTTCTTGTTGTCCCCAAAGGTGACCGATCCTCCTTTCTTTTTAGTGAAATTGTTGAAATGACTTATATCACCAGTCATATGCTTAGTCAGCCACTATCAACAATCCATCTTCCTTTTTCCTATAAGAAAGTAGAATGTCGGTTCCCAACTCAAACTTTGGGATCCAGACTTATCTTGGGACCCATTTCATCTTTGGGTTGGTCCCTTAGGCTTGTAAGGACAATAAGTAGTGTAATGATTATCACATTTGCAATAAGAACAAACCATAGGATTCTTAGTTCCAGAAGACTCTCCTACAAAAAAAGAGGTCTCCTTGCTCTTTTTATTACCTTTAGCTTTGCTCTTGACCTTTGATGCTCCCCCCTACAAATCCCAAACCACTAGTACCACTTTGTTTGGTAGAATGGTCAAGGATTTTATTTAGGGAGTTCTTCCCTTTGAGGAATTTCTGTAGGGATGCTCTTAATCTACGATTATCATCATTTAAGGATATAATGGTAGAAGATAAACTAGATATGTCATCCCTAACATGCACAAGATGAACCTCAAGACATAAAGCTTTGGTTAAGTATGAATCCTTTTCAAGAGAGATATAAGCAACATTAACACTAGGTAATAAAGGTTTAGAAGATAGATCATTTACTTGACCAAGTAACCTAGCATTTTCAAATTTAAGCATTTGGATTTCTTTAAGATAGACATCTCTCTCTTCTCTACAAGCATCAGTAAGGAGCTTAAATTCAACATTTTCAGTTTTAACTATTTCAAACTCTTTAAGGCAATTTTAGTTTTCTTCCTTAAGATTCTCAATGTTCTTAAGGTAGATTCCATTCTCAACTTCAACCCCATTGTATTGGAGCTCAAGATCAAGGTATTGACCTTGAAAATTATCAATACTCTCAAGATTAGTTTTCTCATTCAATTCAAGAAATTCAAGTATAGCATAGAGATCATCAATGATTTTTCCTAACCATTTTATTCTAGATTTACACTTAGCAAAAGATGAACAGGTAGAGATAAGCATATCAATAACAACTTTCTTAGATAACTCATGAAAACTTACCTCACTTACCTCACCAATTTCTTCACTAGTAGAGGCCATGAGTGCAAGGTGGCATTCTCCATCTTCTTTGGAACTTGAGCTGCTTGGAGACGAAGCTTCCCAAGATGCATGAGTTGTATTCTTGTGTCTCTTCTCCTTCTTATACTTCCTCTTGTATTTTCTCTCCTTCTTGTTCTCTTCTTCCTTCTTTGAGATGCCCTTATGGTGTGACTTTCTTGACTTAGGACATTCACTCTTGTAGTCTCCCTTTTACCCACACTTGTAGCATCTCAGAGTAGAAGTGGAGGAGGCTTGCTTTCCCTTAAAGTGTTTGCCCTTGATGTAGTTGGCTTCATGCTCATTTGGGCCGTCATCTTCACTAGAGGAGGAAGGAGAAGTCCAGCAAGCAAGTTTTTTTTGAAAGATGACAGCCTCCACTTGTGCTTTGAAGGCACTATCTTTAATCTTCTTGGCTTCCTTCTCTTCTTACTTGGCTTCTTCTTCTTGCTTGTCAAGCCTAGGCTCATGGGCTTGGAGGTTGCCAATGAATTCTTTAGTTGGGATGTCACCAAAGCTCCTCACTTCTTGAATGGAGGTGACCTTTGAATCCCATATCTTTGGTAGAGTCCTCAAGAACTTGGAGTTGATTACACCTCTATCCAATGTGTTTCCCAATGCAGTCAGCCCATTGATGATGACATTGAGTCTTGAGTACATCTCTGTAATCCCTTCTTTCTTACCCATCTTGAAGTTATCTAGAAGGTTTTTCAACATGTAGATCTTTGCCTCCTTGACTTGCTTTGTGCCTTCATAGGTGATGCACAATTTATCCCAAATCTCATAGGCAGGGTCACAATATGAAATTTGGTTGAACTCCGTTGGGGTGAGGGTTGAATAGAGGATGCTTATGGCTTTGGCATTGAGTTGGGCTTCTTTGAGTGTAGCTTCACTCCATGTTGCAATAGCTCTGGTTGGCTCCTTATAAGGTGTGACCATCACCTTCCACATGTCAAAGTTCATCCCTTGAATGTAGAACTACATATGCCTCTTCCAATAGGGGAAGTTGGTGCCATCAAAGATCAGAGGACGCATGGAGAAACCTCCCTCTAAGTTGAGAGAACCAAGTAGGTTGTCGCCCATCTTCTCGTCTTGTGGGAGATTGTTGAAGAAGATCCTTGACTTTGATACCACTTGTTGGATCTAGGGATCTAGATGGGGGTGAATAGAGCTACAAATTTCTCACAAAATAGATTAGACCTTCAAATTATATCAAATTGAAACCAATAGTTTAAGTGCAATTTGAAGTCCTACCTAACAAGCATAGCAAGGATGAGAGAGATTCATAGCAAGCACTTGATAAGGCGATGTAGAGTGGTTCCACTCTCCAAACTAGGAGAGAGTCAGTCCACTACCTAGTGAGGTCAACCTCTAGGACTTTGCAAGTGCTTTTCTTTATATTATCACCAATATAATTTGCAACACAAGACCACCAAAGGACTTACCCATCCAAGCACAAAGAGCAATCCACCTTACCAAGGACTTAACCACTTTGTAAGAGTCTTCAACCCTCTTCCAAGGTCTTACCCACTCAAGCACAAGTCTTCTATCTTCAAGGACTTTTCAACTCTTCTTGGATCTTCAACCTTTGCATTCTCCTTCACCTGGAGAAGATCACTATAACACCCCACTTATACCATTCATAGCGGAAGCACATATATTCAGTCACATCAAGGGGGATGTCACAACGATGATATTCATTGCAGGGGATGTCACAACGATGATATTCATTGCACAAAATAGAGTTTAAATAAACCATCACAGGATCAAAATCACAATTTCTCATTCTCAAATCTTAACAAAGTTTACATGTACATAATTATAGAAAAAGGAAAAGATCTATAAACTAGGTATGGTTGGCACCCCACCAATGCTCTTCTCCTTGAAGGTCCTTCATCTAGGGTTTCCTCCTTAGATGGCATTCCCTCCTTAGCTAGCTTCCAACCTACGGGCATCACGCCCCCAGCCATGCATCAAACAAATGGTAAGTGGATTGAACATGTTATAAGATAAAGGAAACTTGAAACTGAGCATAAGCATTTAACATTGTACATTGAAAAGACATACAATTCCTTTTAGGTCAATTTATTTTATCTTAACCCATATAAGTGTACTCGGGTGGCACAAATGTGCCTCTTCTCTCATGCACCAAAGTGCCTCTTAGGTTGCACTGAGGTGCCTCTTCTCTTATGCATCAAATTGCCTCTTCTCTTATGAGGAACTTATATAAGTCTTTCCTTTTTACATTTTCTTTCTCTTATATCTTTTAACATTACTTTGGACTTTATTTATAACTTTATCATTGATGATCATGAAGGTGATATAATATACAACATGAAACTCAATTCATCATAATTTTACTAACTTTAGCAAATTAGAACAGTAAATAACATAAACATGACATTCGTTGCATATTCATACATGCATACATAAATCAATCAATTTAACTATTTCAATTGCATGGACCACTTACCTTTTCACTTGGAGAGTATCTCCCCTCTCTCTAGGTTTAGTAAAACCCTAATCACGTCTTGGGTCAGAGAAACCCTAATTATCCTATTTAAGACATCTTTTACATTAATATATATATATATATATATTTCATTCACAACATCAAAGTCTAGACTCATTTCTATTAAAAACTAGAGATAGTGATTAGAAACGGATTCTAAAAACCATATATTCGAATTCCTCTCAAAAAACCATTCCCAAAACATATTTTTGCTCATTTTTCTGAGCATCGAGCGATTTACTATGAATTTATGAAAACTGATGCAGCCCTATTTTAGGGCTTCATCTTGTGTCTTTTTGCTCTTCAATCACATCTATACTTGTTAGATTGCATGTCATTCCTCCCAATATGCTTATTTGTGTAAAATGCACTTATGGACATTATTTGCATGTTTTTTCAGGCATTTGGACCACATTTGATGGAAGAAAGAGAGAAGGAGTGATCCTAGGGTTCCTCTGCCCTTGGAGAGACCCAAAGTGAAGTATGAGGCCCCCTCGACCTACCCCTAGTGGCCGAAGATCAATTGAAACAAAGCTGTCCAAGAAAAGCCAAAGAACCGAGTCAAAGTGTTGATCTAGGACCCAGCATGGTCGTGGTACCACAAAACGGTCGTGCTAGATCACTTGCAAATCAACAGAACAACCTCAAACAGAAGTAGAGAGCAGCACGGCCGTGCAGAACAAAACGGCTATGCCAGTAACAGACACCATGGCCATGCTCCACAAAACGGCCGTGGCTCAGCAGACTACAACGGTCGTGCAACACCGCCACGGTCGTGCTACCCTCAGTTCACCACGGCCGTGGTGACCACCACGGTCGTGGCATTTCCAGCCATCAACCTGACATTTGGCCTATTTTATTTCCCACGACCGTTCCCATACAACACGGCCATGGCCTACCCTTCCCACCACAGCCGTGGTGCCCCACCACGGCCGTGCTACTGACAGAATCCACCCAGTTTTCCACTGCTTTCCCCATTTTACCCCTAACTTAACCCTAGACCACCTAGATCCCTATATAAGCCCTAGTGGTGGCTGGGGATCGGGGGTTGGCTACCTTCTACTACCATTTTCGCTCCCTTGTCACCTCCACTCCATTCCACTTCACCTCCACCTCAAATCCACTCCATTTCACCATTTCCACCACATAACCCCCCATATCTAAGCCTTCCATCCACTTCCCACCATCATCCTGCTCCATTCCATCCAAGGAGAAGAAGGAGGACGTCCTTACAGCAGCTGGAGGGAGGAGATTCCTCATCTACACCGAGCTCCACGGCTACTTCTTCCTCTATCTCCCTTCTTTTTGTATTTTGCTTTGTTATGAGTAGCTAGGCCCCTTGGGTGGGCTGTTTGGGGGAAATTATGTTACTTTGATACCATGTTGGGGGAAAATGACATGTAAACTTTGTAATTCCATTTGTTAATGATTATATTCTATTTGCATCTCATTATCCATGGATTTCTTATTGGTTTGTGTGTGAAATCACCTAGGAATTTAGGCAAATGGGTTAGATGTGTGAATTTTGGGATTTTCCCCTAGGTCCAATTCTTGGATCCCTAGGTTGCCTCCCATCTTCCTACATCCTAATCAATCTCCCTAAACCTAAGTGAGAGATCTAAGTAGCTAGATTGGATAATTCTAGTGCAATTAGCATGGAGCCTTCTCAAGGTTAGAATGTGGGGGAATTGGGGTCCAAAACCCTAATCTCACCTCCCCATTACTACCCTCGGCCCCTAATTGCCCTAGGAATGTCTAATCTAGAAACCTAGACTTGATTAGACTCTAATTGGATTGAACCTAATCCCTAACCCAATTGAGCCTCATAAGGGTAGTAGGGGGTGTTAGGGACTAGTTCCCCTATACACAACCTAGCATATCCATGGCCAGTTAGTAGCTTAGGTTAATCCATTAGACTCTAACTTGTTATTTGGTTTGGAAAATCTAAGTGGAATCATAATGTTCATATGTCACCCCCCAACTTAAGTGATAAGTTCATACCCCTAAACAGCCCACACATCTCTTTACTGCTTAAAATCCTAGTTTTGTGCTTGCTTAGCTTAATTAGTTCTTTCCTTGCTCAGTTAGTTTCTTGCTTTGCTCTTGTCTTGTTCATGCTAGTGTAGCTCTTTAATTGCTCTTTTGCTTCTCTCTTGCTTGCCTTAGTGTAACTTTCCTTTTCATACCTAGCTTAGTCTTTCCTAGCTTGCTTAGTCTTAATCTAACCTAGGGTTAACATAGATTTCATTCTCGCCTTTAATTTCTTTCTTGTTCATCCTTAGTTAACAATCAAATCAACCTTTAAACCCTTAACCCTAATCTCCATAGTAGGAACCTAGCCAAACTAACCTAGCTCTAGTGCCCCCTCTTTTCCCTGTGGATCGACCCTTTACTTGCCACCTTCCTATACTACGACACGACCCCATGCGCTTGCGGGTGTAGTGTTTTAGTAGACGTAGGTAGCTAGTTTAGGTTTATAAATTTCGAAAGCAAATTCCCATCCCGTGTGTTCTGACCTCGTGGGGCGCATCTAGTCGGGTCAAATCGGCTAGTGTGTTGCACCACTAGCGGAAACACACCAAGCTTTCTGGCGTCGTTGCCGAGGATTAGAGGCGCTCGGCCTAGCTAGTTAGTTTTTCTTTGACTTTTCCTACTGCCCTCATCATTGCTATTCTTTATTCATTTTTCTTTGCATTTCATGTGTATATTGGTTTACTAACTTGCTTTCTTTTGTTTGGTTGTGCTTTGTGCATGTGACAAGCCATTCGGGAGGAAACAAGATGGAAGACCAAAGTGCACCTCACAAGCTGCTTCAAGACTACTTCATGCCTAGCAACTACAAATCGCCAATTGCTAGCAAGGTTGATCAAATGCCAGGGGAGCAATTCTCTATTCCTCCAGGTCTTCTTGGGTTCCTTCCCATCTTCTACGGCTCAGAGAGTGAGAACCCCTACAAGCACTTGGACTCCTTTCTTGAAGTATGCTCCACCTTCAGGACGCCGACGGCTAGTGATGATACAATCTGGTTGACCTTGTTCTCTTTCTCCCTCAACGATAGAGCTAAAGAGCGGTATGACTCAAGAAGGGACATTATGAGTTGGGAAATGATGAAGAATGCCTTCTTGAGACAATTCTACTCTATAGCAAGGTTGACACAAATGCGGCGTGCCGTGACAAGTTGTAGTCAAATGGGAAATGAGAAATTTCATAATGCATGTGTGATATTCAAGAAGTTGTTGAGAGAGTGTCCTCACCATGAGATCCCTTTGTGGCAGCTAGTTCAATCATTCTACTCTGGTTTGTCTCTAAAGGACCAAGACACATTGGACTCTTCTTGTGGAGGAGTTTTCATGGCTAGGCCACCTGAGGAGACATGGCCTTTGTTAGAGCAGTTGGCTGAAGGATCAAGAATTCGAGCTTCTAGCATGATGAATGAGAGGGGGTATGCCTTTGGTGAGACACCTCCTACTCATGCTGACTCAAGCCCGCAAGTGATGAAGATTATTGGTGACATGGTGAACTTCATGAAGAACCAGGTGACAAATGCTCCTTGCCACCCGGTCAATTCTATTGAGTTCTATGGGGAAGAAAAGAAGACACCTCACTCCTATAGCTACCAGGAACCACAAAGTCCCACATATAGCTCAAGGTTTGAGGAAGAGGTTCTCTCTAGATTGAAAGTATTTGATGATGTTCAAAGAGATGTTGCAAGGTTAGAAGAGAGAATAGAGCAACTATCTTCTATAATCGCTCTCCAAGAGGAAAAATTGTCTTCAAAACCCATCATGAGCCACCATGAAGCAAGTGGACCTATGCCTTCTTCACAAGTTTTCTATAGTCCACCCCCCATGCAAGTGCATCCCATTCACTCCTTCTAAGGCTATCCCTAGCCTTACACTCCTCCACCACCTTCACCACCTCAATTTTACCAAAATTTCACTTTCCAACCCCAATTCTCTCCTCCTCCTCAATTCTCTTCTCCACCTCAATTTCAACCCCAAGTGCCACATCCACCTCCTCCACAGCTACAACATGCTCCCCCTCCTCATCATGAGCAAGGTAGTGTTGTGACAGTTCTAAGGAGTGGGAAAACTCTTGAGCAGCCCGCAAGTCAAAGAAAGGTTGATAAAACAAAGCAAAGGCAGCCAAGTGGTGATACCGTGATTGATATTGTTGAAGATGATGTTGTGATACCGCATGTTGAGTTTGGGATTCCATGTGATCCACCACATATCCCTTTTGCAGGTCCTACCATCCCTAGCGTTCCGCCTCATGTTCATGTAAGTGCGGCAAAAACTAGTGATCCTCCATTTGTAGAAGCACTAGATGAGCCACCGGAATTGAAAAGGAGGCAAAAGCACAATGTTGATATTCATGAGGTGTTTCGCCAAGTAAAGGCGAACATTCCACTATTGGATGCTATCAAGAAAATCCCATCATATGCCAAGTTCCTCAAGAACCTATGCACTGTGAAAAGAAGGTCAACGGGGAGGATTCCAAAGAAGGTGAGATTGAATGAACAAGTGAGCTCCATCATACAACACTCACTTCCTGTAAAGAGAAAGGACCCAGGAGCCCCACTCATACCTAACTACATAGGGGGACATCGCATAGACAGGTCCTTACTTGATTTGGGATCTAGTGTGAATTTGATGCCATATCATGTCTGTGTTGAGCTGGGCTTAGACAAGTTGAAGCCAGCACATTGCACTCTCCAATTGGCGAATAGATCCATAAAAGTGCCCAGGGGTAGAGTGGATGATGTCTTGGTGATGATAGACAAAGAAAAAGGCACAGTGTTCCCGTCGGATTTCATTGTACTTGATATGGAACCGGAGGATAGGAAGATTCCCATCATCTTGGGAAGGCCGTTCTTATCTACAGTTGATGTCGATATTCATGTGCGCAGTGGCACCATGACAGTCTCATTCATGGACATGAAGATCAACATCAACATGTACAAGACCCCAACCCGGTGAGTCCGAGATAGGGATATTGGACATGATCACTTCACAAGTCCAAATGGGCATTTGAGAGAAGGACATCAAGGTGAAGAAGTTAATGATGATTATTGTGATCAAAGGGATGAGGAAAATAGATTGAGTGCAAAGGAAGGATGCATGTTTTGCAAGAATGGACACATGAGAATGCCAAACAGATGAATGCATGAAGAATCACCAAGAAGCCTAGCTGAAGGCAAGAAACTCAGCGCTTGTGGGAGGAAACCCACCTAGGTTTGGGAATTTTGACCCAATCTACATTTTTGATACTTTTGCTTTGTTTTTACATTTTTTTCCAAGAAAGCACACACACACTTGTATTTGATAGTTTTTGTGTAGTTTTGCGATGTGCATGTGAGAACAGAGTGAAATGAAGAAAGAATAGATGAAATTTTGACAAAGAATCAATAGAATATCAACTTGAGATCAATTTTTGATGTTTGAACAAGATTCGAGTCTCCTACTGTTGTTACAGTGCACACCATGGCCGTGGTGACATGGAACGGCCGTGGTGGTGCACTCACATTCAACAAAGAAATAGTTAGAAATTCAGAAAATCAACCAAGTATAGAACCAGGGCAGAACGGTCGTGCAAGGCAGCACGGGTACACGAAGCCACCACGGCCGTGCCGCTCAGCACGGTTGTGCAGCAGCCCAATTCTAGCAGCTTTAAGTCAGAATTTGCAAAACTTTTATTCACTTGCTCATTTCTCCGAAGAACAGAACGGCCGTTCTCCGTGCCCTAGCACCCGTACAGCATGCCGCCCACCCTCTCTAGCCATCGAATCCTCACCAAATCACTCCCAAACCATTCCCAATCATTCCCCCACCATTTCCACTACCCTAACCTCCAGATTCCACCATTTTCCATCCACAAACGCACCACTTTCTCTCCATTCCGCCCCAACTGCCCAGTTCTTCGGAGAAATCTGAAATTTTCTAATTTCACTTCCATTTTCGAGCAAGAATGAAGAAGTTTGCAAAGAGAGCGGTAGAGAAGACCAGGGGCGTCATTGCTTATCAAAGGAAACCAAGGAACAGTCACCCCCAGTTGACGGAGGCCGATTTGGATGCTATTGTGGATCCTATCACTGAAGAAACCTCTGAACAGCCACAACGGGGGATACCGTCTACGTCGCAGCCGCTACCGTCTGCCGCCTGGCCATCCGTCTCATCTGAGAGACCATCCATTTCAGCTGCACGACCTTCAGTCTCAGCCGCCCATCCGTCTGTCTCCTCCGCAGCACCGCCACAGCCCGAGCCGCGGCCACGACCACGTCGACGGCTCGTGCTAGCTGATGAAGATGATACTGATATGCCTGAAGTTGAGCAGCGTGAGGCACCACCACAGCGCCCCCTTTCATAGCCCCAGGTCACTACGAGCAGGGCAAAGGAGCCTAAGCACTCAGAGTGCTTGACATGCAGAGTTTTAGCAACTCGATATGCATGCCAAGCAACAATGGAGTCGATGGGTTTCTATGCCTACTTTCAGGGATTAATGGAGAAATGGGGCTATTTGAGATCCTGACACTGCAGCAGGAGACCTACATCGAGCTGACCCAGCAGTTCTTTGCCACGCTAGAAAAGGCAACTGATGATGGCGAGAATGCAATTAAGGTTACGATTGGGGATAAGAGGTGGAAGATAACCTCGCAGATGCTAAATCAGATCTTTGCCCCAAGTGGGGAGATGGCAGCCCTCCTAGACTGGGGAAGGATAGAAAATGACTCTAGTTCCACATATCTAGCCATGTGGAAATGCTTCACCGGCCAAAGTACATTTATAACAGGGAAATCAAAGACAAGTGGTATTCATAGCCCATTTCTCCGCTATATTCAGAAGGTGTTAGCAAACACCATCTTTGCTAGGTACGAAAACCAAGGTAGCTGCACAAGGAAAGATCTTTTTGTTCTTAGTTGGATGACCAAAGAGAGGCATGTGAACCTGGGGGCATTACTTATAGATCATATGAGGACAACCTCGTCCACGAGCACAAATCCATTTGTAATGGGAGGGATTGTGACATCCATAGCTACTGCCTTAGGACATGACATGACAGGCTATACAAAGGCAGATGGTGGAAAATTAGTTGACTTGCACTACTTGAATCACTCTTCCATGATTACAATTGCGGATCAGAAGATCATCTACCAGGTCAACCCACCTTACCCAGGAGTCACATTGGAGCTACCTTACCATACCCCTCCCCTCATGGCACAATATGGACCAACGCAGGATTTTCTGGAAAAATTGAGGGGGTATGAGGCGGAGAACCCGAGAGGAGAGGCAGTCCCTGAGGTGATTTTTGCTGGAGGTCTAGAAGAGCCTTCACAGGCGGCTGAGCAGAGGCGGACGGCAGAGGAAAGAGCGGCAAGATGGGTGAGGCAAAGAGAAGAAAGGATGGGAGCGTCAGAGCCACAACAGCCTTTAGTGAATGCACATGATATGGGTACCATTCATGCACAGATGGAGGGCATTCAGGCGACGCAAGACATAATTCTACGGGCCCAGGAGGGATTCCAAAGGACATAGGATGCCATGTGGTTGGACCATCAGCAGATGCATTACCAGGTCAACCACCTTTATCAGTTTCACAATGCCCAGGCCCAGAGGAACCCACAGTAGGGTGAAGATTGGTGGAGCTCTTTATCTGCATTCCAAGACAACTACCCACCTCCAGAGTCAGACTATTGGGGTGCCTATTACAGACAGGGAGGAGCACCTCCACCACCACCACAGTGATCGTCTACCCTATCATCCTAGACTTTAGTTTCATGCTGAGGACAGCATGATTCAAAAGTTTAGGGTGGTAGGGTGGTATGCCCTCATTATACTTTCACTCTTTTTTGTATCTCACCTGCTTTTTACTCTTTGTTTGTTGTCTTTCACATTTTTGCTTGTTTTTCTATCTAGCTTAGGAGTTTACTGCTTTGCATACATGCATGCCATGTAGTTTAGTTTCTTGTCATTTTTGCATAATTTTCAAAAAATTTGCTCTTTTTGCCATGCATTGCATATTATGTAGATTTTTGGTATTTTTTGCATGTTATAGCTAGTATTTGCTTGTTTTCTATTTTAAGTTCAATAATATAGGTTTAGATGTGATTGGAGGCAACTTGGCACCATTTTGGCCAATTTTGCCTAAATTTGAGATCTCTTGTCTAAAAAGTGTGTTTTGACCCAATCTCTACTGTTTTGAGTAAGAATGATGACCTTTGACAAATGCAAGTGAAATGGCATGAATTATTGCTAAGTGGTATCAATGTTTGACTTTTTACATGTGCATCACCTCTCTCATGATTGTGATTGATTTGGCTGAATTGTGAACTTGAGCAAGCTTTGAACGCTTAGTGTTTGTGGAATCACTTGTTTGATATATCAATTTCATCTTGTTCATTCATGCGGTGTGATATCTTAGATGAAGTGTTGGATTAATTATCATGCAGGATGTCTTATGTGGAGAATCATACCAATGACCCCTCTTTGACCCGACTCTTCTTCCACCATCTTCATACCCCTCCGCCTCATAAAAAGATGCCTTAGTGCACATAATTAGCTTTGGCCACATCCAAAAGTTTGGGGTGGCCATATCTTTATCCCCTCACTTCACTCTATCCACCATATGCCCTATCTACACCAAGGGCAAGAAATAAAATAAAAAGAAAAGCAAAAACAAAATAAAAGGATGCTCCTGTTTAAGAGCATTCAAATAAAGAAAAGATGAGTGTGTAAAAACACTCCAAAATCTTACCGCAACCCTTTCTTCCAATTTCATACCCATTGAGCTAAGAAGCATCAAACTTAGCTCATTTTGCCTTTTTCTGCAGCCACGTGGGTCATTTGGTATGATTTGAAATATAAGACTGAATGCATGAATGTGAAACAACACTCCTAGTCATACTTGATTAACACCATCATGAAACGGTTTACCCGGAACTTTATGGAAGAAGTATGGATAACTTGTGTATTATATGTGCTATATTTGAAGTTCATGTGCTTTGTGCTCTTTTCATGATTGGATTGTGAAAGTAGGAGAGGAGAGAGGTGAAAAGCATGCACTCAGTCATCTTTGATCCCATTCAGCAATAATCATCTTTTACATTGTATATGTCATTTCTTTTTTTGGAAGTTTTGTAGAGAGATTGAGTTGGAGCATACTTGAGGACAAGTATGTTTCAAGTTTGGGGTGGTGATGCAGCCCTATTTTAGGGCTTCATCTTGTGTCTTTTTTCTCTTCAATCACATCTATACTTGTTAGATTGCATGTCATTCCTCCCAATATGCTTATTTGTGTAAAATGCACTTATGGACATTATTTGCATGTTTTTTCAAGAATTTGGACCACACTCGATGGAAGAGAGAGAGAAGGAGTGATCCTAGGGTTCCTCTACCCTTGGAGAGACCCAAAGTGAAGTCTGAGGCCCCCTCGACCTACCCCTAGTGGCCAAAGATCAATTGAAGCAAAGATGTCCAAGAAAAGCCAAAGAACTGAGTCAAAGTGCTAATCCGGGACCCAGCACGGCCGTGGTACCACAAAATGGCCGTGCTAGATCACTTGCAAATCAACAGAACAACCTCCAATAGAAGTAGAGAGCAGCACGGCCATGCCAGTAACAGACACCACGGTCGTGCTCCACAAAACGGTTGTGGCTCAGCAGACTAAAACTGTAACATCCCTAACCTGGGTTATGAACTAACCCTAGGTTTTTTGCTTAAATATGTGATTAGATACTTGTGGTTATCTTTTGAAATGTAATTAAGGCTTTTGAGGAACCTATATTTCTATTTCAGTCCTTTTTTAATAATGTTGTAATATTGTTTTGTTAATTTTTGAACTAAAGTGCAAATTACCCAATTAGAGGGGTTAACTTGCAAATTGCACAAGTTGAGATGTTCCTATGATGTTGAGACATCATGAGAATGAATATGACATGGTGGTATGGATTCCACGAGCTTGAGCACCAAGATATAGCTTGTAGGGCAATCCTTGTGCATCAAAACCTAGTTTTGGTGTAATGTGCAAATTACCCAAAACCTAGGGTCCAACATGTAAAATGTATCCTCTATAGTATCTCTTATGTTTCTTGGCATAGAGTTGAGCAAAGAAAATGAGGAGGGTGCCTCATTTGAATGATCAAAGAATAAAGATAACCTTAATATCTAAATAACCAAGTTTTAAGCAAAATGGCCTTTCATATATATATAACTTGGTAAGGTAATTGATTTCTTTTCCTTTTAACCTTGGATAAAGGAGGAGTCTTTCATGTGATTAGGAGGAAGAAACATGGCCATGGATGGGGCAAGCCATGGTGGATATGTTTGAGAAATAAAAGAAATAACAATCTTTTTCTTTGCCTTGATAATACCCAAAAATATATAAGCACCCTTTTTCCTCAAAGCAAAGGATCGTTCCTTTAGTTCTTTCCCCTCATCTTCTTGCTTTAGCCGACCAAGAGGGAGCTCTGGAACAGAGGAAGATGACCAAGCTAAGTTGGTAAGTATGGATCATCACCTAGCTCGAATTCTTGGAGGAAATCCTAATACAAGGTTGGTTTGTTAAATGACTTGATGATAGTATGTTACTTGATAACAAGTGTTTTGATGATGTAAGGGTTTGAACACCCACATTTCTGAATCATAATGATGATATGGTTAGGGATTGATATCCCAATGTTAACTAGATGAGAAATGAACTTGATTCAATTAGTACTCTTTCTTTATAGAAATTGTTTTATTGGTTATGTTTGAAAACATGCCTGATGCTAAAAGAATGCCATAATGTACTTAAATAATCAAGTATAATGATATCATGTAAAGCCCTGACCATAGATCCATCATTGTCAGAAGTTTAATGATGGTGAAACAGGTTTTCCTGAGGGAATTCCTGGAGAGCATACTTTTGAGTATGTGGGGGTTATGGACATGAATATCCTTACGTCCTAATGTAGGAATTGATGTGAGATGTACATTTAATCTCTCAATCCTTCATTATATGTTTATGCCGGGATGATGTATCACAAATCTCCTGATGATGTTGTTAATGTCGCATCGATGAGAGATAAACAAGAAATCCCTCGATGGTGAAGAGAGTGCAGCATGCCACTGTAACTCTAATAGCGAAGTTTCCAGAATACCCTGGAAAGCTATTAAGGCAGAGACACAAGATGTCCTGCATGTTGTACCTCACACCGACTGAGGAAGATGAGGTCATAGGAATCTGTCTCTTCTGATGACCTATGTATGGTACCGATTGTGATTTCATAATGGTCGATTAGAGTATGAGAGGTGTAACTCATCTCCTCAGGGCATAAATATGTTTGTAAAATGTAATTAGCCGTATAGCATAATTGCTTAGGTTGAACTATGAGAAACAATGATTGATGATACATTGTTTATTATGTTCTAGTTGAATAACCAGTTTACATGTTCTTCATATTCCTTATTGATTAAATGTCTTGTCATTAAATCAAGTTATATTGAAATGATTGCATAGAGAATACTGCTCTACTTAGTTTATTTACTGAATTGCCTGTTGTTGAATGTTATAATTCCACTGCTCAGTATTATTCCTCTAATTACAATGACAATGCTTCTGGCGGAGAGTTATAACTCTCGCTGGGACAATTATTCAATTGTCTCACCCCCGTGGGATTAAATTTTTTTTAGGTAATCGCCGAAGAAGAGGAAGAAACCCTTCAGTGGGTGAGTAGCAACAGCAGCAGCAGCAACATCCAGGACAGCAGTGATCCTCAGGTGGAGACACTGTCTGTCAAGTCTTGTAGATAGAATGTCCTATGTGTCATCTCTGTACTCTCAGGTCCTAGGAGTCAGTAGATGTTTAAAGTAGATCTGAGATTTTTGGCTTAATGCCTCGAGATTTTTGTACACTGTTCATATACAGTTTAACAGGGCAGTTGATGCTTGTGACTCTCGACATGTGATTTTGCAGAGATGTAATGATGGATCAGTTTGTAAACAACTTATCATGTTTCCTTATAAAAGAGTTTTATCGTTTGTAGATCTCATTACAAAAAGTTTTAATTCTTAGTGATTTTCAATAATTCTGCTGCTAATTAATCGCTTCCGCATTCGTTGATCTCATTTTCTGAGACAGACATCACAGTTTAGTGGTATCAGAGCCCTAGGTTCGCTGAGTCTACAGATACATAGGACATAGGTTGTTGAGTTTGTTCTAAGTGTCTTCCAGTATATCTGATAGTGTCTTCTGCTCATCAGGAGGAGAAGATAAAACTAAAGATGTCTGGATCACATGAGGAACACGTTGCTGAGAGTAGTGTTGCTGCACCTAGAGGAGGTGTAAGAAACTAAGAAAGGGAAGAACCTGTACCTGAACCACCCCTGTTCAATCCAACTGACATGGGGAACCCATCCGTCCAAGCCACGTTTGGGCAGTTTATGACTGCCATGACACACATGACTGATAGGATGCCTATACCTACACCTAGGGCACCTACCCATCCTGAAGGACAAGGAGTCGGCAAGCGTTTGAATGACTTCGCCGAGTTGGAGCCACAGAGTATGCTAGAACAGCTGACCCAGCAGATGTCGACTTGTGGTTAACTGAACTAGAGAAGGCCTTTAGAATCCTGAACATCCCAGAAGCTGAGAAGGTTAGACATGATGTGTATCTTCTCAAAGGGAGTGTTGTCACTGGTAGACCATGGAAGAACAGAAAAGGCCAGGTGTGGAGATTGAATGGGAAGTTTTTCGACGGGAATTTATCAATATATATTTCCCTAAGACATTCCTAGATGAGAAAATCTCTCAGTTTGAGAGGTTAAGACAAGGAATAATGAACATTAGCAAATACGAGGCTAAGTTCATGGAGCTGTTGCGGTTCTGTCCGCATATGGCAGCTACAGATGAAGAAAGGATTAGGCATTTTGAGAAGGGGTTAAACGTTGAGTTGACCACCCCTGTGTCTGCTCTGGAGAACAGGGAAAGGTTTGCTACCTTTGTGGAGTCAGTCAGGAGGATAGAGAAGTTTGTGTCAGAGAAGCGACAAGCCAAGAATAAGAGGATGTATCCCCAGTTCCAAGGATCCTCATCTAAAGATTTCAAGAAACCTAGGTTTTCTGTGCCTACACCACCACCTAGATCCAGTACCCAAACACAGTGGACGTCAAATAGGGGTAGAGGACGAAGCCTACCACTAGAAGGAGCTCGTATTTCAGCATCTATGTCAGTTATAGGACCACCCAAACCACAACAACTGAACAGAAGTTGTTACATATGTGGAAAGATGGGACATCTGATGAAGGATTGCAGAGCCAGAGAAGTGAGTGTAACTCAAACCCAGAGGCAAAGTCAGCAAGGATCTCAAAGGAGATAGTTTCCAGGAGGAGCTAGAGGACGTGGACCAGTGTCCCAAGTTGGATCATCGGCACCTAGTCATCAAGCACCGAATCAACCATAGGAAACGACAAGATTCTACGTGATGAATCCACCTAATGCAGTGATCAACCCTCGGGTTGTGGCAGGTCAGATGGAATTGTTATATTCTGATATGTCTATATCTTACGTTGTATCTGTTTTAATTGATCCGGGTGCTACACACTCCTTTATCACACGAAGAGTGATTCTTGACTACAACTTGACTATAAGTCATAGAGCAGATAGTTTGTTGCTAGAAACTCCGTTGATGGGATCTGCTGTGTTGCGGGAGGTATGTTCTCCCTACATTCTCTTCTTTTCTAAACATCGCATTCAAGTGGATCTTATACCACTTGAGATGCATGGATTTGATATAATCCTTGGGATGGATACCTTAGAAAGGTATAAGGTTGTCTTGGATTGTGAGTCCAAGCAAGCTGTGTTCACTGATGAAAGTGACACATGGATCTTTCAAGGAGATAGAAAGATTCTACCAACTTGTCTTGTGTCAGCTATGGTTGCTGAGAAGTTGATGAGGCAAGGATGTTCTGCATTCTTGGCCCATGTGGTAGATACTACCATGGAGAGTCCTAACCCTGCCGAAGTTCCTGTAGTCAGGGAATTTGAAGATGTATTTCCTGAAGAACTTCCAGGTGTACCACCGCTCCGGGAGATTGATTTTGAAATTAATCTAGTTCCAGACATGCAACCTATAGCACAAACACCATATAGGATAGCGCCTGCTGAGATGGCAGAACTCAAGAAACAGCTGCAAGAGTTGCTTGAGAAGGGTTTCATCCGACCGAGTACTTCACCTTGGGGTGCTCCGGTCCTTTTTGTTAAAAAGAAAGACGATTCAATGCGGTTGTGCATTGATTATAGACAGTTAAATAAAGTAACAATAAAGAATAAGTATCCTCTGTCGAGGATTGATGACCTCTTTGACCAGTTGTGTGGTGCAACCGTCTTATCAAAGATAGACTTGAGGTCGAGATATCATCAACTACGTATTAAGGAGGGTGACATACCTAAGTCTGCCTTTAGGACAAGGTATGGTCACTATGAGTTTACGGTTATGTCATTTGGACTAACAAATGCACCAGCTGCATTTATGGAACTCATGAATAGAATCTTTTGACCTTTTCTTGATCAGTGTGTTGTTGTCTTCATAGATGACATTCTGATCTACAGTAGAGATGCTAAGCAGCATGAGCAGCATCTTCGTCAGACTCTAACTTTGCTAAGAGAACATAAATTATATGCTAAGTTTAGCAAGTGTGAGTTCTGGTTACCAGAAGTTTCTTTCCTTGGACACGTAATATCTGCCTCGGGTATTCGTGTTGATCCTAAAAAGGTAGAATCTGTTCTGGAATGGGAACAGCCGAAAACACCGATGGAAATCCGTAGTTTCTTAGGGTTGGCAGGCTATTATCGAAGGTTCATTAAGAACTTTAGTTCTATAGCTTTACCCTTAACCAAGTTGACCAGGAAGGATGTTCCTTTTACCTAGAGTGATAAGTGTCAACAATCTTTTCAGTTGTTGAAGGAGAGGTTGACAAGTGCACATGTGCTTGTGTTACCTGAGCAAGGGAAAGGATATATAGTTTTCTGTGATGCTTCTAAGAATGGACTAGGATGTGTGTTGATGCAGGATAAACAAGTGATTTCTTTTGCTTCCCGACAGCTTAAGTAACACGAGGAGAATTATCCGACACACGATCTAGAGCTAGCTGTTGTGGTTCATGCCTTGAAGATCTAGAGGCATTATCTTTATGGAGAGACATTCCATATTTTCACGGATCATAAGAACCTTAAGTATATCTTTTCTCAGCATTAGCTTAACATGAGGCAACACCGCTGGATGGAGTTAATCAAGGACTATGATTGTACAATTGACCACCATCCAGGGAAGGCCAATGTAGTTGATGATGCTTTGAGTAGGAAATTAACAACACCAGCCTTAGATAGAACACAACTGAATTCCTTGGTATGCTCTAGAAGGGATATGCTTATCTCCTTAAGGCAAGACAATGTACAGTTGAGAGTATCATTGTTATCAGGGTTGTTAGCCGAGATGCACATAAAACCTACTCTGAGACAACAGATTAAGGAAGAACAACAAGTTGATGAAGTAGTTCAACTGATTAGATTGGAGTATGGTAGTGAGAAACGAGAAGGTTTCCATGACTCAGATGATCAAGTAGCCTGTTATCATGGTAGGATGATAGTACCGGATGTGGATAACTTGAGGAAGTTAGTCCTAGAGGAAGCTCATTCTTCGATGTATGCTATGCATTCAGGAAGCACCAAGATGTATCGAAACTTGAAAGATATGTATTGGTGGCCTGGTTTGAAGAAAGACGTTGTCGAGTTTGTTATGCGGTGTCCTGTGTGCCAGCAAGTTAAAGCTGAAAACCAGAAGCATGCAGGAACAATGCAACCTTTACCCATACCACAGTGGAAGTGGGATCATGTGACCATGGATTTTGTGGTTGGTTTACCTAGAACAGCCAAAGTTCATGATTCCATCTGGGTAATAGTTGATAGGTTGACAAAGACAGCTCATTTCTTACCTATCAAAACAACCTATTCTGCCGAGAAGCTGACACATTTGTATGTAGATGAGATAGTACGACTGCATGGAATCCCAGTTACCATTGTTTCTGATAGAGGTCCCCAGTTTACGAGTCATTTTTGGGAGCGACTTCATAAAGCCTTAGGCACACAGTTAAGGTTTAGTACAACCTTTCATCCACAGACTGATGGACAGTCAGAAAGGACTATACATACTTTAGAAGACTTGCTCAGAGCATGTGTTCTTTAGTTCACAGGGAGTTGGGATCTACACCTAAGCTTGATAGAGTTTGCCTACAATAATAGCTATCAACATAGCATTGACATGGCACCTTATGAAGCTTTGTATGGTAGACGTTGTAGATCACCCCTATGTTGGTATGAAACTGGTGAATACCAACTGTTGGGTCCTGATCTTGTGCAGCAGACCACAGAGAAGATTAAGATAATACAACAACAGTTGAATACTGCACAGGATAGGTAGAAATCTTATGCTGATAAGCATCATACACCTTTAGAATTCCAGGTTGGAGACATAGTGTACCTCAAAGTCTCACCTTGGAAAGGAGTTTTGAGATTTGGAAGAAAAGGAAAGTTAGCTCTTAGGTTTATGGGTCCTTACCCAATCATTGAACGGATTGGAAGAGTAGCTTATAAGCTAGAGTTACCACCAGAGTTACAGAAGTTACACCCTGTGTTCCACATTTCCATGCTTAGGAAATGTCACCCTGATACAGAATCAGTTCTGCAACCTATGGAAGTAGAATTGAATGATGATGTGTCTTATGAGGAAGGACCTGTATCGATCCTTGATAAAAGAATTAAAAAGCTGAAAAAGAAAGACATAAATCTTGTGAAAGTCCTCTAGAATCACCGTGGTGTTGAGGCATCCATGTGGGGACTAGCGGAAGAGATGAGAAGGAAATACCCTGCTCTTTTCTCTTAATATGTTTTGTCAATTTTGGGGACGAAATCCTTGTAAGGGGTGGATAATTTGTAACATCCCTGACCTGGGTTATGAACTAACCCTAGGTGTTTTGCTTAAATATGTGATTATATACTTGTGGTTATCTTTTTAAATGTAATTAAGGCTTTTGAGGAACCTATATTTCTATTTCAGTCCTTTTTGAATAATGTTGCAATATTGTTTTGTTAATTTTTGAACTAAAGTGCAAATTACCCAATTAGAGGGGTTAACTTGCAAATTGCACAAGTTGAGATGTTCCTCTGATGTTGAGACATCATGAGAATTAATATGACATGGTGGTATGGATTCCACGAGCTTGAGCATCAAGATATAGCTTGTAGGGCAATCCTTGTGCATTAAAACCTAGTTTTGGTGTAATGTGCAAATTACCCAAAACCTAGGGTCCAACATGTAAAATGTATCCTCTACAGTATCTCTGATGTTTCTTGGCATAGAGTTGAGCAAATAAAATGAGGAGGGCGCCTCATTTGAATGATCAAAGAAGAAAGATAACCTTAATATCTAAATAACCAAGTTTTAAGCAAAATGGCCTTTCATATATATATAACTTGGTAAGGTAATTGATTTCTTTTCCTTTTAACCTTGGATAAGGGAGGAGTCTTGCATGTGATTATGAGGAAGAAACGTGGCCATGGATGGGGCAAGCCATGGTGGATATGTTTGAGAAATAAAAGAAATAACAATCTTTTTCTTTGCCTTGATAATACCCAAAAATATATAAGCACCCTTTTTCCTCAAAGCAAAGGATCATTCCTTTAGTTATTTCCCCTCATCTTCTTGCTTTGGCCGACCAAGAGGGAGCTCTGGAACAGAGGAAGATGACCAAGCTAAGTTGGTAAGTATGGATCATCACCTAGCTCGAATTCTTGGAGGAAATCCTAATACAAGGTTGGTTTGTTAGTTTTCCTTACACAACTCTTCTTTCTAGCCATCTTCTCCATCCAAATATTGAAGAACGGACCTTGGACAACCTTTGTAGCTTCATCCACCATTAAATCTACGAAGCTTGGAGCTCTGGATCATTCCTAGAGGCGGGTTTTATAACTCTAACCCTTAAAGTTTTGTTAATGCATCTTCTTCTCCTAGAATCGTTGCTTATTCTTCTTCTTTAGACACCTTGGTGCGTTCTTGTTCTTATTTCCGTGAAGAACAGCCCCTATTCTTGAGGTAGAAGATGATGACATTAATACCAATGTTTATCCAAAAAGCAACTTTAGCAAACGGTCTCTAAACCCTTGCTCAAATGGTTTCCCAAACCGTTTGGGAGTAAACGGTTTCAAACCGTTTGAATGCAAACAGTTTCAACCAAACCACATGAAAGCAAACGGTCCAAGACCGTTTGGATGCGTTGACCAGGTGTTGACCATTTGGAGGTCTGTTGTAAATAATATGGACTAATCACCCACCAAAAATCATCAATTAATTCCAATTAAATCACCAATTGAAGGCCCATTAGTCACCTAAACCCTAATCGGGTCTATTGCTGATTTCAATAACACAATCATGTTGAAGTTTGGGTCGAGTGACCCAAACGGTTTCAAAACCATTTGGGGATCACCCAAACGGTCTCAAGACCGTTTTGTGATAACCCAAGACCGTTTTGAGGTCTAGGGTTAAGTAGGGTTGACCAATTGAGGGTCCAATGATGTCATGTTGATGAGCAATTAAGTGCTGATTTGGTGACTAAACCTAGGGTTCAACCCTTAAGAGAATGACTTGGTTTTTGATGAAATTATGGGCAAATGGTCTCAAGACCGTTTGGAGGATATCCAAATGATCCGAATACCATTTGGGGGTCACCCAAGACCGTTTGGAGGTCTAGGGTTGACTATGGTCAAGTGGTTGTAAATCTAAAGGTAACAAGTTGAAGTGTAATTGATTAGTGACCTAATGATCAAATCAATGAGCCAAACCTTAATAGGTTGAGTTAGATTTTGGTGTTATCTTGAGAAAATGGTCTCAATACCGTTTGGAGGATGACCAAATGATCCCAAGACCATTTGGGGTCAGGTCATGACCAAATTGAATGATGGTTCAATGGTTTCAAATCAATTAGACTCATGTTGAAACATGTTGAAGGGTGATCGATTCCAAACCCTAATTAAATTGATCCAAGCCCTAATTGGTGATCAAATGAGGGTCAATTGAGTGTAAAATCAGTAGAGGGTTGACCTAATTGACTCAATTGATGAGTGGCTAACAATTGCATGATCGATTGAGGGGTTCAACATTGGAAACCCTAACTTAATTAAAGTGGTTGAGACACTTTTTGGTCCATGCAGTTTTGAGGTGGTTTGGACCAAACAGTCTCAAGACCGTTTGGGACCAAACGATCCCAAACAGTTTGGTGCTCATGCGGTTTCAAGATCAATTTTTTCCATGCGGTTTCAAAAGTCAACTTGGCCAAACGGTCTTCATGACTAAACAGTTTTGAGTGTGCACTTTACCAAACGGTTTTAAAGTCAACAAAACCAAATGGTCAACAATACCAAACGGTTTCAAGGTTTGTTCAAGACCATTTGGGGGTTTAGGGTGCAAGACCGTTTGAGGTCTAAAAAGGTCAAGATCGTTTGATGCCTTAGTGGTCAAGATGGTTTAGTAGTTGATTAGCCTAAACCTTATAGATACCTAAAGTGATTAAGGGATCAAGTAATTAGTTAACTTATGCATGTTATGATCAATAGTGAACATTATAAAGGCACCTTGATGGGATAGAGTGACCAATACCCTTTGATCAAGTGAACCTTAATAACCACAATAGTAATGACATAACCCATGATGTCAAGGTTGATTTGACTTAACCTAATCAAGAGTGATGTAAACATCATCTAATAGAAAGAGGAGAGAGAAGACTCCTTATATAAATGAGAATCAAGTAATAAACTTCCAACATGTATGAATGTATCTAATTAGGGTATGATCCTTTATAGTGAGATCATGGAAACCCTAATTATAATGGTTAATGAATCTTAACCTAATTTAAAGACATTAATGGAAGTAATACTCATACATGATGTTGGTATGATCTTAATTCATTGTAATATGAATAGTAAACCCTAATCTAGGGTAATGTGATTTAATGTGAATAGTAAACCCTAATCTAGGGAAATGTGATGGTATGAATAGTAAACCCTAATTTTGGGTTATGCTTCTAAGCATGAAACACTATACTTGAGTATGAATTGAGTAATCATTATGCCTTTGTAAGATAAAGGGGTTGAATAACTGATAACACCCAAATTAGTGCATATTTTCTATGCATTTTATCTATAGTTTTGTGCCACTTTAGTCTTAATATGCACTCTTTTGTTCATGTTTTATGTTTTTTGTCTCTCCGTTAGATAATGTAGTGAAAATAGCCAACAATGTAGCTAATTAGCCTGTTTTAGACTTGCAGGCACCGAAACTAGCCAATTTTGGGGACTCTCAAGTACCGAACCAGAAAAGACAAGAATTCCAGCAGCTGCATGTTCTGACCGATACGGCTGTGCCGCCCGATACGGCCGCGCCGACCGATACGGCCGCGCCGCCCGATACGACCGCGCCGAACGATACGGCTGCCCGATATGACTGCCCGATACAGCCTGGCCGGTACAGTTGCCCGATATGGCCACCCCAATATAGCTGCCTGACACCCCCCTGCCCGACACGATCTCTGAGCGACAGTCATATTTGCCCACCTGATGCCTCAAGATCGAAGCCACGGATGAAGGACACGTGGACCAATAAAAACTACAACTCCCATCAACTCGCTGCCTATAAATAGCAGCTACCAACCTACAAGAGCGCTCTCTGGAAGAGGAGCCGGAGGGAGGACCCTGCAAGAGCTAGTTCCTAGACCAAGGAGCTAGTGTGTTGAGTTCCCCAAGAGTCTACCGACCGATAGGCCCGCCGCCCGATACGCCCGCCGCCCGATACGCCCGCCGCCCGATACACCCGCCGCCCGGCAGGCCCGCCGCCTGATACGCCCGCCGCCCAACACGCCCGCCGCCCGATACGGTCTAAAGAGAGAGAGAGAGATGAGGAGTCCAGAGAAATGAATAAAAGACCCAAGGGCCGAGATCCGACCCACACAGAGGCCGAGGAGCGAGAGCCACCTCTCCTCTACGGGCTATATCTCTTCCCTCTTCTCTTTCATTCTACTGCATTCCTTTGTTTCTTGTACAAACGATGTTTATCCATCTTTGTTCGGTGCCAGCTATGCTTGTCTGTGGCTAGTTAGCTCCTTCTTGGCTATGTGGCCTGATCTGGGCATGTTTATATACTTTTGCCTTAAGCAAGTAGATTCATATCATATCTAGTATGTTGCATGTTCTATTTTCTCTTTCCAAGTTATGATTTCTAGTTTGGTTGATCTCTTACTCGCTTGAACTGCTATTTCTACCTGTATCGAGAGATCCGTTGTAGGAATAGCTAAGAGATGATAGTTTGGATCTGAACGTGAGAGGAGGACGATCTAAGGTATTCTGTTCCTAACACCCCAGAATATCCTAAGACCTGAGAGGGAACTTAGTATATTCCGAGGTGTTGATATGTCATTCCTTGAGAGAGGGTCGATGACATATCATTGATGGTTTTAGTCACGCATCGCGAGAGCGAGTGGGACGACCCACATGACAGATGCCACTGTGCGCACTAGATGCTTGCTTGGGTGTTCGCGGGTTGTCTATGCCCTAGAACGAGTGCATAGACTGCCCTGTTTGTGGTTACATAGCCAAGAACTCTCTTTCTTTATTTAGTAGACTCCCGAGCTCTTTTTTGTTTTGTTTTCTTTTCTTTGTTTTGTTTTATATCGTGACAACCCGCTAGACTAGTTCTAGCAATTACTTTTATCGCATATCGTTTTGGCTTATCTGACTATAGACCAAAAATCTATGGCGTCCTAAACGTCACCGCGTCCCTGTGTTCGACCCCGTATATCTACTTCGACCCCGTAATATAAGTTGCGGGGGCCTAGAAGGTTTCGGGTTATAAATTTAAAGCTTGATTCCTTCCTTTGTCCCGCGTTCATTTTCGGACGCGTGAAAAAGGCCGGTCAACTTTTGGCGCCGTTGCCGGGGACGTGGTCTTCCACGTTTACACGCCTAGTAGATTTTTGTTCTGTCACTATAAGTCTCTATATATATGCATAGTTTTCCTCTTGCTTTACACATACTTGTTCATATATACTAACTCACTTTTCTTTTTCTCATACCTTTTTCAACCATGGACCTTGCTTCCGCAAGACAAGTCATCTTGTCCACCTGTCCTCCCGAGTTTTTTTGCAGTTCCGACTGCTGGCAAATAATTGAAGGTCATGCTCTACAGCTAGTCGAGTTATACTTACCTCCACTGTCGTCCCATGTCGAGATTCCAACAACGGAGACTGCCAGTCAGCCCTCGACCCCCGTGCTATCATGGGATCAAGAACTGATTAAGACAGTGGAATCAGCTGGAGAAAATGTCAAAGCACCCACCTCCCTAGTTCCTCATCTCCAAGAAAACATCGATCCGCTCCAGCAGTTATTAGACAAGCAGGAGCATCATCTCAAAGTAGCCACAGAGGCTGCAGACCACAGTAGAAGTCTACTTCAAACTGTTGAACAAGGATTCATCCTAAAGCATCAGTTTGATACAGCGGGTCCCCCTTATACGTGCATGGCAGAATTGACGAGTCTCAAAAGCATTGCTGCTCAAGTACAACAACTTCATGATAAAGATGTTGAACAAGGCAGGAGGCTCCAAGAGCTCATCGATTTGGTTACAATTCAGTTACAACTGCCATCGCAAGACAATAAATACATTAGTCATCAAGACCATTCCATTGGGTCTGAAGTGGAGTATGCACCATCATCCTATTCAGACCATCAACTGGATTCACCAGGATTTTTCTGTGAAGACCAACCCACTTGGGGAAGCCCTTCATTCTATCCAGATGACCCAGCTGATGAACCAATGGAAGAAATGAGTTATAGACATGAATGGGTCTATGATGACGATGATGAAGACTCGAAAAGCCAATCGACCTCACAACCAGAAGGTTGGTTTGAGGAACCAGAGTCAGATATTGAACCAGACCAGAGTGACATTTCTCATATTGAGACCTGTCATTTCGCTTTGAGCAGTACGCCAACCATGGTTTGGAACAATTTGTTCGACGACGACGACGACGATGACAGCTGCTCGACATGGAGCAGCGAGTATAGTAACGAAGACGAGTTGGAGAAGCATGAGCCATCATTTGCCACCATCCCTTTACAAGGCTTGGTGGACGTCAAGGGGGCAGGATGGATGGTTCACTACAACATGGCTGCTGAGCATGAAGACATCCCTGACTCCACGCCAGGTGATAAGCTTGGGGTGGTAGAACTACAAACAGATTCTTCAGGGGGTACTTTTTGCTCAGAAGACGATTGGATGACTCAGACGGTACATGAAGATTTATCTGAGCATCCAACCTCAAGTGCAGAGATGGAGAGAGATGATATGAGTCCTCAAGATGACGTCCAACCTCTCTCATCTATCTCATCCTGTGTCGACATCCCAGGACCTTCATTTTTAGATTCATATAATGAAAGGTACCTTGAGGATGATATGCCGAAGAATTCATCCCAGTGCAGTTCAAGCCACTTCCAACACAAAGATGACTTCATCGAGTTGCCGAT
This sequence comes from Alisma plantago-aquatica, assembly GCA_963693085.1. NCBI lineage: Eukaryota > Viridiplantae > Streptophyta > Magnoliopsida > Alismatales > Alismataceae > Alisma > Alisma plantago-aquatica. The sequence goes on from OY856411.1 coordinate 880,087,905, forward strand.
TTTCACTTCGCTTCTTCAGACTCGGCATGGCCAACACATCCGCCAATTCTACTCCTACTATGTGGCGGAACCCGTCGGCAAGACACAGGTGACACTGGTCCCAAAACTTAGGATTTGGGATCCCAGTGTTGGTATCGTGGGGCAACCACCCCCTTTTCTTTTACCCACCCTCCCGCCCTTTTATTACAAAAAATTTTGACTTTCATGTTCTTGTTAGTTAGTTTCTTTCCTCTAACTGTTTTTATATCCTTGCATTCATACATCATCTTTAGAAATTCAATAACTGTCGTTAACAATCATGCATTCCTGCCTCACTATTTCAAGTTTGAGTCTTGCTCGAGGACGAGCAAAAATTTAAGCTTGGGGTGGTAGGCTCCGCCCTTCTTTCTCTTCACCCTTCTTGCATGCATGTCTATTTCCTACATTTAATTTTAATCCGCCCTTCTTTCTCTTCACCCTTCTTGCATGCATGTCTATTTCCTGCATTTAATTTTAAATTTTCAAAATTTTCAGCTTTTTATCTTTGCAATTATGGCTATGTGGTGCGAATCTAACAGATAAATGCTTGACTTTATGCCTAATTGCATAATTTTCATCTTAAAAATTAATTGACCTCTTGCTTGACTTGCTCTTTGACTCTTTCCTTGAGTTCGGTAATAAAATCTAAGGTTATGTCCCTTTTTCATAGCTTAAAGCTAAATTCCCTTGATCTATGTTGTGAATGACAAATCCATGGTAAAGGACCGTTGGAATGAGCTAAATCATGATTAAAGTCTCCTAGCTGTGAATTTCACAAGCTTGCCTCTATTCTAAGGATTCTTGAATCATAATTGCTACTTCTCACACAGGTATCAAGTGGATCATGATGAGTTTTGAGCCATGATCAAGGTGAAGTGCTTTTCCTTGATGGACTACATGCCTTCTCACATTAGATCGAGTCAAAAAGATGAAAAATATAAAAATGTGCAAAAGAGGCTTGGCCGCCCACAATATCCCAAAATATCTATATAGTTCTCACCCAAGCCTAAAAATAGAATGCAGATGATAAAAGCCTGAGTGTGAACAATAAATGAGTGTTGTTTTCTCTTTTAAGAGAGTTGAGGATGGTGCCCAGCCGGTGTATGACTGCGCTCACGAACGCGGGTATGTCACACCTGGTAGTATCACTCCAAATGCTCATTAGAGAGTCACTAGGAACCCCTAGGAGACCTATGAGATCATCTCAGTAGCAGGGTTGGTTTGAGCGCAGTACGAGGAGTTTGTCTCACTGCTTTGGACCAACTGGTTCGGACTGTAGGGATTGTTGCTCGCTACATGGACCAACCTGACACAGATCGGGATCCTCTGAAGTCATTAGAGTCTTTTTGCTTTGTTTCTCAGGACATGAATAAGTGAGAGGCGTGGTATTCCTGATTGGTTTGCATGGATTCATGGTGATGGCTCATTGCTCATCACCCGCGTGATCACCTGTGTGACAACTCTTTCATGTTTAAATAATTATGATTCAAACCCTCATGAGTATCGGCAGGCTGTACTTAACTCGCTTAATCTTGCTTGGAAGCTCTTTGATCTTGCTTTGGCAGGATTGTGCCTGAAAGGTGGGGGTTTGTTCTGAAACGACAATGGATCAGGAGAATTGATGTTTTAAACTATTTTTCTTAACCTTAGCATTTATTGCCAAGCTTAACTTGGATGTTATCTTTTTGTTCTTTGAGCCCAGTCTTGCTTGAGGACAAGCAAGTTTTAAGCTTGGGGTAGTTGATAACACCCAAATTAGCGCATATTTTCTATGCATTTTATCTATAGTTTTGTGCCACTTTAGTCTTAATATGCACTCTTTTGTTCATGTTTTATGTTTTCTGTCTCTCCATTAGATAATGTAGTGAAAATAGCCAATAATGTAGCTAATTAGTCTGTTTTAGACTTGCACGCACCGAAACTAGCCAATTTTGGGGACTCTCAAGTACCGAACCAGAAAAGACAAGAATTCCAGTAGCTGCATGGTCTGACCGATACGGCCATGCCGACCGATACGGCAACGCCGCCCGATACAACCGCGCCTCTCGATACGACCGCGCCGATCGATACGACTGCCCGATACAGCCTGGCCGGTACGGTTGCCCGATATGGCCTGCCCAATATAGCTTCCTGACACTCCCCCTGCCTGACACGGTCTTCAAGCGACAGTCATATTTGCCCACCTGATGCCTCAAGATCGAAGCCACGGATGAAGGACACGTGGACCAATAAAAACTACAACTCCCATCAACTCGCTGCCTATAAATAGCAGCTGCCAACCTACAAGAGCGCTCTCTGGAAGAGGAGTCGGAGGGAGGACCCTGCAAGAGCTAGTTCCTAGACCAAGGAGCTAGTGTGTCGAGTTCCCCAAGAGTCTACCGACCGATAGGCCCGCCGCCCGATACGCCCGCCGCCCGATATGCCCGCCGCCCGATACGCCCGCCGCCCGATACGGTCTAGAGAGAGCTGAGGAGTCCAGAGGAACGAAGAAAAGACCCAAGGGCCGAGATCTGACCCGCACAGAGGCCGAGGAGCGAGAGCCACCTCTCCTCTACGGGCTATATCTCTTCCATCTTCTCTTTCATTCTACTGCATTCCTTTGTTTCTTGTACAAACGATGTTTATCCATCTTTGTTCGGTTCCAGCTATGGTTGTCTGTGGCTAGTTAGCTCCTTCTTGGCTATGTGGCTCGATCTGGGCATGTTTATATACTTTTGCCTTAAGCAAGTAGATTCATATCATATCTAGTATGTTGCATGTTCTATTTTCTCTTTCCAAGTTATGATTGCTAGTTTGGTTGATCTCTTACTCGCTTGAACTGCTATTTCTGCCTGTATCGAGAGATCCATTATAGGAATAGCTAAGAGATGATAGTTTGGATCTGAACCTGAGAGGAGGACGATCCAAGGTATTCTGTTCCTAACACCCCGAAATATCCTAAGACCTGAGAGGGAACTTAGTATATTTCGAGGTGTTGATATGTCATTCCTTGAGAGAGGGTCGATGACATATCATTGATGGTTTTAGTCACGCATCGCGAGAGTGAGTGGGACGACCCACAGGACAGATGCCACTGTGCGCACTAGATGCTTGCTTGGGTGTTCGCGGGTTGTCTATGCCCTAGAACGAGTGCATAGACTGCCCTGTTTGTGGTTACATAGCCAAGAACTCTCTTTCTCTATTTAGTAGATTCCCGAGCTCTTTTTTGTTTTGTTTTCTTTTCTTTGTTTTGTTTTATATCGTGACAACCCGCTAGACTAGTTCTAGCAATTACTTTTATCGCATATCGTTTTGGCTTATCTGACTATAGACCAAAAATCTATGGCGTCCTAAACGTCACCGCGTCCCTGTGTTCGACCCCCTATATCAACTTCGACCCCGTAATATAAGTTGTGGGGCCTAGAAGGTTTCGGGTTATAAATTTAAAGCTTGATTCCTTCCTTTGTCCCGCGTTCATTTCCGGACGCGTGAAAAAGGCCGGTCAATAACCCTAATTGAATTGAATAGGGAAAACCTAACCCTATTAAGGGCATAGTGGTACAACCCTTGAATTGAAAGTTTATCTTTGTTTTGCAATATGCTGATATAAAGATAAATTACCTATTATCAAGTGTATTAATTATGCAGGCTTTTATGAAATGATGAACATAGTCAAGTAAGTGCTATGATGTCATATTTATTAAAGCACTTTATAAGTTTTGAAAGTAATGATATGCTATGTTTCCTAGTAAGAGGTAACATATGAGATTGATAGGCGGTATGAGCCATGAGAAATATCTGCATTGTTACAATCAAGGTCATGCTATTAAATGACTTGATGATAGTATGTTACTTGGTAATAAGTGTTTTGATGATCTAAGGGTTTGAACACCCACATTTCTGAATCATAATGATGAGATGGTTAGGGATTGATATCCCAATGTTAACTAGATGAGAAATGAACTTGATTCAATTAGTACTCTTTCTTTATAGCAATTGTTTTATTGGTTTATGTTTGAAAACATGCCTGATGCTAAAAGAATGCCATAATGTACTTAAATAATCAAGTATAATGATATCATGTAAAGCCCTGACGATAGATCCATTATTGTCAGAAGTTTAATGATGGTGAAATAGGTTTTCCTAAGGGAATTCCTGGAGAGCATACTTTTGAGTATGTGGGGGTTATGGATGCGAATATCCTTACGTCCTAATGTAGGAATTGATGTGAGATGTACATTTAATCTCTCAATCCTTCATTATATGTTTATGCTGGGATGATGTATCACAAATCTCCCGATGATGTTGTTAATGCCACATCGATGAGACATAAACAAGAAATCCCTCGATGGCGAAGAGAGTGCAGCACGCCACTATAACTCTAATAGTGAAGCTGCCAGAATACCCTGGAAAGCTATTAAGGCAGAGACACAAGATGTCCTACATGTTGTACCTCACACTGACTGAGGAAGATGAGGTCATAGGAATCCAGCTCTTCTGATGACCTATGTATGGTACCGATTGTGATTTCATAATGGTCGGTTGGAGTATGAGAGGTGTAACTCATCTCCTCAGGGCATAAATATGTTTGTAAAATGTAATCAGCCGTATAGCATAATTGCTTAGGTTGAACTATGAGAAACAATGATTGATGATACATTGTTTATTATGTTCTAGTTGAATAACCAGTTTACATGTTCTTCATATTCCTTATTGATTAAATGTCTTGTCATTAAATCAAGTTATATTGAAATGATTGCATAGAGAATACTGCTCTACTTAGTTTATTTCCTGAATTACCTGCTGTTGAATATTATAATTCCACTGCTCAGTATTATTCCTCTAATTGCAATGACAATGCTTATGGCGGAGAGTTATAACTCTCGCTGGGAGAATTATTCAATTGTCTCACCCCCGTGGGATTAATTTTTTTTTTTAGGTAATCGTCGAAGAAGAGGAAGAAACCCTTCAGTGGGTGAGCAGCAACAGCAGCAGCAGCAACATCCAGGACAATAGTGATCCTCAAGTGGAGACACTGTCTGTCAAGTCTTGTAGATAGAATGTCCTATGTGTCGTCTCTGTACTCTCAGGTCCTAGGAGTCAGTAGATGTTTAAAGTAGATCTGAGATTTTTGGCTTAATGCCTCGAGATTTTTGTACATTGTTCATGTACAGTTTAACAGGGCAGTTGATGCTTGTGACTCTCGAGATGTGATTTTATAGAGATGTAATGATGGATCAGTTTGTAAACAACTTATCATGTTTCCTTAGAAAAGAGTTTTATCGTTTGTAGATCTCATTACAAAAAGTTTTAATTCTTAGTGATTTTCAATAATTCCGCTGCTAATTAATCGCTTCCGCATTCATGGATCTCGTTTTCCGAGACAGACGTCACAAAAACGGCCATGCAACACCACCACGGCCGTGCTACCCTCAGTTCACCACGACCGTGGTGACCACCACGGTCGTGGCATTTCCAGCCATCAACCTGACATTTGGTCTATTTTAATTCTCGTGACCGTGCCCATACAACACGGTCGTGGCCTACCCTTCCCACCACGGTCGTGCTACTCACAGAATCCACCCAGTTTTCCACTACTTTCCCCATTTTACCCCTAACTTAACCCTAGACCACCTAGATCCCTATATAAGCCCTAGTGGCGGCTCGAGATCGGGGGTTGGCTACCTTCTACTCCCATTTTCGCTCCCTTGTCACCTCCACTCCATTCCACTCACCTCCACCTCAAATCCACTCCATTTCACCATTTCCACCACATAACCCCCCATATCTAAGCCTTCCATCCACTTCCCACCATCATACCACTCCATTCCATCCAAGGAGAAGAAGGAGGACGTCCTTGTAGCAACTGGAGGGAGGAGATTCCTCATCTACCCCGAGCTCCATGGCTACTTCTTCCTCTATCTCCCTTCTTTTTGTATTTTGCTTTGTTATGAGTAGCTAGGCCCCTTGGGTGGGCTGTTTGGGGGAAATTATGTTACTTTGATACCATGTTGGGGGAAAATGACATGTAAACTTTGTAATTCCATTTGTTAATGATTATATTCTATTTGCATCTCATTCTCCATGGATTGCTTGTTGGTTTGTGTGTGAAATCACCTAGGAATTTAGGCAAATGGGTTAGATGTGTGAATTTTGGGATTTGCCCCTAGGTCCAATTCTTGGATCCCTAGGTTGCCTCCCATCTTCCTACATCCTAATCAATCTCCCTAAACCTAAGTGAGAGATCTAAGTAGCTAGATTGGATAATTCTAGTGCAATTAGCATGGAGCCTTCTCAAGGTTAGAATGTGGGGGAATTGGGGTCCAAAACCCTAATCTCACCTCCCCATTACTACCCTCGGCCCCTAATTGCCCTAGGAATGTCTAATCTAGAAACCTAGACTTGATTAGACTCTAATTGGATTGAACCTAATCCCTAACCCAATTGAGCCTCGTAAGGGTAGTAGGGGGTGTTAGGGACTAGTTCCCCTATACACAACCTAGCATATCCATGACCAGTTAGTAGCTTAAGTTAATCCATTAGACTCTAACTTGTTGTTTGGTTTGGATAATCTAAGTGGAATCATAATGTTCATATGTCACTCCCCAACTTAAGTGATAAGTTCATACCCCTAAACAGCCCACACATCTCTTTACTGCTTAAAACCCTAGTTTTGTGCTTGCTTAGCTTAATTAGTTCTTTCCTTGCTCAGTTAGTTTCTTGCTTTGCTCTTGTCTTGTTCGTGCTAGTGTATCTCTTTAATTGCTTTTTTGCTTCTCTCTTGCTTGCCTTAGTGTAACTTGCCTTTTCATACCTAGCTTAGTCTTTCCTAGCTTGCTTAGTCTTAATCTAACCTAGGGTTAACATAGATTTCATTCTCACCTTTAATTGCTTTCTTGTTCATCCTTAGTTAACAATCAAATCAACCTTTAAACCCTTAACCATAATCTCTGTAGTAGGAACCTAGCCAAACTAACCTAGCTCTAGTGCCCCCTCTTTTCCCTGTGGATCGACCCTTTACTTGCCACCTTCTTATACTACGACACGACCCCGTGCGCTTGCAGGTGTAGTTTTTTAGTAGACGTAGGTAGCTAGTTTAGGTTTATAAATTTTGAAAGCAAATTACCATCCCGTGTGTTCTGACCTCGTGGGGCGCATCTAGTCGGGTCAAATAGGCTAGTGTGTTGCACCACTAGCGGAAACGCACCAAAAACCAACCAATCAAAAATCAAATAAATGCCACGTAGGCGACCTTTAATCCACTGGGCTGCTGGGCCCGGCTGATGTGGGCCAATGAAAGTCAGCCATCTAGGCGCGGGTCTCGCCCGGGTGGATAAGTGCAAAAAAAAGGAACAACATCAAAAGTCAAAAATACCCACACGATATTAATCTTCAAATTAAAACTACAGGGGTACCAAGGTCATTTTGTGACCTGGTTTGTTCCCCCTTCCATGGTGCCGAGTGAAGGCACCTGGGGACCAAAACTTTGATCAAATCTTGTAGAGGATGATTGTTACCAAAAACTAAGATCATATGCGGCTTCCTCGCATCAATCTGAGTGCAATAGCCCTTGGCTTGGGATCGTGAGATGCCCTGGAGTCTAAGACAACACAGCAGCCAAGGCGAGGTCAAGACACGTATTTCCATGGTCAGAGGGGCCCTGAGGAGCCAAGGAAACTAGTGCCAGAGAGGTTGTCGGTCGTGGCTATATGATCTGTCATCTGAGGACAAAGCGATGGAAACTGACGGTAGGAAAACATAGGAGAGTCCACAAGGATGCTTACCGCACGCGCAATTGCACCGAGGTGGTCGAAGGAACGTGCACCAAGCCACCGTCACCGGAGACAAAGGTGGAGCAGGTCTGGGGGATTGAGGAAAAAGGAAAGCAATTAAGGGTGGGGGAGGAACACCTCAGGGTAGGCAGTGCTTTTGAGGGCTTGATTGGGCAGTGGGGAAGGTGGAGGCGGCGACTACATTTTTCGGCGGAGAGAGCAGCACAAGCCCTAATGGGCATTTCACGTATATAACACAAGAGAAGGAGTTCTAGGGATCGATGGATGCAGAGGGGTGAGGCGGATCTGGGAGAGAAGAAATCATGAGGAGAGATCGAGTAACGAGCGAGAAAATAGTCGGGGAAACAAATGTTGGGTCGGCATCTCTCTTGCCTAAATGGCTAGTGGTATGGGACGACGCCCCCACCGTCAGATCAACAATCTGACGACCCACAAGGCATGCAAAAATGGGGGAAAAATAAAAAAAAACACATGACAGGAATTAAATCCTGGAACTATAGGGAATTGAGTGCATTAAATGCAAATTCTTATCAAACTATATTCAAAACTTTCCTATTTTAATTAGAGGGTCAAATAGACTCCAAATGAGTCCAAATTTTGACCATTGGCTAATTAGATGGTTGAGAATATTCCTAGCCAATTAGATTTAGCTTTCTTGCACGTTTAGTCTATGATTTTTATTTTTGTCACTTATCTTAACTTAAATGCATAACTAAATTAAATAATCGAGGGGAAACTTTCCTTTGTGGATTTTTACTCCAAATTTGAGATAAACACTATTTATCTCTTTTAAAATAATTCCACACCTCTTTATTGCCTTTTTGTGTACTTTATTTGGAGGAGAGAGAAAAGAAGAGGCAATGTCACTTCCCTCCTATAAAATAAAAGGGAAAGTGATTCAATGATGCCAAAAGAGTATCTTTTTTCATATTTTCAAAATTATTGACTAAGAAGCATATTACTATTCCTTTTTGGCAAATCCAAGAAGCGGATAGAAAAAGATGAACATTAAAGGATTTATCTTGAAATCTATAAAAAGGGAAAATCATTCTTAGTGCCCAAGTCTTTTACATTTCGAATTTATTACTTCTTTATCTTTCTCTTTCTCTTTCATTACTTTTAGACCTATTCCATAAAAAGAAAAGAGAAAACACATTACCATTATTGCACAAATATTTGCAACACATTAAATAAAAGGTAAAAGTTATTTTGAGTCCTTTTCCTATTTCTCTTTGCATTGAAATCTTAGAAGTAAAACTATTTTGATCTATTTGCATTAAGGCTCTTAACAAATTTTTATTTAGGGAAAACTACATAAAAGTTTTAAAATACTCACAAAAATTGGGATGTTACAATCACCACCTCTTCATCAACCTTGAAGAGGACCAGCAACAACTCCCCCTTCACTCGGGGAAGCTTGCTTCACCATTTCTTCATGGAGGAAAGGGGTAGGGAAGATGGAGTAGATGAGAGATTTACATGCACAAGGGTGGATCTCTCTTACAACAGGCCTAACTCACTCACAATCACAAAATGAAGTGTAAACTAGAGAGAGAAAGGGGCTCAAGGAGTTGCAACACACTCAAGTATAGCAAGGACTTAGAATAGCATGAATGAGCAGCCTTAGAATGAACTCCAAGGGGTCCTATTTATATCTAGGGGTGTTCCCTTAAGTTGGGGATCACTTAGGTTCGAAATATAGCCATTTTCCTCAAAGCAACAGATCTATTTTCACCCAAAACAACTCACCAACGGTTATAATCACCTTTTTTGTGTTTTCCGTACAATACATTTGATCGAGTTTTAATAAAGGTAACTTGACCAATCAACTAAAAGAAAAGTCAATTTTCAAACTATCGGTCGAGTTTGTTCTGGTAAACTCGACCGATGAGCTAAAATTAGATTTGATCAGTGAGTCGGTCAGTCGAATTCTGTGAGTGTACAACTCGACCGATGGGTCATCTTTAGAAAATCCATCATAGATCGGTTGAGTTTCCAACTCGAACGATGAGCAGCCTATGAAAAATTTTTGAAGTTGACTTTTGAGTGATTAAACCTTGGTATTTTGGGTCCCTCATATTTTTCTCATCGTAGTTACACGTCATATCATCAATACAAGTGATTACAAAAATCTTTAAGGTTGTTTGGAGTGATTTCCCAAATTGCACACTTGCATTCCATTTGACTTGAACTTGAAAAAGCTAGGGCTTGTGTAATTTGATCCTTTTCATGCACCTAAAGCCTGAAATCAATCTTGAACAAACATGTTAGATACACAGGAATGGAATTGTTAAGTCATTATCAAAATATGGGCAATGTATAACTCTTAAGTCAACATGAGGTAGGGTGAAGAGAGTCACTGGAAATGTGTCTGTAGCAGAGGAATCCAGGCAATGGAGGGATCTTTTCAAACATGGGAATGTAGGTGGCCCTATTAGTTTGAGTAAAATTGAGATTCAATTCGTTGATGGAAAACTTGTTTACTCAAAGGCTATTGTGGAGAGAAATTTGGCAAGGTGGAGTAGAATGGCGGCGAGATATGTGGTGGGATTAAAACCACAATGTCCTATGCTTGTTCAACATTTGACCTAGATCTAGCATGCAAAAGGATTGATAGAAGTCAGATTTAGAGGATGTGTCTTATTGATCATCATGTTCACCAACGACAAGGATCTGACCATTGTTGTAGGCGGAGGACCTTGCTTTGTTGTAGTGAAGTCATTGATTATCAATAAGTGGGAGTGTGGTGAGCCTCTGGAGAAGATGAAACTGACAGAGATTCCTATTTGGTTAAAGATCTACAATTTACCTTTAGAGTTGTGGGATGTTGAGATGTTCAACGGAATCAATTCCTTTCTTGGCAAGCCACTCCATCATGATAAGCTCACTTCTGAGTTTCAAAGGTTGGAGTATGATAGATTACAGGTGGTGATTCTAATCTCTGATGAGTTTCTCATTCCCAAAGGAACTACAAATCATCAGCAATGATGGGAAAAGTGACAGTATCAAATTCAAATATGAATGGAAACCATCAAGGTGTCTGTCTTGTGGTCTCTTCAACCATGAGTCATCTCTGTGTGGTGTTTCCAAGGATATGGAGGAGGAAATTCTGAAGAAAAATATGAAGAAGATATGGGTTCCTAAAAAACAAGTAGAACATGAAGGTATTAATGTTTTCATCGATGCCAAAGAAGGTATCCTATAGGAAAATGTTGCTAATATGATAACCAATGTAGAGGAATCTAGAATTTTTTTTAGAATTATAAGGTAGAGGGGAGTATGATTACACATATTCCTTCTCCCAAGCCTAGTTGGGAGACAAAAAGGAAGAAGTCGAGGTCCCCTCCTAGAGTTATACCAAAGAGCACCACATGGAATATTCCTGAATCAATGAACAAATATTCTCTGTTATCTAGCTTTTAAGGGTAAGACAACATCCCGGAGTAGGGAGGAACACATGTTGAAGGGGTGACGCATAATGGAAATGGAAGGGTTGAATTGTCACCAAATGATTGAACCCCATCTAAAGTGGTGTTTTCACACCAGGATGGTGGAGAGGTGAGTGTTCTCATCCCCCTTAATGGTTAGTCCCTTTACTATCATTTAATGGATTGTGAGGGGAGGTTCCAACAAAGTCCCTCACATTTAGGAGGAGATGAATAGACACAAAGCAGAGCTATATATTTTCCTAGAGACGAGAGTGAAGAGGAATGACCTTGATAGTTTTTTAAATAGTCTTTGACGTTGTGCTTATTACATTGATAGTTCGAAATGTTATTCTTACAATCATATTCTGATCATGTGGTGTGATCAAGAGATAGAGGTTGATGAGACTATTCTGAATGATCAAGTGATTCATTGTAATGATAGGGAAGGTCTTGTTAGCTTTTTTTAATGTTGTTTATAGTGCCAATGTTGATTCAGATTGAACTATTATGTGGGATACTCTTGGTGTTATTCATGACCTATAACCTGCTAATTGGTGTCTTATGAGAAACTTTAATACAGTCAGGCTTAATAGTGATAAACTTGGGAAGAACCCACCTTGTAACAGATGTATGAGATACTTTAATATTGCCATTGCTGATACAGATTTGATTGAGTTGACGACTAGAGGCCTTTTCTTCACTAGGGATAGCCATACCAAAATAGGGGTTAGTACTTTTTCAAGGATTGATCATACTTTTAGCAATATTGGGTTTCTCTCTGACTTTCCATATTCCTGGGGGGAGTGATCTCCACTCTAGTTAGTGATAACAAAATCTTAGCTATGATGCTTGATGTGGGGAAAAGGAATAGTACACCTTTAAGGTTCATCAACTATTGGACCACTCAAAAGGGCTATAGAGAGACTATTAAGGAAGCCTGGTGTAATGCTGAGGTCTCAGGTACTTCGATGTTCATGATCTATAGGAAACTACATACAATTTCATGTGCTCTTGGGAAGTTGAACAAAGAAAATTTGGGGGATTTCTTGTCGAAGGCTAAAGAGTTTGAAATGATGGCTCTTAATATGCAAAAAGAAGTGGATGCTAATCCGGGAGATAAGATGAAACATGAAGTGCCATCTTTGATTTGAACTAAGGCCATTAAAGTGTTGAAGGATATAGAGACCTTACTTAGACAAAGGTAGAGTTCAATTGTTGAAATTGGGTGATAGGAATACAACATTCTTTTATCCTTCATTGAAGAATAGAATATTAAGGAATAATATAAATGTGTTAAAAATTGAGGAAGGAGATAGTGTTTGTGATGTCGACATTATCAGAGACAAACTTATACTTTTTTGTAGTGGCTTGTTTAATTGTACTCCTAATGATGAAGTGTGTTGGGATGCGGATTGGGTGATTCCTAATCTATCTAAAAATTAGTTTGACAACTTAAGGAAACTCATCACCAAGTCTATGGTAAAAATAGTGATGAAGAAGATGAATGATGACAAGGCCCCAGGGTGATGGCTTTAATGATGTCTTCTTTAAATGAGTTTGGGACAATATTGACAGTGAAATAGTTTTTGCTATCCAAGGTTTCTTTAGCTTAGGAAAACTGCTCAGGGGAGTGTAACAACACCCTCGCTACTTTGATTCCTAAGATCCATGGGGCATCAAGTCTCAAAGATTTTAGGCCTATTTCACTATGCGATCTTATCTACAAAGTGATGACTAAGATTCTCACTAATAGAATTAAAATTATCCTACCTTCTCTTATTGATAGAAACCAAGTAGCGTTTGTGGATGGGAGGAAGATACGAGATGTGATTTTGTTGGCTAATGAAATTCTAAGCATTTTTTGGGGAATCTAAAGAACATGTGTTTTAAAGTAGATCTTCCTAAAGCCTACGATACTATCATGCGAGATTATATGCTTTTCTTCCTTTGGAAGATGGGATTTCCTATTTGTTGAATTGAGTGGATTAATGATATCTATTCTGCCGCTTCTTACAGAGTATTGGTCAATGCACTAGTACAGAAATGGGTTATAACGTCCCTACGTGTAGGGTTGGTTTTTCCAAATAACTGACCTTATATGTCTAAAAAAAATGCGGGCACCACTTACTACCTCTTGGGTCGGTTTTCTTAAAAAAATTGACCTTGTAGTGTATCTCTATAGGGTCGGTTTTCCAAATAACCGACCTTATATGTCTATAAAAAACGCAGGCACCACTTAAGACCTCTTGGGTCACTTTTCTTAAAATAACTGACCTTGTAGTGTATCTCTATAGGGTCGGTTTTCTAAATAACCGACATTCTATGTCTATAAAAAATGTGGGCACCACTTAAGACCTCTTGGGTCGCTTTTTCTTAAAATAACCGACCTTGTAGTGCATCTCTATAGGGTTGGTTTTTATAAAATAAGCGACCTTATAGACAATTGGTTTAGAAATTCATTTACAAGTTTCCCGCGGCAAAAATTTGCTTGATTTTGGCTTCGCGCCTCGATCTATATGGTCGATTTTTCCTTATAACCGACCCTAAAGGGCTCCTCGGTCGACAAATTCGTCGACCGAATAAGAGCTGGATTTCACATATACGAGCACCTTTAGGGTCGGTTTTTTCCTTATAACCGACCCTAACGTCCTCTTCGGTTCAGCACCTCTAAGGTCGGTTTTTCCTTTAAAACCGACCCTAAAGGCTCCTCGGTCGACAAATTCATCGACCGATAACAATTCTGGATCCAGTTTACTTCACACATGTATAAGCACCTCTAGCATCGGATTTGTACTTATAACCGACCTTAGAGCTTTTCTCGGTCGACAAATTCGACGACCAATAAGGAGTCAGATTTCAAGTGTATAAGCAACTTTTAGGGTCGGTTTTTTGCTTATAACTGACCCTAAAGGTACTTATACGAACGAAATCTGGCTGTTTCTCGGTCGACGAATTTGTCGACCGAGATAGAGCCAGATTCGTTCGTATAAGCTCCTGTAGCGTCGATTTTTCTTTATAACCGACCCTAGAGGGATTTTTGGTCGACAATATTGTCGACTGAGATAAACTTAGGATCCAGTTTAGTATTTAACACATGAATAAGTACCTCTAGGGTCGGTTTTAAGGAAAAAACCGACCCTAGAGGTACTTATACGAAGGAAATTTGGCTCTTTGTCGGTCGAGGAATTATTCGACTGAGACAACATCGGTCGAAAAAAATTTCGACCGAGGCCAACCCTGTGAGCCTCCATTTGCTTGAATTAAAAAGGCAATATTCTGATTAAAATATAAATCGTAACGGCTAGAAAATCGACCGTCGTAACAGCTAGTTCGATCACCGTTGGCCGACCGGGAGACGACCGTTGCGGGCGTCGGTCGACAATTTGTCAACCGAAATGGTTAGAAAATCGACCGTCATAATGACTAGAAAATCGACCGTCGTAACGGCTAGTTTGGTCGACCATTGGCCGACCGGGAGACGACCGTTGCGGGCGTCGGTCGACAAATTGTCGACCGAAATGGGCTCTGTTTTGCTATAAATAGCACCCAAAACGATCCATTTCTTCACACCTTCACATTCTCACTTCTCTAGCTCCTCTCTAGTGTATTCTTGTGAAAATCTTTAGCTTCTCTACATCCAAGTCTTGCTTGCTACTTCTCCATTTCAAAGCAACGAGATGGCTTCCTCATCAACACGTGGAAAGAAGCAAGTTGCAGCCAGGAAAGGAAGGACGGTCTCTCCAGCGCTGCCGATCATCAACGACGTCCCCTTCAACGACGCAACTGCAAGCGACCGCTACCTCAGGCTCTCCTCAAAAACTCCTCTTCCACGACGGCCAGTCGACGTCATGGACTTCCACAGCATTGTCGATTTGGAGGAACTCTTTAAGGTGCAACATTTGACTGATTTTCGGATCCCCTCCTTCCATTCCTACTCCTCCAAAGTAGTTAATGAATTCTATGTCAATTTAACCCCACATCCTGACCATGATTCCTTCTCCTCTATGGTTGGTGGGTATGGATTCCATTTTACTGAGGAGGGTATTCTTGATATGCTTGACATAGACATAGAAGAATATAAAGATTTTGTTGATCTCACCACAGGAAATCCACTCAACAAACTCTCCCAAGATGACACTACAACTAGCCTTAGTGATGTCAAAAAAGCCATCTTTCAATCAAATACGACTTGCCATGAAGATAGGGGTACCTATTATGCCATAAATTTAAAACCTGAAGCTAGGATCATAAATCTCGTTGTTGCCACCAATATCCATCCTAGAGCAAACAAATCTGAAGTACCCACCTTTCGTATGTGCCTTATCTATGCCATTCTCAAAGGTATTCCCATAAACTTTATTCGTATCATCCTTAAGAATATGCTTGAGTTTTCTGGCAATCCACCTTATGCTGACTTTGTATGCCAAATCACTCAACATTTTCTTAAGAAGAATATTGAGGACGACTTAGGTTACACATGGGATAGAAAACCCCAAAAGATAAGTAAAAATACGATGGAAAAGATGGGAATCGACTTTGGCCACAAAAGGGCTAGGACTGAAGGGGAGACATCCACCCAAGACATACCTCCACCACCTCCTCCTACCAACCTACCCCATGATCCTATTACAAACACCTTGACATACATTGTTGGATCCCAATATCACCTAAGTAGGCAATTGGATTATAATCACCATGGAATGACTTATTTAAACCAAAGGATGCAAGCTCTCTCTCCTAACCAACCTGATGAATATCCCTATTCCCTTAATCCTGGCATGATAAATCCATACAATCCTTCCTACAACTACTATCAAATTCCACCTCCACCATCTCCTGATCTCACACATACTCAGTTTTCCCCAATTCAACTTCAAGACATTGCTGCCCACTTTCGCTTTGATCGTGTTCCCACCTTCTTGGAGGCTTATGCCTTAACCAAGACAGGTGCCTTGGAGTGGCAGCCACTGGTCAAATATTATGGAGCTGAGCCCTTTCTTGGAAAAGACCCAGACATTGATGTAATCCTTCGGTCTTTTCAGTGAGATTATGAGATATATTTATAATGATTGTAATGGATATCTTTTTATAAAGCAAGTATGTCATGTTTCATCTTATAAAGTGTATGGGCATTAAATTGTTATGAATAAAAGTGTTTTCCATGGCTTCATTTGGACATATACATGTTATATAAGAATATTGTTATTTCAAATGATTGAAAAATAAATTATGGCTAAATTTGACAAAGCATCACTTGGTTTTAAAATTAAATATCTCTTTAAGGGAGAGCATAGCATAAAATTAAGAGGGAGAACTAAAGAGTCATACAAAATGATTATATTGGATATCATTTAAATTTTGTACAAGTACTTAGATATCATGTAAATCAAGCGTTAGATCTTACCTATCCATTTACAACACTTAGATAGGTCATCCCCTACAATAGTGTCACAACCGCACACTCATACACACACTTGGTACTTAATTTAAAACATTGAAACAGGGTTAATCTCGGTCGAAAATATTGTCGACCGAGGAGGACTTAGGATCACCTCTAGGGTCGGTTATAAGCATCTCTAAGACACCTCGGTCGACAAATTCGTCGACCAAATAAGAGCCAAATTTAACGTGTATAAGCACCTCTAGGGTCGGTTTTTCGCTTATAACCGACCCTTAAGGGCTCCTCGGTCGACGAATTGGTCGACCGAAAAGACCTCTAGGGTTTCACATAACATCATTATTAGGGTTGTGTAAGCACCTAAAACACTCCTCGGTCGACGAATTTGTCGACCGAAAAAGAGTCAGATTTCACGTGTATAAGCACCTCTAGGGTCGGTTTTTCGCTTATAACCGACCCTTAAGGGCTCCTCGGTCGACGAATTGGTCGACCGAAAAGACCTCTAGGGTTTCACATAACATCATTATTAGGGTTGTGTAAGCACCTAAAACACTCCTCGGTCGACGAATTTGTCGACCGAAAAAGAGTCAGATTTCACGTGTATAAGCACCTCTAGGGTCAGTTTTTCACTTATAACCGACCCTTAAGGGCTCCTCGGTCGACGAATTGGTCGATCGAAAAGACCTCTAGGGTTTCACTTAACATCATTATTAGGGTTGTGTAAGCACCTAAAACACTCCTCGGTCGACGGATTTGTCGACCGAAAAAGATTCAGATTTCACGTGTATAAGCACCTCTAGGGTCGGTTTTTTCTTTATAACCGACCCTAAAATGCTTCTCGGTCGACAAGTATTGTCGACCGACATGAATTTTCGATCCAGTTTAGTTCACGCATTCTCGGTCGACGAAATTGTCGACCGAAAAGACCTCTAGGGTCGGTTATAAGGAAACAACCGACGCTACAAGTGCTTATACGAAGGAAATCTGGCACCTTTCGGTCGACGAATTTCTCGACCAATAGATATCGGTCGACAAATTCGTCGACCGAAAGGAGCCAGATTTCCTTCGTATAAGCACCTCTAGGGTCGGTTGTTTCCTTATAACCGACTCTAAAGTCCTCTTCGGTCGATAATATTGTCGACCGAGATAAACTTAGGGTCGATTATAAGGAAAAAACCGACCCTAGAGGTGTTTATACGAAGGAAATCTTACTCCTTCTCGGTCGACGAATTTGTCGACCGAAAGGGGCCAGATTTCCTTCGTATAAGTACTTGTAGCGTCGGTTTTTTCCTTATAACCGACCCTAGAGGTCTTTTCGGTCGACAAATTCGTCGACCGAAAATGCGTTTGAGTGTTTTTAAATAACATGACACGGGCACCGCTTATCTGTAGCTTCGGTTTGTTTTGTTTAACCGACGCTACATGTCTTTCTCTAAGTGAAAAAGATGAAACCCTTTCTTCCTCCCGCGAAAACCTTTCTGTTCTATTTTTCTCTCCCGCGGCGCCGCGAAACCTTTGCTTTCTTGTGTCATTCCCGTCGCGAAACCCTTGCCTCTTCTCCGTGAAGCTGTGCCACCTCTCCGCACCACCAAAGGATCGTGGTGTCCGGGTCGTTGCCACTCTACGTGCCACAAAATAGAGCTCGTCGTCGCCGGAAAATAGAGCTCACCGTCGCCGCCAAATAGAGCTCTTCGTCGTCGCCTCTCCACTCTTCCATGAAGGTCGCCGCCTCTCCGTGAAGGTCGTCTCATCCTCCATGAAGGTCGCCGCCATTTCCAAGTAAGTTCTCCGCTTCCGTTCCTTCGTTCCCGCCTTCCTTTGTTCCCGCCCGACGCCATGGTTGCGTCCAGGTCCACTCTCGGTCGAAAATTAGTCGACCGAGTGCCCACCTGCGCGCAGCGTCCAGGTCCACTCTCGGTCGACAAATTCATCGACCGAGAGTGGACCTGGACGCTACGCACAGGTGGGCACTCGGTCGACTAATTGTCGACCGAGAGTGGACCTGCTCCTTATTTATGTGTGAGATATAAATGTTTTAATCATATTTGTTGCAATGTTCACAAATAGTTCTGAATATTATAATGATTTCAATCTTTGGACTGTTGGAAACAGCCTTACTTTGCTAATTTGTACAAGTATTTTTCATTTTATATGATTTGATAAAATAATAAAAACATGTCTTTTTTCATATGTAATAATTATATAAATTCTAGAAATTAATACGAGATTAGACATGTGTACTCTTAGATTGACACTTTAGGGTTGATGCATTTATATATTAACTTAGAAACCCGTTCAAAATTTACTCATTAGGAGTAAACTTTGGATAGTCCCCGGTTTGGGACTGTTTTTGGATATTTTAATCTCACTTAGGATGTACCTGTATAATGTATGTTTAGTTTTGTAGATTATTTCAATAGGATTTCTTCATTTTTTCTCTGGGTACATATGTGAGTGGTTATTTGCCATTTACATCGGTGTACTTGGAGAACTTAGGGGAAATGCTGCTGAAATTTTCTTCAAAACTAAACATATATTATACAGTTACTAGTGAGATTAAATATTCAAAAATGGGATAGGTCGTACACTTTAGTATATAAGTAATTAACTTCCTATCAATAAAAACTTACAGATTATTATAGTATCAGTATTAAACTGTTAGTTTTATAATTAATTTTAATGTGATATAAAAAATGGATCGAAGTTGGATGTCTATCAAGAACCGTTGCAGTCCAGAGTTTGCCAAAGGTCTTGATGAATTTATCAGATTTGCTGAGGAACATAGGAAACTACCTACAGATAGGCTATATTGTCCATGTAGAAATTGTTGTAACAATTTGAAAGTTGATACTGGTGAGGAAATTAAGAATCATGTCATATGCAATGGGATCATACAAGGTTATAATGAATGGTATTGGCATGGAGAGAAATTGAATTATGGATCAAAAAATGTCGATACTAATAGTTGTGGCATAGAAGATATAGATAATGATGATAATGTTAATGATGAACCGATTCAGGATGATATGGTTGATGAGATGCTACGTAGTTGTCGAGAAAATGTCATTGATCCACCTTCTTTATTTGCAAACATTGTCCATGATGCTGAAAAACCATTATATAAGGGTTGTACTAAGTTCACGAGGTTGAGTGTTGTGATGCGATTATATACTCTTAAAGCTCAAAACCGTTGGAGCGATAAGAGTTTCACTTCACTGTTGTCTTTGTTAAAGGAAATTCTTCATGAAGGCAACGAGCTTCCAATTTCAACATATCAAGCAAAGAAAATAATGTGCCCAATGGGAATGGAGGCTAAGAAGATTCATGCATGTCCAAATGATTGTGTGTTATTTCAGAAGGACTATAGTAATTTGATAAATTGTCCAAAATGTGGTGCGTCAAGGTATAAGACTACAAATTCAGCTAAGGCTAAAAATGGCTCTCCTGCCAAGGTGATGTGGTATCTACCAATAATACCACGATTTCAACGCTTATTTTCTAATACAGAAGATGCACAAAATTTGTCTTGGCATGGGGAGTTAAAGGTCAATGATGATGGCGTCCTACGACATGCATCTGATTCACCACAATGGAAGAAAATTGATTTATTATACCCTCAATTTGGTAAAGAACCAAGAAACCTAAGACTTGGGCTCTGTACAGATGGAATGAATCCCTATGGTACATTAAGCAGCCAACATAGCACGTGGCCTGTTATGATTGTTATATACAATCTTCCTCCTTCGTTGTGTATGAAAAATAAGTATGTGATGTTGTCAATATTGATATCAGGGCCCAAGCAACCTGGAAATGATATTGATGTTTACCTTCAACCTCTAATTGATGACCTAATGAAACTATGGGAAGAAGGTATTATGACATATGATGCTTCACGTAAAGAGATCTTCAGTTTGCGTGCTATGTTATTTTGCACGATTAATGATTTTCCAGCTTATGGAAATTTATCTGGATATAGCATAAAAGGATACAAAGCATGTCCTATTTGTGAGGAAAATACTGATTCAATCAGACTGAAACATGGTGGTAAAATCGTATATCTTGGTCATCGGAGATTTCTCCCACCAGTGCATCCTTATCGAAGGCAACGCAAAACCTTTAATGGGTCAACTGAGGAACGAAGTGCTCCTAAACCTATACCAGGAAATGTTGTATATGATAGGGTGAAACATATTGTTAATGAATTTGGAAAGAGTTCAAGTAGTCATACACTCACATGTGACAAATCTCTATACAAGAAGAGGTCAATATTCTGGGATCTTCCTTATTGGAGATCTTTGGCAATTAGACACTGCATTGACGTCATGCATGTTGAAAAAAATATTTGTGATAGCATCATCGATACGCTATTGAACATACCAGGAAAGACTAAAGATGGCATCAAATCTAGAAAAGATTTAGAATTAATGGGTATTAGAAAAGAATTATCATTGGAGATCAGGGGTCGCCGCACATATTTGCCACCGGCTTATTACACTTTGTCAAAGAAAGAGAAAAAGACTTTCTGTGAGTGCTTGTATAATATTAAGGTTCCACAAGGATACTCTTCTAATATTCATAGATTGGTATCAATGAAGGATCTGAAACTGATAGGTCTCAAATCTCATGATTGTCACACCTTAATGCAACAAATTTTACCTGTGGCTATTCGATCTATATTGCCGAAGCATGTAAGGTTTGCAATCACAAGACTCTGTTTCTTCTTAAATGAAATATGCAACAAAGTGATACATCCTGATACTCTCGATAAATTATAGAAAGATGTAATTGTTACCATGTGTCAGTTTGAAATGTACTTTCCTCCTTCATTTTTTGATATCATGGTTCATCTTGTAGTACATATTACAAGGGAGGTGAAGATGTTGGGTCCAATTTTCTTACACTGGATGTATCCATTTGAACGCTACATGAGTGTTTTTAAAGGTGATGTTCGGAATTGTTATCATCCTGAAGGGAGTATTGTTGAGGGTTACGTGGCTAGGGAGGTGATGGACTTTTGTAATGATTTTTTGAATTGCAATGAAACTTATAGCGATCAAAAAAATTCCCACCACACTGGATCTTATTGTGGCAAAGGAACTCTGGGAGGACGAGTGAAAGGAATCAGTTGTGAGTTGTGGGAACAAGCGCATTTGTATATTTTACACAACATCGATGAAGTTAGTAGCTACATCACAGAACACAATGATCTTATCAAGAGAAATCATCCGTGATCCAGTTCAATGTGGCTTGCAAGAGAGCATAATCGAACATTTATTAGGTGGTTTGAAGAGAAAGTATTTAATCAACTATCTGAATCACCAAATAATGTTGCTGAGAACATAAAATGGCTCGCCTTTAAGCCAAAAATGGATGTCATGTCATATGAAGGTTATGAGATTAACGGATTTTCATACTACATAAAGCGTCAAGATGAAAGTAGTGTAGTTCAAAATAGTGGGGTCACTATTAAAGCTTGTTCATTGTATTTTGCTAGTGCCAAAGATAAAAGACCACGCAAAGCTGAGATATCATATTACAGCGTCATTGAGGACATATGGGAAATGGACTATACAAATTTTCGAGTTCCTATATTTAGGTGTAATTGGGTTGACAACAACAAAGGAGTTTTAGTGGATGAGTTGGGTTTCAAATTGGTGAATTTTGAAAAGATTGGTTTCAAAGATGAGCCATTCATCATGGCAGACCAAGCAAAACAAGTATTTTATATTGATGACCCGGCAAATAAAAATTGGTCTGTCATTCTTAATGGAAAAAGACAGTTTACTGTAGATCCTATAAATGAAGAAGAATACTACGAAAAGTATGATGATTCCAGTCCATTCTCAGTTGGTTTGCCAAGTGTAAATGTTGAAGATAACACCGATGAATATTATAAACGTCAAGACCATGCTGAAGGAATTTTCCTTGACTAACAACTCAACCAATACTAAAGGCATGTATTCTTTGAATTATTTATTTTATTATCATGTATACCTTATCACTTGTGCTTTTATTATCACTTATTTTTTTTATCATGTATACTTGCAGGTTCTAAAATGGCGAGTGAAGATGAACATTCTGAGCATGAGCACCATGAGGATGGTAGTGGTGATGCTAAGAAAAGTAGAGGTCCTACATTGATGCGTAGGCTGCAGGAGCTCAGGGCTAAAGGGGATAAATTGCCAGTCCAGTTTGATATGACAGGAGCACCTGTTGGGGAACATGCTAGTGCTTTCAAGCATTACGTAGGGGCGACCACGCGCAGTAAGGTGGCAATAGATATAGAAAATTGGCATGATGTTCCTAATGCCAAAAAAGACCTCATATGGAAAGATATATCTGTGAGTGGAAGTGATATTATTTTAATATGTTTTTTATCTATTGATTCTAATTTAGTTTGTTTGGAATTAATTCCTTTTCAAAACAACATTATTAATTGCTTCTTTTGTATGTATAGGGCGTTTTTCATATAAATGAAAAAGATCATAAGAAAAGAGTGCTACAACGTTGTGGTGTACGATGGAGGGGTTTTAAGACATATCTTGTAAGGGAATTTATAAATAATCCTAAACAAAAGAAGAAAGCTATAGATGTATATATTTTTATAGATCCTGAGGTGTGGGAAAGATTTGTTGCAGCTAGGAGATCAAAAGAGTTTCAGGTAATAAAGATTGTGATGTATTGTATGAATATTAAATTTTATACAATTAAGGAGATGAATCTTTTTATACATGTTTGCCAAGTCTAAATTGCAATACCTCATTTTAAATGATCAGGCTATTCACCAGGCTCAAAAGGAAAGACGGGCTAAAAATGTGCATGACCATCGCTTGGGGCCCGATGGTTATGCCTTCCACCGCCAACTACAAGAGAAGCAATCCTCTTATGGAGAAGAATCTAGTACAACTCAAGTTGAGCGACCACCCCGACACATGACATGGATTGATGCTAGAAAGAATCGAGCAGGTGAAATTGTCAACCCTGCAACTAAGGAGGTGGCACAAAAGATGGTAGGTTTATCCCAACTAAGTATTTATATCTAATTGATATTGTGATTTAATATTTTTATTAACTATGAATAGATTGATCTCCACGAGCAAAGGAAGGAAGGAAAGTTCATCCCAACTGGCTACATGGATGAACTAGTAGTTGCTCTTGGTACGAAGGAGCATCCTGGCCGTGTTTTGGGATTAGGAGCTGGCATAGGATTCAAGTCTTATTTTGGCCCTTCACAATCTAAAAGAGGTCGTATAGGAGGTCTTACACAAGAGGATATTGAAGCATTAGTAGCGCAGAAAGTAAAAGAAATAATGTCTTCATTTCAGCCTACTCAACCTTCTCAACCTATTCATACTGCGCGTCTCTCAAGTGATGAGGTACAAGCCCATACTCCAGTTGTAGAAGGTCATGGGAGCACTCCCGATGACCCACCACAACAATCTGCAGTAAGTTTTTGTTCTATATGTTGTGTTATTAGTATGATAAATATATGATAATATATATAGTTGTAACATGTATCTATTCTACTGTTTCTTATATAACTTATATTATTTCAATCTAGGTTGGTATGAACTATAAACTTGCAGTGGAGGTTCCAGAATATAATGTTGTGGCAGTGGGCAAGGTGTACAAACTTGGTGGTACATTGCATTGCCAACAAATTACTGATGACATTTGCCATGTGTCCATCCATCTTGTGTATGACGGAATGGGGGACAAACCACTACCCATACCTAATCCTGAATATAGTACAGTTGAAGAAGCTGAGGGTGCTATGGTGGGTTGGCCTAGACACTTGGTTATCAATGACAATGTATACCTTATTTCTACCATATTTTTCATATTTGACTGCATATATGAACTCGTGTAATATAAGTATGTAATTTAATTAACAGGTTTGTAAACCAAAAAGTAAAAATTCTACTAGTCGTCCTCCTATGCCCAAGCCATCTTTCATTCCTGAAGCTACATTCGATGAATTGGGAAGCAAATATAAATGTTTGTGTCGATACTTAGCCAACCAAAGCTCATGATTACAAATGTTGGTCAATTTAACAGAAGATGCAGTTGGGAGGGATTTTGAGAATTTATTTTTTCTTGATGATATTATAGAGGTGTTCCAGTATGATTGGCTAAATACTTCGGTAATAGAAGTATGGATAAGGTAATGATCTATCAATTTATATATCAAATTCCAATACACATTTTTAGCTTAGTTCTATATATGGAAATAATTACAAATGTTTTAGAGACATTTATATACTGAGATCACAAAATTTGATATGAAGAATGTTGGATTCTTAGTTCCTTCAATCACTAGTCAAGTGGAGATAAATTTTGAGGATGTGAATGAGTACTTTTCTACTGCATTCAAATATTTTGCTAGTGAAGGGAAGGAAATTATCCTAATTCCTTTTAACGTGCAGTAAGTATTATTATTCAATATAATTTTAATAATGAATAAAATTATTTATTTTAATGTTTGTTTTATTATTACTCAGAGGTAGACATTGGGAATTAGTGGTGATTGCCCCTAAATTGATGACTCTTTATTATCTTGACCCAATGGGTAAAACAACAAGGAGTCACAAACTAAAATTGCCAGCTATGAAGTAAGTATAAATTTAGTCAATGCTTCAACATGATATTTCTATTTAGAATTTCTATTTTACCAACTATTATTTAATTGATAGGGGTATAAAGGCTTTTCGTGATGCTGGAGGACAAATACCAACAAAATTAAAGACATTGACTTTAAAAAATGTCAAGGTAGCTGCTTTGACAACTGCTTAGTCTTATATGTATTGATTTTCAATTCTAATATGTCAACTCTTATAGTGTTATCTCAACTGCTGTTTATAGTAGTTTACTAACATTAAGTATAATTCGTTATTTGTAGTGTCCTATGCAAAATAATGACTGGGCTTGTGGCTACTATGTAATGAAATATATGCAAGCTATTGTCAAACAAGCATCACATGACATTCAGACTATAAGTCAGGTATTAAAGAATAACATCATAAATTTACAAGTGATTGTAGTCATTTTATAAAATATTAGCATGTGCATTTTCTGTTACAGATCTTTACAACTCAGCCTTACACCCTTGTGGACTTGAATGAATTCCGAGAAGAGTGGTCAGATTCTTTTCTAAATGAAGTCAATATAGCATTGGATTAAATATGTCAGCTCCATTTATGTATGTGGTTTGAGTACCCTTTCATATTTACTTTTGTATATGATTAATATCATCTCAGACTTGCAATCTATCATTTTGTAAATTTTTATGTGATTATGAATCATTTTTGTCATGAATGTGTGGTTTTGAATGGTGACGGTTGAGCATCAATGCTCCCCTCTCCCAGAATATATGAATCTTCTTGTTCTTCTATTCTATTTCATTTTCTGTAGAATTTTTTTTAAAAAAATCGTAACTTCTAGCGTCGGTTTTTTAAATAACCGACCCTAAAGATTGAATGACCACTTCAGTGTGATCCTCAGTCGAGAACATTTTCGACCGAAATATTTTCGGTCGACAATTTTCTCGACCGAGAGAGTTTTACAGGGTCGGTTTTTTTGGAATAACTGACCCTAAAGATTGAATAAACACTTCAGAGTAATCTTCGGTCGACAAATTTCTCGACCGAGGATTACTCTGAAGTCTTTATTCAATCTTTAGGGTCGGTTATTCCAAACAAAACTGACCCTGTAAACTCTCGGTCGAGAAAATTGTCGACCGAAATATTTTCGGTCGGAAATGTTCTCGACCGAGGATCACACTGAAGTGATCATTCAATCTTTAGGGTCAGCTATTCCAAAAAAACCAACCCTGTAAAACTCTCTCGGTCGAAAAAATTGTCAACCGAAAATATTTCGGTCAAATATTTTCTCGACCGAGGATCACACTAAAGTGGTCATTCAATCTTTAGGGTCGGTTATTTCAAAAAAACCGACCCTGTAAATGATATCGGTTGAGAAAATTGTCGACCGAGATCGTTACAGGGTCGGCTTTTTTGGAATAACGGACGCTATAGAGCAAATTCTGTAGAGCAAATTCTCGCCTGGGTCAGTGTTTTGCGTCGGTGTTTACTCTGTAAGGTCGGTTTTATTTGGTCAAATAAACCGACGCTATAGAACAAATTCTATAGCGACGGCCACTTAGGCGTCGGTTATAAAGTGACGCTGCAGGCTTAAAAAAACTGACGCTACAGACCATTACTGTACTAGTGATGGGAGTCCGACTGATCGGTTCTTAGCTTCTAATGGGGCGAGATTAGGAGATCCCTTGTCTCCTTATTTATTTTCCATTGCAATGCAATGTCTAACCACGATTACTAATTCAAGAGTGAAAAGTGGGAAGCTTAAGCCTCTATGTGCTTATGAGAAGGTGGATATCTATCACATAATTTTATTTGACGATCTTTTATTCTTCTCTAAAGTAGACGATCAGAATGCTACTTGCATGAAGGGTATTCTGGATACCTTTTGTAAAGTCTCGGGGTTGAAGCTTAACAATGATAAGAGTCAAGTCTTCTTAAGCAAAGGTGTTCAAGATAATAATATCTCTGATATATTGAGTATAGATGTGTGTTCACTTCTAATGCAATACCTGGGAGTCCCTTTGTTTACTAGTCGCCTAATGAAGGATACATGTGCTCCTATAATTGACAAAGTCAGAAGGAGACTTGATTCCTGGAAAGGTCGCCTGTTGTCCCAAGCTAGGAGATTGGAGTTGATTATCTCCACTCTTTCTACGTATAATATCTTTCAATCTCCAACCATTCCTTTACCTAAATATGTTATCAAGCTAGTGTATTGAGAAACAAATGAGAGATTTTTTATGGAATTTAAGAAACATCTGGTGGACTCCTTAAAAATTTATGGAAAATTTCTTCTGAGAATGAAAAATTATGGATTATTTGGCTTCATGAGAGGTATGTTAAGGAAGAATCTGTTTGATATGTGGAAGTCAAGACCAATTCTTCTTGGCTTTGGAGAAGATTGCTTGGTCTGAGAGAAAATATCCTTAAGGAAATCGAGCTCTGCGTGGGTAATGGTGATCATTTCCTACTTTGGAGGGATCCATGGCTCAAAGGAAGAGGAAACTCATTGATGTTGTCAATCCTCATTTAATTTATAGACCGGGGAAAGGTCGAAACGACTTGGTCAATTGTTGTGTGGTGAATGATGGTTGGTTTTGTCATGGATTTAGAGATGTTGAAGCTCTTTTAGCTGTGTTGATGGAACAAAAATCCCCTTTGAAAAATTCTAACTGTATTCTTCATAATGACAAACATGTTTCAGTCTAAAAGATGGATGGAACATTGCATATGTGGCAAAAAGTAGCTTGGGAAAGTGGATATGGTCTGATGGAATTTCACACAGATGTTTTTTAGTTTTATGGAAGATGTTTTTGAAGAAGTTACCTACTATAAACTATCTCCAAAGGGCGGGTTTCCAATTTGTTTCAAGATATTGTTTATGCCTTTCTGAAGATGAAAGTTGTGATCAATTTCTCTTCAATTGTCAATATGCTAAGCAGATATGGAATATGTTCTATATTAAGAGTGGACATCGCCTAAATACTCCTAAAGACTTGTTAAATCTAAGGAAGGAGAACAAGGTACTGGCAGCCTAGATCACCTACTTGTTGTGGAGAGAAAGAAATGGGAGAATTTTTAGGGAGATATTAGAGATACATAGGATATATGGAAAGCCTGCATTAGTGAAATAGATATTATGTATAGTTAATGTTGTACAATTTTCTATTTTCTCTATTTATACGGTTCATGTTATTCTCTGCAATTATTGAAACGCTACTTTCTATTAGTAACGAGGCACACCACCTTTTTTGTACAGTCCGTGGTTACTCTCTTTAATAACTGAAATGCTACTTTTGATTAGTAAAGAGGCACAAAAGCGTGTATGCTTACCAAAAAATATATTTGGTAAACTGCAGTTAGAGGACACATGCCAAAGGGCACACAATAAGGTGCGCTGCATTCCGAATTAGGCTGATATTATCACCAGTTTCGACAAACACCTGGGCTGATGTCGCCAGAAAGTCCCCTAATATTCTGCCCGACGAGCCGTCTACTGGACTAACTTACACCATTCTATAGTCAATTGACATGTCTTGTTCCCCTCCCAATAATTTCAAGCACAACTAAAAACTTTGTATTTAAAATATAATATGAATCCAATATATTATTATTTTTTAAATGTTAAGTGTAACTGTAAACTAAACGACCACATTCCAAGTATCCATCTACATGTCTAGACATTATTTATATCGAAGAAAACACATCTGTGTGTACAATTATATAAGTAATCAATTAATATCACAATGAAGTCACAAAGGAATGATTAAAAGTTGAAAAAAGAAAAAAATCAAGCAGCAGGAGGACAAAGGAATCTATATCCCTATAACAAAGCAAAGTCTTCCAGTCTGTTTGCTAGGTCATGGGACCAGGCTGGTTGCCTGCTTAAAATTTTTTTAATAAACTTTTTTTAATACATGTTTGTATTGTTATATTCAGTTGTCTAAGTGTCTACTTATCTTGCTATTTTTTTTTACATTTTCGTTAGTCATACCTTCACGGCGGGCAAGGCTTAATTGGATAAACATGAGAAATGAGTACTCAAAACTTGGATATGCAATTGGATAAATATGAAAAATTTATATATCTTTAGAGAATATTATCCAGCTACTCGACTGTGTGCATCTTTTTTACTAGTTGTCGAGTTGCTCGTTTAATTCTAGCAACATGTTTGTGTGTCTATCCTTACATGTTGAAGGGAGCCAGCTAACTATTTGGTTGATTAAATCTCTCTTATTGGGTGTAATAAATTATTATAAAAAATATAGTACTGATAATGAGCCTAACAACCAAAAAAACTGAACATATAAAGTCTTTTGCACTTTGTCACATTCTATATGCATCTTTTAACAACACGTATGCATATTTTATATAGCATTTTATATGACATTGTAGGTTGCAGGGAGTCACACAACAATTGATCAAATTATTCTCTTTTTAAAGACTGTATGAAAAAATATTTTTTATATATTAGCAATAAGAAGGTTTATATTAAAAAAAATGGCAACAAAAAGGCATATACTTGAATAGGAGAGCGTGTGTAGTTTTAATAATCACAAATCACAGATTGGAGGGACCAGGCTGCTTGTCTGCTTAAACTTTTTTTTTCTTCTATATCCCTATAACAAAGCAAAGTCTTCCAGTCTCTCTGCTAGCTCATGAGACCAGGCTGGTTGCCTGCTTAATTTTTTTTAATACACGTTTGTATTGTTATATTCAGTCGTCTAAGTGTCTGCTTATCCTGCTATTTTTGCATTTTAATTAGTCATACCTTGACGACAGGAAAGGCTTAATTGGATAAATATGAGAAATGAGTACTCAAAACTTGGATGTGCAACTGGATAAATATGAAAAAATTATATATCTTTAGAGAATATTATCCAACTACTCGATTGTGTGCATCTTTTTTACTAGTTGTCGAGTTGTTCGTTTAATTCTAGCAACTTGTTTGTGTGTCTATCCTTACAGGTTGAAGGGAGCCAACTAACTGTTTGATTGATTAAGTCTCTCTTATTGGGTGTAATAAATTATTATAAAAAATATAGTACTGACAATGAGCCTAACAACTAAAAAAATTGAATATCTAAATTTTTGCACTTTGTCATATTCTGTATGCATCTTTTAGCAGCACATATGCATATTTTATATAACATTTTATATGACATTGTAGTTTGCAGGGAGTCACACAACAATTGATCGAATTATTCTCTTTTTAAAGATTGTATGAAAATTATTTGTTATATATTAGCAATAAGAAGGTATATGTTTAAAAAAATTAGCAACAAGAAGACATATACTCGAATAGGAGAGCGTGTGTAGCTTTAATAATCACAAATCATAGATGGGAGGGGTTCAGTTGGTAATTAATCATGTTATTATCTTTTAGTGAGTTGTGAGTATTAGTTACATAATTTTTTATAACAAAGTCAATTTTGGTTATCACACATAAATGTTGGAGGATAAGTTATTTTGAGTATTATATATATATATATATTTAGACTAGAAATAATTTTGATAATCAAATGAATCGATTTATTCTCTTTCGATGAGTTGTGGGTATTAGTACATAATTTTTTGGAGTACATACAAATTTGATAATTACAAATACATGTTGGAGGGAGTCTTAATGGAGCTCTTCTCGTTTAGTTTGTTATATTTAAATTATTTTAAATATATATTAATAGTTTTCTAGAGTATAAGAAATTCAGATAACTAAATGAATCGAATTATTCTCTTTTGGTGAGTTGTGAGTATTGTTACATACCTTTTTAGAGTAGATAAATTTTGATAATCCAACATATGTGTTGGAATGAGTCAATTAGACAGTTGATTGATTTCTTCTCTTTTACTGTGTTATATTTAAATTGTTATAAATACAATATATATAAATTTTTAGAGCATTGATAATTGCAGCAATCACATCAATCAGTCATACTCTTTTAATGAGTTGTGAGTATTAGTTACATTTTAGGAGCAGAGACAATTTTGATAGTGACACATGCATGTTGAAGGGAGTCTACCAGATAGTTTATTGAGGCCTCCTCTTTAAGTGTGTTCTATTTAGGTTATTGTTAGTACTACACACATAGTTTTTTATAGCGTAACTAATTCCAGTAGTCATATGAATCGAGTTATTTTCTTTAAGTGAGCTGTGAGTATTAATTACATACTTTCGCAACAGAGACAATTTGGTAACCACAAATACATGTCAGAGGGAGTTAGTCGGACAGTTAATCAGTTTCTTCTCTTATAGTGTTTATACTTAAATTATATCTTTTTATAGAGTAAAATAATTTTAATAATAACATGCTACAAATGGAAAGAATTTGTCTAGAGGTTAATCACGAATTGACATATTCTCAAAGAGGGGATCATGTATAATTCTAATAACGACACGCTACGTCTCTTAAAAAATTATTGAATTATTATATTTATATGTTTATCCAATTGGATAATTTTATTGATTAATTTAATTGTGTAACACGTACTTAACACATGTCTTCCTACTTGTAAAAAAAAAAAAAAGAACCAAGCCGTTAACTCTTAAACGGTGTTGACAGATGAGGTCGCTGTGTAGGAGTTTGCAAAACTGAGAGGTATACTACAAATTTGCGATAGTTGAGGAGGATAATAGGAAAAAGCTCTTAAAAATACTCCAATTTCTAATTCAGAACCCGCGACTCTGCCGTCCTCTTTGCCGTCGTAGGTCTTCTTCACGCCGGCAGTTTCTGCCGCAGCGGCCACCAGCGGCACGAGTACAGGCCGTCGGCTGTAGGAGCCGCATACTCCGCTCCTACCACCATTCACGCAGACGGTAAGTTCTTATCCTCACTCCAGTTCTCCACTTCTCTCCCTCCTCAATCCGTCACCCGCTTCTGCCCCGCACCCTCCAATCATTAGGTACTCTTTACCGTTTCTCCAATTCTTTTGTCGCTGATACCAGTCGGTGGTGGAGGGGTGATTTAAAACTATCAGCCTGCGGCGAAGACCCGTAGGGGTGCCAAAAGATCCCGGCTGAACCTGGTCTTGCACAGGCAAGGAAGGAGATGATCCTTCAAAACAAATTGCATGCAGTCAAACGATACCTTTCTGGACTAGGGCGGTATATACACCTAGTGCCCTCTGTTATTTGTCACACCCTGCTGGTAGCCTGGTCCAGAGGAACGCAGCTACAACAGCCAATGACCGAGGAATCTGCCAGGTGGTGCGCCTGCCTAACGCCTTCTGCTGTCCTTGGCTCATCCGCAATTGTTTGCTGTTTCTGCAGCATAGTGGTGCTATGTGCCAGCTTTCCTAAGTGGTCTCGGTGTGTATCTTTGGCGTACTGTATCCGCCTCATCATCAGACGATGACCACGGCTCACCCAAGGCAGTGTTTATTAAACATATTGTCCTGATGCGTTTTTGTGCTTAATTGATTGGAAGCGCTTAGTTGTAACCTGTGTTGCCGTGAGATTGGAGCAACTCACCCAGGGCTGGTATCAGTGCTGCACTTGACATATGATAAAATTGACGTAGTGATGGCTATTAAGTGTTGAGGAATGCCAAGATGTATTGTGCCAGTGGCCCATGTGAGGCAGGCGTATCAGTTCTCTTGGGCCATCAAACTTAGCAAGTTAACAGCAGAGGCTTTGCCATGCGCATGTACCTCAACAAACCCAGCTTCCCTTGAGGAACTTGGTTAACTAGCCAAGTTTGGCATAGAGGGCACAGGGTGTCAAAACCGTCTTGGTTGAAGTTAGTTGAAAGGAGAGCTTATCATGGCCCTATAGCGAGACGGCGTTGGCTTTTGGATCCACCAAGCTTGGTTTACACTCTATGCCATGGTACGGAAGGAGTTTAGAGATCGACTTCTGCTGTATTGGGTTGTGGATCCTCTGCTCAAGCAGGCACTTGATGCTTTGCTGGTATGTGATTCATGGATTAAGATCCCAGCAAGCTTGCCATTTGTTAATGGCAGTGATGATGGCAATCAGGACTTTGGTGATACGTGAAAGGCCGGTTTGTTGTGGGCATCATTCTGATCGTTCTGAAAACCGATATGCGTTCACGGGTGGCATACTTGTTAAGGCGGCAAGGCATTGCTTTTGGCAACTAAGTTGTAGTACACATGTACCAATGTATATACATGTTTTTTTATGAATTCCATTGACATTTCCTGCCTTGTATACCTCTATTTTATGGTAATATATGTGGGCATACACATAATATAGGTTATTCTCTTATATATACTTTCTTTATGGTACGAAAACATGATTGAGTTACGTTTCTAATATTTTATAATTATCATATCTGCCGATACAATAAGAAAACTATTTCTGAATAATGTAAGAGATAGATAATCAATAAATAATTTAAAATCTATTGTCACGTCAGCTAATGTTGTCTATCTTATCATATATTTACAACCCCAAAAAACAAAATAATTAATTTGAAGGAAAGAAACACAAACCAGGGAACTTGCAAAAAGAGTAATCGGTCCCAAGTACTGATATTTGGCACATTATATAGAAAATAATACATAGATTGAACACTAGGATGATATGAAAAACATTAAAAGCCATTAGCATGACGTAGGAGCTGCAAAATAACCCAAGGCTCTACTGAGGCGTGTCCATGCACACACCTTAACAAGTATCATGGACGGGGAGTGTGCCACATAGAGTACATGTAAACTAAGCAGATTGCAACATGGATGAGTATGTGGTTTTGAAAGTTTTTAAATATTAATGACATAATAATAAAATGATACATTAAGCTCATCAGATGATGTAACTATATTGTAAAAAAGACAACGATATATATTGAAATGTGAACATATAAAGATACATGTATAGTATGTTAATATATGTGTGTATATGATATATACTTGAATTGTGAGTTATATACCGATCTACAAGAACAAAGGAGATGTTCATAGTTGCACAAACTTCAGAGGTATCAAGTTGATGAGTCACACTATGAAGCTTTCGAAGAGGATTATTGAGCAAAGGGTAAGATTGATTACACATGTATTAGACAACCAGTTTGGTTTTATGTCGGGAAGATCAACAACTGATGCTATTTTTTTTGATAAAGAGGCTTATGGAGCAGTACAGAGAAACAAAAGAGATCTTCATATGGTGTTTATTGATATAGAAAAGGCCTATGATCTTGTACTCATGGAAGTGTTATGGAGGGTTTTACATAAAAAGGGTGTGTCTGTCCAATACAATGACCTAATTAAAGACATGTATGATGGCTCCACTACAAATGTTAGGACTCTTGGAGGAGAGACACAAACTTTTCCTATCACCGTTGGGGTACATCAAGGATCGACACTCAACCCTTATTTATTTGTTCTTGTTATGGATGAG
Source organism: Alisma plantago-aquatica (assembly GCA_963693085.1). Taxonomy (NCBI): domain Eukaryota; kingdom Viridiplantae; phylum Streptophyta; class Magnoliopsida; order Alismatales; family Alismataceae; genus Alisma; species Alisma plantago-aquatica. The sequence continues at coordinate 880,122,476 of OY856411.1, forward strand.
TTGACAAAGCACGTTCAAGATAATATCTCTTGATGCATGTTATTTGCTGATGATATTGTACTGATTGATGAAAGAAAAGAAATTTTGAATGACAAAGTTGAACTTTGGAGAAATGCATTGCAATCTAGTGGATTTATGGCCAGTAGAAGCAAAACTGAATATATGTATTGCAATTTTAGCCAATCTAGAATTGTGAATGGTCGGGTCAAGTTGGATGGAATGAATGTACAAATATGTGATAAGTTTCATTACTTGGGCTCTATTATTGAAAGGGAGGTGAGGGTGAGGTTCAAGATGATGTTTGTCACATGATCACAACAAGATGGTTGAAGTGGAGGAGTGCAACTGGAGTAGTATGTGACAAGAAGATCCATCTCAGATCATAAAGCAAGTTTTACAGAACAACTATACGACCAACCATGCTATATAGGAGTGAATGTTGGGCAATGAAGAAAACAAGGTCTCGACTAGATGAATGTGGCCGAGATGCGTATGTTGAGATGGATGTGCGGGATAACTAGAAAAGATCGTTCGAGGAATGACTATATCAAAAACAAAGTGCGGGTGGTGAGCATCGAGGACAAGTTGCGTGAAGGCCGTCTAAGATGGTATACATAAACATATTAACGTATACACACATATAAATATGTGTATAATATATGTATGCATATATTTGAGCATATCAAAATGAATACATGTGAGTGGAAATGTGTGTGTATTGGTTTAAGTGGTAGGCTTTTCAAAAAGTAGTGTTTATTCACCCACTTAATCGTTCAAGCGGCCCATGACCATTTATTGGGCCGAGTACATATTTGTTGTACAACTGGGGGTGCTTAATTATAAGCGAGTACATATATAGCTGCTCCGACCAATTTCCCAAACAGTGGTTTGTGACAAGGATGTGTACTTTTTTACCTGGTAAAGTACCATAACAAATGTGGTTTTCTGTCTTTTAGGTTATAGCAAGATTATATTGTGATCAACTGATTATAGATGTTGTAGTCATATTGTACATGTTTCCCGCTTAGGTGCGCCAAGGTGGCCGCCAGGCAATAAGTTGCCCCACAAAGTTGCACCTTAACTTGACCCTTGAATATTAGCCTCTTGAGTGTTTTTATGGGTCCCTAGGTCTCAGTGAATTAAAAAACGGCCCAGGCGGCCGCTTAATCGGCCATGACCCTCATCCGCTTAATTTTAGCCCCTAAGCACTCGGTTAATCGCCCGCTTTTTGCCCGCCTCACCCACTTTTTGCCCGCTTTTTTCCCGCTTTTGTTTAAAAATCCTAATGTAAGCATCTAACATTAATTAATTACATAGTCCAAGCAGTGTTGACTATAATATATGAAACTTGTATACATTAAATGTTCTATGATATAGCTAGTCCTAATTTAGAATGCATACTTTGTGTGTAATTGGGTACTGCTGTAATGCATCTAAGTAAATATCATATTGCTCTATTATACTTCTAATGCACGATTAGTTTTACTGATTTCCTTGCTGCTTTCAGTGATTAATGATTGGTACTACTGGTTAGTATTACTTTAGTGATTACTTTAATTCAATAATTCATAGTTTGTTATTTACAATTACTGATCTGCTTGCTGATTTTAGTGATTAGAGATACTGATTAATAGTAAAGTATTGATGAATACTTAGTTAATTACTGATTAGATATGTGTAGAAGTTCCTTATAAATATATTTTTATATACACATACATGTAATTTTGTATAAAAATATATAAAATTTTGACACCCGCTTTTTAAAAAATCGCCCGCCTACCGCTTAATCGGTTACAGGGTGCTGTCCGCACGCCTCCCGCTTCCCGCTTTCTGATACCTTGCTAGGCCTTTAAATGGGTATTAATGCTCTTTAATAGGGTCATAGTGTCCAATTTTTTTCTTTTCAATGTTGGATTGGAATATACGTTTATTGCAATGAAGCATGGATACTCCAAAGCAGGTGCCGTGCCCGTATCCAATACGCATCCAATACCAATACTCCGTGGATACTCCAGGATACGTATCAGATACTCTTAAGCCGTATCCATATTGTATCCGGGACGTATCCAGTTGGTAAAAACTAAAAAAAAAAGCTGGGTATGGCCTGGCTCAGTTAGCACCCCACACCAACTCCTATCTCAACCCTCTCTAAGTAGCAGTTAGCAGCAAGGCTATCACAGTTGCTTCCTTGAAGTCAGTTCGAGGTTAGTTACCATTTCCCTTGCTAAAAGCCATCTTCCTTCTTCTCTTCATTATTTCTACCTCCTTCGTTTTTTGAGATTTCTCTTTTTAAACGAATTTCCATATGTAGTCATGATTTTTTACTTGTTCTTTATTGCAAACCAGTTCATTCACCTTTACATGGTACTTGTAGGTGCTTTTCCTTGGTGAGTTGCAAGTTTTATGCACGTTGATGTCCTCCACATTCTCTGAAAGGCTTCAATTTAGTATTGTTGGTTAATGTGCCTCTTGTTTGAGTGACTAAATCCAGTGTGGTTTATTTCAGATTTCTATCTAGACAATATCTGTTTCATCTCCTTTAACGATAAACATTGCATCCCTAGCCTTTCGTCTCCCTAGCCTTTCGTCTCCCCCTTATGAAGCACCGATACTCTAAATTAGGTGTCCTACCAATACCGAACACACATTTGATACTGATACTCCCTATGTACGTACCATACACTTCTTAAGCCATATCCAATTTTTTTTATTAGTAGGATGCGACCTCAGTGTAGCTTGGATACGACCAATCCATTTAGCAGCCAAGGGAGCACACTCTCTTGTGATTTCTCAAAATCCCAATACCCTGTGACTCCCCAACTCTAGACTCTGCCCTCATATATTGTGATTTGAGAATGAAATTGGATTGTCTTGGTTTAATTTTTTAAAGAAATTGGTTTTTTTTGTTAATATTTATAATAAACCTTAAAAAAACTGCCGTATCCACTCCGTACCCGTAGCTTATATTTTCAAAAGTTGTCGTAACCCGTACCCGTATCCATACACGTATTCATATATGTGCTTCCTATGTTTATTGTTAAGCATATCAATATGTCCCTTTGCTGACTTGCCTTAATATGCAGTGTACACCTTGAACAATGTCTATGTTGAGGACCTAATTTTCATTTACTAGGGATTATTTGCAATGTAAAGTTTATAATACTAATATTAGAGGTCCTCTTGCATATCTTGAGTGCCCTGAAATGCTCACATGTCTACAAAAATATGTATAAAGTCTTGTAAGGGTGGAAATTAAGTAAAATAACATGTGGTTGCCTATGCTAAGGGAAATTTTATCATATTAGGGCTATTGTTGCAATATAAAAGTTTTTTGTACCTATATAATCTTGTCTTGCCAAATATAGACACCCTAAATACTTATACAAATCATGAAAATGTGCTTTGATTATGTTTATACTTGTTTTGGGACAATTTGGGGATAAACCGTAATATATATCCATATGTCTATTTAGAACCATAATAATGTCTATTCATGTATGGATATAACCACATAAAAATATCTACATGAAAGGAAAAATATACATGATACACATCTACAATGTTGGGACCCTTTTCCAAAACCCAACCTGTTTGTGAAATGCTATAGTTTCAAAATCCAGAAAACGCATATTTTATGTTTGGTTTGCTGGATATATATATATATATATAGAGTCAGGCTAGAATACACTCGAGTGTACGGATCGCACGAATACACTCAAGTGTGTTTGCATATCAAGACTATTTTTTGCAAAATGTAAACCGTTGATCTTCACCGTCATACTATAACTAGGCTACATACAAATTTTGAGCCCATTTGGATGAGTGTAAGTCACTCATCCAAGGGCAACAAAATCGACGCGTGAAACTAATTTGAAATGCATAATTTTTGCGGTCTTCATAACATGAGCTGTATATATCCAAATGTGCTCAAATTTTGCGTATGAATTGTTCACGAGATGTTTAAGAAGATCAACGGATTAGATTTAAAAAAAAATATTGCATCATGAAAAACTACTTGAGTGTATTCCGCTCCGGATACACTCGAGTGTATTCTAGCCTGACTCTCTCTCTCTCTCTCTCTATATATATATATATATATATATATATATACATACACACACATATGTTTACATATATATACACACATATACATATATATACATACATATGTATATGTGTATGTGTGTGTATACACACACACACACACTCACACACACATACGCGCGCGCACACACACACACACACACACACACACACCCCTTCATTTGTGATGATTGCAAAACTCAACATAATGTATATCAGAAACCACCTCAATCTGATATTCATAGATCATCCTGTGAAAGAAGATGTATATTTTTTAATCAACGGTAAGTTACATAAATTGCAGAAACCATTGAAGATAATATTGCTATATCTCATGATTTATAGAGATATGATTTTAATTTTTTAAACACATCTAATCCCGACAATCTTGATTCAATCTGTATGGTTGGATTTAATTAAAAGATTCTATAGATGCCATTCTAATGGCCGGTACACATAAATTACATGTACCGACAGGTACACACTTCCTGACTATTACACACACACACACTCACACACACAGACATATATATATATATATATATATATATATATATATATATAGAGAGAGAGAGAGAGAGAGAGAGAGAGAGAGAGGCTAGAATATACTTGAGTGTATCCAGAATCGAATACACTCAAGTAGTTTTTCATGATGCAATATCTTTTTTAAAAATCTAATCCGTTGTTCATTTTAAGCATCTTGTGAATAACTCGTGTAAAATTTGAGCCCATTTGGACATTTATAGGTCATGTTACGAAGACCACAAAAATTATACATTTCAAATTAGTTTCGTGCGTCGATTTTGTTTCCCTCGGATGAGCGACTTAGACTAATCCAAACGGGCTCAAAATTTTTATGTAGCCTAACTATAGTATGACAATGAAGATTAATGGTTTACATTTTATAAAAAAATAGTCTTGGTATGCAAACACAACTTGAGTGTAGCGTGTGATCCGTACACTCGAGTGTATTCTAGCCCGACTCTCTCTCTCTCTCTCTCTATATATATATATATATATCGAGTGCTGCTATGGTGAGAGAATGAGAGCCCTTTGGATAACAAAAAGGTTTGGGAGTGTTTCCAAAATCTAACTGAATGAATGGAAAAATTATATTTGCCTATACCTCCACACAAGAAATTTCTCAATCAGACATCATTGGTTTGTCCATCTATACAATTTATGTCTTTTGCATCTAATAGTCGGACTAAACTCGACATGGAATATTGATGTATGAAGTTAATCTATTAGCCCAGTGCGTGTGAATTCTCTTAGATAGATGGATTAATCTTTCAGTCTGTATGGTTGGATCATGATTAGCATGTCACCTGGATGAGTTATTCAAAGGTCTCATGCTCTTACCATCCTGGGACACTCAGTGTAGTGGACCGATCTCTATCTCTATAAGAAATGTATTTCATATAATATATATAGGGTAGCAATCTAGTGAGAAACAAGTTATGGTGAGAGAGACATTTAAACAACTAAAATTTTTAAGTTTGTTACCAAAATACAACCGCAAGATGGAAAGACCATTACTTAGTTTTTCTATACACAAAAAAAATCATTCCCCTGGGCATCTTTTACTTGTTCATCTATACAATCTACATTTTTTACATCCAACGGTCAGCCTGAAACCCGATAGAGAGCCTTGACTAGTATCCTGCTGCTATGCATGATGTAGATGTCTTATGATGACAAACATTTGATAGGGAGGTAAATATAATGGTATACTTCTAATCCCCATGGTTGGATTATGAAGAACTGATTAGTATAAAGATTTATTCAAATTCCTCACTTTCTAACCAAGATTTGCCTCTCCCTAGATCGTTGTCCCATATCCACTTCCATATATACTTGAATAAATCTAACTATATATACTGTTTATCATCTTTGCAATGCTCTACTACATAGGGCACGTTTGGTCAGCAGGATTGTAAAATTCCTGCATTTTTTCCATCCTGTTTGTGAAATACTGAAATGTTGCAGCCTCAAAATCCAACAAAGGCAAATATTATGTTTGGTTTGCTGGCGAGTTTATTTTTTTTCTTGGTCCGTTGGCAAGCGCAAGTTGGATGTTGGCGTCGGGGAGAATTTGAGTGCAGACCAAAATGCGGGATTCCTATTATGTCTAAAAATTCCGGGATTTGTTCCATTTTCTCAATCCGGTAAACCAAACATAAATTTGTAAAAAATGGATTCCAAAATACAATCAAATACGACAAAATTTGGATAGCTAAACATGCCCATAGTCAATCATTTACATTTGATTGGACCAACCCTTTAGATTATGTCTTTGAATATTCATCTCAATCTGATATTTGTGGATCATCCGATGAGAGAAGTTGTATATATATTCTAATTTAACAATATGGTGCAGAATTTGCAGATTTCCTTGAGTAGTTTGTAATTATATCTCGTGCTATATATTGGATATTATTGGAAATTGTTAAAAGGACTCTAATCTAAACCATGTTCTTCCAGTCCGAATGTTTGGATTTAGCTCACAATTTCTGAATTTGAGGTCTGGTGGCTGGTATATATAGCTTACATGTATGGGGTAGTACATGCTTCCTGAACTATATAGGAAAAACAGCCTGAAAAATAAAAGAATTATGACGCTAGGTGCACGAAAGTGCCAAGCTGCCCAGCCTTTGCGTCATGGCCCGTTACCACCTTAACAAGTATGATGATGATTCATCTATTGTTTGCCATCATTGAATTGAAAAACATTCGTGCGAAACCTGACATGTAGCCATTTTGGAGTGGTTGTGATTAATTAATCTCCTCTTTATATGCCCACATGGAAAAGTCCGTTTCTAGGAAAAGACAACCCCTAGTTGATAACAAGGGAAAAAGATCCACTCTGATTCTAGGGTCATCTACACACAGCATGCGCCTGAGGTACCGTTTAAGGTCCAGCTGCATGTCACTTGCAAATAGTCCAATGCTTATGGTGCTTGGTTTATCCTCTGTACTTCCTCTGTAAAATTTTTTGAAAGTTCTTATAGTGGTCACTGACTGAGCCATTGCATTTAGTTCAGATTCTGTTCTTGGGTTTAGTGGCCGTTTAATTTTTGACACTCCTAATCATTTATAAAGTTTTTAATATGCAATTGATGGATCTCTGATTTTACACAGATTGGTTATACCTTCAGTTTCCAAAACGGTGCTTAGACCTCGATCTAATCAATTTTGAACAGTACTCGAGTTGTTTTTCAGAATGGTATGCTGTATTTTACATTTATCTTCTTGTTACTTATGAATTGTCCATAATGTTGCGTAATTACTCGTAATGATTTCCGTTACTGTGTTTCTAATTAGGTGGCTTTCTTTGAGATACTAGACTTCTTTACTGAAATTTAAATGTTCCTAGCTTCCAAAGTAAATGGGTGTTATGCAAACTAATGACTATGTATGGATTTGCTTTATTAGAGATGACAAATAGGGTGTATATGGTGTCTTAGTACTTGTTATCTCTTTATGAAAAGTCCTGTCACTGATGCTGAGAATTCAACATCTTTATATTTATCGTCTTGTAGATCCTGGTTTTATGTTTTTCTGTTCATGTCAGATTTTGCAATAAACAGAGTCATATGACAATGACAGGGAGCATAGCTCTTTGTTACATTTTTTCTAAAGGGAACTATATCATTCTTCATATTATTGACAACACCTGATTCATAGCACATAAATGGAGTTAATTTGTCACAAGTGATGCAGTTGCTGTTGTTAAAAAAGTAATGGCAAAGCAGAGGCTACAAAATAGTCCTTGTCCGGACTGACTATATTGTGGAGGTGCATATGTTGACTAGTTTATAGGGCTAGTGCTGCAGGAGATGCTTTTCCAAGTGGCTAGCTATCTAGAGCAATTGAATGAGCGCTCTCATCTTTGGCATTCGCAGAATTATCTACCGCATCAGTCAAGCAATAGTCGCTTGCTTCAGTTCCATATTCTTTAGGCTTTAGTAATTTTTAGACTAGTAAAAATGTAGATAAAAAATGAGAAACAGTACTTGTATAGATACACAAGTAGATGCCATAAGTAAAACAGAAAGGCTTCGAGCATGCTAGTTATAACTTGGAAGCCAATTCATACATCCCACAACTAGGATCAAAATATCATATTGGTGTATCACAATCATGAATATCGATATAAATACCTATTGAATATGTCATTGCTGAATGATGTCCGTATCGGATCCTTCTTTATAGTACATGGATGGTAAAACATTAATGTCTCGATGTTGGCACTATATATGGTATGTTGCTGTATTCACAGCAAAGAACATATATGGATGTGTTCTTATCTGTTTGCATCCATATTCATGCATACGTTCGCATGTTAAAACACTGATCTTTGCAGCAAATTTACCTATGCTTATCCATGCATAGATAAATATAATATTGGACCTGTATCCATTTAACTATAAACTGACTGACCAAGGCATTCATTATATTTTGGAGATTGGTTTGCTTTTATTCATGTTTGAGACGGGAGGTACACGTATTGACTAAAACTTGGTTTAAAAAATGGTATACTGTAATCAAGGCACACCATATATTGACACTGGAATGGGGGTGAACTTCGCGTCATATAGGGTTGATCCAGTTCTCTGTTGTTGTTCTTCACTTGATTTTATTTAGTGAGAGATTTCGGGAGATTCAAGGCTTTGGTCGGAGTGATTATTATAAAAACTTCCAAGAAGAGAAAGATGCAATAAGTAGAACGGAAAGGCTTCGAGCATACTAGTTATAACTAGGAAGCCAATTTATACATCTTTACAATTAGGATCAAAATGTCATAGAGGAGTAACACAGTCATGAATATTGATACAGATAACTATAGAATGTATCATTGCTAAATTATGACCCCATTGCAGCCTTCTTTATGGTACATGGATATAAGACATTAATACCTCGATGTTGGCACCAAATATGGTATGTTGCTCATTGATGGCAAATGTGGTCGAGAACACATATGGGGTGTATTTATTTATCTCTTTGCATCCATATTCATGCATAAGTCTGCATGCTAACAACCCTGTCTTTGTAGAAAAATTACCTATGCTTATACATGCAGAGATAAATATAATATTGGACCTGTATCCGTTTAACTATAAACTGACTGACCAAGGCATTCATTATATATCGGAGATTGTTTTTCTTTTATCCATGTTTGAGACAGGATGTATGCATATTGACGAAAGCTTGATTTAGAGAATGGTTTGCTGTAATCAAGGTGCAACATATATGTTCTCAGCAGTTAACATTGGAATGGGAGTGAACACTGCCTCATATAATTCTTTGGGTTGATCCAGTTCTCTGTTTTTGTTCTTCACTTGATTTCATTTAGTGAGAAGGATTTTGGGGGGATTCAAGTCTTGGTTGGAGTGATTCTTATAACAACTTACAAAAAGGAAAAGATGCTAATAGATGGCAATAGAAACAGAGAAGGCTTACTTTGGTGTCATTCCATGAAATTTCCTTTATGTGGGGAACTCTTGTAGGTACATAGGGTCAAAGATAACCTATTTAAATAGGTGCTCATTTGGAGGGGTCGTGAGGGACTGAGTGCTAGTAAAAAAAGGAAAGTAGTTTGGGCATGAGCTATGAAGACCTGATGATGTTTGGGCAGCCATTGATGTAGGGAGTTGACTGTCAGATTGGCTTATTAAAATTTGCTGTCTAGAGGGGGCAGAGCGAGCAGGACAAGAGGTATCTTTTAGTAGCGAATGTTTCTCAAAAAAAAGTTTGTTCATTGTAATACTTTTGGCTTTTGAGGAGAATCTCATAGTCAGAAGTAGGGAATAGGGATAGCGAGTGGGTAGGCATGGGCTACCCCTACGGTCATACCTTGTCCCATTTAGAAAAAGGTCCGGAAACTCATACTCATCCATTCATAAAAATCAAATTAAAATGTCTCTTTCATATTACTTCAGCAATAACAAACATCCAGAGGGAGTTAATTCCAATAATCGTTACATATCAACTATCTAGTGAATATATTTTTCAGTTGATGAACCACACAATGCGATTGGTATATGTCAAACAAACTTAGGACAATTTTTAAATGCAATGACATTGTAGACAAATCAGCAGACTTTTGTCCAACTTTGGTAACAACTAGCAAATGAATCCAAAAGAAATGATAAAAGGATTTCTAAACTATCATGTTGAAATCCAAACTATCCCACAAAATAAATATAAGAGTACTTTCTTCTTATATCCGGTGCACATTCTACTAATCTTGTGCAGGGTTCTTCCTTCCAAAGGCTTAACTTTGAATTTGTATTCCGTGCCATTCACAAGATTACAGCCTAGGAAGCACGAACACTCCTATACAGCTTCCATGTCCGTGTCGGACACGGACACATCCCGGACATGGCCCAAAACGTTTTGGACACGGCTATGCCGTGTTCTATCCATTTCGGTCATTTTTTGCAGCCCGGATACAGCCGGACACGGCCCGGACACTTCGTGCAACAACTGGTCCAGTAGTAACCTATTTCAGAGTGTAAATTCTGGAAATACAGCCACTTCTGAGTGTTCTTGTGATTGAAAACATATAACACAACGAGATCTAATCAAAATTACAAATAAAATCTCTTAAAAAGAGTCCAAATTCAAAATCCACGATGAGTTCTATATCATGAATCACATTTTGGTCCAATAAACTAATTAAATCAGTGTGGGGAACTCAGTTATTCATTCTGAAAATCTAATGTGGTTACCTAAAAATGCAGCAGGTTTATTTGTCTACTTCATATTGTTTGTACTACACATAAACACACATATTTGCATTCATGTTTATATACAATTATACATACATGTATTATACACTCACATATGTATATATTAGAAACACAAATATCCCTCATCAGCGCCGTGTTCGTGTCCTATATTTTAGAAAATTGCTGTGTCCCGTGCCCCTGTCCGTGTTAGTGTCTGTGTCTACAAACGTGGCCATGCTTCCTTGATTACAGCTAATTTGACTTTTGATTTGAAAAGCGATTGTTTCGGCGCTTAAGTGTCCGCTTAAGCGGTTTAGCCCCATGTACCCGAGAAATCTTGCTTGAGGAAGCATTTTTTTGTAAACATGTGCCTTTTATTGCTTCAGCCTTCTTTATCCGCTTCGTGTGGCTTGCTTTATCGACCACCTATGACTGCTTAATTACTTTATGGTTTAGATGGTTCCAACTGCAATATATAGAAAAGGAAAACTGATTATTCAATGTCTTTCACATATTTCAAGCATAGTATAGTTTTTTTTTTGCAACCTATACTTGTCTACTAGTGTTGTACGTGCTACTACCAATAATCGCCTACTAAAATAAAGTGTATAACTTTATTTTAATTTACAATGTCCTATAGGACCTGTAGTGATTTTGCAAAATGCCAAAATAAGAGTATTATGTTAATATCTTGAAAGTATTGTATATTAGCAAGTGCTACGAGAGTATTGCAAATCTATACAGTACTATGTGAATCATGTTTAGTGTTTACTATGTTCTGTGTCTTATTATGCTACATTTGGCTATTTTATATAACACATAATTAAATACATATTCTTTTGGTTAATTGCAGCAATCCATTGTAGTTACCCGTAATCTAATCCAGATTATTCAGTGTGTGAGGTGTAATTAGGAGCGTTTGTCTCAATGAGGCTAGGCGTAAGCCTCAAAATATGTATAAGGTGTTCATAAATAAATAATTATATATATATATATGTATGTATGTATGTATGTATATACACATATACGTACATGTGTGTATATGTTTAATTTGTGTATATCTATGAATGTATAATGAATAATATAAGTACGCACACATGAGATTAAGTAAAGCTGAATTTAAAATTGTTACCCAATATTCTTTAGAACTTAATAATCCCTATTTCTCCTTGTTAAAATTAGAGTATACATAATTTGGAGTAAGTAGAAATCAAGACAGATAAAAATGAGATTAAAAAAAAACTAACATATGAAATAAATAATATGGTAAATATAATTTGCGAATAGGATCAATGAACTCTAAATCAGAAGTAATTTGTCATTGAAATGGAACAAATAAGAGGTACATATAATCACAAACGATAGAATGATGATCAAATTACAACTCCGAACAGAGAACTTGTGAAGGAATTGTATGTGATTGTCTTAAACAAAAAGAAGTCGATGGTTAACATAAGTCATCATCATCCAAAATTGAGGCTTGTGCCTCAGCTAAGCCTCAAAATTTCAGTGCCTTGAAGCAAGCCTCAAGCATTTTGAGGCGTAAACCTCAGTCTAGGACATCGAGGCGCAACTAGGGTAGCCTCAAAAGCCTCAAGGTGTTTCTTTTTCAATACCACGATCTAATCTAGTACTTATAAATTACTGTTTAACTAATTTTGTTTAACAATTAACCTATGAGTTAGTAACACAATTTGTTTTTTACATTGTAAGTACGTACAACTGTAATTGGTACTAATATTTCGATATCTATTATTAACTAGTCTAATAAATATTATTCCTATTGTGTGTTATTGAATGGTTCTTCAATAATTTAGTAATCTCGTATTACCAACATGATCAACATGGTTTCACTACACTGACCTTATTTTAGAAAATGCTTGTTTAATCGGTTGCTTCTTGCTTAATCCCCTACGAGGGTTGTCTGTTCGCTTCTCGCTTTCCAAAACTTAGTGTAAGAGCATGAAGATGAAAAATAGAGAGCATGGAAATGTATTTCGAGATATATTTATAAATCTAGAACACGACATCACCAAACTTCTCATGTCACATACCCTTGTGTGGAACTGCATCGCTACTAACTTTGTGAGTTTGATTAGGTGTAGGTAAAGTCAATGAGTGTAAAATAGTTATTTCCATTTCCTATTTATATTGGTGAACCCATTTGGACATGTAGGTAATTATCCATCTCTCTACACTATGAAAAAACAATGTTAAGAACTTGTAAAATTTTGTGTTAATGAGCTAAATCCATACCCAATTTATGGGTCAACCCATGGGTAATCATTGTGTTAGATCCTAAATAAATCAAGGTGAACCAATCTCTAAACGACACAATACTAAATACACGCAATACTTATGCCAGTAGTTGGCCATACCAATTAATAATAACACATGCTATTATAATAACTTAGAGCACAACAATTAAGAAAGTACCGACTAGAGTGGAACCTCTGTTTATTTGAATTAATATATTTTTTAGATCCATGCAATTGTTGTATATATAATTTGTTCATTACTATATTTATAATCTATTAATGTATTTTATACAATAATACATATGGGAGAGTATAGTTAATTTAGTTAAGTTATTTCAGTCTATTTGTATATGGGCCCAAGTGTGTCTTGTCCCATTAGGGTTAAGTCTAAAGTCTGTACGCTTCCTCCTATATAAAGGAGGGGGATTCCTCTTATCAAATATATCACATTGCGTTCTTTTACTTTACAACATGGTATCAAAGCATTGATCCAACCCCAACTTAGAAGAGAGAAAAAACTTCTCTTCCGCATGCGGGCGGCCGCTGTCCTTTTTGGCTTGGCTGCCTACTGGACATCTTCATTAGCTCGCCAAACCATGCCATCTCCACCCAACTGCCATACAACCTCCTTCCCACAAAACTTGCCTCTCGTCAACCCACACCACCACAGCCTATTGTACAATTACCTTCCAAACCCAGCCGCAACTAGCCATGATCCCGTTCACATGCAACCATGTATTAGACAGGTGTAAACGGGGATGTTGCAAGGCTGCGTGCAATGCAGCGTGAGAGGGGGTCCATGAGCCCTCTCCTTTTTATTAATAAAAGGACTTGAAGAAATTACATAGAGGTCCAACAATATATAGAAATTACAAAATAGAATATAGCTGAATATAATGAGATATATTAACACACCCTCTCAAGCTGGAGCGTACACATCGTGTATGCCCAGCTTGTTGCAAAAATTCTGAAATGCTGCTGGACTCAATGGCTTTGTGAGAACATCTGCAAGTTGATCTTCAGATTTGACGTGCGGAGTCACAACAGTACCATTCTTGATATGATCTCCGATGAAGTGGCAGTCAACCTCTATATGCTTAGTACGTTCATGGAAGACTGGGTTCTTGGCAATGTAGATTGCAGCTTGATTGTCACATCTGAGCTCTATGGGAGACAAAACAAGAATCTTTAATTCAGAAAGCATAGATTGAACCCACTGCAACTCGCAACCGGCATGAGCCATTGCTCGATACTCAGCCTCCATGCTAGATCTTGCCACAACATTCTGCTTTTTGCTTTTCCAGGTGATAAGTTGATTTCCTAGAAACGTGCAATATCCTGAAGTAGACCTCCTATCATTCAGATTACCAACCTAATCTGCATCTGCATAATCAGTAAGAACAAGAGTAGACACAAGGGTCTTGGGTCTATAATAGGCGATCCCCTTACCAGGTGCACCTTTCAGATATCTCAGTATACGGCAGACTGCTATCCAATGTGATTGTTGTGGTGAGCTCATATGCCGACTCACCACTCCAACAAAGGAAATGTCAGGGCGAGTAACTGTCAGATTTATCAGTTTACCAGCAATTTTCCTGTAATATCTTGGATTTGGATAATCAGTATCATCAGTCGTCTCCTTCACATGATAGTCCATATGAGTAGACACCGGCTTGGATTCACTTATACCTGCTTCCTGCAGTAAATCCAGCCCGTATTTCCTCTGAGACAAATTAGTACCTGCATGAGATCTAAGTACTTCAATGCCCAGAAAATATCTCAGTTTGCACATACCCTTTGTATGAAAATGCCCCTGCAATCTTTCTTTCACACGTTATATGCCTGTAGAATCACTGTCGGTGATAACTATATCATCAACATATACAACAATAATAATGGATCCAATAGGACAACTAGAATAGAATAAGGAGTGTACAACAATAATAATGGATCCAATAGGACAACTAGAATAGAATAAGGAGTGATCAGTCATTGAACGAGAAAAGCCCATCTTTAGTACACCATCACTGAACTTATCAAACCAAGCTCTAGGAGATTGTTTCAACCCATAGATAGCTTTCTTCAATCTACACACTTTCTGGCACTCCCCTTGAGCAACAAAACCAGGAGGTTTCTCCATGTACACCTCTTCCTGTAGATCACCCTGGAGAAAGGCATTCTTGACATCAAGCTGAAATAGAGGCCAGTTAAAAGTATTAGCCAGAGAAATAAGAATCCGCACTGAATTCGGACGAGCCACTGGTGAAAAGCAAGGAATGAAATTTCACCGGTATCGGTGGTATTTCGATCGAAATACCGATACCGACGGGTATCGACACGAAAACATGCGTGCGTACCGATAAGATCGCAAATACCGATAATACCGACATGTATACCGCCAATACCGTCATGTTTCGATGGTTTCGGTGCAAAATGCACTACTAACTTCACTATACCGACCGAAACCGGCGGTATACTGACGAGTATACCGTTTTTTGCGAGAATGACTGTTGTTACTTATTGGGAGGAGAAAAGAAGGTACATTTGGATGATTTTTTTCGATTGGAGCTAATACCAACCCAAATTAAGGTAATTCTAACTAATCTCTTTCATTTCTACTATTAGCAACCTCTCCATCTCTTTTTCCTACTTTTTTCTTCCACTTTTGCCTAAAAAGTTTTTTTACCGCCAAAGCCTAGTATTACTCCGATTTTTATATGTTTACGCGAACTATACATATATCTATAAGTATATTATGTAGATATGCAATATTATCACTAGATCTACCTACTCACAACACTATTAATTACTATTATCATACAATTTATCTAAGCATATGACAATTAGTATTGATATAATTAGTTAGTTATTTATGTTTAGTGGAAGATGTTTTACTAAAGAGTAATGTGAATATAATACAAAGGAATAATATACACTTATATAGTATTGCACATGAATGAGCAACACAGAACTTTGCCAATAATGACGTGTATGAGGAGCATGTGACTACATACAACCACCTTTATAGGATGCACATGTATGGCCGCAATATCTCGGTAATATCAACTCATTACTGTATGGAGAACTAGCACGCCACTCAACATATAGTTGATGTGAGTTGTAAGTAAATGTGTTATTCGTATGTTGTAAATTGTATACTATTGCATAATTCTATGTAGTTAAGTTTGTGGTTTGTGCTAGTAAAATTTCTTATCTTAATTCCTACATTTTGTCATCGAAATCCTTCATTGAAATCCCAACGAAACAGGACAAATTCCTTACCTCCCATATGATGGACCCCCCTACTCACCCAATATAGAATTTTATTGTATAAAACATTTTATTTAGGTGTAGAGATTACACCTGTAAAGTTTCATGAATTAATTTGCTCATTTTGGCATCGAAACGGCCATGATTGCATCTATCGGTATTTCCGTCGGTATACCGGTAGATACCTATTTCCAAGCTGTCGAAATAGCGTCGGTATTGGTCACCTTATTCCTTGGTGAAAAGGTCTCAAAGAAATCAACTCCATATGTCTGAGTGTAACCTTTTGCCACCAGTCTAGCTTTCAACCTCTCAATTGAACCATCTGGATTATGTTATACTGTGAATACCGATCTACAACCCACAACATTTTTATCTGAAGGTACGTCAATAAGTTCCCAGGTGTTGCTTTGTAGAAGAGCAGACATTTCCATATGCATTGCCTGTTTCCAGCCAATATCCTTCATAGCATCAAGATGATTTCTTGGAATGACCACAAAATCAATTCCATGAACAAATGAACGGGCATGCTTAGATAATTTTGACAAACAACACACATTTGCAATAGGATGTCGAACAATACATGAACGAGTACCTTTGCGAACATCAATGGGAACATCAAGGTCAGATGGTTCTTCAGAAATCTCAAGTAGAGGAAGACGGGGAAGGCTCAGATGCTCTTCCTGAACTACAATATAGTCAGAAATGATAGGTGGCACTCTCTCACTTTGGTGTGGTGGTGGCGCTTTCTCACTGATGTCTGGTGGTGGCACTCTCTCACTCTCACACAATTGCTCCCCCTTACTAGGAACACGAGAAATATGGAGTGGATTTATGAAAAGTTACATCCCTAGACACAAACATACGACGGAGACTGAGACAATAACACTTGTACCCTTTACTAGTGCTGGAGTACCTAAGAAAAAGAGTCCTAATCGACCTAAGGGATATCTTATCAGCCTTAGGATCAAAATTGTAGACAAATGAAATACAACCAAACACTCTGAGGGGAACAAGAAAAGGCTGATCCTTGGGACGTAAGACAGAGAACGGAGTACGTCCTTGAAGCACAAAAGAGGGTTGCCTGTTGATAAGGAAACATGCAATAAGTAACGCATCAGACTAGAATCTCTTAGGAACATTGGATTGAAACATAATTGTCCTAGTAATATAAAAAAGGTGACGATTTTTCCTCTCAGCTACCCCATTTTGTTAAGGGGTGTGAGGACAGGACGTACGATGTATCATCCCAACAGAGCTACAAAAATCAACCATAACACTTTGAACATATTCTAAGGCATTATCAGATTGAAAAATTTTAATATTGCAATAAAATTGAACTTTTATTTCTTGATGAAAATGCTTGATAATGGATAACACAAACTCTCGACTCTTCAACAAATAAATCCATGTCATGCGAGAAAAATCATCCACAAAGGAAATAAAATAGCGAAAGCCATTATAGATGTTATCTTTTACATGACCCCAAACATCACTATGGACTAACTCAAAGGGACAAGAAGCCTGTTTATTGACTCGATTGGGATAAGACATTCTATGATGTTTTCCCAATTGACAAGACTGACACTCTAAAGAAGACACCTGTGATAACTCAGGTTCTAACTTCCTCAAGCTCTCCAGAGAAGGATGTTCATATCTGTAGTGCCACAGTAAGGCGCTCAAAAGGATAGCCGAAGCAGGAGCAGATACTTGGCGAGGCAGACTTTCTCCATGGAAGAGGTAGAGATCACCTTTCCTAGGCCCCCCACCAATCGTCCTCATACTCTTGAGATCCTGTAATACAAAACAAGAAGGTCCAAATGTCACCGTACATCTCACAGTATCAATCAATTTTGCAACAGAGAGAAGATTAAATGGAAATGCAGGCACATAATGTACAAATTTAAGATCACTTTTAGGAGTAAGAGAAATAGATCCACTGGCTAACACTCTCCTCACTGAACCATCTGCTATGGTCACAGATTGGTGAGGAATATGTGAGTCAATGGAATGAAGCAGTCTCCTCATACCAATCATATGCTGTGACGCTCCAGAGTCAACCACCCATGAAGAAGTTGAACCAGAAGCCAGTAAAGAGGTAGCCTGATTACCAGTAGTAGATGCCAAATTTGTTGAAGAAGATGATCCCAAACTCAGATGCTGGGTAGCCAGAATAAATCTGTCATATTTCTCCTTAGTGAGTGTGATGCCAGAAGAACTAGAATTCAAAACAAGAGGCTCAGAAGACTCAGTAGTGCCAGCATAGTTTGCTGCCCCTACAGGTGGTGCAGCAGATCTACCATGCTTCTTCCAACATTTCTCAACTGTGTGTCCAGGTTTGTCACAGAAAGTGCACTTAGGACGTGTACCACGTCCTCGGCCTGAAACTGTACGGCCTCCTCTAACTGCAGCGGCTACAGATGGATGTGAATCTCCAGGAGTAGGATCAACTGGTTGAAAATTTGATTGCAAAATCCTTGAGTAAGATTCTTCCAAGCTGGGAAGTTTGTCAGAAGTTAGGATGACACTGCGGGCTGAACTGCATGAAGAACTCAGGCCAGAATAGAACTTTGCTGTAATCAAGTCATCTCTGTCTTTGACTTGTTCTTTGACAGTCATTGGATGATAGAAGCTCAGTTCTTGAGCAATAACTTGGATCACTCCAAAATATTCTTCTAAAGGCTTGTCTCCCTGTCGTTCTGCAAAGAGGCGATCATATATCATAAACTGACGAAGAACATTCTTTCTTGAGAGTAATGTTTCTTTACTGCATCCCATATCTCTTTGGCAATAGTATAGAACATGAACCTAGCAGCAATTCCAGGTTCCATGTTCCTCACAACCATGTCTTCACCAGACTATTATGACGCTTCCATGCAGCATAGCCTTTGTCAGTAGAAGCAGGAGGATCAGAGTCAACATGTTTTGCCTTGTCTCGGGATTCTAACACTGTATGGACAACATTCATCCGCAAGAGATAATTCTTCCCGTTCAGCTTGATGGAGGGGATAGGTGACATCTCGTTATAGATGGTAGATGCTTTGGTGTCCTCCATGATTCAGCGGAGAGATAGGGTGACAGAGTGATACACGTCACAACCACAGGAAGGATTGAGTGACTGAGAGATACACGTCACGTCAAAGAATTAGATGCGTATTTGACGCATCCACAACCCCCAAATGAAAATTCCCTAATCACACATGGAGGAGATGTGATTAGGAATTTCCTACGTAATGACGGACCCTTCGGTTTGGGATTTAATAATCCGTTTGATCAACCAAAGGATCCCGCAACCACAACCTTCAGAATTGGCCGGTGGGGGGGGGACTGTTGCACCTGCCCTTGGCGGCGGCTGCTGCGCCTGTCCTTGGCCGACGGCTACTGTTGCCGCCTTGGGCCGACGGCTGGCCTTGTGGCGGCGGCTACGTGGAGGGGGAAGGATGGGAGAAGATGACGGACAGAGTTCCCTAGGAGCGTTTTTGCTCTGGAACCATGTAAACGAGGATGCCGCAAGGCTAAGCGCAATGCAGCGTGAGAGAGGGTCCATGAGCCCTCTCCTTTTTATTAATAGGACTTGGAGAAATTACATAGAGGTCCAACAATATATAGAAATTACAAAATAAAATATAGCTGAATATAATGAGATATATTAACAACATGCAAACGTTCCGATACTCCCAAGACAATTTATGTTCCCGCTGCCACCTCTAAGAAACGTTCAGCTTAAACACGTCAATGTTTCAAAAAGTGGGAAACGGGGCGTGCATACAACACCTTTTAGCGCTTGAGCGCCAGGCGGGCGCTCAGATGTGCGCTTTTTGAAAAAGCGGGTACCTATATTCTTATATAATTTAATAGAAGAATATACATATTTGTATATAAGTAATAGATAGAAGAAGAGGAAGGCCTAAATTAACATGGGAAGAGCTTATAAAGAGAGATTTTGAATCTCTACATCTTGACCAAAATATGACCCATGGTAGAGCTGAATGAAAACAAAGGATCTATGTAGCCGACACCAACATAGTTGGGACTGAGGCTTAGATGATGATGTATATAAGTAATATATTTATAAGGAACTTTTATAGTTATCTGGGATAATAGTGGCCTAGCCCGGAAGGGGTTTCTCGTCATTAAAAAAAAGGAACTTTTATACTTATCTAGACACCCTACACAAGAAAGTAAAGCACCTAGATAGTTTTTGACGCAGCTCTAATACCCAAATAGTTTACTGTTAGTACTGTAGATTGTAATATATATATATATATATATATATATATATATATATATATATATATATATATATATAACTTTATATACTAAAATGCAGTCAGCAGTAGAAAATATATAATGTATTAGTGTACTTTATGCAGTGAACAATAGAATGTATATAATGTATTACTATTAATATCCAGTAACCAGTATAATATATAATGCACTATAGAATGCATTAATGTATTATATAAGGTAGAAAGGTACAAAATGCAATAGATAACTAGAATGTATTATACAGTAATATTTCATATTATACAATGTACAACAACAATGTATTATATTATTATAGACTTATAATATATTACATGCACATATAGTCAGTCATACACCTACATAGATACTAGGAAAGTCAACATATAATAGCAACAACAACATTCAAGTAAAAAAAAAAAATGAAAAAAGAAACCACAAGTACAAAAATGCAGCGCCTAAAAGTTAGGCGGCCAAAAGCAGGCACCCAAAGCAAGGAATCAGGCGGGAGCACAGGCGGGCTAAGTGGGCCTTAGGTGTCTACTTGATGGGCTGGTGCTTGAGAGGCCGTTCAAGGCCTTAACCAGGCAAATGGGCCTCTTTGCCACTCAGGCGGACGCCTGAAACACTTTTTAAAACACTGAACACGATATTAGATGTACGTTCTAATCCTCCATAATTCATCATTCACGTTGTCACAAAAACAACCTGTCGTATCCACACCTTGTTCACATGTTTTCCTCTCTCTCCGCGACTGTCTTCCTTCTTGCTGCATACCACCATTTCCGTCACCCATCGCTGTTCCTCCCCTGCTATAGCCCACGCTTGTCATCTATCCACCACCGTGATATCCCTTGCGCGCCTCACCTTACACTATCTTGTCGCCACTGCAACATCCACTCATCAATGCCCTCTGCTAACCTTGACTAATACAAAAACACTTCTCCCGTAAAACCGTTCCATGTTACCGCCGTGACCCCTATTGCCATCTTCTTGCCTCAAAAACTCGGCCATCTGGATTGCAATTGCATTTGCAGGGTTCTATTCTGCTTGGCATGAGACCTGCCGTTGTAACAATGTTGTGCCCTATTTGCTTATCCCTCTTGTCCATTGTGTTCAATCAGCAGATCTCTACCAAGCACAACAGAAGTCTGATTTGGGATCTGCCACTGCTTCCTAGTTCATTACAACAAATATGGTTGTAAAATGTTTGTTGAGTGTTCCCGCTTAATTAACTTTCTTTGACAAAGGGATTGGCTAGAGCGACTACTTCGTTATTTTATTGAAGAATCTCCTGAGGATTCCAAGAAGAAATTATCTTTCAAGTTTCCCTTTGTAGCTTGTGAGATCTTTGCCTGGAAGTCACCACTTAGTGCGCTGGTAGAGGATGACGAGTTGATGAATTTGCTATTCTCGTTTCTGCAACCTGATCATTCACATAATACATTACTTGTTGAATATTTTAGCAAGGTTGTCACATGCCTGATGCTACGGAAACCATCTCTTTTATGGGTTATGTCCAAAAACATTAAGAGATCTTCAGACAACTAGTTGATTTAATTGCCATCACAACTGGCCTCCCATACATCTATCTCACCAAGACTAACAACCCCTTCCTCAATATCCGCTAGGAGTACAAGGAAATCTTCTAGCAGGACATCATCCCTTTCTTCCAGAACATCACTGCATTGCCACCTGTTGTTACCCCTGCCTTTACTTTCATCGAGCATGATCAAAGGGACATACTGATTCCTTCTACACATCCCCTTTGGGTATATCACTTGGTATTTTTTTCGGACTAATTTCTCATATATGGTGCCTCTAAATGCCAGATTCATGGTTGATTTTATTTTGACAATCAACACAATTTTTTTTTTCTTTTCCGGGGGCTCTGCCTCCGATCCCCGACGATAGGTGGCCCAGCCCTTGACTCTTGCCCACTGAGGGTAGCAGGACCCCCTATGTTGGGGGCCGCGTCCCCGAAACCCCCCGACAATGGTATGACCTATATTTTTCAAAACGGTTCTTTATTATTGCCCACCCCAACCACTCTTGGTTCTTTCAATGGTTGGTCTGTTGGGGAGAAATAGAGGAGAGATGAGATGGAGGAGAGGAAGATTATATTCTGCTGCTCTATATATTTTTGGATCTTTATGCACTTCTTGAAGAGCATGTGGACTTCTACTATTGATATTTGCATCTGATAAGTCTTTCACTGTTATATGCTTCTTGGAGAGCTTACTATCTGGAGCTTCATGTCTATTGCTTGCGTATTTAAGTTGATAGTCTTCTATCCGGTTACGTCGTCTCTACTTTCTACTTTTTTGTCCCTTTTTTTGCATGTTGACGTTGTCCATGCCATGTGCACGTTGACTTTCTTCTATTGTGACCAAAGAATGAGGTATCCGATTTCAATGTCGGTTTTGGACAATGTGGAAATGCAAATTTATTGAAATTTCGGTAAATGCAACGATGCCCCTTTTGGACGCCAAATGAACAAACAAAGCTGTGAAATTTCATAGGCGTGATCTCCACACCTAAATGCATTGTTTTATGCAACAAAATTTGATATGAGTATAGGTGGGGGTATGATCGCACCTTTTAAAAAGGGGTGCAACATGAGGACTTCCCAGGAGGTCACCCATCCTAGTACTACTCTCGCCCAAGCACGTTTAACTGCGGAGTTCTGATGGGATCCGGTGCATTAGTGCTGGTATGAGTATAGGTGGGGGGCCCTTCATGTGGGAGGAAAGGGAAGTTTCCTGTTCCTTGGGAATTTTTGAAATTTCGGCAATTTTTTTGCTGATTTTGACATGCACATTGGCAAGGTTTCATAGCAGATGTTGTCGAAGTTGCAAATTTTGACGAAACTTCATTCCTTGACTGTGAACCAACACTCTGTGGACTGTGACCCAACACTTTTTGCTACTGTGAACCAAGGAATTAAATGCCGATACTGACGCCTTATCGACGGCGTGGAAATAGATATTTACAGGTATACCGACGGAAATATCGACAGATGCAATCCTGGACTTATCGACGCCTAAATGAACGAATTAAATCATGAAATTTCACAGGCGTGGTCTCAACACCTAGATGCAACGTTTTATACAATAAAATTCTATATTGGGTATGTGGAAGGGGGGTCACTCATGTGGGAGGTAAGGAATCAGTCCTGTTTTTTGGAGATTTCGATGAAGGATTTTGATGACAAAATATAAGAATTAAGATCTGAAATTTTAGTAGCACAATCCATAAACGCATGTTTACACACTTATGCAATAATATTCAACTTACAACAAACATATAACAACATAGTAAGTTACTAACTCACATCAGTTGTATGTTGAGTGGCGCGCTGGTTCACTATACATACGATGCTGATATGGATATTGTTGTTCCACATATTGCTCCCATGTCATCAAAGCTCTATAAGACTTATTGTATGAAACAACATGCTCCTCATACACTTAAGGATTGACATACTGCATCATCCCAATCTTTGGGAAATGTTCTTCTAAATCTTTGAAATATTTTTCCTTGTTTGCTGAATTCCTGGGAGGCTAAGAAGAAGCGGGAGGAGGTGCCCATGGTCGAGGAGCTTGAGGTTGAGGAAAAGGAGGTTGTAATGGAACACCGACAATAGGAAAAACTGTAGTATGTGCACCACTCCATGTTTGCCCTCCATCTTTATAGTATGCTTCGGTGTTCACTCGAAAGCATCCATAAGGGCTACAGTCAGAGTATGCTTTATGATATCCCAAACCAACTTCTAATTGTGATCTTAGTGGTGGTTCAACTTGATATCCAGAATACCCATGTTGGGACTGAGGAGTCTGAGTCTCTTAGATGGGTATGGAAGTGTCTGCCCAAAATAACATATAATCTTGAATTTTTTGGAGTGGATCTAAGATTAGGGTGTATTTAGAGATTTTTGGAGAGCATTATGGCAAAAATAGAAGGAAATAGAGAGGGGAGGGGTTGGAAATGATGAAGAATGAAAGAAATTAAGAAAATATACCTTGATTAGGGCTGATTTGAGCTCCAAGGAAAGAAATCGCCCAAAATCTCCTTGCTTCTTCACTCCAACGGCAGCAACAGACTCTAGTTCGCAAATCTCGGTATGTCGGGGCGGCATACCGCCGATACCGCTCTTAAGTGGGAAATTTTGCACTGCAGCCCTTGAAAACCGCCGATATCGACCGGTTTTACCGGTAAACCGGTGGGTTTACCGATATTTGCGAGCCTAACAACAGACTTGTGTGAACCGATGGCAGATTGCGTCGATATCGATATATCGACGATATCGTCGATATCTTCTTCCTTGTTGTGAACCAACACTCTCTGAAATTTGTTACTGTGAACCAACACTCTTTGAACTTTGCTACCGTGAACCAACACTCTCTGGACTTTTCTACTATGAACCAACTCTCTCTAGACTACGATGATAGTGAATGTGATAGAGACCCTGCCACTTCTAGCTGCTGTTTACTACTACTACAGATGCTACATCCTTTTGATCAAGAAGCTTCTGCTACTGGTTGGCAACCTGCACCTACGACATTCTTCAGATTCTACCTGCTTGCATACCTGCTTTGGTTATCTACTTGAGGGGGAATATTTGCATGATGAGTGCTTTATTGTAATCTCGAGGGAGAGAAACTTTCTTGTATGGGCTTGGTTTATCTTTTTATCATGCTTTTTTATCTTTAGTCTCTCTGTGTGTTTGCAAGCTGACTTGGGATTCTCCCAAGCTTCAGCTTGAAGGGGAGTATTTGAGAGTCTGGTTAATTTTGTCAATTAAGTTATTTAAGTCTTTTTTATATGGGCCCAAATGTGTCGGCCCATTAGGATTTAGTTGAAAGTTTGTATGTCCCCCCTCTCCTATATAAGGAGGGGGATTCCTCTTATCAAATATATTGCATTGCCTTCTTTTACTTTACAACAATACATAACTTATGACTTAATACATAACAATTTATTGACCGATAACATAGCTGAAAAATATTTGCATTATACAATTCTTGTCTTGAAATCTAAAGCATTGATCTTGTTTAACACATGAATCGCTTACAAAACTTTTTAAGCTCATTTGGACCCTTATAGGTCATGCATCTAAAAGCTACAAAAAAGTACACACAAAATTGTACCGGCGTCACTTGATTGTCTTTGAATGAAAGATTTCTAAGTATCCAGAGCTCCAAAATTGTATGTACTCTACATTGGTATTATATGAAAACAAACAATTTGGTATTTACAAAATAAACGTGGTGTGTGAACACCACCTAAGTGTGTGATCTGATCTACATACTTGAGTTTATGTACACACGCATGCAGATGGGCACTTGAAACTTGATACTCGGCACACGACACACGACACGCTGCACACGACCACATGGCACACAACACATCACATAATTCACCCACACATATAGGCCAAAAAAATCGTGTACCTGAGTACATATAGCTTATATTTACCCATCAGGCATGACTATTGGTCGGGTTTCTGTGAACCCGAACTGTACCCAACCTGATCCATTTTCAGTAAAATTGATCCCGACCCAAATCCGCAGACATTTTTTTATCTTTTAAACTAAATTAAGCTAACCCAATCTAGCGACCTAGGTGGGATAAAACTTGACCTGACCCACATTGCACATGTTGTGAAAGGCATTGATAGGCTATTGTTAAAAACTTAAACATGTAGGAGGACACCACCACCAATTCATATTCTAATCACACAATTCAACTATTTTGAATCAGATAAGATTAATACCAACACGATAAGAACAAAATGGGTATGACTAATACCAAACACGTCGAACACCCCATTCGAAACACTGCTCTCTACAAATAGACTGCAACAAAACATGAGATTTTCTTGCACGAAAAAAACTCTCAGGGAAGAAGGGGTTAGGAATATAACAACCTCCCTTTAGGGAGTGCTCGAACAGTATAGAAAATGCAGATGCACACCTGCACTGTTGTCACATTCATGCAACAGTAACATCAACCAGAATAGTTGGGTTCCTTGCCATTCTACACTTTATCCTGTCGGCTGTTGCTTCCATCGGCTCCACGACAACAATCTTTCATTACATCTCTGTCGGAGCTAGCTCATCCTCATTTGCTTTGAGCACCGACTCGGGAAGACAGAGAGGCCGTTGGAACACCTTGGCCCTGAAGCCGTACCCACCGGAAGAAAGTGCGCCGTCGCTGCTGGCGAGGCAGAGCATAAGGAAAACGAACACGTATTGGAGCTTGGTCATGAGGCAGTCCCTTGCTGTTGCTGACGAGCTGCCGCCATGAGGTCTTGATGAATAACGTGAGCTATAGTGGGGTAAAAAATCACACATACTCATTCACTTGTGAAGGGCGGTGACCATCAACTTCACTAAATTTGAAGTAAAGGGCGGAGAGAGTAGATTCTATAGGTAAGAAGAAAATAACAAAATTGGCAAAGTAGAAGGAAAAGGTAGGGAGGGAGACCTTGGATTCATCCATCGCTCCACCTATCCAGCAACCATTGCCTTTTACACCCTCCATGATCTCATCTTCCGGGAACACAATGTATGCACCCACACTTGAACGACATGGAACCTGGTGCCTACACACACATTGTTGTCCATGGAGAGGACGAAGGGGAAGGGGCTGTTGAATGGGAAATGACTATAGTGGTTGGAGAGGGAAGGAGTGAGGGCGATGACTAGGGTTTGCTTGGTTGCTGCACCTAGTAGTAAGGTGGGCAATGGGCATGACTGAAAATCCACGAATGCCGCCCGCACTTTGCTACTTCTGTTCGCTCGTGTGTTCCGGCCGGTCATGCCCATAGACGTGGCTGAATCCATAATTTTTGGTTCCGTTCGATTCAGACCGGATGGGTATTATTACCATACCTTGTATCCATCTTAATTTAACATGATTGCAAAACTCTACAAAGTAATCCAACCTTATAGATATGACGTATACTCCTCAAATTACATGTGCTTAAAAAATCACAAGATTCACAACAATCCGACATTTATAGAGCCTCCTATGAGATAATGTCTTTTTCTAATCAACTGTAAGTCGCAAAAGTTACAGAAACGTTTGGCTAACAGATTGCTATATCTTATGATATATACAAGATCTGGTTGTAAGTTTTGTAAAACATATAATCCCGACAATGTTGATGCGATCCTTATGGTTAGATTTAAATAATAGATTCTAGATGTTCTATCTTAGTGGCCGGTACACGTTACTTACATGTACCAGCTGTACACCCTCCCTTACCTCTTATATGTGTGTGTGTGTGTATGCATATATGTAATATGTATATATGTATATGTATATATATGTATATATGTGTGTGTTTATTGGAGAAATCTAGTGAGAAACATCTTACAATGATAGCACAGAGGGATTTTGAATAGCTACGAAGTTTATAGATGGAAAGCCTACATTTATTTACCTTCACACCAAAAATCACAATGATTGGACATTTTGCACTAGTCCCTTTGCACAATATGCATTTTCTGGTCTAGTGGTCAGCCTAGAACTCAATTTAGAGCAGTAAAAATTATTCTATTGATGTGATTATATATGTGTCTGATGATAATGAAATTGGATATGTATGTAGTTATAATGGTAAACTTTTAATCGATATGTTTGAAAGCTCTAGAGGGGTTGAACAGATTTAATCTGATTTATGCACTTTAAAACACAAGGATGATTAAATGCAACTTTCTTGAAGGTCAATGCTGCAAAAAGAATAAAGCAAGTAATTTATAAAACAAGCAAGTCACACAAGACACAAAGGTCTACAGTAATTCTTGCTTGAATCCCGTAGCCCCACTTCCTAGTTGTTGCCAATAAGGATTTCTTAACATGTAGTGTATTGTATTATCCAATGTTCAAATTTTGACCAAACTATCAAATTTTGCCAAATATGTTGGTAAGTATAACAATCTGGGATTAAAGGCACGAATCATCGAATTTTTAGCTCATTACTATGTAGTACCCAGAACATGTGTATTTGAGTGTATATATTTTGCTTGCAAACTATAGTGACATAATTCATTCATTTCACCATTGAAAAATGACATCAAATTTCTCCATGGAGATCCCCATTGAAATAGTTCAAGTTCGCTCACACATAAGCAGACCCCCCTACATATCCAATATGAAATGTAATTGCATATTCGAGAAGATCTACACTAGTAGATCATTCTGGTAGCATTTCTTAAATTAATTCGTTCATTTTTCTGTCGAAACGTCAGTAACATCTTTTAAATTTTCTGTCAAATTTCTATTTTTGTTGCCAATGAAACAAACCTCGAAATGTGACATTTTCTTGACATTTTTATACAGATACAAAATTACATTTACCAATGCCCAACCTCCATTTCTGGATAAGGATGACTATTACCTTCTTTTTCGGATGTTGGAAGATCACCCTATGAAGATAAAAAATGTGCTTCTTCGCCTTTAGTCGCAACCTTCTCACAAAAAATAGCTATAAGTAGGGATGAGCACCGGGCCGGGTCACCTCGGGTTTTGGTAAGCCCAGACCCAGATCCATATTATTATCTGGGCCACGAGCCGGGTTTTGGCCCAAAAAATTTGTAAAAATATGAGCCCGTATCCGGCCCGTATAAAAATCCGGGTCTAGGGCCGGACTCGGGCCAGCCCGTTTTATCAAAATGATATGCTTGATTCACAATCAATGTTGAATTTTTATGTAAGTGGAACGTTACTCGCTGGAGACTTATTTATTGCATTTAAGAATGCCGCTATGACAGAAATGGTGGTTTGTGTGAAGGCTGAACATAATATGAGTGAACAGCAAAATGAATAATCCACAATGTTGTCGCTACTTGTTGATGTGGTGAAAATCAAACAGATTTATCGTTGCTAGCACCAATAGTCACCATACAAGCATACAAATAAAAAACTGCTGTGCTATTACGACAAATATTTTGCTATACACAATGAGAAAAATAAATTTCGATTACAAGTATGTGGTACAGAAGCAAGAAAGCCAAGTGGGACAGTCAGATCGACAAGTCCGACTTTCACGTGATATTTGACTTGTTATTATAACTAACTGTTACGGTAAGGGGATTTGGTTGATTAACATCAGTAATTGGATGGCTGATCCTGCGATGGGAAAAGAAGCTAAAAATGATTATATATATATATATATATATATATATATAGGAAGCACGGACACTTCTCGTAGGCTGCCGTGTCCAACGCGTGTCCAACATGGACACACTTTTGGACACGCCTCCGGTGTGTCCACATTGAATTTTTTTATTGTAAGTGTTAGGATAGCTGTCGGGAGTGTTTAGAACGAGTTCAGTGGAAAATTATAGGATGGTGAGTGGAAATAAAACATCTAATGACGTATTCACTGAAAAGTCTACAGAAATACAATCAAACAAAATGTAATTCAACTCACCTGCCTCCAAACACATTATAAATTGCACATTCTTTATTAGTGGATTTTGCCTAAATTCTTTAATCATGTGAAACACTAATTCACTGTGTTAATAACACAAACAAGAAATATTTGCATCATTGAAATTAGAGGGTGGCAATATCCAAAAAGCCAACAATGTTTCGATCATGAATGCTGATTCATCACTGTTGAAAAGTGTGAGGGAAACTCACTTATGCGGATATTAGATGGCACACCCCATTCCTATATATAGGAGAAAGGGGGAAACATTATAATTTTGGGACTCAAGTAAAGCTATATAGGCCGAGACACTTAAGCGCATAT
Source organism: Alisma plantago-aquatica (assembly GCA_963693085.1). Classification (NCBI taxonomy): domain Eukaryota; kingdom Viridiplantae; phylum Streptophyta; class Magnoliopsida; order Alismatales; family Alismataceae; genus Alisma; species Alisma plantago-aquatica. The sequence continues at coordinate 880,152,829 of OY856411.1, forward strand.
ATAAATTAACCGATTAACTAAATAGGCATATAATACTTTCTAACACTCCCCCTCAAGCTGGAGCATGGGTGAAACACATGATCTAGCTTGGACTTGCAGGACTAAATTAAACAATAAAAATGTCATTCCCCGTACAAAAATTGTCATCCCTCTTAACAATACCTCCCAACTAAAAAAATATAATGACACATCTTCTAAGTTGTATTCTATAGGTTGGGAATACTCGAGCTTTGGAGAAGGTCTTTTGAAGTGCTTCTGGAATTGGTATCCAAACGCCACAACAAAAACTCGCCACCATCAACACGGAGCATACAATAAAAAACACCATGAGTACGTCATCTTCACTGGCGAAGAATGTGCGAGTGATATAAGCATAGTCAACACTTCCCACATACATAATACAATATGAATACGGAGGCACAATGTAGACGTAATAGTAAAGGTATCTTCAAATCATCTGAGAAGTGTAGCCAATTGGATTTGGCACAAAAGATCACAAATGTAAGGACACCATCAAGGATAAACCCAAGTAGATCAGCAGGAGAGCCATGTCAACAGATGCAACTCAGAGAAGACATAACTAAAGTAGCTCGGTAAAGATAAAATTTGGATGAATCTTTGCAGATACATAATTTTTAGGCTAGAATTTGACAAGCTTCAGAGAAGTCTGATGTAAGAAGCAACTATCTGTCTCATGAGAATGCAATGAGAATGATCAACTGAAACATTTTTAAATTTTAACACAAGAGGGAATAAGGGGATGGAATAAGCGCAACAAGCTCTTGTCCTAAAAGTACATAATGCGGCACAAACGTAAAAAGCGTGGTGTCAATGCTGCAGTTGAGATCCTTCAACGCCGTCTGAAAGTGGTGGTCAATTGACATTACTCAGATAGCGAACCCACATGTTAAGTGATTCTTAGTGAGAATGATGCGCCACAAAGACATCGAAAGAGAAAATATGTTGAAGAATACAAAGCTCCATGAAGATAATAGGCTAGAATATTATAATCATCTCTCCTCATATTCTCTCTCATGTTCTCCTCATACTCTTCTCATACTCTCTCTCCTCTATATCCCCCCGCATGCCTACGCAGAGAATGAGTAGGTGGTATGAAAAAAATACATATGCCCCCCGACTCATGGAAAGAGATGCACACATGAAAGGTGGGAGGGCGGGAAATGAAAATTTAAAGCGACGGGTATAGTATGTAGAGAAGAGAAACCGATAACCGTAGTAAAAGTGCAGCACAACCCGATTATAGATATCCAGATAGAAAAATTAAACAGATTTTTGGCGACTTGAAAAGGAGATTTGTTTGGCCCTTAGGCTGACAAATATAGGGGTGCGGGAAGGTTAGATGGTCGGGAAGGAGAGCGCCGATGCATAGATGACGATCTTTATGAAAGAAGACGAGAAATGACCAGGATGTCTGGCTTGGTGGCTGACCATGTCAAGAGGAGACGACAACCGCTTGCAGGTGGATGCTCTCTTTTTCTCTTTAGGTTAAGTACTCTGACATCATGTTGAAAAGTGTGAGTGAAACTCTTTTATGCTCATATTAAACGGCACACCCCTGTCCTATATATAGGAGAAAGGGGGAAAACATTCCAGACTTGGGACCATGGTTCAAAATTTCGACCGAAATTGCGAAATTTCAGTCGAAATTTCGGTTTCGACGGGTACCAGAAACAGAAATGACACGGTCGCTGGACTGAAACGTAATTTCGCAATTTTTTTTTCAAAATTTTGCACCCCCTGCCGAAATTTCGCAAATGTTGCTGGATTTCGGTGAAAAATGGCCATTTGAAGCCCTATTTCGCGAAACGCAGCCGAAATAGTGTTTTTGTTTCCGGTTTTTGACGGAAACGTTACTGCTGGAGAAAGAGTGTTGCTTGGGCAATTTTTTTGGGATTTTCTTCTCTTGGAGGCTTCCTTCTTCGGTTCTAAGGTATGTTTACCCTCTCTTCTACCCATCTAACTCCATTTCTCCCACTTCTAACCTCTTCTTTCTAGCCTAAAAGATGAACTCCGAAAATCCAAACTTCAAAGTAGTAGATCTTCCTCAAATCTTAATTTCTTCTACTTAAACTTCTAATATCATGAGATTAGTCACTATAGAACATAGATCTATCATTATTTTACGAATCTCACCTATATATTTCTTTATTTCTTGATAAAATGCATAAAAAAAAGGTTGAAATTGAGGTTTTTAAATTTTTTTTCTTGATCTAATCTTAAATACATCATTATATACTTAAATAATGTTGAAAAGCTACTTATATATACTATATGAGTTTATTTCAGTAAAAATATATAGATATATATAAAATTTCGAATTTTAAATTAATTAATATATAATTTCAGAACCTAAAAATGCCAAAAAAAAGTGAAAAAAAAACTAGAACCATTATGTATGATGTTTTTAATTTATACATACATCATATGTACCATTATTTTACAAATCTAACTTATATTTTTTTTCTTCTTATTAAGAAAATACATAAAATAGTCTAAAGTTGAGTTTTTTTAGTGTTTTTTTAAATCTGAGCTTGTATACAATGTTGAAAATATATTTATATAATATATGACTTTATTTCAACGAAAATATATTTATATACAATGTTGAAAATATATTTATATATTTATATATTTATATAATATATGACTTTATACAATGCTGAAAATATATTTATATGAACAATTTTTTGGCTATACTACCCCAGCTCCTGTACAACCCCCACCACATGTTCCACAACAACCTTCTATCTGTTATGATTATGGACATGGAAAGTATGCCTATGAATATCCCACTACTCTTCAGTATTACCCACAAGGTGGTGCTGTATTTAAAAGATCATATGGTCACAAATGATGGGGGTAAAACATGGCAATGTATTAGAGATATGCGGCAAGTCATTCCAACTCAAGGTGTGCAGACAGGACACGGGTCACATAATGGGGATGACCAAGTAAGAGCATTGAAGGATTATTTTCCGACATTTGGGATGATGCAATTTGTGGGAGATGAAGCATACAAAGCATGTGCAAACATATAATACAGTTTACAAAGATAGCATGAGTTGGACTCAATATGTCAAGTCACATAAATGAGGTTGTGTTTCGTCAACAACCACCAGGTGGGGGTCAAGGGCCTGATGATCAGCCACCACGCCACTAGTTTCAATTAGGTAATTCAATACTTTTTTTGTATTACAAGTTTACAACATGTCAACATCATAATATATTGACTGATATTTAATTGTCTAAGTTGTAATAGGTTGTTGTTGAATTTATTTATGAAATAATTCATTCCTTATGGCACTGAAATTTGCATTAAAATCTTCATCGAAACTGACAGTTCAGCTTCTTTTCCCTCACACATGTAGCCCCCCACCCCATCAAGATACCCATATGATTTTATTGCATAAATAGGTGTTTTTATGAATGTAGACAATCCTGGTAAAATTTTGTGACTTAATTCCTTTATTTGGTCGTCGAAATCTTGTATAGAAATTTGTGTCGAAATAAGTGTAAGATGTCGAAATTTCCATCGAAATTTCTGTAAATTTCTATTTCTGAGCCATCGGAAACGACGTCGAAATCGAAATTTTGAACCATGCTTGGGACTCAAGTAAAGTTATATGGGCCAAGATACTTAAGCCCATATACAAATGAACCTATTAACTAAATAGGCCTATATTACTTTCTAGCAATCACAAAGAGTTATTAAAATGCCGCTGAAGCTCTCACCAAGATCTGCCTCTCACTAGATGGTTGTCCTATATATGTGCATAGTCAGTATGATATCTGATATTGCTCTAATATATTCTATATATGTACTTTGATCCCATAACAGGTGTAGGTACTATACTGCAGTACATGCAAAATGATCATTTAGGTTGATACCAAAGCCATGACAAGGATAACATAGAATTACATGTGCAATGATAGTTTAAGTTGCTGTTAGATGGGAAGAACTTGATGAGTATTTCAATTTCAATTTGAACGTGGGTTTGATTCACACTATGGTTTTGAGAACTATTTACCATCTACAAAGAGGAAAAACGGATTCTTTGTCTAAAGAAATGATTTGAGAAATGGTTGAGAATGGCTGATGTATTGAACCTTTCAAGGAGATATTGCTTTTTCAAATTATCTAAGAATGAAAATCTATTCCAAATATATGTGCCATGGCAAACAAAAAGGAAAAGAAAGATGAAGCATAGATAATGGATCAATCAAACCCTCTCGGGGGCTTGCTTCAAAAAGAGGAATATTGTGAAAATATGTTTGGAATAAGGTTTGATCCTTCTCATTCGTATTCATGGGAATCCCATAAATACTCCATTCCAAAAATCGAACGTGCAAAAACAACTGTGATTTTCATAATCTAGCATGTACAGATTGAAAACTTCATTCTTGATTTTATTAAAATTTCTATGAAAGTGTTTGGTTTGCTTCTCTAATTGGAAGTTTCATTTTCTTAAAACATGAACACTTATTCAAGGTGCAAATTGAAGCAAACCTAAAGATGAACATTAACAAGAATTTTTGTGGAAGTATTTCTTTTGCTCTTTGGAAGTTACATTTTTCCAAATCACGAACCCTTATTCAAGGTGCAGATCAATACAACCCTATAGATGAACATCAATAGCCTGAGTGGAGATTTTAATAATGCAATGTTTGATCATCAGTGGAAAAGAAACAACTATTTAAAAAATGTTTGCTTTAGCAGCTTAAGCAGTTTGGTCCATGTACACATGGAATCTTGACTGAAGTGTTAGGCCCAAATTTTGTTGCTAATAGGGTTTTTTTCCACTCATCAGCTTTATCCTGCTTCACTTGACCCTCTTAATTGGCCAATTAGGACTGCTTTCTTAAAACAAGGTCCAGATTAGTCTAGAAACAATATATAAAAGATAGAAACGATTATTCAATGTCATGCACGTATAACAAGCTATGCACGTATAAGAAGTTTTCCACAATATAGTATTCTTATCCCACCTGTACTGAGCTTGTACAACAATGTTGTACATATTATTATTGATACCCACCTATTTTAAATGTTTTACTTCTGGCCTATATGGTAATGTTCTATGCAATGAATTGAAAAGCAGGTGAAGCGACCGCTTAAGCGGCCAAGCACACGTCCCGTTGTAATTTCAGTTGAAGCGGCCACTTTGGCATGCTTTTTGCCGCTTCAAGCCGCTTTTTCAGCCCCGCTTAAGCGGCCGCTTCAGGACACTTCACAACAAGTATTGCTGGTGTGGCCCACTCATGCAAATTCTATAGAAAAATGAAAGCACTATTTTTGGGAGATGTGATGCTCTCCAGCTGTTGTATTTCAAACGGTGCAAGAAAGTTTAGTAATTAGCAGCTAGACGAGTACTTTGTACTGTCAAGTTTGTATATGATATTACCATGTATGTTTAATGTTGTTTATTACCGCTGATAGTCTAATAGTCTAACATTTTGTGTACTTGTACAAAACTTTTGCACAGCCATTTGCAGACTGTAACAGAATAATGTCGTAAATATTGTTATATTGTCTATTATGTACTAAGTCTAGTAGTTTATTGCTCTTTAGGATTTACTGAGTAATATCTAATTATCTTGATTCTACTATATTGCCATGTATTTCTCTTTATTAGTGTTTAAATGTGCATCTATTTATATTATGTTGAAGACTACCTTAGTCCATAATATTTGTACAAAGTAGTAGTATCCAACTACTACTACCTACTAATATAATGATAATTTCTAAGCCCAACCGTTGAAACAATATTAAGTACATAGTACTAGTATGCTACTTGATTCTTGAGCGAGGATTATGGGTTTTTATGATGTTTGAGTTTTTTTAGCTTGTAACAATTTACTTTTGTAATTAAGACCCCTTTTAATATGTGAAAGTCATCTAAATGCAATGAAATATCATTCGGAATGCTTGATTGTTGAGTACTATTTCTTTACGTTAGCAATATGGCGGTCACTATTTTTTTTTATATTTTTAAAACAATAAAGACCGCTTTTTCAAAAAGTGCCCTCTTTAGTCCGCTTTAAAACCCGCTTTCCGCTTCCCGTTTCAAGGGGGTCAATCTGCACGCTTCCCGCTTCGCGCTTTCCAAAACCTAGGTTCTATAGGACCTAAACAACTTTCACATTATAATAGTATTATGTTAGTATCTTGAAAATACTATTTGTATGTATTACATTGTATCAAGCTATTTTATAAAACACTTTTATAGGCATACCATAATTTAAACTCAAATGCCCTACTCTGATTTGGTAACATGTTATTGTCTTTCTATTATACTTTAACATTTAGACAATAATTTCGTGACATGAATTGTTTTCATGTTATAAGTTGTAAAATTTTGAGAAGTATTGATATTTATATATTTACTTTTGCTACCCACTCTAATAAATGTTATCCCTTTTTCTTGGTTGTTGAATGATTTTTTAATAAATTAGCAATCCAGTATTACTAAAATGTAAATATGTGCATTGTTTCGTTACACAGACCACTTTTTCAAAAAGCGCCACTTAATCAGCCGTCATGCTTAAGCGCACAATGAGGATTGGCTGCTCTCTTCCCACTTCATGCTTTCCAAAAACTTATTATAAACAATTTTATAATTTGTGAATGTAAAACACGGTTGGACTATTCTGCAATGCCTTTATTTTGTGAAACGGTGACACTTGGCTGCAAACTGTGGATTCTCCACTTAGCATATTGATTTGGCAGGTGGTCTTACGAGAAGTACGATAGTGCACACAACTAGGCCAGACCAGTCATGAAAGAGTCAAGATAGAAGCCGAGGCACACTCCAAAGGGGCTTCCTACTGGGGCACACGCCACTTAGCCACATTACTTGCTGATTTTGATGATCTTGGAGTGAGTTCTTAGGATATGGCATGGCATAATATTTTTCTTAGTTTTTGATCTGTACTCTATTGCAGATATATTCGTATGGTTACAGTAAAGAAGATTCTTCCAGCATAATTGCTATGTTGAACTTAACTCGTCATAATAACAAGTCTGTATGTTTAATTAATGTATTTCACTAATTGATTAAATGATGACTGAGATTATTTTATATTGATTCATGTTCAGATTATTTTCCTTTAGCTACTCTAGAGACTTAGTAACCTTTTTCTAATGTTGCAGGCCATGTATATTCGTGTTAAGCGCAACAAGACGACTTATTTTGTGCAGTGTGACCCGTCAGAAACGATTCTAGATATCAAACAGAAGTTATTTTCCTTGATTGACCAACCTGTCAGTCAGCAACGACTGACCTTACTTGCTACTGATGAGATATTAGATGATGCAAAATCTTTGGCCGAACAAAAGGTGATTAGAGTTTCTGTCTTGATGATTGTACTTGATCATGCTGAACTGTGCCTAATGGATCCGTAAAATAGATTCTTTTCCATTTATTTTATTAACTTGGCTATTCCAGGTGGAGAATGATGCTATCGTGGCCCTGACTTTGAGAAAAGGTTCTCTCTTCTCTCTTCTTATAGTATTTCTTTATTTGTTTTTCTGCAAAACGTTTGGTTCATCTCATGTTTACTTTTTTTAACACCTAAGTTCTACAGTATATTAATTTATTTTGGGATTGCTCTGACATATGGTGCCAGCAGAAATGTTTTCTTATGAAATCCAGTGGATGTCAGTTTATTAATGCTAGTTAATTAACAGAAACCTTGCATCCGAAATGCAAACAGAACTTATGATCTAGTGATAATGACAAATATACCTTACAGCCTACTCTAAATGCGTCTGAAAACTAATTTAAGGTATACAAGCGTACTGCACAGCTTATTTAGCTAAAAATGTATACCGAGTTGAGAGTTTTATATTGTAATGACACACTGTACTTCAGTATAGCCTGAATGCGGCTGAAAATGTATGCGACGTGTAGTGCACATTATTTCAACAAGTTACATATGTTGATCTGAATAAGAGTTTTGACTAGTTATCGTACTTTTTGATTTGAGGGTTGCAAGTATAATTATTACTTTCCAAACTTTTCATGTAGGATCCTTTTTCTGTTGTTCTCGTTCCAAATATATTTTCTCATCTTAATCAATCTCACTGATGTATATGACGTCTGTTTCTCTGGTTTCTCATTTTTTTTTACATTCCACTATACAGATGATAATGAGTTTGAGGATGTCTGCATTGCCCGTCTAGATGATATGTTGTCATACTCATGAGCCAAGATTCTGAAATCTACAAATGACCTGATGAATTGAAACAATGCTTGTAATTTGTATGTCAATCGAGGAAGGAACATCTGTACTGACTAAATCTCTTTCAAAGGCATATATGAACTTTAAGATTGGTATCTCATTTGGTGTGGTCTACCACCGTTCTTGTTATGTGTTATGTGATTTGCTTTTGTTAACATTTTGATCCAGTAATGTAATGTTTCAACAGGATGAGGAAATGAGTTTTGAAGACTACTTTTGGTTAACAAAAACAAGGAGACCCGCGCTATAGGAGTTGTGCTCGTTATGTACTTATAAAGCAATCTTCCCTGCCATTTCTCTTGTTGCTAGAACAATTCACGTCTCTCTGAGATATCACTATTCCAGACTCATTTTTGTTCTGATATATCACTATTCCAGACTCATTTTTGTTCGTTTTACCGATTTTGTGCTTGTTATAAATTTATATATTCCCTTAATTTGGTATTTAGTTTTTGCCTCACGTATATTCTAATACTATACTTTGCCATTCTGAAAAAGGGTTATATCTGACCATCCATGCTCATCTTATCGACATTGTTCTCTCTCTCTCTCCCTCCCTCCCTCCCCCCCTCTGTGTGTGTGCGTGCGTGCGTGTGCTTGTTTTTCGCTCTTTGACATCTAATTTTGTTTTGTTTGTAAAGTAAAATCTATTTCTTTTTGGATATGTATGTGTGTGTGTATTTTTCTCTCTTTGACTCTTAATTTTGATTTGTTTGTCAACACCAAATTCGATAGCTGCATTACAATGCGTTTTAACCTTGTTGGTCTATATCTTCCTAGTTGCTAGGTCGTGATTACGGTGCGGTGTTTGTGCATATCTGCAAATTGATCCAGTCATGAAATGACGTTTATACTCTTTCTGATCTAGTTTGTTATTACTCTAATATAAATTTGATTTGACAAACATTTTTTGTTTATGGGTAAGGATTGGTCTTTTGGAATCCTTTTTTGAGTACTTATCTCGATTAACACGGCAGCTCCCACTGTTGCAGATATTTTCTGTTTTTGCTGAAAAAATCTAGCTGACAGAGAACAGCTGGCTTTCAGTTAGTCGTTCTTGAGTTTCCACGAATAAGCCCATTGCCATTAACTTGTATAGAACAATTGAACAAAAGTTGAAAGATCGTCTTACTTCCACGCAAGGTGCCCCGGAGTGGAGTTGAATCGTGGAATGCCAGTGGAATCGGGGAGGGTGAAGCGAACAAGTGTATTAAATTTTAATTGAATAGTGCAGTAGTCAACTCGCAAGTCCCCATCAGTATACGAAAGTTCTTTGCGCAAAAGATTCAAATCTGCTCCTACGTAACATGATGTTTGCATTGCCGTACTTATTAAGAGACTTGTTTTTTAAATGAAACGGCGTATTTGGATGATTCAAAGTTATTTAATCAAGAATAACAAAATTGATGCTTTGACGTACATCAATAATTTAGCCGAGCTCAAGCATGCAAAGGACATTCACACGCACACAAACACATGGACATGCACACGCAAGTAGTAGACACATAGCTAGCGAGCAGTAGCTCGGATGGTCAAGCACGAGCGCCCCTCATGAAGGGTCCCGGGTTTGATTCTCCATGTAGTGCTGTTCGGCAATTAGCTCCCCGCAACATCAGTCGACCTCTGATGCGACTGTTTGAGATGCTGGCGTGCAGGCGTTACGGGTCTCTGGGGATTTACCTCGCCAGGGCAGGTCACAATTGTGGCGTGTTCTCGGGGAGGGTTCCCACGCCATCAAAAAAATAGTAGTAGATACATACATCCACACATGAGGATACACACGCACATACACAGAAGCGCTGTGTGTGTATGTATGCATATATTAGAAAGTATGTCTATGTTTGTATATGTCATTCAATAATTTCTGTAAGTTATCGTTGAAATAAAATAAATATTTTCTATAGCGATGATCCATACATATTAGATTGTTTTTTGATAATGTATTTAAAGGGTAGACGACACATTGATAAGAGTGGATTATTTCGTACATCACAGTGATGTTAAATTAAATAAAGTACAGATAACCTCCTTTTTTCCATATATAGGTATGTACTATACATATGTATGCATATACACATATATATGGGTGTCTCTCTTTCTCTCTCTATATGCTAGTAAACACACACGTGCCACACATGAAATATGGTACATATTTTTTCATTGAGATATATTTACCAATAAAAATTCTATATATTATTATAACTACATAATGTTCATTCATTAGGAGTTGCAATGAGTTAATGCTATTATTGATGTTGACGAGGGGTGGCACAATGGTAATGCACGTTGTACCCTCAGGAAAGGACCTAGATTTCATTCTTGGTGAAGCACTCCTCCGAACAACATAACATGATGATTAGGTATGACACATGGACAACCTACCACCATGTGTCAGGGTTTGAGGGTGAATCCATTAGTGGCTCTACTTGGGAGAGGTTCCCTTGTTTCTAAATAAAAAGTGTATGAGGAAATACGGTATGAAGTGGAGAAGTTTAAACAACTTCCTCTTTGGATGAAGATAATCCACATTTTCACAAAAACAATTTCGAAGGCTTTACAATTTCAAAAATTAATTGGAAAACCAAGACTACAAAGTATTTAAAATAATATCATTCATTCTTATTTTAGTACAAAATTGAAGTCTATATAACTAAATATATGTTAACTTCTAAAGAATTAATAAAATTGCTTTTTTGAGGGAAATTATCAATAAAACTCCATAAAACATTTTATGAATTAAATAATATCCAAGGAAAATATGTTTAATTAAAAAGTTTCAAGTAATTCAAGCAATATTCTAACAAGTACATTAGATAAAATGGACAATTTCCTATTTGTCTTGCATATAATACTAATAGTTTGTTAACATGTGTGATATTTGTATCAAATGAGTAATAACTCAATAACATTTTTTAGATTTATATTATTAGAGGGAAATATGTGTAAATTTATAATCTTGATCTTGCGATCAATTTTTGTTGAAGATATCATAATATTACTCATAATGAAATGAATTATTTTACAAATAGTAATCGTCACTATCTATTTTACTTTTCTATAAAGATTCATAACAACAAAATATTAACGATTAGACCATTTAGCTACAAAATGGATACAAATGATTTAAATTAAAAAATACTAACTTTAAATGATACTGGCTTAGTGGTTGAGAGCATCGTTGCTCTAGCTCAGGTTGCGAGTTTAAACCCATCCCACTTCATTTTTAAGCGAAAGATGTGACACCCAAGTGGTAAAAGTACTAATGTATGACTGAGAGGTCATAGGTTTGAAGCCCCCCGACCATAGGATGAATGAATGGCCAATTATAAAAATAATTGTTCTTACTTGAGGGAAATTATCATTAAATAACTCCAAATATTTTCTATTTGTATAAAGATTCCTTGCATTCTAAAACCAAATCAATTACAAACCAATGTAATTACATAGTCAAAAGCTGAAAGTAACTTAAGGTTTCATATTTCAAAATAAATGATTTCATGTAGAGTATGTATACAAGACTTAATGGATTCATTGAGCAATTACATCACATATCATTTTTATAATTTATTTAGTGACTAATATAAATGGAAAGATGATGACGGTGCATCATATATTAAAAAAAATAATTAGCTTAAATGTGGAGAATTAAAAGGAATACACTATTAAAGAATTTTTATTTTGGGAGAAATGTCAAAATTTCTATCATGTTAAGAATTAAGAGTGGAAAATTTATTAGCTCCGTTGAAAATGTGTAACTTGTAAAGAAGTACAACATGTATAACTATATAGAATTCAATTCATGTTTTGAAATTATACAAAAACTTAGAATCGATTAGCTGCAACACATGGATGACCTACCACCACGTGTCAGGCTTTAAGGGTTTATCCTATTGGAGCGAGTCTATTACAGGACCTACCTGGGAGGGGCTCCCTTGCTAATTTTTAGAAAAATGTGAATAAGGAAATAAGGCATGAAGTGAAAAATTTTAAGCAGCTTCATCTTAAATGTGAAGAGAATCAACATTTTCATAAAATAAGTTTCATCAAACAATGAAGGCTTTACAATTTTGAATATTAATGGGAAAACCAAGACTACAAAGTGTTTAAAATATATCATCCATGTCTACTTTAGTAAAAATTTGAATTCGATATAACTTAATATAATTTAAATTTAACAATTTAATAAAATTGCTTATTTAAGGGAAATTATCAATAAAAACTCCAAAAAACTTTTTTATCAATTGAATCATATTTTAGAAAAGATGCATATAATGAAATGATTATTTATTGAGTTTACATTAATTCAAGCAATTATCTAAGACACAATATATTAGATAAAATGGAAAATTTACTATTTTTCTCTTGCATATAACATTAATAGTTTGTTAACATGTATGATATTTTCTATCAAATGAGTAATAACTCACTAACATTTTATAGATTTTTATATATAATATGGTAGTATGTCTAAGTTTATATTCTTGGTCTTGAGACCAATTTGTGTTGAAGATATCATCAAGTTACTCATAATAAAATAATTAGTTTTACAAATAGTTATCTTCACTATCTATTTTAGTTCTCCACAAAGATTAATAATAAAAACAAAGTAAGAATAATTAGATCGTTTAGATACAAAATGTATAACAATGATTTAACTTCAAAAAGCTTAACTTTAAATAAATAAGTACTTAATCTTACTTGAGGGAAATTATCATTAAATAACTCCAAACAGTTTCTTTTTATATAAAGATTTCTTGCATTCTAAAACCAAATCAATTACAAAATGATGTAAATACCTACCAAAATGAAAATGTCATTTAAGGTTTCATATTTTAAAAGAAATGATTTCATGTAGAGTATGTATACAAGACTTGATGAATTCATTTGAAATTACATCCGAATCATTTTATTAATCCATTTAGCAACTAAGGCAAATGGAAAAAGGCCAAAAACCTTTTTATAATATAAATATCATTTAAGAAAAAAAGTATGCAACAAAATGATCATTTAAAAAGTTTATAGTATTTCAATCAATTGCCTAAGACAAAATGTATTGGATAAAATGGAAAATTTTCTATTTTTCTCTTGCATACAACATTAGCGGTTTGTTAATATGTATGATATCTGCATCAAATGAATAATAACTCCCTAATATTTTTAGATTTATATATATTAGAGGGTAATATGTGTAAGTTTATACTCTTCGTCTTGGGACCAATTTGTGTTATATATGGCTAAAAAGTTGATTTTAAAGCTCTAGATGCAAACGTTTTGACGTGTCATCATTCAATAACATAACTTGTGTCCAAGACTACTATAAGTGGGAAGATATTGTATGGGTTTTTATAGCGTTCGAACCAACTCATTTATAAAATAATATAAATTCCAGATAGAAAGGACGCAATGTCAATTATCTTTCCTTATATACCGCTGGAAAATAAATATGAAGCAAATAGATTTTTTTTTTGAGAAAATAAATATGAAGCAAATAGATACAAACATATTGTGGAATACTTTTTATATAAGAAATCAGAACGCAAAGGTATGTTAGATAGATGTACGAAGTTCATCAACGCAATTAAAAATAAGCATGACAAAAAAATGTTAAACGCAGTTAATAAACTGCACGAAACAGAACAACGAGAAATTAAGAATTTCCATATGCATACCATTATATTCTGCTGTTAACTATTGCAATCTTATTGTTAGAGTGAACAGTAAGATCACAGTGAATAAAGAAGACTAGATGTTACTTTTACTTCCTTGGAAAACTCTTTTTTTTTTTTCTCTCCTCGGAAAACTCATTCTTCAGTCTAACATTAGCATGTACCTTTTTCTTTTCAAAATCTGTAGTAAAGCCACGTTGGTCTTGGTTTAATGGCTGGCGCATAGTGACATTTGCTAGTTAAGTAGACCGTGAGTCTTATTGCTAAGAACACCCTGGAGGTAGAGGAGACGCATGCAATGACCAAGATAAAAAATATAAGTAATGATCGCCGTCAAGTTTCCAAAGCTCTTCGTTGTATCTATCCGGTATCGAGTAGATCAAAGAAGATTAGACTTACACCTATACCATTCAGAATTTTCTCCTTATTAAATCGTTACTCCTGTCTTGGTGCCTTATCACATCGATAAGAGTGGATTATTTTGTACATTATAGTGATCTTAAATTAAATTGACGAATAACCTGCATAATCCTTTTTTCCGTATATACTATATATGCACATGTAATGGGTGTCTCTCTCTTACTATATATTTGTGTGTGTGTCTGTGCATGTGCGTGTGCGTCTGTGTGCGCACGCGTGTACTGGTTACATATATTTAACTTATGTGTACAGCCCATTAAAGTGGCACATACGGAATATATCAACGAAATTTAACCATATACATTCAATTAAAATTATTTAGATCAGAAGCGTTAAAAGAACCAGAACCATATCTCATGTTATCATGAGTTATACGGATATCTTATTCAATGGTGACTGTGACTTTTGTAGACTGTGACTTTTGTAAGTCACCGTTGTTTGGAGAATATATATATTCATGACATAGAAATGTTAGAATGAGGTATTTTTTTTAGAGAATATATATATATATTCATTCATTGTATGAGATAGAAATGTTAGAACGAGGTATTTTTTTGAGACATGCATGTTATTTAAGGTGAATATGTTACATCCATAAGGTTGATTGAATTGACTTACAAAGTCTTGCAGTTGTCATTATTTAAAATGGATATACATAAACCACATATACTCAGCCACACATACTAGAACTCAATAGTGCGTTTAGTGCACACACAAGTTTTATGTACCAGCGTGTTTCTATCCTTCAGATTTGAGAATGATGGCCGATATTTTGCGGTGTGTCTCTTGCGCTTCAACCACCCTTTTTAATGAACCTGGTGCCCCGGTTTTCCAGCACGTCTTTGTTGACTATCAAAGACACCACGTTACCCGGCCGCTGTGACTCGATTAGTTAGGTACGCCTTGGCCCTCCGAGGTCCCGGGTTCGAAACCTACCGTTTCATAATGTATTTAACAATCTCTTGGATCATCCGGGCTCTGACACCTGTTTGGACTTGAAGATGGGAGGGGGGGGGCTTCGGCCCCTGTAGATCAAAAAAAAAAAGACACCACGTTGATCTTTCTGTGGTTGCGATGTTTTTGTGGCCGTTGTATAATATTACCTAGTTCTGTTGGCTAAGAACAACAAAATCTTGTCAACGTTTCTGGGTGCGACAAAAAGTGGATAAAAATGCGATCAGTATTAGGAAGCATTGCTTTTTGGATTGTGATCACAATTCCATTGGCTATCTGCTCTATAAATACAGAGCGGTTTCATCCGGTGTCTGTGTATATGATTTCGTCCACCAGTGTCTTTACAACTTTCGTCTTTGCATCATCACTGTGACTCTGTTCGTCAAGTGAAATTATTCCATTGGCTATCTGCTCTATAAATACAGAGCGGTTTCATCCGGTGTCTGTGTATATGATTTCATCCACCAGTGTCTTTACAACTTTCGTCTTTGCATCATCACTGTGACTCTGTTCGTCAAGTGAAATTATTTGCTCTACAAAGTTTGGTCTTTGCAATACGAAAAAGTACCTGTGGCTTTCTTGACAAATCATCCTGAATAGAAAATTGAGACCTTAAGCCTGCGTTTGGCACAGGACTGAGATTCTAGAATCTGGACTGGGTTAGTCGGGGTTAGTCTGGATTCCGGTGCTGGGACAGTCAGGATGCAGTTTGATTTTGTTTGGCAACGCAGTCTGTTTCTGGTCAGCTGGTCTGATTTCAGTCTGTATGCAGTCTGAATCTGTTTGGCTGGAAGTCTGATTCTGTTTGGCAGCGTAGTCAGTATCTGCTTATTCTGTCATGTTCTTGCAGTGCTGTTTGAACAAGTACGCAGAATGTGTATTTGTGATGTCACTTAAACCTAAGTTTAGAATATATTAAAAAAATATTTTATTTGTGTTGTGTGGGTGTTATTTTGTATATTTAGAATAGTACAAATAAGATATGATAATGCTAATTTTTACGTGGTGATTAAAAATTAATGAAAAGTTACTGTGGAATGACATTTGCATGTGGTATATATGTAATGTTGAACATAGTTAATTGTCGTCATTAGTGTAACAAATTACATTATCGTCAGTGACAGTCAAGCTAAATGAAATATGAAATTGGCCTAATATATTTTGTTCATAACATAAATAAATTACATTATCGTCAGTAAAAGCAACTGATAATAAACATAATGTCTTCATTAGTTAAACATAAACGATCACTGATAATAAAATAATTATTTATGGGTGATCTTCGTCAGGGGAGAAGGACAAAAAATGGGAGCAATAAACAGCCAAACAAAAGCTAAGATTTTGACAAGGCACTTTGGGGGGACATGGTTGGATGTAGATCTTGATTAAAATAGGCCAACGTTATGGCCTCATCGTACTCGTCCCATGACACTGGGCATGGTTCCTGCACCGGCTGCTTGTTTTGTTGTTTGATGTCGTCTTTTGACCAATCAAACAACAATGGCAAATGATGAACATGCTGACTGACTCGGCCCTTGACTTGATCATCAGTCCCAATTTTGCCCTCCTCCTTTGTGTGATTGCAACATGGTTTTGTGCATAAAAGGTTATCTTCAACATATTTTTAAATTTTTTCCGGTGACATCAAAAGTTTTTCAAATTTTGCCCTTGCCCTTGCCTTTGCACGCGATGTCGACATCTAAAATTAATAAAAACAAATGTATGAACAAATAACAAAATTCATAAAGTAACTGTGGCAATAACATAATAATGAAGTAGGAAATTTGATCGCATTATGGTAGCAACATATAATATTGTAACACATAAGTAGAGAATATAAAATGTTGCGACGCAAAAATACAACTACATTTAGCACATATGTTACAAGTTCATTTGTTTATTTTAATCGTTAGTGCAAAAAAAAATCCCTAGTGGGTAAGTGCGACGCGTCGTCAAAAAATTGCGTTCAATGCCTTGTTGCGCGGCCAATGTGGGGGGAGGCAATAAATCTCCCAATATGAACATATTGTCTCTTACAAACTCTCTCTTGATGTATTGCCATCACATTTGTAACTCAGGCAATGAAATGTAAGGGCCTCATGTTATGTATAGGAACTGGTGCCATGCCTCCATCCAAGCCTGTGTAGAGTATACTCCATTTACACATCTACCCACGTGATATTGGGTTCTCATCAAACCTCGGAGAACCATATCAAGCTCGGTAGACCAGATAAAAGACGGTGTCAGCGGTTGGCCAGCCATATAACATATTCTGTAAGTAATATATTTTTCAAAAGTAAGGGTGTATATCACAATTAATTGTATTATTTGGTTTGAGCTAACGTTAAGCAAAATTTTGATTAATAACATACATCATTAATAAAACATTCATCAACATGAAGAAAAATTTCATAACACTTAAAATGTAATACAACGTTTATAAAAGTGCCTAAATTAAACAAGTGTATGATGTTCATAACATCCATTGATAGTCATTCTAAACAAAGAAGACAATGTAAATGTATTTGCCATTCAACGTTATGGAGTCATTTGAGGTGAAGGGATGTCCAGAAGCAGACGACAATCTTCCTCCAGACTGGCAACGTTGCGTTCTAAAACCTCATGCTCATACTTTTTGTTAGTGTATAATTCATCGTAGTTGTGATGAATTTCAACGAAGTCCTTCATGTTCATCGCCTGACCCCACACTGACTTGCACTCAACAGTTAGTAACATAATCTCCGCTTTCAATGAATCAATTGTTGGGGGAAGATCGACTGCCCAATGGAAGTATCTGCATCGGTCTTTTCCCTAAAATATAGTACGAAGTTCAAGTTAATGGCAAAGAATGCGGAGCCTCGACAAGGGCAGTCTATTATTTATTGATGTATTATCACACCTCACGAGTAGGGCATATGTAATACATTTCGCCCGACCTTTGACTCAGAATGACAAAGTCATTTAACCCTGCATCCTCTGTGTTAATCCGTAAGGCTGCATTTAGCCCACAATCACACCTCGAAACCTCAGATGGAGTCATCGACATCTAATAAAATAAAATTGACGATTAATAGAAAAATGTCGGGTTCATGACATAGTTTTCAAAGATAATATGAAGACCATTTGTTCAATAGTAGCTAATTGTTGCAAGAGACAAGTGCAGTTCATTTGGACATATCATAATATAGTATATCTATGACGTATTGTATCCATCTTCTTCTGTTGAAGAGTCATTATCGCTCGTTATTTGAAGTCGGTGGCGAAGATATCAGCACCTCTCCCGCATACTTGAAATTTCTTCTTGTAACCTATCCGTGTATGCTCTTGTTGAACAGACAAAGGCACAGTGTTCTGACCAGAACTTGCATTCGCTACGTGCATATGCGAGCTGTGATACCATTGCATCCCTAATTGCAGTCAGCGTAGCCACTGTAGGTTGTACTTGCTGCACGGGCAACCTCATATGGCATCTGGTTGGTACAAGACCCCTACCACATGTAAAATATGGCATGTGGGGATTGTTGTCTTCAAACCGTCCATTTTCCGCATCTGTGGTATCCATGTACACTCGTATGGTGCACTGCAGACCACATGGGCACGAAGGTATGTCATTGTCCATTTCTAGACAGAAAACCTAATGAGACATAATTTCACATTGTTTATAAGTAGGAAAAATTGTAGTCAACAATACAGTTTGAGAACAAAAGTTGTTCGTTAAGTTACAAAAAAAAGGGAGTAAGTGAAACATGTTGTAGAACATGTTTCAATGTCCGCAAGTTAGAAAACAAATGTATAAATCACTGATTTGCCCACATAGAATTGGCAACAGTTTCACGCAAAACATCTCCCTCTCTAGCATTGGCCTGGCTTGTTTGTTGGAGAGAACTCAATTCATTCAAGATGTCAGTGGTAGTATGAGGCTCATCCAAGTTTTCGTCCATCATAGGATCACCATCATTTTGGCGTCAGATAAAATTGTGAACGATACAACAAGCCATTACAATCCGAGACTGAGACTGCACGGGAAAAGTCGCTCCTTTACGAAAGTAGGAAAACCTCTTCTTCAACACACCAAAGGCTCGCTCGACAACGTTACGTAGTTGAGCATGTCGATGTTTGAACATTTCCTTTTTGCTTGTGTATGAGCCTCTATTACCCCGATACTCTGCTATATGGTAAGAAACGTTTCGATATGGTACAAGAAATTGGCTGGTGTTGGCGTACCCTGCATCAACAAGATAGTACTTCCCAGCAGGTACTTTGAACCTGCCTGCGGTTGTAGCTGCATGAAGTACCCTTTGGTCAGCAACAGATCCCTCCCAACCAGTCATAATATATGTAAACTCCATTGAGAAGTCTACTACAGCCATGACATTCATGGAAACATTCACTTTTCTATTCCTATATCGGTTCTGCTTATCGCGCTTCACCAAAATGGGGATGTGTGTCCCGTCAATTGCCCCAATGACATCCTAAAACAAGTGTATAAGAAATACGCAAGTAAATACGAAACTCAACGATGACGATAGTGGTTATATTAACAATGGAATGGACAATGGTCAACTAAGTGATGGTCATACCTTGAAGTAAGGGTAAAATCTTGAACTCTCGGTGATGCGGCGGTGCGGAGTTGCCGATGCAGTTGGCATGACAATATATTCGTTACACAAAGCACACACTGCGTCCAACACCTCGTTAAACTTTCTACTTATGGTCTCACCACTGTGAATGTAGTCCTCAGCTAGAACACGGTTGGTATGGCCATGGCCAACCATTTGAAGGAAGTAGCAAACTGCCTCCACTGATGACACACCTCTGGTACTTTTCAACAAACCTCGGTCCTCAAGTTTGTCAACAAAGGCTAAAACTATTTTGGGTAGCATACGGTACAGATCGTACGCCCTCCTTTCATGGCCGGTTATTATTTCTAAAATCTTTTGATGGCCGCTCCTAATACTAACCGATCTCAGTATTGGTTGGTGTGTGGTTGCGGCGTCTGAATTTTACATGATATTGTGGGAAATTTGGTCAGCTATTTGGTAGGATATTGCGTTAGCAATGTCATTAGCCGGACCAGACATGAGATCCAGTAGTTGTAGAATGTCATCAGTTGTTTCATATGGATGAATACCGACCATCACGTCTAGAATTAAAAGTGATTATCCGCATCAAAAAAATATCGAGCTATTGCAGAAATGAAATTAGGGCTATAGTGACAAAATAGCAAATACTGACCAAATAGCAAATAACAAGATAAACCATTACATAGTACCATAGTTCAGAGATGGTTCCCAACAGAATAAAATAGTACGACAACTTTTGATAAAGTTCATCAAATAAAAGGCAGGATACTGATATAGTTCTTAAATTAGACAACCTCAAAAGTACGGTGGAGATTGTGGCGTGAAAGGTGATTGTGATGCAAAAGCTGCAGAAGTTGTGTTCTTCATTTCCCACAAGTCTTGCAACCAAATGGTAATTTTTTGTGGGGTGTCCATAAGTCTTAGGTAAATGTTACAGTTAGCTAGATCTTTTATGGCGTGCACAAGAGTGGTAAAAACTGGGACATGGGCGTCAAGGTAGCTTTCATGAAAGTGGTGCAAAATGGTTTGGTATTCGACTTTATCATTAGACCTAGCAGCAATTCCGCTGCCCATCTCATGTATCTTGGAAAACACCTTTGTGAATTCGGGCACGACATCATTAGACAGGACACAACTGTCCTGTGAGCTTGACGCCCGCTTCCTACGTCTGATCGTGGTGGGAGTCCTTGCACCAACACCTTGGTTGTGTGATCCGCCATTGGTGTCCTCACTTTGCATTCCAGAATTAACCATGTCTTCAGTGAAACCGGTTGGACCAGTCGGTTTTGGGCTGACAAATGAATCAGATGTATCTAGGTCAACAACAACATCATCTTCAGATGCAACATCAGAAGGAGGCTGTCTATCGGTTGAGGACATTGCATGATGGCCCCTAGCTATGTTCCTCCCCCCCATCAGCTCGACATCGTGGTAGTGGTAGAATGGTTTGTTGATCAATCTCGCTAGTTCCCCGTATGCCTAAAATAGGGGACAACTACTGATTAGGTCAATATTAACAACTTTAATTTAATATATAATAGTCAGGGGATTGTATATTATTAGACATACCGCAAGTGCCTCCCTCCACTCTGGGGTGTCAGGCAATATTGGCTTGTGCCTGCTGTCATCCCATCCAACACCACTTTTGTTGGTCACCCATTTTATCTTTGCATAGTCTCTCCTGAGGTTCTTCCACCGAGTTTTTAACTGACCTCGTTCCTCCCCATCCGGATATGCCAATCACGTAGCATCTCCCTCCACGCGTCCCTAGTAAATATTCTATCGACGCACCTACCCATGTCATAT
This sequence comes from Alisma plantago-aquatica, assembly GCA_963693085.1. Classification (NCBI taxonomy): domain Eukaryota; kingdom Viridiplantae; phylum Streptophyta; class Magnoliopsida; order Alismatales; family Alismataceae; genus Alisma; species Alisma plantago-aquatica. The sequence continues at coordinate 880,174,520 of OY856411.1, forward strand.
TGTCTCCTCAATGCCACAACTAGAGCCTCATCCAACTCTTTCGACCATACAATACGGAACCTCGGGTCGGGTGCAACCATAGTACCAATGACACTGTGATATATCACTTTAGTATGGGTGTTTAAACGAAACCATTATACGAACCTAGTATGAGACTACGCAGTTGAAAGCAATAACTTGTTTAAAGCAATAACCCATGTCATATTGTCTCCTCAATGCCACAACCAGACATAAGATCCAAAATTTGTACAACAAATTTGAAATTGTTGTTAAATTTGAAATGGTTTTAGCAAACACATCATCCAATATGTTCATTACAGGAAAACTACATAAATAGCAAGCATTCAACATGACATTCACATTAAACATGTTCGTATTGCTCATGAGATATACCTGGTAAGCCGAATTAAAGGTTGAAGAGAGTTGCACGTCTAGCGACAGGGTTAGGGACGGTACATACAAGAAATTCAGAGGGAATACAGATTAGCCGAAATAGTTGGATACTTGCAATATAATCAACATAATACTAATGGGTGTACATTTTGGTCGTACATGAAAATTAAAATCATTCATTCAAGCTAACATAAAAATCATTCATTGAAGCTAACATTAAAATCATTCATTCAAGCTAACATGAATGATCAAAATTAGGGTGTCCCAGTTCTAGTTTTGAAAAGTTGACACATAAAAAAACCTACATGAATGATTCAGACCTCAATGTAGGGCTTATAGCACACACTTGTTCCAACTTAAACACCATAATTTGCACGTATACAAAGCATAAGCAGTCAAGGTGCATAGTCATAACACAAATAAGAAGAAGTTGAATAATCAAAATTAGGGTGTCCCAGTTCTAGTTTTGAAAAGTTGACACATAAAAAAAACCTACATGAATGATTCAGACCTCAATGTAGGGCTTATATCACATACTTGTTCCAACTTAAACAAATATATTACATAAGATATTTGTACCTGAACAAATAATGACCTATAAAACATAATACATTATACATATTAACATGAAAACACAACTGAAAACACACTGACAGATATAACATAAATCTACTTCTTGGGTTCCTTCCATGACCAAACAATATGCTAAGAAAATCATGCCTAAATATAAACCTTTCCTTGTAAATGAGGTTACTAGCAGGGATAACTCATTAATTAAATTGTCAATATAAATATATAACAATTATTTTGTTCCTATCCCATATGGTCGATCTATTTCATTTCAATGCAGAATGTTGTGCTCTACATTGCTGGTGTATTGATGTTTATAACATGGTTAACAACACCATAATTTAGGTGATCTATAGTCAGCATTCAGATATATGTTTCAACTTAAACAAAAATATTACATCATATTATTTTAAACGGAACAAATAGTGACCAATCAAATTAGGGCTTATATAATGAGCACATAATAGTGACCATTTTAAATGGATAGCACAAAATTGTTCCAACTACAAACTAGTATGTTTATGAGCATATACAATGTACACTACACACTAATGTACACTACACATTAGTATGTTCTAAATTAAAATAATTAATACGTAATAGGTGGATTCCAATTTTGTACCATCATAGTAGACCTAGTTGGGGGGGGGGCAGACCTCAGTCAAGGGCTATGTACAAGGTGCCAAAATATATTAACACAAAGCAAAGTTGGTACTAAAGTTTACAAAATAAATGAAATGCCTATGAAAAAGATCTAACTATACTAATGGGTGTACAATTTGCACGTATACAAAGCATAAGCAGTCTAGGCGAATAGTCATAACACAAATAAGAAGAAGTTGAATAATCAAAATTAGGGTGTCCCAGTTCTAGTTTTGAAAAGTTGACACAAAAAAACCCTACATTAATGATTCAGACCTCAATGTAGGGCTTGTAACACATACTTGTTCCAACTTAAACAAATATATTTCATAAGATATTTGTACCTGAACAACTAATGACCTATCAAACATAATACATGATACATATTAACATGAAAACACACCTGAAAACACAGTGACAAATATTACATAAATGTACTTCTCGGGTTCCTTCCATGACCAAACAATATGCTACAACAATCATGTCTAAATATCACCCTATCCTCGTAAATGAGGTTACTAGCAGGGAGAACTCATTAATTAAATTGTCAATATAAATATATAACTATTATTTTGTTCGTATCCCATATGGTCGACCTATTTCATTTCAATGCAGAATATTGTGCTCTACATCTAATGCTGGTGTATTGATGTTTATAACATGATTAACAACACCATAATTTAGGTGATCTACAACACAATAGTCAGCATTCCGATATATGATTCAACTTAAACAAAAATATTACATTATATTATTTTAAACGGAACAAATGTACACTACACACTAGTATGTTCCAAATAAAAATAATTAATACGTAATAGGTGGATTCCAATTTTGTACCATCATAGTAGACCTAGTTGGGGGGGCAGACCTCAGTCAAGGGCTGTGTACAAAGTGCCAAAATATATTAACACAAAGCAAAGTTGGTACGAAAGTTTACAAAATAAATGAAATGACTATAAAAAAGATCTAATGGGTGTACAATTTGCACGTATACAAAGCATAAGCAGTCAATGCGCACAGTCATAACACAAATAAGAAGAAGTTGAATAATCAAAATTAGGGTGTCCCAGTTCTAGTTTTGAAAAGTTGACACATAAAAAAACCTACATGAATGATTCAGACCTCAATGTAGGGCTTATAGCACATACTTGTTCAAATTTAAACAAATATATTACATAAGATATTTGTAGGGAGAACAATCATGTCTAGATATAACCCTGTCCTCGTAAATGAGGTTACTAGCAGGGAGAACTCATTAAATAAATTGTCAATATAAATATATAACAATTATTTTGTTCCTATCCCATATGGTCGACTTATTTCATTTCAATGCATCCATTTTTTCTTGGAATATCCCAAAAGACGAGATACTTTTTTGCTCTTATCTGGTTCATTACACAGAAAACATGTTCGTATTGATCAGGAGAAATACATGGTCAGCCGAAATCAAAGTTGAAGATAGGAGCACGGGTCAGGGACGGTACATACAACAAATGTAGAGGGACGGTACACATAAGCCGCTAGCCTACTGAAACAAAGAAGAGGGTCGGTGAAGAGGGTCGGCGAAGACATTCCTCTCAAGCAGCTGAGCGACTTCTGAGTACAGGGGCTCGGAAACGGCGGCTTCAGAGAAGATTTTGTGGAGGATGCAAATGTGAACAAGGAGGATTTCAGATATGAATCGCAACACTATATAGCAGCAGCAACAACGCTTGCCCGTGCTAGGGTTTACTGGGTTTGCACACAGTGAAAAGGGGGGCTTTGATGGGAGATGACAACTCCAGATGATGCTTGATTCTCGGCGTCTAGACTGGCGGTGTAGGTCGGAGATTGCAGATGACCCACTGTACCCCTCCGTCGGCTTGATTGACCGGCTGTTGCGCCTACGCCACTGTCCAGGCTTATCCATACGACATTGCCCTGCCATACGAAACGATGGGATACTGCATGTCTTGGGAGAGGGCGTCATAACACACGGAGAAAATAGTAACTGCTGGGAGGGTGTTGACTTCTCGGGAGAGGGAGCAGAAGAGAGAGCAGAAGAGGGAGAGGGGAAAGGCGAAGGGACGGGGAGGCGTCGGGGGGCGATGACACCATCGCAGAAAGGGCGAGACGAAAATGGACTCAGATCGCAGAAATCGGGTTATGAACCGGAATCCCGCCCCTCGTGGGACTGGGAGAACCCGGGTTAGGGGGTACCGTTATCCCAAAACAGGGGTTTTTCAGGGTTGCGAACCAAACAAAAATCAACCTCAAACCGGCACTTGTTTGGCGGGGTTGGCACATAAAGACAAGGCCAAACCGGGTTTCGGTCCCGTGCCAAACACAGCCTAACTGACATCAGATCGCTAGAAGTAGTAATTTATATATACAAAATCTATATTCTTTCTTTTGCTTGTGATATTTTCCACACAATCTGGGCTGATCGGGATCCATCTTCACTGTATACTCGTTGCTAGTTATTTGAGTACTTGTCATGTATGAAGTAAAGATAGAATTGTTCATTGCCACCGAAGAGGTATGCCATTGTTTGATTTTCTCGTTATATTGAAAGGCGTAATGCTTTTCTATATACCATGCGTGTAATGTTAAGTGTTGGCATAGATGTTCATCAACATTTATCAGCATCCCAACTATGAACAATTGTCACAATTTTATAGGTTTCTTGTTACAAACTTTTTTTTAAAATTTGTTGATATTTCTTAATTTGTAGCTATATTTAAAAATATATATTGAAACATCTTGAGTAATTGAAGATATGGAAATGAGTGCATGTCAAATGGGGTTTTCCCTTGATCGTATTGAAGATATTAATATGCATCATCAGTCATTTCAACCTAGTAATCCTGAAGAAGACACATCCCAAGGTTGTGACTTGCTATTGAATAATGAAGATGATGTACAAATCCCATTTTTTGGCCTAAAGTTTGGTTCAGAAGAGGAAGCTTATCATGACTATAATAAATTTGCGGCTAAAGAGGATTTCTCAATTCAAAAGAGTAAATATTATAACAATGAACCATGTTCACTTATGATGAGGACATTTGTATGCTCCTATCAAGGACAAAAGGATCTTAAAGATAGGAGAAAGACCACAAATGGTATAGAGATTAAAAGACGAAGAATTACTTCGTGCAGATTACATGGAAAAAAATGAAAGTTTCTTTGAAAAATGGTGAGTGGGTTATAACCTATTTTATTAAAGATCACTCCCATCCTCTTTCAGCGCCATTCAAGGTTCCACAATTAATATCTCACCATAACATATATGAGACTACAAAGGACATCATCTTTACTTTGCACAGTTGCGGTGTAGGCCCATACAAAATTACTTCAATATTGATTGAGTCTGGTGATCAATGTATTAGAAATCAAGATTGCAGTAATCATATTAAATCTACTCGCAAGAATAATTTGAGTCAAGAATGCATGTCAATTATTGATAGGAGAAAGACCACAAATGATATAGAAATTAAAAGACGAAGAATTACTTCGTACAAATTACATGAAAAAAATGAAAGTTTCTTCAAAAAATGGTGAGTGGGTTATAAATTTTTTTATTAAAGATCACTCCCATCCTATTTCAGTTCCATTCAAGGTTCCACGATTAAGATCTCACCATAAGATATATGAGACTACAAAGGACATCATCTCTACTTTCTACAGTTGCAGTGTAGGCCCACACAAAATTACTTCAATATTGATGGAGTCTGGTGATCAATGTATTAGAACTCAAGATTGCATTAATCATATTAAATTTACTCGCAAGAATAATTTGAGTCGAGAATGCATGTTGATAAATTTCTCAAGTCAAGGTATAAAAATGATTCCTTTTTCATTTACTATGATATTGATCATGATTATACAATTCCGAGTATTTTTTGGGATGATGAAAGATCAAGAGAAACATATATGATATTTGAAGATATTGTGATCTTTGATGCAACATATAGGACCAACAAGTTCAACATGCCATTTTCCCCTTTTATTGGTGTAAACCATCATAGACGACCAACACTTTTTGGTTGTGCACTTCTAACCGATGAGACTGAAGAAACATTTATTTGGTTATCTAAGACATGGGCACTGAGTACTACATAGTGAATGCATGAAAGTTATATAAATGGGAAAGATTTCCATAGCTCACTATGATAAGGCAATGAAATGAGTGAAGGAGACTTTGTATGACATCCTTTGCCACACAAAGTGATATTACTCAAAACTTAATCACGATCAACCACTAATTAGCGGATTACCAAAAGTCACAGGAAAGTAAAACTGATTTGCAACAAGTACCATGAGCTGAGATTTATTACACATGAGTCAACAGTTGCATTTCATAACATATATTCAAGGAGCTACATCATTATTTTCCAATCAACATGTTACATAAGATAACAGTTCCACATGTATGTACACACCACCAAAGACACACAAGCCAAAAAACACGTATCGATCATTGTGTCATCAAAACACATCGAGAACACTCTGGTAGGACCTAAGTGTACAGGGACAACACATAGGACTCTATTTCTAGATGTTATTTGTATACCATGATCCACCAGGTGTAGTTTCTCTTCATATTATTTCCTCAACTATCCGATCTTTAGCTTTTCATGCACATACACCTATAGGGTATTTATCCAATGGGTTGAGATAAGAGTGCCACCGAGAGATATAACTCTCCACCAACTCTATTATCATCACACATATCTAAGCAGAAAGGAATATTATTAACAGATGAGCAAGTTCAATGAATTCTTTTATGCAAGGCAACTATCACTTGTTTAAGCAGTTTAGGCATCTACACTACACAATAGACTATCTTTATGCTTGAGAAGGAATATGAAGAACATGTATAACTTTTATAAACTAAATACTATAAAAGCAAGGCAAGGCTTCAACCAATATTCTCATATTTGATTCTAAATGAATATGCTACACGACTATTTATGAGTTTATTATAGCCCAAGAATTTGAGTCGTACCACCCAAATCCAACTGACCACTGCAAAGTTGAAATTAGTTCCATATAAAATCTAGGAAGCGACGGACTCCAAGATCTTCTCCACACTCAGTCAGTATGAGTTTGCACCATAGTGACATATAGTCAAACTACAAAACAATGACATATAGTCCCGTAACTAGCCCACCATGGTACAAGTCATGACGCTAGCATTAAGGGTATTCAAACCCATTCACTGAGGTACAACCACAATTGTTCTCTAATCACATCATGTTATTATCACTGATATTTGACCACATTTGTTCTCAAAAAAATGGGCTAGGTATGACCACAACCATCCTCCCGAAACACTTGGTGTCAGGATGACAAGCACTCCACATACTCAACAATATGTGCTCTGAGTTTCCCTTAGGAATACTCGTTTCACCATTTAGCAAGTTCTGGCACTGAAGATGGTTCTATGACACATGGCACTACATGATTAGGGTTTGACTTGATTAGTTATGTCCAATTGGGTGAATTAAGGCTGTATCAAAAAAGTGGACAAACATACCCTAATTCATCTCTAACAAACATTGCTATATAACAACTTCAGAAGATATAAAACATATGATACATAATTTCTCATCTCAATATCATAGAGCACTATTCACCTATCAATCAAAAGACTATACTTGTCACAACATCATCATCACATGGTACTATGCATTACCATTCAAGAGACTATCACCATCAACACATTATCATGGGATATCAATCCCTCATTTTAGTACTGGAGGATATCACCTCAACTAGGAACTAGGCCTCTGCCAGGTGATAAGACTCATCACATCATTCTTGTGATTTATTGTCAGCTCATCATGCCTTATTGAGAATATAGGCATTACTCATGCCAAGCATCACTTGTGCCACATCATATATACACCATAGCAATCATTAGCTATGACATCCATCTCACCTGCAAGGTCAAAATTATACAAATAGAGGGAGAATATGCCTCAATACACTTCAATACTTTTAGGTAAAGCACACCATGCATCATAAGTCCCCTCAATCAAGGTTAGGTTTCATTGTTAACCACATAGGGTTCCCAAGCATCATTTATTTTCCAATCTTCTAATTTCACTACCTCCCACAAGTTTAGAGTGTATAAGGCTATGCACTATTTATAATAACCAAGTCTACACATTCACATATTCATACTTCCTGTGTTCCCTTATCAAGGATCATATACATCACTTAGTATTGGTTAATCATCTTCATAGCACTCACAAGATATAACATTCCATTAATATGTAAGATTAAAGTTATGTGAATAAAAGAGAGAGAGAACAGTCTCATGCTTTTAATCATGCATACTTAGTAAAAGTAACCTACCCTCAAATTAGGGTCAGTGTTGTTCACACATAACCTGATTAGAGTTTTACCTCATGATTATTATCACCAAACCCTAAATACACCATTTCCCACTTTCTTGGAATTGATCTAGGATTGAACAACATTACTAGGTATCACCATTTCATACATGTATATGTGTATTATCTCATTAGGTTATGCATGTGTTACAACTATGCATTATATAAACATATTGACCATGCACCCACATAATGTCTCATCATTAAGTGATCCATATATTATTAAACCATATCATATTACTAAGGGATGTAAATCCTTAGATTACATATCTAGAGAATTTTTGTTCAAACTATACACAAGGCTTTATTAGCTCATTAACTTATTCATATGGTTTCTACACAATCACTAACACCCTTATATTTCAACAAAGCTTATAGTCATCATATGCACTTTAAAAGGTTCACCCGAGTACTCACATGGTTGCAACATTAATCTTCACCATCTAGCTATGAATCATAATGAAAGGAAATAGAGAAGATACATGTCATGAATTACAATCTTTCAATAGAGTGAGCACATAGGTCATATTATCTCAAGATTAGGGTTTTTATATGATTACTTCACCACTAAACCCTACTTCCATTAATTCCCACATGTTCAGAGAGTCTTAGGATTAAGCATCATAGTTAAGAATTGACCACTCATAGTTACATCATATTAGATAGATCATTACACTATGTATTGGTCATATCAACATTTAAGAGTATATGTGTGATGACCCTTTACCACACATGTGCTAACTAATCAATTACATGGTATCTTGTTCTATCACTTAGCCTAAGATATTGGTTTCACCTTCAGTCTAAGATATCAATTTCACCTTCATCATGAGATATCAGTTTCACCTCCCAACATGAGGTATCAATTTAACATTAAGGTGCATCATAGTTTAAGCATCTTCTAAGTGTGTCAAGGTTTTAACACCAACTAGGTATATCTATTTACATCATATGGTGTGTCTCAGTTTGCAACATCTTGGATCAACCTTTGATATATCGATTTATCTCCTACATGTGAGATCTCAGTTTGTAATATACATGTGAGATCTTGGTTTGCAATATCTTCTCCATGGTATCGGTTTAACATTACTTGAAAGTGTGTTAGATTAACATCAATGTGTCTCTCAGGATAGCACTTCAAGTGTGTCGACCTCTCACTCAACAAGTTGTCTCACCCTGATGTATCAACCACTTACTCCACAAAGTGTGTCAGCCTCTCACTTATAGGAGGGTACCTCAGTTTAGTTTATAATATATGGTAATGATTTAAGCACTTCATATTAGCATGTCAGATTAGCCTCACCAAAGCATATTTGTTTGATACTTCCATGTTTATCGACTTATTACATGATGTGTCGACTACTCACAAGTAAGGTATGAAGGGTTAATCTCCTCAAGGTGTGTCAATTTAAGTGCCAACTAAGCATGTCAGTTTAAGAATCACATTGTATCTCAGTTTAACCCCCTTAGTGTTATGTCGACTTGTCATATTCAAGCTTAGGATATCAGACACCAACCATTACTATTGCTAGGGAAACATCAACATAAGCAAGAAAGAATAAGATCTGAAACAACAAACTAGATAAGATTCCTTAATCATAATAATCCTCAAGATCGTCGTCATCTATTAGCATGTAAATAAATTGGTTTAGATAAGAAAAAGAGTGAAATAATAGTGAAGGCTAAGAGTTATATAACCCAACTCAAGAAGATATCCACCAAGGGTTCAATATCCATGATCAAATATCCAAAGCACATGTTTTCTAAAAGTTTGAAGATAATCCATCAAGAGTCCCAAACTTGACCTCAACATTATCTCCAAGAAAGAAGAAGAAGATGCCAATGTTATGATAGCTCAAGAAGGAAGGAAAGAGAGATGCTTCATCTGACATGATATATGACCTTAGATATGAGAGTTCTTCCTCAAGAACAACTTTATACAAGGTATGGTTCATGTCTGAGAGAAGGGAAAGAAGATGGAGAAGAGAGCTCAAAGAAATTATTTATCAAAGAAATACAAGTTACTAAGATAGAAGATGAACAAGGAATCACCATGAGTAAGGAACTCTACCTCCAAAGCTCCATGGGGACTTCTTCTTGCTCCTCAAGCTCTCAAGCTCGTCCACCAAGAAGAGAAGAACAAGAATGGATGAAAGGGTTCACTTGTGTGAAGGGGGAGGGGGTTATATACTTGAGGGATGAGAGAGATCAAAAGAAAGGTGTCATCACCTTAGGAGTCTAGGTGACACTTGTCCACATACAAAGGCCACATGCACTTATACTAACTCAACATGCAAGACATGGTGATATATTCTAAGTTGGGTCTCAGCATCTTGGTCTCCTACCAAGGGTAAGACTTCTCAAAACCGATACACAACACCATACCAAACCGACATACTATATTCCAAGGTCAAAACACACATCATCCATAGAACCTTATCACTACTAAGGATGTCATCTCTTACCCAAGATCCAAACTAGGTGCCAAACTCTTTTTATATCTTCTAGATGATGTCAAACAAGATAAGGAACACTATAGAAGTGATAAAATGCATGTTAATCCTCTACTTTGGGTAAATTGCAATCAGCACCAAAACTAGTACACAAGGCACAAGCAACTTCTAAACCAACTCAAACTTAATTTTAAGCTCTCCATGAGGCGCCCCTTCACATAATTCTCTCCCTTATGATGCTAAAGCACTAAGGGCATGCTCAACATGTGACATATTGCAAGATAACCCCTTATCTTGGGTAAATTGCACTCTGGTCCAAAACAAGCAAATATTGCTCAAACATCATTCAAACAAGACCAAACTTGAAACATAGGAGTGTCACATGGTAGAAAACACTTCAAAGGATTAAATTGAAGTTTTAAGAAACGTTCTGAACCAAAACAATCATGGTTATCCCAAAACCCAGGTCAGAGTCCTTACAAGTCATAAACCCCTAAAAATGATTTCTCCCTCGAAATCCCATGTGAAAGGAGACATATACTCTTCATGTTCCACACCTTCAGTCTTTCACATGGCTCCTTAATGTCATGGTGAAGTCATAAGACTTGACCATCACAAGGTTCTTTTATTCACGGTTAACACAGAATCTGTCACATAGGCCACATACATAACTATCCTTTCCAAAACTGGTGCGAAGTCAACTCTTTGTTAGGTATAACACTTTCTTAGTCACATGAACACTATATGTACCTTGTATAACTTAGGTGTCAACTCTCGTTGAGTTGTCACCTTCTCAACTTATACATTACACGATAAGATTCTCAATCCTGGAGGTTTACCATACCCTTCTCAAACCTCAACATGTCTCTTCCAAAGAAAGACTAGAGATACATTCTGTCACCCACTTGAGACTACAAGACCTACCATGCTTTTGCCGCACTACTTTGATCTTCTGACTCAACACTAATCTAACTTATGACTTGTACCAACTAGCCTTCTATTATGTACACCCCCATCTATACATTCTCTTGTCATAGAAAGATGTCACAGGTCCAAGGGAAAACCACTTCAGAGGTAAAATAAGATATTATGTGTATATGTCGCCTCAAACGATCTAGATAGGGATTGGAAGCCTTGTTTATCTATCTATAGTCATTGTACAATCCTCCTAGATCCTTTCTTATGTGCAATCCTGATAGGAGTATTCCAAGGGATTGTACTCATCCTGATAAACTTTTCCCAAGAAGATCTTGCAACTATTTCTTCAACTTATGCATCCTTTCTGACATCATCTTATGCGATGCATAAACCCCTAACATGTGATATCTATACCATAGGTTGAACACCTATAACCAAATTGATTCCAAAGTCAACCTTTCTAGGTAGTCAAACACTTAATCATCTTATCGGGGGACATATCCTCGGGTCCACACACAACTGACACTTCTTGGATAGTAGGATTCCTCACCTTGGTATCCATCACACATGCCAAAAACACATCACATCCATTCTCTAATGCTCTTTCCAAACCCTAACACATCAGAAGAATCTTTTTATCATCTTATAAGGTTCATAAAACATGATCATTCTCAGATGTCACCATCTTGGAACTAAAGTCCAAGACCAACTGATACTTATAAGAGTATCCATCTCAAGATCACTTCTAAACCATGCACATCAAGTGACATAAGACTCACTTGACTGCCACATCCTTGAAAGGAAAGAACATAAGGGAACCTACTCCTCTTATTACCACAACATCACCCATGTATTTCTTATCAAGAAGAAGGAATTACCAACTTCCTTTGGTTATTATATGAGTTTTTGAATGTTCGTGTATTATTCAATCCAGTTTCATCTTAGTTTCCTTGCCATTAACATAGGAATTGTAAAGATGATTACATGTAATTACTCTTTGTTTAGTTATTGTTTGTCATGTTCATGAACATTTCCTGTCTTTACCATATTTTTCTTCAAAAAGATCATTATTCATTACATATTCTTTATTGAGCAGGGATCATCTCCCTTGTTCCCTTTCACATATCATGTGGATTGTACCTTACACTTTCTTATAGTCATAGGTTGGTCTGAGATTAACTCATGTTCCACTTTATTTATTCATTATTTGTTCTTATTTATCTTCTCACTTCATCCTCTTTTCAGAAATCTACTCCATCTTATGTGGATTTTACACCTTTACTTACTTTATTAGCTCATTTCTATCTTTTTCTCTATACATTTCTTGAAATTACAGCCTCAAGAACCTTTCATATCTTATTCACACTTAGCTTTAGGTTTCATGGGATGTATCTTTCTCTTTTATTTACCAAACCTTCAATTTTTAGTAAGTTATGGTGTATTTCTCATCTCGTTTCAAATAAGATGGAGGTATTAGTATCATGATTCCTGATTTCTAGTGCTCTTTAGCTTGTTCCAAAATGACTACTTGATCAGAGTAATCAAAGAGAAATCAATCTAAGAGTTCCATACTTACCCTTTTTTCAACATTTGAATACCTGACCAGGGCACTCAAGTACTGAGATTAGGCAGTATGCACCATGTTTTATGTCATGTTCTTATCTTAGACATCATACTAATCCTAGTCCTAGTTCCCCTATAGAATCATCAAACCTATATCTCTGATACCAACCAAATGTGACACCCTTTGCCACATAAAGTGAGATTACTCAAAACTTAATCACGATCAATCACTAATCAGCGGATTATCGAAAATCATAGGAAATTAAAACCGATTTTAACAAGCACCATGACCTGAGATTTATTACACATGATTCAACACTTGCATTTCATAACATACATTCAAGGAGCTACATCATTGTTTTCCAATCAACTTGTTACATAAAATAACAGTTCCACATGTATGTACATACCACCAAAGGCACACAAGCCAAAAAACACGTATCGATCATCATGTCATCAAAAGACATCGAGAACACTCCCAAGGACCTGAATGTACAGGGATAATAGATAGGACTTTATTACTAGACGTTATCTATATATCATGATCCACCAGGTGTAGTTTCTCTTCATATTATATCCTCAACTATCTGATCTTTATCTTGGCATGCACGTACACCTATACAATATTTAACCAACAGATTGAGACAAAAGTCCCAGTGGGAGATATAACTCTCCAACAACTCTATTATTATAACTGATAACTAAGCAGAAAGGAATATTATTAATAGATGAGTAGGTTCAACAAATTCTTTTATGCAAGGCAACTATCAATTGTTTAAGCAGTTTAGGCATCTACACTACACAATAGATTATCTTTATGCTTGAGAAGGAATACATAGAACATGTATAACTTTTATAAACTAAATAGTATAAAAGCAAGGCAAGGCTTCAACCAATATTCTCATATTTGATTCTAAATGAATATGTTACACGGCTATTTATGAGTTTATTATGCCTTGAGGATTTGAGTCATACCACCCAAATCCAATTGACCACTGCGAAATCAAAATAAGTTCCATATAAAATCTAGGAAGAGCAGGACTCCAAGGTCTTCTCCATACTCGGTCACTATGAGTCTGCACCGTAGTGACATATAGTCAAACTGCAAAACATCAACATATAGTCCTATAACTATCCCACCTTGGTACAGGTCACGACACTAGCATCCAGGGTATTCAAACCCATTCATTGAGGTACAACCACAGTTATCCTCTAATCAAATCATGTTATAATCACTGAGACCGACGTCGTTCTAAAAACAAACGGGCTAGGTATGACCGCATCCATCCTCCCAAAACACTTGGTGTCAGGATGACAAGCATCCCGCATACTCAACAGTATGCACTCTGAGTTTCCCTTAGGAGTACTCATTTCACCATCTAGAAAATTCTGACACTTAAGATGGTTCTATGGCACATGGAACTACATGATTAGGGTTTCACTTGATTAGTTATCTCCAATTGGGTGAATTAAGGCTGTATCAAACAAGTGGACAAACATACCCTAATTCATCTCTAACAAACATTGCTATATAACACCTTCAAAGGATATAAAATGCATGAGACATAATGTGACTCCCTGCGCCACACGAAGCGAGATTACTCAAAACATAACCATAGAAGAAAGATTAATGAACAGATTACTCATAAAATACTAAAAATTAAAATCTTTTTCATAAAATAGCCATATAGCAAGAACCCTTACACCTGAGTCCTTTCATGCCTCAAAGCATTTACAGGGCATGCTGTCAACGTGTAATGAAAGCACTGTTCCAAAACATATATGCATGATTCCAGCTTATCTAATATACAAAGCACACATAAAGATAGCACGTTCGCAAAACACCTACAAAACGTTCTCAAAGACCCGAGTGTACAAGGACAACTATAGGACTCTATCAACAAAAGACATCCAGCAACAACTCCAACCTTATCATCTATTACCCCTCTAGCTGCTGCTCAACCTCCTCTGTACGATCTCTACCTCTCCGTGCTTGTCCAACTAAAAAGGATGTGGGAGACCCACATGGTGAGATTCCAAATCTCAGTGGGAGATATAACTCACCACCAACTCTATTATCATCACTGATAAAATAAATTGAGCAGCAATATAAATACAACTAAGATGAAGTAGGTAATGATTATTAACAGGAAGGGCAATCACTGTTGAATTTGTGAAATATATTAATAATTTAAAAGGAATATGAAGATCACATGTATATTTTCTATCAACAACATTGTATAAAGATCAAGCAAGGCCTCAACCAATATTTTTGTGTTTGATCCTATACAATTATACTCCACATCTGATTACATATTTCATTATTCCCCGAGGATTTGAGTTGTACCACCCAAATCCAACCGACCACTTGATAAGTCAAAATTGGTGCCACACACGGTCTAATGGAACAACTGGAATCCACAACCTCACCACACCTCTTGGTCAGCACAAGAGAGAACACTATAGAGACATATCAGTCAACTGCAACAATGACATATAGTCAAGATTAGGGATTGGCTCACGCATGGCCATACACATATATAATCATAACTAGACCACCTTGGTACATGTACGATGATGGAAGGATAGGCTCATACATGGTCGTTCTAACAAAAAGAGTGTCTCACGCATGGCCATCCATATAATAATGAGATTGAATAACGCATGGTCGTATCCACATCATCTAGGGTTAATGATACAAGGAAATTACTCAACTTGTACCCCGCATATTAAAAAATATGCGCTTCAAATTGAACTCGTTTCACCATCCAAAAATAAAGATGACACTGGAATGGATCTATGGAACATGGCAACTACACTATTGGATTTTGCTTGATTAATTAAATCAATTTACACATCTTTAAGCATCAATCAAGTTACAACGTATAAATTCTAAACAAGAGCTACATAAATAGGGCATAACTCATTACCAGAACAAACTGAACCATAGTAGATGGGATCTCATCACATCATCACTTTATGCCTATTATTCATTATATGTCCATCTCAAGGACCAATGTCCATAACAAAAACCAATGTCCATCACAAAAACCAATGTCCATCACATCATAACCACCATAGCTCATACATGGCTATGTATAACAATCAACATCACTTTCATAGTTAGAGGATGATAATAAGAAGGCAAAGCATCATCATCTCATAGAACTCATGCTATACATTTACATCATACATTTTACATCATAGCAATTAGTTCACTTCTCCCAATTAGGGCTTAAAAGGTTGGATCAATAACCACCCCTAGGTTATCACTTTCCTCATCATTATGAGATGTGTCACGAGACATAGAAGCATGTTTCTCATTATCATTATAAAACATATTATGTGGTATAGGAACATAACCCTCACATCATACGTACAACTGCTCCATAGGATATCACATCATCACTATGAGACCCTAACATCAACATGGTATGTCTCAACCACCATCACAAGGTGCCGATTAGGGTTTACACCTGTGGTATCGGTTAACCCTGAATGTATCGGGCAATCACACTAAGGTAGGGTATCGGTCACCATATGAAGGTAGGGTATCAATTAGGGTCAGGGTATCGGTCAACCCTAGATATCAGGAAACCAACCTAAGTAGAGTATTGACCTACAAACCTCAAGGTGAGTATCCGTTTATCATCAATTGGTATCGAGTACCACAAATGATATCGATTAGAGGTATATAAAAGAGTGTATCGGCCACACTATCTCAAAGGGTATCAACCTATGTATCTCTTTAGATACCGACCACCCTCACCATCATGGGATATCAGTTATACTAACAACTAGGGTATCGACCAAAGCCTCAAGGGAAGGTACTCCTCACTTCTACTCTAGATGTATGGGGCTAGGATGTATTGTATTTCATGTGTGTCGGATTAGGGTTATCCATATCAACTTCCATACTCAACTAAAAGCCTCATGACCCCACACTCTTCCTCACTAGTCACCACTAGGTCATAACAAGCCACATCATGATAGGTATATCAGTTTAGCAAAAAGCATATCGGTTTACATAGAATATCAATTTAGCATGTCGGTTTACATAGAATATCGGTTTAGTCATCTTCTACCTCAAGATAACGTTACTAAAAATGCAAAGGAAAAAGGGTGCAACTTAAGGCAGCAACTTCACAACGTTCTATTCTCAAAATAGAACACAAGGCTACCAAATAAAGCTACTAACAAGTAAGAAATAATGAGCTAAGAACACCTAGAAAGGTAACAAGTAGAAATGTGATAATAACAAAGAGGGTTTAGAGTTATATAACCCACCTCAAGAACAACCACCAATCTCTAAGATCCAAGTTCAAGCTCCAAGCTCACGAACTCAAGGTAGATAAGATCCTCTAAGCACAACACCTCCAAGAAGGAAGATAGAACTGAGGTTAAGAGAGAGAAAAATAGAGGAAAGAAGATACCAAGGTCCATGGCCGAGAAGAAGAAAGAAGGAGATAAAGGAAGCTAGAAAAATATGGCTTACCAGGGAAGAAGATGAAAGAGAGCACCACAAGCTTTTGGCTCACCCACCAAGCTCCAAGGGAGAGTGCCCTTCAAGCTCAAGGTTGGCCACTAAGGAGAGAAATGAAGAATCACTAAAAGGATTCTCTTGCATGGGAAGAAAGGGATATATATATACATGGCCGATGAGAGAGAGAGAACAAGGGGAAGGTGTCACCACCTTAGAACCCTAGAAGACACATGTCCAAGAAGAAAGGACACATGTAACACCATGCAACAAGGTGATAGGATCTATGTCTCACCCACTTGATCAATAGGGGAGGTCAAGGTCGATACACTCATCCATCCCCCTCACAAACCGATAGGGATGAAACCCTAGGTCACAAATCGATATGGCACATATCTAGAGTCACCAAAAAACGATATGGTGATCCTCAAGGTACCACCAAACCGATAGGATGTCCCTCAAGACACCCTCGAATGATATCACACCTCCTCAAGGAAACCAAAAACCAATACCAGGTTCCCTCAAGGCTCTCAAGCCCAAGACAACACTCTTATGAGCAAAGCACACCTCAAACATGTGCCCAAAACATCACCAAGGATGTCACCACTCAACTAAGACCAAAACAAGGTGCCCAACATTTCCTATCTCCTCTATATGATGCCAAGAGAGAGAAGAAATACTGTAGAGGTGGAAAACTTACACATCAACCCCTATTCTGGGTGAATTGTGTGTTGCACCAAAACCTCTCCACAAAATACTAGCATCAAGAAACAAGCTCAAACAAGAATCACAAACCTCCACATTCCCTAATTACATCTTAGATGATTAGAGCAAGGAGCTAAGCAACACACTTAAGCAAAACCAACATGGTTAGCCCAAAATGTGGGTCAAGGTCCTTACACATAATTTCTCATCTCAATATCACATGGAACTATTCACCTAGTCAATCAAAAGACTATACTTGTCATAAAATCATCATCACATGGTACTATGCATTTCCATTCAAGAGACTATCTCCATCAGCACATTATCATGGGATATCAATCCCTCATTTCAGTACCAGAGGATATTACCTCAACTAGGCACTAGGCCTCTGCCAGGTCATAAGACCCATCACATCATTCTTGTGATTTATTGTTATCTCATCATGCCTTATTAAGAATATAGGCCTGGCTAGCATCACTTGTTCCACATCACATATACACCATAGCAACCATTATCTATGATATCTGTCTCACCTGCAAGGTAAACATTATACAAATAGAGGGAGAATATGCCTCAATACACTTAAATACTTTTAGGTAAAGAACACCAAGCATCATAAGTCCCCTCAATTATGGTTAGGTTTCATGCTTAACCACATAGGGTTCCCTGGCATCATTTATTTTCCAATCTTCTATTTTCACTACCTCCCACAAGTTTGGAGTGTATAAGGCTATGCACTATTTGTAATAACCAAGTCTACACATTCACATATTCATACTTCCCATGTTCCCTTATCAAGGCTCACAACCATCACTTAGTATTAGTAAATCATATTCATAGCACTCACAAGCTATAACATTCCAATAATATGTAATATTAAAGTTATATGAATAAAAGAGAGAGAGAGAACAATCTCATACTATTAATCATGCATACTCAGTAAAAGTAACCTGCCCTGGGATTAGTGTCAATGTTCTTCACACATAACCTTATTAGAGTTTTACCTCATGATTATTATCACCAAACCCTAAATACACCATTTCCCACTTTCTTGGAATTGATCTAGGATTGAACAACATTACTAGGTATCACCATTGCATAGATGTATATGTGTATTATCTCATTAGGTTATGCATGTGTTACAACCATGCATTATATAAAAATATTGATCATGCACCCACATAATGTCTCATCATTAAGTGATCTATGTGTTATTTCCTCTCACAAGTCGTTAACCATGTCATATTACTAAGGGATGTAAATCCTTGGATTACATATCTAAAGGATTTTGCTTCAAACTATACACAAGGCACTTATTATCTCATTAACTTATTCATATGGTTTCTACAAATGGCTAACACCCTTTTATTCCAATAAAGCTTATAGTCATCATATGCACTTTATAAGGTTCACCCGGGTACTCACATGGTTGCAACATTAGTCTTCACCATCCAGTTATGAATCATAATGAAAGGAATTAGAGAAGATACATGTCATGAATTGCAATCTTTCAATAGGGTGAGCACATAGGTTGTATTATCTCAAGATTAGGGTTGTTATACGATTACTTCACCACTAAACCCTACTTCAATTACTTCCCACATATTTGGAGAGTCTTAGGATTAAACATAATAGTTAATAATTGACCATTCATAGTTACATCATATTATATAGACCATTACACTATGTATTGGTTATATCAACATTTCAGAGTATAGGTGTGACGACCCTTCATCACACATATGCTAACTAATCAATTACATCATATCTTAGTCTATAACTTAGCCTAAGATATTGGTTTCACCTTCAGCCTAAGATATAGGTTTAGCCTTCATCATGAGATATCGGTTTCACCTCCCAACATTAGGTATCGATTTAGCATTAAGGTGCATCATAGTTTAAGCATCTTCTAAGTGTGTCAAAGTTTTAACACCAACTAGGTATATCTGTTTACATCATCAAGGCGTGTCTCGATTTGCAAAATTTTGGATGAACCTTTGATATATCAGTTTATCACCTACATGTGAGATCTCAGTTTGCAATATACATGTGAGATATCGCTTTGCAACATCTTCTCTGTGTTGCCAGGTTTAATGTTGCTGGAAAGTGTGTCAGATTAACATCAAGGTATCTCTCGGTTTAGCACTTCAAGTGTGTCGGCCTCACACTCAACAAGATGGTATTTCATCTTAGCCTCACCATGATGTATCAACCACGTACTCCATAAAGTGTGTCAACCTCTCACCTATAGGAGGGTACCTTGATTTAGTTCACAATATAGGGTGACAGTTTAAGCACTTCATATCATCATGTCAGATTAGCCTCATCAAAGCATATCAGCTTGATGCTTCCATGTGTGTCAACTTATTACATGATGTATCGACTACTCACAAGCAAGGTATGAAGGGTTAACCTTCCCAAGGTGTGTCAGTTTAAGTGCCAACTAAGCATGCCAGTTTAAGCACCACATTGCATCTCGGTCTAACCCTCTTAGTGTTATGTCGACTTGTCATCTTCAAGCTTAGGACATCGACCACCAACCATTATCATTGATAGGGAAACATCAACACAAGAAAGAAAGAACAAGATCTGAAACAACAAACTAGATAAGATTCCTTCATCAAAATAATCCTCAAGCTCATCATCATCTATTAGCATGTAAAGAAAATGATTTAGAGAAGAAAAAGAGTGAAATAATAGTGAAGGCTAAGAGTTATATAACCCGCCTCAACAAGATCTCCACCAAGGGTTCAAGCTCCATAATCAAAGATCCAAAGCACACACTTTCTCAACATTTGTGGATGATCCATCAAGAATCCCAAACTTGACCTCAACATTATCTCTAAGAAAGAAGAAGAAGATGCCAACGTGATGATAGCTCAAGAAGGAAGGAAAGAGAGATGCTTCATCCGACATGATATGACCTTAGATATGAGAGTTCTTCCTCAAGAACACCTTTATCCAAGGTATGATTCATGGCTGAGAGAAGAGAAAGAAGATGGAGAAGAGAGCTCAAAGAATTCAATTATCAAAGAAACACAACTTACTAAGATAGAAGATGAACAAGGAATCACCACGAGCAAGGAACTCTACCTCCAAAGCTCCATGGGGAATTCTTCTAGCTCCTCAAGCTCCCAAGCTCATACACCAAGAAGAGAAGAACAAGAATGGATGAAAGGGTTCACTTTTGTGAAGGGGGAGGGGGTTATATACTTGAGGGATGCAAGAGATCAAAATAAAGGTGTCATCACCTTAGGAGTCTAGGTGACACTTGTCCACGTACAAAGGCCACATGCACTTATACTAACTCAACATGCAAGACATGATGCTATATCCTAAGTTGGGTCTCGACCTCTTGGTCTCCTACCAAGGGTAAGACTTCTCCAAACTAAGACAACACCATACCAAACCGATACACTATATTCCAAGGTCAAAACACACATCATCCATAGACCTTATCACTACTAAGGATGTCATCTCTTGCCTGAAATCCAAACTAGGCACCCAACTCTTTTTATATATTTTATATGATGTCAAAAAAGATAAGGAACACTCTATAGGTAATAAATTGCATATTTAACCTCTACTTTGGGTAAATTGCAATTTGCACCAAAACTAGTACATAAGGCACAAGCAACTTCCAAACCAACTCAAACTTAAAACTTAAGCTCTTCACGAGGCACACCTTAGCATAATTCTCTCATTTATGATGCTAAAGCACTAAGGGCACGCTCAAAATGTGACACATTGCAAGATAATCCCTTATCTTGGGTAAATTGCACTCTGGTCCAAAATAAGCAAATTTTGCTCAAACATCATTCAAACGGGACCAAAATTGAAACATATGTGTGTCACATTGTAGAAAAATACTTCAAAGGATTATATTGAAGTTTTAATAAACTTACTTAAGCAAAAAAACATGGTTATCGCAAAACCCAGGTCATGGTCCTTACACTTTGTATGCATTGAGCACAATCGAAATAGATGTGGATGACTCATGCCCTTTTGCCACAATCCCAACATGATTTATTGCAATTACCTAACATAAATTTTTGTGATCCTTTAAATATAAAACCTAAGGGAAGTTCAAGAAATATTAATAAGAAAAAATCAATCTTGGAAGAGGTGGCAAAAGACCCAAAAAAACAAAGAACTTGCCGTTTTTACAGAAAAAGGACATTATATGACAACTTTCCCAAATACAGTATGTTCTATCTAACCTATTTTAGTTAAAAGAGTAATATAGTTTTTAGCTATGAAAAAGTAAAGGCCATGGTCCTTACACATGGTATGAAGTGGATAAGTTTAAACAACTTCCTCTTTGGATGAAGATAATCGACATTTTCACAAAAAAACAATTTCGAAGGCTTTACAATTTCAAAAATTAATTGGAAAACCAAGACTACAAAGTATTTAAAATAATATCATTCATTCTTATTTTAGTACAAAATTGAAGTCTATATAACCAAATATATGTTAACTTCTAATGATTTAATAAAATTGCTTTTTTGAGGGAAATTATCAATAAAACTCCATAAAACATTTTATGAATTAAATTATATCTAAGGAAAATATGTTTAATTAAAAAGTTTCAAGTATTTCAAGCAATATTCTAAGACAAGTACATTAGATAAAATGGACAATTTCCTATTTCTCTTGCATATAATACTAATAGTTTGTTAACATGCGTGATATTTGTATCAAATGAGTAATAACTCAATAACATTTTTTATATTTATATTATTAGAGGGAAATATGTGTAAATTTATAATCTTGATCTTGCGACCAATTTTTGTTGAAGATATCATAAAATTACTCATAATGAAATGAATTATTTTACAAATAGTAATCGTCACTATCTATTTTACTTTTCTACAACAACAAAATGTAAACTATTAGACCATTTAGCTACAAAATGGATACAAATGATTTAAATTCAAAATATTAACTTTAAATGATACTGGCTTAGTGGTTGAGAGCATCATTGCTCTACCTCAGGTCGCAAGTTTAAACCTATCCTACTTAATTTTAAGCGAAAGATGTGACACCCAATTGGTAAAAGTACTAATGTATGACTGAGAGGTCACATGTTTGAAGCCCCCTGGCCACGAGATGAATGAATGGACAATTATAAAAATAATTGTTCTTAGTCGAGGGAAATAGTCATTATATAACTCCAAATATTTTCTATTTTTATAAAGATTCCTTGCATTCTAAAACCAAATCAATTACAAACCGATGTAAATACATAGTCAAAAGCTGAAAGTAACTTAAGGTTTCATATTTCAAAAGAAATGATTTCATGTAGAGTGTGTATACAAGACTTAATGGATTCATTGAGCAATTACATCACATATCATTTTTATAATCCATTTAGTGACTAATATAAATGGAAAGATGATGATGGTGATTAGCTTAAATGTGGAGAATTAAAAGGAATACACTATCAATGAATTTTTATTTTGGGAGAAATGTCAAAATTTCTATCATGTTAAGAATTAAGAGTGGAAAATTTATTAGCTCCATTGAAAATGTGTAACTTATAAAGAAGTACAACATGTATAACTATATAGAATTCAATTCTTGTTATGAAATTATACAAAAACTTAGAATCAATTAGCTGCAACACATGGATGACCTACCACCACGTGTCAGGCTTTAAGGGTTTATCCTATTGGAGCGAGTCTTTTACATGACCTACCTGGGAGGGGATCCCTTGCAAATTTTTTGAAAAATGTGAATAAGGAAATAAGGCATGAAGTGAAAAATTTAAAGCAACTTCATCTTAAATGTGAAGAGAATCAACATTTTCATAAAATCAGTTTCATCAAACATTGAAGGCTTTACAATTTTGAATATTAATGGGAAAACCAATACTACAAAGTGTTTAAAATATATCATCCATGTCTACTTTAGTAAAAATTTGAATTTGATATAACTTAATATAATTTAAATTTTAACGATTTAATAAAATTACTTATTTAAGGGAAATTATCAATAAAAACTCCAAAAAACTTTTTCTCAATTGAATCATATTTAAGAAAAGATGCATCTAATGAAATGATTATTTATTGAGTTTACAGTAATTCAAGCAATTATCTAAGACACAATATATTAGACAAAATGGAAAATTTGCTATTTTTCTCTTGCATATAACATTAATAGTTTGTTAACATGTATGATATTTTCTATCAAATGAGTAATAACTCACTAACATTTTATAGATTTATATATATTATAGGGTAATATGTCTAAGTTTATATTCTTGGTCTTGAGACCAATTTGTGTTGAAGATATCATCAAGTTACTCATAATAAAATAATTAGTTTTACAAATAGTTATCTTCATTATCTATTTTGGTTCTCCACAAAGATTAATAATAAAAACAAAGTAAGAATAATTAGATCGTTTAGATACAAAATGTATAACAATGATTTAACTTCAAAAAGCTTAACTTTAAATAAATAAGTACTTAATCTTACTTGAAGGAAATTATCATTAAATAACTCCAAATAGTTTCTTTTTATATAAAGATTTCTTGCATTCTAAAACCAAATCAATTACAAACTGATATAAATACCTACCAAAATGAAAATGCCAGTTAAGGTTTCATATTTTAAAAGAAATGATTTCATGTAGAGTATCAATACAAGACTTGATGAATTCATTTGAAATTACATCATAATCATTTTATTAATCCATTTAGCAACTAAGGCAAATGGAAAAAGGCCAAAAACCTTTTTATAAATTACATCTCATTTAAGAAAAAGAGTATGCAACAAAATGATCATTTAAAAAGTTTATATTATTTCAATCAATTGTCTAAGACAAAATATATTGGATAAAATGGAAAATTTTCTATTTTTCTCTTGCATAAAATATTAGCGGTTTGTTAACATGTATGATATCTGCATCAAATGAATAATAACCCCCTAATATTTTTAGATTTATATATATTTGAGGGTAATATGTGTAAGTTTATACTCTTCGTCTTGCGACCAATTTGTGTTATATATTGCTAAAAAGTTGATTTTAAAGCTCTAGATGCAAACGTTTTGACGTGTCATCATTCAATAACATAACTTGTGTCCAAGACTACTATAAGTCGGAAGATATTGTATGGGTTTTTATAGCGTTCGAACCAACTCATTTATAAAATAATATAAATTTCAGATAGAAAGGACGCAATGTCAATTATCTTTCCTTACATACCGCTGGAAAATAAATATGAGCAAATAGATACAAACATATTGTGGAATACTTTTTATATAAGAAAACAGACATAGAACGCAAAGGTATGCTAGATAAATGTACGAAGTTCATCAACGCAATTAAAAATAAGCATGACAAAAAAATGTTAAACGCAGCTAATAAACTGCACGAAACAGAACAATGAGAAATTAAGAATTTCCATATGCATACCATTGTATTCTGCTGTTAACTATTGCAATCTTATTGTTAGAGTGAACAGTAAGATCACAGGGAATAAAGAAGACTAGATGTTACCTTTACTTCCTTGGAAAACTCTTTTTTTTTCTCTCCTCTTTGGAAAACTCATTCTTCAGTCTAACATTAGCATGTACCTTTTTCTTTTCAAAATCTATAGTAAAGCCACGTTGGTCTTGGTTTAATGGCTGGCGCATAGTGACATTTGCTAGTTAAGTAGACCGTGAGTCTTATTGCTAAGAACACCCTGGAGGTAGAGGAGACGCTTGTAATGACCAAGATAAAAAATATAAATAATGATCGCCGTCAAGTTTCCAAAGCTCTTCGTTGTATCTATCCGGTATCGAGTAGATCAAAGAAAATTAGACTTACACCAATACCATTCAGAATTTTCTCCTTATTAAATCGTCACCCCTCCTGTCTTGGTGCCTTATCACATCGATAAGAGTGGATTATTTTGTACATTATAGTGATCTTAAATTAAATTGACGAATAATCTGCATAATCCTTTTTGCCATATATATGTATATACTACATAAAATGGGTGTCTCTTTCTTTATATATATTTGTGTGTCTGTCCATGTGTGTGTGCGTGTGCGTCTGTGTTTCTGTGTGTGCACGTGTGTACTGGTTATATATATCTAACTTATGTGTACTGCCCATTAAAGTGACACATACAGAATATATCAACGGAATTTAACCATATACATTCAACTAAAATTATTTAGATCAGAAGCATTAAAAGAACCAGAATCATATCTCATGTTATCATGAGATATAAGGATATCTTATTCAATGGTGACTGTGACTTTTGTAAGTCACCGTTGTTTAGAGAATGTATATATTCATTCATTGTATGAGATAGAAATGTTAGAACGAGGTATTTTTTTTAGAGAATATATATATTCATTCATTGTATGAGATAGAAATGTTAGAACGAGGTATTTTTTTGAGACATGCATGTTATTTAAGGTGAATATGTTACATCCATAAGGTTGATTGAATTGACTTACAAAGTCTTGCAGTTGTCATTATTTAAGATGGATATACATAAGCCACATATACTCAGGTACACAATTCTTTACACAATATACATAAGACACCACGTTGATATTTCTGTGGTTGCGATGTTTTTGTGGCCGTTGTATAATATTACCTAGTTCTGTTTGCTAAGAATAACAAAATCTCGTCAACGTTTCTGGGTGCGACAAAAAGCGGATAAAAATGCGATCAGTATTAGGAAGCATTGCTTTTTGGATAAATATATCATGCGTGATCACAATTCCATTGGCTATCTGCTCTATAAATACAGAGTGGTTTCATCCGGCGTCTGTGTATATGATTTCGTCCACTAGTGTCTTTACAACTTTCCTCTTTGCATCATCACTGTGACTCTGTTCGTCAAGTTGGTGCTTGTCCAACTTTGGAACGCGAAAAAGGCCCCGTTGGTAAAAGTTATGTAGCTTTCCACACATCTTGGCTATCTGCTCTACAAAGTTTCGTCTTTGCAATACGAAAAAGTCCCTGTGGCTTTCTTGACAAATCATCCTGAATAGAAAATTGAGACCTTAAGTGACATCGGATCGCTGGAAGTAGTAATTTATATATACAAAAGCTATATTCTTTCTTTTGCCTGCGATGTTTTCCTCACAATCTGGGATGACCGGGATCCATCTTCATTTTATACTCGTTGCTAGTTATTTGAGTACTTGTCATGTATAAAGTAAAGATAGAATTGTCCATTGCCACTGAAGAGGTATTCCATCGTTTGATTTTCTCGTTATAGTTGAAAGGCGTAATGCTTTTCTATATACCATACGTGGGCACGTTTGGTTACCTAGATCTTACCGTATTGGATTGTATTTTGGACTCCAGTTCTACAAATTTTATGTTTGGTTTGTGGGATTGGAGAAATGAGGCTGATCCCAGGATTTCAGACTGAATAGGAATCCCACATTTTGGTT
The DNA here is from genome assembly GCA_963693085.1 of Alisma plantago-aquatica. Classification (NCBI taxonomy): domain Eukaryota; kingdom Viridiplantae; phylum Streptophyta; class Magnoliopsida; order Alismatales; family Alismataceae; genus Alisma; species Alisma plantago-aquatica. The sequence goes on from OY856411.1 coordinate 880,202,037, forward strand.
TCCATCAAAATTCTCCTGGACGTCGAAATCCATCATGGGCAGGACAACAAACGCGAAAAAAGATAAATCTTACACTTACAAAATCCAGCAAACCAAACATAAAATTTTACTTTGTGGGATTTTGAGAATGCAACATTTAAGCAATACGGGATGAACAAAATACATGATTTCAGTAAATCCAGCTAACCAAACGTGCCCTAAGTGTTGGCATAGATGTTCATCAACATTTATCAACATCCCAACTATGAACAATTGTCACAATTTTATAGGTTTCTTGTTCTGAGTTTTTTTTTTAAAATTTGTTGATATTTCTTAATTTGTAGCTATATTTAATAATATCTATTGAAACGACTTGAGTAATTGAAGATATGGAAATGAGTGCACGTCAAATGGGGTTTTCCCTTGATCGTATTGAAGATATTAATATGCATCATCAGTCATTTCAACCTAGTAATCCTGAAGAAGACACATCCCAAGGTTGTGACTTGCTATTAAATAATGAAGATAATGTACAAAACCCATTTTTTGGCCTAAAGTTTGGTTCAGAAGAGGAAGCTTATCATGACTATAATAAATTTGCAGCTAAAGAGGATTTCTCAATTCAAAAGAGTAAATATTATAACAATGAACCATGTTCACTTACGATGAGGACATTTGTATGCTCCTATCAAGGACAAAATGATAAAGATAGGAGAAAGACCACAAATGATATAGAAATTAAAAGATGAAGAATTACTTCGTGTAGATTACATGGAAGAAAATGAAAGTTTCTTTGAAAATGGTGAGTGGGTTATAACCAATTTTATTAAAGATCACTCCCATCCTCTTTCAACGCCATTCAAGGTTCCATGATTAAGATCTCACCATAATATATATGAGACTACAAAGGATATCATCTTTACTTTCCACAGTTGCTGTTACGACCCATATCAGAGTTAGTCAATAAATACCTTGAATTACGTAAAATACCTCAGTTAGTGCTAAGTTTTTGTTAAACATCATGAATAATCAAATAAGTTAATATATGAATCAATAGTTGAGTTTGAATCACCTAAGGCGACTAATGATATCAATGTTGATTAATTAGTTAATTAGGTTGAGTTGAATACTCAATGTTGCAATTAGTGTTTTGACCTGATGTGACAAGTTAGTTAACATGATTTTATGCCCTGGGATGATAGAGGACCTCGTGCTTAAAACGTTGCAAAAAGAATCGCTTGATTTGGACATTCGAGCCAATAGTTATGCAATTTTCCAAATCCTTGGACTTGGCTGCAATTTTCCCATTTATTACTTCTTTAAGTGGGTCGGCCACTTTATAACCTTTATTTCCCTTGTCACGCTTATCTCTTCTCCTGTTCTTCTTCCCGATGGAACAGGACCCGCACAGAGCGGCGCTGGTCGGCCGTGAGAAGGTGAGCTAGGGCGGCGGTTTTGGGCCTCCTTGGCTCCGTTTGAGTGGCGCCCAGCTTCCTCTTCTTCTTCCTCTTCTTCCTCCACCCTTTCCCCTCTCATCCCTCGCCCCAGCGGCGCTTCTTCTAGCTTGGGCGGTGCCTCCATCTGCAGGAGCAACAGGTCGACCAGAGAAAGGGGGAAAGGGGCGGGCGTCTTTGGTCCTTTAGCTTCGTCCAGCAGCGTCGTCACCTTCCCCTATCTTTCTCCTTCTCCTCAATGCCCTAGCGGCGCCCAAGCAAGGGGGGCGGCGCCCCTACGTAGCAGCAGCCATAGCTGCACGAAGCAGCAGCTAGGAGCTCGTTTTGACACCGCTAACACCTCGAATCAACTGCTTCAACTCCGGCCAAGAGGTTTGAGCAAGAATCTGCTGTCATCAGCCATGATTAAGCACCCATTCGAGTCCGTTGCTTCCACCTGTCCACCTGTACGTGAAGCAAGTTAGAACCGGATTGGACCAAGGTAGAAGAAGACTTGCGTTTGCAGCCAGTAGTCACCGTGGGAATAAGGCAACGCCACAAAACAACGTCCCTGGGTTTGTCCTAGAGGTTTTGGTAAGATTTCCGTAGATTAAGTCCAAGACATAGCTTTAGAATCGAGTTCATCTTCATGAGTTTCCCGTTTCTGCGCAGGTGCACGGCGTGCAAATCAATTTGCACGGCGTGCAAGGTTACAGATATGCAGAATGAGTTTCTGCCCAGGTGCACGGCGTGCACTCTGCTGTAAAGGGAGGAATTAGGCGTGGTTGTGGATGTTTTTCGGTGTATACGAACACACCGAAGTGGGTGAGTAGTAGTTCATTTAGAAATCAATATTTAACTCAATTTAAATGTTTAATTGCTTCTGTATCAATTGATATAACTTCTAAACAGTATAGTTCATACAATAGTGTATGTTAGATTCATTAGAATTGAACTACGTGATATGCTTAATGAAAATGATGAAATTTCCTGTATTATTGTTGCAATGTATTAACTGATTTCAAATATTGATGTTTAGCATTGAAACTGGATGAATGATTCTGAATCCTATTTATTTATGATAAATATATATATGTGCTTTTGTGATGTTTAGATTGTGCAAAATGCATGAAATGTGATGTTACTGTTTAAATGTTTAATTGTTAATCAAGTATAGACCTAGATGCCCTAACACCGTAGAACCCCTAACAGGTGTCTGCAAATTAGGGGTGAAACTCGTGTTGCAACATTATCCGTGCGATGTCATGGAGACACGAGGACAGAGAGAACAGTGTCCAACAACAACGCGTGCGATGTCACGGTGGCACTGGAGAAAATTGTGGGTTATTGCAACAAGATCCGTGCGATGTCATGGAGGTAACCCCGTGAGACTCTCCGCCGGTGTACTCAGGTTAGAGGAGGAGTCTGGAGCACTCTGAGTAGTGCAATGAGGCCGATGAGCCTGGAGTCCTGTGGCAGAGCAGGACTGGAGTCAGACTTAGCACTCCCCGGGTGTGTCGCTAAGTCTTGTACGGTGGGGCCGTAGCATGAACTTGCTGCGGATCTTTATATGCAGAGTACACTACATATATTTAGGGCATAATAATAAAATGAATAAATAATCAAGTAGGTTCACAGTAAATTTATATAACTGTTCATTTATCTGAATTACCTGTTGATGCTTGGAAATGTGAATATATTCTGTAAATCTGTTATGTTATTAGAACTGCCTTGCTTAGTTCTGCATTTATGTTTAATTTCAGTTTATAAACCTGATGAGTTGATTAGTGATAGCTAAGTGAAATACTATTCACTGAGCGAGTAGGCTCATACCTCTACTCAAAACATTTTCAGGTTATCATCAGCAGCAGGAAATCAGAAGGATTGATTTATCCTTACGCCTAGTCGATAGAAGGTTCGTAGTTAGTAGTTAGAGGTCTCTTAGTCCATTCCCCTCGATCTTCGGGACAAGGTGTGAGTGAGAGAGAGAATGTGTACAAAGATGTAAATTAACTGTTTCGCTCTATTTTATGTCAAACAATGTAGAATGTTGTAGACTCTGTTTATATTGCTAGTCAGTTAATAAAGATGCTTCCGCAGTTTGTTTAGTTTCAATTTACAGCATAAATCAGATTATCCTATTAATCTCTTTAAAAGGTTTTAAAAAGTGAAGAGTGATTGGCTTATGTGTAAATCTCATCCTGTCGCGTCCTAATTTCGTGGTTTGTGGTTAATGTGAGATTAGGGTGTGAAAGTTGCGGTGTAGGCCCATACAAAATTACTTCAATATTGATGGAGTCTGGTGATCAATGTATTAGAACTCAAGATTCCAGTAATCATATTAAATCTACTTGCAAGAATAATTTGAGTCAAGAATGCATGTCAATTATTGATAGGAGAAAGACCACAAATGATATAGAAATTAAAAGAAGAAGAATTACTTTGTACGGATTACCTGGAAAAAAATGAAAGTTTCTTCAAAAAATGGTGAGTGGGTTATAACAAATTTTATTAAAGATCACTCCCATCCTCTTTCAGTTCCATTCAAGGTTCCACGATTAAGATCTCACCATAAGATATATGAGACTACAAAGGACATCATCTCTACTTTCCACAGTTGTGATGTAGGCCCACACAAAATTACTTCAATATTGATGGAGTCTGGTGATCAATGTATTAGAACTCAAGATTGCATTAATCATATTAAATTTACTCGCAAGAATAAGTTGAGTCGAGAATGCATGTCAAGTATTGATAAATTTCTCAAGTCAAGGTATAACAATGATTCCTTTTTCATTTGCTATGATATTGATCATGATTATACAATTCAGAGTACTTTTTGGGATGATGAAGGTCAAGAGAAACATATATGATATATGAAGATGTTGTGATCTTTGATGCAACTTATAGGACCAACAAGTTCAACATGCCATTTTCCCCTTTTATTGGTGTAAACCATCATAGATGATCAACACTTTTTGGTTGTACACTTCTAACCGATGAGGCTGAAGAAACATTTATTTGGTTATCTAAGACATGGGCACTAAGTACTACGTAGTGAATGCATGAAAGTTATATAAACGGGAAAGATTTTCCATAGCTCACTATGATAAGGCAATGAAATGAGTGAAGGAGACTTTGTGTGACACCCTTTGCCACACAAAGTGATATTACTCAAAACTTAATCATGATCAACCACTAATCATCAGATTACCAAAAGTCACTAGAAAGTAAAACCAATTTGCAACAAGCACCATGAGTTGAGATTTATTACACATGAGTCAACACTTGTATTTCATAACATATATTCAAGGAGCTACATCATTATTTTCCAATCAACCTGTTACATAAGATAACAGTTTCACATGTTTGTACATACCACCAAAGACACACAAGCCAAAAAACACGTATCGATCATCGTGTCATCAAAACACATTGAGAACACTCTGGGAGGACATAAGTGTACATGGACAACACATAGGACTCTATTTCTAGATGTTATTTGCATACCATGATCCACCAGGTGTAGTTTCTCTTTATATTATTTCCTCAACTATCCGATCTTTAGCTTATCATGCACGTACACCTATAGGGTATTTAGCCAACGGGTTGAGATAAGAGTGCCACTGAGAGATATAACTCTCCACAAAATCTATTATCATCACACATATCTAAGTAGAAAGGAATATTATTAACAGATGAGCAGGTTCAATGAATACTTTTATACAAGGCAACTATCACTTGTTTAAGCAGTTTAGGCATCTACACTACATAGTAGATTATCTTTATGCTTGAGAAGGAATACAAAGAACATGTATAACTTTTATAAACTAAATACTATAAGAGAAAGGCAAGGCTTCAACCATTATTCTCGTATTTGATTCTAAATGAATATGCTACATGACTGTTTATGAGTTTATTATAGCCTGAGAATTTGAGTCGTGCCACCCAAATCCAACTGACCACTGCAAAGTTGAAATCAGTTCCATATAAAATCTAAGAAGAGACAGACTCCAAGATCTTCTCCATACTTGGTCAGTATGAGTCTGCACCACAGTGACATATAGTCAAACTACAAAGCAATGACATATAATCTTGTAACTAGCCCACCATGGTCACATCACATATACACCATAGCAATCATTAGCTATGACATCCATCTCACCTGCAAGGTTAACATTATACAAATAGAGGGAGAATATGCCTCAATACACTTACATAATTTTAGGTAAAGCACACCATGCATCATAAGTCCCCTCAATTAAGGCTAGGTTTCATTGTTAACCACATAGGGTTCCCAAGCATCATTTATTTTCCAATCTTCTAATTTCACTACCTCCCACAAGTTTGAAGTGTATAAGACTATGCACTATTTATAATAACCAACTCTACACATTCACATATTCATACTTCCCGTGTTCCCTTATCAAGGCTCATAGCCATCACTTAGTATTGGTTAATCATCTTCATAGCACTCACAAGCTATAACATTCCATTAATCTGTAAGATTAAAGTTATGTGAATAAAAGAGAGAGAGAACAGTCTCATGCTTTTAATCATGCATACTCAGTAAAAGTAACCTGCCTTCAGATTAGGGTCAATGTTCTTCACACATAACCTGATTAGAGTTTTACCTCATGATTATTATCACCAAACCCTAAATAAACCATTTCCCACTTTCTTGGAATTGATCTAGGATTGAACAACATTACTAGGTATCACCATTGCATACATGTATATATGTATTATCTCATTAGGTTATGCATGTGTTACAACTATGCATTATATAAACATATTGACCATGCACCCACATAATGTCTCATCATTAAGTGATCAATATGTTATTTAACCCTATCATATTACTGAGGGATGTAAATCCTTAGATTACATATCTAGAGAATTTTGCTTCAAACTATACACAATGCACTTATTAGCTCATTTACTTATTCATATGGTTTCTACACAATCGCTAACACCCTTTTATTTCAATAAAGCTTAAAGTCATCATATGCACTTTAAAAGGTTCACCCGGGTACTCACATGGTTGCAACATTAATCTTCACCATCCAGTTATGAATCATAATGAAAGGAATTAGAGAAGATATATGTCATGAATTACAATCTTTCAATAGAGTGAGCACATAGGTCGTATTATCTCAAGATTAGGGTTGTTATATGATTACTTCACCACAAAACCCTACTTCTATTACTTCCTACATGTTTGGAGAGTCTTAGGATTAAGCATCATAGTTAAGAATTGACGACTCATAGTTACATCATCTTTGATAGATCATTACACTATGTATTGGTTATATCAACATTTAAGAGTACATGTGTGACGACCCTTTATCACACATGTGCTAACTAATCAATTACATGGTATCTTGTTCTATCACTTAGGCTAAGATATTGGTTTCACCTTCATCCTAAGATATCAGTTTCCCCTTCATCATGAGATATCGGTTTCACCTCCCAACATGAGGTACCGATTTAACATTAAGGTGCATCATAGTTTAAGAAGGTATATCTATTTTCATCATATGGTGTGTCTCAGTTTGCAACATCTTGGATCAACCTTTGATATATCAATTTATCTCCTACATGTGAGATCTCGGTTCACAATATACATGTGAGATCTTGGTTTGCAACATCTTCTCCATGGTATCAGTTTAACGTAACTTGAAAGTGTGTTAGATTAACATCAAGGTGTCTCTCGATATAGCACTTCAAGTGTGTCAGCCTCTCACTCAACAAGTTGTCTCACCCTGATGTATCAACCACTTACTCCACAAAGTGTGTCAGCCTCTCACTTATAGGAGGGTACCTCAGTTTAGTTTACAATATAGGGTAACGATTTAAGCACTTCATATTAGCATGTCAGATTAGCCTCACCAAAGCATATTTGTTTGATACTTCCATGTGTATCGACTTATTACATGATGTGTCGACTACTCACAAGTAAGGTATGAAGGGTTAATCTCCCCAAGGTGTGTCAGTTTAAGTGCCAACTAAGCATGTCAGTTTAAGAACCACATTGTATCTCGGTTTAACCCCCTTAGTGTTATGCCGACTTGTCATCTTCAAGCTTAGGATATCGGACACCAACCATTACTATTGCTAGGGAAACATCAACATAAGCAAGAAAGAACAAGATCTAAAACAACAAACTAGATAAGATTCCTTCATTAAAATAATCCTCAAGATCATCGTCATCTATTAGCATGTAAATAAAACGATTTAGATAAGAAAAAGAGTGAAATAATAGTGAAGGATAAGAGTTATATAACCCGCCTCAAGAAGATCTCCACCAAGGGTTCAATCTCCATGATCAAAGATCCAACAAAGCACATGTTTTCTAAAAGTTTGAAGATGATCCATCAAGAGTCCCAAACTTGACCTCAACATTATCTCCAAGAAAGAAGAAGAAGATGCCAAGGTTATGATAGCTCAAGAAGGAAGGAAAGAGAGATGCTTCATCTGACATGATATATGACCTTAGATATGAGAGTTCTTCCTCAAAAACAACTTTATACAAGGTATGATTCATGTATGAGATAAGGGAAAGAAGATGGATAAGAGAGCTCAAAGAAATTAGTTATCAAAGAAACACAACTTACTAAGATAGAAGATGAACAAGGAATCACCATGAGTAAGGAACTCTACCTCCAAAGCCCCATGGGGACTTCTTCTTGCTCCTCAAGCTCCCAAGCTCATCCACTAAGAAGAGAAGAACAAGAATGGACGAAAGGATTCACTTGTGTGAAGGGGGAGGGGGTTATATACTTGAGGGATGAGAGAGATCAAAAGAAAGGTGTCATCACCTTAGGAGTCTAGGTGACACTTGTCCACGTACAAAGGCCGCATGCACTTATACTAACTCAACATGCAAGACATGGTGATATATCCTAAGTGGGTCTCAGCCTCTTAGTCTCCTACTACGGGTAAGACTTCTCCAAACTGAGACACAACACCATACCAAACCGATACACTATATTCCAAGGTCAAAGCACACATCATCCATAGACCTTATCACTACTAAGGATGTCATCTCTTGCCTAAAATCTAAACTAGGAACCCAACTATTTTTATATCTTCTATATGATTTCAAACAAGATAAGGAACACTCTAGATGTGATAAATTACATATTTACCCTCTACTTAGGGTAAATTGCAATTTGCACCAAAATTAGTACATAAGGCACAAGCAACTTCCAAACCAACTCAAACTTAAAACTGAAGCTCTTCACGAGGCGCACCTTAGCATTATTCTCTCCCTTATGATGCTAAAGTAATAAGGGCACGCAAAACATGTGACATATTGCAAGATAACCCCTTATCTTGGGTAAATTGCACTCTAGTCCAAAATAAGCAAATATTGATCAAACATTATTCAAACGGGACCAAAATTGAAACATATGTGTGTCACATGGTAAAAAACACTTCAAAGGATTATATTGAAGTTTTAAGAAACTTACTTAAGAAAAAAAAATAGGGTTATACCAAAACCCATGTCATGGTCCTTACACTTTGTATGCATTGAGCACAATCAAAATAGATGTGGATGACTCATGACCTTTTGCCACAATCCCAATATGAATTATTGCAATTACCTAAAATCAATTTTTGTGATCCTTCAAATACTAAACCTAAGGGAAGGCCAAGAAATATTAATAGGCAAAAATCTATCTTGGAAGAGGTGGCAAAAGACCTGAAAAAACAAAGAATTTGCAGTTTTTACAGAAAAAGGAAATTATATGACAACTTTCCCAAATACGGTATGTGCTATCTAGCCTATTTTAATTAAAAGAGTAATATAGTTTTTAGCTATGAAAAAGTAAAGGTTACTTATTGGTATACTTTGTGCAATTTTAGGAACAATCTATGGACGAGGAAGAGGGGGAACATTGACATTTTTCTCATAAGCTTGTCTTAGGTAGGACATGGATGTGCTGTAGGTTTTACATTTTTTACATGTAGATGTGTGTAACAATTAGCATCAAATACTTTATATTGCAAGTTCTGAATATCATTTTTCATATTAGATTTTTTAACACTTGACTTTGTCACTTGGGTGGTTTGGGTGCTGACTTCTTAAATTCCAACGATCCCATAGCAACTTTCTTATCAGCGGGTAACAGGTTTGAGCTATTGTCATTGTTTCAGGAGGTGGCAGAACAAAGAGACATGATGCTATAGGTGGGTATCAGCGAACGTAAGAAATAGCAGAAATAACATGAGGAGTGAGGTAGTTGTCTGTCCCGCCGAATAAGGCTGATTAGAGAAGCACGTTGTTACTGTTACGACAATTGAGGAGCATCAGTTCTGAGTTCCGCTATTATGAAGCATATGAATACATATTTGTTTATGTGACCGATTTCACAGCAGGTTACAACTCCTGGAGCCTCCTCTTGGAGCCTTGAGACTCAAGCACTATGACTAGAAAAATTTAGACCATACTTTTATTTTCTTTTAATACAATTCTAACTTACACATCTAGACCACGTAAATATAACAAACGACAATATAAGAATGCTTAACAGCAGAGTGTGCATCCACACTAGATTCCACTTTCAACCAGAATCCATGTTTAGGTAAAGAAATACCATTATCCAAGAGTCATTACGATAAATACCACTCCTTTCCTATCATGTAAGATCCACACTGGATTATGTTGTTCCAGTGGATATAAACGGGAGAATGGTAAATAAGAAATGATACTAGATTCGTTGAGACGTGTAAGTATGTACTGCCCTTAAGAGTATTTCTACCTTATTCGTCAACGAATGGTGGTGCAATATTAAACACGGCGGTTACTCTCCTAGCATACTACAACGTTGGAGCGGCGAGACGTGCACTCGCAAATCGCAGTGCCGACCCAACGATCACACAGACAATATTGGCGTCAACGGAAAAATGCGGAAGGAAACAAGCGAGAGAGAGAGTTTCGTTTTTCTTGTACGTAAAACATTTGACAACATTTTTTTTAATAGAAGAGTTGAGGCAACGGTTGTCAAATAAAAAGACACGAATGCTTGCCAACTGAACCGACACCTATAGTTGGTCTCTTCCAAACAGTCCCAGCCACAACTTCAAAAAGTTGCAATACATGATAAAACCGTCTTGCAGATCAAGTGACAAAACTGAGCCGGGACTCCGTCCACACAAGGAGCTCCGGGAGGCCAGATTTGCACCCTTACGCATAGGACACGACGTGTACCGGCGCGCCCGATTGAAGGGTTTCTAGACCGGCCCAGCTCAAACCTACTTCGGCTGCCCCACATTGCACGCACGTAGCCCATGTTCTCTTTAGTTCCTTAAATATTCTTATAGATAAAACTCATATATAAGGAGGAGGGAAGTTTCAAAATTCCTCAATGTGAGACAAAATGTGAAGAGGTTAAATCACCCCTTTACTAAAATTTGAAGAATAAAACATCAATTCCAAACATACTCAAAGGCATGATGGTATATGTATAAAATTTTCAAATCTCTAATAATGGTATTCAAAATAATCAGTGTAGCAGCGAAATAAAAATAATGACTATCATCAATTTTGTAAAAGAATATCATCATTTCCCTTAAAGGGTTTATATGAATATTTCACCAAAAGGATCTAATAAACCTAAACTACACCAAATCTGTCTCAAAGCAATATCTTCACGAGTTAGGTTCATGTTAGAAGCCATGTATTTCTCATCTTGATCCTAGGCTGGATCTCCATACTCTTGCTGCGCACTCTGATCCTAGGCCTGGGTGGTTGGGGTCACCTAGCAAGAGAAGGGAACAAAGTATGTGTTAAATGGGGAGAAAGAATAAGTAATGTATAGCAAAAGGCAAACATATTTAACTATGCTAAAAGAGGGTCAAAAGTATGAGGCACATAAAAGAGAATTGTTGTCATAACATCACATATTAAAAATGAAGCATGCCTGATAAACGTATGACTATATTGTCTAAAGCATGGCTGAGGCACCTACCAACCTCAACCAAAACAAATAGGTGAGGAGAGTATTCACATTCCCAAATGTCTACAAAATATATATAAAAGTGGGGAGAGTGGTCACATTCCCCGGGGCTCATGCCCAAACTATGGGTGGTTAGTATAGAGGCACACTACTTTAGCTAATAAGTCATAAAAATATCACTCTCAATAAATAATATTGTAAGATTAAACAACAAATTAATAGTGACACGGCAGGATGTACAAAACCCAAACAAGTAGTGAAACGAATGTGCCAAAAGAAAAATAATAAGATTCAAGTATAGGTCTATGCCTCATTGAGAAAATTAGGGTTGGATTATAAAATGCCCAGCTGGAGGGTAAGAGTGCACATACATTACTTCAAGGTCCTAGCAATAAGTTTTTACCAACTAAATTGTATCCAAGACCACTTTAACGTAATTACAAAATTTATCACATGCATTAGGGTTTTATAAAGCATAAAGTGTAAGAAACTCTAATTTTAGACTTTCTAGGAAAACCTCAGATTTCAGGCTCAAAACTTATACCAATCGATCAATTAGGTTTTTCTAATCAGGAAAACATATTTGATTACCTGATTTGGAGTTAAAATGAGTTAGTTACAAATTTTAGGACTTTTCATATAAATAATTTAGTTCCAAAAAAATCATTCCTCTAAATCATGTAAATCAGGTTCAAGAATCATTTTTATTAAATAGAGCTTAATTTTATGATTCTAAAACATATTTATTTATTTATAATTTTAGATATGTGGATCAAAAGATATAAATTTTCTAAGATCAACCAGTTAGAATAATCTAAAATGCCATGTAGGCGAGAAAATAGGCAAAAAGAAAATGAAAAGGGGACCGTGCCCGCATGACCCGGCCCAATCATGGCTGGCTAGATCACAGGTCAGTGCTTGCTTGGCTCGGGTCAAGCGAGAAACAAAACAAATTAAATGATGAAAATACCCCCGCGTGAGAAACCAAAGAAAAGAGAAGAAGACGGGGGTAGAGCTGGGAAATTGCCAAGGGAATCATCCCCAAACTCACATCACGACTTGGTTGCGAAGAAGCTTGGGCCAAATTGGGTGAAACCTCGATTCACGACGATAGATTGATTTGAAGGCGAAGAATGATAGCTGATGGTGACTCGAACTCACCTAGCTGAGAAATTGGGTTGCTGGTACTCTCAAAGCACTAAGAATTTTGCCTCCAGGTCAGGGTGACGGTGGAGGGTGTGTGATGAAGCTCGAGATAATTTGAAGTGAAGAAAATATTTCTTAGATGACGAGGAAGACAAGGGTGTTGCTATTGATAGATGGGGTCACGTCCTATGGTCTAACCAAGTCGGCGGTGAGATGTGAACTGAAGGTTGGGCATTTTGCACATAGTGCGTTTTAGCACGTGAGTTATGGCTCAGATGAAACAGCGGAGGGTAGAAGACTCAACGGAGAAGAAATCAAGTGAATCAGTGTAGTAGAGAGGGAGAAACGGACCAAAGACTCCAACTTTGTAAAACGACTCTGACTCAGGCATTAACCGAGGAAGACAATGACTTTCAGGACGACTGGAATCACGCACGTCATTTGATTTAATGAGAGTAACGCGTGAGATCAATTAAAATTGAAACCATAGGTTAAATGTGATGAGTTAATAAAATCAAAATCAAAACCTTAGTTACACTATATACAAACTCATTTAATTCATTAGGAGGGTCAAATAGTCATATTGACTCCAAATTTGGATCATAGACTGATTTTGTGGTCTAGAATACTCCTATGCAATTACATTTCAATTTTGTACACGTTTTGGCCCTTAATTCTAATATTGTTCACTAAACTAAATATTAATGCATCTACAGGGTGAATTAATATGAAAAGGCCTTTTGAATTAAATCTTTGGGCAAAAATTTGAGATAGACAACATATATTAATTTCAAGAGTCATATCTCACCATATAATTCCCTTTTCATGTTTTATTGCCACATAGGAGGAGAGAGAAAGAAAGGATTTTATTATTCTTATTAACTAACTTAATTTCACATTATCTCTCATTCCTTGCCACAAAAGGCCATAGAAAATTTTAAATCAATTTTATTTAATAATTATCTCACTTTAGTGGACATCTTGAAATATGGACTCTAATTAAAATATTAACTGAGGTATATGTGCACAAACCCATATGTTTGTTGGATTTTAGGGGAGACAGATAAGGTAGCGGAAACAAAAATTTTCTCCCCCAAACCCGGAATAAGGAAACACGTCAACGTCTATATAATAGGAAAAGATGGTTTGTGGAATCATACCTTGTCTCGAGGCTTGCTCGGCGACAATACCTCGCACCTTGCGTGGTCTTCACCTCCGGTCTTAGACGGTGTCTGTGCAGCTCCTGGTCGCACCGGGACTGACGACTCCTCCTCCTACCGGACTGTCGGATGACAGTTGTCCTCTTGAGCGGCAGTGTCCTCCCGCCTCTGTAGTAGTCCACACGGACCACTTGGAACTCCACTCTCCTTGTCCCACAAGGAAGTGGAAGGAGTCACACCCTCCTGTTGACGTACTAGTCACCAACACACTCTCCTGCCTCCAGTTGCAACTGCAGTTGTCCTTCCCTTGCTGCACCTCCCTTTTGCGGGAAGCACTTGCTCGTGCTCTCTCTCGGTTACCAAAACCAGAGAGATGGACAACTTTACAGAGCATCTGGTTGCACTAAAGTGTACCATGAGAAGCCCCCAATACCCCTATATATATAGGAGGGTCATGGGACAGGGTTCTCATGCCCCGACAATATGGGACTAAACGCAGCAATAGAAGGGTTCGAGAATTTTCCATAAAAAGCAACCGGTTCGCAACTTGAAACGATAGGTTCACAACTGAACCGATCGGTTCGGCCATTGAGCCGATCGGTTGGACCTGAGTCGATCGTTTGGGGCACTCCAACCGATCGGTTGGTGCCCTGAACCGATCGGTTCATGGTCCTAATCCGGCTCAAAAAGACTTTCCTTGTTTCTTTCCCAATTGGTATCGAATACCAATGTTATTCCCAATCGAATCGGGTAATTTGAAACCGAAGGAAAATTCTTGTCGACATGACTTTTCCCAACTAGTTGGTTGCACCAGTTGAGCCGATTGGTTCAACCCTTAAACCGGTTGTTTCAACCTGTGCATGAGCCGATCGGCCTGGACACTCCAGCCGACCGGTTCAGCAACCTCAGCCGACCGGTTCATCACATGAGCCGACCGGTTGGGAGCACAGGTTGGGCAAAATCATTCAATTGTGATTTCAACCAATCCGATACTCCAATCAATGCGTCCAACACCTTGAACCATATGATATTGATCCATCGACTGATTGAGTGTTTAATTGAACTACTAAACTCCTTTAGTAATCAATCTAAACATTGCTTGTGGACAAAACTCCTCTTCCAGGTAAATCCTATGTGTGTGACCCTGCAGGTCCATTTCACGTTGGCAATGAAAGTCCATAACACTTATGACTTCACAAGCAAAGAGCGGTGCCTAGTCACACATCAGTGCTACCCAAGTGAAAGTAGAAAGTTGGAGAACAACTTTCATCCTACAATTCGTGAATGGTGTTATAGTGAATGTATAATTCCTTTGTCACTGATATCCCGAATGAACTCGAGGCATGGAACAGTCATCCTGTCAATGTTCATTCACTTTCTTGATCTCAGAGTAGATTGAACGAGATATGAATGACATCAATATCACATACTTATTCACACATGCGTGCGCATGCCTATCTCAATCCTACTGATCAAGTGGCCTTGGATATCAAACTCCCTCAGGAGGGACAAATCCCATATCTATCACTCACCCCTCAAAAGCCCCATGTGTCAAAGCCACCCAATATTCACCTTTATAACAATCCATGTTTCAGGTTTGCGTTTGATGATGTCAAAGTGTGCCCAACGACATGTGTTGAGTGTAGTGATTTCAGGTCTAAGAATCACACTCACCACCATCACTGTGAGTACTGACTGTGACTACCATCTCATGGTTCCATGTGTCAAACTCACGGTGGGTCTGTCCAGTACACTTGTTCTCTAACAAGTACCTATGTGTTTGGTTTGATATCTCTATATCATGACTAATGAGATTCTGTCATCAACCAACACCACAATCTAGTCTTGTGTGTCATAGCTGTCTATCTACCTTCCACCATGACATCCGACTAGGGACATAACAAGAATGTACAAACTCTTAGCATCCGTATGATCTCATCGTTCAGGTCCTTAACCTGAAAGCATACGTCATTGAGTACTGTCATTCTCTAGACATTCAATCCGTTCTATCACTATCTCAAATGACTGAACCAGAAAGAATTGGAAGCTTGCCTTTGATGTTTATCAAATCAATCTTAATGTATCCCACCAATCATCCCATGATTGGCTCTCAGGGCATACATACCAACAGACTCCCACTTGCACTGCGAGCCAATCACCCTTGAATCATATTCATAGTGATCTTCAAACATTTCCCACATGTTACTGTGCTCTTGTGCCATTATAGTGAGTAATGGCAACACCTTGCCAAAGTCAGTATAAATTACATGTCTCACATCTCTTCGCTGTATGTCATACGTATGAGATGGAGTTGCCGTAATATGCGATCTAGTATTCCTTTGCTAACCTTTAGCCACATTGCATGATCAAGGATTCTAGACTTGTCATCAATGACCGGAATATCTATAAGTTCATCTCATGAACTTCTAGATCCATATAGTATCCACTGATGTTCTCTAACACACAGATACTCGACATTTCCTTTTAAGTGGTTTTATTGGAACACTTCCAATTATCAACAAACTTTCACTTTTATATATCCTATATATATGTTTTGCGATCAATTTTCTGTCCTTTCGGAAGTTCGCATCAATGTAACTCTTTACATCGAACTCTTCCTTATCTCCATAGAACTAGTACTTCCCAAGTACTTATCAAGTTCTCATGGTATTCCAGTAACCCTTACTGGAAGTAGACAAACATCCACTCGTCATGTCTCACATACGAGTTACCAGGATGAGCACATCATATTGTCATGTCCTACATACAAGATGATGAATGCATTTTATTCTTGCCATGTCCATACATGCAAGACAATGGGATGATTACATACATGATAGATCCTTATCTATTCTTAGTGTTCCTATTCTTCATAAGAATTGGACACTTGGCCTTGGGATACTAACTCCATGTAACATGGACAAGTTTTCTCCCACTGAATCTGTGCATACTGAACCCTTCAGTACAGATTGCCAATGTATGCTTTCTCTTTTCAGGTCAAGATGTTTTTGAGAACTATCTCTATAGATCTCTATTCCTATCACATAGGAAACATCTCTATCTTCCTTAAAGATAATTTCCACTTTTGGATTTTCCATTCTAGAACATTTCCATTTCACATCAACATGTGGAATGTGAACACGCTCCCACTAAATCACAGATCCCTTCTTTATCTTTGACATATCAGTCAAACCCTTTGACTATATCATCAAAGTAAAGATCCAATTCTGAGTTGCTTGTACTCAATCAATCACATTGATTAGTCCATTGTAACTTATAGACTTCATTTGCATTAGTGGATTCATAAACCTTATAGGTTGTGTCACGTACACATCCTTGTTTTATTCCTCATAGGAATGCGGTTTTAGTATCCATATGTCAAATGTCTTAGTCATTTAGTTTCAATCAACAAGCATCATCCTTCTCAAAATGTTATCCATGTGTCTTAACACTTAAGACTCATTTATACTTGTGGATTTCATCCAATGAGTGCTACCATCAAGGTCATACCTTATGGTTCACATGGATGTCATTTAGGATGTAATGATCATAAACCATAACTCAAAATTCAGTTCCTCATATTTATCTAGATAGTTGACTCATCACATGAACAACTCATCACATAGATAATTGAGGTGTATCTGTTAAGGATATAAGAACTCACAACTCCTTGTGATTCTTAATGTCCTTTATTAGTGTAGGGTATTCTTTATTTAAGAAGAATTTAGTTATTTGATAATCATTCTCTAACTCCTTAGAGTATGACTCCTTCTTGATTTAGACATCACCATGCCTTAATCATGAGTTCACTATGATACACTATCATAATCACTCATAAGGATCTCAAACATTTGGTCCAAGTATTTCATTCATCGATCTCATCAAGAATTAACACTTTACCAAATTTGCACTTCAACTATGATAATCTTGAACACTTCAAGATATTCATATTGGTATTTCTCTAAACACCATTTGAAGTATTTAGCATTTGTTCCAATAGGTATGTAAATACATCACATGTATTATACCTAATAGGATAATCACTCTCCCACTACATTAGTGAAGATTGATTAATCATGTCCAAGATACTCATGTCTCTTACTGGTTCTCTAACCAAAAGAGTCTAGTTTTATCCATCACATGGAAACTAGAAATGCATTTCTCATGATTGATGCTAATTTGATTGTTTGAGTTATCTATAACTTTTAGGTATCATTTTATCTCATGCATATCATATATCACAAGATAAATAAGGCATTGCCACAAAGATCATATCTTCAAGATTGAAAACTCAACTTTATTAATTGCCATCGTTGTCATACAATATGCAAAATAAAGTGTTTCTATCTTTTGGCAATATATGAAATAGCAGTTCATAACTGTATTACATGCCTTGTAGGCTGAAAATAAACTAAAGTACTCTATCTATGGTGGCAACACTTGCCCCAATTATGAGTGCTTTACACTTTACATCTTGGTATCATATACCTCAAAAAGTGTTACAAGTTTACTTTCATGACACCTTTAAGTAGAGGCTTCAATCGCCTCCTTCTTCTTTTGTTCTTCCAGATAGAGAGGACAATTCCTTTTCCAATTTCCTGGCTTTTGACAATGGTGGCAATTTCCTTTCTTGGTCACGCCTCCCTTGGCCTTGAGAGCTGAAGTCGTCTTGGACTCCTGGCTAGCATCAGAACCTTTCTTAGCTTTGCCCTTGCCCTTGCGCTTGGACTTGCCCTTCTTGCCCGTGATCACCATCACAGATTTGGGCTTGTCCTTTTTCATCTGTAACTCGGCTGTCCTCAACATGCCCAACAACTCTGACAGTGGCCTATCAAAGTTGTTCATGTTGTAGTTCATCACAAACTGACTGTAAGATTTTGGCAACGATTGCAGTATCACGTCAGTAGCCAACTCTTGGCTCAGTGGAAATCCCAGTCTCTGCAGGTTCTCCACATACCCAATCATCTTGAGTGTGTGAGGACCAACTAGATCTCCTTTTGTCATGACGCACTTGAACAACGCCCTAGAAACATTGTATCTCTCTTGCCGTGCCTGATCTTCATACATGTTCCTGAGATGCTGTATCATCTCTATGACACCCATGTTCTCATGTTGTCTCTGCAACTCATGGTTCATTGAACATAGCATCAAGCACTTAGCATCAATGGCATCATCAGCATGCTTCTTGTAAGCATCCCTTTCTGCCCTTGGTGCATTAGGAGCGGGTTCCTCTGGAATTGGAGTATCCAGGACATAGAGCTTACGCTCTTGAGTGAGAACAATTCTCAATGTCCGATACCAGTCATGGAAGTTAGTCCCATTTAGCTTTTCCTTGTCAAGGACCGATCGCAAAGAAAAGTTGTTGTTGTTTGTTGCCATTTGAACTACAAAAGGAAATATGCAATTTTAGTCCAAAAACTCATTTTTGACTTATTTGATTGATTTGAAAATTTGACGATATAATTAGGCCTTTAATTAATTATCGCTCCCACTATTTTAGTTCAAATTGATAGCCCTCACCATCAATTCGGAAGATTGCAGCATACAACCTTCTAGTGGGCAAGATCCTGAAATCCTCTAAGTCATGAGTCAGCTTTGGCTGATCGCCCACAACTTAGATCTCTTAGGTAGGCAACTCTTGCCAATTGCATCATATGCAACTCTTGTTGAATGAACATGCACAACACCTTGCCATGAACATTCCTTGCCTCTGGGCCTAGACGCTCTAAGAATCACCAGTTAAGTCTAACCCAAAAGCCGACACGGTAAACATGCACCCTGCTTTGGCAGAACCTACATGTCTACCCTTCACACTTCCACAAGATAGACGGCGCACCACGCTTTGGCGTAACCTACGCTTGGTCGATCGAGCTTTTCATGTGTGCCGCTAATGGAAGGCATATAAGACTTAATATTTTAATGAGGGATTTGGTTTTTATATAGATATACATATCCAATCACCACAATCCATAGTATGTATCATATACATGCTATATCCCACAGAAAACATGCATAAACGATAAAAAGCGATGATTATGGCCATCCTAATGTGATTCCTCGAGCCAAGAGGAATCACAGTCATCTAGGTCTACATCACATGCAACCTGTACAAGATGAACATCTGTGCCTTGCCATCCGAGTTGATCAACTCATCACATGAATGATCTGTACTCTCCAGCCGGTCGTCTGGGTGCCACCAGCCGATCGGTTGGCTCCTCCAACCGATCGGTTCGCCTGGTTGTCGTGCATCTCTTCATGGCTGCCACCCGCTCGTCTCGCTCCTCGAACGGTCATCAACTGATCGGATCACTCCTTGAACCGACCGTCTGGAATGTCAATCGATCGGTTCACGCCTTGAACCGATCGTTTTAGCTATCGTCTTGATGTCCGTCGGTCTTCAACATAACAGGAAATAAAATCTATCCTATTTTATTACATTGCTTGAAAAGGGAAACCCCGAGTTACATTCGGGGGGAGCAAAGGTAGGAAAGAATCTCGAATTATTTCGAGTTACATTAGAAATAGGAGAGGGAAGATCGGTGTGCAGACCGAGATGCAAGCAACCACAAACAACCACACACAGATAGGGTTTATAGGCCATAATCACGCTACACACATCCACCATAAAACTCGCTTAAGGGCGACGCATATCGAGTGAATTAATAATACATATCATATATGTAATTGGGATTTGTGGATTTAGGATTGGACATGCATAAAGACGATATTATTCGCATCGCATGTAATAAATAAAGGCGACAAACCAAAATCGATCATATCAATATTCCTAAAATATAGAGCAGTTGACGTGGCTCTGATACCTCTGTTGGATTTTAGGGGAGACAGATTAGGCAGCGGAAACAAAAAATTTTCTCCCCAAACCCGAAACAAGGAAACGCGTCAACGTCTATATAATAGGAAAGGATGGTTTGTGGAATCATACCTTGTCCCGAGGCTTGCTCGGCGACAATACCTCACGCCTTGTGCGGTCTTCACCTCCAGTCTTGGACGGTGTCTGTGCAGCTCCTGGTCGCACCGGGACTGACTCCTCCTCCTCCTACCGGACTGTCGGATGACAGTTGTCCTCCTGAGCGGCAGTGTCCTCCCACCTCTGTAGTAGTCCACACGGACCACCTGGAACTCCACTCTCCTTGTCCCACAAGGAAGTGGAAGGAGTCACACCCTCCTGTTGACGTACTAGTCGCCAACACACTCTCCTGCCTCCAGTTGCAACTGCAGTTGTCTTTCCCTTGCTGCACCTCCCTTTTACGGGAAGCACTTGCTCGGGCTCTCTCTCAGTTACCAAAACCAGAGAGATGGACAACTTTACAGAGCAACTGGTTGCACTGAAGTGTACCATGAGAAGCCCCCAATACCCCTATATATATAGGAGGGTCATGGGACAGGGTTCTCATGCCCCGGCAATACGGGACTAAACGGAGGAGTAGAAGGGTTCGAGAATTTTCCACAAAAAGCAACCGGTTCGCAACTTGAAACGATCGGTTCACAACTAAACCGATCGGTTCGGCCATTGAGCCGATCGGTTGGACCTGAGCAGATCGTTTGGGGCAATCCAACCGATCAGTTGGTGCCCTGAACTGATCGGTTCATGGTCCTAATCCGGTTCAAAAATACTTTCCTTGTTTCGTTCCCAATTGGTATCGAATACCAATGTTATTCTCAATCGAATTGGGCAATTTGAAACCAAAGGAAAATTCTTTCCGACATGACTTTTCCCAACTAGTCGGTTGTACCAGTTGAGCCGATCGGTTCAACCCTTGAACCGGTCGTTTCAACCTGGGCATGAGCCGATCGGCCTGGACACTCCAGCCGACCGGTTCAGCAACCTCAGCCAACCGGTTCATCACATGAGCCAATCGGTTGGGAGCACATGTTGGGCAAAATCAGTCAATTGCGATTTCAATCAATCCGATACTCCAATCAATGCGTCCAACACCTTGAACCATATGATATTGATCCATCGACTGATTGAGTGTTTAATTGAACTGCTAAACTCCTTTAGTAATCAATCTAAACATTGCTTGTGGAAAAAACTCCTCTTCCAGGTAAATCCTATGTGTGTGACCCTGCAGGTCCATTTCACGTTGACAGTGAAAGTCCATAACACTTATGACTTCACAAGCAAAGAGCGGTGCCTAGTCACACATCAGTGCTACCCAAGTGAAAGTAGAAATTTAGAGAACAACTTTCATCCTACAATCCGTGAATGGTGTTACAGTGAATGTATAATTCCTTTGTCACTGATATCCCGAATGAACTCGAGGCATGGAACAGTCATCCTGTCAACGTTCATTCACTTTCTTGATCTCAGAGTAGATTGAACGAGATATGTATGACATCAATATCACATAATGATTCACACATGCGTGCGCACGCCTATCTCAATCCTACTCATCAAGTTGCCTTGGATATCAAACTCCCTCAGGAGGGACAAATCCCATATCTATCACTCACCCCTCAAAAGCCCCATGTGTCAAAGCCACCCAATCATCACCTTTATAACAATCCATGTTTCAGGACTGCGTTTGATGATGTCAAAGTGTGCCCAACGACATGTGTTGAGTGTAGTGATTTCAGGTCTAAGAATCACACTCACCACCATCACTGTGAGTACTGACTGTGACTACCATCTCATGGTTCCATGTGTCAAACTCACGGTGGGTCTGTCCGGTACACTTGTTCTCTAACAAGTACCTATGTGTTTGGTTTGATATCTCTATATCATGACTAATGAGATTCTGTCACCAACCAACACCACAATCTAGTCTTGTGTGTCATATCTGTCTATCTACCTTCCACCATGACATCTGACTAGGGACATAACAAGAATGTATAAACTCTTAGCATCCGTATGATCTCATCGTTCAGGTCCTTAACCTGAAAGCATACGTCATTGAGTACTGTCATTCTCTAGACATTCCATCTGTTCTATCACTATCTCAAATGACTGAACCAGAAAGAATTGGAAGCTTGCCTTTGATGTTTATCAAATAAATCTTAATGTATCCCACCAATCATCCCATGATTGGCTCTCAGGGCATACATACCAACAATGTTGGCATAAAAATGAATCAAATTTACTCCAAATCATGGATGATTCCACAATTTCAACATTAAGGACAAAAAGGATAGGAAAGATAAGAAAATTTAGGAAAAAGACCAAAAAGGATATAAAGGAAAGGAAAAGCTTAGAAATGGGCTAAACTATAAATATAACCAAGTTTCAGTATGTTACACTAAAGCCAATGCCTTTTGGTTTGAAATATAACAAAAAATACAAAAATCTGCCACTATTTTAAAATAAAATAAAATTAAAATTCAAATAAATCATTGAAAAAACTTAAATAAATTGCATACATAAGCTTTACTAGAATTATGTTCTTTGAACCAAAGTATAGAGTGGATGTACGTAATCTGTAGAAGATTGGTGGAACTATGTTCTTGAACCAATTTCTCTTTTATCAGATCAGAGGTTCATTACTCACATGACATTCATAAAATCAATTATCATTCTTACGGTTTGGTACTTTTAGGCCATGCGCCTACTGGTAACATTCACGAGTGCTCTAAAATGGGATCAAAGGGCTCTAGAGGGGGGTGAATAGAGCTAAAAAGCACATAAACAAAATCAATTAGACCTTCAAATTACTTGAAGAAGTAAGATTGCAAATATGGAATTTGCTGTGCAACTAAGCATACATATCAAGCATGAGAGAGATTGAACAAGCACAAGAACAATCTATGTAGAGTGGTTCCTATCTCCAAACAAACATACAATAAAACCGTCCTTTTATAGGGCAAAGATACCTAGCCTTCCTTTTTAAGGACTAACAGGAGCCAATAAACCATACAATGTCTTACCTATCGTTGAGGTAGAGTCTTCAACCTCTACAAGGGCTTACCCACTCTTGCAAGCAGTTGGACACCTTCTTCAAACAGCTCTCCTTCTTTCATAAAGTCTTCATCCTTGAAGGAAATACCTACTCTCCTCAAGGATCTTTAGCCTTCACCTTCTACCTCAACTTGGAGAAGCTTTTCACCTTCTCCTTCACCTTAGAGAAGCTTTTTACCAACTTTGCTTGAAGAAAGGGGTTGAGAAAGGGAAGCTTTAAGAGATTACCAAGAATACAATGGAGTAGCTCTCAGACACATAGCCTATCTCATTCATATGGACGTTTTGATTTGTAAGCAATAGAGAGAAAGAGGTTCTATTAGATAAAATACACTCAACTATATCTAGGATCTTGAATAGCATAAAGGAGCAAACCTGAAATGAAGTCCAAGGGGTCCTATTTATAATTGGAGATGTCCACTAGCGACTATAAGCACTTATGAATGATTTCTAGTCATTTGGGGGTGTTGCAATGGATCTATTTTTTATGTTTGCAATAATGCAATGACTAGAACCACTTTTTCTGTACTCTCCGTACAATGCAGTCACTTAAGTTTCCATAAAGGTAATAACACTATACGACAAGGCAAATTTGAAGCATCGGTTGAGGTTATCCTGGATGAAACTCGGTCAATGACTTAAATTTGTTTTGGTAGTGAAGGGTTTCAGTTGAGTTTATCCTAAGGTAAAATCGGCCAAACCTGGACATTTGCCAAGACCCATCCTAGACATGGTTGAGTTTCTGGGAAGGAAACTCGGTCGATCATACATTCTGTGATGTATTTTGGAAAACATCATTTAAGTGATCGAATTGTCAAATTAAGTGCTCTTGATTTTTTTCTCATCTTAGTTACAAGTCATAACATCAATAAAAATGATTACAAAAATTGTCCTAAGAAGTTTAAGGTTATTTTCATAAAAGTGCATTTGCAATGCTTTTGACTTGAATTGGATCAAGCTAAGGCTTAATTAAATTGATCCTTTTCATGTACTTAATACCTAAAATAAATCTCAAATAGACATATTAGATACATATGAATGTAATAATTAAGTCATCATCAAAATATGGACAATGTGTAACACTTAGGTCAACATTATTCCCCTTTTTGAAGACGAAAAACTATTCCTCAACATATTGAAAATGATTTAGAATTTAAACTTTTACCTTGTGAATTATAAGGGGATACATGAATGAATAATTGCAATTTCTCCCCCTCAAATCATGCTTACCTCTTTTACTTTGTTCCTTTACAAGTATGGTTAGTATCTTCCAAAAAAAAAATAACCATAGTACATATATACTATTGAGTCCTCTTACAAGTCATATGATATATCAAATAATATACTAGAAAAGGATCATAATACAATATGATTGAGCTCACTTCTCTCCCTTTTTCACATAAAAAAGGAATGGGGTAGAAGATCTCAATAAAGGTCTTATCCACAGGCACAAACTACACAAGCAACCATCATAGAAAACACCAAAATACAAAACTAATAGAGAACAAGAAATCTACAGTCATAATCAAAATATGAAAACATATACTAAGAGCTCATAAGATAAAGCCAAGCATAGAGTTAAGGTACACATAAGATCAGATTACAACAAAAGATATATCCTCTCTAGATAAAAACTACAAACTAGAAAGAAACAACGATATATGAAAATAGTATTCCTCAGATACAATGCCGAAATGTTCAATACATGAAGGTCTACAATATATATATATATATATATATATATATATATATATATATATATATATATACACACACACACACACGAGAACCCTATAGACTAAGAACTAAACATCTATGGCATCTATGTCAACAACCTCGTCGTCATCATCCTTTGGTTGGTAGTCCTTAGCTTCATCTGAAGGTGCAATAGGGGCAACAAGTGTGTCATCACCTCCATCTTCATCATCAGATCCATCAATACTATCTTCACCATTGACTTCATCCTCATCATCCTCGTCCTCAACATCATCCTCGACATCCTGATCTGCCATCTCCTCATCCTCAGAGGGTCCAAAAGAATGAGTTCTAGGACACTTGGCATGTGACTCAGCCCAAGACATACCACAAACATGCAATGCATTTTCTTGCTCTATGGTGGGTTGAGAAATCCCATCATAGCCAACAAGCAAAGTGACTGCATGGCCAACTGGAAGAGAAAGAACTTGGGAAGCAGTAGGGGTAGGTCCACCATCAGAGGCAGGGGGTACAATAGAAGCAGTAAGTGGAGGAGCCAGGTAGAACTAACTATATGCATAGGAAGCGTAGTCAACACCTGGGTAGGGTTGGTAGGTGGGGTAGGGATGGCTGCATGATAAGTTCATGTCTGACATGAATAGAACTAAATCCTAGAGGATGTGGTCCTAAACCTAGAGGTTGTATGCATGTTGGTGTATCATGTAGCCCATCAAGGTTTCATTGGATACCAAGAATGAGGCATGGTCATGTCTAGGAGGAGGTGGAGGAGCCTGGGTGGAGGTGGAATCATTGAGTGTGGTAGAGGAGGTAGGATGGAATGACTTCTTGATTGTGGTTTCACTTATATAAACACCTTTTCTACTTGCTTTGTAACTAAGCTCGTGGAAAAGGTATTTCTCAGAACGGTGAGCAAACACACCACAAATCAAGTTAGGATAAGGCAGGTGTGTTCCACTGGTGTTCTTCCCTGAGTTAAAATAGGTCATGTGATGAAGAATGTAACATGCCCATTTGACTCTAACATTATTCAAGAGACCACATGATCACAACAATATTCTCTATAATATCTATTTGATTCCACTTTGGATGGATATTGCAGTTGACTCGATGTCAAGGGAAGAGGTGGGAAGGATGGATTTATTCCTATATAGAACATCATGTTTCTCTAAAAACTTGTGGATGTCAGGTAGGGTAATCTCAGGGTCAAAGCTTTTGTAGAACTTGTCGGGGTCAAGCAGCTCATGGTACTGTTGATAGGAGGTCATCCATGTGTTTGCAAAGTTAGTACCATTGAAATAGGAATTCAAATAAATCCCCAGATATGGTAATCTTGGTAGCCGCAATGATGGAGGTAAGATTAATTGGGTGTTAGGTGGTGGCACAAGGGTAGTGTAGTTCCACGAGAGGTTTGCATAGAATTCGTGGACCGCTTTTGTGCTAGACATAGAATTAGTATATCACAATCGCTCTACACAAAGAACTAAGGTGGTTAGCATTGAAAACCCCATCAACCACTTGCATCACTCCACTACGTTGTTTGAACAAGGCACAAAAAGGAAAAAGAGTTTTGGGAAGAAGTTCCTGATACCTATTCACATCTTGAGATGAAAGAGGTGCCATTAAAGGAGACGTGCCTAGGAGTAGTGGAAAATGATGGAACTCCAACTGATCCAGTGCATTTTCTACAGTTTGAGGCCATGGAGGTCGAATGGAGATGGAATGACCAAAAATGAAGGAGATGACACAAGCTACATGCTGCTTAACCACCTAGGTCAAGGTTGAGAGAGGCTAGGATGGCTAATCTAGGGCTAGAGAGCATAGAGGAGAGGTTTTGGTAGCCCTAAGGTTGAAGGACAAATAACAAGAGGTGGGTATCGATCGACTTTCTCTAGTTGAGAGGGAGAAAAGTCGACTGAATATCTATATATTTTTGCCCAACAGTGTTATCAGTCAAGTTTTGGTTGTGGGAAACTTGGCCGGCACTACAGATTTGTTCAGTCCTAGGCATGTTGTCGATCGAGTTTCTCTCAGAACAAACTCGACCGACATGTCAGTCTGTCTAAAAGATAAGAAATTTAATTCTAAGCCACTAGAGTTCTATATAAATTTATTTTTCTAGCCTATCATGTATTTTGAATATATTGAGGCATATTCCACTCATTATTGGCTACTATTTTGTTGTAAAATATGCATTTGTAGAAA
The DNA here is from genome assembly GCA_963693085.1 of Alisma plantago-aquatica. Taxonomy (NCBI): domain Eukaryota; kingdom Viridiplantae; phylum Streptophyta; class Magnoliopsida; order Alismatales; family Alismataceae; genus Alisma; species Alisma plantago-aquatica. The sequence continues at coordinate 880,229,551 of OY856411.1, forward strand.
TAGCCAAAAAACGAAAAACAAGGCATTAAAGCAAGGTAAATATAACACTATCGAGCAAGAGATGATCAAACTATGAGCAAGAATATATAGGTATGAGAACATCTAGCTAGCAGGCATATCAATATCATCAAGAGCAGTAATAAGCAATTTTGATCTAATAAAGGTAAATTTCTCTCTAGCTAGAGGTTTTGTGAAAATGTCAACAAGTTGATTTTTCTTGTCCACATGCATCATATAAATATCCTTTTTGGCAATGTGGTCATCAAGGAAGTGATGGAGAACCTCTATATGCTTGGCTCTACAATGTAGTATAGGATTATAAGAAATATTGATTGCACTAGTATTATCATAGTAGATAGGAGAAGCATTGAAATGAATGTTAAAGTCTTGGTGCATTTGCTTCATTTATAGGACTTGGGCACAACAACTCCCAACTGCAATGTATTCAATCTCGTTAATTGAACAAGGAAGATAAGAAAGTGGATGAGAAGTTCTATAGAGATATGATTGGTAGCTTGATTTATTTAACTGCCTCTAGACTCAATATTATGTTTAGTGTTGGCTTGTGTACTAGACTTAATGAAGTCCTAGAAAAACACATCTTATAGCGGTTAAGAGGATTTTGAGGTATCTAGCAAAAATCCAAAATTTTGGACTATGGTATCCCAAGTCAAGGGATTTTATTCTTACTTCTTATAGTGATGTAGAGCATTTGCTTCATCTATTTTGTTGTACAATATGCATTTGCAGAAATAGCCAAAAATAAGCAACAAAGGCATTAAAGCAAGGCAAACATAACACTATCGAGTAAGAGATGATCAAACTAGAGAAAGAACATATAGGTATGAGAACATCTAGCTAGTAGGAATATCAATATCATCAAGAGAAGTAATAAGAAATTTTGATGTAATAAAGGTAAATTGCTCTTTAGCTAGAGGTTTTGTGAAAATGTCCACAAGTTGATTTTCCTTGTCCACATGCGTCATATAAATATCCTTTTTGGCAATGTTGTCATCAAGGAAGTGATGGAGGACCTCCATATGTTTGGCTCTACAATGCAATATAAGATTATAAGAAAGATTTATTGCACTAGTATTATCATAGTAGATAGGAGAAGCATTGAAATGAATGTTAAAGTCTTGGAGCATTTGCTTCATCTATAGAACTTGGGCACAACAACTCCCAACTGTAATGTATTCAGCCTCGATAGTTGAAAAAACCATTGTGCTTTATTTCCTAGAGAACCTAGAAACCAAGCAAGGTCCTAGGAAGAAGCAAGTGCCACTTGTGCACTTTCTATCAATTAAGCACCCCGCATAATCCACATCACTATAAGAAGTAATAATAAAATCCCTTGACTTGGGGATACCATAGTCTAAAATTTTGGATTTTTGCTAGATACCTCAAAATCCTCTTAACCGCTATAAGATGCATTTTCCTAGGAATTAATTGAAGTCTAGCACACAAGCCAACATTAAACATAATGTTGGGTCTAGATGCAGTTAAATAAAGCAAGCTACCAATCATACCTCTATAGAGCTCCTAAACTACTTTCTCACCTTCCTCATCTCTATCAAGTTTGACGGTGTTTGACATGGGGGTCTCCATCATATAGCTGTTCTCCATCCCAAAGTGCTTAAGAAGTTCACTTGTATACTTGCCTTGGTTGATGAAGTTTCCTTCCTTTATTTGTTTGATTTGATATCTAAGGAAGAAAGTAGATCTCCCATCATACTCATCTCAAACTCACTTTGCATAAGAGAATTAAACTCCTCGCAAAGATCAAGATCAGTTCTGCAAAAAATGATATCATCAACATAAATTTGAGTGATCAAAAAGCTGTTATAAGTGTATTTGAGAAAAGGGTAGAATCAACTTTTCCCATGATATAGCCATTGTATAGAAAACATTTATTTAATTTCTCATACCAAGCTCTGGGGGCTTGTTTGAGTCCATAGAGAGCTTTTTGTAACAAATAAACATAGTCAGGAAGCTTATCATGTTCAAATCTAGGAGGTTGATCCACATAGACTTCCTCCTCTATTGTACCATTCAAAAATGCACTTTTAACATCCATTTGGTAAAACAAGATATTCTTATAGCTAGCAAAGGCAAGTGAAATTTTAATAGATTCAAGTCTAGAAACATGTGCGTAAGTTTCATCAAAATCAATACCTTCCTATTTATTGTAGCCTTGAGCAACTAAACTTGCTTTGTTCCTTACCATTTTTCCACTTACATCTGGCTTGTTGCTGTAGACCCATTTGGTGCCAATGATCTTCCTATCAATTGGTCTTGGCACTAAGGTTCACACTTTGTTCTTTCCAAACTGCTGTAGATCCTCTTGTATAGATAGGATCCATTCATCATATTTGAGATATTCTTTGATGTTCTTTGGCTCATGTTGTGAGATGAAGGTGCTGTCTGCTTGTTCTTTATTGAAAGCAGCCCACGTCTTCACCCTTTCAAAAGGATTACCTATGATGAACTGTTTAGGATGATGTTTTGCAAAGTAGGGAGTTGGATCCTTCTTTTCTTTCTCTTCTTCATCTACTATCACCTCCTTTCCTTTGTAAACTATGTTGAGCTCTTTCAAGTGAGGAATCACCTCATCGACAACATCATCATTTACAATATTCTTGGAAATAGAGGGTTCAAACTCAATAAATTTAACATTAATAGATTCTTCTACTTTAGAAAATTCAATGAACAACACTTTGTTAGATTTTCTAGTAGTTCTATAGCCAAGAAATAAAGTGTTGTATTATTTCACATCAAACTAATTGAGAGAATCCTTGGTGTTTAAAACAAAACAAGGACAACCAAAAACATGAAAGTAATCAATAGAGGGATTTATACTAAGAGACCCCTAACCTTGCTTAAAATATTGAACAAGCTTAATTATCATAATTGAATGCTTAGAATCCTAATATGACCTTGTGATATGCTGTGGAATCATAAGACAAGCTTAAGTTTCAAATTTGGTCCAATTTGGACATTGTTTGTTCAAGTTATGCAATTTTATGCACATTTTGGACGTTTATGCAATTTACCCAAATATGAGGTTTTACTTGCAATTTATCACATGAATTATGCTCATTATATGTTATCTTATCATTCTTGAGCTTGTTGAGCCATGGGGCACCTAGTTGAACGTTGGTTTGGAGGTGTTTTCTTCAAGGGTATTTTAGGGTTTACCCCTTTATGGATGAGCTACCTTTAGTAGCTATCAACCAAGGGTTTATTTGTTTGGCTTGTAAAACCAAAAAATGGTGGTAAATCAGGTATCCATGAATGGTGGGGAAGATGCTTGTGTGGCTGCTTGTATATCCTTAATAGTTTAAGGCCATGGACACATGGAGAGCTACTAGGACACCTCAATTTTTTCTTTTTCTTTATCCTAAAAGTTTTATATACCTATCCTTAAGCATACAAAAAAAAACATTGGTCTCCTATATGTTCTTATCTCTCCAGATCTCATCTTTTTCTTGTTGGTAGGTGGAGGAGCTGCCCAAGGAAGAAGAAGGTGCTGATCTACTTGGTGAAAGCACCTAGGGTTTTGTTTTGCTTCCTTTAGGGTTTCTAAAGCTCCTTCTTGGTGATCTTGACATAAACAAGTAAGTATCCCCTTATTTTCTCCATTTATTTCTCTTTTCTTCTTCCTCCTACCTTTCAACATGTTAGAACCTTGTTGTTCCATGGTAGAAGTTTCTCTAGAACTCAAGAATCTACCTTTCTTGCTTCTTCTTCTAGGGTTTTGCTTCTTTGTGGAGAAAAGTGCCTACTTGGCCGAATTCAGATCTATATCTTGGGTTTTATTAGCTTATTTTCTCAACACTCTTGCTTCTTGGGATCCAAACTACTCTCTAGAGGCAAGTTTTATAACCCTCTTCACTTTTATTGCTTATTACAAGCTTGACTGCGTTTTAGGTTGATTTTCAATTTTATACATGAACCGATGCATGACCTTATATTAGAACTGATGAAGATGCCTTTGTGGCAACTGATGGTGATGACCCACGGTGAAAGCTGATATGTTAACTGTTGGTCACACCTTAGTTTAGTTCTAGACTCTTTGAAAGCTCAATGATTGATGGTTTAGTGCCCTAAAGATGATACGATCCAATGGCGATTTTAGCTGAACATCCGATGGTGTTCATTGATGGTAGTATTGGCCTCATCAACTTATGGTTGCATAATGTGTCACAACTGATGGTGGTTTAGGTTACCACATGATGGTGTAACTAGGTATCATGAGTTGCTTCAATTAAGCCTTAAACCGATGGTTTCTTTGGTTATATGATCCAAGGGTTAATCATACATATCAACCAATAGTTTTGAAATGTTAAACATGATCCAATGGCTGTGAATGGATGCTTCACCATATAATGGATTAGAATGAATCCCATAGTATTATATGTGAGTTCTAATAAACTGAATTTGATGGTTTTCCCCATGTGATCAATTTAAGGAGCCGTTTATTGACCATTGATGGTTTGCTGTAAACATGCAACCGGTGGTGGGCTTTACCCTCACATTCAATGATGGGGTTTATCCCTACAATTAATGGTACCCTTTATGTTATTAATCAAGGAATGTATAGGGTTAGATTATGACTCTTTCTAGTTACAACTCACTTCATATGTGGCTTATTCAAGATGTTTACTTATGTAAATAGCCAATGGTCTTACCTTTTCAACATCCAACAGTTCTGGGTGATATTGTGGTATAGTTTGAATGATGTTGGAACCAATGGAGGTTTTCCCTTAATAAGTTAGTCTTACCTTTGCCCTCATATGAATAGAATGGACAATGACCATATTGTGTTAATATGTAACCCTAATGGGATATAGCTTGTTACACTTAATCCTGATGAAATCAGGTGATGGTGATTAACTATGATCAACCTTCCTTAGTGGAATAATAGAACAATGGAGTAATCTCTTATTGTTGTGGAACACTAGTATACTATAATTTGATGGTAACATCCTAATTTATGCATGGATACATACTTGAGAATGGCATGGAATATGATGAAGATGCTTTGTCTTATGCATCCAATATTATATGGGGATTCTATGGGTGATGGTTTGTGAATGAATGTTGAACTATAACTTCAATGTAACCTGCCATGCTAAAACTAACCCTGATGCAAGTAGATGATGGTGGTTAAACTTGTTATCCTTTCATGAATGATTAACATAATAATGGAATGTCCTTCCTAATGATTGATTGAAACTCTAATGTGTTAAATGGTGATCATTATAGATTCATGATCTATGCTTTCTTATGATAAACTTGTACATTATAAGTGTGATGATGGCCAATCATACCTAACTTCCTTATATGTTGATATAATAAAGGAAAGATCTTAATTACTAAGATAATCCTATAACATTATCCTGTGATCATCTTTTAGTCCTTCAATGCAAATTATGTTGAGCATGTGAATCACATGTGTGGTGATGTTTGTTGAGCCTTGTTATAAGGCATAGAAAAATAATTGTAAGGAAAGATATGATGGTCTTAATGACCTTTGGGCATGGTTGATCTATGAATGAGGTGTAATCCTCTTATGTTGACAAGGGTCGACACCTTGTGATATTGTGATAAGGATTTACATCCTATGATGACAAGTGTAGTCACATGAATGCAATGAATAATACCATGTGATGATGATGTGATGATTAGTATAGTCTCTTAATTGGCAGGTGTATAGTTCCCTCTGATGTTGAGATGAGAAATTATGTCTCATATATTTTATATCTTATAAAGTTGTTATATAGCAATGTTTGCTAGAGATGAATTAGGGTTTATATGTCCACTTGTTTGATGCAGCCTTAATTCACCCAATTGGGAATAACTAATTAAGTGAAACCTTAATGATGTAGTGCCCAATTCCATAGATCCATTCTAGTGTCAGAACTTGTTGGGTGGTGAAACGAGTAACACCTTTGGGAAACTCTAAGCGCATACATAACATGTTGAGTATGTAGAGACAACTTGGTACCCTAATACCAAGAAAATTGAGGATGGCTACGGTCATGCCTCAGATATTGTGATGTGTGAAAGGCAATAGTATAACTGTAGGATTCCTCTTATAGAATGTCGATGCGTGAGCTGTTCTCTAGCGCCGTGACCTTTACTGAGGCGGGCTAGTTGTTTTCAGTTGACTATATGTCACTGTTGGCAGTTGACTGATATGTCTCTGCGTTGTCTCTCATATTTAATGGGAGTTTATGGTGAAATCATGGAGTCCGTCTCTTCCATAGTTCTTATATGGCACTGATTTTGACTTAGCAGTGGTCAATTAGTTTGGGTGGTACAACTCACGTAATAAAAGATGTAATACAGCCGTGTAGCATATCTATTTAGTGTTGTACACAACGCTTCATATTGGATGATAACCCTTGTCTATTCTCTTTACATAAAAATGATGATTAGTGCATTAAGAGTTAATAGATATGCTTAAGATGTACAAAAACTCATGATGTATATGTGTGCATATATTAGTCATGCAAGGTTAATAGATATACTGCTATTGTTGATTATGCTAATGGTGATAGTTATCACATGTTGTTAGATATGCTTATATTGCTATCCATGTCTCTATTATTAGAGATGCTTAAATTGCTAATCATGCTTATGTAGATAATTGTGCTTTGATGTTAGTTCTACTTATGATGTAGATATGTTCAACTTGATAGACATACTAACATTGTTAGCTATACTTATGTTCCTAGACATATTCATGATGTTAGAGATACTTATGCTACTAGATTGCTTATACTGTTAGCAAAGCATAATATGATCGCCAGAATAGTGATGACCTTTTCTATTTGATGCAATCTTATAAAATCCAAGATGATAGTCTGCATATACTCTGATAATTATACTTGTTGATAAGCTTATTTGCTTAACTTGTTCAATATGATTGAACTATTTAGTCTGCTCAATTGTCAATAAAATACTCCAATTGCTCAGTCTACTTATTGTTAAATAATTTGTTGTAATCAATATCTGCTGGAGAGAGTTATACCTCTCCCTGGGATTGGGTCTCACCTCTTGGGTCACCACATCTTTTTAGGTGATTGACAACATCGGTAGCAAAACCATGGGAGCAAGGAGAATCTGAGGTGATGAACCCTAGAGTTTGTTTTTAGTTGTCTAGTGTGTCGTATATTTGTCCCTATACTCTCAGGTCCATGAGAGGAAGTTTGTAATTGGTGTTTATATTGAATCATGTTTTTAGTAGCATGCTATATGCTTGTTCAACTGATAAATGTGGCAATGTTTCCTGTGTAATATGTATATGTGGTGGATGAGGCCACATAACAATTGTAAGATATTTTGAGCATTATATGAAACAAAGCAAGTTTCTAGGCTTTCATGTAAATGTTTCTGAGAAATAGGGAAATGTTGAAGTCAGTTTTAATTTACCCTATTTTCTGGCTTTGTGTTAATTAATGAGTAATCATGTTTTGTATTTTGATTAATCTTGTTTAGTGTAATGGGTTCTCACAAGTTGGTATTAGAGCTCTAGGTTCACTAAGTCTATAGGGACACCAGGACATAGGACTAGGATGATGTCTAAGTTAGAAATATGACATAAACATATGGTGCATACTGCCTAATGTCAGTATTTGGGTGCCCTAGTCAGGTATTCAATTATTGAATAAAAGGTAAGTATGAAACTCTTAGATTGTTATCTTTATGATTACTCTGATCAAGTAGTCAATTTGAAACAATCTAAAGAGCATAAAAAAATCAGAAATCATGGTACAAATATCTCAATCTTACCCTAAAGAAGATGAGAATTACATCATAACCTATTAAAACTTGAACATTTGGTAACTATAAGAGAAAGATACAACACCAAGAAACCTAAATATGAATACAAATAAGAAAAATAGGAGTTCTTAAAGCTATAATTCAAGAAGACAATGGAGTAAAAGACAAATAAGTCTGTGCTAATAAAGTGGTTCAAGATATGAAATTCACATAAGGAGAGAGCTCCTGTTATAAGTATAATATGAGAAGATGAATGAGAACAATAGAAGATGAATAAAGTGGAACCTGAGTTAATCTCAGACCAACTAATGTATGTAAAGAAGTGCTAATGTAAAATCTTCATGACATATAAAAGAAATTAAGGGAGATGATCCCTATCTAATGAAGAAAATGTGGAATATGATGATATATTCCTTGATAAGTGGTTGAGAAACATGATAACATGAAAGGACATACATATGAATGATGAAGAGTTAATGAGAAAAAAGCAACAAGATGTGATAATCTTAATAATTCCTATGCTAATGACAAGGAACCCAAGCTGTAAGAGGTAAGATGATACATAAAAGTATAACCTTCATGGAAAAAATAGAATTGGCTACCTTTTTCCTATGACCCTAGACAATGCTGTAGTGATGTGGAAAGTGTGTTTCCCTCTGTGTTTCTTCTTTTTGAAGCATATCCTTTAAGTGGATATTATGCCACTTGGTATGCGTGAATTTGCTAAAATCCTGGGGATGGATATCTTGATATGATGTGTGATTGCCTTGGACTATAGTTCCAAGATCTTTATATTTGGTTTTTCATGATTTTTGAACCTTCTAAAAGTTAAGGGGATTCCTCCTATATGTTCTTAGCCAGTTATGATGTTGAGGAAGTGGGTTAGACCAGGGTATGAGTTCTTTATAACACATGCAGTGGATACCAAGGTAATGAATCCTAATATCTAGGGTGTATCATTTATATATGAGTTAAATATATCTATTAGATGGGTTGTATAGTGTTCCTCTCCAATAGAGAGAGAGTGTTGATGTTGATCCTTCAATTGTTGTTCGAGAAAAGAAGAGTGATTTTATAATGTTGTGTATGGTCTGTTGATGGTTGGGCAAGACCACTATCAAGGATAGATGGTTTGTTGATTAACATACATGTTTATCGTGATCCTTTAAGATAAACCTAGGATGAGAATATCAATGGATAAGAGTTAAAGTGGATGACATAAGTTATATGACCATGATGAGTTTAGGGATATGTCATTTAGACTAACCAATGTATCAATAGCATTCATAAATAGGAGGAATAAAGTAATCAGATTTTATCTCATAAGTTGTGACAAGCTTTGAATGATGACATCTCAATGTGTTTCAGAGATGGTCAGTAGAATGGTTAACATCTTTACTAAACCTTGAGAATGTTGAAGCAACTATACCTATCTGTGACAAGTTCAGAAAAAGTGAGTTGGGGGTTAACTAGAGTACCCTCTTGGAGTTATGGTACATCTGCTAAGTGGGTTGTGTGAATCCTGGTAAGATGAAGACAATGTTGTTTCCCTACCCCTAATGAGGTCAACTAGGAAGTTATATTTGATTATGATTGTAGACAAGTGTATGATTCTTCAACTAGACATATGGCCCCTCCATCATTAAGATGATTGGAGAATCCTCTAAGGACATATGCCTTATAGTCCTTACAATAAGGGGATGTTCACCTAACAGGTTGAGTTGCTAATTACAACAATCATCAAAGGAGCATAGAGATGAAACTTTGTAAAGTTACATATGATATGAGATACACGATGTTTCATGTTTGGTAAGATCCAAAACGTATGGACTTTGAGTGATGTGTGATATAATAGATAGAATAGTTCATGATGATAGTTAGAGTGCCAAGTTGAAAGGTACTACCAGACCGGTACAAGTGGCAGAGCTGTTGAACCAAGATGACATGCAAGACTTGAGGGAGAAGAATGTGCCTTATATGATAATGAAGTGACATCACCATGAGATGAAAGTAACCATGTGGAAGATTGAGGATGAGGTGCATGATAAGTATCCATCTTTTTCTACCTTGGATTTTGGGGGGTGAATCCCTGTTAAGGGTTTATGGTTGAGAGATCCCTAATCTTGCTTAAATGTTGAAAAATCTTAATTATCATAATTGAATTCTTAGAAACCCAATATAACCTTATGATATGCTGTCAAATCATAATACAAGCTTAAGTTTCAAATTTGATCCAATTTGGACACTGTCTGTGCAAGTTATGCAATTTTATGCACATTTTGGATTTTTATGCAATTTACCCAAATCTGAGGTTTTACTTGCAATTTGTCACATGTTATGTTCCTTAGATGTCATCTTATAATTCTTGAGCCTTTTGACCCATGGTTCTCCTAGTTGAACCTTAGTTTGGAGGTGTTTTCTTCAAGGTAATTTTAGGATTTACCCCTTTATGGATGATCTACTTTTAGGAGCTATCAAGCAAGGGTTTATTTGTTTGGCTTGGAAAACCAACAAATAGTGTCAAAGAAGGTCTCCATGAATGTGGAATCTTCTTGTGTGGCTGCTGGTATATCCTTAATAGTTTAAGGCCATAGACACATGGAGAGCTATTAGGACACCTCAATTTTTCTTTTTCTTTATCCTAAAAGTTTTATATACCTATCCTTAAGCACCCAAACGAAACCTTTGGTCCCCTATATGTTCTTATCTCTCTATAGATCATATTTCCCCTTCTGGTATGTGGATGAGCTTCCCAAGGAAGAAGAAGGCACTAGTCTACTTGGTGGAAGCACCTAGGGTTTTGTTTTGCTTCCTTTAGGGTTTCTAAAGCTCCTTCTTGGTGATCTTGACCTAAAAAAGTAAGTATCCCCTTATTTCCTCCATTTATATATCTTTTCTTCTTCATCCTATCTTTATCCAAGTTGGAACCTTTTTGTTCTATGGTAGAAGTTTCTCTAGAACTCAAGAATCTACATTACTTGCTTCTTCTTCTAGGGTTTTGCTTCTTTGTGGAGAAAAGTGCCTACTTTGCCAAATTCATATCTATATCTTGGGTTTTCTTGACTTAGTTTCTCTACAATGTCTCTTTTTGGGATCTAAAATACTCTATAGAGGCGATTTTTATAACCCTCTTCACTTTTATTGCTTATTACAAGCTTGATTACTCATGTTCTTGCTCTAAAATGAAGATCTATGCATATAAAAGCTATTCTTGCTTAGGATTTCGAATTTTATGGTGTCCCTTGATTAGTTTCTTGTTCTATATGAACCTAAAATCATGTGCACGACCTTCCTAAGGTATAGGAAGACTTGTTACTTGCTTACATACCAACCAATGGTGCTAAGTACTTATCAAACGATGGCATATACTTAGTGTTTTAGACTAATTTTCAATTTTATACATGAACCGATGCATGACCTTATATTAGAACTTATGGAGATGCCTTTGTGGGAACTGATGGTGATGACCCATGGTGACATATGATAATGTTAACTGTTGGTCACCCCTTAGTTCAGTTCTAGTCTCGTTTAGAAGCTCAATGATTGATGGTTTAGTGCCCTAAAGATGATATGATCCAATGAAGATTTAATTGAACATCTGATGGTGTTCGTTGATGTTTGTATTGACCTCATCAAATGATGGTGGCATAACGTGTCACAATTGATGGTTCTTTAGTTTACCACACAATGGTGTAACTAAATATCATGAGTTGCTTCAATTAAGCCTTAAATCAATGTTTTCTTTGGTTATATGATCCAAGGGTTAAGCCTACATATCAACTGATAGTTTTGAAATGTTAAACCTGATCCAATGGTTGTAAATGGATGCTTCGACATCCAATGGATTAGAATGAATTCCATAGTATTATATGTAAGTTCTAATAAACTAAATTTAATGGTTTTCCCCATGTGATCACTTTAAGGAGCCGTTTGTTGACCATTGATCGTTTGCTTTACACATGCATCTGGTGGTGGGCTTTACCCTCACATTCAATGATCGGTGTTATCCCTACAATTAATGGTACCCTTTATGTTATTCATAATTGGAGTTTTAAGGTGATATGATGGCTCTTTATAGTCACAACTCAATGACTTCATATTTGGCTTATTCAAGGTGTTTACTTATGTATATAGCCAATGGTCTTACCTTTTTAACATCCAACAGTTCTGGGTGATGTTGTGTTATGGTGTTATGGGTTGAATGATGTTGGAACCAATGGAGGTTTTCCATTAATAAGGTAGTCTTACCTTTTCCCTCATATGAATAGAATGGATAATGACCATATTGTGTTAATATGTAACCCTAATGGGATACAACTTGTTACACTTAATCCTAATGAACTCAGATGATGGTGATTAACTATGATCAACCTTCCTTAGTGGAAGAATAATGGATTACTCTCTTATTGTTGTAGAGCACTAGTATACTATAATTTGATGGTAACATCCTGAGTTATGCTTGGATCCATACTTGAGAATGGCATGGAATATGATGAAGATGCTTTGTCTTATGCATCCAATATTATATGGGGATGCTATGGGTGATGGTTTGTGAATGAATACTGAACTATAATTTCGATGTAACCTACCTTGCTAAACCTAACCATGATGGAAGTAGATAATGGTGGTTAAACATGTTATCCTTTCATGATGGATTAACATAATGATGGAATGTCCTTCCTAATATTTGATTGAAACTCTAAAGTGTTAACTGGTGGTCATTATAGCTTCATGATCTATGCTTTCTTATGCTAAACTTGTACAGTATAAGTGTGATGATGGAAAATCATACTTAGCTTCCTTATATGTTGATATAATAAAGGAATGCTCTCAATTACTAAGATAATCCTATAATATTATCATGTGATAATATTTTAGTCCTTCAATGCAAATTATGTTGAGCCTGTGAATTGTATGTGTGGTGATGTTTGTTGATCCTTGCTGTAAGGCATAGAAAAATAATTGTAGGGAAATACATGATGGTATTAATGTCCTTTGGGCATGGTTGAGACCTAAATGAGGTGTAATCCTCTTATGTTGACAAGGGTTGACACCATGTGATATTGTGATAAGGATTTATGTCTTGTGATTGTGTGATGACAAGTGTTGTCTCATGAATGGCAATGAATAGTAGAATGTGATGATGATGTGATGACAAGTATAGTCTCTTGATTGGTATGTGAATAGTTTCCTATGATGTTGAGATAAGAAATTACATCTCATACATTTTATATCTTCTAAAGTTGTTATACAGAAATGTTTGCTAGAGATGAATTAGGGTTTGTATGTCCACTTGTTTGATGCAGCCTTAATTAACCCAATTGGAAATAACTAATCAAGTAAAACCTTAATCATATAGCGCCATGTGCCTTAGATCCATTCTAGTGTTAGAATTTGCTGGGTGGTGAAATGAGTAACACCTACAGGAAACACATAGCACATACATAACATGTTGAGTATGCAGGGATAGCTTGGTACCCTAATATCAAGAAATTGAGGATGGATGCAGTCATGCCTCATATATTGTGATATTGTAGTGTGTGAAAGGAAGCAGTATAACTGCAGGATTCCTTTTATAGAATGACCATGCCTGAGCTGTTCTCTAGCGCCATGACATGTACCTAGGTGGGCTAGCTGTTTTTAGTTGACGATATGTCACTGTTGGGAGTTGACTGATATGTCTCTGTGTTTTCTTTGTATTGACCGGGAGTTGTCGGTGAGATCATGGAGTCTGGCTCTTCCATTTCTTGTATTGCACTGATTTTAACTTAGCAGTGGTCAGTTGGATTTGAGTGGTACGACTCGCGTAATAAAAGATGTAATACAACCATATAGCATATCTGTTTAGGGTTATACACGATGCTTTATATTAGATGATAATCCTTGTTTGTTCTCTTTACATAAAAGTGATGATTAGTGCATTAACAAAGAACAAATATGCTTATGTTGTAGGAATACTCATGATGTAGATGTGTACATATAGTAGTCATGCTAGGTTAATAAATATACTGCTACTGTTGATTATGCTAATGGTGATAGTTATAACATGTTGCTAGCTATGCTTATATTTCTATCCATGTCTTTATTATTAGATATTCTTAAACTGCTAATCATGCTTATGTAGGTAATTGTTCTTTGATGTTAGCTCTACTTATGATGTAGATATGTTCAACTTGATAGACATGCTACCATTGTTAGCTATACTTATGCTGCTAGACATATTCATGATGTTAGAGATACTTATGCTACTAGATTGCTTATGCTATTAGCAAAGCATAATATGATAGTCATACTAGTGATGACCTTTGTTATTTTATGCAATCTTATAAAATCCAAGATGATAGTCTACATATAATATGATAATTATTCTTGTTTCTAAGATTATTTGAATAACTTGTTTAGTATGCTTGAACTGTTTAATCTGCTAAATTGTCCATTAAATACTCCAACTGCTCATTCTACTTATTGTTAAATAATTTATTGTAATCAATATCTATTGAAGAGAGTTATATATCTTACTGGGACTGGGTCTCACCCCGTGGGTCACCACATCTTTTTAGGTGATCGACAACAACGACAACAAAATAATGACAACAAGGAGAATCTGAGGTGATGAACCCTAGAGTTGGTTGTTAGTTGTATAGTGTGTCCTAGAGTTGTCCCTGTACTCTCAGGTCTAGAGAGAAAGTTTATAATCGGTGTTTTAATCGAATAAAGTTTCTGGTAGCATGCTATATGCTGGTTCAAGTGATAAATTTGGCAATGTTTCCTATGTAATATATATATGTGGTGGATGAGGCCATGGAACAAAGCAAGTTGTTGGGATTTCATGTAAATGTTTCTTATCAATGGAAATTTTGAATTGAGATAATAATCCACTTTTTTATTGTCACGGAGTTAGCCGAGGATTCTTCCTCGAGTCCTATCATGATCTATCTTTTGTTTCATTTCTTCTGGAACAATCACACATTTTTTTTATTATGGATCCAATAGGGAAATGTTGAAATTGGTTTTAATTTACACTATTTTCTAGGTTTGTGTTAATTAATGAGTAATTGTGTTTTGTGTTTTGAGTGATCTCATTTAGTGTAACCGATTCTCACATCTACCATGCCATAACTCATAGGGGGTTATCTTTAAAGATGGATGAGTAAAACCCCGATTTTGCACAAAACATGAAGTGCTAACAACTTCGGCCCAAAGCTTCTTTGGAGTATCATACTCTATAAGCATGGTCTCAACCATTTCCTATAGCAACCTATTCTTTCTCTATACAACCCCATTTTTTTGAGGTGTACGAGGTGAAGAAAAGTTATGTGCATACCTAGATTCCCCACAAAAACATTCAAACATATCATTTTCAAATTCTCCCCCATGGTCATTGCAGACAGAGATGATCCAGCAAGAAGCTTTATTTTCAACTTGTTTGCAAAGAGTAGAGAAAAAAATGAGAGTATCACTTTTAGAAACCAATAAGAAGGTCCAAGAGTAGCGAGAAAAACCATCGACAATCACAAGGCAATACTTGGTACCATGAAGCGATTGAGTTCTCATAGGTCCAAATAGATCAATATGAAGAAGTTCAAGAGCTCTCTTGGTACTAAGGACTTATTTAGATTTAAAGGAGGATTTGGTTTGCATTTCTTGTGTACAAGGTTGGTATTCCTCATTCTTCTCAAAGTCCAATTTAGGAAGTCCCTTTACCAATTCCTTTTTTCTCAACTTCTTCATTTGATGCATATTTACATGACCAAGCCTACGGTGCCACAAGGATATATCACTCTTATCAACAACAAGGCATCTACCAAGAATAGGATTAAGAGAATCAAGAACAATAACATAAATATTTTCATTTCTAGTTCCCTTACATATAACATTGTAGGAGAGGGAATCTAGAAGCAAGCATTCAAGTGAGGTAAATAAAACAAGATAACCATTATCACATAATTGACAAACATTGATTAAATTATGATGTAGTCCATCTATAAGAAGAACATTCTTGATGCATAGTGAATCACCTACATCACCATCACCTATCACTTTACCTTTGTTGTTGTCACCAAATGTCACCTATCCTCCTTTCTTTTTAGTGAACTTATTGAAGTGGCTGATTTCACCTGTCACATGCTTTGAGAAACCACTATCAACAATCCATTTTCCTTCTAGATAAAAGAAAGGAAGACATTGGTGCCCAACTCAAACCTTAGGATCTGAAGTTAGCTTGGGAACCTATTTCATCTTTGGGTTGATCCCCTTCTCTCTATAAGGACAATAAGTAGAGTAATGATCATCACTCTTGCAATGCACACAAACCATAGGGTTCTTAGAGCTGTATGACTCTCCATGGGAAGATAGGAGGTCTCTTACTCTTTTTCTTACACTTGCCCTTGGTTTTAGGAGAACCCTCATATCCCAAACCACTTTTACAACTATATTTGATAGAGTGATCTAGAACTTCATTGAGGGACTTTTTCCCTTTAAGGAACTTTTTCAAAGAGCTCTAAGCTTATGGTTATCATCACTAAGAGTAATGGCAATAGAATATAAACTAGCAAGATCATCTTGATCATGAAGTAAGTTTGTCCTCTAGAAAGAGGGCTTTAGTAAGATATGAATCTTTTTCTAAAGAAAGACTAGATACTTCATTACTAGGCAACAAAGGTCTCAAAGAAAGTTCATTATTTTTGAGCAAGCAATCTAGAATTTTCAGTTCTAAGCATGATAAGCTCATCAAGATAGGTCCTATTTTCATCTTTAATAGCATCACAAGCACGTCTAAGATCAACATTTTCATTCTAAGTAAGAGAAGCTCATTAAGACAAGTTTGGTTTTCCTCCTTAAGACTAATGATGTTCTTAAGGTAGACACCATTCTCTCCTTAAACCTCCATTGTATTGGAGCTCAAGATCAAGAAACTTCCCTTGCAAAGAATCAATACTATTAAGAAGAACCTTCTCATTTTGCTCTAGAATATCTATTCTAGCGTACAAGTCATCAATATTTTTCCCTAACATCTTCTTCTTAGATTCACATTTTGAATAAAAGGAGCGGGAAGCACTAAGCATATCAATGAGGGCTTCTTTAGATAAGTCATTTAAACTACCAAAAAAAAGGTCTTTAACTATAAAAAATTGTAGCGAAAACCCCAGATTTTGTAGCGAAAGGCTTTGACTACATATTTCCTTACACATAAAAATTGTAGTATATGCTCGTATAGCTAAAGCCTTTAACTATATTTTTCAAATATGTAGTTAGATAATCCATTCACTACAAATTCATATGTATCTAGAAGCGTAGCTAGATATTGTCCTTACATATTTAAATATAGGTATAATTATAGCTAAATGTATGCCTACAATTGTATATATAGTCAGTATGGAGCAAAAACATGAATTTAATACAAATTATATGTAGTTAATGTGTAGGGAAAGGCAACATCTGCTGCACACACATATATATATAGTTGGATTATGCACTAGCTACATATGTAGTGCCACATATACATATATGTATAGTTTGATTATTCATATATTGTGTAATTAGTCCAGAACTTTTAGTAACAAATTTGTAGTAGTTAGACCAAGTTATGCTCTTTATGCCAACAAACTTACTTTCATTTATACTGAAATGTCAAATGTACATGGGGAGGATGTATACCTTGCCCCTATTACATAATGTGTACAAAGAAAAGGATATACATATACTAATAAATTCGATGAGGTCTACATGCATCTTGGAAAAAGAGTATGTATCGTTCTCGACAAGTTTTAGAATCATTGTTGTCTTCTCCTTTTGTTCAATGAGTTGGTGATAGCATGGGTTCTTGTGTTGCACAAAGTTGTGACCTTGTGACACGTTGGTCCTTCATCCGATTTCCTTAATGAGTGGGTTGATTTTGTTGAATGGAAGAAGTCATGATTTGAAGATTGTAGCATCGCCCTCTATTACAACTTGGACCATCCATAGATGTTCTAGAAATCTTCTTTGTACTCTATTTTGTTGGACTTGATCTAGACCCAAAGAGGGATTCTTGTTTAGCAATAAGTTGACATTGAGGCCTTTTTTTAATCCTGCATCATATATGTATCAAAATTGCAGTCATTGAATAGAATAATTATTTCATTCATTTTTAAGCTGCACCTTACTCACAATCTCCGTCATTCCTGCTCTTCCCTCGAAGTAGTACAATTTTTAAGCATGGATAAAATCTGAACCTGCAATAGTTAATCACATAAAGAAAGGTAGATGACAAGAGATGATTTGTTTAGTGTAGATTTTTTACCGTTTTAGGACTTGGTCTGGTCCACCATCACCATCTGATTCTAATTGCATATGAGGACTACATCTCACTTTTAAAATTGTAGTAGGCCTCCTAGTCCAAAAGTTGAGGACAACTTTGTGACCACACAACAATACCAGCAAGTGGTGATGAAAGTGAACTGCAGATGGATACCCTGTGAAGAACTATCGAAATTCCAATTTGAAAAGAAGTATCCAATTGTCGAGAGCATAGCAGAATCCAACTGAGAAGAAAGGTTGCCTGCACCCACAAAGTGACTATCTTTATGTTGCAAGTCCCCAAGACAGCACTGCATACCATTTATTCCCTAATGAGTCATTTACTTCATGATCTATGGAACCTTGCTACCATAATATCGGGCACACCCACATCACAAAAGGAAATTGAACACCTTAGCAACCAATTAGTTGCACATGAATATAATCATTAGAAGATAAAAAGAAGGCGATGCAAGAGGTCATTACAGGGTTATAATCAATCAATATGTCTTAATAAACAAGCTGACTTTTAACCAGTACAATGGAAATGATGTTGAGGCCACACTTGAACTTGAACAACAACTGAAGTCCGCAGAATACCCAACTTCAAAAACAAAAAATGACCAGAATAAAAGCACATCAGATTGCATATCTTTAAACATCAAGCCATGTTGAAGGAACAGATAAATAGCCAAATCTTGAACCTCAACAACCCAAGGTAGGATGTCACTTAAAGATATCTACAATCTAAGATGGAAGCAACAATTACAAGTCCCATATCAACAAGAAGATCGAGAAGCAGCCACAAATAAAAAATAGAATTTTCTAAGTGAATGGAATTTGGGTCATTGCCCAATCGAGCTATATATGAGAATTTAGACAAAAGATAGCTATATATGAGCTAAAATGAAATCATTGCTCACCTTGTTAACATATACATCAAGAAAATTTCATGTACAACTTGGCACAACTATGTTGTCATTCATAGAAGACTTTATTAAGACACCGTTAGTAGCACCAACAAAAGTTTATGTTTGCAATAAAAAATAGAATAATCAGAAACGATCTGCATACCCAAGCCATTCTCCCCAAAAATTTAGGTGCAGGAGATTTTGCTTATGGAAATGTTCCCGCCATGCCAGGAGCTTTCAAACTTACTTGTTCCAGTTGTTGCATATGCTAAGGTTCCTACTTAAGGCATCAAGAAACATGGAATATATTCAGTTATCAATTGAGGTTCCTGGTAATTCCAACAAGATAGGTGGTTCACTTGTTTCTTAGGACAAGCTTCATGCTATATTTTGAAAGTGAAACATGAATACATATCTATTTGTAGGAAAAGAAGAATCAAGATGACTTGCAATAAGATCAAGAATAACAACTGCATTTCAATCTGATATGTATAGCAGTGTACAGGAAAACAAAATGCCTATTATGAAGCACCATACTCAGAAAAGAAAAGACAATAAAATTCAAAGATCAAACATAAAATACGTTTAATGCACTTTCCATGATTCTTCATCCTCTCCAACTGAGTCCAAACTCTTCTACAACTCAATTGGTACTTCTCTAAACATATAAGTGGTGAGAAACTTGATAGTTCAGTCTTTAACATGGAATTAGACCGGAAAATGTCATACTTGTCAAGGTAGCTCCCTGGAAGCCTTTAGGGGTCAAGAAATCCACAACAATGATCATAGTAAAGAAGGAAAACAATGTAGTGGAGTAGAGAAAAATCTGCTAAAATCATCTGCTAAAAGTAGGAAACATAAGCAATTAACAAAATACAACACTAGGAAACTCTTTCAAATAGAGATGCCAGGGTCTATTATAAGGGACTGGTAAAGGAATCATTGAAAATGGAGCAATTTAAGCATACATAACGCTTGCAAGCTATCATAATTAGGTTGAGAGGAAGGAACCAAGTTTGACAGGGTATAGGTTGTCAAAGAGTGAAGGAACCTATCATGCTTTGGCTATGATGAAACTATTGTAATTGAGGCAAGCAGTTGAGGGTGAGAGCAATGACATTACGATCTTTAATAAAAATTTGTATGGCCTTATTGCTGCTAGATGTTTACTATGAAGTTTCAAATTGATTCACCATCAGGTGAAATTGGAGCCTCCATCGATATTGCAACAACATTTTCAGTAAGGAGTAGCAATCAAGCAATAATAAATAGGTTATACATAGACACAATAGCCAGTTGAAGATACACAACAACAGATTAGAGTGCTTAGGGAGCATAGAGATATACAACAACAATAAATAGGTTATCATTATTCCAATGGCATTGGAACTACGTACTGATTAATATTTCCCAAAATGCTAATTAGTTACCAGTGGTATTATTGCTTTAGAATGAGTGCTAAATAGGTTATGCCTTGGCACACTAGCAAGTTGGAGCTATACAACAACATATTAGAGTGCTTATTGAGCATAAAGATATACAACAACAATAAATAGGTTATCATTATCCCAATGGCATTGAAACTATGTACAGATTAATATTTCCCAATATTTATTTGATGCAATGGAAAATGTATATAGCAATAGCATCAAATTTATAGTATACCACAACTATTGAGTTTCTGTCAAACCTTTTGTTGTGCATCAACTCTTTCATGTATAATGCAAGTTTCCTTAATCCGAGAAACACAAGGAGTGCCCTCCTTACTAGAAGGACATCTATTTCCCTTGTTCATGAGGGTGAATGATGGGAATTCATCTAGGAAAAGGGAGAGGACGTACAAATCATAGTTACCAATAGTTTGCTAGTGCTAGCAGGGGAGTGGATTTAAGGTCAATGGTGGTTCTATTATGTCGAGTTGTGAATCTGGTTTAGCATCAATCATTCGATTGTCCACATATACAAATTTGTGCAATGATAAAATCTTCCCAAATATTTTTCAAGGAACAAACATATTCCAAGATGTTGAATTATCAAAATCTACACTTGCTTTGAGTCTTATACAATAGAAATAAAACTGGTATACATCTAGTGTGTGAAAAATGTCCATCCATGTTAGGTAGTTTATATGACAAAAATAATTTCTATAATCAAAATAAAAAAGAACAAAATAAGAACAATAACACCATGGATACATGATTGCATCTATCAAACACCAAACACAAACAAACCAACAACTTAAATGTAAAAAAATATGACAAAGAAGATGAGACCTTAGAATATCGGGGGGAATATACACAAGAAATACTTGCTTATTAAATAGTGGATAACATAAGAAGAGTATCCTTCATTACCACCATAATGATGTTATTTGCACAAAAAATATATGGCTAAATAGTCACATTTTTAGAAAGGAAAGAAGAATTCATATTGTAGTTAAAAAAATCTGGTAGGCGTACTGGTTATGTGAAGCTCGTGCAATCTCAACCAACATGGATCCATTAGGGCCCCATGGTTTGTTGCTTGTGGCATCAAGTACCTGAGAGATCAGAGACAGTTACCAAAGCTATTATTGTGTACTCAAAATAAGTTAACTAATGATTCAGAGGTAGTGGGTAAACATATGTTGATACAATAGATGAAAATAAAAGTAAAAGGTAAACATATGTTGAGTACCTTCCATTCTATTCTAGGAACCTTTAATGCATTTTTGTTCACTCCTCACTTGCTACAAAATAGCCAAGAGAGATTAACAGAGCCGCACATTACAAAATTGGCATGGGTAGGCACTAAGCAAGGTGTCAGTAGTAGAGATCCTTATGACGATGTTCATAAAGTAGCATGTCCTATAGATGGGAAATAGTATCTGCAATAACTAGCAACAAAGAATGAACCAAAAGAACTCTTTAGCAGATTTTATCCATCAAGGAAAATCTCCACAGTAGGAGAATGATGTAGGTGCCAATTGAATCACAATTTTGGGTCTTGTGAAACCTATGCAAACATCACAATAAATAGTGAGCTGATAACTTACTTAACAACACCATAACTCCACAATAAATGAGCAACCCACAGTTTGATTCAAGAGCCTTGCGGGTGAGGAATGAGTAATGTACCCAGATATTTAGATAAATTAAAGTAACATTGGTTAATATGTATATACTCAAGCTACTCACATTTATAAAAAATGAAACATCACTCATTAGCAACTCAATTTATTAGAAACAGAACATGACTGCAGAAATAAGAAATAACAATATTGCTAAATCCCCTTTTCTTCACTTCATAAATATCATCTTTGGACAGTTAAGATGGACTCCTAGCTAAGGGAAACTATTCCATATCAACAAAGTCTTTTTTTTAGTTAGAAACTATTTTTCGATGTAGATAAGCACATGAAACTCATCTATATTTATTCCTTTCTTCATGGATGATATATTTTTATGTATACATGCACTCAGAGGATGTACTTAAGCTGATCCTAATAAATAATCAAAGATCATCTTCTTGTATGTGTTGTTTCCATAAAAAAATGACAACGATCATCTAAGTAACTATTTTTTGGTTTCATTACCCTGAGCGTGGGAACCTCATTGGTTTCTTTGTTATATTTTATCTTATGATCGTCCAACTATGACGTCTTAGCACAAGACAATGAATGTTCATCTTGGCAATCACTTAACTATGTAAATCTGGATGATATACAGGAGTTACCAAAGTGGGAGTGTGATACCCAACTATGTTAGATATCATTAAAGCATTGTCCAGTGAGGCTTGGGGAGCTAAAAGTACAAAGATGTTGCTTAAAGATAGAAAGTCTGGGAATGAATCTTTTGTACCCTTAAACAATGAGATAAAGTTGGATAGTGGTGGTGCTTGTGAGCATTGTAGATATTCTTATGGCGCACCAATTTCTAGTTGCTCAGCCTATTCTTATGGTGGATAGTTAAGGTGCTTGTCATATGTAACATCACACGCTTGTCAAATAAAGTAATGTGCAACATTCAATACTTCTTAGAGGAGTTGGTAAGATGCTTGTCATCTGTAACATCACATGCTTATCAAATAAAATAATGTGCAACAATTCAATACTTCTTAAAGGAGTTATCTATACAACCATCATAAGTTGTTGCACTCCGCAATCTCACCAAAGCATGGTTTAACACTATAAACAAATGCTAAATTAATAGCCTTTGAGGAACGTGTTTTAGCCGAATGAATAACCATACAATAAGTAATCTATCCAATAGTTAGTGTTCCCTATTAGCTAGCTTTAACTAGTTCTACAACTTTGTGTAGATTTAAAGGCTAAGTAGACCATGAAATCCACCCATTTGTGGTCCTACCAGTTGGCTCAGTCACTAACGTTGAGGGATGATCATTCAAGAATTTTCATGACACACTCTTTGTCAAGTCACATGCATCGCCAACCATAGTCACAAATTCGGTATTCGGGATACGTACGTCCCAGTTGAAAAAATAAAAAATCAAGAATTATGTGGAAAATTTAGATAAAAATCGATCAACGTACGGTAAAAGTTCGGTCAACTATTCGGAAAAAAGTCGGAAAAAAGCGGAATATACACACACACACAAACATATATATACACCCACACATATAATGATTGAAAATGACTAAACATCGAACTGATTACTCTAATATTGGAAGAAGGGGAAGAAGTGGGAGCAGCAGGCACAAATCAAGGAAGAAAAGGGGAGAATGGAGGAGAAAGATGGAGTGTACATGTAGAATGTCGAGGGTTACTCCTCCTGGTGTATCGAGTGATAGAGGAAGGTTCGACAGTTTAGTGGAACCCTGCTACAAGTTAAAAAGGACGTGGAAAAAATAAATGTGAAGCAAAAGTACAGAACTGTTTAAAACGGCAAAAAAACATATTAAACACGTTTAAAATGTAATACATGAATAAAACGTGAATTAAACACGTTTAAAAAGTATTATTCGGTTTGGAGTTTAAAACGGCCGTCATATACGTTACGTGAATAATACACGTTTTAAATGCGTTTTTTTTTCAAAAAAACAGAGTATATTCTGACTATGTCGCCAACTGACCTCCTCCACTACTGTAGGTGTCTATATCCTCCCTCTCTCGGTCTTAATGTTCTTACAGTAGTACCCTAGAGAAAATCGGAGGTGGAGTTTTCAAGCATGTCTGTGTTTATGTGATTAGAAAAATTTGTTTAGTACCTTTAACTTTAGTACACTGCAGTAATTGTTGATCAAGTGTATGATAAATATAACACAGAACAACTAACTACAAATAACCTTCAAAATATTTGATCAAAATATGAATTGGATACTGAATTACTGATAACATTCATCTTCATTTCTCTTACAAACTCTATATGTGAATATACTGCATTAGTTGTTGAATTTGATAAGAAAGCATGTGGGTATTCACATTAATATTTAGTCAAATAGAAACTCTGAAATATAGATCAATGTGATAGTACTAATGCTTTTCTAGTTGTTTTTAAATTCACATTCTCAGAGTTCTCACAACATATCATGACTTTACAATTACATAAACTTTAAAATTGTAATTCAGTGAATAGAACATACGAAAGACATACTTACTGATACAACTATGAGGGTTTATAATGATCAGAAACGTCAATTCCATGTTATCCTGGCTTGGAAAAGCTTACAACATCCTTGTTCTCACAGTTCTTGTGACCACAGTTGTTGCACTAGCATCAAGACCTGACATTGGTTCATATGATAAGTGAAAACTAAAGAGAGTTAGATACATTACATTGGGTGATGACTAGCCTACAAATAGGTCCATGATACAAATAGAAGAACCATGAAAGTCATCATGCCACCATGTTCTGATGGGGATAGGACACCTAGAAAGGTGAAGATCATTGTGACAATAGTCATGCCAAAGAATTAAATCTAGTTCCTACATAAATGCATAATATTGAGTTAGTAGGTGGTTTGAAGGCATCACCCTAAACAAGTTTCCAGCCAGTTCCCACTGGTGCTTCTTCTTGGGTCGTGATGTTCTATGTGAATCCACGTTGGATTTGGTCATCATTTATTAGAATATATGTATTCAATGAGATGCCCATTCGATATCATTAGGCTGAAACATATAACACAAAGATAGGCATTAAGAAAGAGATAATTAAACACCTTAAGCATGTACCTATATGCATTACTAATTGATCTAGTTCCATTGAAAGAAACAACATGTACTCTTAGGATACAATTATCTATATGTTTGTTTTATCAAGTCAACAATCATCTAAATCATACTCCCATTGACTGCTTATAATATACAAGAAGTAATTTTTTTGTAGAGACAAAAGACAACCATCATCAAATGTGTCAATTACCTTCTGTCTAATGCCTGGCTCGCTTATAAGTTTTAGGATTATACTAGAGATGTCTTCGGAGCTAAGAATATGAATATCACTCTCACAATATCAAAATTCAAGGCCTTGGTGAATAACTTGATTGACAAGACTAGGAACACATGCAAGAACTTCTTGAAGATTGTTGGGATATCGACCAAAGGAAATAGATGACTATTGCTAGCTGGAGGCATGACCAGAGTTCCAAAAGTTCAAGAGATTGTTTAGGAGATATTTGAGAAAATTCCAAATAAGGGGGTGAACCAAGATGACAATTGAGAATTATCTGGAAGACTAGGAATCTATCATTGCTAAGAAGCTTCAAAGTCATTCTGCAAAAATATAGCATTCCTCGAAAATATCATAGTAAGATATTCATAGAAAGGGTAACCAGGAACTCAAAATCATTTTATGAACTTGATGGAGTCAACATGATAACATTTTCTACAGTTTCATCTATTCTCTAGCATTTTCTATAGCTAGGTGCATATCCTATCTTTAAACTCCTACAAATAAGAACTATATATTTAATGCAAGAAAAGAATATATAATGAAAAACAAAGCATAAGCATACAATTTTAGCATTAGTACATCACCAAGAACATTTATATGGTTTCGTCAAGGAACAAGGGAAGTTGTCTTCAGATCACTGCATAGCTGCGTCAATGGTTCTTTCAACTCAGGGCACAATTTGAGGAACATTTCCTTGATCCATCATCTCCCATTCTTCCAGCATGTTCTATAGATTATGTAAGTGCTGCACTAAAATAGAAGAAATCACTGTATTGTCCAGAGGCATGTTGGCTGTGCTTATAATTTGCAAGCCACATCTATTTAAGATAGAAAATGAATGTAAAAACTTTTGTAAAAGATAATTTAGATTCTAGCTAAATGAGACTTTTCTAGACATTCAGCTACTATGAAATACTCATCCACCTACAACTTGTAACATTATTCTCAATTGTGTTAGACATTGTGACTTTGAAGAAGTCTGTAAATTACAAATTAAAACTGTTCAGGAGCACTTGGTATTTACTATAGACCTAACTTTAGGAGGAAGTAACAACTCCAGGAAGGCAAATAAAATTTAAATGGGACATATTCAAGAAATTAGATCAGAGTTGGGCACCACTTGTGCACCATAACTTAAGGTGTACAGAGGCCTAGAATCCCTCCGGAGGAAGGCAGGAGACATCCATGGGTCTACTCATAACAATTGCTAAAAGGTATCAACAATTATTTAAAGGCAGAGTGAAAGTGAGAGGTACCTAGATGACAGTTGACATCCATAGAGCTTCGTTAAGGATAGAATTGCTTTGGATACCATAGTCTCTCTCACTTAATATGAACAAGATCCATTTGCTAGCTTCACCTTAGTAACAACTTGCACATTAGGACCAACGTGGAAGCTTGAACAAATAGATGTGAGCCATATTGCAAGACTGAAGAGCACCTCATAAACAAGCTAAGGAAGGCAATGGCTAAAAAGGACTCAAACTACTATAGACCAGCATGTTTCAGCAGAGTACCTAAGAGGATATCAACTCTTAGCAACCTACAAATTACAAGAATCCAGGCCATGAAAATCAATACCATGATGATCCAAAAGATGTGCATTCACTAAAGCACGTTATATTAGTACTTATAGAAAATAACCATCATTTGCGTAGTGAATTTCACTACTCACCACATTGAATCCGTATGAGTACTTTTATGAAACCTATATGAGATTGCAGAAAATGCTGCACAATGCTTTTGTTCCATGTATCGATTATGATAGTGTATTCACTTATGCGGGATTGAATCACCTCTTGACCATTCAACTGTACAACCTCTAACTGACCTGATGCAACACCATTCAGAAGATTATGACCCCTCCAAAGACCATCAATAAGAACGTGCCTCTTTCTAAGGAGTGCAAAACCTCCAAGACCTAACACTAAAACTCAAAAGCCATAAAAGAGACAATGGTAAACACATTTTCAAAACCATGCAAGTAAAAAAAGGAAGAAAATACCTTCAATAACTCCAGGGGTTATAGCAGACAATGCCGACCAAAACCCTGCATGAAAGTAACTGATACTTCAAAACAATTCTCAGTAGTGTCTCATATGAAACATTAGAGAAGAAAAAATAGGGCTAAGTTCTCCACGATTCAAACACAGGGTCCAACACCTTATATGTTTCATATATAAAAGAAGAAAAATAACCCATACACCAATTAGGTGACAAATGAACTACAATATGAAACAATGCAAGTAACTAATCGCTAATGATTTAGGCAAGCTAGTGCAAAATAGTATGACTTCAGATGCATCATAATCAACTGATAGAGTATATATGATGCAGATAATACCTCTCATTTCACTTCCAGACCCTTTTAGTGAACTCTCTAATTATATAAGTTCTTTTGATACCTTTGAATGCAATCATTCTTTTCAAAACAGGCTGAAATGATGCAGAATTAAGCATATTACCAATGAAATCTAGATTTTTTATAAGTATTCAACTCTTTAAACATAACAAAAATTATGGGTTGGACTGTGGAAGTAGTTGTGGGTATGTTTGGAGTACTTAGAGAGACCAAATCATAGCATAGACATGCATATAACCTTGAGAAGGTTCTCTGTAAAAATATCTTAATCATAAGCAACCTACTCTATGGATTGATGTTACTACTGCACAAGCTCTTTATATATCAAGGGTGCATATTTCATGGAGTCTTTTAAAGAAGGATCAAATATAAGCATATGGATTAACAATAAGTAAAATACGTTGGTCGAAATTAGAGGGTCAAAATACATATCAAACCTGCAAATTCAAGTGAACATTCAAACATTGAACACAAGCAACAATAACGTGTAGTTGGTTAACACCTTTATAAAAACCATACGTATAAACAACCATGAGACACAATTGTCCATGCCGTTGTGTATTTAGATTTAACACATACAAACCAATATTAGAAAACAATTTAACGAGCACCAGAAGAAATGGTACATCCGTCAAAGTGGCTGAATTGGCAATGGCAACAGATTTATTGTTGTGCCCGAATATTATTGTGACCGCTTAAGATCAGTTGTAAGACTGGAATAAATATTAAAGAGTAAAAACTAAAGATTAAAAATGTACAAATATTTGGTTATGATATGAAGTATTTTGCATGAGTCCCTTATTAGTTTCTCATTCCCCTTTCACTGGAGAATTGAAGATGAACACGAAATAACGCTAGACTGACGTATGAAGACACATTACTTGCAGATCTATATTTGTAATCTACTTGGATTTTTTCTATGATGCCAGGAGTTTATGTCGTATCTCGGTCTACTCTATTTGGAGACTTATGAAGTAATAGGACACGAGTTATATAAAGAAGCAAGACATGCTTACAACAAAAAAGAATGATGCCAATTGGAATACTCTAAATCCAAATCGATTGATATGATCACTAAAAGATACATACTTCTTGATACATAAATCTTGTTCAAGGCTAATCAAAGAAAGGTCTGTCTGGCCAGATACATGATTCTTGTTCAAGGTATTTGAGATGTCAGCTTAAAGGTTGAGGAATGTGTAGTCACTTTTCAAGCAGAATTGCCTTACCATGACAGCGCATGTTTGCAATCAAGTAAGTTGTTACACCACCTTAAGCGGTAACAACTGAGGGGACGTACATGATAGACAACAACAACTGATGTTGTTGCACTAGGAGTTTACAGAGTCCAGCTAGCACAAGTCACACAGTTGGGCATTAGTGATTATGGGACAATATAAACTCCCAAATAGACAGGTCAAATCGTGAGACAAGAACTCAACCATTTTCAGACACTAATAGATATATGCCCATTGATCCTTTCTTACAATTGTGATTGCACAGTGAATAAGCATATAACAATTTATTGTCAGCAAAATCATTAACAATGAAGCCAGGTCTGGCGATAGTTGCTCCCATACAGTTCCTCTAAAAAAAGGGAACAACCTGTAATTTGACAGATCACTACATTATTGAATAACAAATAGGAAAGAAGTCATACACTTTCATCAGATAAAGTAGAACTTGCAGTAAACTTGGCAACAACAAATAGTTAGGGCACCTCAAAAGGAATTTTGACTTCAAGGAGAGCCATCATATTTGTTGAAAGAAAAAGTTGACCAGGTTAGAATTCAATTTGACGATGGCCCTAACCATTTGGAAGCCTAGATAATGGTCTATTCTTCAAAAGCATGATGCATTCCCTTCCAGTATCACTATTGAAAGCAAGGAATCTTATGGTTTATTGGACTGGTTGGTGTCTTTTCTTGAAGGAAATTGGAAGTCTTAAAGGAGACTGGGGGTCTTCAAATCAGGAGAATAGAGCGATTGTATAAGTTATTGTAAGAAATTCAAGAATATTGTATCTATAACTTTAGCATACTCCTTTGATTGTAATCCAACCCAACTACAGATGCCAAAACCATATAGAATTCGACATCAAAACCCTCAGAATAGGAATTAAATCAACATCATATTTCTTAGAAAGAATCCTAGCAAAAGATATCAGATGCGTAGAAACTTCAAAAGAGGTAAAACTAAAGTAGAAAGACATATTCAGAAAATCCTTCATGCAAAGTCTACAGAAAAAATTCTCGATGAGTCCATTTTACTTTAGATCAACCAAACAGAGAAGGATCCCAAAGACTAGAACAATATTTATCAGATACTTGCATACTCTTTTAGGAAGGATCATAGATTAGGCACAGAAACACGCTCATAAACGTATAAATATACTCATATGTAGAACCAAAGTAAAAAACCTTAAAACTTCTTTGAACAACCAAACTCAAAGCTTTACTGTAATAACTCAAATAAAATGAGCATAAACATACTATCTCCAGCAAGAGATGGATAGAACAAGGAAGCATCATGATATAATACAAAAGGTAAATGCATGAAAAACCCACTCATGGGAGAATTAATCAACTCTAGTGAAGGAAAACTAATCCCATAGCATGGGTTTTTAGACAAGCACGAAGGAAGGATTGGGACCAAAATTGCAAAAGAAAAATCTGACACGTATGAAGATGTGCTAGGAATATGTAGCCAAAGAAGAATTCATAGGCACATCACCATGGAAGCTAAATATAGTAGATTGAAGTACAAAAGTTTAACAACACACTCTCAAATTTACAGGTTCATTCTATGTCATCAAGACATTATGCAAACACAAACACAGCTGTTAATATGAATGGGAAGAAGAACACTTTCAATGTTTCAAGTGTATGTTCTCTTCAACACATATTCCAATCAGAAAATTCAACAAATTTCAAGTCGAAAAACTTTGTTGGATGATTAAACTTTGATCCCAACAATAGATTCCTCTGGCACCCTGTCGACTTACATTTTGTTTACAATGATACCAATATTTACTTGGAAATTATTTTAAAACAGATGGCAAAGAAATTTAAAGAACAGAAGAATATAGGGTCAAGGATACATTACTTATATTTCATGTGCAACTTGGCTGCCTAGATTCAAATTAATATCCCACACAAAATCTTCTGAAAAATAAGGGACAACCGCTTAATGATAATCTTGTGAAATGAACCAAACCTATGAGTATTCTTAAATAGGCATCTATAGTCAATGAGATTACGAACCATAAAACAGTTGCTTCTTGATAATTTATTGTGAAAACTTGTCCATACAACAATATGGTTGTAGCCTTAAAAGCAAGAGAGTCCACAAGATTGACAGGATACAGGGTCCTCACACATATTACTCCTACAAGAAGGTATAATTACCAATAATGATATTAATTGGCTGATCCACTCTTCATAGTAAGAAAAAAGCAATATTTTAATTAACATAAACATGATCCATGTCATGGACTATCAAAGTGATATATATTAAACTAGAAAAGCAAATTCATTCATCTATTCACAATTCTACATGTGGCGAGTATGATTCCTATATAATAAGCTTGTATCACGTGAGACAAGAGCTCCAGATTAAGGGGAGTGCTATAATAAATACAACCTGAAGTAATGAGCACTATCATGGCTGCTGGAGGTGTTCAAAAGGACACATCGGTTGTGGCATGTGGTGTACTTATTGATGGCATCAAATAATCTATACATTTGGATGTGCTCTTCCTTCCATCATGCAAGATACTGAAGCTTGTAATCAGCAAGCCAGAAATGAGTCTGAATTTGGTGATGAGTCACTACCCCATTTTCTATATGAATGTGTCTCGTCTCTTACTTATGACCTTTGAGAGTTGTAGATGCATATAAATATTTATGTTGTATGATGGAGGGAGAAAGATGGGGTGGATTTGTCTGCTTCTTGTTGGGTGTCACACTCAAGATAGCAGCTTCCCCAAAAAGATGGAGTGAAGTAATGTTGTGAAAGAGATTTTTGCATGGACTTGATAGCTGGGAACAGAATGACAATGGTGCTGACCTCGGGTGGGGGGTGTTCATAGGACAAGAGCTAGACTAAAATTCTACATTGTTGGTGGAAGGGGAGAAAGGTCTTATGGTGTGTGGCTTTCTCTGCTACTTTTTGGGTGCAACACTCAAGATAGAAGCAGTCCAAAAGGTGGAAGTGAAGTAATATTGTAGAAGAGGGTTTTGCATGGTCAAGATAGTTGCAGAATTTAGTTTACCACCATGTCAGTAGGTGTATATCTTGATGTGTTTTCCGATAAATAATGCACTATTTTGAGACATGGCCACAATGGTTTTTCCAGCAAAATACAATGAAAGAAAGCCTAGATCAGCAAAGGAACATGCATTGTTAACATATATATT
Organism: Alisma plantago-aquatica; assembly: GCA_963693085.1. Taxonomy (NCBI): domain Eukaryota; kingdom Viridiplantae; phylum Streptophyta; class Magnoliopsida; order Alismatales; family Alismataceae; genus Alisma; species Alisma plantago-aquatica. Next base: position 880,261,701 of record OY856411.1, read on the forward strand.
ATCTAGAAAGATCGAGTAACCATCAAATTGCAATAATGCATTTTTGGTTTTAAGTGGAATATGGATATATCCTTCGTTAGGTAACTGAAAATATTTTATGCTGCATGAAAAGAGCATTGTTTGGCTCTTATTCATGTTCAGACAAAGGCAAAAAAGTCTATTTCATATCTAAGTCATCTGCTCTGACAATTCCATATTGTTGGGTATTTATATAAATGGCTAAAAGTACCATGCTATCACTAGGTAATTGTCAGAATAATCAACTGGATTCTTTGCTTAAAACTACCCTTCCTTTTCAATTTCTAGTTGATTAGGATAAAAAGAACAGTGAGGGTTTTAGGCTCTAGATTCAAAATGGAGAACCTTTCCTTTAGGACCATAAGGGTGCCATTTATCACATCCCTCAACTTTTCATGATACATAAGTAAGCTCATAATCGGTCAATTCAATAGAGGGAAACAACTGGACAATTTGTATTCCCAAAACCAAGGACAAAAGGTTGTCCTATATGGGAAAACAAAAACGTTGACTTAGCTTGATATCAAATACATTAGTAGGTGGGTTACCACTACACAACATCATAGAATGTCGATTCTGAGTCCTCAATAACTTCATTTTTTTATTACCAAATACAAGCCACATTGAGATCAACTACTAAAAATAGGGCTAGAGGCTACGTCTACGAAATAAGAGTAATTATGTATTATAATAAAAGCAGATTGAGTGGAGATAGATCACAGTCAGGGTCTAATGTTAAAAGTGCATAGGATACATGTCCGTCTAGGAGCACTTGAGGGTTGCGATCTATACATATGTCAATGAGGTAAAAGACATTCACTAAATGAGGTCTGGGAGTGTTACCTCCTTGTGGGTGCAAGATGAAGGCACAAAATAAGCCGCACTTAAACCTAGCCTTCTCTTTTATTTTGTTTCCTTGCAGGGTGCCTTTCCGATGGCCTGGAGGTCAGGTGCTAACAAATGGGAGGAGATGGGGGTGGGGTGGAGAAAAGGAGTTAGAGACTAACCGAATTGGGGGTTGTGATGGGACGATAACATGATCATAGGAAGAGAGATCATGAGTGGGATTTGGGAGGGGATGGGGGGAGGGCGACACTATCGGAGTGGTCGAGTGATGAAACGAGCAACACACGCGTGACTTGGGCGGAGAGGTAGTGCATGACAAACTTTAATTTTTGGGATGGATATTATTTGAGAAGAGGGGGTGAGCATGTAATAGTGTTCTTTTGTAATTATTTCATATATGTAGCCAATTTGTAGCCATTACAAATGACTATATTTGTTTTATTTATAGTTTTTATATTTGTAAAGAGAAATAAGTTCTAGCTACAAATTAAAATATTGTAGTTATGATAATTGTAGTTAAAGCATATTTTTTTTATAGTATACCTCACTTACCTCACCAATATCTTCACTAGTTGAAGCCGTGAGAGCAAGGTGGCATTCTCCCTCATTGGATTTGGAATCACTAGAAGAATACTCTTCCCATGCGACATGGGCTACATCTTTGCTTCTTCTTTCTTTCTTGTCCTTCCTCTTGTACTTGCCATCCTTCTTGTAGTCCTCCTTCTTTTTGGAGATGTTCTCGTGATAGGTCTTCTTTTCCTTGGGGAAATCATTCTTTTAGTGTCCTTTTTGGCCACATTCATAGCACCTTGAAGTAGAGGAGGATGACTTTCCTTTGAAGTGCTTCCCCTTGGAGTAGTTTGCTTCATGATCACTAGGGGCTTCATTGTAAGGCCCCTGACCTTTCTTAGTGGTCTAAAATTATTTATTACCTTAATTAAGTGTTTAAAACCTCAATATAACCCTTTGAGGTGCTTTGATATCATGCAACAAGATTAAGTTTCAAGTTTGGTCCAGTTTGGACATTGTTTGAGCAAGTTATGCAATTATATGCTTGTTTTTGACTTTTTTGCAATTCATTGATATCTGAGGTTTTTATTGCAATTTTTCACATGTTTTATGTTCCTTACATTTTTTCATACCTTGATTGAGTTGGTTGTGTCTTTGGGCACCTTGATGTACCATGGTTTGATGGTGACATCTCTCAAGGGTAAGTTAGGGTTTTAACTCTCATGAATGAGCTACCTTGAGAGGCCATCAACCGATGGTTTCCCTAGATGGGTGACATCCGACGGTCATCCTCAGGTGGGAACAACTGATGGTGATATCTAGAAATGGTGGGTCTATGGTATTCTCTCTTGGGGTCCCTTGGACCGATGGTTTGCTCGGAAGAGGTGACCAATCGATGGTTTTCCACCTAGTGACCTAGGGTTTCATCAAACGATGGCCACCCTGGTAGGGTCAAGATTTGATGTCCTAGAAGACTACACAATCGATAGAGATTCTTCTTGCATGGACGTGATGTCCCTTGGACATGGACACTTGGCAAACATGTTAGGAACCTTATCATTCACTTCTCTCTCACCCTTAGCTATATAAATCTCCTAGCTTCCATGCAAACAAACCTTTTGGACTTATTTCTCTTCCTTGCTGTCTAGAGATTCATACTCCTTTATCTAGTGAATAAGAAGATACCTGAGGTATAAGAAGGTTGTCGATCTCCTTACATGTGAAACTAGGGTTCATATCTACCCTCTTTTGGAGCTTGTGGAGCTTCCTTTGCTTGTTCTTGACCTAAGCAAGTAAGCTACCTCTCTTTTCCTTCATTTTCCTTGTTGTCCTACCTTCTTCTTCTTTATTATTGGTTGTGTCCATGGTGTTACATGTTAGAGATTAGAGCTTAAATAACCCTTCTTTCTTGCTTCCTTGACCTAGAGTTGCTCTCTTTCCTGGAGAGGAAGCTTGCTTGGCCGTGTGGAGTGCTAAGATAGGGTTTCCTTCTTCTTGTGCTCGAGTTACCTTGCTGTTTGGAGCTTGTTCTTCTTCCTAGATGTGATCTATAAAGATTTCTCCATGTTTATTGCTTACGCATAGCTTGCATGTGCTAGGTCTTGCTCTAAAACTAAGTTCTAAGTGGACAGATCATATCTTCACCTAGGGTTTGAGCTTAGGTGACACTTTACCTTCTTAGATGTGTTCTAAACCTTGTGCATGACCACCCTATGGTAGAAGATTCTTAGGGTTTGCTTTCATGGCAAATTATGTCTATTGGTCTCTCTTGAACGATGGGTTTACTTAGGTTTTTGTGTGAACTATTTTCTCTCCTTCTTCTACACCCGATGGTTTGGTTCTCTTGATGTTTTTCTCGGCTTTTGTGTGCCAACCAATGGTGGTCACCTTGCTTCTCTTTTGGGTTCTTTCTCTTGACAACAATAGATGGACATTATTTCTCCTCAGCAAATAATGGTTAGGGTTTCCACATTTGATGCCCTTTAATACTTATATGTGTTGATTCAAACGATGACTTTCTTGGTTTAAAAAACGATGGCTTTCTCTTGGTTTTTAGATCATTTTTCCCCACATGTTGATGTCAACTGATGGCCTCACTGTGTCTGACAAATGATGGCCCTCCTAGGTCATCAACCATCGATTGTTCTGAGTCTCAACCGATGGCTCATTTAGCTCATTATCTGACGGTACAAAATCGATAGTGACACTCAAGTATCATAACCGATGTGAGTCTTAGACACCACAACCTATGTTGGTCTTGGACTCTACAATCGATGGCCCTCTTCAAGTGACCAACCTATGGTGGGTTGTATTCCCACAACCAATGCTCTTTCTTGAGTCAACAATTGATGCTGTATCTATGTTGTGAAACGATGGCTTGACTAATTCTAGTTGGTGACTCATCTAGGTCACAACTCAATGGTTTTCTAAGTGGTTTGTTCAAGGTGTTTTCTTGTGTTACAACCAATAGTTTGCCTTCTAACATCTTATGGTTTTGAAGTGATGCTTGTGTTATATTGATTTTGGTTTGAGTGATGAAGAATCTAATGGTGATTTGCCCTTGATCATGTAGTCTGTCCTTTGCCCTCGTATGAATGGAACTTATTATCAACATAATGAGATAATGTGTAATTCTGATCTAGCTTACCCTTAATACACCAAACCCTAATATCATCCAATAATGGTGATTTTTTAAAGCCCGAGCCCACTTCCCAAGTCTCTAGTAGAGTTTTAAGAATGATGACTGGTCCCATAGACCACCACTAACCTGAACTGCTCGCTTTGTCCTCACTCACGCACAAGCCAGGATCAACTTCCCGACTGGTCACCCATCCTAATACTACTCCAAGATGAGCACACTTAACTATGGAGTTATCAGGGATGGGCTCCCTAAAAAGGAGGTGCACCTTGGTGGTATGGGTGGTCCAATCATTCCTTGTAAGATTATTTTATCTGAAGCCTCGAATCTTGGGACATTACATATTGATTATGCTTATCTCCCTTATGTAACTAATGTGGTGATGTAATAGTTTCTCAATGTGGTTGTAACCTAAGGTGTTGTTATATGAACATATCAATACAATGTTATGCTAAACATGTGTATCACAAGTATGGTGATGGTCTGTTGAGCTTTTAATAAAGCATGGAAAGATAATGATGTTCTTGCATGTGATTATGATGTGATTTTCTTTGTAAGGAGTGGGGCTCGAAAGGGGATCCACTCTGTACTTAATTTTGAGAATAAAGCCATCTATCCAAACATACTTTCAAGCATGCTCAAATAAACATAAACTTTTTTCTTCTCAAATGACAATATACAAAAAGAGACCAAAGTATGGCAGTGGAATAAAACTTTATGACTATATTCAATTTAAAATTGATTAAAAAGGTGCATAACCATCTCCCATAAAGGGTTTACATGAAACTTACAACATAAAGATTTAAGTAGAGGGATAACCAACTATCTCAAGTCTGTCTCCCATTAAGAGCCTTCTCCGTAAGCAAGGTCTACATCTACAAGTGACATCCTCCATACCTTACACCTGGGGCTGTGCTACCTCTGGGTGGGTTGAAATACAGCGCCCAAGAAAAGGAAAACAAAAGGAGAGGATGTCAACATAAGCTGAGTATGTGTAGTAAATGACAACTAGGAAATTCTTCAACATAAAGAGAAAGTCAAGGCAGGATATCAAATAAAAGAAAGGTTCAAAAGAAGAAGTTCAAAGAGGATTTTATCAGGCCAAATGATGAGGCATTATAATAAAAGAGATGGTTGATTGAAAGAAAATCTTGCCACATAACAACAAATATAATTCACCCAAGAGTGCATCTAAACAACTAAACTACCTTTATTTATGTAGGGATGAGACCCATAAATCTCAATCCTAAAAATAACTTGGGTGGAAAGGCGCACCCTGGAGAGAAGGCACACCCCTGTATATAATACGAGTGGAAAGACACACTCAGGGTGGAAAGGCACACCTAATTATTATGTTAAGTACAGATGTACATGCTACTATAAATAAACCTAGTCTACTTACACGCACACAATATAAAAGAAATATATGATTTCAATCATCATCAATATGATTCAAACAAGAGAAAGAGATTATCTCAAAAAGTAGGCCAGATGACCTTCAACAATATAATCTCATGGTATCAACTATAAATCAAGAAATAGCAAGGAAATCAAAAGGTATATTCAAAGATGAACAAGTTTTAACCAAAGAATGCCTCATATGGGAAATTTGTTGGTGAACATAGTATTGCCTTGATAATCAGGAAAGATGCACATACCTTAACTTGAGTTGTTGAATGAGATATTGAATCCTAATCCTCCAAGTCTATGGTCAGCTCAATCTACATATAGATTTGTTTCCATCAGTTAGGGTTTATATTCTTAAATAAGTTTGTATTGTGAAAACCCTAGAAATCCAAATTGATGGGTAAAATCCTAGGTCATTTCTTCAGATTGACCCAATATTGACTTTAGGGTCTCTTGAAGATAAATATTGACTCAAAATTACATCTTTACTAATTATTAGATTTTCTTTCATGATCATAAGTGAAAATAAAATCCTAAAACTCAAATATTCAGCAAAACCCTAGATTGACACTTCATTAAATCTCAAAGAGTAAGTTCAGGGTTATTGATCATGGATGTGACTCCATGATCTCTATTTTATCTTTTAAAACATATATTTAAGTATTAATGTGATATTATAAGCATTTAAAACCATAAAAATCACATTTTATAACTTGTGAATTAGACGATGAAAACTAGATCAAAATATAGATAAAATTCTAAGGATCACAAAACATATTTTTTTATAATTTGGATAGTAGAGTAAAAGTTTTGATTTTTCAAAGTTTTAACAAATTATAAATCTTCAACAATCCATGTCATTATATTAGACCTGGTCAATGGTCAAATCTTGCTGAGTTGGATCAACCATAGGCGGCCAACCGACCGGGCTCACCACCAATGACGCATCAACTCATCAAGGTAAAAGAAAATCAAAATAAGGGATAGAAGTACCCAAATAACCTTGGCAAAAAAAGAAAGAAAAGAAGGATGCGACAAGCAAAAAACAAGAATTTCATAGGGGAGTCGCCTCCTTCCTCGGCCTCTCACCATGGCTGCTAGCCAAGCAACAACAAGCCAAGCCTAATTTGGGTGAATCTACATGCGGCAACCACGATTTGAAGATACTAAAAGGAGGATCACATAATCACAAACTCACCTTCATGTCTGATCAAAGATCAGAGAAGCCAAAAGCTTATACGACGTACCACAAGGTCAAGAGGAAGTTGGCTTGGAGGTGGCACAAATTGCAACAAATGGAGAAATTGGCTTGAGGGGTAGATTGCTCGTGTTGAGGCAAAACCCTACTAGATGGGTATTTATATATGTAGGGTTTGGTCCTTTAGCCGAAGGGCGTGGAGCTCTAGAAGCCTAGAGAAGGGGTTTTGGGCGTTTCTTAAATACTTGATTATAGGTCTCAAGTTAGGTATAGATAGGTGCAGATTTCAATTCACAATCAAATGCAAGTTATTTTGTGAAGTTTCATCAAGAAATGAGAGAGTTATGACCAAAATACTGAACCCCTTTGGTCCATAGTTACTATTCATGCGAGTGTCTCCTACTCAAAGTAGGTGACAACTCACCAGCCGTCTGATCTGCATTAGATGGTCGACGCGGATCCACAATGAATGACATTTAATACAACCTACCAACTTTGGTCTTTTGATATATTAAATGTAAAAAAAATTCTATAATTATTTGAGGGTGCAAACAAAGTTTAAATAAACCCAAATTTGGTAGGTATGCTAACTTTTGGAGTGAGGAATCCGATTTTGGCATTAATTTTTATTTTTGAGGACTTCTAATATTTTATTAAATACTTTTAATTCTTAGCACTTATATTATCCCTTTAATGAATTAGAGGAATCTAGAAACTCTCTAAAAATGTGAAACTTATCCCATAAGAAAACTTATTTTGCCATTGATTATTTTTTTAACATATTATTCAATTTTTTTGTCTTGAATGATATTCTCTCTCCTAAATAAACTAAAATATTTAAGATTCTCCAAATCAGATGAAAATTCACATATAGGCTAATTTTCGTATGTAGATTTTGAATTTGAGGTTTATTTTCACTTTTGAAAACTTTTAGTAATTTATTTAACACTATTACTCTTTTCTCCTATTTTTTTCTCTAATTATGTTTAAAATAAAAATTATTGTTCAAATAAAGTGAAACTTGGCAACCAAGCTATTTGAAACCAAAGGAACATGATTTCACTATTATATTTATATTTTGAGATTTATTTTTATGAGTTATGGCACCATTAGGAATTTTGACACATTATCATTGTACTTATCAAAACATTATATCAACACCTACTTGATTAAGTCCTATTAATGTCACATTGTTATAAAAAGACTTATATATTATTATTATAAGTAGAAATCCACTTTTTACTAAATTAACACATTTAATTTATATATTCTACTTTAATTTGTATGATTGCATATGAAAATTCCTATTATCATTTTAACACATGTATCAATCATATTTTCCTCCATTATGTGAGTATTGGTTAGCAAAGGAAATATATGTAGAATATGCCATGAATTTTATTTACTATTGGCACATGATTAAGTTATTATCCAAATGTTTTTTATTTCTTTATCCTTGATTGGGTCATATCTAAGAAACAAATCTTACTAGATTTCTAATCATGAAATAGAGTAAGATCCTAAGTTTTGGTTCGTTACAGTCTTAATGACCCTTGGGCATGGTTGAGACCTACTGGAGGGGTGATCCTCATGCTTATGTGATAAGGAATTGTATCATGTGGTGATGCGACAAGAATCATGCCTCATGCATTTTATATCTTATGGAGTTGTTATACCTTAATTCTTGCCAGAAATGAATTAGGGTTTGTTTGTCCACTTGTATGTTGCAACTTCAATTCACCCAATTGGCAATAAATACTCATGTGAAATCTTAATAATGTAGTGCCCTGTGCCGTATAACCATTCCAGTGTTGGAGCTTGCTGGATGGAGAAAAAGTATTCCTATGAGAAACTCAGAGCACATACTGTTGAATATGCGGGGTGCAAAGAGAGTACATCCTTATCATCTTGATTCCAAGATGATGGAGAATGGTTGTGGTCAAGTCTTGGATATTGCATATGTGATTGTGTGTGGCAGTGGTGAAAACAACTGTGATTGTGCCTCGGTGATACATGTGTGTATAAGCTAATTTTGAGTGTCGTGACCTTTATACCAAGTACATGATGATGTTTAGCAGTTTGATTATATGTCATTGTAGACAACTTGACTATTATGTCATTGTCTTTTCACTCATACTGACTGACGGTGGGAGATCTTAAGATGTCAGTTCTCCTAGATCTTGTACAGAACTATATAGCACTTTGCAGTAGTCAGTTGGAGTTTGAGTTGTATACCTCACTCTCCCTTGGGCTTAATAAAAGATGTAATACAACCGCTTAATATATCTGTTTAGGGTTAAACACGCTTCACATTGGATGTTTAACCTTGCCTTGTGCCTTATGGTGCTGGTTGTTTATGACACAATAGTGTTTCTAAAACTGCTCAGTTATTGTATATTGTAGCAATAGAAGTTAACTTTTATACATGTACTTCATATTCCTTCCAATCACATATGATGCTCTGCTTATCTATTGTGCTACTCAACCTTCTTAACATGTTATCATTGCTTAATCTGTTTAAAATTTCCTAAACCTACTTATCATGTTTAATAATATAACATGTTGTAATCAATAACCATTGGCAGAGAATTATATCTCTTGATGCGACATGGGTTTCACTCTCATGGTTTACATACCTTTTTAGGCGATCTCCAACGGTGTAGAGATTGTGCTGTCGAGGAAGAGCAGCTTGGAGATCAATGAATTCAGAAGGTTGTATAGACACTAGTGTTGTAGTAGAGTCCTATGTGTCATCCTTGTACTCTCAGGTCCTGGGAGGGATGTATTTTGTAAATGATGTATATCGACACATGCCTTGGATATATATATATATATATATATATATATATATATATATATATATATATATATATATATATATATATATATATATATATATTGCATGTACATGTGAACATGTCCTTCTGTATATAGGTTGTGGCTAAGGCCACAAGGGACATATGTAATTACCTAATATGGTACATGATATGATATAAGTGTTCAGAGCTTGTTGTAATTGTTGGTAAGGTATTCCCATAGAGAAAATCATGTGATGATTGACATGGAATATGCCATAAAGGATTTGAATAATAATAATAATAATATACATAAAGGCAAACGTCCAATTCATATGTTTCACTCAGTTATGAGATAATGAGGATACAGAGTGAATGTCTAGAGAATCTATTATTCAATGACATATGTATTCAAGTTACTACCCTTGTGGATGAGATCATACAGATGTTCAGAGTACATATACATATTCTTATTATGTCCCTGATCGGTTGTTATTGTGTAAGGTTGATATACAAAAATGACACATAAGATCAAAGTGTGTGTTGGTTGACGACTAAATATCATTAGTCATGATATGGCAATATCAAACCATGCATGCAGATACATGTCAGGGAACAATGTATCAGACAAGCCCACCTTAATAGTGACACATAGTTTTGTGTTCATAGTCATCTCTCATAGTGAAGGTGGTGATTGTTATTCTTAGACCTGAAATCACAACACTCATCCCATGTAATTGGGTACACTTTGACATCATCAACGCGGTAACATGGGTTGTTATAACGGTGATGATTGGGTGACTTTGACACATGGGGATAGACTGTAAGTGATAGATATGGGATTTGTCCCTCCTACTAGAGTATGATATCCTGGCCACTTGATAAGCGAGACGGAGAAACGCATGCACATGCACATGTGAATCAATATATGATATTGAGTTCACATTATCTTAGAAAGTCTGCTCTTAGTTCAAGGAACATGGATTTAATGTTGATAGGATGACCATCCATGCCTCGAGTTCATCATAGATATCAGAGACAAAGGAATTATAAAATCACTGCAACACCTTACACAGATTGTAGGTTGAAGTTGTTCTCCAACCTTCCATTCACTTGGGTAGCACTGATGTGTTACTAGGCACCACTCTCTACTTGTGATGTCATAAGTTAGTTATGGACACTCACTGCCAACATGATATGTGATCTATAGGGTCACACACATAGGAACTCATCTAGAAGAGGAGTTTGATCTTGATGACAATTGAATTGATTACTAAAGTGTTTAGGTATTCAATTCACACAACAGATCGACTGATTGGCTGACTGAGCTACCAAATGACCATATCAATGAATGAGATGGCCATTTGGGTAGCCAGATGGGCACCTCAAGTGTTGAGACAGCCGTTTGGGCTGTCAGGATAATCAAAGCTCAAATTGTCTTAGTTCTTCCCTTGAACCGTCCAGTTCAATGTGATTGAATCGATTGAATCATCTCAGACTCACCAGACGGCAGTCTGGGTGAGTGAGATGGGTGTATCACCTAGGTGAGATGGCTTGGTTGGGCCGAACAAAGGCTCGAGATGTTTCCTGAATAGTTTTGATTGCACATAACATATGGTGCAAGGAATGAATATGTAATATTAATTGGAAATGAATTTTTGATTTTGAAACTGATTGGGAAACTAACCTAATGATAATATGGACTGAGCTAGATGACCGTCTGAGCAGTCATAGGTTGTGAAGTTTCCAACACGATTCCAATCTAACTAGGAGCCCTAACTCTGGCCTCTACTATAAATAGAGAGGTACTGGGGGATTCCCAAAACACAAAACAGACAGGTGAGAATCAGTTCCTTTGACAACTGTTTGTCCTCTCTGGTTTTGGCAACAAAGAGATCCCAGGTAAGTCTTACCTGACAGGGAGGGATAGCCAAAGGGAGAGAACAACTGATAGTTTTTGTTGTGGGAGAATAGGTTGGTGACTAGTACACCAATGGGAGGGACAACTCATATGTGGAATACTCTAGAGACATAAGTCCTTTGGCTTTTGTGAGGAGGACAACTACACCTTGTAGTCTATGGTGAGACCATAGGAGATGTTGTAGAAGCTTTTGTTTCGTTGTTTGTGGTGAAGATCAGGAGCTGCACAGCTACCATCTAAGGGCAACTTGTTCATAGTTGTAAAGAAGCAAGTTTTGTCACTGGAGTTGCTCCATGATCAGGTATAACTCATCAAAACCATCCTTTCTATTTCATATTAGTTGACACAATCTTACTGTTATGAAAATATGGATAGATAAATTTTTATTTCCATTTCTATACTTTGTGCCCATATTTCCCAATAGTGGTATCACAACCACATCAATTTACTATGTTTTTAGGATAATTGATATGATCAGATTTTGGTTTTATCGTTTATGTATTGCATACGATGCAAGTATTTAAACAACTCTCATATGTGTATCCGATCAAAGACCACATAATCCCAAACTAATATATATACATATATATTGACATATATATACATATATATACATACATATACATATATATATATATATATATATATATATGGTGTTTTTTTAATACCCACGTGGGTATCCTAGATTTCGCTACCCGACAGCCAAAAAAGTAACTGTTCTGACCAAAAGAGTAATTCTGCTATAAAAAAAGTAACTATGTTGATCAAAAAGTAACTATACGACTAACAAAGTAATCCCCTACAAAATACACAGTAGATATATATATGTAACTGTGTTTTGAAATCTTCTATTACAAATATAACTATCTATGCATGAAACTCAACAGTTTGCAAGGTAAAGTAGCCCTCTATATGTCAAAAGTAACCAACTTCAAAAAAAGTAACCGAAATGGGGGGCGGGTAGCTACCCACGCGGGCATTAAAGATGGGCCATATATATATATATATAAATATATGCAATTTACATGTGTCACCCTAAAGAAGTTTTGATAGTGGATGTGTAGCGTGGTTATGACCTAAAACCTAAATCTATTTGTGGTTGGATGGTTTGGTTCCTATTTATCTCAGTCTGCATTCGAAGCCTCTTCCTCTTCCCAATGTAAAGTTAATTCTTTCCTACCTTTACTCCCCTCAAATGTAACTTGAGGTTTCTCTTATTCAATATAATAAAGTACAAATAGGATAGTTTCTTTTCTTACAATGGTGTTGAAGATGTTCATCGCCGGTTGAGATGACTAGTTCTTGAGACGACCGTTTGGAGGACCATGGAGGATAGAGCAATATGGAACTAGACGACCGTCTAGTGGACCCAACCGATCGTTTGGAAGGAGTCCAAACATCGGTTGTATAGGAGTCTAGACGATTGTCCTAGAAGGCCCAAATGACCATCTGGAAGGTGTCCAGACATCGGTTGGATAGGAGGACCAACCATCCATCCAAGAGGCAAGACGACCGGTTCAAGGGTTGAACCGATCTACCCAATTTGGCGGGTGAACCGATCTACCCAGATTGGCAAGCACAAGTCTACACAAACAACATGTTCATGCATGTGATGTGATGATTGACCTAGGTGGTAGTAATTCCTTGTGGCTCCAAGAAATTACAAATAGACATCGCCATAACCATTGCTTTTTATTTATATTGTATGTTTACGTTGTGGGATATAGAATGTATATGATACATACTATATATATGGTGATTTGATACAATAGATGTATATATATGATAAATATAAAATCCCTCAATAAAACATATTACGTCTAAGATGCTTTCCAATAGAAATACACATGAAAAACTTGTTCGACTAAGCGCATGTATACTAAAGCGTGGTGCGCCGTCTACCTCATGTAAGTGTGATGGTAATAATGTAGGTTCCACTAAAGTAGGGTACATTATTATTGTATTGGCTATTGGGTCAGGCTTAACTGATGATTCTCATAGCGTCTAGGCCTAGAAGCATGCATATGATTATGGAAAGGAGTTCCGTATATCTTCCATCCAAGAGTTTCACATGATGCAATTGGCATGATTGCCTACCTTAATGGTTGATTATGGATGTTGGTGTAGGCCAGGTAATATTTGAAACATTTTGGATCTTGGTTCGCTGCAATTTTCTGAATTGATACTTGAGGATTATCACCTTGAATAAAATAATGAGAATAATAATTAATTTAAGACCTAATTATTATCACCCAAATTTAATCTAATCAAATCAATTAAAAAATAAGTTTTTGATAAGATTGCAAATTCTATTGTAGAATCAAATGGCAACAAACAACAATTATTTTTTCTAGGATCGGTCTTGAGAAGGACAAACTTATTGGGAACAACTTCCATGATTGGTTCAGGATGCTGAGAATTGTTCTCATACAAGAGAGAAAGCTCTATGTCTTAAAAAGGCCAGAACCAGAGGAACCGCTTCATAATTCTCCAAGGGATGACATGGATGCTTACAAGAAGCATACTGAAGACGTCGTGGATGTCAAGTGTCTGATGTTGTGCTATGAGTTGCAAAGGCATCCTGAGAACACAAGAGTGATTGAGATGGTCACACATCTCAAGAACATGTACCAAGATCAGGCAACACAGGAGAGATACGATGTCTCCAAGGCATTGTTCAAGTGCAACATGGTAGATGGAGATCCAGTTGGTCCTCATGTACTCATCATTGGGTATGTGAAGAACATAGCTAGATTGAGATTCCCCTTAGGCCAAGAGTTGTCCACTGACGTGATTCTGCAGTCCCTGCCAGAGTCATATAGTCAGTTTGTTATGAACTACAACATGAACGAATTTGACAAGCCGTTGACAGAGTTGTTGTGCATGTTGAGAATAGCTGAGGTACAAATGAAGAAAGACAAGCCCAAGTATGTGATGGTGATCATCAAGACAAAGGGGAAGTCTAGAGGAAAAGACAAAGATAAGAAGAGTTCTAAAGCTAGCCAGAGGCCCAACTCTTTAGATCTCAAAGCAAAAGGTGGAGTAAAGAAACAAAGAGGCGATTGCCACCATTGTCATCACCCTGGACATAGGAAGAGATTGCCCACTCTGGTTAGAGGAACTAAACAAGAAGAAGGATGGCACTGAGGCCTCCACTTTAGGTATAAAAAAATATAAGATAAATTTGATTACTTCTTCATAATGGTATATGATACTAAATAAGAGATCTGACATACTGATGTGTAGGATCTGACAAGAAGAAAAAGCCCTCATAGAAGGACACAAATGGATAAGGTATAGAAAGTGTTACGGAAGACCTAGTCTACATTTAAATTTATCTTATCCCAATGGGCATGTAATTGAGTTATTAGAACTGCTATTTCGTTATGCCAATAGAATAGAAACATTTTTTGGATAGGGATTCTTATCAATAAAGAATTATTAGTGCTTCTATTTCAAAGATATCATGTTGCATGGCATTGTCCCTAAAACATCTTGCGATATATATGTGAAACGATCCAAAAATGGATGTTTGTATTATTTATGCCAAAGTATTTTAATTAAACTCAAGACTATCATTAGCATTGGTCATCTTGTAAGAATATGAGAGGTGCATGCCTAGAATGCATTTTGATGTTGATCTAGATTCCCTTGGTTAATGAACCTAAGGAAACATGTAAGTCTTATTCATGCACAATATGACATGATGTCCTTCGCTAAACATAGTGGGAGGATAAAGCTTTCATTAGACCTTATGCATATGATGCATGAAGATCTTATGAATGAATGCTAGAGATAATTATTTATACCTCATTTCATTTACTAGTAGTATAATTATATGTACTCAGTAAAGAGAAAACATGAATCTCTTGAAAGTGTTCAAGGAGATTATGTATAAAGTATAACTTTGATAAAAGTATTAAGAAACTTTGATAAAATCAAATGTTGAAATACTTTTACATCAATATCTTGAGACCTTCTAGAAAAGACTACGATAATGTATCACAAGTTGAATCCACCCGAGCATGATGATGTGTCAGAATGAAGGACTTATACCATGATGAGTCATGATATAATTAATCTAATCTTCTTACATCCTCATAAATATATATCTATCACTAAATAATGTACCATCTGAATGGTTTATGAGACATCATATATGATCTAATTTGTGAGTGTCCCAATATGTCTAAAGGATTGAAATCAAAATTAAGAAAGTAGTTTCTTGAAAAGGTTTATCCACAAACCAAAATTGTTGAATGTTACTATTAATCCCAATCCAATAACAAAATTGTTTTGTTTACAGGATAACTGAGTTCCTAAAGATTCAGTGGGAGTAAAAGTAAAACTCGAAATGTAGGAGGTCAACAAAGAGGTACATTGAGAACAATGAGAATTACAAGTTTTTGTGGAATCTCAGGTTCATCATTAAACACAGAACACATTATTTCTAGTAGAACACATCTGAGATTGGAAGATTGTGAATCCAACAATTCAGATGGGTTGGTCATACATGATGAGCCAACTAATCAACTAGAAGCTATAAAGTACCATAATTTGAGTAATGATTTAAGACCATTATGGGATCCATGTAAGCTAAAAAGGTAGGAACTTTGTAGTTCCACCTAAAGGGGTAATACCTAAAGGGTGCAATAGGGTCTTTTGACAAATACCTACATGGATAACATAAAAGGACAAATTGGTTGAATAGTCTTTCAAGTTAGTTCATGCTGTTGAACATGATAGAAATTCCTTTACCAATTGTCAAGCTTGTTGTTTCAGTTAAAATAGACTATGAGATTTTACACATGAACATAGAAACTGCATTCCTTCAAGGAATACATTAGAGGATGTGTACGAGACACAACCTAAAAGGTTTCATAACTTCAAGAGTGAAAATGAAGTCTATAAACTACAAATTTCAAATTCGAGATTGAAACAAGCATCTTAGAGATGGGATCTTTTGACTTGACAAGATAGTCAAAGAGTTTGACTTGAATCAAGATAAAAGATGGAATATGTGATTACAAAAGATTTAGTGGGAGCATATAAGAATATTCCACATATGATGAGGAATAACATCTTAATATTATGAATATTGAGAATTGGCATGAAAATATCTTCAATGATGAAAGATAAGGTGAAACATCTTAACAAATAAGGATCAAAATCTATGAGATAGCTCTGGAATGTTTCATAATGGAAGTTTAAGAAAAGTACAATAGCAATGTGTTGAAGGAGTTCAACATGAATGGATTCAATAAGAGATAATTCAGATTAGTCTCTCATGAACCATATGTTCCAATTCTTGTGAAGAATGGAAATAACATGATTAAGATTCCATAGGCTGGTACAACAATGGATCTATCATAAATGCTATAAATGTACTTATCCCATATAATATTGTATGTATTGGACATGACAAGATGATATTAAAGATATTCATTAGTACTTGAGAAGGGACTAAGGATAGTTTGCTGGTCAATAAATACAACAATAAAAGGAAGAGTTAGATGTAAAAGGTTACATTGATGCAAGCTTCCATAATGACAAAAGGTGATCGCAAAAAAAATGTTTGATTTAAAAGGACAAGTGATGATGAGCTGGAAAGGTTCCAAACTAATAGATGTTAATATTATTCTACAATAGAAGATGAGTGTACTTGTGTTATGAAAATAGAGTCATACTACATGGATCTAAAGGTTCATATGATGAACTTATAGATGTTCCGACCATTGATGACTCAGTAGAGATATTGTAACAACAATGGAGCTACTTGTTAGGCAAGGAATATCAGATACCATATTACGATGGTTACATATCACAATTAAGATATAAGGAAACATACAATATATTGACTATAAGCAAAACGTTACTAACCCACTGGAAAAGCACTAGCGCAGTAGAAGCATGGTGGACATGTTTTGATCATTTTGAATGAAATTCGTGGATGATTGTCTCTAAGTGTAAGTGGGAGTCTGATGGTAAGGTATGCCCATAGAGAAAATCATGTGACGATTGACATGGAATATACCATAAAGGATTTGATTAATAATAGTAATATATATATATATATATATATATATATATATATATATATATATATATATATATATATATATATATATATATATAGGCAAGCTTCCAATTCATCTGTTTCACTCAGTTATAATATGATGAGGATACTGAATGAATGTCTAGAGAATCATATTACTCAATGACATATGTATTCAAGTTACTACCCTTGTGGATGAGATCATAAAGATGTAAAGAGTACATATACATATTCTCATTATCTCCTTGATCGGTCGTTATTGTGGAAGGTTGATACACAACAATGACACATAAGATCAGAGTATGAGTTGGTTCCTTACTAAATCTCATTAGTCATGATATGACAGTATCAAATAAAATCATTCATATACATGTTAGGGAACAGTGTATCAGACAGACCCACCTTGAGAGTGACACATGATTTTGTGGTCATAGTCATCTCTCATAGTGAAGGTGGTGAATGTGATTCATAGACTTGAAATCATTGCACTCATCACAAGTCATTGGGTATACTTTGACATCATTAAACACAATCATGAAATATGGGTTGTTATAACAGTGATGATTGGGTGAGTTTAACACATGGGGGTAGACTGTGAGTGATAGATGTGGGATTTTTCCCTCCTACTGGAGTATGATATCTTGGCTACTTGATAAGAGAGACTGAGAAATGCATGCACATGCACATATAAATCAATATATGATATCGAGTTCACATTATCTCAGACAGTCTACTCTTGGATCAAGGAACATGGATTGTATGTTGATAGGATGACAATTCATGCCTTGAGTTCATCTAAAATATCAGAGACAAAGGAATTATACAATCACTGTAACACCTTACACAAATTGTAGGTTGAAGTTGTTCTCCAACTTTCCATTCACTTGGGTAGCACTGATGTGTGACTAGGCACCAATCTCTACTTGTGATGTCATAAGTTAGTTATGGACACTCATTTCTAACGTGATATGTGACCTATAAGGTCACACACATATGAACTCATCCAGAAGAGGAGTTTGATCTTGAATGACAATTTAATTGATTACTAAAGTGTTTAGGTATTCAATCACGCAACATATCGATTGATTGGCTGACTGAGCTGCCAAATGACCATCTCAGTGAGTGAGACAGATGTTTGGGCAGCCAGACAGGCTTCTCAAGTGTTGAAACAACCATTTGGGTTGTTAGGGTAATCAAAGTTTGAACCGACCAGTTCAATGTGATTGAACTGATCGGCTCATCTCTGACCCACCACATGACCATCTGGGTGAGTGATACAAGTGTCTCTCCTAGGTAAGATGGCTCGATTGGGCTGAAAGAAGGTTCAATATATTTCCCAAATAGTTTCAATTGCACATAACTCGTTGAGCAAGGAATTAATATGTAATATTAATTGGAAATGAATTGCTAATTTTGAAACTGATTGGGAAACTAACCAGACGACCGCCTAGACTGAGCTAGATCACCATATGGGATGTTGTAGGTTGTGAAGTTTCTAAAATTGTTGCAAAAATTTGAGATCTTCCAGTCCCTTCCACTCCCAAACGATCCCAATCTGACTGGGAACCATGACCCTGGACTCTACTATAAATAGAGGGGTACTGGGGATTCCCAAGACACAACACAGACAATTGAGAATTAGTTCCTCTAATAACTTTTTTCCTCTTTGGTTGTGGTAACCAAGAGAGCCCAGACAAGTCCTACCCGATAGGGAGGGATAGCCAAAGGGAGAGAACAACTGATAGTTGTCATTGTGGGAGAGCGGGTTGGTGACTAGTACACCAATGGGAGGGACAACTCCTTCTTGTCCGTTCTTGGTAAACAACAAGAGTTTAATTGGTCTGTGTGGAATAATCTAGAGGCAGGAGTCCTTTGGCTACTGCTAGGAGGACAACTGCACCGTACTGTCTGTGGCGAGACCACAAGAGACGTTGCAGAAGTTGTCATGTTCATTGTTTATGGTGAAGACCAGGAGCTGCACATCCACTGTTCATAGGGTAAAATTGTTCACAATTGCAAAGAAGTGAGTTTTGTCGCTGGACTTACTCCAGGATCAGGAATAACTTGCTAGAACCATCCTTCCTATTTCATAGTAGTTGACGCGATCTTGTTGTTATGGGAATACAAATAGATAAATTTTTGTTTCCTTTACTATACTCTATGCCCATATTTCCCTATAGTAATATGTTTCCCTCTCTTAATAATAATGTTTAAATTGGTTATAATTTACCATGTTTTCTGGTAATATGATGTTTAGTTGTTGATCGGTGGTTTTCTTTGAGTAATCTCATTTGGTGTGGCATTGGGCGTCACATTCACCTTCACTTGAGGAAGGAGGGAAAGGCTGACAAGCAAGTTGTTGTTGGGGAACAATTTCCTCCACTTGAGCTTTGAATGTACTATCCTTGATCTTCTTTGACTCTTTCTCTTTTTGCTTCTCATCTTCATCTTGCTCGTCAAGTCTTGACTCATAAGCTTGAAGGTTGCCAATGAGCTCTTTGGTTGCTATGTCACCAAGGCTTCTAATTTCTTCAAGTCACCTTGTAGTCCCACCTTTTGGAAAGAGACCTAAGGTTCTTGGAGTTGATGGTACCTCTATCCATTGGATGTCCCAAATAAGCAAGTCCATTAATTATGGTGTTGAGTCTTTAGTACATCTAAAAAATCTCTCCTTTCCCCATCTTGAAGTTTTCAAGGAGACCCTTGAGCATGTAGATCTTGCACTCCTTCACTTGCTTGGTCCCTTCATAGGTGATGCAAATCTGGTTCCATATTTCATGTGGTGTATCCCAAGAAGAGACCCGGTTGAACTCGGAAGTGTGAGGGCTTCATAAATGATGCTTATAGTATTTGCATTCAGCTATGCCTTCTTTAGAGTAGCTTCAGCCCAAGTGGCTATATCCATGGAACAAGACTTCGACTTCGAGTTGACTTCGACATGTGTGGAAGTGGAAGTTTGTGGAAACATCGAGGAAACTTTGAAGATTTTTACAACCAAACTTTGACGCTTCTTTGACAAAAAATAAGCTCAAAATAGTGATTTCATGATGAAAATTTATGGATTTCATCAAATCTATCTTATAAACCAAATATATATCTATATATAGCCATCCATACATGTTTACGTATAAAGAATAACATAGCCACATGCAAAGGTAAAAGACATCATCTTAGTGTCAACTTCGACAGGCAAGGAAGTGGAAGTTTGTAGAACACATAAGGAAACTTTGAGGAAGTTTTGGACTAACACTTCGACACAAAATAAGCTAAAAGATAGTGAGATTGTGAGGGAATTTGGCATAAAACACCAAATTTTTAGTAAACACATACTCCGTCTATAATCTTCTAGGTAAAATGTTTAGAACTTAGATTTGTTCTATATATGTGTTCTGTATCTACAAAAATCCCAATTGGTTCACATTCGAGAATGAAAAAACATGAGCTTATTTTCAAATACATAAATTTGTGAAGAGGGGAAAAAGTAACGAAGGTAAAATTTTATTAGGATCACACCAAATTTTGGTAAACTTGTGGAAATCTAGTAGAAGAATAAACTTATCATGCTCTTTAGTTAGAAACCAAGGAAATAGGCATCTCAATGTGAAGAATGGTTTCCTACAAGTTCTTTATGCCTTCACTATGTGTGCAACAATAATAGCTACAAAGATCATTGAGAAGATGGGAGGCTTTGAGCTAGCTAAGTCAATTTCATCACCAAGTAGGCTGAATTCATTGACAAATGTCAACAAGTAGGCAACATTGATGTCGAGGAAGTTTACTAAGTTTCGACATCGACAGGCATAGACATATGTAACATTGGGGATATATCGCCAGATGTTGAGAATGTTTAGTACCATGGCTATATCTCCTTCCGGCTCTGTGTAGGGAAGGATGACTACTTTCCACATGTCATAACTCATTCCTTGCAAGTAGAACTACATCTGTCGCTTCCAATAAAGGAAGTTTGTGCGGTCAAAGATTGGAGGCCTCCTAGAGAATCCATCCTTCAAGTTTAGAGAACCTAAGAGGTTGCCGCCCATCTTATCGTCTCGTGGGAGATCTTGTCAGAGAATAATGCGATTCTGATACCACTTATTGGATCAAAGGGCTCTAGAGGGAGGTGAATAGAGGTAAAAAGCACTTAAATAAAATCCGTTAAACCTTCAAGTTACTTCAAGAAGTAGGATTGTGAATATGAAATTTGATGTGCAACTAAGCATACATAGCAAGTATGAGAGAGATTGAACAAGCACAAGAACAAGCTATGGAGTGGTTCAAATCTCCAAACTAGGAGAGAGTTAGTCCACTACCTAGAGAGGTCAAGCCCTAAGATTTTGCAACCATTGCATACTTAGGCCCTGTTTGGTAGGGTGTGGTTAGTTTTCTTAATAGACAAATGATTAGAATTCCAAAAATAATTGTATTTGGTTGGGTGTAATGGAGTGAAGTTGGGTGAATTCGTTTTCCATATATCTTTGTCTGGGTAGGCAAAAATGTAAAATTTGTACTGCCCCCTTTTAGGGCACGGTACAAAGAGGTTGCCTCTCTGATTTTTTCTCGCGTAAGATTACTACAGCTCTTTAATGCTATGCATCCTGCACCAAAGCCATGTATGGTCATCAGGTCATGCTGCCACCCAACCCGCCATGCAAATTTACATCTTGGCGTGCATCCTGGGGTCATACATGCAGTCACGCTAATCAACCTTCCGTAATGCCACAACATGCATGGAGTGTAACCAAACACATGCAGACAACCTTGTTGAGTTTAATTTCATTCAACCAAATAAAATCTGTGTGGGTGGAACTCTTATATTTGGAAAAAATGGATTTTTAATTCTCTATTTGCACTCTGATTACACCCTACCAAATAGGGCCTTATATTCAATTATAAGACATACACTAAGACATACCTTTTATAGGGAAAGGATACCTAGCCTTCCTTTTTAAGGACCAAAAGGATCCAATAAACCATACAAGGTCTTACCTATCCTTGAGGTAGAGTCTTCAACCTCTACAAGGGCTTACCCACTCTTACAAGCAGCTGGACACCTTTGCCAATGAGATCCCCATAGTTGAGGATGTCCACTAGCCACTAGAAGCACTTAAGAATGATTTCTAGTCATTTGGGGTGTTGCAATAGATCTATTTTTGATGTTTGCAACATTCCAACAGCTAGATCCACTTTTTCTACACTCTCTATATAGTACAGTTCGTCGAGTTTCCATAAAGGTAACTCGACGAATAACACTATCCGACAAGGAATATTTGAAGCATCGATTGAGTTTATCCTGGATGAAACTCGACCGATGGCTTAATTTTTTTTGGCAACACATGGTGTCAGTCGAGTTTATTCTAAGGAATACTTGGCTGAACTTGGACATTTGCCAACACCCATCCTACGGGTCAATTGAATTTCTGGGAAGGAAACTCGATCGATCATACAACCTGTGATGTATTTTAGAAAACATCACGAAAGTGATCAAATGTTCAAATTAAGTGCTCCCGATTTTTTTTGATCTTAGTTACAAGTCATAGCATCAATCAATATGATTACAAAATTGTCCTAAGTCATTTATGGCTATTTCACCTATAGTGCATTTGCATTGCTTTTGACTTGAACTAGATCAAGCTAGGGCTTGATTAAATTGATCTTTTTCATGTACCTAATACTTAAAATAAGTCTCAAATAGACATATTATATACATATGAATGGAATGGTTAAGTCATCATCAAAATATCAATAATGTATAACACTTAGGTCAACATAGATATCTACCCAAACTCAATAGGAATGGTCCCACTCCACTCATATAGTTGGATTTTCATCAAGTATATATTGCAGTTACATACACCACCATCAATGGCTATGCAATCTATTAAGAAAATATATTCAACTTAATCACTTCAGATTATTGTTTACATCATAAGAATTAGATGCATATATTACAATACATTTAGTCGTTCTGTAACTTATTTTTTTCCAATGAACCTTCTTCCCGAGATATTCATTCATGAAGGTTGACTTTTGGTATGGGCATAATCCCATTCTCCTCAATGTGTTGCTCACTAGTCTTTGACTTAATGACTTTGTCAAAGGATCGACCAAGTTCAACTTTGATTTTATATAATCTATCGAGATTATGCTATCACAAATAAGCTACCTCATAATATTATGACATAGACGAATATGTCTACTCTATCCATTATAAACTTTGTTTTTAGCTCTTGCTATGGCAGCTTGATTATCAAAGTGTATAAACACTGGTGGATATGTTTTCTCCTAAATGGGAAGATCCATTAGAACATGTTTCAACCATTCGACTTCTGTTCAAGCCTTTGTCTAAGGCAATAAACTCAGATTCCATAGGGGAATGAGCTATGCAACTTTTCTTGGTGGATTTACAAGACACAAAACCTCCACCTATGATGAAGATGTAGCCACTTGTAGATTTCAATTCATCTAAATCAAAAATCCAATTGGCATCACAAAATCCTTCTAGCACAATTGAAGATACACAAAAAATCAATTCATGATTAATTGTGGTTTTAGGTATCCTAAAACCCTATGTAGAGCATCCCAATGATCCTTGTTAGGATTTTGAGTGTATCTACTTAATCTCCCCACTACATATGCTAGATCTGGATGAGTATAGTTCATTAAGTACATCATGCTTCCAATTACATGTGCATATTTGACTTGTTGAACATGAGTACTTTTATTTTGCTCAAGATTACAATTAGAATTAAAAGCTATACTAATTGGATTATAATCAAACATTAAAAATCTTTTGAGGATTTTTTTTCAATATATTGTTCTTGAGAGAGTATGATGCAATCATCACTTTTAAGAAGTTTAATTCCCAACGATACAATGACTTAATTAAATTTATATGGAACCCACACGATACAATGACTTAATTAAATTTCTCATGCCAATGTTTAGGTGCTTATTTCAAGCCATAGAGATATTTGATTAGTCTGTGTACCACATGTTCTTTTCCTAGAACAATATAACCTTCTGGTTGATATATATACATCTTCATCTAAATCTCCATTCAAGAAAGCAGTTTTGACATCCATTTGATGTATAGTTATTTTCTTAATAGACTCCAAAGCAATTAAAATATTGATTAAAGAGATATACTAGTTACAGGAGAAAAAGTATCAAAATAGTCAATATCCTTTTGTTGTTTATATCCTTTAGCAATTAATTGGGCTTTGTATTCATCTACAGTTGCTATAATTTTAATTTTAATTTAGATATTCATATATATCCTATAAGTTTGATACCTGGTGGAAGATCCACTAATTCCCATGTGTGATTATATAATATAGATTCAATCTCACTATTAATTTCTTCCTTCCATAACGATGAATCAGATGAATTAATAGCATCATTATAAGATAGAGGGTCATTTTCTACAATAAAGGAATATAAGTCACACCAAGATTCTTTCCTTTTTTATTCTAGTGGATCTTCTAGGTTCTACATCATCAGGTTCTAAAATATCATTAGTATTGTATGTACTTGGGACATTCTCTAAAAAAATCATTTGAAGGATTAGGTCAATTTTTCAAAGGACTTTTCATAGGAAAATTATGGTAAAAAAATTTAGTATTTTAAAATTCAACAATCGTATTAGGTTCTACAACATTGCTGTTACTTTTAAGAATTGAGAATCTATGTACCATACTATTTTGAGCATAACCTACAAAAACACCATCTAGAATTCTAGATCCCAATTTTATTTTCTTAGGTTCACTTAATAAAACCTTAGCTAAACAACCCCACACTTTGAGATATTTCAAATTAGGAGGATATTGTTTTCTGTCATATGGAGTCTTATTCGTCTTCCTACTAGGAATACAATTTTGAAGAAAATAGGATGATAAAATCACTTCCCCCACAAGTTGTTGGGTGCTCTTGAATTAATAAAAACAAAATTCATCATCTCTTTTAGAGTTCTATTTTTACGTTCAACAATCTCATTTGATTGGGGCCAATATGGAGGAGTGTATTCCTGTATAATACCATGACTTATAAAAAAAATATTAAAAGGAGAGAAACCATATTCACCACCTCTATCTGAGCGAAGTCGTTTTATTTTTTTATTAAGTTGATTTTTCACTTCTGTTTTATATTTAAAAAAAATCTCAAAAGCTTTATATTTTGAATGTAATAAATATAACTTTGTATGGCGTGAGAAATCAGATACAAAAATGATATAGAATCTTTTTCCACCTCTATACAAATTTCTTTCTAAATCTCTAAGATCTGTGTGTACTAAATCTAGTAAGTTGGAATCTCTATGTAAGATTTGAGGATAGTTTCTTTGTAGATTTTGTTTCAGCACATACTTGACATTTGTTGTTTAAATAAAAAATACCAAGTATATCTTTTAGCAAACCTAAAGATTTCATGTGTTGTACATATCTAAAGTTAACATGTCCAAGTCTATTATACCACATATCAAAAGAGTCAACAATATAAGCAGAAGAGGAAATATTGTTAGCAGAAGAGTTTGGTACATTCAGTAGAAAAATGCCATTTGAACAATACCCCATACCCAGGTAGTCTACTGACTTAGAAAGAATAACCTTGTTTGATTGAAAAGACACCTTGACCCCAAACTGAACCAGTTGAAAAACGGATATCAAATTGACCCTAATGTCTAGAACATACAACACATCTTTGATCAGCAAGATTTTTCCATAAGTCATCTTGATCATGACGTTGTCCTTTCCGGTCATAGGAGAAGTATTTGAGTTGCTCATGATAACCCAATGTTCATCCCCTCCTACTTCTGAGTAGGTCATGAAGGCATCTCTATTGCCACTAGTGTGGTGACTAGCCTCATAGTTGATGATCCATTCATGATGCTAAAATGATCGCATACTGACCAGGCTGATGAATGTCACAAATACATTCTCTGTTACAAGGTTTTTTGTTGGTTCCTTAGAATCCTGGACCATTTGCTTCTTCTTATGCCTGCATTTAGGAGAGGTGTGACCATATTTACCACAAACATAACAAAAAAATTCTTGCTCTTAGTGTCTTTGTTGCCTTTATTTTTATTTTTTATTTTCTTTCCCTTTCTTATTCTTCGAGTTATTTTTAGACTGATTAGAAGAGCTATCATTTTGATTAACCTCATTGTTAATAAAGTTTGCAGTAACGACAAGTCTTTATTCAAATCAGATTTTTCTCTAGTATGATTTTGATCTTCAACAGGGATATGTATTATTACATCATCCAATGACATTGTCTTTATTTTGTACTTTAAATTGTTCTTGTAATATTTCTAAGAATTAGGTAATTTTTCAATTAAAGATCCAACAGTGAAAGACTCGGGAAGATCGGTTTTTTTAAAAAAATTTCAAATCATCTAGTAAATATGAAAATAATGAATTTGAGTTGTTATTTTTTTATCTTCATTCATATGAAAATTAGAAAATTCGCAATAGTATTTTTTTGGTAGAAGCCTCTTCCAGGATATATTTCTTGTTTAGACTTTTCCAAATTTGAGATGCAATTTTCATTGAAAAGTATGCATCAAACAACTGATTAAAAATAGTGCTTGAAATCATATGACGGAAAATCCGATTAACCTTTTCCCGCTCGACAAAATCATTTTCTAGTTTGGGTTTAGATAGAGCAAAGACTACGTTAGAAACTTCTAAAATAATGTATACTTTTTCTTACCATCTAGGAGAGTGCGACCCATTAAAAGGTTCAATCTAAGTAACATCAGACAAAGGAGTCGTTGACAAAGTCAAAATCGTGACAATTAATCTGATTATTGGAGGATGTCGTCACAGGAGTAAAATACATTTTAAATCCTTCCATATTAGTACCCATCAGAAAAAAAAATACTCTTAACATTGTTGTTCCGATGGATATAAATAGGAGAATTGTAAATAAGAAATGATACCAGGTCGTTGAGGCGTGCAAGTATGTGCTGCCCTTAAGAGTACTTCCGCCTTACTCGTTGACGAACGAGGGTACAACATTAGATGCGACAATTACTCTCTCTGGATACAACAATGTTGGAGCGGCGAGGCGGGCGCTCGTAAATCGCAGTCTTCAACGGACAATAATTGATTGTTCTTCCAGTGATCACACAGACAGTGTCCGCGGCAACGACAAAAACGCGGAAGGAAATGAGCGAGAGAGAGTTTCATTTTTCTTGTATAATTGACAATGTTTTTATTTTATAGAAGAGTTATGACATCACTTTCCAAACGAAAAGATACGAGCGGTTGAGTTTTTAAAGTTAAAACCGTCACATGGATCAAGTGACAAAACCGAGCTGGGACTGCGCCCACACAAGGGGCTCACTCCGGGAGGCCGGATTTGTACCCCCTTGTGCGGCGTGTGCCGACGTGTCCCATTAAAGAGCTTCAGGATCAGACCAGCTAAATCCATTTGAGCTGCCCCACCATGCGCGTGCATAGCCCATACTCCATTTGATTCCTCAAATATCCTACGGATAAGAATCATATATAAAGAGGAGGGAAGTTTAAGAATTTCCTAATATGAGAGTGAAGCTGATGCCTTTTGATTTGAAATACAATAAAAAACACAAGAGATAAGACTAAGAAGTTTTTTAGTTTGTTGTTCTTGGTCGTCGACTCTTGAAGGAGTCGTCACCATCATGGTGAATGGTAATATGCCATCGGAAAAATGCAATACGAACCAGAGTTAGCCAATATGATTGGGCCATATCTACGTGTAGTAAGAGTTGGGAACAACTAGTGACAACTGTTAATCGACTTATTCCACATTCAGAAAGTATTTTGATTAGAGGATGACGGAAAGCAAAAACAACTTTTGGTCTCCGGGGATGATGAGGACCAGCCCGAAGACAACGACTTCAGTCCAAGAAGCTGGGGCACGGTCTGGGTTGCTCTACTCCGGGTACTGAGGTTCCGACCCCGTCCCCTCCACCGCGAGGGCCGAGTCGATCCTCTGGGTTGTTGGATTCCACTGCCATTCTCGTCGTTGACTAACTGGAACGACTCCTCATGGATCTCCAAGCTTAAGTGAAGGATACACAGTTTGTGTTTGAGGCCGGGACAGTACTCTGGGACGGAAGATGTACCCTGCGACTCCGCTCTATTTTGTCGACCACTTCGTCAAGAGGAAGGCGTCTTCGTTGACCGGGTACCTCACTAGAAGTTGCAGCCACGGTGCCAGCGGCTCTCCTTCTCCGTCTTGTTACAGATTTGAGATGGGTTGGTTTCTGGCATCAGTTAGCAAGTAATAAAAGAAAAAAACTTCTCAAAAGTCGTCCATGTAGCCATGACAGGTGGTTTCATCCTTCAGGACACAAGTCCAATGAGAATCATGACTTTGGGAGAGTAGGCTTGACGTTGATTGCCGTGTCATAAACATTTCCCATTTTTCGGGCGGAGGGGAGGGCTGTGTTTTCCTGGGGCACAGCTTAAACTACAGGAGAAGTGGTCGGCCAAGTACATCTTCTGCTGGTATCGTGTGTACCTATTGGTACGGAGCATATATATATATCTATATTATTATAAAACGAATGCATGTTTACAATTATTTTATATTTCTTCAGCATTTTTGAAATGCTGCAATATCCTTGACTCTTTCACTTCTCACATTTTCAATTTTTTTTCATTTTTAAAAAAAAATAGACCAGCTGCACGGTATCTCAACTGTTCCAAATCACGTTCACCCATCTTTTTTTTGCTGAAATACACCTTCATGATGCCCACAAGCAGCAAATTAGACTCCCATGCTATCATTATTCCGCCGGGTGACTCATGATTTGTAAGCCAATTAACCATTTGCCAAATTCGTTGCTCGGTTTTATGTTTTCCGCTTTTGTTTCCAACTTTCTGCGAGATCACTCGCCCTTACCATAATGGCTTACTAAATATCCAATATGAAAATCTCATTTTGTCTCTCCTTATAGAACTACTTTTCCATGTCACATTTTCCATCTCCGTTCTCCAATAACCCCACGATAACTAAACCCTCTACCTTCACTCTTCCTTAATAATGTAACCTATCCTCGCTTTTGAAGCCACGCAGATTCAACAACTACCAAGCCGTTTTTTTGGCATGGGAAAGGATGAGCTCAAGTGATTTCAAACCCATTCACATCCCTTAAAACCTAAGACATGGAAGCGGTTATAGATAAACACGACTGAATACACCTTGTCTGCAACATTCTCCTATTGCGATATGCCATGTGCACGGGGATACCCCTACCAGCCCCATGTTGTTTCTTCAATTGTGATCTGCCTGGACGTAAACAACCAGGAATTCTCTCTGCGTGGATCTCCACCCCAACCGCTCAGTGCCATCTCCGCCACCCTACTACTGAGCACAAGCTCTGCCCCTATCTGTTGAGTAAGATCTCCACCTCCCAACCATTCTATCCTCTCCGGAGAGCCATCGTTCTTTGGCGATTCCAACCCTTGTTGTCAATTCTACCTTCTTCGAGTTGTTGGGCAAGGTCTTACTTGGACGATTCGTTGTTTGCGACATCCCCTCCCTAATTCTCTAGTTGTGGCACCTTCTGCTGTGGATCTCTTGGTTGCTTCTCTTGTGGAGACATCCTTCTCTGGTTGTAACGAAGAAGAGGTTTGAATTCAGGTGATCTACCCAACACAATTAGAGCCATGTCACCTACGACATTTCGTCTCTACCATCATTATCGTGTTGTTTGCCTCTCCTCGGTGCACAGTCAAGAACTATAAACTCAAAAGATACATATTTTTATGATTATACATTCCAAATTATCTGTATATGCTTAATGTTACATGGGTATTTGAGTATATAGCGGATTCTTCTTCCTTATGAAATCTCTTGTTCAAGAAAATTAAGTAGCTACCGTTGGTGTTGTTGCTTTAAACTCCATGTTTTAGTTTCAGTATGCCTTGCTTATGAACACCATTTTCTTTTGGTTGTTTATGTGAGTCTTGATGAACATAGGTATTTTTCCAAATTAATTTGTCATATGTGCACAACAATTGTTTGTGGGTGTTGCTTCACCCACTCTTTGTTTGATTTCACTCTAAGTAATTGTTCAATTACAACCATTTTTCTATGTATATCTTGGCCTCTTGAAACTTATATTAGAGATTCCAATGTCAATCGACAATTCTTGGAACTATGCCGCATATTGATGGTTGAAATATTGACTGCCATTTTCTTGTCTTAGTTGCACATTGCGTGAAAGTCGCCTAATTGAAACCGGCTTCCTATTGTCTCATTCCCAAGAAGAAAAATGTGCATCCATGACAACTTTCTTAGAGTAGTGTTAGAGCTTCCATAAATGACAATGACTTGTTCATTATAATTTACTTTGCAGTGTAGGTGTGAAATTTCTATTCCTACACTACACACATCATAATGATCTATATTGATGATGGCATATGTATGATGATATATGGAAGATCTATTGGGTATATAATTTTTATGGCCTCTTTAGTGTTTGTGATCACTAATAAATAGTTGCCATATATTATTAGGCTTTCAAGTGAAATCTTGTAGATGTATATTTTTGGATACTTATCCCAAAGTATATGTGTATTTTGTATTTAGCATTTTTTAGACTATAAATCAACATTGTGAATAGGGGTGTAAATAGTGCGGGTACGGTGTGGGTATGGTGCGGGCATGATCATACCCAGAAACATACCCATTTGATTTTAGTGGGTACGGGTACAAGCACAGGTACGGGTCTAGACCAACATTACTTAAAATCAAACCCGCACAGTACCCGGACCCCCATACCTTGCGGGTATACAGTGCGGGTTTACGGGTATACGCTTCTGTGCTCATTTGACTGTTAGATGTCAGGTTATATGCATAAGCAGTACCGCTAGTGCCTCTCAACATTTGTAGATAACACAAAAATTGTTCTATCAAATTATAAAGAGAGACAAAACCATCATCATTGTTCATTATTCAACTGCAATCATAAATAATTCGTAGTTCATTGTTCATCAGTAAATGATGTTTGTTTACTGCAAAACTAGTTATTAGTTTGTTTTGATATTGGACATAAACCCGCAATAGTTAAATCGTGATACAGTGACAAACGAAGGCCAACACCACGACAATGATTCAATTTAGAAGAACAGCAATACAGATATACGACAACCAATAGAATAACAAAAGAAAAAGATGGACAGTGGGAGGAGGTAACATAATTGGTACTCAGTAACAAAATCAATGAAAACGACATGGGGAGTACATGACTAACCTTTATAAAATAAGGGCTAATTTGGTAGGAAGTAGTCGGAGGAAATTAAGTGACCTGAAAAGTAAGTTGTTTAAAAAATGTGTTTTAAGATTCAAGTAACAGATTTTGGTACAGTGCAGCTTGAACTCGTTGGTTTTGTACGCCATCATTTGATACGGTGTTGTTGATCTCTCGAAAAGGTAAAATACAGTGTTAGATATGAATAGTTGCGGTCGGGACAGCTGCTGCCAGCCTAGACTGTACCGGACTGCACCCTTTTTGGGTGTGGTACCAACTCCAATATTTTAGGCCTAAAGAGATACCTCCGGTGAGTTGGAACACAATGTTTTTATTTTCTCACTTATCAACCAAAAAAAAATCAGGTCCTAATTCCAAGAGTTTAAAAGTACTGAACTGATCTTACACTCTACCAAACAGGGCCTAAATATGAACAAGCCGCCTGGAGTTGTGGGAGGAATGGAAGCTTCGTTATGCAGCTGCCAGTGAGATTTTGCTTCTAGATCAAGAAGTTGGGTTGGGCACTGCCACCAACAAGACCTAACCTTTTAGAGCAGCCTGCGGGACTGGGACATTTGGAAGCCACCATGGTCAGAATTGGAAAGTCGCATGAATTGACCCCTTGACAATGTTTGAACGGGGATCTGGAGTCAGTGGTGCCCGTAGGTGGCGGATCCGTGAGTCGTGGAGCGTGGAATCAAAGACGACTAAATTTGGCTGACAGGCAGAGCAGCTGGTGTAGGACGCTGCTATTTACCTAGACATGACAGCAGCATCTGGGCGGGGATCCAGAGATGAGGGTCTCTAGGGGATAGGAGTCACCGAGTCAGAGGTCATGACTCGTTGGTAACAAGTTTCTCATTTGTTAGGTTTAAGTCTTGATATTAGATGCTTATAGGAAGAGTTTTAGGCCGTTGGATTAGAAGTGATGTAAGAATTTAGAATATATGTATATATGTATATATATATTTATTAGTTATTAATATAGTAATGCGGTTCTACGGGTCTAATGGGTACGGTTACAGTTGTACTCATTAGTAGACATGCTTAAATACGGGTCAATACGGGTCCACAGTTATATGGTTCTACAGGTCTGCAGATACAAAAAGTTGGACCTATGACGGTTTTAACATGGTCTAGATTTGCGGGTATGGCGGTATACCCGGACCCTTTTACAGTCCTATCACCTAGCCACCCGTAGGGTGAAGCTGTGCTATTGAGACCCGAAGCAGGACCCCTAGAAGAAGATATACAAATCATGTAGTTTTGAAGGCATCTACGGAAATAGATGAGGGGATGGGGCTGTTGGGCTTCTTCCCCTATCTCTAGGAAACAACTACCAACGTTGAATGCACATTGTGTTTTGGTAAACGAATTCC
This sequence comes from Alisma plantago-aquatica, assembly GCA_963693085.1. Taxonomy (NCBI): domain Eukaryota; kingdom Viridiplantae; phylum Streptophyta; class Magnoliopsida; order Alismatales; family Alismataceae; genus Alisma; species Alisma plantago-aquatica. The sequence continues at coordinate 880,294,707 of OY856411.1, forward strand.
ACATTTTCTCAATTTTGGGTTGTTACTTATTTAACATCTTGCTCTCCATATTTGTTGTTGGGTTTGTTGTTAGTTGGCACTGCTACTACTCAGATGTAGATTGCACTAGGAGGGAGGGGTGTCGTCATATTCACTTTGGTTGTGCTACCTCCTAAACTTTGTGGTTGTTGTCTATCTTTTAACGACTAAACGTGTTGTGCTGAGGCCAAGCTGTTGCAAATACTATTGCGAGAGGGAAGTCCGATGTAGAGTTGAATACGACAAGGTGAAGGAAAAGGAAGATGAAAAATATGCACATCATAAGATACAGGCGGAGAGTGAAAGTTTCCTTTTTGGTCAGGTTTCAAACCACATTGCTTCATTCTCAATGGATGTTAGCTAATACTATGTTATCATTGCCTGACTGTAACTTAGCAGTTATCATGCAGCCTCTTAAAATCTAATTCATTATTCTTTGTTCTAGTGTGTAGAGGAGGCCACAAGTCTACTCGATCATCTGCAGTTTTTTAGAATTTTACTACAATCATTCGCTCCATCATTCATTTATACATTTAGTAAGTACCTTTGCATAATTAAATTGTTACATACCTTCAAAAAAAAAAAATGTTACATAATTTGGCTACGTCTTTTTGTGTGTACATCTCAATTTAACTGTTTCTTCAACTCAACTCTCTAGCCACATCTGCAAGCTCTTGAACACTGGATAACTCACCGCTCACTATCTCTTTCCACTGCTAATTTAATCCTTAAGGATTCCACCATTACCTCCTCACCTTCCGGTGTTTCAATTTCATTTTCATACATGTGTGATCGCCGCTTTCATCTCTTCATGTGCCTTGTTTAGTAATGACTCTCTCGCTCTCTCTTTTCAGACCTTTCTTCATTTTATATGTTTTTCTCTTACCTTTGCATTAGCTCTCATTAGTTAGCTAAACTTCTCTATGTTATTTTTTATATATAATCTTTAAAGGGATATCTTACAAAAACGTCTTTGTAGAAGCGCGGACAACAAATTGGACTGTCAATCTTTTCTGGATGGTGAAGTTAATAGATCTAAAAAATAAAGTTATTAGAAGTAGATGTTGGGAACATAAGGTCCCTATTGGTTACGTGTTGGTGACGTCGAAGAAGAGAGGTCGCATAATCAGGTAACACTCTCTTAATTGTTACAGTAACACACCGATTCCTATCTCTCAACTTTAGTGTTAACCACCTAGCCACAATTATTTTCATAATTGACTCCATAATCTAATAATTAATTTGCAAAAAACTATCTTCACGTTATTCTTTCTGTTACTGATTAGTTAGCTCTTCCCCATTAATAACATTCATGAGTATGCGATAACTCCCCATTCTTAGGCTCTCTCCACAATTGACTCAATCCTTAATGACTCCACAATTCTCTCCCCCACCCTCCAACTACCGTTTCATTCCTCATTCATCAGTCACTTGGTTGTCACTCCTATCTCTTCGTGTATTCTTGCCTTCTGTAGCATGAGTTACAAGACAATTTTCTCTAACAATGTTGAAGTAGGACGAAATATGTATAGGAGCATGAGTGCTTATTTGTGGTAGGAAAATGCTAAAAACGGGTTAATTGTTAAGATAGTAGGCCTGTGTTTTATTTTATCTCATTGCAGAGTAATATGTATCCTTGCATCAACAAACGTAATGGATAAGTGAGTATCTCTCCTTTTCTTATATATGCCTAGCACTAATGTGATTCATGAAAATTTTAGTCCTTATGTGTGATATATAATGCAACACATGTGTATAGTGTATTTCACATCTTTAAAATTTATGTCTCTATTGCATCCATGTCTGGTTTCCTCTAAAGTTTCTTATGCTTTACGTTTTATAACATCATCAATTATGTTTTAATAAAAAGTTAACAAAGGCAACTGTATATAAAGAAATTACGACTTTAATTTATCTTTCTGAAGTGACTAATGAACTAAGATCATTTTACTCATATTTCTTTTGAGTTATTAGATTATTGTCCATAATGAATACACTAGTACAGAGATGGTGTAAATCATTATTGTAAGGGCACATTTGGTTCGTGAGGAAGGACTAGAGCGGGGTGAAGAGATGGAATGGGCAGGTATAGTTGGCAGATAGGATACCAAGAATCTCATCTCACGTTTGGATGCTATAGGATACTCCAATAGGACCGAATTGAGAAATTGTCGATCAGTAAATTAATTGTGCCTAAACTCCCCCGTTGCGGCAGATGACGGACTATGTGCACAGCCGTCACAATACAAAAGGGGACAGTAGCGTACAAACGATAGTGGATGCGACATCCATAAAGAAAAAGAGAAGAAAATGGTGTACTATTTCATTGCCTTGGTGGAAGAAGAAATAGCATCAGCGACCATCATCCCAACAATGAGAGAAAGAGCAAAAATTGATTCGAAGAGCACTAACTTTTATAGTAATTGGGCAAAAGTCAGTGGCATCATCGTCCCATGATCAACGCTGCAACAATTATCCTCGTTCATAGATGGTTGTTATCAGGCCCGAGAGCCGTCACGGGCAAAAGGAAATCAGCAGAAATGGTGTCATGAACGAGCCGAGCTCCCGTAGATGTGAAGATGCTAGAAGGGGCACTGCCGGAAGACCCTGTACTTGATGGAGGCAGAGATACCGTGGATGAGGAAGACGACAGACACCACGAGACAGAAACCATGGACGAAGAAGACGGCAGAGAATGCGAAAAATGGGCATCAAGAGATGGAGTGATGGCATTGCACAAGAGTCGGGGGAACCTGTTATGGGTTGTTGAGGATATATCCCACTCAATACCTAGGGGGGTCCATAACTGAAGAATCCCAGCCGCTTGGGATTCATTTATTGATCAATTTACCATCCGACTATGAATTTTGTGTAACCAAACATATGATTGGGTTGAGAATAGGATTTAGAGTCCCTTCCCTTGTTATGTACCTTGAACCAAATGTGCCCTAAGGAGTTGATGTGGCATTCACGTGCTATACATGACAAACTATTTATCTTACCACAGTGTTCCTCATTGCACTAGCCATTGATCTCACTAAATGATTCTTGGAAAATGTTATAGTAACAAAAGTAGTATTTTCTCATATTGATGAAAAATCCAACACCGTCATCTTCCTAGCAACCACACCATCTCTCTTGAAATCTGATGATGTCAGAAAGTCAGAATTGAATGATTCATTTTTTACATTTCTCTAACTACACATCATAATCTTCTCTACCATTTTGACTCAACAATAGATAAATTTAAGAGAGAGTGACTTTGTTGTGGCATCTGACTCATAAAACGAGATTAACTAATGCGGAAACGAATGTTAACAACGGAATTACAGAAAATCACTAAAAATTTAAAACTTTTCACAAAGAGATCTATAAACTGAAAACTCTTTCATAAAGAACCAAAGTAGCTTATTTACATTCCGGTTCATCAGTACATCTCTTGTATCATTCTTTCTCGAGAGTTACAAACATCAACTGTCCAGTTAACTGGACATAGGCAGGATAAAAATCTCGAGGCATCAAGACAAAAATCTCAGATCAATATTAAACTAATTACTGACTCCTAGGACCTGAGAGTATAGAGACGACACATAGGACTCTCTATTTACAGGACTTGTCAGCCAGTGTTTCCACCTGAGAAAATCACTTCTGTCCTTGATGTTGTTGCTGCTGCTGTCCTTCACCCGCTGTAGGGTTTCTACCTCTTCTTTAGCGTCTATCTAAAAAGTTAGATCCCACGGGGGTGAGAAAATTGAAAATTGCCCCAGCGAGAGATATAACTCTCCGCCAAAAATATTATTATTGCAGATATTAGAATAAAACTGAGCAGGAGGATTATAAATATTCAACAACAGCTAAGTCAATGTATAAACAGATTAGAGCAGTATTCTCTATTCAAGTACTTTCAGCTATATCCTGATGAAGCAACATGTCATTTATTCAATAAGGAATATGAAGAACATGTATAACATTTATCCAATTAAGACACACTAAACAATGTATCATCAACCATTGATTTTCGTATTTCAACCCTAAGAAAATATGCTACACGACTGATTACATTTTACAATTATATTTAATGCCCTGAGGAGATGAGGTATACCGCTCATACTCCAACCGACCATTGAGAAATCGAAATCGGTACCATACATAGGTCAATAGAAGAGCCGGATTTCCATGACCTCATCTTCCTCAGTCAGTGTGGGGACCAAATGCAGGATATCTAGTGCCTCTGCTAAATAGCTTTCCAGGGTATACTGGCAACTTCGCTATTAGAGTTACAGTGGCATGCTGTACTCTATTCGCAATCGAGAGACATTATATTTATCTCACATCGATTCGGCATTAACATCATCGGGAGATTAATGATATATCCATCCCGACATTCGGGAGATTAGTGGTACATCCATCCCGACATTTATAATGAAGGATTGAGAGATTTAATGATGACCTCACATCAATTCCTCCATTAGGGCGTAAGGATATTCACGCCCATAACCCCCACATACTCAAAAGTATGCCCTCCAGGAGTTCCCGTAGGAAAACCTATTTCACCATCACCAAACTATTGACGATGATGGATCTATGGTCAGGGCTCTACATGATACCATTTCACTTGATTAATTAAGTACATTACAATATTCTTTTAGCATCAAACATGTTTTCAAGCATGAAACATTATAACAAACTGCTACAAAGAATGAGTACTATTTCTATCAAGTTCTTTTTAAAGCTTTATTAAACATTGAGATCTCAATCCCTTATCACATCAGGGGTATTCTCATCCCTTATCATCTCATCATCATGATTATAAAATATGGGTGTTCAAACCCTTGGATCATCAAAACACTTGTTACCACTATATCAGGTAACTTAATGCCTTCAGGTCAACTGACCAATGTAAACATAATAATTGCAATGTAGGTATTTCACATGGCTCTTAAAGTCCATTAGTATCCCTTGTTACCTTTCACTAAGCAACACAACATATCATGGCTTGCAAGGCCCATAAAGCAATTTCAATAGTAAAGCATCATCGCTCATACCTGGCTATTACCAATATCTCATGAAACCTGCATAATTAATGCACATGATAACAATTATATCAATTACATATCAGCACTATGCATTGTAAGAGTAACATCACTATTTCCTTATTTGAGTTAGGATTCCCTAATTTATGTCAATTGGGAATACTTTATCTCATTACCCAGATTTGGGTTATGATCTATCATCATATTGCCCAAGATTAGGGTTTCATACATTATAACCCAAGATTAGGGTTCCACATATCTTTATCCTATATCAGTGTAGGATTTCATATCAAAGTGTCACATACCAATTCATAGCATTACTTTGAATTAGGTTTTACATCACCTTATTATAATTTCATTTTGACATCACCCTTATCTAGGGTTCCACATGACATCACCCTCACTTAGGGTTTCATATGGCTTCACCCTTGATTAGGGTTTCTCATAACATCATCCTCAATTAGGGTTTACTATCCACATCCAATCAAGGTTTATCATTAAAATACCCTGAATTAGGGTTACTCATGTCATTACCTTAAATTAGGGTCACACCATCACCATAGATTAGGGTTTCGCTTATCATTGCCGTCAATTAGGGTTAGGGCACATTAACCTTCTTAATTAGGGTTCATAATCTCTTACCAAGGAGCATACCCTAATTACACATTCATTCATGTTGAAACTGTTGAGACTTAACCACTACATGATTATTATTCATGTAGGAAGCCCTTCTCTCTCTCATCTTCTATAAGATGATACATACCTCAGACTTGATTAGATTAGGTCAATTAAATTTGAATGAAGAGTGGACACTAGGTATTGTGTCATTACTCCCATAATCATTAAAGATTAATCAATCATAAGGTACTAATCACCCTATCTTATTAAGGGTACAATTATTATAATCATTTTTGACTTACATTATGTAATGATCAATCAAACAATTGATCTTTAATCACCTTAAGTGTCCATACGGTTTTAGTTAATTTCTTCCCAAACGGTCTTGGTCACTTAGACCTCAAACGCTCTTGACCAACCAGACCTCAAACGGTCTTGCTTGAATGACCTTCAAACGGTCTAAGACCGTTTAGACCTTCAAACGGTCTAGGTCTAACGGTTTGAAACCGTTTAGAACTTTATGCTCAAAACTATTTAACCAAAACATTCATGAGATCGATTGGGCCTCAAATGGTTTGGGATCGTTTGGTCCCAAAAGGTCTTAAGACCGTTTGGTCCCAAACGGTCTTGAGACCGTTTGATCCAAACCTCCTCAAAACTGATTGGACCAAAAATGGTCTCAACCACTTACATTGATTAGGGTTTCCAAGATTGATTCCTTCATAGATTGAATCCATGTTACCATTCATCAATTGAACCTAACACCATACTTCAATTGGACTTAATGAATTATCCTTCAAGTGATTTAACCTTCAATTGATCATCTATTAGGGTTTTGAACCAAATTGGATTAGGGTTGAAATCGATGAACCTTCAATATTCGTCATTATGGAACTAGTTACTTTGAAATCATTAGACCACCAATCCAATTGGGCATGACCTGACCTTAAACGGTCTTGAGGTCATTTGGATGACCTCCAAATGGTCTTGAGACCATTTTCTTCTTCCATCATGAAAATTTTGTGAAATCAATTAGGGTTTAGTTCATTGGATTGATCCCCACAATAGCTATTAGTTGCATTTCAACTTGGTATCTTTGGATCTTCAACCACCCCATCATACTCAACCCTAGACCTCCAAAAGGTCTTGGCTTGAGACCATTTGGGTGATCTCCAAACGGTGTTGAGACCGTTTGGGTTAATCAACCCAAAGTTTTAAGTCAATCAATTACAAATTCAACACTTAACCCGATTAGGGTTTGTTACTTGGTGGACCTTCAATTGATGAACTTATTGAAATCAATCAATTAATTATAATGGATCATCAACCATCAATATTAGCACATAATCTCCAAACAGTCAACTGTGGTCAACTCTTCCAAATGGTTTGAAACCGTTTAGAATCCTAACGGTTTGATGAAACCGTTTAACCTCAAACGGTTTTGTTGAAACCGTTTGAACACTTTTGTTGAAAACAATTGGAATAGGATTTCTTTGGGAAAAGTGTCCAAGATGATGTCATCATCATCTTCCTTCGTTCATTCAAAAACTACTGCCGTTTTCAAGGAAATTACAACAATGAATCAAGGGAGTTCCAAATAGAACAAATCAATTAACAAATAATGGAGAATTGAATGCAATAACAACATTTAAGGGTTTAAGTTATATAACCCGCCTTCAAATCTGATTCCAAGCTTCAAGATCCACGTTCTCTAATGGTGGATGAGCTTTGACAATTGCGCAAGGTCCGTTCTCAAGCTTTTGGATGAAAGGATGGGCTAGAGTTGGAAATCGAGTGGAGAAAACAAGAAATCAAGCATTGATTTTCGGTTTTCACCATGAAACCAAGGTGAAAGAAGGTCAAGAACTTACCAACAGGTTGGGGGATCGTCTTTCTCCTGCTCCTAAGCTCTCTTGTGGTCGGCCAAAGCAAGAAGAGGAAGGAATTCCAAAAAAGAATCTATGTATGGGTGGAAAATGAGATATGTATAAGGAAATCCAAGGAAAGAGAAAATAAAATTAATTCCTTTAATTTCCAAAATTATTGTCACGGCTTCCCCTCAATTCCTTGGCCACGAAGCCATCTTCTTCCCCTTGGAAAACCTCTTCATTATCCAAGAAATAAAGGAACAGAAATTAAGCACCTTAATCATATTATACTAATATCCCATTTTAGTGGATATTACTTTTTATTAACTTAATGTGAGTGGAGTCTCCACTCACTCAAGATCTTTTCGTGCCTTTGCAAGGCAAAAGATCGTCCAACCATTTTGAAAATTCATCCCTCAACTTTTGGTTGAAGGGCTCTTCAATTAATGTATTTCTTTTTGCATTAAATTGAATTAAAGTTCCATTTATGCTTAAATCTTGATTATTTTAATATCAAGATTCTCTCTCCTCCAAATAAATTCAAATGAGGTGCCCCTCTCATTTTCTTTGCTCTACATGATGCCAAGAAACATGGGGGACCCTCTAGAAGTGCTATTTTGCATATTGAACCCTAGGTTTTGGGTAAATTACACATTACACCAAAACTAGGTTTTAATGCACAAATATTGCTCAGCAAGCTCTATCTTGGTGCTCAAGCTTGTGGAAGCCATACCACTGCATCATTCTCATTCTTATGATGCTTCAACATCTGAGGAACATTTTATCATGTACAATTTGCAAGTTAACCCCTCAACTTGGGTAATTTGCACATTAGTCCAAAACTAACAAAATAATGTTTCAACATTACTAAAAAAGGACTGAAATTGAAATATAAGTTCCTCTTGAGTCTTAATTACTTTTCAAGAAATAAGAGCAATCATATAATTACCTTTATTAAGCAAAACACATAGGGTTAAATCATAACCCAAGTCAGGGATGTTACAGTTATCCACCCCTTACAAGGATTTCGTCCCCGAAATCATTAACAAAAACATTAAGAGAAAAGAGTAGGGTATTTCCTCCTCATCTCTTCCTCTAGTTCCCATATAGCTTCTTCAATGCCACGGTGATTCCAGAGGACTTTTACAAGACAAATGTCTTTCCTTTTTAGCTTTTTAATTCTTCTGTCTAGGATTGTCATAGGTCCTTCAACATAAGATATATCATCATTTAGTTCTACCTCCATAGGTTGCAGAACTAGTTCTGTGTCAGGATGACATTTCCTCAACATGGAGATGTGGAACACTGGATGCAATCTATGCAACTCAGATGGTAACTCCAGCTTATAAGCTACCTCTCCAATCCGTTCAATGATTGGATAAGGCCCCATAAATCTAGGAGCTAACTTTCCTTTCCTTCCAAATCTAAGAACTCGTTTCCAAGGTGAGACCTTGAGATATACTCTATCTCCAACTTGAAACTCTTAGGGTCTATGACATTTATCGGCATAAGATTTCTGTCTATCCTGAGCATCTTTCAACTGTTGTTGTATGACTTTAATCTTCTCAGTTGTTTGCTGTACTAGCTCAGGACCCAAAAGTTGATATTCTCCAGTTTCATACCAACATAAGGGAGATCTACAACGTCTACCATATAAAGCTTCATATGGTGCCATATCAATATTGTGCTGATGGCTATTATTATAAGCAAATTCTATCAAGCTCAGATGTAGATCCCAACTTCCTACAAATTGAAGGACACATGCCCTAAGAAAGTCCCTCAAGGTATGTATAGTCCTTTCAGATTGTCCATCTGTCTGGGGATGAAAGGTTGTACTAAACCTTAATTGCGTGCCCAAAGCTTTATGGAGTCTCTCCCAAAAATGACTCATAAACTGGGGACCTCTATCAGAAACGATAGTAGCTGGAACCCCGTGCAAACGCACTATCTCATCTACATATAATTGTGCCAACCTTTCAGCAGTGTAGGTTGTTTTGACAGGTAAGAAATGTGCTGTCTTTGTCAACTTATCAACTATCACCCATATGGAATCATGACCTTTGGTTGTTCTGGGCAAACCAACCACAAAGTCCATGGTTGCATGATCCCATTTCCACTGTGGTATTGTAACATCCCTAACCTGGGTTATACTCTAACCCTAGGTGTTTTGATTAAGAAAGATGATTATATGCTTAATACTATCTTGTGAAAAGTAATTAGGGCTCATGAGGAGCTTATGTTTCAATTTTGGTCCTGTTTGGACAATGTTGAAGCAATGTTTGCTTATTTTGGACTAATGTGCAAATTACCCAAGTTGAGGGTTTTAAGTGCAAATTGTGCATGATAATATGTTCCTCATGAGTTGAAGCAACATGAGAGTGAAAATGATTCTGAGGTATGGCTTATGGAAGCCTGAATTCCAAGAAAGAGTTGATAAAGCAATGTTTGTGCATTAAAACCTAGTTTTGGAGTAATGTGCAATTTACCCAAAACCTAGGGTTCAATATGCAATTTACCACTTCTAAATGGTCCCTACTATTTCTTGGGATCATGTGGAGCAGATAAAATGAGAGGGGCGCCTCATTGGAATTAAGTTGGAGGAGAGAGAATCTTGATATTAAAATAATCAAGATTTAATCCTAATTGAAACCCTAATTCAATTTAGGGCAAAAAAATGAATGTATTAATTAAAGGGCCTTCAACCAAAATGTTATTGGTTGAGTTTGAATAAGGATAGACGTCCTTTTGCATAGATAAGGCACGAAAATATCTAAAGGAGGTGAAACTCCACTCACCTTATTATAAAGGAAAGTAATATCCACTCACATTATGGATATTACTATTATATGATTAAGGTGCTTAATTTGCTTTTCTTTTAATTTGAGGATAATGAAGGAGAATTAAAGGCAAAGGAAGGAACCTTCGTACACAAGGGAGTGAGGGGGTTTATGTGGCACCAATTTGAGAGTTGAGGGAAATTAAAAATGCTTTCTCTCTCCTCAATTTCCTTTATAAAAACTTCATTTCCAAATCAATTGAAAGGATTTTTCGGCCCTTTCTTCTTCCCTTGCTTTGGATGAGCTCAAGGGGACTTAGGAGCAATAGGAGGACGAACCCCAACCTGTTGGTAAGCATATTGACCCTCATTCATCTTGATTCCATGGTGGAAATCGAAAATAAATTATGCATTTTGTAACATCCCTGACCTGGGTTATGAACTAACCCTAGATGTTTTGCCTAAATATGTAATTAAATACTTGTGATTACCTTTTGGGCATGTAATTAAGTTCCTGAGGAATATACACTTTCAATTTTTTCCCTTTTTAAACAAGTTGTAGTATTGTTTTGTAATGCAGGGACCTATGTGCAAATTACCCAGTTAAAGGGGTTAACATACAAAATTACACAGGTTAAGACGTTCCTTTGATGATAAGACATCATATGAGTGAATATGATGAGGTATGATGGATTTCCCAAGCTTGGGCATCAGGATGCAGCTTGTGGAGCAATCCTTGTGCTTAAAACCCTAATTTTGGAGTAAAGTACAAATTACCCAAAATGTGGGGTGCAACTTGTAAAATACACCTTCTAGAATATCTTTTATGACTTTTGACATCATTTAGAGTAGGAATGATGAAAGGGGAACTTTAATTAAATAATTAGATAAGAAAAATGACCTTTGTAGTAAAATCGCCTAGTATGAGTAAGGAGACCCTTTATATATGTACCTTAGTTTGCATGTTGGTTTTCCTTACCCTTAGATCTTGAGATTTTTATGGGCTTTGCTTAAGTTATGATAGTTTGAACGTGCCTTAGAAGGAAGGTGGGACCTTGATGAGAAATCCATAAACTAGAGGTCATTATGGTGAAAACTAACCTAAGCTATATAAGCCTCTTCCTTTACAAAACCAAGTAAACGTATTCTCTTCTCTTCTTCACTTCTCATCTTGCTCAACCGACCAAGGCAGAGCTCTGGAACTCAAGGAGATGACCAACTTGATCTAAGGTGAGAAGAGACCATCTTCTAGCTCAGATTCATGGAGGAATTCCTTGTATAAGGTTGGTTTTATGGTTAACTCACTTAGGTTTTTTGTTCTAGCCGACTTTCCCCAACCTTTCCTTAGAGAATCATCTTTGGCCAACCTGTGGAGCTTAAGACGCCATTAAAGGCTTGAAGCTTGGAAGCTTGGAGCTCTAGAAACAATGTTTGAGGCAGGTTTTATAACTCTAAACCTCTTGCTTTCTTATACATATACTTGTTTTTGAATGTAGTAGTTAGTTCTTCTACTTCCCCATCTTTCCTTGCCTTCTTGCAAGCAAATCCACGAAGTAACCGACCTGTCCCAAGGTTGAATATGATGGGCGTGAATCCCTAGGTAACTTTACCAAACGACCTTGGACCATTTGGTCTAAACGGTTTGCAAACCGATTGAAATCAAACGGTCTCCAAGACCGTTTGGAAGGGTTGACCAAGTGAAGACCGTTTAGAGGTATGTTGTATACATGTTGAATTAATCAATTACAAAAATTCATGATCTAATTGCAAACCAATCATAAGTTGAAGGCACTTCAACCTTCAAAACCCTAATCGGGTTCAATTGGTGTTTCCAATGACCAATTTTGGTGAACTTTGGGTTGAAGGGCCCAAACGTTCTCAAGACCGTTTGGGGGTTCACTCAAACGGTCTCAAGATCGTTTGGTGACAACCCAAGACCGTTTGAAGGTCTAGGGTTAAGGTATTTTGATGAAATGAGGGTCCAATCACAATAGATTAATGAATTGAATAAAAGTATTGAATTTAGACCTAATTAGGGTTCAACCCTTATCCAATCGACTTAGATTTTGATCAAACTTTGGACAAACGGTCTCAAGACCGTTTGGAGGGTGTCCAAATGATCATAAGACCGTTTGGGCCAAGTTTGGGCCCAATTGGATGTCAATTGATGGGTTCAACCTCAATTAGAATCATGTTGATGAGCATTGATGGTTGACCGATTGCAAACCCTAATTGAGTTGGATTCAACCCTAATTGGCTTTCAATTGAGGGTCAATTTGGTGTCCAATTGATTAAGGCTAACCCTAATTGACTCAATTTATAATTGGTTATCAAGGGTATGGCCAATTGAAGGCTTCAACATAGAAAACCCCAATCGATTATAACCTTTGATACACCCTTGAGGTCCATGCGGTTTTGAGCCCATTTGGACCAAACGGTCTCAAGACCGTTTGGAATCAAACAATCTCAAGGTCGTTTGGTCCAATTGATCTCAAGATCGTTTCAACTCAAACGGTTTCAAGGTGATTTTGTTCAAACGGTTTGGAAGTCAACTCTGATCAAACGGTCAACAAGATCAAACGGTCTTGAAGGTGACCAAGTCCAAACGGTTTGAAAGTCAACCTAGCCAAACGGTCAACACATCTTTGGAGGTTGAAAGTGTGAAACCGTTTGGGGACTTTAGGGTTCTGATTGTTTAGTACTTTGAAGGTTTAAATAGTTCAATGGTGGTTCAATTCAAACCCTAATGATACCTAAAGACAATAAGGGGTTAAGTGATTAAAAGATTGAACCATGTGATGATTAATGGTGTTCATTACCAATGTGCCCTTGAAGGGTTCAAGTAGATGACACCTTTGTTTAATCAAACCCTAATGACATGATAGTGGTGACTTAGCTTATGTTAATCAATGAGGACTTGACCTAACTCTTGTAATAGTATGAAGGTACAACTCTTGAAATAAATTGTTTACTATTATTAGTTGAATTAACCATGCAGGTTCTTATATAAGGATGATCATATCCAGGTAAGGACTATGATACCATATTCATTGAAAGCATGTTATTAGCTTTATGAATAGTGATATATCCTCCTGCCTAGTAAGTGGCATCTTAAGAGATTGATAGGCTGTGAGAGCCATGAGTATCATCAAGGTCATGCTAATTAGATAACTTGTGATGAGATGATTAAGAAATGATAATTGATGTGAGCTAGACTTGTTACATTTAGTATTCTATTTTCATAGCTGCTATGCTAATGATTAATGTTTGAAAACATGAATGATGGTAAAAGAATACTGAAATGTACCTAACTAATCAAATATAATCATACCATGTAGAGCCCTGATCATAGATCCATCATTGTCAGAAGCTAAATGATGGTGAAACAGGTTTTCCTAAGGGAACTCCTGGATCGCATACTTTTGAGTATGTGGGGGAATATGGATGTGTATATCCTTACATCCTAGTGTATGAATTGATGTAGATGTATCTTAATCTATCAACCCTTCACTATATGTTTATACCGGGGTGATGTAACACTATTCTCCCGAGGAAATCCTTTATACCGCATCGATGAGAGATAAATAAGAAATCTTTCGATGACGAAGAGAGTACAGAATGCCACTGTGACTCTAATAGTGAAGTGCTAGAATACCCTGGTAAGCTATCTTAAGTAGAGACACGAGATGTCCTGCATGTTGATCCTCACACTGACTGAGGAAGATGAGGTCATAAGAATCTGACTCTTTTGATGACCTAGTATGATACCGATGCGACTGAATAGTGATCGGTTGGAGTATGAGTGGTATACCTCATCTCCACAGGGCATAATAATGTTTGCAAAACTTAATCAACCGCGTAGCATATCTGCTTAGATTGAACTATGAGAAACAATGGTTGGTGATACATTGTTTATATTGATGATCTGTGCAAGTATCTAGTATAGATGTTCTTCATATGGTTTAATGAAGTAACTATTTAAATATGAGATGCTTTGCTTATTATTAATCTGCTATTGATGTGTTAAGTAACCTTGCTTATGTTATTCCTTATATGCTATAACAAAGCTTCTGGCGGAGAGTTATAACTCTCGCTGGGACAATTATTCAGATTGTCTCACTCCGTAGGTTTCAACTTTTTAGGTGGACGTCGAGGACGGAGAAACCAATCCGAGGGTGAGAAGTATCAGGAGCAACAACACCAGGGGCAGCAGTGAGTCTCAGGTGGAGATCCTGGCTGTCCAGTCCTTTTGTTAGATAGTCTTATGTCATCTCTGTACTCTCAGGTCCTTGGAGTTTGTTGATCTAAGATTTTGATTTTAAATCTTGAGATTTTGTATCTTGTTGTATATAATCACTCAAGAAGTGATTTAACAGAGATGTAAACTGTTTACCTTGCTTTTATGAAAGAGGTTTCATTTTTCAAGATCTTGTCTCAAAAAGTTTTAATTTTTCACAATATTTTGTATTCTGACGCTAATCGCTTGCTTCCGCTGAGTTTATATCGTGGTTTATGAATCGAGTCGTCACAATTTAGTTGTAGCAGAGCTCTAGGTTCGCTGAGTCTACAGAGACATAGGACTTAGGATGTTGAGTCTATCCTTAGTGTTTCTTTCCTATCTAATAGAGTCATTTGCTCCTCAGGAGAAGAAGATATATATATATATATATATATAAGGATGGCAGAGCCACATGAGGAGTATGTGGCCGAGAGTAGCGTAGCTGCACCCCGAGGAGGTGCAAGAAACCCAGAAATAGAGCAACCTGTACCTGAGCCACCTCAGTTTGACCTAGCTGACATGGGTAACCCAGCTGTTCAGACTATGTTCGGGCAGTTTATGACTGCCATGACACATATCACCGACAGGATGCCTATGCCTGCACCTAGGGCACCTTCCCAACCTGAAGGACAAGGTATCGGTAGGACGTTCGAGCGACTTCGTCGTGTCAGAGCAACCGAATACTTTGGAACAGCTGATCCGACAGATGTCGACCTGTGGTTAATAGAGTTGGAGAAGGCCTTTAGAATCCTGAACATCCCAGAAGCTGAAAAGGTTAGACATGCAGTCTATCTTCTCAAGGGGAGTGCTGGTCACTGGTGGACCATGGAAGAGCAGAAGAGGCCAGGTGTGGAAGCTATGTGGGAAGTCTTCCGACGGGAATTTATTAATAGATATTTCCCTAAGACGTTCCTGGATGAGAAAATCTCTCAGTTCGAGAGGTTAAGGCAAGGTTTAATGAACATTAGTGAATACGAAGCTAAGTTCATGGAGTTGTTGCGGTTTTGTCCGCACATGGCTACTACAGATGAAGAAAGGATCAGAAGGTTCGAGAAGGGGTTGAATGCTGAGTTGACTACTCCCGTGTCTGCCCTAGAGAACCGAGAAAGGTTTGCTACCTTCGTTGAGTCAGTCCAAAGGTTAGAAAGGTCCATAGCAGAGAAGAGGCAAACCTATCAAAGGATGTATCCTCAGTTCCAGAGATCTTCATCTAGAGACTTCAAGAAGCCTAGGTTTTCTGCTCCTACACCACCACCACCTAGACCTAGTGCCCAGACTTAGTGGACACTGAGTAGAGGTAGAGGACGAAGCCTACCACTACAAGGGGCTCGCAGTTCTGCATCGATGTCAATCACAGGACCACCAAGACCACAACAACTGGAGAGAAGATGCTACATATGTGGAAAGGTGGGACATCTAATCAAAGACTGCAGAACTAGGCCTGTTAGTGTGACACAGCCACAAAGGCAGAGTCAGCAAGGATCCCAGAGGAGGCAGTTTCAAGGAGCAGCTAGAGGACGTGGACAAGCGTCTCAAGCTGGATCGTCAGCACCAACTCAACCTCAAGTGACAATAAGGTTCTATGCAATGAACCCACCTGATGCAGTGATCAATCCACGGGTTGTGGTAGGTCAGATGGAATTGTTATATTCTGATATGTCTACATCCTGTGTTGTATCTATTTTGATTGACCCGGGTGCTACACACTCCTTTATCACTCGAAGAATGATTCGTAACTGCAATATGACAGTCAGTCGTAGGGCAGATAGCTTGTTGCTTGAGACTCTGTTGAGGGGGTCTGTTGTGTTGCAGGAGGAATGTTCTCCTTGCATTCTCTTCTTTTCTGATCATCGCATTCAAGTGGATCTTATACCACTTGATATGCAAGGATTTGATATAATCCTTGGGATGGATACCTTGGAAAGGTATAGGGTTGTCTTGGATTGTGAATCCAAGCAAGCTGTGTTTGCTGATGAAAGCGACACATGGATCTTTCAAGGAGAGAGAAATATTCTACCCACCTGTCTTGTGTCAGCTATGGCTGCTGAGAAGCTAATGAGACAAGGATGTTATGCATTCTTGGCCCATGTAGTAGATACTACCATGGAGAGTCCCAACCCTGCTGAAGTTCCTGTAGTTAGGGAATTTGAAGATGTATTTCCTGAAGAACTTCCAGGTGTACCACCACCTCGGGAAATTGATTTTGAAATCAATTTGATCCCCGACACACAACCTATAGCACAAACACCGTATAGGATGGCGGCTGCTGAAATGGCAGAACTCAAGAAACAACTACAAGAGTTGCTTGAGAAGGGTTTCATCCGGCCGAGCACTTCACCTTGGGGTGCTTCGGTTTTGTTTATTAAAAAGAAAGATGGATCAATGCGGTTGTGCATCGATTACAGACAATTAAATAAAGTAACAATAAAAAATAAGTACCCTATGCCGAGGATTGATGATCTCTTCGACCAGTTGCGTGGTGCAACTGTCTTCTCAAAGATAGACCTGAGGTCGGGATATCATCAACTTCGTATTAAGGATAGTGACATATCCAAGTCTGCCTTTAGGACAAGGTATGGTCACTATGAATTCACAGTTATGTCGTTTGGACTAACTAATGCACCAGCTGCATTTATGGAACTCATGAATAGAATCTTCCGACCTTTCCTCGATCAGTGCATTGTTGTCTTCATAGATGACATTCTGATCTATAGTAGAGATGCTCAGCAGCACAAACGACATCTTCATCAGGCTCTAACTTTACTAAGAGAACATAAGCTATACGCTAAGTTTAGCAAGTGTGAGTTCTGGTTACCGGAAGTATCTTTCCTTGGACATGTGATATCTGCCTCGGGAATTCGTGTTGATCCTAAAAAGTTAGAATCTGTCCTACAATGGGAACAACCAAAGACACCGACGGAGATTCTTAGTTTCTTAGGGTTGGCTGGTTATTACCGAAGGTTCATTAAGAACTTCAGTTCCATAGCTTTACCCTTGAATAAGTTGACCCGGAAGGATGTTCCTTTTGCCTGGAGTGATAAGTGTCAGCAATCTTTTCAGTTGCTGAAGGAAAGGTTGACAAGTGCACCTGTACTTGTGCTACCTGAGCAAGGCAAAGGATACATAGTTTTCTGTGATGCCTCCAAGAATGGACTCGGATGTGTGTTGATGCAGGATAAGCAAGTAATTTCTTTTGCTTCCCGACAGCTTAGGAAACACGAGGAGAATTATCCGACAGACGATCTAGAGTTAGCTGCTGTGGTTCATGCATTGAAGATTTGGAGACATTATCTCTACGGAGAGACATTCCAGATTTTCACTGATCATAAGAACCTTAAGTATATCTTCTCCTAGCATGAACTTAACATGAGGCAATGTCGCTGGATGGAGTTAATCAAGGACTACGATTGTACAATTGATTACCATCCAGGGAAGGCCAATGTGGTTGCAGATGCCTTGAGTAGGAAATCAGCAACATCAACCATGGATAAAGCACAACTAAACTCTTTAGTATGCTCTAGGAGAAATATGCTTATCTCCTTAAGGCAAGACAATGTGTAGCTAAAAGTGTCGTTGTTAAATGGGTTGTTAGCTGAGATGCATATAAAACCTACCCTAAGAGAGTAGATTAAGGAGGCACAACATATTGATGCTGTAGTTCAGCAGATCAGATCAGAATATGGTGATGAGAAATGAAATGGTTTCTATGACTCAGACGATCAAGTAGCATGTTATCATGGGAGGATGATAGTACCAGATGGGGATAACTTGAGAAAGTTAGTCCTGGAAGAAGCTCATTCTTCGATGTATGCCATGCATCCAGGAAGCACCAAGATGTATCGAAACTTGAAAGATATGTACTGGTGGCCTGGGATGAAGAAGGATGTTGCAGAGTTTGTGATAAGGTGTCCTGTGTGTCAGCAAGTTAAGGATGAACACCAGAAGCCTGCAGGAACAATGCAACCTTTACCCATACCACAGTGGAAGTGGGACCATGTGACCATGGACTTTGTTGTTGGCCTACCTAGGACAAACAAAGGACATGATTCCATTTGGGTAATAGTTGATAGGTTGACAAAGACAGCTCATTTCTTGCCTGTCAAAACAACCTATTTTTCCGAGAAGTTAGCACAACTGTATGTTCAAGAGATAGTGCGACTGGACGGAGTTCCTGTCATTATAGTTTCTGACAGAGGTCCCCAGTTTACAAGTCATTTTTGGGAGCAGTTGCACAGAGCTTTAGGCACCAAGTTAAGGTTTAGCACAACCTTTCACCCACAGACTGATGGACAGTCAGAAAGGACTATACAGACCTTGGAAGACTTACTGAGAGCATGTGTTCTCCAGTTTATAGGAAGTTGGGATCTACACTTAAGCTTGATAGAGTTTGCCTATAACAATAGCTATCAACATAGTATTGATATGGCACCTTATGAAGCGTTGTATGGTAGATGCTGTAGATCACCCTTATGTTGGTATGAGACTGGTGAACATCAGTTGTTAGGTCCTGATCTTGTGCAGCAGACCACAGAGAAGATTAAAGTGATACAACAACAGCTTAAGACTGCACAGGATAGGCAGAAGTCTTATGCTGACAAACGACGTAGACCCTTAGAGTTCCAGGTTGGAGACAGAGTGTATCTCAAGGTCTCACCTTGGAAAGGAGTCCTTCATTTTGGAAGGAAAGGGAAGTTAGCTCCTAGATTTATGGGACCTTATCCAATCATTGAACGAGTTGGAAAGGTAGCCTATAGACTAGAGTTACCTCAGGAGTTGCAGAAGTTACACCCTGTGTTTCACATTTCTATGTTGAGGAAATGTCACCCTGATACCGAGTCAGTTCTACGACCTATGGAAGTAGAATTGAATGAAGATATAACTTATGAGGAGGGACCAGTGTCAATCCTTGATAACAGAATTAAAAAGCTAAAGAAGAAAGATATAAGCCTTGTGAAAGTCCTCTGGAATCACCGTGGTGTCGAAGAAGCCACTTGGGAACTAGAGGAAGAGATGAGAAGGAAATACCCTGCTCTTTTCTCTTAATATGTTTTATCGATTTCGGGGATGAAATCCTTGTAAGGGGTGGACAATTTGTAACATCCCTGACCTGGGTTATGAACTAACCCTAGATGTTTTGCCTAAATATGTAATTAAATACTTGTGATTACCTTTTGGTGATGTAATTAAGTTCCTGAGGAACATACACTTTCAATTTTGTCCCTTTTTAAACAAGTTATAGTATTGTTTTGTAATGCAGGGACCTATGTGCAAATTACCCAGTTAAAGGGGTTAACTTACAAAATTACACAGGTTAAGACGTTCCTCTGATGATAAGACATCATATGAGTGAATATGATGAGGTATGATGGATTTCCCAAGCTTGGGCATCAAGATGCATCTTGTGGAGCAATCCTTGTGCTTAAAACCCTAATTTTGGAGTAAAGTGTAAATTACCCTAAATGTGGGGTGCAACTTGTAAAATACACCTTATGGAATATCTTTTATGACTTTTGACATCATTTAGAGTAGGAATGATGAAAGGGGCACTTTAATTAAATAATTAGATAAGAAAAATGACCTTTGTAGTAAAATCGCCTAGTATGAGTAAGGAGACCCTTTACATATGTACCTTAGTTTGCATGTTGGTTTTCCTTACCCTTAGATCTTGAGCTTTTGATGGGCTTTGCTTAAGTTATGATAGTTTGAACATGCCTTAGAAGGAAGGAGGGACCTTGATGAGAAATCCATAAACTAGAGGTCCTTATGGTGAAAACTAACCTAAGCTATATAAGCCTCTTCCTTTGCAAAACCAAGTAAATGTATTCTCTTCTCTTCTTCACTTCTCATCTTGCTCAACCGAACAAGGCAGAGCTCTGGAACTCAAGGAGATGACCAACTTGATCTAAGGTGAGAAGAGACCATCTTCTAGCTCGGATTCATGGAGGAATTCCTTGTATAAGGTTGGTTTTATGGTTAACTCACTTAGGTTTCTTGTTCTAGCTGACTTTCCCCAACCTTTCCTTGGAGAATCATCTTTGGCCAACCTGTGGAGCTTAAGACGCCATTAAAGGCTTGAATCTTGGAAGCTTGGAGCTCTAGAAACAACGTTTGAGGCGGGTTTTATAACTCTAAACCTCTTGCTTTCTTATACATATACTTGTTCTTGAATGTAGTAGTTAGTTCTTCTACTTCCCCATCTTTCCTTGCTTTCTTGCAAGCAAATCCACGAAGTAACTGACCTGTCCCAAGGTTGAAGATGATGGGTGTGAATCCCTAGGTAACTTTACCAAACGACCTTAGACCATTTGGTCTAAACGGTTTGCAAACCGATTGAAATCAAACAGTCTCAAGACCGTTTAGATTCAAACAGTCTCCAAGACCGTTTGGAAGGGTTGACCAAGTGAAGACCATTTAGAGGTCTGTTGTATACATGTTGAATTAATCAATTACAAAAATTCATGATCTAATTGCAAACCAATCATAAGTTGAAGGCACAATAACGTTCAAAACCCTAATCGGGTTCAATTGGTGTTTCCAATGACCAATTTTGGTGAACTTTGGGTTGAAGGGCCCAAACGGTCTCAAGACTGTTTGGGGGTTCACTCAAACGGTCTCAAGACCATTTGGTGACAACCCAAGACCGTTTGAAGGTCTAGGGTTAAGGTATTTTGATGAAATGAGGGTCCAATCACAATAGATTAATGAATTGAATAAAAGTGCTGAATTTAGACCTAATTAGGGTTCAACCCTTATCCAATCGACTTAGATTTTGATCAAACTTTGGACAAACGGTCTCAAGACCGTTTGGAGGGTGTCCAAATGATCATAAGACCGTTTGGGCCAAGTTTGGGCCCAATTGGATGTTAATTGATGGGTTCAACCTCAATTAGAATCATGTTGATGAGCATTGATGGTTGACCGATTGCAAACCCTAATTGAGTTGGATTCAACCCTAATTGGCTTTCAATTGAGGGTCAATTTGGTGTCCAATTGATTAAGGCTAACCTTAATTGTCTCAATTTATAAGTGTTTATCAAGGGTATGGCCAATTGAAGGCTTCAACATAGAAAACCCCAATCGATTATAACCTTTGATACACCCTTGAGGTCCATGCGGTTTTGAGCCCATTTGGACCAAACGGTCTCAAGACCATTTGAGGCCAAACGGGTTTGGGGCCAAACGGTCTCAAGACCGTTTGGGCTCAAACGATCTCAAGGTCATTTGGTCCAATCGATCTCAAGATCGTTTCAACTCAAACGGTTTCAAGGTGATTTTGTTCAAACG
The DNA here is from genome assembly GCA_963693085.1 of Alisma plantago-aquatica. Taxonomy (NCBI): domain Eukaryota; kingdom Viridiplantae; phylum Streptophyta; class Magnoliopsida; order Alismatales; family Alismataceae; genus Alisma; species Alisma plantago-aquatica. The sequence goes on from OY856411.1 coordinate 880,316,583, forward strand.
GTTTGGAAGTCAACTCTGATCAAACGGTCAATAAGATCAAACGGTCTTGAAGGTGACCAGGTCCAAATGGTTTGAAAGTCAACCTAGCCAAATGGTCAACACATCCAAACGGTCTCAGGACCGTTTGGAGGTTGAAAGTGTGAAACCGTTTGGGGACTTTAGGGTTCTGATTGTTTAGTACTTTGAAGGTTTAAATAGTTCAATGGAGGTTCAATTCAAACCCTAATGATACCTAAAGACAATAAGGGTTAAGTGATTAAAAGATTGAACCATGTGATGATTAATGGTGTTCATTACCAATGTGCCCTTGAAGGGTTCAAGTATATGACACCTTTGTTTAATCAAACCCTAATGACATGATAGTGGTGACTTAGCTTATGTTAATCAATGAGGACTTGACCTAACTCTTGTATGAGTATGAAGGTACAACTCTTGAAATAAATTGTTTACTATTATTAGTTGAATTAACCATGCAGGTTCTTATATAAGGATGATCATATCCAGGTAAGGACTATGATACCATATTCATTGAAAGCATGTTATTAGCTTTATGAATAGTGATATGTCCTCCTGCCTAGTAAGTGGCATCTTAAGAGATTGATAGGCTGTGAGAGCCATGAGTATCATTAAGGTCATGCTAATTAGATAACTTGTGATGAGATGATTAAGAAATGATAATTGATGTGAGCTAGACTTGTTACATTTAGTATTCTATTTTCATAGCTGCTATGCTAATGATTAATGTTTGAAAACATGAATGATGGTAAAAGAATACTGAAATGTACCTAACTAATCAAATATAATCATACCATGTAGAGCCCTGATCATAGATCCATCATTGTCAGAAGCTAAATGATGGTGAAACAGGTTTTCCTAAGGGAACTCCTGGATCGCATACTTTTGAGTATGTGGGGGAATATGGATGTGTATATCCTTACATCCTAGTGTAGGAATTGATGTAGATGTATCTTAATCTATCAACCCTTCACTATATGTTTATACCGGGGTGATGTAACACTATTCTCCCGAGGAAATCCTTTATACCGCATCGATGAGAGATAAACAAGAAATCTTTTGATGACGAAGAGAGTACAGAATGCCACTGTGACTCTAATAGCGAAGTGCCAGAATACCCTGGTAAGCTATCTTAAGTAGAGACACGAGATGTCCTACATGTTGATCCTCACACTGACTGAGGAAGATGAGGTCATAAGAATCCAACTCTTTTGATGACCGAGTATGATACTGATGCGATTGAATAGTGATCGGTTGGAGTATGAGTGGTATACCTCATCTCCGCAGGGCATAATAATGTTTGTAAAACTTAATCAACCGCGTAGTATATCTGCTTAGATTGAACTACCAGAAACAATGGTTGGTGCTACATTGTTTATATTGATGATCTGTGCAAGTATCTAGTATACATGTTCTTCATATGGTTTAATGAAGTAACTATTTAAATATGAGATGCTTTGCTTATTATTAATCTTCTGTTGATGTGTTAAGTTACCTTGCTTATGTTATTCCTTATATGCTATAACAAAGCTTCTGGCGGAGAGTTATAACTCTCGCTAGGACAATTATTCAGATTGTCTCACTCCATAGGTTTCAACTTTTTAGGTGGACGTCGAGGACGGAGAAACCAATCTGAGGGTGAGCAGTATCAGGAGAAACAACACCAGGGGCAGCAGTGAGTCTCAGGTGGAGATCCTGGCTATCCAGTCCTTTTGTTAGATAGTCTTATGTCGTCTCTATACTCTCAGGTCCTTGGATTTTGTTGATATGAGATTTTGATTTTAAATCTTGAGATTTTGTATCTTGTTGTATATAATCACTCAAGAAGTGATTTAGCAGAGATGTAAACTGTTTACCTTGCTTTTATGAAAGAGGTTTCATGTTTTCAAGATCTTGTCTCAAAAAGTTTTAATTTTTCACAATATTTTGTATTCCGACGCTAATCGATTGCTTCCGCTGAGTTTATATCGTGGTTTATGAATCGAGTCGCCACAAATTTCTTCCTATTTCGATCTCCTCTTCAATTCTAACCATTCCTTTTCACTCAAACCTTGAGGACGAGCCATGGAATGGTGAAAGGAGTTGCATCCACAATTTTTTCCGTGGACATGGAGCTTTGGATCTCAATTGGAGGCGGGTTTTATAACTCAAACCCTTAATCATTGATATTGCATCAATTCTATATACTTTGTTGATTGTTTTCTTTAATTTGATACACTCTTGTTTCTTTGCTGCAATTTCCATCAAGAACGGTTTCTGTTCTTGGTTGTTCGAAGGAAGGGGATGATGACATCATCCTATATGCTTATCCAAAGAAAAGTACCAAGCCAAACGGTTTTGATAGCTACTCCAAATCGTTTTAATTTGATTGGTTATGCGGTTTCCGCAAACCGTTTAAGGGAAAAAAGTTTGAAACCGTTTGGGAGAAAACGGTTTCAAAACCATTTGAGATGGTTGACCAAGCATTGACCACTGGGAATTTTGTTCCTAATTATGTAGGCTGATAACCCACCAAATTTGAGGGATTAACTCCCAAGGAATCGAGAGTTGAAGGCTAATCAATTAGGCAATCAAATTGAATTAAGTGCTGATTTTCAATCTGTTTAACTTGACCTTTTTGGGGAAACGGTTTCAAAACCATTTGAGATGGTTGACCAAGCGTTGACCGTTTGGGATTAATGTTCCTAATGATGTTTTTTAATGACTCACCAAATATTAGGGATTAACTCTAGAGGAATCGTGAGTTGAAGGCTAATCAATTAGGGAAACCTAATTGGATTAAGTGCTGATTTTCAATTTGAGTAATTCGACTTTTTGGGAAAACGGTTTCAAAACCATTTGAGATGGTTGACCAAGCGTTGACCGTTTGGGATTACTGTTCCTAATGGTTCTGGTTAATGACTCACCAAATTTTATGGATTAATTTCAAACGCGTCATGAGTTGAAGGCTAATCAATTGGGTAAACCCTAATTGAGATTAGTGCTGAATTTCCAATGAGTTAATTTGAGATTTTGGGTTGGATAGCCCAAACGGTTTCAAAACCGTTTGGGGATCACCCAAACGGTTTCAATACCATTTGGGGATCACCCAAGACCGTTTGGAGGTCTGGGGTTTTGTATAGTTGACCAATTGAAGGTCCAAAGGTACCAAATCATATTGCAATTATGTGCTGATGTGTTGATCAACTCAATAGACCAAACCTTGATGATTTTTCACTAGAATCCAAGGTTTGGATGAGCCAAACGGTCTCAAGACCGTTTGGGACTCATCCAAACGGTCTCAAGACCGTTTGGGGGTCACCCAAGACCGTTTGTAGGTCTAGGGTTGAGTATGGTTAAGCAATTGAAGATCCAATGTCACTAAGTTGAAGTGTAATCAATTGCTGATTTGGTGATCAATCCAATGATCCAAACCTTAATTGGTTGACTTGGATATTGATGATATGATGGACAAATGGTTTCAAGACCGTTTGGTGGTCATACAAACGACCTCAAGACCGTTTGGGGTCAGGTCATGTTCAATTTGAATGATGGTTCAATAGTTTCAATGTAACCAATCTTGTATTGATTAGTGTTGATGAATCATCGATACCAAACCCTAATTAAATTGAACCAAACCCTAATTGATGACCAATTAAGGGTCAATTGAGGGTCAAATCATTTGAGGTTGACCTATTAAACTCAATTGAAGTATGAGTATAGGTCCAATTGATGATTGATTCCATGAATTCAATGATTGAAGGAATCAACATTGGAAACCCTAATTCAATTGGATACTTATGTAATGGAGGTCCAATGTAATTGAATCTCTTGAGAATCAAGATGATGAATGATCCATTGATCCAATGCTGATTAGTAATGATAGTCAATGAAGGTACAAAGGTTGAAACCCTATTAGTACCTAAGTGGTTAGTGCCAATTAAGGGATGAACCCTAATTGCTTATATGATCAATGACTTGGTACACTATGTTAATCATAGTTGTATGAACTCGATTGAAGGGTTGATATGACCTAATCAAGTTGAGATGATGATATCATGAATTCCTATAAGAATATGATTCATGTGGTGTTTAAGTGTATGATCCTTAAGTAGAGAGATCATGAAACCCTAATCATGAACATAAACCCTAATTATGGGCAATGTGATATGAAACCCTAATGAAGGGTGATGCTATATGCAATCCCTATTCTAAAGAAGGGAGATGGTATGTGAAACCCTAATCCCTAATGAGAGAATATAATTCATACTTGAATATAATTCATGAGGTGAACTCCCTTTGCATGACCATGCAAGGTAGCACGACTGTGGTAGCTTCCCCTCGCACGGCCGTTCTTGGTTTCACGGCCGTGGTGCTCTATGCTTGATTTAGAGGTGATTTGAAAGTGACCTCATATGATCGTATACCTTGATATGATTATAAGTCCAATATAATTGGATGAAGGATACATAAGATATGTGATGAGAAACCCTAGTTGAGGGTGTATCATTGTGATTGTTTATAAGCAACTTTATAATAAAGTCATGCCTTAAACTAAGATAAGTCCATATCATGTGAGATAGTTGTACAATTCTAATTTGTGGCCATTGCATTATATGCTAAAGGTAAGAGATTAGTGATGGAATGTATTAAGAGGGAAATACCTTAATACAAGATAAGATGGATAACTCAACAGAGTTTGAAATGATGACAAAGTGATACATCAAGATATGATAGTTATCACATTCAACATTTCAAGGTTTATATGCCTTGATGTACTTCAAATCCAATATAACTGGGTAAGAAACATATGAAGTGTGTTATGAAACTATTACAATGAAATGTAATGAGTTGTTACAGCTTGATGAGTGTTAATTAATGTGCCTTGAGAATGGGGTTAAGCCCAAATGATGTGTATGATATAATCATACCATGATAAGGATGAGAAATGAACTCATACCTTGAATTGATGATCATTAATGCTATATGATGAAAGTAATGTTCTAGAATAATCAAATATGATATCCTTGAATGCCCTAGAGGTATGGAATAATGTATTAAGGGTTGGACAGATAATGAGATCATGAAATCTTATTAATGAGAAATGGGGAACCCTAACCCTAATTTGGGTAAAGGGAATGAAAAGCCCTATTTGATAGTAAACCCTAATTCCTGGTAGAGGAATAATGGTGTTACTATTGCATCACATGATGTGATGAATATCTTGTATGACTGTTATCATGCCTAATAACCATACAGATATTATGAGATGATGTATATAGCTAGTGTGAGCTGTGACATTTATATAATAAATGTTGATTGGCATTATGTGCCTTAATGTTGTTGTTGCTTAGTAAAAGAAGCAATATGCATGGACTTTTATGAGTCACATGAGTAAGTTGTTACCTAGTGAGAGGTGATAAGATATTTCATGGCCTTGTGAGCCAGGTGTGATGCTTGTGTAACAAGTATCATGAATGCCTTGGTCAGATGACCTGAAGGTGATAGTTACCTGAAAAAGGTATAATAATGCTCAATGATGAGTTAAGGGTTTGAATACCCAGAACCATATGATTATGGTGATGAGAATGTGAAGGGATGAGAATTCCCAGTATTGAAATGAGGGACTGAGTTCCCAGGGTCTTGGAAAGACTGATAAATATCTGATAAAAGTAGTACATGTCTGTTTATAGCATTGTTGTAATAAATTATGTTTGAGAACTTGGCTGATGCTAAAAGAATATGAGAATGTACTTAATAAATCAAGTGAAATCTATTCATGTAGTGCTCTGACCATAGATCCATCATCGTCAGGAATAGGTGATGGTGAAACGGGTGCCCATGGCAAAACCCAGAGCACATATTTTGAATATGTGGGGGTAAATGGGCAAAAATATCCTTACGTCCTCTTGAAGAGATTGTTGGAAGGTAAACAAGAAACCTCTCAATCCTTCATGAATATGTTAGGATGGATGTATCACAAATCTCCCAATGATACTTAATGTCGGATCGAGGAGATAAACAAGAAATCTCTCGATTGGCGATGAGAGTGCAGTTGACGCTGTAACTCTGTAGCGAAGGTGCCAGAATACCCTGGCTAGCTAGTTAGCAGAGACACGAGATGTCTTGCATGTGGTCTCGTACTGACCGAGACAGATGAGGTCATAAGAATCCAGCTCTTTTGATGACCTATGTATGGTACCGAGGCAATTTCGTAATGGTCAGTTGGAGTATGAGCGGTATATCTCATCTCCTCAGAGCATAAGTGTGATTGTAAAATGTAATCATCCGTATAGCATGTTTGCTTAAGGATTGAATACAGAGATTCATTGGATGATGTTGCATTTCTTTGTGCATTCCTTAGTAGATAAATGTTAATTATGTTTCTTTATATTCTCTACAAAGTAGACAGATGAATTACTTATCTACCATGGGTAGATGCAATGACCTCCTTGAGAATGGAGATTATCTTATTCTGTTCTATGATGAATAATTCTGCCTGATAATGTAAAAGTAACCCCTGCTCAGTTTTAATTTAATAAACTGCAATAAAAATGTTTTTGGCGGAGAGTTATATCTCTCACTGGGGCAATTTTCAATTGTCTCACCCCCGTGGGAAACATTTTTAGGTATGCATGGAAGGCAGAGCAGAAACCCTAGAATAGGGAAAGAGCAGCAGCAACATCAGGGACAACAATAAGATCTCAGGTGGAAATATTATCTGTCTAGTCATATAGATAGTAGTCCTATGTGTCATCTCTGTACTCTCAGGTCCTTAGAGTTTTAAATGTATCAATCTGAGTTTTGGCTTAGTGCCTCGGAGTTTTTATACTGCCTGTGTATATTTGTTAACAGGGCAGTCAATGTTGTAATCCTTGAAAAGGAATGGTACAAGCTGTGTACTTGTGAACCAGGATGAATTTGGAATACTTTGGTTCATGGTTAAAGAGTTTTCCTGTGAATGGATCTCTTTGCAAAAAGTTTTAAATTTTCAGTGATTTTCAGTAATCCACTGCAAATAATTCGCTTCCGCATTAGTTAATCCTATTTTCGCGAGACGGTCGCCACAATTAGTGGTGTCAGAGCTCTAGGTTCGCTGAGTCTACAGAGACATAGGACTAAGGTATCGAGTCTGTGATAGTGTCCTCCGGTATACCCTATAATGATTTCTACTTGTGCAGAGAAAGGGTAAAAGTTAAAATGACTGGAGAACACAAGGAACACATTTCTGGGAGCAATGTTGTTGCACCAAGAAGAGGTGCAAGGGATCAGGCAAGAATAGAATGAGTGCCTAAGAATCCCCATTAAGACCTGATCAGGATAGAGAATCCTGTGATCATGCTCTTGTTGGGTAGATTGGGGCAACAGTAATGCATATAAGTGGACTGGATACTAGCCTTACGATCTAGGTTATCAATCCTTAATACACAAAGCTTGAGCTTTAAAAGAGTTCCTGAATGACTTAGTCATGTTGGAACAAGGGAAAATATGGAAAAGATTAACTTATGGCAAGAAAGTAGACTCTACCATGAGTTTAGTCAGATAATAAATCTATGATGGCAGTGCTCAAGGAAGGGAAATAAGCTGAGAAGTAGGGAATGGTCTCTATAATTCTAGAGACATTTGCTTAATGGTTTTGAAAAACCAAGTTTTGGTACTAATAGTGCAACAAATGCCTAGTGTACCAGGGCAGTAGCCATTAAGTAAGTGCAAAGGTCTTAACCTTTCACCTGTAAGATCCCATGGCTTAGTTTTTGCATCAGTAATAAGACTAATAAGACCATGATATGAGGAAAAGGTATGCTATTAATGTGTACATGTCGAGTACACTAAACCCTTTTTGTTATAGGAAAAAAAAAGAGGATTGTTGATTTTGTTTTCCCTATTGGTTGCTATATAGGGAAGAAATGATGAAAAATAGAATTTGAATTCTGTTCAGTATTCTTTTAAATGCTCTATGTTGGTCTTACCTCTATGAAAGAGGAAGAGGTATAGAAGAGATGCCTGGATAAAATCTAGGGATGTTAAATTTTATGCTTATAATAAAAGCAAGGAATATGATATTAGACAAAGTTCATACTACTTGATCACAGTACTTGTAAACCCTGGCCAGGTATACAACTATTGATGATAAAGTGGGTATGGAAACTCTTAGATTGTTGTCTTTTTGATTGCTCTGATCAAGTAGTCATTCTGAGACAATCTAATGAGTATCATGAAATCAGAAATCTAGAATGAATAAATGTGTCATATCTCATGCATAAGAAAGAGAAGCTTGAGATAATCTCAGATGAGCATGTTGTATGAGGAACTAAAAATGTACTCCTCATAAGACAAGAATAAGAATGAGGGAGATGGACCCTGTTCAATAATGCTGCCAACATAATAAAGATCTTTTCCATAATGAGGACATGGGAAATGTGATGAGATCATGAGATGATCATAAACATGCTAGATAATAATAAAGAAAGGGATAATGACATGTAATCATCCTTACAAACTCCAATGCTAAAGGCAAGGAACCTAAGATGAGATAAAGAGTAAATGGTTCATGAATAGTTAAAAATACATGAAATAATAAGAGGAATATGAATCCTTGTTTTCTTTCCTTTCAGGGACATGGCAATCAAGTGGGTCTTAGGATACTTGATGTGCATAAGATAAATATGTTCATGTGAGGGATACTTAGAAAATTATCAGTTATCTTGGACTTTGGTTCCAAGAAAAAGACATATGTAACAAGTAATGCCTAATAATGAAAGGAATATGAGAATGTGATGTGTTCCCAACACGTGACTAATACCAAGGTAAGAGATTCTGGTATCTGAGAGTTATCAGATGGTTTAGGATGGCTACCTAGAGCGGTCAACTATGAAATCAGTCTGATTATATAAAATGATATGAACATCATATGTTAGGGGTTTATGCTTTGCATAAACATGATATTAATAAGGAATGTGAGATGTCTCTATGAATAAGAAAAGTGTTATGTGACTCAAAGTTGACTCCACAGTCTATGATAAGGGGACAGTGGAGCATGTGTCTTGTGTGTTGATTCTATAAGAATCCTGAAAGGAAACACATTCTGTTGAACAAAGCTTTTTGGTGTCTCCATAATAAGGAGATGTTATGTGAAGATTAGATAGTATGATGAATGAAATACATCTGTCTTCCTTTATCTGGATTTCGGGGACGAAATCCTTATTAGGGGTTTATAATTTGTAACATCCCTAACCTGGGTTATACTCTAACCCTAGGTGTTTTTATTAAGAAAGATGATTATATGCTTAATACTATCTTGTGAAAAGTAATTAGGGCTCATGAGGAGCTTATGTTTCAATTTTGGTCCTGTTTGGACAATGTTGAAGCAATGTTTGCTTATTTTGGACTCATGTGCAAATTACCCAAGTTGAGGTTTTAAGTGCAAATTGTGCATGATAATATGTTCCTCATGAGTTGAAGCATCATGATAGTGAAAATGATGCTGAGGTATGGCTTATGGAATCCTGAATACCAAGAAAGAGTTGATAAAGTAATGTTTGTGCATTAAAACCTAGTTTTGGAGTAATGTGCAATTTACCCAAAACCTAGGGTTCAATATGCAATTTACCACTTCTAAATGGTCCCTACTGTTTCTTGAGATCATGTAGATAAGATAAAATGAGAGGGGCACCTCATTTGAATTAAGTTGGAGGAGAGAGAATCTTGATATTAAAATAATCAAGATTTAATCCTAATTGCAACCCTAATTCAATTTAGGGCAAAAAATGAATGTATTAATTAAAGGGTCTTCAACCAAAATGTTATTGGTTGAGTTTGAATAAGGATATACGTCCTTTTGCATAGATAAGGCACGAAAATATCTAAAGGAGGTGAAACTCCACTCACCTTATTATAAAGGAAAGTAATATCCACTCACATTATGGATATTACTATTATATGATTAAGGTGCTTAATTTGCTTTTCTTTTAATTTGAGGATAATGAAGGAGAATTAAAGGCAAAGGAAGGAGCCTTCATAAACAATGAGTGAGGGGGTTTATGTGGCACCAATTTGAGAGTTGAGGGAAATTAAAAATGCTTTCTCTCTCCTCAATTTCCTTTATAAAAACTTCATTTCCAAATCAATTGAAAGGATTTTTCGGCCCTTTCTTCTTCCCTTGCTTTGGATGAGCTCAAGGGGACTTAGGATCAACAGGAGGACGAGCCCCAACATGTTGATAAGCTTATTGACCCTCATTCATCTTGATTCCATGGTGGAAATCGAAAATAAATTATGGATTTCTTCCTATTTCGATCTCCTCTTCAATTCTAACCATTCCTTTTCACTCAAACCTTGAGGACGAGCCATGGAATGGTGAAAGGAGTTGCATCCACAATTTTTTCCATGGACATGGAGCTTTGGATCTCAATTGGAGGCGGGTTTTATAACTCAAACCCTTAATCATTGATATTGCATCAATTCTCTATACTTTGTAGATTGTTTTCTTTAATTTGATACACTCTTGTTTCTTTGCTGCTATTTCCATCAAGAACAGTTTCTGTTATTGGTTGTTCGAAGGAAGGGGATGATGACATCATACTATATGCTTATCCAAAGAAAAGTACCAAGCCAAACGGTTTTGATAGCTACTCCAAATCGTTTTAATTTGATTGGTTATGCGGTTTCAGCAAACCGTTTAAGGGCAAACGGTTTGAAACCATTTGGGAGAAAACGGTTTCAAAACCATTTGAGATGTTTGACCAAGCATTGACCGTTTGGGAATTTTGTTCCTAATTATGTAGGCTGATAACCCACCAAATTTGAGGGATTAACTACCAAGGAATCGAGAGTTGAAGGCTAATCAATTAGGCAATCGAATTGAATTAAGTGCTGATTTTCAATCTGTTTAACTTGAACTTTTTGGGAAAACGGTTTCAAAACCGTTTGAGATGGTTGACCAAGCGTTGACCGTTTGGGATTACTGTTCCTAATGATGTTTTTTAATGACTCACCAAATATTAGGGATTAACTCCAGAGGAATCGTGCGTTGAAGGCTAATAAATTAGGGAAACCTAATTGGATTAAGTGCTGATTTTCAATTTGAGTAATTCGACTTTTTGGACAAACGGTTTCAAAACCGTTTGAGATGGTTGACCAAGCATTGACCGTTTTGTATTACTGTTACTAATGGTGTTGGTTAATGACTCACCAAATTTTATGGATTATTTCCAAACGAGTCATGAGTTGAAGGCTAATCAATTGGGTAAACCCTAATTGAGATTAGTGCTGAATTTCCAATGAGTTAATTTGAGATTTTGGGTTGGATAGCCCAAACGGTTTCAAAACCATTTGGGGATCACCCAAACGGTTTCAATACCGTTTCGGGATCACCCAAGACCGTTTGGAGGTCTGGGTTTATGTATAGTTGACCAATTGAAGGTCCAAAGGTACCAAATCATATTGCAATTATGTGCTGATGTGTTGATCAACTCAATAGACCAAACCTTGATGATTTTTCACTAGAATCCAAGGTTTGGATGAGCCAAACGGTCTCAAGACCGTTTGGGACTCATCCAAACGGTCTCAAGACCGTTTGGGGGTCACCCAAGACCGTTTGGAGGTCTAGGGTTGAGTATGGTTAAGCAATTGAAGATCCAATGTCACTAAGTTGAAGTGTAATCAATTGCTGATTTGGTGATCAATCCAATGATCCAAACCTTAATTGGTTGACTTGGATATTGATGATATGATGGACAAACGGTTTCAATACCGTTTTGTGATCATCCAAACGACCTCAAGACCGTTTGGGGTCAGGTCATGTTCAATTTGAATGATGGTTCAATAGTTTTAATGTAACCAATCTTGTATTGATTAGTGTTGATGAATCATCGATACCAAACCCTAATTCAATTGAACCAAACCCTAATTGATGACCAATTGAGGGTCAATTGAGGGTCAAATAATTTGAAGGTTGACCTATTAAACTCAATTGAAGTATGAGGATAGGTCCAATTGATGATTGATTCCATGAATTCAATGATTGAAGGAATCAACATTGGAAACCCTAATTCAATTGGATACTTATGTAAAGGAGGTCCAATGTGATTGAATCTCTTGAGAATCAAGAGATGAATGATCCATTGATACAATGCTGATTAGTAATGATAGTAAATGAAGGTACAAAGGTTGAAACCCTATTAGTACCTAAGTGGTTAGTGCCAATTAAGGGATGAACCCTAATTGCTTATAGGATCAATGACTTGGTACACTATGTTAATCATAGTTGTATGAACTCGATTGAAGGGTTGATATGACCTAATCAAGTTGAGATGATGATAGCATGAATTCCTATATGAATATGATTCATGTGGTGTTTAAGGGTATGATCCTTAAGTGGAGAGATCATGAAACCCTAATCATGAACATAAACCCTAATTATGGGCAATGTGATATGAAACCCTAATGAAGGGTGATGCTATATGCAATCCCTATTCTAAAGAAGGGAGATGGTATGTGAAACCCTAATCCCTAATGAGAGAATAGAATTCATACTTGAATATGATTCATGAGGTGAACTCCCTTTGCACGACCATGCAAGGTAGCACGGCCGTGGTAGCTTCCCCTCGCACGGCCGTTCTTGGTTGCACGACCGTGGTGCTCTATGCTTGATTTAGAGGTGATTTGAAAGTAACCTCATATGATCGTATACCTTGATATGATTATAAGTCCAATATAATTGGATGAAGGATACATAAGATATGTGATGAGAAACCCTAGTTGAGGGTGTATCATTGTGATTGTTTATAAGCAACTTTATAATAAAGTCATGCCTTAAACTAAGATAAGTCCATATCATGTGAGATAGTTGTACAATTCTAATGTGTGGCCTTTGCATTATATGCTAAAGGTAAGAGATTAGTGATGGAATGTATTAAGAGGGAAATACCATAATACAAGATAAGATGGATAACTCAACAGAGTTTGAAATGATGAGAAAGTGATACATCAAGATATGATAGTTATCACATTCAACATTTCATGGTTTATATGCCTTGATGTACTTCAAATCCAATATAACTAGGTAAGAAACATATGAAGTGTGTTATGCAACTATTACAATGAAATGTAATGAGTTGTTACACCTTGATGAGTGTTAATTAATGTACCTTGAGAATGGGGTTAAGCCCAAATGATGTGTATGATATAATCATACCATGAAAAGGATGAGAAATGAACTCATACCTTGAATTGATGATCATTAATGCTATATGATGAAAATAGTGTTCTAGAATAATCAAATATGATATCCTTGAATGCCCCAGAGGTATGGAATAATGTATTAAGAGTTGGACAGATAATAAGATCATGAAATCTTTATTAATGAGAAATGGGGAACCCTAACCCTAATTTGGGTAAAGGGAATGAAAAGCCCTATTTGATAGTAAACCCTAATTCCTGGTAGAGGAATAATGGTGTTACTATTGCATCACATGATGTGATGAATATCTTGTATGACTGTTATCATGCCTAATAACCATACAGATATTATGAGATGATGTATATAGCTAGTGCGAGCTGTGACATTTATATAATAAATGTTGATTGGCATTATGTGCCTTAATGTTGTTGTTGCTTAGTAAAAGAAGCAATATGCATGGACATTTATGAGTCACATAAGTAAGTTGTTACCTAGTGAGAGGTGACAAGATATTTCATGGCCTTGTGAGCCAGGTGTGATGCTTGTGTAACAAGTATCATGAATGCCTTGGTCAGATGACCTGAAGGTGATAGTTACCTGAAAAAGGTATAATAATGCTCAATGATGAGTTAAGGGTTTGAATACCCAGAACCATATGATTATGGTGATGAGAATGTGAAGGGATGAGAATTCCCAATAATGAAATGAGGGACTGAGTTCCCAGGGTCTTGGAAAGACTGATAAATATCTTATAAAAGTAGTACATGTCTCTTTATAGCATTGTTGTAATAAATTATGTTTGAGAACTTGGATGATGCTAAAAGAATATGAGAATGTACTTAATAAATCAAGTGAAATCTATTCATGTAGTGCTCTGACCATAGATCCATCATCGTCAGGAATAGGTGATGGTGAAATGGGTGCCCGCGGCAAAACCCGGAGCACATATTTTGAATATGTGGGGGTAAATGGGTGAAAATATCCTTACGTCCTCTTGAAGAGATTGTTGGAAGGTAAACAAGAAACCTCTCAATCCTTCATGAATATGTTAGGATGGATGTATCACTAATCTCCCAATGATACTTAATGTCGGATCGAGGAGATAAACAAGAAATCTCTCGATTGGCGATGAGAGTGCAGTTGATGCTGCAACTCTGTAGCGAAGGTGCCAGAATACCCTGGCTAGCTAGTTAGAAGAGACACGAGATGTCCTACATGTGGTCTCGTACTGACCGAGACAGATGAGGTCATAAGAATCCGGCTCTTTTGATGACCTATGTATGGTACCGAGGCGATTTCGTAATGGTCGGTTGGAGTATGAGTGGTATATCTCATCTCCTCAGAGAATAAGTGTGATTGTAAAATGTAATCAGCCGTATAGCATGTTTTCTTAAGGATTGAATACGGAGATTCATTGGCTGATGTTGCATTTCTTTGTGCATTCCTTAGTAGATAAATGTTAATTATGTTTCTTTATATTCTCTGCAAATTAGACAGATGAATTACTTATCTACCATGGGTAGATGAAATGACCTCTTTGAGAATGGAGATTATCTTATTCTGTTCTATGATGAATAATTCTTCCTGATAATGTAAAAGTAACCCCTGCTCAGTTTTAATTTAATAAACTGCAATAACAATGTTTTTGGCGGAGAGTTATATCTCTCGATGGGGAAATTTTCAATTGTCTCACCCCCGTGGGAAACATTTTTAGGTATGCATGGAAGGCAGAGCAGAAACCCTAGAATAGGGAAAGAGCAGCAGCAACAGCAGGGACAACAATAAGATCTCAGGTGGAAATATTGTCTGTCTAGTCATATAGATAGTAGTCCTATGTGTCGTCTCTGTACTCTCAGGTCCTCAGAGTTTTAAATGTATCAATCTGAGTTTTGTCTTAGTGCCTCGAAGTTTTTATACTGCCTGTGTATATTTGTTAACAGGGCAGTCAATGTTGTAATCCTTGAAAAGGAATGGTACAGGCTGTGTACTTGTGAACCATGATGAATTTGGAATACTTTGGTTCATGGTTAAAGAGTTTTCTTGTGAATGGATCTCTTTGCAAAAAGTTTTAAATTTTCAGTGATTTTCAGTAATCCGCTGCAAATAATTCGCTTCCGCATTAGTTAATCCTATTTTTGCGAGACGGTCGCCACAGGTATAGGCAAAGGTTGCATCATTCTTGTGGGATTTTGATGTTCAACTTTAACCTACTGACACACTGGACACCACATAACAAACTCATCTACATCTTTCTTTAATCCAGGCCACCAATACATGTCCTTTAAGTTATGATACATCTTGGTGCTCCCTGGATGCATAGCATACATCGAAGAATGAGCTTCTTCCAGAACTAACTTTCTCAAGTCATTGGCATCAGGTACTACTATCCTACCATGGTAATAGACTACCTGATCCTCTGACTCATGAAAACCATCCCGTTTCTCACTACCATACTCTGATCTAATCTGCTGAACTACAACATCAGCTTGCTGTGCTTCTTTAATTTGCTGTCTCAGAGTAGGTTTTATGTGCATCTCAGCTAACAACCCGGCTAGCAATGATACTTTAAACTGTACATTGTTTTGCCTCAAGGAGATAAACATATCCCTCTTAGAGCACACTAAGGACTTCAACTGTGCTTTATCTAAAGCTGGTGTTGCTGATTTCATAATTAATGCATCAGCCACAACATTAGCCTTCCCTGGATGATAATCAATTGTACAATCGTAATCCTTGATTAACTCCATCCAGCGGAGTTTCCTCATGTTCAGCTCATGCTATGAGAAGATGTACTTTAGGTTCTTATGGTCTGTGAAAATCTGCAATGTTTCTCCATAAAGATAATGTCTCCAGATTTTCAAAGCATGGACTACAGCAGATAGATCTAGATCATGTGTTAGATAATTCTCCTCATGTTTCTTAAGCTGTCGAGAAGCAAAATAAATCACTTGCTTATCTTGCATCAACACACATCGTAAGCCATTCTTAGATGCATCACAGAAAACTATATACCCCTTTCCTTGCTTAGGTAACACCAACACAGGTGCACTTGTCAACCTTTCTTTCAACAACTGGAATGATTGTTGACACTTGTCATTCCAGACGAAAGGAACTTCCTTCCTGGTCAACTTGGTTAGGGGTAAAGCTATAGAACTAAAGTTCTTAATGAACCTCCTGTAATAGCTTGCCAACCCTAGGAAACTGCGAATCTCTGTCGGTGTTTTCAGCTGTTCCCATTGCAGGACATATTCTACCTTCTTAGGGTCAACACGAATACCTGAAGCAGATATTATGTGTCCAAGAAAAGAAACTTCTAGTAACCAGAATTCACATTTGCTAAACTTAGCATACAACATAAGCTTTCTTAGCAAAGTCAAAGCCTGACGGAGGTGCTGCTCATGCTGTTGAGCATCTCTACTGTATATCAAGATGTCATATATAAGGACGACTACACACTGATCAAGAAAAGGTTGAAAGATTCTATTCATGAGTTCCATAAATGCAGCTGGTGCATTAGTTAGTCCAAATGACATAACTATAAACTCATAGTGACCATACCTTGTCCTAAAGGCAGACTTAGGTATGTCACTCTCCTTAATACGCAACTGATGATATCCCGACCTCAGATCTATCTTAGAGAAGATAGTTGCACCACACAACTGATCAAACAGGTCATCTATCCTCGGCAGAGGGTACTTGTTCTTTATCGTTACTTTATTCAACTACCTATAAGCAATGCATAACCGCATCGATCCATCCTTTTTCTTAACAAAGAGTACCAGAGCACCCCAGGGTGAAGTGCTCAGTTGGATAAAACCTTTTTCAAGCAACTCTTGCAACTGTTTCTTAAGCTATGCCATCTCAGTAGGTGCCATCCTATACGGTGTTTGTGCTATAGCTTGCGTGACTGAGATTAGATTAATCTCAAAATCAGTCTCTCGGAGTGGAGGTATACCTGGAAGTTCCTCAGGAAACAAATCTTCAAATTCCCTGACTACCGGAACTTCGGAAGGATTAGAACTCTCCATGGTGGTATCTACCACATGTGCCAAAAATGCAAAACACCCTTGCCTCATCAACTTCTCTGCTACCATAGCTGACACAAGGCAGGTTGGACGAATCTTTCTATCTCCTTGAAAGATCCATGTGTCACCATCATATGTGAACACAACTTGCTTGGACTCACAATCCAAGACAACCTTGTACTTTTCTAGGGTGTCCATTCCAAGAATTATATCAAACCCATGCATCTCAAGTGGTATAAGATCCACTTGAATGCGATGTTAAAAAAAGAAAAGAGTATAGGGACAACACACCTCCCGCAACACTGCAGATTCCATCAAAGGAGTTTCTAACTTCAAACTCTCTGCCCTATGACCAACTGTCATATTGCAATCAAGAATCACTCTTTTAGTGATAAAAGAATGCGTAGCACCCAGATCAATTAAAACAGATACAACGCAGGATGTAGACAAATCGGAATAAAACAGTTCCATCTGACCTGTCACAACCCAAGGGTTGACTACTGCATCAGGCTGATTCATCGCATAGAATCTCGTCGTTGCCTGTGGTTGACTTGGTGCTTGATTAGTGGGTGCCGATGATCCAGATTGGGATGCTTGTCCACGTCCTCTAGCACCAATTGGAAACTGTTGCCTCTGAGAACCTTGCTGACTCTGCCTCTGAGGTTGAGTCACACTTTCCTCTCTGGCTCGACAATCCTTCATCAAATGCCCCATCTTTCCACATATAAAACAACCTCTGTTCCCTGGCTGTGGTATAGATGGTCCTGTTACCGACACTGATGCTGAGATATGGGCTCCTTCTGGTGGTAAACTATGGACTCTACCCCTATTTGACATGCACTGCGTCTGGGTATTGAACCTTGGTGGTGCTATTGGTGCAGAAAACCTCAATTTCTTAAAACTTTTGGACAAGGGTCCTTGGAATTGAGGATACACTTTCATATTCTTAGTCTGTCTCTTCTCAGTCACAGACCTCTCTATCCATCTAACAGACTCCACAAAAGTAGACAATCTCTCCCTATTCTCCAAAGCAGACACATGAGTGATCAAATCAGCGTTCAATCCTTTCTCGAAACGCCGAATCCTCTCTTCATCGGTAGCTTCCATATGCGGATAGAACCGCAAAAGCTCCATGAACTTGGCCTCATACTCGCTAATGTTCATTGATCCTTGCCTTAACCTCTCAAACCGAGAGATCTTCTCATCTAGGAACATCTTAGGAAAGTATCTATTGATGAATTCTCATCAGAATACTTCCCATTTGATCTCCACACCCGACCTCTTTCCTTCTTCTATGGTCCACCAATGGCCCGCACTCCCTTTAAGAAGGTACACTATGTGTCTAACCTTCTCAGCTTCTGGTATGTTAAGGATTCTAAAGGCCTTTTCCAGTTCCGTCAGCCACATGTCAGCATCTGCTGGGTCAGCTGTACCAACATACTCTGTGGCTCCAACACGGCGAAGTCATTCAAATGTCTTTCCGGCTCCTTGTCCTTCATGATGAGGTGGTGCCCTAGGTGTAGGTAATGGCATTCTATCTCTCATATGGGTCATGGCTGCCATAAACTATCCAAACATGGCTTGGAAGGCTGGGTTCCCCATATCTGCTTGATTGAACTGGGGTTGTTCAGGTACAAGCTCCTCCCTATCTTGGTCTCTTGCACCTCCTCCTGGTGCAGTAACGCTACTCTCGGTAGCATGTTCATCATGTGATCCAGACATCTTTAGTTTTTCTTCTCCTCCTATATGAGCAGAAGACACTATCAGATAAATTGGAAGACACTAGAACAGACTCAACAACCTTAATCCTATGTCTTTGAAGACTCAACAAACCTAGAGCTCTGATACCAACTAATTGTGGCGTCTGACTCATAAAATGAGATTAACTAATGCGGAAACGATCGTTAACAGTGGAATTACTGAAAATCACTAAAAATGTAAAACTTTTCACAAAGAGATCCATAAACTGAAAACTCTTTCATAAAGAACCAAAGTAGCTTATTTACATTCCGGTTCATCAGTACATCTCTTGTACCATTCCTTCTCGAGAGTTACAAACATCAACTGCCCAGTTAACTGTACATAGGCAGGATAAAAATCTCGAGGCATCAAGCCAAAAATCTCAGATCAATATTAAACTAATTACTGACTCCTAGGACCTGAGAGTACAAAGACGACACATAGGACTCTCTATTTATAGGACTTGTCAGCCAGTGTTTCCACCTGAGAAAATCACTGGTGTCCTTGCTGTTGCTACTGCTGTTGTCCTTCACCCGCTGTAGGGTTTCTACCTCTTCTTCGACGTCTATCTAAAAAGTTAGATCCCACGGGGGTGAGACAATTGAAAATTTCCCCAGCGAGAGATATAACTCTCCTCCAGAAACATTATTATTGTAGATATTAGAATAAAACTGAGTAGAAGGATTATAAATATTCAACAGCAGCTAAGTCAATGTATAAATAGATTTGAGCAGTATTCTCTATTCAAGTACTTTCAGCTATATCCTGATAAAGCAACATGTCATTTATTCAATAAGGAATATGAAGAACATGTATAACATTTATCCAATTAATACACACTAAACAATGTATCATCAACCATTGATTTTCGTATTTCAACCCTAAGAAAATATGCTACACGGCTGATTACATTTTACAATCATATTTAATTCCCTGAGGAGATGAGGTATACCGCTCATACTCCAACCGACCATTGAGAAATCGAAATCGGTACCATACATAGGTCAATAGAAGAGCCAGATTTCCATGACCTCATCTTCCTCAGTCAGTGTGAGGACCAAATGCAGGATATCTAGTGCCTCTGCTAAATAGATTTCCAGGGTACACTGGCAACTTCGCTATTAGAGTTACAGTGGCATGCTGTACTCTCTTCGCAATCGAGATACATTATATTTATCTCACATCGATTCGGCATTAACATCATCGGGAGATTAATGATACATCCATCCCGACATTCGAGAGATTAGTGGTACATCCATCCCGGCATTTATAATGAAGGATTGAGAGATTTAATGATTACCTCACATCAATTCCTCCATTAGGGCGTAAGGATATTCAGGCCCATAACCCCCACATACTCAAAAGTATGCCCTCCAGGAGTTCCCATAGGAAAACCTATTTCACCATCACCAAACTACTGACGATGATGGATCTATGGTCAAGGATCTACATCATACCATTTCACTTGATTAATTAAGTACATTACAATATTCTTTTAGCATCAAACATGTTTTCAAGCATGAAACATTATAACAAACTGCTACAAAGAATGAGTACTATTTCTATCAAGTTCTTTTCAAAGCTTTATTAAACATTGAGATCTCAATCCCTTATCACATCAGGGGTATTCTGATCCCTTATCATCTCATCATCATGATTATAAAATATGGGTGTTCAAACCCTTGGATCATCAAAACACTTGTTACCACTATATCAGGTAACTTAATGCCTTCAGGTCAACTAAACAATGTAAACATAATAATTGCAATGCAGGTATTTCACATGGCTCTTAAAGTCCATTAGTATCCCTTGTTACCTTTCACTAAGCAACATAGCATATCATGGCTTGCAAGGCCCATAAAGCAATTTCAATAGTAAAGCATCATAGCTCATACCTGGCTATGACCAATATCTCATGAAACCTGCATAATTAATGCACATGATAACAATTATATCAATTACATATTAGCACTATACATTGTAAGAGTAGCATCACTATTTCCTTATTTTAGTTAGGATTCCCCAATTTATGTCAAATGGGAATACTTTATCTCATTACCCAGATTTGGGTTATGATCTATCATCATATTGCCCAAGATTAGGATTTCATACATTATAACCCAAGATTAGGGTTCCATATATCTTTATCCTATATCAGTGTAGGATTTCATATCAAAGTGTCACATACCAATTCATAGCATTACTTTGAATTAGGTTTTACATCACCTTATTATAATTTCATTTTGACATCACCCTTATCTAGGGTTCCACATGACATCACCCTCACTTAGGGTTTCATATGGCTTCACCCTTGATTAGGGTTTCTCATAACATCATCCTCAATTAGGGTTTACTATTCACATCCAATCAAGGTTTATCATTAAAATACCCTGAATTAGGGTTACACATGTCATTACCTTAAATTAGGGTCACACCATCACCATAGATTAGGGTTTCTCTTATCATTGCCCTCAATTAGGGTTAGGGCACATTAACCTTCTTAATTAGGGTTCATAATCTATTACCAAGGAACATACCCTAATTACACATTCATTCATGTTGAAAGTGTTGAGACTTAACCACTACATGATTATTATTCTTGTAGGAAGTCCTTCTCTCTCTCATCTTCTATAAGATGATACATACCTCAGACTTGATTAGATTAGGTCAATTCAATTTGAATGAAGAGTGGACACTAGGTATTGTGTCATTACTTCCATAATCATTAAAGATTAATCAATCATAAGGTACTAATCACCCTATATTATTAAGGGTACAATTATTATAATCATTTTTGACTTACATTATGTAATGATCAATTAAACAATTGATCTTTAATCACCTTAAGTGTCCATACGGTTTTAATTAATTTCTTCCCAAACAGTCTTGGTCACTTAGATCTCAAACGGTCTTGACCAACCAGACCTCAAACGGTCTTGCTTGAATGACCTTCAAATGGTCTAAGAGCGTTTAGACCTTCAAACGGTCTAGGTCTAACAGTTTGAAACCGTTTAGAATTTTATGCTCAAAACCGTTTAACCAAAACATTCATGAGATCAATTGGGCCTCAAACGGTTTGGGATCGTTTGGTCCCAAACGGTCTTGAGACCGTTTGTACTCAAATGGTCTTGAGACCGTTTGGCCCAAACCTCCTCAAAACTGATTGGACCAAAAATGGTCTCAACCACTTACATTGATTTGGGTTTCCAAGATTGATTCCTTCATCGATTGAATCCATGTAACCATTCATCAATTGAATTTAACACCATACTTCAATTGGACTTAATGAATTATCCTTCAAGTGTTTTAACCTTCAGTTGATCATCTATTAGGGTTTTGAACCTAATTGGATTAGGGTTGAAATCGATGAACCTTCAATATTCGTCATTATGGAACTAGTTACTTTGAAATCATTAGACCACCAATCCAATTGGGCATGACCTGACCTTAAATAGTCTTGAGGTCATTTGGATGACCTCCAAACGGTCTTGAGACCATTTGCCTCTTCCATCATGAAAATTTTGTGAAATCAATTAGGGTTTAGTTCATTGGATTGATCCCCACAATAGCTATTAGTTGCATTTCAACTTGGTATCTTTGGATCTTCAACCACCCCATCATACTCAACCCTAGACCTCCAAACGGTCTTGGTTGACCTCCAAACGGTGTTGAGACCGTTTGGGTGATCTCCAAATGTTCTTGAGACCGTTTGGGTTAATCAACACAAAGTTTTAAGTCAATCAATTACAAATTCCGCACTTAACCCGATTAGGGTTTGTTACTTGGTGGACCTTCAATTGATGAACTTATTGAAATCAATCAATTAATTATAATGGATCATCAACCATCAATATTAGCACATAATCTCCAAATGGTCAACTCTTCCAAACGGTTTGAAACCGTTTAGAATCCTAACGGTTTGATGAAACGGTTTAACCTCAAACGGTCTTGTTGAAAACCGTTTGAACACTTTTGTTGAAACCGATTGGAATAGGATTTCTTTGGGAAAAGTGTCCAAGATGATGTCATCATAATCTTCCTTCGTTCATTCAAAAACTACTTCCATTTTCATGGAAATTACAACAATGAATCAAGGGAGTTCCAAATAGAACAAACCGATTAACAAATAATGGAGAATTGAATGCAATAACAACATTTAAGGGTTTAAGTTATATAACCCACCTTCAAATCTGATTCGAAGCTTCAAGATCCACGTTCTCTAATGGTGGATGAGCTTTGAAAACTTCCCAAGGTCCATTCTCAAGCTCTTTGATGAAAGGATGGGCTAGAGTTGGAAATCGAGTGGAGAAAATAAGAAATCAAGCATTGATTTTCGGTTTTCACCATGAAACCAAGGTGAAAGAAGGTCAAGAACTTACCAACAGGTTGGGGGATCGTCTTTCTCATGCTCCTAAGCTCTCTTGTGGTCGGCCAAAGCAAGAAGAGGAAGGAATTCCGAAAAAGAGTCTATGTATGGGTGGAAAATGAGATATGTATAAGGAAATCCAAGGAAAGAGAAAATAAAATTAATTCTTTTAATTTCCAAAATTATTGTCACAGCTTCCCCTCAATTCCTTGGCCACGAAGACATCTTATTCCCCTTGGAAAACCTCTTCATTATCCAAGAAATAAAGGAAAAGAAATTAAGCACCTTAATCATATTATACTAATATCCCATTTTAGTGGATATTACTTTTTATTAACTTAATGTGAGTGGAGTCTCCACTCACTCAAGATCTTTTCGTGCCTTTACAAGGAACAAACTCATTCAACCCTTTTTAAAATTCATCCCTCAACTTTTGGTTGAAGGGCTCTTCAATTAATATATTTCTTTTTGCATTAAATTGAATTAAAGTTCCATTTATGCTTAAATCTTGATTATTTTAATATCAAGATTCTCTCTCCTCCAAATTAATTCAAATGAGGCGCCCCTCTCATTTTCTTTTCTCTACATGATTCCAAGAAACATGGGGGACCCTCTAGAAGTGCTATTTTTCATATTGAACCCTAGGTTTTGGGTAAATTACACATTACACCAAAACTAGGTTTTAATGCACAAAGATTGCTCAACAAGCTCTATCTTGGTGCTCAAGCTTGTGGAAGCCATGCCACTGCATCATTCTCATTCTTATGATGCTTCAACATCTGAGGAACATTTTATCATGTAAAATTTGCAAGTTAACCCCTCAACTTGGGTAATTTTCACATTAGTCCAAAACTAACAAAACAACGTTTCAACATTACTAAAAAAGGACTGAAATTGAAATATAAGTTCCTCTTGAGTCTTAATTACTTCTCAAGAAATAAGAGCAAACATATAATTACCTTTATTAAGAAAAACACCTAGGGTTAAATCATAACCCAGGTCAGGGATGTTACATTTGTACTTTCCCCATTATATCCATCCCCACAACATGTACTAATTACTTAATGTTCTCGCTGGAAATGGCAGAAACCACGTGTCATTATGATATCAAAAATCTCTCATAGAAATAATTTGAACTGCATTTCTTCACTCAGTTTACTAATTTCTTATTATTCTCTCTTATGGGAGTTTTAGCTACACACCATAATATCTTTAGCATCTTTCTCTCTTAAAAAATAAAAAAAACTTGAGAGGGTAAGACATATTACTTTCCTTTGATGTCCTTAATATTTTCTTATTCATTACTTTTTCTTTCTCCTATATCTTCCAATTGTATCAAAAATTTACTTTTATTTTTGGGAAAAGTAACATGATATTGTTGTCTTTACTATTTTTCTCACAACACTAAGGAAGAGGCCTAGATTCCCACCCATTTCCTTCACTATTTTACCCTCTAGGGTGGTCATATATGGCGAGTTCACCCACCTTTCCATATGTATGAATGTGTTGATGTCCACTAGCCTCAACTTATGTATGGAGTATCACTGCTTTCCCCAAGAAACAAACTACAATAAAATATATATTATTGGCATGCTGAGTAGGAAGAAAGAATAAGAAGGAAGAATTGGACACATCACATTCTCAATTGAAATTGTTGCTCTAATATTATCTTGAGTTTTTCCCTTCTAAAATTGAAAGATTCTTGTCCTTTTGGTTACCTTTTACTGCACCAAATCTACTCATAGAAATTGTCTATTTTATTTTAATTTTGTAGATAACAAAGGCAATATACTATGTGGACATAATCTATCCATTTATTTTACAACAACATTATCTTTATTTACTTCAAAACGACTTCTCATTAAATATCTATTAGGTCATTTACTCTTATCTCCTTATAAATTGTATTACTCCTCTATTCATTCTCATGCTTCTCTTTCATTCATTTTATCATTTATTGGTATGTTTTTTTCATAATATAAAGTACTTAACATTTAACTTCATATCAAAGATCATTACTCTAATTTTCTCTCATGCAATACCCTTCTAGAAGTTTAGAGGCATATGTCCTCATTAGTTCTTGGCTTCAAAAGGTGCTTACCTTTGGCATGGTGAGATGTGTGAATGGATGCTACAATTATGAGATTATGTGGGAATGGATGCTATGATTTCTGTGGTGGAAGCCATCATTTAGAAAGGGAGATGACAATTCAGATATTTTGTTATCACTTCTGTGTCTTATACTCAACTAAGAAATTTAATTTATATTAACTTATTCCTTATATTGATTCTCTCTCTTTTGTTGGATTATTAACATCCTTCATGTAACTATTTTTAGTGTGCAAATCCATTGATGTTTGTGTATTGGTGTTTATGGTATAGTGGATTGGAAAGTAACTGAAACATTTGTTTTGGTAGAATGACATCTATGGTGTCTGAGAGTTTACATTACTACTACATTCTTGCATGCTACATGACATATGTTTAATTGTACAAGTAACTAAGCACATTTACTTGATAGTATATGTTTATAAGATAATTGAGTTCTCTGCTCTTACTCACTAACTTGAATAGTAATGATATGTTAGTTATATTATCAAGAAGGATTTTCCAAAGTAGATACAATTTTTGAAAATTTTAAACAGTAAATGTCTGAGTTTTATCTTATTTGATGACTATATAATAGATATTTTTGAAAAAAATGTTTAACATAAGTTCAAAAATATAATATGTCATGTGTGTGCACATGTGTGCTCACTAGTATGTTAAGATCCAAGGGATATACATATCCAAATGAGCTTAACTTTTTTTGCAGTGTCTATCCCATCATCATAGATAAACATAATAAATTTACTTGTATCGGTTATATTTTATTTTGATAACTATAGACATTAAAAAAATTGAGTCTATGCAAAATCGATTCTATTCTAGTCTTACTCTCTCTTTCTCTCTCACACACACACACACATGCAACTTACATGTACATGCCATTAAAATGGCACATTTGGAGTATGCTCACAAATCCAACTATATGGACGGATTCAACACTATATAGATTAAAAGTGTTTGAAAAATCATCACCATACCTCATGTGGGTCATGATATTTAGTAATATATCATACAATAATTTCTTTAGTTTTGTCAACTTACCGTTGATTATGAATACAAATATTCTTTCATAGGATGATGTATGGATATTAGATTAATGTGATTTTTGATACACATATTATCTAAGAGGTATGCATCACATCTATAAGGTTAGATTTTTGAATAAAATTTCATAATCACCAAAAATTAAGATGGGTACATGTAAGTTACATGTACTCAGGTACATAATTCTTTTAGCCATATATATATATATATATATGTGTGTGTGTGTGTGTGTGTGTGTGTGTGTATATATATATATATATATACTGTGTGGGTCATACCCGTTGTGTGCTATTTTTGCCTGTCTCCTTTAGCTTACCTCAAAAAATGTTGTCGGACCTCTCCAACGGAGGCACCCTCGAGGTTCACCCGAGCCATCCTCATGTTCTAATCTCCAATCTTCCTCAGCATGATCTCTGACGTCTGAATTTGGGAATTCTTCTTCTTAGTGGTCCACATTCTTGAGAAGTTCTTACCTTCCTCTCAAACTTATCTTGAGTATAACTATGATAGATTCTCCCCCAAGGCTTCTACCGGCTCCCATGGGGTACTGAAAATGGATCTTGGATAGA
This sequence comes from Alisma plantago-aquatica, assembly GCA_963693085.1. Taxonomy (NCBI): domain Eukaryota; kingdom Viridiplantae; phylum Streptophyta; class Magnoliopsida; order Alismatales; family Alismataceae; genus Alisma; species Alisma plantago-aquatica. Next base: position 880,343,610 of record OY856411.1, read on the forward strand.
ATCTCAAGATGGCAACATGTGCACCATCTCAACCATTATTCCATACTATTATGGCATTCAACATGAGGTCCCCCATGGAGTTTTCCATTGCCAATACTGTGAGTCCCAGGATGGCCGGGACGATGCCCATGATCATGATCATGAAGACCAACAGGGAGACAAGCTCGTCAAAAGTGGGGGCAACTACGGATGTTGGTTTAAGTTTTCTGTGTTACGAAGCCTGTTTGAGCTACTCATCATACCCGATTCAACTCAAGTAAGAAATAGAAATAGTTTGGAGTAGCACAGTGACTGATCTATATGCTAGTTATTATTTATTGCTACTTGATTCATTTCCTATATCGGGATAGGGAAGAAAGAAGACACTGATAATGGGCCCCTATGTGGCTAGATATTGGTAATGATGAGATGATGACCTTGTTGGCCTTGAGCTATGTGAAGTTGAGTACAAAAAATGAAGTGGCACAGAGGCATGTTCAACCTCAACAGTCCTCATACAGAATCACTAGAAGGAGGGTGAATTTCCAGGCCCTCATTGTTGTCCAAAAATAAATTAGATACAAGATTAGTTGCATTGCTTACATTTTTTAGGGATTCAATGCGGAACAATTATATGCGTGGATGATTTCTTCCTAGCCTCTCGAGATTCATCTCTCATTCCTTGTTATATCGTATTTTTTTTAGATTTGTTGGATAATATGGAAGAAATTATCTAGTGTTATTACTAGGTGTTTGCGGTGAACTACATGACCAGTTTGTGAAAATGCACATTTCCCCAACACTATAGCCTCACTACTACAAATATGACTTACATCATCAGTTTTTTTACAATATCTACCAAGGTATGTCTTACTTAAACCTTGTGAGAAATCCCTATTTTTCCTCCCCATGTTTCTCTGGACCACAATTGCTCCGAAAATTTTCTTCTCCTCCACTCACCACCATAGCTCCTCTGCCAGCCATAACTCCTCACCATCGACCACCACAACTGCTCACCGCCAGTGTTGTCTCTGTTTCTGCCACAACTGACTACTCTTTCATCCTCTAATGCTTCCTCTACCAACCAACAAAACTTCCTCTGCCAGCCACATCCTCGTCCATTGACGCCTACTCAGTTCATCCTCCTCCTCCTCCACTAGCCATAGTCACAAGTATACCCTATCCTCCTTATTCCTCTCTTCCTTTCTCCTCTATCCTCCTTCACTTATCTTCATCTCTCTTTCCCCTCTCCTCCTTCCTCCTCTCTCCTCCTTCCCCCACTTTACAATTTCTTCTTAATATTGTGAAAAAATTATGTAGGACAGGGGAAGGAGGAGAGAGGAGGAAGAGTCTCACCCACCCCCACATGACCACTACTGTAGAGGAGAGGGGGAAGGGAGAATGATATAATTTAAGGAGGAAATTGTGATGAATTGTATGAAGACATATTTTCTATGATTTCAGTTGTAGTGAATTGTGATGAAATTGAGAAAAAATTATATGAATTGTGCAAAAACTATGATGAATTAATGGAGATTGTGATGAATTATTACACGCTTGTTATTGATTATTTGGCTTTGTTAGGATTATTATATGCTTGTTATTGATTATTTGACTTTTTTAGATCTCTAAGTTGTACTTATGTATTTAATCATAATTTAAAATTATTTCTAAACCCCAATATATAAATGCTAGTTTATAAAACTCTAATATGTAAACCCTAGATTCTAAACCCAAAATTTTTACCCATGTTGTTGGTATAGAAACTCATCCAAGATTTACTCATTAGGAGTAAACCTTGGATAATCCCTAATTTGGTACTATTCTTGTGTACTTCATCTCACTTAGGATGTAACTGTATAATGCGTGTTCAATTTCAATATATTTTGAAAACATTTCCCCTTTTATTCTTTGGGTCCGTATGTAGGTGGGTATTTGCTCATTTGCATTAGTGTACTTGGAGATCTGTGGGGAAATGTTGCCAAAATTTATTGAAATAGAACATGCATTATACACTTACTAGTGAAATGAAGTGTTGAAGAATGGGATAGGTGGTACACATTCATCAATTACTACAACCCATGATATATGTTATAAGATCCCAAAAATATAGATACAATAGACTCTCTTCTAGATCGAAGAACTTCCTCCAATTAGTGTTTCATGAAGAGGGTATATGTCGACACCATCAGAGGCATCATAGTTTTTTTGGGAATATAGCGTAGTAGGAAGAAATTATGGCAAACGAATAGCCACCCACCCATGACCAGAGAAGTGATAGCCGAGGTTGAAGCATTCTCTGGTGCCCCATCATTGTCAGTGTAGTCCCAGATGTGGAAGTTTAGGTCAATACATGGTTGTGCTATGTTGCTAGGCATATGATGGCAATGTTGTAGCAAGTTCCACCATATCATTAGATGCAGTCAAAAAGTCCAATTATTTATTGGTAATACAAAAATGTACTAAGTGTATAGTGTCAAGGAGTCACTAACCATATATATACCACTCTTAGTCATTAACCAACAATGGTAAACAATCAAAATGATACTTAGGAAATTGCTACAATGATTTATTTTCATAATCTAGGGAACATAAACAACAATACATGATTTTGGCCTCTATTGTTTTAAACATATACAACTAAAGTAAATACAATAACCACAATAAATGTATTCTTCACATAGAGAAAATTAAAAGTTACAATAAATCCTTTGTCTCATGATTTCCTCCATTTTGATTTTCCCCGTTTGAAAATTTAGAGAAATAGAATCTGCATTCACTTAGGATCAAAGAATTTACATAAACATCTTTACAAAGGGATCTTAGGTTTTATTTTTAATGATTTTTTCCCTCCAACACAAGCATAATCTTCCCTCACTAATCTGTGGGTGATGGAAAAAGACAAGCTTCCATGACTCAATTTCCTTTAGATATATCTTATTCTTGACCCTCAATAGTATATGGAAGTGTATAGTGGATCCCAAGCCCAAGACCTAAACCAAGTCATGATTAAGAATTGTAAATTCACACTTGGAAGCCAATTGTCTTGCTACAACCATATGTGAACTCTTATATGGAATCAAACATGACCTTTGAACTCATCTTAGTGGCACAATAAAACATGACAATACTACTTGATCTAAATGCTAATTTTGTTCCTTGCCGCATCCCATAATTTTCATGAAATCTCACTTTCATCCATCAACTTGTCTCCTCATTTTTCACCCCCTTTATCTTTTGGCATTGTGACACCCATTGTCACACCAAATAGAGATTACTCAAAACAAGCGTGAAACTAGTATTAAACATCCTAGATTACCATAAAATAAGGTAAATTAAAACCGATTTCATAATACTGCAAAAGGGGAAACATATTACATCTGAGTCCACATGAGGCCACATGTATTACATATCAAGCCATAAGATGATACATATAAATGTTCAATTGGCCAATTTGTCACAACCTTTTACATATGATAACCTATCCACATATATACAAACCATATTTGTACAACAATGGGATACTACCGATACTCGTGTCGATATAAGACATCCAAAAAACACCACCAAGGTCCTGAGTGTACATGGACGACACATATGACTCTACTACAAAACACTAGCAACATATCCAACCTTTTAACAACTACTGCTCCTCTTGCTGCTCAACCTCAACCGCACGATCTATACCTCACCATGCATGACCACCTAAAAGATGTGGAAATCCATGGGGTGAGACCAACATCCCAGTGAGAGATATAACTATCTGACACAACTATTATTAACACAGATAAGCTAAAGCAGGAAAGAAACATTATTATTAGGTTGAGAAGATTCAACTAAATGATATGAATAAAGCAATTAACACTATTTAAGCAGTTTAGGCATCTACAACTGAGTAGTAGAACATCTTATACATTAAGAAGGAATATGAAGAACATGCATAACAATTGATTTCTCTTACCGCATTATAAATCAACTAAATTGTACAAGAGATAAGGCAAAGGGTCATCCAATGTGAGTCGTGTTTAACCCTAAGCAATATGCTACACGACTGTGTTACATGTTTTATTGTTCCCTGAGGAGATGAGGTATACCAATCATGCTCCAACTACCCACTGCTAAGTCAAAATCAGTGCCATACAAGATCTAGGAAGAGCCAAACTCCTATGATCTCCCACACCTCGGTCAGTCTGAGTCTGCCACAGTGACATATAAAGTCCAATTGCAAAATAGCCTAGTCCGCCATGGTATATAGACACAACACCAGTGAAAACTGAGTTATGACCGCAGCCACACTCCTATCGAGGTATGACTGCAACCATCCTCAAAACATATCATATACATATACTGAATCACATAACTTGAGGTACATCCTCAACCATTATCCTGCGAGGGTATGACCGCATCCAATCTTGTAAAATAGATATACTCAACAATATATGACTTTGAGATTCCACTGAGGGAGAACCCATTTCACTATATCGCAAATAGTGATGTTGAATATGGATCTATGGCATAGGGAAACTACTTGATTAGGGTTTCACTTGATTAATTAAGCCAATTGGATATCTTTTAGAATCAATCAAGTTACAACATATAAACCCTAAGCAAACTCTACAAAAATAAGGGTATGGTACAAGTCTAGAAGATATAAAATGTATGAGGTATAAACTTGTCACAACATCACTTGATATCACTGCCATACAAGACCATCAACATCATCACATCACTAGGGGATATCAATCCCTCATCTCATCAACGGGGATATCACTTCACAGTAGGCATTGAGCCTCTTCCAGGTCATAAGACCCAAACCACATAATTCATGCACATCATCATTATATCATTATGCCTCATAAAGGCTCACAATCATTACCATGAGTCATATCAAACACACAATAGTATTAAAATAGCTATGACATTCATTCCACCTACAAGGTTAGGATTTCACAAGTATGAGAGAGAAAATACTTCATTACATGCTAGGCACTTCAAACAAGGTAAGCCTTACATCACGTGTTCATAATTAGGTTTAGGGTTTACTTATATGTGTCTAGTTAGGGTTTCTAGATCATCAAATATCAAAACATTCAAATCACCATCTTTTCCCATATTCTTGGAACATATAGACTAACCACCATGACCATAGCTGATAACATAAGTCAAACATGTGTCCAACAATTTCCATCGATCGAAGGGAGGATAAGGTCATAAAGCTATGTCCTAGAAAACATGTCATTATGGTTGAATACTATAACCAAGGCAAGCAACTGAAGATAATATCACCACACCATCGGTCAAAGAAAGAACCCTGGTCCAAGACATATCAGTGACCGAAGGGAAAAGAAAACAAGGAAGCATGGTCAAAGACAAAACATGTCGAAGACAACTTCAATGACCAAAGGTCACTCCTCCACTTCATCAACCGGAGAAGGGGTTCAATCCATCAAGAAAAATAGGCACGATGACCGAAAGAAACAAGAGAGTAATCTTCATCGACTGAAAACATAAGTCATTCATGCGGCTAAAACAAAAGGGAACCATTCCATCGACCAAACATAGCCTCCAAGCCTTCAAATACTTAGAACAAATCATGAAGGACATATTAGAGAGAAAACCACTATCAAAATAGGTGGTTATCATCTTGAAAACCAAAACTTCAAAAAAAAGAAGCTCATTAAGGACAAACATGTCCAAAACCCTAGAATCAAGCATCACATATGGTCAACATAAAAACCATGACATGATAGATGGAAACCCAAGATTCAAGCACATGCAATCAAAACCAAACTTTGTCACATGCAAGATAACTGAACCAAAAACCAAGACAACAAAACAGAGGTCGAGTTGCATGTAAAACCATCATCATATCCATCACTTAGATTTTGGGCATATGAATTAGGGTTTAGGTAAATGAACAAATACATGCAAGATCATTATCAGAGAACAAGACTAAACAATATATTATTATCAATAACATGTAATCATGATTTAAGAAATAAGTTTTGCATGTGGAATTAAGGTGCTATAATAGTAGTGAGAAGAGTTATATAACTCGACTTAGATGATGGTGCAACCACCTCCAAGCAAGAAGCTCCAAAGACAAGAGAGAACCTAACTTTGATCTCCTCAACAACCAAGCTAGCCACCACCTCAAAAGAGAAGAAGAATCCAAGGTTGAAGGGCAAGAAGGAGAACCAAAAATTCTAGGCCAAAAATAACAAAAAGGTGAGAAAGGGAGAAGAGTTCCTCCAATCAACTTGAGCACTACCTTGGAAAACCAGGGATTCATCCCAAGAGAGAGAAGTACCTCAATCCCAACACAAGCACTACCATGTAAGATCCATGGATTCGTCTAAGATAAAAAGAAAGGGGTAGAGTTTTACAAAGAAACAAAATCAAAGAGATGGCTCACTTACCAAGGATCGAGGATCACCAACAAGGCAACAAGAGATGATGCTCCAACTCAAGATCACCATATGCAAGATGATCGGCCACCAAATATCCAAGAATGAGCTTATTTTCACCACCAAGATCCAAGGGCCAATCTCTAAAGATGTGTGACACCCCAATAGTGTCATGGAGCAAGATTACTCAAAATAAAGTGCAGAATTAATAATAATCCACTACTACAGAAAATGCTTTTTACAACGGGAAAAACAAAACAGTTCTGTTGGTTGTGTTGTAGTTAGCATATTTTTTACAACAAGTCTATTTGTGTGTTGTGAATTATATATTTTATACAACACAAGTTATATACAACAGGCCAAACTCGTTGTAGTATATGTGATTACTACAACATGTGCTAAATTGTTGTAATAGACTGTAATATCACAACATACTCAAACCTGTTGTAAAAGACCATAATTACACAACATGCTCTAACCCGTTGTAATAGTCACTTATGCTAACTTGTTGTAATAGATCATCATTACACAACATACTCTAAACTGTTGTAAAAGATCATAATTACACAACATGCTCTAACCCGTTGTAATAGTCATGTATGTTAACACATTGTAATAGACCATCATTACACAACATACTCTAACCTGTTGTAAAAGATCATAATTACACAACATGCTCTACCCGTTGTAATAGTCACATATGTTAACCCGTTGTAATAGACCATCATTACACAACATACTATAAACCATTGTAGTATACTATAATTACACAACAGGCTTTCACCTATTGTAATAGTTACCCGTTGTAATAGACCAAAATCACACAACATGTTTGCACGCCATTTGTTGTATATGTACAACAAAGAATATATGTGTTGCATAAAATGGAACTGGTTCAACGGTTTGAGATGTGCCTTACTTTCAAGTGGTCTCAAGTTCGAAACCTTTTGTCTAGATGTATTTCCTTTTGTCTCAACATGTTATATACAACACCCCTATTACAACAGGTGTGTTTAATGATCTACAACATGTATTAACTGTTGTATAAAATACATATATTACAACATGTGCAACACCTATTGTATAAAGAACCCCCCATAAGACCACACGATCTAATACAACAGTTGACACCCATTGTAAAATGGAAAAATAAACTGTTGTAAAAACCATTTTTTGTAGTAGTGATCGACCAGGTTACTAGAAAACTTAGGAAATTAAAACTAATTTCAGAAAGAACAAAATCCAAAGCTTGTTACATATGGTTCCACATGAAGCCACCTATATCATATCTCATGCCAAAAGATGGTACATCTCAATATTCACTGGCTAACTTGCCACAACCTGTTACATATGATAACATGTTCATATACATACATGCCAAATATGTACAACAATGGCATATAGACAAAAACCTTGTATCGATGTACAAACCACAAACCCCCCCCAAGGACCTGAGAGTATAGGGACGACACATAGGACTCTACTACAAAACACTAGAAGCATGTCCAACCTTTCAACAGCTACTGCTCCACTTGCTGCTCAGCCCCAACCGCACAATATCTACCTCATCCTGCACAACCACCTAATAGATGTGGAAACCCCGTGGGGTGAGACCAAACATCCCAACAAGAGTTATAACTCTCCGCTAAAATCTATTCTATGCATACAAAAACAAAAGCAGATAGATAAAATTATTATCAGGTTGAGCAGATTCAGCTAAATGCTATGAATTAAGCAATTAACAATGTTTAAGCATCTTAGGTGTCTCCAACTAAGCAATAGAACATCTTATATTAAAAGAAGGAATATGAAGAATATGCATAACAATTGATTTCTCTTATTGCAATATAATTCAAGGAATCAATACAAAAGGTAAGGCAAGGGGTCATCCGATGTGAATCATGTTTGACCCTAAGTAAATATTCAACACGGCTGTATTATGTCTTTTATTATGCCCTGAGGATTTGAGTCATACCATGAAAATCCAACTGACCACTTCTAAGTTGAAATCAGTGCCATACAAGATCAATGGAAGAGCTAGAATCCATGATCTTCTCTGACACTACTCAATCAGTTTGAGTCTATACGGCAGTGATTATAGTCAAACTACAAAGACATTTACTTATAGTCAAAGCTATAAGTTGGGTAAACCCTCAACATGGGCAAATTGCAACTTGGTCTAAAAAACATACATGTAACAAAACTAGCTCAAACAACATCTAAACAGGACCAAACTAAAAACATAACCATGTCACATGTTATTAAGGCAATCTCAAGGGATTAGATTAAGGTTCAAGGATCTTATTTTTGAGTATAGGTCTAAATTGAGCAAACCCTTGTTTTGATGATGACTAAACCATTGCACTTAATTGTGTCTAATGTCTCTACTTGAGTTATTTTAGATTAGGTATAGACACACTCTAAATGCCCTAACTTGCACATCTCAACTGTGAGAAAAGATAAGTAAAAATCTATGCAAGTGTACTTTTATGGAATATGATGTAAATGCATTAGAATCATGTTGTAAATCACTTGTAATGATTGTAAGACTTGTGATTAAACTTAGAAAAAATCAGGAGCACTTAAATAGAATATTTAAGAACTTACAAATCATTTTAGAAAATTCATCACAACAACTTCATCGCTCGAGTTTCAAACTCGATTGATCCTTGATGGATTTTGGGCATGATTTGGATCAGTCTAGTTGTACACTCACAGAACTTGACCGACCAACTTTCTGTTCAAAGTTGATTTTGGTGAATCGGTCAAGTTACCCTAGGACAAACTCAACTCATCATTTGGAAATTGACCTTGTCAGATAGTGGATCAGTCGAGTTACCTTTATCAAAACTCGACCAAATGCACTATATAGGAAAGTGTAGAAAAGTGTTTCTACCAGTTAGAATTTTGTAAAACTTGAAAAAATATCCATTGCAACATACCAAACGACTAGTATTCGGCCTTAAGTGTTCCTAAAGGCTTCTAAGCATCCCCAACTATAAATAGGACCCCTTGGGCTTCATCCCATGGTTAGCCAAGCACTATAAAGGTCCCTATTCTACAATTGAGTACATCCTACAACCTCCTCTCTCTCTAAGCTTAATCACTTGCATCATACATTAGAGTGAGTAGGATATTTGTAAGAGAGCTAGTCCTACATGTATATCTTGTGAGGCTCTCACTTCCACCACCTCCCTATCTCTCATTTCAACCATGAAGATGAAAGTTGTCTAAGAGAGGTGAAGAAGGTCAAGGCTGAAGACTTGGAGAAAGAGTGGGAAGACCTTGGAGAAGGTAGAAGACTCCTTGCTCAAGTGGGTAAGTCCTTGGTAGAAAGCTTCTCCAAGTGAAGGAGGAGTCAAAGGTGGAAGATATAAGAAAGAGTGGGTAATTTCTATAGGGCTGAAGACTTGTGCAAGAGTGGGTAATTCCTTGGAGAAGGCTGAAGACTTCTTACAAAGTGGGTAAGTCCTTGGAGAGGTAGAAGACTCTTGGTCTAGGTGGGTAAGTCCTTTGTTTGGTTGTTATCTCCCTTGGTCGTTAAAGGGTGTCTAGGTATCTTTGTCTCAGAAAAGGATGGTCATGTGTTGTAACTCTTATAAGTGAATATATAGAGGGAGACACACTTAGAAATCCTAGAGGTTGACCTCTCTAGGTAGTGTACTGATGGTCTCCTAGTTTAGAGATTGGAACCACTCTACATAGCTTGTTACTTGGTGCATGTTCAATCTCTCTCATCCTTGCTAAGTATGTTTTAGTTGCACTCAGATTCCCTATTTAGAAATCATATTTTGTGATATAATTTGAAGTTCTAATGAATCTTGTTTAAGTGCGTTCAATTCTATTTACCCCCTCTACATCACACAATCACCCATTATAGGATCTAAAAAGTTGCATCAGAGCGGGTCTTCTTCAAGCATACTTCCACAAGTAGGAGAAGATGGATGACTACCAAGGAGGGAGATACTTGGTCAAGCTTCCAATCTTTGATTGGAGTAATTTCCTCTATTGAAAGAGAAGGTTACAATAATACATCCAAGGATAAAGTCTTGAGCTATGGAAAATGATGGACCATCCATACAAGCTACCAGAGACAAAGATAGAAGAATGGGATGAAGCTACCTTGAAGAAAGCCACCTTGAATGCAAGAGAAATAAACATCCTCTATTCCACTATGAAACCCACTGAGTTCTAATAGATTTCCTCTTGAGAGACGGCCTATGAGGTATGGACGAAACTATGCATCACTTATGAGGGGACAACTCAAGTGAAGGAAAGCAAAGTCTACATGCTCAGAGGGCTGCTTGAGAACTTCAAGATGGGAAAGGAGGAGAAGATAGACAACATGTACTCAAGACTCAACACATTGTAAATGGCCTTGCCATCCTAGTTTATCCTATGATTAGAGGAGAGATCAACTCTAAGATCCTTAGAACTCTCCCCAAGAGATGGGAACCCAAAGTGACTTCCATTGAAGAAGTAAGGTCTCTTGATGATATTCCCATTGAATAGCTCATTGGAAATTTACAAGCCCATGAAGTCACACTTGTCAAGAGAGAAAAAGTTGAAAGATAAGAGGAGAAAGAGCTAAAGAGAATGAAGAAGGCTGAAATCAAGGCTCAAATTGAAGCTATTGTGGGTCAAGCCTCTCCATCTTCTCATGTTGAAGAAGATGCCATGTACTATAGGGCTAGATTCTACAAAGGCAACCTTTCCTCCTCCATTTGGTGCCTCAAGTGTGGAAAGAAAGGTCACTTCAAGATAGATTGTTTACAAGGCAAAAAGACCCATCATCACAAGAGAAGAGAAGAGAAGTACAAGAAGGAGAAATGGCACAAAAGCTCAAGTGGCTCCTCCAACTCAAACTCAAGTGACTCCTCCAACTCAAGCACAAGTGAAGAATCAAGTGGAGGATCTAGCTCAAGCTGTAGTGATGAAGGAGAATGTCATTTTGCTCTTATGGCATCAAGTAGTCAAGACTCAAATGAGGTAAATCTAAACTCTTTAGATAAAGAATCTTTAATTGCTATTATTCATGCTACTCGTTCCTTACTGAAGTATTCTAAAAAGAAAAAGAAAAATCCTTCTAGAATTGTTGGCAATTTGCATGTAGAAATAGATGATCTTGAACATGCTAATGCTTACTTGTTTGATGATAAAAATGCTTGTCTTAATCAAGTAGATTCTCTTCAACTTGAAAATGCTATTTTGCTTGATAAGATTAGATTTCTAGAAGCTCAACCTCTCATGCCTAGTTCTAACATAGAGCATAGTAACTTTTTGAAGGATCTCATGCATGATATAGATGTTATTAAAACTAAAAACAAGAACAAAGACTTGGCTTTGTAAGGGTTTGAATCGAAAAATAGGATCTATTGGTTTAAAATTTCTATGTTTGAAAATGAGAATGCTTCCTTGCTTGCTAAAATCTATGCTCTTGAATCTTGTTCTAGTTTTACTAGTAGAGAGAATAGTATTGCTTCTCTTCATATTGATTGAGATTCTTATATGACAAAAGCTCTTTTCTTAGAAAGAGATCTTTTACATGCTAGAGATAATATCAATCTTTTGTATTCTACTATTACCTCTCTTATGCATGATAAACATAGTTTCAGATCTTCTTTGCAAAGATTCTTAGTTGGTAAAAAGAATCTTAATGACATCATACACCATATTACTAAAAAATTGGTATACATGGTTTGGGATATGATTGTAGCCAAAGGGACAACAAAGGAAAAGGACCTCCAATCTTTCATGGAGAATCCTCTAGTTCCAAGGATATGGGGATAGGTAACTATTGCAATAAAATTGTCCATTATTCTACTTGTTGTCCTTTTAGGAAAGCACCCAAGAGCAATAGGACTTGGGTTGTTAAGCTAACCCCTCCAGAACCAAAAACATGATTGGGGACCATTTCATCTTTCTTCTTACAGGTTACTTGCAAATGGATTGACATGAGCTATGGATTTGCAAATTGGTTCTCAATCCACATAAGAGAAGAAAGGTGAGATGTGTACGGGGTGGCAACAAGTGGAAAAGGAATGATAAGAATAGAGGTAAAGGTTTTCTTGCTCATATTCAATCCTAACTTATTTCTGTCAAGTTAGTATGCACTATGCATATGGTTTTTGAGTCAAAAGTGGCATTTTGTGTTTCTCTTCACACTCCTACTAAAAAATTATTTCAAATGCTTTTATAGTGCATTACTAACTTACTTACACATGTGTGGATATGGATTATATTGTTAGCATGCCTCTAAATATGTTTTTATAATATATATGAGCTTTTTGACAACAACTTTGCAGGTTGAGCTTTTCCTATTAGAAACTTGACCGACCAACACCAATGGGTGTTGGTAACAACTATTGTCAGTCGATCTTGTCCAGTCAGTAACTCAACTGATATCATTGTGCACATAATTTACAATTGGCTTGTTGGATGAGAATTTCCCTCTCAACTAGATTTTCTCAACCAATAGCCTTATTCTTTGGCACTCCCTTGGTACCTTTATGTATGCATATTGCCATGTTTTAATTTTCCTATCTTGCCTACACATCTATCTCTCTAATTTCTATAATTTGGTACTCCGCTAGTGGTATCCCTATATCTTGCAATTACTTATTTTGAGTTGTTTTGCACGTTTTGATGACGATCTCTTTCGATCTCTTGGTTGTATCTAAAATTGCTTCCGTCCTGCTCAAACTTGCTACATCTATATAGTTGTATATCTTGTTTGGATACAACCTTGAGATTCTTAGTGGTAATTATATTTTGATAATGATGCATATGTGCTAGTGAATTATATCCTTCTTGCCTCCTAAAATTGCATATCTGTTTGTTTGGATATATCTCTACATCTACTCATAGCTTGCTTTATCTTGTTTATCTTTTGGTATCTCTTGCTATGATCTAGATCCTACTAGTAGCCCTAACTTGTGATAACATCTACTAGTAGTCTGTCTATATGTAGTCCTGGCCTTGTTCATGAAGTGGTATTCACTATATGCTATGCTTGTATCTTGTTTCATACTTGCTCAAGCTTGTACCTTAAGTTGCATATCTACTATCTTGAGTTTCTTACATAACATTGTGATGTAGGATATATAGAGCTACATTGTATGTACAAATTGGAGCATCCTTGAGTTTTATGCATATTTTATTTCAGTTTTATATTTTGATGCAAGAATAGTAGTTTTTATGCATAAATGGCCTTCTGAGAAAGACTCATTGCAAAGCAATGAGCCCTGACACTTTTTGAGCGAATTCAGTCATATTGAGGGTTAAAATTGCAATTCATGGTTTTTCTACATCGCTTTATCTTGCCTTGATATTTGCTAGAATTATATTATGGGTTGTTCAAGTGTATGCTTTAACTTCCTTTTCTTTTTATGGTTGGACAAGCCCCTAATTTTTCTCTTCTAATCTCCACTATAACTTTTGTTATCTCCTTTCTTTTAACAAGTGGTGTTTCTTATCTCTTCATACCCCAAAATTTTGAAATGACAAAGGGGGAGAAGGTATGTCTTCTTTTGACAAAAGGGGGAGAAGGCATGTCTTACATGAAGAGAAAAAGCATGTCTCTTATTTAAAGGGGAGAAGGTAAGGGGGTGAAGACATATATGTGTGAGAACATATATGAGTAGAAGACACAGTATTCTGTAAATGTTATGAAAGCTAATCATGCAGGAGAAATTGCATCAATTGAGGGGGAGTATGAGAACTCCATGAGAATCAATTGAGGGGGAGCAAATGCACTCCATTCTATTGAAACCCCTAGGTTTCTCCAAATATATGACTTTATTTAAAAACTTTCAATACATTTATGGAATGGTTTTTCATCTTACAAAAGGGGGAGAATATTAACTATAGGTCAAAATTGACCAAATCCTTGTTTTGACGATGACTGAACTATTTCAGTTAATTGTTTCTAATGTCTCTACTTGAGTTATTTTAGATTAGGTATAGACACATTCCAAATGCCCTAACTTACGCATCTCAACATGGAGAAAACACAAGTCAAAATCTATACAAGTGCAGTTTTGTGGAATATGATGTAAATTCATTAAAATCATGTTGTAAATCACTTGTAATGATTGTATGACTAGTAGTTAAGCATAGAAAAAATCATGAGCACTTAGATCGAATATTTAAGTAGTTAAAAATCATTTTGAAAAATTCATCACAACAACTTCATCAGTCGAGTTTGAAACTCGACCAATCCGTGATGGATTTTGGGAATGATTTGGATCGATCAAGTTGTACACTTATAGAACTCGAATGACCTACTTTTTGTCCATAGATGATTTTGGTGAATCAGTCAAGTAACCCTAGGACAAACTCAATCGATCATTTAAAAAAATTATTTTATCGGATAATGGATTTGTCGAGTTACCTTTATTGAAACTCGATCGAATATACTGTATGGGAAAGTGTAGAAAAATATTTCTAGCCATTGGAATGTTATAAAACTTGAAAAAATAATCGTTGCAACATCCCAAATGGCTAGTATACAACCTTAAGTGTTCCCAAAGGCTTCTAGGAATCCCCAACAATAAATAGGACCCCTTGGGATTCATCCCATGGTTAGCCAAGCACTATGAAGGTCCATATTCTATAGTTGAGTGCATCCTACATCCTCCTTTCTCTCTCTACTCTTAATCACTTGCATCATACATTAGAGTGAGTAGGAGATTTGTAAGAGTGCTAGTCCTACATGTAGATCTTGTGAGGTTCTCACTTTCAGCACCTCCCTATCTCTCATTTCAACCATGGCGATGAAGATTAAGATTCTCTCTCTTTGCTAAGAGAGGTGAAGAAGGTAAGGGCTGAAGACTCGGAGCAAGAGTGGGTAAGTACTTGGAGAAGGTAGAAAACTCCTTTCTGAAAAGGGTAAGTCCTTGGTGGAAAGATTCTCCAAGTGAAGGAGTCAAAAGAAGAAGATCCAAGAAAGAGTGGGTAATTCTTATAGGGCCAAAGACTTATGCAAGAGTGGGTAAGTCCTTGGAGAAGGCTGAAGACTTCTTGCAAAGTGGGTAAGTCCTTGGAGAAGGTTGAAGACTCTTAATCTTGGTGGGTAATTCCTTTGCTTGGTTGTTATCTCCCTTGGTCCTTAAAGGGTGGTTGGGTATCCTTGTCCAGGAAAAGGATGGTCATGTGTTATAACTCTTATAAGTGAATATATAAAGGGAGACACACTCATAAATCCTAGAGGTTGACCTCTCTAGGTAGTGGACTGACAGTCTCCTAGTTTGGAGATTGGAACCACTCTACATAGCTTGTCACTCAGTAAATGTTCAATCTCTCTCATCCTTGTTATGTATGTTTTAGTCGCACTTAAATTTCCTTTTTAGCAACCATATTTTGTGATATAATTTGAAGTCATAATGAATCGTGTTTAAGTGAATTCAGCTCTATTTACCCCCTATAGAGCACATAATCACCCATCATAAGATCCAAAAATTGGTATCAGAGAGGGTCTTCTCCAAGCATACTTCTACAAGTGGGAGAAGATGGGTGACTACTAAGGAGGGAGATACTTGATCAAGCTTCCAATCTTTGACGAGAGTAATTTCCTCTATTGGAAGAGAAGGTTACAATACTACATCCAAGGATCAAGTCTTGAGCTATGGAAAATGGTGGACCATACATACAAGCTACCGAAGACAAAGATAGAAGAATGGGATGAAGCTCTCTTGAAGAAAGCCACCTTGAATGCAAGAGAAATCAACATCCTGTATGCCACCATGAACCCCACCGAGTTCAAACAGATTTCCTCTTATGAGATGGCCTATGAGGTATGGATAAATCTTTGCATCACTTATGAGGGGACAACTCAAGTGAAGGAAAGCAAAGTATACATGCTCAAATGGCTATTTTAGAACTTCAAGATGAGAAAGGAGGAGATGGTAGCCAACATGTACTCAAGACTCAACATAATTGTAAATGACCTTGTCATCCTAGGTCATCCTATGAGTAGAGGAGAGATCAACTCTAAGATCGTTAGAACTCTCCCCAATAGATGGGAACCCAAAGTTACTTCCATTGAAGAATTAATGTCTCTTGATGATATCCTCATTGAAGAGCTCATTGGAAATTTATAAGCCCATGAAGTAAAACTTGTCAAGAGAGAAGAAGTTGAAAGATAAGAGGAGAAAGAGATAAAGAGAATGAAGAAGGCTGAAATCAAGGCTCAAATTGAAGCTATTGTGGGTCAAGCCTCTCCATATTCTCATGTTGTAGAAAATGCCATGTACTCCAAGTCTAGATTCTACAAAGGCAAGCCTTCTTCCTCCATCCAGTGCCTCAAGTGTGGAAAGAAAGGTCAAGATAAATTGTTTACAAGGAGAAAATACCCATCATCAAAAGAGAAGAGAAGAGAAGTACAAAATGAAGGAGAAATGGCACAAAAGCTCAATTGTATCCTCCAACTCAAGCTCAAGTGGCTCCTCCAACTCAAGATCAAGTGGCTCCTCCAACTCAAGCTCAAGTGAAGAATCAAGTGGAGGATCTAGATCAAGCTCTAGTGATGAAGGAGAATGTCATTTTTCTCTTATAGCATCAACTAGTGATGACTCAAATGAGGTAAATATAACCTCTTTAGATAAAGAATCTTTTTACTATTATTCATGCTACTCATGCCTCTCTTAAGTATTCTTAAAAGAAAAAGAAAATGAAAAAGCTTGCTAGAATTGTTGATAATTTGCACGTAGAAATAGATGATCTTAAACATGCTAATACTTACTTGTTTGATGATAAAAATGCTTGTCTTAATCAAGTATATTCTCTTCAACTTGAAAATGCTATTTTGCTTGATAAGATTAGATATTTATAAGGTCAACCTCTCATGCATAGTTCTAATGTAGAGCATAGTAACTTTTTGGATTCTCTCATGCATGATATAGATGTTCTTAAAACTAAAAACAAGAACAAAGACTTATCTTTGCAAGTTTTGGATATGAAAATAGGATCTATCGTTCTATGATTTCTATGTTTGAAAATGAGAATGCTTCCTTGCTTGCTAAAATGTATGCTCTTGAATCTTGTTCTAGTTCTACTAGTAGAGAGAATAGTGTTGCTGTTCTTCATATTGATAGAGATTATTATATGACTAAAGCTCTTTTCTTAGAAATAGATATTTAGCATGCTAGAGATAATATCAATCTTTTGTCTTCTACTATTAATTCTCTTATGCATGATAGTTTGAGATCTTATTTGTAAAGATTCTTAGTTGGAAAAAATAATCTTAATGGTATCATACACCATATTACTAAATAAATTGGTAGACATGGTTTGGGATATGATTTTAGCCAAAGGAACAACAAAGAAAAAGGACCTCCAGTCTTTCATGGAGAATCCTCTAGTTCCAAGGCTATGGGAACATGTAACTATTGTATTGCAATTGGTCATTATTCTACTTGTTGTTCTTTTAGGAAATCACCCAAGAGAAATAGGACATGGGTTTCTAAGCTAACCCCTCCGGACCCAAAAACATGATTGGGGACCTTTTTATCTTTCTTCTCATAGGTTACTTGCAAATGGATTGACATGAGCTATGGATTTGCAAATTGGTTCTCAATCCACATAAGAGAAGAAAGGTGAGATGTGTACGGGGTGGAAACAAGTGGAAAAGGAATGGTAAGAACAGAGGTAAAGGTTTTCTTACTCATATTCAATCCTAACTTATTTCTATCAAGTTAGTATGCACTATGCATATGGTTTTTAAGTCAAAAGTGGCATTTTGTATTTCTCTTCACACTCTTTCTCAAAAATTGTTTCTAATGCTTTTGTAATTCTTACTAACTTGCTGGCGAGCAGTAGCTCAGGTGGTCACAGCATGAGGCTCCTCATGAAGGGTCCCGGGTTCGAATCTCCCTGGTGGTACTGTTCGGAATTGTTTCTCCCGTTGTGCAGCTGACCTCTGCGTGACTTAATGGGCTATGCTCCTTACGGTATGGGGCTGAACCCCCCAGGTTGGGCTCGACGCAAGCCTTACGAGTCTCCTGGGTTACCAAAAAAAATGCTTACTAACTTACACATGTTTGGTTATGGCTAATATTGTTAGCATGCCTCTATATATGTTTTGATGATATATGTGTGCTTTTTGACAACAACTTTATTGGTTGAGTTTGTCATATTAGAAACTCGACCGACCACCACCAATGGGTGTTTCCATCAGTTGTTGTCAGTCAAGTTTGCCCAGTCAGTAACTCAACTGATAACACTATGCACATAATATACAGTTGGCTTATTGGATGAGAATTTTCCTCTCAACTCGACTTTCTCAACCAATAGCCTTATTCTTTGACACTCCCTTGGTACCTTTATGTATGTATTTTACCATGTTTTAATGTGCCTATATTTCCTACAACTTTATCTCTCTAATTGCTATAATTTGGTACTCCACTAGTGGTATCCCTATATCTTGCAATTACTTGTTTTGAGTTGTTTTGCATGTTTTGATGATGATCTCTTTGGATCTCTTGGTTGTGTCTTAAATTTCTTCTGCTTTGCTCAAACTTTCTACATATATATAGTTGTATAACTTGTTTGGATACGACATTGAGATTCTTAGTGGTAATCATCTTTTGATAATGATGCATATGTTCTAGTGAGTTATATCCTTCTTGACTCCTAACATTGCATATCTCTTTGTTTAGATATATCTCTACAACTACGCATAGCTTGCTTTATCTTATGTATCTTTTGGTATCTCTTGATATGATCTAGATCCTACTAGTAGCCCTAACTTGTGATAACATCTACTAGTAGTTTGTCTACATGTAGTTCTGGCCTTGTTCATCAAGTGGTATTCATTGTATGCTATACTTGTATCTTGTTTCATACTTGCTCAAGCTTGTTACTTAACTTGCATATCTACTTTATTGAGTTGCTTGCATAACATTGTGATGTAGGATAAATAGTGCTACATTGAATGTAAAAATTTTGAGCATCCTTGGGTTTTATGTTGATTTTTCTCCAATTTCAGATTTTGATGCAAGAGTAGTGTTTTTATGTAGAAACGACCTTATATATGAGCAAGAATCATTGCTTCCCAATGAGCCCTGACACTTGTTGAGCAAATTCCATCATCTTGAGGGTTAAAATTGCAATTCAAGTTTCTTCTATAGCACTTTATCTTGCCTTGATCTTTGATAGAATTACATTATGGGTTGTTCAAGTGTATGCTTTAACTTGCTTTTCTTTCTATGCTTGGACAAGCCCCTAATTTTTCTCTTCTAATATCCATTATAACTTTTGTTATCTCCTTTGTTTTAACAAGTGATGTTTCTTATCTCTTCATACCCTACCTTTTTCAAATGACAAAGGGGGGAGAAGGTATGTCTTCTTTTGAAAAAAGGGAGAGAAGATATGTCTTACATGAAGAGGAGAAGCATGTCTCTTATGTAAAGGGGAGAAGGTAGAGGGGACAAGACATATATGTGTAAGAACATATATGAGTAGAAGACATAGTATTCTATAAATTTTATGAAAGCTGACCATGCAGGAGAAATAGCATCAATTGAGGGGGGGTATGAGAACTCCATGAGAATCAATTGAGGGGGAGCATTTGAACTCCATTCTATTGAAACCCATAGGTTTCTCCAAAGGTGTGACCTTACTTAAATGCTTTCAATACATTTATGGAATGGTTTGTCATCTTCAAAAAGGTGGAAAATATTGACTCTAGGTCTAAATTAACCAAACCCTTATTTTGATGATGACTAAAACATTCCACTTAATTATTTCTAATGTCTCTACTTGAGTGATTTTAGATTAGATATAGACACACTCCAAAAGCCCTAACTTGTGCTTTTCAACTTGGTCTATGCAAGTGCAGTTTTGTGGAATATGATGTAAATCCATTAAAATTGTGTTGTAAATCACTTGTAATGATAGCATGACTTGAAATTAAGCTTAGAAACAATTAGGAGAACTTAAATCGAATATTTAAGAACTAAAAAATCATTTTAGAAAACTCATTACAACAACTTCATTGGTCGAGTTTGAAACTCGATCGATCCTTGATGGATGTTGGGAATGTTTTGGATTGATCGAGTTTTACACTCACATAACTCGACCGACCAACTTTTTGTCTAAAGTTGAATTTGGTGAATTGGTTGAGTTACCCAACAACAAAATCGATTGATCATTTGAAAATTGGGTTTGTGGATAGGGGATCAGTTGAGTTATATTTATTGAAACTCGACCGAATACACTATACAGGAAGTGTAGAAAAGTATTTATAGCTGTTAGAATGTTGTAAAACTCGAAAAAATATCAGTTGCAACATTCCAAATGACTAGTATTATGCTTTAAGTGTTCCCATAGGCTTCTAGGCATCCCCAACTATAAATAGGACCCCTTGGGCTTCATCCCATGGTTAGCCAAGCATTACAAAGCTCCCTATTCTATAGTTGAGTGCATCCTACAACATCCTCTCTCTGTCTAAGCTTAATCACTCACATCATCCATTCGAGTGAGTAGGAGATTTGTAAGAGAGCTAGTCCTACATGTATATCTTGTGAGACTCTCTGTTAAAACCCCAATTTTGGGTTCATATAGTTGGAAATGCAATTTCCCCAAGAAATGTATGATTATGGGAATTATATGATTTATGTGTATTGAATGGATTTCCTTTACTATATTTCCTTTGTGGATGTAATTTCGTAGATCATAATAAGTTAATAAGTCCAACATGATTAAAAGAAAACGAAAGAAATCAAATAATGCATCTTTAAGAAGGAAATTTGAGATAATGAGGAGAAGATAAGAAATATGTGGAAATATGGATAATGGGATCATCATGGATGAGATTTTGAATCCACAAGGTTTGTAGTGGTAAAAGGATTTCATACATGAATAAATAATTATGAATTTTGTTATGATAAATGAAATAATTGTCATGGTTCCAAAAGAAAATAAAATACACGGTGTTTTAGGTTAATTAAAGGAATAATTATCTTGCTAAGAGCAACAACACAATGTTTAAGGCATCATAAGTAATATTTATGATTTGTGGTAAAATTGTAATAAAAAGAAATGTCTTTTAATGGATATGTATTGTTGATGTTTTGGAAATACCTTTCACATAATAAAAACTCCCCACATGATAATGGTGACTATTTACTTGCTTGGAGGGAAAGTATTGTGTATAGGATTATCTCAACCAAATCCATATTTATAAAATAAGATGGGAATCGTGTTGGTCGTTTCTTTCCTTATATGTTAAGGACACCAAATCCAAGATATGAAAAAGGGAGGTTTCATAGTGTGTGGAAAGGAAAGATGAGAGCGATCATCTATATATAGTTTTGCATAGTGCGTGATTCATAAACTACCTGTCCTCTCCCCTACACCTCCCTTCAGACTCCTCAATGTCCATCCCTCTCCAGTTATCCCTCTTCCACCTTGATGTTATGGATTGATCGATGATGCCTTCAATGATACCCTGACCTGGAGGAGATTGAGTGTAGCTCTACGTGAAGGTTCGTTGACCATGGGATGCACATGGGATCAAGAACCAGAAGAGGACAATAGCCCTGGGCGGTGATCTCTTGGAAATCATCTTTTGTCCTCCTTCTTCCATCTACCATGTGAGGGCATCTACACGAATACTAGTTCTTGGCCCAAGGCACCGTCGCGGTGGTTGTCCAACATTGAAGAACCCTGAATCATCATGTCCCTCTCCTACGGAACCCCAACATGAAGCCACGGTCTACCAAACTGCCGCCCGGCTATTTGCAACCACCCCGGTACCCAAGGGAGAGCATCTCCCTCCGGGTGGCGCTCCCTAGAGGCTAGGGAGGTAGCCGACCTCTATGCCTGGGTGGTGACACCACACGACCGGGGATAGAGGGGTCGTAGGGGGCTGTGCAGATGTGTGCTGGAGTCCCTGCATTGGGCAGGGAGTCGCCCTAGCGCAAGGAGGACTGAGGAAAGAGGCAAATGACCAGATTGCCCCTAAAAGCATGTTCATGATGCGAGGGTGCAGTCATCTTTCCACTTGAGCCGACCCAGCAAATAAGAAAGTAATCACAGATGACGTGTCAAGCCCCGATTGGTTCAGGTTATATAAATCTTGAAATAATTCTAGAAATTATTTGGTAGCTCTGATGAAGCAAAGTTATATATGAAAATTCATCAGAAAAATTCAAGGAATGCACTAAAAATATAATAGAAGCATGTTTATTCTTGAAATTAAAAAAGGATATAAAGATATAATCTATAATGGTTTAAATGATGAAAACCCTAAGAATTGATGATAATGAGATCTAATAATGTTCTTTGGATGTTATGAGAAAATATTAACTTATTGTTAATAAAAGGGAGAATTAGATCTAAAAAGATGATCTTTATGCATAGTTGGCTTAATTTAGGGTGTGATATACATGAATATGCATTAATGGGCTTAGAAACCTTAATTTTGGTAATTATGACTTTGGATGGTTTTAATTGTGAAAATCCATGAATAAGATAGAGATATGATGTTCTAAAGTTAATTTGAGTATAAAAGATCCTTAATGTGGATATTTTGAGCAATTAGGGTTTTTATGAGTAGAAATGCTATTTTAGGTTTTGTTAACCTAAAAAGGATAAAGTTTAAGAAATTGATCTAAGGAACCCTAATGCATCCTAATGAGACTTAGAAACCCTAAAAAGGTATCCCAAGTCAATAAAGAGTTGTTTGGGATGAGATGATAACAACTAGGTGTTATGCATGTTTTTAGGATCAATGTTTGCTTGATTGATTGGACATCTAGTTGGATTTGGATATATTACTTCTTTGAGATCTCCAAAACAGGTATGTGGTTACACTTATGGTTAAATCACTTTAATTTCCCAGTGATTCTTGAGGTTTTAATGGTTGCTTGGAAATAATTGCTTGATTGACTTTTATTCCATGCAACTATAAAGTGACTATGACTATCACCATAATTATATGTGCATGACTAGCTCAGATCATGGTCCTCCTTTGTAGTTTTGATGTTGATGAGATGGATGACCTAGTACATGGTCTACCCATGAGGTAGGATCATCAGGTTATCATGAGTCGATATGTTGGTATACCATTGGGTAGGACCATACGACTCCATGACCCTATGTATTGATCTACCTATAAGGTAGGATCATGGGGGTTAGTTGAGATCTACCATATGAGAGGTAGTATCCATGCCCACTGTAGGGACATCATAGAGGCTAGGGAATGTAAGGATTGAGTAGTTGTGTTTGAAACATAAAGTTTGTTTTGCTAAATCATAATTTGATTGCAATATGTTGTTACTATTAGATGTAAGATTATTGGTTCCCCCACATACCGGTATAATTTGTTATAGTGACCGACGTTTTGTTTGTTGGCATTTTAGGAATATCTATAATTGTAAAAATAGTAAAGTGGCATTCATGAAGAATAAAGTTAATCTATTAAAGGAGCATTTAGTTAGATAGAACCCTACAGTGGGTAGAAGTTCTAGAATCCTATATTTTTCAAGGTATGTGAAAAGAAAATTTTTATTCCTATTTTTAGTTTAAGTCTTTAGTTGAATTTATTAATTATTTTTTCTTATTTGCAAAACCACTGATCCTATTTTAGGATAACTCCTATGACTTATTGGTCTCCCTTAATTGGGGGTTATCGGGAAGCAGGGTCGTTACATTTGGTATCAGAGCAATAGTTTTCCATTTAATCTCTAATAATTATTAAATTTTAAAAAACTCTTTAGAACCCAAGAGAGTTCTTAGAGGATTTTCCAATGATGGAGGTGTCTAGAAAAACATCACAATCTGGGGGCTGGTAAGATTTTCTTCTGCTTTGCTAGTCGGTCTATGAGGACTCCCGGATACTGTGTGACTGCCTGGCCAAAATCAGAGGATTTGACTCGAAATAAGATACCTCTAGGTCTTCTCGTCTATCTTCATCCCTTCTCTACCCTGTTCATTGGATAACTTTAAGAGATTAGGGTTTCTTTCTCTCCACCACCCTCCTGATTTCAGGGTAAGTATAATAAGGATTAAGGAATCCTCCACCAAATAATGAAAATCATGTAAACAAGATGTCATGGACATAAGTTTTAATAGTTTAAGAGTAAACTAAGGATTAGTTACATGATTAAGGTTTCATGGCATGTGTTTTCATTCCCTCAGGACATCTCTAAGGTTAGACCTTCTTATAGGAGGATGAGGAGAGAGAGTTAGCCTTGGAGGAAGAGGAAGAGACCTGACACATCCTCTAAGGATGATGCTAACCCTAACCCTAAGTGGTAGTTAGAGAAAGAGAAGACATGATGAGTTGGATACCTCAATTGTTTGTGCATGTGAGTATGTGGGTTGGACATGCATGCTTTACGCAAATATTTTGAGTACACATGAGAAGCATGAACTATGAGTGGCTGGTTGATCCCTGGTGCCTTATGGTGACCCGACCTTGGGTGGTCGTTCCTGTTGAGGGTGAGGGATCGCTCCCTTATTGAGAATGTTGATGCTGACCATATGGAAACCCTAATAGGCATATATGAATAGAAAAGAGGTATATACCTACATAGAAGAGAGTGGTATCAAAGCTGGTAGCAGGTTTTAGACCTAAGCCAGATAGGTTGTGCCTAATAGTTTAGGAAATGGGCATGTAAAGAGCTTTGGATGATCTTGACCGGATATAAGTTTTGATAATACACTTCACCAAAGTAGGGATAGATGTGTACCCTTATGAGCTTGACCCATCTTTTGTGAAAGAACCTCCAGTGGTAAGACTAGTTGTAGGGTTAGCTCTAGAGAGAAAGAGCGAGACTCAATGAAGAAGGTTGGTGACCTTGACTCTATGACATGAGGAATCATGAGAAGTTGGGTATTATATGACCTGGAATGGATGACCCTGAGTTGATGTATGTGTTGCCTCATGCATGATTCTTGGAGGCTTGTCATACCTTAGATGCCTTAGAGAAACCAAACCCTAGAAGAGAGAAAGAGGCTTTGTGAAAGTGCCTACCTTTTAGGTGTAGGAAGGAGAGTTCCATAGACCCTGAAAGTGTATGATAACAAGTTGTGTGGTTTCACACCCAGTTGGTCGCCCTAGTGTAGGAATCTAAAGGTTGTTCACATGGAAGGGTGTTAGGATGTTTATGACCTATCTGGTATGGGTTCGGTTCATGATGGATCAGATGAGCATGATGTTAGACAGCTGATGCGTAGAAGGTGAACCTGGGGTTCCTAGACCAAAGAGGGGAAGTAGTACCTGGTGCACATGATGCTCACGAGGCTGTTTGAGTTCATGGTACTTGAGTATGGTACCCCCCTCATGTTTTTGTGCAAAAGGAAACCCCACATGAACAAAGATATATGTTTGATGAACCACTATCACATGTTGGTGACATATGCATGTATGATATTGGTTCGACCTTGAGGAATGATGAATATGTATGACATACCAAGGAACTTAGCATGGTTTAGTAGGTTGTCTTCTTGCTAGATACATTCATAAGTAAAATGTTAGGAGCTAAGCTTATATATGATGATGTAAACCTTGGAGGTAAGAACATTTTGTGACCTTTGTTACTAGCAAGTGATAGTTTTCTCCCCTCCTGGGAAGGGACCCTTCATGTAGGATGACTACCAACTTTTGTTTAGGTTCGTGGTAACCTAAAGAGGTCTCTTATAAGATCTTGATGAGCTAAGTGTAAGAGAACATCGTGTGAGTATGAATCTTAGACCCATATGTGACCATCTCTAAGGGGCATGAACATATGTTGACATAAAGGTAACTTATATGGAGCCAGACAATGATTGGTAGGTCACCATGATTCCCATGAAGGAATATAAGTTTTACCATGAGTTCCCAGAGAGATGATGAAGATCTGGGTGAGGATTCAGGTTTGAGATGTGCTATGATGGAATCCTAAGTCAATACCAAGGCCAGGAAGGGATAAGACCGATGAGAGTAGGAGTTGTCTATTTCCTAAATGCACAAGACCATAGGGTCAAGAGGTAACAACTATCTTTGCCCGAGGCTCATGGGTTATGAGGTTGGCCTCCTTCATGAGTTCATGGGGCCTAAGGGGTAAATGTGAGAGGCACTCCCTAGATGCATAAGGGTCATATCACCCCAAAAGTACCGACACCCTAGAGACCTTGCAGTAATGACTAAGGATTGTAGATAAGAGAGATGTTAAGATCCAGAGTTGATGGGAAAAGTCTTCCCATGGATGTAGACCCGTAATGGAGATGTTCGTGGTGTGGAGACATGTGATTTACGTTTCAACTTAGATTGGAAAGTGTGATGGCGATGTGTGATGCACCATCTCTACTCTTAGAATAGGTTGAACTGTGTATTTGGACTACATCCAAATGCTTATTTCATCTTGTTATGGGTTTGAGAGATAGGACAAAATGCATGCCATATATGAGTTGAAACCCTTCTACTATGTTTGAGGATAGAGGAAGTACCACACCTTTTGAGAGTACATTGGATATGTGGTTTGGAAACATGAAGAGAAAAAAGGTAATCATCAAATGAGGATGTTCTTGTCAAGTGCAGTTTGGATCCTAAGAGTTTCATCTTGGGTATGGTAATCGAGATGATGAGCTCAAAGTTTTCTTGACTCAGTTAGACTTAAACCCGAGATGAGGGTGATGAGTGGAGTATATGAATGCTTATGTTTTCACCATCACCAAGCACATAAGGAAATTGATGTGGTAACCGATACTCTTTGCCGAGACACAGCTCAGGTGTACATTTGCCTTGTCTAGTCGATGGAGAGAGCTGAAAGAGGTTGCTAGGTGAACCCTGTGATCGTTAGAAGACTAGACATATGTGGCTAACATTCAGATACAACCAGACCCGTCGGTCAAATTGGTGGTTGCTCAGTTAGTCATCCCAGAGCTTGATGAGATAGAAGGAGTGTTGTAAGAACCTTAGATACACCTCTCAGGAAAAGAAGGTGGTGAAACCCACTAGAGTGTTTTAGGGTTTCTGAGGAGTCACCCTTGAGAAATCATGTTATGCAAGTCGTTCATGATTTTACGTACACCGTACACCGTACACCGTGGTACTACCAAGATGGTTAAGGTTTGTGGTGGTACCTGGAAGAAGGATATAGAGGTACATGTGGCCAAGTACCATACATGCCATAGGGTGAAGGTCAAACACCAAAAACCCAGTGAGTTGCTACTGATAATGAGGAGTTTGTAAGAGGGAATGGGAGCAGAGTACCATAGTGGGTCTCCCATGGACCAAGAGTGGTCATGATGCAATATGGGTTATGGTAGATCGCCTTACCAAGTTGACCTAATCCCTTACCTAAGAGAGAGCACTACCAGTGTGATAGATTTGGTTGAACTATATATATATGAGAGAGAGAAGTTCAACCACACAGTCATATGAGTTCAATATCTTGAGCGTGACCTCAAGTTCACTTCCAAGTTGAGGAAGTAGGTACATGAAGAACTTGATGCTAGATTGAAGTTTAATACAACTTATCACCCCCTGACTAATGGACAATCGAGAGAGTATGATTCAGACTTTAGAGGGTCTGATGAGAGCATGTGTGCATGTTTAGGGTGATACATGGGAGCAGTTCCTTCCCCTAGAAGAGTTTGCTTGTGATGATAACCACCATAGCCAGTATCGGGATGCATGAAGCTCTATAAGGGAGACTGTGTCGGTCACCGCTTCACTTGGATGATGTCGGTGAGAGGAACTTGTGAAGGTCAGTGAGACCACAATGTATGCAGATGAAGATGTTTTGATCAAGTAATGGCTGAGAAAGCCAAGGATCGATAGGAGTCGTGAGCTGATGTGAAGCAGACTGACATGCAGTTCACTGTGGGTGAATATGTGTTATGAAAACCTGACTCCTCTAACCTATAGCTAAGAAATATGAGTCCCCGATACATGGGTCCATTTGAGATGGATTGGTAGAGTTTCTTATCTTTAGCCTTACCCCTCAAGATAATATAATGTATGATTTGTTCCATGTGTCCGATCTAGAGCACTATGTGATGTACCTGGACCATGTGTTGATATTGAACCGATTACACTCCCAGGGAGGCTAACTTACCCTGAGTCACCTATGAGGGTATGAGATACCGAGGTGAGAGAGTGCTCAAGGGTAAAGATTAGAGATGATAGAGGTTCTTTGGAAGCACCATGGAGAGGATGAAGCCACATGAGGGTCAATGATGGACATAGAAAAGTCTTATCCTGAATTATTTGTAAGTTTGGTGGAATTTTGAGGGCAAAATTCCAATAAGAGGGGAAGGATGTTACAACCCCAATTTTGGGTTCATATGGTTAGAAATGCAATTTCCCCAACAAATGTATGATTATGGGAATTGTATGATTTATGTGTATTGAATGGATTTCCTTTGCTATATTTCCTTTGTGGATATAATTTCATGGATCATAATAAGTTAAGGAGTCCAACATGATTAAAAGAAAAAGAAAGAAATCAAATAATGCATCTTTAAGAAGGAAATTTGGGATAATGAGGAAAAGATAAGAAATATGTGGAAATATGGATAATGGGATCATCATGGATGAGATTTTGAATCCACAAGGTTTGTAGTGGTAAAAAGATTTCATACACGAATAAATAATCATGAATTTTGTTATGATAAATGAAATAATTGTCATGGTTCCAAAATAAAATAAAATACATTGTGTTTTAGGATAATTAAAGGAATAATTATCTTGCGAAGAGCAAAAACACAATGTTTAAGGCATCATAAGTAATATTTATGATTTTTGGTAAAACTGGAATAAAAAGAAATGTCTTTTAATGGATATGTATTGTTGGTGTTTTGCAAATACCTTTCACATCAAAAGAACTCCCGATATGATAATGGTGACTATTTACTTGCTTGGAGGGCAAGTATTGTGTATAGGATTATCTCAACCAAATCCATATTTATAAAATAAGATGGGAATAGTGTTGGTCATTTCTTTCCTTATATGTTAAGGCCACCAAATCAAAGATATGAAAAAGGGAGGTTTCATAGTGCGTGGAAATGAAAGATGAGAGTGAGCATCTATATATAGATTTGCATAGTGCATGATTCAGAAACTTGCCCTCTCCCCTACACCTCCCTTCAGACTCCTAAATGTCCATCCCTCTCCAGTTATCCCTCTTCCACCTCTACTTTATGGATTGATCGATGATGCCTTCCATGATACCCTGACATGGAGGAGAGTGAGTGTAGCTCTACGTGAAGGTTCGTTGACCATGGGATGTGCATGGGATCAAGAACCTGAAGAGGACAATAGTCGTGGGTGGTGATCTCTTGGAAACTGTCTTTTCTCCTCCTTCCATCTGCCATGGGAGGGCATCTGCACAAATGCTAGTTTTTAGACCAAGGCACTGTCGCGGTGGTCGTCCAATGTTGAAGAATCCTGAACCGTCGTGTCCCTCTCCTACAGAACCCCGACATGAAGCCACGGTCTGCCAAATCATCGCTCGGCTATCTGCAGCACAACCGGGTACCCAAGGGAGAGTATCTCCCTCTGGGTGGCTCTCCCTAGAGGCTTGGGAGGTAGGAAACCTCTGCGCCTGGGTGGTGACACCATACGAATGGGGACAGAGGGGCCATCGGGGGCTGCGCGGATGTGCACTGGAGTCCCTGCATTGGGCAGGGAGTCACCCTAGCACAAGGAGGACAGAGGAAAGAGGCAAATGACCAGATTGCCCCTAAAAGCATGTTCATGATGTGAGGGTGCTGACATCTTTCGACCTGAGCTGGCCCAGCAAATAAGAAAGTAATCACAGATGACGTGTCAAGCCCCGATTTGTCCAGGTAATATAAATCTAGAAATTATTTAGTAGCTCTGATGAAGCAAAAATATATTTATGAAAATTCATCAAAAAAATGCAAGGAATGCACTAAAAATATAATGGAAGCCTGATTCATGTGGAACTTTTTAATTTTGATTTGGCTGCATCTTCTTTTGTACCTATTTTGGTTGACCCAGGTGCGAAACACTCTTTTATCAATAGAGAGGTGATAGATAGTTGTAGTTTACCTGTTAGTTGTAAATTTCATAGTCTTTGTTTATAAACCCCTCTGGTTGGTTCCATTGAGTTGCGGGAGATATGTCCATCTTGCGTGCTTTCGTTTTTGGGAAGTAACATTCAAGTGGACCTTATGCCACTTGATATGCATGGATTCAATGTGATCCTTGGGATGGATAACTTGAATAAGTATAGGGTGGTCTTGGACTGTAGTTCCAAAGTGGAGATGTTAGATGAGGGTAGTGTTTTGTGGATCTTCCAAGGTGATAGGAAGATTCTTCTCACTTGCTTGGTGTCAGCTATTACATCAGAGAGGTTGATGAGGTAGGGGTGTGAGGCTTTCTTAGAAAATGTGGTGGATACCAAGGTGAGGAGTCCTAGTATCCAGGAGGTGTCTGTTGTTTGAGAGTTCAAGGATGTCTTTCCTGGTGTTCCCCCTCATAGAGAGATTTATTTTGAGATCAATCTTGTTCTAGTTACACAACCTATAGCATAGTCACCCTTTAAAAAGGATATAAAGATATCATCTTTAATGGTTTAAATGATGAAAAATCATAAGAATTGATGATAATTAGATCTAATAATGTTCTTTAGATGTTATGAGAAAATATTAACTTATTGTTAATAAAAGGGAGAATTAGATCTAAAAAGATGATCTGTATGCATAGTTGGCTTAATTTAGGGTGCCATGCACATGAGTATGCATTAATGGGCTTAGAAACCTTAATTTTGGTAATTATGACTTTTGATGGTTTTAATTGTGAAAATCCATGAATAAGATAGAGATATGATGTTCTAAAGTTAATTTGAGTATAAAAGATCCTTAATGTGGATATTTTGAGCAATTAGGGTTTTTATGAGTAGAAAAGCTATTTTAGGGTTTGTTGACCTAAAAAGGATAAAGTTTAAGAAATTGATCTAAGGAACCCTAATGCATCCTAATGAGACTTAGAAACCCTAGAAAGGTATCCCAA
Organism: Alisma plantago-aquatica; assembly: GCA_963693085.1. NCBI lineage: Eukaryota > Viridiplantae > Streptophyta > Magnoliopsida > Alismatales > Alismataceae > Alisma > Alisma plantago-aquatica. The sequence continues at coordinate 880,374,963 of OY856411.1, forward strand.
GTCAATAAAGAGTTGTTTGGGATGAAATGATAACAACTAGATGTTATACATGTTTTCAGGATCAATGTTTGCTTGATTGGACATCTAGTTGGATTTGGATATATTACTTCTTTGAGATCTCCAAAATAGGTATGTGGTTACGCTTATGGTTAAATCACTTTAGTTTCCCAATGATTCCCGATGTTTTAACAGTTGCTTGGAAATAATTGCTTGATTGACTTTTATTTCATGCAACTATAAAGTGACTATGACTATCACCATAATTATATGTGCATGACTAGCTCAGATCCTAGTCCTCCTCTATAGCTTTGATGTTAATGAGATGGATGGCATAGTACATTGTCTACCCATGAGGTAGGATCATCAGGTTATCATGAGTCGATGTGTTGGTCTACCATTAAGTAGGACCATATGACTCCACGACCCTATGTATAGATCTACCTATAAGGTAGGATCATGGGGGTTAGTTGAGATCTACCATATGAGAGGTAGTATCCATGTCCACTGTTGGGACATCACAGAGGCTAGGGTATGTAAGGATTGAGTAGTTGTGTTTGAAACGTCAAGTTTGTTTTGCTAAATAATAATTTGATCGCAATATGTTGTTACTATTAGATGCAAGACTATTGGTTCCCCCGCATACCAGTATAATTCATTATACTGATCGACATTTTGTTTGTCGGCATTTTAGTAATATCTATAATTGGACAAATAGTAAAGTGGCATTCGTGAAGAATAAAGTTAATCTATTAAAGGAGGATTTAGTTAGATAGAACCCTATAGTGGGTAGAAGTTCTAGAATCCTATATTTTTCAAGGTATGTGAAAAGAACATTTTTATTCCAGTTTTCAGTTTAGTCTTTTTTATAATTTATTAATTATTTTGATTATTTGCAAAACCACTGATCCTATGTTGGGATAACGCCTCTGACTTCTTGGTCTCCCTTAATTGGGGGTTACCGGGAAGCATGGTCGTTACACTCTCACTTCCACCCCCTCCCTATTTCTCATTTCAACCATGAACATGAAGATGAAGGTTCTCTCTCTTAGTTAAGAGAGGTGAAGAAGGTCAAGGTTGAAAACTTGGAGTAAGAGTGGGTAAGACCTTGGAGAAGGTAGAAGACTCTTTGGTCAAGTGGGTAAGTCCTTGTTGGAAAGCTTCTCCAAGTGAAGCAGGAGTCAAAGGCAGAAGATCAAAGAAAGAGTGGGTAATTCCTATATGGCCGAATACTTGTGTAAGAGTGGGAAAGTCCTTGGAGAAGGTGATGCAACCCTATTTTAGGGCTTCATCTTGTGTCTTTTTGTATCTCAGTTACATTTAAACATAGTAGAATGTAAGTTAAATTCCCTGTTATGCATATTATTGTCAAATGTACTTATGGACGTTCTTTGCATACTTTTTAGGTACTTGGACCATGCTTTGGATGGATGAGAGAGAAGGAAGGAGTTCTAGGAGTCATCCACTCATGGAGGGGTACAAAGAAGACCCCAAATCTACCTCAACCTACCCCTAATGCCCAAGTGTAACGTCCGAGCCCACTGCCTAAGACTCTAGTAGAGTTTCAGGAATGACGACTGTCCCCACAGATCACCACTAGCCTTAACTGCGCACTTTGTCCTCACTCATGCGCATGCCAGGATCAACTTCTCGACAGGTCACCCATCCCAGTACTACTCCAAGCTGAGCACACTTAACTATGTAGTTCTTAGTGATGGGCTCTTGGAAAAGGAGGTGCACCTTGGTGATATGGGTAGTCCAATCATTCCTTTTAAGATCATGTTATCTGAGGCCTCAAATCCTGGGATGTTACAATTTCCCCCACTTAGAATCTTGACGTCCTCGTCAAGGCTCAACTATAAGGCCTCATAATCTCTTCCCCATTTCTGTGCAGACCCACAATGGCCCATGGACACCCAACTCCTGATCACGGAATACCAGCGTAAGGGTGGCTACGTCAACCGTAGACAACCATTTCCTACATGCCTGGACTGCACGGCTCAAGACTGGCATGCCATGTCCATGTGGGCCCCACCTACTGGAGGGAAATTGGCTCTAATACCATTTTTAATGTCCGGGCCCACTGCCCAAGGCTCTAGTAGAGTTTCAGGAATGACGACTGTCTCCACAGACCACCACTAGCCTTAACTGCGCACTTTGTCCTCACTCATGCGCATGCCAGGATCAACTTCCCGAAAGGTCACCCATCCCAGTACTACTCCAAGATGAGCACGCTTAACTATGGAGTTCTTAGTGATGGGCTCTCGGAAAAGGAGGTGCACCTTGGTGATATGGGTAGTCCAATCATTCATTTTAATATCATGTTATCCAAGGCCTCAAATCCTGGGATGTTACACCAAGGGTCGGCATCAAGCAAAAAAGTCTATTGACGATGAAGATTCATGATGATTTTGCTACTGAAGACCTCAACACGGCCGTGGTGTCAAGAAATGGCCGTGCTGGCCAATGTAAAAGTTACAGAGAAAATGCAAAATTCGCAAGCTACAACAACATCGCCACCACAACCGTGCTACCCAACACGGTCATGCCATGAAGCCCCCAAAATGGACGTGCTTCCCAGTACAGCTGTGCTAGCTGAAGTCAAAACGGGTATGTTGAAGGGAACAACCTCACCTCCAACTCACTCACCACGACCGTGCTATGCAGCACGACCATTCTACCTAGCCTCCACCACGGTCGTGCTGCCCAGCACAATCGTGATACCAACCTCCATTTCACCACCTCAACCTGTGATTTTTCTAATTTCTTAGAGGAACTGTTCCACACCACCATGACCATTTCTACCCCAACCCACCACGGTGTGCTGCCCAACACGGCCAACCCACCACGGCCGTGCTGCCCAACATGGTCGTAATACCACCTAAACCCTAGCATTTTCTGCACTATTTTTCCACAATGCCCCTACTTACCCAAGTGCTTCCACCACCACCTATATATACATGGGTGGAGGCCACATCATTAGGTTAGCTTCCATTACTCCTCTCCACCCACTCTTGAGCATTCATTACACTCTCCTTGCATTTATTCTCTCCATCCACCATTTCCACCTTATTTCCACCATAGAAACCTAGTTTTCTAGATTTTCTACCATAATCTCCTTCATTTCTATGCCCATCATCCACCTTGGAGGAGGGAGGTCACCCTACAATAGCTAGGAGGTGAAGGAGAAGGATCTACTTTGAGCTCCATGGAGTCCTATTCCCTTCTTCTCATTTTTTCTATCTTTTCTTTGAGTATGTCTAGCTAATCCCCTAGTGGTGGGCTGTTTGGGGTTAAAATGTGACTTTGATACCATGTTGGGAAAATAATTTGTAATGAACATAATTTCATTCTATGATTATTTTCCCCTTGCTTCTATCTCATTTCCCATTTTATTGTATGTGGTTTGTTCTTTTAACATAGATTGCTTGCTTTGTGATGCTTGATGACACTTAGCTTCTAGGGGAAATTGGAATGTATGTAGCAATCTTAGGAATGGATCCTAGGTCCAATTAGTGGATCTCTAGCTAGCCCCCTTTGTTCCCACATACATCTCCCTTATTCTACAAGTGAGTTTGAGATCTAAGTACCTAGTGTAAGTGTGATTGGTGCAATTGCCTAGAGCTTCCTAAAGGCTAGATGGCAAGTAGCATGAGGTGAAATACCCTCATCTCTATTCCCATTCCTACCCTTGGCTCTCAATTTCCCTAATACCACTTACCCTAGAAACCTAGACTTGCCAAGTCCTACTAGAATTACACCTAACCCTAGTTCTCCAACTAGTAGTATAAGGTATATTCTAATAGCACTTGCCTTGTTGTTTCGTTTGGTAATCTAGATTGAAATTCGAGATTTGCATGCTATGTTGACCTTCCCCCAGCTAATATCAAATCACATTCCCAAATGGCCCACCTATCAAATCCATTGCTTAAAACCTCACTTATCATCTTAGCTTGTTAATGCTAGTCTAGCTTAATTGCCTTTGCTCACTCTAGCTAATTCATTAGTCTTGTCAATTAGGGTTAACCTAGATCCTTTCTTTCTATAGTGTTTATCTTAGTTCTTAGTTTCTAATTGCCTTTCTAGAGTAGTGTAGATCATCTTGCTCTTGTTTAGTTGATTGCTTAATCTAGCCTCTTAGACCTAACTTTATTAGGATAATCTAGTTTTTGGTGATCTAGTTTTCATATTGCCTTTACTTGCCTGCTTGCTTAGCGTAATCAAACCAAACCCACTTTTAAACCCTTCAATCCTAATCTTTGCATCCGTAATGTAGCTAATACAAACCTAGTTCTAGTAACTCCCTTTCCCTATGGATCGACTCGCATTGCTAGCCTCTCATATATACTATAACATGACCTCATGTGCTTGCGGGAGCATATTTTAGTGTTGTGAATGAACCTTGTTTGGGGACTTATAAATTCAAAAGATCATACGTGCGTGGAAAATCACACCAAGCTTTCTGGCACCGCTGTCGAGAATAGAGGCACTCAGCCTTGCTAGTAAGTGTAGCTTAGCCTTTCTTACTGCCCTCATCATTGCTATTCTTTATTCTTTGTTTATTTTTACATATTGCCATTCTAACTTGATTTTTGTTTCTTGTTTGTGTATTGTGCATGTGACAGCTGTGCATGCGTCATACACATTTGACTTGTACTGACTTGGTGTTATACAACCCTGAGATAGGTAGGAGGAGACGCCAAAGCTACGGAAAATAACACCAAGCAACCGACATGGCAGAAAACGAACCTCATGGAGATGCCCAACCACAACCCAACCACCCCCTCCATGAGTATTTCACCCTAGGGAACTACAATTACCCCATTTCCACCCTTGTTGACCAAATTTTGGGTCAAAAATTCTTCATTCCACCCGCACTTATTGGACTCCTCCCTACCTACTATGGGATGGAGAATGAAAATCCCTACCACCATATCTATGCCTTCCTTGAAACTTGTTCCACCGTCCACACCCCTACTGCCACTGATGACTCCACCCAGAGGACCCTCTTCCCATTTCTCTAAAAGAAAAGGCCAAGGAATGGTACATCTCAAAGACGGAGTTGGTAATGTGGAACACAGTCAAGAATGAGTTTCTCAAGAAGTTCTTTCCAATTGCCAAGCTTACCCAAATGCAAAGATGTATCACCGCCTTCTCCCCGAAAGAAAATGAACCTTTCCATGAGGTGTGGGAAAGGTTCCAAAAGCTCCTACGTGACTGCCCCCATCACGAGGTGCCCTTGTGGTTGCTAGTCCGAGATTTCTACACCGTGCTAGTGGAGTTGAGACAGAACAATGTTGATTCATCATGTGGAGGCACCTTCATGGTAAAGCCACCTGAGGAGTCATGGACCTTGTTTGAGAACCTTTGTGAGAATTCTCTCCATCAGGCTTCTACAAAAGGGGAACATTGTGACCGAAACTACATCCCTCCACCTCCTCTTGTAGTTCCAGCCCGGACTGCAGCCAACCTCAACATGATGAAAATGATGGCGGGTATGATGAATATGATGAAGAACCAAGCTGGTGGTTCCATAAGTCAATCCACTATGGTAGTTGAAGCTGAGGAAGAAGAAGTTCATGCCTTGCATACTTTCAACAACCGAAACAACCAAGGCCCGACGTCAAATTCCTATACTTCCGAGTGGAGGAATCATCCAAACTTCTCATGGAAACAATAAAATGAGGAGGGGCAAGGGCAGCCAAGGAAACATCAAGGACCCAAGTACATCTCCAAGTTTGAGGAGGAAGTCCTAGGAAGGCTAAGGAACCTCAATGAAGTAAAGAAAGAGGTTTCCTCTCAAGGGAAAAATATTATCCTCCTTGACCAAAGACTTAATCAAATCTCCCTTTCACTTTCTCGCCGTGAAGTGGTAAGGCTCCCATCTCAACCCATGGCCAATCCCAGCAATGATGGAGGTTATGTGAGCACCACTCAAGGTGCTTATGTCCCACCACAAGGAAAAGTACCCCCACTTCACCAATACCAAGAACCACTACATCCATATGCTCCTCCACCTCACCAACTCCCCTACAACTACCAATATCCTCCACCTCACCCATACCAAAAGCCCTCTCCACAATATCACCTACATCCACCACAACAACCACAACCCCATCCACAATTTATCCTCCAAAACCAAATCCAAGGCCACCACCAACTCAACAGCCACAACCAAATACACAAGCTTCCTCCTCCTCTACCCATGAGCATGTGAAGGCAGTGACAATTTTGAGAAGTGGAAGGACCTTGGAGCAGCCCCGTGATACTGTTGTTGATAGTGTAGCCAATGAGGATAGAGGTGATACTGTGATTAGACAAGTTGATATTGATACCTAGATTGATGATATTGTGACAGGAACTAGAGTTGATACCATGATATCGATAAGTGATACCGTGATACTGAGAAGTGATACCGTGATTCCCGTGATTCCAGTTGATGATTATGTTGATCTAAGTCGATTGGGAGCCCAACTCCCCCCATTTCCTGATGCTCTTGAGGATCCTCTACTGACAGAAGAAAGAAGAAACATACTAAAGATATCATGGAAACTTTCAAACAAGTGAAGATAAACATTCCTTTTCTTGATGTGGTCAAGAAAATCCCTTCCTATGCCAAGTTTCGGAAAGATTTGTGCACATTTAAAAGAAAAACAATGGGGAGAATGCGAAAGAAAGTCAAGCTCATTGAGCAAGTGAGCTCAATTCTACAGCACACCATGCCAAGAAAGAGGAAAGACCCTGGTGCTCCCATCATTTAATGTTACATTGGAGCACACCACATAGACCAAGCCCTTCTAGACTTGGGTTCTAGCGTGAACTTGATGTTGTATGATTTGTTTGCCGAGATCCAAATGGGACAATTAGGTCTAGCTCATTGCACTCTATAGTTGGTCGACCGATTGGTGAAAATGTCTAGAGGGCGTATTGATGATATGCTAGTTAAACTTGATGATGAGTCTTCTACATTCTTCGCTACTGACTTCATTGTGCTAGATATGGAAAAAGATTGTAGAAGAGTGCCTATTATCTTGGGGAGGCCCTTCTTAGCTACAGCTGATGCAGTGATCCACGTGAGAACCGACACCATGTATGTGACCTTCATGCACATGAAGATCCAGTTGAACATCTTCAAATCTCAACTACATCCAAGGTGATAGGCGCATAGAAGAGGATTGTGATCTTGTTGAATGCCTTAAAGAAATTATAGAGGAGTGCCTACCTGCATGGATCCAAACTACCACTCAAGGTAGAGGTTTAGAGCCCATCGTTGAATTTCCCAATGATGATGATGAAAAGGATGAAGTGAATGAACTAGCTTAGTGGTTGCAAGCGAGGACCTCCCATCCATGTAGGATCCATTGAATAATTCTCTTAAAGAACCTCCAATTCTTGAAGAACCTCCAATTCTTGAACTCAAGTTACTCCCCGAAGGGTTGAAGTATGCATTTCTAGGCTCCAATGACACCCTCCCAGTGATCATTTCTTCTATTCTCTCTCCGGAGCAAGAAGATGCATTGATGAAAGTCCTAAAGAAGAACATTCGGTCCATTAGATGGTGCATTGCTATTTTTAGGGGTATTGACCCCTCCATTTGTGTGCATAGGATTTATCTTGAGGATGATGCTAGGCCAGCCCGCTAAATGCAAAGGCAGTTGAACCCAAAATTGAAAGAAGTTGTGACCCAAGAGGTCATGAAATTATTAGATCCTGGAATTATTTATCCAATTTTTGATAGCACAAGGGTGAGTCCCATCCAAGTTGTACCAAAAAAGGGTGGGATCACAGTGGTAGAGAATGTTGATGGTGAGATGATTCTTGTTAGAGAACAGTCCAAATGGAGGATGTGTGTAGACTATAGAAATCTCAATGAGAAGACTAAGAAAGACCACTATCATCTTTCATTTCTTGATCAAATTTAGAGAGGTTAGCAGGGTAAAGTTTCTATTACTTTCTTGACGGATATTTCGGGTACTTCCAAATTGTTGTTCATCCTACGGACCAAGAAAAGATCACATTCACTTGCCCTAGTGATACTTTTTCTTACCGAAGAATGCCATTTGGGCTGTGTAATGCCCCTTCCACTTTTCAGAGATGCATGACCTCCATCTTCGCCAACATTCTTGATTCGTCACTTGAAGTATTCATGGATGATTTTACAATTTTTGGTAAAACTTTTGATGAGTGTTTGCTCCACTTAGCCGCCATTCTTGAGAGATGCATCAAGGTTCTCCTCATGATATCTTGGGAAAAGGGCCACTTCATGGTGCCTGGAGGTATCATTGTGGGCACTGAGTTTCAAAAGATGGCATTGAAGTTGATAGGTCCAAGTGGGCCTCATTTCTACTCTTACCATTCCTTCTACCATAAGGCATGCCTGATCTTTCTTGGGAAATTTAAGTTTCTATCATTGCTTCATCAAGGATTTTAGCAAAATTTCAAGACCTCTCTGTCATTTGTTGGAAAAAGATGTTGAATTTCACTTTGATGACAAGTGTGTTGAAGCCTTCAATCACTTGAAGCAAAAGCTCATTTCTTCTCTTATAATGCAGCCCCCAAATTTCTCTTTGGCATTTGAGATCATGACTGATGCATCTGACATGGCAGTGGGGGCTGTGCGGGCCAAAGAGTTGTCCAGATTCTACACGCCACATATAATGCTAGCAAGACTCTAGATGAAGCACAAAGGAACTGCACGACTATAGAAAAAGTGTTTCTTGCGATGATCTTTGCTCTTGACAAGTTTCAATCATATCTTTTGCAAAACAAGGTAGTAGTATACATAGACCATGCTGCATTGAAGTATCTCATAACGAAGAAAGACTCAAAGACAAGGTTCATCCAGTGGATTTTGTTGCTTCAAGAATTTGATATTGAGATTGTGGACAAGAAGGAAGTGGGAAATTCTACCGCCGACCATCTCTCCTGAATTGAAGCACCCTTTGATGATACAAGTAGAATTAAAGAAATAATGCCGCATGAGAAGCTCTTCCTACTCTCATCCACTCAAAGGCCATGGTATAAACATATAGCTAACTTCTTAGTTAGTGGAAGAATACCAAGTACATGGATAAGGGAGGAAAGAAAAAGGTTGTTTGCTATGGTTAAAATTATGTTTGGGATGATCCTCACCTATTCAAATATTTCTCTGACCAACTTATTAGGAGATGTGTCCTGGAGACGGAGTAACAAGAAATTATATCTATGTGCCATTCCAAAGTATGTGGAGGTCATTTTGGTGGGAAACACGGGGTTGCCAAGGTTCTCCAAAGTGGGTTTTATTGTCCCACCTTGTTTAAAGACTCCAATGAATTTTGCAAGTGTTGTTTGAAGTGTCAAAAGGTAGGCATTATCTCTAAGAGGGACATGATGCATATATCACCCATTCTTGTGGTGGAGGTATTTGATCTTTGGGGAATTAATTTTATGGGTCTGTTTCCTCCCTCCTCTAGATATGTCTACATTTTTGTTGCCATGGATTACATGTCAAAGTGGATTGAGGCTGTTGTGACAAGAACCAATGATCAGAAAGTGATATGTGATTTTGTGAAATCAATTATCTTTAGCCGATTCGGTGTGCCAAGAGCCATGAATAGTGATGGTGGAAGTCACTTCATCCACCACACTTTTGAACTTTTGTTAAAGAGGCACAGAGTGAATCATCATGTGGCTACTCATTACCATCCTCAAACAAGTGGTCAGGTTGAGTTAGCCAATCGGGAGATAAATGAAAGATCTGGAGGGGGGTGAATAGAGATTTTTGATACTTTTAAATATAATTAAAAACTTAAAACAATTAAATCACTCAACCAAAGAAGGAAGAGGAAATAAGGAAGACACTTCAGTTTAGAGTGGTTCCAACCTTTGAATCAAAGGTTGTCAGTCCACTACCCAATTGTTTCCAATTGGGATTTTGAAAGTGATTTATTTTATTACCTCACAAGGATGTTACATAAAATACAATCACCTTCCACTCTAAGTAGCCTTCACCTTGAAGTAGCCTCAACCCCCTTGAAGCAGCCTTCTTGAAGTAACCATGAGCAATCCTTGGAGCAGCCTTCTACACCTTGAAGTAGCTCCACCACCTTGAGATAGCCTTTACCTAGAAGTAGCTCCAACCTTTGTTGAAGCAGCCTTCTTGAAGTAATATCAAGCACACCTTGGAGTAGCCTACACTTTGTTGAAGTAGCACCAAGAAACCTCCTTTCAACAGCTTCCAACCCTAGGAGTAATCAAGGAGAACAAAGTACAATAAAGAAGAAATAGATTGGAAGAAAGAAAAAACTTATCCAATGAAGTACATCTCTTTGATCCTATATCAAGTATTTAGATCTCCTATCCACTTAAGATGGACGTGTCTGTACGTGGTGGCTAAGAGATTGTAACTATAGGACACAAGTCTAGAGTACAAGGATGAAGATGGCAAGTGAATTCTAGTTTTGTTGCTCTCAATAGTGAATACTCAAATGTAGCTTAGGTGCTTTTGGTATCCTAAGGCCTATCCTATTTATAGGAATGGTTTGCAAGTGTCTAGGAACATTCTAAGGAGTGTCTAGAGTGTTCTTAGTTCTTAACTAGCTGTTAGGTGTGCATTAGTTGGCTAGCAATTGGTAATTTATTCGTGCTTGAAAAGAACAATCCAGGTTCCTACTCGGTCGACAATTTGGTCGACCGAACTATGTCTCGGTCAAGATTTTTTTCGACTGAGCCTATGTATACAGTGAAAGTATTGCAACGTCTATTTCCAACTCCCAACTACCAACCGCCTAATCTAACAGTCATAAGCTTTAGACCGAAGTTTGCTCAGTCGAGGATATTTTCGACCAAAGAGTATTTTAGAGCCAGATGTGTAATTTGTTGAACAATGCACACAATTTCGACCAAGGTGGCTCTCGGTTGAAAAAAGCTTTGACTGAGTGTGTCTCGGTTGACAAGTTTTTCAATTGAGGGTGTCCCTATTTTAGACTTTTGAATCACCTACAAAGTGTGTATTGGTGACAGTAACATTTGGGGGGAACCTATCTAAGGGTTATAAGTGGGTAGGGTAGATCTAACACTTGATTTAGATGATATTTAAGTACTTGTACATTATATCCTTGTACAAGTGTTTATATTTGAGTACAAACACATATACTATTAAGCACATTTGATCTTCAATTTTGCACCGATCTTCTATTTTCCACCTAGTAGAATCTCCTTATTACTTTGAACCTGAAAATACCCAATCATCACATTAGATCCACAAGAATGAAATGTTTGTCATGATCAAAACAAAGGGTATGCTAATGTCCAATTTATCCAACAATCTCCCCCTTTTAAAGATGACAAACATTCCTAAAATATAAGCAAAATATTTGAAATGAAATGAGTTTCATACATGTGATGTACCTAAGATGAATAGAATCTTTTGATCTCATAAAATGTGTGCTAATATACCTAAAATGATATGGAACATGATATCCATCTCCTAAGGCAACGTCGCACCAATTAATGTCAAGCCCAAGAGATCATTAAAACTCATGATAAGGTTTTACTTTATTTTGCTTTATTTTATCCCCCCCCTTTGTCATTTCAAAAAGATAATCACCCATGTAAGTCAATAAGATTCCCCCTTAATTGATTACTCCCATTACTTGTTTACTTAAAAAAGAATGCCAAATTTAGCCATAATTCAAAACCAAGATTAATTTCTCAACCATGTGCAAGGTATGTTAAGCCATAAAATGGTATGAGATTCCTTTAGGCTCATGGTGGAATCAATAAATGTATCTCTAACCAAATATAAGTGATGTTAAGCCCAAATTGGTGTAGAGAATCCATTTAAGAGCAAGATCAAAAATATATTATATCCAAGATTTTTGTGAGCCCCCCCCTAAATCTCACAACAAAAGTGATCTTAAAAATACTAACATATTTCAAATCATAACAAATGTTAAAAACCAATTGATTAAGTAAGACTACGAGTCAATTTTTATAAGCAATCTTGTTTCTTGCACTATCTTAAATATTTCTCTTATTCTAAGTATTTAACATGATGAGCAAATTACAGAAATATACTAATTTTGGGTGCACGTGAATGTTTTGATTTACAAATAAGAATTTTTTTAGGCTTATTTTCAGTCGACCATGACTTCGACTAGGGCGCCCCTCAGTCGAACTCATTTTTGATCGAGAGGCATTTCTATAGTTATCCCATTAATGAAACTTTATTCTTAGAATGAATAATTTTCTTTTATATTAGCATAAATGACCAATTAGCCTTATGCATATTCACATACATTTGATGATGTCAAGTCTTATCTAATGATTCATAAATCATATCTAAATCTATTTCTTCTCATTAAATCCTAATGTTATTCCATCATGCCCATATAGTTCCAATGTTTTGCTTTTAGGTCTAGGAGCTAAATTTTATTCATTGTTTTTAGTAGGATCATTTCTCAATAATTAAATCTTTTAGGATATGATGAAGTCTTGTTGTGTATAATCATCCTTTATGTACACTTATAAACCTTAGATTATTTGTTTGATTATTTCAAAATAAAGCCCTTTTGTGACAAGATCAATTTTGTCTTTACCATCTTTTGTTAAGGATAGAATTCTCATGGAGCCAAATAGATTAAATGAGCTCTAGTGAGCAAAAATTTTTGTTGAAAAGAAAATTAACCTTTGCTTGTCTAGAATACACAAATTTTATATTTATCACAAAAAAATTTAGGTAATGAGTCAAAGCAATTTTTCATGTGTGAACAATCTTTTCATGACCAATTTATTTTTGCAATTAATGTCCATGGTTTTAAGAAGTTTACAATTTCTTTTATCAACAAATTTGATGTAGTACTTATGATGTAGTTCTTTGACACATAGCTCATTCAAAATTTGTACCAACATCACTTATGCCAATAGTTTTACCTTTGAAATTTTCTTCACATGTGAACAATAATTTTACCTTTTCTCCAAGTATGTGAAAATAGCTTTAATAGACCATCCAAACCTACAAGATATGAATGTTTTGGTCCCATATAGTGGTCCATTTGGTTAGGAGCATTACTATACGTATTTTATCATTTCAACTGTTTGGAACAATTTAATATGAAGAGTTTAGTCAGATATGGGTCATCAAATTTAATTGTAGCTAAATAATTTTGTTTTCAATAAGCATTTCTGACAAAACTATCTTCGGTTGAACATTTCTTCGACCAAAAAATTTTTTGATCGAGCTATTTGTCGACCGAAAAGATTTTCCAGTAAAATAATGTTGTCAGAACTACCATCGGTTGATCTTTTCTTTGATCGGAAGAGATCTCAGGAATTTTGTCGACCAAGATGAAATTCTATGCATTTTCCGTAATTTCAACTTTTCTAATGTAAACATATCATCCCATTATTTTTAGATAACACAATTATGCAATCAAAATATACAAAGTATACAAGTTCAAGCTTAATTTAGTTGAGATAGGACATTATAAATTTCAAGGTAAAGTTTAGGTCAAATATCAACTAATATGTCCAACATTTCTAAGTTGGGGTTTTTGGAACCCAAACAAGTCAACATCTTTTTTCTTGTACGGGCAAGAGAATGAATAATGTCCAAGACGTAAACAGTAATGACCGAAAATAGAATCAATTTTATTTCTCTTCTTAGCTAGATTGTCTTTAAGCACATATATGACATTGGTTTTGGGTTTTTGTGTCTTTCTAGCTATAGGTTTTTGATAAGATTTATCTTTGGGTACATAACCTAGTCCTCTCATCCCAATTTGACTAGAAGAGTCCTTTAGAATTTTATCAAGAATGTCTTTATTTTTCAAGCTACTGATATCCTTTTGCAACTTAGCAATTTCATCCATTCTCTTTTTAATGTCTAACTTTGCTTGGTCTAGATTAGATAACAAACTATCTCTTTCTTTGATAATAGCATCACAATCTGAATGAATACATAGAAAAGGTTGAGTTTGAAGATCATTTATCTTTGCAAGAAATTCAACCTTCTCTTGGCAAAGAAAATTATTGTTCGTTTCTAGAGCAAGCAACTTAATGTTTCAATCATTAATAGATGATATCAATGTAACTTTTTTCAGACATAAGACTTTCCTTTTCAAAAGTAAGATCATTTAATTTAGAATACAAATCTTCATTAGTTTTTGTAAGCCTTTTTAATTTCTTTTTACAATCAACATATTTATCATGTAATTCTTCAATACTAGTGACTAACTCTTCTTTAGATAAATCAAGAAGACTTACCTCATTTTTTTCTTCATTTGTTGTTGCAATACCGTGTCTTCTTTGGTCATGAGACATTCCACTTCCTCCTCACTTTTGCTATCTTTTCTTGAGTCATCCCAAGCTGCTTTGTAGACTTTTTCTTTCTTCTTGAGAGAAGATTTCTTTCCCATCTTGACTTTGGGACACTCATTTTTTAAATGTCCCTTATTACCACATTCAAAGCACCTAAAGGAAGAAGAGGAAGAAGAAAAATAATTTATGTTAGTTTTAAACCTTCTATATTGCTTACCATTTACAATTAGTGCTTCTTCTTCACTATCTTCTTCACTTGTTTCATTACTTTCTTTAGTTTATGCTCTAAAATCAATGTCCTTACTTTTGTCCTTCTTGTGTTTGGCTTCCAATCTTTCTTCTTCAATAGTTACCTCATGAGTCTCTCGATTTCCAATGAGCTACTCCATTAACATTGTGGCGAGATCATTAGCTTCTTCAAAGGCTGTTACCTTTGGCTTGTATTTTGGAGGCAACGATCTATGAATTTTTGACACTTGATCTTCTTCACTTATATATTTTCCTAATGCACTTAAGCTATTAACAATGGAAGAAAATCTTACATACATTTCACTAATAGATTCATTAGGTTGCATATGAAATTGTTCAAACTTTTGTTTAAGCATATTAATTTTGGTATTTTTAACATGGGTAGTTCCTTCATGTGTTATGGAGAGTTTATGCCATATATCATAAGCTGTATCACATGAGGATATTCTAGTGAATTCACTTACTAAAATAGAACAATATAGTATGCTTACCACTTTGGCATTTAATTGAACTTGTTCTACCATGTTTGGATCCCATGATGCATATTCCGTTGTGGGAAGCACATAGGGAGTAGACACCATCCTCCATAACTCCAATATGAGTCCTTCGTAGTAGAAGTGCATTATTATTTTCTAGTAGGTGTAGTTTCTTCCATCAAAGGGTGGTGGCGCGGCTTACGTAGGTTCCTTCAAGGTTGAGGTTGTAAAGTACACCGTCCCCCATTCTTCAAGACTTACTAGGGAACCTTGAAGACCTGCTCTGATACCAATTGAAAGATCTAGAGGGGGGGTAAATAGAGATTTTTGATAATTTTAAAGATAATTAAAAACTTAAAACAATTAAATCACTCAACCAAAGAAGGAGGAGGAAATAAAGAAGACACTTCGGTTTAGAGTGGTTCCAACATTTGAAACAAATGTTGTCAGTCCACTACCCAATTGTTTCCAATTGGGATTTTAAAAGTGATTTATTTTATTACCTTGCAAGGATGTTACATAAAATACAATCACCTTCCACTCGGAGTATCCTTCACCTTGAAGTAGCCTAAATCCCCTTGAAGCAGCCTTCTTAAAGTAACCACAAGCAATCCTTGGAGAAGCCGTCACCACCTTGAAGTAGCTCCACCACCTTGAAATAGACTTCGCCTAGAAGTAGCTCCAACCTCCTTTGAAGAAGCCTTCTTGAAGTAATCTCAAGAACACCTTGGAATAGACTTCACTTTGTTGAAGTAGCACCAAGAAACATCCTTTCAACAACCTCCAACCCTAGTAGTAGTCAAGGAGAACAAAGTACAATGAAGAAGAAATAGATTGGAAGAAAGAAAAAACTTATCTAATGATGTACATTTCTTTGATCCTATATCAAGCATTTAGATCTCCTATCCACTTAAGATGGACGTGGCTATATGTGCTGTCTCGGAGATTTTAACTATATGACACAACTCTAGAGCGCAAGGAAGAAGATGGCAAGTGAATTCTAGCTTTGTTGCTCTCAGTAGTAAATACTCAAGTGTAGCTTAGGTGCTTTAGGTATCCTAAGGCCTCTCCTATTTATAGGAATGGTTTCCAAGTGTCTAGGGACATTCTAGGGAGTTTTTAGGGTGTTCTTAGTACTTAACTAGCCGTTAAGTGTACATTAGTTGGCTAGCAATTACTAATTTGTTTGTGCTTTAAAAGAACAATCCAGAACCCTACTCGGTCGATAGTTTGGTCGACTGAACTGTGTCTCGGTCAAGATTTTCTTTGACCAAGCCTGGGTTTAAAGCAAAAGTATTGCAATGAATATTTCCAACTAGCAAGTACCAAACACCTAGTCTAACAGTCATAAGGTTTAGACTGAAGTTTTCTTGATCGAGGATATTTGCGACCGAAGACTATTTTAGAGCATAAATGTGTAAGTTGTTGAACAGTGCTCCCAATTTCAACCGAGGTGATTCTCAATTGACAAAAACTTTGACCATGTGTGTCTCGGTCGACAAGTTCTTTGACTGAGGGTGTCCCTATTTTAGATTTTTGAATCACCTACTAAGTGTGTGTTTCAATGTGTGTTGGTGACTCTTACTTTAGGGGGAAACCTATCTAAGGGTTATAAGTGGGTAGGATAGATCTAACACCTAATTTACATGATGTCTAGGTACTTGTACATTATATCCTTGTACAAGTGTTTACATTTGAGTACATTCATGAACACACATACAATTAAGCACATTTAATCTTCAATTTTGCACTGATCCTCTATTTTCCACTTAGTAGAATCTCCTTATTACTTTGAACCCTGAAATACTCAAGCAGCATGTTAGATTCACGAGAATGAAATGTTTGTCATCATCAAAACAAAGGGTATGCTAATTTCCAATTTAGCCAACAATAAAGCTCATTATAGAGAAGACGGTGAGACCGGACATCAAGGATTGGTCATTACGTCTTAATGAGGCTTTATGGGCTTACATGACTGCATACAAATCCCCGATTCACACCACACCATTCAAGCTTGTGTATGGAAAAAGCTGCCATATACCGGTCGAGATGCAACATAAGGCATTGTGGGCTTTGAAATCCATGTATATGGATTGAGACACAATCGATTTGAAAAGAAAGTTACTGCTGCATGAAATTGAAGAAATGAGGCATGATGCCTATGAGTTGTCCAAAAGCTACAAAGAAAGGACAAAGTTCCTTCATGATAAGTTGATCAAGAAGAAGAGTTTTGATCCTGGAAAATGGGTATGGCTATATAACTCAAGGATGAAGTTCTTTCCCAAAAAACTCTGGTCTAGATGGGAAGGACCTTATCTAATAAAAAAGGTATATCCATCCGAGGATGTGTAGATTAGTGAGAAAGAAGGAGCAAAAGAATTTACTGTGAATGGTCAAAGGATGAAAGTAGTGGTTGAAGTTGGGTTGGATAGAGAAAATCAAAGTTTTGATATTGTGATGTTAATTCAGGAACACCGGCTTGATGAGGAGATGTGCTTGAATGCACATGAGAGAGATATTTTCTTCAAATATGCTTTGAAATTCCCGTGAGAGTGATCAACTTCAAGAATCAATAAGCCCAGCTGAAGGTGTAAAATTTAGCACTAGTGGGAGGTAACCCACTAGGTTTGGGAACTTTTTCATCCAACCTTCACTTTTGACACTTTTACTTTGTTTTTACACGATTCCAAGAACATACTCATGCACACTTGTGCTTGATAGTTTTATTTTAGTTTTGATGATTTGACAGGTGAGACATGTGAAAGTTGAGC
This sequence comes from Alisma plantago-aquatica, assembly GCA_963693085.1. Taxonomy (NCBI): domain Eukaryota; kingdom Viridiplantae; phylum Streptophyta; class Magnoliopsida; order Alismatales; family Alismataceae; genus Alisma; species Alisma plantago-aquatica. Next base: position 880,392,754 of record OY856411.1, read on the forward strand.
AGTGAGGCAAATTTCATTGAAAATGATTGGTATAACATCAAGTTAGTCGATTAAAATGATTGGAGCATGAATGATAGAAAGATTTGATGAAGTTGGAGGATTTTGAACTTGGAGGACCCGGCACGGCCGTGCTGGCATGGAACTGTAGTGTTGGCGTATTACATTTCAATAGGGAAATTTTGAGTTTTGGGCACGGGTAGCACGACCATGCTGGCCACCATGGCCGTGCTGGCCTGGGCCCAGTACTTAAGTTACTCAATTTTTCCCGACCCAACACGACCCAACAATCATTCTCCTGACCCAGAATAGTCGTTCCTTACAGAGTGGTGATTAGGGCAAGCTCCATTCACCCCCGAATCACCTCATCTTTCTCCCAAACTCCATATTTGAGTTTCCTTTGGTCCTCAATCACCTTCCTTAACCTCAAGCTCCATTTTCCACCCTCCATTAACATATATTTCTCCATCTACAAGGAGATTCTGCCCCTATAGCCCGAAAGCACATGTGCTCCTATTCTTTCTTTTTTTCACCAAAGATCCTTGCAAATATGAATAGCACGGGCAAAGCAATTAAGAAGGGGGTGGAAAAGACAATGAACATCCTCACCGGAGGCAAGACCCGCACCAAGCATGACTCCAATGTGTCGCAATAGTCCTACATCGCATCGTCACCATCTAATTCGATTTTACAATCTGTCCGACAGTCGGCATCGATGAGTGCATCCTGACACCGATCCTCCTCCAGTGGCCACACATTAGATCCTAGCTATAGCAACCCTGACAAAGAAGAGGAGGAAGAAGAAGAGATGGTGAATATTGTCGATTCAGTGGACATTGACACACCGGCCTGAGAGAGGAGGGCCAAGAAGGCTATCAATGCGTCATCTTCACGACCTCCAAACTCAACTCGGACAAGACACTCCACTTCGTCGATACAACCACGCCCCGCTCAACAGCCCATTAGGTCCTGGTTGGTGATTGAGGAAGAAGTCGAAGATGCACCGGTCCAGATGGTGCCCTTGAACTTGGATACAAGTTTGGGGTCACACACATAAGAGGAGGAGGAGGTAGATGACATTGAGAGTGAGAATATGGAAGATGAGCCAGTGGAATTTTTGTCCAAAATAGTGGAGGAAAGGATGAAGTGGGTTGGGAAATAGTCAGAGGAAGTTTCTTATGGGTGAGACACAACGAGGAAAGTGTTCACAAGACCCCTCCACCCTGAGTGCCTAACAAGGAGGGTGATGCCAACTAGATATGCATGTATGACTACCACACAAGATTTAGGGATCAACTACGTGTATCTGGTTCGAATGGAAAGATGTGGGCTCTATAAGATCTTGAATGAGGTTGAAGAAACCTACTTGGAGTTGACTCATGAGTTATTTGCAACATTGGAAATGGTACAATACCAAGGTGAGGATGCCATTAGGTTCAAGCTGAATAACTCAACACATGTGCTTAAAGTTTCCCAAATCAACGCTATCTTTGCCCCCATTTAGAAATGGCAAATAATTTCAATGAGGGAAGACTTGACAAGAATGGGAAAGCAGATTACTCTAGGATGTAGAAGGCTAATACTGGTCAAGCAACTTTTTCAGTAGGAAAATTCAAGACCAACAAGATTTACAATCCCTTCATGAGATATCTACAGAATGTCCTAGCAAACACTTTGTTTGGTCATTATGACAATCAAGGTTGTTTCTTGCAAAAAGATTTGTATGTGATGGCCACAGTAGCAAGTAAGGGATTTGTGAACATTGGATCCATGGTGATTGAGTACTTGAAGACAATACCCTCTAACAGTAAAGATCCATTCATCATATGGGGGGGTGGGTTATCACCACAATGGCAAAGGCAGTGGGCTGCAATCTAGAGGGGCTTACCAAGGTATAAGGAAGACAATATGCTGATCTAAACTATCTTTCTAGGTCCCAAATGATCTCCCTCAAAGATAGCAAAATCTTTTATGTTCTGAACCTTAGGTACCCTGGAATCACCTTGGAGCTCCCATACCACGCCACCCCCTACTCATGGATATGGGATTGCCAGATAACTTTTTAGAGGTGATATCACGGTATGAGGAGGAGCATCCAAGAGAGGGGTTCAGAACATCAAATGTGGACTGACCTGAAGAAGGAGGAGAGATGAATGTGCCAGAGCAGCAGTGCATTCTTGAGCAGCCACGCCGCACACGACTGAGATTTGAGTATTTTAATGTGCATCCACCTCCAACAAATGAATATGACATGTTAGCCATTCATGCACAGTCGGAGGTGATTCAATAGACACATCAAGCCATGTGGTTAGATCAGAAGCAGATGCATTATTAGATCAACCACATATACCGGTATCAACATGCGCATGTATAGAGAAACCCCCAATGGGGGGAGGATTTTTGGGGAGTACTATATGGATACTAGGAGACATACCTGCCTCCACATGCAGACTATTGGGGCCACTATTACCAACATCCACCTCCACATTTAGGCCCACCACAGGATCCCACACTGCCAGAGTAGTGACGTCTACCCTATCATTCCTAAGCTTTAATTTCATGCTGAGGACAACATAATTCAAAAGTTTGGGGAGGTAGGGAAGTATGCCCTTTTTCTTATCTTATTTTGTTGATGTCTATCTCACCTAATCTCTATTTAGTTGTTGATTTCTCTTTTTAGTATAGATTTCCTTTTTCTTGCATCCATACATACATAGTTCAATTTCATGCATTTTTGCGTAATTTTTCAAAATTTTTGCTCTTTTTGCTCCTCCATGTCATGCATTGCATTCTCATGTAGATTTTGGTAATTTTTGCGTGTTTTTAATTAGGATTTTCTACTTTATGTCTTAATTTCCCTAAAGTTAGGTTTAGATGTGATTGAATTCAAATTGGCACCATTTTGGCCAATTTTGCCGAAATTTAGATGTTCTTGCCTAAAAGCATGTTTTAACTTAATCTCCACTATTTGAAATGAAAATGTTGGTCTTTGAAAAATGCATGCCATTTTCTTAGAGTTTATTGCTATACGGTCTTCATTGTTGACTTTTTACATGTGCATCACCTCTCTCAAGTTTGTGAATATTTTGGTTGAATTGTGAATTAAGCAAGATATGAACACTTAGAGCCTATGGAATCACATGATATAAATATGAATCTCATGTTGTTCAATCATGTGGCGTGATATCATTTTATGAAGTGTTGGATTAGTTTTCATGTAGGAGATTTTATGTTGAGGACTACAACAATGACCCCTCTTTGACTCGACTCTTCTTTCACCATCTTCATACCTCTCCCCCTCATGGAAAGTTATCTTAGAGAACATATTTAGCCTTGGCCACCTCCAAAGGTTTGGGGTGGCCATATCTACATCCCCCTGCTTCACTCTATCCACCATTTACCCTACCTACATTAAGGGCAAAAGAAAAGAAAAGAAGAAAAGAAAAAATAAAAAGAAAATAAAAAGATGATCCTATTTAAGAGTATCTAAATAAAGAAAACATGAGTGTGTAAAAGCACTCCAAAATCTTACCGCAATCCTTTCTTCCATTTTCATACCCATTGAGCTTAAAACATCAAATCTATCCCACTTCACCCTTTCTACAAACATGTGGGTCATTTGGTGTGGTTCGAAGCATAAGATTGAATGCATGAAAGTGAAACAACACTCCTAGTCGTCATTGATTAATGCCAACATGAAACGGTTTAGCCAAAATTACATGAAGGACATATGGAAAACTTGTTTATTCTATGCTCTATATTTTAAGTTTGTATGTTCAATACTCATTTCATGATTGGTTTGTGAAAGTGGAGAGGGGAGAGGTGGAACATATGCATTTAGTCACTTTTAAGACCATTTAGTCAATAATCATCTTTGGCTATGTATTTGTCATTCTTGTTTAGTGAAAGAAAACTGAAGAGAGAGATTGGGTTGGAGCATACTTGAGGACAAGTATGTTTTAAGTTTGGGGAGGTGATGTATCCCTATTTTATGGCTTCATCTTGTGTTTTTTTGTATCTCAATCACATCCAAACATAGTAGAATGCAAGTTAAATTCCCCAATATGCATATTATTTACAAATGCACTTATGGACGTTCTTTGCATACTTTTTAGGTACTTGGACCATGCTTTGGATGGATGAGAGAGAAGGAAGGAGTTCTAGGAGCCCTCCACTCATGGAGGGGTCCATAGAAGACCCCAAAGATCCCTCAACCTACCTCTAATGGCCAAGGGTCAACATCAAGCAAAGAAGTCCATTGACCATGAAGATTCAAGATGATTTTGATACTGAAGACCCCAGTACAATTGTGGTGCTAAGGAATGGTCGTGCTGGCCAATGTAAAAGTTACAGAGAAAATTCCAAATTTGCAAGCTACAACAACATCATCACGACAGCCGTCCTACCCAGCACGGTCGTGCCATGAAGCCCCAAAATGGACATGCTTCCCAACACGACCATGTTAGCTGAAGTCTAAACGAGCGTGCTGAAGGGAAAGACCTCAACTCCAACTCACTCACCGTGGACGTGCTACCCAACATGGTCGTTCTACCTAGCCTCCACCATGACCATGATACCATCCTCCATTTCACCACCTCAACCTGTGATTTTTCCATTTTCTTGGAACGACCGTTCCACACCACCACTGCTATTTCTACCCCCACCCACCACGACTGTGTTGCCCAACACGGTCGTGCTACCACTTAAACCCTAGCATTTTTTGCACTATTTTTTCAACAATGCCCATACTTACCCTAGTGCTTACACCACCACCTATATATATGGGTGGCGGCCACAACACTAGGTTAGCTGCCATTACTCCTCTCCAGTCACTCTTGAGCATTCATTGCACTCCCCTTGCATTTAAGCTCCCCATCCACCATTGCCACCTCATTTCCACCATAGAAACCTAGTTTTCTAGGTTTTCTACCATAATCCCCTTCATTTCCATGCCCATCATCCACCTTGGAGGAGGGAGGTCACCCTACAACATCTAGGAGGTGAAGGAGAAGGATCTACTTTGAGCTCCATGGAGTCCTTTCCCTTTCTTCCCATTTCTTTTATCTTTTCTTTGAGCATGTCTAGCTAAGCCCTTAGTGGTGGGCTGTTTGGGATTAAAATGTAACTTTCATACCATGTTGGGAGAAAGTAATTTGTAATGAACATAATTTCATTCTATGATGATTTCCCCTTGCTTCTATCTCATTTCCTATTATATTACATGTGGTTTTTGCTTTTAACAAAGATTGCTTGCTTTGTGATGCTTGATGACACTTAGCTTCTAGGGGAAATTGGAATGTATGTAGCAATCTTACGAATGGCTCTTAGGTCCAATTAGTGGATCCCTAGCTATCCCCCTTTGTTCCTAAACACATTGCAAATGAGTGTGAGATCTAAGTAGCTAGTGTAAATGTGATTGGTGTAATTGCCTAGAGCTTCGTAAAGGCTAGATGGAAAGTAACATGAGATGAAATACCCTCATCTCTACTCCCATTCCTACCCTTGTCTCTCAATTTTTCCTAATACCACTTAACCTAGAAACCTAGACTTTCCAAGTCCTACTAGAATTACACCTAACCCTAGTTCTCCAACTAGTAGTATAGGGTATATTCTAATAGAACTTGCCTTGTTGTTTGGTTTGGTAATCTAGATTGAAACGTGAGATTTGCATGCTATGTTGACCTTCCCCCAACTAGTATCAAATCATATTACCAAACGGCCCACCTATCCAATCCATTGCTTAAAACCTAACTTGTAATCTTAACTTGTTAATGCTAGTATAGCTTAATTGCCTTTGTTCACTCTAGCTAATTGCTTAGTCTTGTCAATTAGGGTTAACCTAGATCCTTGCTTGCTCTAGTGTTTATCTTATTTCTTAGTTTCTAATTGCCTCACTAGAGTAGTGTAGATCATCTTTGTCTTATTTAGTTGATTGCTTAATCTAGCCTCTTAGACCTAACTTGCTTAGGATAATCTAGTTTTTGGTAATCTAGTTTTCATATTTCCTTTACTTTCCTACTTGATTAGTGTAATCAAACCAAACCCACTTTTAAACCCTTCAACCCTAATATCCATTTTAGGAACGTAGCCAACACAAACCTAGATCTAGTGCCCCCTCTTTTCCTGTGGATTGACCCCCATTGCTTGCCTCTAATCTATACTATAACATGACCCCGTGTGCTTGCGGGAGCATATTTTAGTGTTGTGAGTGAACCTTGTTTGGGGACTTATAAATTTGAAAGATCAAACGTGCGTGGAAAATTGCACCAGAAGGCTGAAGACTTCTTACAAACTGGGTAAGTCCTTTCATAGGTATAAGACTCTCGGTCTTGGTGGGTAAGTCTTTTGTTTTGTTGTTAGCTCCCTTGGCCCTTAAAGGGTGGCTGGGTATCCTTGCCCTAGAAAAGGATGGTCATGTGTTGTAACTCTGATAAGTGAATATGTAGAGGGATACACACATAGAAATCCTAGAGGTTGACCTCTCTAGGTAGTGGACTGATAGTCTCCTAGTTTGGATATTGTGACCCCTCTACATAGCTCATCACTTGGTTCATGTTCAATCTCTCTCATCCTTCCTATGTATGTTTTAGTTGCACTCAAATTTCCTATTTAGCAACCATATTTTGTGATATAATTTGAACTTCGAATGAATCTTGTTTAAGTACGTTCATCTCTATTCACCCACCTCTAGAGAATACAATGATCCATAATAGGATCCAACAGTTGGTATCAGAACGGGTCATCTCTAAGCATACTTCCACAAGTAGGAGAAGATGGGTGACTACCAAGGAGGGAGATATTTGATCAAGCTTCCAATATTTGACACGAGAAATTTCCTGTATTGGAAGTGATGGTTACAATACAACATCCAAGGATCAAGTCTTGAGCTATGGAAAATGGTGGACCATCCATACAAGATAATGGAGACAAAGATAGAAGAATGGGATGAAACTACCTTGAACAAAGCCACCTTGAATGCTAGAGCAATCAACATCCTATATGCCACCATGAACCCCACTGATTTCAATCGAATTTCCTCTTGTGAGACGGCCTATGAGGTATGGAGAAAGCTATGCATTACTTATGAGGGGACAACTCAAGTGAAGGAAAGTAAAGTCTACATGCTCAAAGGTCTGCTTGAGAACTTCAAGATGGGAAAAGAGGAGAAGATAGTCAACATTACTCAAGACTCAACATAATTTTAAATGGCCTTCCCATCTTAGGTCATCCTATGAGTAGAGGAGAGAAAAACTCTAAGATCCTTAGAACTCTTCCCAAGAGATGGGAACCCAATGTGAATTTCATTGAAGAAGTAAGGTCTCTTGATGATATCCCCATTGAAGAACTCATTGAAAATCTACAAGCCCGTGATGTCACCCTTGACAAGATAGAAGAAGTTGAAAGACAAGAGGAGAAAGAGCTAAAGAGAATGAACAAGGCTGAAATCAAGGCTCAAATTGAAGCTATTATGGGTCAAGACTCTCCATCTCCTCATCTTTAAGAAGATGCAATGCACTCTAAGGGTAAACTCTATAAAGGCAAACCTTCCTCCTCCATCTGGTGCCTCAAGTGTGGAAAGAAAGGTCACTTCAAGATAGATTATTTACAAGGCAAAAAGACCCATCATCACAAGAGAAGAGAAGATATGTACAAGAAGAAGGAGAAATGGAACAAAAGCTCAAGTGGCTCATCCAACTCAAGCTCAAGCGACTCCTCCAACTCAAGCTCAAATGACTCCTCCAACCCAAGCTCAAGTGGAGAATCAAGTGGAGGATCTAGCTCAAGCTCTAGTGATGAAGGAGAATGTCATTTTTATCTTATGGAATTGACTAGCAAAGACTCAAATGAGGTAAATCTAAACTCTTTAGTTAAAGAATATTTAATTGCTTATTCATGCTACTCGTTCCTCTCTTAAGTATTCTAAAAAGAAAAAGAAAAAGCTTGCTAGAATTGTTAATAATTTGCATGTATAAATAGATGATCTTGAACATACTAATACTTGCTTGCTTGATGATAAAAATGCTTGCTTTAGTCACATAGATTCTCTTAAACATGAAAATGCTATTTTGCTTGATAGGATTATATTTCTTGAAGCTCAACCTCTCATGCCTAGTTCTAATGTAGAGTAGAGTAACTTTTTGGATTCTCTCATGCATGATATAAACTTTTTAAAAATGAAAACAAGAACAAAGACTTGGCTTTGCAAGGTTTTGAATCTGAAAATAGAATCTATCGTTTTAAGAATTTTATGTTTGAAAATAAGAATACTTCCTTGCTTGATAGAATCTATGCTCTTGAATCTTGTTCTAGTTCTACTAGTAGAGAGAACAGTGTTGCTTCTCTTCATAATGATAGAGATTTTCTCTTTGCTTAGAAAGTCATCTTTTGCATGCTAGATATAATATCAATCTTTTGTCTTCTACTATTACTTCTCTTAAGTATGATAATCATAGTTTGAGATCTTCTTTGCAAAGATTCTTAGTTGGTAAAAAGAATCTTAATGATATCCTACACCATACTACTAAACAAATTGGTAGACATGGTTTGGAATATGATTGTAGTCAAAGGAACAATAAAGGCAAAGGACCTCCAATCTTTCATGGAGAATCCTCTAGTTTTAAGTCTATAGACACATGCAACTATTGCAATGAAATTGGTCATTATTCTATTTGTTGTCCTTTTAGGAAAGTACCCAAGAGAAATAAGACTTGGGTTGCTAAGATAACCCCTCTAGACCCAAAAAAATGATTGGGGACCATTTCATATTTCCTCTCGTATGTTCCTTGCAAATAGATTGACATGAGCTATGGATTTGCAAATTGGTTCTCAATCAACATAAAAGAAGATAGGTGAGATGTATACGGGGTGACAACTAGTAGAAAAGGAATGGTAAGAATAGAGGTAAAAGTTTTCTTTCTCATATCCAATCCTAACTTGTTTCTGTCAAGTTAGTATGCACTATGCATATGGTTTTCAAGTCAAAAGTGGTATGTTTTTTTATTCTCTTCACACTCTTGCTAAAAAATTATTTCTAATGCTTTCATAGTGCATCACTAACTTTCTTACACATGTTTGGATATGGCTTATATTGTTAGCATGCCTGTAAATATGTTTTTATGATATATATGTGCTTTTTGACAACAACTTTGTCAATCGAGTTTTTCTCGTTAGAAACTCGACCGACCAGCACCAACGGGTGTTGCGAATAGCTATTATCGATTGAGTTTGTCCTAACAGTAACTCTACCGATAACACTGTGCATAGAATACACAATTAGCTTATTGGATTAGAATTTCCCTCTCAACTAGAATTTCTCAACCAATAGCCTTATTCTTTGGCACTCCCTTGGCACCTTTATGTATGCATATTTCCATGTTTAAATTTTCCTATCTTTCCTACAACTCTATCTCTTTAATTGCTATAATTTAGTACTCTACTAGTGATATCCCTATATCTTTCAATTACTTGTTTTGAGTTGTTTTGTAGGTTTTTATGATGATCTCTTTGGATCTTTTGGTTGTGTCTTAAATTGCTTCCGTTGTGCTCAAACTTGCTACATCTATATAATTGTATATCTTGTTTGGATAGAACCTTGAGTTTCTTAGTGGTAATCATGTTTTGATAATGATGCATATGTGCTAGTGAGTTATATCCTTCTTTCCTTCTAAAATTTCATATCTCTTTGTTTGGATATATCTCTACATCTACTCATAGCTTGCATTATCTTGTGTATCTTTTGGTATCTCTTACTATGATCAAGATCCTACTAGTAGCCCTAACTTGAGATAGTATCTACTAGTAGTCTATCTACATGTAGTTCTGGCCCAAGTGGTATTCACTATATGCTATGCTTGCATCTTGTTTCATACTTTCTTAAGATTTTTCCTTATTGCATATCTACTATCTTGAGTTGCTTGCATAACATTGTAATGCAGGATATATAGAGCTACATTAAATGTAGAAATTAGAGCATCCTTGGGTTTAATGCAGAATTTGCTCCAAATTCAATTTTTAATGCAAGAGTAGTGTTTTTAATGCAGAAATGGCCTTTTTAGCAAGATTCATTGCTTCCCTACGTGCCTTGACACTTTTTGGGCGAATTCCCTCATATTGAGGGCCAAAATTGCAATTCATTATTTTTCTGCAACACTTTGTGTTGCCTTAATCTTTGCTAGAATAACATTATGGTTTGTTCAAGTGTATGCTTTAACTTACTTTTCTTTCTATGTTTGGACAAGCCCCTAATTTTTCTCTTCTAATCTCTATTATAACTTTTGTTATCTCCTTTCTTTTTACAAGTGAAGTTTCTTATCTCTTCATATCCTCATCTTTTGAAATGACAAAGGGGGAGAAGGTATGTCTTCTTTTGACAAAAGGGAGAGAAGGCATGTCTTACATTAAAAGGAGAAGCATATATCTTATGTAAAGGGGAGAAGGTAAAGGGGAGAAGACATATTTGTGTAAGAACATATATGAGTAGAATACACTAGTGTTCTATAAATGTTATGAAAGCTAACCATACGGGAGAAATATCATCAATTGAGTGGGTGTATGAGAACTCCATGAGCATCAATTGAGGGGGAGCTTATGAACTCCATTCTATTGAATCCCCTAGGTTTCTCCAACGATATGAATTTACTTAAATGCTTTCAATACATTTATGGAATTGTCATCTTCAAAAAGGGGGATAATGTTGATTCTAGGTCTAAATTGACCAAACCCTTGTTTTGATGATGACTAAACCATTCTACATAATTGTGTCTAATGTCTCTACATGACTAATTTCATATTAGGTATAGACACACTCCAAATGCCCTAACTTGCACATCATAACTTGGAGAAAAGACAAGTCAAAATCTGTGTAAGTTCACTTTTGTGGAATATGATGTAAATCCATCAGAATCATTTGTAAATCACTTGTAATGATTGTATGACTTGTAATAAAGCTTAGAAAAAATCAGGAGCACTTATATTGAATATTTAAACGCTTAAAAATCAGGTTGGAAAATTCATCACAACAATGTCATTGGTCGAGTTTGAAACTCAACCGATCCTTGATGGATTTTGGGAATGATTTGGATCGGTCGAGTTGTACACTCAGAACTTGACCGACCAACTTTTTTTCCAAAGTTGATTTTTGTGAATCGGTCAAGTTACCCCAGGACAAACTCGAGTGATCATTTTAAAATTGGCTTTGTTGGATAGTGGATCGGTTCAGTTACCTTTATTAAAACTCGACCGAATACACTGTACGGGGAAGTGAAGAAAAGTGTTTCTAACTGTTGGAATGTTACAAAACTAGAAAAAATATTCATTTCCACATCCCAAATGGCTAATATTTGGCCTTAAGTGTTCCCAAAGTCTTCTAGGCATCCCCAACTATAAATATGACCCCTTGTTCTTCATCCCATGGTTAGCCAAGCACTATGAAGGTCTCTATTCTATAGTTGAGTGCATCCTATAACCTCCTCTCTCTCTCTAAGCTAAATCACGTGCATAATCCTTTATAGTGAGTAGGAGATTCGTAAGAGAGCTATCTGTACATGTATATCTTGTGTGACACTCATATCCACCACCTCCCTATCTCTCATTTCAACCATGAAGATGAAGATGAAGGTTCTCTCTCTTAGCTAAGAGAGGTGAAGAAGGTCATGGATGAAGACTTGGAGAAAGAGTGGGTATGACCTTGGAGAAGGCAGAAGACTCCTTGCTCAAGTGGGTAAGTCCTTTGTGGAAAGCTTCTCCAAGTGATGGAGGAGTCAAAGGTAGAAGATCCAAGAAAGAGTGGGTAATTCATACAGGGTCGAAGACTTGTGAAAGAGTGGGTAATTCATTTGTCAAGTTTGAAATCTTCTTGCAAATGAGTAAGTCCTTGGAAAGGTAGAAGACTCTTAGTCTTTGTGGGTAAGTGCTTTGTTTGGTTGTTAGCTTCCCTGGTCCCTAAAGGGTGGCTGGGTATCCTTTTCCCGGAAAAGGATGGTCATGTATTGTAACTCTTATAAGTGAATATATAGAGGAAGAAACACTTAGAAATCCTAGAGGTTGACCTCTCTAGGTAGTGGATTGACAATTTCCTAGTTTGAAGATTGGAATCACTCTACATAGCTTGCCACTTGGTGCATGTTCAATCTCTCTCATCCTTGCTATGTATGTTTTATTTGCACTCAAATTCCTTATTTATCAACCATATTTTGTGATATAATTTGAAGTTCTAATGAATCTTATTTGAATGCATTCTGCTCTATTCACCCCCTCTAGATCACACAATCACCCATCATAGGATCCAACAACTGGTATTAGAGCGGGTCTTCTCCAAGCATACTTTCACAAGTAGGAGAAGATGGGTGACTACCAAGGAGGGAGATACTAGATCAAGCTTCCAATCTTTGATGGGAGCAATTTCCTCTATTGGAAGAGAAGGTTACAATACTACTTCCAAGGATCAACTGTTGAGCTAGGGAAAATGGTGGACCATCCATACAAGCTACCGGAGACAAAGATAGAAGATTGAGATGAACCTACCTTGAATAAATACACCTTGAATGCAAGAGCAATCAACATCCTCTATGCCACCATGAAACCCACTGAGTTCAACCAGATTTCCTATGAGTATGGATAAAGCTATGCATCACTTATGAGGGGACAACTCAAGTGAAGGAAAGAAAAGCCTACATGCTCAGAGGGCTGCTTGAGAACTTGAAGATGGGAAAGGAGGAGAAGATGGCCAACTTGTACTCAAGATTCAACACAATTGTAAACGTACTCACTGTCCTACGTCATCATATGAGTAGAGGAGAGATATCTAAGATCCTTACATTCTCCCTAAGAGATGGGAACCCAAAGTGACTTCCATTGAAGAAGTAAGGTCTCTTGATGATATCCCCATTGAAGAGCTCATTGGAAATTTACAAGGGCATGAAGTCACACTTGTCAAGAGAGAAGAAGTGGAAAGACAAGAGGAGAAAGAGCTAAAGAGAATGAAGAAGGCTGAAATCAAGGCTCAAATTGAAGATATTGTGGGCCAAGCCTCTCCATCTTCTCATGTTGAAGAAGATGCCATGTACTCTAGGTCTAGATTCTACAAAGGAAACCCTTCGTCCTCCATATGGTGCCTCAAGTGTGGAAAGAAAGGTCACTTCAAGATAGATTGTTTACAAGGAGAAAAGTCACATCATCACAAGAGAAGAGAAGATACGTACAAGAAGAAGGAGACATGGAACAAAAGCTCAAGTGTCTCCTCCAAATCAAGCTCAAGTGACTCCAACTCAAGCTTTAGTGACTCCTCCAACTCAAACTCAAGTGAATAATAAAGTGAAGGATCCAGCTGAAGCTCTAGCAATGAAGGATAATGTCATTGTGCTCGCATGGCATCAATTAGTAAAGACTCAAATGAGGTAAATCTAAAATCTTTAGATAAAGAATCTTTAATTGCTATTATTCATGCTATTTGTTCCTCTCTTAAGTATTCTAAAAAGAAGAAAGAAAAAGCTTGCTAGAATTGTTGAGAATTTGCATGTACAAATAGTTGATCTTGAACATGATAACACTTGCTTTCTTGATGATAAAAATGTTTGTCTTAGTCAAGTAGGTTCTCTTAAACTTGAAAATGCTATTTTGCTTGATAAAATTAGATTTCTAGAAGCTCAACCTCTCATGCCTAGTTCTAATGTAGAGTATAGTAACATTTTGGATTCTCTCATGCATGATATAGATGTTCTTAAAACTGAAAACAAGAACAATGACTTGTCTTTGCAAGATTTTGAATGTTAAAATAGGATCTATCATTCTAAGATTTCTATGTTTGAAAATAAGAATGCTTCCTTGCTTGCTAAAATCTATTCTCTTGAATCTTGTTCTAGTTTTACTAATAGAGATAATAGTGTTGTTGTTCTTCATATTGATAGAGATTCTTAGACCAAAGCTCTTTGCTTAGAAAGTGATATTTGCATGCTAGAGATAGTATAAATTTTTGTCTTCTACTATTACTTCTCTTTTGCATGATAATCATAGTTTGAGATCTTCTTTGTAAGTATTCTTAGTTGGTAAAAATAATCTTAATGATATACTACACCATACTACTAAAAAAATTGATAGACATGGTTTGGGATATGATTGTAGCCCAAGGAACAACAAAGGCAAATGACCTCAATCTTTCATGGAGAATCAACTAGTTCCAAGGCTATGGCCACATGCAACTATTGCTATGAAATTGGTCATTATTCTACTTGTTGTCCTTTTAGGAAAGCACCCAAGAGAAATAGGAATTGGGTTGTTAAGATAACCCCTCCGGACCCAAAAATATGATTTGGGACCATTTCATCATTATTTTTCATGGAACTGTTCTTACCCCAATCCCAATCCCACTGCCTAGATAGTAGAAAAAGGATTGAAGCACCCGTCCCTGAGTGGTCCAATAGGATCAATCACACTGGCATATACAATAAGAAATAAATAACTCAAAAACTGGATAATTAAAGAACAAACTAACCCAATATGGAGATATCTCCGATTTATCCTTGTCATTAGAGTGTATAGTGCGGAAGTGATCATATTCAATATTCCATTTGTATTGCCTAAAATCAAGAAAATTGAAACACAATCATGCAATTACACAGTACACTATCAAAATCAAGTAAAACACTTTATAAGAAAATAAGTATACTTGGCAGGACTTATATTCAAAAGAATAACAAGCAATTTGCAAAACCAACATTTATTCGACAAGTTTTTCAAGCAATTCAACTTTTATTACGAGTTCCCATTATGCTGTAATTCGAGAAGCATGCTTATATATTTTGTGTGACTCTATTACCCCAACATGATGGGAAAGGTCACTAGGCTCCTTTTCACCATAGGAACATAGGAAGCCAATGTACAAGTCCCACCTCCAACTGAGGGGGTTGTTGTACTCAATATCAACATTATCAATATCATCATCATTATCAATATACAGGCAGATATAATGGGCATGCAATTTATGTTTTCATGTTTTTCAAAATATAGTATAGAAAAATGGAAGACTAATCATAGGGAATAGTAGCTCATCCAAGTAAATATCCAAGTATACAGTCAAGAGATACATAAAAGTATCTTCAATACAATCAAGGAGGAGTTATATAATAGCATACCTTTCACCGAGGATTTTGAGTATAGATCAACTAGTAATAGGTTGAACCTTGGAGTTAGATCCTAAAACACAATGTTTGGATCAAGGGTCAAGATCATGATATTTGAAAATCATGTTTTAATATTCGAGATTAGGGTTACACTTTTCCTATGTCAACCTTAGGGTTGGGTCATTCACTCATAATAAAAATTTCAATATGTCCAACATTATTTCAAGTGTACAATATATTCATTTGTGAATGACTTACCTAAGTTTTCTAAGATCATATGTGTTGACCCTAGCTTATGGTCATTATCCAAGTCATCATCAAATTTCTAGATCATCAACATGATACTTAGTATAATTGGAATTTCAAGATTAGATCAGGTAGGTCACAAGATATAGTACACTTATATTCACAATATGACAATTCTAGAGTCAGAATCAAGATCACTTTATGGCATGGAATATTATTCAAGATTTGAGTAAGTCAAAAGTTTAGATCTAGATCCACTAACAAGTCAAGTATGCTTTTAAAGTCTCAAATAGAAACATCAGAGTCAGAGAGTAAGGCTTCTAGAGATTGAACATCATTATTGAACTATATGAAAAATTAAATGAGAAAGAGTTTAATATCTAGGGATATCAGTGAAATATATCAAGAATTAGGCTTCAACAATATTTTTAATGGGTTCATTGGATTTTTCTGGTCAAAATGGGCTACTTGTTCCTAATTTTTTTGAGTTATGATGCAATTTCTATGATTAAAACAAGATCTGAGTATTTTACTGATTTTCTAAATAGAGAGGAGCAAATACCTTAAATCGAAAATTGTGAGCCGTTTGATTTGTAAACGACAGTCGAGATTTGTCCACATGGGCGAGGCAACTCCCTTGCTTGGAGGTCCGGTTCAGAGGCTAAACGGCCGGTTCGATCACTGGTTTAGCTGGGTTCTTTGAATCCTTATTGAACCGCATCGATCATTTGGACGAGTGGTTCGGGGAATCTTCCTCTTACGCTCTGTCATCCCTGCAAGCCCAGACAGGAGGTGGAGGAGCTCACTAGAGAGGGGGTGTTTGGGCACAGGAGAGGCCGATGGAGGCCACGAAAAGGCCGTCTGTGATCGCTGTGACTTTACAAGTTTGGTGGCGGCGATGGATTGAGGCAATATGGCGAGGAAGGGGAACACCCACATTGGGCTGTGCGGCGGTGCCACACTAGTAGCAGGTGATCGGGGTGTAAAATTAGGCCATCCAAGGCCAAAAGAGATAGAGAGGATGGAGTTCGTAGATTCGTGTGTTGTTGGCGAGCATGAGGGACTTTTTTATAGTGTTAGGGTGGGGATTTAGGGCTAGGTCAAGGTCTAGGAGCAGCCATAGACGTCGGAGTGGGATGAGAAAGTGAGAGGGTTGTTTTGGCGACAAAAAAGTGCACAAAAGCTAGACAAAATAGGGTTTGGTGAGAGCGAAAATGCAAGGGGAACATTTCCTCTCGATTAGAATTTTGAATCGGGTCATATTCGAGTGGGTTGCAAGTCTCGGTCCTCCTTAACTCCTCCCCGCTGATTGTGGGAGGTAGGAGATGACCACCATGCCATCAGATTGGGCCATGATCCATGAGGGGTAGATCCAAGGGCCCTGACTCGTCCGCCTTACACACCCACAGATTGCTGACATGGGAAAGCCAATAAAAGAGTGAATAAAGGGATTTTTACCACAAAACTTCAAAAAAATCGTAGAAAAGCATAGGAATGTCCAAATGACACAAAATTTGGACCATAGCTTTGCAAAAATGTGGAGAATATTTAAAAAAAGTTTGAGAACCATATTATGAAGTGTGATGGATCAATTTGACTATTTGAACAAAGTGATGATTGAATCTAATTTGAGGTGTTATAATGTGCATAAAAACTACATTGATCACCATATTGTGTACCTGAGTGTCAATATTGATTATGTAGCTAAGAAAAATGAATTGGGACCATAAGAGAGTATAATGAGGGAAAAAGGCTAATTACTTCATTATAATGTGAAAATCCACTTTGTAACATCATTCCCTCCTTAAAAAGGAATTTTGTCCCCAAAATTCAAAAACATCCTAAAAAATTGGGATTATTCAACCTAAGTCATTTCCTCAAATATTGGGGTATCCTCAAGTATAAAATCAAAACCATGTCTTCAATTTTTAAGTAGTACAATAATCATAATTGGAATTCCATGTTCTATATCATAATCAACTTGGTACTAACATCATTTCATCATCGAGCAATTGAGTATCAAGGTCAATGCATATATTATCCAAAGTCATTATATGAGTCACAAATATGTAAGTCATCATATTGGTCACAAATTTGGAGAGATCATATTTTAGGTTAAACAAATGGAGTTCAAGTGTGCAAGGTGACTTTCAATCCTAATATCTCAGGGTCCTAGACTCTACATTGGGCCAGGTGGGGTTATACATCCATGATTTGAGATTTCATATTTCAACATTTCAAGACAACATCATACTTTCAATATCATGATTTTCGAACTCAATATCAATGGGAGGTCCCACCCTAGTCCTAATGAGAGCTAGACCCTAAGTCATAAATTGAGAGGGTCAAAATAGTCATCATTTCAAAATGTCATATTTTGGGATTTATGAAAGTCATTATTTATATATCGAATGTGGTCTAAAGATCCATATCATGTTTCAAAATTTTTTACATCAATATCAAGAGTTGAAGTTTAGCTATCAAGATCAAATGTATAACTATTCCAAAGCTAGGGTTTAGATTCCTATTTAGACCTTAGGGGAGATCACTCATCTATATTCCATTTTAAACAACAATATTCAAGAAATATTCAAGCAACATATCAAATTTTCATTATTGTATCCAAGGTTGATGAATGATCTAGACCTAGGTCTATCTAGGAAGCCAACCACAAGCTATAGTCAATATTGGCATATATCAAGATCATTATCAAATCAATATTCAAGGTCGAGTATCAACCATGGGTTTAACCTATTAGGCTTAGGTCAACCAGTCAAAATAGGGTGGAAGGGAATACCTTTCCAAACTCTAAATAATCAACAAGGTGAAAACTTAGAGGTAGTCATAATAGGGATGTGAACTAGGTTAGGGGAGTCATGAGTCAACTACCAACCTAATCTAGCACATTACCAACATAATTCACAATCCATTGAGTTTATTCAAATAGGGATAGTATCAATGATTAAATCATATTCTACAAAATCATAAGATCAAAATTCATGATAATAATGTCAAGCTTTGCATTCCTTTCCTTTCATGATCAAGGTAGTGATAAAATTTGGAAATCGAGGATTTGAATTTGGATTTCGAGGAATTAGAGCATAACAGTGCAAAATCTAGGTCCATAATCATCATAACAAAATTGAGATTGTAAAAGGCATCAATGGTCAATAGGAAAACTACTTTTTGCATCATAGGTCTTACATCATGATTTTGTGAGTCTTAGGCTTAGTCACTTGATAGCATGGTCAAGATATGTATAAAAATAGGATACGAGATTGCTTAAATATGTTTGAGGTTTAATCAACAATAGGGCAACATGGCTTAATCAAATAGGGACCTTATCAACAATGAGGTGTAAAGTATAAGTCATCCTTATTTCACCAAATCAAGATTTACCTCAACATAGGAAGCATATAGTCAAGTTTTAGCTAATTTGAGTGTTCATGATATTAGGGATCATACATGAGTATTTGGTTTCAAAATTAATTAATCAAAATTGAGTTTTCAAATTTAGGTCAGATCATGGTATCAACTTTCAAGATTTAGCGATATTCACTTTTCCCATGCATAAGCTACCCATAATTGAGACATCATGTGATAAAAGGTCACAAGAAAGGACCACATGATGGGATGAGAAGACTACCTAATCTTCATCTACATGGGTGGCTTAGGATAGTCCTTAAAGAAGAGATGAGATGCTACAAGACTCTCTAGGGTTTCACAAGAGAACCTTTAGGTCCAATTCTGGATCAATTAAGGCCAGGTAGAGCGGGGGATCTCAGCCACTGTGAAGACGGATAGGAGAAATTATGCCAGGACCCCGAGCCTAGACACCTCAATCTTCACCATTATGGACTTTAGGGTTTCTTGGGTGTAAGACACTTGAGAAATTATTTACTTAAAGTATTGTGTAAGCTCTGATATCAACTGTCACGGAACTGTTCTTACCCCAATCCCAATCCCACTGCCTAGACAGTAGAAAAAGGATTGAAGCGCCCATCCCTGAGTGGTCCAATAGGATCAATCACACTGGCATATACAGTAATAAATAAATAACTCAAAATTGGATAATTAAAGAACAAACTAACCCAATATGGAGATATCTCCGATTTATCCTTGTCATCAGAGTGTATAGTGCAGAAGCGATCATATTCAGTATTCCATTTGTATTGCCTAAAATCAAGAAAATCGAAACACAATCATGAAATTGCACGGTACACTATCAAAATCAAGTAAAACACTTTATAAGAAAATAAGTATACTTGGCAGGACTTATATTCAAAAGAATAACAAGCAATTTGCAAAACCAACATTTATTCGACAAGTTTTTCAAGCAATTCAACTTTTATTACAAGTTCCCATTAAGATCACTTTATGGCATGAAATATTATTCAAGATTTGAATAAGTCAAAAGTTTAGATCTAGATTCACTAACGAGTCAAGTATGCTTTTAAAGTCTCAAATAGAGACATCAGAGTCAGAGAGTAAGGTTTCTAGAGATTGAACATCATTATTGAACTATACGACAAATTAAATGAGAAAGAGTTTAATATCTAGGGATATAAGTGAAATATATCAAGAATTAGGCTTCAACAATATTTTTAATGGGTTCGTTGGATTTTTCTGGTCAAAATGGACTACTTGTTCCTAATTTTTTGAGTTACGATGCAATTTCTATGATTAAAACAAGATCTGAGTATTTTACTGATTTTTTGAATAGAGAGTAGAAAAATACCTTAAATCGGAAATTGTGAGCCGTTTGATGTGTAAACGACGGTCGAGATTTGTCCACGTGGGCGAGGAAACTCCCTTGCATGGAGGTCTGGTTCAGAGGCTAAACGGCCAGTTCGATCACTGGTTTAGCTGGGTTCTTTGAATCCTTATTGAACCACATCGATCCTTTGGACCAGTGGTTCGGGGAATCATCCTCTTACGTTCTGTCATCCCCGCGAGCCCAGACAGGAGGCGGAGGAGCTCGCTGGAGAGGGGGTGTTTGGGTGCAGGAGAGGCCGATGGAGGCCACGAAAAGGCCGTATGTGATCACTACGACTTTACAAGTTGGGTGGCGGCGGTGGATTGAGGCAATATGGCGAGGAAGGGGAACACCCACATTGGGCTGTGCGGCGGTGCCGCACCAGTAGCAGATGATCGGGGTGTAAAATTAGGCCATCTAAGGCCAAAAGAGATAGTGAGGATGGAGTTCATAGATTCATGTGTTGTTGGCGAGCATGAGGGACTTTTTTATAGTGTTAGGGTGGGGATTTAGGGCTAGGTCAAGGTCTAGGAGCAGCAACAGACGTCGGAGTGGGATGAGAAAGTGAGAGGGTTTTTTTGGCGGCACAAAAGTGCACAAAAGCTAGACAAAATAGGGTTTGGTGAGCGTGAAAATGCAAGGGGAACATTTCTTCTCGATTAGAATTTTGAATCGGGTCATATTCGAGTGGGTTGCAAGTCTCAGTCCTCCTTAACTCCTCCCCGCTGATTGCGGGAGGTAGGAGATGACCACTAGGCTGTTAGATTGGGCCATGATCCACGAGGGGCAGATCCAAGGGCCCTGACTCACCCGCCTTACACACCCACAGATTGCTGACATAGCAAAGCCAATAAAAGAGCGAACAAAGGGATTTTTACCATAAAACTTGAAAAAAATCGTAGAAAATCATAGAAATGTCCAAATGACACAAAATTTGGACCATAGCTTTGAAAAAATGTGGAGAATATTTTAAAAAAGTTTGAGAACAATATTATAAAGTTTGATGGATCAATTTGACTATTTGAACAAAGTGATGATTGAATCTAATTTGAGGTGTTATAATGTGCATAAAAACTACATTGATCACCATATTGTGTACCTGAGTGTCAATATTGATTATGTAGCTAAGAAAAATGAATTGCGACCATAAGAGAGTATAATGAGGGAAAAAGGGTAATTACTTCATTATAATGCAAAAATCCACTTTGTCACATTATTCTTGCAGGTTACTTGCAAATGGATTGACATGAGTTGTGGATTTGCAAATTGGTTCTCAATCCACATAAAAGAACAAAGGTGAGATGTGCATGGGGTGGAAACAAGTAGATAAGGAATGGTAAGTATAGAGGTAAAGGTTTTCTTGCTCATGTCCAATCCTAACTTGTTTCCATCAAATTAGTATGCACTATGCATATGGTTTCTGAGTCAAAAGTGGCATTTTGTGTTTCTCTTCACATTCTTTCTCAAAAATTGTTTCTAATGCTTTCATAGTGCATTAGTCACTTTCTTACACAAGTTTGGATATGGCTTATATTGTTAGCATGCCTCTTAATATGTTTCTATGATATATATGTGATTTTTGGCAATAGCTTTGTCAGTCAAGTTTTTCCTATTAAAAACTCGACTCACCACCACCAATGGGTGTTGCCAAAAGCTGTTATCGGTCGAGTTTGTCCTGTCAGGAACTCAACCAATATCACTATGCACATAATGCACAATTGGCTTATTGGATGAGAATTTACCTCTCAACTAGACATTCTCAACCAATAGCCTTATTCTTTGGCACTCCCCTTGGTACCTTTATGTATGCATATTGCCATGTTTTAATTTTCCTATCTTTCCTAGAAATCAATCTCTCTAATTGCTATAGTGGTATCCATATATCTTGCAATTACTTGTTTTGTAGGTTTTGATGATGGTCTCTTTGGATCTCTTGGTTGTGTGTTGAATTGCTTCCGTTGTGCTCAAACTTTCTACATCTATATAGTTGTATATCTTGTTTGGATACAACCTTGAGGTTCTCTATGGTATTCATCTTTTGATAATGATACATATGTGCTAGTGAGTTATATCCTTCTTGCCTCCTAAAATTGCATATCTCTTTGTTTGGATATATCTCTACATCTACTCATAGCTTGCTTTGTCTTGTGCATATTTTGGTATCTCTTGCTATAATCTAGATCCTACTAGTATCCCTAACTTGTGATAACATCTACTAGTAGTCTATCTACATGTAGTGTTGGCCTTGTTCATTAAGTGGTATCCACTATATGATATGCTTGTATCTTATTTCATACTTGCTCAAGCTTGTTCCTTAACTTGCATATCTACTATCTTGAGTTGCTCGCATAACATTGTAATGCAAGATATGTAGAGCTACATTGAATGTGGAAATTGGAGCATCATGGGGTTTTATGTAGATTTTGCTCCACTTTCAGATTTTGATGCAAAAGTAGTGTTTTTATGCAGAAACGACCTTCTAAGCAAAACTTTTTGCTTTACAATAAGCCCTGACACTTTTTGGGCGAATTCTATCATCTTGAGGGTCAAAATTGTGGTTAATTATTTTTTTACAGTACTCTATCTTGCTTTGATCTTTGCTAGAATTACTTATGGGTTGTTTAAGTGTATGCTTTAACTTGCTATTCTTTATATGTTTTAACAAACCCCTAATTTTTCTCTTCTAATATATGTTATAACTTTTGTTATCTGCTTTCTTTTAACAAGTGGTGTTTCTTATCTCTTCATACCCAAACCTTTTGAAATGACAAAGGGGGAGAATGTATGTCTTCTTTTGACAAAAGGGGGGGAACGCATGTCTTACATGAAGAGTAGAACCATGTCTCTTATGTAAAGGGGATAAGATAAAGAGGATAAGACATATATGTGTAAGAACATATATGAGTAGAAGACATATTATCCTATAAATGTTACGAAAGCTAACCAGGTAAGAGAAATAACATCATTTCAGGGGGAGTATGAGAACTCCATGAGCATCAATTAAGGGGGAGCAAATGAAATACATTCTATTGAAACCCCTAGGTTTCTCCAAAGGTATGACTTTACTTAAATGCTATCAATACATTTATGGAATGGTTTTTCATCTTCAAAAAGAGGGAAAATGTCGAATCTAGGTATAAATTGACCAAACCCTTATTTTGATGATGACTAAACCATTCCACTTAATTGTGTCTAATGTCTCTACTTGAGTGATTATAGATTAGGTATAGACACACTCCAAATGCCCTAACTTGCATATCTCAGCTAGGAGAAAAGACAAGTCAAAATCTATGCAAGTGCACTTTTATGGAATATGATGTAAATCCATTAGAATCATATTGCAAATCACTTGTAATGATTGTATTACTTGTACTTAGGCTTAGAAAAAATCAAGATCACTTCAATCAAATATTTAAGCACTTAAAATCATTTTGGAAAATTCATCACAACAACTTCATCAGTCGAGTTTGAAACTTGACCGATCCTTGATGGATTTTGGGAATGATTTGGATCGGTCGAGTTGTACACTCACAAAACTTGACCGAACAAATTTCTGTCGAAATTTAATTTTGGTGAATCGGTTGAGTTACCCCAACACAAAATCTGTAAGGACCTTGACCCATATTTTGGGATAACCCTATTTGCTTTGCTTAAGTATGTTGCTTAGCTCCTTGCTCTAATCACTTGAGATGTAATTAGGGCATGTTGGAGGTTTGAGTTCCTTGTTTGAGCTTGTTTGGTTGATGCTTGTATTTTGTGGAGAGGTTTGGTGCAAATTGCATTTTACCCAAGTTAGGGGATGATATGCAAGTTTCCACCTCTACAATGTTTCTTCTCTCTCTTGGCATCATCTAGAGGAGTGAGAGAGAGATGGGTACCTTGGTTGAGCCTTGGTTGAGTGGTGACATTTTTGGTGATGTTTTGAACTCATGTTTGAGGTGTGTTTGGGGTTTGCCTTGCACCTAGGAGTGTTGTCTCAGGCTTAATAGACTTGTAGAGGCTCTTATCAGTTGTGGATGCCTTGAGGAGACCTCCTATTGGTTTTGGGGTGTCTTTAGATGCACCCTATCAGTTTGTGGCTCTAGGGTTTCATCCCTATCGATTTGTGAAGGGAGGATGAGATGTGTATCGACCTTGACCTAGGAAGGAGGCTTAGTGGGAGAGGCATAGCTCTTTATTTGTGGACATGTGTCATCTAAGGTTCTTTGGTGGTGAAACCTTTCCTTTGTTCTCTCTTTCATCTCTCTTGTATATATACTTCTTTCTCTCCATGCAAGAGAATCCTTTGGCCATCTTTGTTTTCTTTTTCCTTGGTGGACGATCTTGAGCTTAAGGAGTGTTGTCCCTTGGAGGTTGGTGGATGAGCCTAAGCTTGTGGTTTTCTCTTTTCATCTTATTACTTGGTAAGACATGATCCTTAGCTCTTCCTTCTCTCTTTCTTTCTTCTTCTCAGCCATGGACCTTGTTTGGTTTTTTTTCCCTCTCATGCTTTCTTAACCATGGTTCCCTCTTCTCTCTTAGGGGTGTTGTTGTGATCAAGCTTGGAGGATCTTCTTCTACCTTGATCTCATGAATCTCAGAGCTTGACCTTGGATTTTATATCTTGGTGGTGATCCTTGAGGCGGCATATATAACTCTAAACCCTCTTTGTTATTATCACCTTTTACTTGTTATCTTTCTCTTGATCTATGACACGTTATTGCTTGCATGATAGTAGTTCCTTTAGATAGTTTGTCATCTATTTTAGTAGAATAACATGGCTTAGTTGATGCCCATGCATTTCACCTTTCTTTTATCTTATTAGTAATGATGTCTTGAGGTTGAAGATAAAGTGACCGACACGCTTGAGAGGCCGATGTGTTGTGGAGGTCGATAGGTAGGGTAGGTCGATATGTTGGGTGGCCATCACGACCAGTGACGCCCCTATCCATTACCCTTGTGGTAGGTCATCACGATCTTGGTCGGATCTAGGAAGACTCATTCTGATGTTGTTAGATCGCCTTGCTATTAGAGATGACTGGGCCAATGTTAGATGAGGGTGATAGTTTTTTGGTGACTATTGAAATGATGTAGTGTTGGATCGTGATACAAGGAGTGCTAGATGATATGCCCTGGGCTGTCACAACTTGGTGTCATGGCCAGGGACGCATTGCTTGAAACGTTGTTGAATCCTAAGAGGATAGTCACTTTGCTATGTCCACACCCTAGGGCATTGCCCGTTACCCCTGGTGACCATCACACCTGTGTTGATGTTGCTAATAGGAGAGGGTGGCCGATACACCCTGTTGCCTGAAATCTGTGTGTTGCTGAGTCGTCACAGTCGAGGTGTTGTTGCCCGATATGTCTAGGGTTGTGTTTCCCGACACACCTGTAGCCCATCACATCATCGCGTTAAGTCAAGATGTCGACGCCTGTTTTGCCTTCGAGGCATTACCTGATACCCCTTATGGATGACACCCTCTCTTCCTGAGGTGTTATGTCCGATGCAACCATGGTGATACCCAAACTGATACATACCTTGGGTAGGTTGACTGATACTCTACCTTGGTTTGGTGTCCTGATACCGTATCTTAGTGTGGTTGCCCAATACACTTAGGGTTAACTGATGTCATAAGTGTAAACCCTAATTGGTACCTTGTGGTGGTGGTTGAGACACACCATGTTCATGTTAGGGCCACATGGTAAAGTGTGATACTCTATCTAGTAGTTGTAAGTATAATGTGAGGGTTATGTTTCAATACCTCATAACATGTTATATAATGATAAATAGAAAAATGCTTCTATGCCTCATAACATACCCCATAATGATGATGGGAGTGATAACCTGAGGGTGGTTGTTGATCCAATCTCGTAAACCCTAATCGGGTAAAGTGAAGCCCTAATTGTCATAATGTAGAATGTATGATGTAAATGTATAGCATGAGTCCTATGAGACGATGGTGCTTTGCCTTCTTGTTATCAGTCTCTAACCATGCAGGTGATACCAATTGATGCACATAGCCAGGTATGAGCTATGATGGTTATGATCTGTTGGATATTGGTCCTTGTGATGAACATTGGTCCTTGTGATGGACATTGGCCCTTGTCATGGACATTGGTCCTTGAGATGGACATATGATGAATAAAAAGCATTAAGAGACATGATGTGATGATATCACACTTAATGTAATTCAATTTGTTTTGATGATGAGTTATGCCCTATTTATGTAGATTTTGTCTAGAGGTTATACATTGTAACTTGATTGATACTTAAAGATGTTTATATTGATCTAATTAATCAAGTGAGATATAATACTGTAGTTTGCCCTGTGCCATAGATCCATTTAGTGTCAGCACTTTCTGAATGGTGAAATGAGTTTAACTCGGAGTGCATATTATTGAATATGTGGGGTGCAAGTTGAGATATCTCCTTGTGTCCTAATTTGTATATGTATGGGATTGTCTACGGTCATACTCCAATAAAGAGTATAGCTACAGTTGTAGATCAATTTGATATATAGGAATGGCTGCGATCATATCCTAATAAAGAGTGTAGCTGCGGTCGTAATTCTCTAGCTTCATGACCTATACCAAGGCAGGGTGGATGTGTACAGCTAGACTATAAGTCCTTGATAGAAGTTTGACTAATGATGTCACTGCCAATGCTCTCGTACTGACCAAGGGGATAAGTTAATGGATTCCAGCTCTTCCCGTAGACCTTGTATGGCATCGATTTTGACTTATCAAGTGGTCGGTTGGATTTGGATGGTACAACTCAAATCCTCAGGGCATAATGAAATATGTAATCGGCCATGTAGTATAATTATATAGGATCAAAATACAAAAACATTGGTTGCGGCCTTGCTTGATCTTTATACAATCCTATTGATAGGAATATACATGTTCTTCATATTCCTTTTAAATTATTAAGATGTTTCATAGTTCAACAGTATTTTCCCTTCCTGTTAATAATCATTACTTGCTTCATCTCAGTTGTATTTATACTGCTGCTCGATTTATCTTATCTATGATAATAATAGAGTTGGTGGTGAGTTACATCTCCCACTGAGATTTGGAATCTCACCTCGTGGGTTTCCCACACCCTTTTTAGGTGGACAAGCACAAAGAGGTAGAGATTGTGCAGTGGAGGTTGAGGAGTAGCAAGAGGAGCAATAGCTGATAAGGTTGACAGTGCTGCTGGATGTCTTTTGTTGATAGAGTCCTAGAGTCGTCCCTGTACACTC
The DNA here is from genome assembly GCA_963693085.1 of Alisma plantago-aquatica. Taxonomy (NCBI): domain Eukaryota; kingdom Viridiplantae; phylum Streptophyta; class Magnoliopsida; order Alismatales; family Alismataceae; genus Alisma; species Alisma plantago-aquatica. The sequence goes on from OY856411.1 coordinate 880,420,092, forward strand.
AGGTCTTTGGGAATGTTTTGTATATTTTCCGTGAATGTGCTTTCTTTATGTGCCCTTTATATACCAGATATGGTGGAATCATGTATATATGTTTTGGAACAGTTCCTAGGTTACTGGTTGACAACATGCCTTGTATATGCTTTGAGGCGTGAAAGGACTTACATGTGAAGGTTTTGTTGTTTGGATGTTTTATGAAATAGGTTTTAATTTTTAGTGTTTTTCTAGAAATCTATTCATTAATCTTTCTTCCACGGTTATGTTTTGAGTAATCTCTCTTTGTGTGGTGTGGGGCGTCACAAGATAGATTGGTATCATGGCTTTAGGTTCGTTGAGTCTATAGGGATCTAGGACTAGGGTTTGTGTCTATTCTTGTGTCCTCCAATCTGTCTTATAGTCACTTTTGCTTATGCATAAGAAGAAGAGAAAGCTTGAAGATATCTAGAGAACACAAAGAATATGCTGCTGAGAGCAGTGTTGCAGCACCAGGTGGTGGTGCAAGGAACCATGTACGAGAAGATCGGGTGCCTGAAGTCCCTCGGTTTGACACGACCATGATAGAAAACCCTGCCTTTCAATTGCTTTTTAGGCATTTTATGGCAACGATGACTCATATGGATGACAGGATGCCTGCACCTCAGCCTAGGGTACCCATTCCCCATACAAAATCTTCGAGTACTGGGAAGACTTTTGAGCGGCTTCGCCGTATTTGGGCAGTTGAGTATGTTGGAATAGTTGACCCGACAGATGCGGATCTGTGGTTGACTGAGCTTGAGAAGGCTTTTAAGATCCTGAGTATCCCTGAAGAGGATAAGGTGAAGCATGTTGCGTGCCTCCTTAGAGGGAGTGTTGGACATTGGTGGGCCATAGAGGCGGAGAAGAAACCCACTATTGTGGTTGGTTGGGAGGAATTCTGATGAGAATTCGTGAGTCGGTACTTTTCTAGGATGTATCTTGATGAGAAGATCAGTCAGTTTGAGAGGATTTTACAGGGATCCATGACGGTCAATGAGTATGAAGCAATGTTTATGTTTTTGTTGAGGTTCTGTCTTCACATGGCTGCGATGGAGGATAAGAGGATTCGTCATTTTGAGAAGGGGTTGAATGCTTAATTTTCTACCCCAAATACTACTTTGGAGAATCGAGAGAGGTTTGCTGCATTTGTGGAGTATGTTTGGAGGATATAATGATCTGTAAAGGAGAAGAGAGAGGAGAGTACCAAGAAGTGGTCTACATAATTTCAAGGACAGTTGTTAGGTGGCTTCAAGGACAGTCTACACAATTTCTGTACCGCTAGTGTCGCAGAGGTTCAATGTTTCGACGCAGTGGTCACTGAGTAAGAGGAGAGGCCGTATCTTTCCACATGCAGGAGCTCACAGTGCAACATCAGTATAGGTGACAAGGTCATCTAATCCGCAGATTGAGACCTGAGCCTGTCACAAGTACATACATGTAGGACATCTAAAGTGGGAGTGTCTGATGAGCGATGATGAAGTGACCCAACAATTGTGGTAGAGTCAATAGGGCTCATAGAGATAGTAGAACAATGGCACAAGAGGATGAGGACGTGACCAAGCATCTTAAGCCAGATTTTCTGCTCAGGGAAGTTGAGGATGGGGGTGACAATAGACAACGGCTAGATTCTACACTATGAGTCAGCCAGTGGTGGTGGTTAACCTGCGAGTGGTGACAGGTCAGATGGAGTTATTTCATTCTAATTTGTCTTCTTCTTGATTTATATCTATTTTAGTTTACCCAGGTGCTACACACTCTTTTATCACACGAGAAGTGCATAGTAGTTGTTCTTTGCGTGTTAGTTGTAAGAAGAATAGTTTGTTTCTAGAAACCCTGTTGGTTGGTTATGCGGTATTGCAGGATGTGTGTCCTTCTTGTGTTCTCTCTTTTTCGAGACACAACATTCAAGTGGACCTTATAGCACTTGACATGCATGGATTTGATGTGATCCTTGGAATGGATACCCTAGAGAAGTATAGAGTGGTCTTGGATTGTAGTTCCAAGTAAGTGACATTTGTGGATGGTAGTGAGACGTGGATCTTCCAAGGAGATAGGAAGATTCTCCTGACATGTGTATCAGCTATGGTAGCACGGAAGCTTCTTAGATAAGGTTGTGAGGCATTTTTGTCACACACGGTGGATACAGAGGCGAGGAATATTAGTATCCACGAAGTGTCGGTGGTTAGGGAGTTCGAGGACATGTTTCCTAAAGGGTTTATAGATTTTTCCCCACCACGTGAGATTGATTTTGAGATCAATCTAGTTCCTGATATGCAACCCATAGCTCAGACACCGTATAGGATGGAACCGATAGAGATGGAAGAGTTGAAGAGACAGCTACAAGAACTGGTTGATAGAGGTTTCATCAGGCAGAGTACGTCACCGTGGGGTGCTCTAGTGTTGTTCGTGAAGAAAAAGGATGGGTCTATGAGGTTGTGCATAGACTACATGTAGTTGAACAAGGTCAAAATAAAGAACAAGTACCCTTTGCCGAGGATAGATGACATGCTTGACCAGCTGCGTGGTGTGATGGTATTCTTAAAGATAAATTTGAGATCAGGATATCATCAGTTGAGAATCAAGGAAGATGACATACCTAAGTCAACTTTTAGGATGAGATATGGTCACTATGAGTTTGTGGTTATGCCGTTTGGGATGACCAATGCACCATCAACGTTTATGGATTTGATGAACATGGTGTTTCGACCGTTCCTTGATTAGTTTGTGGTGGTCTTTATAGATGACATCTTGATATATAGTCGTGATAATCAACAACATGAACAACATCTTCGTCAGGCATTGACAGTGTTGAGACAGCAACAACTCTATGCCAAGTTTAGCAAGTGTGAGTTCTGGTTGATGGAGGTCGCTTTCTTGGGGCATGTTATATCTGCAAAAGGGGTACACATAGAACCTAATAAGTTGGAGTCTCTGACAAAGTGGGAACAACAGAATACACTGATAGAAGTGTGCAATGTTCTAGGTCTTGCAAGCTATTATCAGAGGTTTATCAAGGACTTCAACGCTATCACCCTACCCCTAACAAAGTTGACAAGGAAGGATGTGCCATTCATTTGGGATGACATATGTCAACGTGATTTTCAGAAGTTGAAGGATAAGTTGACTAGTGCACCAGTTCTGGTTTTGCCTAAGCAAGGAAAAGGGTACATCGTCTTTTGTGATGTGTCTAAGAATGGTCTGGGATGTGTGTTGATGCAGGACAAGCAAGTGGTTTCTTTTTCTTCTCAATAGATTAAGAAACATGAGGAGAATTACCCGACTCACGATTTGGAGTTAGCTACAGTGGTTCATGCTTTGAAGATTTGGAGGCACTATCTATATGGGGAGAAGTGTCTGATCTTCACAGATCAAAAGAACTTGAAATACATCTTTTCACAATAGGAGTTGAATATGAGGCAACATTGTTGGATGGAATTGATTAAATATTATGACTATATGATCAATTATCATCTGGGAAAGGTGGATGTTGTAGCCGATGCATTGAGTAGAAAGTCTTCATACTCAGGCATGGTTAAAGGTCAGTTGAGTTCTTTGATGTGTCACAAGAAAGACATGTTGGTCTCCTCCTATCAGATGAATGTTAAGTTGGAAGTCTTCTTGTTGGATGGTTTGTTGGCACAGTTACAAGTGAAGCCTATGTTGAGACAGCAGATCAGAGAAGCTCAACAGACAGATACAGTGACAGAGCAAATTAGATCAGAGTTTGACAGCGAGAAGCGTGATGGTTTTCACGAGACGGAAGATGGGACAGTTTGTTATCACAACTAGATAGTGGTTCTTGATGCAGATAATCTGAGGAAGATGGTGTTGGAAGAGGCTCATTCATCCATGTATGCTATGCGCCCAGGTAGTACCAAGATGTACCGCAATCTGAAGGATATGTATTGGTGGCTAAGCTTGAAGAAAGATGTAGATGAGTTTATCGCAAGATGTGAAATATGTCAACAAGTCAAAGATGAGCATCAGAAGCCTATAGGAGCATTGAAATCATTGCCTATACCTCACTGGAAATGGGATCATGTAACTATGTACTTTGTGGTTGGTCTGCCTAGGATAGCTGAAGGTTATGATTCCATTTGGGTGATGATTGTTAGGTTGACCAAGTCAGCACATTTCCTTCCTATGAGGACAATGTTCATAACAGCAAAGCTTGCTCAAGTCTATGTGGATGAGATAGTGTATTTGCATGGTGTTCTAGAAACTATCGTGTCTGATAGAGGTCCTCAGTTTATGAGTCACTTTGGAGAGTGGTTGCACATAGCTTTGGGCACACAGTTAAATTTCAGCATTGCTTTCCACCCCTAGACAGATGGTCAATTTAAGAGGACCATCTAGATCTTAGAGGATTTGTTGAGGGCATGTGTTCTTCAGTTCTCAAGAAGTTGGGATGTACATCTCAATTTGATAGAGTTCTCCTACAATAACAACTATCAGAGTAGCATTGACATGGCATCATATGAGGCGTTGTATGGGAGACGTTGTAGATCTCCGTTGTGTTGGTAGGAGACAGGTGAATATCAACTTTTTGATCCTGAGCTTGTACAACAGCCAACAGAGAAAATCAAATTGATCCAATGACAACTGAAAGCAGCACAAGACAAATAGAAGTCATATGGAGATAATCGTTGTAGACCCTTAGAGTTCCAAGTGGGAGACAAGGTTTACCTAAAGGTTTCTCCTTGGAAGGGTGTTCTGAGGTTTGGGAAGAAGGGTAAGTTGGTTCCCAGGTTAATGGGACCTTACCCAGTTGTGGCACGTCTTGGGAAGGTGGCTTACCGGTTGGAGTTGCCACCTCAGTTGCACAGACTACATCCAGTGTTCCATGTCAGCATGTTGAGGAAATGTTATCCATATACATAATTAGTGTTATAGCCCATGGAGGTGGATCTTGATAAGGATGTAACCTATGTGTAAGGTTCAATGTTGATCCTTGATCGGAGAGTAAAGAATTTGAAGAGGAAGGACCTTGTGCTTGTGAAGGTTCTTTGGCATCATAGTGGTGTTGAGGCATCCACATGGGAACTTGAGGAAGAGATGAGGAGGAATTACCCTTCCCTTTTCTCTTAGGATTTTAGGGGAGAAATCCCTATTAGGGCTTTATGTCTTGTAAGGATCCTGACCCACATTTTGGGACAACCATGTTTTCTTTGCTTAAGTATGTTACTTATCTCTTTGATCTAAACACCTGAGATGTAATTAGGGCATGTTGGGGGCTTGAGTTCCTTGTTTGAGCTTGTTTGGTTGATACTTGTGTTTTGTGGAGAGGTTTGGTGCAAATTGCAATTTACCCAAGTTAGGGGTTGATATGCAAGTTTTCCACCTCTAGAGTGTTTTTTCTCTCTCTGGGCATCATCTAGAGGAGTGAGAGAGAGATGGGAACCTTAGTTGAGCCTTTGTTGAGTGGTGACATCCTTGGTTATATTTTGCACTCATGTTTGAAGTGTGTTTGGGGTGTGTTTTGCACCTAGGAGTGTTGTCTCGAGCTTGAGAGCCTTTGAGAGGCATTGTATCAGTTGTGGATTCCTAGGGGAGACCTCCTATTAGTTTTGAGGTGTCTATTGATGTACCCTATCGATTTGTGGCTCTAGGGTTTCATCCCTAATGGTTTGTGAAGGGAGGAGGAGATGTGTATCGGCCTTGACCTAGGAAGGAGGCATAGTGGGTGAGGCATAGTTCTTATCACCTTGTTGCATGGTGTAACATGTGGCTCTTTCTTCTGGGATATGTGTCATCTAAGGTTATTTTGTGGAGACACATTTTCTTTGTTCTCTCTTTCATCTCTCTTGTATATATACTTCTTTCTCTCCATGCAAGAGAATCCTTTGGCCATCTTTGTTTTCCTCTTCCTTGGTGGACGATCTTGAGCTTAAGGAGTGCTTTCCCTTGGAGCTTGGTGGACGACCCTAAGCATGTGGTCTGCTCTTTTCATCTTCTTCCTTAGTAAGCCATGATCCTCAGCTCTTCCTTCTCTCTTTCTTTCTTCTTCTCGGCCATGGACCTTGTTTGCTTCTTTTTCCCTCTCATTCTCTCTTAACTATGGTTCCCTCTTCTCTCTTGGAGGTGTTGTGGTGATCGAGCTTGGAGGATCTTCTTATACCTTGAGCTCGTGAAGCTTGGAGCTTGAACTTGGAGTTTAGAGCTTGGTGGTGATCCTTGACGTGGGTTATATAATTCTAAACCCTCCTTGTTATTATCACCTTTTACTTGTTATCTTGCTCTTAATCTATGGCACGTTATTTCTTGAATTCTAGTAGTTCCTTTGGGTAGTTTGCAACCTATTTTAATAGAAGAACATGGCTTAGTTGTTGCCCATGCCTTGCACCTTTCTTTTACCTTGTTGGTAACATTGTATTGAGGTTGAAGATGAAGTGGCCGATACGCTTGAGAGGCCTATGTGTTGTGGAGGCCGATAGGTAGGGTAGGTTGATATGTTGGGTGGCCATCATGACCTGTGACGCCCCTAGCTGTTACCCTTGTGGCAGGTCATCACGATCTTGGTTGGATCTAGGAAGACTTGTTCTGATGTTGTTCGATCGTCGTGTTGTTAGAGATGAGTGGACCGATGTTAGATGAGGGTGATAGTTTGTTGGTGACTGTTGAAATGACGTAGTGTTGGATCGTGATACGAGGAGTGTTGGACAATATGCCCTAGGCCATCACGACTTGGTGTTGCAACCAGGGACACATTGCTTGAAGCGTTTCTGAACCCTACGAGGATCGTCGCTTTGCTATGTCAACACCCTAGGGCATTGCCCGTTGCCCCTGATGACTGCCACACCTGTGTTGACATTGATAATAGGAGAGGGTGACCGATATACCCTTTGCCTGATATCTATGTGTTGTTGAGCCATCACAGAGAAGGTGTTGCTTCCCGATATGTCTAGGGTTGTGTTGCCCGACACACCTACAGCCCATCACATTGTCACGTTAACTCAAGATGTCAACATCCGTTTTTCCTTGGAGGCATTACCCGATACCCCTTGTGTCCGACACCCTCTCTTATTGAGGTGTTAGCTCGATGCAACCATGGTGATACCTAAATCGATACATAACTTGGGTAGGTTGGTCGATACTCTACCTTGGTATGGTGGCCCGATACCCTATCTTAGTGTGGTTGCCCAATACACTTAGGGTTAACCAATGCCATAAGTGTAAACCCTAATCAGTACCATGTGGTGGTGGTTGAGACACACCATGTTGATGTTAGGGCCACATGGTAAAGTGTGATACTCTATGGTGTAGTTGTAAGTATAATGTGAGGGTTATGTTTGTATACCTCATAACATGTATATAAAGATAAAGAGAAACATGCTTCTATGTCTCATAACATACCCCATAATGATGGTGGGAGTGATAACCTTAGGGTTTTTGTTGATCCAATCTTGTAAACCCTAATCGGCTAAAGTGAAACCCTAATTGTCATAATGTAGAATGTATGATGTAAATGTATACCGTGAGTCTTATGAGATGATGATGCTTTACCTTCTTGTTATCAGTCTTTAACCATGTACGTGATACCAATTGATGCGCATAGCCAGGTATGAGCTATGATGGTTATGATCTGTTGGATATTGGTCCTTGTGATGGACATTAGTCCTTGAGATGGACATACGATGAATAACAAGCATAAAGATACATGATGTGATGAGATCACACTTAATGTGATTCAATTTGTTCTAATGATGAGTTATGCCCTATTTATGTAGATCTTGTCTAGAAGTTATACATTGTAACTTTTTTTTTTGAAAAAAGCTCAATAACATTAAAGGGCCATACGACATCTACAAGAAAGTGATCTCACATAAAAGTACCAAGCAAACACTCCTTTGGAGAACCGACACAACATCAGACTCAGATTGGGATGCGATAGGTAAATTTCTGAACCAACCAACTCTCGTAGTGGCTGTCTAAAGCAGCTATCAGGGAAGGAAGCCATCAATCTAGATGAGTCCATGATAACATCCGAGAAGGAATTTGAGGTACACCCAACAGAGATTACCAACTCATTCATACTAAGGCACATGAGCGAGAAGAGCTTGACCGAAGACAAAACAACAGACGTAGAGAACCAAAGGAAACAATACGCTAAGAAAAAAACTAGAAACAGGAAAAAACTCGAACAGGATGTGAGCACCCACAGGATTAAGCCGAGAAGGAGGCCAAAACCCACAGAGAAGACGACCAGAGAGAAGGAGGTCTGGACGGGTGAGAGGTGGGGGGTAGATGGCACAGGGAGCCCCACCACCACTCCCGACCCACCACAGCCCACACCATGAAGCTCAAGCAGTCGCTTGAGGTTGAGCGCAGACAGGAATCGGGAGCACCCAGACCAAGACACAGACCCCTGCTTGAGAGCTTCCCCTGTCACCGCAAAGGGGGTGCCCGAACTCGCCGACAAGCCAAAGGAGCAACACCTGAAGAGACCTACAGAAAGAAGAAAAAGGAGGGGAGGTGCTCGTCCGCCAAGTGTGGTCGCTGCGCTGGAACCAGTCCCCCGAGACGACTCCTGCCTGGACCAGGGTCGCAGGCCAGAGACCACAATTCCGACTGAACAACGTCCCACCTCCAGGACCACCAGGAGCCACAGGCAGAGACATATCTGACTGGAAGAGGGGGGAGGCGAGGCCCCAGGCGGGAAGCCACCACAGTGGGAGAGCAGGATAAAATGCCCAGGGGGAGAAGGGAATGGCCCACTGACGATCGGCAACCTCCCCCTCCCCCCGAGCAGGAAGCGGTCGCCGTCGAAGCCCTAGGAGATCGCCAGAGCCTGTGGAGACGGAACCCTCCTAGGTTGCATTTTTAGGCTCACTAAGTTATACATTGTAACTTGATTTCTACTTAAATATGTTTAAATTGATCTAATTAATCAAGTGAAATCTAATAGTGTAGCTTGCCCTGTTCTATAGATCCATTCAGTGTCAGCACTTGCTGAATGGTGAAATGAGTTTAACTTGGAGCACATATTGTTGAATATGCGGGGTGGAAGTTGAGGTATCTCCTTGTGTCAAGAATGTATATGATGGGATTGGCTCTGATCATACCCTAATAAATAGTACAACTACAATTGTAGCTCAATTTGGGATACATGAATGGTTGCGGTCATATCCTAATAAAGAGTGCAACTACAGTCGTAACTCTCTAGCGACATGACCTGTACGAAGGTGGGCTAGATGTGTAAAACTAGGCTATAAGTCACTGTTAGCAGTTTGACTAATGATGTCACTGCCAATGTTCTCGTATTGACTGAGGGGATGAGGTCATGCATTTGAGATCTTCCACTAGACCTTGTATGGCACCGATTTCAACTTATCAAGTGGTCGATTGGATTTGGATGGTACAACTCAAATCCTCAGGGCATAATGAAATACGTAATTAGCTGTGTAGTATAATTGTATAGGATCAAAATACAAAAACATTGGTTGAAGCCTTACTTGATATTTATACAATGTTGTTGATAGGTGATGAATGCATATTCATCGCAGTCCAACCATCTCGTTTAGCCTAGTTTCGGTTGCATCCGTGCTTTTATTGGCTTTATCTTCAAATATGTGCATTTATTTGGCTTAGTTGCTTTAATGAGCTTTTATTGGCCTTATCTTCTTAGATGCAACTTATATTGGCTTAATTGGTTTTACTCCTATTTCTATTGATTTTCTACACCCTTGTACAGGTCGTTTTTAGCTTTGGGCCTCATCTCCTAGTCCCATATCCATTTCAACCCTTGGTTTGGGCCTGGTCAAAGCAAGTCAAAGGTCCCTTTATCTCTTTTACGATGGCTACAGTGCTCTCTCTTCCTTCTTCCAGATCGCGGGCTTTAGCTTACCCTAGCCATGACCACGACATCCAAACCCCGCGACTGCGGTAACCTCTTCACGGACCCGTGATCTTCAGATGCCACGACCACTCGCTCCTCTCCATCCTCCATAATCGCGGACACCTGTCCGCGGAATCCAAAGACCGCGACTTGAAGAGAAGTCGCGACCGCGACCGCCAATCTTCATGGATGCAGTTCCTCAGGATCGCGACCAGGAGCCTACACCACCATGAGCAGATCCCAACAGAGCTCATAGCGACAGAGAGGGCCACAACCATATTCATTATCGCGACCTGTCGTTCCTTAGCCACGATCGCAGAAAAAGCCACGACCGCGGAAAAAGCCGCGACCGCGGCAAAATGAAGCCATGACCGCAGTCTGTGATAGAAAAGCTGCGACTTGCTGTTAGCAATCAAAAGCCACGACCGCGGAAAAAGCCGCGACCGTGACAAAATGAAGGCACGACCACGGTCTGTGATAGAAAAGCCGTGACCTGCTGTTAGCAATCAAAAGCTGCGAATCGCTACAGAAATGACAAGGTCACGATTTTAAGTCGGTGCCCAGCCTGCCTATAAATAGAACATGACTCCAGTCAGTCAGGGGGGGATCTCCAGACGCCGTTAGTCTGCAGGTATATCCTGGGCCTAAGGAGACGACCTCCATAGCCAAAAACCTACCCCCGTGGTGGTTTTGTGGCATGTTCACCCAGATCTGGAGTGAAGACTCAAATCTGCAAGCCACCTCATCCAGATATAGATCTAGATCTAGATCTGGATCTGCTGCGTCTACGCCACTTCCACGCCACCATCTCGTCCACGAGATGCTCCTCCTTCTATGAGCGAGGACTATGAGAAGAAGAATAAGGTGGAGAGAGAAGATCTGCCCCATCTGTCGTTGTGTTCTTCTCTCTTCTTCCAGATGTGCTCTGACTTTGTGTAGAAGACTGTTACTCGACAGAGCTGTGATCATCTTCTTCACCATGCTCATGGCGGATACCTCTCTCTCTCTTATTATTCTTTCTTCTCTCACCATGAGCGAGTAGTTTACTTTCGCTGGGGTGTGGGGACTAACCCCGCTGCCCATGCTTTCATATCTCACTATTAAACATTCCATAGCATGTATATAATCTTTCATTTTGTTGTTAATCGTCGATGAGTGCTTGTGGATTGATCACCTGCTTGCATATATCTTGTTCATTTCCTATGTTGCGAGAACTTCAATGCGTAGGTTTTGAATGTCGATTAACGCGGTTGACTCCCAAACTAGAAATAGAATGGGATTCCTTGAGGTCGTAAGTGTATGATCTGTGTGGTGACGAGCCATCTAGCCCACGGTGACGCTTCTGTGTGCCTGACGCCTGTATAGGGGGCCCACAACTTCATTTGTATTTATGTATCTTCGGAGACGTAAGTATGTGATCTGGATGGTGACGAGATATCTGATACCTAAGGTGATGCTTACGCGAACCTAACACCCGTATGGGGGGTTCTACAGCAACTCTATTTGAATGGTTATATCTTACCTGGATGTTTGATGTTTTGATGTGATTGCATGAGTAGTGGTGGTGAAACCCGGGACCATCCCAACGATTTCCATCATTAATCTTTAATCAACCTTTAATCCTGCTCTTTTACTTTCCTCGCATTTAGTTTAATTAAACTCAAATCAACCAACCTTGTTCTAAATATTAGTCTTGATTCAACTAGATTTGACTAGAGAAAGATTCTTAAAAATGTTGTCCCTTGGGATTCGATCCTCAACTATACTACGATAAGACCCGTCCGCTTGCGGGTGGTATTATTGCATGTTGTTTTGGTTAAAAACTTAGGGATTTCAACCCTAAGTGAGTTTGTTAGTGCGATAATATAAGCCACGTCAAATTCTGGCGCCGTTGTTGGGGACAACGGAATCGTCTAGTTAAATCTAGTTCTTTTGAGACTAATTTAGGTTTTTCTTTTACTTTTGATACTATCGATCATATAAACTTGAATTCGGTTCTTCTCCATCCATCTCACCAGCAAAAGATCTTTTCATCCTAGGTACCCACAAAGTCTAGTGTATGCGCCGCTCAGACAGCCCCAGACTCTCTGCTAGCTTTGACCCTGAGATAGACAGAACCTTTCGTCGTCAGTATAGAGAGAACCAAGCAAGAATGGCTCAAGAGGAGTAAATTTCTCGAAGGGTAGCTCAAACCCTTAATGCACAAAGAGATAGGCTTATGCAAGAAGCCCGAGCCACAGTTCAAGAAGAAATCCAAGAAGCTCAAGCAACAGCTCAACAAGCAGAGTTACAAAAAGACCTTAGGGAGTTCTCAATCCCTAAAGCTGCTGACGTTCATCACCCAGTGCAACCTCCTCCCATCAACGCTCTGAATTTTGAGATAAGAGCACATTGGGTCACTTTGCTTCAAAACAGTCCTTTCTATGGTAAGCAGGGAGAAGATAGTCAAGAACATCTTCGGAGGTTTATAGATCTATGTGCCATGACAAAGCAAAATGGAGTCATAGATGATGCCATCAGACTCCGTCTCTTCAAATACTCTCTTGCCGATAGAGCCATGAGTTGGTATAACTCCTTGCAATGCGAACCCATCACCACTTGGGAACAACTTCAAAATGTTTTCTTGGAAAAAATTTATCCACCTTCTCTCACCTATGAAATCAGGGGCCGAATAATGCAATTCACCCAGGTCCCTGGAGAATCCCTAGCTGAAGCATGGGAAAGATACATAGAGCTTCTACACAAGTGTCCACATCATGGCATTCCAAAGAATCAACTCATTGAAATCTTTTATAGAGGTGTGGATAATGATATCAAGAGGTTTTTGGATTCCTCATCTGGAGGAAACTTCATGCGTCAGACTTATGATAGCGCATGGAAGGTTGTCACCCTTGGAGCTGAAAACCAAGCCAACTGGGGTAGACCTGTTGGCAAAGGAGTGCTGAAGGTAGCTGTGGCCGAAGCAACACCTGAGTACAAGTCTATCACTGAATCTCTCAAACTCCTAGTCGCCAAGCAAGACCATCTAGAATCGTCTCTCGCAGGTTATGAAAGAAGACGTTCACCCCCTCGACAACAAGAGAAAGTTAAGTCAGCTTCACTCTTATGTGAAGCATGCAAAGGAACTGATCATTCTACTCTAGCATGTAACATTCTCTATGATGTTGTTTTGAGCAATACATGTGCCCAAGGAGATAGTGGTCAAATGGAAAATCTGAATACTGTCAACACCATCCCTGGTCAAGGGTACTATAATCCGAATCAGAATAGGAACCATCTAGGTTTTCAATATGGAAATCCTTCTGGAGCGGAAAACTGGCGACAACTTGGTTCAAATACTCAACAACGAGGCCCTCCAGGATTCCAGAATAACCAACAACAGAATTTTGGGAATCAAGGGAGGTTCAGAGGTAACTTCTAGAATAGAAACTACAACAATTTTCTGAACAATTCTCAGTTTCAAAACCCCAACCAAGTCCCCTATCAACAGCAACAACAAGGGCAACAAGTCGGTCCCATCTCTCCTGATGAAAAATTGTCAGCTATTGAGAAGATGCTACAGTCACAGCAGACTATGATAGCTAACCAGGAAGCCCATCAGAAGGCTATTGAATCTCAAGTAGCTCAACTTGCGGCTAGCATGAAGCCACCTGCTGGAGCCTTTTTTGGACAATCCGAAAACAATCCTAAACATCCTGAGCAATTGAAGGTTGTCACCACCAGGTCTGGAAAAGACTATTCTGACTCCCCTGTTAAGATACCAATAGTGGAGACAAACGATTATGACTTTGTGAATGACCAAGACTGTACAATACCTGAGTCTCAACTGAAGGAACAACCAACCGCTGATAAGACAGACAAAGCAAGAGTGGAGGAACCTTTGGCTACAGAGGCAGAAGACACACTTGAGTCGGATGTGCCAGTATACAAGCCCCATCCTCCCTTCCCAGCTCATTTGAAGCAGAAAAAGCTCGATACTCGATTCAATAAGTTTAAAGAAGCTATGAAGAAGCTTCATGTGGATATACCCTTTCTAGATGCGCTGGCCGAGATACCAGCCTGGACTAAGTACTTAAACTCTCTCCTCACAAGGAAGTACATAACTGAAGAATACAAGACTATTAAGCTAGCAACAACCACTTCTGATATCATCCAGAGCAAGATGCCGAAGAAATAGAAAGATCCGGGATCCTTTGGGATTTCATGCCATATCGGTGACTCTTCATGTAAGAAGGGATTAGCCGATCTCGGTGCTAGCATCTCTATCATGCCACTTAGCCTTTGCAAGAGGCTAGGGTTTGTAGAATTACTCCCAACTGGAATGACCATTCAACTTGCAGATAACTCTATGACTCTTCCCAAAGGTTGGAAAAGACTCTTATGTCCCTTGTGACTTTGTCATCATGGACATAAAAGAAGACACCAGATACCCTCTTATCTTTGGCTGTCCATTCCTCGCCACTGCAAGAGCTTTGATTGACGTTGAAGCAGGGACCTTGTTGCTCAGACTAGGGAAAGAAACCCTCGAGTTTAAAGTTTTTGAAAGCATGCGAAGACTGAGCATGCAGGAAGAAGTCTATTTGATTGATTGCATTGAGCAAATGTCGCTCCTCACACAAGAGGAGTATGAACAAGATGATCCTTTAGAAATGGCTCTAACTAACCCATCTGCTGATGATTCCGTCAGCGGACAAGTTAAGGATTGTATCCTTCACCTCGACTCTGTAGAAGGAGATCCTGAAGCTAGGTTCGAGGAACTCAAGGCTGTGAATGTAACTGAAGAGCCATGTGAGAAGACAGAAGCCCCTGAAATGAAGCCCCTACCTGAGGGACTTAAATACGTGTTTTTGGATGATCTCAAGGTTTGTCCAGTTATTATAAACTCTGATCTAACGACCGAACAAGAAGATAAACTCCTAAAAGAATTAAAGGAAAGAAAGAAAGCTATCCGCTACAAGATGAGCGATCTCACCGGGGTTAGTCAAGCGCTTTACATGCACAAAATCCCTATGGTGGAAGATCACAAGCCGACTGTTGAGCATCAACGGAAGTTGAATCCTAATATGAAGGAAGTAGTCCGCCGCTAAGTTATCAAGTTCCTCACTACCGAAATCATCTATCTGATATCTGACTCACCATGGGTGAGTCTTGTGCATGTTGTTCCAAAGAAAGGTGGCACTACTGTGATACAGAATGAAAATAACGAACTCATCCCCACTCGAACAGTCACCGGGTGGAGGATGTGCATTGACTACAGGAAGTTAAACAAAGCCACATGCAAGGACCATTTTCCGATGCCTTTCCTAGATCAAGTCTTAAAGCGATTGGCTCACTAGGAATATTTTTGCTATCTCGATGGTTACTCTGGATTCTACAAAATTCCTATACATCCAAATGATCAAGAGAAAACTACTTTTACTTGCCCCTTTGGGACATACGCCTTTAGAAGGATGTCATTCGGACTCTGTAATGCGCCTACAACCTTCCAACGCTGCATGGCAGCCATATTTACTGGTTTAACCGAAACCATTATGGAAGTTTTTATGGATGATTTCTCCGTATATGGAGATTCATATGATTCATGCCTAAGGCACCTCTCCCTTGTCCTCAAATGATGCGAAGAAACACATCTAGTGCTTAATTGGGAGAAATGTCATTTTATGGTAAAAGAAGGTGTTGTCCTTGGCCATAGGGTCAGTAACCGAGGAATTGAAGTGGACAAGGCCAAGATCGAAGTGATCTCCAAACTATCTATCCCTACCACTATAAGAGAAGTCAGCACATTCCTTGGTCATGTGGGTTTCTACATAAGGTTTATCAAGGATTTCTCCAAGATAACCAAGCCCATGACAAACTTATTGCTGAAAGACGCTGAGTTCCATTTTGATGAAGAGTGTATCAAGAGTTTCAACAACCTAAAGCATGCACTTACAACAACAGCCATCGTTCGAGCCCCATATTGGGATCACCCATTCGAAATTATGTGTGATGACAATGATTATGTTGTGGGTGCCGTCCTGGGCCAATGTATAGAGAAGAAACATCATGTCATCTATTATGCATCGAAGACCCTTGACGAAGCTCAGAGGAACTACACAACTACCGAGAAGGAACTCCTAGCAGTCATATATGCCTTTGATAAGTTTAGATCCTACCTCATTGGTTCAAAGGTGATTGTCTACACTGATCACACTACTATTCGTTATCTTCTAAAAAAGAAAGATGCAAAACCAAGGCTGATAGCATGGATTCTCCTACTGCAAGAATTTGATCTTGAGATTAGAGATAAGAGAGACACAGAAAATGTTGTAGCGGACCACTTAAGTTGTATCCACACTCTGGAAACTGAGAAGATACCAATTAATGACTCTCTTCCAGATGACCAGCTTATGAAAGTCTCAGAAGCTACTCCTTGGTACTCGGACTATGTGAACTACCTTGCCGCAGGTGTCATCCACCCTGAGTGTACTGGAAATGCTTTAAAGAAATTCATGCATGATGTGAGGCAATATCACTGGGATGAACTGTACCTCTTCAAGCTCTATGCTGATGGTCTCTACAGACGTTGTATCGCTGAGGAAGAAGCCCAACTTATTTTAGAATAATGCCACTCAGGCCCAGTCGGAGGCCATATGAGTTCTAAGAAAACTTCTTTGAAGGTTTTGCAATGTGGTTTCTTTTGGCCAACCATATCCAGAGATGCTTATACCTTTGTGTTGTCATGTGACAAGTGTCATAGAATGGGAAACATTACGAAAAGAGATGAGATGCCACTTAAGCTATGGCAAGAAGTCGAGATTTTTGATGTTTGGGGAGTGGACTACATGGGTCTATTCCCATCTTCACATGGATTTTCCTACATCCTAGTCACGGTAGATTATGTCTCTAAATGGGTAGAGGCCATACCAACTGTCACTAGCGATTCAAAACCCGTCATTAAAATGTTCAAAGATATCATTTTCCCTATTTTGGAGTTCCACGCGTTGTGATCTCCGATGGAGGTTCTAATTTTATGGAAAGAAGCTTTGAAGCGTTGTTGAGAAGATTTGATGTAGTACACAAGGTAGCTTCCCTCTACCACCCACAAACAAGTGGGCAGGTAGAGGTTTTGAACCGTCAACTCAAGGCTATCCTGGAAAAGACAGTAGGACGCAACCGAAAGAATTGGTCAGTGAAAATCAATGACGCCTTATGGGCCTACCAAACTGCGTTCAAAACTCCTCTTGGAACAACACCCTTCAGACTCATCTATGGAAAATCATGTCACCTACCAGTGGAACTAGAAAATAAAGCATGGTGGGCAATCAAAAAGCTGGATTTTGAAATGAAGAAAGCAGGCGAAGCCAGGATTCAACTTCAAGAGTTGGATGAACTCTGAATGACAGCTTATGAGAATGCACGAATCTACAAGGAACGCACGAAACTTAGGCATGATGGTCATCTGAAGAGGAAGGACGTTCAAGTGGGAGACCAAGTTCTGCTATTCAACTCAAGACTGAAGTTATACCCAGGAAAACTCCATTCTCGATGGTCGGGGCCATACATCGTCAAAAGCATCTATCCACATGGTGCATTTACCTTATGGAGTGAGAAGTCAGGAGATTTTGTGGCAAATGGACAACGCTTGAAGAGATATTTCACCATAGTCGATACCAGCACTGATGAATTGATGAATCTGTCCAAACCGACATATCTTCCCGTAAACTAAAGAAATCACGTCGAGCCATCGACGTAAAACAAAGGCACTTTTCGGGAGGCAACCCGATCTTTAACTTAACTTTTACTTTTAGTTTTGTTTTTAGAAAATTTTGCACCTGGTAGACAATGCATCACAAGATGCAGTCTTAAGTTCTGATAGTTTCCATTTTTGATATTTCAGATAGAGGACGCGTCGCCGAAAGGAATGCAACCACATCTGGTGGACCAATCGGCACGGGTTTACCCCTCCATCTCGGATTTAGAGTTTGCTCGGGATGAACAAATTTCTAAGTTCGGGGTGGAGGGTGGGTGGTACGTACTTTACTTTCCACCCTCTCCTATCCATTTCAGACTTAAGATTTCATTATTGAAACTTCGTTGCAATTTTGAGCAATTTTTTCAAAAAAAATTCAAAAGTTTTCATAGCAGTTTGTATAGAAACGTGATGAAGTTTTGACGCTTTTGATTCAATCAAAGCCATTACCTAGCCGTCTATCTTGTTTTCCCATGCAGTTTTGAATCATTATACCCTCCTTATTCGAAATGAAGCCTCAAGAAGAACAATTTCTAAAACTAGACAATGATCAAAAATCACCGTGTGAAGCATATGAATCCTAACATCATGATCACTAGATATGGCAAGTATCTTTCGAACTGAGAGGGATCAAACACGTTGTGCTTCCTATCTGACTAGTGGAACAATAGCATGGAATCTCCACTGGATCCTCATCAAAGTCATTATTTGAGCAGAGTATGATAAGGAGAACGACCCGGTGCACTGAATTGTAAATCAAGTGGCACTCTGATCTGAACTCTCTTCTACACTTCTTCCATCATCTTCTTACCCCTTCGTTCACTAAAAACAAACAAAAATAGCCAATATAGTGCCACACCCTAAGTTCGGGGTGGCACACTCTATCTCTCTTTACGCTTCTTCCATACCCCTCACTACGAAATAGGGGCGTATCACCAATAAAAGATGCCTAAGTGCACACAAAAAGAAATGCAATCTCGAGTCGAATAGAGGAGAGATTCGCACACAAAAAAATCTCGAGTCGAATAGAGGAGAGATTTATTTCTTCCTTCCATACCACCCTTCACTACCTTTTCCATCTACTGGCACAATGAATGCCTACGCTCACCAACATCCTAAAAACACCAGTGTCAGATCAGGTGCACACTTGTTGTTCTGCGGGTATCTCTGGACTCTTACGAAACTCTCTGACATGCTTGATTTTGGAAAAAGTAGAAAGGAAGTGATATTGGGAAGCGAAATCGAGAACGAAGATATGGTAAAATGTGTTCTGTGATCTCAGGATGTTGAGACACTTAGTCATACCGATCCTTAGCCATGTCGTGACATGTCGTTCCTTAGCTACGATCGAGGTAAAAGCCACGACCACAACAAAAGTCACGACCATGGCAAAATGAAGCCACGACCGCGGTCTGTGATAGAAAAGCCGCAACTTGTTGTTAGCAATCAAAAGCCACGACCGCGGAAAAATCCACGACCACAGAAAAATGAAGCCACGACCGCGGTATGTGATAGAAAAGCCACGACCTGCTGTTAGTAATCAAAAGCCGCAACCCGCTGCAGAAATGACAAGGTTGCGATTTTAAGTCGGTGCCCAGCCTGCCTATAAATAGAACACGACTCCAGTCAGTCAGGGGGGATCTCCAGACGCCGTTAGGCTGTAGGTATATCCTGGGCCTAAGGAGACGACCTCCATAGCCAAAACCTACCCCTGTGGTGGTTTTACGGCCTATTCACCCAGATCTGGAGTGAAGACTCAGATCTGCAAGCCACCTCGTCCAGATATAGATCTAGATCTGGATCTGGATCTGCTGCGTCTACGCCACTTCCACGCCACCATCTCGTCCACGAGCTGCTCCTCCTGCTGTGAGCGAGGACTATGAGAAGAAGAAGAAGGTGGAGAGAGAAGATCCGCCCCGTCTATCGTGGTGTTCTTCTCTCTTCTTCCAGATCTGCTCCGACGTTGTGTAGAAGACCGTTACTCGACAAAGCTGCGATCATCTTCTTCACCATGCTCATGGTGGATACCTCTCTCTCTCTTGTTCTTCTTGCTTCTCTCACCATGATCGAGTAGTTTACTTTCGCTGGGGTGCGGGGACTAACTCCTCTGCCCATGCTTTCATATCTCACTGTTAAACATTCCATGGCATGTATATAATCTTTCATTTCGTTGTTAATCGTCGATGAGTGCTTGTGGATTGATCACCTGCTAACATATATCTTGTTCATTTCCTATGTTGCAAGAACTTCAATGCGTAGGTTTTGAATGTCGATTAACGCGGTTGACTCCCAAACTAGAAATAGAATGGGATTCCTTGATGCCATAAGTGTATGATCCGTGTGGTGACGAGCCATCTAGTCCACAGTGACACTTATGTGTACCTGACGCCTGTATAGGGGGCCCACAACTTCATTTGGATTTCTGTATCTTCGGAGCCGTATGTATGTGATCTAGATGGTGACGAGACATCTGATACCTAAGGTGATGCTTACGTGAACCTGACGCCCGTATGGGGGGTTCTGCAGCAGCTCTATTTGAATGGTTATATCTTGCCTGGATGTTTGATGTTTGTATGTGATTGCATGAGTAGTGGTGGTGAAACCTGAGATCATCCCAGCGATTTCCATCATTAATCTTTAATCAAACTTTAATCCTTCTCTTTTACTTTCCTCTCATTTAGTTTAATTAAACTCAAATCAACCAACCTTGTTTTAAATATTAGTCTTGATTCAACTAGATTCGACTAGAGAAAGGTTCTTAAAAACATTGTCCCTTGGGATTCGATCCTCAACTATACTGCGATAAGACCCGTCCTCTTGCGGGTGGTATTATTGCACGTTGTTTTGGTTAAAAACTTAGGGATTTCAACCCTAAGTGAGTTTGTTAGTGCGATAATATAAGCCACGTCAATAGGAAATATACACGTTCTTCATATTCCTTTTAAATTATTAAGATGTTTCATAATTCAACAGTGATTTCCCTTCCTGTTAATAATCATTACCTGCTTCATCTTAGTTGTATTTATACTTTTGCTTAGTTTATCTTATCAGTGGTAATAAAAGTGTTGGTGGTGACTTATATCTCCCGCTGAGATTTGGAATCTCACCCTGTGGGTTTCCCACACCCTTTTTAGGTGGACGAGCACAAAGAGGTAGAGATCGTGCAGCAGAGGTTGAGGAGTAGCAAGAGGAGCAGTAGCAGATAAGGTTGGCAATGCTGCTGGATGTCTTTTGTTGATAGAGTCCTAGAGTCATCTATGTACACTCAGGTCTTTGTAAATGTTTTGTATATGTTTTGTGGATGTGCTTTCTTTATGTTCCCTTTATATACTAGGCATGGTGGAATCATGTATATATATTTTGGAACAGTTCCTCGGTTACAGGTTGACAACATGCCTCTATATGTTTTGAGGCATGAAAGGACTTATATGTGAAGGTTTTGCTATTTGGATGTTTTATTGAAAAAAGTTTTAACTTTTAGCATTTTCCCAGTAATCTATTCATTAATCTTTCTTCCGCGGTTATGTTTTGAGTAATCTCACTTTGTGTGGCGCGGGGCGTCACAAAATCGACTGATCATTTGAAAATTGGCTTTGTTGGATAGTGAATCTGTCAAGTTACATTTATTGAAACTCGACCAAATACACTATAAGGGAAGTGCAAAAAATATTTCTAACTTTTGGAATGTTGCAAAACTCAAAAAGATATCCGTTGTGACATCTCAAACGGCCAGTATTTGACCTTAAGTGTTCCCAAAGGCTTCTCGGCATAGCCAACTATAAATAGGACCCCTTGGGCTTCATCCCATGGATAGCCAAGCACTATGAAGGTCCCTATTCTATAGTTAAGTGCATCCTACAACCTTCTCTCTCTCTAAGTTTAATCACTTGCATCATCCATTAGAGTGAGTAGGAGATTTGTAAGAGAGCTAGTCCTACATGTATATCTTGTGAGGCTCTCACTTCCACCACCCCCTATCTCTCATTTTAACCATGAAGATGAAGATGAAGGTTCTCTCTCCTAGCTAAGAGAGGTGATGAAGGTGAAAGCTAAAAACTTGGATCAAGAGTGGGTAAGACCTTGGAGAAGGCAGAAGACTCCTTGGTCAAGTGGGTTAGACCATGGAGAAGGTCAAGGATGAATAAAGGCTCAAATTGAAGATATTATGGGTCAATCCTCTCCATCTTCTCATGTTGAAGAAGATGCCATGTAATCCAATGGTAGATTCTATAAAGGCAAACCTTCCTCCTCCATCTGGTGCCTCAAGTTTGGAAAGAAAGGTTACGTCAAGATAGATTGTTTACAAGGCGAAAAGACCCATCATCACAAGAGAAGAGTAGAGAAGTACAAGAAGAAGGAGAAATGGCACAAAAGCTCAAGTGACTCTTCCAAATCAAGCTCAAGTGACTCCTCCAACTTAAGCTCAAGTGAATCCTCCAACTCAAGCTCAAGTGATGAATCAAGTGGATGATCTAGCTCAAGCTTTAGTGATGATGGAGAATGTCATTTTTCTCTTATGGAATCAACTAGTGAAGACTGAAATGAGGTAAATCTAAACTCTTTAGATAAAGTATCTTTAATTTCTATTATTCATGCTACTGGTGCCTCTCTTAAGTCTTCTAAAACGAAAAAAAAAGCTTGCAAGAATTGTTGATAATTTGTATGTAGAAATAGATGATCTTGAACATGCTAATACTTGCTTGCTTGATGAAAAAAATGCTGGTCTTAGTCAAGTAAATTTTCTTAAACTATCTTGCTTGATAAGATTAAATTTCTAGAAGCACCTCTCATGCCTAGTTCTAATGTAGAGCATAGTAACTTTTTGGATTCTCTCATGCATGATATAAATGTTCTTAAAACTGAAAATAAGGACAAAAACTTGGTTTTGCATGGTTTTGAATATGAAAATAGAATTTATCATTCTAAGATTTTGATGTTTGAAAATGAGAATGCTTCCTTGCTTGCTAAAATCTATGCTCTTGAATCTTGTTTTAGTTTTACTAGTAGAGAGAATAGTGTTGCTGCTCTTCATATTGATAGAGATTCTTATATGATCAAAGCTCTTTGCTTAGAATGTGATCTTTTGTATGTTAGAGATACTATCAATCTTTTGTCTTCTACTATTACTTCACTTATGCATGATAATCATAGTTTGAGATCCTCTTTACAAATATTCTTAGTTGGTAAAAAGAATCTTAATGATATCCTACTCCATACTACTAAACAAATTGGTAGACATGGTTTGAGATATGATTGTAGAGAAAAGAACAACAAAGAGAAATGACTTCCAATCTTTCATGGAGAATCCTCTAGTTCCAAGGCTATAGACACATGCAACTATTGCAATGAAATTGGTCATTATTCTACTTGTTGTCCTTTTAAAAAAGCACCCAAGAGAAACAGGACTTGGGTTGCTAAGATAATCCCTCCGGACCCAAAAATATGTTTGGGGACCATTTCATCTTTCTTCTTGTAGGTTAATTGCAGATGGATTGACATGAGCTATGGATTTGCAAATTGGTTCGCGATCCATAGAAAAGAAGAAATGTGAGATGTGTATGGGGTGACAACAAGTTGTAAAGGAATGGTAAGAGTAGAGGTAAAGATTTTCTTGCTCATATTCAATCCTAACTTGTTTCTGTCAAGTTAGTATGCACTATGCATATGAATTTTGAGTCAAAAGTGTCATCTTGTGTTTCTCTTAACACTCTTGCTCAAAAATTGTTTCTAATACTTTCATAGTGTATTACTAACTGGCTTACACATGTTTGGATACGGCTTATATTGTTAGCATGCCTCTATATATGTTTTTATGATATATATGTACTTTTTGACATCAGCTTTGTCGGTCGAGTTTGTCCTATTAGAAACTATAAAGTAGATAGATAACATTATTATGAGGTTGAAAAGATCCAACTAAATGCTAAGAATTGAGAAATGAACAATGTTTAAGCAGCTTAGCGTATCCAACTAAGCAGTAGAACAACTTATATTTTAAGAAGGAACACGAAGAACATGTATAACAGTTGATTTCTATTACCATATTATAATTGAAGAAATAAGTACAAAAAATAAGACAAGGGGTCATCCAATGTGAATCATGTTCGACCCTAAGAAAATATTCTACATGACTATATTACGTCTTTTATTATGACTTGAGGATTTGAGTCGTACCACCTAAATCCAACTGACCACTACTAAGTCGAAATCAGTGCCATACAAGATCAATGGAAGAGCCAGACTCCATGATCTTCTCGAACACTACTCTATCAGTTTGAGTATGTACCACAATGACATATAGTCAAAATGTAAAGACAACAACTTATTGTCAAAGATATAAGTTGGGTAAACCCTCAACACGGGTCTTATAGACATAATAACTCTTATCCTAAAGAACAACTATATGTTTTTGAAATATCATTACGATCTAAATTTATTTGGTATTACAAAAAAGCAGTCACTGGCACATGAAAAGCCCAAACTATAAAAAAAACGATAAGCAATGAATGTTGAAATTATAAGATTTTCTCTTCCTTTATTTTTTACCCGTTAGAAAAACCCAGCAAGAGGCTAAGACTCAACACTTGTTGTAAAACTCATAACAAAATATTGAAAAAGAAGATAAGATTCAGAGTTGCCACCACATTTTATATGCAAATGACAGAAAATCAAGGACAAGATTTAAGTCAGTGGCAGAAAGTGAAAAAGGACTAGATTTTACTCTATTAGAGGGTGGATGAAGTTGACGAAACATTGTCAAAAATGAATTTGGAAATCCTATTATGAGTGCGGAAGGTGTTAAGCACCCATTGTTGTCAACTAAAAACAATATTACTATTCGTAAATCTCGAGTTCATTAAAGTGGTAGTTTTTTTATTAGAGGATACTAACCAGTAAACAAAAAAGAAAAAAAAAGTATGATTTTTATTGACGAATCTTTGGGGAATAGAGATGAGCATGGATTTCCCATCACCATCCCTAATGATTCTATTTTTTAAGTTAAGAGATCTTGATTGTCTCAAGAACTCCCACAGTGGAGATTCAACCGTAAAACTTGTGATTGATCGACAAGATAGGTTTTTTTTGAGAAAATCCAGCAAAATATATAAACAACTAGATTACATGATGTGGAAAGTATGAGAGATTAAATTAATTAACAATTTCTCTTTATTACCTTGTGGTGGTGGTTGAGACACACCATGTTGATGTTAGGGCCACATGGTAAAGTGTGATACTATATGGTGTAGTTGTAAGTATAATGTGAGGGTTATGTTTGTATACCTCATAACATGCTATATAACGTTAAAGAGAAACATGCTTCTATGTCTCATAACATACCCCATAATGATGATGGGAGTGATAACCTAAGGGTTTTTGTTTATCCAATCTTGTAAACCCTAATCATCTAAAGTGAAACCCTAATTGTCATAATGTAGAATGTATGATGTAAATGTATAGCATGAGTCTTATGAGATGATGGTGCTTTACCTTCTTGTTATCAGTCTTTAACCATGCAGGTGATACCAATTGATGCACATAGCCAGGTATGAGCTGTGATGGTTATGATCTGTTGGGTATTGGTCATTGTGATGGACATTGGTCCTTGAGATGGACATACAATGAATAACAAGCATAAAGAGACATGATGTGATGAGATCACACTTAATGTGATTCAATTTGTTCTAATGATGAGTTATGCCCTATTTATGTAGATCTTGTCCAGAAGTTATACATTATAACTTGATTGATATTTAAAAATGTTTAGATTGATCTAATTAATCCAGTGAAATCTAATAGTGTAGTTTGCCCTGTTCCATAGATCCATTCAGTGTCAGCACTTGCCGAATGGTGAAATGAATTTAACTTGGAGCGCATATTGTTGAATATGCGGGGTGCAAGTTGAGGTACCTCCTTGTGTCATGAATGTATATGGGATTGGTTGTGGTCATACCCTAATAAAGAGTACAACTACAATTGTAACTCAATTTGAGATACAAGAATGGTTGCGGTCATATCCTAATAAAGAGTGCAACTGCAGTTGTAACTCTCTAGCGACGTGACCTGTACGAAGGTGGGCTAGATGTGTATATCTAGACTATAAGTCACTAATAGCAGTTTGACTAATGATGTCACTGCCAATGTTCTCGTACTGACTGAAGGGATGAGGTCGTGCATTCCGACTCTTCCACTAGACCTTGTATGGCACCGGTTTCGACTTATCGGGTGGTCGATTGGATTTGGGTGGTATGACTCAAATCCTCAGGGCATAATGAAATACGTAATCAGCCGTGTAGTATAATTGTATAGGATCAAAATATGAAAACATTGGTTGAAGAATTGCTTGATCTTTATACAATGTTGTTGATAGGAAATATACATGTTCTTCATATTCCTTTTATATTATTAAGATGTGTCATAATTCAACAGTAATTTCCCTTCCTGTTAATAATCATTACCTGCTTCATCTTAGTTGTATTTATACTTTTGCTTAGTTTATCTTATCTGTGATAATAATAGTGTTGGTGGTGAGTTATATCTCCCGCTGAGATTTGGAATCTCACCCTGTGGGTTTCCCACACCCTTTTTAGGTGGATGAGCACAAAGAGGTAGAGATCATGCAGCGGAGGTTGAGGAGTAGCAAGAGGAGTAGTAGCAGATAAGGTTGACAGTGTTGCTGGATGTCTTTTGTTGATAGAGTCCTAGAGTCATCCCTATACACTCATCTCTATGTAAATGTTTTGTAGATGTTTTGTGAATGTGCTTTCTTTATGTGCCCTTTATATACTAGGCATGGTTGAATCATGTATATATATTTTGGAATAGTTCCTTGGTTACAGGTTGACAACATGCTTCTATATGCATTGAGGCATGAAAGGACTTATATGTGAAGGTTTTTCTATTTGGATGTTTTATTGAAAAAAGTTTTAATTTTGGCATTTTCCCAGTAATCTATTCATTAATCTTTCTTCCACGGCTAGGTTTTGTGTAATCTCACTTTGTGTGGCGCGGGGCGTCACAAAATCAACCGGTCATTTAAAAATTGGCTTTGTTGGATAGTGGATCGGTCAAGTTACATTTATTGAAACTTGACCAAATACACTGTATGGGAAAGTGCAAAAAAGTATTTCTAACTTTTGGAATGTTGCAAAACTTGAAAAGATATCCGTTGTGACATCCCAAACGGATAGTATTTGACCTTAAGTGTTCCCAAAGGCTTCTAGGCATACCCAACTATAAATAGGACCCCTTTGGATTCATCCCATGGTTAGCCAAGCACTATGAAGGTCTCTATTCTATAGTTGAGTGCATCCTACAACCTTCGCTCTCTCTAAGTTTAATCACTTGCATCATCCATTAGAGTTAGTAGAAGATTTGTAAGAGAGCTAGTCCTACATGTATATCTTGTGAGGCTCTCACTTCCACCACCCCCTATCTCTCATTTTAACCATGAAGATGAATATGAAGGTTCTCTCACTTAGCTAAGAGAGGTGATGAAGGTCAAGGCTAAAAACTTGGATCAAGAGTGAGTAAGACCTTGGAGAAGGCAGAAGACTCCTTGGTCAAGTGGGTAAGACCATGGAGAAGGTCAAGGCTGAAATAAAGGCTCAAATTGAAGATATTATGGGTCAATCCTCTCCATCTTCTCATGTTGAAGAATATGCTATGTAATCCAAGGGTAGATTCTACAGAGGCAAACCTTCCTCCTCCATCTGGTGCCTCAAGTTTGGAAAGAAATGCCACGTCAAGATAGATTGTTTACTAGGCAAAAAGACCCATCATGACAAGAGAAGAGAAGAGAAGTATAAGAAGAAGGAGAAATGGCACAAAAGCTCAAGTGACTCTTCCAAATCAAGCTTAAGTGACTCCTCCAACTTAAGCTCAAGTGAATCCTCCAAATCAAGCTCAAGTGAAGAATCAAGTGGATGATCTAGCTCAAGCTTTAGTGATGATGGAGAATGTCATTTTGCTCTTATGGCATCAACTACGGAAGACTCAAATGAGGTAAATCTAAACTCTTTAGATAAAGAATCTTTAATTTCTATTATTCATGCTACTCGTGCCTCTCTTAAGTCTTCTAAAAAGAAAAACAAGCTTGCTAGAATTGTTGATAATTTGTATGTAGAAATAGATGATCTTGAACATGCTAATACTTGCTTGCTTGATGACAAAAATGCTTGTCTTAGTCAAGTAGATTTTCTTAAACTTGAAAATACTATCTTGCTTGATAAGATTAAATTTCTAGAAGCACAACCTATCATGCCTAGTTCTAATGTAGAGCATAGTAACTTTTTGGATTCTCTCATGCATGATATAAATGTTCTTAAAACTGAAAATAAGAACAAATACTTGGTTTTGCAAGGTTTTGAATATGAAAATAGAATTTATCATTCTAAGATTTTGATGTTTGAAAATGAGAATGCTTCCTTTCTTGCTAAAATATATGCTATTGAATCTTTTTCTAGTTTTACTAGTAGAGAGAATATTGTTGCTGCTCTTCATATTGGTAGAGATTCTTATATGATCAAAGCTCTTTGCGTAGAATGTGATCTTTTGTATGTCAGAGATAATATAAATATTTTGTCTTCTACTATTACTTCACTTATGCATGATAATCATAGTCTGAGATCCTCTTTACAAAGATTCTTAGTTGGTAAAAAGAATCTTGATGATATCCTACTCCATACTACTAAACAAATTGGTAGACATGGTTTGAGATATGATTGTAGCGAAAGGAACAACACAGAGAAATGACTTCCAATCTTTCATGGAGAATCATCTAGTTCTAAGGCTATAGACACATGCAACTATTGCAATGAAATTGGTCATTATTCTACTTGTTGTCCTTTTAAAAAAGCACCCAAGAGCAACAAGACTTGGGTTGCTAAGATAATCCCTCCAGACCCAAAAATATGATTGGGGACCATTTCATCTTTCTTCTTGTAGGTGAATTGCAGATGGATTGACATGAGCTATGCATTTGCAAATTGGTTCTTGATCCATATAAAAGAAGAAATGTGAGATGTGTATGGGGTGACAACAAATAGTAAAGGAATAGTAAGAGCAAAGGTAAAGATTTTCTTGCTCATATCCAATCCTAACTTGTTTCTATCAAGTTAGTATGCACTATGCATAAGAATTTTGAGTCAAAAGTGGCATCTTGTGTTTCTCTTCACACTCTTGCTCAAAAATTGTTTCTAATACTTTCATAGTGTATTACTAACTTGCTTACACATGTGTGGATACGGTTTATATTGTTAGCATGCCTCTATATATGTTTTTATGATATATATGTACTTTTTGACATCAGTTTTTTCGGTCGAGTTTGTCCTATTAGAAACTCTAAATTATATAGATAACATTATAATGAGGTTGAAAAGATCCAACTAAATGCTATGAATTGAGCAATGAACAATGTTTAAGCAGATTAGGCGTATCCAACTAAGCAGTCGAACAACTTATATTATAAGAAGGAATATAAAGAACATGTATAATATTTGATTTCTATTACCATATTATAATTCAAGAAATAAGTACAAAAAGTAAGACACGGGGTCAGCCAATGTGAATTGTGTTCGACCCTAAGAAAATATTCTACACGACTATATTACATCTTTTATTATGACTTGAGGATTTGAGTCATACCACCCAAATCCAACTGACCACTACTAAGTCAAAATTAGTGCCATACAATATCAATGTAAGAGCCAGACTCCATGATCTTCTCGGACACTACTCTATCAGTTTGAGTATGTACCGCAGTGACATATAGTCAAAATGTAAAGACAACAACTTATTGTCAAAGCTATAAGTTGGGTAAACCCTCAACACAGGTCTTACAAACATAATAACTCTTATCCTAAAGAACAACTATATGTTTTGAAATATCATTACAATCTAAATTTATTTGGTATTACAAAAAAGCAGTCACTGGCACTTGAAAAGACCAAACTATAAAAAAAATGACAAGCAACGAATGTTGAAATTATAAAGAATATTTAATTTCTATTATTCATGCTACTCGTGCCTCTCTTAGGTCTTCTTAAAAGAAAAAAAAAAGCTTGCTAGAATTGTTGATAATTTGTAAATAGAAATAGATGATATTGAACATGCTAATACTTGCTTGCTTGATGAAAAAATGCTTGTCTTAGTCAAGTAGATTTTCTTAAACTTGAAAGTACTATCTTGCTTGATAAGATTAAATTTCTAGAAGCACAACCTCTCATGCCTAGTTCTAATGTAGAGCATAGTAACTTTTTGGATTCTCTCATGCATGATATAAATGTTCTTAAAACTGAAAATAAGAACAAATACTTGGTTTTGCAAGGTTTTGAATATGAAAATAGAATTTATCGTTCTAAGATTTTGATGTTTGAAAATGAGAATGCTTGCTTACTAAAATCTATGCTCTTGAATCTTTTTCTAGTTTTACTAGTAGAGAGAATAGTGTTGTTGATCTTCATATTGATAGAGATTCTTATATGATCAAAGCTCTTTGCTTAGAATGTGATCTTTTGTATGTTAGAGATAATATCAATCTTTTGTCTTCAACTATTACTTTACTTAAGCATGATAATCATAGTTTGAGATCCTGTTTACAAAGATTCTTAGTTGGTAAAAAGAATCTTAATGATATCCTATCCATACTACTAAACAAATTGGTAGACATGGTTTGATATATGTGTAACAACAGTCGCCAAACTGACAAACAAATCATTATTTATTTAAGCGGAATAAACATAAACAACAGATTAACAAAAATCACTAAAATTTAAAACCATTTTGTAAGGAGATCCTTGTCCAGAAAACTTTTACTAAAAGATCCAAAACTCGTACATATCATGATTTACATTGTACAACATGGTTTCATCTTATCTCAAGGACAACATATAACAGTTGCTTTCTCAAAACATATACTTAAAGCAACATTAAACCTTGAGGCATACAAACCAAAATCTCAGATTGTTCATAAAACTGACACGTACTAAATCCAAGGACCTGAGAGTACAGAGACGACACATAGGACTTCTATCTACAAGACATGACAGACAGTACACTCAACCTGAGCTATCACTGCTGCTAATGTTCTCCCTCTGTAGTACGGTCTCCACCCCCTCGTGCACTTCCACCTAAAAAAATGTGGATCCCACAGGGTGAGACTATTGTCCCAGCAAGAGATATAGCTCTCTGCCAACAATGTTATTATCATAGTTAAATAGTATTATACTGAGAAGAGGATAAGAAATTTAGAATATTCTCATCTTTTAAAGAATTGCAACTATCTAGAGCAGTAAATCATCTATTCACTTTATAAGGAATATGAAGAACATGTATATCATTTACCCATCATACTATATCAACATATCAAGCTTATCCTAAGATACTCATTATCATGGTATGTCATCCATGAATCATTCTCATTTCTATCTGTTGACCTGAGCCAATATGTTAGCCAGATATTGAATTGTACCAATCATGTGAGTATACATCTTCATATTCTGTCCAGGCATTGGACTATTCCAATCCTATGCAACCATTCTAGGCATTGGACTATGCCAATCCAGTGCAAACATTCCAAGCATTAGACTATGCCGATCTTGTACAACTATTCCATGTATTGGGTTATTACCAATCCGGTGACATTATTCCAGGCATTGGGTTATTACCAATCCTATGCAATTATTCCAGGCATTGGACTATGCCAATCCTGTGCAACTATTCCAGGCATTGGGTTATTACCAATCATGTGCAATCATTCTAGGTATTGGGTTATTACCAATCCTATGCAATTATTCCAAGTATTGGGTTATGACCAATCCTGTGACATTATTCTAGGTATTGGGTTATTACCAATCTTGTGCAATTATTCCAGGTATTGGATAACCAATCCTGTGTAATTATTCCAGGTATTGGGTTATGACCAATCCTGTGACATTATTCCAGGTATTGGGTTATTACCAATCTCGTGCAATTATTTCAGGTATTGGGTTATTACCAATCCTATGCAATTATTCTAGGTATTGGGTTATGACCAATCCTGTGCAATTATTCTAGGTATTCGGTTATGACCAATCCTGTGACATTATTCCAGGTATTGGGTTATGACCAATCCTGTGATATTATTCTAGGCATTGGGTTACTACCAATCCTGTACAATTATTCCAGGTATTGGATTATGACCAATCTTGTGAGATTATTCTAGGTATTGGGTTATTACCAATCCTGTGCAATTATTCCAAGTATTGGGTTATTACCAATCCTGTACAATTATTCCAGGTATTGGGTTATGACCAATCCTGTATAATTATTCCAGATATTGGGTTATTACCAATCCTATGCAATTATTCCAGGTTTTGGGTTATGACCAATTCTGGGACATTATTCCAGGCATTGGGTTATTACCAATGTTGTGCAATTATTCCAGGTATTGGGTTATGACCAATCTTGTGACATTATTCCAGGTATTGAACTATGTCAATCCTGAGCACCTATTCCAGGCATTGGACTACGCCAATCCTGTGCATCATCATTGAATACCACATCACCTTTACTAGGTATTAAACCTTGTCCAAGCCATCATACTTATTCACATCCTTTATGCAATTCAAGTATTCCTCTTATCTCCTTTAAGCTTATTCAAAACACTATAGCCCTTATTTGGCTATAAGCATAAATCATGTATGATTAAGATTTTATTATTATTATTATTGTATCCATTAGTTATTATTATTATGTTACTAAGTTTCCATTTCATAGTTTATTTTGAACATTATCATTTCTTACATGAGACTTTTATAAACATCTTGTTACCTCTCACTAGGCAACAACTACTCTAATGGCTCACAAGGCCCATTACACATCTTGTCACTTCTCACTAGGCAACAACTAACCACATGGCTCACAAGGCCCATTAAACATCTTGTCACCTCTCACTAGGCAACAACTAACTACATGGCTCACATAGCCATTAAACATCTTGTCACCTCTCACTAGGCAACAACTATTAGGGTTAGGGTTTCCCTTTTTAGCCGAATAGGGTTTCAAGTTCATATTATCAATCCAAACCCTAATTCATTGCTCCACACTTCTAGTAGCATACATTAATGTCATAATTATTCAATCATACTTATTTATTCTCCTCATTTGTAATTAAATGGTTATCAACACAAAGTATGAGTTTCTCTCTTATCCTTACTAGGATATTGATTACATCATACTTTATTAACTTGGCTTAACCCTTTCTCAAGGTATATTAGCCTACACTTATCAAATTGCATGAATCTCATTACATCTCAATGTAACCATTGACATTATACACTTCATGTGTTACTTATCCAAATAAATTGGATTTAAGGTGCATCAAGGTGCATCAACCTTGAAGTGTTGGATGTGATACTTTTCATGCATTGATGTATCACTTCCCTTATCACTTTTAACTTACTTAAGTTCATCAACTTATCTTGTATTAGGGTATCTCCCATCCTAATACTTTATCCACTAACTTATCACATTTATCATGTAGTGTATTGGTCATTGACGTGTATTTTACTACGCGCTTAAACGCAAGTATACGCGTCGAGTAATATAGGCCTTTGTGAGGCCCGAGTCGAACTCAGGGATACGTGAATTATTGGAGACTCCTACTAACTAATCGCAATCAGCTAGGCCGAATGACAAAATAGGGTTTGTTGTCGAAATTAAAAAGAAAACAAAATGAAACAAAGAAAACAATCGATTAAAGATTAATTTAATCAATTCAAAAGAGTATCTTTAGGATTGCGGTTTCACCGGGGGTCAACATTGTATTAAGTTTTATATAATTCCTCACTCTTCTCTCTCTATCTGGGTAGTGGCCTGAATACAGAATTACCCACTGTCGTGGTGTAATTCACTACTTAGGTTTAGGTTGATTCCACCATCGTAGTAATCATTCCCCTAAACTAAGCGCATTACAAACGGTTTCTCAGTTTCCACCATTAATTTTACACCTCCTTTGTCAAGGGATTTATCGATTAGTGTAGGTTTCGTCTCTTTTCAACCGTTAATCCTTCTGTCGAAGTGATTAAGGGCATTAGATTATTATTATGGTGATCAAGCATAACAATATATATGGAGAAAACGAAACTATACCACGGATTTAAGAGAGAAAATATGAATTATCAATATAAAATTGTCATACAATGCATTCCCGGGCTACTCCCGGTCCTAAAGATGGAGGGTTTTAGCCTCTCATGTTCATCTCACACGAATACATGGTAGAAATAGGGGAATTCATAAGAAAAACGTGAAACAAGTGGGAAAACCCCTGAACGGAGAAGAACCGGTAGATCCTTGGCGTAGAATACGAGCTTCCCCGCCTATCAGTGGTGGAATTCATCTTCGGCAGCGTCCGAATCACCCGGGATGAGCCTCTGGTCTCCGTTCTCCTTTTTCTCCTTCCTCGGCACTCGTGCAATGCAAAAGAATGATCATCCTCCCCTCTGGGCGGCCGTCATTAGGTATAAGTCCCTAATTAGGTCGTCAAATAACTCCAGCCGTCCGATTGAGATCAAAACGAATCCAACGCATATCTGCCGGTGTCGATACCATCGACGCGGGTCGATGGTATCGACCCAGCCTATTAGCGGCAGCTTTCTTTTTCTTTTCGTCTGAGCACCTGTGGTCATCTCGATACCATCAACTTGGGTCGATGGTATCGACTCTCTGTAGCGTCGGTTGTTGTCGTTTAGCGACGCTGTAACTCTCCATGTGTCGATGGCATCGACTCTCGTCGATGGTATCGACTCTGTGGTGCTCCTCTCGGCTGGCAACCTGTATCTTGGTCGATGGTATCGACTTCTGTCGATGGTATCGACGGAAGAAGATACTTGTTTTTCCTGAAATTCCACAATAAGACCAAGTAAATCCACACAAATTATGATAAAATGATAAATAATGCTCAGAATGGTAACACAAAAGGGGATTTGACATAGAATGCTGGCAAAGACCAAAATGAGTGAATTATGCAATATTATCCATAAAAATGAGTACTTAGAGCACAAAACACATATGAAAAAGGTCTATAAATGCGACTCAAAATCATCGCATCAGTCATAAGTCACATATTTGAATTGTCCAACCATCATCAATTGATATGGACTTATCTCAAGTTGAAGCATTGTTGATATAAAGTTATCCATTATCAATCACTTTAGGTGTTTCACTTATCAAGGTATTAGCCACACCCTTACTTGGTATTATATTCATCACTCCTAAGATTGTTTTTCCCTCACCTGTACAAAGTGTCTCAGGTTGGAGGTGTGCATATATTCACCATATTAGGTTGTAGGTGTATAGACACCACCATATCGGGCCAGAGGTGTATGAACACCATCCATATCGAGTTGGAGGTGTTTGTATGTGTGACCCATGTTGTGCATGAGGTATTAAACCATTACCATGTCGGGCTAGATGTTCATTCAATCACCATATCGGGTGGGTCACCATCTAGGGTTGTGTATCTGAATACAATATCGTGCAATAACACTTGCTATTCTTTACTCATATCGAGTTACCCAAATTAGGGTTTCATATCAACTTATAAGTATTCATTTAACCTTGTATCGTGCATGGAGTCTATACTTGACTTCCTATCGTGCAAGCATATCATGCAAGCATCTTGTGCAAGCAAATCGTGCAAACCATATTGTGTAAGCCATACCCATATCGGGTTAGAGCTACTTGTGTATCTACTTGAACCCGATATCACTTTTTCAAAGTGATACCATCTTCTTCAAGATCTAGACCTACATTCTAACAGTTATAGTTCATGGAAACAGGTCTAAGCAACTACTAGAACTCATAATTTCATCAACTATTTCAGGAAATTTCAGAATTAAAAGTAATTCATTAAGTATAGTAATTTAGGTGATGAATAATAACATGGTTGAGTTCAAGTTATATAACTCGCCTTAAGAACAACTTCAAAGCTCCAAGATCCAAAGATTAACGTTCCTAAGGTTGAATATGACTTATCAAAATTCCAAGGCTCTTTCGAAACTCCTTCATATACAAGGAATCACCATGGATAAGCAATTGGTGAAAAAGAAAAGAGAGGAAGATCAAAACCCTTAAATCATGCTTCAATCTAAGGTTGAAGATGATCATGGCCTCACCTTAGGGTTAAGTATTGAGATCCTTCTTTCTATAGCACCTTTTCACGATACCTCACAACCCTTGCATGATATGCCACCACTTGTGGCTGATATCCCTCTCACTTGGGGCCAAAAACACTTCACTATGGCCGATATCACCCTTCTTGGCCGATATCAACCTACTTGGCCGATATGCTCTTGCCATGGGTGATATACAAGGACCTATGCACACTATATTTGCACTCCTGCACGATACAACAGATCTATGCAGGTACCTTATGGTAGGAGGGTGGTAAGGGTCGAAAAGTTTCACTAAGGGGTGAAACTAGGGGTATATATACTTGTTGTTTATGAAGGAGGGTGAAAATGAGGTGTCATCAATTTGAGCTAGTAGGTGCCACGTGTACATGCATGCATCAACATTTATCTTGACATGCAAAAGAATTGAGGGTGATCTAGGGATAAATATTCGTGCATTACTTATTATTTGAATAATATATATCAACAAAATCACCACTTTATTCACAACCCGTCACAACTTTACTAAGGAAGTTGTAACCCGACACACCTCACCTCCTTGAGGTGATTTGCATGACATGGCCTTTTCCAAGAGTCCACAAAATGATATGAGACTCCTCCTTTGGCTCCTTGTTCGATAGGCACTCATATATAAGCTTTTCAACTTGATACAACTCAGGTTAAGGTTTCATATTCAACCCTTTTCTTGGTCATTTCATCACCAAGATTACCATCACTCATAACTGATTCAAACATGGTGTCTCACTCATTCTCTCTCCTCTAAATGATACATAGAGGAAGTAGGGACACTCTATAGGTGTTAATTTGCATATCCACCCTACATTTTTGGTAAATTACAATTTGTACCAAAATTGGTGCACAAGGTACTAGCATTATTCAAACATGTTCAAACTTGGAATTTAGGCTTTCCACAAGCCACCAACTTGCATCATTCTCTCTATAATGATTCTAAAACACATGAGGCATGTTCAACATATGATATATTGCAATATAACCCCTCAACTTGGGTAAATTGCACTTTGCTCCAAAATAAAGGAACATTGCTCAAACAACATTCAATCGGGACCAAACTTGGAACATAAGTGTGTCACATGATAACAAAACACCTTAGAGGATTATTATAAATTTCTAAGAAACTTACTTAGCCAAAACAAACAGGGTTACCTCATAACCCAGGTTAGGGTCATTACAAGTTATAAACCCCTAACAAGGATTTCATCCCCAAAATCCCAGATAAAGGGAGACAAATATTATTCATTAATCATATCATCAAGTCTCCACATAATCAACTTAATGACATGGTGATGACATAGAACTTTGATCAACACAAAGTTCTTTCACACATGGTTATCATAGAATCTGTCATACAGGACACATACTCCACTGTCCTTTTCATTATTGACTGTAGAGTCAACTCTGTGTCAGGTAACATTTTTCTTAGTCAGAGAATCATTATACATACCTTATTTAACTCAGGTGTCAAACGTCACTGATTTTTCACCTTTTCAACTTACATCTTTATGTCATAAGATCCTTAATCTTGGGAGTTTTCTATACCCCTCACTTAGTTTGTCATTTCTCTTTCAAGGAAAGACCAGAGTTGCGTTATGTCACCCACTTGGGACTACATGTCTTATCATACATTTTTATCTTTGATAAGCTTTTTCTCAAATGATTCTACCTTTATTCCTTCAATTAATATATATTTATCAAAGTTATGTTTATGCAGAGCATAAACCCCTAACATATAATTTTCCTACTAGAATTGTCACAAGGTTGCCCCTTCTAGGTAACCAAACATTACTCCTTGTCAGGAATCATGTTCTCATTTTTTTCTCATATCATTGAAAGCTCTTGGATACTAGGATTCTTTACCTTGGTATCCATTATTTGCACCAAAAACACATCACATCATCATCATGATTTCTAGATCTGGGTATTCCAACCCTCAGTTCATCACTAAACATTGTTACCTCTCATCAGGTAATTGTTACCTCTAGGTCCTCAGACCAAGGTATACATTATATTAAACATCTTCTTTTGTTTATAAGTTGATCTACAATTAACTCATATTTCTCCATATATCAATTAGGGTGTGGTAGAAATATCCATGCCACATCTCTGACTTCATTATGCTCTTTAGATTGTCTCAATATGACTACTTGATCAAAGTAATAAAAAAAAGATAGCAATCTAAGAGTGTCATACTTACCTTTCCTTCAATAGATGAATACCTGGCCAGGGTATTCAAGAACTGAAATTAGGTAGTATGCATTTGTTTTATATTATGTTTCATACTTTTAACATCTCTTTAAATTTACTACTTAGTATCTCAGATTTTCTCTGGATGTTTCTTTTACATCTCTTCCTTTTATACATGAAGAGAGAAATTTCAAAACATATAAGAGAATGTTAATCTAAATATAGGTTCTCATCCTTCTTATCTCTTCCTCATGTCCTCATAGGACTAATTAAAGGAAGCTCAACAACAACTACCTTCTTACAATTATCAGATAAAATCTAGAGAAGACGTATCAGAATGAGAAAGCTCTATCTGACTGTCACCCTTCGCAGTCATCTACCACTTTAGGTTGACTCAAACATAGAGTCAAGCTATTTTGTATTGTTACTTTTGCCTTTTT
Source organism: Alisma plantago-aquatica (assembly GCA_963693085.1). Taxonomy (NCBI): domain Eukaryota; kingdom Viridiplantae; phylum Streptophyta; class Magnoliopsida; order Alismatales; family Alismataceae; genus Alisma; species Alisma plantago-aquatica. The sequence goes on from OY856411.1 coordinate 880,458,483, forward strand.
ACACTTTTGGGTTGTAACTTTCGTAAGCCCTCCCGAGTCTGCCTCAGTTGTTGGGTCATTTCCTCCCTTCTTTTTGAACAAAAGAGTTTAATATGCTCAACATGTCTATATCTATAACATGTTTTATCCTCGTACCATAGTCTTATCGGTCTAATTACCGATATAGCAACTAAGTCGGGAGTTCTTACGGGGGGAAAGTTAGGACTTTTGCCTTTACTTAGTGACTACTACCCTGGTGCACTAGGCATTTATTACACTGATGGTACCAAAAGCGTTGTCTTTTTAGAACAACTAGGCAAATGTCTCTAGAATTATAGAGACCTTTCCTTAATTCTCAGCTTATTGCCCCTCCTTGGGCATTGACATCACAGATGTATTGTCTGTCTATACTTATGGAAGAGTTTATTTTCTTGCCATATGTTAATCCTTCTCACATTTTCCATTGTTCCAACATGACTATGTCATTCAGGAACCCTTTCAGAACCCAAAATTTCTGCATTGAGGCCGGTAACCAAGATTGTATTGCTAGTATCCAGTCTACTATATGTATCACTGTTGTCCTAACCATCCCAACAAGAGCATAAAAATTGGATTCTATATCCTAATCGTATCATGATGGGAATTCTCAGGCACTCATTCTTCTCTTGCCTGATCCCTTGCACCCTTTCCTGGTGCAACAACATTACCCTCAGCAACATGTTCCTCATGTTCTCTAGTCATTTTTAAACTTCACCCTTTCTTCTGCATAAACAGAAGTCACTATAGGGTGTACTGGAGGACACTAGAACAGACACAACACCTTAGTCCTATGTCTCTGTAGACTCAGTGAATCGTAAGCTCTGATACCAAACTTGTAACGATAGTAGCCAAACCGACAAACAAATCGTCATTTATTTAAGCAGAATAAACATAAACAACGGATTAACAAAAAACACTAAAATTTAAAACCATTTTGCAAGGAGATCCTTGTCCAGAAAACTTTTACTGAAATATCCAAAACTCGTACATATCATGATTTACATTGTACAACATTGTTTCATCTTATCTCGAGGGCAACATATAACAGTTGCTTTCTCAAAACATATACTTAAAGAAACATTAAACCGCGAGGCAAACAAGCCAAAATCTCATATTGTTCATAAAACCAACACGTACTAAATCCAAGGACCTAAGTGTACAGAGACAACACATAGGACTTCTATCTACAAGACACGACAGACAATACACTCAACCTGAGTTGTCACTGTTATCCCTGCTGCTGATGTTCTCCCTCTGCAGTACAGTCTCCATACCCTCGTGCACATCCACCTAAAAAAATGGGGATCCCACAGGGTGAGACAATTGTCCCAGCGAGAGATATAACTCTCCGCCAACAATGTTATTATCACAGTTAAATAGTATTATATTGAGCAGAGGATAAGCAGTTTAGAATATTATCATCTTTTAAAGCATTTTAACAATCTATGATAGAGTAGTAAATCATCTATTCACTTTATAAGGAATATGAAGAACATGTATATCATTTACCCATCATACTATATCAACATCTCAAGCTTATCCTGAGATACTCATTATCATGGTATGTCATCCATGAATCATTCTCATTTCTGTCTGTTGACCTTAGCCAATCTGTTAGCCAAATATTGAATTGTACCAGTCATGTGAGCATACATCATCATATTCTGTCCAGGCATTGGACTATGCCAATCCTATGCAACCATTCTAGGCATTCGACTATGCCAATCATGTGCAATCATTCCAGGCATTGGACTATGCCAATCCTTTACAACTATTCCATGTATTGGGTTATGACCAATCATGTGACATTATTACAAGCATTGGGTTATTACCGATCCTGTGCAATTATTCCAGGCATTGGACTATGCCAATCTTGTGCAACTATTTCAGGCATTGGGTTATTACCAATCCTGTGAAATTATTCCAAGTATTGGGTTATTACCAATCCTGTGCAATTATTCCAGGTATTGGGTTATGACCAATCCTATGACATTATTCTAGGTATTGGGTTATTACCAATCCTATGCAATTATTCAAGTTATTGGGTTATTACCAATCATGTGCAATTATTCCAGGTATTGGGTTATGACCAATCTTGTGCAATTATTCCAGGTATTGGGTTATGACCAATCCTGTGACATTATTCCAGGTATTAGGTTATTACCAATCCTGTGAAATTATTCCAGGTATTGGGTTATTACCAATCCTATGCAATTATTCCAAGTATTGGTTATGACCAATCTTGTGCAATTATTCTAGGTATTGGGTTATGACCAATCCTGTGACATTATTCCAGGTATTGGGTTATGACCAATCATGTGACATTATTCCAGGCATTAGGTTATTACCAATCATGTGCAACTATTCCAGGTATTGGGTTATGACCAATCCTGTGACATTATTCCAGGTATTGGTTTATTACCAATCCTGTGCAGTTATTCCAGGTATTGGGTTATTACCAATCATGTGCAATTATTCTAGGTATTGGGTTATGACCAATCCTGTGACATTATTCCAGGCATTGGGTTATTACCAATCATGTGAAATTATTCTAGGTATTGGGTTATGAACAATCCTGTGACATTATTCCAGGCATTGGGTTATTACCAATTCTGTGCAATTATTCCAAGTATTGGGTTATGACCAATCCTGTGACATTATTCTAGGTATTGAACTATGTCAATCATGTGCATCTATTCCAGGCATTGGACTATGCCAATCATGTGCATCATCACTGAATACCACATCACCTTTACTAGGTATTAAACCTTGGCCAAGCCATCATACTTATTCACATCCTTTATGAAATTCAAGTATTCCTCTTATCTCCTTCAAGCTTATTCAAAACACTATAGACCTTATTTGGCTATAAGCATAAAGCATGTATGATCAATATTTCATTATTATTATTGTATCCATTAGTTATTATTATTATGTTACTAAGTTTCCATTTCCTAGTTTATTTTGAACATTATCATTTCTTACATGAGACTTTTATAAACATCTTGTTACCTCTCACTAGGCAATAACTACACTCATGGCTCACAAGGCCCATTACGCATCTTGTCACTTCTCACTAGGCAACAACTAACCACATGGCTCACAAGTCCCATTAAACATCTTGTCACCTTTCACTAGGCAAAAACTAACCACATGGCTCACAAGGCCATTAAACATCTTGTCACCTCTCACTAGGCAACAACTATTAGGGTTAGCGTTTCTCTTTATAGCCGAATAGGGTTTCAAGTTCATATTATCAATCCAAACCCTAATTCATTGCTCCACACATCTAGGAGCATACATTAATGTCATAAGTATTCAATCATACTTATTTATTCTCATCATTTGTAATTAAATGTTTATCAACACAAAGTATGACTTTCTCTCTTATCCTTACTAGGATATTGATTACATCATACTTTATTAACTTGGCTTAACCTTTTCTCAAGGTATATTAGCATACACTTATCAAAGTGCATGAATCTCATTACATCTCAATGTAACCATTAACATGACACACTTCATGTGTTACTTATCCAAATAAATTGGATTTAAGGTGCATCAAGGTGCATCAACCTTGAAGTGTTGGATGTGATACTTTTCATGCATTGATGTATCACTTCCCTTATCACTTTTAACTTACTTAAGTTCATCACCTTATCTTGTATTAGCGTATTTCCCATCCTAATACTTTATCCACTAACTTATCACATTTATCATGTAGTGTATTGGTCATAAGTCACATATTTGAATTTTCCAACCATCATCAATTGATATGGACTTATCTCAGGTTGAAGTATTGTTGATATAAAGTTATCCATTATCAATCACTTTAGGTGTTTCACTTATCAAGGTATTAGCCACACCCTTACTTGGTATTATATTCATCACTCCTAAGAGTGTTTTGCCCTCACCTTTACAAAGTGTCTCAGGTTGGAGGTGTGCATATATTCACCATATTAGGTTGTAGGTGTATAGACACCACCATATCGGGCTAGAGGTGTGTGAACACCATCCATATCGAGTTTGAGGTGTTTGTATGTGTGACCCATGTCGTGCTTGAGGTATTAAACCATTACCATGTCAGGATAGAGGTGAATTCAATCACCATATAGGGTGGCTCACCATCTAGGGTTGTGTATCGGGCTACCATATTGTGCAATAGCACTTCCTATTCATTACTCATATCGAGTAACCCAAATTAGGGTTTCATATCAACTTATAAGTATTCATTTAACCTTGTATCGTGCATGGAGTATATACTTTACTTCCTATCGTGCAAGCATATCATGCAAGCATCTTGTGCAAGCATATCGTGCAAACCATATCATGCAAGCCATACCCATATCGGGTTAGAGCTACTTGTGTATCTACTTGGACACGATATCACTTTTTCAAAGTGATACCATCTTCTTCAAGCTCTAGACCTCCATTCCAATAGTTATCGTTCATGGAAACAGGTCTAAGAAACTACTAGAACTCATAATTTCATCAACTATTTCAGGAAATTTGGGAATTAAAAGTAATTCGTTAAGTATAGCAATTTAGGTGATGAATAATAGCATGGTTGAGTTCAAGTTATATAACCCACCTTAAGAACAGCTTCAAAGCTCCAAACTCCAAAGATCCACGTTCCTAAGGTTGACGATGACTTATCAAAAGTCCAAGGCTCGTTCAAAACTCCTTCATATACAAGGAACCACCATGGATAAGCAATTGGTGAAGATCCAAACCCTAAAATCATGCTTCAATCCAAGGTTGAAGATGATCATGGCCTCACCTTAGGGTTAAGTATTGAGCTCCTTCTTGCTCTAGTACCTTTGCACGATACCTCACAACCCTTGCATGATATGTCACCACTTGTGGTTGATATCCCTCTCACTTGGGGCCAAAAACAATTCACTATGGCCGATATCACCCTTCTTGGACGATATCAACCTACTTGGCCGAGATGCTCTTGCTATGGGTGATATCCAAGGACCTATGCACTATATCTTTGCAATACTGCACGATACAAGATATCTATGCATGATACCTTAGGGTAGGAGGGTGGTAAGGGTCGAAAAGTTTCACTAAGGGGTGAAACTAGGGGTATATATACTTATTGTTCATGAAGGAGGGTGAAAATGAGGTGTCATCAATTTGAGCTAGTAGGTGTCACGTGTCCATGCATGGGTGACACGTGTACATGCATGAATCAACATTTATCTTGACATGCAAAACAGTTGAGGGTGATCTAGGGATAAAGATTCGCCATTACTTATCTCTTTGAATAAGATATATCAACAAAATCACCACTTGATTCACAACCCGTCACAACTTTACTAAGGAAGTTGTAACCCGACACACCTCACCTCCTTGAGGTGCTTTGCATGACATTACCTTTTCCAAGAGTCCAAAAAATGATATGAGACTCCTCCTTTGGCTCCTTGGCCGATAGGCACCCATATATAAGCTTTTCAACTTGATACAACTCAAGTTAAGGTTTCATATTCAACCCTTTTCTTGGTCATTTCATCACCAAGATTACCATCACTCATAATTGGTTCAAACATGGTGTCGCATTCATTCTCTCTCATATAAATGATACATAGAGGAAGTAGGGACACTCTAGCAGTGGTAATTTGCATATCCACTCTACATTTTGGGTAAATTACAATTTGTACCAAAATTGGTGCACAAGGTACTAGCATTATTCAAACATGTTCAAACTTGGAATTTAGGCTTTCCAAAAGCCCTCACCTTGCATCATTCTCTCTATAATGATGCTAAAACACATGAGGCATGTCAACATATGACATATTGCAATATAACCCCTCAACTTGGGTGAATTGCACTTTATTCCAAAACAAAGGAACATTTCTCAAATAGCATTCAATTAGGACCAAACTTGGAACATAAGTGTGTCACATGGTAACAAAACACCTTAGAGGATTATATTAAATTTCTAAGAAACTTAATTAGCCAAAACAAATAGGGTTACCTCATAACCTAGGTCAGGGTCATTACAAGTTATAAACCCCTAACAAGGATTTCGTCCGCAAAATCCCAGGTAATGGGAGACAAATATTATTCATTAATCATATCATCAAGTCTCCACATAATCAAATTAATGACATGGAGATGGCATAGAACTTTGATCAACACAAAGTTCTTTCACACATGGTTATCATAGAATTTGTCATACAGGACACATACTCCACTATCCTTTTCATTATTGACTGTAGAGTCAACTCTATGTCAGGTAACATTTTTCTTTGTCAGAGAATCATTATACATACCTTATTTAACTCAGGTGTCAAACCTCACTGATTTGTCACCTTTTCAACTTACATCTTTATGTAATAAGATCCTTGATCTTGGGAGTTTTCTATATCCCTCACTTAGTTTTTCATTTCTCTTTCAAGGAAAGACCAGAGTTGTGTTATGTCACCCACTTGGGACAACATGTCTTATAATACATTTTTAGCTTTAATAAGATTTTTCTCAAATGATTCTACCTTTATTCCTTCAATTAATATATCTTTATCAAAGTTATGTTTATGCAGAGCATAAACCCCTAACATATAATTTTCCTACTAGAATTGTCACAAGGTTGCCCCTTCTAGGTAACCAAACATTACTCCTTGTCAAGAATCATGTTCTCATTTTTTCTCTTCTCGTATCATTGAAAGCTCTTGGATACTAGGATTCTTTGCCTTGATTTCCATTATTTGAGCCAAAAACACATCACATCATTATGATTGTTACTAGATTTAGGTATTCAAACCCTCAGTTCATCACTGAACATTGTTACCTCTCATCAGGTAATTGTTACCTCTAGGTCCTTAGACTAAGGTATACATTATACTAAACATCTTCTTTTGTTTATAAGTTGATCTACAATTAACTCAGATTTCTCCATATATCAATTATGGTGTGGTAGAAATATCCATGCCACATCTCTGACTTCATTATGCTCTTTGGATTGTCTCAAAATGACTACTTGATCAGAGTAATCAGAAAGATAGCAATCTAAGAGTGTCATACTTACCTTGCATTCAATAGATGAATACTTGGCCAGGGTATTCAAGAACTGAAATTAGGTAGTATGCATTTGCTTTATATTATGTTTCATACTTTTAACATCTCTTTAAATTTACTACTTAGTATCTCAGATTTTCTCTGGATGTTTCTTTTACATCTCTTCCTTTTCTACATGAAGAGAGAAATTTCAAAACATATAAGAGAATATTAATTTGAATATAGGTTCTCATCCTTCTTATCTCTTCCTCATGTCCTCATAGGACTCATTAAAGGAAGCTCAACAACAACTACCTTCTTATAATTATCAGATAAAATCTAGAGAAGACGTATCAGAATGAGAAAGCTCTATCTGACTGTCACCCTTCGCAGTCATCTACCACTTTAGGTTGACTCAAACATAGAGTCAAGTTGTTTTGTATTGTTACTTTTGCCTTTTTACACTTTTGGGCTGTAACTTTTGTAAGCCCTGCCGAGTCTGCCTCGGTTGTTGGGTCATTTCCTCCCTTCTTTTTGAACAAAAGGGTTTAATATGCTCAACATGTCTATATCTATAACATGTCTTATCCTTGTACCATAGTCTTATCGGTCTAATTACCGATATAGCAACTAAGTCAAAAGTTCTTAAAGGGGGAAAGTTAGGACTTTTGCCTTTACTTAGTGACTACTACCCTGGTGCACTAGGCATTTATTACACTGATGGTGCCAAAAGCGTTGGCTTTTTAGAACAACTAGGCAAATGTCTCTAGAATTATAGAGATCTTTCCTTAATTCTCAGCTTATTGTCCCTCCTTGAGCATTGACATCACATATGTATTGTCTGTCTATACTTATGGTAGAGTTTATTTTCTTGCCATATGTTAATCCTTCTCACATTTTCCATTGTTCCAACATGACTATGTCATTCAGGAACCCTTTCAGAACCCAACATTTCTGCATTGCGGTTGGTAACCAAGATTGTATTGCGAGTATCCAGTCTGCTATATGTATCATTGTTGTCCTAACCAGTCCAATAAGAGCATAAAAATAGCATTCTCTATCATGATCATATCATGATGGGAATTCTTAGGCACTCATTCTTCTCTTGCCTGATCCCTTGCACCCTTTCCTGGTGCAACAACATTACCCTCATCAACATGTTCCTCGTGTTCTCCACTCATTTTTAAACTTCGCCCTTTCTTCTGCATAAGCAGAAGTCACTATAGGGTGTACTAGAGGACACTAGAACAGACTCAACACCTTAGTCATATGTCTCTATAGACTCAGCGAACCTTAAGCTCTGATACCAAACTTGTAACGACAGTCGCCAAACCGATGAACAAATCATCATTTATTTAAGCAGAATAAACATAAACAACGGATTAACAAAAATCACTAAAATTGAAAACCATTTTGCAAGGAGATCCTTGTCCAGAAAACTTTTACTAAAAGATCCAAAACTTGTACATATCATGATTTACATTATATAACATTGTTTCATCTTATCTCGAGGACAACATATAACAGTTGCTTTCTCAAAACATATACTTAAAGCAACATTAAACCTCGAGGCATACAAGCTAGAATCTCAAATTGTTCATAAAACCAACACGTACTAAATCCAAGGACATGAGAGTACAGAGACGACACATAGGACTTCTATCTACAAGACATGACAGACAGTACACTCAACCTAAGTTGTCACTACTGTCCCTGCTGCTGATATTCTCCCTCTGTAGTACGGTCTCCACCCCCTCGTGCACCTCCACCTAAAAAAATGTGGATCCCATGGGGTGAGACAATTGTCCCACCGAGGATATAACTCTCTTCCAACAATGTTATTATCACAGTTAAATAGTATTATACTTAGTAGAGGATAAGCAATTTAGAATATTCTCATCTTTTAAAGTATTGTAACTATCTATGATAGAGCAGTAAATCATCTATTCACTTTATAAGGAATATGAAGAACATGTATATCATTTACCCATCATACTATATCAACATCTCAAGCTTATCCTGAGATACTCATTATCATGGTATGTCATCCATGAATCATTCTCATTTCTGTCTGTTGACCTTAGCCAATCTGTTAGCCAGATATTGAATTGTACCAGTCATGTGAGTATACATCATCATATTCTGTCCAGGCATTGGACTATGCCAATCCTATGCAACCATTCTAGGCATTGGACTATGCCAATCATGTGCAAACATTCTAGGCATTGGACTATGCCAATCCTATGCAACTATTCTAGGTATTAGGTTATGATCAATCCTGTGACATTATTCCAGGCATTGGGTTATTACCAATCCTGTGTAATTATTCCAGGCATTGGACTATGCCAATCCTGTGCAACTATTCCAGGCATTGGGTTATTACCAATCCTGTGTAATTATTCTAGGTATTGGGTTATTACCAATCCTGTGCAATTATTCCAGGTATTGGGTTATGACCAATCCTGTGACATTATTCTAGGTATTGGGTTATTACCAATCATGTGCAATTATTCCAGGTATTGGGTTATTACCAATCATGTGCAATTATTCCAGGTATTGGGTTATGACCAATCATATGCAATTATTCCAGGTATTGCGTTATGACCAATCCTTTGACATTATTCCAGGTATCGGGCTATTACCAATCCTGTGCAATTATTCCAGGTATTGGGTTATTACCAATCATGTGCAATTATTCCAGGTATTGGGTTATGACCAATCTTGTGTAATTATTCCAGATTTTGGGTTATGACCAATCATGTGACATTATTCCTGGTATTGGGTTATGACAAATCCTGTGACATTATTTCAGGCATTGGGTTATTACCAATCTTGTGCAATTATTCGAGGTATTGGGTTATGACCAATCCTGTGACATTATTCCAAGTATTGGGTTATTACCAATCCTCTGCAATTATTTTAGGTATTGGGTTATTACCAATCATGTGCAATTATTCCAGGTATTGGGTTATGACCAATCTTGTGCAATTATTCCAGGAATTGGGTTATTATCAATCATGTGCAATTATTCTAGGTATTGGGTTATGACCAATCCTGTGACATTATTCCAGGCATTGGGTTATTACCAATCCTATGCAATTATTCCAGGTATTGGGTTATTACCAATCCTGTGACATTATTCCAGGTATTGAACTATGTCAATCATGTGCATCTATTCTAGGCATTGGACTATGCCAATCCTGTGTATCATCACTGAATACCACATCACCTTTACTAGGTATTAAACCTTGTTCAAGCCATAATACTTATTCACATCCTTTATGCAATTCAAGTATTCTTCTTATCTCCTTTAAGCTTATTCAAAACAATATAGCCCTTATTTGGCTATAAGCATAAAGCTTGTATGATCAAGATTTCATTATTATTATTGTATCCATTAGTTATTATTATTATCTTACTAAGTTTCCATTTCCTAGTTTATTTTGAACATTATCATTTCTTACATGAGACTTTTATAAACATCTTGTTACCTCTCACTAGGCAACAACTACTCTCATGGCTCACAAGGCCCATTACACATCTTATCACTTCTCACTAGGCAACAACTAACCACATGGCTCACAAGGCCCATTAAACATCTTGTCACCTCTCACAAGGCATCAACTAACCACATGGCTCACAAGGCCATTAAACATCTTGTCACCTCTCACTAGGCAACAACTATTAGGGTTAGGGTTTCCCTTTATAGCCGAATAGGGTTTCAAGTTCATATTATCAATCCAAACCCTAATTCATTGCTCCACACATCTAGGAGCATACATTAATGTCATAAGTATTCAATCATACTTATTTATTCTCATCATTTTTAATTAAATGATTATCAACACAAAGTATGAGTTTCTCTCTTATCCTTACTAGGATATTGATTACATCATACTTTATTAACTTGGCTTAACCCTTTCTCAAGGTATATTAGCCTACACTTATCAAAGTGCATGAATCTCATTACATATCAATGTAACCATTGACATGACACATTTCATGTGTTACTTATCCAAAAAAATTGGATTTAAGGTGCATCAACCTTGAAGTGTTGGATGTGATACTTTTCATGCATTGATGTATCACTTCCCTTATCAATTTTAACTTACTTAAGTTCATCAACTTATCTTGTATTAGGGTATTTCCCATCCTAATACTTTATCCACTAACTTATCACATTTATCATGTAGTGTATTGGTCATAAGTCACATATTTGAATTGTCCAACCATCATCAATTGATATGGACTTATCTCAGGTTGAAGCATTGTTGATATAAAGTTATCCATTATCAATCACTTTAGGTGTTTCACTTATCAAGCTATTAGCCACACCTTTACTGTTGGTATGTATGCCCTGAGAGCCAATCATCAGATGATTGGTGGGATACATTAAGATTGATTTGATATACATCAAAGGCAAGCTTCCAATTCTTTCTGATTCGGTCATATGAGATAGTGATAGAACAGATTGAATGTCTAGAGAATGACAGTACTCAATGACGTATGCTTTCAGGTTAAGGACCTGGACGATGAGATCATACGGATGCTAAGAGTTTGTACATTCTTGTTATGTCCCTAGTCAGATGTCATTATGGAAGGTAGATAGACAACAATGACACACAAGACTAGATTGTGGTGTTGGTTGATGATAGAATCTCATTAGTCATGATATAGAGATATCAAACCAAACACATAGGTACTTGTTAGAGAACAAGTGTACCGGACAGACCCACCGTGAGTTTGACACATGGAACCATGACGTGGTAGTCACAGTTAGTACTCACAGTGATGGTGGTGAGTGTGATTCTTTGACCTGAAATCACTACACTCAACACATGTCGTTGGGCACACTTTGACATCATCAAACGCAGTCCTGAAACATGGGTTGTTATAAAGGTGATGATTGGGTGGCTTTAACACATGGGGTAGGGCTGAGCATCGGTCCAGAACCGGACCGGACCGAACCGAACCGGACCGGACCGTGGACCGAATTTTAACAAATATATGGACCGCAGACCGGACCGTTTCGAGGTAGGACCAGACCGGGACCGGACCGTTTTGTACTAGGACCGGACCGGACCGTTTGGACCGTAATCAGCCTTTTTTACATGTTTTACAACTTATTTAATTGTACAAAGTTGATAATCTTAGTCACTTCTAACAATTATATAACTTTAGTATCAAACATTTATACTAGTAGTGATTATATATGTACTTTATTTGTAATTATTATAGAATACACCGTCAAATATACATGAATTTTATATAAAAGTCAATCTGCGGTCCGGACCGGACCGGACCGGTTTTGGACCGGACCGGACCGAAGACCGAACTCATCAAAATTCCCGGACCGCGGACCGGACCGAACACAAAATGGACTGGACCGGACCGGACCGGACTGAATTGAGCAGTCCGGTCCGGTTTTGCGGTCTGGACAATTATTTGCTCGCCCCTAACATGGGGCTTTTGAGGGGTGAGTGATAGATATGGGATTTGTCCCTCCTGAGGGAGTTTGATATCCAAGGCCACTTGATGAGTAGGATTGAAATAGGTGTGCACACGCATGTGTGAATCAATATGTGATATTGATGTCATACATATCTCTTCCAATCTGCTCTGAGATCAAGAAAGTGAATGAATGTTGACAGGATGATTGTTCCATGCCTCGAGTTCATTTGGGATATCAGTGACAAAGGAATTATACATTCGCTATAACACCATTCACAGATTGTAGGATTTAAAGTTGTTCTCCAACTTTCTATTTCACTTGGGTAGCACTGATGTGTGACTAGGCACTGCTCTTTGCTTGTGAAGTCATAAGTGTTATGGATTTTCACTACCAACGTGAAAAGGACCTGCAGGGTCACACACATAGGATTTAACCTGGAGGAGGAGTTTTGTCCACAAAAAATGTTTAGATTGATTTCTAAAGGAGTTTAGTAGTTCAATTAAACACTTAATTAATTGATAGCTCAAAATCATAGTGTTCAAGGTGTTGGACTGATTGATTAGAGTATCAGATTGATTGAAACTACAATTGACTGATTCTGCACAATCTGCACTCCCAACCGATCGGCTCATGTGATGAACTGATCGTCTGAGCTTGGTGAACCGATCGGCTCAGGTTGTGAGTCGATCGGCTCAAGCATAGGGTGAAATGATCGGTTCAAGTGTTGAAACGATCGGTTCAAATGGTCCAACTGAGCAAGTTGGGAGAGTAAGATTGGTGAGAAATTTCTTTTCATTTCACTTGCCCAATTTGATTGGAACAAGGATTGGTATTAGGTACCAATTAGAAACAAAAGAGGAAAAGTCAATCAAGAACTGACCAGGGCCACAAACCGACCGGTTTAGAAGTGAACCGACCAGTTGAGGTGTCCCAACCGGTCAGTTGAGGTGTCAACCGACCGGCTCAGGTCCCCAACCGACCGTTTCAGAAATGAAACGATCGGTTCAGGTGACGCAGTTGGTTGTTTTTGTGGAAAATCTCGAACCCTTCTACTCCTTCTTTAGTCCCGCATTGCCCAGGATAGAGAACCCTGTCCCATGACCCTCCTATATATAGGGGTATTGGGGTCTTCTCTGACAACAACTCAGTGCAACCAGTTGCTCTGTAAAGTTGTCGTTCTCTCTGGTTTTGGTAATCGAGAGAGCCCGAGCAAGTGCTACCTGATAAGGGAGGCACAGCAAGGGAAAGACAACTGTAGAAAGCAACTGGTGGCAGGAGAGTGTGTCGGCGACTAGTACGCTGACAGGAGGGTGCAACTCCTTCCAATTCCTTGTGGGATAAGTAGATTGGAGTTCCAAGTGGTCCGTGTGGACTACTTCAGAGGCGGGAGATTTCTGCCACTCGGAGGACAGCTGTCAATCCCGACAGTCCCGGTGAGACCAGGAGTCGTCAGTCCCGGTGCGACCAGGAGCTGCACAGACACCGTCCAAGACCGGAGGTGAAGACTGCACAAGCTGTGAGGTATTGTCGCCGAGTAAGCCTCGGGACAAGGTATGATTGCACAAACCATCCTTTCCTATTGAATAGACGTTGACGCGTTTCCTTATTCTGGGTTTGGGGAGGAGAATTTTTTTTTGTTTTCGCTGCCTTCTATGCCTCCCCTAAAACCCAACAGTGGTATCAGAGCCACATCAACTGCTCTATACTTTACGATTATCGATATGATAGATTTTGGTTTGTCGCCTTTATTTATTGCATACGATGCGAATAAAATTGGCTTTATGAATGTCCAATCCAAAATCCACAAATCCCAATATACATATATGATATGTAATATGAATGCACTCGATACACGTCGCCCTTAAATGAGTATTGTGGTGGATGTATAGCGTGGTTATGGCCAATAAACCCTATATGTGTATGGTTGTATGTGGTTGCTTGCATCTCGGTCTACGCATCGATCTTCCTTCTCCTATTCCTGATGTAACTCGAAATAATTCGAGATTTCTTTCCTACCTTTGCTCCCCTCGAATGTAACTCGGGGTTTCTCTTTTTATAATGTAAAATAGGATAGATTTTTATTTCTTGTTATGTCAAAGAATGGCGGACATCCTGACAACAGCTGAGACGATTGGTTCAAGGAGTGAACCGATCGGTTGACGTTCGAGATGATCGGCTCAAGGAGTGAGCTGATCGGTTGATGACCGGTTAGAGGAGTGAGACGAGCAGGTGGCGGCCATGATGAGATGCACAGCGGCTAGGCAAACTGATCGGTTGGAGGATCCAACCGATCGGCTGGTGGCACCCAGCCGACCAGTCTGATGGAGAGCCGATCATTCATGTGATGAGTTGATCAAACCCAGAAAGGCAAAGCACAGAGTTCATCTTGTACAGGTTACATGTGATGTAGACCTAGATGACCGTGATTCCTCTTAGCTCAAGGAATCACATTAGGATGTCCATAATCATTGCTTTTATCATTTTGCATGTTTTCTATGGGATATAGCATGTATATGATACGTACTATATATTGTGGTGATTGGATATGTATATGTATATAAAAACCAAATCCCTCATTAAATATTAAGTTTTAGATGCCTTCCAAATGCGACACATGTGAAAAGCTTGATCGACCAAGTGTGGGCATGCGCTGGCGTGGTGCACCGTCTATCTCGTGGAAGCGTGAAAGATGAATGTGTGGGTTTGCCCTAGCAGGGTGCATATTCATCGTGTTTGCTTTGGGTCGGACTTAACAAGGTGACCTAGATAGGATCTAGCACCTTGAGGCATGGAGATGATCATGGCAAGGAGTTGCATATGACATCTTATCAAGAGTTGCATATGATTCAATTGGCAAGAGTTGCCTACCTGAGAGATCTAAGTTGTGGGTGACAGCCCTAGCTGGTCCATAATTTAGAGGATTTCAGGATCTTGCCCACTAGAAGGTTGTACGCTGCAATCTTCCGAATTGATGGTGAGGGCTATCAATTTGAACTAAAATAGTGGGAGCGATAATTAATTAAAGGCCTAATTATATCGTCAACTTTTCAAATCAATCAAATAAGTCAAAAGAGTTTTGGACTAAAATTGCATATATTTCCTTTTCTTAAAATAAATGGTTAATTAACAATAATCACTTTGTTTGTGATCGGTCTTTGAGACCAACAAATTAAATGGGAATAATTCCAAGAATGGTTAGGATGATGAGAAGTGTTCTCAATCAAAGAGCGAAAGCTCTAAGTCCTAGTTATACCAAGACCAGATGAACTCAATCCCACCACATCAATGACTGAAAGTATGCTTATGGAAGCATACCGAGGATGACATTGATGAGGAGTGCTTGATGTTATGTTCTCTGAACTATGAGTTGCAGAGACAACTGTATCAAATACACTATCCTAGTATGTCATGACAGAAGGAGATCTAGTAAGGTATTTGCACACTCAATGTGACTGGGTATGTGGAAAACCTGACTCAGAAGGATTCCCTCTGAGCCAAGAGTTGGCTATTGGTATGATACTGCAAATGTTGCAAGAATCATACAATTCATGATAAGCTACAACATGAACAACTTTTACAAGCATTGACAGAGTTTTTGGATATGTTGAGGATAGTAGAGGCAAATATGAAGAAAGACAAACCATAATCTTTGATGTGATCAAAGAAAAGGTAATTATTAAGGGCAAGGAAAAGGGCAAAGCAAAGAAGTGTTCTAATGCTAGCCAACAATCCAAGCCGTCTTCAGCCTCAAGGCACATGGGGAAAGGGTGTATGAGAGAATTGCCCTCTATATCTGGAAGAACAAAAGAAGATGAAGGAGGGGATGGAGATCTCCACCTAAGGTATCATGAAATGAACCGCTTCTTTATTTGAGGTATATGATACCAAGATATGGATCTATCATATATGATATGCAAGATCCGCAAAGAAGTGATGGCCTTTGTGAAAGGACCAAGAAAGAAGTACCCATCATTGGAGCAAGTGTTGCTGCCATAAATAGGAGTATCTTTCAGTTTATTTCAGCCTAAAGGGCACGAAATAGAGTTGAGAACTACTATTTCATATATTGCCAATAGATAGAAACACTTTATTTTTGCATATTGTATGACAATGATGGCAATTAATAAAGTTGATGTTTCAATCTTAAAGATATGATATTTGTGGCAATGCCTTGTTTATCTCGTGATGCATGGTATGCATAAGATAAAATGATACCTAAAGTTATTGATAACTCAAACAATCAAATTAGCATCAATCATGAGAAATTCATTTCTAGTTTCCATGTGATGGATAAATCTAGACTCTTTTGGTTGGGTAACCAGTGAGAGACATGAATCTCTTAGACATGATTAATCAATCTTCACTAATGGTAATGGGAGAATGATTATCCAAATAGGTATAATACATGTGATGTATTTACATACCTATTGGAGAGAATGCTAGTACTTCAAACGGTGTTTGAAGAAATACCAAAATGAATATCTTGAAATGTTCAAGGATATCATAGATGAAGTATGAATTTGGTAAAGTGTTAATTCTTGATGAGATCAATGAATGAAATACTTGGACCAAATGTTTGAGATCCTTATGAGTGATTATGATAATGTATCATAATGAACTCATGATTAAGCCATGGTGATGTCTAAATCAAAAGGAGTCATACTCTAAGGAGTTAGAGAATGATTATCAAATAACTAAATTCTTCTTAAATAAAGAATACCCCACACTAATAAAGGACATTAAGAATCACAAGGAGTTGTGAGTTCTTATATCCTTGACAGATACATCTCGATCATTTATATGATAAGTTGGTCATGTGATGAGTCAACTATCTAGATGAATGAGAGGAACCAAATTTTGAGTTATGGTAGATGACCATTACATCCTAAATGACTTCCATGTAAACCATAAGGTATGACCTTGATGGTAGCACCCATTGGATGTAAATCCATGAGTGCAAATAAGTCTTAAGTGTTAAGACACATGGATAACATTTTGAGAAGGATGATGCTTGTTGATTGCAACTTAATGACTAAGACATTTGGCATATAGATACTAAAACCGCATTCCTATGAGGAATAAAACAAGGATGTGTACGTGACACAACCTATAAGGTTTATGAATCCACTAATGCAAATGAAGTCTATAAGTTACAATGGACTAATCAATGTGATTGATTGAGTACAAGCAACTCAGAATTGGATCTTTACTTTGATGATATAGTCAAAGGGTTTGAATGATATGTCAAAGATAAAGAAGGGATATGTGATTTAGTGGGAGCGTATTCACATTCCACATGTTGATGTGAAATGGAAATGTTCTAGAATGGAAATCCAAAGTGGAAATTATCTTTAAGGAAGA
The DNA here is from genome assembly GCA_963693085.1 of Alisma plantago-aquatica. Lineage (NCBI taxonomy): Eukaryota > Viridiplantae > Streptophyta > Magnoliopsida > Alismatales > Alismataceae > Alisma > Alisma plantago-aquatica. The sequence continues at coordinate 880,476,316 of OY856411.1, forward strand.
TAGAGATGTTTCCTATGAGATAGGAATAGAGATATATAGAGATAGTTCTCGAAAACCTCTTGACCTGGAAAAGAGAGAGCATACATTGGCAATCTGTACTGAAGGGTTCAGTGTACACAGATTCAGTGGGAGAAAACTTGTCCATGTTACATGGAGTTAGTATCTCAAGATCAAGTGTCCAATTCTTATGAAGAATGGGAACACTAAGAATAGATATGGATCTATCATGTATGTAATCATCCCATTATCTTGCATGTATGGACATGGCAAGAATAAAATGCATTCATCATCTTGTATGTAGGACATGACAATATGATGTGCTCATCCTGATAACTCGTATGTGGGACATGACGAGTGGATGTCTGTCTACTTCCAGTAAGGGTTACTGGAAACCATAAGAACTTGATAAGTACTTGAGAAGTACTAGTTCTATGGAGATAAGGAAGAGTTCGATGTAAAGAGTTACATTGATGCGAACTTCTAAAAAGGACAGAAAATTAATCGCAAAATATATATAGGATATGTAAAAGTGAAAGTTTGTTGATAATTGGAAGTGTTCCAATAAAGTCGTTTAAAAAGAAATGTCGAGTATCTGTGTGTTAGAGAACAGCAGTGGATACTATATGGATCTGGAAGTTCATGAGATGAACTTATAAATATTCCGGTCATTGATGACAAGTATCGAATCCTTGATCATGCAATGTGGCTAAAGATTAGCAAAGGAATACTGGATCGCATATTACGGAAACTCCATCTCATACATGTGACATACAGTGAAGAGATGTGAGACATGCAATTAATACAGACTTTGGCAAGGTGTTTCCATAACTCACTATGTTGGCACAAGAGCACAGTAACATGTGGGACATGTTTGAAGATCACTATGAATATGATTCAAGGGTGATTGGCTCGCAGTGCAAGTGAGAGTTTCTTGGTATGTATGCCCTGAGAGCCAATCATGGGATGATTGGTGGGATACATTAAGATTGATTTGATAAACATCAAAGGCAAGCTTCCAATTCTTTCTGATTCAGTCATATGAGATAGTGATAGAACAGATTGAATGTCTAGAGAATGACAGTACTCAATGACGTATGCTTTCAGGTTAAGGACTTGGACGATGAGATCATACGGATGCTAAGAGTTTGTACAATCTTGTTATGTCCCTAGTCGGATGTCATTGTGGAAGGTAGATAGACAGCAATGACACACAAGACTAGATTGTGGTGTTGGTTGATGACAGAATCTCATTAGTCATGATATAGAGATATCAAACCAAACACATAGGTACTTGTTAGAGAACAAGTGTACCGGACAGACCCACCGTGAGTTTGACACATGGAACCATGACGTGGTAGTCACAGTCAGTACTCACAGTGATGGTGGTGAGTGTGATTCTTTGACCTGAAATCACTACACTCAACACATGTCATTGGGAACACTTTGACATCATCCTACGCAGTCTTGAAACATGGGTTGTTATAAAGGTGATGATTGGGTGGCTTTGACACATGGGGATTTTGAGGGGTGAGTGATAGATATGGGATTTGTCCCTCCTGAGGGAGTTTGATATCCAAGGCCACTTGATGAGTAGGATTGAAATAGGCATGTGCACGCATGTGTGAATCAGTATGTTATATTGATGTCATACATATCTCTTCCAATCTGCTCTGAGATCAAGAAAGTGAATGAACGTTGATAGGATGACTGTTCCATGCCTCGAGTTCATTCGGGATATCAGTGACAAAGTAATTATACATTCATTGTAACACCATTCACGGATTGCAGGATTGAAAGTTGTTCTCCAACTTTCTATTTCACTTGGGTAGCACTGATGTGTGACTAGGCACCGCTCTTTGCTTGGAAGTAATAAGTGTTATGGACTTTCAATGCCAACGTGAAAAGGACCTGCAGGGTCACACACATAGGATTTAACCTGGAAGAGGAGTTTTGTCCACAAATAATGTTTAGATTGATTGCTAAACGAGTTTAGTAGTTCAATTAAACACTCAATTAATTGATAGCTCAAAATCATAGTGTTCATGGTGTTGGACTGATTGATTAGAGTATCAGATCGATTGAAACTGCAATTGACTGATTCTACACAATCTACACTCCCAACCGATTGGCTCATGTGATGAACCGATCGGCTGAGCTTGGTGAACCGATCGACTCAGGTTGTGAGTCGATCGGCTCAAGGACAGGGTGAAACGACCAGTTCAAGTGTTGAAATGATCGGTTCAACTGGTCCAATTGAGAAAGTTGGGAAAGTAAGATTGGTGAGAAATTTCTTTTCATTTCACTTGCCCAATTTGATTGAAACAAGGATTGGTATTAGGTACCAATTAGAAACAAAAGAGGAAAAGTCAATCGGGAACTGACCAGGGCCACAAACCGACCGGTTCAGAAGTGAACTGACCAGTTTAGGTGTCCCAACCGATCAGTTGAGGTGTCAACCGACCGGCTCAGGTCCCCAACCGATCATTTTAGAAATGAAACGATCGGTTCAGGTCACGCAGTTGGTTGTTTTTGTGGAAAATCTCAAACCCTTCTACTCCTGCTTTAGTCCTGCATTGCCCGGGATAGAGAACCCTGTCCCATGACCCTCCTATATATATATGGGTATTGGGGGATTCTCTGACAACAACTCAGTGCAACCAGTTGCTCTGTAAAGTTGTCATTCTCTCTGGTTTTGGTAACTGAGAGAGCCCGAGCAAGTGCTACCCGATAAGGGTGGCACAACAAGGGAAAGACAACTGCAGAAAGCGACTGGTGGCAGGAGAGTGTGTCGGCGACTAGTACGCTGACAGGAGGGTGTGACTCCTTCCAATTCCTTATGGGACAAGAAGATTGGAGTTCCAGGTGGTCCGTGTGGACTACTTCAGAGGCGGGAGATTTCTGCCGCTCGGAGGACAACTGTCAATCCTGACAGTCCCGGTGAGACCAGGAGTCGTCAGTCCCGGTGCGACCAGGAGCTGCACAGACACCGTCCAAAAACGGAGGTGAAGACCATGCAAGACGCGAGGTATTGTCTCTGAGCAAGCCTCGAGATAAGGTATGATTCCACAAACCATCCTTTCCTATTGTATAGATGTTGACGCGTTTCCTTATTCTGGGTTTGGGGAGGAGAATTTTTTTTTTGTTTCCGCTACCTTCTCTACCTCCCCTAAAACCCAACACTTACTTGGTATTATATTCATCACTCCTAAGAGTGTTTTTCCCTCACCTTTACAAAGTGTCTCAGGTTGGAGGTGTGCATATATTCACCATATTAGGTTGTAGGTGTATAGACACCACCATATCGGGCTAGAGGTGTATGAACACCATCCATATCGAGTTGGAGGTGTTTGTATGTGTGACCCATTTCGTGCATGAGGTATTAAACCATTAACATGTTGGTCTAGAGGTGCATTCAATCACCATATCGGGTGGCTCACCATCTAGGGTTGTGTATCGGGCTACCATATCGTGCAATAGTACTTGCTATTCTTTACACATATCGAGTTACCCAAATTAGGGTTTCATATCAACTTATAAGTATTCATTTAACCTTGTATCATGAATGGATTCTATACTTGACTTCCTATTGCACAAGCATATCATGCAAGCATCTTGTGCAAGCATATCGTGCAAACCATATCATGCAAGCCATATCCATATCGGGTTAGAGCTACTTGTGTATCTACTTGAACCCGATATCACTTTTTCAAAGTGATGCCATCTTCTTCAAGCTCTAGACCTCCATTCTAATAGTTATAGTTCACGGAAACAGGTCTAAGCAACTACTAGAACTCATAATTTCATCAACTATTTCAAGAAATTTCAGAATTAAAAGTAATTCATTAAGTATAGCAATTTAGGTGATGAATAATAACATGGTTGAGTTCAAGTTATATAACACGCCTTAAGAACAACTTCAAAGCTCCAAGCTCCAAATATCCACGTTCCTAAGGTTGAAGATGACTTATCAAATGCACAAGGCTCGTTCAAAACTCCTTCATATACAAGGAATCACCATGGATAAGCAATTGGTGAAGAAGAAAAGAAAGGAAGATCAAAACCCTAAAATCGTGCTTCAATCCAAGGTTGAAGATGATCATGGCCTCACCTCAGGGTTAAGTATTGAGTCCCTTCTTACTCTAGCACCTTTGCACGATACCTCACAGCCCTTGTGCGATATGCCACCACTTGTGGCCGATATCCCTCTCACATGGGGCCAAAAACACTTCACGATGGCCGATATCACCCTTCTTGGTCGATATCAACCTACTTGGCCGATATGCTCTTGCTATGGGCGATATCCAAGGACCTATGCACAATATATTTGTACTCCTGCATGATACAAGAAATCTATGCACGATACCTTAGGGTAGGAGGGTGTTAAGGGTCGAAACGTTTCACTAAGGGGTGAAACTAGGGGTATATATACTTGTTGTTCATGAAGGAGGGTGAAAATGAGGTGTCATCAATTTGAGCTAGTAGGTGCCACGTGTCCATGCATGGGTGACATGTGTAAATGCATGCATCAACATTTATCTTGACATGCAAAATATTTGAGGGTGATCTAGGGATAATGATTTGTCCATTACTTATCTCTTTGAATAAGATATATCAACAAAATCACCACTTTATTCACAACCTGCCACAACTTTACTAAGGAAGTTGTAACCTGACACACCTCACCTCCTTGAGGTTCTTTGCATGACATGGCCTTTTCCAAGAGTCCACAAAATGATATGAGACTCCTCCTTTAGCTCTTTGTCCGATAGGCACTCATATATAAGCTTTTCAACTTGATACAACTCAAGTTAAGGTTTCATATTCAACTCTTTTCTTGGTCATTTCATCACCAAGATTACCATCACTCATAATTGATTCAAACATGGTGACTCATTCATTATCTCTCCTCTAAATGATATTTAGAGGAATTAGTGACACTCTAGAGGTGGTAATTTGCATATCCACCCTACATTTTGGGTAAATTACAATTTGTACCAAAATTGGTGCATAAGGTACTAGCATTATTCAAACATGTTCAAAGTTGGAATTTAGGCTTTACACAAGCCACCACCTTGCATCATTCTCTCTATAATTATGCTAAAACACATGATTCATGTTCAACATATGACATATCGCAATATAACCCCTCAACTTGGGTAAATTGCACTTTGGTCCAAAATAAAGGAACATTGATCAAACATCATTCAATCAGGACCAAACTTGGAACATAAGTGTGTCACATGATAACGAAACACCTTAGATGATTATATTAAATTTCTAAGAAAATTACTTAGCCAAAACAAACAGGGTTACCTCATAACCCAGGTCAGGGTCATTACAATATGATTGTAGTGAAAGGAACAACAAAGAGAAATGACTTCCAATCTTTCATGGATAATCCTCTAGTTCCAAGGCTATAAACACATGCAACTATTGCAATGAAATTGGTCATTATTCTACTTGTTGTCCTTTTAAAAAACAACCCAAGAGCAACAAGACTTGGGTTGCTAAGATAATCCCTCCGAACCCAAAAATATGATTGGGGACCATTTCATCGTTCTTCTTGTAGGTTAATTGCATATGGATTGACATGAGCTATGGATTTGCAAATTGGTTCTCGATCCATATAAAAGAAGAAATGTGAGATGTGTATGGGGTGACAACAAGTAGTAAAGGAATGGTAAGAGAAGAGGTAAATATTTTCTTTCTCATATCCAATCTTAACTTGATTCTGTCAAGTTAGTATGCATTGTGCATACAAATTTTGAGTCAAAAGTGGCATCTTATGTTTCTCTTCACACTCTTGCTCAAAAATTGTTTCTAATACTTTCATAGTGTATTACTAACTTGGTTACACATGTTTGGATACGGCTTATTGTAAGGACCCTGTCCTCCATTTTGGGCTTATCCTGTTTGCTTTGCCTAAACCTTGTGTTTAGTTACTTGCTAATCACCTCTAGTGGTGATTAATGTTGCTTGTGATTTGTTGATAATTGGAGGTTCCACTTGCAAATAACCCAAGTCTAGGGTTGATGAGCAAGTTTGTCACCTTGAGAGGTGTTTTTATCTCTCCTTACTTCCTCTAGAGTTGAGAGGAAGGGTTGGGCTCGTTGCTTGAGTTACCTTGGGCTTGGTTGAGCCTTGTGGGGCCTTGTTTTGCCTCGTTTGGGCCTTGCCTTGCCTTGATGGACCTTGTATCAGGCAAGGGCGTGTTTGGGAGCCTTGTCTTGGCCATGGTTGTGTTGGCCATGAGGCTGTGTCGGGCAAGAGAGTGTATCTCCCATGTGGTTGTGTCGGCCTTTGACCATCCTTGACCTTTGGCGTCGTTTATGTCACCACCCTTGTGGATACTTGGTTCATGATGCTTGCATGTGGCAGTTGTCTTGGACATGTGTAGGGGGTGAGATGAGAAGGTGTCATTGCCCATGGACAAGTGTCCCTAGGTGGGTGACACCTTGCCTTGTTTTCTCCTTCACCCTCTTCTATATATGCCTCTCCTTTCTCTTGCTTAGGATCCCTTTAGTTGGTGTTGCTTCCTTTCCTTCCTTGGTGGGTGACACATCTCCTTTGCAAGTTGGTGGTCGATACTCCTCCTTCTCCTTAGAGTCTTCTTATTCCCCTAGTGGTGGCCGAGCCCTAGGGCGCCTTGTTCTTCTTCTTGTGGTGAGCATCTCCCATCTTTCCTTAGCACCTTCTTCTTCTTCTTCTCTTTCTTGCTTGCTCTTCGGCCATGGTGGTTACAAGTTTTGTTTCTCTTCTTGAGGTGGCCGAAGGTGGTGCTTGAGCTTGGGAGCTTGGTGCTAGGAGCTTGGAGTTTACTTAAGGCGGGTTACATAACTCCTAACCCTAGCTATACTAGTTCCTTTTCTTGTTGCATGTTATGTTTCACCTTGATCGGCCATGTATCTTGTGGATATATGTTCATGTTGTTGGTGTGTTTTTGACCTTGGTGGCCAAACCATATGTATAGAGTTTCTTGGGCAAAACTCCTTTCTCTCCATTTGGTCTTGAGAAGTGAGTTCGGCTCTAGTGGTATAGGTAGCACTCCTCTCACTTGGTTGTTGAGAGGTGAGTCTATACTCTAGTTGCATGGGCAATACTCTTATCTCACCATGGATTAAAGAGGTGAGCCTTGGTTGGATGTTGACCTAGTAGAGGTTGGGAACTTAGCTGATATGGAAATGATCTATCATGTTGCTCGAGATATGTGATGGAGGTTGTGCAAAACCCCTCTCTCTTGATTGTTGAGAGGTGAGCCAACTCTCTTGATCTTTTAGGGTTTTGTGATGGTGATCTTGAGGTTAGTGATGACCAAGATGATATGAACCTTTGTGCCTTGCACGATACACCTTTTTGGTGATGTTTCCCGACACCCTTCACCTTGGGTTTAGCTTTGGCCGATATGGTCATGTTGAGTTGGTTTGGTCTTGAGCTGCCTGATATGTGTTGAGTGGCGAAACCCTAGTGTTTGCCTTAGTGGTGGTCGATATGGTGTGTCTGATGTTGTTGGATGGTAGGCTTCCTTGCGGTGCCCTTGTATTGTTTGGTGATGTGTGCCTGGTAGGCATTATAGCGTTGGCTTGGGCACCACGATCTTGGTCGTTGCAGTGGTGAGATGGTTTCCCGATGTAACCCTAACCCTAGCTAGCCGATAGGGTCTTAGTCCACAACTAGCTGCCTGATGCACTTATAGCTCAGCTACATGATACACCTCTTGACCCCATCTGCATGATGCATTCATGTTACCTTGGTTGCACGACATCCCATAGGCCTTGTTGACCGATACACTCTTGTGTTTGAGTTGGCCGATAGATGTGGCTAAGTGCCTTGGCCGACATGTCTTTAGTGAGGGTTGTTACCCTGCTCGATACCACCTGTGCTAAGGGGCGCACTACCCGTTACACTTTTAGCGAGGGTAACTAGTACCTTTAGTGAGGGTTATGCTTAACCTGGAAACCCTAGCTAGTGATGTGTTGTCTTATAATCGCACCTATGTTGTTGATGTTATATGGATGATGGGTTGTGAACCAGTGCTATGCTTGATGCTTAAAGATAATGCTAGATCAGATAACAAGATACTTGTTTATGTTTATAAGATAAATGACATAAGTGGATGCTTATGATTTGATAACCATAATGTAATCGATACAGCTGTATGCCTCATATGATTATAATCATGACATGCATATCTACAACCCTAATGACACAATAATCAGTTAGATCTATGTCTGGTGATTTTAAGTTATCTCGCTTTATGTGCATACTAACTATGCATGTGTATCAGGTGAATTCATAGCCAAGTAAGAGCTATGAGGTATATGTGCTTGAATAATGCTGCATGATGATAATTCTTGTTGATGGGATAACATGCATCACCAGTATGATGAGATAGGTCTGAGGACCTAATGAGGGCTGAGTGCCCAGTGAGGAGTTATCCTCTTGATTATGAGATGATGGATTGTTATCCCAGGTGATGATGTAAAATGATGATGCCTTGAGAGGCAGCGGCTTTCTGTGATGAGGGATTGAGATCCCATGATAATGTGATAATGACAGAATTAATGTAACTCAATGTCATTTATGTTTTACAACTTGGTTGCCTCAACAATCCACTTAAAATATACTAATTAATTACAGTGGAACATATCATGTAGTTTGCCCTGGCCATAGATCCATCATCGTCAGTAGTTGGTGATGGTGAAACAGGTTTTCCTGCGAGTTAACCTAGAAGCGCATATTGTTGAATATGTGTGGTTTCTCCTAGCCAAAAATGAGGAGGATTAGAGTGAAACTTCAGTTGTAGTCTCCAGAGCGCGGTTTCAGGCCCGTGGCTCAATATGTTAGAGCATGGTGAATAGGCCCATGGCTCAGGATGTGTGATAAGAAGAGCATGATTGTATCCATGGCTCATAGCATGATGATCATGCATGTGGCTCAGTTTCACTAGCGTCGATACCTGTACTGAGGTGGGCTAGGCAGAGGGTAGCCTGACCCTATGGCTGAGGCCACTTAAGCATGAGACTACGGTCCTGCTTGTTTTGCACTTGTGCACTGACCACAAGGTGGTGAGGTCGTGGAGTCCGACTCTTCCATTGACCTTTTATGGCACTGGCTTGGGTTTCACAACCGAAGGTTGGAATTGAGCGGTACAGCTCACTTCCTCTGGGCATAATAATACGTAATCCATCCGAATAGTACTTATTGCTTAAGGCAAAACACGAAACATTGGTTGAGGCCTTGCTTGTGTAGTTGATCTTGTTTTACCTTGAAATTACTTATACGTTCCTTATGTTATGAGGTAAGATCTTTTAAATCTTATCTTGTCAATCATGTTCCACAAAGAAAATCAGGTTATATGCCTCCCGGATATCCTGGTAAGTTTAATAATACAATAAGACCTACTTAGTATGTTGCTCATATAATCTGCTTATACTAGTTATCTATTTTACATGCTTTAGCCTTCTTTGGAGTTTTATAGTTTTGGCGGGGAGTTATGTTTCTCACTAGGACTGTGTATCTCACCCCGTTGGTTTACAACCTTTTTATGTGGTCACGCTAGACGTGGTGGTGGTCGCGAGGTTGCGACGGAGTAGCAAGAAGAAGAGTAGTAGAAGGCAAGAGATGGACATGCTGCTGTTTTGGTAGTTTTGTAGTAGAGTCCTAGAGTTATCCCTGTACTCTCAAGTCCTCAGAGGCTTTTTGACAATGTTTTATAATGTTTACCTGATGTAGCTTTGTATATCCTTCTGCTAGCTTGATGTGGCTCGTTATGTATAAACAGGTGATGAACTCATGTACTGGCAGGACAGCTGTTTTCTCTAAGCTGTGGACATATATCAGGCTTATAATAGTTGTATAACATGTTTCCTTGCAGGATCTGGATGTAATAGTTTCTTTGTTTATCTACTTTCCGCAATCAGTTTTAATTAACCCGTGTTTTCAATAATATGTGGTTCTGCACGTTTTCGTGTGTCACCTTGTTGTCTGTTTGATGGCAGGGTGTCACAGTTAGTTTGGTATCAGAGCCCTAGATTCGCTGAGTCTATAGGGTTCTAGGATTAGGTTTGTGTCTGTTCTTGTGAGTTTTCCAGATCTTCTTACAACAATCTTCTGCCCTCAACGGAAGAAAAAGCTTAAAGATGTCTAGAATCCATGAAGACCATGATGCCGAGAGCAGCGATGCTGCATCAGTTGATGGAGCAAGAGTGTAGGAACATGAAGATCGGGTACCTGAGGTCCCCCAACTTGACCCAGCCATTCTCGAAAACCCTACCTATCAGCACCTTATGGGGCAGTTGATGGCTACGATGAATCACATGTTGGAAAGATTACTAGTGCCTCCACCAAGAGTACAGGCTCCCCATGGTGAATCAATAGGCATTGGGAAGACCTTTGAGCAGCTTTGCCAAGTCGGAGCTTCAGATTATGCTGGAATGGCAGATCTAGAGGATGCAGATCTGTGGCTATCAAGTCTAGAGAAGGCCTTCCAGATCCTCATTATCCCCGAAGAAGACAAAGTCAAGAACGTTGTCTACCTTCTGAAAGGTAGTGATGGCCACTGGTGGGCCATCGAGGAGGAGAAGCAACCCGGTGAGGTGATCGGTTGGGAAGTTTTCTGATGAGAGTTCGTCAGCAGATACTTCCCAAAGACGTATCTAGATGAGAAGATCAACCAGTTTGAGCATCTGTGCCAAGGATCGTTGAGCATCACCGAGTATGAAGCCAAGTTTATGGACCTATTGAGGTTTTTTCCTCACATGGCGACGACAGACGACGAGCAGATCAGACGATTTGAGAAGGGTCTGAGCACAGAGTTGACAACACCTGCGGCTGCTTTGGAGAATCAGGAGTGGTTTGCCATGTTCATGTAGTCCGTCTGCAGGATTCAACGACCAGTCAGGGAGAAGAGAGAATCCATGAATAAGAAGAGGCCTACTCAGTTTCTAGGGCAGAGGTTTGGTGGCTTTAAGAAGCCAAGGTTTTCATCACCTTCTGGGTTAAGAGGTTCCAGTGCACCATCACAATGGTCCCCTAGTAAGGGAAGAGGATATGGTTCTTCTCCATCAAAGGCACATAGTAGAGCTTCAGTGGAAGTGGCAGGGCCATTTAGGCTACAACAGCGAGACCAGTCATGTCATCTTTGTGGGCAGATCAGGCATTGGAGGTCAAATTGCCCAAGGAAAGATGTTGAAGTGACACAGCAGCCGAGGCAGAATCAGCAAGGGTCAGATAGACGGTAGCCTAGTGGTAGCAGAGGGCAAGGACACAGTATAGCATCACAAGTGGGATCGTCTTCCCAAGGAAGAAGAGGACGTGGGCAGCAAGCAACGACACGGTTCTATGCTATGAGTCAGTTGGAGGCGATAGTCAACCCACTAGTGGTGGCAGGTCAGATGGAGTTATTTCATTATGATTTGTCTTCTTCTTGCTTTATATATGTTTTGGTTGACCCGGGTGCTACACACTCTTTTATCGCATGCACTATGCTTGAAAACTATTTCTTACATGTTAGCTGTAAGACAGATAGCCTATTGCTAGAAACCCCTCTTGATGGTTCATTGATGCTTCGAGAGGAGTGCCCATCTTGTGTTCTATCTTTTTTGGGACACTGTATACAAGTGGATCTTATAGCACTTGAGATGCATGGATTTGATGTGATCCTTGGGATGGATACCTTAGAAAAGTATAAGGTTGTGTTGGACTGTGGTTCTAAGCAGGTAGTGTTTGATGACAGTGGAGACAAATGGATCTTCCAAGGTGATAGGAAGATTCTTCTGACGTGCTTAGTTTTAGTTATGGTGGTAGAGAAATTGCTACGGCAAGGATGTAAGGCGTTCTTAGATCACGTTGTGGATACCAAGGCGAAGGGTCCTCCTTTTGGAGGTGCATGTTGTCCGAGAGTTTGTGGACGTGTTTCCAGATGAGTTTCTCGGTGATCCCCCGCCTCGAGAGATTGATTTTGAGATCAATCTGGTGCCAGGAACATAGCCAGTTGCTCAGACACTGTACAGGATGACTCCAACCGAGATGGAAGAACTGAAGAAGTAGTTACAGGAGTTGTTAGATAAAGCTTTAATCAGACTGAGCACATCGATGTGGGGTGCTCTAGTCCTGTTCATAAAGAAGAAGGACGGGTTGATGTGGTTGTGTATAGATTATCGGTAGTTGAACAAAGTCACGATCAAGAATAAGTACCCGTTGTCGAGGATAGATGATCTGTTTGATCAGTTGTGTGGTTCTATAGTGTTCTCAAAGATAGATCTACGGTCTAGATATCATTAGTTGAGGATTAAGGATGAGGACATACCAAAGTTAGCATTTCAGATGAGGTATGGTCACTTCGAGTTTGGGGTTATGCCATTTGGGCTAACCAATGCGCCTGCTGCTTTCATGGATCTGATCAACCGGGTGTTTCGTCCGTTTCTAGATCAGTTTGTTGTAGTTTTTATAGATGACATCTTGATCTATAGTCGGGACAGTTAAGAGAATGAACAACATCTTCGACAAGCGTTGACTCTTCTTCGCCAACATCAGCTGTATGCCAAATTTAGTAAGTGCGAGTTCTGGTTGAAAGAAGTGACTTTCTTGGGTCATGTGATATCTGTAGAAGGAGTAAGAGTAGACCCTAAGAAAGTGGAGTCAGTTACAGATTGGGAGCAACTGAAGATGCCAACAGAAGTTCATAGTTTTCTGGGTTTAGAAGGATACTACCGAAAGTTTATAAGGAATTTAAGTATAATCGCATTACCATTAACAAAACTGACCAGGAAGGGTGTACCCTTTGTTTGGAATGATCGTTGTCAGCAAGCTTTCCAAAGCTTGAAGGAGAAGCTGACTAGTGCTCCGATGTTGGTGCTGCCAGATCCTGGGAAGGGCTATGTTGTTTTCTGCGATGCTTCCAAGAAAGGCTTAGGATGTGTAATAATGCAGGAGGATCATGTGGTTTCTTTTGCTTCGCGACAGCTTAAGAAACATGAGGAGAACTATTCGATACATGATCTAGAGCTGGCGGCGGTGGTCCATGCGTTAAAGATTTGGAGACACTACCTTTATGGGGAAGTGTGTCAGATCTTTACAGATCATAAGAACTTGAAGTACATCTTCTCGCAGAGTGAGCTGAACATGCGACAACATTGTTGGATGGAGCTGATCAATGATTATGATTGTACCATTGAGAATCACCCTGGTAAGGCGAACGTGGTAGCTGATGCGCTTAGCAGAAAGTCTCCTTCTTCCCGCTCTATGAAGAAGGCATAGTTGAGTTCCTTGGTATGCCATAGGCGGGATATACTTGTCTCTTTGTGGCAGATGAATGTACAGATGGAAGTCTCCTTGTTGGCAGGATTATTGGCACATATGCAAGTAAAGCCTATGTTGAGACAGCAGATCAAAGACGCACAGCAGGTAGATGCTTCAGTTTAGTTGATAAGATCAGAGTTTGGCAGCAAAATGTGTGATGGGTTCCATGAATCTGAGGATGGACTAGTTTGTTGTCATGTTAGGATGGTGGTCCCTAATGTTGATGATTTGAGCAGGTTAGTGCTTGAGGTACCACACACATTGATGTATGCCATGCATCCAGGTGTCACGAAGATGTATCATAATCTGAAGGACCTATATTGGTGGCCTAGACTGAAGAGAGATGTAGCCGAGTTTGTGGCTAGGTGTGTGGTATGTCAGCAAGTTAAGGTTGAGCATCAGAAGCCGGCAGGTACGTTGCAACCCCTGCCGATACCGTAGTGGAAATGGGATCATATAACCATGGATTTCATAGTTGGTCTGCCAAGGATAACTAAGAATCATGATTCCATTTGGGTGATAGTGGATAGATTGACAAAGTCTGCTCATTTCATACCTGTGAAGACAATGTATACAACAGAGAAGCTTGCTCAGGTGTATGTGGATGAGATAGTGCGTTTGTATGGTGTACTCGCAACGATAGTCTCTGACAAAGGACCCCAGTTCATGAGTCATTTCTGGGAACAGTTACATAAAACGTTGGGAACACAGTTGAGGTTCAGTACCGCTTTCCACCCACAGATAGATGGACAGTCTGAAAGGACTATTCAGACTTTAGAGGATCTTCTCCGAGCTTGTGTTTTGTAGTTTTTAGGCAGTTGGGATGTGCATCTCAGTTTGATAGAGTTCGCCTACAATAAAAGTTACCAGTGGAGCATCGACATGGCTCCTTATGAGGCTCTATTTGGCAGGAAGTGCAGATCTCCTCTATGTTGGTATGAGTCTGGTGAGTATCAGCTTTTGGGTCCTGAGTTAGTGCAGTAGACAATAGAGAAGATCAGAGTGATACAAAAAAAGTTGAAAGTGGCACAGGACAGACAGAAGTCGTATGCAGATAATCGATGACGACCTATAGATTTCCAGGTGGTAGACAAAGTGTATCTCAAGGTTTCACTGTGGAAAGGCGTGCTGAGGTTTGGTCGGAAAGGCAAACTGGCACCCAGGTTTATGGGGCCATACCTTGTAATAGCATGTGTTGTCAAGGTAGCTTATAAGTTAGAGATGCTTCTAGAGTTGCACAGGTTGCATCCGGTGTTCCATGTCAGCATGCTGAAGAAAAGTCATCCAGACACAGGGACCATATTACAGTCAGTTGAGGTTGAGCTTGATGAAGATGTGACCTACGAGGAAGGTCCAGTAATGATCCTTGATAGAAGAGTAAAGAAGATGAAGAGGAAGGATCTGGTTCTTATGAAAGTTTTTTGGCATCATTGTGACGTTGAGGAAGCCACGTGGGAGCTTGAGGAAAAGATGAGGAGGAAGTATCCCTCGCTTTTCTCTTCGGATTTCGAGGACAAAATCCCTTTGTAGGGGTTTATGGCTTGTAAGGACCCTGTCCTCCATTTTGGGCTTATCCTGTTTGCTTTGCCTAAACTTTGTGTTTAGTTGCTTGCTAATCACCTCTAGTGGTGATTAAGGTTGCTTGTGCTTTGTTGAGAGTTGGAGGTGCCACTTGCAAATAACCCAAGTCTATGGTTGATGAGCAAGTTTGTCACCTTGAGAGGTGTTTTTCTCTCTCCTTGCTTCCTCTAGAGTTGATAGGAAGGGTTGGGCTCGTTGCTTGAGTTGCCTTGGGCTTGGTTGAGCCTTATTGGGCCTTGTTTTGCCTTGTTTGGGCCTTGCCTTGCCTTGATGGACCTTGTATCGGGCAAGGGCGTGTTTGGGAGCCTTGTGTCGGCCATGGTTGTGTTAGCCATGAGGCTGTGTCGGGAAAGAGAGTGTATCACCCATGTGGTTGTGTCAGCCTTTGACCATCCTTGACCTTTGGCTTCGTTTGTGTCACCACTCTTGTGGAAACTTGGTGCATGATGCTTGCATGTGGCAGTTGCCTTGGACATGTTTAGGGGGCGAGATGAGAAGGTGGCATTGCCCATGGACAAGTGTCCCTAGGTGGGTGAAACCTTGCCTTGTTTTCTCCTTCACCCTCTTCTATATATGCCTCTCCTTTCTCTTGCTTAGGATCCCTTTAGTTGGTGTTGCTTCCTTTCCTTCCTTGGTGGGCAACACATTTCCTTTGCAAGTTGGTGGCCGATCCTCCTCCTTCTCCTTGGAGTCTTCTTCTTCCCCTAGGGGCGGCCGAGCGCTAAGGTGCCATGTTCTTCTTCTTGTGGTGAGCATCTCCCCTCTTTCCTTAACACCTTCTTCTTCTTCTTCTCTTTCTTGCTTGCTCTTCGGCCATGGTGGTTACAAGTTTTATTTCTCTTATTGAGGTGGCTGAAGGTGGTGCTTGAGCTTGGGATCTTGGTCCTAGGAGCTTGGAGTTTTCTTAAGGCGGGTTACATAACTCCTTACCCTAGCTATACTATTTCCTTTTCTTGTTACTTGTTATGTTTCACCTTGATCGACCATGTATCTTGTGGATATATGTTCATGTTGTTGGAGTGTTCTTGACCTTGGTGGCCGACCCATATGTATAGAGTTTCTTGGGCAAAACTCCTTTCTCTCCATTTGGTCTTGAGAAGTGAGTTCGACTCTAGTGGTATAGGAAACACTCCTCTCACTTGGTTGTTGAGAGGTGAGTCTATACTCTAGTTTCTTGGGAAACACTCTTCTCTCACCATGGATTAGAGAGGTGAGCCTTGGTTGGATGTTGACCTAGTAGAGGTTGGGATCTTAGCCGATATGGAAATGATCTATCATGTTGCCCGAGATATGTGATGGAGGTTTTGTAAAACCCCTCTCTCTTGATTGTTGAGAGGTGAGCCAACTCTCTTGATCTGTTAGGGTTTTGTGATGGTGATCTTGAGGTTAGTGATGACCAAGCCGAGATGAACCTTTGTGCCTTACACGATACACCTTTGTGGAGATGTTTCCCGACACCCCTCACCTTGGGTTTCGCTTTGGCCGATATAGTCATGTTGAGTTGGGTTGGTCTTGAGCTTCCTGATATGTGTTGAGTGGTGAAACCCTAGTGCTTGCCTTAGTGGTGGTCAATATGGTGTGCCTGATCTTGTTGGATGGTAGGCTTCCTTGTGGTGCCCTTGTATCGTTTGTTGATGTGTGCCTGGTGGGAGTTATAGCGTTGGCTTGGGCGCCACGATCTTGGACGTTGCAGTGGTGATATGGTTTCCCGATGCAACCCTGATGCTAGCTAGCCGATAGGGTCTTATCCCACAACTAGCTCCCCGATGCACGTATAGCTTTGCTGCACGATACACCTCTTGACCCCAGTTGCACGATGCATTCATGTTACCTTGGTTGCACGACATCCCATAGGCCTTTTTGACCGATACACTCTTGTGTTTGAGTTGGCCGATAGATGTGGCTAAGTGCGTTGGCCGACAGGCCTTTAGTGAGGGTTGTTACCCTGCCCGATACCACCTGTGGTAAGGGGCACGCTACCCGTCACACTTTTAGCGAGGGTAACTAGTACCTTTAGTGAGGGTTATGCTTAACTTGGAAACCCTAGCTAGTGATGTGTTGTCTTGTAATCACACCTATGATGTTGATGTTATATGGATGATGGGTTGTGAACCAGTGCTATGCTTGATGCTAAAAGATAATGCTAGATCAGATAACAAGATACTTGTTTATATTTATAAGATAAATGGCATAAGTGGATGCTTATGATTCGATAATCATAATGTAATCGATACAGCTGTATGCCTCATATGATTATAATCATGACATGCACATCTGCAACCCTAATGACATAATAATTAGTAAGATCTATGTCTGGTGATTTTAAGTTATCTCTCTTGATGTGCATACTAACTATGCAGGTGTATCAGGTGAATTCATAGTCAGGTAAGAGCTATGAGGTATATGTTCTTGAATAATGCTGCATGATGATAATTCTTATTTATGGGATAACATGCATCACCGGTATGATGAGATAGGTCTGAGGACCTGATGAGGGCTGAGTGCCCAGTGAGGTGTTATCCTCTTGATGATGAGATGAGGGATTGTTATCCCAGGTGATGATGTAAAATGATGATGCCTTGAGAGGCAACGGCTTTCTGTGATGAGGGATTGAGATCCCATGATAATGTGATAATGATAGCATTAATGTAACTCAATGTCATTTATGTTTTACAACTTGGTTGCCTCAACAATCCACTTAAAATATACTAATTAATTATAGTGGAACATATCATGTAGTTTTCCCTGGCCATAGATCCATCATCGTCAGTAGCTGGTGATGGTGAAATAGGTTTTCCTGCGGGTTAACCTGGAATTACATATTGTTGAATATGTGTGGTTTCTCCTAGGAAAAAATGAAGAGGATTAGAGTGCAATTTCGGTTGTAGTCTCCAGAGCACAGTTTCAGGCCCGTGGCTCAATATGTTAGAGCATGGTGATCATGATTGTGTCCATGGCTCAGAGCACGGTGATCATGCCCGTGGCTCAGTTTCACTAGCACTGATACCTGTACCGAGGTGGGCTAGGCAGAGGGTATCCTGACCCTGTGGCTGAGGCCACTTAAGTATGAGATTGCGGTCCTGCTTATTTTGCACTCGTGCACTGACCACGAGGTGGTGAGGTCGTGGAGTCCGACACTTCCATTGACCTTTTATGGCACCATCTTGGGTTTCACAACCGAAGGTTGGAATTGAGCGGTACGATTCACTTCCTCAGGGCATAATAATATGTAATCCAGCCAAATAGTACTTATTTCTTAAGGCAAAACACGGAACATTGGTTCAGGCCTTGCTTGTGTAGTTGATCTTGTTATACCTTGTAGTTACTTATACGTTCCTTATGTTATGAGGTAAGATCTTATAAATCTTATATTTTCAATCATGTTCCATAAAGAAAATCAGGTTATATGCCTCCCGGATATCTTGGTAAGTTTAATAATACAGTAAGACTTGCTCAGTATGTTGGTCATATAATCTACTTATACTAGTTATCTATTTGACCTACTTTAGCCTTCTTTGGAGTTTTATAGTTTCGATGGGGAGTTATGTTTCTCGCTGGCACTGTGTGTCTCACCCTGTTGGTTTACAACCTTTTTAGGTGGTCGCGCTAGACATGGTGGTGGTCATGAGGTTGCCACAGAGCAGCAAGAAGAAGAGCAGTAGAAGGCAAGAGATTGACATGCTGCTGTTTGGTGGTTTTATAGTAGAGTCCTAGAGTTATCCCTCTACTCTCAGGTCCTCAGAGGTGTTTTGACGATGTTTTATGATGTTTACCTAATGTAGCTTTGTATATCCTGCTGCTGGCCTGATGTGGGCCATTATGTATAAACAGGTGATGAACTCATGTGCTGGCAGGATAGCTGTTTTCCCTAAGTTGTGGACATATATCAGGCTTATAATTGTTTTATAACATGTTTCCTTGCAGGATCTAGATGTAATAGTTTCTTTGTTTATCTGCTTTCCGCAATCGGTTTTAATTAACCCGTGTTTTCAGTAATATGTGGTTCCGCACATTTTCACGTGTCACCTTGATGTCTGTGTGATGGCGGAGTGTCACACTTATATTGTTAGCATGCCTCTATATATGCTTTTATGATATATATGTACTTTTTGACATCATCTTTGTCGGTCAAGTTTGTCCTGTTAGAAACTCTAAAGTACATAGATAACATTATTATGAGGTTGAAAAGATCTAACTAAATGCTAATTGAGCAATGAACAATGTTTAAGTAGCTTAGGCATATGCAACTAAGCAATATAACAACTTATATTATAAGAAGGAACATGAAGAACATGTTTTACAGTTGATTTCTATTACCATATTATAATTCAAGAAATAAGTACAAAAAGTAAGACAAGGGGTCAACCAATGTGAATCGTGTTCGACCCTAAGAAAATATTCTACACGACTATATCACGTATTTTATTATTACTTGAGGATTTGATTCGTACCACCCAAATCCAACTGACCACTACTAAGTCAAAATCAGTGCCATACAAGATCAATGGAAGAGCCAAACTCCATGATCTTCTCGAACACTACTCTATCAGTTTGAGTATGTACCGCAGTGACATATAGTCAAAATGTAAAGACAACAACTTATTGTCAAAACTATAAGTTGGGTAAACCCTCAACACGGGTCTTACAGACATAATTACTCTTATCCTAAAGAAAAACTATATGTTTTTTAAATATCATTACAATCTAAATTTATTTGGTATTGCAAAAAAGCAGTCATTGGCACATGAAAAGCCCAAACTATAAAAAAAACGACAAGCAACAAATGCTGAAATTATAAGATTTTCTCTTCCTTATTTTTTTACCCGTAAGAAAAACCCTACAAGAGGCTAAGACTCAATGCTTTTTGTAAAACTCATAAAAAAATATTAACAAAGAAGATAAGATTCAGAGTTGCCACCACGTTTTATATTCAAATGACAGAAAATCGAGGACAAGATTTAAGTCAGTGGCAGAAAGTGAAAAAGGACCAGATTTTAATCTATCAGAGGGTGGATGAAAGTGAGGAAAGCATGGTAAAAAATGAATTTGGAAATCCTATTATGAGTGCGGAAGGTGTTGAGCACCCCTTGTTGTCCACTAAAAACAATATTACTATTCATATATCTTGAGTTCATTAGAAGTGGCAGCTTGGTTGATTATAGGATACTAACCAGTAAACAGAAAAGAAAAAAAAGTATGCTTTTTATTGATGAATCTTTGGGGAATAGAGATGAACATGGATTTCCCATCACCATCCCTAATGATTCTATTTTTTAAGTTAAGAGATCTTGATTGACTCAAGAACTCCCACGGTAGAGATTCAACAATAAAAATTGTGATTGATCGACAAGATAGTTTTTTTTAGAAAATCCAGCAAAATATATAAACAACTAGATTACATGACGTGGAAAGTACGAGAGATTAAATTAATTAACAATTTCTCTTTATTACCTTGTGGTGGTAGTTGAGACACACCATGTTGATGTTAGGGCCACATGGTAAAGTGTGATACTCTATGGTGTAGTTGTAAGTATAATGTGAGGGTTATGTTTGTATACCTCATAACATGTTATATAACGATAAAGAGAAACATGCTTATATGTCTCATAACATACCCCATACTGATGATGGGAGTGATAACCTCAGGGTTTTTGTTGATCCAATCTTGTAAACCCTAATCAGCTAAAGTGAAACCCTAATTGTCATAATGTAGAATGTATGATGTAAATGTATAGCATGAGTCTTATGAGATGATGATGATTTACCATCTTGTTATTAGTCTTTAACCATGCAGGTGATACCAATTGATGCACATAGCCAGGTATGAGCTATGATGGTTATGATCTGTTGGATATTGGTCCTTGTAATGGACATTGGTCCTTGAGATGGACATACGATGAATAACAAGCATAAAGAGACATGATGTGATGAGATCACACTTAATGTGATTCAATTTGTCTAATGATGAGTTATGCCATATTTATGTAGATCTTGTGTATAAGTTATACATTGTAACTTGATTGATACTTAAAGATGTTTAAATTGATCTAATTAATCAAGTGGAATCTAATAGTGTAGTTTGCCCTGTTCCATAGATTCATTTAGTGTCAGCACTTGCTGAATGGTGAAATGAGTTTAACTTGGAGCACATATTGTTGAATATGAAGGGTGCAAGTTGAGGTATCTCCTTGTGTCATGAATGTATATGTATGGGATTGGATGTGGTCATACCCTAATAAAGAGTACAGCTACAGTTGTAGCTCAATTTGAGATACATGAATGGTTGCGGTCATATCCTAATAAAGAGTGCAACTGCAGTCATAACTCTCTAGCGATGTGATATGTACAAGGTGGGCTAGATGTGTATAGCTAGACTATAAGTCACTACCAATGTTCTCGTACTGACTGAGGGGATGAGGTCGTGCACTCCAGCTCTTCCACTAGACCTTGTAAGGCACCGATTTTGACTTATCAATTGGTCGATTGGATTTGGGTGGTACGACTCAAATCCTCAGGGCATAATTAAATATGTAATAAGCCGTGTAGTATAATTGTATAGGATCAAAATATGAAAACATTGGTTGAAGCCTTACTTGATCTTTATACAATGTTGTTGATAGGAAATATACATGTTCTTCATATTCCTTTTAAATTATTAAGATGTTTCATAATTCAACAGTAATTGCCCTTCATGTTAATAATCATTACCTGCTTCATCTTAGTTGTTTTTATACTTTTACTTAGTTTATCTTATCTGTGATAATAATAGTGTTGGTGGTAAGTTATATCTCCCGCTGAGATTTGGAATCTCACCCTGTGGGTTTCCCACACCCTTTTTAGGTGGACGAGCACAAAGAGGTAGAGATCGTGCAGTGGAGGTTGAGGAGCAGCAAGAGGAGCATTAGTAGATAAGATTAGCAGTGCTGCTGGATGTCTTCTATTGATAGAGTCCTAGAGTCGTCCCTGTACACTCAGCTCTTTGTAAACATTTTGTAGATGTTTTAAGAATGTGCTTTCTTTATGTGCCCTTTATATACAAGGCATGGTGGAATCATGTATATATATTTTGGAACGGTTCCTCAATTACAGGTTGACAACATGCTTCTATATGCTTTGAGGCATGAAAGGACTTATATGTGAAGGTTTTGATATTTTGATGTTTCATTGAATTTTTTTTAATTTTTAGTGTTTTCCCAGTAATCTATTCATTAATCTTTCTTTTGTGGTTATGTTTTGAGTAATCTTACTTTCTGTGGCGCGGGGCGTCACAAAATCGACCGATCATTTGAAAATTGGCTATGTTGGATAGTGGATCGGTCAAGTTACATTTATTGAAACTCGACCAAATACACTATATGGGAAAGTGCAAAAAAGTATTTCTAACTGTTGGAATGTTGCAAAACTCAAAAAGATATCCGTTGTGACATCCCAAATGGCTAATATTCGACTTTAAGTGTTCCTAAAGGCTTCTAGGCATACCCAACTATAAATAGGACCCCTTGGGATTCATCCCATGGTTAGCCAAGCACTATGAAGGTCCCTATTCTATAGTTGAGTGCATCCTACAACCTTCTTTGTCTCTAAGTTTAATCACTTGCATCTTCCATTAGAGTGAGTAGGAGATTTGTAAGAGAGCTAGTCCTACATATATATCTTGTGAGGCTCTCACTTCCACCACCACCTATCTCTCATTTTAACCATGAATATGAAGATGAAGGTTATCTCTCTTAGCTAAGAGAGGTGATGAAGGTCAAGGCTAAAAACTTGTATCAAGAGTGGGTAAGACCTTGGAGAAGGTAGAAGACTCCTTGGTCAAGTGGGTAAGACCATGGAGAAGGTCAAGTCTGAAATAAAGGCTCCAATTGAAGATATTATGGGTCAAACCTCTCCATCTTCTCATGTTGAAGAAGATAACATGTAATCTAAGGGTAGATTCTACAAAGGCAAATCTTCCTCCTCCATCTGGTGCCTCAAGTTTGGAAAGAAAGGTCACGTCAAGATAGATTGTTTATAAGGCGAAAAGACCCATCATGACAAGAGAAGAGAAGAGAAGTACAAGAAGAAGGAGAAATGGCACAAAAGCTCAAGTGACTCTTCCAAATCAAGCTCAAGTGACTCCTCCAACTTAAGCTCAAGTGAATCCTCCAACTCAAGCTCAAGTGAAGAATCAAGTGGATGCTCTAGCTCAAGCTTTAGTGATGATGGAGAATGTCATTTTGTTGTTATGGCATCAACTAGTGAAGACTCAAATGAGGTAAATCTAAACTCTTTAGATAAAGAATCTTTAATTTCTATTATTCATTCTACTCGTGCCTCTCTTAAGTCTTATAAAAAGAAAAAAAAAGCTTTCTAGAATTGTTGATAATTTGTATGTAGAAATAGATGATCTTGAAAATGCTAATACTTTCTTGCTTGATGACAAAAATGCTTGTCTTAGTCAAGTATATTTTCTTAAACTTGAAAATACTATCTTGCTTGATAAGATTAAATTTATAGAAGCGCAGCCTCTCATGCCTAGTTCTAATGTAGAGCATAGTAACTTTTAGGATTCTCTCATGCATGATATAAATGTTCTTAAAACTAAAAATAAGAACAAAGACTTGGTTTTGCAAGGTTTTGAATATGAAAATAGAATTTATCGTTCTAAGATTTTGATGTTTGAAAATGAGAATGCTTCCTTGCTTGCTAAAATCTATGCTCTTGAATCTTGTTCTAGTTTTACTAGTAGAGAAAATAGTGTTGCTGCTCTTCATATTGATAGAGATTCTTATATGATCAAAGCTCTTTGCTTAGAATGTGATCTTTTGTATGTTAGAGATAATATCAATCTTTTGTCTTCTACTATTACTTCACTTATGCATGATAATCATAGTTTGAGATCCTCTTTACAAATAATCTTAGTTGGTAAAAAGAGTCTTAATGATATCCTACTCCATACTACTAAACAAATTGGTAGACATGGTTTGAGATATGATTGTAGCGAAAGGAACAACAAAGAGAAATGACTTCCAATCTTTCATGGAGATCCTCTAGTTCCAAGGCTATAGACACATGCAACTATTGCAATGAAATTGGTCATTATTCTACTTGTTGTCCTTTTAAAAAAGCACCCAAGAGCAACAGGACTTGGGTTGCTAAGATAATCCCTCCGGACCCAAAAATATGATTGCGGACCATTTCATCTTTCTTCTTGTAGGTTAATTACAGATGGATTGACATGAGCTATGGATTTGCAAATTGGTTCTCGATCTATATAAAAGAAGAAATGTGAGATGTGTATGGGGTGACAACAAGTAGTAAAGGAATGGTAAGAGCAGAGGTAAAGATTTTCTTGCTCATATCCAATCCTAACTTGTTTTTTTCAAGTTAGTATGCACTATGCATACAAATTTTGAGTCAAAAGTGACATCTTGTGTTTCTCTTCACACTCTTGCTCAAAAATTGTTTCTAATACTTTCATAGTGTATTAATAACTTGCTTACACATGTTTGGATACGACTTATATTGTTAGCATGCCTCTATATATGTTTTTATGATATATATGTACTTTTTGACATCAGCTTTGTCGGTCGAGTTTGTCCTATTAGAAACTCTAAAGTAGATAGATAACATTATTATGAGGTTGAAAAGACCCAACTAAATGCTATGAATTGAGCAATGAACAATGTTTAAGAAGCTTAGGTGTATCCAACTAAGCAGTAGAACAACTTATATTATAAGAAGGAACATGAAGAACATGTATAACAGTTGATTTCTATTACCATATTATAATTCAAGAAATAAGTACAAAAAGTAAGACAAGGGGTCAGCCAATGTGAATCGTGTTCGACCCTAAGAAAATATTCTACACGACTATATTATGACTTGAGGATTTGAGTCGTACCACCAAAATCCAACTGACCACTACTAAGTCAAAATCAGAGCCATTCAAGATTAATGGAAGAGCCAGACTCCATGATCTTCTCAGACACTACTCTATCAGTTTGAGTATGTACCACACATATAATCAAAATGTAAAGACAACAACTTATTTTCAAAGCTATAAGTTGGGTAAACCCTCAACACGGGTCTTACATACATAATAACTCTTATCCTACAGAACAACTATATGTTTTTGAAATATCATTATAATCTAAATTTATTTGGTATTACAAAAAAGCAGTCACTGGCACATGAAAAGCCCAAACTATAAAAAAATGACAAGCAACGAATGTTGAAATTATAAGATTTTCTCTTCTTTTTTTTTACTCATAAGAAAAACCCTGTAAGAGGCTAAGACTCAACGCTTGTTGTAAAACTCATAACAAAATATTGAAAAAGAAGATAAGATTCAGAGTTGCCACCACATTTTATATGCAAATGATGAAAAACCAAGGACAAGATTTAAGTCAGTGGCAGAAAGTTAAAAATGACCAGATTTTACTCTATCAGAGGGTGGATGAAAGTGAGGAAAGCATGGTCAAAAATGAATTTGGAAATACTATTATGAGTGCGGAAGGTGTTAAGCACCCCTTGTTGTCCACCAAAAACAATATTACTATTTGTAAATATTGAGTTCATTAGAAGTGGAAGCTTAGTTGATTAGATGATACTAACCAGTAAACATAAAAGAATAAAAAAGTATGATTTTTATTGACAAATGTTTGGGGAATAGAGATGAGCATGGATTTCCCATCACCATCCCTAATGATTCTATTTTTTAAGTTAAGAGATCTTGATTGACTCAAGAACTCCCATGGTGGAGATTCAACTGTAAAAATTATGATTGATCGACAAGCTAGTTTTTTTTTTAGAAAATCCAACAAAATATATAAACAACTAGATTACATGATGTGGAAAGTACGAGAGATTAAATTATTTAACAATTTCTCTTTATTACCTTGTGGTGGTGGTTGAGACACACCATGTTGATGTTAGGGCCACATGGTAAAGTGTGATACTCTATGGTGTAGTTGTCAGTATAATGTGAGGGTTATGTTTGTATACCTCATAATATTTTATATAACGATAAAGAGAAACATGCTTCTATGTCTCATAACATAGCCCATAATGATGATGGGAGTGATAACCTAAGGGTTTTTGTTGATCCAATCTTGTAAACCCTAATAGGCTAAAGTGAAACCCTAATTGTCATAATGTAGAATGTATGATGTAAATGTATAACATGAGTCTTATGAGATGATGATGCTTTACCTTCTTGTTATCAGTCTTTAACCATGCACGTGATACCAATTGATGCACATATCCAGGTATGAGCTATGATGGTTATGATTTGTTGGATATTGGTCCTTGTGATGGACATTGGTCCTTGAGATGGACATACGATGAATAACATGTATAAATAGGCATGATGTGATGAGATCACACTTAATGTGATTCAATTTGTTCTAATGATGAGTTATGCCCTATTTATGTAGATCATGTCAAGAAGTTATACATTGTAACTTGGTTGATACTTAAAGATGTTTGAATTGATCTAATTAATCAAGTGAAATCTAATAGTGTAGTTTGCCCTGTTCCATAGATCCATTTAGTGTCAACACTTGATGAATGGTGAAACGAGTTTAACTTGGAGCGCATATTGTTGAATATGCGGGGTGCAAGTTGAGGTATCTCCTTGTGTCATGAATGTATATGTATGGGATTGGTTGTGGTCATACCCTAATAAAGAGTACAACTACAGTTGTAGCTCAATTTGAGATACATGAATGGTTGCGGTCATATCCTAATAAAGAGTGCAACTGCAGTCATAACTCTCTAGCGACGTGACCTGTACGAAGGTGGGCTAGATGTGTACAGATAGACTATAAGTCACTAATAGTAGTTTGACTAATGATGTCACTGCCAATGTTCTCGTACTGACTAAGGGGATGAGGTTATGCATTCCGGCTCTTCCACTATACCTTGTATGGCACTAATTTTGACTTATCAAATGGTCGATTGGATTTGGGTGGTACGACTCAAATCCTTGGGGCATAATGAAATACGTAATCAACCATGTAGTATAATTGTATAGGATCAAAATATGAAAACATTAGTTGAAGCCTTGCTTGATCTTTATACAATGTTGTTGATAGGAAATATACATGTTCTTCATATTCCTTTTAAATTATTAAGATGTTTCATAATTCAACAGTAATTGTCCTTCCTATTAATATTCATTACTTGCTTCATCTAAATTGTATTTATACTTTTTCTTAGTTTATCTTATCAGTGATAATAATAGTGTTGGTGGTGAGTTATATCTCTCGCTAAGATTTGGAATCTCACCCTGTGGGTTTCCCACACCCTTTTTAGGTGGACAAGCACGAAGAGGAAGAGATCGTGAAGCGGAGGTTGAGGAGCAACAAGAGGAGCAGTAGAAAATAAGGTTGGCAGTGTTGTTCGATATCTTTTGTTGATAGAGTCCTAGAGTCGTCCATGTACACTCAGCTCTGTGTAAATGTTTTGTGAATATGCTTTCTTTATGTGCCCTTTATATACTAGGCATGGTGGAATCATGTATATATATTTTAGAACAATTCCTCAGTTACAGGTTGACAACATGCTTATATATGCTTTGAGGCATGAAAGGACTTATATGTGAAGCTTTTGCTATTTAGATGTTTTATTGAAAAAAGTTTTAATTTTTAGCATTTTCCCAGCAATCTATTCATTAATCTTTCTTCCGCGGTTATGTTTTGAGTAATCTCACTTTGTGTGGTGTGGGATGAAGGTCAAGGCTAAAAACTTGGATCAAGAGTGGGTAAGACCTTGGAGATGGCAGAAGACTCCTTGGTCAAGTGGGTAAGACCATGGAGAAGGTCAAGGCGGAAATAAAGGCTCAAATTGAAGATATTATGGGTCAATCATCTCCATCTTCTCAGGTTGAAGAAGAATCCATGTAATCCAAGGGTAGATTCTACAAAGGCAAACCTTCCTCCTCCATCAGGTGCCTCAAGTTTGGAAAGAAAGGTCACATCAAGATAGATTGTTTACAAGGCGAAAAGATCCATCATCACAAGAGAAGAGAAGATAAGTACAAGAAGAATGAGAAATGGCACAAATGCTCAAGTGACTCTTCCAAATCAAGCTCAAGTGACTCCTCCAACTTAATTTCAAGTGAATCCTCCAACTCAAGCTCAAGTGAAGAATCAAGTGGATGATCTAGCTCAAGCTTTAGTGATGATGGAGAATGTCATTTTGCTCTTATGGCATCAACTAGTGAAGACTCAAACGAAGCAAATCTAAACTCTTTAGATAAAGAATCTTTAATTTCTATTATTCATGCTACTCGTGTCTCTCTTAAGTCTTCTAAAAAGAAAAAAAAAGTTGCTAGAATTGTTGATAATTTGTATGTAGAAATAGATGATCTTGAACATGCTAATACTTGCTTGCTTGATGACAAAAATGCTTGTCTTAGTCAAGTAGATTTTCTTAAACTTGAAAATACTATCTTGCTTGATAAGATTAAATTTCTAGAAGCACAAACTCTCATGCCTAGTTCTAATGTGGAGCATAGTAACTTTTTGGATTCTCTCATGCATGATATAAATGTTCTTAAAACTGAAAATAAGTACAAAGACTTGGTTTTGCAAGGTTTTGAATATGAAAATAGAATTTATCGTTCTAAGATTTGGATGTTTGAAAATTAGAATGCTTCCTTGCTTGCTAAAATATATGCTCTTGAATCTTGTTCTAGTTTTACTAGTAGAGAGAATAATGTTGCTGCTCTTCATATTGATAGAGATTCTTATATGATCAAAGCTCTTTTCTTAGAATGTGATCTTTTATATGTTAGAGATAATATCAATCTTCTGTCTTCTACTATTACTTCACTTATGCATGATAATCATAGTTTGAGATCCTCTTTACAAATATTCTTAGTTGATAAAAAGAATCTTAATGATATCCTACTCCATACTACTAAACAAATTGGTAGACATGATTTGAGATATGATTGTAGAGAAAGGAACAACAAAGAGAAATGACTTCCAATCTTTCATGGAGAATCTGCTAGTTCCAAGGCTATAGACACATGCAACTATTGCAATGAAATTGGTCATTATTCTACTTGTCGTCCTTTTAAAAAAACACCCAAGAGAAACAGGACTTGGGTTGCTAAGATAATCCCTCCGGACCCAAAATATGATTGGGGACCATTTAATCTTTCTTCTTGTAGGTTAATTGCAGATGGATTGACATGAGCTATGAATTTGCAAATTGGTTCTCAATCCATATAAAAGAAGAAATGTGAGATGTGTATGGGGTGACAACAAGTAGTAAAGGAATGGTAAGAGCAGAGGTAAAGATTTTCTTGCTCATATCCAATCCTAACTTGTTTCTGTCAAGTTAGTATGCACTATGCATACAAATTTTGAGTCAAAAGTGGCATCTTGTGTTTCTCTTCACACTCTTTCTCAAAAATTGTTTTTAATACTTTCATAGTGTATTACTAACTTGCTTACACATGTTTGGATACAGTTTATATTGTTAGCTTGCCTCTATATATGTTTTTATGATATATATGTACTTTTTGACATCAGCTTTTTCGGTCGCGTTTGTCCTGTTAGAAACTCTAAAGTAGATAGATAACATTATTATGAGATTGAAAAGATGCAACTAAATGCTATGAATTGAGCAATGAACAATGTTTAAGCATCTTAGGTGTATCCAACTAAGCAGTAGAACAACTTATATTATAAGAAGGAACATGAAGAACATGTATAATAGTTGATTTCTATTACAATATTATAATTCAAGAAATAAGTACAAAAAGTAAGACAAGGGATCAGCCAATGTGAATCGTGTTCGACCCTAAGAAAATATTCTACACGACCATATTACGTCTTTTATTATGACTTGAGGATTTGAGTCGTACCAACCAAATCTAACTGACTACTACTAAGTCGAAATCAGTTCCATACAAGGTCAATGGAAGAGCCAGACTCCATGATCTTCTCGGACACTACTCTATCAGTTTGAGTATATACTGCAATGACATATAGTCAAAATGTAAAGACAACAACTTATTGTCAAAGCTATAAGTTGGGTAAACCCTCAACACGGGTCTTACAGACATAATAACTCTTATCCTAAAGAACAACTATATGTTTGTCAAATATCATTACAATCTAAATTTATTTGGTATTACAAAAAAGCAGTCACTGGCACACGAAAAGTCCAAACTATAAAAAAAATGACAAGCAACGAATGTTGAAATTATAAGATTTTCTCTTCCTTTTTTTTTACCCGTAAGAAAAACCTTACAAGAGGATAAGACTCAACGCTTGTTGTAAAACTCATTACAAAATATTGACAAAGAAGATAAGATTCAGAGTTGCCACCACGTTTTATATGCAAATGACGAAAAATCAAGGACAAGATTTAAGTCAGTGGCAGAAAGTGAAAATGGACCAGATTTTACTCTATCAGAGGGTGGATAAAAGTGAGGAAAGCATGGTCAAAAATGAATTTGGAAATCCTATTATGAGTGAGTAAGGTGTTAATCACCCCTTGTTTTCCACTAAAAACAATATTACTATTCGTAAATTTTGAGTTCATTAGAAGTGGCAGCTTGGTTGATTAGAGGATACTAACCGGTAAACAGAAAAGAAAAAAAAGTATGATTTTTATTGACGAATCTTTAGGGAATATATATGAGCATGGATTTCCCATCACCATCCTTAATGATTCTATTTTTTAAGTTAAGAGATCTTGATTGACTCAAGAACTCCCACGGTGAAGATTCAACCGTAAAAATTGTGATTGATCGACAAGATAGTTTTTTTTTAGAAAATCCATCAAAATATATAAACAACTAGATTACATGACGTGGAAAGTACGAGAGATTAAAATAATTAACAATTTCTCTTTATTACCTTGTGGTGGTGGTTGAGACACACCATGTTGATGTTAGGGCCACATGGTAAAGTGTGATACTCTATGGTGTAGTTGTAAGTATAATGTGAGGGTTATGTTTGTATACCTCATAACATGTTATATAATGATAAAGAGAAACATGCTTCTATGTCTCATAACATACCCGATAATGATGATGGGAGTGATAACCTAAGTGTTTTTGTTGATCCAATCTTGTAAACCCTATTCGGCTAAAGTGAAACCCTAATAGGCATAATGTAGAATGTATGATGTAAATGTATAGCATGAGTCTTATGAGAAGATGATGCTTTACCTTCTTTTTATCAGTCTTTAACCATGCAGGTGATACCAATTGATGCACATAGCCAGGTATGAGCTATGATGGTTATGATCTGTTGGATATTGGTCCTTGAGATGGACATACGATGAATAACAAGCATAAAGTGACATGATGTGATGAGATCACACTTAATGTGATTCAATTTGTTCTAATGATGAGTTATGCCCTATTTATGTAGATCTTATGTAGAAGTTATACATTGTAACTTGATTGATACTTAAAGATGTTTAAATTGATCTAATTAATCAAGTGAAATCTAATAGTGTAGTTTACCCTGTTCCATAGATCCATTCAGTGTCAGCACTTGCTGAATGGTGAAACGAGTTTAACTTGGAGCGCATATTATTGAATATGTGGGGTGAAAGTTGAGGTATCTCCTTGTGTCATGAATGTATATGTATGGGATTGGTTGTGGTCATACCCCAGTAATGAGTACAGCTATAGTTGTAGCTCAATTTGAGATACATGAATGGTTGGGGTCATATCCTAATAAATAGTGCAACTGCATTCAGAACTCTCTAGCGACGTGACCTGTACGAAGGTGGGCTAGATGTGTACAACTAGACTATAAGTCACTGATAGCAGTTTGACTAATGATGTCACTGCCAATGTTCTCGTACTGACTGAGGGGATGAGGTCGTGCATTCCAGGTCTTCCACTAGACTTTGTATGGCACCAATTTTGACTTATCAAGTGGTCGATTGGATTTGGTTGGTACGACTCAAATCCTCGGGGCATAATGAAATACGTAATCAGTCGTGTAGTATAATTATATAGGATCAAAATAAGAAAACATTGGTTGAAGCCTTGCTTGATCTTTATATAATGTTGTTGATAGGAAATATACATGTTCTTCATATTCCTATTATATTATTCAGATGTTTCATAATTCAACAGTAATTGCCCTTCCTGTTAATAATCATTACCTACTTCATCTTAGCTGTATTTATACTTTTGCTTAGTTTATCTGATTTGTGATAATAATAGTGTTGGTGGTGAGTTGTATCTCCCGCTGAGATTTGAAATCTCACCCTGTGGGTTTCCCACACCCTTTTTAGGTGGACAAGCACGAAGAGGTAGAGATCGTGCAACGGTGGTTGAGGAGCAGCAAGAGGAGCAGTAGCAGATAAGGTTGGCAGTGCTGCTGGATGTCTTTTGTTGATAGAGTCCTAGATTCGTCTCTATACACTCAGCTCTTTGTAAACGTTTTGTAGATGTTTTGTGAATGTGCTTTCTTTATGTGCCATTTATATACTAGGCATGGTGGAATCAAGTATATATATTTTAGAACAGTTCCTCGGTTACAGGTTGACAACATGCTTCTATATTCTTTGTGGAATGAAAGGAATTATATGTGAAGGTTTTGCTATTTGGATGTTTTATTGAAAAAAGTTTTAATTTTTAGCATTTTCCCAGTAATCTATTCATTAATCTTTCTTCTGCGGTTATGCTTTGAGTAATCTCACTTTGTGTGGTGATGGGCGTCAGAAAATCGACCGATCATTTGAAAATTGGCTTTGTTGGATAGTGGATCGGTCAAGTTACATTTATTGAAACTTTACCAAATACACTATATGGGAAAGAGCAAAAAAGTATTTCTAACTGTTGGAATGTTGCAAAACTCAAAAAGATATTCGTTGTGACATCCCAAACGGCCAGTATTCGACCTTAAGTGTTCCCAAAGGCTTCTAGGCATACCCAACTATAAATAGGACCCCTTGGGCTTCATCCCATGGTTAGCCAAGCACTATGAAGGTCCCTATTCTATAGTTGAGTGCATCCTACAACCTTCTCTCTCTCTAAATTTAATCACTTGCATCATCCATTAGAGTGAGTAGGAGATTTGTAAGAGAGCTAGTCCTACATGTATATATTGTGAGGCTCTCACTTCTACCACCCCCCTATCTCTCATTTTAACCATGAAGATGAAGATGAAGGTTCTCTCTCTTAGCTAAGAGAGGTGATGAATGTCAAAGCTAAAAACTTGGATCAAGAGTGGGTAAGACCTTGGAGAAGGCAGAAGACTCCTTGGTCAAGTGGGTAAGACCATAGAGAAGGTCAAGGCTGAAATAAAGGCTCAAATTGAAGATATTATGGGTCAATCCTCTCCATCTTCTCATGTTGAAGAAGATGCCATGTAATCCAAGGGTAGATTCTATAAAGGCAAACCTTCCACCTCCATGTGGTGCCTCAAGTTTGGAAAGAAAGGTCACGTCAAGATAGATTGTTTACAAGGCTAAAAGACCCATCATGACAAGAGAAGAGAAGATAAGTACAAGAAGAAGGAGAAATGGCACAAAAGCTCAAGTGACACTTCCAAATCAAGCTCAAGTGACTCCTCCGACTTAAGATCAAGTGAATCCTCCTACTCAAGCTCAAGTGAAGAATCAAGTGGCTGATCTATCGCAAGCTTTAGTGATGATGGAGAATGTCATTTTTCTCTTATGGCATCAACTAGTGAAGACTCAAATGAGGTAAATCTAAACTCTTTAGATAAAGTATCTTTAATTTCTATTATTCATGCAACTCGTGCCTCTCTTAAGTCTTCTAAAAAGAGAAAAAAAATCTTGCTAGAATTGTTGATAATGTGTATGTAGAAATAGATGATCTTGAACATGCTAATACTTGCTTGCTTGATGACAAAAATGCTCGTCTTAGTCAAGTAGATTTTCTTAAACTTGAAAATACTATCTTGCTTGATAAGATTAAATTTCTAGAAGCACAACTTCTCATGCCTAGTTCTAATGTAGAGCATAGTAACTTTTTGGATTCTCTCATGCATGATATAAATGTTCTTAAAATTGAAAATAAGAACAAAGACTTGGTTTTGCAAGGTTTTGAATATGAAAATAGAATTTATCGTTCTAATATTTTGATGTTTGAAAGTGAGAATGCTTCCTTGCTTGCTAAAATCTATGCTCTTGAATCTTGTTCTAGTTTTACTAGTAGAGAGAATAGTGTTGCTTCTCTTCATATTGATAGAAATTCTTATATGATCAAAGCTCTTTGCTTAGAATGTGATCTTTTGTGTGTTAGAGATAATATCAATCTTTTGTCTTCTACTATTACTTCACTTATGCATGATAATCATAGTTTGAGATCTTCTTTACAAAGATTCTTAGTTGGTAAAAAGAATCTTAATGATATCCTACTCCATGCTACTAAACAAATTGGTAGACATGGTTTGAGATATGATTGTAGCGAAAGGAACAACAAAAAGAAATGACTTCCAATCTTTCATGGAGAATTCTCTAGTTCCAAGTGTTACGACCCCACTTCCCAATAACCCCCAATTAAGGGAGACCGAAAGGACAGAGCCGTTAACCAATAACCCGGATCAAAGGTTCGGCAATTAACCAAGAACAATTATTAAATTTTAACAGACTAAACTGAAAAGTTGTAAGAAAATAAACTTTTGCATACTTGTTTTTTAAAACCTTGGATCTCTAAACTTCTATCCACTTAAGGATTCTTCTCTAACTAATCCTCCTTGTATTTCACTTCATGTATTTCCCGATATGACGATTTACTATTTGTTCTTTTGGCTCATACCTAAAACGCCGAAAAACAAAACGTCGGTCAGCCAAAGCTGGTATGTGGGGGAAACCCTAATCATGCAATTATTATTAACAATGTAATCATTCAATTAATCATTTAACAACCATGATTACATTTTAAGCCACACTACTCAATCCTTACATATCCCCTAACTCTGTGCTATCCCTGCAGTGGACTTGTATGCTACCTCTCTTTAGGTAGATTCTTACCACCATGGTCCTACCTTACAGGTAGCCAATACATAGGGTAATAGAGTCGCATGGCACTACCTGAAGGTAGCCCAATATCTAACTCAATGTGACTTGATGGACCTACCCCATTGGTATCCATGTACTAAGTCATCCAATGACCTGATGGACCTACCCCATAGGTAGCCATGTACTAGGTCAACTAATAAGCCACAGAGGGGACCAGGATCTGAGCTAGTAGGCACATATATTAGGTGATAGTCATATCCACATTATAGTTTGCATGAATTAAAATCATCCAACAATTAATTCATGTCATCGATGAAAACTTTGGTAAACCTCAGAAAACTAACTCAATATATTCATAAGTGTAACCACATACCTGTTCTGATGATTTGAACAGAAATATCCATGCAAATAAGAATCCAAGCAAGCTAGCATTTTCAACAAGATCCTGAAATAATCATGTAATTCCCTTTTTATTATTCATGTCATCAAGATCTATTAAACCTAGATCGTTTCCTAGGGTTTCTAATTCCCTTTTAGGGTTTCCATAGAAATTAGGGTTTCCCTTCATCTTTTACTATTTCAAACCCTAATTTTATATCATTACTCATAAACCCTTATTATCTCATCTATTCTTCAATATTAAGGTTATCTTAACAACATATAACCCTATTTTCATATTATAGGCACATTAATCATCAATTAATTTCATTAAGCTTATTTTTCATTAAAGCCACTATTTTTATCCTTTTAATCCATGACAAGATCATTATGCGTATCTATCATCAATTTCAAAGAACTCTATTTGTCATAATTAAGAACTTTAATGCTCAAAATAGATTAGAACCATCATATAACAACATATTCTTACATTTTTCAAATTAAATATGATCTTATCCTCTTTGACCCTAAATTAGGGTTTCTAAGGTTTCTTACAAAATCCTAATCATCTTAATTATCTTCATTAAGGATTCTCTAATCCAAACTATGTTCAAGAATCATTATATTACAGTTGTATTCTTGCAATATCGCGTTATGACCACTACAACTCATATTTACTCAAATCAGGGTTTTAGTCCATTAAACCATGTTCATGATCATAAAACCCTAAAACCAACATACTAATCATCCTTTTATTATTTTACCATTCCTTTTATTCTTAACAGGTTAAGATTGATCAAAAACATATAAAAAATTCATCATGTTTGTTTTTATATCATTCTAGGGGTTTTCTATCAATTAATGCATTAAAAGATGTAAAACCCTATACATTTTGAGTTTCAAGAAGAATTAGGCTTCAAACATAATTTCTTTGTGTTCCTCTCATTCTGAGGATCAATTTTCATATATTACTTGTCCTAATCGGAGTTACCCATATTTAATTATGAATTTTGCAAGTAAAAATACCTATTGGCCAATCAGGGGGCGCCATGTGTCCCCTTTCCATGCAGCGTGCCTTGTAAGTTGAGAACATAACCGAATTATGAAACTACCCTTCATTAAGTGATGGCTTTCTTTAGAACACGGAGGGCAGAAGCGTCCAACGGACCTCCGAGCTTCTTCAACCTCAAGTTGCCCTAACAGGGCTGCGCTGTAACAGGTTGTGGGCGCTCCTTCTCTCTCCTCCAGGGCCCGATGGCTGCCACCGACCCCATCCCCAGCTTCGCCGACCTCCGTCGCCCTTGGGGCGTCGCTCAAACGCAGCCAACACGGCCGATCTACGCACGCAAAGCCTGCACGATGCGGCTCTTCTTGCAGCCGTGTTGTTGCTTCTGTGAAGGGGTAGGAGCACGATGACAATGGCCAACCTTTTCTCCGTCAACTTGGGCTAGTAGGCTTCCATCGCATCCCTTCTTTGGCCCCTTCCAGCTTCACGCTCATGTTGCTATCTATGGTTAAGGTTTTTGTACGAAATCTTGGAAGAAGAGGATAAAATGAGGTTTGGGATCTTCTGGGCTCTGTCCACGGTCTTTCCCTTATATAGGGAGGGTAAAGAAGCCCCAGTATGGCTTGCCCTCGAAGAAACGCAGCCCCTTTCCAAAAGGAATTTGATTTCTTCATTACCAAGCAAGTTCTTCTTTCTCTCTCTACTAAACATCTCTTTGATATACCTTATTTCTTGAATATTTTTGGAATACGAAAATCCTTACTCTCTTTATTCTTGCCTTTTAGTTATTTGTCACAAAATCATATTTTCTTTTAATAGAAAATACCACCTTTTGAAAAACAACACAAAATTCATTAATAATGTATCACATTATCCTTTTATTTTGCAATTTTGGTATTTTCTCTTTCTTTCCTCTTTATTGGGACTCCTCGGATCCCAAGACACTCCATTATTTCAAAAAAAATTATTGGATACTTATTATCCTTCTAGATGCATCTTTATGCATTATTTCACATTATCTTATTTATTTCTCATTAAAATATCTCGTTTTGAGTATTTCTCTTTATTTCACTTTTATTTTCCTCATTGGCATTCCTTTTAATATTAGCAACCTCAAGGATACGAAATTTCACCAAGAAATCTCATTTATGCCTCTTTCCACTCATTTTCCACATTTTATCATTATTTTCAATTTATTTCTTAATAAAGAAATACTTAATTAAACTTTTCTTTTCTTATTGCCTTCTCTATGAAAATTTGGACTCCTTGGAACCCAAGGAACCCAAGAGGCACGAAATCTTCTTTGGATGTGCCGTCTAGAGGTTTCCATATTTACCTTTTTTTTCAAACATTCAATTATTCAATTACTAATTGAATTTTCTTTGTTATTTGGGCCCAATAGCCAATAAAGCCCACAACACAAACATCAAGGCTATTTTAAACAAAATCCATATATTCAAAACAAATTATACCATTCTTTGTTCAATTATCTTTAATATGAGAAATTACATTTCTCACCAGATGAACCCAAAAAAAAATCGGGGTTGTAACACCAAGGCTATAGACACATGCAACTATTGCAATGAAATTGGTCATTATTCTACTTGTTGTCCTTTTAAAAGAGCACCCAAGAGAAACAGGACTTGGGTTGCTAAGATAATACCTCTGGGCCCAAAAATATGATTGGGGACCATTTCATCTTTCTTCTTGTAGGTTACTTGCAGATGGATTGACATGAGCTATGGATTTGCAAATTGGTTGTCAATCCATATAAAAGAAGAAATGTGAGATGTGTATGGGGTGACAACAAGCAGTAAAGGAATGGTATAAGAGTAAAGGTAAAGATTTTCTTGCTCATATCCAATCCTAACTTGTTTCTGTCAAGTTAGTATGCACTATGCATACGAATTTTGAGTCAAAAGTGGCATCTTGTGTTTCTCTTCACACTCTTGCTCAAAAATTGTTTCTATTACTTTCATAGTGTATTACTAACTTGCTTACAAATGTTTGGACACGTCTTCTATTGTTATCATGCCTCTATATATGTTTTTATGACATATATGTACTTTTTGACATCAGCTTTGTCGGTTGAGTTTGTCTTGTTAGAAGCTCTGAAGTAGATAGATAACATAATTATGAGGTTGAAAAGATCCAACTAAATGCTATGAATTGAGCAATGAACAATGTTTAAGCAGCTTAGGCGTATCCAACTAAGCAGTAGAAAAACTTATATTATAAGAAGGAACATGAAGAACATGTATAACAGTTGATTTCTTTTACCATATTATAATTCAAGAAATAAGTACAAAAAGTAAGACAAGGGGTCAGCCAATGTGAATCGTGTTTGACCCTAAGAAAATATTCTACACGACGATATTACATTTTTATTATGACTTGAGGGTTTGATTCGTACCACCCAAATGCAACTGACCACTACTAAGTCGAAATCAGTGCCATACAAGATCAATGGAAGAGCCAGACTCCATGATCTTCTCAGACACCACTCTATCAGTTTGAGTATGTACCGCTGTGACATATAGTCAAAATGTAAAGACAACAACTTATTGTCAAAGCTATAAGTTGGGTAAACCCTCAACATGGGTCTTAAAGACATAATAACTCTTATCCTAAAGAACAACTATATGTTTTTGAAATATCATTACAATCTAAATTTATTTGGTATTGCAAAAAAGTAGTAACTGGCACATGAAAAGCCCAAACTATAAAAAAAATGACAAGCAACGAATGTTGAAATTATAAATTTTCTCTTCCTTTTTTTACCTGTAAGAAAAACCCTACAAGAGGCTAAGACTCAATGCTTGTTGTAAAAATCATAACAAAATATTGACAAAGAAGATAAGATTCAGAGTTGCCACCACGTTTTATATGCAAATGACGAAAAATCAAGGATAAGATTTAAGTCAGTGGAAGAAAGTGAAAAAGGACCAGATTTTACTCTATCAGAGGGTGGATGAAAGTGAGGAAAAAATGGTCAAAAATGAATTTGGAAATCCTATTAGGAGTGCGGAAGGTGTTAAGCACCCCATGTTGTCCACTAAAAACAATATTACTATTCGTAAATCTTGAGTTCATTAGAAGTGGCAGGTTGGTTGATTAGAGGATACTAACCAATAAACAGAAAAGAAAAAAAGTATGATTTTTATTGACGAATATTTGGGGAATAGAGATAAGCACGTATTTCCCATCACCATCCCTAATG
This sequence comes from Alisma plantago-aquatica, assembly GCA_963693085.1. NCBI lineage: Eukaryota > Viridiplantae > Streptophyta > Magnoliopsida > Alismatales > Alismataceae > Alisma > Alisma plantago-aquatica. The sequence continues at coordinate 880,515,756 of OY856411.1, forward strand.
ATTGTATTTTTTAAGTTAAGAGATCTTAATTGACTCAAGAACTCCCATGGTGGAGATTCAACCGTAAAAATTGTGATTGATCGACAAGATAGTTTTTTTGTTTTTAGAAAATCTAGCAAAATATATAAACAACTAGATTACATGACGTGGAAAGTACGAGAGATTAAATTAATTAACAATTTCTCTTTATTACCTTGTGGTGGTGGTTGAGACACACCATGTTGATGTTAGGGCCACATGGTAAAGTGTGATACTCTATGGTGTAGTTGTAAGTATAATGTGAGGGTTATGTTTATATACCTCATAACATGTTATATAACGATAAAGAGAAACATGCTTCTATGTCTCATAGAATACCCCATAATGATGATGGGAGTGATAACCTAAGGGTTTTTGTTGATCCAATCTTGTAAACCCTAATAGGATAAAGTGAAACCCCAATTGTCATAATGTAGAATGTATGATGTAAATGTATAGCATGAGTCTTATGAGATGATGATACTTTACCTTCTTGTTATCAGTCTTTAACAATGCAGGTGATACCAATTGATGCACATAGCCAGGTATGAGCTATGATGGTTATGATCTGCTGGATTTTGGTCCTTGTGATGGACATTGGTCCTTGATATGGACATACGATGAATAACAAGCATAAAGAGACATGATGTGATGAGATCACACTTAATGTGATTCAATTTGTTCTAATGATGAGTTATGTCCTATTTATGTAGATCTTGTCTAGAAGTTATACATCGTAACTTGATTGATACTTAAAGATGTTTAAATTAATCTAATTAATCAAGTGAAATCTAATAGTGTAGTTTGCCCTGTTCCATTGATCCATTTAGTGTTAGCACTTGCTGAATGGTGAAATGAGTTTAACTTGGAGCGCATATTGTTGAATATGTGGGGTGCAAGTTGAGGTATCTCCTTGTGTCATGAATGTATATGTATGGGATTGGATATGGTCATACCCTAATAAAGAGTACAGCTACAGTTGTAGCTCAATTTGAGATACATGAATGGTTGTGGTCATATCCTAATAAAGAGTGCAACTGCAGTCGTAACTCTCTAGCGACGTGACCTGTACAAAGGTGGGCTAGATGTGTACAGCTAGACTATAAGTCATTGATAGCAGTTTGAGTAATGATGTCACTTCCAATGTTCTCATACTGACTGAGGGGATGAGGTTGTGCATTCTGGATCTTCCACTAGACCTTGTATGGCATCGATTTTGACTTATCAAGTGTTCGATTGGATTTGGGTGGTACGAATCAAATCCTCGGGGCATAATGAAATACATAATCAGCCGTGTAGTATAATTGTATAGGATAAAAATACAAAAACATTGGTTGAAGCCTTGCTTGCTCTTTATACAATGTTGTTGATAGGAAATATACATGTTCTTTATATTCCTTTTAAATTATTAAGATGTTTCATAATTCAACAGTAATTGCCCTTCCTGTTAATAATCATTACCTACTTCATCTTAGTTGTATTTATACTTTTGCTTAGTTTATCTTATTTGTGATAATAATAGTGTTGGTTGTGAGTTATATCTCCCGCTGAGATTTGGAATCTCACTCTGTGGGTTTCCCATACCCTTTTTAGGTGGACGAGCACGAAGAGGTAGAGATCATGCAGCGGAGGTTGAGGAGCAGCAAGAGGAGCAGTAGTAGATAAGGTTGGCAATGTTGCTGGATGTCTTTTGTTGATAGAGTCCTAGAGTCGTCAATTTACACTCAGCTCTTTGTAAACATTTTGTAGATGTTTTGCGAATGTGCTTTCTTTATGTTCCTATTATATACTAGGCATGGTGGAATCATGTATATATATTTTGGAACAGTTCCTCAGTTACAGGTTGACAACATGCTTCTATATGCTTTGAGGCATGAAAGAGCTTATATGTGAAGGTTTTGCTATTTGGATGTTTTATTGAAAAAGTTTTAATTTTTAGTGTTTTCCCAATAATCTATTCATTAATCTTTCTTCCGTGGTTATATTTTGAGTAATCTTACTTTGTGTGGCGCTGGACTTCAGAAAATCGACCGATAATTTGAAAATTTGCTTTGTTGGATAGTGGATCGGTCAAGTTACATTTATTGAAACTCAACCAAATACACTGTATGGGAAAGTGCAAAAAAGTATTTCTAACTGTTGGAATGTTGCAAAACTCGAAAAGATATCTGTTGTGACATCCCAAACGGCCAGTATTCGACCTTAAGTGTTCCCAAAGGCTTCTAGGCATACCCAACTATAAATAGGACCCCTTGGGCTTCATCCCATGGTTAGCCAAGCACTATGAAGGTCCCTATTCTATAGTTGAGTGCATCCTAAAACCTTCTCTCTCTCTAAGTTTAATCACTTTCATCATCCATTAGAGTGAGTAGGAGAATTGTAAGAGAGCTAGTCCTACATGTATATCTTGTGAGGCTCTCACTTCCACCACCCCCTATCTCTCATTTTAACCATGAAGATGAAGATGAAGGTTATCTCTCTTAGCTAAGAGAGGTGATGAAGGTGAAGGATAAAAACTTAGATCAATAGTGGGTAAGACCTTGGAGAAGGTAGAAGACTCCTTGGTCAAGCGGGTATGACCATAGAGAAGGTCAAGGCTAAAATAAAGGCTCAAATTGAAGATATTATGGGTCAATCCTCTCCATCTACTCATGTTGAAGAAGATGCCATGTAATCTAAGGGTAGATTCTACAAAGGCAAACCTTCCTCCTCCATCTGGTACCTCAAGTTTCGAAAGAAAGGTCACGTCAAGATAGATTGTTTACAGGGAGAAAAGACCCATCATCACAAGAGAAGAGAAGTACAAGAAGAAGGAGAAATGGCACAAAAGCTCAAGTGACTCTTCCAAATCAAGCTCAAGTGACTCCTCCAACTTAAGCTCAAGTGAATCCTCCAACTCAAGCTCAAGTGAAGAGTCAAGTGGATGATCTAGCTCAAGATTTAGTGATGATGGAGAATGTCATTTTTCTCTTATGGCATCAACTAGTCAAGACTCAAATGAGGTAAATCTAAACTCTTTAGATAAAGAATCTTTAATTTCTATTATTCATGCTACTCGTGCCTCTCTTAAGTCTTCTAAAAAGTAAAAAAAAAAGCTTGCTAGAATTGTTGATAATTTGTATGTAGAAATAGATGATCTTGAACATGCTAATACATGCTTGCTTGATGACAAAAATGCTTGTCTTAGTCAAGTAGATTTTCTTAAACTTGAAAATACTATCTTGCTTGATAAGATTAAATTTCTAGAAGCACAACCTCTCATGCCTAGTTCTAATGTAGAGCATAGTAACTTTTTGGATTCTCTCATGCATGATATAAATGTTCTAAAAACTGAAAATAAGAACAAAGAATTGGTTTTGCAAGGTTTTGAATATGAAATTAGAATTTATCGTTCTAAGATTTTGATGTTTGAAAATGAGAATGCTTCCTTGCTTGCTAAAATCTATGCTCTTGAATCTTGTTCTAGTTTTACTAGTAGAGAGACTAGGGTTGCTGCTCTTCATATTGATAGAGATTCTTATACGATCAAAGCTCTTTGCTTAGAATGTGATCTTTTGTATGTTAGAGATAATATCAATCTTCTATCTTCTACTATTACTTCACTTATGCAAGATAATCATAGTTTGAGATCCTCTTTACAAATATTCTTAGTTGGTAAAAAGAATCTTAATGATATCCTACTCAATACTACTAAACAAATTGGTAGACATGGTTTGAGATATGATTGTAGCGAAAGGAACAACAAAGTGAAATGACTTCCAATCTTTCATGGAGAATCATCTAGTTCCAAGGCTATAGACACATGCAACTTTTGCAATGAAATTGGTCATTATTCTACTTGTTGTCCTTTTAAAAAAGCACCCAAGAGCAACAGGACTTGGGTTGCTAAGATAATCCCTCCGGACCCAAAAGTATGATTGGAGACCATTTCATCTTTCTTCTTGTAGGTTAATTGCAGATGGATTGAGCTATGGATTTGCAAATTGGTTCTCGATCCATATAAAATAAGAAATGTGAGATGTGTATGGCGTGACAACAAGTAGTAAAGGAATGGTAAGAGCAGAGGTAAATATTTTCTTGCTCATATCCAATCCTAACTTGTTTCTCTATGCATACGAATTTTGAGTCAAAAGTGGCATCTTGTGTTTCTCTTCACACTCTTGCTCAAAAATTGTTTCTAATACTTCCATAGTGTATTATTAACTTGCTTACACATGTTTGGATACGTCTTATATTGTTAGCATGCCTCTATATATGTTTATATGATATATATGTACTTTTTGACATCAGCTTTGTTGATCGAGTTTGTCCTGTTAGAAACTCTAAAGTAGATAGATAACATTATTATGAGGTTGAAAAGATCCAACTAAATGTTATGAATTGAGCAATGAGCAATGTTTAAGCAGCTTAGGCGTATCCAACTAAGCAGTAGAACAACTTATATTATAAGAAGGAACGTGAAGAACATGTATAACAGTTGATTTCTATTACCATATTATAATTCAATAAATAAGTACAAAAAGTAAGACAAGGGGTCAGCCAATGTGAATCGTGTTCGACCCTAATAAAATATTCTACACGACTATATTATGTCTTTTATTATGACTTGTGGATTTGAGTCATACCACCTAAATCCAACTGACCACTACTAAGTCAAAATCAGTGTCATACAAAATCAATGGAAAAGCCAAACTCCATGATCTTCTCAGACACTACTCTATCAGTTTGAGTATGTACCACAGTGACATATAGTCAAAATGTAAAGACAACAACTTATTGTCAAAGCTATAAGTTGGGTAAACCCTCAACACGGGTCTTACAGACATAATAACTCTTATCCTAAAGAACAACTATATGTTTTTGAAATATCAATACAATCTAAATTTATTTGGTATTACAAAAAAACAGTCACTGGCACATGAAAAGCCCAAACTATAAAAAAAACGACAAGCAATGAATGTTGAAATTATAAGATGTTCTCTTCCTTTTTTTTACCCGTAAGAAAAACCCTGTAAGAGGCTAAGACTCAACGCTTGTTGTAAAACTCATAGCAAAATATTGACAAAGCAGATAAGATTCAGAGTTTCCACAACGTTTTATATGCAAATGATGAAAAATCAAGGACAAGATTTAAGTCAGTGGCAGAAAGTGAAAAAGGACCAGATTTTACTCTATCAGAGGGTGGATGAAAGTGAGGAAAGCATGATCCAAAATGAAATTGGAAATCCTATTATGAGTGTGGAAGGTGTTAAGCACCCTTGTTGTCCACTAAAAACAATATTACTATTCGTAAATCTTGAGTTCATTAGAAGTGGCAGCTTGGTTGATTAGAGGATACTAACTAGTAAACAGAAAAGAAAAAAAAGTATGATTTTTATTGATGAATCTTTCGGGAATAGAGATGAGCATGGATTTCCCATCACCATCCCTAATGGTTCTATTTTTTAAGTTAAGAGATATTGATTGACTCAAGAACTCCCACGGTGGAGATTCAACCATAAAAATTGTGATTGATTAACAAAATAGTTTTTTTTTTGAGAAAATCCAGCAAAATATATAAACAACTAGATTACATGACGTGGAAAGTACGAGAGATTAAATTAATTAACAATTTCTCTTTATTACCTTGTGATGGTGGTTGAGGCACACCATGTTGATGTTAGGTCCACATGGTAAAGTGTGATACTCTTTGGTGTATTTGTATGTATAATGTGAGGGTTATGTTTGTATACCTCATAACATGTTATATAATGATAAAGAGAAACGTGCTTCTATGTCTCATAGAATACCCCATAATGATGATGGGAGTGATAACCTAAGGGTTTTTGTTGATCCAATCTTGTAAACCCTAATCGGATAAAGTGAAACCCTAATTGTCATAATGTAGAATGTATGATGTAAATGTATAGCATGAGTCTTATGAGATGATGATGCTTTACCTTCTTGTTATCAGTCTTTAACCATGCAGGTGATACCAATTGATGCACATAGCTAGGTATGAGCTATGATGGTTATGATCTGTTGGATATTGGTCCTTGTGATGGACATTGGTCCTTGAGATGGCCATACGATGAATAACAAGCATAAAGAGACATGTTGTGATGAGATCACACTTAATGTGATTCAATTTGTTCTAATGATGAGTTATGCCCTTTTTATGTAGATCTTGTCCAGGAATTATACATTGTAACTTGATTGATACTTAAAGATGTTTAAATTGATTTAATTAATCAAGTGAAATCTAATAGTGTAGTTTGCCCTGTTCCATAGATCCATTCAGTGTCAGCACTTGTTGAATGGTGAAACGAGTTTAACTTGGAGCGCATATTGTTGAATATGCGGGGTGCAAGTTGAGGTATCTCCTTGTGTCATGAATGTATATGTATGGGATTGGCTGTGGTCATACCCTAATAAAGAGTACAGCTACAGTTGTAGCTCAATTTGAGATACATGAATGGTTGCAGTCATATCCTAATAAAGAGTGCAACTGTAGCCGTAACTCTCTAGCGACGTGACATGTACGAAGGTGGGCTAGATGTGTACAGCTAGACTATAAGTCACTGATAGTAGTTTTACTAATGATGTCACTACCAATGTTATCGTACTGACTGAGGGGATGAGGTTATGCATTCTGACTCTTCCACTAGACCTTGTATGGCATCGATTTCAACTTATCAAGTGGTCGATTGGATTTGGATGGTACGACTCAAATCCTCGGGGCATAAAGAAATATGTAATCAGCCGTGTAGTATAATTTTATAGGATCAAAATGCAAAAACATTGGTTGAAGCCTTGCTTGATCTTTATACAATGTTGTTGATAGGAAATATACATGTTCTTCATATTCCTTTTAAATTATTAAGATGTTTCATAATTCAACAGCAATTGCCCTTCCTGTTAATAATCAGTATTTTCTTCATCTAAGTTGTATTTATACTTTTTCTTAGTTTATCTTATATGTGATAATAATAGTGTTGGTGGTGAGTTATATGACCCGCTGAGATTTGGAATCTCACCTTGTGGGTTTCCCACACCCTTTTTAGGTGGACGAGCATGAAGAGGTCGAGATCGTGAAGCAGAGGTTGAGGAGCAACAAGAGGAGTAGTAGTAGATAAGGTTGGCAGTGCTGCTAGATGTCATTTGTTGATAGAGTCCTAGAGTCGTCCCTATACACTCAGCCCTTTGTAAACGTTTTGTAGATGTTTTATGAATGTCCTTTCTTTATGTGCCCTTTATATACTAGGCATGGTTGAATCATGTATATATATTTTGGAACAGTTCCTCGGTTATAGGTTGACAACATGCTTTTATATGCTTTGAGGCATGAAAGGACTTATATGTGAAGCTTTTGCTATTTGGATGTTTTATTGAAAAAAGTTTTAATTTTAAGCATTTTCCTAGTAATCTATTCATTAATCTTTCTTCCGCAGTTATGTTTTGAGTAATCTCACTTTGTATGGCGCGGGGCGTCACAAAATCGACTGATCATTTGAAAATTGGATTTGTTGGATAGTGGATCGGTCAAGTTACATTTATTGAAACTCGACCAAATACAATGTATGGGAAAGTGCAAAAAGTATTTCTAAAGTGCAAAAACGTATTTCTAACAGTTGGAATGTTGCAAAACTCAAAAAGTTATCCGTTGTGACATCCCAAATGGCCAGTATTCGACCTTAAGTGTTCCCAAAGGCTTCTAGGCATACCCAACTATAAATAAAACCCCTTGGGCTTCATCCCATGGTTAGCCAAGACTATGAAGGTCCCTATTCTATAGTTGAGTGCATCCTACAACCTTCTCTCTCTCTAAGTTTAATCACTTGCATCATCCATTAGAGTGAGTAGGAGATTTGTAAGAGAGCTAGTCCTACATGAATATCTTGTGAGGCTCTCACTTCCACCACCCCCCATCTCTAATTTTAAACATGAAGATGAAGATGAAGGTTCTTTCTCTTAGCTAATAGAGGTGATGAAGGTCAAGGCTAAAAACTTGGATCAAGAGTGGGTAAGACCTTGGAGAAGGCAGAAGACTCCTTGGTCAAGTGGGTAAGACAATGGAGAAGGTCAAGGCGACTCTTATCCTAAAGAACAACTATATGTTTTTGAAATATCATTACAATCTAAATTTATTTGGTATTACAAAAAAGCAGTCACTGGCACACGAAAAGCCCAAACTAAAAAAAAATGACAACCAATGAATGTTGAAATTATAAGATTTTCTCTTCCTTTTTTTTACCCGTAAGAAAAACCCTGCAAGAGGCTAAGACTCAACGCTTGTTGTAAAACTCAGAACAAAATATTGACAAAGAATATAAGATTCAGAGTTGCCACCACATTTTATATGCAAATGACGGAAAATCAAGGACACGATTTAAGTTAGTGGCAGAAAGTGAAAAGGGACAGATTTTACTCTATCAGAGGGTGGATGAAAGTGAGGAAATCATGGTCAAAAATGAATTTGAAAATCCAATTATGAGTGCAGAAGGTGTTAAGCACCCCTTTTTGTCCACTAAAAACAATATTACTATTTGTAAATCTTGAGTTCATTAGAAGTGGAAGCTTGGTTGATTAGAGGATACTAACCAGTAAACATAAAATAAAAAAAAGTATGATTTTTATTAACGAATCTTTGGGGAATAGAGATGAGCATGGATTTCCCATCACCATCCCTAATGATTCTATTTTTTAAGTTAAGAGATCTTGATTGACTCAAGAACTCCCACGGTGGGTATTCAACCGTAAAAATTGAGATTGGTCGACAAGATAGTCTTTTTTTTAGAAAATCCATCAAAATATATAAACAACTAGATTACATGACGTGGAAAGTACGAGAGATTAAAATAATTAACAATTTCTCTTTATTACCTTGTGGTGGTGGTTGAGACACACCATGCTGATGTTAGGGCCACATGGTAAAGTGTGATACTCTATGGTGTAGTTGTAAGTATAATATGAGGGTTATGTTTGTATACCTCATAACATGTTGTATAATGATAAAGAGAAACATGCTTCTATGTCTCATAACATACCCCATAATGATGATGGGAGTGATAACCTAAGGTTTTTTTTTGATCCAATCTTGTAAATCCTAATCGGCTAAAGTGAAACCCTAATTGTCATAATGTAGAATGTATGATGTAAATGTATAGCATGAGTCTTATGAGATGATGATGCTTTACCTTCTTGTTATCAGTCTTTAACCATGTAGGTGATACCAATTGATGCACATAGCCAGGTATGAGCTATGATGGTTATGATCTGTTGGATATTAGTCCTTGTGATGGACATTGGTCCTTGAGATGGGCATACGATGAATAACAAGCATAAAGAGACATGATGTGATGAGATCACACTTAATGTGATTCAATTTGTTCTAATGATGAGTTATGCCCTATTTATGTAGATCTTGTCTAGAAGTTATACATTGTAACTTGATTGATACTTAAAGATGTTTAAATTGATCTAATTAATCAAGTAAAATCTAATAGTGTAGTTTGCCCTGTTCCATAAATCCATTCAGTGTCAACACTTGTTGAATGGTGAAACGAGTTTAACTTGGAGCGCATATTGTTGAATATGCGGGGTACAAGTTGAGGTATCTCCTTGTGTCATGAATGTAAATGTATGGCTTTGGCTGTGGTAATACCCTAATAAAGAGTACAACTATAGTTGTAGCTCAATTTGAGATACATGAATGGTTGCGGTCATATCCTAATAAAGAGTGCAACTATAGTCGTAACTCTCTAGCAACATGACCTGTACGAAGATGGGCTAGATGTGTACATCTAGACTATAAGTCACTGATAGCAGTTTGACTAATGATGTCACTGCCAATGTTCTCATACTGACTGAGGGGATGAGGTCGTGCATTCTGGCTCTTCCACTAGACCTTGTATGGCACCAATTTTGACATAACAAGTGGTCGATTGGATTTGGGTGGTACGACTCAAATCCTCGGGGCATAATGAAATACGCAATCAGCCGTGTAGTATAATTGTATAGGATCAAAATATGAAAACATTGGTTGAATCCTTGCTTGACCTTTATACAATGTTGTTGATAGGAAATATACATGTTCTTCATATTCCTTTTATATTATTAAGATGTTTCATAATTCAACAGTAATTTCCCTTCCTGTTAATAATCATTACCTGCTTCATCTTAGTTGTATTTATACTTTTTCTTAGTTTATCTTATTTGTGATAATAATAGTGTTGGTGGTGAGTTATATCTCCCACTGAGATTTGAAATCTCACCCTGTGGGTTTCCCACACCCTTTTTAGGTGGACGAGCACGAAGAGGTAGAGATCGTGGAGTGGAGGTTGAGCAGCAGTAGCAGATAAGGTTGGCAGTGCTGCTGGATGGCTTTTGTTGATAGAGTCCTAGAGTCGTCTCTGTACACTCAGCTCTTTGTAAACATTTTGTAGATGTTTTGTGAATGTGCTTTCTTTATGTGCCATTTATATACTAGGCATGGTGGAATCATGTATACATATTTTGGAACAGTTCCTCGGTTACAGGTTGACAACATGCTTCTATATGCTTTGAGGCAAGAAAGGACTTATATGTGAAGGTTTTGCTATTTGGATGTTTTATTGAAAAAAGTTTTTATTTTTAGCATTTTCCCAGTAATCTATTCATTAATATTTCTTCCACGGTTATGTTTTGAGTAATCTCACTTTGTGTGGCGTGGGGCGTCACAAAATCGACCGATCATTTAAAAGTTGGCTTTGTTGGATAGTGGATCGGTCAAGTTACATTTATTGAAACTCGACCAAATATAGTGTATGGGAAAGTGTAAAAAAGTATTTCTAAATGTTGGAATGTTGTGAAACTCAAAAAGATATCCGTTGTGACATCCCAAACGACTAGTATTCGACCTTAAGTGTTCCCAAAGGCTTCTAGGCATACCCAACTATAAATAGGACCCCTTGGGCTTCATCCCATGGTTAGCCAAGCACTATGAAGGTCCCTATTCTATAGTTGAGTGCATCCTACAACCTTCTCTCTCTCTAAGTTTAATCACTTGCATCATCCATTAGAGTGAGTAGGAGATTTGTAACAGAGCTAGTCCTACTTGTATATCTTGTGAGGATCTCACTTCCACCACCCCCCTATCTCTCATTTTAACCATGAAGATGAAGATGAAGGTTCTCTCTCTTAGCTAAGAGAGGTGATGAAGGTCAAGGCTAAAAACTTGGATCAAGAGTGGGTAAGACCTTGGAGAAGGCAGAAGACTCCTTGGTCAAGTGGATAAGACCATGGAGAAGGTCAAGGCCGAAATAAAGGCTCAAATTGAAGATATTATGGGTCAATCCTCTCCATCTTCTCAAGTTGAAGAAAATGCCATGTAATATAAGGGTAGATTCTACAAAGGCAAACCTTCCCTCTCCGTCTGGTGCCTCAAGTTTGGAAAGAAAGGTCACGTCAAGATAGATTGTTTACAAGGCGAAAAGACCCATCATCACAAGAGAAGAGAAGAGAAGTACAAGAAGAAGGAGAAATGGCACAAAAGATCAAGTGACTCTTCCAAATCAAGCTCAAGTGACTCCTCCAACTTAAGCTCAAGTGAATCCTCCAACTCAAGCTCAAGTGAAGAATCAAGTGGATGATCTAGCTCAAGCTTTAGTGATGATGGAGAATGTCATTTTGTTCTTATTGCATCAACTAGTGAAGAATCAAATGAGGTAAATCTAAACTCTTTAGATAAAGAATCTTTAATTTCTATTATTCATGCTACTCGTACCTCTCTTAAGTCTTCTAAAAAGAAAAGAAAAAAGCTTGTTAGAATTGTTGATAATTTGTATGTAAAAATAGATGATCTTGAACATGCTAATACTTGTTTGCTTGATGACAAAAATGCTTGTCTTAGTCAAGTAGATTTTCTTAAACTTGAAAATACTATCTTGCTTGATAAGATTAAATTTCTAGAAGCACAACCTCTCATGCCTAGTTCTAATGTAGAGCATAGTAACTTTTTGGATTCTCTCATGCATGATATAAATGTTCTTAAAACTGAAAATACGAACAAAGACTTGGTTTTGCAAGGTTTTGAATATGAAAATAGAATTTATAGTTCTAATATTTTGATGTTTGAAAATGAGAATGCTTCCTTGCTTGCTAAAATATACGATCTTGAATCTTGTTCTAGTTTTACTAGTAGAGAGACTAGTGTTGCTGCTCTTCATATTGATAGAGATTCTTATATGAACAAAGCTCTTTGCTTAGAATGTGATCTTTTGTATGTTAGAGATAATATCAATCTTTTGTCTTCTACTATTACTTCACTTATGCATGATAATCATAGTTTGAGATCCACTTTTCAAAGATTCTGAGTTGGCAAAAAGAATCTTAATGATATCCTACTCCATACTACTAAACAAATTGGTAGACATGGTTTGAGATATGATTGTAGAAAAAGGAACAACAAAGAGAAATGACTTCCAATATTTCATGGAGAATCCTCTAGTTCCAAGGCTATAGACACATGCAACTATTGCAAAGAAATTGGTCATTATTCTACTTGTTGTCCTTTTAAAAAATCACCGAAGAGAAACAGGACTTGGGTTGCTAAGATAATCCCTCTGGACCCAAAAATATGATTGGGGACCATTTCATCTTTCTTCTTGTAGGTTAATTACAAATGGATTGACATGAGCTATGGATTTGCAAATTGGTTCTCGATCCATATAAAAGAAGAAATGTGAGATGTGTATGGGGTGACAACAAGTAGTAAAGGAATGGTAGGAGCAGAGATAAAGATTTTCTTGCTCATATCCAATCCTAACTTGTTTCTGTCAAGTTAGTATGCACTATGCATACGAATTTTGAGTCAAAAGTGGCATCTTGTGTTTCTCTTCACACTCTTGCTTAAAAATTGTTTCTAATACTTTCATAGTGTATTACTAACTTGCTTACACATGTTTGGATATGGATTATATTGTTAGCATGCCTCTATATATGTTTTTATGATATATATGTACTTTTTGACATCAGCTTTGTCGGTCGAGTTTGTCCTATTAGAAACTCTAAAGTAGATAGATAATATTATTATGAGGGTGAAAAGATCCAACTAAATGCCATGAATTGAGCAATGAACAATGTTTAAGCAGCTTAGGCGTATCCAACTAAGCAGTAGAACAACTTATATTATAAGAAGGAACATGAAGAACATGTATAACAGTTGATTTCTATTACCATATTATAATTCAAGAAATAATTACAAAAAGTAAGATAAGAGGTTAGCCAATGTGAATCGTGTTCGACCCCTAAGAAAATATTCTACATGACTATATTACATCTTTTATTATGACTTGAGGATTTGAGTCGTACCACCCAAATCCAACTGACCACTACTAAGTCGAAATCAGTGCCATACAAGATCAATGGAAGAGTTAGACTCCATGATCTTCTCGGACACTACTCTCTCAGTTTGAGTATGTACTGCAGTGACATATAGTCAAAATGTAAATACAACAACTTATTGTCAAAGCTATAAGTTGGGTAAACCCTCAACACGGGTCTTACAGACATAATAACTCTTATCCTAAAGAACAACTATATGTTTTTGAAATATCATTACAATATAAATTTATTTGGTATTACAAAAAGTAGTCACTAGCACATGAAAAGCCCAAACTATAAAAAAAATGACAAGTAAAGAATGTTGAAATTATAAGATTTTCTCTTCCTTTTTTTTACCCGTAAGAAAAACCCTGCAAGAGGCTAAGACTCAACGCTTGTTGTAAAACTCATAATAAAATATTGACAAAGAAGATAAGATTCAGAGTTGCCACCACATTTTATATGCAAATGACGGAAAATCAAGGACAAGATTTAAATCAGTGGTAGAAAGTGAAAAAGGACCAGATTTTACTCTATCAGAGGGTGGATGAAAGTGAGGAAAGCATGGTTAAAAATGAATTTTGAAATCCTATTATGAGTGTGGAAGGTGTTAAGCACCCCTTGTTGTCCACTAAAAACAATATTACTATTTATAAATCTTGAGTTCATTAGAAGTGGCAACTTGGTTGATTAGAGGATACTAACCAGCAAACAAAAAAGAAAAAAAGGTATGACTTTTATTGACGAATCTTTGGGGAATAGAGATGAGCATGGATTTCACATCACCATCCCTAATGATTCTATTTTTAAGTTAAGACATCTTGATTGACTGAAGAACTCCCACGGTGGAGATCCAACCATAAAAATTGTGATTGATCGACAAGGTAGTTTTTTTTTTGAGAAAATCCCGCAAAATATATAAACAACTAGATTACATGATGTGGAAAGTACGAGAGATTAAATTAATTAACAATTTCAATTTCATCGATTCAAGCATATAAGTGGTTTAGATTGATAGGTAGGGTAGTTAAAGAAGAAATTAGAACAAATGGGTAAAAGTTAAGCTGTTGTTTGCAGCAATACACATGTTGCTTGATTAAATGGCCGACTGCAGAAGTTGCTTTGGGAAAGACAAGATAAAAAAGAAGAAGAAAAAGGACACATGAGCATCATTTAAAACGACGAGGCGTGCAGTGCATCCTGTGCCAACCGACTAGGCTTTCATGTGGCGGTCTGTCTGTCCGCGTCTGTGTCTAGCTCTCTCAATCAGTACCACCACTCTCCTCCTGTGAGTAGGGGTGGCAATAAAACCCATCACCCATCAACCAAACCGGTCCACACCGTAACACGTGGGCGTCCATTGGCCAAGTGGTAAAGTGGGTTGGGTGGAGAAAACAACCACTATCGCCGGTTTGGTTTTGGAACCAGACAATTCTCATTTCACATAGTTTTCAACACCGACACGCGAGGCGATAGAGTTGGAGCCCTAGATGCCGCTTCTCCGATCTCGTCGTCTCCTCCGATCATGTTGTCTCCTCCATTGGTCGGGTCCAGTGCCGCTCCAGGATCCCTGCTCGTCGTCACTGCTTCCAGATCTACCTGCTTCCAGGATTCTCGCTCGTCAATGCCAGACATCGAGGATCCCCACCCGTCGTCTCCTCCGCTCCAGGATCCCCGCCTATCGTCTCCTCCGATGGTCAGGTCCAACGCCTCTCTAGGATCCCCACTCGTTGTTGTTGCTTGCCTGCTTCCAGGATTCCCACTGGTCTGGTCGATTACCCCTGCTGATCCCATCATTGCCTCCGCTCATCAGATCTAGCAGCTAATCTCTACTCCTGACCAAGGCTCACGGCTGTAGCGAGCTGCTAAGGTACACATCCCATTGGAATCCTTCTCCGCCTCCTCCTCTACCTCCTGTTGGGTTTCCTTCCTGTTGTTGGATTGCCTTAGTGGGTTTGGGGAGGATTGTGCCTGTTGGTCCGGTGTCCCTGTGGCAGGTTGCGAGGAGGGCGGCTGAGGAGGCCGCGGCTACAAGGAGGAACAGCACGGCGAATAGGGCGAGGTAGACTAGTGAGTGTGTCATTGTACCCTCTACCCTACAGCTCCACTGCCCCTTATCCCGTAAAGTCCACCACTGGTGGCAGTGATAGTGTCATTGCACACCACCACCGGCCACCCCTTCCAAATTGTTCCCCGTCCCCAACTTGGGATCATCTACTCATGAAGCTGCTGCTGCTTTGTTCACGATAGCATGCACAACAGCAGTTCTGCTGTTGCAACTGTTGATGATTCCCAGCCAGCAAATAGTTAAGTAACTGCTGGAAATAATAACGTCCCTACACCCCTCCCTCTCACTCTCTCTCTATCTCTCTGTATATCTTTGTCTGCTACTAGATACTACCATTTATCTGAGTAGCCATGCCCATTTGTTGCCCACACACGCTCCTTCCGTTGGCCTCCTCGCTCGCCTTGGCTCTCTCTGCTAGCTTTCGAAAGAAAGAAAGAAGAGGACTGGTGCTGCCAAGGTGGAACAGCAGAGCAGCTTGTAGGAAAGTCTTTTGTTAGTTAGTGGGTGTCACGTGAAGGAGTGGGGATTAGGTATCAACTACAAAATTATCAGGAATCTAGTTAGCTATACTTGCATTTGTGAGATCTGTTGGTTGTTTGTGATTTTGTTCACTTCTCCCATTAGATTGCTCCAGACTCAAACCTCTGCTAATTTCTTTTATTGTACAACTTTTCCAGGTGTTGTGCATCAAGCATGTGATTACTTATTGCTCTAATAGTTGAGTTTAGGCGACTTAAAACTTGCCAATCATTTGTAAACATAATGTAGTTACTGATAAATAAAAGGAACAAAACTTTTTGCCTTTTTTTTGGTGAAGTCAGGAGGCTATCTTATTCATCTTGCCCTCCTCGTGCAAGCTAAATTTTCAGCAACAGTGGCTACATTATTTGAAATGCAAGAATGAAATTTGGTAGTACTACTACCATTACAAATTTCTTTTAGGATGATTCCTTCAACTGTTTTAGGCGGTATTCTGTAATAACAGAATCCATTCCCAGATTTTAGATGGTACTTAGCCAGAGTATCCGCAACATTGTTGGCTTCTCTATGGACATAGCAAATCGACCAACTAGCCTTCTTTTTCTTTTGAATTTGTAGGAGCCATCTTGCCAGCTTTGGGTTCTCCTCATGATCTAAAACTACTGCCTCACACGCAAGCCTGGAGTCAGTTTCTATAATTGCATGTTCAACCGCAAGGTCATGTGCAAGGTCCATAGCCAAATCAATGGCCTGAAGTTCAGCCTCAAGTGAATTCTCAGCCTTACAGTTTTGTGCTATACCTCCATGCCAACCTCCGCGATGGTCTCTGCAGATTATCGCAGTGCCTGCATGCTTGTTCTTGAAGGCTGCATCTGCATTTAGTTTATAGGCTGGGAGCATTGGTCGTTGCCAACCTTCTTCTCGATCAAGCTTGCCCGGCTTCTCTTCTTTCTGCCAAGCTACATCAGTCACCTTCACTTCTTCTCTTATTCTACTAACAAGGTGGTGAACAGTAGTCGTTCTTTTTTCAATGATTTCTTCGTTTCTGTTCTTCCAAACCATCCAGCAAGTGATAGAGAACACAACCGCATGCTTCTTATCCCCTGACAGATTCGTGTTTAGCCACAGCCATATGTCATTTGCATCTTTAAACGCCACCAGTTCCTGAGGACTCAACAAATTGCTCCAGATGTCCATGGCTTTTGGACAATCCCGTAAAGCATGCAACACTATTTCATCATCTCCTCCGCATCTAGGGCATTCCGCACTGTTTGTCATTTGTCTTCTGAGCCACCTACTATTAGTAAGTATAGCTCTATGACCCACTAGCCATAGAAAAAACTTAACTTTCGCAGAGACCTTGAGCTTCCAAATAATGTTCCATTTGCCCTGGCAATAGACTTCCTTCTGTGACCTGAGAGTTCTGTAGGCAGTCTTGGTGGAGAACTGCCCGTTATCAGTATGGAGCCACGCCCGAATATCATTCAGCTGCGAATCCTCCGGGACAGGGATTTTTAAGATTTGCTTGATGTCCTCATCCGTAATCCACTCCTTCAGGAACTCTATGTCCCATTCATTGTTAAGATTAACAAGTCTAGCCACCTATAAATCTTCCAACTCGGCTGGTACAGGCTTCTTAATTCGATTATGAAACCGAGTGTCGTGGCTCCACCATTTATCATACCATACGTTGATGTTGTTGCCACTAATGGGAATCCACACAGAATTCTCATCAATAAAGTCTTTGCAGTTCAGGACAGCACGACCCAACCTGGAGGCGGTTGCAGTAGTTCTATTGGTATGTTTGTTATACATATCCTTCATACGATGGCACCAAAGCGATTTCCGCCCAGTTTCAATCTCCCAGGCATGTCTACTGATCATCGTCTGGTTCCACTCGCGCATTGATTTAATGCCAAGGCCTCCATTTTCTTTGCTGTTCGTCACCTTGCTCCAAGCAACTAGAGATAAGGGATTGGATTTATGCCCCCTCCCCATATGAACGAGCGCACATTAGCATCTATTTGATCACAGACCTTCAAGGGAATAACAGCCGACTGCATCGTGTATGTAGGGATGGCACTGAGGGTGGATTTTGCCATACACACCCTACCAGCCATAGATAGACTCCTAGCAGACCAAGAATTAATACTATTTGATACCTTCTCGATTATTTCACCATATGTACTGGCGGAGACCCTCTTATGAAGGAGTGGCACTCCGAGATACTTGCCCAGGTCAGCAGCTTTTGCAAATCCGCTCATCCTACAAAGCAACTTTCTTACAGCTCGAGGTACACTTCTCGCAAAATGGATGTTAGATTTATTCACAGAGATGGCTTGTCCAGATACCGCACCAAACTCCTTGAAACACTGTTGGATCATTTTAAGCTGTTTCAAGTCTGCCTTTGTGAAGAGGATCATGTCATCTGCAAAACACAGATGAGAGATCTTTGGACCATTAGTTGATAGCTTGATCGGGGTCCAATCCTTAGCTCTCACCCTGTTATCAATGTGTTGGCTTAATCTTTCCAGACATAACACAAAAATGTAAGGAGACAATGGGTCTCCTTGTCTAAGACCTCTGCTAGCTTTGAAACTGTCCGTCAACTTGCCCTTCCAAGCAATGGACATTTTTTGTTCAGACATGGATCCCATGATATACTGAATTATAGCCTCAGTTAGGCCAGTCTTCTTCAACGTGTCCTCCACAAAAGTCCAATTCATCCGATCATATGCTTTGGATAGATCAACTTTGATCGCCATCATCTTTTTGGCTGATTTTCTTCGCATGTTGTGGAGAATCTCTTGGACAATGATAATGTTATCTGTTATCTTACGACCAGGAACAAAAGCACTCTGTATTGGGGACACCCACCCTTCCAGGAAGGATTTAATTCTTTCAACAACAACCTTCGATGCTAACTTGAGATTAATATTGTTCAGTGATATAGGTCTAAATTGATCACAAGATTCAGGTTTAGAGACCTTTGGAATGAGGACAACTGTTGCTGCGCATAATTCAGCATTAAGCGCTTCTCCAGCAAGGGCCTTGGATATAGTAGAAAGAACCGACTGCTTGATAGTATGCCAATTAGCCATCAGAAAAGAGCCATCTGTGCCATCCGGACCACTGGCTTTGTAGGGATTAATGGAGCGCAGGATATTATAAACTTCAGCTAGTGTCGGGGGGGCTGGCATCGTCCTCCTTTGTTCTTCAGTAAGAGTAGTAAAACAACCATGGTACATATGTATCTCATGGGCATCCGTCCAATTATCTTCAGTCAGAATAGACTTAAAATGATCAACAAGCATACTTTGGATTTCATTTTTGTCACTCGTCCATTCCCCATTTGGTCTCCTCAGCATGGATATGTTATTGGAGCGCCTCCTTTGTTTTACATAGGCGTTATAAAACTTTGTATTAATATCTCCATCAGTAAGCCACTGAATGTGGATTTTTTGTTTCCAGTCTTCCTCCTCTGCTCTAAGGATATCTGTGTACTCTACTTGTAGGTCTGCGATCATATTAGCTGTTATGTTGTCGAATTTATCATCTAAGCTTCATTGTAGGGTATTGAGATTTCTAAGGATTCTCATTTTGTTTTTCGACACTTTCTTTCTATTCTCAGCGGTCCACTTTAGAATGTCAGGTTTCACCTTCTCAAGTACATCTCTGAAATCTAATTCTGGCTTCCAAGACGCACGCAGCATATTTTGGAAATCCGTGTTCTTTGACCAAGAGCCTTTCATGATGAATCAGGGGTTGGAAACTTTGCAAGCAGTTGATCTAATCAATATAGGATTATGATCGGACCAAACTCTAGGCAAATGCTCAATAATGAAATGAGGAAACTTCGACAGGAACGCCGAGTTGGCAACATCACGATCTAATCTCTCATGTAAGGTCCCGTGCCTGTAGGTGAACTTAGGTCCCATGAAACCCAGGTCACTAAGACCAGCCTCCAAGAGAGTGTTAATAAAGACCGTTGCTTCTTGAAAGTCATACCTCTTGCCACCTCTTTTTTCATTGGGGCTTAAGGTAGTATTAAAATCACCAGCTAATATCCAAGGTTTATCAAACGACTTGCTCATATGAACCAGGTGCTTCCATAAAGCCTTTCGAACAGAGATGTGTGGATTCACATAGATGAAGGTTGCGAAAGTAGAGTCGTTGATAAGGCAAGTGCAGAACTATCGGTGACTATTGATGATCTTAATATCACATTCAGTAGAATTCCAGCAGATTCATATACCACCTGCAAATCCACGAGCTTCAACTCTATGTGAGTTGGAGAAGCCAATTTTCTTTATAGTTTGAGCTGCGACAGAACCACTAATCCTGGGTTCAAGAATGGCTACCACTTTGGGACGTTTAAGTGAGATCATATCTCGGAGGACACGGCAGGTGTCTTTGTTGCCGATTCCTCAAACATTCCAGCAAAGGATATCTAACATTAAAACAACTTTGGTAGAGAAAAACGGCCCGGTGACCTTACTGGGAATCAGCGGGGATGTGGTTCTCCTTCTCTTCACTAACCTCTTCCATAACATCCTCCTGCTCCGGATTGAGCCTAGGGCTTTTCCTTCTATTCTCGTAGGGAGGTTTGATCCTTGCATTCTTCAGTTTGGCTGTAGTACCTGTGACCTTCCTGCCAGGCGGCATGCGACAACCTACAATGACGGTAGATGATGTTTCCGGTTGATCGATGTCCTCAGCCATCTCAGAACTCTCCTCTCCTGGATCTGCTGTAGTATTGTTCATCTTGGTTGTTCCTCCTCCGTCCGGCGGTTCCTTACTGGGTTCATTGACAGAAGAAGTTTCAATGTTTGCAGTCTTATTGCTACTCGGAACTTCAACGACTACATCCTCCTCCACATTAATGACCTCCTCAATAACCTCATCGGCGTCGGGGTTCACCGCTGTGTGTGCTGCTTTCTCCTTCGGCTTCGTCAAGGTTGTTTGTGTAATGTCCTTCAACACCTCCCTTTTATCATCTGCAGTATTTAATTTCTTCTTTTTCCATACTTTGTCTACTCTCCCTTCTCCAGCTTGTTTGGTGGGCGAGAAGTCTTCCGGGCCTGTCCCCGACCGGCTACCGTCTTCCTTCTCCTGCTCTTCCAATCCCTCGAGGTTGGCGAATTTGTTAGAACTTGAGCTAGATGGGCCTGCATTAGATGCTTCCTTCGTTTTGTTATGTTGTGTGGACCGATTTCGATTCACCATCGTCTTCCTTCTATTAGTCTGCCATCCGCCATTCCCGACCTCATCTTTCGATCCATGCGGAGCTCCTTCCCTACTGCCATTAGAGTCATGTGCAGTTCCTCTCGATGTGCAGATCCTCTGGTTGTGTCCGAGCTTGCCGCAATTCTCACATGTTTCAGGGAAAGCTTCATACTCTACTTGATAGATATCATTATTAATCATAATGTTATGAACAAGAGGTTTTGTGGTATCCACATCGATGGCGAGCCTGGCGAACTTGCTTCACGTTCTAGCAGCGGTATGGGCGTCCACTTTCACCAAACTTCCAAGTGCCAGACCTATGTATTCAAAGATGGTCGGCACATAGAGATGAAGCGGGAGATCAAGGATCCTGATCCAAGTAACCAGGAAGTGTGGTAGCTCTGCCGTCGGACGAAAGGAGGGAAACCATTGCCACACAGCAAGACAACAGCCAAAGAGTTTCCATGGCCCCCCGGTTAGCGCCATATCAAAGTCTCGCTTGCATGAAAACTGCACCACGTAGTGACCTAGGTCCACTTCGAACATATTGAATCTTCCAACTGGATTCCATAGGGTTTGGATTCGCTCCCTCATGGTCATGTATCCCACGTCGGTTCCTATCAATCTGGTCACCACCGTATATTGCCAGGGTCTTGCAAGATCTTCTTCCGCATCCGGTTCTATCTCCAGAGAAGGGATGCCGTCCACCTGCAATATCTTGACATCCGATAGGGCAAGTTTCTCCTTGAACAGGGATTGTAGAAAGAATGATCCCTGGCTTTCCGCGTTACTATTTGTTGATCCTCCTTGATTCTTGTTAGTGCTTGTCCCTTCTTCCGCCGCCTCTGTCATGGTAGCTTCTCCTTTTGAGTTTGTCGCCAGATGATCCCCCAACGGTGGAAACTGGTCACCCGATGATATGCTGGGGTCGTTGGTGTCTATGTTGCCTCCCGATCTGTCTTCTGGTGCATATCCACGCATCCCCGAATACTGGAAGTTAAGTCCCACTTCCGATATGGAAACCCTAACGCCGCCGTCCGTGGTTCCTCCCCGGTCATCCGGTTGCCCTTGAACATTGCTGGGTATCCCGCTCGAGAAAGGAAAGAATTCCCGATCCCCAGATCGAAACTTCGGTCCCCTTCCTCCCCCCGATCCCCTTCCTCCACGAGATTGGCTGCCGCCGCCACCCCCTCGTCCCCCTCTGCCCCCGTCCATTCCCCCTTTCTTTTTTCGTGATGCATAAACTCTAATCTGTTAAACTTTTTTGCCTTTGTTACATCTTGTGGGCATCGTTGTTAATATTCATAATATTCATATTGATATTTTCCTTGTGTTTTGTATTTGGAGCTACTTTCTCCATATTTATTTGTATTTGTCTCATACTAGCTAGGATTAGAATAACACCTCAAACAATAATACCATTCATATCTAAAAATTGTGACCAATATTCTACTCCTATTCTTAGATATGGACAGTCTCTCAGAAGTTTACAAGTCACCTAACACTAGTTTGAACCCAACACATAATGAGTCTTTACCTGATGATAATACAACTATGACATCATCATGGAGAGGTGGTCGTAGGAGTAAAATATGGACTCACTATGAGATAAAGGTGGTTGATGGTATCCAGAAGGCAGAATGCATATATTGCAAGAAGTTGTTAGCAACGAAACCCAAGAATGGGACAACTACTCTCCATGATCACAAGAATAGAAGATGTCCGGTATTGAATGGGGAGGGGGTAAGGAGAACTCCTAGGGCAGCCTTACAAGTACCATTTAGCAAATAAGATGGAAGAAGAGTTGTATCTGATATGGTTGTAATGCATGATTACCCATTAAGCATGGTAGATCATACTGGATTTAGGAATCTCCTTCATGTTATTCAACCCCTCTTTCAATGTCCAACTAGAAACACTATAAAAAGTGATATAAAGAAAATCTATGAAAGTGAGAAGAAAAAGGTGATGACTTATTTGCATGGTTGTGATTCTCGAATTAGTGTAACCACTGATATGTGGACTGCAAGTCCTCAAATGAAAGGTTACATGGTAATCATTACACATTATATTGACTCAAATTGGTTCTTAGAAAGTCAAATTTTGAGGTTTGTCTATGTTCCTTGTCCACATACAAGTGAGGGCTTATGTGAGGTTTTGATGACTTGTCTGATTGAGTGGAACATAGACATGAGAGTCTCGGCTATTGTTGTTGACAATTGTTCAACAAATGACGCAATGATTAGATTGGTGAAGGATAAGTTGCACCCAAACTCTACAATATTATTGGGTAGATTTCTCCACATGAGGTGTGTTGCTCATATCCTAAATCTCATTATTAAAGATGGATTAGTTGTCTTTAAGGATGGAGTTGATAAGATACGAGATAGTGTGGCATATTGGACTGCGACTGCAAAAAGGACAGAGAGGTTTGAGGAGACCACTAAACTATTGAAGATGAGTGTTTCTAAAAAATTATGTCTTGATTGTCCAACAAGGTGTAATTCTACTTATATAATGCTTCATACTGCTATGATGTATAAAGATGTATTCAGTGTGTTAGGGCAGCGGGATCAGAATTACAAGGCACTACCAAGTGAATCAGAGTAGAATTTTTGTTATGAAGTCTGTGAAAAGTTGAAGATGTTTTCCAGAGTCATAGAAATATTTTCAGGGACAAAATATCCAACTGCCAACTTGTGCTTTCCCAAACTTTGTCAAATTAGAGCTGCTTTGGGTAATTGGGTCAATAGTTCGAATCCAGTAATAAAAAGATGGCTGATGAAATGTCTGCAAAGTTTTTGAAGTATTGGGATGACTTGTATGTTGCAATGGGAGTGGTGGTTGTATTAGATCTGAGGTATAAAATGAAAGTTGTTGAGTTCTACTTTGATACTATATATGGAGATAAAGCTGAAGATCATAAGAAAATTATTCATGATTCATGTGTGGAACTGATCAATGAATACAGGGCAAGAGGTATTGCACTATTTGATGGTGATGATGAGTCTGATTTGTTTGCTGGTCCTCTTGTTTACTCTCAAGATAATGGTGATGACGACATGCATATTTTTGATGTTTTCCTTAAGAAGCAGAAGATAGAATCAGGTTATCTTAAAATAGAATTAGACAAATACTTGGAGCTTGATAATGCACCACACACTTCAAATTTTGATGTTTTACAATGGTGGAAAATGAACGGTGATTATTATCCTACTCTAAAAGCAATAGCTAAGGATTTGCTAGCAGTTCTAGTATCAACTGTGGCTTTAGAACCAGCCTTCAGCATATCAGGTAGGCTAATCGATCCTCACCGTAGCAGACTCCACCACACCATAGTAGAAGCGTTGATGTTCTCTCAAAGTTGGCTTAAGGATGGCCAAAAAAGAGGTATACATTTTTTGGTTGACCTTTCTATTATCTTTTGTCTTTTATTTAGAAAGTAAATATATGCCTCATTATATAGATGGAACAATCAGATCAGACGCTTTCACTAGCATACTAGAAGATGAAGACAATGAAGGTTTAGGTAAAACACACTACTTATTTGAGATTTTGCATAATCATCTCAGGATTTGATATTAATATCTTAATTATGTTGATTTTTCCATTTATGTTGTCATTTTGTGGTTTATTCTTATGTTTCAGACTCGAAAAGGCATGGTTGAAACCTACTTGGTAACTACTGGAGTTGTTCCATAGTGTCACAAGGTAAAGATTATCCAATTTTCAGTTTAACAAAGCTTGATGTTTATGTCTAATTTCTGTTGTTGTATTCCATTTGTGCCGCTATTTACATGAGTCATTTGTATTCAATTTCTGTTGTTGTATTCCATTTGTGCTTCTATTTACATGAGTCATTTGTATTCAATTTCTATTGTTGTATTCCATTTGTATTCAATTTGATGATATTTGTCTGTTATATGCAGGGTCGTAATTAGGATGTTTATAGCTTTCCTTATCATGCTCAATTAGTCCAGAAGGATCTTGTTCAGGAGGATCTTTGCTCTTTATTTGCAACAAGTTCTGATTGTAGTTGAAAAAGAGTTTGATCAGACCTTTTTATCAAATTGTAGTTTGCACCAAGTCTGTTCAGAATAGCTCTGGACAACGATTGTAATGTGGTTCGCTGTAATTTGGACCAAGTTTGTTCAAGACGTTGTTCTTAAATTGTAATTTGGATCTGGTTTGCGAATGATTTTTGTATATGATTCAATGAATGAGTAATGGCTCTATTGGCAGCCAAAAGCTTATATTACGTGGGATAATTTTTGCCTTTAATATAAATTGAGTCTTGTTGGGTACCAAAGTTTGATTTTCAGTAGGACATCAGTAAGAGGCTCGTTTATTGGTAGAAATACAAAAATTGGTTTATGTTCTTGTTAAAAGAAAAAAAATGTGTCTTATTTATAAATTTCTCACTTCCCAACTACAACTGAAGAATTATGAGTTTGTAGAGATCTTTTTACTAAATTTGTGCTAAAGGTTCATTTGATTACCCAAAAAAAGTAACCAACCTAAATGACATATTTAGAACCATTCAGCTTTAAATCCATTCAGCCGCTAGACTCCCACATTAACCACGGATGTCCATTTTAATATCCAGTCGTGACCCAGTCAAATGGATGTGGGCACTGACCATTTACTGCTAATGATATGGGGGCAACGGATGCATGTCTGGAAATCCAGACCGCTCCCATTTTAATACAGTTGTAGCTCAATTTGAGATACATGAATGGTTGCAGTCATATCCTAATAAAGAGTGCAACTGCAGTTGTAACTCTCTAGCGACGTGACCTGTACGAAGATGGGCTAGATGTGTACAGCTAGACTATAAGTCACTGATAGCAGTTTGACTAATGATGTCACTGCCAATATTCTCGTACTGACTGAGGGGATGAGGTCGTGCATTTCGACTCTTCCACTAGACCTTGTATGGCACCGATTTTGACTTATCAAGTGGTCGATTGAATTTGGGTGGTACGACTCAAATCCTCGGGGCATAATGAAATACGTAACCAGCCGTGTAGTATAATTATATAGGATCAAAATACAAAAATATTGGTTGAAGCCTTTCTTGATCTTTATACAATGTTGTTGATAGGAAATATACATGTTCTTCATATTCCTTTTATATTATTAAGATGTTTCATAATTCAACAGTAATTGCCCTTCCTGTTAATAATCATTACCTGCTTCATCTTAGTTGCATTTATACTTTTGCTTAGTTTATCTTATTTGTGATAATAATAGTGTTGGTGGTGAGTTATATCTCCCGTTGAGATTTGGAATCTCACCCTGTGGGTTTCCCACACCCTTTTTAGGTGGACGAGTATGAAGAGGTAGGGATCGTGGAGTGGAGGTTGAGGAGCAGCAAGAGGAGCAGTAGCAGATAAGGTTGGCAGTACTGTTGGATGTCTTTTATTGATAGAGTCCTAGAGTCATCTTTGTACACTCAGCTCTTTGTAAATGTTTTGTAGATGTTTTGTGAATGTGCTTTCTTTATGTGCCCTTTATATACTAGGCATGGTGGAATCATGTATATATATTTTGGAACAGTTCCTCAGTTACAGGTTGACAACATGCTTCTATATGCTTTGAGGCATGAAAGGACTTATATGTGAAGGTTTTGCTATTTGGATGTTTTATTGAAAAAAGTTTTAATTTTTAGCATTTTCCCAGTAATCTATTCATTAATCTTTCTTCCGCGGTTATGTTTTGAGTAATCTCACTTTGTGTGGCGCAGGGCGTCATAAAATCGACCGATCATTTGAAAATTGGCTTTGTTGGATAGTGGATCGGTCAAGTTACATTTATTGAAACTCAACCAAATACATTGTATGGGAAAGTGCAAAAAAGTATTTCTAACTGTTAGAATGTTGCAAAACTCGAAAAGATATCCGTTGTGACATCCCAAATGGCCAGTATTCGACCTTAAGTGTTCCCAAAGGCTTCTAGGCATACCCAACTATAAATAGGACCCCTTGGGCTTCATCCCATGGTCAGCTAAGCACTATGAAGGTCCCTATTCTATAGTTGAGTGCATCCTACAACCTTCTCTCTCTAAGTTTAATCACTTGCATCATCCATTAGAATGAGTAGGAGATTTGTAAGAGAGCTAGTCCTACATGTATATCTTGTGAGGCTCTCACTTCCACCACCCCCTATCTCTCATTTTAACCATGAAGATGAAGATGAAGGTTCTCTCTCTTAGCTAAGAGAGGTGATGAAGGTCAAGGCTAAAAACTTGGATCAAGAGTGGGTAAGACCTTGGAGAAGGCAGAAGACTCCTTGGTCAAGTGGATAAGACCATGGAGAAGGTCAAGGCTGAAATAAAGGCTCAAATTGAAGATATTATGGGTCAATCCTCTCCATCTTCTCATGTTGAAGAAGAATCCATGTAATCCAAGGGTAGATTCTACAAAGGCAAACCTTCCTCCTCCATCTGGTGCCTCAAGTTTGGAAAGAAAGGTCACGTCAAGATAGATTGTTTACAAGGCGAAAAGACCCATCATCACAAGAGAAGAGAAGATAAGTACAAGAAGAAGGAGAAATGGCACAAAAACTCAAGTGACTCTTCCAATTCAAGCTCAAGTGACTCCTCCAACTTAAGCTCAAGTGAATCCTCCAACTCAAGCTCAAGTGAAGAATCAAGTGGATGATCTAGCTCAAGCTTTAGTGATGATGAAGAATGTCATTTTGCTCTTATGTCATCAACTAGTGAAGACTCAAATGAGGTAAATCTAAACTCTTTAGATAAAGAATCTTTAATCTCTATTATTCATGCTAATCGTGCCTCTCTTAAGTCTTCTAAAAAGAAAAGAAAAAAGCTTGCTAGAATTGTTGATAATTTGTATGTAGAAATAGATGATCTTGAACATGCTAATACTTGTTTGCTTGATGACAAAAATGCTTGTCTTATTCAAGTAGATTTTCTTAAACTTAAAAATACTATGTTGCTTGATAAGATTAAATTTCTAGAAGCACAACCTCTCATGCCTAGTTCTAATGTAGAGCATAGTAACATTTTGGATTCTCTCATACATGATATAAGTATTCTTAAAACTGGAAATAAGAACAAAGACTTGGTTTTGCAAGGTTTTGAATATGAAAATAGAATCTATCATTCTAAGATTTTGATGTTTGAAAATGAGAATGCTTCCTTGCTTGCTAAAATCTATGCTCTTGAATCTTGTTCTAGTTCTACTAGTAGAGAGAATAGTGTTGTTGCTCTTCATATTGATAGAGATTATTATATGATCAAATCTCTTTGCTTAGAATGTGATCTTTTGTATGTTAGAGATAATATCAATCTTTTGTCTTCTACTATTACTTCACTTATGTATGATAATCATAGTTTGAGATCCTCTTTACAAAGATTCTTAGTTGGTAAAAAGAATCTTAATGATATCCTACTCCATACTACTAAGGTAGACATTGTTTGAGATATGATTGTAGCGAAAGGAACAACAAAGAGAAATGACTTCCAATCTTTCATGGATAATCCTCTAGTTCCAAGGCTATAGACACATGCAACTATTGCAATGCAATTGGTCATTATTCTACTTGTTGTCCTTTTAAAAAAGCATCCATGAGCAACATGACTTGGGTTGCTAAGATAATCCCTCCGGACCCAAAATATGATTGGGGACCATTTCATCTTTCTTCTTGTAGGTTAATCACAGATGGATTGGCATGAGCTATGGATTTGCAAATTGGTTCTCGATCCATATAAAAGAAGAAATATGAGATGTGTATGGGGTGACAACAAGTAGTAAAGGAATCGTAAGAGCAGAGGTAAAGATTTTCTTGCTCATATCCAATCCTAACTTGTTTCTGCCAAGTTAGTATGTACTATGCATACAAATTTTGAGTCAAAAGTGGTATCTTGTGTTTCTCTTCACACTCTTTCTCAAAAATTGTTTCTAATACTTTCATAGTGTATTGCTAACTTTCTTACACATGTTTGGATACAGCTTATATTGTTAGCATGCCTCTATATATATTTTTATGAAATATATGTAATTTTTGACATCAGCTTTGTCGGTCAAGTTTGTCCTGTTAGAAACTCTAAAGTAGACAGATAACATTATTTTGAGGTTGAAAAGATCCAACTAAATGCTATGAATTGAGCAATGAACAATGTTTAAGCAGCTTAGGCGTATCCAACTAAGCAATAGAACAACTTATATTATAAGAAGGATCATGAAGAACATGTATAATTCAAGAAATAAGTACAAAAAGTAAGACAAGGGGTCAGCCAATGTGAATCGTGTTCGACCCTAAGAAAATATTCTACACGACTATATTACATATTTTATTATGACTTGAGTCGTACCACCCAAATCCAACTGACCACTACTAAGTCAAAATCATCGCAATACAAGATCAATGGAAGGGTCAGACTCCATGATCTTCTTGGACACTACTCTGTCAGTTTGGGTATGTACTGCAGTGACATATAGTCACAATGTAAAGACAACAACTTATAGTCAAAGCTATAAGTTGGGTAAACCCTCAACATGGGTCTTACAAACATAATAACTCTTATCCTAAAGAACAACTACATGTTTTTGAAATATCATTACAATCTAAATTTATCTGGTATTACAAAAAGCAGTCACTAGAACATGAAAAGCCCAAACTATATAAAAAAAGACAAGCAATGAATGTTAAAATTATAAGATTTTCTCTATCTTTTTTTTACTTGTAAGAAAAACCGTGCAAGAGGCTAAGACTCAACGCTCGATGTAAAACTCATAACAAAATATTGACAAGGAAGATATGATTCATAGTTGCCACCACGTTTTATATGCAAATGATGAAAAATCAAGGACAAGATTTAAGTCAATGGCAAAAAGTGAAAAAGGATCAAATTTTACTCCCATCAAAGGGTGGATGAAAGTGAGGAAAGCATAGTCAACAATGAATTTAAAAATCCTATTACGAGTGTGGAAGGTGTTAGGCACCCCATGTTGTCCACCCAAAACAATATTACTATTCGTAAATCTTGAGTTCATTAGAAGTGGCAGCTTGGTTGATTAGAGGATACTAACCAAAAAGAGAAAAAAAGTATGATTTTTTATTGACGAATCTTTGGGGAATAGTGACGAGCATGGATTTCCCATCACCAATCCCTAATGATTCTATTTTTTAAGTTTAAGAGATCTTGATTGACTCAAGAACTCCCACGGTGGAGATCCAATCGTAAAAATTGTGATTGATCGACAAGGTAGTTTTTTTTGTTGTTGAGAAAATCCAGCAAAATATATAAACAACTAGATTACATGACGTGGAAAGTAGGAGAGATTAAATTAATTAACAATTTCAATTTCATCGATTCGAGCATATAAGTGGTTTAGATTGATAGGTAGGGCAGTTAAAAAAGCAATTAGAACAAATGGGTAAAAGTTAAGCAGTTGTTTGCAGCAATACACATGTTGCTTGATTAAATGGGCGACGGCAGAAGTTGATTTGGGAAAGAAGAGATAAAAAAGGACACATGAGCATCATTTAAAGCGACGAGGCGTGCGGTGCGTCCTGTGCCAACCGACTAAACTTTCACGTGGCGGTCTGACTGTCTGCGTCCGTGTTCGTGTCCGTGTCTAGCTTTCTCAATGAGTACCGGTACCGCCACTCTACTCCCGTGAGTTCGGTATGCTCCTCCACAGTACAGTAACACCGTAATTAAATAGGGTGTGTAATTGCAATGCATAGGTAGCAAAACGATACAAGTGTGGCTCGCACAGGCCAAAGCTAAACCCCGCCTTTCCCTCCACAGTATCAGCTTCGTAAATCCTCCTTCCCACCGCTTGACTTCCAAAACCTCTACACACCATCACCGTCGGTCATGAGTGCGCCGTATCACGCCGCTCTCCTCTCCTTCCTGGATATATAACTGGAACCGTGTCCTTATGCAACCCATTTGCCTAAGAGCGACAAACCCCACCTCTTTCGAGTAGACAGACCACTGTACCTGGAAGCAATTTGAAATCGCCCAAGTGCTCTGCCGCCGACCGACCGACAGGGTTTGGGGAGGAAGGAGAGGTTGGGCTGCTGTTCGAATCGCGCGGCGGGCGAATCGGAATTGGTAGACGTTGGCACACCTACATTCGCGTGAGTTTCATTATTCCTTGTAGGCTGCCAAGCCAATCGGGAATACATCTCTACCATCCAGAAGAAGAAGAAGAACCGTCCGGCAATATACCGTCGCGCGCGGGGGCAGTGAGAGGGGATAACGCACCATCGGCGGGCGGATATGACGCACCAGCTGCTGGAGGAGAGGCGGCCGGCGTCCTACCGCGGCTTTGGCTTTAGTAAGCACAAGAAGACAGCGAAGGGGCTCCATCCCATCTCCGATCCTGCCGTCGCGGTGCCCGTGCGCGCGGCGCTCCTCTTTGTACTTGCTGTCTCCATGGCAGCGGTGGCGTACTGGTCACTTTGGGCGTCGGTGAACGGCAGCAGGGATGCGGCAGCTCCGGTAAGCTAGAGTACCCGATTAGTTGTTTGAAATACCCAGCCCGATCACGCTGCTAGCTTGTTCCGAGTTAATTATTATGCACTCTACTCGATGGATCACATACCCCCGGTCTTTCACT
Organism: Alisma plantago-aquatica; assembly: GCA_963693085.1. Lineage (NCBI taxonomy): Eukaryota > Viridiplantae > Streptophyta > Magnoliopsida > Alismatales > Alismataceae > Alisma > Alisma plantago-aquatica. The sequence goes on from OY856411.1 coordinate 880,547,487, forward strand.
CGCGATTCGCCGCCGCCGTCGTTCGCCTCCCCGGCGCCGAAGCTCGGTGATCGTTGCGGGTTCGCAATTTTGGACAGCTGGATGTACGAATTCTTGGATCTGTGCACCGGCAACGTGTCAGTCCTGGTATCGACTAGACCAGTACCGGAAATAGAATAGCATCAGGCACGGCCGCACGGAGCCGGAAAGTCCAACAGTCACCGTTTCGATGCACCTCGTGGTACCGGAGGCATCGTGTCCGTAGGCTGTCGGCTCCTTGCGCACCCGTCATAAATGATTAAGCATTATAATTAATAAGCAAGTAGTAATACATAATGATACCTGTAAACGCGATCTAACCCTGGGCGTGTTTGTTCGAGGAGTTGACAATATGATTGATTGTACTTGAATAAAAATAGATTGTCAACATTAAATAAATGCTGTTTCGTTTTCTTTCTTCACGTTCTCTCTGACACTTGTCCTAATATATCTAGTTTTTCTACTTTCTTAACAACAATGCAGCCCGTAATCAAGCTGGTCCCGCCCGTGAATCTCAAGGTAACCGACAACACCACCTCTTCAACCAGAACCTCCCTCCAGTCACCCATTCCCGGAAAAACCAGTTTGTTACCACCCATCACGTGCCCTGCTTTCCAACGTGCTGCTAACAAACTCAAATGCCAACCTACTCCCCAACAGCTACATTCCACCACCAGCACCGATGTCCCTCCCGCTCCCACTTGTCCGGACTACTTCCGCTACATCCACGACGACCTCCAGCCCTGGAGGGACACCGGCATTACCCGCGAAACCCTGGAGCGCGCCAAGCGCACGGCAAACTTCCGCCTCATCATCATCGGAGGCAGGGCGTACGTTGAGCGGTACAGGAGGTCGTTCCAGTCCAGGGACGTGTTCACCATATGGGGCATCCTCCAGCTTCTCCGCAGGTACCCAGGTCGTGTCCCGGATCTCGAACTCATGTTCGACTGCGTCGACTGGCCCGTCGTCATGGCAAAGAACTACCGAGTAAGGAGAGGAAGGCCGCCGCCTCCCGTCCCTCCACCTCTGTTCCGGTACTGCGGGGATGACGCCACTATGGACGTAGTGTTCCCGGATTGGTCCTTCTGGGGTTGGTACATACTTTCACAAATCTCAGCATCCACTCGTCGCTGCCTTAAGCGGCTATATATGTCGTGACTTGCTTTGTTGTGTAGCCAAGCGTGCGTTCGTGATCCTCGATTTTTAAACACGTACGTGTAGGCCCGAGATCAACATAAAGCCATGGGGGAAGCTGCTGGAGGAGCTCAAGGAAGGGAATAACAGGTCCAGATGGATCGACAGAGAACCGTACGCGTATTGGAAAGGAAACCCCAGGGTAGCGCAGACGAGGATGGATCTTCTCAAATGCAACGTGTCCGACCAGCACGACTGGAACGCACGCGTGTTCGCTCAGGTATATATATATATGCTGGATGAGAGTTTGACGAAGATGCCTTTCTTGAGCATGACGCAAAGCTCGCTTAGATATCAAATTAAAGTTTAACCAGAGTTCAATACCTAATCGTAACTAGTAACTATATATTTCAGGATTGGGCAGGCGAGACCCAGCGTGGGTTCAAGGAATCCGACTTGGCTAGCCAGTGTAACTACAGGTTATATATAATATGTCTACTTACTCAATAATCACGTTAATCTTAATTTGATCAGGCAAAGCCTTAATAATTAATGCTGTAGGTATAAGATCTACATCGAGGGCTCGGCTTGGTCGGTGAGCGACAAGTACATTCTAGCCTGTGACTCCCTCGCCTTAGTCGTCACACCCAAGTACTATGATTTCTTCTCCAGGGCCCTCGTTCCAGTACACCATTACTGGCCCATTAACACCACCGACAAATGCAGCTCCATCAAGTTCGCCGTCGACTGGGGAAACTCACACAAACGCAGGGTAAGCCCAAATTATTGAACCCATCGTACGTACCACTGTTGCTTCATATTCTAGATCTCGGATACATAACTCTGTAACCCTCCTGCTCATCCCACAATTTATAATGTGCACTCACTCAGGCCCAGGAAATCGGGAAGGAGGCGACCCGGTTCATCCACGACGACCTCACCATGGACTACGTGTACGACTACATGCTCCACCTGCTCACGGAGTACGCCAAGCTCCAGCGTTTCAAACCCACGTTGTCCCCTGGAGCCGTCGAGGCATGCACCGAGAACATGGCATGCCGGTCTCGAGGCCTGGAAAGGGAGTTCATGGCGGAATCCATGGTGAACGCATCCAGAGATTCCGGTCCATGCACCCTACCTCCACCGTTCAGCCCACAGGAGAGGAAGGCGATGGACAGGGGGAAAGGGAATGCATTGCAACAGGTGGAACTCTGGCGACGGAACGGGTCACGTTGATATGCACCAAAACCGCTCGCTGGACCGTAGCCAATGCCGGCTCAGAATTGGGAAAATTCGAATTACTCACCAGCTCACCACGGAGATGTCTTCCTATTGATTGTTGACAATTTAATAACTCGCAACATTGCGGATACAATGACGACCACTACTTTTAGCAAGCAATACATGCTAGTGAGCATTGATAGCCAATAACAAACTACCCATACCCATGCTCGCTTCGATCCAACTTGACTGTTTACATATTTGAAGACAAAACAATGGTCAAGCTCCTTCACACACGCTAAAACATGACCATATCCCAATATACATGCAACGAAAATATCTATCATTAACCCGGCCATGGCTTTTGGCACGGTTTGTCTTTTAACCAGCTTCGAATCGCTTGTTGCACACTATATTTACAATCCTTAGGTCACCTTGGTTTTGGCACCTCTATGAGAAATGTGGAAGACTTATTGTCTCTTCTAACTCAAAAAAATATATCATGTCATTAACATCAATAAAACAAAACAAGAGGAATCCTAACATATAAGACCCCTGATCCCTGTCTGTTTTGGTTTGATGTTGTGTTTAGAACCTTTCTCTAATCCTCTGAGATGATCTTAGAGCATGTGGAGGGCTTAAGCCCCCAGTTTGAGCTTCTTTGGATGTTGTTTGAACTTTATGTGCTAGTTGTGGTGTAAATTGTAAATTACCAATTTGAGGAAGGGGTATTCTTATAATTTGCCCCCTCTAGAGTGTTCCTTCCTTCTCTTGGCTTTATGAGGGAGGTTGTGGTGCTTTGGGGCGCATTGGTGGACCCTTAGTTGAGTATTATCACCCTTATTGGTGATTAGAGTTTTCTAAGGTTTGGTGTGCTTTGATCATGTGACCCTTGTTGGTTTGTTTCGACCTAGGTCGCGACCTAGGGCCTGGTTGGAGGGTGTCGCGATCGAGACACCTCCCCTAGGTATGGTTCTCACAATCAAGATGGTCTTGGGTGTCTTGGGTCGAGATGGGTGTAGAGTGTCTCGACCTAGGGTTTGTGGTGACGTTGTGTCGCGACCTAGTGATCCTTGGTGGTGTGTCACGACCATGGGTGGTTCCCTAGCGGTCGTGACATGAGGGTTGGGTGGCCTAAGTGGTCGAGATCCAACCTAGAGTGTGTCACCATCTCTTATATGTGGGCTTTATGTGGTCACATGTAAGTTTCTTGAGTGGACTAGTGTTCCTTTAGGACCTTCTTTCGCCGATATCTCAACCTAGATGTTTTTTGGATATGGGATCGATATGAGGTTTTGGCATGTGTACCATGGTTATGACAGATGTACATGTATATATATGTGGAAATCAATATCTTATGTAACATGTTGATGACAAGAATGCTGGTCTATACTGATGTAAGCACCATGTGACATGCTATGTGCTACTTGTGCGATGCTTTGTGGACTCATATGTAATAAGTTTTTAGCCTATGGTGCTTTAATGAAATCATTTTTAATTACCTATGTTTTTTGAGAATCCACTTGCTTAGTGATTGTTCCACTTTTGGTTTTGAATAATCATGCGTTTGTGGCGCGTCGGGGCATCACAGTTTGGTTAGTATCAACGCTTTTGGTTCACTGAGTCTACATGGACCTAGGACTAGAGTTGTGTCTGTTCTAGTGTCTTCCAGTCTGTCTTATAGCGACTTCCGCTTATGCAAAAGAAGAAGAAGAGAAGAAAAGATGGCTGGAGAACACGAAGAACATACTATAGAGAGTAGTGTGGTTGCACCAGATGGTGGTGTGAGGGCTCAGGCAAGAGAAGATTGTGTGCCTGATGAGCCCTAGTTTGACCCGACTATGATAGAGAACTCTGCCTTCCAGTCTCTGTTTGGGCAGTTTATGGCGACGATGACGCACGTAGTGGATAGGATGCCTACCCCTCAACCCAGGGTAGGTATCTTCAGTGCGAAATCTCCCCCTTGAGAGGCTGAGACATGTTGGTGTTGTGGAGTATGCTGGTACGACTGATCCAACAGATGTTGATCTTTGGCTGATGGAGTTGAAAAAGGGTTTCAAGATCCTTAATATCCCTAAGGCCGATAAGGTGAAGCACACAGTGTATCTCTTAAAGGGGAGTTCTGGCCATTGGTGGGCCATTGAAGAAGAGAAACGACCAGATGTTGATGTCATTTGGGGGAAGTTCAGGCGAGAGTTTGTCAGTAGGTTCTTTCCAAAAACTTATTTGGATGAGAAGATCAGTCAGTTTGAGCAGATCTGACAGGGATCCATGTTGATCACTGAGTATGAAGTACAATTTATGGAGCTATTGAGGTTCTATCCTCACATGGCATCAATGAATGAGAAAAGAATCAACCATTTTGAGAAGGATCTGAACAATGAAATGACAATGGCAGTGGCAATGCTTTAGAATCATGAGAAGTTTGCAACATTTGTGGAGTCTATCAGAAGGATCAAATAGTCTGTGGTTGAAAGAAGGAGAGGAGTGCCAAGAAGAGGCTAACACAATTTCAAGGGCAGTCGTTAGTATGCTTTAAGAAGCCTAGGTTTTCTACACCGCTAGCATAGCAGAGGTCTAGTGCACCAACCCAATGTTACCCAATAAGGGCAGTGGACACAACTTTCCACCAACAGAAACTTATAGTGTAGCATCAACATCACTGACAGGGCCGTCTAGGCCATGGTATGAGAGCAGGATGTGCTACAAGTGCGGATAGGTTGGACATATGAAGTTGTTCTGCCCTATGAAGGATGAAGAAGTTACCCAGCAACTGAGGCAGAGCCAGCTTGGCTTGCAGAGACAATACTTCAGTGGCAGTAGAAGGGGACATGGACAAGTGTCTCAAGATGGTTCTTTAGGACAGGCCAGCAGAGGAAGAGGGCAACAACATGAAACAACTAGATTATATGCTATGAGTCAACCTGAATGAGTGGTCAACCCGCGAGTGGTGACGGGTCAGATGGAACTATTTCATTCTAATTTGTCTTCTTTTTACTTTATATCTGTTTTGGTTGACCTAGGTATGACAAACTCTTTTGTCACTCAAGAAGTGGTTGATGTTTGTTCTTTTCCTGTTAGCTGTAGACAGGATAATCCTCATTTAGAAACCCCATTATTTGGTCCCGAGGAGTTGGGGGAGGTGTGTCCTTCCCGTGTCCTTTCTTTCTCAGGACATAGCATTTAAGTGGATCTCTTACCATTTGATGGTGATGATGAGTCTGATTTGTTTGCTGGTCCTCTTGTTTACTCTCAAGATAATGGTGATGACGACATGCATATTTTTGATGTTTTCCTTAAGAAGCAGAAGATAGAATCAGGTTATCTTAAAATAGAATTAGACAAATACTTGGAGCTTGATAATGCACCACACACTTCAAATTTTGATGTTTTACAATGGTGGAAAATGAACGGTGATTATTATCCTACTCTAAAAGCAATAGCTAAGGATTTGCTAGCAGTTCTAGTATCAACTGTGGCTTTAGAACCAGCCTTCAGCATATCAGGTAGGATAATCGATCCTCACCGTAGCAGACTCCACCACACCATAGTAGAAGCGTTGATGTTCTCTCAAAGTTGGCTTAAGGATGGCCAAAAAAGAGGTATACATTTTTTGGTTGACCTTTCTATTATCTTTTGTCTTTTATTTAGAAAGTAAATATATGCCTCATTATATAGATAGAACAATCAGATCAGACGCTTTCACTAGCATACTAGAAGATGAAGACAATGAAGGTTTAGGTAAAACACACTACTTATTTGAGATTTTGCATAATCATCTCAGGATTTGATATTAATATCTTAATTATGTTGAGATTTTGCACACTACTTATTTGAGATTTTGCACATTACAATCGTTGTCCAGAGCTATTCTGAACAGACTTGGTGCAAACTACAATTTGATAAAAAGGTCTCGTACTGACTGAGGGGATGAGGTCGTGCATTTCGACTCTTCCACTAGACCTTGTATGGCACCGATTTCGACTTATCAAGTGGTCGATTGAATTTGGGTGGTACGACTCAATTCCTCAGGGCATAATGAAATACGTAACCAGCCGTGTAGTATAATTATATAGGATCAAAATACAAAAATATTGGTTGAAGCCTTGCTTGATCTTTATACAATGTTGTTGATAGGAAATATACATGTTCTTCATATTCCTTTTATATTATTAAGATGTTTCATAATTCAACAATAATTGCCCTTCCTGTTAATAATCATTACCTGCTTCATCTTAGTTGTATTTATACTTTTGCTTAGTTTATCTTATTTGTGATAATAATAGTGTTGGTGGTGAGTTATATCTCCCGTTGAGATTTGGAATCTCACCCTGTGGGTTTCCCACACCCTTTTTAGGTGGACGAGTATGAAGAGGTAGGGATCGTGGAGTGGAGGTTGAGGAGCAGCAAGAGGAGCAGTAGCAGATAAGGTTGGCAGTACTGTTGGATGTCTTTTATTGATAGAGTCCTAGAGTCATCTTTGTACACTCAGCTCTTTGTAAATGTTTTGTAGATGTTTTGTGAATGTGCTTTCTTTATGTGCCCTTTATATACTAGGCATGGTGGAATCATGTATATATATTTTGGAACAGTTCCTCGGTTACAGGTTGACAACATGCTTCTATATGCTTTGAGGCATGAAAGGACTTATATGTGAAGGTTTTGCTATTTGGATGTTTTATTGAAAAAAGTTTTAATTTTTAGCATTTTCCCAGTAATCTATTCATTAATCTTTCTTCCGCGGTTATGTTTTGAGTAATCTCACTTTGTGTGGCGCAGGGCGTCATAAAATCGATCGATCATTTGAAAATTGGCTTTGTTGGATAGTGGATCGGTCAAGTTACATTTATTGAAACTCAACCAAATACATTGTATGGGAAAGTGCAAAAAAGTATTTCTAACTGTTAGAATGTTGCAAAACTCGAAAAGATATCCATTGTGACATCCCAAATGGCCAGTATTCGACCTTAAGTGTTCCCAAAGGCTTCTAGGCATACCCAACTATAAATAGGACCCCTTGGGCTTCATCCCATGGTCAGCCAAGCACTATGAAGGTTCCTATTCTATAGTTGAGTGCATCCTACAACCTTCTCTCTCTAAGTTTAATCACTTGCATCATCCATTAGAATGAGTAGGAGATTTGTAAGAGAGCTAGTCCTACATGTATATCTTGTGAGGCTCTCACTTCCACCACCCCCTATCTCTCATTTTAACCATGAAGATGAAGATGAAGGTTCTCTCTCTTAGCTAAGAGAGGTGATGAAGGTCAAGGCTAAAAACTTGGATCAAGAGTGGGTAAGACCTTGGAGAAGGCAGAAGACTCCTTGGTCAAGTGGATAAGACCATGGAGAAGGTCAAGGCTGAAATAAAGGCTCAAATTGAAGATATTATGGGTCAATCCTCTCCATCTTCTCATGTTGAAGAAGAATCCATGTAATCCAAGGGTAGATTCTACAAAGGCAAACCTTCCTCCTCCATCTGGTGCCTCAAGTTTGGAAAGAAAGGTCACGTCAAGATAGATTGTTTACAAGGCGAAAAGACCCATCATCACAAGAGAAGAGAAGATAAGTACAAGAAGAAGGAGAAATGGCACAAAAACTCAAGTGACTCTTCCAATTCAAGCTCAAGTGACTCCTCCAACTTAAGCTCAAGTGAATCCTCCAACTCAAGCTCAAGTGAAGAATCAAGTGGATGATCTTGCTCAAGCTTTAGTGATGATGAAGAATGTCATTTTGCTCTTATGTCATCAACTAGTGAAGACTCAAATGAGGTAAATCTAAACTCTTTAGATAAAGAATCTTTATGAGGGAGGTTGTGGTGCTTTGGGGCGCATTGGTGGACCCTTAGTTGAGTATTATCACCCTTATTGGTGATTAGAGTTTTCTAAGGTTTGGTGTGCTTTGATCATGTGACCCTTGTTGGTTTGTTTCGACCTAGGTCGCGACCTAGGGCCTGGTTGGAGGGTGTCGCGATCGAGACACCTCCCCTAGGTATGGTTGTCACAATCGAGATGGTCTTGGGTGTCTTGGGTCGAGATGGGTGTAGAGTGTCTCGACCTAGGGTTTGTGGTGACGTTGTGTCGCGACCTAGTGATCCTTGGTGGTGTGTCGCGACCATGGGTGGTTCCCTTGGCGTGTTGCGGTCGTGACATGAGGGTTGGGTTGCCTAGGTGGTCGAGATCCAACCTAGAGTGTGTCACCATCTCTTATATGTGGGCTTTATGTGGTCACATGTAAGTTTCTTGAGTGGACTAGTGTTCCTTTAGGACCTTCTTTCGTTGACATCTCAACCTAGATGTTTTGTGGATATGGGATCGATATGAGGTTTTGGCATGTGTGCCATGGTTATGACAAATGTACATGTATATATATGTGGAAATCAGTATCTTATGCAACAAGTTGATGACAAGAATGCTGATCTATAGTGATGTAAGCACCATGTGACATGCTATGTGCTACTTGTGCCATGCTTTGTGGACTCGTATGTAATAAGTTTTTAGCCTATGGTGCTTTAATGAAATCATTTTTAATTACCTATGTTTTTTGATAATCCACTTGCTTAGTGATTGTTCCACTTTTGGTTTTGAATAATCATGCGTTTGTGGCGCGTCGGGGCATCACAGTTTGGTTAGTATCAACGCTTTTGGTTCACTGAGTCTACATGGACCTAGGACTAGAGTTGTGTCTGTTCTAGTGTCTTCTAGTCTGTCTTATAGCGACTTCCGCTTATGCAGAAGAAGAAGAAGAGAAGAAAAGATGGCTGGAGAACACGAAGAACATACTGTAGAGAGTAGTGTGGTTGCACCAGATGGTGGTGTGAGGGCTCAGGCAAGAGAAGATTGTGTGCCTGATGAGCCCTAGTTTGACCCGACTATGATAGAGAACTCTGCCTTCTAGTCTCTGTTTGGGCAGTTTATGGCGACGATGACGCACGTAGTGGATAGGATGCCTACCCCTCAACCCAGGGTAGGTATCTTCAGTGCGAAATCTCCCCCTTGAGAGGCTGAGACATGTTGGTGTTGTGGAGTATGCTGGTACGACTGATCCAACAGATGTTGATCTTTGGCTGATGGAGTTGAAAAAGGGTTTCAAGATCCTTAATATCCCTAAGGCCGATAAGGTGAAGCACACAGTGTATCTCTTAAAGGGGAGTTCTGGCCATTGGTGGGCCATTGAAGAAGAGAAACGACCAGATGTTGATGTCATTTGGGGGAAGTTCAGGCGAGAGTTTGTCAGTAGGTTCTTTCCAAAAACTTATTTGGATGAGAAGATCAGTCAGTTTGAGCAGATCTGGCAGGGATCCATGTCGATCACTGAGTATGAAGTACAATTTATGGAGCTATTGAGGTTCTATCCTCACATGGCATCAATGAATGAGAAAAGGATCAACCATTTTGAGAAGGATCTGAACAATGAAATGACAATGGCAGTGGCAATGCTTCAGAATCATGAGAAGTTTGCAACATTTGTGGAGTCTATCAGAAGGATCAAATAGTCTGTGGTTGAAAGAGGGAGAGGAGTGCCAAGAAGAGGCTAACACAATTTCAAGGGCAGTCGTTAGTATGCTTTAAGAAGCCTAGGTTTTCTACACCGCTAGCATAGCAGAGGTCTAGTGCACCAACCCAATGTTACCCAATAAGGGAAGTGGACGCAACTTTCCACCAACAGAAACTTATAGTGTAGTATCAACATCACTGACAGGGCCGTCTAGGCCATGGTATGAGAGCAGGATGTGTTACAAGTGTGGATAGGTTGGGCATATGAAGTTGTTCTGCCCTATGAAGGATGAAGAAGTTACCCAGCAACTGAGGCAGAGCCAGCTTGGCTTGCAGAGACAATACTTCAGTGGCAGTAGAAGGGGACATGGACAAGTGTCTCAAGATGGTTCTTTAGGACAGGCCAGCAAAGGAAGAGGGCAACAACATGAAACAACTAGAGTATATGCTATGAGTCAACCTGAATGAGTGGTCAACCCGCGAGTGGTGACGGGTCAGATGAAATGATTTCATTCTATTTTGTCTTCTTTTTACTTTATATCTGTTTTGGTTGACCTAGGTATGACAAACTCTTTTGTCACTCAAGAAGTGGTTGATGTTTGTTCTTTTCCTGTTAGCTGTAGACGGGATAATCCTCATTTAGAAACCCCATTATTTGGTCCCGAGGAGTTGGGGGAGGTGTGTCCTTCCCGTGTCCTTTCTTTCTCAGGACATAACATTTAAGTGGATCTCTTACCACTTGACATGCATGGATTTGATGTGATCCTGATAATGGATACTTTGGAGAAGTATTAAGTGGCACTACTACAGAAATGGCTTATAACGTCACATTTACAGGCGTCGGTTGCATACAAGAAACCGATGCCTAAATCCTATATCGTTGGTTAAATACACAAACTGACATCTATATGTGAAGAGCGGCCAGACACGAGTATCACTTTTAATTTAGCGTTAGTTCCTTAATAAGCAACTGATGCCTAAAATCGACCGCCAAATCCAAATTTTCCAGTGGAAAAAAATTACCACAAAAATTTAACATACGACGTCGGTTATTAACTAATAAACCGACGACTAAAGGTTTTTCGCGAGACAGAAATTGGGCACATTTTGATCGTCAATTTTCGTACAATAACCGACGCCGATGTGTTTTCTCGCGCTGTCCCTGGGAAAATTTTCACCCCCTTGGGCGTCGGTGTTCTACAGAAATGAACGACTATGGTCATTACTCGAGAATTTTTTTTGTTAGTTTTTTTAGTTGAAACCGATGACTATCATTAAACATAGGTGTCAGTTTTTGGTGGGAACCGACGCCTAATGTATTAAGCATTAGTTTTTTAATAACTGACGCCTCTTGTTAACTTAATAGCACCTGCGCGAGCCAGACTCTTCCCCTTTATATGTTTCATTATCGATTCCGCCGCTCCCTGCTTAGGTCTCGCGATTCCGCCGGTCCCTGCTCCCCTGCTCCCTGCGTGCCACCACCGCTCCCTACTTCCTGCTTGCTGCTCCGGTCGCCGTTGTTCGCTGCTTGCTTCTCCAGGTCGCTGCCTGCTTGCTGCTCCGACCATCGTCGTTCGCTTCTTGCTGCTTTTGGTCTCTTCAGCAAGGGAAATGCCTACAACATTTAAGCTCTTCACAGGTACAATCACCTACCTCCAACCCAACTTTGTTGTCTTCTTTTTGTTCCTTTATTATACTATCCACCCAATCACCTACCGTTGTCATGAAACCCCATTCTTTCCCCCATTTCTCACTTACTCTTCCCCAACTATCATGAAACCCTTGACTGTGTGCACTCTCTCCTTCCTTGATCCCCACACTATCATTGTCGCCCATGCTTGCCGGTTGCCACCCCTACCGCAAGACTCCACCACTTCCTCTATGTCAGTTGTTGCAAGCTAATTCCGTCGACACTGCTAACTCCTCCATCACCACCACTACTACCATCCCTATTGCTTCTACTAGTATCTCTTGAAAAAGAGCTCTCTCCTTATACACTCTCTTCTTCCCATGTTGCATCGATTGTACTCCTCTCTCTTTGTGATTTTTTCCCTTCTCGCGTGTCCTAATTGTCAAATGATGCTTGATGCTTGCAACATTTTTATATTTTGGTTGATGATAATCAATTCATAATGATAGATTAATGTGATTGATGATAAATTGATAATCTAATATTTCAGTTTTAAGTATTTGAAATTATATGTTGGAGTTATACTTCCTAATTGGAAATGTGGAGAAATCCATATAGGGTTTGTATGATAAATTATCTTTAATGTGTATTTGACTATTTATGTAACCTATTTCATAGGTATGTAACCTAAATTGAATATGTATTTGATTAGTATATATGTATGTATCATGTTGGCCTAGAAACCCATCCAAGATTTACTCATTAGGAGTAAATCTTAGATAGTCCCCAGTCTGGGACTGTTCTTGAACACCTAATCTCACTTAGAATGTAAGTGTATAATGTGTATTGGGTTTTCAAGAAAATTTCGATAGCATTTCCCCGTTTGTTCTCTAAGTACATATGTCTTTGGAGAACAATGGGGAAATGCTGCCGAAATTTTCTTGAAAACCCAATACACATTATACACTTACTAGTGAGATTAAGTGTTCAAGAATGGTATAGGTGGTACACATTTATTATACATAAGAATGATAGCACATGTATTTGTTGGCCTAGAAACCCGTCCAAGATTTAGTCATTAGGAGTAAATCTTGGATATTCCCCAGTTTGGGACTGTTCTTGAAAACCTAATCTCACTTAGGATGTTTTAACCATTAATTATATATACGGCCTTAAACCCTAAAGTTTTAATTATAAACTCTAATATGTTAACCCTAGACCCTAATATTGTTCTAATATATACTTGTTTTCTCTTTGATCATAGAATGTATAGATCATGGATGTCCATTCCAAATTGCTACACCCCAGAGTTTATTTCTGGTCTTGATCAGTTTATTAAATTTGCCGAGGAACATAGGAAACAACCTGGAGATAGGTTCTACTGTCCATGTAGGCACTACGACAACAACTTGAAAGTCAGCATTGGTGACGAAATCAAAAGTCATGCCATGTGCAACGGGATTGTACAAGGCTATACAGAATGTCACTGGCATGGAGAGATAACAAACCTAAAATCAATGGATATCGATAGCAGTGCTTGTGTGGAAGAAGAAATTGCCTCCGATGACGTAGATGTGAACAGACCAGTTCTAGTAGACATCGTTGATGTGATGCTGCATAGTTGTGGGGTAGAGCACATCAATCCACCTCCCATATTTAGAAACATTGTACATGATGATGAGATACCGTTATACACAGGTTGTAAGTTGACAAAGCTTAGCGCTATGTTGAGATTGTATAAGCTGAAAGCTAACAATAGATGGAGCGATAAAAGCTTCACGTCATTGTTGTCTTTGTTGAAAGAAATTCTTTCTGAAGGAAATGAGATGTCAATCTCAACATAACAGTTAAAGAAATTGTTGTGCCCAATGGGAATGGAGGCCAAGAAGATACACGCATGCCCAAATGATTATGTATTATTTCAAAAGGACTATGTGGATTTGAAAGATTGTCCCAAATGTGGTGCGTCAAGGTATAAATTGATGACTTCGGGGGAGTCCAAAACTGGTTCTCCTGCCAAGGTGATGTGGTATCTACCTATAATGCCACAATTTCAACGCTTGTTTGCCAACCCGATAGATGCAAAGAATTTGAGGTGGCATGCAGATGTTAAGAAAAATAATGATGGGATCCTACGACATGCGTCTGATTCCCCACAATGGAAGAATATTGATTTATTGTACCCTGAATTCGGTGAAGAAGTCAGGAATCTAAGACTTGGGCTTTGTACAGATGGGATGATACTGTATGGGACATTGAGCAGCCAACATAGCACTTGGCCAATTATACTTGTTATATACAATCTTCCTCCCTGGTTGTGTATGAAAAATAAGTACGTTATGTTTTCGCTGTTAATATCGGGCCCTAAACAACCTGAAAATGATATCGACATTTATCTTGAACCTATGATTGATGACTTGAAGAAACTCTGGGGTGAAGGTGTGATGACCTATGATGTTTCACAAAGAGAGACATTTCGTTTGCACGCTATGTTGTGTTGCACTGTAAATGACTTTCCAGCATATGGGAATTTGTCTGGATATAGTGTCAAAGGATCTAAAGTGTGTCCTATATGTGAAGAGAACATTGATTCAATACGACTAAAACACGGTGGAAATATTGTATATCTTGGTCATCAAAGGTTTCTTCCAAAATTCCATCCATATCGTAGGTTGCGCAAAGCATTCAATGGACGAAATGAGGAACAGAGTGCACCTAAACCTATACCAGGGGAGGATGTTTATGAAAGAGTAAAAGACATTGCCAATGAATTTGGTAAGAGATCATAATGTACGATGGCCACACGGAGTGACAAATCTTTATTCAAGAATAAGTCAATATTTTGGGATCTTCCTTATTGGAGTTCTTTGGCAGTCAGGCATTGTATCAATGTCATGCACGTTGAGAAAAATGTCTGTGATAACATCATCAGTACTCTGTTGAATATAGCAGGTAAGACTAAAGATGGGATAAAATCCAGAATGGACCTACGTGAAATGGTAATAAGGACATAATTAACAGAAGTAGTTAGTAGTGATCGGAGAACATACCTCCCTCTTATTACACGTTGTCTAGAATGGAGAAGAAAGCTTTTTGTGAATGCTTGATAAATGTTAAGGTGTCATAGGGTTACTCATCCAACATCCGTAGATTGGTATCAATGAAAGATCTGAAGTTGATAGGTCTTAAATCTCATGATTGTCACACTCTAATGCAACAAATATTTCCCATGGCAATTCGATCTATATTGCCGAAGCATGTGAGGTTTTCAATCACCAGACTTTGTTTCTTTTTCAACAATATGTGCAACAAAGTTATTGACCCTGATACTCTCGGTAAATTGCAAAGAGAAGTGGTTGTTACCCTATGTCAGCTTGAGATGTATTTTCCTCCTTCGTTCTTTGATATCATGGTACATCTTGTTGTCCACTTGACTAGGGAAGTGAAAATGTTAGGACCCGTTTTCTTACATTGGATGTATCCCTTTGAACGATACATGAGTATTTTTAAAGGTGATGTTCGAAACCGTTATCGGCCTGAAGGGAGTATTATTGAGGGTTATGTGGTGAGAGAGGTTATGGATTTTTGTAATGACTTTCTGAGTGCTAATGACGCTCATGTTAATGACAAGAATATTGAGGAGTATTTTGGCAAAGGAATTTTGGGATCACGGATGAAAGTAATTAGCCGTGAGCAGTTGGAACAAGGCCACCTGTATATTTTACACAACATCGACGAAGTGAATGTTTATATTGAGGAACATACCAATTTCATCAAGAGACAATATCCTCAAGCCAATTTAATGTGGCTTGCTAGAGAGCATATCAAGACATTTATTAAGTGGTTTGAAGATAAAGTCTTAAATGAACTATCTCAAACAACAGATAATCTTACTGAACTATCAAATGCCTCACCTTTAAACCAAAATTGAATGTTATGTCTTATGAAGGGTTTGACATAAATAGATTCTTGTATTACACAAAGGGTCAAGATGATAAGAGTGTCGTCCAAAACAGTGGGGTCACCCTTCAAGCGTCTTCATTATTTTTTACAAGTGCAAAGGATAAGAGTCTACGTGAAGCTAAAATGTCATATTACAGTATCATTGAAGACATATGGGAGTTTGACAACGTAGATTTTAGAATTTCACTCGATAAATGTAATTGGGTTGATAACACAAAAGGAGTTATAGTGGATGAATTGGGTTTCACATTAGTGAACTTTGAAAAGATTGGCGAGCAAGGTGAACCATTAATATTGGCATCACAGGAGAAACAAGTATTTTATAGCGATGATCCTGCAAATGATAAATGGTCAGTTGTTCTTCATGGTAAAAGACAGTTCATTGAAGATCCTATAGATGAAGAACAGTACTATGATAAGTATGATGACTCTAGTCCATTCTCAGTTGGGTTGCCAACACCACCAAATATTAAAGCTAATGATGACTTGTATATGCGTGGAGATCACAATGAAGGATTGTTAATTGATAAAAGATCGCAATATTAGAGACATGCATGTTTATATTTTTATATGTTTTATTTTTTTAAATGTGAACTTTACAATGTGAATTACTTTACAATGTGAATGTGAACTTTACAATGTGAATTACTTTACAATGTGAACTTTACAATCTGAATGTGAACTTTCAGATGGCTGAGCATTCATATGATGACCGTGCTGATGATTACCGTGAGGGTGAGGACGTCAATGCGCCGCCTCATAATGTAAGTTTTAAAAATATATCCCACCTCACATTTATAGTTATATCCTGTAAGTGTGTTTTTTGGGTCAAATTTTAGGTTGGTGATGTACACCCTGAAGAAATTGGGGCACTTGATGAGCAGCAAAAAAAATTGAGAAAATGAGGGGCATCACAATGATGAACAAGTTACTACAGCAAAGGGGCAATGGACCCAAACTGGCTGTGGATTTCGATCATGCAGGAAATCCAGTTGGAGTGAACCGCAAGTCATTTATTTCATATGTTGGGGTTCTTACTCGCAACCATTGTAGTCCTATTTTGAATCCTGGCATAGAGTTCCTAAGGGGAAGAAAGACTTAATCTGGAAGGAACTATGCGTGAGTTATCATTATTTGCAATTCTATTTTTGTAGATTACTATTTTTTAGGCTACTAGTTAATAGCAATTCTATTTTATAGAATATATTTGATCTGGCTGAAAAGCTGGATCATAAATATGTGATGCAACGCTGTGGGCGGGTCCTAAGGAACTATAGGAAAAATCTCACCCGAGATTACATATGCGATGCTGAGAAGAGGTTCTTGATTGATTTCCAATTCTAGACATTGATCACTTTTTGACTAACTCTACACTAATAATTTTTGTTTGTATTCTCTTTAAAAAATAAATTTAGGAAGAAGGCATCCCCTGAGCAATGGAACTACCTGGACCCCAAAGACTGGGAGGAGTTTGTTACCCAAAGAAAAATGGATGAACTCAAGGTATTAAGCACCCCTCCCAATTTAATTAATATACGTTCTTATGTATTCACCTATTCAAGATTAACCTTTAGTGTTACTAACCAAATCAATGTGCTTACTAACAAGACTATCAGCGATGCTCAAAGAGCAAGGCGTGCACTAAATGTGCATGACCACACAATGGGTCCAAGAGGTTATGTAGGCGTTCGCCAAAGACTATAGGCTGAGTATACTGCTCAGTCTAATACTTAGTCTGCTGCTACTCAGGAGTCATCTACTATTGGTCTCACACCTCTGCCTCGCCATGATATGTGTATAACTGGGAGGAAAAATAAGAAGGGAGATATAACAAAGCCTGCAACTGCTGAGGCGGCTACAAAAATGGTAAAATTCAACTCTTAGAGCAATTGATCGATATTGATTATTGTTATGTTTACTTACCAATTTCTGTTGATGGCAATTAGTGGGAGCTGTATGAGCAGAGGAAGGAAGGAAAGTTCATCCCTGAGGGCACAAGGGATGAATTGACAGTTTCTTTGGGTAACCCAGAGCATCCTGGATGTGTTAGGGGTGCATGCGCTGGTGTGGGCATCAAAGCATTCTTTTGGCCATTCCAGCGCAAACCTGTCCCAAAAGTAGGACTTTCACAAGTTGAGGTAACCTATTCTTTTTTAGAATGTTATTACGAAAGGGAACTCAATAATCGATAGCTGGCGTTTCTTTTATCCATGTATAGGAAGATAAATTAATTGAGAGGAAAGTCTAAGAAGCAATTGTGAAGTGGCAAACGTCTCAGACGACCACTCAGATGGTACATGTGACGTGTCACGCTTCTATTACTCCTACTGCAGAGGTTGGGAGTAATCCTATAGACCCACCACCTAGCACATCCTCTGTAAGTATTTTTATGACATAGTAGCTAGTCTTTGTAGAGGTTGGGAGTTTGTGTATATATGCATATAACATTCTTTACATAAATTTGTAGGGGTTGAAGCCATGCCGTCTAAAAAGTCAAGAATATGTCATTGCAGAGGCGTCGACTTACCTACCCGTTCCAGGGGAAATGTTTTATGGGACTCCAGTACCAGATGGTGCAGTTCGTGTGAGCCCGATAAGTGTAGTCCCCAAATGGAGGGATCTTACATTGTCATATGCCCACCCAGATTCTGAAATGCTTGGTAAGGCAGAAGGCAGAGTGATATTGTGGCCCAAAGCGGATGTCGTCTATACTAATATTATATGCTAAATTTACATTACGTTAATTTGTTAGTGTGTACATATATATGAGTCAATTAATATGAAATTATATATACAGGTCAAAAGGAAGACACCCGCTACATCTCAGCCTCCACCTCCACCTCCTGAAGTATCAAGTTGGCTTCCAAAGGACCTACACACCTCGTTAGGTCCTAATTGTAGGGGTATGGCAGATTGGATAGGCGAACATGATCCAAATTGCCCTATAAACATTACTATTCCAGAGGAAGTTGCAGGTCAATCATACGATAACAATCTATTTATACAAGTTTTGCATACATATTAATGCATATGTAATACAAGTTTTGCATATGTATTAATGCAGGTCAATCATACGATAAGAAGATATTTATACAAGATATTTTGGAGATGTTTCATTATGTTTGGCTGAATACATCTATGATAGAGCTATGGATATGGTGAGATCTTATTTATACATCCATATACCTTCTTTTATATATGGTGATCCGGTTTCTTATATATTAATGCATACATAATACATGTTTTGCAGCAACTTACACATTGTATGTACATATTTTTCATTTCTCCATGTGGGATTTTTGGTTTCGTCTTTGATTAGTCTTGTAGGTAAAAACCCTAGGTTAATTACTTCATACTGCTGTGATATTTTTAAATATTTTGGTAAAAACAAGAAGACAGTGATAATAGATCCATTCAATGTCAGGTAAGTTGACTTTGCTTATAATTTGGACTTAAGAAAATTACATTTTTATTGTGACTTTTGAGTTATTAATTTATAACTTTCTTACCTCTAGTGGTAAGCATTGAGAGTTACTAGTTATTGTCCCCAAGACGTTCACTATCTATTATCTAGATCCTGCGGGGAAGGAATTGAATATATATGGACACGCAATGAAAATGCCATTATTCCCGTGAGAAATATTTCATATTTTTATATCCGTTAACATCTGTTATTACATTACAATTTAATTATTCAATTTAATGTGTTACATTAACATGTAGGGCTTTACAAGAGTACGCCAAAGCTGGAGGAAAGGTCCCCAAGAAAAAGAACCAGCCACTAACTTTGCAGAATGTGAAAGTAATTTCTCGAATCCAATGTATACATTATTTATGTGAACTGTGCTTATTTGTATTTTTGAATATTTTGTATGTTTCAATTTATAGTGTGCTACACAAGACAATGGCTGGGCATGTGGATACTATGTGATGCGATTTATGAGCATAATTATCCAACATGCCATAATGGAAATCGATACCATACATCAGATATTATATGTAGTCTCATTAGATAATATGAAATATATCAATCTTATTATATACTATTAATTATATATACATCATTCTCTTTGTAGGTGTTTAAAACTGACTTCACTACAGGTAAAAAGTTATTAGATGTACATACTCCCTATACGATGGATGAGTTAAATGATGTAAGAGAACAATGGGCAGAAGCCCTACAAGTAGTGGGAATTTTTAAATATAATTGGGATAATGACGATGATGAATAAATAATGATATTTCTAAACTTTGTTCTCATAATTATTTTTATGTGAATGTGAATGACTTCTTATGAATTGTCATATGTGTGAATGTTAAGATGATCAATACATGAATGTTTCTACATGTGTCTGAATGTGAAAATAGATGAAATGAATGGAACTGCAAGTTGCTAAATGTGTGTGAAAATGGAGGAAATTTGAAATGGAACTACTGGTTTCTACATGTGTGTGATGAAAACATATGAATTAAATGTGCTTATACATGTGTGCGAATCAGATGATAAATATATAATATTGTCCATCTTGTTAATTTTACAGGTTTGTGGCTTGTTGTTGGCTGATATCAATGGATGTTGTAAACCTATAGTTCAGAACTGAACTGTAGGTTATGCATCCTGCTGACCAACCATACAGGAGGCCTGCAAACTGATAAGAAAAAAAAATCATAACATAGGTGTCGGTTATTTGTCTAAAACTGACAACAAAACACATAGGCGTCGGTTGTTAGTGTAAAATCGACGTTTTTATCCCCTTCTGGCGTCGGTTATCCGTAAAACCGACGCCTATTGCGGCCATGTACCATGACTATGCTGGTTAGCACGGTCGTGGCGGCAGGGGATATGGCGTCGGTTATTAGTATACAAACCGAAACCGATGATGCCCTTACTGGCGCCTTTTTGGTGGTAGGAAGGGGATATGACGTCGATTATTAGTATACACACCGACACCGATGATGTCCTTGCTGGTGCCTTTTTGGTGGCGGGAAGGGGTATGGCGTCAGTTCTTACTTAATAACTGACGTTTTTAATAAGGTTATCATGTCGGTTTTCTTTAAGAACCGATGTCGATAGCCTCCTTGCTGGCACATTTTTGGTGGCGGGAAGATTTATGACGTCGGTTGGGGGACCGACGCTGAAGGTGTCGACTTTTAGCGACGCCAACTTGGGTGTCGCTTAAAAACCGATTCCAATGGTTATTTCTGTAGTAGTGTGGTCTTGGACTATAGTTTCAAGGTGGCGACGTTTGTAGATGGTGACGTGTCGTGGGTCTTCCGAGGTGGTAGGAAGATTCTCCCTACCTTTTGGTGTCAGTGATGGTGGCTGAGAAGTTGATGAGACAAGGTTGTTATGCGTTCTTAGTGCATGTAGTGGATACCAAAACAAGGAGTCTGAGTATCCAGGAGGTGTTAGTTGTCAGAGAGTTTGAGGACGTGTTCCCAAGTGTTCCCCCTATTAGAGATATTGATTTTGAGATCAATCTAGTTCCGGGTACGCAACCAATAACACAGACACCATATAGGATGGCACCAACAGAGATGTCAGAGTTGAAGAAACAGTTGCAAGAGTTTCTTGAGGAGGGTTTCATCAGACCGAGTACATCTCTGTGGGGTGATCCCGTGATGTTTGTGAAGAAAAAAGACGGATCCACGAGGCTGTGTATAGACTACAGACAGTTGAACAAGGTGACAATAGAGAATAAATATCCATTTCTGTGGATAGATGACTTGTTTGATTAGTTACGAAGTGTTGCAATCTTCTCCAAGATAGACCTAAGGTCAGGGTATCACCAGTTGCGGATCAAGATAGGATACATACCTAAGTCAGCATTTAGGACTAGGTATGGCCATTACAAATTTGTGGTTATGCCGTTTGGGCTAACCAATGTACCGATAGTGTTCATGGACTTGATGAACAGAGTGTTTCATCTGTTTCTCAATTAGTTTGTGGTGGTCTTCGTAGATGACATATTGATATACAGTTGTGATAGCCAACATCACGAACAACATCTCCGTCAAGCGTTGATAGTGTTGAGGCAACATCATCTATATGCTAAGTTAAGCAAGTGCAAATTCTGGCTGAAGGAGGTAGATTTCCTGGGGCATGTTATCTCTCCTGAGGGTATTCATGTGAATCCTAAAAGTTTGAGTATGTGATAGAATGGGAACAACCAAAGACGTCGATAGAAGTACCTAGTTCAGTGGCACCTAACCAAGCTGACAAGGAAGGATGTACCTTTTGTCTGGGATGATAGATGTTAACGTACTTTTCAGTTATTAATGATAGAAGGTTCATTAATAACTTCAGTTGCATGGCGTTGCACCTAACCAAGCTAACAAGGAAGGATGTACCTTTTTTCGGGGATGATAGATGTCAACATACTTTTTAGTTGTTAAAGGAGAAGTTGACAAGTGCACTAATGTTAGCGCTTCTTAAGCACGGGAAAGGTTACATAGTTTTCTATGATGCATCACAGAATGACTTGGGTTGTGTGCTGATGTAGGATAAGAGTGTAATTTTTTTGTGTCATGACAACTGAAGAAATATGAGGAGAACTAACCTACCCATCACCTGGAGTTGGCCACAGTGGTTCATGCTTTGAAGACCTGGAGGTACTATTTTATAGTGAGAAGTGTTAGATCTTCACCGACCATAAGAACTTGAAGTATATCATTTCGCAGCAAGAACTAAACATGCGGCAGAGGCTGGATGGAGTTAATCAAGGACTATGATTGTACAATTGATTACCACCCAGGAAAGGTGAATGTCATGACAGATGTGCCAAGTAGAAAGGCTTCTTCAACATCATCAGTGGGTAGTGAACATTTGAACTCTTTGGTGTGTCATAAGAAAAACATGTTGGCTTCCTTGTGTTAGATGAAAGTGAAGTTAGAGGTGTCCATGCTAGCAGGGCTGTTGGAACAGTTGCAGGTGAAGCCCACATTGAGACAGTAGATCAAAGAGGCACATCAGGATGATACCGCGATACAACAGATACGATCGGAGTTCGATAATGAGAAGTACAATGGCTTTCATGAGGCAAATGATGAGACAGTTTTTTACCATAGTAGAGTTGTGGTTCCTGATGTTGAGAGTTTGAGAAGGATGATCCTGGAAGAGGATAACTCTTTCATGTATGATATGCACCTAGGTAGCATCAAGATGTACTGTAATCTTAAAGATTTGTATTGGTGGTCTGATTTGAAGTGAGATGTAGCTGAGTTCGTGACCAAGTGCATAGTGTGTCATCACATCAAGGCAGAGCATCAGAAGCATGTAAGGATGTTGCAACCATTACCCATACCACAATGGAAGTGGAATCATGTTACGATGGACTTCGTGGTTGGTCTGCCTAGGACAGCCAAAGGACATGATTCCGTTTGGGTGATAGTTGACCGGTTGACAAAGTCGTCACACTTCGTACCTATGAAGATGACATTTAAAACAAAGAAGCTTGCCTAGATATATGTGGATGAGATAGTGTGTTTACGCCGTGTCCCGGCTACCATCGTGTCAGATAGAGGTCCTCAGTTCACAAGTCACTTTTGAGAGCATTTGCACACAACCTTGGGAATACAGTTGAGATTCAACACTACTTTCCACCCAAAAACAGATGGTCAGTCTAAGAGGACCATACAGACCTTGGAGGACCTATTGAGGGCTTGTGTCTTACAGCTTTTGGGGAGTTGGGACATCCGCCTCAGTTTGATAGAGTTTGCCTATAATAACATCTATTAGAAGATCATCGACATGGCACTGTATGAGGCATTGTATGGGAGACATTGCAAGTTTCCGTTGTGTTGGTATGAGATAGGTGAATATTGGCTTCTTGGTCCTAGGCTGTTACAACAAGCAACATAGAAGATCAAAGTGATTTAATAGTAGTTAAAAGCAGCCCATGATAGAAAAAGGTCGTATGTTGGTAACTGTCAGAGACCCTAGGAGTTTCAGGTGGGGGAAATGGTGTATTTCAAAGTCTCTCCTTGGAAGGGTGTTTTGAGGTTTGGGAAGAAGGGTAAGCTAGATCCCCGATATATGGAGCCTTATCATGTGGTGGCACGTGTTGGGAAGGTGGCCTACAAATTGGAGTTGTCATCTGAGTTTCACAAGTTACATCTAGTGTTCCATGTATCTATACTAAGTAAGTGCCACCTTGATAGTGAGTTGGTTTTGTAGATAGTAGAGGTTGAGCTTGATGAGGACATGTCCTATTTTGAAGGGCCCGTGTTGATCCTTGACAAGAGGGTGAAGAAGTTGAAGAAGAAGGACATAGTGCTTGTGAAGGTTCTGTGGCATCACCGTGGCTTTGAGGAATCCATGTGTGATCTTGAGGAAGAGATGCGAAAAAAGTACCCGTCTCTTTTCTCTTAAGATTTCGGGGGTGAAATCCCTATTAGGGGTTTATGGCTTGTAAGACCTCTGACCTGTGTTTTGGGTTAAACCTTTCTATTTTGATTTGATGTTGTGGTTATATCCTTTCTCTAATCCTCTAAGATGATCTTAGAGCATGTGGAGGGCTTAAGACTCCAGTTTGAGCTTGTTTGGATGTTGTTTGAGCTTTCTATGCTAGTTGTGGCGCAAATTGCAAATTACTCATTTGAAGGGGTATTCTTGTAATTTGCCACCTATATAGTGTTCCTTCCTTATCTTGGCTTAATGAGGGAGGTTTTGGTACTTTTGGACGCCGTGGTGGACCCTTAGTTGAGTGGTATCACCCTTAGTGGTGGATAGGGTTTTCTAGGGTTTGGTTTGCTTTGACCATGTGATCCTTGTTGGTTTGTTTTGACCTAGGTCATGACCTAGGGCCTGGTTGGATGGTTTCATGGTCGAGACACCTCTCCTAGGTATGGTTGTCACGATCAAGATGGTCTTGGGTGGCTTGGGTTGATATGGGTGCTCTTGTGTAGAGTGTCTCGACCTAAGGTTTGTGGCGACGTTGTGTCGCGACCTAGTGATCCTTGGTGGTGTGTCATGACCATGGGTGGTTCCCTTGGTGTGTTGCAGTCGCGACATGGGGGTTGGGTGGCCTAGGTGGTTGAGATCCAACCTAGAGTGTATCACCATATATTGCATGTGGGCTTTATGTGGTTGCATGTTAGTTTCTTGAGTTGACAAATGTTCCTTTAGGACCTTCTTTTGTTGAAACCTCATCCATTGACCTAACTATCTCCTCCTTTGCTATATAAACCCTCTTATCTCCATGTAAGTAATCTTTTTCGGCCATACTCTTTCTCCTTCCTTTCTTGGATGATCTTGGAGCTTGGTGGAGCAAGAAGGATCTGTTCGTGGTGCTTTAGAGTTGGTCCAACCCTTGCATGTGGTGTTTTTGGTGATCCTTAGTCATCTTCAACCTCGGTGAGTGTTTATTTTCATTGTTAAGGGTTTCTTTGGATCTTCTACCCTATCTTCTTCATTTTCCACTTTTGTAGAACATGTTTTGAGATGGTGGTCGTTCTTGAGAGTAAGCTCCTCATCACAAGGGTAATAGTCCATGTTTTGACAAGGTGACACCCAAGTGAGAGGGAGTTTCTTTTCTCTTTTCCCCCTTCTTTCTTTTGGTTTAGCCTTGAACTCCTTGCCCTCTTTCTTGAAATATCATTTGACCCTGGTGTTTCCCCTTTCTTGAGGTGATCTTGTGGCCGAAAGTGGAGCTTTTGGTGGAGCTTGATCTTCCTTAGTGACTGGGTGCTTGGAGCTTACCTTCCTTGGAGTTGATCTTCTTTAAGGCAGGTTATATAACTCTTAACCTCCTCTATTATTGCACTCTTTATTCTTGCATGTTAGTGTTTTCTCTCTCTAGATGTTTTTTTAACGTGCTAATAGACAAAGATATATCTTAGAACTTGAATGCTTTTGAGAATCATGCTTTGCTTGGATGTAATCCAAAACCCTAATTCCTTTATACCCATTTTTGGTGTTTGTGGTTCATGGTGGTTTTCCTTCCTTTCTTGACCTTGGATAAGTTGCATGCATGTTGATCAAGTGTTCTAGAGTTTTATGTAGTTTTGGTTTGGTTTTGATTGTGGCAATTTGATCTCTCTTCCTTTTTGAGGTTCATTTTTATGGTGGTTTTACGAAACTCGTTCTAGATTTTTATGACCATTTTGCATGAGGTTTTTCTCCTGTGGTAAGAATAGGTTTCCCTTGTTGTGTCACCTATTTTATCCATGGGTTTATCTCTATTTTGACCCTGGGTTGATCTTAGTTCTTGGTCTTGGTAGTGGCTTGACCCTTGGTGGTCATCGTGCCTTATTTTTTATTGAGTCATGACATCTCTTTGGCTTGAGGTTTTGGGTCGTGGTCGTAATGCCGTGTTTGCCCTGGTTTTTTGTCACAGTCGTAATGACGTGTTTTCCTAGTTTTGGTCGCGGTCGTAATGCCTATTTTGGTTTTGGAGTCAATATGGGTCTCCCCTTTGGTGTGTTGCAGTCGCGACATCATGGTTGGTCGTGACTCATGAGTTGTTATGGTGGGGATGCCCTAGTTGCATGTCGTTCTCTCTGCCTTGACTTGGTAGGACCTTGCTTCTATTTCAGATGAATTCTTGCTCTAGTGTTGAGGATGACCCATGTCCTTGTCGTGGTCGCAACATGCATAGGGTTGGTGGTCACAACGACCCTTCTTCTTGGGATCTCGACAAGTGCTTCTTGGGTGGATGGAACCCTAACCCTAGAGGGTCGCGACATGTCTGGGTTGGGGTGGTCAAGACCTGGTTGCTTCAGTCGTTGTGGCATATGTATAATGGGTGGTTGAGAGGCATGATTGACTACATGGTTGATATACTTCCATGAGTAATGTATAAGCCATGTAGAGTGCTATTTGTATAATGTCTAATTTCCCCTAATCATGTTCCTCAACCCTAAGATGCTCTAGGATGGTGGGAGGTGGTGTACTTGGGGTTTGTCATTTATATCTATCTTTAAACCCTAATCGGTTATAGTGTGGAGCCATAACCCTAAATGAGAATGTGACATGCTTGTTCTCTATTTTGGAATGGTCACTATAGTATGATAATTCCTCTCTATTGTTTATAATCCCTAACCTTGCAGGTGATATAAATGCCATGACATGTGTATTCTATGGTGATGATTATGTGATACATGGTGATGTTTATGCACATCCATGAGGCACCATGTGGTAATATGTAGGGCTTAATGTGAAGGGTCCTATAAAAGTGATGTGATTAAAGGATTGATATCCCATGGTGATATGTGGCTTGGGTGATCTCCTTATGAATTGACAGAGGAATGAGTATCATGTGATGGTTGAGTGATAAGTCACACCTTGTACATTTTATATCTTATGGAGTTGTAACTCACCATTATCCTTGTATAGTTTGTTTTAGCTTTATACATTGTAACTTGATTTGTGCTAAAAGTCACCCATTTGGCTAACTCATCAAGTGAAACCTAATCATGTAATTTTCCCTATGCCATGGATCCAATTTCAGTGTCAACTTTGTTTCTATGATTGGTGAAATGAGTTTAACTCAGAGCACATATTTTTGAATATGCAGGGGTGCAAGTCGAGTATCTCTTTACATCCATAATTACAGGTTGTGTGAGACGGCAATACATGAGCCGATCTCCTTGTGATATGAATGGCCATGCACGAGCCACTACTTCTTTTAATAACGACCATGCGTGAGCCACTCCTTTTAATAACGACCATGCATGATCCTATTCTTCTAGCGCCATTATCTGTACTAAGGTGGGCTAGGTGTTTTATATGGACGACCATGCATGAGTGGATCCTTTTTGTGACTATATGTCACTCTCTTGCAGTTGAATAGTATGTCTCAATGGTGTTCTCTTGTGTTGACCAATAGGTGTTCGAGAGTTCGTGGATTCTGACTCTTCCATGGACCTTGTATGGCACTGTTAGTTGCCCTTCATAGGGGGTGGTTGGATTTGGGTGGTATGACTCAAATCCTTGGGTCATAATAAAAGACGTGACATGTAGTATATGTTCTTAGGGTGACATATGCCTCACATTGGTTGAGACTTTGCCTTACCTTTGTACTGAATTCTTGAATTATATGATGGTAAGAGAAGTCAACTATTATACATGTTGTTCATATTCCTTTTTAGGATATAACTTGATATACTATTCAGTGGTAGTTTCCTAGTCTTGATTAATCTATTTTATTTGTTGAATACATATCATTTAGTTGAATCTGCTCAAGTTGCTAGTTTATGTCAATTATCTACTTAGTATGTTGTTTTACCTATTTAGTATATCTGTGCTTTAATAGAATTGGTGGAGATTTATATCTCTCACTAGGACGTTTGGTCTCATCCCGTGGGTTTCCACATGTTTTAGCTGACCGTGCACGAAGATGTAGAGGTCATGCAGCTGAGGAAGAGCAGTAACAAGATTAGTAGTTTATAAGGTTGGATGAGTTTCTAGTCTTTTGGTGTTAGAGTCTTAGAGTTGTCCCTATACACTTAGGTCCTTGGGGTGTTTTCTTTGAGATGTTTTGTGGATATGGGATCGATACGAGGTTTTGGCCTATGTGCCATGGTTATGATAGATGTACATGTATATATATGTGGAAATCAATATCTTATGTAATAGATTGATGATAGGAACATTGATCTACAGTGATGTAAGTACCACATGACATGCTATGTGCTACTTGTGGCAAGCTTTGTGGACTCATATGTAATAAGTTTTTGGCTTATGTGCTTTAATGAAATCAGTTTTAATTACATGTATTTTTTGGTAATCCACTTGCTTAGTGATTGTTCCACTTTTGGTTTTGAATAATCACACGTTTATGGTGCGTCAGGGCATCACAATCAAATATTATGATATTTGAGAACAAAATAATTTTTTTAGAATGATTAGTTCAAAACCATGCGACTAAGTATGTTACATGAACATGATATCCTAACAGATGCTAAAAATGATATGTTCCAACATATTAAGATGGTGTTCGCTCATTGTGATGAAATCAACAGCCAAAGTGATTCTACGCCATTTGAAATGGATTTCCTTTGATCAAATAATGTGGTAGAAATAGCCAGTTGAACCAAGTGGTCTAAGTGACTCAATACTAGTATCTATTTCTAGAAGACTTTTACAGACACACAGTGCTAATTTTATGATATAACTTTTACCTTCTTCTAAGCTTACTTTCAGTGTAAACACAAAATATTTTTGACTTAGACGAATATAAATTCAAGGTATATAATCAATTTCAATTAAGAAAAATGTTATGAAAAACTAATTAACAAATCTAAAGCTGATATTAGGATTTTCATAATCACAGGGTTACCAATTAAGCTAGAGTGGGGTTGTAACATACACATTGATCCCACACTCGTTTGGGAGACTCAATTAGAGTTTTGGTTAAACCTCTCAATGGATGACTCAAACAGTGGCAAAACTAGGATTTCAAAGTGAGTGAAACCTCAAGAAGTGTACAAGAGAAAATCATTTCATAAATAATAAGAACTATTATGTAGATTGAATGAAAGAATAGAAAATAAAAAATTAAGGAACAAACCTAATTGAAATTGGAAGTGGATCCATGACTCCTAATATTGTCACCTTTAGAAATTATGCAGTGGGGAGACCTAAAGAGGGTGCTACATGCAGGTACAAGTGAGATTGTGCTACTAAATATGCGACTCCTTAGTGAACCACAACCTAATGACCCAATTGATCTTGTTGGGCACCTCAGTACCTATTTAATGAGTACAGTGGCATTAAATATCCAACCATACAAATACATACAATAAGCATACATTCTTTTATGAACATTGACAACAACCATAGATAACTGACATACATATTTTAGTAAAATTATCAATATTGTAGAGACTTGTGTACAAAAGTAGATAGAAGATAACATGTGATTAGACTAAGAATAAAAATCAAAATATTTTTTGTGCAATAAAACATTAGCGCCATTGCAGAATATAATTATATATACATATCATCATACAAAGACATGAAATCATGGTGGTTATAGACCTTGACATTAAATAAATAAAAGAAGACCAACAACCTGACCTTTTTCTTAACTCTGATATCTTGATACATAGACAGAGAGGATATCACATACTATCTTAAGATGTAACACTCTAGCCCAGTAGCAATGAACCTCCCTACCATGACCATAAAAGTAGAAAACGACATCTAAATCTGGCATTATAACAAAGAAGTTGTCTCATGATTGGGATAAAGGCTGTGATACCTAATTTATGCAATATCTAATTGTGGCTTCATGTGACTCCACCACTGGACAATTGCACACTTTTGGGTGGAGTGTTGTGGTGTTGTTTTTGCCGACGAAGTCAAGACCATGACTCTTGATTTAGTTTAGGAATTACATCATTTATATTATTTTCCAGCTATATAATAAGTTCAGCGAAGGACGAAAACATTTAGTAAAATAGATGACTATTAAGCTTCTAGAATCTACTATTGTACCATACTAAGTGTGAGAACTCATTTCTATCCATGCCAAGTGACTGTAAACTTTAGGTCTCCTTTTTCCTTGTCGTTCAACCGTTAAACTCCTTTCCTCCTATCAAGAAATCATTTTTGTCCATGCCAAGTGATCATAAATTTCTATAAATTTCTAGACTCCTTTCCTCCTATCCCTCACGCAACAAAATTTTCTTCGATTAACTCCTAGCATGTATATCCATGTAGGTGGCCGCACTTTCATGAACTCCTTCTGCCAACATCTTTTGTTTCGATTATCTCCTACCAGAAGACACATCACTAGTTCTGCGCTGTGTACATCCATTTATGGCAAAGTGGCCAATGTTTTTGGTGGACTCTGAGCTCCCAGAAGTAAGTCACTTGTCATGATCTCCAACACCCGGGCAAGTTCAAGACATGGCAATAGTCAAACTTCTGATCAAATAAAAGAGCATTGTCAAGTGGATCTTCTATGGATCATTGGATATATCATATATTGTCAACATTCTATCAAAAGTGGTACGCTTATGTTCCAGTATAGTGCATCAGAACAGTGATCGGTCGTTATTTATAACACAATAGTTGCAAGATAGCTTCTTATTTCCTGATCTGGCGAGAAGAAGATTCTAGCTAGGGTGTGTAACTTCTTCTCATCAGGTTGACCACTAGCTTCAAATTTATTAGGATTCTTCTCAATATGGCGTGGTTGTACATATATTCTATGTTACTTTGAGTGATTTACACTATGGTACTCATGTATAATCTGAAATTTTTGGACTTACATATTTAAGACATTCCATTGCTAACGTCAAATAGGACAATTGTAGTCACAAATTTTTGGTCAAGGCACAACATACATCAAATACTAGAAGCATGACAAACCGAGGGAACTAAAAAAAAACGTGGAAATAAATTGAAGATTATTATTATGAGATTAAACTACTACCTATATATTGGCAATTTTTGTAGGAATGATGTAGCAATTTCTTGTAATCATAATATTTGTTTGACCGTTATCAATTGATGATCGATGTCATCTTTATCTTAATGTTATGCAAGTTTTATTTATTTTATTTACAGATGCTAGCTTGCTTTGTTTTATTTTAAAGCATGTATAAATACAAAATATTTTCTCTTATCACTATATTATACTATATTATTATCTTTATCTTTTTCTAAAAGAGTATGATTGTGTCTACAAAATTGTTTTTAGTATTTAAATTATAAAAATTCAACATTTTTTTGAATCCTTTGGTGATGTTTCTATACTTGAATGCCATTTTTAATCTGCTAATAACCATTTAGTTATATTTTAACAAATATATCAACAATGTTCTTATGACAATGAAACATGGATAAAGTTTTATTTCACGGAACATGCTTTCACTTGATTAACCAACTTGATAAAAGTTATATTTTAACAAATATATCAACAATGTTCTTATGTCAATGAAACATTGATAAAAGTTTATTTTCACTCTTGCACTTGGAAATCCTTAATCTTTAAATATGTTCTTCTACACTACCAAAAGATGATATAATATGTTGAAGTAAGAAAATTATATCATAGGTAGCAACGTTAAAACCCTTTAGATGGTTATTTATAATCTAAAAAATATGTGTATAATAATATGTATATATATTACATTCAACTAATTAATACTAAAACATAAATGTAATTGGAGAATATATTTTTTTATGAATTATTTTTTTATATGAGTGAAAACGTTAGAGCATGCCAAATCATAAGTTATTTCATACAAAATTAAGACAAAAGAATAATAGGACATGTCATTTTTGCATAAAAGTAACATATTGAAAAACAAAGAAATAATCATCATTTATTTCATAGAGCGGAGGGTATGGTGGCGGCGTCGGGAGATTCCTTTGCTAGGGCGACCGATGCAAAGAGCCCACCTGTGATCTCGGAGGCCTGGAGCAAACTGGGGGCGGATGTCACTGTGGTGAGAGAATGGGCAAATACGGTCATAGGGCCTCCTGTGAGGATTAGAGGAGTGGTGGCGGCTGACTCCAAAGAACCTTTCTTCAAAGAGAATGATGAGCGGACCTGGACGAGGTTCACTAAGCCAATGTTGGATGAGATGGACAATTACCACTATTGCTCGGCCAGTGTCCAGATGTTACGAACCAATGCAAACATCCCACATCTCAAAGGGTGGATGATTTGTACATGGAATCCTAGAGGGGATATGGAGGTCTTCAACCTAGTTAATGGCCTCATCCTCGTGAGGTTCTCCAATGAGATGGACATTAGCAGGGCGATTAATGGAGGGCCTTGGTTCTTCGACGACCAGCTCATCCTGGTGTGAAGATGGACACCCGAAGTAGACATAAGGTGATCCACTCTCAAGACAGCACCCGTATGGGTGTCGTTACCAGATGTCGGCAAGCACTGGTCTGCTAGAGCCATCAACGTGATTGGACATGCCATAGGAGTATCGAGGGCCATCGACAGAAGACCTGATGGCACCTTGCTCGGTTGCGCCAGGTTGTGTGTCGAGATATCAGCTGAGAAGGTACCTCCTCCATTGATCATGGTTGATCTGCCTAATGGAGGTGAATGGGAGGTCAAGGTGAATTATGAAGCAATGCCTGATCGTTGTGAAACCTGCCTAGTTTTCAGACATTTCTCCAGCGAATGCCCAAGCGAGAGGAGTGCTACTATCCATCTAACGCCTCCCATAGTCGCTCGAGAATTCCATTGAGCATGCAAAGGGAGTTTCGGACCCCTATCTAGACCGCCACAGGGAAGGGCCCGCTCTGTCCAACTGAGGAGAGACAATGGGAAGATGCCGATGGTAGTGGTTGTGGAGGCTCCTACTCCACCCTCTACTGTTGTTCCTGACTGCTCCAAGGATCAACCTAGTTCTGGAGGTGCCTTGCACAAGGGTGCTTCGTCTAGTGGTAATGGGATCTCAGTGAATGTTGGGGCCAATATTGCTGATATAGAAGATGTTGTACCTTCTACTGCGGCTACTGCCTCTGGTGATAAAGTAGGTGGCGACTCCAACAATGTTTTGCTTGTTGCTATGATGACTGCCTTTGGTGATGAGGTTGGTGGTGACTCCAGAAACCCCTTCTCAATTCTTGATCATGTGGTGGATGAGTTAGCTGTTGATACTGTTCCAACAAGAAGTAGAAGTCCTAAGCATACTGTAAGTTCTGCTAAGGGACAAGCCAAGAATGTGAAGAAAAAGAATGCCTTCTCTGGGGATGGGAGCAGGACTAACAACGGTAAATAATCTCCTTGCTCGCATGGAATGTGCGAGGAGCTTCCCTTGCAGATAGGAAAAGGGAATTCAAGAAAGTTATTACTAAAATGGAGGTCAACCTTGTACTCTGCATGGAAATGAGAATCAAAAGGAAGGTGAAGGATAGAATTAGGACCCTCTTTCCTATCGCATGGCAATGTCTCTTGAACATTAATTATAGGGATGGCTGTAGAATAGCTGTCAGATGGAACCCCTCTATATGGGACATCGATCCTATAAGCATCAATGTCCAAGTCATTACTATTAGCTGCTGTAATAAGGGTGGCTTGTCTTGCATTGTGTCTGGTGTATATGGTGAAAATCTGGGGAAGGACAGAGAACGTCTATCAGCGATGATTAAAGACACTGCACAATAGCTGGTACCCTGGCTGGTCTAGGAGACTTCAACAACGTCATGAAAGCAAATGAAAAGCATGGCAGACTCAAGGTGCCTGAGAAAGTCATGGCTTCTTATAATGATACGATAGAAGCTACTGGCTTAATTGAGATGAACCAAATAGGAGGTACCATTACTTGGTCTAACAAATAGAAACCAAGTAGGAGAATCACAAGCTTAATTGACATGGCCTTGGTCAATGAGGCTTGGTTGGACAACTGGTCGCACGCAGTCATCAGACTAGGGGCTAACATCATGAGTGATCACTCATGGATGAAGATGGAGTTTACCACAACACAAGTTGTCAAAAGACCTTTCCACTTTCTTAATTTTTGGTGTGAGTGGACAAGATTTAAGGAAGTTGTAGAGACGAGTTGGGATGTCAAGGTGCAAGGTAACCCCCTGTGTAGGGTTCTTAAAAAGCTACAAAACAACAATAAGGTGCTCAAGGCTTGGAGCAAAGAGAAGGTTAATCTCAGAAACCTCCTTAGTGAAGCCAATCAGTGCTATGAGGAGGTTGCTAGAAAAGTGAGAATGTTTCCTGATGATGACCTGGCTATAAATGAAGAGTGAAAGGCTAAATAGAGGCTTATAAAGTTTAAAAAAGCTAATGAAAGATATTTGTGGCAGTGCAGCCGCATGAAATGGATTGCTGATGGCGATCATAATACCAGGGTTTATCACTCTACTGTAAAGAAAAAGGAGATGAGAGAAGCTATACACAAGCTCATAAATGAGCATGGATAGGTTGTGGATAGTAGAGAGGAGATAGACAGCTGTGATGAGAGTTATTTCCAAAGAATATACAACCAACCAGACAATGAAGTCAGCAATTATGGGGACCTTATTCCAGAGAGGAGAGTCAGTGACAGTATAACTGAAGAGTTGAGTAAACCTGCAACTGAGGAAGAAATCAAAGTTTTTGTCTTCTCCATTAACCCCTCTAAGGCCCCTATGTCAGATGGGTTTAATGGAAGGTTCTTCCAATTCATGTGGTACCATATCTGCCAGGACATGGTTGCTGCAATTAAATGATTTATGAATGGAGGTAATATGGTTTTAGTTGTGAACTACACATTTATTAAACTTATCCCTAAGAAGAAGGATGTAAAAAATATCACTGAATATAGACCTATAGCCTGTTGTAGTGTTCTTTATAAGTGCATTTTGAAACTAATTACTGGCAGAAACAGAATTGTACTACCCAATATAATCTATGAAGAACAAAGTGCCTTCATTAAAGGGTGCAAGATGTCTGACAGTACCCTCCTTGCAACTGAGTTCCTCACCAGATTCAACTTAAGCAAAGCCAACTCCAAGGCATGTGTTAAAATTGACTTGGTAAAGGCTTACGATTACGTCAGATGGAATTCTTTGTAGGGTGTGATGGTGGGCATGGGCTTCTCTGAAGAGGTGATCCGCATTCTGAAACAATGTGTTTGTACCCCTTCCTTCTCTGTGTTGATCGATGGTGGTCTAGTGGGTTTGATTAAGGTGACTAATGGACTCTGGCAAGGATATCCTTTATCTCTATTGTTGTTTTCTATTCTCATGGGAAGACTATCTAATATGATGAAGGTTGCTGAAAACAAGGGCAAAGTGAAGCCGTTCTCAATTAGGGGCTTGGAATTTAAAGCTCTTCTCATTTTTGCTAATGACCTTATGACATTCTCTGTTGGGAATGCCAAGAGGTTGAGAGAATTCAAGAGGGTTCTAGGCCATTTTGGCCTCTATATTAGCTCCATCAAGTCTAAGGTTTTTCTGTCCAAGTCTTGTGATTGTAGAAGAGGAAGGCTAAAGAGAGTTGTAGGGTTCAAGTATGGGAGACTTCCTATAAGATACTTGGGGGCACCAATAGATGGAGGTAGGGGCACAACTACAGATTACAACTCCTTCCTTGATAAAATGAGGGAGAAAATAGACAATTGGAGTGGAATTAAGATGTCACTTGCTGGCAAACTGGTCCTCATTAGGACTGTGCTACAGAGTCTCATCCAATTTTGGGGTGAGGTTTGTGATGTGCCTAAGGTGGTTGCTGAGTCTATGAAGAAGATTACTGCTAGTTTTCTATGGGGAGGCAAAGGTCACATCATTGCCTGGGAGGTGGTGGCTCATCCCTTCTCCAAAGGAGGTCTAAATATTCTCCAACCATCTAAGATCATCTATGCAGGTTAGCTGAAAAGACTGGATAGATTTGTTATGGACAAAAATAATGTTTGGTCTAGATGGATGGTTGCTCGTTATGGCAACATCCCACTCAGCTCAAACCAACACTCTTCTAGAGTATGGAGAAATATGTGCAACCCCTAGAGCGAGGTCAGCCACTTGTACACTGTTGATGCTCATGATATGGCTTGCCTTGTCAACCAGCAAACCATACCATGGATCAACACTGATACAATGGAAGATGTTTTTTTGGGCAAATGTTATATGGGGATCACATCACTGCCCCAAGTGGAGCACAACTGCCTATGGGACTGTGCTGCGTAGACTTCCTACTAGTGACCGACTCATTTCTTGGGGCATCCAAGTTAATGATGTGTTCCTTCTATGCAAGAGAGAAAAAGAAATTTATAGCCACCTTTTTGTCGGGTGCAGCTACACCAATCTTGTCTGGTCTACTATCTACCTCAAGAAATGTTGGGGCCCAAATCACAATGACAACATTGATGACATCATCCATTGGATGAACTCAAACCTAAAGACCAAGCACAACAAGGATTTTAGGGGTCTATGCCTTGTTGCATTTTGTTTCTTTGTTTGGGAAGAGAGGAACATAAGGGCTCAAGATGGGCTTTCACGGTCTGAGATAGACCTCCTAAAAAGACCACAAAAGTGATTTCGTACCAATTACTTATAAAGAAAGGTCTAGTTAAAGATGTTTCTAACCTTGTTAAGGTTTACTGGGGATTTTGTAACTAAACTATGTATACCTGCTAGTTGAGATGGGTTTTTGTATACCCCCATTCTCTTTGATGTAATCTACAAGGCTTGTAATTGGTAGCTTTGCTACAACTCTTTGGAAAACATTTACCTTTTCCAAAAAAAAACAAAGAAACAACTAGAAAAACTTGTTTTATATAATATTCATTGTTATAACTTCCTGGGTAATAAGTTCACCAAATTGTTGTTACTTGTCTAAGATATTTCTCTTAATAAGTTAGCTTGTAGCATGTTTTTATAGTTTATTTCATCACGCACCAATAAATTAACTTCTACTATAATTTGAATTAGTATTAGAATTTTTCCATTACACACTCAATTTAGAGATTAGGGTCCATTATATCAATAAATTATTGATTTAAGTTTCTTCTTCATCTAACAAAATTTTAAAACATTACTTTTATACTTGAAATCTCTTCTAGTGGATAACAAGGGCAAGGTGATGTAATTATTAGTATTGTACTAATTTGTTCCACCGTTTATATAGTAGTGATTATTATTTAGTTATACTTTTATTAAAAAAAACTAAATATTATGAAAAGTTCTAGAATAACTTATTATGATTGTTATATAAGAGAACAAATAGGAAGTAATGTCGTGATCAATATTTCCTACCATAATTTAAAGTGTAAGCCCTTACAAAGGTGATATCAGTAATAATTGGATCACACATTAGCATGTAATTTTTAACCCTACAAGTCATTGTAGATTATTGATACATATGTAAATTATTTTTAAATTTTAAATGCTATAGATTATTTTAAAACACCCAACCAATTATAAATGAATATATAAGGTAACAATTGATATTATTAAACATGCACACACAATACAGAGTTGGAAAAGTGAAACTTGTCTACGGGGTCAAAACATTCTTCCATAATCTCAAAGGTATATTTGAACCTTATGAAGTTGTATAGATATATGGATATATTGCTATAATGGTTAATGTAGATAAATGATATATGGAATAGTATGTTTCCTGTACTTTGACAAAATTTATTAGTTCAAATTTTGAATTTTGTAATATTATCAAATTAACTTCATTATAGCTTCAAAATTATATTTTTATTATAGTATTTAGTTTCTTAGAACCTCTATTAGTACCTTATGAAATGGTATTTCAAACATGTGATGATATTGCGGTGAAGTACATGACTACATATAAGCAAATAGATATAGAAAATTCTATAAAAGAATAAGACATTTTGTGTTCTATTTTGAGTATCTATTAAACTTTCGTTCAAATTAATTTTAAATTTTTGTGTGTAAACAACTGTGAGTATTATACTCACTGGGATTTCCATATCAAATATGTCGATAAATGAAACCAAATATTTATTGTCTATATACTTCACACTTTAGTATATTATGCTTATGAATTTTAGATTCTTATAATATTGTTAATATTTAAATATAATATAGGAATCCTAATACTTATTATGAAATCATCCAAGAGAAGAGGCATGGTTCCATCAGATGTTTCAAAGTTTAAAGAAAAGGGAAACTAGAATTTCCAAAAAGAAAAACAAACTAATAAATCTAAACCCCATAATAACATCCAAATATGAATATACTATATGTAATTTTCATATACTGCAAAATCATTTATACACAACTTAGGAAACAATCATTGGAGTAAAAAATTGATGCTTTTTTCCCCTTACATTACCACCATAGTAAAATAACATGAAGATAGAATTCCAAGTGTGAACATTTACTAAATAATACTAAGTTCATCTAACACTACAATAAGCAATATTTTTAGAAATATAAATTTCATCTATTTTAATGATTTCCACTAATATTATTTTATTTAATATCATGTTTTCTACGGATCATGAATCAAACATTGAACTGATAAGAAAAAGTAAAACTTGATTTTATTAAAAAACACAAGAAAGACATACTTATATTATCTTATCTTCAATTGGAATGTTCATTGTGATTTATATTGGTTGATGATAACATAAGTATGAGAACATTCTTTTGAGGACAAGTAAATATATTGATGGATTCATCTTGGTGATCTAATAAATGTGATGTAAATGATACAATAAATATATTTTAAAAGTTTAGGGATCATAGTATTGTTTAATTAAATTTTAGAATGATAAATACTAAGTATAAACGATGAGCGGTTCATAATTAGTTGGTAAGTTAAGAGAAGAAAAAAAATTACACAATAAGGGTAGCCATCATATAAAGAGAAACATAACAACTTTGCACACATTTGAATATAAACTTTTAAAGATATTAATATGAAATACGTTCATGGGCACATAAACAGAAAACACACCTCAATGGAATACACAAGATTAATGACACAAGGAAGATGATTATAAGTCATGTGATCCATACAATCAATTGAATATATAAGCATTAGAATGAAAATGAGATAATTATCAACTTCTACATAACCAAATATTGGTGAAATAGAGACAATAGAATACATTTAGATTATGAAGTTATGAGGAATAAAAAACAATAATAAAATACTTAATTGAGTTAGATTGTCATTTTTTTTACCAATTGTGTAGTATATTGTCTTACTGTTTTCATTGATTTATCATATTAATTATGCAAAGTAGTCACATGCTTTTGCATGTGCAAATACTAGTTTAGATCTAAACACATTAGCTGATATTGTGTAGTCTTACACCCAAATCCTATTGCAACTTAATCAATATATATACTAAAAGCTAGAAATCTGACTTGAAAGAACTAGATATGATACGTCAATTGTTAGAGTTATTATCTAAGTATAAAGTTTACAAACAGAATCAACATTCCTTCAAAATCATATGTTAGTGAAACTTTTTCACTTTACATATTTTTTCTCAAAATACATCTTATTTAAAAAATATATAACATTCATAATGATCTTATATGAATACTATTACATAGCTCATGGATATATATGTTTGTTTCTCATGACATTCTTCATCTTGGTGAAAAAGACCATGCTTGAAATGGTCAAAATATTATATATAAAGGGATACAGTTTGAATAATGATAGAAAATAGAGATTAAGTCACGATGTTGTCTGTTTCTTAGACCAGTCGTAAGTATTTAGAAAGACATATATAAATAAGAAGCTTCTATTGTGTTGTTCACCCCCTCACCGTTAGCGGCTAATGACCTTTTTCCCAATTTGTTGTACTGTCATATATGGTTAACACTTTTTACCAATTTGTTGTACTTCCACGGTTAGTTTAGAGAGTGTAGTCAGATTACAAATTTTGAATTTATTGCATAAAAATATACATCAACATCATACTTTGTCATCAGACTACACCCAACCAAACATGCCAAGAGAGCAGCCAAACTGTTGGACACTTTCTCAACCGAAGAAACTGGTATCAAGGGAGATGGAAGAAACATGCATCGTCCTTGGTATGGCGTAATCCCTGACGTTATATGTTGTCTTCGATTATGAACAATGACGATGCACTGGCCAGCATTTAAGTAGAACAAAGAAGAGTTCATCTTTCTGGTCAAGGTTAGTCGTTGAGGCAAGCGATCATTCTATTGATGTCATATATCTGGGTGTCTGTGGCAGTCATGCTACTTTTTTTATCATGTTGTAGGGTGATATTCTAGATCGGAAATGACATACTTCTCGATCCCTCCCACAATCGCACGTCTCTATTCAAAGAAAAAAAGTTCATCTGTCGATCACATTTTTTGTTTGAAGAACTAGTCGTATCAAGGTCAATTAACACTTCCAAGATAGGAAGGGTGGTGTGTTTGATGAGTGGAGTGGTTGTTGCCTCCACTTTTCATTAAGTCTAGGCATAAACCCGTGCTTTGCATGGGCTTAAGAGTAAACTAAAATATTAATTTTTTTCGCACTAATAAGATGAGATCCATCCAATTAGCATTCAACCTCAATCATTTTATGTATACTAATAAAAGGCTCCAAAATTTTAGCAATTCAAAATGTCCCAACGCACATCATTCTTTGATTGCCAACTGTTGCAATTTCCTACATTTGAGTGAACCAACCAAAAGTCTCGAGTACCAAGTGACATTTTGTTTCATATATGTTCAACTGTGAATTCTAGTAATGGTCTTCTTGGCAGCAACATAACCACATGCTCAATGAATAAAATGAATTGATAGCTAGAACCCCAACATTGAGATGGAGTAATAGGTGAACTCTTAGAACATTAAATGTCTAAGACAACTATATACAATATATATTAATACATTACTTAAAATTCTCACGTAAGAAGGTTTTATGTGTTTTCTTACATTCAAAAACGATAAAAAGTGACTATGTAGATCATTATCCTTGCAACATAACGATAACGATACAATGGTTGGGTGTAGCTGGTTTGTTGCATAGTCTATATGAGAAGTACACAACACTTCTCTATTCTAGACCTGGGGATTGTATACAACTGATAAAATTTGTTGTGAAAGCCATAGAGGAAATGTTCTTCTTCATGCCCCCATTTTCTTATATCTTGCTGTAAGGACTTTTAGAGAGTCAAAAGTTCAAATACTTGATTTATAAATCAATACAATGCATGACCGTTGGTCATTACTAAAAAGAATTAAATACAAATAAAATGTAGCTCGTGGCCCTTAAAATCCAGTGTGTTTGAATAAAGTGTCTCCAATATAATCTCTTTTCTTATTTTTGAAGTAAATAAAAACCTCAAACCCAAACCATTCATGTATTAATTATGTATGTCAGGTCACAATTTTGATGAGCTCATATTTGTAGCAATTAATGTATATCTTTTGAAAATGTATATTTTGTTGTGGCATAATAAATACATTCTTTTAGGAAACTATTGAGCAGATGGCGAGAAATGTATTGCCATAGGCAATCATATATAAAAGGTCTTCTACATGTAGCACGTATATATCAAAATGTGATTAGCAGATCATCCCTTAATGTGTTACCCTAACTACCATCACCTCCACAACCACAGCCAGCAGAATCTTCATAACCTCCCCTACTTTCACTATCATCAACACTTCCACCAGTTGTACGGTTTACACCCTCTTCAATTTCACCACCACCAGAACCTCCATTAACCCCATAAGTGATATTATGACACCTATAGATTGTTAGCATCATAACTATGATAATTAATCAGGGACCATATTAGTGCAAACTAGATGTAGAATATTATGGGTAAGGAAGTCGTGGTGATACCTAACACAAAGAGGAGGCAAGAATGAAAGTGTGGGATTATACAATTTAATGTAAGATTACACATTGTACATATCAAATCCAACACGTGAATCTAAGGTTTGGCAAATTTTCTAATAGGTCAATTATGAAAATTGTTCCTTTCGTAAACATTTCCAAAGAAGAAAAAGGTAAAATCCCCTGCAGCTGGACCAAGTAGTAAAAGATAGTCTGTAGTTGGTGAATTCCTTTTCAGCCAATTCTTCTTCTCTTCGGGACAATCTATGCCTTTGTTTTTAGTATTCGTATCCTTCTTGCCAGTGAACTACAAAGGAAGACAAATGATTTAAGAGGACAAGATGAAAACAAAAGGAACTAGACCTGCTGACTCCCGATCCACCACTACTACTTTAGATTTAGCTTCTCAAGAAATAACTACTCATGTGATCTCTCAGCTAAAGCCTCTGCAGTTAAAACTCTAGCAACAAAGAAGTGGCGTGAAGACATTGGGGGTCGGTACATACTACTCAACTCATTTCATAAAAAAAGAAATTAAAAATGCAGCCATGAACTCCATCGTGCAAGTTGAGAAGGAATTAGATTGAAGAGAGCACAATGACGAACGATGTTGACAGATGAACAATAAAATGCATGCCTACATATTTCGACATCATCATTGTTGTTTCAGTTCGGCTCCTTCCGTACTGTCATCAACCAGCGCCTCCACATATGAATCCCTAGCTCCTGACGCTGCCGTTTTTATTTCCATTCTGGCTCATCTAGGAAAATTCTGGAATAACCCTATATTTTTTTCCACCAGTGCCTCCACATACAAAGAAACCTAGTACCTAGTGAAGTCGGCGTCCAGGAAAGAAACAGACAATCGACTGCCACTCGACGCTTCTAGCAACATATTGAATATAATAATTATATAGGAACCCTCGAATGTCTTTTATGTACATAACAAAGGACGAGTTTGTGATTTGAAAAAATGATAGAAAAAA
The DNA here is from genome assembly GCA_963693085.1 of Alisma plantago-aquatica. Classification (NCBI taxonomy): domain Eukaryota; kingdom Viridiplantae; phylum Streptophyta; class Magnoliopsida; order Alismatales; family Alismataceae; genus Alisma; species Alisma plantago-aquatica. The sequence continues at coordinate 880,590,150 of OY856411.1, forward strand.
TTGCAACGAAGACCCTCCACGCACTTTACTATATAGTATAGATGTGTCTCCTGATATAATATATAATTAAAAAAAATAAAGACCAAAGTGTGGTGTACACAGAGAGGGAACAATATGTAATTTCAAAAAATAATAGAGAAAATTACATCCAGCCCCATCCACAGGCTTTTCTATATAGTATAGATGTATCTCCTAATATAATACATAATTTTAAAAAATAAAGACAAAAGTGTGGTGTACACACAGGGACCAATATGTAATTTTAAAAAATAATGGAGAAAATTACATCCAGCCCCCTCAATGGGCTTTCCTGTAGTATAGATGCATCTCCTAATATAATATATAATTTAAAAAATTAAAGATAAAAGTGTGGTGTACACATAGGGACCAATGTGTAATTTCAAAAGATAATGAAGAAAATTGCATTCCGCCCCCTCCACGGGCTTTCCTATATAATATAGATTTGATTTAATAAACAAACTGAATGGTTTGTTTATCCCATTAACATTTGATATAATAAACAAAAGAAATCGAGTGGTTGCTACCTTCATTTCTAGCAACACTCCTGTCCTATTTTTAACATGTGCCTCTACGGAAGTATTTTTTTAGAATACTACACATTACTCTGTGATCCTTAGTCTTAGTGTTCTTTTTTATTGAACTTATGTGATTTTGATATCTATTCAAATCCCATTTATCACATTCTTTAAAGGGTGGACAAAAGAGTACGGTATATGTAGAATTGGAGGATTAAGTTGAGATCTCCATGTGTCAATTTGAATAGTAATACAATTTTGGATAAGATTTGAACAAAGAATAAGTAGGGTTGTCAAGATTACATCTCGACTTTTAAACCCGATTCGGAGTAACTTGTTCCTGATTTAATTTTCAAACTGCGCCACTTCCACTATCTGAACTCAAATTTTTATTAATAAATTCTAATCCATTTGCGGACCAGTAACTCCAGACAATATGAGTTCTAGTAAGTTTCGAATTAGCTCTTAAGAATTTTTGATATTTTAAATTGTGCGAAGTTAGGAGTACCTGGCACTTTGACTTACACACATGAGACAAAAGTCTGAATATGAATATAGTTATAGTGCCTTTTTTAATTAATATCTACATGATATATAAAACCACATAATTTGGTTGCAGATTTGGGTTTGACATTACAAAGCTTGAGTTTATATTCAATACTTTGCAACAAAAAAAAACTTAGCCCCTGTTTGGTTTTGGACCAGGATTCTGTAGTCTGGACTGGGTTAGTCAGGGTTAGTCAGTAGATCTAGACTAGGTTAGTCTGGACCCAGTCTGATTCTGTTTGGTAACCCAGTCTGATTCTGGTCAGCTGGTCTGGTTTGAGTTTGGTTTCAGTCTGATTCTGTTTGGCTACCAGTCTGGATTCAGTCTGATTTTGTTTGGCAACGTAGTCAGGATCTATTTTTCTATCCTGTTCTTACAGAAATGTTTTTAATAATGTAAAAATATGTGAAGCTGTGATGGTTTTACGATACAAGTATAAAATTAACTGCAAAATTAATGATTGCATAAATAATGTGGTTGATGTTGTGTGTTGTTTATTGAAATGAATATTCGATGAGGTTGCTCATGTTATATATTCATTTTACAATTGTCTTGCATTACATGTTAATTTTATATGTTTGTATACAGTTGTGCATATTTGGTCTAGTAATTGGTAAATGACAAGATAATTGTAATTGGCATAATAAAATATTAGTCACGCACAGGTAGTAGATCATTTCACTGATAGTGTTACTAAAATTGCCATAATTGTTTCATGATAAAAGAAATGACACAATATAGATGAAAGCATTTAACAAACGGATTAGTAAAAAATTGATAAGAACATATTTAGTAACATACGTCGTAGTTTGTTGTACATCCATATTACAAAATTATGTATGTATATAATATTGCAATAGTAAGGCTCTAATTTTGGATGTGAAGCTACTCTGATAATTGGAATATAGATATTTTAATGTGCATATAAGAAAGGGCCTCTTTAGTAGTAAATCCATATATAAACATGATATTGTGATGAAGTAAGAGCATACATGTACTAGAAAGCAAGATAGGGGGCCCAATTACAACAATAACAGAAAATATTAATTTAAATGTAAATATGGACATTGTTGGTGATGGTCATCATTCGTTTCCTTGAACACCTTCCCCTGCAACAACATTGTTGATGTTTGAAGCATGCGTAACGTTTGCTAGGGCTAAGGCATCCCTATGCATACAATCATACAAAAGAAATTAATTTTGTCTGATAAATTGTTTCCTTAAGTTCTTCCAACGGGTTTTCAACGTGTTCAAATCAATGCTAAGCAGCCCTATTATGTTATGAAAGTCAAGCAGTGCCTCCCTCCAAGCCTCTCTAGTATATGATTTGTGGACACATCTCCCCAAGTCATACTGGTTTCTCATCGCATCAAGCAGGATTTGATCGTGCTCCGCACCCCATATTAGACGACCATCCATAGAACAAATTATGAATGTAAGATGTTGAAATAGTGTAAGGGCTCATTTTATAATTGTGGATATAATCTAATATTACTATTTTGTGAGAAATTAACATATGGCATAAAATGTGATACATCCATAAGAATCCAATAGAATTAAGAAAAAATATACAAAGCTTACGATGTAAGTGTAACAACAACTTTATGGAGTCATCAGAGGTGAAGGAGTATCCAAAAGCAGATTACAACTCTCCTCCAACTTCCAAATGGAGGTCTGTAAAATTTCATACTCATATTGTTTAGAGGTGTAAACATGTTGGGATTCGTGATGGATTTCAACAAGTCCTTATTGCCTGACCCCACACTGACTTGCACTCGCAAGTTAGTAATGTAATTTCAGCCTTCAACGAATCAGTTGTTGGGGGAGATCGACTGCCCAATTAAAGTATTTGCATCGGTCTTTTCCCTAATTTTTTCCCCAAATTTGAGTTTATAACAACAAATACGCCATTTACTTAGGTAGTGAAACTGAGTATTTGTGTTTGTACTAGCGCACCTCTCTAGAAGGACATATATAATACATTTCTCCCGACCTTTCACTCAGAATGTCAAAATCATATAACTCTGCATCTTCTGTGTTTACCCACAATGCTGCAACCAGACCACAATCATACCTCGGAACTTCAGATAGATTCATCAACATATAAAACATGATTAATGATTAGTAACATACAGTTGGCTTCAAAACATATGTCTCTATGAAACTTAGTTTTGAAAGTATTTCGATAGGAGCAGTTGAATGTTGTAACATCCCTGACCTGGGTTATTCTTTAACCCTAGATGTTTTGTTTAAGAAAGATAATTATATGCTTTCTCTTATCTTTTGAAAAGTAATTAAGGCTCAAGAGGAGCTTATGTTTCAATTTATAGTCCTTTTTGAATAATGCTGAAAATAATATTTTGCCTATTTTGGACTAAAGTGCAAATTACCCAAGTTGAGGGGTTGACTTGCAAATGTTACATGATAAATGTTCCTCAAGTGTTGAAGCATCATAAGAATGAAAATGATGCAGAGTTATGGCTTGTGGAAGCCTGAGCACCAAGAAAGAGCTTATTGAGCAATGTTTGTGCATTAAAACCTAATTTTGGTGTAATGTGCAATTTACCCAAAATCTAGGGTTCAATATGCAAAATATCACTCCTAGAGAGTCCCTAATGTTTCTTGGTATCAATTAGAGACAATAAAATCAGAGGGGCATCTCATTTGAATCTCTTTGGAAGAGAGAGAATCTTGATATTAAAATAATCAAGATTTAAGCATAATTGAAACCCTAATTCAATTTAATGCAAAAATAAATATATTAATGGAAGTTCCCTTCAACCAAAAATGATATGGTTGAATTTTTATAAGTATGGACGTTCTTGTGCCTTGCAATGGCACCGAAATATCTAAAGTGAGTGGAGAGCCCACTCACATTAGTTAAAGAAAAAGTAATATCCACTCAATTTTGGATTTATTATTATATTGATTACGGTGCTTAATTTGTTCTCTTTAGTTCATGGATAAAGAAGAGGATTTTGAAGGATAGTATGATGGCTTCGTATGCAAGTAAGTGATGGGGATAAGTGGCACCAATTTTGGGAATTAAAAGATTTTTATAACACTTTCTCTGTCATGAAATTCCTTTACATATATCCCATTTTCCACCCACATGAAAGACTCTTTTCGACCCTTCTTTATTTCCTTGCTTTGGCTGTGCATAAGGGGGATTAGGAGAAATAGTAGGATGTTCCCCAACCTGTAGGTAAGCTCCATAGTCATCTTCAACCTTGATTTCATGGTGGAAATCGAAATTCAATGCTTATTTTCTTCTTTTCTCCACTCAATGCTCAACCTTGATCATCCTTTGCATCCAAAGACTTGAGAATGGACCTTGGACAGTTGAGAAAGCTTCATTCACCATTGGGGACGTGAATCTTGAAGCTTGGATTCAACTTTGAAGGGGGTTTATATAACTTGAACCCTTAAACATCATTATTGATTTCATATCTTCATCATATGTTGATTCCTTTTTCTTTCCTGAATTTCCTTTTAATTAATTGTTGAAATCACCATAAAGATCACAACAATTTTCGAAGGTTTGTAGCTTGAATATGATGATGTCATCTTAGCACACACATCAACAAAAATCATGAGCAAACGGTTTCACTTTTGGTGACTAAACGGTCTCAGGACCGTTTGGTGACCAAACGGTCTCAACACTGTTTGAGGTCAAGTGATGATATGGTTGGATGAATATCCAATGGTTACAATTGATTTAGTTCCAAAGGTTTCAAAATTTGATGGTTCCTTAATTACAAACCCTAGATCGATTGAAGTTAAAATCCCAATATGAGTTCAATCGGTTTCATTGCTGAATTGACCATTCGGTCTTCAAACTGTTTGAGGACTAAATGGTCTCAAACCATTTAGGGTTTAATAATTTTTAATTCAAACAGTCTCAAACCATTTAGGGATTTTGAAATCAAAACTGTTTGATGGTCTAACGGCCTTAAGACCGATTGAAGATTTTGAATCAAGACCATTTAAGGTGTAAACGGTCTTCAAGACCGTTTGAAGGTTAAGAAAACACAAGACCGTTTGGAGGTCAAGTACCTCAAGACCGTTTGAGGTCAACTGGAGTCATGGATGGATGGAGATCTAAGGGTTACATTTTGATCCACTTTCAATGGTCTCAATGTTGGATGGTTCAATGAGTGCAAACCCTACATTTATTGGTTGAAGGAAACCCTAATTGATCCATTCAGTTTCAAGGTGGTTTGGACCAAACGGTCTGGAGACCGTTTGAGTCCAAACGGACTTGAGACCGTTTGGGATCAAACGGTCTTCAGACCGTTTGGAGGGAAAATGGTCTCAAAACCATTTGAAGTTTAAAGAGGTCAAAACTGTTTGAAGGTTCAAAAGTATCAAAACTGTTTGGAGATCTAATAGTCTCAAAGCTATGAAAGATCAATTAACCTTATGATGGTTAATGATGTTTATCAAAGAGAATTATAATGGTTGTACCTTTAAGGTACTAGGGTGATTAGTACCCTTTGAGGGGTTAATCTTTGATGCTTAAGGAAGCAATATCTCAACACACTATGCTAACCCTAAATGTGTGTACTTGAACGAAAGGATGACCTAATCTAATCTAGCTTGAAGTAATCAACATCCTAGAGAGGATGAGAGAGAGATGAATTCATACATGAATGATAATCATGTAGTGATTAAACCTCAACACTCTCAACATGAATAGAATATGTATTTAGGGTATGATCCTTGATAAAGAGATCATGAAACCCTAATCGAGAAGGTTGATGTGCCCTAACCCTAATTTAGGGCAATGATAGGTGAAACCCTAATTTAGGGTAATGGTGTAACCCTAATATAGGGTGATGATATGAGAAATCCCATTTCAATGTAATAGAATGAAAAACCCTAATTTAAGAGGATGCTTCATGAAGCCTTAAATTGGGGAAAAGTTATAAGGAACCTTAATTCAAGATAAAGATGTGTGAAAACCTAACACATGGTGATGTTATATGAAACCCTAATTTAGGGCAATGTTATGTGAAGCCCTAATATAGGGTGATTTTATGAGAAACCCTAACACATGGTGATGTTATGTGAAACCCCAATATAATGTGATGTTATGTGAAGCCCTAATATAGGGTGATGTTATGAGAAACCCTAACATATGGTGATGTTATGTGAAACCCCAATATAATGTGATGTTATGTGAAACCCTAATACAAGGTGAATGTTATGAGAAACCCTAACACATGGTGATGTTATGTGAAACCCCAATATAATGTGATGTTATGTGAAACCCTAATATAGGGTGAATGTCATGAGAAACCCTAATTCTAATGAGGGAATAGTGAAGCTACCATTACATTGCATAGTGCTAATATGTAATTGATATAATTGTTATCATGTGTACTAACCATGCAGGTATCATGAGATGTTGGGTATAGCCAGGTATGAGCTATGATGCTTTATTATTGAAATAGTTTTATGGGCCTTTCAAGCCATAATATGTTTTGTTGCCTAGCAAGAGGTAACAAGAGATTAAATGGGCCTTGAAGAGCCATGTGAGATGCTTGTGTAACAAGTATCATTACCATGGTCAGATGACCTGAAGGTATTAGTTACCTGATAAGTGGGAACAAGTGTTCTTTGATGAACTAAGGGTTTGAATACCCATATCCAATAATCATGATGATGAGATGTTAAAGGATGAGAATGCCCATGATGTGACAAGGGATAGAGATCCCAATGTTTTATAAAGCTTCGAGAAGTATTTGATAGAAATATTACACATTCTTTGTAGCATTTTTTATAATAATTTATGTTTGAAAACCTGACTGATTCTAAGAGAATATGGTAATGCACTTAATTAATCAAGTAAAATCTTATCATGTAGAGCACTGACCATAGATCCATCTTCATCAGTAATTGGTGATGGTGAAACAAGTTTTCCTATGGGAATTCCTGGAATGCATATTTTGAATATGTGGGGGTAATGGGCAAAAATATCCTTACGCCTCATAGGAATGACTGAGGGCCATATCCTATGTACAAGAATGGTTATGGACCATATCCCAATAAGAGTATGGCTATGGGTCATAACTCCACAATACCAGGCATTGGCTACATGCCATATCCTGAAAAGAGTACATGTTATGGGCTATAACTATATAGAGAAGATCCCAGTATACCCTAGAAAGCTATTTAGCAGAGACACAAGATGTCCTACATATGATCTCATACTGACCGAGACAGATGAGGTGATGGAGTCCAACTCTTCCATTGACCTATGTATGGTACCGATGCTTTACTTAATCATGGCCGGTTGGAGTATGAGCGGTATACCTCATCTCCTCAGGGCATAAGTATGATTGTAAAATGTAATTAGACGTGTAGAGTATTTACTCAAGAATGAAATACGATAATCATTGGTTGATGCTACATTGCTTATTGTATTCTAAAGTGGATAAATATTATACATGTTCTTCATATTCCTTATTAAAAGAATAGATGATCTACTTCTTATAACTTTATAGTTGTCATATTTTAAGAGGTGACATTGCTCTATTATGATTAATAATGATTAAATCCTGCTGTTTAATGAAGATTCCTCTGTTCATTTTATTACTGTTCATCTAAAATAAAAATATTTTTGGCAGAGAGTTATATTTCTCGCTGGGACAATTTTTAATTGTCTCACCCCCGTGGGATTCAACCTTTTTAGGTGGACGAGGATGAGGAGGTAGAAACCCTTCAACACGGGAAGGACAGCAGCAAAAGGGACAACAATAACATCTCAGGTGGAGACACCGACTGTCGTGTCATATAGATATGAGTCCTATGAGTCGTCTCTGTAATCTCCGGTCCTAGGAGTTAGTAGTTAGTGCTTTTATGATCGATCTGAGATTTTGGCTAGATGCCTCGAGGTTCTTATTCTGTCGGTGTATAGTTTTTAACAGAGCAGTTGATACTTGTAACCCTCGAGAAGGGATGGTACAAGATATGTACTTTGTGTACCAGAATGTTTGTGTATATAATATTTTGGTTCTTGTTATAAGAGTTTCCTGGAAATGGATCTCTTTATAAATGGTTTTAATTTTTAGTGATTTTTGTTAATCCGTTGTTAATGACCGCTTCCGCATTAATCGTATCCAATATTTGGTGTTTGTCGTCACACCTGTAGTGAATCCATACGTCATTAGATCAAAATATATTACAACTATGATATATGGTATCCCTCTTTCTCCGTTGAAGAGTCATTATCACTTGGTAGGTGTACTCGTTTGCATAGATATAGGCACCTGTCCCGCAGTAGTTCAATTTCTACTATTAACCGGTGGGTGTCTGCTCTAGTGGAACAGACAAAGTCGCATTGTTCTGACCATGTCTTGCATTCATTGCGTGCATATGCAAGTTGTGTTACCAGCACATCCCTAAATGTAGTTAGCGTGGGAACTGTATGTTGTACTCATTACGTGGGCAACATCATGCGATATCTATTTGGAACAACACCCCTACCACATGTAAAATATGACATGTGGGGGTTGTTGTCTTCAAACTGGCCATTTGCTGCATCTGTGGCATCCATGTATACTCGTACGGTGCACTGGAGCCCACATGTACACATCGACATTCCATTCTCTATTTTAAGATAGTCTACCTAATGAATCAGAATGTGACATTTTTTATTAGGAGCCATACCAATATTTTTGTAGAAAAGCATTTAAGAACACATGTGAACTCGTAGAGAAGTTGTGAAATGCTAACATTATATTAAACAAACATTTGAGAGCACACGCCAAGTTGTAGCTGGATTGACAGATGCTACACAACTCATCACAATTACATATAATCTCAATGAGTATCCCAAATAAAATTGGAAATTGTTTCACATAAAACATCACCCTCCCTTGCATTAGTCAGAGTTGTTTGTTGTAGCGAACTCAGGTCGACCCATTGAGTGGGACATCAGATGTTGAACTATTATCAGGGATTTCCTCCATCATTCTATCCCCATCATTCTGGTGACGTATGAAATTGTGGAGGATACAACAAGCCATTACGAGGCGACACTGCGAGTGTATAGGATATGTCGCCCCTTTTTTGAGGTAGGCAAACCGCCTCTTCAGCACGCCGAATGCTCTTTCTACAACATTACGTAATTGAGTGTGGTGGTAGTTGAACATCTCCTTCTTGTTGTTGTATGATTGTTTGTTTCCTCGGAACTTAGATTTGTGATAAGTTGTGTTGCGATAAGGTGCAAGAAATAGACGTGTGTTGGCGTACCCTGCATCTACTAGGTAAAACTTCCCTGCTGGTACTTTGAAACCGCCTGTTGTTGTTGCTACTTGTAGGACCCTTTGGTCAGTAGGAAATCCCTCCCACCCATTCAGGACATATGTAAACTCCATTGAGAAGTCTACAACAGCCATGACATTTAGAGAGACATTCCCTTTTCTGTCTCGATAATGATTTTACTTTTCACGTTTCACTAGGATTGGGATGTGTGTCCCGTCAATTTCCCCGATGGAATTCTACACCACCAAAATCAGGTGTAAACATATAAAGTATAAGCAAAATTCTTATTAATTATAGCGGAAAACTAATACCTTGAAGTAATGGTAGAACCTTGGGATCTCCAATATTCGACGATGTTTTGTTGTGGTTATTGTTTGCATGACAACATAGTCATGGCACAATGCACACACCCCCTCCAATACTTCGTTGAACTTTCTGCTTATGGTTTCACTAGAGTGAATGTAGTCCTCCACCAAAACACAGTTTGTATGGCAATGGCCAACAATATGTAGGAAGTAGCATACAACCTCAACTGATGAGATGCCTCAACTACTTTGTAACAACCCCCGAATCTCAAGCTTGTCCACGAGGGCTAGTATAGTTTGAGGTCGCATTCGGTATAGGTCATAAGCCCTCTGTTCATGACCAGTTATGATTTCTAACACCTTTTTGTGGCCACTCCTAATACTAACAGACCTAGGTATTGAAGGTGGTACGTCATCATCATCAGAATTATCGTCCATGATGGAGTCTGCTATTGAGTCAATTATTGCATTAGCAATGTGATTTGCTGGCCCATACACGATATCTAAAATATGTGTAAGGAGGTCTATTGTTTCCGTATGGCCAGTAGAAGCCATGATTCCTACAATGAAAATGATAACAAGATTGACATGATCCCTAAAATGAAATGAAAAATGCCCTAACCATAATATGATAGATGTGACAAATAATGAAGTACATCAACATTATATACGAATGTAATGGTACGAGAAACAAAAGTTTGACCGTCAAATAATTATTACAACAATAAGTGAATTGGTGTTCATGTTCCCAAACACGAATAACATAATGGAAAAACAAATGTCTTTATTTAAAGAAAATACTAAATTGGAAAGCAATCAGTATCATGAACCATCGTCTAACTTATGATGCTAAAGGGCCTCTGTTATTCCCACTTGTGCCAGCATCATTGGTACCAGTATACCACATTGATAGCATACTTGATGTTCCATTCACATTTGATGATGGGGATTGCGAAGCAAAGCCCTGCTGAGATGGCACAAAAGAGGATGGCATTGAAGGTCATGGTGTCACACTACTGCCTATGGACCTTTCCCAAAGGTCCTATAACAATATTGTTATTTTGTGTGGGGTATGTGTAAGGATGAGGTAGATGCTGCAGTTTGTTGACTCCTTTATGGCATTCACAAGAGTTGTAAATACAGGGATCGGGGCATCTGGGAAAGTGTCATTGAAATGTTACAAAATAGTCCTAAACTCTTCCTTTTCGATGGTTCTGCTGGCCACACCTGCGCCTAACTCGTGAACCTTTGTGTACACCTGTGTGAATTGAGATAACACGTCATTCGATAGCACACATCACTCTTGTGTCATTGACGGTTGCTTCCTGCGCCTGTGGCTAGGAGGAGTCCTTCCCCCAATCCCCTGGGTATCTGTTCCTCCTCCACCGGTGTCACCCTCACTATGCATAGCAGATGTGCCTATGTCAGGTTCCCCCAGGGGGTTTCTGTGTTCATGGGTGAATCAGACGCATCTAAGTCTACAACAACTTCATCCTCGGAGGTAAACTCAGATGGTATTTATCTATCTATTGAAGACATTGCATGGTGTCCTCTAGAAATGTTCCTCCCTATCATCAACTCGATGTCGTAGTAGTAGGGAAATGGTCGGTTAATCAACCTAGCAAGATCCTTGTTTGCCTAATTATAAAAAAAGATTTTAGTATGACATTTTAATGTAAATGTAGGACACTAATATTCGGATAAGGGTTTGATTGATGTACATACCGCAAGACTGTCCCTCCACTCAGGGGTGTCAGGCAGCCTCGACTTGTTCCTAGTCTCATCCCATCCGACACCACTCTTGTTGGTTACAAGCTTCAATTTGGCATAGTCCTTCTTCAGGTTCTTCCACCTAGTTTTCAACTGCTCTAACATATAGTCCGGCCTAGCCATCCTATTTTTCCATTCATGTGGTGTCTCCCTCCAAGCGTCCCTAGTAAAATGGCCGTCAATACACCTACCTATGTCATACTGCCTCTACAATGATGAAACTAGAGTGTCATCAGACTCTCTCGACCATGAAATACGCAGCCTGGGGTCTGCGGAAGACATACTCACATAGGTGTTGTAACATATAATGACAGTGAGTGGTGTTTATAGTAATATTAAATGAGGAGATGCACTATTTGAGGATACCACGGGAAATACACAAAATTAACACACCAACTGGTAGAAACCATATATCAAATACAACATCCAGCAAATAAACTAGATCAAAGCTGTAATAACAAAATATAATATTAGATTTAAAAAACAAATTAGACCAGCCATGTATCTCATCAGCTAATAAATGCCTCCTAACATGACCACAAATATTAAAACTTATTACTACAACTACTATGTATGTTTGTGGTTGTTTTGCAAATAGTATTGTGAGTGTAGCATTAAATTTTCACACTTGTGATGTTTGTGATGGGATGGTAGTTGGTATAATTAGTAGCATATCCCCTGCTAGCAAAATGCATCAGACAACCCAGAAACTTGGTCTGGAATTATGATGGAAATATAGTTGGAAAAAATAAATAGGAGAATGTAATGTAGACTAATCAAGTGAATGTTTGAGCAAAACATGCTTCATAGGAAAATAACTCTTTATAACTGACCATCCATTTATCTTCTAGCCCACTTTAGATATCCATACTCATCACAAATATGATTATGGCTTTCCAAGTTCTTTTTTTATCAATCAAATATGAATTCGTCTGAATAATTAAAGTTACCTTCTCCTAGACAACAACACGTGGAACCCATGACTTGTTGGAGGAATTTTTGTACCATGTGACTGCCATGACGTAGTACACATCTTATGGTTAAATGCAGTCAGTGGTAGCTGATTGATACACATACATGGGTTGCTAGCTTTTCCCAAGCACTTTTTGTAAGGCTACCAAACAATTGTCAAAGAAGAAAGCTTATTGATTAACAGAACAATGCCCTAACAAAAATTCATGCATTTCTATGAGTGAGACTAGCTTTACATCAATAATGAGTTACATAATTAATGAGAAAATTAAAAGGAAGATGACCATCAACAATGGCCATACAACGATCAATTTTTGTCTTCTTAACAACAAGGTATCTGGAAACAGATCATGTGGTAAATGACAATATAGAAGGATACATCTTGGCATCTACACCACTGTCATTAATAAGGAACCATATGTAAACATCTATAAAATAGTAAGCTTCTATTACAGATATACAAGATACAATTAATACATCTTTTATGGAAGGCCAATGTAAACATGCATAAACCATGATCAGAGGAACTCATTTTGTGAGACCTCTTCGATAAGAGTTGGGTGACCTGAGAATGGTGGACTGGCTTTTAATAGAGTTTCCTGCCTGACTTCCTCCTCAATAGGTTGGTCCTTGGGACACCCATGAGGAGATATGGTTCAGTTTATTATAGAATATATAAGAGATAGGGAAGTATAACTATATAAGGACACCTATCTTATGAAACATAAAATGAAGGATATGGAATGGGTCTATTGTAATTGACAAATCAATATTTGTACTCAGTCTACAACAACTCATTCTCATATTCCTTGAACCAATTCCTTTTGTTTCAATCAAACTTGTATTGATGGGAAGTATTTTCGCCAGAATTTCATTATAATTTGTTGGCATGCCAAAAGTTGGGTTCCAACAATATAATCAGTTTATGTGAAGTTTGGATAACTCCATAGAATTTTTTTAACATGTTCAACTTAGGGAGTGTGTAGGGAGATCCATGGTTCCCTGGAGATTTTCTATGGAGGGGTGAAAGACAGAAAAGTTGGATATAAAAATATGGGGAATCAACTTAATACGAAGGGGAAAGCTTATATATTGCCAGTTTGCAATTTTCAATTCACAAGAACACACATACATACTATGCAGCAGTGCAAATGTATAACATAATTTAAATTTTTGCACACATGTTTAGCTGAAGCAGAAATCAATGGCACATAACAGACAAAAAAAGTAATTGAAAAGTTATCATGAAGTAAGCTGAACCAGAATGAACAACGAAAAAAATAATGTAATAACCACACAAAGAGACCAGCAATGTATCTCATCATCTAATAAATGCCTCCTAACATGACCACAAAAATAAAAACTTATTACTGCAACTGTTATGTATGTTTGTGGTTGATTTGTAAATAATATTGTGAGTGTAGCATTAAATTTGCTAGTTGGCATAGTTAGTAGCATATCCCCTGCTACTAAACTGCATCAGATAATCTGGATGTAAGGCCTGGAATAATTATGGAAATATAGTTGGAAAAAGCAAAGTTGGATTTCAGGTTTATGATGAGAATGCTTAACCCATAATTCAATGTAGTTATCTACCAAAAATGAATTGTTTTCCCAAAAAGCACTACTACAGAAATGGCTTATAACGTCACTTTTAAATGCGTCAGTTGTATAAAAACACTGATGCCTACAACATTAAGCATCGGTTAAATAAAAAAACTCACATCTATCTGTGAAAGGTGACCAGACACGGGCATCACTTTTATTTAGCATACACCGTCGGTTGTTAAAACAGAAACTGACGACTCAAGGTTTTCCGCGAGACAGAAATTTGACCAATTTTTGTCGTCGGTTGTCTTACAATAACCAACGCCGCTGTGTTTTCACGCACTTAACCGCGAAAATTTTCACCCCCCTTTAGCGTCAGTTTTTATACAGAAACCGATGATTATCGTCTTAATTTGAGAACATTTATTTTTGTTAGCATATAAAGATAGACATCGGTTTTTCTAGTTAGAACCGACGACTATAAATGAACAATAGTGTCAGTTTTTTATTGGTAACTAGCACCTATAGTTTTTAGGGTCGGTTGTTTTTAATAACCGATGACTATTATTAACTTAATAGCACCCACGTGCGAGCCAAAATCTTCCCCTTCTGTTTCATTCATTCCGCGATTGATCAGGGTTTTAGGTCCGGCGATTCCTCTACTCATCGCTGTTCGCTGCTCCTCTGCCCTCACCTCCACCGCCGCTTGCTGCTCCGCTGCTCGCCGCTGCCGCTCACTGCTAGCTCTGGCCACTGCTCTCCAGCTCAATTGCTACTCCGGCCGACCGCTACTCTCTTGCTAGCTCCCTACTCTCTTCTTCCTCCACACCGTTGATAGGTAAGCTACTATCCTTCTTCTTCCTCTACCTCTTCTTCTTCCTCCACCTCTTCTTCTTCCTGCTTCCTCCTTACCAAATGTATGGATAAAAGCAAGGCATGACCTGCATGTGGGCTGGACACGACGACCATGGTTGTGTTGGCCGACCACGGCCGTGCTGGCCAGCACGTCTGTGGTCAGCCAACACAGGCACGGCCGTCGTGTCCAGCCCACATGCAGGTCGTGCCTTGCTTTTATCCATTTGGTAAGGAGGGAACAGGAAGAAGAAGATACATTTGCAATTGAATACTAATGCTTGACCTAATTCAGTAATTTTTTATGCATGTTGAATTAAGATATTAAAACCCTAATACACATTTCACCATAATCTTAAATTAACTATATTGTTGAAATCTTGTGATCAATCTATGTAAGATATTAAAACCCTAATGTTAAATATCTGATTTTGTAGTGATGTGTCACCTTAACATCTACATGAATCCCTATTGTATGATGTAGATTGATGATAATGCATGAGCTAGTTTGAAATTTTGAAATCAATTATGAATTATCTCTCCATCCCTAGGTCATACTAATTTATGTGTAATCTTTATCTTGATGATGAACATGCATGGACACTCGAAATGTATATGTATATATGCATATAACATTCTGTAAGTATTTTTATGACATAATAGCTAGTCTGCTCAAGATGATATGTTTGTGTATATATGCATATAACATTCTTTACGTAAATTTGTAGGGGTTGAAGCCATGTCGACTAAAAAGTCAAGAATATATCATTGTAGAGGCATTAGTTTACCCACCCCTTAAAAGGTACATGTTTCATGGGTATCCAGTACCAGATGGTGTGGTACGTGTGAGTCTGATACATGTACTCCCCGACTGGACAGATCTTGCACTGCCTCATGCACACCCAGATGCTGAAACACTTGGTGAGGCAGTCGGCGGAGTGATACTGTGGCCCGAAGTGGATGTCCTCTATACTGATATTGTATGATAAATGTCTATTACTTTAATTTGTTAGTGTGTATATATGAGTCAATTGATCTGAAATTATATATACAGGTCAAAAAGATGAGACCCTCTACATCTCGACCTCCAACTCCTCGACTACCAAGTTGGCTTCCAAGGGACCTACACACCTTGATAGGTCCTAATTGTAGGGGTGTGGTAGTGTGGATCGACGAACATGATGCAAATTACCCTATAATTGTTACTATTCTGGAGGATGATGCACGTAAATCATACGATAACAATCTATTTATACAAGTTTAGCATACATATTAATACATATGTAATACAAGTTCTGCATACGTATGTATTAATGCATAGGTATTAATGCAGGTCAATCATACAAAAACAAGATATTTATACAAGATATTTTGGAGTTGTTTAGTTATCAATGGCTGAACACATCTATGATAGAGCTGTGGATATGGTGAGATCTTATTTATACATCCATATACCTTGTTTTATATATGGTAATCTGGTTTCTTATATATTAATGCATACATAATACATGCTTTGCAACCACTTACACAAGATATGTACATATTTTGGGTTTTCCCATGTGGGATTTTTGGTTCCATCTTTGATTAGTCTTGTAGATGTAGACCCATATTCAGTTACTTCATACTGTTGTGATGCTTTTTAATATTTTGGTAAAAATAATAAGATGATGATATCCATTCAATGTCGAGTAAGTTTACTTTGCTTATAATTTGGACTTAAGCAAATTAGATTTTTATTGTGGATTTTGAGTTATTAATTTTCTACTTTCTTACATGTAGTGGTAAGCATTGGGAGTTACTAGTTATTGTCCCCAAGACGTTCACCGTCTATTATCTAGATCCTGTGGAGAATGAGTTGGATACATTATATGGACATGCAATTAAAAGGCCATTATTCTCATGAGAAATATTTCATATTTTTATGTCTATTAACATATGTTACTATATTACTATTAATTATGCAATTTAATGGGTTACATTAACATATGTAGGGCTTTATAAGAGTACAAAAAAGCTAGAGGAAAGGTCCCCATGAAAAAGGAGCTGTCACTAATTTGGGAGAATGTGAAAGTAATTTCCTGACTCCAATGTATATATTATTTATGTGAATTGTGCTTATTTGTATTTTTGAATATTTTGTATGTTTCAATTTATAGTGTGCTACACAAGACAACGACTGGGCATGTGCCTACTATGTGATGCTATTTATGGACCTAATCATCAAACATGTCTTAATGGAAATCGATAAGATACAGTAGGTATTATACATAATCTCATTAGATAATATGAAATATATCAATCTTATTATATATTATTAATTATATATACATCATTCTCTTTGTAGGCCTTTAAAACTACTGACTTCAGCACAGGTGGAAAGTATTTTGATGTACATGCTTCCTATACGAGAGATGAATTAGATGTTGTAAGAGAAGAATGGGCAAAAGCCCTACAAAGATTGGGAATTTTTAGATATAATTTTATTAACAATGATGAATAAAGAATAACTTTGTTCTCATAATTATTTTTGTGTGAATGTAAATGAATTTTTATGAATTGTCATATGTGTGTGAAGATGATCAATACATAAATGTTTCTACATGTGTCTTAATGTGAAAAGAGATGAAATGAATGGAACTGCAGGTTGCTATTGGTTTCTATATGTGTGTGATGAAAAAATAATATGAATTAAATATGCTTATACATGTGTGTGAATCACATATATATAATATTGTCCATCTTCTTAGTTTTGCAGGTTTGTGGCCTATTTTTGGCTGATATCAATGGATGTCGTAAACCTACAGTTCAGAACTGAACTACATGTTCTCATCCTACTAACCAGCCATACAACAAGCCTGCAAACTGATAAGAAAAAATATCATAACATAGGCGTCGGTTATTTGAACAAAACCGACACTAAAGACATACGACAGCGGTTTTTGATAAAAAACCGACGTCTATGTGGCCAGGAACCACGACCGTACTGGGAAGCACGACCGTGGTGGTAGGCAGGGGATATGACGTCGGTTATTAGCATAAAACTGACGTCAGTTCAGCTGATATGGCGTCAGTTATCTTTCAAAACCGACGCCTATAGGCCCTTTGCTGGTGCATTTTTCAGTGGCGGGAAGCGTTTTGACGTCGGTTCTTTTAATAACTGACGTCTGTAACAATTCTATAGTGTCAGTTTTCTTAAAAAACCGACACCTATAGTCCATTTGCTGATGCGTTTTCGGTGGCGGGAAGTGTTTTGGCGTCGGTTGGGAACCGACGCCGAAGGGGTCCACCTTTAGCGGCGCCCACTTGGGTGTCGCTTGGAAACCGAGACTAAAACCCTTAATTAACCGATGCTAAAGGCATGTTCTGTAGTAGTCATGCTAACTGGATTTTCAAATATTATGTTATTGAAAATAATAAAAATATGTATACAACATAGTACATTAGTCATGTCTATCTTTGACCATAGTACATAAGCAACTCAAGTGATGTCACGTCCTAGTCTAGAATACCCTACATATGCTCTATCATTAAGTTTTCATAATGTTTATTATGTTTAATTCCCAAAAGTTCTTTTTATCATTTAGCTTTATCATGGATAAACATAGGAACCAAGTATGTAGTCTCCTACGACCATCACTCCCAATGGACGCCTTTCATTGATACAAGTATTACATATGTTTGAAAGAGTATTTTAATAATTTAAGAATTTTGGTGCAGTTTGGATACTTGGCCATAAAACAAGATTTTTTGCATATAACATTCCAAAGTTAAGACAAAAGTATGGTAAAGGAATAAAGAAGGTTAGTCTCACATTACAACTAAAAGTAACAAGAGAGGTTTAAATACTAATGAGAGTCTACTAACCAAATAACTTGTGTTGAATCAATTTATGTCAACTGAATAGGTTTTTGATCTTCCTATTTCTTGGGTTTAGTGGGATCATATTCCTTGTAATAAACTTGAACATAGAAGAAGGGCTTGAAAGGAGTTAGTTTAAGATGGTATATGTATTAAATCCATTATAGTAGATTGGGCCGACTTGGACATGTAGCACTCTAGTCTGAGGCAATGTATTACAATTATGAGAAAAGGGTTATGCACAAGTGGAGGTGAGATGAAATGTCTCATGCATTGGGAATTGAGAAAAGGAGTTCGAGTACACATGATTCAACTTTCTGTTTGTGATTATGGTTATATATTCTTATTTAAGTTGATAACAACTGGAATTGCTATAGTAGTATTATACAGTGGCTAATATTTGAGTAGTATACACTGGCTAATATTTGAGCAATCTGGGTACACATTAAACAGACCGTATTGATGTTTCATACAACACCAATAATATTGATTCACAACTAAAGAGGAACAATTGTAATCAGTAGTACATATTTGGAGAAGGAAAATTTGGGAATGGGATACCTGGAGGATGGCCGACAATGTCGAACACATGGAAATCCAGTACAGAGCAGAAGCACATGATTAGCATAGGAAAAGCACACATGCGTCTGTAAGAAATAAGGGAATCGATATACACACATGCGACAGTATTACATTCAACCAATATGTTCTTCACAATCGGTCGACAATGACCACCAACTGCCAAATCACTGGGAAGATAAGCTCCGTTGCAACATCGGCGATGAACATAGCGACGACCACCGGCTTCGGAGAACAAGTGCTCGAGGACGCGTAACTGGATGGCAAGGACCTCAACCTACACATCAAGAAATAGGAAGCAAGAAGGGCAGCTCTTGGCCTCGATAGTGTTCCTCCTCTGCGTGGACAAGACAAGTCGAGCATGACTCGACCTGACCAGGGTGGACAGTGACAATGTGTAGGGCATGGGTGCCTTTCCAGGATGTAGCCACCCTAGCCCGTCGGTCATAGTTCCCCTCATTGATTCATCCTGCCTGCTCCACTCCCGAAGTCTGCTGCCCTCCGTGACCTGCTCGAGGTAGCAGGGTGAATCGATTGCCGCTTTTAATTTCACGGTCCGAACAGTCAGAGGTGCAGGTAGAGGGCCGACAATGTTGTGAAGAAGAGGGGGAGAAAGGGCGACTGTCGGGGGGTCTGGGGAGTCAGGGGTCAGGGGGGTCGGGCTCTAACTCGGACTAGGATTTGCAATCTCGCCTCTACCGGGACCGGGTTAGTTCGGATTAGGGGGTTCTGTTATCCCAAAATGGGGGTCCTATGGGGTTGCGAACGAAACACAATTTTTCAGCAATTCGGGCCGGGTTTGGCTGACGCGGCACAAAAAGACACACCCCAATCCAGATCGCATCCGGAACCAAACATGGGCTTATCTCTTCTAGATTAGACAATTTTTACACTGGCCAACAAATAAAAAATCGCTCCTTTTTTTCTTGCTTTCACGCCCCTACTTGTAAATTGAAAACTACCTAGCCTCCAAACAGGTGTGGAATTTGAAAATATTGCATGAGAACCTAAATAGACTTCTCATTTATTATATACTAGTGAACCCACACGTGCACATGCACGTGACATATAAAAGTTGTTAGAATTGCAATAGAAAAATACCATAATGTTAATATTGCTAAATAAGAAAAATTAAACTATTGCTTTCATAAATAATAAAAATACATGTTCATTGTGTAACTGAAAGTTCATTATGCGACAAAATTCTGCAAATGATGTGACGCGTCTATTTTCCCATCCAAAATTAGAGTTTAATGAGTTCATCGTCATACGAATAATCAAAGAGAGGTGGACACCTGATTGGAGAAGAAAATATTAGTTTAATTATTTAATAAGAAATCAGAAATAAATAAATAATAAATATTATAGTATAAAATCTCACTTATTATCAATGCATGTAATCACTTTCTGGTGATTTAATCCTAGAGATTTTATAATTTTATTTCGAACCTTTCACATATGAAAAAATGATTAGTGTAAACATTCAAACAATTTAATAATATAATAGTATATGCAGTCAAAATACTTACAGTTCTAGTGATTATTTTGGCAAAATGTTGTGTTTCAACTGTAATTATTGATGATTTTGTATTTGTTGTCACATGAAGCTTTGTAATGACTTTTTCTATAAGTATATACAAATAACAATCATAAAAAGATTGTATAGTAAAACACAACTGGGAATATAAATTATATGGAAAACAAAAGTACCAATTCAGATTTTAAGATATACACAAAACAAAATCAAATAAAAAAGTAATGTTGTGTTCAATGTCAAATAAAAGACTCATACATTCTTACTTAATATCTAAGGGAACTACATCTAAGACTTTAGCTGATTACTTCATTGTTGTTGGCGTCCCTTATGATTCTTGAAAAAATGGTTGGGCATCTTGTGCTTTGACATGAAAAAGCAATTGATTCCATTTTGCCTTTGATAATATGATATCCACCATATCTTCACCATTTTCCTATATTATTAGACCAATTTAATATTAATACATATGTAAAGTTCATCAATATTATATGTATATATGTATAAAAATATGGAGTACCTGTGAGTGGATATTGTTTAGCTCTACATCGGTATAACCAAGGAGATGATGTGCAGCTGTGTCAAATAATGTTAATTTAATAGAATCAAAAGCGTCCATGACTTCAACTTTCATAATGTACCTATAATCAACAAAACGAAATATTAATTTATAAGATAATTATAATATATTGATGTATTATATGATAAAAGAAGGTAAATTGCCTGAGGACACTATCTTTTGCTCCACATTTGGGGAAGACTTTGCCTTCACCATTTTCATCATATGCTTTCTTGCTACACCTCACACATGCATTGTACCAAAGGGTTCGATCACGGTAAATCTGTACAACTGCAGCCTTAATTTCATATATGTGATCCTAAAAATATTCAACATGTTATTTTCATAATATTATATACATTTAAGTATTTGTATAAGTTACAAACATTGAGGTATCTTACTTTATGTAGTGCCCCACTCTGTAGGGATTCATGCAAGATGGAAATATCGATCCTTATTGCCTCTATATTCTCTTTTTGCATGGACACATTCACAAGTGATGAAGAACCAACACCGCTTTCAGACAACCTATTGAATTTATAAAATTCAATTTAGAAAGAAATATATATGAACTACCGTTCGAATGTGAAATATGAAAACGACTTCCTTGACTTCATTTCATCAACTCGTGGCAATGGGGGGTTAAAGAGAAGTCTTGTTGTGTAAGTACTTGACAGGTATAAACCTATAAGTATTATTAAATTCATATAAAATAAGTCTCACAAATAGAATTAAATTCATTGATTGTGTCTTACCTTGGAAGCGTCGAACTTGGAATCCAGTAATAACAACTATACTTCTCATTTCATATTGTGCTTTCAAGTTGTCATGTGACATCACAACTATTTCGCCCCACAGTGAGCACCTAGCCATAGTGTGCCTAAATACCATAAATATACATATAAGTGTTAGTAAATGAATACTTTGTTTTAGTGATTGAGTAATTTAAATAATTTATATGTATTACATTTTGTTTTGTAATATGATGTCACACTTGGCAACCTGTTCACCAGATCTCTTCGTAATGCTTTGAATATCATCAACATTGGAAATAATTCCAATGACATCTGTAATTGACATAGAAGACTTTTATGAATATTATAAAATGATATTATAAATGAAATTAAAGTAGAAATTCATATAAGAAATTTCTTCTTATCTTAAAGACCCTGAAAGTCATCAAACTCAATAAACTGAAATGAGTAAACATGTATTTTTTTCACAATCTTCAGTTGCTTCAGCAACCACACAATTTTTTGTTAAGTATGCACTCTTCATTCCATTTTGCATTTCTATAGTCATTGTGAATGTCTTCGACACAAACATTATTCAATACATAACACTTTCCTTCATTAAAAGTATTACTGAATTTGTTAACTGCATCACCAATTAAATTGGCTTCCATCCTCTCTCCCTAAGAAACAAAAAGATACATTGAGGCATTACATAAACACATGAATGTATTTCAAATTGAATAAGAAAAAATTCAGAACTTTTTAGTCTAGTATACCTCTTCATCGATAAACAACAATTTCTTCTTCATTCTTCCCCTTGATATTTCATGTTCTTTCTATTTGAAGGCCACACAAACCTTTAAATTCCAGTTTAGGTATCGATGTACACGTCGAAAGGGGGTATAGTTATCTTTCGTCATCCTATTTATAACATTTATAGATGTTAGTTTAGAAAAGTTATAAATACAAATAATCAACATGAAATACTAAGATAAAAGCATACCATCAATAAAGGATAATACTTCTTTGTATACTATATTTTTTGTAAATGTTCCACCATTGAAATTCTTCTCTCCTGGTTTAACCAAGACCTTCGTCGTATTTTGGGATGTCTCTCTTGACAGTGCTACATACAACTGTCCATGAGAGAATACAGGATGGGGCAAATAAATTCCGACTTTAGGGATAGTTTGACCCTGTGACTTATTTATTGTCATTGCAAAACTCAAACGAACAGGAAATTGTTTCCGTTTAATAGCAAATGGAAGAGCATCATTATCAGGCATTATAAGAGGTATTCTAGGTATGAAAACTTTTTTCCCCGTACTTGACCAACTGTAACCTCTGCGTCAATTACATTTTTCTGAAACCCTTTACAAACCAGTTGTGTACCATTGCATAACCCATTTGCCGGATCAATATTTCGCAACAACATTATAGGACAATTTTTCTTTAGCCGTAATACATGAGGGGGCAAACCGTTTGGAACTAGTGAATTGAGGAATTCTTCAGGGTAATTATTATTTTCATCATCAACAACACTGTCAAAACTATAATATGTGATCTCCTCCACACGAAATTATTGTATGAGATCATTATTCATTTCATCAACATGCTCATTCTTCGTGCATAATATTGCACGATTCATCATGTAGTCAGTCGACGTTGCATTATCACCAAGAGCTAGAAAGACATGTTATATGAGTTGTTTTTTAGAGGTCGGATCATCTATGTACTCAAGAACCATTTCATGTGGGAGGCAAACGTAATCGTCATCGAATACTGGTTCTGTTCCTTGTCCTATATGTAGTAGAAAGTTTGAGAAGGTGGAATCTGACAAAGCTCTCATATTTTTCTTTAGTTTCAGTTTGTGCATTTTCTCCCAAAGAAATGACTTTATAAGACTCGAATCAATCGTTTCACCTCTAGTTGCATGTCAAACAACAGGCAAAACTTGTTTGAAATCATCACTAAAAACTACCACTTCCCCCCGAATGGTAGGCTCGATCCCATGATATCTTGCAAAGTGCAATCTAAGGCTTCAAAGGCCTGCCTCCTTGTCATGGATGCCTCATCCCATATTATTAATTTTGCCGATCGAAGAATTTCTGCTAGACTACTTTGTTTGCTTACGTTACAAGTTGAATTGTTTTCAACTTTAATTGGAATTTTGAATCTACTATGAGCAGCCCCCCCGGGTAAGATCGATGTTGCAACCCCAGATGTCACTGTTGTGATTGCTATGAAACCCATAGACCTTACTTTTGCTAACAATTCCTTGTATAGAAATGTCTTTCCAGTTCCACCAGGACCATCGACAAAGAATACACCAGGCTGATTTCCCACTATGTAGTTGAATATCTCATTGAATGCATGTTGTTGGTCATAGTTTAGTGATGAAATGAATGATAGATCCTCTTCGCTTACTTGTATATTCATCTCTTCAGCAATTTCACGTGACATGTCTTGTCCAGTATTTATTGAAAAATCATCATCAACAGTTGGCAAGTCATAATCCTCTATAACCTTCCCCATGCTCTCAAGAATAGATTTAATATTTTGTAGCACTGTCTGCTCCAACTGATGCTCATCGGTGATTTCGGTCCTACGAAAATCTTCCGACATATCATTCAAGCTTGCATCCCACAAAGCTCTTACATTTGTTGGTTCAAAATAAACTAATATTGTAGCAAATAATCTCCGTAGCGAAACTGGGAATTCAAAATGTGTTGCCTCAGTTAAACATTCTGAAATTGTATCGTCACTCTCAATAAGACCCCGATGTCCATCTGAAAGTTTGAATGTTGGTTGGATAACACCATTGACAGTCCTCAAACTCTCAAATGAAGTTGAACCCTTTACATGATTTAGTAATATCCTCAAATAATACCTATCACCTTCAACATGATTTACAGTAATGATACGACCAATAACCTCTCTTTGCTTTCTTTTCTTCCAATATTTTCCAGAGCTATTCCATACATAATGCTCAGGGAATTGTTTATAAAGATATTAATGAGATTCTTCATCATTCGAGTTTGTCACAAAATACTCAGTGAGCATTGTCCTGCAAACACCATCTCGTTCCATAACATTTTGCAAGTTATCATCTTCTAAGAATGTGACACTATGTATGTTAGGTAGATGCAATTGCAAGGAAACTATGGATGGTTGTATTTCACTAAGTTTGAACTCAAATATCCTCCACATTGCCTCCGGTGGAGATATCCATCGAGCATCTCTAAATTGATTCACCTCATTGACGGTCTAGTCTGCAATATCAGTGAAACGACAGTCTCACGAAAACATGATTAACTAATGCGGAAGCGTTCATCAAGTAGCGGAATTACTGAAAATCACTAAAAATTAAAACCATTTATCAAGAGATCCATTCATAGGAAAACTCTTTCATTTAGAACCAAAGTAAAACATTACATCCTGGTTCATATATATACATATCATGCCTCTTTGCACAAAATCTCAGATCGGAGAATCAAAACACTAACTCCTAGGACCCGAGAGTACAGAGACGACTCATAGGACTATCTACACAAAACCAGACAACCAATGTCTCCACCTGTTGGATCACTGCTGTCCCTATGACTGCTGCTGCTGTTGCTCACCCAATGAAAGGTTTCTTCCTCTTCTTCGGCGATTACCTAAAAATTTAATCCCACGGGGGTGAGACAATTATAAAAAATTGTCCCAACGAGAGATATAACTCTCCGCCAGAAACATTGTTATTGCTGATAATAGAATAACACTGAGCAGTAGAATTATATTTACTCAACAGCAGGTAAATCATTGAATAAGATATGCAGAGCAATATTCTCTATGCAATCATTTCAACTATAACTTGATTAAGCAGCAAGTCATTCATTTAAGAAGGAATATGAAGAACATGTATATCATTCATCCAACTATGATATAATAGACCATGTATCATCAACCATTGATTCTCCCAATTCAACCCTAAGCAAATATGCTACACGGCTGATTACGTTTTACAATCATACTTATGCCCTGAGGAGATGAGGTATACCGCTCATACTCCAACCGACCACGGTTACGTAAAGCATCGGTACCACACATAGGTCAATGGAAGAGCCGGATTCCCATGACCTCAACTATCTCGGTCAGTACGAGATAACATGCAGGACATCTTGTGTCTCTGCTAGATAGCTTTCCAGGGTATACTGGCAACATCGCTATTAGAGTTATAGCCCGTAGCATATACTCTCTTCAGGATATGGCCCGTAGCCAATGCCCGGTATTATTTTGTGGAGTCATGGCCCGTAGCCATGCTCTTATTGGGGTATGGTCCGTAACCAATCCCGTTCATAGGACATAGCCCGTAGCAATGCCTATGGGGCATAAGGATATAATTGCCCAATTACCCCCACATATTCAAAAATATGTGTTCCGAGTAAACTCGTTTCACCATTCAGCTAATTCTGACGCTGATGGATCTGTGATCAGGGCGACTACATTATATGGTATCACTTGATTAATTAAGTACATTATCATATTCTTTTAGCATCAGCCAAGTTTCCAAACATAACTTAATAAGACAAATGCTATAAAGAAAACATGTACTATTTCCATTAATCACTTCTCAGTCTTTATAAGACATGGGGATCTCAGTCCCTCATTTCAATACTGGGAATTTTCATTCCTTTGCAACTCAATGCCATAATCATATGGTTCTGGGTATTCAAACCCTTAGCTCATCATTGAGCATTATTACCACTTTTTCAGGTAATTATCACCTTCAGGTCACCTGACCAAGGTAAATATGATGCTTATTACATAAACATCTTCTCATGGCACTTAAGGCACATTACTTCTCTTATTACCTCATACTAGGAAATAAGGTATAGCATGGCACATAAGGCCCAATAAACAATGTCAATACATAAAATGGCATAGCTCATACCTGGCTATGTTCATCATCACATCATACCTGCATGGTTAGTACAGATGATAATACATCAATTTCATATCAGCACCATGCAAAACAATATATAACATCATTATTCAAGGGTAACACCACTATTCCCTTACCAGGGTTAGGGTTTCCCATTTCTCATTAATTCAGACCCTCTTGAGTTAACCAACTTTATCTTGTATTAAGGTATTTCCCCTCTTAATACATTCCATCACAGAATACTCACCCTTAGCATATAATGCATAGGCCACACATTAGAATTGTCCAACTATCTCACATGATATGGACTTATCTTAGTTTAAGGCATAACTTTATTATAAAGTTGCCTATAAACAATCGCAATGATACACCCTCAACTAGGGTTTCACAAGGATACACCCTCAACCAGGGTTCACAATGATACACCCTCCACTAGGGTTTCACAAGGATACACCCTCAACTAGGGTTTACTAACATCCTAATTAGTGATTTCACATGTAGACAACCTCTTATTAAGGTTATACATTGAATCAACCTCAATTAGGGTTTACATCATGTATTGGGTCCATGCATTTTTTATGCATTAATGACTAGTACCATTAAAGGTATTTCCCACCTAATCACATTAGGTTTTCAAAAAGGTTTGATCAATTAGACCTTCAATAACATGAGGTATCCAATTGAATTAACCAAATTGAACCACACGCAATTCTAATCAATGGAACTTCAACCAATTGGATCATCAACTCAATCATCATTTGAATCATGGCTCACCCCTCAATTAGGACTTCAATTATGGTCTGATCTCAATGGGATTAGGGTTTATAAACACCAATTAGAGCTTTGAAGTTGATCATCAATCATGCTACTAATTGTGTTTCAATTGATTGCATTAGACCTTCAACCATTGAATTCATGGAACCAATCATCAATTGGACCTATGATCATACTTCAATTGAGTTTAATAGGTCAACCTTCAACTAATTTGA
The DNA here is from genome assembly GCA_963693085.1 of Alisma plantago-aquatica. Lineage (NCBI taxonomy): Eukaryota > Viridiplantae > Streptophyta > Magnoliopsida > Alismatales > Alismataceae > Alisma > Alisma plantago-aquatica. The sequence continues at coordinate 880,618,131 of OY856411.1, forward strand.
CCCTCAATTGACCCTCAATTGGTCATCAATTAGGGCTTGATTCAATTGAATTAGGGTTTGGAATCGAAGATCCAACAACACTCATCAATGCAAGATTGGTTACTTTCAAACTATTAAACCATTATCCAAATTGGGTATGACCTGACCCCAAACGGTCTTGAGGTCGTTTGGATGACCTCCAAACGGTCTTGAGACCGTTTGCCCATCATATCACTCAAATCCAAGCCATCCAATTAAGGTTTGGATCATTGGATTGATCACCAAATCAGCATTGCATTGTATAACAGCTTGGTACCTTTAGACCTTCAAACACCTAACCATACTCAACCCTAGACCTCCAAACGGTCTTGGGTGACCACAAAACGGTCTTGAGACCGTTTGGATGAGATCCAAACGGTCTTGAGACCGTTTGGATGAGATCCAAACGGTCTTGAGACCGTTTGGCCCATCCAACCTTTGGATTCTAGTGAAAAATCATCATGGATTGGTCTATCGAGTTGATCAACAGATCAACACTACATTGCAATATGATTAGTACCTTTAAACCTTCAATTGGTCAACTATACTTGACCCCAGACCTCCAAACGGTCTTGAGGTGACCCCAAACGGTCTTGAGACCGTTTGGATGATCCCCCAAACGGTCTTGAGACCGTTTGGGCTAATCAACCCAAAATCTCAAATTAGCTCATTGTGATTTCAGCACTGATTTCAATTAGGGTTAGCCCAATTGATTAGCCTTCAACTCATGCCTCGTTTGGAATGATTCCATAAAATTTGGTGAGTCATTAGATCACATCATTAGGAACAGTAATACCAAACGGTCAATGCTTGGTCAACGCACTCAAACGGTCTTGAGACCGTTTGCCCATACAGTTCAATTAAATCAGATTGAAAATCAGCACTTAATCCAATTAGGTTTCCCTAATTGATTAGGCTTCAACTCACGATTCCTTTGGGGTTAATCCCTCAAATTTGGAGGGTTATTAATAAACATAATTATGAACAGGAATCCCAAACGGTCAACGCTTGGTCAACCATCTCAAATGGTCTTGAAACCGTTTTCTCAACCAAGTCAAGTTAATCAGGTTGAAAATCAGCACATAATTTAATCCGATTGCCTAATTTATTGGCCTTGAACTCTCTATTCCTTTGGATTTAATCCCTCAAATTTGGAGGGTTATTAATAAACATAATTATGAACAGGAATCCCAAACGGTCAATGCTTGGTCAACCATATCAAATGGTCTTGAAACCGTTTTCTCAACCAGGTCAAGTTAATCAGGTTGAAAATCAGCACATAATTTAGTCCGATTTCTTAATTGATTGGCCTTCAACTCTCGATTCCTTTGGAGTTAATCCCTCAAATTTGGAGGGTTATTAAAAAACATAATTATGAACAGGAATCCCAAACGGTAAATGCTTGGTCAACCATCTCAAACGGTCTTGAAACCGTTTGCTCAACCAGGTCAAGTTAATCAGGTTGAAAATCAGCACATAATTTAATCTGATTGCCTAATTGATTGGCCTTCAACTCTCGATTCCTTTGTTGTTAATCCCTAAAATTTGGAGGGTTATCAGCCTACATAATTAGGAACAAAATTCCCAAACGGTAAATGCTTGGTCAACCATATCAAACGGTCTTGAAACCGTTTTCTCCCAAACGGTTTCAAACCGTTTGCCCTTAAACGGTTTGCTGAAACCGCATAGCCAATCAAATTAAAACGATTTGGAGTAGCTATCAAAACGGTTTTGTTTGGTAATTTTCTTTGGATAAGCATCTAGGATGATTTCATCATCCCCTTCCTTCGAACAACTAAGAACAGCAACCGTTCTTGATGGAAATTGCAGCAAAGAAACAAGAGTGTATCAAATTGAAGAAATCAATCAACAAAGCATAGAGAATTGATGCAATAGCAATGTTTAAGGGTTTAAGTTATAAAACCCGCCTCCAATTGAGCTCCAAAGCTCCAAGCTCACGCCATTAATGGTGGATGAAGCTCTTGCAACTCCCCCTAGGCTCGTCCTCAAGCTTTTGATTGCAAAAGTTGGCTAGGGTTGAAGAGGAGATCGAAATAAGAAGGAATCCATAATTTATTTTTGATTTCCACCATGAAATCATGGAGAACGAAGGTCAAGGGCTTACACACAGGTTGGGGACGTGCTCCCTGCTCCTCCCTAACTCCTTGGTCGGGTTTGCAAGCAAGGGGAAGAAGAAAATCTGAAAAAGGCCTTGGTTTGGGCTTAGAAATGGCACTTTTATAAGGAAATTGATGAGAGAGAAAATGCCTTATAAAAATCTAATTAATCCCATTAAAGTGGCCGCCTCTTCCCCCTCAACTACCTTGGGTACGAGGCACCTTCCTTGCCTTTCATTCTCCTTCATTATCCTCAATTTAAAGAAAAGCAAATTAAGCACCTTAATTCTTATAATATAATATCCCACATGTGAGTGGATATTACTTTTCTTTATAAAAAGGTGAGTGAAATTTCACCTACTTAAGATATTTTCGTTCCTTATCTTGTTAAAGGAACGTCTATCCTTATTCAAAATCAACCCAAAACATTTTGGTTGAAAGCCCTTCAATTATTTTTATTCATTTTTGCCCTAAATCGAATTAGGGTTTCAATTAGGCATTATTCTTGATTATTTTAATGTCAAGATTCTCTCTCCTACAACTTAATTCAAATGAGGAGTCCCTCTCATTTTCTTTGCTCTAAATGATGCTAAGAAACATTAAGGACCTTGTTGAAGTGGTAATTTGCATATTGAACCCTAGATTTTGGGTAAATTGCACATTACACCAAAACTAGGTTTTAATGCACAAGGATTGCTTTACAAGCTTAATCTTGGTGTCCAAGCTTGTGGAAACCATACCACTACATCATATTCATTCTTATGATGTCTCAACATCAGAGGAACATCTTATCATGCAACATTTGCAATTTAACCCCTCAACTTGGGTAATTTGCACTTTAGTCCAAAATAAGCAAACATTGCTTCAACATTGTTCAAACAGGACCAAAATTGAAACATAGGTTCCTTTTGAGCCTTAATTACTTTTCACAAGATGAGATTAAGCATATAATAATCTTTCTTAATCAAAACACCTAGGGTTAAAGCATAACCCATGTCAGGGATGTTACAATCAGGTGCTATGTTGACTGAAGCCTTGTCATGCCCCTTATATATATACTTGAAGAGGTATTTGACTGCTTTGATGCTAGAACATACCTCCATGTTAATATGACACCTATATCTCTGTAACAAATATGGATTATATGGTGCCACCCATCTATTATCTAGTATGGATCCTCTTACATCAACAATGACTCCATTGTCTCTTTTCCTATAAATTGGATATGAATCTCTCCCTTGCATGGTATTGGAACAAAAATTCCTTAGATATCGACAACGACACTCCTTGTTTACCATACAAGCATTTTTAGGGTTTAGGACACCACACGGTCCGTGCAACATGTGTTTGAAAACCAATGTGTGTAATAAAGGATATCGTTCAGGATCTGGAATTTCAGCACAAACTATGTTATCATACTGATCTGGATTGACGATCTCATAGTCACATTTCATGATGATAAGAATGTGTGCATGCAGAAGTCCTCTTTTTTGAAATTCAATAACATGAACACGTGCCGCTACGATGCCAAATATATTTTTCTTAAATAGATGGTCCTTTAGATCCTCCAATTTTGCTCTAAAAACCCTAGCTGTTAAATCTGGTCTGTTTTGAGCTAGTTGTCTAGGGAATAGCTATGTTTTTATCTCATCCCAATCTGGATTACATGTCATTGTTAAAAAGATATCGGGTTTGCCATATCTTTGTACCAATGCCATGGCATCCATGTATCTACGACGCATATCATGTGGTCCTCCAATAAAGGATGAAGGTTATACAATTCTTTTACCTACCATTCTGCTATGGACTTCTCCAGATCTAATGCTATCAGTGATTCCTTGATACAAATCAGCACGTATTCACTTTTGCTCCTTTGTGATATAGTTTAATCGTGTTGATTCTATCTTGATGTACATGTCGACAACATACTGTTGAAGGAGACGACCCACATACAATAAGATTGATTTGTCAAGCACACGAATTTGTAGTTTGTAACAATAGTATTCTCTCACAGATATCTTGTTTCGACCACCACCATCTAAAAACATTTAAGAATGATGTGAAATACAATTTTTTAATATTGGTACATAATTTGCTAATCTGTGAATATATATTCTACTAACCTGCTATGTTCGAGCCCATCACATCTTCAACAGAAAGCGGTGAGTTATGTAGCATGGAATCCCATGGCACACCAACTTTGGGGAGGTGCGGATGCCAATCGAATTCACCATTGGGAAACAACAAGGGATATGACAGAGGATCATAACATCCTAAATATGATTGCACTATACGTGGTTCACCTGAATTGGCATAAAAAACTATGCTTCGTTGTTGTGCACCACTGACATCATTGCCCTCAATCCAGATACCTGCAACTTGTGAAGCAGTTGGAGAATTATATGTCCTCTGATCTAGATGTGCATCTTTATTGATGGTAATACTAAAATTATCTGACATCAGAACATCCTTGAGGCTCCAAAAAAACTGAGCATATGGATTTACAGACAATGCATGCATCAGTTTAGTAACTAATTTAGTATTTAGTGAAGGAGTTGCCTTCATTCTATTCTGTACCTCAAACTCAGTGTCATAGAAATAGAGTTGTAGGTATTTCGGTCCATCACTCCCAGGTAGTAATCTATTTATGAAATGATACATTTGACCCTGTACTCGAAAAGTATATATGCCATTCCACATACTACGCAAATTTTCATCTAGATGGATACCGTGTGATGTGAATGCAAAGTGACTATTGTAACTTCGAATGGACCTCAGAAACTCCATATATAGAATCTGGTGTTTGCGATGTGTAAAAATCGTATAGTTCTATTGGAACATGATTGGTAACTAAATGTACCTTTCCCTTCATACAACAAAAATATGGTGGTTCAAATTGGAAACATTTGGCACCACAAAATTTGCACAAACTACGTGTGGATAACTTATGTGGTTCATTGAGAATATTGTCAAAAATTGGATTGGAAATATCAACACCAGAAGAATCTTCAACATTTTGATCATGCTTGAAATATAGAAATCCTCCGTCTCTTCCACGATACCTGCATCTAGTTTGTTATAACACAAGATGAGTACAAATGTTAACTCATATAATAATGCATGATGATTTGTAACTATTACCTTCACTACATGGGACTGCCAAATCAGCAACCTCATGCGGATTGTTACACTCCTCAAAGGCACTCTCGATATTTGTAGGGTCGGAGCAAACATGCATATCAACATGATCTCCATTGGGAACACTATCAGTCTGAGGAAGATAGGAAGTGCTCGGTTGTTCCAATGAATTCGTTGCAACATCGTTCAATTGTGCTTGACATCGTTTTAGGAAATGGATCAAGAATCTTCGTTGCCTTGCTCGCCTATGAATTCCGCTGACAACGTTATCCACATGATGTTGGAAGTTTTTATCATTCAAGATAACAGGCTGAAACAATGCTCTTTGACCAAGTGCGGAGTCCACACCTTCATTCAGAACTTGAATAACTTCACTAACTCCGTCAAAATATGGGTGCATATCAATCCTTAACTTCATATAGGGTGGCAAACTATTGTAAATTGTAGCATATCTTGCAATAAGTTCTCCACCACCTTCACATCTGGCACGCCTATGCATCCGTCTACTTCTAATAACCATTCGACGATGGTATCTACGCATCTGTTGAAAGGACCTCAAATCATAACTGTAAATATATGTTCTTTCAAATCGTTGAGATCTACGTGACTCTATTGAAGTAAGACATGACGCAAGCATGTCACAACTTTGAAATGTAGTGCTAGAAGATAGGCACGGTTCCATCATAGTTTGCACGAATCCTTCATTTTGTAGAGTGCAAACAATGAGAAGGATTCTATATGTAGTTATATGACTCATTATTTTATTATCTTAAATTCTCGTATGACACATCAAAATAAAAAGCGAATGTGTTCGATTAAGATAGTTTGCAAATTTTGTCAACATTTGGTGACCAAGAATTATGGGGTATATTATGCGGGTTTATTCTCATCGAACAGATGCATTATTGTTAGAGCTAGCTCACTAGGTTAAGCCTGCCGGTTGAGAAGCACAGGTTGAGCCTTTGCCCAATACCAATATCGATTGGGGAGCATTCCATCCGTTTCTTATGATAAAAATATATCTGAACACATTAACTTTTGAATTCTGCTAGGTAGACCCCATTTTCAAACCCAAAATAAACACGGAGCATTCTCCACCACAACGCATATAACAAATAAAATATGTATTTTATATGTTATATGTCCTGTAATATGTGGTGGAGATTGCTTCGTGTTTGTTTTGGGTTTGAAAACAGGGTTGCACCCCTAAATTTCATTCGGTCCCATCACTCCCCGACCCCCTCTCTATCAGGGAAGGACATATGTCAAGATCCACCGGCAACATGTCGGGGATCCTGACATGTGTCCATTTGATCCCTACAACAACTCCTCAGCTAATCCGTCCACTGACACCGAGACCCCATACCACCCCCCTACATTCCTCACTCACACCGCCCAGACCCCTCGCTCCCCGACCCCCTCTCGGCTTTCTTCCCTAATCGCAGTGACAATTCTTCTGCTCCCTTTCGACAACACTTCATCCCGACAACATAGCACTGCCCGACCCCCTCTCTACTTACTGCCCTAATCACAGCAGTGATTCTTCTACTCGGATCGCCTCACTCCCCGACCCCTCTCTGCTTCCTGCCCTAATCGTAGCGGTGATTCTTCTGCTCCCTTCCGACAACCACTACTACAGAAGTGCCTTTTAGTGTCGGTTGTTTAACCCCCTTTGGCGTCGGTTTCTGAACGACGCCTATGTGGGCGCCGCTAAAAGGTTGGACACTTCAGCGTCGGTTAAAAAACCGACGCCTATTTAACATAAAGGCGTCGGTTTATTATAAAACACCGACGCCAAAAGGGTTCGCGCCACAGAAAACGGCGTCATCTAAGACGTTTTCTGCGTCGGTTATATACTAAAAAACCGACGCCGAAAAGTGTCCTAGATGACTCCCATTTCCTGTAGCGCAAACACTTTTGGCGTCGGTGTTCAACAAAAAACCGACGCTGTAAGTCTGTGCTGACGGTTATCGGTAAATAACCGACGCCTATATATATATATTTTTTTATAAATCTGTTTGCAGGCCTGGTGTGGCTGGTCAGCAGGATGAGAACCTGCAGTTCAGTTTTCTGAACTGCAGGTTTACGACATCCGTTGATATCAGCCTACAAACAGGCCACAAACCTGCAAAATTAACATAAAAAGATTCACACAAGTAGATACATTCAGACATCAATTCAATTGTCACGTTCACACATATAGAATCATTCAAATACATGTTTTAACATTCAGAAACATTCATTTACAAAGTATCATTCATCATCACTATCAACATCCCAATTATATCTTACAGTTGCCACTGTTTGTACAACTATTGCCCATTCTTCTCTTACTTCATCTAATGCTTCCCTCGTATATGGAGCATGTACATTTTTAAGTGTTTGCCTATAGTGTGGTCAGTTTTAAACACCTGCAAAGAGAATGATGTATATAAGTAATAATATAAAAATAAGATTGATATATTTTATAGTAACTAATGAGACTATATATAATACCTCATGTATGGTATCGATGTCTTTCTTCGCCTGTGTATGGTATAGAACTCTCCTCCAGTATCTCCCTCACAGACTCCTGTGCGGAGAGGGACATTCCAAATCGAGATATCATCTTCCGTTGCCTCCTCCGCAGCAATATCCTTATCTCTGAACGTTTCTCGTAGGATTCTGAACCCCTCCTTCCCTCTACTACATCGAAGCCATGCCACAGTTGAACCCTTTCACCGAGCCCTACCCGGCCAAACAGACGTCGCCTGAAGTACCACCGTCGTCGTCGTCTCCACCTCCATCGCAACTTGATGTGCTAGTCCTGGCAGTTTATCACCCCACATGCTTTCCTCACCAGTTCCTGCCGCTAGACGACCACACAATGGAATCCAAGAGGATATGCAGGCATTCGCCACAGACTATAGGATGAGTATACTCAGCTTATAGTCTTTGGCGAACTCCTGCATATCCTCTTGGATCCATTGTGTGGTCGTCTAGCGGCAGGAACTGGGGAGGAAGGCATGTGGGGTGATAAACTGCCAGGACTAGCACAACAAGTTGCGATGGAGGTGGAGACGACGACGACAGTGGTGCTTCAGGCGACGCCTACTTGGCCGGGTAGGGCTCGGCGAAAGGGTTCAACTGCAGCATGGCTTTGATGCAGTAGAGGGAAGGAAGGGGTTCAGAATCCTACGAGAAACGTTTAGAGATGAGGATATTACTGCGGAGGAGGAGGAAACGGTAGACGATATCTTCAGTTGGAATGTCCCTCTCCTCACATCAAGTTTCTCCAGTGCTTCAGTGGGTACATGTGCATCATCAACCTAAAATTTGACAAAAATAAACACACTAAATTAGCATTTGTATTAAAAAAGCAAACATTACTCTAAACATTTGTATTTTACCATTTTTGCAGCCGCCTCCGCGCATCTGAAAATGTCATTAAAAAGGCAAACATTTAGCATTTGTATTAACTAGAAAAAGGAAAACATTTAGCATTTGTATAAACTAGAAAAAGGAAAACATTTACCATTTGTATAAACATACATGTCTCTAAAATTGTGATCTTTTATCAATTAACAATCCTTCATTGTGATCTCCGCGCACATATAAGTCATCATTAGCTTCAATATTTTGTGGAGTTGGCAACCCAACTGAGAATGGACTGGAGTCATCATACTTATCATAGTACTCTTCTTCATCTATAGGATCTTCAATGAACTGTCTTTTACCATGAAGAACAACCGACCATTTATCATTTGCAGGATCATCGATATAGAATATTTGTTTTGCCTGTGATGCCAATATGAATGGTTCAGCCTTCTCGCCAATCATTTCAAAGTTCACCAAAGTGAAACCCAATTCATCCACTATAACTCCTTTGGTGTTATCAACCCAATTACATTTAAAGAGCGGAATATTGAAATCTATGTAGTCAAACTCCCAAATGTCTTCAATGACACCGTAATATGACATTTTAGCTTCACGTGGACTCTTATCCTTTGCACTTGCAAAGTACATAGTTGACGCTTGAAGAGTGACCCCACTATTTTGGACGACACTCTTATCATCTTGGCGCTTTGTGTAATATGTGAATCCATTAATGTCAAACCCTTCATAAGACATAACATTCGGTTTTGGTTTAAAGGCGAGACATTTGATAGTTTCTGTAATATCATTTGGTGTTTGAGATAGTTGATGTAAGACTTTATCTTCAAACCACTTAGTAAAAGTCTTATTATGCTCTCTAGCAAGCCACATTGAACTTGCTCGAGGATGTTGTCTCTTTATGAAATTGGTATGTTCCTCGATATAAACACTCACTTCGTCCATATTATGTAAAATATACAAGTGAGCTTGTTCCAACTGCTCACAGCTGATTACTTTCACCCGTGATCCCAAAATTCCTTTGCCCTCCTCAATATTCGTGTCATTATCAGGAGTGTCATTACCACTGAGAAAGTCATTGCAGAAATCCATAACCTCTCTCGCCACATAACCTTCAATAATACTCCCTTCAGGACGATAACGGTTTCGAACATCACCTTTAAAAACGCTCATGTATCGTTCAAAGGGATACATCCAATGCAAGAAAACCGGTCCCAAGATTTTCACTTCCCTAGTCAAGTGGACAACAAGATGTACCATGATATCAAAGAACGAAGGAGGGAAATACATCTCAAGCTGACATAGGGTAACAACCACTTCTCTTTGCAAATTATCGAGAGTATCAGGGTCAATAACTTTGCTGCATAGACTGTTGAAAAAGAAACAAAGTCTGGTAATTGCAAACCTTACATGCTTCGGCAATATAGATCGAATTGCCACAGGCAATATTTGTTGCATTAGAGTGTGACAATCATGAGATTTAAGACCTATCAACTTCAGATCTTTCATTGATACCAATCTACGGATGTTGGATGAGTAACCATGTGGCACCTTAACATTTACCAAGCATTCACAAAAAGTTTTCTTCTCCTTTCTAGACAACGTGTAACAAGCGGGAGGTAAGTATGTTCTTTTATTACCCATTTCACGTAATTCTGTTAATTCTGACCTTATTCCCATTTCACGTAGGTCCAGTCTGGATTTTATCCCATCTTTAGTCTTACCTGGTATATTTAATAGAGTACCAATGATGCTATCACAGACATTTTTCTCAACGTGCATTACATCGATACAATGCCTGACTGACAACATTTTCTTTACCTGGTATGACTGGCCAAGTGCTATGTTGGCTGCTCAATGTCCCGTACGGATTCATCCCGTCTGTACAAAGCCCAAGTCTTAGATTCCTGACTTCTTCACCAAATTCAGGGAACAATACATCAATCTTCTTCCACTGTGGGGAATCAGACGCATGTCGTAGGATCCCATCATTATTTTTCTTAACATCTGCATGCCACCTCAAATTCTTCGCATCTTTCGGATTTGCAAACAAGCGTTGAAACCGTGATGTTATAGGTAGATACCACAACACCTTGGCAGGAGAACCAGTTTTGGACTCCCCCGAAGTCGTCAATTTATATCGTGACGCACCACATTTTGGACAATCTTTCAAATCTACATAGTCCTTTTGAAATAATACACAATCATTCCGGCATGCGTGTATCTTTTTGGCCTCCATTCCCATTGGGCACAACATTTTCTTTACCTGGTATGTTGAGATTGGCAGCTCGTTTCCTTCAGGAAGAATTTCTTTCAACAAAGTCAACAATTCAGTGAAGCTTTTGTCGCTCCATCTATTGTTAGCTTTCAACTTATACAATCTCAGCACAGCGCTAAGCTTCGTAAACTTAGCACAGCCTGTGTATAACGGTATCTCAGCATCATGCACAATGTTTGTAAAGATAGGAGGTGGATCGGTGTGCTCTACCCTACAACTATCCAGCATCGCATCAACAATGTCTGCTGGAACTGGTTCGTTCACATTTACGTCATCGGAGGCAATTTCTTCTTCCACCCAAGCACTGCTATTGACATCTACTGGATTCGATTTTGAAATCTCTCCATGCCAGTGCCATTCTGTATAGCCTTGTACAATCCCGTTGCACATGACATGACTTTTGATTTCCTCACCAGTGTTGAGTTTCAAGTTGTTACCGCAATGCCTACATGGACAGTAGAACCTATCTGTAGGTTTTTTCCTATGTTCCTCGGCAAATCTAATAAACTGATCAAGACCAGATATAAACTCTGGGGTGCAACGATTACGAATGGACATCCATGATCTATCCATTCTATGATCAGAGAAAGCAAGTATATATTAGGAAAGCAAGTATATATTAGGAAACAAGTATATAAGCAAGTATGTCGTATTACAGTTCATCATTAAGAAAGATATAAGCAAGTATGTCGTATTAAAATAGACTAAACAATAAAATAATTTTTTTTTGAGGCAAGACAATATGAGAAAATAGTAGTGTAATCATGTAAATGGGAACATTCATGGGAACACACACTTCAGTTATAAGCATTCATGTAGCAACTTACAGTTCCATTCATGGGAACACACACTTTAGTTATAACAATAACTAAAAAAAGGGGTTGGTGTACCCCTAAACATGCGCATAATTAAAAAAACTATTACTACAGACAAGTCTAGATAGATAGACAACTAAATACTACACCAACATGGTCCCGCATGCATCAGTAACTTCTTTTTGATGATGAAGCTGTGTCACGAAGCTCCTCACTGTATTTAGACGAATCTGAACTGATAGGGGCCTCAGATTCAGATTTGTCTGAGCTGATATGCGACGCCGTGCGCTCATACCGCAGAAGATGATCGGGGGTCTCGCAGTTGTTGTTGGTTATCCAAACTTTGATGGAATTATCGCCAACTGGACGGAGAAAAAGCCTATTCCAACGGACCACATGCAGCTCTCCAATCCAATCACGCCAACCGGATTTTGATACAAGATTTCCCGCCAAATCATACTCAACCTCGATTACATGTGAATAATTTCCAAAAGTTAGGGTCACTTTACCAGGCATGTAGTGTCTTCCTTTTAGAAAACGCCAATGTTTGGGTATGACCAATTGGTTTAAGGAACGATCATCTAGGATGATGTCCAATTGTTCTTCAATAGGGAACGTTAACATTGACATAGAGGCCCAATTCATAGTCATTGTTATGGGAAGACAGAGACTGCACAATATTAGTATTAACAAAGTGTAAGTACATATAACGATGTTATATATTTTCAGAAAAAGTTGTATAACATCAGTTAACCTTTTAAACAAGTATATATTAGGAAACAAGTATATATTAGTCAATCTTGGACGGGTTTCTAGGCCAACAAACACATTTGATGTCAATCTTATATATAATAAATGTGTACCACCTATCCCATCCTTGAACACCTAATCTCACTTAGGATGTAAGTGTATAATGTGTATTTGGTTTTCAAGAAAATTTCGGCAGCATTTCCCCGTTGTTCTCTAAGTACATATGTACTTAGAGAACAAACGGGGAAATGCTGCCGAAATTTTCTCGAAAACCCAATACACATTATACACTTACATCCTAAGTGAGATTAGGTGTTCAAGAACAGTCCCAAACTGGGGACTATCCAAGATTTACTCCTACTGAGTAAATCTTGGACGGGTTTCTAGGCCAACAAATACATGTGTTGTCATTCTTATATAAACCCTATAATTCATGAAATCATTCTAATTCAATTTAATATGTTGGGATCACATAATTATATAATGACATCAGAATATATAGAAGAATCATAATTAACATGATTAACAACATGCTCATCAAACTAGGGTTTTCTTGAATATCATCTAATAAATCAAGAATTTCATAGTTTCAAACATGCAATAATTCACAATGCAATGTTATAAACTATAGGCAACATGGATAGATGAAATAAATAAACATCCAGCATCTATCACTTATTCAATCTTCAAGAAACCTTGACAAACATCCAACATCTATCACTTATATAATTTGCATGTATATACACCCTAAAGTGCCACAAATCATATAATAAAAACTATCATGTTATGATATTAGGACCACTTAAAGCAGATTAGGCACATTAAGCAAGCAGAGTAGGGAGCCAATTTCGTGCAAACAGATTAGGCAACAGATTAGGTCAGCACATAAAGAACCAATTTCGCGCCTGGGTAGGTCTGCAGGTACCTGGGCAAGAAGAGTAGGGTGAGGTCGAGCTGGTTGAGTACGTGGGTGGCGGCCGACGAGCTCCAGAACCAACGGCAGTGACTCCGACGAGCAGGAGCGTCAGCCGCAGCAGGCAGGCAGGCGGCCAGGCGGCGGCAGGCAGGCAGCGGCCAGGCGGAGGAGAAGGAGAAGGGGGTACGGCGGCGCCGGTTCTCAGGCGTGGCAGGCAGGTGGGCACCAGGCGTTGCGGCGGCGCCGGTTGTCAGGCGTGGCGGCGGCGCAGGCGGTTGGAGCAGGGGCGCCGGTTGTCAGGCGTGGCGGCGGCGCAGGGATGCCAGAGAAGAAATGCGTCGGAGAGGGGCGCCGGAGAGGGGACGCTGGAGATGGGGCACCGGAGAGAAGCGCCGGAGAAAAACTAGTACCAGCAGCAGAGAAATCGCCGGAGAAATCGCCGCAATAGGGAAATAGGGTAGCAATGAGGGGAAGAGTCGGGCGATCGAAGGTTATGAAGTTCCCCAATAGCGTCGGTTGTTTACAACAACCGACGCCTAAACATATTTACCGTCGGTCGTTCGCAACATCCGACGTCCATTTGGACGATATTTTCGTGAAAATGTTTGGCGGGAACCACATTCAGCGTCGGTTATTAAAGGACGACCGACGCGGAAAAGGACACTTTTCGCGCAAATTTCCATCGCACATAAGCGTCGGTGTTTTAACTATAGACTCGACGCCGAAAGTGACATTATTTTTTTCGCTCGAAAATTGGATGAAATAATGCGTCGGTTTTGTATAAACAACCGACGCTGTATACAAAGCGGTACCCGTGTTTGGCTGGTCTTTGAATATAGACGTCGGTTCTTCTAAATAACCGACGCCGTATATTAAAGGCGTCGGTGTTCCTTAAAAACCGACGCCCAGAAAAGCGACACTGAATGCTATTTCTGTAGTAGTGAACGCTTCATCCCGGCAGTGTAGCACTGCCTGACCCCCTCTCTTCTCTGTGCCCTAATGGCTGTGAACTCATTCATCCGGTCGGATCTCCTCACTATGTTCTCATCCAACCGTTCAGATTTCCTCGCTATGTTCTCGTCTTCCTTCCTTGAATATCTTCTTCAGAACGAAGCCATAGGTACTGGAGAAGGAGGAGCTCGGGCTTGTCGGCATCACTCTCGTGTAGTTGTAAGAGTAGAGTCCAGGGTCTCGCTCTGGCGATCTAGGGTTTCCATGGTCACCGTCTCGCTCTCATATCTCCACCAGATTTAGGGTTCTCACGGATCTTAGTTCTCAGGTGGGTTTTCTCCTTCATCAGCCGAAGGAGATCTACTATGTTTAGGTAGGAGGTAAGTCATCCATGTTTACATGTAGGATCTCAGATTTCCTCACTGTGAACTTATCTCTCTCTCTCACTTTATCATTCTCTTTTTCCTCGCTATGAACTCATCCATCTGGTTGGATTTCTTCGATGTGAACTCATCCATCCGGTCAGATTTCCTCACTGTCTTCTCATCTTCCCTCCTTGAATATCTTCTTCAGGACGACACCACATGTATTGGAGAAGGAGGAGCTTGGGCTTGTCGGCATCACTCTCAGGTGGGTTTTCTCCATCATCAACTGAAGGAGATCTACTATGTTTAGGTAGGAGGTAAACCATTCATGTTTACATGTAGGACCTCATATTTCTTATTCATTATAAACTTATTTTTTTTTCTTCTTCTGCCTCATGCAATCGTCCCCTCCCTTCAAAATTTCCATGTGACAGATCTATCATCCATAGTATGATATCTATATCATGTTTGTTATTCACGTTTTATCGCTAACCCTAATGGTGTAGATTGTTTGCAACATCAATGCAATTAGTTTAAGTATAGATTGTTTCAGATTTTTTTTTCTGGAACAAAATAAAAGTCAAATTGTTTATGTTTTCAAAATATAACAATTATCCTGACTTGAACTACACCTGATCAACCATAAGTTAGCCTAACTTGGTCTAAATTGGTCAAAATTTTCCTTGGATTTCCCACTTGTAGCTTATGTTGGACGTAATTGTCACACTTGCTAATAACAATTATCTTGACTTGAACTACACCTGATCAACCCTATGTCAGCCTAACTTGGTCTAACTTGGACACAATTTTGCTTGGATTTCCCTAATGTAGCTTATGTTGGACGTAATTGAAGAGTTGTATGTTTCCTAAGTTGTTTGAACAGCTCATGTTGATGTTGCTTATGGACAAAGAAAGTAATTCGATCTGAACTTGGTTATATTTTGACTTGATGCTTGATTTGCTAATGTATAGGTCCTATATATATTTGTATGCAGAGGCATCATGCTACCTGGAATTTGGTACTCTAGAAACCACTTACAGAAACTCAACCAAAGGTTTGATGAGAAATGGCTAATCCTCATGCAGGTGGAGGTGAAAGCTAGAGGAAGCAAGAGGAAGTACACAAAGTTGTATTTTTCCTGACTGTTACTATGATCATATTTTATATCCTTATACTCTGAATATCAGTCGAGTTTGGTTATTCTAAATCTTACACATTTCATCTATAACCACATGCATCAAAGACAACTTCTATATGTTTTTTAGTGCATGAAACTTTGATTGACTGAAGAAGGTAGCTATATTTTTTTTAATGAGAAATCCTATATTGACATCATACTACTTCTATCCAAGACCACCATCTAAATTAAATTCGGATGCCTTAATTTGGTATGGATCTGGATGTGTGTGATCAATGTCATAATCTTCTAGACTTTCATTCAAGTCCGCACTTAATATGGTGTATATCACTATGTCTTGTAATGATTGTTTTTATAAATCTCAGCAGTAGCCTATAATATGAATCTCAGTAGTAGCCTATTTTTTCAAGTAGTAGCAATTTTATATTGTGAAATCAATCAAGTTATTGCTTCCCCTACCTGATCTAATGTGGATTTTTTTTACTCTTGTTCTATGCATCTATATGATTGTTGTTGCAGTTTATAACACTCTTGAGATACTGATGCGTGTATGGGTCCCTTCATCTATTACCACATGCACCTAAGAAAACTCTTGTACAACATTCAGTGTATGGCATTTTGATTGACTGAAGATGGTATTTCTTCCTTCATTTAAGATACCTACCATGTGACCCACTTCATCACACCCTCTCAGTATATTTATATGCCAAAACTTTCTACTTAAGATGTGATTCACTTGACCATCATAGTTAATATAATAAGGCATGTGATCTCTGGTTGGGGAAAACATGTCTGATTTTGGATATCCATGTCTAATTTTGACAAATTAAAGTTTTGTTATAACAACCTTGTGCAAATTATTTGAAGTTGTTTATACCCTTGTTCTAAACATCCATATGTTGTCCATGTATGCACTACTACAGAAATAGCATTCAGTGTCGCTTTTCTGGGCGTCGGTTATTAAGAAAAACCGACGCCTATCATATAGGGCGTCGGCTGTTTAAGCAAACCGACGTCTATATTCGAAGACCAGCCAGACACGGGTACCGCTTTGTATTTAGCGTCGGTTGACAATAACAAACCGACGCCTAAAAGCTCCTGCGAAATCCAATTTTCGAGCGAAAAGAAAAAATGTCACATACAGCGTCGGTTATTTAAATAGCCACCGACGCCTATATGTGATGAAAACTTTGCGCGCAAAGTGTCACTTATAGCGTCGGTTATCTGTTGATAACCGACGCCGAAAGTGGTTCCCGCCAAACAATTTCGTGAAAATATCGTCCATTTGAGCGTCGGTTGTTTCAAACAACCGACGCTAAATTATTTTAGGCGTCGGTTGTGACAAACAACCGACGCTATAGGTGAAATTTATATCCTGCGATCACCCGACTGTTCCCCTTTCTTCTGTTTCATCGCCTAAACAGCCGACTGCTGTCGCCCGACCCTCCAACTGCTGTCGCCCCTCCCCTCCACACCGCCGCCGCCGCAACTGCTGGACCCTCCAACTGCTGTCGCCCCACCCGACTGCTCCCGCCACGCCGCCGCCGCAACTGCTAGTGCCTCCACGCCGCCGCCGCCAGGACGACAGAGCTACTCTCCACCGCCGTCTCGCCGCCGCCGCCAGGACGACAGAGCTGCTCTCCACCGCCGTCGCGCCGCCACCAGGGTTTAGCTAGCTGCTTCTCCTCCGCGCCGCCACCACAGCTCCTCTTTACCGCCGTCTTCTCCAGACCTCCAAACCGGTATGCCCTCTTCTCTGTATTTTATTGATGTACATGTATTTTATTTGTGTGACAATGCTTGCGGGTGATTGGTGGGATTACGAGGGTAGTATTGCTGCAATAGAGATTACGATAGTAGGGGTGAGGCTTGGGGATGAATTTCTCTGCCATAGTTGAAATTTTCTTACTGAAATATGATGATGGGACAATTTTTTCTTACTGAAATATGATGATGGGACAATTTTTTCTCTGCCATTTACAAACATGAGGTATAATCAAGCTATAATAGATTATAATCAAGCTATAATATATGTTTTTTCTAGATCATTAGACCTATATACATTATTTTTGAAACTATTATGTCATAGTTCTCATGAGGTATAATCAAGCTATAATAGATTATAACCCATGTTTACCTTACTTGGCTATAATCATAAGTAATTCACGGTTACCACTAAATATTATTCTCATTCCATTTCAAGTTACATTACCTTTTGTCATTAGGGTTAGGGTTGCTCTTTTGAACTTGACTAGGGTTTTTAGGGTTATGTTCAATCATCACCCCTATATCATAACTCCTCATTCTTAGGAGCTTATATTATTATCTTTACATTCAATTGTATCACAAATAATCTATCAATCAAGTCACAACCTTTCATAATTAGGGTTAGGACTTCTATTGTATCCGATTAAGGTCGTTAGGGTTTTATTCAACAGACAAACCCTAATTCATAACCCCGACATCTAGGATTTTAATTCATTACTTTAAGTATTCAATTATACTTGATTACTTTCATCAATTATCATTATAAGGTATTACCTTTCTCATACAATTAGTACAAGTTTCTTTCATCCTTACTAGAATATTAGATTCAACTTTAACTTGTTATATTGTCTGCTGCTTTTTAGGGTATACTAGCTAGCCTACACTTTTCAAAGTGTATCCTTCTCATTAATTTCAAGTGTATCCATTCATTATATTCAAGGTGTATCGGCCTACACTCATTAAGGTGTGTCAACCTAGGTATATCACCTACATGTTACACCTTGTGTCGGCCTAGAAACATGTGTTTGTAATGGTCAAAGTAATATGAAAAGGTCAACTTACCGAAAAGAATGCTCTTCTACCTTTTATGATATTCAAGAAAACCCTAGTTTGATGAACATGTTGTTAAACATGTTAATTATGTTTCTTCTATATATTCTGATGTCATTATATAATTGTGTGATCCCAACATATTAAATTGAGTTAGAATGATTTCATGAATTATAGGGTTTTAAAGTTGATAAACATGTACATGCGGAAATAGGGTTACTAAACCAATGGTTATAACATAGTATGATCTTAATCTGATCTGGATGTTCATAATAATGTAGTATGTTAAATATGATGATTAGGGATACATATAATGTCTAGTAAAGATTCCTAGACCTTTTGTTTAAAACTATTGATTTCTTGATTTATTATTTAATAATGCTCTGTTGATTAGGATTAACCATGTTTCCTGTAGTTTATAGACAATTATTATATATAAGAATGACAACACATGTATTTGTTGGCCTAGAAACCCGTCCAAGATTTACTCATTAGGAGTAAATCTTGGATAGTCCCCGGTTTGGGACTGTTCTTGAACACCTAATCTCACTTAGGATGTAAGTGTATAATGTGTATTGGGTTTTCGAGAAGATTTCGGTAGCATATCCCCGTTTGTTCTCTAAGTACATATGTACTTAGAGAACATCGGGGAAATGCTGCCGAAATTTTCTTGAAAACCAAATACACATTATACACTTACTAGTGAGATTAGGTGTTCAAGGATGGGATAGGTGGTACACATTTATTATATATAAGAATGACATCAAATGTATTTGTTGGCCTAGAAACCCATCCAAGATTGACTCATTAGGAGTAAATCTTGGATAGTCCCCGGTTTGGGACTGTTCTTGAACACCTAATCTCACTTAGGATGTAAGTGTATAATGTGTATTGGGTTTTCGAGAAGATTTCGGTAGCATATCCCCGTTTGTTCTCTAAGTACATATGTACTTAGAGAACATCGGGGAAATGCTGCCGAAATTTTCTTGAAAACCAAATACACATTATACACTTACTAGTGAGATTAGGTGTTCAAGGATGGGATAGGTGGTACACATTTATTATATATAAGAATGACATCAAATGTATTTGTTGGCCTAGAAACCCATCCAAGATTGACTCATTAGGAGTAAATCTTGGATAGTCCCCGGTTTGGGACTGTTCTTGAACACCTAATCTCACTTAGGATGTAAGTGTATAATGTGTATTGGGTTTTCGAGAAGATTTCGGTAGCATATCCCCGTTTGTTCTCTAAGTACATATGTACTTAGAGAACATCGGGGAAATGCTGCCGAAATTTTCTTGAAAACCAAATACACATTATACACTTACTAGTGAGATTAGGTGTTCAAGGATGGGATAGGTGGTACACATTTATTATATATAAGAATGACATCAAATGTATTTGTTGGCCTAGAAACCCATCCAAGATTGACTCATTAGGAGTAAATCTTGGATAGTCCCCGGTTTGGGACTGTTCTTGAACACCTAATCTCACTTAGGATGTAAGTGTATAATGTGTATTGGGTTTTCGAGAAGATTTCGGTAGCATATCCCCGTTTGTTCTCTAAGTACATATGTACTTAGAGAACATCGGGGAAATGCTGCCGAAATTTTCTTGAAAACCAAATACACATTATACACTTACTAGTGAGATTAGGTGTTCAAGGATGGGATAGGTGGTACACATTTATTATATATAAGAATGACATCAAATGTATTTGTTGGCCTAGAAACCCATCCAAGATTGACTCATTAGGAGTAAATCTTGGATAGTCCCCGGTTTGGGACTGTTCTTGAACACCTAATCTCACTTAGGATGTAAGTGTATAATGTGTATTGGGTTTTCGAGAAAATTTCGGTAGCATTTCCCCATTTGTTCTCTAAGTACATATGTACTTAGAGAACAGCGGGGAAATGCTGCCGAAATTTTCTTGAAAACCAAATGCACATTATACACTTACTAGTGAGATTAGGTGTTCAAGGATGGGATAGGTGGTACACATTTATTATATATAAGAATGACATCAAATGTATTTGTTGGCCTAGAAACCCATCCAAGATTGACTCATTAGGAGTAAATCTTGGATAGTCCCCGGTTTGGGACTGTTCTTGAACACCTAATCTCACTTAGGATGTAAGTGTATAATGTGTATTGGGTTTTCGAGAAAATTTCGGTAGCATTTCCCCATTTGTTCTCTAAGTACATATGTACTTAGAGAACAGCGGGGAAATGCTGCCGAAATTTTCTTGAAAACCAAATATACATTATACACTTACTAGTGAGATTAGGTGTTCAAGGATGGGATAGGTGGTACACATTTATTATATATAAGAATGACATCACATTATACGCTTAGGATGTAAGTGTATACCCTAATCTTTTCCTAATATATACTTGTTTCCTAATATATACTTGTTTTCTCTGATCATAGAATGGATAGATCATGGATGTCCATTCGTAATCGTTGCACCCCAGAGTTTATATCTGGTCTTGATCAGTTTATTAGAGTTGCCGAGGAACATAGGAAAAAACCTACAGATAGGTTCTACTGTCCATGTAGGCATTGCGGTAACATCTTGAAAGTCAACACTGGTGAGGAAATCAAAAGTCATGTCATGTGCAACGGGATTGTACAAGGCTATACAGAATGGCACTGGCATGGAGAGATTTCAAAATCGAAACCAGTAGATGTCGATAGTAGTGCTTGGGTGGAAGAAGAAATTGCCTCCGATGACGTAAATGTGAACGAACCAGTTCCAGCAGACATCGTTGATGCGATGCTGGATAGTTGTAGGGTAGAGCACACCGATCCACCTCCTATCTTTACAAACATTGTGCATGATGCTGAGATACCGTTATACACAGGCTGTGCTAAGTTTACGAAGCTTAGCGCTGTTTTGAGATTGTATAAGTTGAAAGCTAACAATAGATGGAGCGACAAAAGATCACAATGAAGCTAATGATGACTTATATGTGCGCGGAGATCACAATGAAGGATTGTTAATTGATAAAAGATCACAATTTTAGAGACATGTATGTTTATACAAATGCTAAATGTTTGCCTTTTTCTAGTTAATACAAATGCTAAATGTTTGCCTTTTTCTAGTTAATACAAATGCTAAATGTTTGCCTTTTTCTAGTTAATACAAATGCTAAATGTTTGCCTTTTTCTAGTTAATACAAATGCTAAATGTTTGCCTTTTTAATGACATTTTCAGATGGCTGACCATGATGAGCATGATGTCCATGATGAGCATGAAGTCCATGATGAGCATGGCGAGGATACTAATGTAAGTTCTAAAAACATATCCTGTATTTCTATAAAATTCATTATCTTCTAGTTATGTCATATATCCTATATTTCTATATTGGGCTAAGTTAGTGTGTTTTATTTTTGTCAAATTTTAGGTTGATGCACCTGTACCCACTGAAGCACTGGAGCAACTTGATGCGCAACACCAGACACTTAACAAGAAAAGGGGCATCACCCTGTTGAAGAAGTTATTAGCGCTAAGTGGTAGTGGATCTAAATTGGTGGTGGAGTTTGATAATGGAGGAAATCCAATTGGAGTGAACCGCAATAATTTTGTGAACTATCTTGGGTGTACCACTCGGGGCCATTGTGGTGTTAAGTATGACAATTGGCATAAAGTTCCTCAAGCGAAAAAAGACTCGATATGGAAGGATTTATGCGTGAGTTATTATTATTTGCAATTCTATTTTGTAGATTACAAATTCTATTATTTGCAATTCTATTTTGGATACTAGTTAATAACATTTCTATTTTACAGAATCTGTTTGCATTGGATGAGAAGTTGCATCGTAAAAATGTGATGCAACGCACTGGAAAGATGCTTAGGAATTATAGGACAAATCTGAACAGAGAATACATAAAAGAGGGTGATAAGAAGAAGAAGTCAGCCCTTGAACAATGGAACTTCTTGGACAAAGAAGATTGGGACAATTTTGTTGCTTCAAGAAAATCTGAAGAATTCAAGGTATTAGGCGTCACTCCTAATTTAATTAATATACATTGTATTCACCTATTCAAGATTAGCATTTAGTGCTACTAACCAAATCATTAATGTGCATACTAACTAGGCCCTCAGTGACGCACAAAAAGCAAGGCGTGCACTGAATGTGCATGACCACACTATGGGTCCAAAAGGCTATGCAAGCGTTCGCCAAAGACTACAGGCGGAGTCTGCGGCTACTCAGGAGTCTGCTCCTACTCAGGAGTCTGCTCCTACTCAGGAGTCTGCCACACCCATTCCTCGCCATGATATCTGGATAGCTGGCAGGCAAAACAAGAAGGGTGAAATAAAGAAGCCTGTAACTGCTGAGGCGGCTGCAAAAATGGTAAAATACAACTCTTAGAGAAATCATTTGAATATTGATTATTTGTGGTGTTAACTTACCAATTTCTATTTATGGTGATTAGCGGGAGCTGCACGAGCAGAGGAAACAAGGCACGTTCATCCCTCAGGGCACAAGGGATGAATTGACAGTTGCTCTGGGTAACCCAGAGCATCCTGGACGTGTTAGAGGTGCCGGCGCTGGTGTTGGCATCAAAGCATTCTTTGGGCCATCCCAGCGCAAACCCAGAGCGGGACTTTCTCAAGAAGAGGTAACCTATTCTTTTTTTAGAATGTTACTGCAAAAGGAAATTCATTAATAAGAAGCTAATGTTTCTTTTATCCATGTATAGGAGAATAAGAGAGTTGAGGATTTAGTTGCTAAGAAGATCAACGATGTAGTTGCTGAGAAGGTCAAGGAAGAATTGCTGCGGTGGCAGGCATCTCAGGCTTCCAATACGCCTATGGCGACCCACTCTTCTCCTGATGCACAGACTGCGAGTAATCCTGGAGACCCATCGCCTAGCACGTCTGCTGTAAGTATTGTTTATGACATTGTAGTTAGTCTTTTCAAGTTGTTATGTTTTCAAGATGATATGTATATATGTATAATATTCTTTACGTAAATTTGTAGGCATTGAAGCCATGCCGCTTAAGAATGCAAGACTACGTTGTTGCAGAGGCGCAGGCTTACCCGTCCCTTCCTGGGGCAATGTTTCACGGGACTCCAATGCCACAGGGCTACGTTCGTGTGAGCCCGATACGTGTGTTACCTGATTGGAGAGAAGCTACATTGCCATATGCCCACCCGGATATTGATACACTTGGTGAGGCAGAAGGCGGGGTGATATTGTGGCCCAAAGCAGATGTCGTCTACACGACTGAAATTGTAAGATAAATTTACATTGATTTAGACTGTTAATGTGTATATATGATGTCAACTGATCTGAAATTATATGTACAGGTTAAAAAAAAGACACCAGGAGCACCTAGGCCTCCACTTCCACTTCCCGCATTACCCGATTGGGTTCCAACTGACCTAACATACCCGTTAGGTCCTGCTTGTAGGGGAATGGCATGTTGGCTACGGGCACATAATGTACATTGCCCTATAATTATTTCTTTAGATGCAGATTATGCAGGTCAATCATACGATAGCTCTTTATTTATACAAGATATTATTGAGCTGTTTAAGTATGATTGGCTGAATACATCAATGATAGAGACATGGATAAGGTGAGATCTTGTTTATACATCCATATACCTTGTGTAAGATCCGGTGATCTGGTTTCTTATATATTAATGCATACGCCTATATGTTTTGCAGCTACCTAGTCGAAGATCATTGCAAACAATTTGCATTTGATCATGTGGGATTTTTGATTCCATCATTGATTAGTTTGGTAGCTAAAGATCCTGATAATGTTCAACAATACTGTATAGATGCTTTTACAATTTTTGGTCAGCAAAATAAGACGATAATAATAGCTCCATTCAATGTCAAGTAAGTTTACTTTATTTATAATTTGGACTTAAGAAAATTCCATTTTTATTTTGCATTTTGAGTTATTAATTGTTAACTTCTTACTTCTAGCGGTAGACATTGGGAGTTACTAGTTATTGTCCCCGGGACATTCACTGTTTATTATCTAGATCCTGCGGGGAGTACATTGAACACTAAAATTGGACACGTAATGAGAATGCCATTATTCTGGTGAGAAATATTTCATTTTTATATCCGTTAACATCTTTTATTACATTACTATTTACTTATGCAATTTATTGTGTTATATTAACATGTAGGGGTTTAGATGCATTCAAAAAGGCTGGAGGAACGGTCCCAAGGAAAAAGAACCAGCCAATAAATTGGCAGAACGTACAAGTAAGTTCCCGACTCAAATATATATATTATTGATGTGAATTGTGCTTAGTTGTATTATTTTGTATGTTTCAATTTATAGTGTGCTACACAAGACAATGGATGGGCATGCGCATACTATGTGATGCGATTTATGCAGATGATTATCAAATATGCCGCATTGGACATCGATACCATACGTGAGGTATTATATATAGTCTCATTAGTTAGTATGCAATATATCAATCTTATATTATTTTTATATTATTACTTATATATATACATCATTCTCTTTGCAGGTGTTTAAAACTGACAACACTACAGGTAAACGTTTAAAAAATATACATGCTCCATATACGATGGAAGCATTAAATGAAGTAAGAGAAGAATGGGCAAAAGCCATACAAGCAGTGGCAACTGTAAGATATAATTGGGATGTTGATAGCGATAATGAATGATACTATGTAAATGAATATTTCTGAATGTTAATACATGTATTTGAATGTTTCTATATGTGTGTGAATGTGAGAATTGAATTGATGTCTGAATGTATGTACTTGTGTAGAATTTTGCTTGTGACTTTTGCAGGTTTGCGGCCTGTTTGTAGGCTGATATCAATGGATGTCGTAAACCTGCAGTTCAGAAAACTGAACTGCAGGTTCTCATCCTGCTGACCAGCCACAGCAGGCCTGCAAACTGATATGAAAAAAAAAAAATATAAATAGGCGTCGGTTATTTATAGAAAACCGTCAGGAAAGACCTACAGCGTCGGTTTTTTTCAATAAACCGACGCCTGATGTGGCCAAAGCAGTCCTGGAAATGGCGTCGGATATTCATATCAAACCGACGCCTATTTAACATATAGGCGTCGGTCGTTTAGTATATAACCGACGCCAAAAGTGTTCGCGCCACAAAAAATGGCGTCATCTAGGGCACTTTATGCGTCGGTCATCTACTAAAAGACCGACGCTATATTCCATAGTGGCGTCGGTTATTTACTAAAACACCGACGCAGAAAGTGCCCTAGATGATGCCGTTTTCTGTGGCGCGAACCCTTTTGGCGTCGGTTCTCTACTAAACGACCGACGCCTATATGTTAAATAGGCGTCGGTTAAAAAACCGACGCCGAAGTGTTCGACCTTTAGCGGCGCCCACATAGGCGTCGGTCGGAAACCGACGCCAAATGGGGTTAAACGACCGACGCCAAAGGCCGTTTCTGTAGTAGTGATGGTTGATCGCATAGCTTTTGTCGTATATGTCCAGTGTCAACTACTATCTTTAAGGATCTATAGCTACTTAATGATGAGTGTATTTTTCATTGACTGAATACATGCTTATTGATCTACTATGGATTTTTTTAACTTACTACAGGGATATTAATCACAGTTGCTACTTGTGGATTACTATGTATGCAAGTCGAGAGATTAAGGCAGGTAGGAATCCATATGTTGTTCATGTATGGTTGATCGCATATCTTTTGTCACATATGTCCAGTATGAACTACTATCTTTAAGGATCTATAGCTACTTAATGATGAGTGTATTTTTCATTGACTAAATACATGCTTATTGATCTGATACCTTCACTATTTTGTCAACTAGTAGTACTAATAACATTTGCTACATGTGGATTACTGTGTATGCAAGTGGAGAGATTAAGACAGGTAGGGGTTCTAATGTGGTAGCTTCGTTGAGGTTTTGTTGCTATTTTTCACTATTATGTTCATTTAACAATAGGAATTTGGTGTTACTTGTAATGTTTTCTAGAAACAGTGGTGTTGATTACATGTGATACTTGTGGTTTTAGTTTATAACACTCTTAAGACACTGAGGTGGGTATGGGTGCCTTCATCTACTACCACATTCATCTAAGACAACTTATGTACAGTATTTTAGTTTATGAACTCTTGTTATATACATCCATATGTTGTCTGTGTATGGTTGATCGCATATCTTTTGTCACATATGTCCAGTGTGAACTACTATCTTAAAGGATCTATAGCAATTACTTAATGATGAGTGTATTTGTCATTGACTGAATACATGCTTATTGCTCAGACATGTTTATTATTTTATCAAATAGTAGTACTAATCACATTTTCTGCTTGTGGATTACTGTGTATGCACGTCTAGAGATTAATGAAGGTAGGGGTCCTAATGTGGTAGCTTCATTGAGGTTCTGTTGCTATTTTTCACTTTTATGTTCATTTAACAATAGGAATTTTATGTTACTTGTAATGTTTTCTAGAAACAGTGGTGTTGATTACATGTGACACTTGTGGTTTCAGTTTATAACACTCTTGAGACACTGAGGTGGGTATGGGTCCCTTCACCTATAACCACATGCATCTAAGACAACTTTTGTGTAGTATTTTAGTTTATAACACTCTTGTTATATACATCCATATGTTGTTCGTGTATGGTTGATCGCATATCTTTTGTCACATATGTCCAGTGTGAACTACTATCTTAAATAATCTATAGTAGTTACTTAATGATGAGTGTATTTTTCATTGACTGAATACATGCTTATTGATCAGACACGTTCACTATTTTGTCAAGCAGTAGTACTAATCACATTTTCTACTTGTGGATTACTTTGTATGGAAGTCCAGATATTAATGAAGGTAGGGGTCCTAATGTGGTAGTTTCGTTGAGGTTCTGTTGCTATTATTCACTTTATGTTCATTTAACAATATGAATTTAATGTTACTTGTAATGTTTTCTACAAACAGTGGTGCCGATTACATTTGATACTTGTTGTTGCAGTTTACAACACTCTTGAGATACTGAGGCGGGTATGGGTCCCTTAATCTATTACCACATGCATCTAAGACAACTCCTGTACAACATTCAGTGTATGAAACTTTGATTGACTGAAGTAGGTATTTATTCCTTCATCTAAGATACCGACCATGTGACCCACTTCACCACACCCTCTCAGTATATTTTTATGCCTTCATCTAAGATACATACCGTGTGATCAATCAAGTTATTGCTCCCCCAACCTGATCTACTGTGGATTTTTTTAACTTACTTCAGGGATACTAATCACAGTTGCTACTTGTGGATTACTGTGTATGCAAGTCGAGAGATTAAGGCAGGTAGGATCCATATGTTGTCTGTGTATGGTTGATCGCATATCTTTTGTCCCATATGTCTAGTGTGAACTACTATCTTAAAGGATCTATAATAGTTACTTAATGATGAGTGTATTTTTCATTGATTGAATATAGGCTTATTGATCAGACACATTCACTATTTTCTCAAGTAGTAGTAATAATCACATTTTCTACTTGTGCATTACTGTGTATGTGACTCTAGAGATTAATGAAGGTAGGGGTCCTAATGCGGTAGCTTCTTTGAGGTTTTGTTGCTATTTTTCACTTTTGTGTTCATTTAACAATAGGAATTTTTATGTTACTTGTAATGTTTTCTAGAAACTGTGGTGCTGATTACATGTAATACTTGTTGTTGAAGTTTATAACACTCTTGAGATACTGAGGCGGGTATGAGTCCCTTCATCTATTACCACATGCATCTAAGACAACTCCTGTACAAAATTCACTGTATGACACTTTGATTGACTGAATCAGGTATTTCTTCCTTCATCTAAGATACCTACCACCCACTTCACCACACCCTCTCAATATATTTGTATGCCTTCATCTAAGATACGTATCGTGTGATCAATCAAGTTATTGCTCCCCCAACCTGATCTACTATGGATTGTTTTAACTTACTTCAGGGATACTAATCATAGTTGCTACTTGTGGATTATTGTGTATGCAAGTCGAGAGATTAAGGCAGGTAGGATCCATATGTTGTCTGTGTATGGTTGATCGCATATCTTTTGTTCCATATGTCCAGTGTGAACTACTATCTTAAAGGATCTATAGTAGTTACTTAATGATGAGTGTATTTTTCATTGACTGAATACAGGCTTATTGATCAAACACATTCACTATTTTCTCAAGCAGTAGCACTAATCACATTTTCTACTTTTGCATTACTGTGTATGCGACTCCAGAGATTAATGAAGGTAGGGGTTCTAATGTGGTAGCTTCTTTGAGGTTCTGTTGCTATTTTTCACTTTTGTGTTCATTTAACAATAGGGATTTTATGTTACTTGTAATGTTTTCTAGAAACTGTGGTGCTGATTACATGTGTTACTTGTTGTAGTTTATAACACTCTTGAGATACTGAGGCGGGTATGAGTCCCTTCATCTATTACCACATGCATCTAAGACAACTCCTGTACAACATTCAGTGTATGACATTTTGATTGACTGAATCAAGTATTTCTTCCTTCATCTAAGATACCTACCATGTGACCCACTTCACCACACCCTCTCAATATATTTTTATGCCTTCATCTAATATACTTACCGTGTGATCAATCAAGTTATTACTCCCCCAACCCGATCTATTGTGGATTTTTTTAACTTACTACATGGTTACTAATCACAGTTTCTACTTGTGGATTACTGTGTATGCAAGAAGAGAGATTCAGGCTGGTAGGATCCATATGTTTTCCATGTATGGTTGATCGCATATCTTTTGTCACATATGTCCAGTGTGAACTACTATCTTAAAGGATCTATAGTAGTCACTTAATGATCAATGTATTTTTCATTGACTAAATACATGCTCATTGATCAGACACGTTCACTATACCTGTCCTATAGTATTCTTTCCCATATAATATAGGTCCTATGCATTCAAATAATAATAATAGTATGTGGTTGTTCATTTCAGTAAAATTGTTGTCTACCTATTGCTGAAATTTCTATATTCAATATGCTAACCAATGTGTAATGTTTGAATGGATTATGATCTTGAATAATTATCTCAAATACGTTTTAAAATATTTGTTGCTATACGAAAATTTATAACAAATTTGTGATTTCAAGGCATTAGTTCATATCTAAAGTCCCTATGAACATGTGTATATACATTATGCTTCTATTCCATGTTCTTCTTAGCATGTCTAGTCTAGGTCAACATAGGTTCATTAGATTAGGCCAATTTATTCAAATGCTAATGCCATGGTTCTAATCCATTCTATCTTCATCTAAAATCCCTATGAACATGTGTATTTAGATTATGCTTCTATTCCATGTTCTTCTTAGCATTTATATAGACACAGGGCAGCCTTAGTGTGGACTCTCTATTGTTGTAGGTTCTTGAATATATGACTCATATGTTTTGTTTCTATTTTACTGAGGTATATATTGTGTATTTACTTTTTAAGGTTTTAATTTTTACTTGGTTACTGATTGCATTAGTTATATGTGGTACTTATTGCATTTGTTAACTGTGGCCTATATATTGTTGCAGGTTGAGGTCCCGTCATGCAAGGAACTTAGTTGTTTCTTCATAGGTCCAATCTACTAAATGCAAGAATGGTCAACTCTGCAATTTTTTAAAAAAGATAAGTCCTATTTCAACCAACTCATCTGACTAATTTGGTTCATTGGTATAATTGCTACTGATTTTTTTTGCAAAAGCTAGTCGCAAAGGTCTTCTATTATTTTCCTATTTAGAATTTTGTAGGACTTAATGTATACCTTTCCTATTGTATTCTTTCCCATATAATATAGGTCCTATGCATTGTAATAATAATAATAGTCTGTGATTGTTTATTTCCATAAAAAATGTTGTTTATTTCAACCAATTCGTCTGACTAATTTGGTTCATTGGTATAATTGCTACTGATTTTTTACCAAAGCTAGTCACAAAGGTCTTCTATTATTTTCCTATTTAGAATTGTTTTGGACTTAATGTATACCTTTCCTATTGTATTCTTTCCCATATAATATAGGTCATATGCATTCTAATAATAATAATAGTATGTGGTTGTTTATTTTAGTAAAATTGTTGTCTACCTATTGCTGAAATTTCTATATTCAATATGCTACCAATGTGTAATTTTTGAACATATTATGATCTTGAATAATTATCTCAAATAAGTTTTAAAATATTTGTTGCGATATGAAAATTTATAACATATTATTTGACATAATATAGGTAGAGGTACATACCTTCTTAGAAGACACATAGGATAATAAATCGAAGCCTCTCCTTGGTCATTCTAATAATAATAATAGTCTGTGGTTGTTTATTTCCATAAAAATTGTTGTTTATTTCAACCAACTCGTCTGACTAATTTGGTTCGTTGGTATAATTGCTATTGATTTTTTTGCCAAAGCTAGTCACAAAGGTCTTCTATTAGTTTCCTATTTAGAATTGTTTTGGACTTAATGTATACCTTTCCTATTGTATTCTTTCCCATATAATATAGGTCATATGCATTCTAATAATAATAATAGTATGTGGATGTTTATTTCAGTAAAATTGTTGTCTACCTATTGCTGAAATTTCTATATTCAATATGCTAACCAATGTGTAATTTTGAATAGATTATGATCTTGAATAATTATCTCAAATAAGTTTTAAAATATTTGTTGCTATATGAAAATTTATAACACATTATTTGACATAATATAGGTAGAGGTACATACCTTCTTAGAAGACACAGAGGATAATAAACTGAAGCCTCTCCTTGGTTGTTATTGAAGGATGAGTGAAAGATGAAGAAATATAATAATGTGTTTGTTGCTTTTGTAAGACTTGAAGGCAGTAGGATGATAATTAGTTTTGGAGCTGCAATAGAGGTATGTTGATTATCTTGATCTACACATTTATAAAAATATCCTGATGTTTCTGATGTCTCCTACATAATGACAACGTGTACATACCTCATGAATTGCGATCATGGATGATGAAAGGAGTTGTCACCACGAGAGTTCACTGCCAGGTGCTCACGAAATCTCTGCACTGGAGGTATCTTAATTATCTTTGTTGTTTGCATTTTATAATAAATTCTTATTATCTCTTGCAAAATAGAACTTATTGGTGCATGGTTACATGTACATACCTCACAAATAGTAACTCATGAATGATCCAAGGAGTTGTTGCATGGTGGTTTTGAGTGATGATTTCTTTTGTAGGACACAAGATGACCACAGTTGGAGCAAAAAGTTGAAAATGAAAGGAAGATGATTTAGTTTTCAAACTGCATCAGAGGTATATATTTATACACATCAAGAAAAATCTCTTTTTTTGTCTCTTACAGAATATAAGTTAGTATGGGAATAGCTAGATGTACATACCTCTTCAACAACAATGTTGGACGATGTAAGGATTTGCTGCCTAAAATGATGACTCAGGAGAACCCCAAACTCTTTGCAGGACAAATGGAGGCCATCATATGACGGATCAGAGGAGCTTTGCCTCCAGTTGGTTTATGAACTGAATGAATGAAAGGAAGATGATTTAGTTTTCAAACTGCATCAGAGGTATATTTATACACATCATGCAAAATCTCTTTTTTGTCTCTTACAGGATATAAGTTAGTATGGGAATAGCTAGATGTACATACCTCTTCAACAACAATGTTGGACGATGCAAGGATTTGTTGCCTAAAACGATGACTCAGGAGAACCCGATACTCTTTATAGGAAAAATGGAGGCCACCATATGACAGATCAGAGGAGCTTTGCCTCCAGTTGATTTATGAACTGACTAAATGGGCATGTAAAGGACGTCTTCAGTGTTGAAGCCCTCCAGTGGTCGTTCGGAAGTTATGAATCAATCTAACATGTGCTCATTGTGATAGGCAACATGGACCGAGTAGTGGATGTATGTGTGTTGGAGCGTGGGAGTTGTTGGTTGTTGATGATTCCCTGAAAACGTGTCTTTTGTTTTGAACTATTGAAGACGTGGCTTCTGTTTCGAACTAATAAGTCCATGTATTATCTTTTATTGTTGAGGTTTTGTTGTCCTCTCCGATAACGGAGGCAAGTTGCTTGACAACAAGTTAAAATAATAATAAAATTTGGTATGCAATTATATTCATTGTTCTCTTTTTATTATTTAAATCAATGTGTTTCTCCTGTCATTTTTAGCGTGGTGTTAATTTCTTTTTGGAGCAAAGCCAGAGAATTTGTTTCTCATTCTAACACATGTGGTGAGAGAGGGGAGGGACGCCATAAATTTTGTTGAATCAGACTCGGATAGCAGAGACAGTTAGTTAAGAACGGAGTAAATTGTGGTGTGGAGAGAGGTGGAGGGACTATGAGTTTAGTGGGGAGGGAGAGAGGGGTCTTTGAGGAAGGAAGACAGATGGGATTGGAGAACGTGAAGTTGTTGGGTGGAGGGTTTGGAGGACGTAGATTGACTCGAAGATGGTTTTGACATGAGAGAGAAATTATGATAAAAAAATAAAAAAAAAACTAAAAAAACGTGAGAGCAGCTTGAGTGAAGGAGAGTGCAAGCTTTTGCCACGTTAACAAAACCGTGGTATGAGATTGATCAATTTACTTTGGGCGGGTTTATTTGAACTTCCTGCAAAACTCACTCTTTTTATAGTAGTATAGATGTCACGAACTCATAGATTGCTAGTTGTACATAACCTTATGTAATCGTGCTAAGCACATGTTCCGCATTCGTATAAGAAGAAAGAATGTCAACTCGGATTGGAACGTGCCCAGTATCTCAACAAAAATTAAAAAGAACGTCAGCTCTGATTCTACGATGCGGTGTACCTAACAAAGGGTTATTTAGATTCCGTATTGTTGATGGAGGGTGCCGAGCAGCTGGCACGAACGTTCATGAGTGCGCAGCCTGTTAAGTTATATTGATACAAGATGTTCCCGCACCTTGCATTGTGATCCACTAAATTCGGATCAATTACATGAAAGACGGAATTCTTTTTGTACGTTGTACTTGCTGTTGCATATTGCGATGGATTC
This sequence comes from Alisma plantago-aquatica, assembly GCA_963693085.1. Classification (NCBI taxonomy): domain Eukaryota; kingdom Viridiplantae; phylum Streptophyta; class Magnoliopsida; order Alismatales; family Alismataceae; genus Alisma; species Alisma plantago-aquatica. The sequence goes on from OY856411.1 coordinate 880,651,839, forward strand.
GGTTCACCTAAGAGCAGCATAAGTGGTAGGGCTGTAAATGGGTACGGGTAGACCCGCGGACACGCAAATCCGGACCCTTAAAAAACCCGTCATGGGTCTAATTTTTTATATCCGCATACCCTTGGACCCGCATATAAGCGGGTCCAATAATGAGTATGTTTGAACCCAGACCCGCTAGACCCGTGTACCCACTATACATACACTAGTACAGAAATGAGTTATAACGTCACTACTTGTAGGGTCGGTTTTTTCAAATAACCGATATTATATGTCTAAAAAAAACGCGGGCACCACTTAAGACCTAGTGTAACTCTATAGGGTCGGTTTTCCAAATAACCGACCTTATATGTCTATAAAAAATGCGGGCACCACTTAAGACCTCTTGGGTCACTTTTCTTAAAAAACCGACCATGTAGTGTAACTCTATAGGGTCGATTTTCCAAATAACCGACCTTATATGTCTATAAAAAATGCGGGAACCACTTAAGGCCTCTTGGGTCACTTTTCTTAAAATAACCGACCTTGTAATTTATCTCTATAGGGTCAGTTTTCATAAAATAAGCGACCTTATAGACAATTGGATTAAAAAGTCAATTACAGTTTCCCGCGGCAAAAATTTGCTTGATTTTGGCTTTGCGCCTCGATCTATAGAGACGTTTTTCCAAATAACCGACCTTATATGTCTAAAAAAATGCGGGCACCACTTAAGACCTAGTGTAACTCTATAGTGTCGGTTTTCCAAATAACGGATCATATATGTCTATAAAAAATGCGGGCACCACTTAAGACCTATTGGGTCACTTTTCTTAAAAAAACCGACCTTGTAGTGTAACTATATAGGGTCAGTTTTCCAAATAACCGACCTTATATGTCTATAAAAAATGCGGGCACTACTTAAGACCTCTTGGGTCGCTTTTCTTAAAATAACCGACCTTGTAGTGTATCTCTATAGGGTCGGTTTTCATAAAATAAGCGACCGTATAGACAATTGGATTAAAAAGCCAATTACAGTTTCCCGCGGCAAAAATTTGCCTGATTTTGGCTTCACGCCTCGATCTATAGGGACGTTTTTCCAAATAACCGACCTTATATGTCTACAAAAAACTTGGGTAATTAGACATCTTGAATCCAGTTTGCCTTCACGCATGTATAAACACCTCTAGCGTCGGTTTTTTTCAAATAACCGACCCTAGAAGTCCCTTCGGTCGACAATATTGTCGATCGAGATAAACAATATTGTCGATCGAGATAAATCTTGGATCCAGTTAAGTTCACGCATGTATAAGCACCTCTAGCGTCAGTTTTTTCCAAATAACCGACCTTAGAAGTCCCTTCGGTCGACAATATTATCGACCGAGATAAATCTTGGATCCAGTTAAATTCACGCATGTATAAGCACCTCTAGCGTCGATTTTTTTCCAAATAATCGACCCTAGAAGTCCCTCGGTCGATGAATTTGCCGACTGAGATAAATCTTAGATCCAGTTAAGTTCACGCATGTATAAGCACCTCTAGCGTCAGTTTTTTCCAAATAATCGACCCTAGAAGTCCCTTCGATCTTGGATCCAGTTAAGTTCACGCATGTATAAGCACCTCTAGCGTCAGTTTTTTCCAAATAACCGACCTTAGAAGTCCCTTCGGTCGACAATATTGTCGACCGAGATAAATCTTGGATCCCATTAAGTTCACGCATGTATAAGCACCTCTAGTGTCGGTTTTTTCCAAATAACCGACCCTAGAAGTCCCTTCGGTCGGCAATATTGTCGAACGAGATAAAATTGGATTACAAAGCCAATTACAGTTTCTCGCGGCAAAAACTTGCTTGATTTTGGCTTCGCGCCTCGATCTATAGGGTCGGTTTTTCCAAATAACCGACCTTATATGTCTACAAAAAATGTGGGTAATTAGACATCTTGAATCCAGTTAAGTTTACGCATGTATAAACACCTCTAGCGTTAGTTTTTTCGAAATAACCGACCCTAGAAGTCCCTTCGGTCGACAATATTGTCGACCGAGATAAATCTTGGATCCAGTTAAGTTCACACATGTATAAGAACCTCTAGCGTCGGTTTTTTTTTTCAAATAACCGACCCTAGAAGTCCCTCGGTCGATGAATTTGCCGACTGAGATAAATCTTAGATCCAGTTAAGTTCACGCATGTATAAGCACCTCTAGCGTCGGTTTTTTCCAAATAACCGACCCTAGAAGTCCCTTCATCGACAATATTGTCGGCCGAGATAAATCTTGGATACAGTTAAGTTCACGCATGTATAAGCACCTCTAGCGTCGATTTTTTCCAAATAACCGACCTGAGAAGTCCCTTCGGTCGACAATATTGTCGACCGAGATAAATCTTGGATCCAGTTAAGTTCACGCATGTATAAGCACCTCTAGCGTCGGTTTTTCCAAATAACCGACCCTAGAAGTCTCTTCGGTCGACAATATTGTCGACCGAGATAAAATTGTATTACAAAGCTAATTACAGTTTCCCGCGGAAAAAAATTGCTTGATTTTTGCTACGCGCCTCGATCTATAGGGTCTGTTTTTCCAAATAACCGACCTTATATGTCTACAAAAAATATGGGTAATTAGACATCTTGAATCCAGTTAAGTTCACGCATGTATAAGCACCTCTAGCGTCGGTTTTTTTCAAATAACCGACCCTAGAAGTCCCTTCGGTCGAAAATATTGTCGACTGAGATAAATCTTGGATCCAGTTAAGTTCACGCATGTATAAGCACCTCTAGCGTCAGTTTTTTCCAAATAACCGACCTTCGAAGTCTCTTCGGTCAACAATATTGTCGACCGAGATAAATCTTGGATCCAGTTAAGTTCACACATGTATAAGCACCTCTAGCGTCGGTTTTTTCCAAATAACCGACCCTAGAAGTCCCTCGGTCGATGAATTTGCCGACCGATAACCTCTCGGTCGACAAATTTGTCGACCAAGAAGGATCCCGATTTCACCTCTAGGGTCGGTTTTTTCTTATAACCGACCCTAAAGGGCTCCTCGGTCGACAATATTGTCGACCGACATGAATTTTGGATCCAGTTTAGTACTTTTCAAAACTTTATGAAGCATTGGGATCTCAATCCCTTGTCTCATTGTTGGGAATTCACATCCCTTCATACCACCATCATCACATTTGCTGGATCTGGGTATTCAAATCCTTAGTTCATCACTAAACATGGTTATCACTTATCTAGGTAACTATTACGTTCAGGTCATCTGACCAAGGTATTCACAATATTTGTTACACAAGCATCTTACATGGTTAGTATACTTGATAACAACCATATCAATTTCATATCAACATCATGCAATACAAAGATAACATAACTATTCCCTCATTAGGGTTAGAGTTTCCCATCTTTATCAATTAGGGTTTCACATCACATCATCCCATATTAAGGTTACACATAACATTATCATATTATGGTTTTACTCAACATCACCCTATATTAGGGTTTCACATACCATTATCTCATATTAGGGTTTCAATTAACATTATCCCATATTAGGGTTTCACACGACATCACCCTATATTAGGGTTTCACATAACATCATCGCATATTAGTGTTTTATAAGCACCTTAGAGCTCCCTCGGTCGACGAATTTGTCGACCGATAACCTCTCGGTCGACAAATTCGTCGACCGCAAAGAGCCAGATTTTACGTGTATAAGCACCTCTAGGGTCGGTTTTTTTCTTATAACCGACCCTAAAGTGCTCTTCGGTCGACAATATTGTCGACCGACATGAATTTTGGATCCAATTTAGTTCACGCATGTATAAGTACCTTTCGAGCTCTCCTCGGTCGACGAATTTGTCGACCGTTAACCTCTAGGTCGACAAATTCATCGACTGAGAAGGAGCCAGATTTCACGTGTATAAGCACATCTAGGGTCGGTTTTTTCTTATAACCGACCCTAAAGGACTTCTCGGTCGACGAATTTGTCGACCGACATGAATTTTGGATCCAGTTTAGTTCACGCATGTATAAGCACCTCTAGCGTCAATTTTTTACTTTTAACCGACCCTAGAGATTCCCTCGATCGACAAATTTGTCGACCGAAAATGTGTTTGAGTGTTTTTAAATAACCAAACACGGGCATCGCTTATCTTTAGCGTCGGTTTGTTTCTTTTAACCGACGCTACAGGTCGAGTCTCTCCTTTAAAATGGTCGAAACCTAGTCTTTCTCCCCCGCGAAATAAAATTTTCGTTCTCTTTTTCTCTCCCGCGGCGCGGATACCTTTTCTGCCGTGAAGCCCTTGCCACCTCTTCGTGCCGCCAAAGCCCTTTCCTCCTCTCCGCGAAAAGAGCTCGTCGTCGTCACCTCTCCACACTTCCACGAAGGTCGCCGCCTCTCCGTGAAGGTCATCTCATCCTCTACGATGGTCGTCGCTGTTTCCAAGTAAGGTCGCTGCCGTTTCCAAGGAAGGTCGCCGCTGTTTCCAAGTAAGGTTATCGAGTTCGTTTCCGGGTTCGGATCCACCTTTCTTAGTCTTGGTAAGTGAGATCTGTCTCATTTTCTTTGTTTTTCTTGTTGTTCTATCTTCCCCTCTCTTCTTCTTGGCTGAATCCATGACGTTCCATGGTGGAGCTTGAGATAATGGTTGAAAACATCTTCTACTCTCTTTTCCTTACCTTTTCAACATAGGGTTTGCTTCCTTTTTGGAGAAGGAACCAGCTTGGTGAAGAGGAGTGCCCAAGCTAGTGTTTCTTCCCCATTTTTCTTCAATCTACCTTGCTCTTTGGAGTTTCTACATCATCTCTAAGGTGAGTTATATAACTTTATCCATGATTATTGTTCACTCTTACGTTACATGTACATGATTTTGCCTTAAAAATATTGATCCAAGTATAAAGATGTACCTTTACCTAGGGTGTGAGCTTGTATGATAGTTTTTTGTATCATCTTAGATGAACCCTACATCTTGTGCATGATTTTTTTGAAGGAAGTGGTAATCATAGACTTTGTTTGTATATGGATAGCTTTTAATCTCTCAAAAGATGTATATTTCTAGGATTTCAAACTAATTTTTCCTCCTTATATTTCAAGCAATCTATCATTTTGTAAATTATGATGTGATTATGAATCATTTTTGTCATGAATGTGTGGTTTTGAATGGTGACGGTTGAGCATTAATGCTCCCCTCTCCCAGAATATATGAATATTCATTTCTATTTCAGTTTGAATGTTTCAGTGTACCCCTCGGTCGAAAATTTTATCGACCGAAATATTTTCGATCGACAATTTATCGACCGAGGGGTACACTGAAATGTTTATTTAAATTTTTAGCGTCAGTTATTCCAAAAAACAGACCCTGTAAACTCTCTCGGTCGACGAATTTGTCGACCGATATCCAGTTAAGTTCACGCATGTATAAGCACCTCTAGCGTCGGTTTTTTCCAAATAACCGACTCTAGAAGTCCCTTCGGTCGACAATATTGTCGACCGATATCCAGTTAAGTTCACGCATGTATAAGCACCTCTAGCGTCGGTTTTTTCTAAATAATCGACTCTAGAAGTCCCTTCGGTCGACAATATTGTCGACCGAGATAAATCTTGGATCCAGTTAAGTTCACGCATGTATAAGCACCTCTAGCGTCTTTTTTTTTCCAAATAACCGACCCTAGAAGTCCCTCAGTCGATGAATTTGCCGACCGATAACCATCTCGGTCGACAAATTCGTCGACCGAGAAGGAGCACTGAAGTGGTTATTCAATATTTAGCGCCGGTTATTCTAAAAAAACCGACGTTGTAAACTCTCTCGGTCGAGAAAATTGTCGACCGAAAATGTGTTCGGTCGACAATATTCTCGACTGAGAGTGTTTACAGGGTCGGTTTTTTTGGAATAACCGACCTTACATGCTCCTTTTTTCTCGCCTGGGTCAGATTTTTTACAATCTTTTGTGTCAGTGTTTACTCTGTAAGGTCGGTTTTTTCTGGTCAAATAAACCGACGCTATAGAGCAAAGTCTATAGCGACGGCCACTTAGACGTCGGTTAAAAAGTGACGCTGCAGGCTTAAAAAAACCGACGCTACATACCATTCCTGTACTAGTGATAACTAACTACTAAAATAATGTGTTATATATATCATACTTTACTAGTCTAACTAATATAATTATTGAGATTATATCCTACTCTAACCACAATAAGGTTGAGACTAGTCATTTAATTAAGAATTAACTATTCTAGTTACAATAATGAACATCATATGTAAACTTAAAATCAAAATGTCTACTAATTTACATTACTTTCTACATAAATTATATGTTATGATCATGACTACAAATATGTAAACAATTACTCAATTAATGTTATTGTGTAGAATACAACATTGTCTAATATAACTATTACATGTTAATATACTATGTGATAACAATATCTTGTTGTGTTAAATATATATATCATAATCATTTTTCTTACATAAAAATATGATATTTTACAAAACCGCTTACCCGCATACCCGCTATTATTGCGGGTACGGGTATGGTGCGGGTCCAGGTTTTGTATTATGCGGGTCTAGAACCGGAACTAGACCCGCTAAATTAGATGGGTATGGATATAGGTATGGCCAGACTTGTACCGTACCCACACCGTTTACACCCCTAATGAGTGGTCAGAGTGTCACGTCTTGCTGATGGAGCGCATCAGGTGAGCTACGAACTTGGACTTGGTCAGCTGAAGCATACGACTGTTCTAACACAGCCGTCGCCACTATTCTCTCCCTATAAATAACTAAGCAAAAGACATCTATACCCAATCAAAGTTGCCGTTAGAACCTATCTCAGCCTGCCGTTGGTTCATTTCTCAGTTCACTGTATCCCTGCAGACCAGATCATTACTTGGGTCAACGACAACGAACAGGGATTGTTCATCGATTTCATCTTTTAGCTTTGTTGATTCCGGATAGCTCGTAAGAAGAGAACTGCTGGGTTGCAGTGACGCGGTGTGAGCATATATAACCTCATCCCAAATGACGTCGCACTACCAACAGGAGGAGCGGTGGCCGGATGCCGACCTGGAAAGCAGCGGTTTTGGAAAGCACAAGAAGACGGCGCAGAATGGCGGGGATCACCTCAATCCCGTCTCTAACGCCGCCGTCACGGTGCCGGTGCTTGTAGCGCTCGTCCTTGTCGTTGCTTTCTCCATGGCAGCAGCGGCCCTGTGGTCTCTTTGGGCGTCCAGCAGAACAGCTGGGAATTACGTGGCAGCTCCGATCCGGTAACCTGCCCTGCCTGTTCACGGGTTGCTCACAAACTCGAAGGCCGATCTGCTCCATTGCACACCCCATCCCTTAATTCTTCTGCCGGCAACGACGTCTGTCCTCCACCGACCTGCCCCGACTACTTCCGATACATCTACGACGACCTCCGTCCATGGAGGGAGACCGGCATCACCCGCGAGTCCCTGGAGCGCGCCAACCTCACGGCCAACTTCAGATTGGTCATCCTGGGAGGGCGAGCGTACGTGGAGCAGTACCACAAGTCGTTTCAGTCGAGGGATGTGTTTACTATCTGGGGCATCCTCCAGCTTCTCCGCAGGTACCCCGGTCGCGTACGTCCCGGACCAGGAGCTCATGTTCGACTGCGTCGACTGGCCCGTCGTCATGGCCTCGGATTACGGACTGAGTAGAGAGATGGCGACCATGACGACGTCCCCCGTCCCGCCGCCGTTGTTCCGGTACTGCGGGAATGAAGAGACGCTGGACGTCGTGTTCCTCGGATTGGTCCTTCTCGGGTTGGTACATACTACGAAATCTCAGCATGCAGGCTAACTAGCTAGCTAGTAACGTCTCGACTTTCTTTCGTGTAGCCAATTGTGTACGTCATCCTTTATTTTTACACGTGTAGGCCCGAGATCCATATAAGCCATGGGGAAGGCTGTTGGAGGAGCTCAAGGAAGGGAATAACAGGACGAGGTGGGAATAACAGGACGGTGGCGGAGACGAGGATGGATCTGCTCAAATGCAACGTGTCTGAGCAACAGGAATGGAATGCAACAGGAAGTGATTCAACAAGCGAGGCATGCTTTAACCGTCACTAGGGGGGTAACCAGGGGGCTGTCGGGGCTGAAACCCCCCTCCAAAAGATATTTTTATTGTTATTATGATACCATGTACAGATTTGTATTTTGTAAAAAAAATTATGACATCGTACAAAATGTGAATTTTAATTTTATAATTTCATTCAACCCTATCATATGAACTACTTAATGGTTAAACTTAATATATTTGTGGATTATGTGTATTATATACTCACAAATTATAAAATTTACCGTCCTAATATGCATGTAATCAATTATGAGCTTAATAAATCATATACTTCATTTATATCGACTAAATTTTTTTAATAGTTTCATATCAATTGTGTTAAGAGTTACACAATTTGTCTCCCCTATTTGAATGTCAATCTCTATAAGACTAGGGGTATGTACACATAAGAGATGAAAATAATTATACAAAATGAAGTTTATAAAAATATATCATGCATCATGTTGACCTATTAATTGAAATTTGATGTAATATAGTTGACTTATTAATTAACATATATTATTAGCTATAAATTGAGTAAGTTCACTGAATTATAAGTATACACCATTGGGAAAAATGATAACCATACATGCACAACTATCACCTTCTATTTATATATTTTTCTTTCAAACTTTTATTAGTCAATCACTCTCAAATAAGAAAAGATCTATATTACTATATAAAAATAGATCCAAATAATATTTATTGTTACATGGTATTTCACAAACTTTTTTAGTTATATAATATTTAGATATTATAAGTTTTAAGCCATGTAATAATTATTACAAATTTATAAGAACTTGAGAAGAAAATGAAAATATTTCTATCTATAAAAGAAAATAAGACAATTGAATTGGCATAAGGTAAAAAAAAGTAGAGAAAAATATATAAAATGTGGGGTAAGAAGGAGAAGAAAATGTGAAAAAATCCATCTAGTAAATATAATTTTAATCAAATGGAGAGAGAAAAATAAGGATGACATGTAAAATGAAAGTCAATAAAAAATATAATATTTCTTTCATATCATCTCTTCTTCAACTTTAAAATAAAAAATATATATGGATCTTTCCTCTTCATTCTCTTCACTTTTTATTTCCCAATGTGCTTCTCCATCATTTGTTGTTCATACAACCACATTAAATATTTTCCTTCTTCTTTTTTCTCTGAAGTTTTCCGTCAACTGATCATTGTGTCAAGATCTTATAATATACCAAGTACAATCCTTTATAGAATAAGATTTGACAGCTATAATTTTTTAATTCTTCTAGTATGACACCATCCACTAAATGATGTCATATTATATTTTAATGCTTGTTCTCTACTTAAAAGATTATTTTGTTCTCATTTTTAATATAACTATTAATTTTCTTACGCATTGTCAATTGTATGCACATTGTACAGATCAAGTGATCATGAATTATGATTATATTGTTGATCTTCTAGTTGTTTAATCTAAAAGATATGTCAAATAATGTGTTAGTTATGACCTTAGACATTTAAACAAATTTATTATTTTGAATAGTGAATTTATCATTTCATTTATGTTAGATTTTTTTACAAATAGTTTATTTTATATGTTGGAGACAATGAGACACTTATTAGGTGCATTTTTCTTCATTTTTTCTAAATAAGTATTATTTTCCTCGTCGTCACTACTCATAGTAATTCAGCCTCCCCTGTGTTAGATTTCTAAAACCGCCACTGGTACAGACCCCAAGGACAGTTTAATTTATGAAGGTACCGTCTTCGAAGCAGAAGCCCCTGCTATGGCTTCATTTTCATCGAGAGGCCCCAGTACCACGAGCCCGGGCATCCTGAAGCCAGATATCACCGAGCCAGGCAGGGGCGTAGCCAGAGGGGGGGCTGCCGGGGCTGAAGCCCCCCCTCCAAAAAATATTTTTATTGTTATTATGATGCCATGTACAGATTTATAATTTGTAAAAAAATTATGACGTCGTACAAAATGAGACTTTTAATCTTATAATTTCATTCAATCCTATCATATGAACTTCTTAATGGTTAAAATTAATATATTTGTGGATTATGTGTCTTATATACTCACAAATTATAAAATTTACCGTCCTAATATGTATGTCATCAATTATGAGCTTAATAAATCATATATTTCATTTCTATCCTACTAATTTTTTTTAATAGTTTCATATTAATTGTGTTAAGAGTTACACAAATTGTCTCCCCTATTTGAATGTCAATCTCTATAATACTAGGGATATGTACACATAAAAGATGAAAATAATTATACAAAATGAAGTTTATAAAAATATATCATGCATCATGTTGACCTATTAACTGAAATTTGATGTAATATAGTTGACTTATTAATTAACATATATTATTAGCTATAAATTGAGTAAGTTCACTCAATTATAATTATACACCATTGGGAAAAATGATAACCATACATGCACAACTATCACCTTCTATTTATATATTTTTCATTCAAAATTTTATTAGTCAATCACTCTCAAATAAGAAAAGATCTATATTACTATATAGAAATAGATCCAAATAATATTTATTGTTACATGGTATTTTACAAACTTTTTTAGTTATATAATATTTAGATATTATAAGTTTTAAGCCAAGTAATAATTATTACAAATTTATAAGAACTTGAGAAGATAATGACAATATTTCTATCCATAAAAGAAAATAAGACAATTGAATTGGCATAAGGTAAAAAAAAGTAGAGAAAAATATATAAAATGTGGGGTAAGAAGGAGAAGAAAATGTGAGAAAATCCATCTAGTAAATATAATTTTAATCAAATGGAGAGAGAAAAATAAGGATGACATGTAAAATGAACGTCAATAAAAAATATAATATTTCTTTCATATCCTCTCTTCTTCAACTTTAAAATAACAAATATGTATGGATCTTTCTTCTTCATTCTCCTCACTTTTTATTTCCCAATGTGCTTCTCCATCATATGTTGTTCATACAACCACATTAAATATTTTCCTTCTTCTTTTTGCTCTGAAGTTTCCTTCAACCGATCATTGTGTCAAGATCTTATAAATACCAAGTACAATCCTTTATAGTATAAGATTTGATTGTTATAATTTTTTAATTCTTATAGAATGACACCATCCACTAAATGATGTCGTATTATATTTTAATGCTTTTTCTCCACTTAAAAGATGATTTTGTTCCCATTTTTAATATAACTATTAATTTTCTTACGCATTGCCAATTGTATGCACATTGTACAGATCAAGTGATCATGAATTATGATTATATTGTTGATCTTCTAGTTGTTTAATCTAAAAGATATGTCAAATAGTGTGTTAGTTATGACCTTAGACATTTAAACAAATTTATTATTTTGAATAGTGAATTTATCATTTCATTTATGTTAGATTTTTTTACAAATTGCTTATTTTATATGTTGGAGACAATGAGACACTTATTAGGTGCATTTTTCTTCATTTTTTCTAAATAAGTATTATTTTCCTCATCGTCACTACTCATAGTAATTCAACCTCCCCTGTGGTAGATTTCTAGATCCGCCAGTAACACAAGTTGATAAGTTTATTTTACAGGTATAAGATAAACATCGAAGGATCTGCTTGGTCGGTGAGTGACAAGTACATACTAGCATGTGATTACCTCAGCTTGGGCATCACCCCCAAATACTACGATTTCTTCTCAAGGTCTCTCGTTCCATTGCAACACTATTGGCCCATAAACACCACCGATAAGTGCAGCTCCATCAAATTCGTTGTTGACTGGGGAAACTCTCACAAACGCAAGGTAAACCGAAAAATAATGATATACTAGTGAACGCACACGTGCACATGCACATGACATATAAAATTTGTTGGAAATGTGTGGGGAGAGGACTCGTCCGCGAAAGGGTCCTACGGTAAAAGATATTTGTGTTGGTTGTTTGAAAGGAGAGAATCAAGGAACCGTTTCCGTGGGATGGAGAGAGAATTACAGAATTAAAGATAATAAATGTTAATAGGAGAGTGTGAGAATAAATATTTATAGGAGAAAAATTCTTTGAAAAAAGGAGAGAAGAGAGTGAATCAAGGAGAGCGCAGCATCAAACTCGCTCTTTTTATAGTAGTATAGATAACACAACTTTTCTAATTTTTTTTTCTATATCTGTAGCTTGAGAAAAAGACAAAAGAAGAATGGAATGCAAAGTGTGTAAATGTCATGTATGTTATTTGTATGTGTAATATTAACTACCGTTTACATTCAAAATATAGTTAGTGCGATGTTATTATTTGCATGTAATGCATTATTAGAATATATATAGTTCTATAATACAAATAGTGTATTATGATGTGTTATATATTCATAAGTGCTAGTCGTACTTCAAAATCCAATAAAGATAGATCATATAATTATACAGTACTACAATGCACATTCTAGATTGTAACAATGATTGTTCTATATATTCTAAAGTACAATAGACCGACTTTGAGGATAATATGATACTTAGATATTATATCATGTGTATGACAATGTGTGTTTATAATAAAGTTATGCTTAATAAAAGAGTAATACATATTTTAAAATCAAACAGTCTTTTTATGATCCATCCTCTCTCTCTCTATCCACTATCATAATTTTTATTTATTATAGTCTCTCTCCAGCCGCTATGAACTTTTTCATTTATTACCATCTCTTTTTATCCATTGTTTGTCTTCAATTTAACACAATTTCTGTCCACGATCTTCTTTCCAATCATTTTAATCATCGTCCATTACTATGCTTAGTATTACATGTTACTCATACATTACTATATTGATTTTGTCACTCCCTATATAAAAATGGATGGAAGAGCGTTGTATAAGTGATTTCTCCAACTCGAGTTATAGAGTCAGTAGTCATCCGAATTCTTAATCTATCATTGTGACGTATGACCTCCATCAGATGCGAGACTCTTTATACGACTGACTACTAATCAACAATATCGTGTGCTGATGTAGGTACAGATTATCGGGAAAGAGGCGAGCCGATTTATCCATGAAGACCTGACGATGGATTACGTGTATGAATACATGCTCCACTTACTCACCGAGTAAGCAAAGCTACTGCGATTCAGACCCATGTTACCCACAGGAGCCGTAGAGGCATGCGCCGAGGAGATGGCATGCCGCGCTCTGAAGGCTCAGAGAGGGAGTTCATGAAAGATTCCATGGTGAATCCCTCACGGGAATCCGGGCCATGCACCCTTTTGCCTCCGTTTAGCACCCAACAGAGGAAGGCAATTGAGACGAGGAAAGAAAATGCATTGCGGCACGTGGATCTCTGGCGACAAAAATGGTGACGATAGAGTAGTGATAGAGCCAAACCCCGTACGACGACTAGTCACAAGAAAGTAACATGTATACCTTTTGTTGTATTACATTTTCTTGGTTTATGTTCAGAGTAGCACACTATGTCAAATTTTAGTATAACATGACATAAAAGAACTGTAAGAAGATGAATGTATTTAATTAGCAGTAAAAACTTACAATATAAACATTTGGCATATAACTTGCATAAAAACTAAAAAATATGTAATATATAAAATATAATTTAGTAATCAAGATATTTGTTCAATCATTAATTTTATATTTTACCTAAAAGGTGAGACTACTATGAAACGCAATTTTCCAAATAAAATGTTGCCAAACAAATAGAGAAAAGGACATAATCAACTTACTATCAAATTAGAATAAAGAATATTTGATACTTGACATAATGGATTATAACATATGCTCGTCAGACCAAGTGCAATAGGATAAAGAGGAACAAAATTAACCAATACAAATATTTCCATGAGAGAATGAAGAGAAATATGCATGAGTTACAATCTCTTTATGGATTTTCATTCATTTATATAATTTATTATGTTCTCAATATATCTCCAGCCGTTTCTTTTCATTAATCTTACTTGTAATCCAAAAATTAACACTTTCATTCCACATCAACCAAACATAAATAATTCTATTATCTGCATAGTGTAAAAACTAGAGAGATAGAGTGCCAAAATAAACCTAGAATAAATCAATGTCACACAATGTACAATACTGTATTTATTTAACTAATTTCTTAGGATGAGGGATGCATGCCCCCTTGATCACCCTTAAATTTGCCACAACAATAGAAATGGCAGGAAAAGACTGCATGATTACATAACTGTTTGGTGGTACTTTAGCTAGTGTGAGCCCAGAATCCATAATAGGATGTCTTAGCAATTGATTACTCATAAGCTATATTCAGTTACATACTTCTATATATGGACATTGATATTGCTTATGGAGAGAGAGTGCTTCACAATATATGTGATAGTACATGTAGTACAACAACAACTTAGCAATACAATACTAATGAATGTTGATTGCCAAACCAACTAACACGTACCCATGCTGATAATATATCTAAATAGACTTTATATTTCAATCAAAATGACGGTCATGGTCAATCATGGATTCCAAAATATCACTGTATATAAATTAATATATTCAACCAAACTATCACTACTTGTTCATATAACATCAACTATATCTCTTTAATGCATGCAATTTTAAAGAAAATAAAATAGGAAAATAACAATTACATTGAATTATATAAAATGAAAATTGTCTACAAGCTCGATGTTTCAATCTTGAAAACTATTAGGTATATACAGTGTACACAAGATGAAGAGAGAGTGAAAGAAAAAAAACCTTCCCCTTTCCTCCATCAAACTTCTAGAGAAACATCGACTTCCTCTCTTTGCCATGTTCCCAGCCAAGTGATATCTTGGACCTGTAACTTATATCCCCTCCCTATAGTTCCCTTTCAACATTTTGCAATGAACATATCTTTCATATCATGTGTGATCCTCCTTCCCATTGTCCCACTTGTAGCATTGATGCTACCATCTATTTGGCATGCATAATCCTCTATTGCAACTTTTATGACAACCATAACTCACATCATTAAAACAATAAGGTGTAAACATCCCAATGGATTATGTGCAACTTAGTCCATGAGTATTTATAAATTTCAAAGTGTGCACTCAATCATCTCTTACAGTCTTACAGAAACATAACTGCATGCAACCTAAATAATGATAAAACATAAATTGCATACCAACGACCATAATCAATCAAGAAATTAGAGATCAATTTTTTTATAGATGATAGAGAGAATTACTACATAGTTAGTGATGTCCTTTCATTTTCCTTTATCAACATTCTAGAATGAAAATGACTTCCTCTCTTTGTCATGTTTGATCTATAGGTGATATCTTAAAGTTCCTATTAGCATCATCACATTCATTATTATCTTTCATAGTCCCCTTGCCCTTTTTTGCTCTATATTACTTGGGACATTGATGATAACATATATCAAGACATATCTAAACCCCTTTTTTATTTTGCAAGAACCCTAACTCTATTAGTGATGCGTGTAAACTACATGTGTGAAATGAAAGTGCACGTTTCACCTAATATATTGAGGTTTGAGTGTCAACTCAGAAAAACTTTATCCAGAGACTATTACTAATTGTGACTCGATCAACTAGACCTAGTGAAGAAGTGGTTGATTGATTAATTAACTAATTTTAAGAACTAAAACTAAATTAATTGGTTTGTGATCACAGATGGATGAATTCCTTAGGAATATAGTTTTACCATGATTCACACTACAATTAACATCATTTATTAATATTTATTCCTCCTAACCCTGAATCAAGGGACCTGTAGCAAGAATTACCTGCTCTGGCAGCATAACTCTCATAGCGATTGAACTATTAGCTAGGTGCTTTAACACATTCTATGGGCTATACCCTTCACAATAGTAAACACTCTCTCAAGGAACAGTATAGACTATGTAACATGATGACTTTTCTAACCCTAAATCCCTCTCTCGAAGCAATGAAGGACCTGTGAAATTAGCTATGTTGGTCAGGCATAGTCAATTCATTATGCAATCATTACATTATGTCCAAAAATTTGAGAAATCATGTATATTAATTCATAACATCAATTACAATGCAAAATTGGGCTACTTCTGGGTCCTAAGGAACTAGGAGATTATCCCCACCCAATTTCTATCATTGTAGACATAGATGGAAGAAGAGAAAATGAGGGAAACATTAAATAAGTAATGAAAACCCCTAGAGAATATGATCCAGGTGATTCCCTCTGACGAATGTTGTAATCTGTTGCATTTTGGATGCAAACCCACTCTCTGGAGTTGCTTGAGTCTCCTGTGGCATGGTCGTCTCATTCTCTTTCCCCTCCTCCTTCTCTGTTCTCTCGTGCAACAAAATAAAACGACGATAATAGTTCTGGACGAACTCCTCTATGGTCATAAGAGAGTCTCCAACCGCCATTAAGTCATGACTGTTAGATTGATTATGATCTTTAATCTCGCCTGAACGCACAAAATATGTACCACCACCAACAAGTCGGTGACATCGAATCCTCTTCTGAATTCATGTGTCCATGTAGGTTTCGGTACTACCGATGAAGACGTCTATAGCACCAAGTTGATCTATGATCTTTGTGAGACATTCTTCATGTAATGATCGCTACCATCGACTCTGTCTGTAACATCCCTGACCTGGGTTATAAACTAACCCTAGATGTTTTGCCTAAATATGTAAGTAAATACTTGTGATTATTCTCTGGCATGTAATTAAGTTCCTCAGGAACATACACTTTCAATTTTGTCCCTTTTTAAACAAAGTTGTAATATTGTTTTGTAATGCATGGACCTATGTGCAAATTACCCAGTTAGAGGGGTCAACTTGCAAAATTTCACAGGTGAAGATGTCCCTCTGATAATGAGATATCATATGAGTAAATATGATAAGGTATGATGGATTTCCTAAGCTTGAGCATCAAGATGCAGCTTGTGGAACAATCCTTGTGCTTTAAACCCTAATTTTGGAGTAAAATGCAATTTACCCAAAATGTGGGGTGCAACTTGTAAAATACACCTTCTAGAATATCCTTTATGACTCTTGACATCATTTAGAGTATAAATGATGAAAGGGGTGTTTCAATGAAATAATAAGATAAGAAGAATGATCTTTGTAATAAAATTCACCTAGTATGAGTAAGGAGATCCTTCACATATGTACCTTAGTTTGTATGTTGGTTTTCCTTACCCTTAAACCTTGAGTTTTGATGGACTTTGATTAAAATTATGATGGTTTGGACGTGCCTTAGAAGGAAGGAAGGACCTAGATGAGAAATCCACAACTTAGAGGTCCTTATGATGAGAATTAGCCTAAACTATATAAGCCTATTCCTTTGCAAACCAAGTAAACGTATCCTTTCTCTTCTTCATTTCTCATCTTCCTCAACCGACCAAGGCAGAGCTCAGGAACTCAAGGAGATGACCAACTAGTTCTGAGGTGAGAAGGAACCATCTTCTAGCTCAGATTCTTGGATGAAATCCTTGTATAAGGTTGGTTTTATGGTTAACTTACTTAGGTTTCTTGTTCTAGCCGACCATCTCCATCTTTTCTTTGGAAAATCACCTTTGGTCGACCTGTGGAGCTCAAGATGCACTTAAAGGCTTGAATCTTGGAATCTTGGAGCTCTAGGAACAACGTTTAAGGTGGGATTTATAACTCTAAACTCCTTGCTTTATTATGCATATCTATGTTCTTGCAATTATGCTTAGTTCTTCTTCTACCCCCTTTCTTCCTTGCACTCTTGCAAGCAAATCCGTGGAGTAACCGACCTGAACAGAGGTTGAAGATGATGGGCATGAATTCCTAGGCAACTTTATCAAATGACCTTGGACCCCTTTGGTCCAAACGGTTGCAAACCGTTTGAAATCAAACAGTCTCAAACCGTTTGATCTCATGCGATCTTGCAAGACCGTTTGGAATCAAACGGTCTCAAGACCATTTGATAGGGTTGACTAAGGGACGAACGTTTAAGAGTCTGTTGGTAACATATTGAATTTAATTCCTACAAAGAATCATAGCTTAATTCCAAACCAATCACATGTTGAAGGCACTTCAACCCCCTAAACCCTAATCGGGTTGTTTTGCTGTTTTCAAGGATAGATTTTGGTGAACTTTGGGTTGAAGGACCCAAACGGTCTCAAGGCCATTTGGGGGTTCATCCAAACGGTCTCAAGACCGTTTAGTGACAACCCAAGACCGTTTGGAGGTCTAGGGTTAAGGTAATTTGATGATTTGAGGGTCCAATCACAATAGGTTGATGAATTGATAAAAGTGCTGATTTTAGACCCAATTAGGGTTCAACCCTTATCCAATCGACTTAGATTTTGATGAAACTTTGGGAAAACGGTCTCAAGACCATTTGGAGGATGTCCAAACGATATCAAGACCGTTTGGGCCAAGTTTGGGCCCAATTGGAAGTCAATTGATGGGTTCAACATCAATTTGATTCACATTGTTGAACATTGATGATTATCCGATTGAAAACCCTAATTGAGATGGATTCAACCCTAATTGGCTTTCAATTGAGGGTCAATTTGGTGTCTAATTGATTAAGGCTAATCCTAATTGACTCAATTTACAAGTGGTTAACAAGTATTTGACCAATTGGAGGCTTCAACATAGATAACCATAATCGATTATAACCTTGGACTCACTTTTGAGGACCAAACGGTTTGAGCCCATTTGGACCAAACGGTCTTAAGACCGTTTGGATCCAAACGGTCTTAAGACCATTTGGATCCAAATGGTCTCAGGACCGTTTGAGGCCAAACGGTCTCAAGACCGTTTGGGCTCGAACGATCTCAAGGTCGTTTGGACCAATCGATCTCAAGATCGTTTAAGATCAAACGGTTTGGAGGTCAACTTTATTAAACGGTCAACGCACCCATGCGGTCTTGGTGATCCATGCGGTCTTGAAGGTCAAACCTTCCAAACGGTCAACGCCCCCAAACGGTCTCAAGACCGTTTGGAGGTTGAAGGTTGAAACCGTTTGGAGACTTTTAGGGTTGTTTATACTTAATCGATTGAAGGTGTATTTGGTTCAATGGTGGTCTGATCTAAACCCTAATGGTAACCTAGGATATTAAAGGACTAAGTGACTAATGTATTGACCCATGAAGGTGATCAATGGTATAATTTACCAAAATGCCCTTGGAGGGTTCAATTGAAGGATACCTTGTTTTAATCAAACCCTAATGACATGTTAGTGGTGTTTTGGCTTATGTTAATCAGTGAGGACTTGTCTCAACCTAATCTAGAGTGATGTAATCACATCTATTAGTAAGAGGAGAGAGAAAGTACCATTTATGGTTGCAATTCAAGTAAAATACCTTCAATGTACATGAATGTGCATGATTAGGGTATGATCCACCTATGTGAGATCATGGAAGCCCTAATTGTGATAATTGATGAATCTTAATCTAATCTGAAGGCATCAATGGTGATATTTCTCATACATGATGATGATATGAGTTCAATTCACTATAAAATGAATAGTAAACCCTAATTCTAGGGTGATAATATGTAATGTGAATAGTAAACCCTAATTGATGAGAAATCAGGGAACCTAACTCTTGTAAGAGTAAAAAGGTACAACACTTGGTATGAATTGTTTACTGTTATCCATTGAATTAACCATGCAGGATCTTATATGAGGATGATCATATCCAGGTATGGATTATGATACCATATTCATTGAAAGCATGTTTTTAGCTTTATGAATAATGAAATAACATTGTTGCCTGGTAAGTGGCATCACATGAGATGATAGGCTGTAAGAGCCATGAATATCATCAAGGACAAGCTAATTAAATGACTTATGATGAAATGAATAAGAAATGATGATTGATGTGAGTTAGACCTGTTACATTTAGTATTCTACTTTCATAGCTGCTATGCTAATGATTAATGATTGAGAACATTTATGATGTTAAAAGAATATTGAAATGTACCTAACTAATCAAGTATAATCGTACCATGTAGAGCCCTGATCATAGATCCATCATTGTCATAAACTATATGATGGTGAAATAGGTTTTCCTAAGGGAATTCTTGGATCACATACTTTTGAGTAAGTGGGGGAATATGGATGTGTAAATCCTTACATCCTAGTGTAGGAATTGATGTAGATGTATCTTAATCCATCAACCCTTCACTATATGTTTATGCTGTAATACAATTCTCTCGAGGAAATCCTTATACCGCATCGATGAGAGATAAACAAGAAATCTTTCGATGACGAAGAGAGTACAGAATGCCACTGTGACTCTAATAGCGAAGCACCAGATTACCCTGGTGAGCTATAGTAGCAGAGACACAAGATGTCCTGCATGTTTATCCTCACTCTGACTGAGGAAGATGAGGTCATAAGAATCTGGCTCTTTTGATGACCTATGTATGATACCGATGCGACTTAACAGTGATCGGTTGGAGTACGAGCGGTATACCTCATCTCCGCAGGGAATAATATTGTTTGTAAAACATAAGCAACCGTGTAGTATATCTACTTAGGTTGAACTATGAGATACATGAATGATGTTACTCTGCATAGTACATATGTTGTTCACATTTCCTAAATGTTGTTGTTCTACTTAATGTCAATCTTTTGTTGATTGCCTTGAAAGCTTTTATTGCTTATATTGCTCTTTGATTGCTATTATAAAGCTTCTAGTTGAGAGTTATAACTCTCACTGGGACAATTATTTATAATTGTCTCACTCCGTAGATTTCAACTTTTTAGGTGGTCGTCGAGGACGAAGGAACCAGCCTATAGGTGACCAATACCAACAGCAGCAGCACCAGGAGCAGCAGTGAATCTCAGGTGGAGATATTGACTGCTGAGTTATAGTTAGATAGTCCTATGCCGTCTCTGTACTCTCAGGTCCTTGGAGTTAGTGGTCTGAGATTTTTGGTTTTGACTCTTGAGATTTTGTATCATGTTGTGTATAATTACTCAAGAAGTAATTTAACAGAGATGTAAACAATTTATCTCCTTTCTATGAAAGAAGTTTTATGGTTTTCAAGATCTTGTCTCAAAAAGTTTTAATCTCCGATGATTTTTGTATTCCGCTGCTAATCGAATGCTTCCGCTGAGTTTATATCGTAGTTTTGGAGATCGGAGCCCACAATTAAGTGGTATCAGAGCTCTAGGTTCGCTGAGTCTACAGAGACATAGGACTTAGGATGTCGAGTCTATCCTTAGTGTTTCTTCCTTATCTAATAGAATCTTCTGCTCCTCAGGAGAAGAAGATATATAAGGATGTCTTAGCCACATGAGGAGTATGTGGCGGAGAGTAGTGTTGCTGCACCTCGAGAAGGTGAAAGGAACCCAGAAATAGAGCAACCCGTACCTAAGCCACCCAGGGAGCCACCACAGTTTGACCCGACTGACATGGGTAACCCAGCTGTTCAATCTATGTTCGGGCAGTTTATGACTGCCATGACTCACATAACCGACAGGATGCCCATGCCTACACCTAGGGCACCTGTCCAGTCTGAAGGACAAGGTATCAGTAAGACGTTCGAGCGACTTCGTCGTGTCGTAGCTACCGAATACTTTGGGACAGCTGACCCCGTAGATGCCGATCTGTGGTTAACTGCGTTGGAGAAAGCCTTCAAAATCTTGAACATCCCTGAAGCTGAGAAGGTTAGACACGCTGTCTATCTTCTCAAAGGAAGTGCTGGTCACTGGTGGACCATGGAAGAGTAGAAGAGGCCTGGAATAGAGATCTCGTGGGAAGACTTTCGATGGGAATTTGTCCACAGATATTTCCCGAAGACCTTCCTGGACGAGAAGATCTCTCAGTTTGAGAGATTAAGGCAGGGCATGATGAACATTAGCGAGTATGAAGCTAAGTTCATGGAATTTTTGCGGTTCTGTCCGCACATGGTGTTTTGCAGGAGGTATGCTCTTCCTACATCCTCTTCTTTTCTGATCATCACATTCAAGTGGATCTCATACCACTTGATATGCAAGGATTTGATATAATACTTGGGATGGATACCTTGGAAAGGTATAGGGTTGTTTTGGATTGTGAATCCAAGTTGGTTGTATTTGCTGATGAAAGCAACACATGGATCTTTCAAGGAGAAAGAAAGATTCTACCCACCTATCTTGTGTCAGCTATGGGTGCTGATAAGCTGATGAGGCAAGGATGTTATGCATTCTTAGCCATGTGGTAGACACTACCATAGAGAGTCCCAACCTTGTTGAAGTTCCTGTAGTCAGGGAATTTGAAGACGTGTTTCCTGAAGAACTTCCAGGTATAGCACCGCCTCGAGAAATTGATTTTGAATTCAATTTAGTCTCAGATACACAACCCATAGCTCATACACCGTATAGGATGGCGCCTGCCGAAATGGCAGAACTCAAGAGACAGCTTCAAGAGTTACTTGAGAAAGGTTTCATCCGACCGAGTACTTCACCTTGGGGTGCTCCAGTTTTGTTTGTTAAAAAGAAAGATGGGTCAATGCGGTTGTGCATTGATTACAGACAACTCAATAAAGTAACAATAAAGAATAAGTACCCTCTGCCAAGGATTGATGATCTTTTTAACCAGTTGCGTGGTGCAACAGTCTTCTCAAAGATAGACTTGAGTTCAGGATATCATCAACTTTGTATTAAGGACAGTGACATATCTAAGTCTGCCTTTAGGACAAGATATGGTCACTATGAGTTCACAGTTATGTCGTTTGGACTAACTAATGCACCAGCTGCATTTATGGAACTCATGAATAGAGTCTTTCGACCTTTCCTTGATCAGTGTGTTGTCGTCTTCATAGATGACATTCTGATCTATAGTAAGGATGCTCAGCAGCATGAACGACATCTTTGCCAAGCTTTGACCTTGCTAAGAGAACACAAGCTATACGCTAAGTTTAGCAAGTGTGAGTTCTGGTTGCCGGAAGTGCCTTTTCTTGGTCATGTGGTATCTGCCTCGGGTATTCGTGTTGACCCTAAAAAGGTAGAATCTATTCTGCAGTGGGAACAACCGAGGACACCGACGCAGATTCGAAGTTTCTTAGGGTTCGCTGGCTACTACCGAAGGTTCATTAAGAACTTCAGTTCTATAGCCTTACCCTTGACCAAATTAACCCGAAAAGATGTTCCTTTTGCCTGGAGTGATAAGTGTCAACAGTCCTTTCAGCTGTTGAAGGAGAGGTTGACAAATGCACCTGTGCTTGTGCTACATGAGTAAGGAAAAGGATATATAGTTTTCTGTGATGCCTCCAAGAATGGACTTGGATGTGTGTTGATGCAGGATAAGCAAGTGATTTCTTTTGCTTCCCGACAGCTTAAGAAAGACGAGGAGAATTATCCGACACACGATCTAGAGTTGGCTACTGTGGTTCATGCCTTGAAGATCTGGAGACATTATCTCTATGGAGAAACCTTCCAGATTTTCACAGACCACAAGAATCTCAAGTATATCTTCTCTCAGCATGAGCTTAACATGAGGCAACGTCACTGGATGGAGTTAATCAAGGACTACGATTGTACAATTGATTACCATCCAGGGAAGGCCAATGTAGTTGCAGATGCCTTGAGTAGGAAATCAGCAACATCAACCATGAATAGAGCTCAACTAAGTTCCCTAATATGCTCTAGAAGAGATATGCTTATCTCTTTAAGGCAAGACAATGTGCAGTTGAAGGTGTCATTGTTAGCCGGTTTGTTAGCTGAGATGCATATTAAACCTACCCTAAGAGAACAGATAAGAAGGCACAACAAGTTGATGTTGCAGTTCAGTAGATTAGATCTGAGTATGGTGATGAGAAGCGAGATGGGTTCCATGATTCAGATGATCAAGTGGCATGCTATCATGGGAGGATGATAGTACCGGATGTGGATAACTTGAGGAAGTTAGTCTTGGCAGAAGCTCATTCTTCGATGTATGCTATGCATCCAGGGAGCACCAAAATGTATCGAAACTTGAAAGATATGTATTGGTGGCCTGGGATGAAGAAGGATGTTGCTGAGTTTGTTCTGAGGTGTCCTGTGTGTCAGCAAGTTAAGGCTGAACACCAGAAGCCTGCAGGAACAATGCAACCTTTACCCATACCACAGTGGAAATGGGACCATGTGACCATGGACTTTGTTGTAGGCCTACCCAAGACAAGCAAAGGACATGATTCCATTTGGGTAATTGTTGATAGGTTGACAAAGACAACACATTTCTTACCTGTCAAAACAACCTATTCTGCTGAAAGGTTATCACAGTTGTATGTCCAAGAGATAGTGCGTTTGCACAGAGTCCCTGTCACTATAGTTTCTGACAGAGGTCCCCAGTTTACAAGTCATTTTTGGGAGCAGTTACACAGAGCTTTAGGCACCAAGTTAAGGTTTAGTACAACCTTTCATCCACAGACTGATGGACAGTCAGAAAGGACTATACAGACCTTGGAAGACTTGTTGAGCACATGTGTTCTCCAGTTTACCGGAAGTTGGGATCTACACCTAAGCTTGATAGAGTTTGCCTATAACAATAGCTATCAACATTGTATTGATATGGCACCTTATGAAGCCTTGTATGGTAGACGTTGTAGATCACCCTTATGTTGGTATGAGACTGGCGAGCATCAGTTGTTAGGTCCTGATCTTGTGCAGCAGACTACAGAGAAGATCAAAGTTATACAACAACAACTCAAGACTGCACAGGATAGGCAGAAATCTTATGCTGACAGATGTCGTAAACCCTTAGAGTTCTAGGTTGGAGACAGAGTGTACCTTAAGGTCTCACCTTGGAAAGGAGTCCTTCATTTTGGAAGGAAGGGAAAGTTAGCTCCTAGATTTATGGGGCCTTATCCAATCATTGAACAAGTTGGAAAGGTAGCCTATAGACTAGAGTTACCTCCAGAGTTGCAGAAGTTACACCCTGTGTTTCACATTTCTATGCTGAGGAAATGTCACTCTGATACCGAGTCAGTTCTACAGCCTATGGAAGTAGAATTGAATGAAGATATAACTTATGAGGAGGGACCAGTGTCAATCCTTAATAACAGAATTAAAAAGTTAAAGAAGAAAGACATAAGTCTTATGAAAGTCCTCTGGAATCACCATGGTGTCGAAGAAGCCACTTGGGAACTAGAGGATGAGATGAGAAGGAAATACCCTACTCTTTTCTCCTAATATGTTTTATCGATTTTGGGGACGAAATCCTTGTAAGGGGTGGATAATTTGTAACATCCCTGACCTGGGTTATAAACTAACCCTAGATGTTTTGCCTAAATATGTAAGTAAATACTTGTGATTATTCTCTGGCATGTAATTAAGTTCCTCAGGAACATACACTTTCAATTTTGTCCCTTTTTAAACAAAGTTGTAATATTGTTTTGTAATGCAGGGACCTATGTGCAAATTACCCAGTTAGAGGGGTCAACTTGCAAAATTTCATAGGTTAAAATGTCCCTCTAATAATGAGATATCATATGAGTAAATATGATAAGGTATGATGGATTTCCTAAGCTTGAGCATCAAGATGCAGCTTGTGGAACAATCCTTGTGCTTAAAACCCTAATTTTGGAGTAAAATGCAATTTACCCAAAATGTGGGGTGCAACTTGTAAAATACACCTTCTAGAATATTCTTTATGACTCTTGACATCATTTAGAGTAGAAATGATGAAAGGGGTGTTTCAATGAAATAATAAGATAAGAAGAATGATCTTTGTAATAAAATTCACCTAGTATGAGTAAGGAGATCCTTCACATATGTACCTTTGTTTGTATGTTGGTTTTCCTTACCCTTAAACCTTGAGTTTTTATGGACTTTGCTTAAAATTATGATGGTTTGGACGTGCCTTAGAAGGAAGGAAGGACCTAGATGATAAATCCACAACTTAGAGGTCCTTATGGTGAGAATTAGCCTAAACTATATAAGCCTATTCCTTTGCAAACCAAGTAAACGTATCCTTTCTCTTCTTCATTTCTCATCTTCCTCAACCGACCAAGGCAGAGATTAGGAACTCAAGGAGACGACCAACTAGTTCTAAGGTGATAAGGAACCATCTTCTAGCTCGGATTCTTGGATGAAATCCTTGTATAAGGTTGGTTTTATGGTTAACTTACTTAGGTTTCTTGTTCTAGACGACCATCTCCATATTTTCTTTGGAAAATCACCTTTGGCCGACCTGTGGAGCTCAATATGCCATTAAAGGCTTGAATATTGGAAGCTTGGAGCTCTAGGAACAACGTTTAAGGCAGATTTTATAACTCTAAACTCCTTGCTTTATTATGCATATCTATGTTCTTGCAATTATGCTTAGTTCTTTTTCTACCCCCTTTCTTCCTTGCACTCTTGCAAGCAAATCCGTGAAGTAACCGACCTGAACAGAGGTTGAAGATGATGGGCGTGAATTCCTAGGCAACTTTATCAAATGACCTTGGACCCCTTTGGTCCAAACGGTTGCAAACCGTTTGAAATCAAACGGTCTCAAACCGTTTGATCTCAAGCGCTCTTGCAAGACCGTTTGGAATCAAACGGTCTCAAGACCGTTTTATAGGGTTGACTAAGGGATGACCGTTTAAGGGTCTGTTGGTAACATATTGAATTTAATTCCTACAAAGAATCATATCTTAATTCCAAACCAATCACATGTTGAAGGAACTTCAACCCCCTAAACCCTAATCGGGTTGTTTTGCTGTTTTCAAGGATAGATTTTGGTGAACTTTGGGTTGAAGGACCCAAACGGTCTCAAGACCGTTTGGGGGTTCATCCAAACGGTCTCAAGACTGTTTGGTGACAACCCAAGACTGTTTGTAGATCTAGGGTTAAGGTAATTTGATGATTTGAGGGCCCAATCACAATAGGTTGATGAATTGATAAAAGTGCTGATTTTAGACCCAATTAGGGTTCAACCCTTATCCAATCGACTTAGATTTTGATGAAACTTTGGGAAAACGGTCTCAAGACCGTTTGGATGATGTCCAAATGATCTCAAGACCGTTTGGGCCAAGTTTGGGCCCAATTGGAGGTCAATTGATGGGTTCAACATCAATTTGATTCACATTGTTGAACATTGATTATTATCCGATTGAAAACCCTAATTGAGATGGATTCAACCCTAATTGGCTTTCAATTGAGGGTCAATTTGGTGTCTAATTGATTAAGGCTAATCCTAATTGACTCAATTTACAAGTGGTTAACAAGTATTTGACCAAGTGGAGGCTTCAACATAGATAACCATAATCGATTATAACCTTAGAGTCACTTTTGAGGACCAAACGGTTTGAGCCCATTTGGACCAAATGGTCTTAAGACCGTTTGGATCCAAACGGTCTCAAGACCATTTGGGCTCAAACAATCTCAAGGTCATTTGGACCAATCGATCTCAAGATCATTTAAGATCAAACGGTTTCAAGTCGCATAGCTTCAAACAGTTTGGAGGTCAACTTTCTTAAACGGTCAATGCACCCATGCGCTCTTGGTGATCCATGCGGTCTTGAAGGTCAAACCTTCCAAATGGTCAACGCCCCCAAACGATCTCAAGACCGTTTGGAGGTTGAAGGTTGAAACCGTTTGGAGACTTCTAGGGCTGTTTATACTTAATTGATTGAAGGTGTATTTGGTTCAATGGTGGTCTGATCTAAACCCTAATGGTAACCTAAGACATTAAAGGACTAAGTGACTAATGTATTGACCCATGAAGGTGATCAATGGTATAATTTACCAAAATGCCCTTGGAGGGTTCAATTGAAGGATACCTTGTTTTAATCAAACCCTAATGACATGTTAGTGGTGTTTTGGCTTATGTTAATCAGTGAGGACTTGTCTCAACCTAATCTAGAGTGATGTAATCACATCTATTAGTAAGAGGAGAGAGAAAGTACCATTTATGGTTGCAATTCAAGTAAAATACCTTCAATGTACATGAATGTGCATGATTAGGGTATGATCCACCTATGTGAGATCATGGAAGCCCTAATTGTGATAATTGATGAATCTTAATCTAATCTGAAGGCATCAATGGTGATATTTCTCATACATGATGATGATATGAGTTCAATTCACTATAAAATGAATAGTAAACCCTAATTCTAGGGTGATAATATGTAATGTGAATAGTAAACCCTAATTGATGAGAAATCAGGGAACCTAACTCTTGTAAGAGTAAAAAGGTACAACTCTTGGTATGAATTGTTTACTGTTATCAGTTGAATTAACCATGCAAGATCTTATATGAGGATGATCATATCCAGGTATGGATTATGATACCATATTCATTGAAAGCATGTTTTTAGCTTTATGAATAATGAAATAACATTGTTGCCTGGTAAGTGGAATCACATGAGATGATAGGTTGTAAGAGCCATGAATATCATCAAGGACAAGCTAATTAAATGACTTATGATGAAATGAATAAGAAATGATGATTGATGTGAGTTAGACCTGTTACATTTAGTATTCTACTTTCATAGCTGCTATGCTAATGATTAATGATTGAGAACATGTATGATGTTAAAAGAATACTGAAATGTACCTAACTAATCAAGTATAATCGTACCATGTAGAGCCCTGATCATAGATCCATCATTGTCAGAAACTATATGATGGTGAAACAGGTTTTCCTAAGGGAATTCCTGGATCACATACTTTTGAGTATGTGGGGGAATATGGATGTGTAAATCCTTACATCCTAGTGTAGGAATTGATGTAGATGTATCTTAATCCATCAACCCTTCACTATATGTTTATGTTGTAATACAATTCTCTCGAGGAAATCCTTATACCGCATCGATGAGAGATAAACAAGAAATCTTTCGATGATGAAGAGAGTACATAATGCCACTGTGACTCTAATAGCAAAGCACCAGATTACCCTGGTGAGCTATAGTAGCAGAGACACAAGATGTCCTGCATGTTTATCCTCACTCTGACTGAGGAAGATGAGGACATAAGAATCTGACTCTTTTGATGACCTAGGTATGATACTGATGCGACTTAACAATGATCGGTTGGAGTATGAGCGGTATACCTCATCTCCGCAGGGCATAATATTGTTTGTAAAACATAATCAACCGCGTAGTATATCTGCTTATGTTGAACTACGAGATACATGAATGATGTTACTCTGCATAGTACATATGTTGTTCACATTTCCTAAATGATGTTGTTCTACTTAATGTCAATCTGTTGTTGATTGCCTTGAAAGCTTTTATTGCTTATATTGTTCTTTGATTGTTATTATAAAGCTTCTAGTTGAGAGTTATAACTCTCGTTGGGACAATTATTTATAATTGTCTCACTCCGTAGATTTCAACTTTTTAGGTGGTCGTCGAGGATGAAGGAACCAGCCTACAGGTGACCAATACCAACATCAGTAGCACCAGGAGCAGCAGTGAATCTCAGGTGGAGATACTGACTGTTGAGTTATAGTTAGATAGTCCTATGCCGTCTCTGTACTCTCAGGTCCTTGGAGTTAGTGGTATGAGATTTTTGGTTTTGACTCTTGAGATTTTGTATCATGTTGTGTATAATTACTCAAGAAGTAATTTAACAGAGATGTAAACAGTTTATCTCCTTTCTATGAAAGAAGTTTTATGGTTTTTAAGATCTTGTCTCAAAAAGTTTTAATATCCGATGATTTTTGTATTTCGCTGCTAATCGAATGCTTCCGCTGAGTTTATATCGTGGTTTTGGAGATCGGAGCCCACACTGTCGTTGGTGGCACTGAGATGCTTTGGGGTGTCTCTGTCCTAAAGGTTGATATTACTAACTCAGGGGTCGGTAGCACTGTAAGTCTTCGATTCAGGTCTTTTGTTTTTCTTCAAATGTAGGTACCAACAACACAACTGTCGATAGCACTGATCTGACTGACAACTACTCAAATTGCTTGAAATATAGAAATAGAGAATACAAGTCCATTTAAATGTGATAAAACAATATAACACAGTGGAAACATGTAATATTTGATGCAATAATATGTCACGAGCTAATAATGATAAACGATGCATAAGTAATATCAAAATGAGCACTTATGCATGAAATTTAGTGCATTAAAATCCCCTAAGCTGAAATGTTTCTCACCCTCAAGAAACACTACCCTTGGATCTATTTGAGATAAGTCAGCAAGAGGACAAACAATATGGACTACATTCCTCAACTATCCCCACCCGGTGATCCCAAACCGGCCCTTACCGACCACTTAACAAATGACTATTCTATAGTGACCATAAATGTTCATTAGAGATGTACACCCTTTATATCAATGAAACACTGCCAATAGAGCAATTACTATCATAGTCCATAGGGCATTCACTTGGTGCATCATGTGATTTCCTATCTACATTGCTCTTTTCTGCCTGCCAAGCTAGTTGGAAGCAGTTCCTCTTATAAGAGTGAATCAGGGGATCGATCATGCATGTAGTCTACTATAAAGATCAATGGGTGCAATGAAGTAGGTGGTTTATGAAGAATCACAAGTAACATACGAATTGTTTATGCAAAAAAAACATGATGGACCTATAATACGAAGGAAGTGAGAAATGCATAACATGATGGACCTATAATACGAAGGAAGTGAGAAATGCATGAATCCTAATGCCTGATGTATTGGTGGAATGATGCATGCACTGAAAGTCTCATCTGATTGATGAGAATGGAGTCAAAGAATACATCGTGTAGTTGTTTTCACCTCTTCATGAAGAAAAATTCAGAATTGAGTTCAAGGCATCCTTTTCTCCCTCATTATTTAATAAGAAAATTTATTATTTTTTCCTTTCTTCTTTCTTTGCCCTACTATTTTATCTTGACTAACAAGTATGCTCGGGCTTCACTACAACAATTCATTATTTTTTGTCTTTTTTTCTTGGAGGGGTATGGATGTGTATCCTTTCACTTTATTTTTAGAGGAACAACATAGGTACATGATGAAAAAATGATGCATAGAATATGCAATCTACCTGAAATTTATTATGCAACTAATTGATATGCACATTTTTGTTCATTTTCTAATTAATGCAATAAAAAAACTAGCTATCATGTCACCTATTATGCTATAAAATGCAATCTAGAGGAAAAAAAATCAGTTTACTTGATCATCTTAAGTTGGTGGATGAAATGTAATCAAAAGCAGGTGGAATCACATGATTAACAGACGATGCCTTTCTTAAGCTATGATATGTCACTCTCCTATCAATCTATGTACAAGGTAACCTATAGAGTTTATTTCTAAAAATCTCATTTAAGTTCTTGTTACTTGTTTGGTCGGTTCGGGCTCAAACCCCACTCTCATCCTCAATTATTAGATAATTCAAGTCTTTTCATTCATATTAAATGTCCTCAAAATGACTAAACCCTACACTTCCTCTAGGTGATGTTGCCATTAGCAACTAAGCTTTCAAAAATATGAAACAATATTTAGATTGTTCAAATTTTCTCAAATTTCATTGCAAAAGTACACACTATGATTGTAACAAAAATCATGATAATCATGCTCCATGATTGTACTAGATAGTTGTGGATCCTACAAATTCAAAGTAATGCTAAAGCTAAAACAACTAAAGAAAAACATAAAGACAAAGTTGTTCTAGCACCCCCATAAGCTTGAACTTGACTATGTCCTCATAGTCAAAATCCAACCAAAGAGGTGGAACAAAAGTATCCAAATTAGAATGGTGGTGGCGACATGTTCAAATGTAGAGGGTAGAATGTGCTAGTGAAACCGGGTATCTGAGCGGGCATCTCTAGTGGTTGGGGTTAATTGGCAAACTACCCCTGACTCTGATAGTGATCATAGAGTGACTGCTAGTAATGCTCAATCCATTATAGGAAAGTATGCATGTTTCATGGCTGGTCAGGAGAAGGTGCTCATTGTCATAAATGGCATGTTGCTACAAAAGAAGCCACCCTTGAACGTCATGGATCTCCACCAAGGTGGTCAATTATTGCTGTTGTCCCTATTGAATTGATTGCTTACTAGCCATGGAAAAAGTGTCATCCGGTTAAGCAGGTGGTGGAGAAGTAGAGCTGAATGATGCATATCTCCTTAAAGATTGATAGATACCCCATTGTTGAGTGAATGGCATCATCTCCTCTTCTTCAATGGCTTTCCCAAACTGCTCTAGCGTAGGGTCATCTTGCTCCTCGGGCATTGGTTCTGCATCCTCCACAGGCTATCTCAAGCAGCGCACCCCTTATAGATGGAAGATGGGGTCAGGGAGAACCCTTTCCCACAACTAATTGTCCATTGTGTAAGAGGAAAACACCTTGCACTTGCACTTATCACCAGATGGAACCTCCTAAAATGGTTGAAGTCCAACTTTGAGGAGGTCCTCAAGGTGTTGTAGGTGGAAAGGTCGAGGTTGAGGTGTAGTGCCAGCAGTGTAATGAACCCACCAAAGTGAATTGGAGGTTTTCTCTACACATGACTCTTTACTGCCGACATGTGTTGTAAGAAGAAGGAGCTGAGGTCTACCTTCTCTTACCCCCATGACAAGAATGCCCAAATGATGAAGTGTGATCATCTTGCTGCATCTTCCCTTGCCCTTGTGTAGATGTGGAGAAGATGGTGTTCGTGAGATAGTGATGCAAAATTTGGGCAAATGGATGCTGGATATCCATGACTAACGAGTGATGCCACTTGATTGTGAACCCTTACCCTAGGTCTGTCATAAGTCGCCACGCCCAAGTGAACTTGAAGTCATTGGGGGTGAAACACATGTTCCCTACTGCCCACCCATAGATTTCCATTAGTGTGAGGTGGTGGACGATGTTGAAGAGACAAAAGTGCACCTTACTCCCAACCTTCCCCGTGCTAGGGGATGAAATAGAATTCCAAGGATGCTAGGAACTCACAGACGATATCCTAGTAGGTGGGCCAATCATCAAAGAAAATGTGATCACCCACCATGCCTTGTCTAAAATAGACTTGACGAAGATTCTCGATGAAGCCCACGTCATTGAGGAAGGCTCGGTCACTATAATGTGTGGGCATGATTTCCCTCATCATCATGCTAGAAAACATCATTTTTTGATCCTCAATGATGAAAGACATGCATGTCTACTTTGGCACCATCAAATTGGCTCCTCCCACTGATGAAGTTGACCTCTATGAAGCCATTGATCCAAAGAGAGAATGGAGGTTAATAAGAGAGATCTGGGAAGACTATGGGCGTCATAGAACAATGGTTTCCTCTGAATATGCAAGGTAGGTGATGTGGGTGTGATTGAATAGCACTCCACACCTCCCCTTTTATAACATGCAATTCAGCTTGACGTTTTGTGTCGGTACCATCGACATGATCTTCGGCATCATCGAGTTGTCCCCCGATCCATGTGTGTTGGTATTAGCCATTGGCAACGACAGCTTGTGGCCGTCGATGTATCGACACATCAATAGATCCCTAATAGTAGTATCGACGGTGTGTTGATGGTGTTGATATCTAGTATGAGGCGTCAGATCAGCACACCTAGAGCTTCTCAACTTGTCTGTGCTACCGACATCGGTGTTTGTAGTACCGACTTTCCATAGTCATTTTGCCTTTTGGCTCTACAAGGGATCCATGCCAATGATTGGGGTGTCGGTGGTATCGAGAAATTTGCACATGTCACTGTGATTTTTGGTGCAAAATCAGTGCCACCAACAATTATGTTGATGGTATCAAAATGTTCACAAATTTTTCCAGTTGAATTGCACATCACCCTCGGTGACACCAACAAATGTGTTGCTGGTACCGACTTTTCTACTACCTACACACCAAACAAAAAAGATCACAGTACCTTTACTATAACCAAATACTTCTAATAAATTGAATGCAAATTTTTAACAATGAAACTCCTAAAAAGCATGTAAGAGACATAAATAAAAGTAAAATAAGAGAAAATTGGGTTGCCTCCTAATAAGCGCCCTTATTTTACGTCCTAGGCTTGATGATCAAATCATGTAGAATCTTAATGAATCTCAGGGAGATTTAACTCTCTTCCTCATGGACTAACTCTCCTCCATAGTAATGTTTTAGACGTTGTCCATTTACTAAAAATGACTCATTCCCATCACTAAATTCCAATGCTGCATATGGGTAAGCCTTAACCACCACATATGGACCACTTCACCTTGATCTTAATTTTTTTGGATGCAATTTCATCCTTGTATTGAATAAAAGCACCCTTTATCCTAGAGTGAACACACTATGAAGTATGTGACAATCATGCACTTTCTTAGTCATTCCTTATATATCCTAGAACTTTCATAAACGTCTAGCCTCAGCCCATCCATCTCATTTAGCTCCAACATGCGCTTCTTCCCTTCACTATCAAGATTAAAATTCAACTTCCTCAAAAACCACTTGGCTTTGTGTTCCTACTACACAACTAAGTGACAAGCTCTCCCATAGACCATCCTAAAAGGGGTTGTTCCTATCGGTGTCTTAAAGGCTGTTCTATATGCTAGAGAGCATCATTCAACTACATACTCCAATTGGTCATGCTTGTTGAGACTGACTTCTCTAAAATCTTCTTAATATCTCAAATTGACACCTCAACTTGACCTTGGGTCTGGGGATGATACATGGTTCTTACCTTGTGCCTCACTCTATACTCAACAAAGCTCCAAATTTTCTATTTGTGAAGTGAGATCCTCCATCACTAATCATAACTCTTGGCACCCCAAACCTGTAGAAAATGTGGTCTTTTATGAATTTTCAAACCACATGTGTATCATTAGTGCATGTTGGAATTACTTCCATCCACTTAGACACATAGTCCATTGCTAGAAGAATATATAGGTTAGAATTTGAATACAAAAAGGGTCCCATAAAATCAATCCCCCATAAGTCAAAAACCTTTATTACCTAAAAGGTATTCAAGGGAATTTCAAATCTCCTAGATATATTCCCCGCTCACTGGTATGCTTCACAATTTTTCACATAATTA
This sequence comes from Alisma plantago-aquatica, assembly GCA_963693085.1. NCBI lineage: Eukaryota > Viridiplantae > Streptophyta > Magnoliopsida > Alismatales > Alismataceae > Alisma > Alisma plantago-aquatica. The sequence continues at coordinate 880,686,684 of OY856411.1, forward strand.
TTAGCATCTTTAAATAGAGACGACAAATAAAAACCACTTTCTAATACTTAAGTCGCCGTCCTTGAATTGGCATGGTGTCCCCTAGTAGCTAAGGAGTATAAATGTGCCAATATGCTCTCAAACTCACATTCCGGCACAAACTTCCTCAAAATGCCATCCCTACATTGCTTGAGTAAAATTGGGTCATCCCACACATAAAACCTCAAGGAGTGGAAGAATATCTTCTTATCCTGATATCCCCAATCTTTAGGTAGCTTGATACATGACAAGTAGTTCACTATGTTTGCAAACCATGTGTCTCTATTTTGCAAACCAAACAATTGTTCATCAGGGAACTCCTCAACGATGGGTATTACTAAGTATATCTCATCCACTCTCTCTAACCTAGACAAATGATTAGCTACCACATTCTATCCTGGCCTTTTCCTTGATTTCTATATAAAATTCCTATTGTAGCAAAGTCCATCTTATCAATCTAGATTTTGCATCTTTCTTCTACAGTAGATATTTTATAGACGTATGTCAGTCCAAACTATCACCTTGGCCCCTATTAAGTGTTGACAAATTTTCAAAAGCAAACACCACAGCCAAAAGTTCTTTTTAGTTGTAGTGTAATTGAGTTAGGCATCGTTAAGGATTTTCCATGCATAATATTATAGGGAAATATGACATCAAATAGGCAGTGAAAATAAAACTTTATTGACATACTTCCCATTAACCACCAGATCACGTCAATAACTATGTGATGAAAAGGATTGTTTCACGAAGATATATCTGGTCCTGGATAAAGTCCAGTGACAATCCCCATCAATGTAGATGCACACTCTATCTTGGATGGTGTCTATACAGCTCCTAATTGCACTGGGACTTGTCTGGCTGCTCTTCCATGAGCAGTAGACTCAAACGTCATCGTCTGTAGTGATTTCTTTCATCACAGACTGTTGGCTGACGTCATCCTCCTTAGTGATGGGAAAAGGCCACCTCACCTCTAGAGAAGTCTGCGCAGACTAACTAGAACTCCTGTCGTCCTATTAGGATGGACATGAATGATTTGTCACTCCCATTGGTTTACTAGTCACCAACCTTCTCTCCCACAAAAATGATCCTCAGTTGTTTCTCTCCCATAGCTATCTCTCCCTAGTTGGGTAGGACTTGCTTGGGCTCTCTTAGTTACCACAACCAGAGAGGACAATAATTGTCAGACTAACTGATTCTCAATTGTCTGTGTTGTGCTATGGGAAGCCCTCTAGTACCCCTTCATCTATAGTAGAGGCCATGTCTAGGGTTCCTAGTCTATACGGGAGTGGAAGGGACCGAAAGATCTCGAATTTCTCAACTATTCTAGAAACTTCACAACATGTGGTAGCCGAAACAGCTGTCTGGCAACCCAGACGGCTGTATGGAATGCGAGTCGATCATTTCACAGTTTTCCAGTTTTGTACATATGCCAAAAATTCAATTCCAATGAGTGCACTTCAAGATGTCAGCACCAATCCTAGATGCCCCTTAAATGGTCATTTGGTGCAGATGAGATGGGTGTCTTGCACCACTCGAGATGGACATCTCGTAGGCCAGGTAAGGCTGAATTCCAGCTAATGCCACGATATAATCATCCTGACACTCCAAACGACTATCTCAACACTTAAACTGATCATTTGGTAGTTCAGTCAGTTGATTTTGTTGTGTGAATTGAATACCAAAATACTTTATTAATCAATCCAATCATCATTCAAGATTAAACTCCTCTTCTAGATGAGCTCCTATGTGTGTCCCTATAGGTCCCATATTACATTGGCAGTGAATGTCCATAACAATTTATGACATCACAAGCAATGAGCAGTGTCTAGTCACTCATCATTGCTACCCAATTAAATGTAAAGTTGGAGAACAACTTCAACCTACAATCTGTGTATGGTGTTATAGTGTTTGTATAGTTCCTTTGGCACTGATATTCAAATTGAACTAGACGAAGGGAATAATCATTCTCATTATTAATCAATCTTGTTTCTTGAACCAGAGTAGACTACCTGAGATATATGTAAGCTCAATATCACATATTGACTCCCATGTGCATGGTCATGCATTTCTCAGTCTTTCTAATCAAGTGGCCTTGGATATCATACTTCCTTAGGAGGGACAGATCCCATCTCTCTCATTCACAGTCAGTTCCCATGTATCACAGTGACCCAATCATTACCTTTATAACAACCCATGTTTCAAGATTGTCTTTGATGATATCAAAGCATATCAAATGACACGTGATGAGTGTAGTGATTTTAGGTCAAAGTACCCCAAACACCAGTATCACTATGAGAGCTGACTATGACTACCATAGTAATGGTTTCCATGTCAGTTTCATGGTGGGTCTGTCTGATACAATGTTCTCTAACATGTATCTGTGTGCTTGGTTTGATATCTACATATCATGACTAATGAGATTTTGTTATCAACCAACTCACACTTTGATCTTATGTGTCATTTTTGTCTATTTACCTTCCACAATAAAAACCGACCTAGGACATAACAAGAATGCATATAGTCTAAACACCCATATGATCTCATTGTTCAATTTTTCAACCTGAAGACATGTGTTATCAAGTAATATCATTCTCTAGACATTTATTATGTCATTTCATTATCTCAAAATTGAATAAATAGAATAAATTGGAAGCTTGCCTTTATTAATAATCAAATCATTTACAAGTTATTCCATTACAATCATCATATGATTGGCTCTCTGGCCATACATACCAACAGACTCCCACTTGCACTTAGAGCCTATGATCCACGAATCGCATTCGGAGTGACCTAACATGACCATCATGCTTCTGTTGCAAAAGTGTTTTAGTCAAGGGATCAACAACATTGTTCTCAGTTGCTACTCTGCAAATCTTCACATCTCCTCATTGTACAATCTCTCGTATGAGATGATACTACCTTTGTATATGCTTTGAGTGCTGATGATATGGTTTCCTTAGCTTGTGTAATAGCTCCAATGTTGTCACAATATAGCTCAATTGTGTCACTGATGCTTGGAACGACCCCAAGTTCTAAAATGAACTTCTTGATCCATACAACCTCCTTTGCTGCATTTGATGCAGTAATATACTCAGCCTCTATTGTAGAATTAGAAACTGTCTCTTTCTTGGAACTCTTCCAACTTACAACTTTGTTGTTTAGGCAACACAAATCATGGTCGTGATTTGTAATCATCTTTGTTATTTTGGAAGCTTGCATCTATGTAACCTCTTACCACCAACTCTTCCTCTCCACTGTAGACCAAAAATTGATCCTTAGTCCTTCTCAAGTACTTGAGGATGTTCATCATCACTATCCAGTGAGCATCACCTGGATCTAATTGATATCTGCTCGTCATGCTCAAAGCATAGGAGACATCTATAAGGGTGCACAACATCGCATACATGAAGGATCCAATTGCCGATGCATATGGAATCATACTCATGCACTCCCTTTCTTCACAAGAATGGGGACATTGAACTTTAGAGAAGGTAACTCCATGTAACATGGGTAGGTTTCCTCTCTTTGAGTTCACCATGCTAAACCACTTCAACACTTTGTTAATGTATTTGCTTTGACTTAGTCCAAGAAGCCTTCTTGTTCTAACTCTATAGATCTTTATCCCTAAGATGTAGGATGCTTCTCCCAAATCTTTCATAGAGAATGTATTTTCAGGCCATGTCTTTATCTTTTTTAAAGTAGGGATGTCATTCCCCACCAGTAGTATGTCATCTACATATAATATGAGGAATACTACCATGCTCCCACTAACCTTCTTGTACACACAAGATTCATCTTCATTTTGAACAAAGCCAAACTGTTTGACTGTCTCATCAAAACAAAGATTCGAGCTCTGAGATGCTTGCTTCAATTCATAGATTGATAGCTTACAAACTTTATTTGTAAACTTCGGATTTATAAAACCATCAGGTTGTGTCATATACACATCCTCAAGAAGATTCCCATTAAATAATGAAGTTTTAACATCCATTTGCCAAATCCAATAGTCATAATAAGCTACAATAGCAAGCATGATCCTGATGGGCTTAACCATGGCCACTAGAGAAAAGGTTTCATCATAGTCACCACCTTGAACGTGTTTGAAACCCTTTGCAACCAATCTTCCCTTATGGGTTTGTACTTTACCATCCATGTCGGTCTTCTTATTGAAGACCCACTTGCACCCTATGGGTTTTACCCCTTCATGTGGATCCACCAAGGTCCATACCTTGTTGGCATACATGGATTCCATCTTAGATCTCATGGCTTCAAGCCATTTTTCAGACTTTGGTCCCTAAATAGTATTTTGATAGGTAATGGGTTCATCACCTATGACCAATTTAGTGCCTTCCTGAGTTATAAGATATCCATATCTCTTAGGTTCAAGGCATGTCCTATTAGATCTATGAGGTTCTTGTATTACTTGAGGAATTTAAGATTCCACAAAAACTTGTGAGTCTCTTTGTTCCTCACATACCTCCTCAGTTACAATGTTTTCTTGTTGGTCTCAAACCTCTTAAAGTTCTACTTTCCTCCCACTAATTCCTTTGGAAATAAATTCCTTTTCATGAAATACGACATTTTTGGCAACAACTATTTTGTTGTCAGTTGGGTTGTATAAGTAGTAACCCCTTGTCTCTTTGGGATATCCAATAAAATAAAATTTATTAGACTTAGGGCCAAGCTTTTCAGGAAACATTTTCCTAACATAAGCTTCACATCCCCAAATCTTCATAAAAGACACATTGGAACTCATATGGTGTTTTTTAAACTGTCTTAGATGGTACTCAGTTTAGTGTAAATGCAACAGTTTCAAGAGCATACCCCCAGAAGGAAGTTGGAATATCAGAAAAACTCATCATTGATCACACCATATCTAGTAATGTGTGATTCCTTCTTTTTGACACACCATTATGATGTGGTGTTCCATGTGGAGTCCATTGTGATACAATACCACAGGCTCTCAAAAGGTCCTCAATCTCTTGGCTTAAGTATTCTTCACCTCGATCAGATTGAAGTGCCTTAATACTTTTTTCAAGCTGGTTATGTACTTCATTCATAAACTCTCTAAACTTTTCAAGAGTTTCTGACTTATATTTCATCAAGTAAACATAACCTTACCTACTAAAATCATCAGTGAAGGTAATGAAGTATGGATAACCACCTCCGGAATTTGTTTTAAAAGGCCTACATACATCAATATGTATGAGTCCTAATAGATCAATAGCTCGCTCACTACTGCCAATGAATGGAGTCTTGGTCATCTTTCCCAACAAACAAGATTCACATGTCTCTATTGATTCAAAATCAAAAGAGTCCAGATAACCATCTTTATGGAGACTGGATATGTGTATCCCATTTGTGTGCCCCAGATGACAATGCCAAAGGTATGTTTGGTTTGAGTCATTGAGTTTTTGTCTTTTGGTATTTACGTTATATACACTTGTCTCTAGATCTATCAAGTATATTCCATAAGACATCGGGGCACTGCCATAAAAGATCCCACCTTTACTAATAGAATATATTCCATTCTTTAGACAAAATTCAAATCCGTTCTTATCCAAACAAGATATAGATATGATGTTCCTATTAATGGTAGGTACGTAATAGCAGTTCTCTAACTCTATTATCAGCCCACTTGGTAGAGATAACTCATAGGTTCCAATTGTGTTGGCCTTAACTCTTACACCATTTGCAACTCATAGTTTTACCTCACCTTTCTATAAATGTCTACTTCTTTCCAGATCCTTCACATTTGAGCAAATATGTGATCCACATGCGGTATCTAGTACCCATGATGAGGAAGTAGTAAAGTTAACCTCAATAATGTATATACCAGAAGTAGAGATCTCAATCCCTTGCTTCATCTTCCTAGGTTCCCTCAGCCTTCTCCTTATTGTGAGTGCAAAAGATTTGGACTTCAACTTAGCCACTGAATGCTTCTTGGCCTTGCCTTTGTCCTTGGACTCAACTCTTCCGATCATCATCATGGATTTTTCCATCTTCATTTGTGACTTGACACTTATCATAATGTCAAACAACTCTGACAATGGTCTAGCCATGTTACTCAAGTGATAATACTCGATAAATTGGTTATATGATTTAGGCAACAATTGCAAAATCATATATGTGGCCAACTCTTGACCTAAAGGAAATCCCAGTCTTTCTATATGCTTCATATGCCCAATCATATTGAGCACATGAGATTCTACTAGATCTCCCACTATCATTTTGCACTCAAATAGTGCCCTAGAGACATTATACCTTTCATGCTTATCATGTTGTTTGTGCAAATCATAGGTCATACAACCTAGAATAAGGTTCTTGATGTTCACAACATCATTGGCATGATTCAAAGAAGCATCCATGTCAGTCTTAGGTGAATTTGGAGTGGATACCGGTACTCATGTTGTAGGAACATGCAGAACACTTCTCAAGGTCCTGAACCAGTTATGGAAATAAATCTCGTTTAATTTGTCTGATTACAATGATTGAGTGTTTTCCATTTGATTCTACAAGAGAAAATTTACATTTGTCAAAAACCATTTTTGATTTGATTTGATTTGAAAAGTCCATACTAATTAGATCTTTAATTAATTATCGCTCCCACTATTTTATTCAAATTGATAGCCCTCAATATTAGTTCAGGATATTACAACGTACAATATCTAGTGGGCCAAGATCTAAATTTCATCAAAATCATGAGCCAGCTAGGGCTATCACCCACAACTTGATTCTATCAGGTAGGCAACTTCTGCCAATTGCATCACATGTAACTCTTGATAGATGATATGCACAACTCTTTGTCATTAATCATTTGTATGATTCTAGGTGCTTAATCCAATTAAGATCACCTAGTTAAGCCAAACTAATAAGCCAACACAATAGACTATGCACCCTACTAGGGCAGACGCACATATCTACCATCACACTTCCATGAGATAAGTGGGGCACCACGCTAGGGTGTGTCCACGCTTAGTCAATCAAGCTTTTAATGTGTGTTTCTTATGGAAAGCATCTAAGACTTAATATTTTGGTCAACCTTTGAACTGGTCGGCTCTCCTCTTGGCCGATCGGTTGGTTATCACCAGTCGTTCTTCTATTTCCTCCAAATGACCGGTTGGTCATCATGTAGCTGATCGTTTGGCTCCTCCAAACGATCAATATGTCTTGTCCTTCGGGCTCCTGGTTAGCTTGTCGACTACTCATCTTGGCCCTGCCAGACGGTTGTCTCAGCCCTGCCAGACGGTTGTCTCAGCCCTGCCAGACAGTCATCTCGGCCCTGCCAGACAATTGTCTCGGTCCTGCCAGATGATCGGCTTGGACCCTCCAGCCAGTCGGCTTGGCTCCTCTATGCAGTCGGTTGGCATCTTTCTTCTTCATCAAAATAAGAAAGTAAACTATCCTACTTTTACATAATTATAGAGAAATCTTGAGTTACATTCAAGGGGAGCAAAGGTAGAAGAGAATAATACTTTTACATTGGGAAGATAGAGAGAGGCTCAGTTCACAGACCGAAATAAATAGGATTAACCAACCACACAACCATGCACAAATAATAGGGGTTAGTGGCCATAACCATGCTACACATCCACCATCAAAACTCACTTTTAGGATGACACATGTAAATTGCACACACACATAGACACACACACACACACACACACACACACACATATATATATATATATATATATATATATATATATATATATATATTCGTTTGGGTTATTGTGTGGTTATTAGTCAGGAGTGCACATTAACCAGTTTGAATATTTGCATCACATGCAGTAATTAAACTCGATAAAACCAAAATTTGATCATATCAATTATCCCAAAATATAATTAATTGACACGATTCTGATATCACTATAGGAAAATACGACATCAGACAGGCAATGGAAACAAAAAAAATTACTGAGATATTTCTCATTAACCAATGGATTGCATAAATAACTAGGCAATGGAAAGGATGGTTTCACAAAGATATATTTGGTCATAGAGAAAGTCCAACAAAAATCCTCGTTAATGTAGATGCACAATCTATCTTGGATGGTTTCACTTAACCAGTTGATGTTGCTCCTAGTTGCACTGGGACTCATCTGACTGCTCCTCCATGGACAACAAACTCGAACATCCTCGTATGCAACAATTCCTCTCATCATGGACTGTTGACTGATGTCATCCTCCATAGCAATGGGCAAAGTCCGCCTCACCTGTAGAGAAGTCCACACGGACCAACTAGAACTCATGTCATCCTACTAGGATGGATCGGAAGGAGTTGTCCCTACCGTTGGTGTAGTAGTCACCAACCTGCTCTCCCACAACAATGATCCTCAGTTGTTTCTCTCCCGTATCAATCCCTCCCTTGTTGGGAAGGACTTGCTTGGGCTCTCTTGGCTACCACAACCAGAGAGGACAATAATCATTAGAGCAACTGATTCTCAATTGTCTGCATTGTTATCTGGGTAATCCCCAATACCTCTCTATTTATAGGAGAGGCCATGGTCAGGGTTCTCTGACTATGCAGGAGTGAAAGGGACCAGACGATCTCAAATTTTCACAACAATTCTAGAAAATTCACAAATTGCAGCAGCCAAAACAGTCGTCTGGCATGCGAGATGTTTGTGTCGCACTGCAAGACAATAATTTTGTATTTTTCCAATTTTTTACATATGTCTGCAATTCAATTTCAATTAGTGCATGTCAAGACGTCAACACCAATCCTAGATACAATTGAATTGCACCACCAAAATGACTATTTGGTGTAGCGAGAAATGTGTCTCGCACAACTCGAGACGGGCATCTTGCAGACCGAGTCAGGATGAATTCCAACCAATGCACAATATAGTCACCTTGACACTCCAAACGACAGTCTCAATGCTTGAACTGATTGTTTGGCAGTCTAGTCAGTTGATTCGTTGCGTAAATTGAATACCTAAACACTTTAGTAATCAATCCAATCATCATTCAAGATTATACTCCTCTTCTAGATGAGTTCCTATGTGTATGACCCTATAGGTCCCATATTACGTAGGCAACAAATGTCCATAAAACCTTATGACATCACAAGCAATGAGTGGTGTCTAGTCACACATCATTGCTACCCAAGTAAATGGAAAGTTGGAGAACAACTTCAACCTACAATTTGTTTATGGTGTTATAGTGTTTTTATAGTTCCTTTGTCATTAATATCCAGATTGAACTAGAGGCATGGAATAGTCATCCTCAACATTATTCAATCTTGTTTCTTGAACCAGAGAAGACTATCTAAGATATATGTAATCTCAATATCACATATTAACTCACATGTGTGTGGCCACACATTTCTTAGTCTCGCTAATCAAGAGGCCTTGGATATCATACTCCCTTAGGAGGGACAAGTACTATATCTATCACTCACAATCCCCATGTGTCACAGTCACCCAATCATCACCTTTATAACAACCCATGTTTCAAGATTGTGTATGATGATGTCAAAGCATACCGGATGACATGTGATGAGTGTAGTGATTTCAGGTCAAAGAATCTCAGACACCACCATCATTATGATAGATGACTATGGCTACCGTAGTAATGGTTTCCATGTGTCAGTATCATGGTGGGTTTGTCTGATACACTGTTCTCTAACATGTATATGTGTGCTTGGTTTGAAATCACCATATCATGACTAATGAGATTCTATCATCAACCAACTCACACTCAGATCTTATGTGCCATTGTTGTCTATTTACCTTCCAGAATAACAACCGATCAACACTACTACAGAAAATGCTTTTTACAACAGTTCCTTTTCTCAATTTACAACAGGTGTTAACCGTTGTATTAGATCTCGTGGTCTTATGGGGGGGCACTTTACACAACATGTGATCGCATGTTGTAATAGATGTATTTTATATAACAGTTGAAACATGTTGTCTTTTAAGGAATGGCCTATTGTAATATGGGTATTTTACACAACATGTGGTGCACCTGTTGTAATATATATTATACAATAGTTGAACGATGTTGTCTTTCACTAAACACACCCGTTGTAATAGGGGTATTTTTTACAACATGCTATTCGCCCATTGTAATATATATTATACAACATTCAAAGCATGTTGTCTTTCACTAAACACACCCGTTGTAATAGGTAGGTATATTACAACATGCAGTGCACCTGTTGTAATATACATGTTTATACAACAGTTGGAGTATGTTGTCTTTCCATACATTTAACCATTATAATAGGATTGTTTAGACAACAGGGTGTGTGTCTGTTGTAATATACACAATTTATACAACAGGTTATGCATGTTGTAGTTCACTAGAAACACCTGTTGTAATAGTTCTATTTTTTCCTGACAAACCTGTTGTAATAGGTTTGGATAACACAACATGTGTTGTTTGTTGTAGAATCATACATTTTACAACATATCATTAACTATTGTCTTTGATTAGAGTTTGACAGGTCATATATTGAACCAATTATATTGATCAAATTAACCATATTATTAATAAATTATAATAAATATGCAATTATACTTTTTCATTTCACAAACAAACACATAGTTTAACAAAATTTCCATCAAACCTTGAAAGAAACTTGTACTAAATTTAATTAATATTAAATCATCCATACAACGATTCAATAATACAAAGTACTGAGTATCCACTCTAGAATCGAACTGAAAACTAACTAAAAAAGTTTCACACATTGGTCTATGCTAAAGAACAAATGTCTCCCCCACATGTCACATAATCTTATGTGTGCTCAAGAACACATGTCGCCCACTCATTTTGTACCTCATTGATTTCTTCTTGGTTGAAGCAACAACCAATATACTTCAAATAATACTGCAATCATATGACAAATATATCAACATATTGTGATTTTTTCAATTTATTTAGAAATTTGAAATAACTAAAAGAATATAATGTTAAGTAGCTTACACATTCAGGAATATTTCTGTTTATCGCATCAAAGATGTCTTTCATATACTTCAACACATAATACCCACAATCTGTATTGTTCGGCTGCTTTGGACACTGTACAAAATAAATATTAATTTGTTATCTAAATAATTGTGAGAACTTGTTAGCAAATAAGAGGATGGAAAGGTATAAATAGCCAGAAAACTTAATAAAAGGTATGTGTAAACAAAATAAAAAATGCTATAAGAGTGAAAAAGGCATGGTTTATTACTAAAGAAGGCATGGTTTATATGCCATACTGGATGATGCAAAACTTGCTCTTGCACGAGGGGGATTTTGTAAGAGTGAAGAATGCCACCCTTCCAAAAGGAACCTTTGTTAAACTACAACCTCACAACATTTAAATTCAATTCAAGTAGACCACTGTCAAGAAAACAGTCATTAAACTCCTGCATACATTCTCGAACAAGGCTCTTTGCAAACTTATTAAATGTCCTTACAATTGGGATCTACCTATAGGGTCTACTTGTAAACCCAAAGTGTAATATCTTATTTCAAAGGATAATGCCCGAGCAACTTGATAATAATGACCCAAATAAGATCTAATCGATATATGTAAAAATTAGAGCATTTGTAAAAATAAGACCATATCAAATCAAGTAGCAGAATCTGAAGAAACTAGAACAACACTTCTATTGGTGAATCAGAAAGCAGTATTTTTCTGGATCAAAATGGTAAATTACCTTGATAATTTCCCATTTCAAATTCTTCCTATATTGCACATCTCTCTTTTGATAAACTTTATGAGTCCTATTCAAATTCATATCAAGAATTCTATGCATTCGTAACTATATATGGAACTTTCAATACATGTATTATGTAATTGAAATTGTTTTATGAAGTACTTACAACTCCATGAGTTTTTCCACGTTCCCACATAATTTTCCTCGTAACGGATCAAGGTAGTGGCACTTACCCCACATAGGGTCAAAGACGCAAAGTATCCAATGTCCCCTACGCATACATGAGTATTACATTTTAAGATTAATGTATTTTTAAGCAACATTTAAAGTAAACAAATAACAGACAATCGACAAAATGTATGCATACCCCACATTATAAGGTATAAAGAACTTGTGGCATCCCCAGATTTCGTAAAACTTAATCAGATGTGTGACGTTTAAATTGAAACCCTCACCTCAGTGAGAATCCCAATTTAAACACCCCACACCAGGCTAAGAAGAAGAAAATCAAAGGAGTCAGAAGGAAACAATCAGTAGCACATGTACATGAACAATAATAAAACCATACACACATGTTCACCATTCAACATATAATTACAACATGAATTGTTACAACATTTGATATTACATATTGAACAACAAACTTCTACATTTACATGTACTACATCTAAACAACATGATCTAAAGACAACAGGTCCACCTGTACATCAGCTCGCCACACAACTCTCACTATCTTGGATCTTCAAGAGCACAAGACCACAACCTAAATAGAAGATTACATGCGGTACACATCAGCACAATATTCAAGAATATTATACTGAGTACGCTTACGTGTCTTTTATATACCTCTCATCATATCTTGGCAATAAGATAAAACTAATACTTGGCAGAGACAGAAGAATATAAGAAAAGCATATACTTGCACTAAGATATTCATTATCAAAAGAGAACACATATTTTTAATCACATTTCCATCATATATCTCGTACATCTGCCCCCAAGGGCTTTGATGTTTTTAGGCCTTATGATCTACTACCAAAGAGTTTGAGATCATTTAACGTGTGATCTACTACCAAAGAGTTTGAGATCTAACACATGTGATCTACTACCAAAGAGTTTGAGATCACTTCAATGCATTATACTACCAAAGAGTTTAGTGCTATCATATGATGGATCCAATATCTTATGTTTCATGTGTTCATAGCCATAAGTATGGAAAATCAAACAAGATATCATACAAGAATAATCATTTCATCCAATACCATATTGCAAGTATTTTACTACACATATAACACAAGCATATTGTATAATAAGCCAAGTAAGAGGTAATGGCGTACCTTAATCAAGAGATAAACTTAATCACATATTCCTGATGTCAACTATGTATCCCAGGTCAAACCCTGATAAAGATAAGATCACATACGATCATCGGGTTCTCATCATCATTAACCCTATTTATATCCATTTTAGGGTTTGCCTTATTTCTTTAGTATATTTTCATATCACTTGCATTCTTGTCTTATATTTATCATACTGATGTCATATTCCAGATTATAGTTCATCAACTGGATATACTCATGTGTCACATTATTATGTGAACATATTTAACATTATGTCACTTTCATTAACCATATTAGGGTTAGATCACATGTATTAAGGGTGCTCTTCATATAACATGAATTCTATTCATCATCATAATCTCATAATTAAATATGAGGTTCCAAATATGGATATGAGATTACTCTGTAAATTTCATCATTTATTGATCATCAATGTATTAATTGCATTTTATTTAGGGTTAAAAGCCCTAAATGGCAACATTAAGCAAATTACATGATTTCGTACATCAACATGGCCATAACTGACATCATATGCATTAAAGACATGGATATGGACTTACTGACATTTTTCCATAATTTTATGTCATCGTTTTCTATTTATTATCCATTAAACTAGTATTTAACATCTTACATGATGTTACTGACATTCGTGTATCAAAAGCCTGATATTATACTTTTATGATATTCTATATAATTTTCTGAGAATTTTGGTATATTACTTATATTTTTCTGATAAACGATCTATTTACTATGAATTATAGAAAAATTGCTTATTTCTGGGAATTTTACCTTTTCTGGCCAATACGAGACTAGCACGTGGCCAAGAAGAGGGGCAGCTCTTTGCCTGAGCCGCTCGGTTCTATGGCGGTTTGCACGCCTGGACCCAGTTGAGCCGGTCCTCTCTTCTCCCCCTTTCACGCTCACAGCCCGACGCGATCCCTTTTTGTCCATGTGTGTTAACACCGCCGCCCGCCTGTTCTCCAGCATCGATGCTGTAGGTGCCTCCTCCGACGATCTCCTCCAATCCATCTCCAACGGCTTCATAGTAGAAACACCAGCCCCAGATCTCTGTCTATGTTGGCTCGCCACCGTGGACTGCTGCTGAAGGCTTCTTCTCCGTGTCCAAGGCTCAGGTGCCGCCTCCATGGGACTCTGCTCCGGCTTGCTATGGGCAGCGATTTCCTGCTCCTTGTGAGTCCCCCCGCCTGGCCGCTGTCGCTCAGGACCTGACGCCTGCATTCTCTGCCTGCTCTGTGCTGTTGTGCGTTCAGATGTCTGTGGTTTGGGAAGCTCACCGCACTGGAATAGACTATGACAGAGAAGAGAGGGCAAAAAGACGTCTGCTTGTCCTCTCTCATGGTTATATTGAGGAGAACGATCACAAGGCATCAAGGAATCAGTGTCCAACCTCCATATGAGTTGGAAAGTACCCATGGGCGACCTTCGAACTGCATCTTCTTCGTCGTTACCTCAACCTCGCTGCTCAGCAACACCACCTCGGCAATGCCGGAAATCATGTCGGATCAACCCCCATGTTTCCCGTGTTCAATTTCCCCTACCTATATCCTTCTTGTACCCCCTCTACCTCTGACTTCCTATTCCCTCATTAGTCTGCTCACTGCAAAGGAGAAGCAGCGAGAGATGGGGTCTCACTCTCTCTCTATACTTCACTAGAAGCTATGCTATCTAGGCCAGGACAGAAGTCCTCGATAAGGCGAGGCCAACCGCCCGGTCTCCCGCTCCATTCGTCCCATGATCAGAGATTGTGGTCGTGCGGACGGGTGCTGGGCTCCTTGCTCCTTGACCTGGAACGGTTTGGAGGTAGGGAATAGTTCAGCGTCGTTAGATCCTTTTCTTAGTCCGTTGGATCTTGTCTCGGCTAGCCGATCCGTGGCTCATATATGCCATCGATCACAGCCATATACCTAAACTATGCGTGATTCCTCCATTAAGAAAATCTTACGCTATATATGCTAAGCTTAGGTCTAGACATTTATCTCATGATTTCAAATATTCCGACTTAAATAGATTATTCTAGGAACCTCATTTACTCATGCAAATTGAACCATGGCTTTATCATCATCATAACTACTATTATTAAACTTTAGCTCCGGTTTACTACTATTTGACCAATCACAACTTAATCCAAAATGGTACATGATTAGGGTCATAGTCATAATCTTAACATCATATGACTCTTCAGCTTTAAACAAAAATGGGTATTCAAGAACATCCAAAGTTCACTCTATCACAATCCTACACACCTTAAAAGAAATTTCTTCCTCAGAATTAAGCCAGAATTCCAATCCATCACAGAACTTGTACCCATATTTGACAATAATTTTATAAAAAAATCATGATCTGATTACATGTTCATGTAAAAATTCTATAAAAACAAATTGCGTCCAACTCGGTTCACAATAAGTAGGATTCTGTTGTAGATACAACAACATGTATAGTGTGTTGCATAGTCACAAATTCAGCATTCGACGTTATTTGGCGAGGTTGAAAATTTTGGTATTCGGGAATTATGCGGGAACTTCGGATAAAAAATGGCAAAGATACGGTAAAAGTTTCGGTCAACCATTCTGGAAAAAAACGGAAACAATTCGGATATATATATATATATATATATATATATATATATATATATATATATGCAAATTTTACTGGGTAATTTGGTACAAAAAGTTCAACAATTATCAAGATTCATACATATACATAAAAGCACCACAGTACCACAATGGTCAATTTGGTAAAATTATAGGTGTAGAATTTAGTTGAGAAATAAAAATATGTACTATTGATAAACATCGACCTTTAAGTGTCTAACTGGTTTGGTATAA
Organism: Alisma plantago-aquatica; assembly: GCA_963693085.1. Taxonomy (NCBI): domain Eukaryota; kingdom Viridiplantae; phylum Streptophyta; class Magnoliopsida; order Alismatales; family Alismataceae; genus Alisma; species Alisma plantago-aquatica. Next base: position 880,702,548 of record OY856411.1, read on the forward strand.
CTGAAATTTTCCTAGAACTCATTTTCCTGGAAGGCTCCAATTGGTTCAGTGTAAGTAGAGTTTTTTTGGAAGTCCTTTTCCAGGAACTGAAGTGCAGTTCCTGGAAATTGAGTTCAGATGATTGGTTTAAAAATCAAAGTTTTTCAGGAAAATGAGTTCCATGTGATTGGTTTGCTATAATTTTGTTACAATACATGAAATGTAATGTATCACAAACATCACAAACTTTATATTTTGCAAACCATATCATATCTATTTTAAATAGAACTTCATAATCAACAAAGTATTATTCATAGGCTTATCCCTAAGTACATATGATTTTTTAATACATGGATAATTTCTATGTCGTCTCTTGCTCAAGATCAACATGATCATCATTATCAAAATGACATATTTTGTTGACATTCCTTACAACCAATATGATCAACCATCTACATAAAAAAGAAAATAATCCAAATATGTTCAAACAACATTTCTATGCAAACATGTGATATTACATAAGTTATATTGTTGTTTAATCAGTAGTAGAACTAGATTTTGCTTTACAATGATTTATATGATACGAAGAATATGACAGTTACCCAAATACTAATTGGTAAGAATCCCTTAATCATAACATGTTCATAAACATCTTCCTTTGATTTTCAATACCTATTGCTATAAGTTTTGCATGGACACAACAATTGATTGTTTCTTAAAGGCCTTTGATGAGAAAGAGCATAGTCTATGAATGCAGACACCCCCTCTCGAAAGTCTTTACTAAGGAAACGTCTTTCAATGTACATCCAACTCCTATCGACTACGTAATCCATCTACAAAAATAATAAATAATATATTTAGTATCATAGTAGGAAAATAAGTTGATCATCCATATGACAATAATAAAAATACTTCTCTAGATATTTTGATGAACTCCTTTTCCCTAGCTTGCAAGATACATTCTCAAATAAATTTTTATTGGAGATATGCCTATTTTAAATAATCTTCTTTTTTATGATATTTTATTGCATCTAACATAGCACGTAAAGTTGAGCATTTCAAATTGTATTGAATGTGTTATTGAAATTAGAAATTTATTAATTTGTTTTTATCCTCTTTAAATCTTCATGTTCTAATGTATAACAACATGACATTATTCAACATTACAATATCTTCATCATTAAATGAAAACAATGTTCAGCTAAGATCATTTTACTTAACTAAAATAGCATTATATTAAAGAGTTGTATTTGAATTATGACTATGTCGTTTGAAAATATATGAACCAGAAATACATATCACTACAGAATGTTTGAAAAAAATTATAACGTGCACATGTAAGTATAGTAATTGTCTACAACATGACATTATTCAAGTGTTATAGAAAAATCTACTGATAAAAATTGGAGCAAGATATGCCTTATTTAATTAATTTCTTTTTATAATATTTTATTGTATCTAACATAGCACGTCAAGTTGATCATTTAAAGTTGTATTAAATGTGTTATTAAAATCAGGAATTTATTAATTTGTTTTTATCTTCTTTAAATCTTCATGTTCTAATGTGTAACAACATGACATTATTCAATATTACAATATCTTCATCATTAAATGTAAACAAAGTTCAACTAAGATCACTTGACTTAACTAAAAAATCTATCATTTGTAGAGAAAAAGTACAAGTAATGTAGTTCACAAAACAAACTTAGCATGCTCTTTAAAAATATTCTATATCTAGTTGATCTTAATTTTTTACCATGAATAAAATAAATAAAATAAAAACATGTATATCAAAATTTTATTTCATTATAAAACAATGACAAGAATTTGGATATGCATGAGATAAATGTAATTAATTCTAAAAGTAAATCATTGCTAATAATTTAGTTGATATAGGTATTACAAATGGTTGTTTGGTATCATTTGGGAAAGAAAGGACAAATGGGAAAGGAAAGGGAATGGAAAATTTATTAAAAATGGTTGTTTAGTAACATGTGGGAAAGAGAGGATAACTGAAAAGAAAAAAGAATGGAAAAGTTATTAAAAAAATATGTCTTCATCGCTATGCTAAACAAACACGATTTTTTAAGGTAAAGAGGACTCTAGCCTTATGGTGATCTAAAAAAGTGACAACGGCATGCTCTAGGATGCCATAACAAATTTAAATATAAGCAACCTAATATAATTAATTAGAATAATGATGATAGATCATGTATTGTAAAATTAAGATATATACTATTTTGGCCTATGGATAGAAAAAGGTTAAGATTTTGTATCCAAGTAATACATACTCAATGAGAAAATAGGTCATTAATTTATATAGTTGAATGAACAATGTTTGTCAATCATGATTGTTTAATACTAACACTAAGATATTGTTAATACCACTTGATAATATTCGATTGTCAAGAGTATGTAATGGTGATAAACCAGATTTTTTAGAGTGATCTAATGTTATTAATTAAAATATGATCTCACATATTTATCAGCAACATGAAAAAAATTAAGATCAGAAAATATTACTAAATATGGCATTGACAACAATTCCAATAAAAAGAGAACCTAAATCAAACTCAAGGCACGAAATAAATCATTCCCATCTACAAGATTTGTTAAGCATGAAGTCCCTTAATAAAAGGACCCAAGTTTGACTCTCAGAGGCCGCATTGAATTTGCCACCCTTCTGAGCATTTGCCTCTTCTAGGGATTGAGGGATGGGGAGAGTAATGTCTATCATGGTTCAAATAAATCATTGTTTTACATGTAAGTTTTATATAAAATAACAAGAACATCTCATTTGACGGGTTGACATGTAAAAATATGGATGCAATATCTAGACAAACATGTCAATGACTCTCAAGTTCATGTTTTTATTATATAAAACAAAAAAGACATATTGTATGTTCTCTTTCGGACAGACTCTTAAGAATACTGATAATATATGTACAAAAAAATCAGAGATACGGGAACCCTTTCTCAAAAATGAGAAATTACCTGATTTCAGCCGCAATGAAAAGATGTTAATTTGTATTGTCCTTGCTACTACACAACTGTGCCTTGGAGACTGTTGTTCGAGGAGAGAAAATAGGAAAGACCTAAACATTTTCGGTCACCCAAAGATGCGATTTAAAAGATGCCCCTTTTAACACTGTCTAGGTAGATTGGCCAAGGATAATGGTTCCTGGTGCAGGGACAAATATAATTTTAGTATATAAGGAACAATCTAATAGTCGGAGAAGGCACTCACCAGAAGTAGAGGCAAAAATAGAATGACCTATCCAACGTCAGAGCAGAATGGATAAGGAACAATCTAATGCCCGGAGAAGGCACCCACTAGATAATGGCCTATCCAACATCGCCGATTACCCGATTAGCCCTGGCCGCAGTAGATGAACCACACCAAAGACTCCTTGCAGAAATAATCATAGACTTCTGATGGCTAATACAGAGGCAAAACATATTGAATCCTGACGAAGAAGACCAAACAGAAGAAGACTTGCAGCGGCACAAGGAGAGGGAGTGCTTGTTCTGGTTTTGGAGGCGGGACTTTAGCGTCGTTCTATTTCTGGAGCGGGAGCGAGAGCGAGAGCGAGGGTTTGGCGCCATTATTTTGTTTTTGGAGCGGTAGATATAGAACGGAAGGGAGGCATGTATTAGAAAGTAATCCATCGTCTAAATGAATTAGGATTCAACAAGGTACAAAAAAGGAAACTGCAATTGTTGTTTAAAATCAACGGCTGATCCATTTAAACAATTATGATTATCTAAAAAGAAAAGGATAAATTTCCGCAATCAAATGGACTATTCACGGAAGTAAAAGAGATAATGGTTGGTTTAATATAGTTAATATTGGTTAGGAAAAAAGTTAATGAGGGTCAGGAGCAATCTTTGGGTAAATTAAATAATAGTCTGGATACATTTCCAAAGGTCAGGGATAAGCCTTTAGGAAAATTTAATATACTCGTCAAGGATAGCATCACAAGGGTCAGGGATAAGCCTTCTAAAAAATTAATACACTTGTCAGGGATTATGTCCTTGAGGAAAAATCTGTCGGCCTTGTTGAGTTTTGTAGTAGTGATTGAGGGGAAATAGTCTTTAGGAAATATTGAAACATGAAACAATGCTAAGTGAGTATTTTTTTTAAACAATTCGGAAATAAATTGTTTTGTTCAGGATAATATGTGAAAATGCGTAAATGACGAATAAACCACGAATAATTTATAAAATTTGGGGAAAATATGGGTTTAATACGAAATTCAGGTGTACCATACGTCTAATAAAAAATTTGCATATTATACGTGAATAATTGAAAATTTCAGAGAATTATGTGAATATGACGTTTTGTTTAACTATGGTCTTTTATAATATATAGCTAGTACAACAGGTGATATCATGTTGTGTAATAATAGTATATTACAATGGTTTAGTTTACGTTGTGTAATGGAGGTCTATTACAATGATGTTTTATGTGTGGATATTACAATAGGTTACAACATATTGTGTAATTATAATATATAACAACAGGTTGGAGTCTGTTGTCTCATTTTGGGATATAAAAATGAGTTTTAATATGTTGTATTATGGTGGTCTATTACAACATGTACCAAATACAACATGTAAAGGCCTGTTGTATAATTAATACATACTACAACGGGTGAGTCTGTGTTGTGTAATGATGGTCTATTACAACATGTGACTATAACAATAGGTCAAAATATGTTGTGTAAATAACATCTTTTACAACGGTTTTGAATATGTTGTGATACTACAACCTATTACAACACTTTAGTAGTTGTTGTAGTATCCCCCTATACTACAACAGGTTTGGCATGTTGTAAATGACTTGTGTTGTATAAAATATACAATATACAACACAAAAATGGGCTTGTTGTGATAAGTATGCTAACTACAACACAATCATCAGAACTGTTGTCTATCTCCTGTTGTAAAAAGCATTTTCTGTAGTAGTGCAATGACATAATAAGAGTACATGTACTCTTAACATCCACATGATCTCATTGTTTAAGTCCTCAACCTAAAGACATACATCATCCAGTAATATCATTCTCTGGACATTTATTGTGTTATCCATTGTCTCAAAACTGAATAAACAAAATAAATTGGAAGCTTGCCTTTATTAATAATTAAATCATTTACAAGTTATGCCATTACAATTATCATATGATTGGCTCTCTGGGCATACATACCAACAAATATATGACAACATGGGTTGTCGTTGTGTTTCCCCAAAACAGCACCTACTGCATAGTCTGATGCATCACACATTAATTCAAGTGGTTGGATCCAGTCTAGAGCTTGTACCCTAGGTGCTGAGACAAATTTCTCCTTCAAACATCAAAAAAGATTTCAAGCATCACTCATCAAATTTAAATTCAACATCTTTCTCGAGCAGTTCGGAAAGCGGTTTGGCAATCTTTGAAAAATATTTTATAAATCGTCGATAAAAATTGGTGTGTCCTAAGAAACTCCTAACCCCTTTCATTGATGTCAGAGGAGGGATCTTAGAGATCATCTATATCTTAATCAGATTGACTTCCATGTCTTTATTGGACACCTTGTCTCCTAAAACAATCCCCTCACTCACCATTATGTGGCATTTTTCCCAATTCAAAATGAGGTGTGCGTCCTCACATATTCATAAAGCCTTATCAAGACTGGAAAGACAATCCTCAAATGATTCTCAATACTCCAAAAAATTGTCCATAAAAACCTCAAGACAATGCTCTACCATATCCGAGAAAATAATGAGCATATATCTATGAAATGTAGTTGGTGCATTACAAAGGATGAAAAAATTCGACGGTAAGAAAAAGTTCAATAGGGAAAAGTGAAGTTGGATTTATATTGATCCTATGGCTTAATGGAAATTTGATTGTACCCATAATACCCATCAAGAAAATAATAATGAGAACGACTCAAGCCTCTCAAGGATCTTTTCAATAGAATGAAGTGGAAAATGATCTTTTAGCATGGCACCATTAAATCAATGATAATCAATACACACACGCCACCCAATCACTAGCCTAGTTGAAATTAAATCACTTGATGAATTTTTGGTGACTGTTATTCCCCCTTTATTAGGAACTACTTGGGTTGAGCTAACCCAGTTACAATCATAATTGCATAAATTATAAGTATTGATAAGAGCTTGACTAGCTCTTTCTTTAATACCTCAGACAAGATGGGATTGAGATTCCGCTGAGGTTTTACTATCGGTTTAGCTCCCTCTTCAATTCAAAATCATGTGCTAGTAGAAGTTAGGAGATATCCCCTTGATATCTACAAAAGACCACCCAAATGTTGCCCAGTGGTTCTTTAGCACAACAAGCAATTGCTCCTCCTTGTGGATTCTCAACAAAGATGAAATGATGATGGGGAGATTCTTGTCTATCACCAAGAAAACATACTTTAAATGTGGAGGAAGTGGCTTCCACTCAAGCTCGGGTGGGTGGGGGACTTCAACGACGAGATCAATGGTGGTGGAGGTGGTCCCAAATCTTCATAGTCCCTGGAATACAAGTATGGACATGCTTCTAGAAAAAGGGTGCACTCCTCAAGAAAATTATGGTGAGTGTAATCATCCACCAAGTTCATGATACACACATATAATGGTAATTGAAGATATGCTTGTGTGAGAGCAAATAATGTTGTCTCTTTAATTGTCATAGGGTATGCTTCTTCTTCTGAATCATTGGGATACTTTACTGTATTTATCAAGGAAACCTTCTTAGTATGATCCATGATATCAACTGCCAGTGTACACGTTTTTGCTTTGGTCATGACGTGATCCATATCTAGAAATGGCTTCCCTAGAAATAAGGACACCTCATTGTTCAATTGCTACAACATGTGGCGTTGTGCCTTTTCATCAGCCTTTGGTTGACAATCTAGCATCTTTATTTCAAAGTGGCCATCCTGAATGCCAAAGTTAGTCTTCCTCTACCCATTTCCCGGATCATATTTGTTGTATCTTGGAATGACCTCTCTAAGAGTATCTCATTGCCATGGTCATCCTGCATTTCCATCACTACGAAATCTGCTAGATAAATGAATCTGTCAACCTTCACTAACACATCCTCATTGATACCTATAGGTCTCACCACTGAATTTTCTGCCAATTCTATGGTCATGTTTCTCTTCCTAGATTCCTTCAGCCCCAATTTCCTGAATTTTGTTAAAGGCATGAGATTTGTGCTTGCCCCAGAGTCGCATAAAGCTTCACCAAATGTAACTTCTTCGATGTAACATGGAATGTTAAAGCATCTTGAATCTTGCCTCTTCTGTGGCAGTCTCCTTTGTATAAGTGCACTAACCTCTTCCTACAACACCACTACATATGAATTAGCTATCATACTTTTCTTGTTGATTGTGTCCTTCAAAAATAAAAATATAACATAATATATTCTATTTCATCTATAAGAGGTATGTTGACATGAAGTTTTCTAAAAGTGTCTAGAAACTTTTTAAACTGTTGGTCAACCTTCTTTTCCTTCAAACTATTAGGGAAAGGTACTGGAGTCACCATATTCCTCTAATGAGGTGGAATATAAGACTCCTTCCTAACTTTAGTTGGTTTTTCAGATTCCTCTACCAGTTCCTTCTCCTATGGTGTGGTGTCCAGCTCAAGGGGGTCACTAGCTGACATTGCTCTCGTGCCACCTACCTTGTCATTATTTTCTTGGATTGTCTTCTATTCTTTCAACAACACCTTACCACTATGGAGTAATACTGCCTTCACCTACTGGTTAGCAGATGGAATCACAGTATTTGCTAGGAATCCTTGTTGTCCTGGCTTCTTCAAAGATGCTACTTCCACTGCTATCTAAGAAATTTGATTTTCAATGATGCGGATAAGTGCCCCTAGAATTCTACAGGTCCCTCTGTGTTTGGCCTATAATTGTCCTATTTTGGCTGACCAATTTGCCTAGCATGTCCTCTATGTTGTCTATCTTTCTAGGACCCCTATCATGTTGATACTATTATTGTGCACTGCCCTGTTGTGCTTGAGACGGATCCTTATGAAAATTGTTGGGATCCTTCCATGAAAATTTAGGATCCTTCCTCCATGAATATTCATTTCTGCCTCTATAGTTCTACTGTCTCATATACTTGCATTTCTTCTTTCTCTCCTCCAGACAAGCTTCTTGTATTTTGATCTAATTTCTTGGCAAGGTTGTCCATCTTTTCTTTTAGCATTGTGATCTCTCTGGATTCTCCGACACTTTTAACGGCTGTTGGAGTCTCTCTCTCTTCTCATCATGACTGATTTTTAACCATGTTCTTCAAGATTTCATGACACCTAGATGCATTTTTGTTGAGACAAAAATCCTACTCTTACACTATCAAGTGTGGTTCTTTCTCCTTTGTGTTGCCCGTAGTAGAATGTATTTGCTTGTCCATAAGGGTCAATCCCATGATGAGGGATCTTCCTCAACATATGTTGGAATCTCTCCCACACCTCTAAATAAGACTCCTATGTATGCTTATTAAAGTTGTAGATATGTCCAACTAGGTCATCCGTCTTATGTGGGGGGAAATATATTTTAAAGAATGCATTTATCATTCCCTCCCAGGTGGATATGGATTCTGAGGGAAGTTTAAGAACCAAGACTTTGCTTTTTCTGCCAACAAGTACAAAAATAACTTCATAGAAATCACAGTCATATGTAGCTTGTTGATCTTCAACATATCATAGCTCTCCATAAATTTTAATGTGAGACATAGGATCATGCATGTTGTGTCGATGAAATGCATGTGATTTTATGAGTGCCGCCAGCCCTAGATCAATCTTATAGCTGGCCACATTTACTGCCTTCTTTACAATTGATCCTAACTATGTTGTAGTAGGTGAAGCTTTGATTTTTTCCTAGATAGTTTTCTCCTCAGCTTCCGCATTGGGATCATCCATATCTACCACCTCTGGTTGTGTCTCCTGTGGTGGTGGGGTATGGAAAAGTCTTTCCACAAAGCTATCATTCCCCTTTTCTTGTGTATAAGCTCCTCTTGGCCTATACTTTAGATTATCCATAATCTTTGGTCCTGGTCTGAACATACACTAGTACCTTCAAATAAAAGAAAAATGTGAGAACTGGATACTAGTGATTTTTATAAAAAATTGAATTCTCAAATTAAAAATGATGAACAAAATAATTAAACTGCAGTCTATAGTGGCTAGTTACATCACTCACAATGTTGTATTTGTATTTTCTCCAGAAACAACGCCAAAAACTTGATGTGTGTAAACTACACTCGTGAAACACAAGTGCACGTATTATGTAATATAGGCCTATGAGGCCCAAGTATCAAACTTGGGGAAACATTATCCAGAGACTATTACTAATTGTGACTCAATCAACTAGACCTAGTGAAGAAGTGATTGATTGATTAATTAACTAATTGCAACAAGTAGAACTAAATTAATTGGTTTGTGATCGGAAATGGATGCATTTTTTAGTATTGTGGTTTTACCACGGTTCACACTACAATTAACATCATTTATTAATATTAACTTCTCCTAACCCTGGATGAAGAGACATGTAGAAAGAATTACCCACTCTGGCAGCATAATCCACTACCTAATCCAATATAAACCCCACTCTCATAGTGATTTGACTATTATCTAGGTGTTTTAACAAATCCTCTGGGCTATATATACCCTTCATAGTCGTAAGCCCTCTCTTAAGGAACGATATAAACTGTATAACATGATCACTTTTCAAACCCTAAATCCATCTGTCAAAGAAATTAAGGATATGAGAAATCAACTATGTTGATCAGGCATAGTGAAGTCATTATGCAATCATCACATTATGTCCAAAAATTAGGGAAAACATGTATATTAATTCATTATGCCAATTACATTGCAAAACCGAGCTACTCTCGAACCTAAGGAACTAGGGGATTATCCATGCATGATTTCTATCATTGTAGACATAGATGGAAGAAGAGAAAATTTAGGAAAACATTAAAGAACTAATAAAGATCCCAAGAGAAGATGATCTGGATAACTCCCTCTGACAAATGTTGTAATTTGTTGCATTTGGGCTACAGATCCACTCTCCAGAGGTGCATGAGTCGCATGGGGCATGGTCGTCTCCTTCTCTTTCCCCTTCATCTCTATTCTCTCATGCAATAGAACAGAACAGAGATAATAGGTCTGGTCGAACTCCTATTAGGTCATAAGAGAGTCTCAAACTATCATTAAGGCATGAGCATTGCATTGATTATGATCTTTAATCTCTCCTGAATGCACAAAGTCGATGCCACTAACAACAAGAGTGACCAAGTCCTCTTCTATATTTGTGAATCCATGTATGTGTCGGTACTAGCGACGAACATATTGATAGAGTCGAGTTGATCTCTGATCTTTCTAACACATTCTTCATGTAATGGTAGGTACCATCGACTTTGTCGTCGGTGGCACCGAGATGCTTTGGTGTGTTTCTGTCCTAAAGGTTGGTAGTACCAACCAAGGGGTCAGTAGCATTGAAAGTTTTTGATTCAAGTCTGTTATTTTTCTTCAAATGTCAGTACCAGCGACCTAGCTGTCAGTAGCACCGAGCTGACTCAGAACAACTAAAATTTCCTGGAATATGGAAATAGAGAACATAAGTCAAATTAAATATGATAAAACAATATAACACAATGGAAATAGGTAATATTTGATTTAATAATATCTCACAAGATAATGATTCTAAACAATGCATAAGTAATATTAAAATGAGCAATTATGCATGAAATACATAGTAAAATAGCTTGTGAAATGTGGATAATATGCAATGCATCAATTACCATTCACCAAATAAATTGTATGTATAGAGTGCAACTCAGTGAATAAGTAACCATTGAATTCAAAGTGTGAAATCCTCCATCACTTATGAAAGACCAATGTGTATAGTTTGAACAGTAATAAAATATACATTCCATGTCATAATATGTAAACACAAAACCACCATAACCAATCAAGACTTAAGAGAACATTATTAAGTGTATGTTTAAAATTTAGAGAGCATGATGCACCGTTCATGCTATTTTACTTGATGCATGTAAATGACAAATCTTTAGGAGATGATCCACAATGAGTAGTTCTTCATATCATCATCATTTTTTGTTCTGTCAAATGAAATATTAACAACAAGTTATCGACACAGATGTGTTAGTACATGATAAATAAAATTTATCTACAACATAAGAGTTTTCTAAACATGCTTGGTCTAGGTCTAAGACAAATTCTTCTTAAAGTAATTTTTTTCAAGAAAGGAAAGATTACCTATTCAAGTGGTGTACACTGGTAGCTATCAATAGGGCTAGGAAGATTATTATCTATATTATTTATACATGTTTGGCTCCTTCATCCCTCTTCCCTTATGAACACATGGTGTTAGGGTGATTCTAGGTCTAATATGGATTTTTTAGGATGATATTCATCCTTCTTTTAATATAAAATTCCATACCTTTAAGTATTGTTTAAATAAAATTTTATATGGAAAATTGAACTATTATACTAGAAAATCATATTCATTTTCTAGTTTATGTGCTAATATCAGAACATGTGTAAAAAATTTCCTATAAGAGGAATAATACATATAAATGTAGATCTGTAAATTTGTTCCTATATATCATGTCAAATATACTTTCAAAGTGTCAAATAAGTTTTCCAATTTCCAATATAAATGGGTAGGGATATTGTGCAAAGTTTTGATAATTTTTACCTAGTATTTTTCTATGATACTTATCAATATTTTTGAGAGGGAATATCATACAAAACATGTCAACAAAGTCCTTTTCTAGATGAAGTTTGATGGCGACCCCTGATTTTCATGAGTTTTTGGGCTTCATTGAATGTATAACTTCTTGATCCAATAGAATATTGTTGCCAATGTGTCTTTCTAGAATGAATCTCAATTGGTATTTTGATCCCCAGGTATTGAGAAAGGGTTAGATTCTCTCAATGAGGATCTTTTATATAAGCTTAAAGTAAGAGTTGTTAAGAGAAATGGGTTGAAATGTGTTTCAGTGCTGAGGCTGACGGGTCTTCATGATGAGATCCATATAAGAATCAATTAGACATTGATCAATGGAACCAATATTGAATGTCGAGTGTATTGAGGATGTGATATAGGGCCCAACATAGGCCCACTTGTACTAAAAAAATCATTGTGGATGTCCTTTAGAGCTGATGCTTTCTTCGATACCATCATAAACATAACGAGCTTGATTTCTTTATTGCTAGGGTTGGGTGATCATGTTGAAGTTGGTCTGATCTAGGCTTGTAAAGCTACCAACATAACCAATGATGGTTGCTGCTAGGCTAGGACGTATCTGAAGAACAACCATTAGTTGCATGAAGATACGTCGAATGTGAGTTTTTAGCATAGTTGGGAAGTGACTCAGGCACTAAAATATCTCACAGGTGAGTGATCTTTTGTAATGTCAATGAGACTTTATGGAAGATTGGAAACATTATGTGTTTCCATCACCAGAATGCAACTAGTTGATGTTGGCTCTTTGTTGCAAATCCACCTCCTCACATGGGAGGATTTTTTCATATTGATCTTGCAAATCAATGGCATGAGCTAATTTGATTAGGTATTAGCAGGGTCAGAGGGTACTTGGCATCTATCCAAGTTATGCATGATGGAATTATTTAGTTGGTGTTGTTTCATTATACACACAATGTCCCATTTGATTGCTTTTGATTGAAATATCAGATATGCTTCCAGAAAGGGTTTGTCGGATTCCCACTTTGACACATAACATAATTATGGAATTTGGCTCCAACTATACATTTATTTGAAGAAGGAGCAGTATGAGGCTGACACTCCATTGTTGCATACTAGAATAGGATTGTGGTCTCTATAGAGGAGGGGTAGGACTGATATAGAGAAACCTCATTCATAGTTAGTCACTAGCAACTAGAAACCACTCTATCTATTATCTCAATAATTGTAGTCTCTAAGAGGTGAAGAAGTGGCATTTTTTTGTCACATCTACTAGAGTTGTAGAAAGAAGGAATGAATTTCACTTCAGACTATATGACTGGTCAATGTGGTGACCTCCACATTTCTTGGGGGTGTCCAACATCGTGTTGAAGTCTCCGATAACTTCCCACACTCCAAACATTGTGGATGAGATATCTGTGAGGCACTTCCATTTTTTTTCTTCTGTGGGTTGGAGCTTCCATAAACCATGGGAATATGACATTCTCCATGATGTGAGCCAACCCCGCTAAGTTGGGTTAGGGCCCTTCAAGGAGAGAATAAAACTAAATTACTAACTGAAAATCTGCGTTAAATTTTTATTATTTCTCAAAATATCGAAACAACATTTTACTAATAGATAACATCTTGTTCAAATAACATAAAAGATTATAATAGAGTTTGACTTTTATGTAAAAGAAAGAGTTCTAGCTTAACATGCATCAATACAACTTATTATAACCTGATCCTTATTCCCACTCTCATTCCCAAGATCCAGACTAAGGATACGAGACATCTAACTATTCTAGCCATTCCTCTTGAGACCTTATCTGAGCCTACAACTATTTAAAGCTAGCTTTTGGCTCCTCATACAGAGTTGTACCCTTTACTAAAAAATATATTTTAGTAGTTTGCATGAGCTATTGTCTTACTGCATAGAAAATCCACAAGAAATCATGATAGTGAAGATGTGTAAAGTTAATTAAAGTTTATAACTCATAAGAATTCTAGCATGGAAGGTGAAGTACATAATCATACAAGAAGATAGGGAATATGATAATTGACTGCATATGTAAACAACTAAATTTAATCATGATTGCATTCAAGAACCCATTTATAATATGCCTGGGACCCACACGAGGTAAGCCACAACATGAAGAAGTATCATAACAAGCTACAATCTTACTGTACAAGACTTATAGTAGACCCGGGGGCTCTAAATTTACTAACTAGTTACCCGATCTACAATAGGCCTCGCAACATCTGGTCGTGGTGGCTAATGGCAACGACCTGATTATTTGAACTTCTCTAAACTTCAATGCTTAGAAAAAGAGCCAAACCACTCTGACTTAACTATATGCATCAGTGGTCCCTCAAGGGATGACTGTCTAAATGATATTACAATTCTCTGTACAAAATTGAGTACCACTGGAATATCTGGTAAGTGTTGAGTTCTCCATTATTTTAAAAAGTCTCTCATTGGGATTACACTCCCATACCCCTCTGGCATGCTCTAGGTACCTCATGCTGGACTCTACTAGTTGGTATGTAAGTTTCCTCCTTTATAGTGCATAACTTTGTGATGGATTCTACAATATTCAGGGCATCTAGAGTCTAGTGATTCTTTAGTTTCACAAACAATAGTCCAATATTTACTACTACTTGACTTAGCCCTATACTTAGGGCACATACAAGTTTAGCATCAAATAAATCACTGACACTGATAAAAGAATAAGCTTAAACTAATAACTGAGCATTCTGACTCATCACTAAAATATCATTCTCACAGTACCTTATATACTTTTGAGTAGCAACAATTACCAATCAAGTCTTGAATTCATAATATAATCCATGATTTGTACATATTAAGGCAATCTTGTGGTCTTTGGTGCCTCTAATTATACTCTTGAATTTACCATGTCTCATGACAAATCATTATAGGGCTAACATCATCTATAACACACATCAAAAAGACTATATCGATCAATATTATATTTAAGATTAGTGTTTGGTCCGAGAAAATTTTTGTTATATGAATTACTAAGTAGAACAATCCAATGTATTTATACCATTTGGCATTATTTTTGATAGATCAAGGTTTAGAGGTGATTTTCCACTCACCTAGAACCAATCTTAGGTCACTAGTCTTAGATCTAAGATCTGTAAGTCTGGATTTTGGTGTATTGATCTTGGATTCGGGATCAAAACCTCTAGATCCCTTCTAGTTTTCTATCACTAGATCTGCTTCTCCAAAAAGGGTCTACTAGAGTAAAATAATGAAGAAGGTAGGTAGAACATGACCTTTTATGAGACTTATAGTAGATCTCAAGATAGGGAATAAGCAAAAGAAGAGAGATCTACAACCAAAAGCTACATACCACGATTGATTCTTGGTTAGGTCTTTGGTTTACCCCGTTCTTCGTGTTCTTTCTAAAAGGTCGCCCTAGAAATTACCCTTTTGTTCTTACCTTTAGAGGTTTAGGGCATTGATTGTGTGGAAAATTAAAATGCAAATCCCATGAGACAAATTTCATCAAATTCATATATGTGTATCAAAGGTTATGGTCATTTTACTGACTAGCCATCCTACATGGTAGCACAATTCATTTACTTCGGTTTGTGAGGTCATCAACCTGTGTGGCCATCGATTTGTGTGTCCATCAGTCTACTTGGCACATAGGTCTATGTGGCCTTTGGCCTATGTGGCCTACGAGTCTATGAGGACATAGGTCCATGTAATCGTTAGTCTATGTGGACATTGGTCTATGTGGTTGTTAGTCCAAAGAAAGTGCCTACTAAAGTCAGTTTTGCACATGTTTGCTAAACTGCCATAGCTCTCTTATGTTAACTCGGATATATTTCACCTTTTTTACATTGGAATATAATGGTATTCTCTATAATCCTAAAGTATTAGTTTGATAAATTCTCAAATGATAATATATTTTTAATTTTTTCCTCAAGTGTCTTTATTTCTCTTCCCACATAGATGTGTGGGCTATTTCTATATCAACTATAGATCAGATCTCATGGTATGCTCAAGTCAGGATTTTCTTACCAAAGAATATTGCTCAAAATAATACAAGACAAAAATAAACCACAAGGTAATTATAGTACTAAAAAATCTTAATTAACATTAAGGTTATCTGAAATCCAAATATTATCTGTAAATAGTGTTATGGGTTTAAGACTCCATCGACTTTTTGATGGATGAATTGGTAGTGATTACTGATAAAATCAACATTGCATGCACATCATCCCAAAGAATCCAGATAACCCCAAAGAATCTCATGGCTTAAAATTTGTGAGAGGATGAATAACCAAACTATTTAATGATGTTAGCATCTTTGGTCCCACTGACAGATGGTTCAATTATCACAATAATGTGTAGCTTGTATTACACCTATAATATTGAAAAAAAAGAATGTTTTCCTTGAGTCAAGCCCCTTGGATGTTCTATCAGATAATTTTCATCATGGAGGAAGCAATTAGGAGGAGGGTCCCACAACTAATGGTAGCGCATAATCCAAGAGACTGGTCATCTTTGACCATATCATAATTATTCACTTCTATCATTTCTTTTTTAAAATAGAAGTCCCTCCTTGAATTTGGGGGTTGTCCTATGTTCCCAAACATTTAAGCTAACTTTCCCTTCTTCCTTTCCACTAGGGTTGGTAGTATGGTAGATGTTCTTCCTATTGAGGAGGATAACACCTCCACCACGACCCTTAGCACCCCCTAAAGGATGATTATTGGGTATTCAAAGTATTGGGGATTCATATATGGCATCAACTGGAAGGGGTATTTTTGGTTTGGGTGAGGTTGCACACCTAAATTTGTTTCACATCCACAAGGGTCACCACCGTGTTTCAAGTAGGCCTACCATTATTAACAACCAAAGGGTTCTTTTAGTTATCTAGTTGGTCTATCTTCTCTGTTGCCATGTTCTATTGGCAGCATTGGGCCTTCTTTTTCTATCTATGGTATTGCACATGTTCCCACTTCCTCTCTTCCTTGTCCAGAGCATCTATACAGGGTTCCTCAACTTTTTACGATTGGGTTTTATTGTTGTTTGTGTTTTTCCTACCTTTTCCCCCTTAGTTGGGTTGTCTTTATTGTTTTCGATAGGATGCCTTTCTAGCTTTTTGGCATGGATCTACATGGAGTATATGCCAAAACATTCTAGTGTTGGATTGGTTGTTGGCGATGGAGCTTTATCTTTGAAGGAGGGAGAAAATGTGCATTCTGTATCCACGTTATTGACCCTGCCACTATGGACACATAACATAGGAAGGCTCTCATACTCCAAACCATAGTATTCTCCATTAAGATTGATCATAGTAGGAGAGTCATAGTTGTCTCGACCTAAACTACTAGCCTTGTAAATTTCCCATGATGGACACATATTATACTGGTATCATTCTTGATTGCCTTCCTGACCAGAACACCAATTCTTGCTCATAATTGTTTATGGTAGAGAAAAATTGATATGTTTGGCACTCACACCCAAACCACAAGCTTGTGAGGAATAGGGTCAGAGGGGCAAGAAAAAGGAGATCAAGATTGGATAGAGAGATAGTTTTCAAAGATTATCCAAGGACTCATAAAGTCCTCATGATTTTATAGTTGGATGATAAAACAACCCATCTCAAGATCTATCACTTGAAATTATTATGCTGTCTTCCAAAGTATCTAGATCCTATTGACTAAGACATTGAAGACAATGTTAATTTTCAAAAATTTAACCACAATCACAAATCTTCATGGTTCCAAAAGAGGGGTTAGGGTGTCCGAGTTAATCAAAATTGAAGGCAAGATGCTTCCATGATCAATGATAAAATCAGGAGTAGTCAGAGTCTTTGGAGAGGTCGACTTGATAAAGAGTGGAGTTCTTGGTAACTTTTCCCATCATTCTATCCTTGTACATCCATATAGGTACACCTGAGGATTGACAAACTCATGGGCAGAACCAATGTCATTGTTTTTCACTATGGTATCATCTGCAATGATAGAAACTTTGTTTGTCTATTCATACAGATTAACTTACCCTTGTTCGGCATCTATGGCCTAAGCCAAAGATTTAGGGGAAGGTGGGGATCGAAGCTCTCTCTATCAATACTCCTCCCCTAGCAACTGTCAGTACCTCCACCCAACATAACTCTAACAGAGAGTTCCCCATATATTATAATAGTTATCATTTTAATTATGGAGCTTTCTATATTCCTATGATTTATTTTTAATATTTTGGTATCTCATTTATCTAATTATTGGTAGATAGGAGTATTTTCCATGTTACTCTTCAAAATTCGGTTTTGCAATTAAAGACATTTATTTGAGACTAAAATATAATTATTGAGCTAAATCTAGGTTGAAAAAGTATTTTGAATAGTAATTACAGGTTCATGTATAACTTTCCAACAACTTCCAAGATTCCTATCTATTTATATATTTTTGATTCATAAAAAATCAAATTAGGGTCTTCAAATACCATGGTATGTAAAGTTTGAACTAGGTAAAACTAAGCCTTTCATTTAATTCATCTCATCTTTTCAATAAATTTCTTACAATATATATGTACAAATTCTCTACTACTTTCAATTTTCTACTATTTATCTAAGTTACACTATTTTACCATTTAGATAAACAAAGTTATGTACATGTAAAAGTAGAATCATTGAATTGACATATGAAATGGTCATATGTTGAGTTTCTTTGAGAAGATATTGCACACATAGTGGTTCCCATAGTCTATGTGGTGTGAGCCTTCTTGGTGCATCTCAAATCCACATAAACAAGGTGATGTCCATGTGTCTTCCCTAAATTCTTCATGAACAACAACCTCAATAATGACGAGCATGGAAAAATGAAACTAGGTCCTTTTTGTGAAGCTTTTCATGTGGTAGAATTCTCACCAATATCTCATGAGTCTTAGTAGACAAATTAAGTGTCATGGCTCTCGGCAGGATGAGTGTAAGATTGCGGTCCATGTTTACTCTTAAAATTGATTCCCTATTCTTGATCTATATGTATGATTATAATTTCATGCTGTAATAAGTTTTCAATGACTTTGATAATAATTATCAATAAATATCAAAAATCAGGTGATGCTTGAATAAAATATCAGGACAAATGATCTTTGATTCAATCTTACACGTGTAATAGGCATATGATACATAAAGATCAATTTTAATAAACCCTAGTCTTTTCCTTATACAACCTTCTATATTCACATGAAAGTACTCTCTTGGTCATATTCCTTAGATAGCTAATCTCTTAAACTTGTAAACTATTTTCCTTCCCTCTTGTTTCCTTGTCATTGTAATGAATTTTATCCATCATAGTGCATGTTCTCTTATATATTTTATTTACATGGGGTACCATTGGGGCATGCAAAAAACCCTTTTGCAACTTTTTTGACCACACTAATTCCATCAACCTTAAGTATTCAAGGTGTATATCACATTGTCTAGCGTGTAACTCTATAAATAAGTATTCATCAAAATAAGGTGCGAATCTGGAAATTTAATGTATCTTAGTGAAAGACCACTACCTACAACCTAAACAATGGTATAGCATACATTTCATCTCATATAAAGGACACAATGACCATAATCATTCAAATCATAAGTGAATAAGACAAAATAAATGTTTGATTATGAAAAATAACATTTTGAAGGAGTACTTTCTATCTCAACTTATACACCATCTCTAAAGGAAAAAATGCTACATGTAGTGAAAAATCTTCATATTTCATTAAATATGAGTAGCACTTTGGGTCATCATCATTATAATTATTTATTTAATATGCATATCAAATACAAAACATTGTCAAGAAAATGTTATTGTACATGGAGAAAATTACCTATAAGATAGTGTTTACTTGGACATGCTTGAACATAAATTAAGAAAAGTTCATATTTATAATAATAAAAAACTTTGTTACAAGAACCGAAATATTGAATTTTTATGTAGTGTACTATGACAACTAATCAAAACATTCTAGGATCATTCTTACACATGTCCTTTTTTATTTTTGGCCTTTTGATCCCTCTCCCCTTATGCATACCCAGTATCAATGTGAGGTTAGGTCTGAATTGGAGTTATGTAGATCATCCCCGTCCATTTTATGTAACATTCCACGACATCCATAATTATTTTAATGATATTTCACATCTATGTATGCATCATTTGGGATTTAAGAGAGGTGTTATCTCCCCCTCTCCCATGCCTATTATAGAGGTCGAATGTATAGGAGGGTGGTAAACCAAGGTGGCAATTGGGATTTGAATCAGGGTCCCTTTGTTATGAAACATCGTGCTTGACCACTCATCATTATTGTTATAGGAAGAACTAAAATATTGTGTTAGCCAATCATATTTCCTTTTCTATTTAATGACCTTATATACAATATGTGAATATAATGTAAAATGATAGGAACAATGCATATAATATTAGATAAGTAAATGCATTTTCATTATCATGTGAAAAACACTTTCACAATTTCATATCATATGAAGATTTAAGAATTTTGATCAAAGATTTTGTTGCAGAATCATGATTTGAACTATGAAGTTCTCTAAATGTTGATTCTTAATATTAGTACTATGGTTTCTCATTCCCTACAATTAAAGAGACATATATGTATTTTCTAATTTGAATTTTCAAAATTAGGGTTTACTATCAAGGATTGCACTTGGTACTAAATTATGTTTTAGTTTGACTCTAGGTTTTCAAGATATTTTAGAAAATCATTTTAGACTAATGGAATATTGGTCTATCAAATTCTAATATTATGAGACATTTTATAATTTTATTTCATAAAAAATCATTTAATCAGGTTCTTAGAATACCATGGTATATAAAGCTTGAACTAGGTAAAACTAACATTTTTGTTACATTCATATATGTTAAATTTATTTATCTCTATTGATTTTCTACTTTTTATCTAAGTTATAATATTTTACATTGAAACAAAATATGTACCTTTAGAAATTAGATTTTATTTATCTATCATGTCAAATTGTCCGATGTTGGGCTGCTTTGAGAAGAGATTTCACACACAGTTAGGTCACATGCTCTATGTAATGAGCACCTTTATATCCACTTTAGATGGATTTGGTCCCAATGTGCCCCCTATATTCTTTATTAGCATCAACACAAACTAAAATGTTCTTGGTAGCTCGGTTTGAGTGCTTTGTGTGAGTCTATTAGGATGCTTAAATTCTCAATGTATTATGAGTCGTGGTAGATAAATCAACTGGTGTAGCTCTCCATGAGGTATAATATTGGAGCAGTGTTTGGATATTTTTTTTGGAGAGATCATGAGAGGGAAAGAGAAGGCAATAAGTGTATAGGGAGCTTCAACTGATGGCATAAAGGTAATACATTTGTCTATTATTGGTGTCTTATCTCTAGAAACAACTCCAAACTCGAGTTGTAAATCTTGGATTGGTGTTGGGGAAGGGATTCCCACATGAAATTCATTAAGGAAATATGAGAAAATATTATCCCCTAAGCTTGATGAAGGACAACACTGTATCAAGGAGTGATGATTGTCAAAGCCTCAATTAAACTTATGATTCAAGTGAGTGGGGTATCATGTCTAGTCTTGCTATTTTCATTCTTGGTGGTCTTTGATCACTAAGTCAGGGGTGATAGGTACAATCATGATGTAGTAAAGGCAGTGGTTTGGTTGGTTCAATCTAAGGTAGATCAATGGTAAGAAAAGCATGTCGGAGTTTTCGAGGGCCCCATGATGTCAATGTCACAAGGTAATAGAGATTGGCTGGGTCATTTGATCTGATCCAAGGTTTTAGATGTGCAAATAGATATGGATGTGTACATGTGTGGGATGAAGTGTGTGATAACCTAGACTTTTATCTCTCATGTATGTGCTATGCACTTTTCCTTTTCATGAATTTCTCACTCTAGCCATCAATTTCAGGGTTGGAGTTGTTTTGACACTTCTTGAGTTTATCTTGTATGCACATGACAATTGATCTAAAACCAAGTTTGCACCTCTGTTTACACTTCAACTTCTCTCATCCCATTTTTATCTCATATTTGTGTCTCACTCTACCTTGATCTTATGTCCATTTTGTAACACACTATGTTTCGCTCAACTCCGAGCTAGGATGTAAGAGTTGTACTCAGTTGAAGTCACCCTATTTTAATTTTGTATTATATCTCTTATAATAGTTTTCAGCCCATTATTGGGTCTATTGGGGCACACAACTCACTTGACATCCCTCTCTTTTGGGTGCAATCCGTGCACCCCCTTGTCAACCAATCAAAACATTGGATCTAACTGTGGACAATTTTGGGCCTCAGGATCATGCATCCTCAGATCAGATCCCATGCAACAGTCACCTTGTTTTCTCCCACCTCCATAAACTATGGTTGGAGACAATGGCGCCTAGATCTACCTACCACCCTCATTCTCACCACCCTAACCCAAATCCTACACCTTTAAAACCCCTTCCCTACTGTCTCCCTTCTTTTCTTCAATTTTCAGAAACCTTAACACCTTGATTTCCTGCTCCTTCTCCTTCTTTCTTCTTGTGGCTCTAACACCATCCTATTTTGGGCATCATTGCCCTAGCCATAATCATGGACCACAATGTCCATCAATAGTTTTATCACACCTTCTTAGGATGGGGTTGATGGTTCATGCTCAGCCATGATGCATGAGGCCCTGTCTTGGCCTTACTGTAGCAAGCGGACCGCCATCACATTTTCGCAAGAGCTCCTGATCCACACGGGTGAAGGGTTGGGATTGTAGGTGACCCTAAGCCATGTGATGTAGATATCCAAGGGTGGTAATGGCCTTTTCCCTTTCCCTCTCTTACATGTGGAGCGAGTTTGGTGGGTGGTGATGTGCATTCACAAGACCCGCTATGGGTGTCTATGGATAGTTAGGCATGCGCAGACCAAACCAACGATGGGACACTACATGTTGCATAAGGAAACGGGCATTGGGAGCCCACTACCAACACATCTGCCCTTCCGGCACAAATGGGGTATTTGCCTTCCCCAAAATAATTTAAATGTATACATCTTCAAAATCTCATACCTCCCTAACCCCAAAAGCAAACCCTATCATGTAATTTACCACTTCAATCACAAAAATGTCATCTAGCTAGTGATGTTGTTATATCATACTGATTTTGTACCATCTTCTAATATTTTACCAAGAATGTATCCTTTATTTCATTTTGAGGATTAATGAACACCCACCATGTTTAACACGTGTCATTAATGATCTTTGACCCTTTACACATGAAAATCGATAACTTTATTATTTTTGTACATGATATAAATGTCGTGGACCATTTATATACACCCTAATGTATTTTTGACCTATCATGGGTTGAAGATAGTTCTTTTATGTGCTTAAGTGATACAAATTGACCATATATGAGAGTTTGGCCCCTTTTGTCATCATGAATGATTATACTTTGAAATCAATAACTTGGCTTGTACACGATCAGTAACATAAAGGAAGTATGGGAGAGAGCAAATGCGTTGTTTGAGTGCTGTCCAAGAGGGAAAAACACGATCACCAGCTTAAGCTCGATGAAAGAAAAACAGATGATCATGCTTATTCTATACCATACATGGAATGCTCGCAACTCGGCCATCTTTGAGGAGGATTTTATCACTCCAAAACAAAATTTTAAGAAAGCCTATACAGATCTAAGCTGCATAGCATAGACTGAATATGCACATATAGTTTTCTGTTTTTCATTCATAGAAACCCACTTGTACATACTGGTTTTCGATTTCTGAATATAGTGAAGCACGCTTACTGATAAAAAAAGGTAACTTGGCTTGTACCTTGTACCTTTTTTCACCAAGACCTTATACTAATATGCTAGTTTTTCCTTATAAGATCTCAAATACCTAGTTTGTGCATTGAAATGATCATGTTGACCTAGTTTACTTCCATATGATGAAACATGACTTATATGCTAATATCATGCTCTATCTATTGTTATGACCACATATGTAACAAACTAAAATCCATGTGTAATCCTTAGTTTAGCCTTTTCTAAAGCTTTTCCTTTCATTTCTATCCTTGATGTTGAATTAGTGGAAATTATAAAGGTTTGGTGTACATTTGTTCCCAATATTTTACTTTATAAGGAGTTAAGCACAAATACCTTAGTGAAAGTTTACTAATGGGTTTAATCTGCAAAATATCCACTTAAGAGGGATAAGGATAAAATAAAATCGATCTAGAAGTTGCTATGGCTTTTGTATGGGAAAAAGAAAAGAAAATCCAAAAACTAAGATAATGTGACATTAAATGAATTAAAATTTTCCATTAAGTAAAAATAAGAGTAAAGTTCCAAAAAATCATAAGAGTGGAACTCAAAAGTTAATTCTAAGTTTGAATTCATTTTCTTTGGGTACAAGTTTGCTTGGGTAGTAAGTTTCACAACTTTTGGAAAATTAGTAAGTATAATTGTACTAATTGAATGGGAAAATAGGAGATAACTCAAAAATACAAAATAAAATTATTAATGACTCCAAAAGTAACAATTGATGCCAAATTTGTGATTTAGACATTAAGATATGCCTTTGGGTGAATTTTCACTAACTTTGGAGAATCTTTGATTAAAATGTGAAATCAGGAGAGAAAGTGTGTAGCACCTTCAAATTATTAAATAAATGAACAAATAACTCCAATGTGTAAAATTGATGGCAAATTCATATCCAAGGCACTTAATGTGACTTGTGGGTGAAGTTTCATTAAATTTGGAGAATCTTATCACCATTAATGAAGGATGAAAAAGAAAAAAATATTTTTTTAATTTAACACATTAAAAGTTCTCAAAAGGCAAAACTAATTGCATATTCAGATTCCTCATTCACAAATAGGCTAGGCATCAATTTTCATTTAATTTGGAGCATGTTTGCACCCTCAATGGAGGAGAGAGAAAAGATTAAATAAAATAGGTGCCACTTTAGTCCGATTAAGATTGGGAATGCAATAAATGTGTCACGCGCCTATTCTTTTTATTTTTAAAATTTTCACATTGATGGATGGACCAGATTGTTCTCTCGCTCGATCAGACAGCTGGAAGCTCGTCTCCTAGCTCGCAACTAATAAGGAAAATAGGGCAGTCCACATTGGAATTTCAAACGGTGATTTCTCGATCTTTAGTCAATCTTTTTGTGAGATTTTTTATCCCACACTTTCCTCATGTGATTCTGTACCGATTGATCCATATATTTTGGTATTTTGTCTACTATTCAAGAAACACCCAAAGTCGGTCACCGATCTCTCTCACCGCCATTGTTCTTAGAACCCTAGAGCAAACCAAACCTATAAATAGTACCCCCAATACCTTCGTCTCCTTTTACCCAACTCTCCGTTTCCCTTGATTTCCCCATTGCTTGCGTGTGTGGATGTCAGGAAATTTGGATAGGACCAGAGTTAGCGGCAGATATTGCTCGTTCTCTACTCGACCTCAGGTCAAAATGTCTACATTGGCAGGTTCATGGTGATCTACTCATTCTTTCTGTGTTCTTATTCCCAAGTTTGATTGGCTCACACAAAATTGCCCAAAACTCGAGCTACTGCTCGCTATCCATGGCGAGGACGACGAGGGGGATGAATCCCCTATGTGTTTTTCTTCTCCTACCCTCCTTGTTTTCTATTTCCCTTTGTTTTCAACTTGAGGGTAGTATTGTATTTTCACCACTGCCTTCTTTGCTTTGAGCGAGTCAAAGCTGCGCCTTTGACCCCTGACTTTTTTGGCTGTGATTGGGCCACCTCAGTCAAGCTCTTCGCCTCTCTGCGATGGACGTGGCACTCTCTAATTGGTCAGAATAGGAAAATCATAATTAAAAGAAAATATGAATTGGAATCAGAAAAATGTAAGCTATCTAAGTAAAATGTTTTTGAGACATGGTTTTGAGTTTTATCGGAAGGTTAAAAATGAATTTAATACATAAAATCACCAAAAATGCATTTTAAACCTCATAGCTCCAAAATAGACTAAATTATGTGTTTTCTTAATCAGGAGAACCTAATAAGATTGGTGGTGATAATTTTGGAGTCTAAATCGAGGTTTTGTTCAAAATTCCAAAAGTTGGGGTTTCCTAACCTTAATACATATGTAAAACCCTAATACATGGTTATACATGGAAAATTGAAAAAGTGGGATTTGGACTCAATTAAAGTAGTGAAAGAGAAGTAATTGTATTTCATTAAGAAAGGTATGTGCTTTCCTTACTCCTAAGTTAGGAATACTTGCAAACCCTAACATAGTTTCCCTAATGAGGCTTCTATGAAACCCTAATTTCTCCTTTGATAATTCCTTTGTTATATTTTCCTCAAAATTAGTTTTATTATCTATTTCTTAGGTCTTGTACCCCACTGCTATGTCTATATTTACTTGATTCTTATACTTTCCATAGTTCTTAGCATGTTGATTTTATTAGACTATTTAACTAGTGTAGTGGTAAGGTAGGGCATGTGTAAATTCACCCAAGGGAATGTGTTACTCTCCCCAACATAGAACATTTGTAGGTGATTGGAATGTGTTACTTTCCTTCACCTATTAGTTGAGGTTAGGTAGGTTCCTCAACCCTACATAGTTTAAGTAGTCAATATTCATCATGCATGCAACCTTTTTACTATTTTTGGTTATGGCAGACATCTATTTATTTATGCCTCATACTGTTGATCATCTTCATCTTATAATGAAATCTTAGCCTTTATTTCCATGTTGTTTCTTATCTTTTGTCCTTGTTAATTTTCTCTGACACATACCTTGTTTTCTTTCCCTTTTGCTGGGTGCTTTCCCAACCACCTAGGGTTAGATCAAGTTGTTGAACAAGGCCAAGGTGACCAAGTTCAAGAGTAGTAGATTCAAGTTTTGCAATCAAGGATGACTAGGTTGCTTATTGCTAAATCCTATTCTTTCTTTTCAGTTTTTCCTTTTCAAAGAAACTCATGGAGTGAAGTGAGTTCATAAAGCAATGTAGTAACTTAGTTTCTTTCCGCTGTTGTTGACATTTTACATGTATCTAAAAGATGCGTATTTAATTGGATTATCATATATGAATTCCACAATGTCTATTTTTCTTGGAAAAAGTGGATGTTTTATATTTCCTTTAAATTTTAATAAGGAGGTGATCTCGCCTCTTTACAACATGGTATCAAATCATGTTGGGCAATTACTAGGGAATAAGTTGAAAGCAAGGGAGTCTAGAAAGGATCAGGGTCTGGGGGCTGGCAACATTTTTCTCCGTGCCTCTAGCTTGGTTTACAAGGACTCACGGATCTATATGATACCACTCTATCTTGCGTTGATACTTACTGCCTAAAATAGTATGCGTAGAGGCTGTTGTGGCCTTAGAAATCCTTGTTGTCGACTCATGTTATCTTATGTTATACCCTTATCTTCCAGGAAGGGAGATTTGTTTGGAAATGTGAACAACTCCTCTTCAGGAGCCACCTCTGGAAACACTGATAGCCGGGATACTCCAGTAACTCCCTCCAACACTGGGAAGTTCCTACTGACCTTATTGGTACACTCCTTCTGACCCCTGAGTAGGAGCTGACCATGTTTCTCCAGCTACTCTTGACTACCTTGTTGGGGAAGCTTTCCAATGCTGCAACTAAGCCGAAGGGGTTCAACAATACAAACTTCATCAACATTCAACCACCATACTTGAAGGGAGAGAGTGAGCCAAACATGGGATGACGATTGGGGTTTGGCCCTAGAGTGTACCATTGAGGGAAAGGCGTGTCCTCCTCACCAAAAGGTTGATTTTGCAACATATGTGTTTGATGGGCCAGCATGGGTCTGATGGACGGGTATCTCTCTTACCTGTGATACTTCGGCATGACCTGGGAACAATTCCTCAAACTTTTGCACAAGAAGTATATATGTCCCGCTTATTTGAAGAGGAAGGAAGCAGATTTGTATATCCTGTGACAAGGAAGCATGAGCATCTCTGAGAACGTGGAACATTTTCTTCTCCTCGAGCACTATGATGTGGACCTCATAGATGAAAGAAGATCAACCATGTTCCTCAAGGGTTTAAGCTACAGTGTAGGACACAACCTTATTCCCCAGTTGTCATTGACTTTTCAATAAATGGAGGACAAGGCTTTGGTGATCGAGTGTTCCCCTGGGTTCCAATCTTCTAGGCACAACCACAACAACAACAAGAGTAAGAACGTTCGTGGAAACCAAGGGCGTGACAAGTGCAACTGTTGCTCGTGTTCTCACCTACCAGGAAGATGCCCCGTTGGTAATGGTCAACCCCATAGAGATGATCCACCTGCACCCATCTATCATGAGTGACGTCAAGCTGGACACATTTGACCTAACTGCCCCCAGCTTAGGTGGGTACCAGCTCTAGCTCAACAACCTACTCATCAACCTACCCAGTAGCCGCAACAATGACATAATCTTCCTCTAAGAAACAACAACAATCAGAATCGGTAAGACCGACAACCACCTATCAAGAGGTAGAATGGAAGGGAGTTTGCCCTTAATTCTAAGGAAGTTGAAGGAGATAATGAAGTCATCGAAGGTATCTTCATATGCATCCAATTAAAGCACTCATCGATTTTGATTCATCAAATACATTCATATCAACTGAGTTTGCTGCCATGTTAGAGATAGAATCAGAATATATGGATCATTTATTAGATGTTAAAACCCCTGATGGTAGGATCTGCTCTTCTTATCTCAAACTCCCGACCATGGGCCTATGTATCTCTAGAATGATGTTTCCCTTAGATTTCATCTTGCTTGACATGACCTCCTTTGATTTCATCCAAGGGATGGATTAGTTGAAGAGGTATAGAGTTGTTTTGTTTTGTGTGGTATCAAAGGTCAGTTTTCTACATCTTGTTGAGGGAAGGATGTATGTCAAGGGTAGGAAGCGAGAGGATCGGTATTTGGTCATCTCTGCCATCAAAGTCGAAAAGCTTGTCTCGTAAGGGTGTAAAGCAATTTTAGCCTCTATCGTCCTCGATGCCAAACCTCCTACTCTCGATCACATAGGTGTTGTGAAGGACTTCCCTGATGTCCTCATGAGTAGTTGCCTTGTTTTCCCCCAACTCATGAGGTGGAGTTTTCCATTGAGCTCGTATTAGGAACCTCTTCTGTCTTGAAGCCACCTTATCACTTGGCCCCTATAGAACTCACCGAGCTTAAGAAGTAGCTTCAGGAGCTTCTCGACATGGGATTTATGCACCCTGGTATTTCACCATGGGGATCCCCTATCTTGTTCGTGAAGAAGAAGGATGGTTCACTATGTATGTGCATGGATTATCTTATGCTTAATTAAGTGATGATAAAGAATTGCTATCCTTTGCCTCACATGGATGACCTGATTGACCAACTGAAGTCAGCCACAATGTTCTTGTAGATGGATATGTGAAGTGGCTACTACCAGATGTGAGTGTAAGATCGAGATGTCCCAAAGACATCTTTCAGAACATGTTATGGCATTATGAGTTTCTGGTCATGCCTTTCGGTTTGACTAATGCCCCTGCTACTTTCACATACTCGATGAATTGAGTGTTTCGTCCTTACCTCGATCAGTTCCATGGTGGTGTTCATCGATAATATCTTGGTCTACTCTGAGTCTGAAAAACAACACCATGAACATCTTTGAATCATTCTGAACACACTGAGAGAAAATCAACTATATGCTAAATTCTCAAAGTGTTAGTTTTAGATAAAGGAAGTGATGTTCTTGGGTCATGTGATTTTTACCAGACATATTCTTGTTGATCCTGCAAAGGCAGAGGTTGTGACCAAGTGGAAAGCTCTGAAGATCCGTTTGAGATCTGTAGTTTCCTCAGTTTAGTAGATTACTATCAGAGTTTACCAAGAGTTTTTCTGAGTTAGCTCTTCCTTTGACAAAATCGACAAGAAAAGAAGTCAAGTTTGTTTGGAAACCTGAATGTGAGGATAGTTTTTAGAAGCTGAAGAGCACCTATTCTTGCTCTAAATGTTGAAGGAAAACCCTACATCATCTTTAAAGATGCTTCTAAGAAAGGATTAGGGTGTGTCTTGATGCAAGAGGATCGAGTGATCACCTATGCTTCGTGCCAGTTGAAACCTAATGAGGAGAACTGGCGTACACATGATTTAGAGCTAGCTGCTATTGTGCATGCTTTAAAGATCCGGCGACACTATCTGTATGGAGTGAAGTTTGAAGTTTTCTCTAATCATAAAAGTTTGAGATATGTATTGATTCAGAAGGATCTGAACCTGAGGCAGCAAAGATGGATGGAGTATCTCAAAGACTATGGCTTTACCATCACCTATCATCCCGATAAAGCAATTGTAGTTATTAATGCTTTGAGTTATAAGAAGAATGTAGTTTGTGCTACTATGAACCTAGAGTATGTTTCCTATTGGTAACCATAACCTAATGATAAAGAAGATGTCGATAAGTAGTGTGTTCACATGGATAGTTTGTCCATTAAACCTTCTTGGATCTTGGAAGTTGTTGTTGCACAACTTGAAAGTTCTGAGCTTGGAGAGATGAAGGCCTTAGATGAGAAGCTACAATTTGACTTTTTAGTTGGAGTTGATGGTGTTGTTTGTTTCCATCAAAGGTTTTAGATACCTGAGGTTGGTGATCTATGACTGGAAGTTTTGAGTGAAGCCCATGGATCTAAGTACACTATACACCCTAGTACAACCAAGATGTACAAAGACCTACAACGAAGCTTTTGGTAGAAGAACATGAAGAAGGATATCACTCTATTTGTTTCTAAGTGTTTGACTTGTCCGCAAGTCAAGATTGAGCATGAATGACATGGTGGTCTTCTACACCCACTTGAGATCCCAGAATGGAAATGGAAGAAGATTATTATGGACTTTATCACTGGTTTCCCTAAGATCAGGAAAAAATTTGATGTTGTGTGGGTAGTGATTGATCGATTTACCAAGTCAGCCCACTTTTTGCATTTCAAGTCCACTTACAAGGTTGATGAGATGGCTCAGTTTTACGTGGATTGGATCATTTGTCTGCATGGACTTCCTAATGTGATAGTATCAAATCGTGACCTGAATTTCACCTCTTGTTTGTGGAATCAGATTCAAGAAGAGATGGGTACTGACTTGCATTTTAGTACATGTTATCATACAAAAATCGATTGTCAATCTAAAAAAATGGTGCAAATTTTGGAAGATTTGCTTCGTGCATGTGTTATGGATTGGGTAGGTGCATGAGATAAGTTTCTTCCAATGGCTGAATTTGCTTACAATATTAGCTACCAAGCTAGTATTGGTATGCCACCTTATGAAGCTTTGTATGGAAGACCTTGAAGTTCTCCGTTACACTTGGATGATGTGGGAGAACGTGCTCTTATGAAAAGTGATGATATGCAGATGATGATAGAGAACGTTCGGTTGATCAAGAAGTGTATGAAAGCTATACAAGATCGACAGAAGATGTATGCATGCAAGAAAAGGTCTGACGTGAGTTTCCTTGTAGGTGACTATGCCTTCTTAAAGATCAAGCCTATACGTTCTACGACAAGATCTAAAGTTAAAGGCAAACTTAGTCCCCTCTATGTTGGACCATTTGAGATCTTGGATAAGGTTGGAGAATGTGCATACCGTTTAGTTCTTCCTCCTGCCTATGACAAGATCCATAATGTGTTTCATGTCTCTATGCTGAGAAAGTATGTGAAGGACCCTTCTCATGTATTCTCTATCGAGCCTTTGGGGATTCAAGCGAATTTGACTTATGAAGAGTTACATGTGAATATTATCAATTCCTGAGTTAAGCAGTTGAAGAACATAGAGATTGAGTTGGTGAAAGTCTTTTGGCGGTATCATGGCTTGGAAGAAACCACTTGGGAGCTTAGATATGAGATGTTACGTACTCACCCTTCTCTTTTTGTATGAGATTTTGGGGATGAAATTCTTTTTAACGGGTGGAGTGATGTAACAAACTGAAATCCATGTGTAATCCTTAGTTTAGCCTTTTCTAAAGCTTTTCCTTTCATTTCTGTCTTTGATGTTGAATTGGTGGAAATGATTAAAGTTTGGTGTACATTTGTTCCCAATATTTTACTTTATAAGGAGTTAAGCACAAATACCTTTGTGAAAGTTAATTAATGGGTTTAATTTGCAAAATATCCACTTAAGAGGGATAAGGATAAAATGAAATCAATCTAGAAGTTTCTATGGCTTTTGTATGGGAAAAAGAAAAGAAAAACCAAAAACTAAGATAATGTGACATTAAATGAATTAAAATTTTCCATTAAGTAAAAACAAGACTAAATTGCCTAAAAATCATAAGAGTGGAACTCAAAAGATAACTCTAAGTCTGGATTTGTTTTCTTTGGGTACAAGTTTGCTTGGGTAGTAAGTTTCACAACGTTTGGAAAATTAGTAAGTAAAATCGTATTAATTGAATGGGAAAATAGGAGATAATGCAAAAATACAAAATAAAATAATTAATGATTCCAAAAGTAACAATTGATTCCAAATATGTGATCTACACATTAAAATATTCCTTTGGGTGAATTTTCACTCAATTTGGAGAATCTTTGATTAAAATGTGAAATTAGGAGAGAGAAAGTGTGCAGAACCTTCAAATTATTTATTAAATAAACAAATAACTCCAACATGTAAAATTGATGGAAAATTCATATCCAATACATTTAATGTGACTTGTGGGTGAAGCTTCATCAAAATTTGGAGAATCTTATAACCATTAATGAAGGAGGAAAAAGTAAATAAGATTTGATTTATTTAACACATTAAAAGTTCCCAAAAGCAAAACTAATTGCATATTCAAATTTCTCATATAAAAAATAGGCTAGGTGTCAATTTTCATTTATTTTGGACCATGTTTGCACCCGCAATGGAGGAGAGAGAAAAAGATTAAATAAAATAGGTGCCACTTTAGTGCGATTAAGATTGGGAATGCAATAAATGTGCACATGCCTATTCTTTTTATTTTTTATTTTTCATGCTGATGGACGGACCAGATCGCTCACTCAGTTGATCGGACAACTGGGAGCTTGTCTACTAGCTCGCGACTAACAAGGAAAACATGGCAGTTCACATTGGAATTTCAAATCGTGATTTCTCGATCTATAGTCAATGTTTTTGTGAGATTTTTGATCCAACACTTTTCTCATGTGATTTTGCACTGATTGATCCATATATTTTGGTGTTTTGTCAACAATTCAAGAAACGCCCAAAGTCGGCCGTCGACCTCTCTCACCTCCATTGTGCTTAGAACCCTAGAGCAAACCACACCTATAAATAGTACCCCCAATACCTTTGTCTCCTTTTACTCAACTCTCCTCTTTCCTTGATTTTCCCATTGCTTGTATGTGTGGATGTCCGGAAGCTTGGATAGGACCTGAGTTTGCGGCGGACATTTCTTGTTCTCTACTCGACCTTAGGTCAAATTTTCTACATTGGTAGGTTCGTGGTGATCTACTCATTCTTTCTTTGTTTTCGTTCCCGAGTTTGATAAACTCTCACATAATTTCCCAAAACTCGAGCTATTGCTCTCTAAACATGGTGAGGATGACGAGGGGGATGAATCCCCTGTGTGTTTTTCCTCTCCTACCCTCCTTGTTTTCTATTTCTCTTTGTTTTCCGCTTGATGGTAGTATTGTCTTTTCACCACTGCCTTCTTTACTTTGAGCGAGTCAAAGTCGTGTCTATGACCCCTAACTTGTCCAACTCTGATTGGGCCAAGTCAGCAAGGTGGGCTCGTTCTTCGCTCTCTCTTCACCTCTCTATGATGGTTTTGTTTAGGTGGCACCCTCTGATTGGTCAGAATAGGAAAAATCATATCTTTTTATTACTTTGTACAAAAATTAAAAAAAATTGGAATAAAACAATGTAAGCTTTCTAATAAAAATGTTTTCAAGATATGTCTTTGAGTTTTATCGGAAGGTTTTTTCTAAAAATGAATTTTATACATAAAAAAAAACAAAAAATGCACTTTAAAACTCATAACTCCAAAATAGAAAAATTATATGTTTTATTAATCAGGAGAACTGAATAAGATCAATGGTGATAATTTCAGAGTCTAAATCAAGTTTTTGTTCAAAAAGTCCAAAAGTTAGGGTTTCCTTACCATTATACATATGTAAAACCCTAATACATTGTTATACATTGAAAATAGGAAAAGTGGGCTTTGGACTCAATTAAAGTAGTGAAATTGAAGCAATTGGATTTCATTAAGAAAGGTATGTGCTTTCCTTACACCTAAGTTGGGAATACTTGCAAACCCTAACCTAGTTTCCCTAATGAGGATTCTATGAAACCATAATTTCTCCTTTGATAATTCCTTTGCTATATTTGCCTCAAAATCAGTTTTATTATCTATTTCTTGTGTCTTGTACCCCACTGCTATGTCTATATTTACATGATTCTTATACTTGACATAGTTATTAGCATGTTGATTTTATTAGACTATTCAACTATTGTAGTGGTACTTTTGTACAACAACCCATAGATAGGGCATGTGTAAATTCACCTAGGGGAATGTGTTACTCTCCCCATCATAGAATATTTGTAGGTGATTGGAATGTGTTATTCTCCCTCACCTATTGGTTGAGGTTAGGTAGGTGCCTCAACCCTACATAGTCAATATTAATCATGCATGCAACCTTGGTACTATTTTTGGTTATGGCAAGCATCTATTTATTTATGCCTCATACTATTGATAATCTTCATCTTATAATGAAATCTTAACCTTTATTTCCATGTTGTTTCTTATCTTTTGTCCTTTTTCATTTTCTCTACCACATACCTTGTTTTCTTTCCCTTTTTTTGGGTTCTTTCCCAACCACCCAGGGTTAGATCAAGGTGTTGAATAAGGCCAAGGTGACCAAGTTCAGGAATAGTATATTCAATTTTTGCAATAAAGGATGACTAGTTTGCTTATTGCTAGATCCTATAGTTTCCTTTCAGTTTTTCCTTTTCAAAGAAACTCATGTAGTGAACTGAGTTCATAAAGCATTGTAATAACGTAGTTTCTTTCCTCTGCTATCACTACTACAAAAATGGCTTATAAAGTCACATTTACAGGCGTCGGTTTTTTGTCAAAACTGACGCCTAAACCCTAAAACGTCGGTTAAGTACACAAACCAACATATATATGTTAGGAGTGACCAGACACGGATACCACTTTTTATTTAGCATCATTTCCTAAATAAGCAACCGAAGCCTAAAAACACCCGCCAAATCCAATCTTTTCAATGAAAAAATTACCTCCAAAATTTAACATATGACGTCGGTTGTTAATTAAACAACTGACGACGAAATGTTTTCTGTGAGATAGAAATTGGGCCCATTTTAATCGTCGGTTTGTTTGTAATAACCGACGCCGATGTGCTTTCGCGCGTTGTACCCGCGAAACTTTTCACCCCTATTTGGCGTCGATTCCCTACGGAAACCGACGACTATGGTCAGAATTCGAGAACATTTTGTTTTTGTCGGCATATGAGGATAGTCGTCAGTTTTGGTATAAAAACCGATGACTATAATTGAGTATAGGTGTCGGTTTTTTATTTATAACCGACACCTTTTGTTATAAGCGTCGTTATTTTTTATTAACCGATGCCTATTGGTAACTTAATAGCACCTGTGCGAAGCAGACTCTTCCCCGTCCTCTGTTTCATTGTGATTGAGAATAGGTCTGGCGATTTTGCGATTCTGCCACCACCCTCTCGCTACTCGCCGCCGCCACCCTCTCCCTACTCACCGCCACCGGCGCTCCCTGCCCTCTGCTATCTCCCTGCCCTCTATGCTCGCCGACTCCCTGCCCTCCGCCACCTGGACACCTGATGCTACCCTCTGCCTCCCAAGGACGCGCGCCTAGCTACTCCGGCTGCCAGCTCACTACTCGATTCTCACCACTATTGTTGCTCCTCACACCGTCGCTGCTCTTCTCCACGCTGCTATATGCTCCACAGGTAGTCCTCTTCTTCTTCCTCCATGCCCCTCTTCTTCTTCCTTCTCCCTCATTACCAACAGTAAGCATGGCCGTGGCTGTGTTGGCCGACCACGGCCGTGCTGCCCAGCACGGCCGTGGTTGGCCAACACAGCCACGATCGTGCTTGCTGTTGGTAAGGAGGGAGAAGGAAGAAAAGAGGGTATTTTGTTCATGTACTTTTTTTATCTATTCCTTTGTATTTGTTTATCCACTGATTATATTTATTTATCTAATGCTTTGAGTTTACTTATTTAGATGTTGCTATTGTAAATCAACCTAGGATATGAACAAATCTTTTGCTTGCATATATTTGTGCTTCTAATGCTAATGCTTGACCTAATTCAGTAAATTTTGATGCATGTTGTAATAATATTTAAACTTGTCCATTCTAGCATCCTAATTTGATTTGATTAAACCCTAAAATTGATGAAACCCTAACATCAATTGTGATGAAACCCTAACATGTACATATCTATCATTGTGTTTGTTGGCCTAGAAACCCGTCCAAGATTTACTCATTAGAAGTAAATATGTACTTGGAGAACAAACGGGTAAATGCTACCAAAATTTTCTTGAAAACCCAATACACATTATACAGTTACATCCTAAGTGAGATTAGGTGTTCAAGAAAAGTCCCAAACCGGGGACTATCATGTACTTTTTTATCTATTCCTTTGTATTTGTTTATCTA
The DNA here is from genome assembly GCA_963693085.1 of Alisma plantago-aquatica. NCBI lineage: Eukaryota > Viridiplantae > Streptophyta > Magnoliopsida > Alismatales > Alismataceae > Alisma > Alisma plantago-aquatica. The sequence goes on from OY856411.1 coordinate 880,738,899, forward strand.
CTGATTATATTTATTTATCTAATGCCTTGAGTTTACTTATTTAGATGTTGCTATTGTAAATCAACCTAGGATATGAACAAATCTTTTGCTTGCATATATTTTTGCTTCTAATGCTAATGCTTGACCTAATTCAGTAAATTTTGATGCATGTTGAAATAAGATTTAAACTTGTCCATTCTAGCATCCTAATTTGATTTGATTAAACCCTAACATTGATGAAACCCTAACATCAATTGTGATGAAACCCTAACATGTACATATCTATCATTGTGTTTTTTGGCCTAGAAACCCGTCCAAGATTTACTCATTAGGAGTAAATATTGGATAGTCCCCAGTTTGGGACTGTTCTTGAACACCTAATCTCACTTAGGATTTAAGTGTATAATGTGTATTGGGTTTTCAAGAAAATTTCAGTAGCATTTACCCGTTTGTTCTACAAGTACATATGTACTTAGAGAACAGCGGAGAAATGTTGTCGGAATTTTCTTAAAAACCCAATACGCATTATACACTTACTAGTGAGATTATGTGTTCAAGAATGGGATAGGTGGTACACATTTATTATATATAAGAATGACAACACATGTATTTGTTGGCCTAGAAACCCGTCCAAGATTTACTCATTATGAGTAAATCTTGGATAGTCCCCAATTTGGGACTGTTCTTGAACACCTAATCTCACTTAGGATGTAAGTGTATAATGTGTATTGAGTTTTCTAGAAAATTTCGGCAGCATTTCCCCATTTGTTCTCTAAGTACATATGTACTTAGAGAACAACGGGGAAATGCTGCCGAAATTTTCTTGAAAACCCAATACACATTATACACTTACTAGTGAGATTAGGTGTTCAAGAATGGGATAGGTGGTACACATTTATTATATATAAAAATGACAACACATGTATTTGTTGGCCTAAAGTTTTAACCATGCAAAAACTCTAACCTGTTAACCCTAATCTTGTTGTAATATATACTTGTTTTCTCTTTGATCATAGAATGGATAGATCATGGATGTCCATTCACAATCGCTGCACCCCAGAGTTTATCTCTGGTCTTGACCAATTTATTAGATTTGTCGAGGAACATAGGAAACAACCTGGAGATAGGTTCTACTGTCCATGTAGGCATTGCGGTACAACTTGAAAGTCAGCACTGGTGATGAAATCAAAAGTCATGTCATGTGCAACGGGATTATACAAGGCTATATAGAATGGAACTGGCATGGAGAGATTTCAAACCTGAAACCAGTGGATGTCGATAGCAGTGCTTGTGTGGAAGAAGAAATTGCCTTCGATGACGTAGATGTGAATGAACCAGTTCCAGTAGACATCGTTGATGCGATGTTGGATAGTTGTGGGGTAGAGCACACCGATCCACCTCCCATTAATAGAAACATTGTGCATGATGCTGAGATATCGTTATACATAGGTTGTACTAAGTTTATGAAGCTTAGCACTGTGTTGAGATTGTATAAGCTAAAAGCTAACAATAGATGGATCGACAAAAGCTTCACGTCATTGTTGTCTTTGTTGAAAGAAATGCTTCCTGAAGGAAACGAGCTGCCAATCTCAACATACCAGGTAAAGAAATTGTTGTGCCCAATGGGAATGGATGCCAAGAAGATACACGCATGCCCGAATGATTGTGTATTATTTCAAAAGGACTATGTGGATTTGAAAGATTGTCCAAAATGTGGTGTGTCACGATATAAATTGACGACTTCGGGGGAGTCCAAAACTGGTTCTCCTGCCAAGGTGATGTGGTATCTACCTATAATATCATAGTTTCAACGCTTGTTTTCCAATCCGATAGATGCGAAGAATTTGAGGTGGCATGCAGATGTTAAGAAAAATAATGATGGGATCCTACGACATGCGTCTGATTCCCCACAGTGGAAGAAGATTGATCTATTGTACCCTGAATTTGGTGAAGAAGTCAGGAATCTAATACTTGGGCTTTGTATAGATGGGATGAATCCGTACGGGAAATTGAGCAGCCAACATAGCACTTGGCCAGTCATGTTTGTTATATACAATCTTCCTCCCCAGCTATGTATGAAAAATATGTACGTAATGTTGTCGTTGTTGATATCGGGCCCTAAACAACCTCAAAATCATATTGATGGTTATCTTGAACCTCTGATTGATGGCTTAAAGAAACTCTGGGGTGAAGGTGTGATGACCTATGATGCTTCACGAAGAGAGACATTTCGTTTGCATGCTATGTTGTTTTGCACTATTAATGACTTTCCAGCATATGGGAATTTGTCTGGATATAGTGTCAAAGGAGCTAAAGCGTGTCCTATATGTGAAGAGAACACTGATTCAACAAGACTAAAACATGGCGGTAAGACTGTATATCTCAGTCATCGAAGGTTTCTTACAAAATTCCATATGTATCGTAGTTAGCGCAAAGCATTCAATGGATTGAATGAGGAACGGAGTGCACCTAAACCTATACCAGGGGAGGTTGTTTATGAAAGAGTAAAAGACTTTGTCAATGAATTTGGTAAGAGATCACAATGTACTATGGCCACACAGAGTGACAAATCTTTATTCAAGAAGAAGTCAATATTTTGGGATCTTCCTTATTGGAGTTCTTTGACATTCAAGCATTGTATCGATGTCATGCACGTTGAGAAACATGTCTGTGATAGTGTCATTGATACTTTGTTGAATATACCAGGTAAGACTAAAGTTGGGATAAAATCCAGACTGGACCTACGTGAAATGGGAATAAGGTCAAAATTAACAAAATTACGCGAAATGGGAAATCAGAGAACATACTTACCTCCCGCTTGTTACACATTGTCTAGAAAGGATAAGAAATCTTTTTGTGAATGTTTGGTAAATGTTAAGGTGCCACAAGGTTACTCATCCAACATCCATAGATTGGTATCAATGAAAGATCTGAAGCTTATAGGTCTTAAATCTCATGATTGTCACACTCTAATGCAACAAATATTGCCTGTGAAAATTCGATCTATATTTCCGAAGCATGTAAGGTTTGCAATCACCAGACTTTGTTTCTTTTTCAACAGTCTATGCAGCAAAGTTATTGACCCTGATACTCTCGACAATTTGCAAAGAGAAGTGGTTGTTACCTAATGTCATCTTGAGATGTATTTTCCTCCGTCGTTCTTTGATATCATGGTACATCATGTTGTCCACTTGACTAGGGAAGTGAAAATGTTGGGACCAGTTTTCTTGCATTGGATGTATCCCTTTGAACGATACATGAGCATTTTTAAAAGTGATGTTTGAAACCGTTATCAGCATGAAGGGAGTATTATTGAGGGTTATATGGCGAGAGAGGTTATGGATTTTTGCAATGACTTTCTCAACGGTAATGACACTCCTGGTAATGAGAAGAATATTGAGGAGGAATTTGACAAAGGAATTTTGGGATCACGGGTGAAAGTAATCAGCCGTGAGCAGTTGGAACAAGGTCACTTGTATATTTTACACAACATGGACGAAGTGAGTGTTTATATCGAGGAACAATGTGGCTTGCTAGAGAGCATAACAAGACATTTATTAAGTGGTTTGAAGATAAAGTCTTACATCAACTATCTCAAACACCAGATGATATTACTGAAACTATCAAATGCCTTGCCTTTAAACCGAAATTGAATGTTATGTCTTATGAAGGGTATGACATTAATGGATTCACATATTACACAAAGTGCCAAGATGATAAGAGTGTCATCCAAAATAGTGGGGTCACCCTTCAAGCGTCGACTATGTTTTTTGCAAGTGCAAAGGATAAGAGTCCACGTGAAGCTAAAATGTCATATTATGGTGTCGTTGAAGACATATGGGAGTTTGACTACACAGATTTCAGAATTCCACTCTTCAAATGTAATTGGGTTGATAACACCAAATGAGTTATAGTGGATGAATTGGGTTTCACTTTAGTGATCTTTGAAAATATTGGCGAGAAGGGTGAACCGTTCATATTGGAATCACATGCGAAACAAGTATTTTATATCAATCATCCTGCAAATGATAAATGGTTGGTTGTTCTTCATGGTAAAAGAAAGTTCATTGAAGATCCTATAGATGAAGAAGAGTACTATGATAAGTATGATGACTCCAGTCCATTCTCAATTGGGTTGCCAACACCAGCAAATATTGAAGCTAATGATGACTTGTATGTGCACGGAGATCACAATGAAGGATTGTTAATTGATAAAAAATCGCAATATTAGAGGCATGTTTATATTTTTTTATATGTTTTATTTTTATGAATGTGAACTTTATAATGTGAATTAATTTACAATGTGAATGTGAACTTTACAATGTGAATTTTAAAATGTGAATTACTTTACAATGTGAGTTTTACAATGTGAATTACTTTACAATGTGAAGAATGGGACGCGTTTGTTGCTTTAAGAAAAACTGATGAATTCAAGGTATTAGGCATCACTCCCAAATTTAATTAATATATGTTGTATTCACCTATTCAAGATTAAAATTTAGTGTTACTAACCAAATCATTAATGTGCATACTAACTAGGCCCTCAGTGAGGCGCAAAAAGCAAGGTGTGCACTGAATGTGCATGACCACACAATGGGTCCAAAGGGGTATGTAGGCATTCACCAAAGACTACAGGCTGAGTCTACTGCTCAGTCTGCTGCTACTCAGGAGTACTCTACTATAGGTACCACACCTCTGCCTCACCATGATGTCTGGATAGCTGGGAGGCAAAATAAGAAGGGAGAAATAAGGAATCCTACAACTGCTGAGGCGGCTGCAAAAATGGTAAAATACAACTCTTAGAGCAATTGTTCGAATATTGATTATTTGTGGTGTTTACTTAATTACAAATTTTTATTTTGGCGATTAGCGGGAGCTGCACGAGCTGAGGAAATAAGGAAAGTTCATCCCTGAGGGCACAAGGGATGAATTTCCTGGACGTGTTAGGGTTGCAGGCGCTGGTGTGGGCATCAAAGCGTTCTTTGGACCATCCCAGTGCAGACATGTCCCAAAAGTAGGAATTTCACAAGAAGAGGTAACCTATTCTATTTTTAGAATGTTACTGTAAATGGGAATTCAATAATCAAAAGCTAACATTTCTTTTATCCTGTATAGGTAGATGTGTTAATTGAAAAGAGAATCCAAGAAGCAATGGTGAAGTGGTAGGCGTCTCAGACTGCCACTCAGACAGTACATATGGCGTCCCGCTCTACTCCTACTACAGAGGTTGGGAGTAATCATGTAGACCCACCACCTAGCACATCCACTATAAGTATTTTTATGACATAGTAACTAGTCTTTTCATGATGATATATTTTCAAGATGATATGTATATATGTATATAACATTCTTTACACAAAAATTTGTAGGGGTTGAAGCCATGCCGTCTAAAAAGTAAAGAATTTGTCATTGCATAGGCGTTGTCTTACCCATCCCTACCAGGGGAAATGTTTCATGGGTCTCCATTACCAGCTGGTTGGGTTTGTGTGAGCCTGCTACATATATTCCCCAATTGGATGGATCTTCCATTGCCATATGCCCACCCAGATTGTAAAACGCTTGGTGAGGTAGAAGGCGGAGTGATATTGTAGCCAAAAGAAGATGTCCTCTATACTAAAATTGTATGGTAAATTTACATTACGTTAAATTGTTAGTGTGTGTATATGATGTCAATTTATATGAAGTTATATATATATATATATATATATATATACAGGTTAAAAAGAAGACACCTAGAGCATCTAGGCCTCCACCTCCACCTCCTACATTACCAAGTTGGGTTCCACAGGACCTACCTATCCCGTTAGTACCTAATTGTAGGGGTATGGCAATATGGTTAGGCGAACATGATATAAATTGCCCTATAACTGTTTCTATAGTTGTGGATGATGCAGGTCAATCATACGAAAGAAAACTATTTATATAAGATATTTTGGAGTTGTTTCGATATGATTGGCTGAATACATCTGTGATAGAGCTATGGATAAGGTGAGATCTTCTTTATACATCCATATACCTTATGTAAGATCTGGTGATCTGGTTTCTTATTTATTAATGCATACGTAATACATGTTTTGCAGCTACTTAGACAAGATATGTGCAGATTTTTCATTCGAACATGTAGGATTTTTTATTCCATCTTTGATTAGTCTAGTAGCTAAAGACCCTCCGTCAGTTCAACAATACTGATGTGATGCTTTTACAAATTTTGCTCAAAATAACAAGACGGTGATAATATCTCCATTCAATGTGGAGTAAGTTTACTTTGCTTATAATTTGGACTTAAGAAAATTACATTTTTATTGTGGATTTTGAGTTATTAATTTTTAACTTTTTTACCTCTAGTGGTATGCATTGGGAGTTACTAGTTATTGTCCCTGAGACGTTCACTATCTATTATCTAGATCCTAAGGGGACTAAATTGAATTCAAAATATGGACACACAATGAAAATGGCATTATTCCGGTGAGAAATATTTCATTTTTATATCCGTTAACATATATTATTACATTACTATTTAATTATGCAATGTACTGTGTTACATTAACATGTAGGGGTTTAAATGAGTTCAAAAAGGCTGGAGGAAAGGTCCCCAGGAAAAAGAACCAGCCAATAATTTGGAAGATCATGGAAGTAAGTTCCCAACTGCAATGTATATATTATTTATGTGAACAGTGCTTAATTAGTTGTATTTTTTAATATTTTGTATGTTTCAATTTATAGTGTGCTACATAAGACAACGGATGGCCATGTGCATACTATGTGATGTGATTTATGCACATGATTATCAAATATGCCACAGTGGGCATCGATACCATTCCTGAGGTATTATATATAGTCTCATTAGATAATATGAAATATATCAATCTTATTTATATATTATTAATTATATATATACATCATTCTCTTTGCAGGTGTTTAAAACTGACCACATTACAGGAAATGCCTTACTAGATGTACATGCACCCTATACGATAGAAGAATTAAATGATGTAAGAGAAGAATGGGCAAAAACCATACAAGTAGTGGGATTTTTAAAATATAATTGGGATGTTGATAGCAAATAATGACTAAATAATGATATTTTGTAAATGAATTTCTGAATTGTAATATGTGTGAATGTTTCTACATGTCTGAATGTTTCTACATGTGTCTAAATGTTGATGTATGAATGTTTCTACATGTGTGAATGTGAAAATGAATGGAACTGCAAATTGCTACATGAATGTTTCTACATGTGTGAAAATCGAATGGAATTGCAGGTTGCTAAATGTGTGAAAATTAATGTTGTTAATTTTGCAGGTTTGTGGCCTGTTGTTGGCTGATATCAATGGATGTCATAAAACCTGTAGTTCATAATTGAACTACAGGTTTCTCATCCTGCGACCAGCCACAGCAGGCTTGCAGACTGATAAGAAAAAAACATGAAATAGGCGTCGGTTATTTGTTTAAAACTGACGACAAATGATTACAGCGTCGGATAAATAATTATAATCGACGCCTAATGCATGTAATGTGGCATCGATTATCAATAATAAACCGACACTTATGGTTCTTCCGTCGGTTTCCCTACTAGTAACCGACATCGATTTCCCTAATGAGGCCAGACACCACGGCCGTGCTGGCCAGCACGGTCGTGGCAGCGGGCTTGCCACCACAGTCATGCTGGCCAGCACGGCCGTGGCAGCGGGCCAGAAAACACGGCCGTGCTGGCCAGCACGACTGTGGCAGCGGGTGAGATGGCTTCGATTATCACTAATAAACCGATGTTGATAGTGCCCCAGATGGCGCCCTTTCTGTGGCGCGAAGGTTTATGGCCTCGATTTCAAAACTAATAACCGACGCCTATACGCCCATGTTGGTGCATTTTCGGTGGCGCGTGAAGGGTTGTGGCGCCTAACGGTTGGCCTTTTAGCGGCGCCCACATAGGTGTCGCATTAAAACCGACGTGAAAGACCTTAAATAACCGACACTAAAGGTCAGTTATGTACTAGTGTATTAACATTTTATATGTATCTGAAACATGCTTATTTACTTGGCTTATCATACATGCATTCCACAATGTCTATTTTTCTTGGAAAAAGTGGATGTTTTTTATTTCCTTTAAATTTTAGTAAGGAGGTGATCTCGTCTCTTCACAACATATGAGCATAATTGGTAAACTAGCATTTACCTGAATGATTACATGCTTAATTAGATTGAACATCATTTAAACCTAATCAATTATGGTATCCTAATTGTGATATTCAAACCCAAGAATGAACTCTAATCATGATTTTAGTTTTAAGGATTAGTTTCTGATAAGTGTAAACCCTAATTGCCAAAAACTAGAGTTTTGATAGTACATGAATATGGTACTTGATCAAAATAGTAGCATGGTAACTGATTTTTCATATTTTCTATGTAACTTTTATTTACTTTAAATTGAGATATAGTGTTGATAACTCAATCATGAATGTTAATGAAATTTTTTTTAATAATTAGATGTTCTTTCGATGTGGTTCTCGGTCGAACTGTACTGTGACCGACCATGCTGCAAATGGTTTATAGCATCATATTTGATTTTTAGTTATTTATTGGTAGCTTAAAATGATATGAAATTTTTACATGAACTCTTAACTTGTATTTCAGAGACCAATAAAAAATTTCATAATTTTTGGAGGAGTTTTGACCTCTGAAGTAAACAATTTACAAGAACATTTTATGGACAGAAAATTCTGCTGAAATAAAAGAAAGTATAAGTAGGGTCAATTTACAATTGACCTGGCACCTCAATTGCGCTATATAAGAAAGCTATATCCCAAGGATATATCATACTTAGTGATCCATTCCAGAGAAATGAAATTCTAGAAAGAGAGGAGAGCTAGGGCTTTGAGAAGAAAGCGGTGGAGATGCTGACCTAGGATTTCTTATCCAAGATATGATGAAATGAAGTAAGTTTAGTTTCTTTGCATATCCTTCCATGGTGAATCTTCTCTCACATGTCAAGATTTTGTCCCTCCTTTGATTTGATTTGAAATGATAGGAAATCTTCCTCTTTTCTCACTCTTTCTTCATAAATCTCCATTCCTAGGGTTTTTGAATTGAAAGGAAGAAGGAAGTTGTGATTTGCTAGGGTTTTGATGAGTTTGAGGTTTTCATATGTGATCTATGTTTCTAAGGTGTTTTGATACCTAACCATGAGTGGGTACTTCCTTTAAATAGTATATTGTAAAAAATGAGTTAAATCATCAATTATCTTCAATTGCTTTCTATGCAACTACAAACTCTAAACTGCCTTTCAGTTCTAGCTTGTGTAAGATGATATGGAATGAATTATTTCTCTATTGTGATGAATTTAGGATGATAAAATAATATTATAAATTCATACAAATAATATAAAAGAGAATTCCTAAAGAAAATCTAGAGGTTATATGATATACTAAAATCTAGAGTTTTCAGTTATGATAGAAATTTATTGTATGATTGAGTATGGAACTTTGCCTATTTGAATCTTCTTGTTTATGAATGATTGTTTATTTTGAGTGTGTAGCATAGATATGTCAGATACTATCTTGAATTTTATTTCATGTTATCTGTGTTTGCTTGATATCTCAGTAAAGAGGGTGAAATCCTAGATGAGTGGAAAGTTGGAAGTTTGCAATTAGACATCATGAAATTCAACTCATGTGATTCTTTTATCATTATAAATGCATTTATTCAAAGTTATTCTTGATGCATGATTTTTAGTACCCTAGTTTGATTCATTACATGGTTTCATATATGCTTGGTTATATATGAACTGTTGAAAGCAGTCTTTATTCTATGAAAGTTTATGAAGCATTAAATTCTTATACGAGTCATGTGATATGTGAATGAGGTAAATGAAACCCTTAGGATATGGTATTCAGTGAATCAAGTATTTTTATATTAGTGTTTCTCAGCGTGTGATGTGGCGATGCTCGGTAGTTTAGTTTTTGGTACATATTACAAACAATATATTGATAAACTATTTACAAAGCTAAACTAAGAAATGTCGATGTGATCTTTGAATTGTGAGTTTAACTAGTGAATCAGACATTTGGATGCCATGAACACTGTAGAATCCTCACAAGAGGCATGCGATGTAAGGAGAATGTGCTTCCTGACTGGATGTCTCATATAGGTTGTGGTAAGTTGAAACACATCATTGTGGGGTATGGGGGTCGAGGACACTGTGGGAAGAATCCTTAAATGATTGGTATCCAACACCAACCAGGGTCGTCGGTGGTACCTAAGTTAGAAGTTGTAGCAATCAGTGGACATCGTCGGTAGATCCAATGGTGCAAAGCAAGCCTGAGGGCTTTGACTCCCCTCCTGAGTACCCAGGTTGAGAGGAGGAGTTTAAGATATTCGGCCACTCCCTTTAGTCGCCAAGAGGTAGACATGTCGACGCCAGCTGCAAACTTGGTGTTCTCGGGCATGCTTCTAAGTCTTGTATAGTGAGATCATAGCTTGCTATAATTTTTCACATGTTGTGATACAATACACCTCATGTGGATTCAGGGCATAATAAGATGAATGAGAGGTTAATCAATTATGCACATTTATTCAATTATTATTTGTATGTTTCTGAATTATTAGTTATCTTTGTGATTAATAAATCATATTTAGATATTGATTCACTCTTGCAAATATCTAGAGCATCCTACCATGTTTATGTTTGTGAACGATTATTCCCTTTATAACTTTCTATTATTCTACTTAATATCAGTTTCTCAACAATATATATGTAATTATATGAGTGCTTTGAACTATTTCTATAAAGTATTCATTCACTGAGTGAGTAGGCTCACCCCTCTACTCAAAAATTTATTGGGAAAGCAAGTGGTTTTAAGAAAGACATGCCATAGTAGATCTTCCACAAGTGGTAAGTATTGGATTAGTCAAGTTATGTCAATCTAAGTCACTCTAGGTCCTTGTAGAGTAGTGAGAGAGTTGTAGATGATGTTGTGTAACTTTGATTCCTTAATAATAGAGTATGCATCTAATTATCATGTCTTACTTACAGGGAAGTGTGAGAAAAAAAGTGAATGTTTAGATATGTATCTTTATTATTGGCATCATACTAGAGTAATCAAGTCTTAATTTCCCTTGTAAAGTTTGTCTATGTGATTGAATGCGAGAAAACAAAGAGTTTGAAATCAAAATAAAAGTTGGGAGTGAGATTTGTATTAAGTATAATCCTCAAATGTATGCCCTAATCTCATGATTAGTGGTGACCATGGGATGTGGGTGTCACATCTTGGTATTAGAGCTTAGGCTAAGGCGCCAGGGACGATTAGGATAGAAAGTCAGAGTCATATGTGTTGCAGTTAGGAGGTGATGTGTTAATAGCTCTAGGATATCTGAGTATTAGGATACCATGGCCCAGTATCTGAATACTTAGGTTGACCAGTATCAAGCTACTCTATCTATTCTTCTCTGATACCCTGGCCAGTATGCAGAGGGAGGTTGGACTAGAGAGAAACCCAAGAGATATTAGGGTTAGAAGACTAGAAAATAGTAAAGGAATAAGAATAGAAAGATAGAATGTGATACAACTCTTGATTTATATTGTTGCTTTGATTGGAGATCAATAGAAATGCTCTTATACATTTGGATTTTAATGTTTGTTTGTTAGCAATACATGTGGTCTTTTAATATTGTTTTACCCTATGACGTTAATTTAGTTATTGTTTATATTTTTTCTATCAAGTAGATTAGAATCTATCTTCAAATGAGTTTTCTCTAAATGGATATTTTCTCTACATGTTTGAGATGAGTAGGAGATGGTTAATCCTATCTAGCTCTTGGCTTTAGGACTGCATGTTCGGCCTGGTTCGACTGGCAGGATGTGTTACTGGGATGTAATGACTCCTATTTATTGATTTCATGTTAGAAATTTAACTATAGAGAAGTAAACTTAGAATGTAATGAAAATGCACACACACTAAGATATTGAGATATAAGGGAAATATTGGGATAACTAAGAATAAGTTGGAATTGATATCTATGATCCAACTTTGGGGTCTCAAATAATAAACTCTAAATTGGGAATGAGGGAAGAGGAAATATAGATATAAGGCATATACTAGTATGTAACAAAGAAAATGAAGAAGAAAGGATGGATAAAGAAAATTGAACCATATAACTAATTGAGGCACTTTATTCTATTTGATAACAAGAAAAGATAAGAGAAACATACACATGAATCCAAGATAGAAAGAATTCAATTATGATGAAAGGATTTCATAATCGAGTAAAATGCATTTATGTACTCCACAACAAAGGGAAAATAAAAGAAAAGAGTTAACTATACAATAAGTACATAGAAGTGAGAAGTCTTCAAGGCAACTAAAGTAAAGAGAACTAGATGAACACATAAATTATCAGACTAGTATAAGAAACTTAGAAGAGACAAAGTGAAGTCTTGGAAATGATGAGTTTTATTAAGGATTTATGGTTACATGACATAATTGAGAGAATGGAATGTGTATTTCTATTATAAAATTTAACACATTCATCCTTACTACCTTTGGATTCTAATTCTATGTAGAATAACAATCTAGTTTTTATCAGATGTATTCAATAGGTTCCTAGTGATGAAATCAAACTAGTTCTCAAAAGAAGAACAAACATGTGGATAAATAAATGAACAAGTCATACAAAGGTAAAAAAAATTAAAATAGAAAAGCTTTATTGAAAGAGAAACACAATGGTTGACCCTTGTATGAGTCGTTTAATTTGAACGAAGGACATGCAACATATTAAACATAAGAGGAAACTAGTAGGGAGAATATTGATTTAGAATTTGAACTTCACATTAGTAAAAGGATAACAAAGAATATATGCGGCATGGAATACAAAATTAGATACACGAATGAGAAACATGATCATAAGAGATAAGTAGAAGTCAGAGATATAGGTGGAAGAGTAGCATATAGTAAGAGGATGATGAAAATTAAAGAAGGGTTTAAAACATGATGGAGTAATATAGATTATAAAAGGGAGAGATTATGAGAGGTGAGAAAGTTCTAAATAGTTTAATCTCCTTGATGATGACTAATTAAACCTAGTAAGAGGAATGTGTTAAGTGAATGCTTGAAGATAACAATTTTAAATCTCAAAGTCATCTTCTATTTTGTATCCTCAATGAGATTAACAAGGGGATGAAGTGATAAGGAAATGAATTTTAAATGATGCATAACGATCGTGTTAGAGACATCTATTGAATGTATTAATTACATGTAAAACAATGATGAAACCCTAATATGGTAAATAGATAAAGTACGATATCATAAATATCAAGTAAGAGAAAAAGAAGTGGTAAATATAAGGAAGATTTTAGTAATTTTCGAGAGAGACATAGTTTGAGTTTCAAAATAAGAGAGTAAAATCATGTCACAACAACATCATGTTATTTATAAGGATCAAACCTTAGAAATTTTAGGGTTGTAGTAGTTGAAGGGATGTCACTAGTGATTTGACCTTAAGAACAAACATTTCTATAAAATAAAATCTTGAGGTCAGCAATATTAGAAAAAAATAGTCGTGATAGTAATCCAGGTTTTAATGGTAGCCAATGAGAAAGATAGATAAACAAAATGGAAATGACTAAGAATGGGGGATATGAAATAGACTTGACATGTAAGAAGTGTGATTTGAATACATGAGGAAGTGAAACATGAGCAAAGTGTGATCTGAAATAAAAGTGATAGCAAGGATGATGAATAATCCATTCTTACCTCGAATATTTTGGTGATAGTGATTTTGATCGATATCATCAAAATGAGAAGGTTAAGTAAAAAGAAGCTAATAGTAATGAATAACAAGAGAAATTAGAGAAAACAAATATCTTTCAGTAATACATGGATTTGTTTTTAGAAACTATAATTTGTTGAAGGTATATCAAGGGAGATAAACACTTTTTACATATAATTTTAGTTGTACATGTGTATGCTATATATTAATAGAAAGGTGAGTTATGGTTTTAGTCATTCATACCAGTAGTTTGGCTCAGTATTATACAACTGTTGTTAAATCTACTCTTATGAATTTTGAGTTCTTTTCTATTTGAGTAGAACAATAGTAAACTTCAAAATGACAAGGTGAACTCTCTTCAGTAACTCAGAGGTGATACAAATCAATAGTACATATTGAATTGTATGAAAAACTGAGATAGTCGGACCAGATTATCAAAGTTGAGGTAACACCTCAAGAGTGTGAAAATATTGAAAATGGTTGATTTCTCTTTCTCTTTCCTATTATTGATTATGACATAGATAATTCTTTTTCTATCATTGAGAGGCTTGTTTTAAATTTGTTGTGGTTAAAAGAGTAATCAAAGAACTCAAGGTTGAACAAAATTTCAAATGTGAAATACAAGATTATAATGACATATAGGACTTGATAAGTTTATAAGAAACCTTTAATGTACTTGTTTTGTATACTTATTCTTTAGGGACAAAACCTTTTTAAGGGGGGGTAGAATTGTTATGACCACATCTGTGCTTAATTGGTAAACTAGGATTTACCTCATGATTACATGCTTAATTAGGTTGAACGTCATTTAAACCCGATGAATGATGGTAGATAAATTGTGATATTTCATATCCAAGAATGAAATCTAATCATGATTTTAGTTTGAAGGACTAAGGGTTTGAAAAGTGTAAACCCTAATCGCTAAAAATTAGGGTTTTATAGTACATAAATATGGAACTTGATCAGGATAGTAGTATGGTAAATGGTTTTTCATATTTTCTATGTGACGTGAATTTACTTGAAATTAGGATATGATATGGATAACTCAATCATGTATGCTATTGAAAAATTTTAGAATATTTATATGTTCTTTAAATGTGGTTCTTGGTTAAACTATTCTTCAACTGACCATACTATAGATTGTTGTTTAGCAGCATCGTATTTAATTTTTATTTATTTATTTGTACCTTCAAATGATCTTAATTTTAACAAGAACTCTAAATTACATGTCAGACACCATGATAAATTTTCATAAATTTTGGAGGAAGTTTGACATCTGAAGTAAACGATTTATAGTAATATTTTAATGACACAAAATTATGTTGAAAAAAAAGAAAGCATAAGTAGGGTTAATTTTCAATTGACCCAAGCACCTCAATTGATCTATATGAGAAACCTAGAACCCAAGAAGCTCACCTATTTCTTGATCCATTCCACAGAAATGAAATTCTAGAGAGATTTGAGGGCTAGGGTTTTGAGAGGAGAAAGTGGTAGAGATGTTGATCTAGGGTTTCACTATCTAAGAAATGATGAAATCAAGTAAATAAAGCTTCTTTGCATGGCCTTTCATGGTGAATCTTCTCTCACATGTCAACATTTCATCCTACCTCTAATTTGATTGGAAATAATATCAAATCTTCCCCTTTTCTCACTCTTTCTCCATAAATCTCCATTCCTAGGTTTTTCGAGTTGAACGGAAGAAGAAATTGATGATTTGCTAGGGTTTTGATATGAGTTCGAGATTTTCATATGTGGGATACATTTTGAAGGTGTTTTCACACCTAAGAGTGAGTGGGTACTTCCTATAAATAGTAGATTGCACAAAAATGAGTTAAATCATCAATTATATTCAATTTCTTTATATGTGTCTGCAAACCCTAAACTGCCTTTTAGTTCTACCTAGAGCAAGACAATATGAAATGAACTATTTCTCTATTATGATGAATTTTAGATGATAAAATCATATTAAAATGCATACAAATGTCCAAAAGAGAATTCCAAAAGTGATTGTAGAGGTTATAAGAATATACTAAAATCTAGGATTTTTTATTATGTCTAAAATTTGTTGTATAATTCAATAAGGAACTATGCCTATTTGAATCTCTTTGCTTATGAATGATTGTTTATTATAAATGTGTAGTACATATATGTCATATATTATATTGGATTTTATTTCATGTTATCAGTGTTTGCTTGATATCTCAGTAAAGAGGGTGAAATCCTAGATGAATGCAAAGTTGGAAGTTTGCGATTAGACGCCATGAAATTCAATTGATGTGATATGTTTATCATTACAAATTAATTTTTTCAAAGTTATTCTTGATGCATGATTTTTAGTACCCTAATTTAATTAATTACAAAGTTTCATACATATGTTTAGCTATATATGAACTGTTGAAAGTAATATTTATTCACTGAAAGTTTATGATGCATTAAATTTATATATGAGCCATGTGATATATGAATGAGGCAAATGAAACCCTAAGGATAGGGAATTTAGAGAATCAAGTATTTTCATACTAGTGTTTCTCGGTGTGAGATGTGTTTATGCTCGGTAGTTCAGTTTATGGTACATATTACAAACAATATATGAAATGAACTATTTACAAAGCTAAACTAAGAAATGTCGATGTAATTTTTTGAATCGTGAATTTAAAGAGTGAATTAGACATTTCGATGTCGTGAACATTGTAGAATCCTAACTAGAGACCTACATTGTGAGGAGGAAACATGCTTCCTGACCAGAGGTCTCACATAGGTCGAGGTAAGGAGTGCATTATTGTGGGGTGTGGGGGTCTAGGCCAGTGTGGGAAGACTCCTTAAATGATCAGTATCCAACACCGACTAGGGTTGCCGATGGTACCTGAGTTATGAGTTGTAGCGATCAGTGGACATCTTCGGTAGGTCCACTAGTGCACAACAAGTCTGAGGGCTTTGACTCCCTGCTTGATTACCCACATCGAGAGGAGGAGTCTGAGATATCCGACAGCTCCCATTACTATCGAGAGGTGGGCGTGCTGATGCCAGTTGCAAACGTGGTATTGAGACTAAAGACTAAGGATCCTATACATGCTTCTAAGTCTTGTACAATGAGATTGTAGCTTGTTGTGATTCTTTCACATGTTATGGTACACCTCATATGGGTTCGGGGCATAATAAGATGAATGAGAGGTTAATCAAGTGTGTGTAGTTATTCAATTATTCTTTGTATGTTTCTGAATTATTAGTTCTCTTTGTGATTAATCAATCATGTTTAGATATTGATTCACTCTTGTAGATATCCATAGAATCCTACCATATTTATCTTTGTGAATGATTAGTCCCTTTGTAGATTGCTCCTATTCTACTTAATCTCAGTTCCTCAATAATATATTTGTAATTATATAAGTGCTTTAAATTGTTTCTGTGAAGTACTCATTCACTGAGGAGTAGGCTCACCCCTATACTCACAAATTTTTAGGGAAACCAAGTGGATTGAAAAATGTCATTACAAAGTATATCTGCCACAAGAGATAAGTATTGGATTTGTCAAGTTATGTCGGTCCATGTCACTCTAGGTCCTTGCAGAGTAGTGAGAGTGTTGTAAATGAAGTTGTGTAACCTTGATTCCTTAATAATAGAGTATGTATTTGATTATCATGTCATATGTATAGGGAAGTGTGATAAATATAATGAATGTTTAGATATGTATCTTTATTGTTGGTTTCTAATTAGAGTAATCAAGTCTTAATTTCCCTTGTAAAGTTTATTTATGTGATTGAATGCAAGAAAACAAAGAGTTTGAAATCAAAGAAAAAGTTCAGAGTGAACTTTGTATTAAGTATAATCCTCAAACATATGCCCTAATCTCATCATTAGTGGTAATATCAGGATGTGAGTGTAACAAGCTATTTCAAACCAATAGATTTATCATGTTGTAGCACTAAAATCTCACTCGGTCTATCCTATGCTCTTTCATGATCATATGACTTGGAAATGTGACCTCATTTCTTAAAATTGATCTAGTATGACTAGTCATGATCTTATATGATTAAACCTTGGTGGAAATCTACATATCATGTTTCCCTAACTCCAAATCAGAGACAATATCACCTTTATATCTAACTAATGTGGATGGTTCACTTAGATTTAGTACTTAATGTTGATACTTGTGCAAGGTGGAATTTTTGTATTCAAGCTTGAAAATTTGGAAACTATGTTTAAACTAAGTGAACATAGATCTTAGGAAACATCCACATGAATAATATGATCTTTATATTATCAATACCTGATTGGTCTAAGACCTCATGTTATATCTTTTGCATCTTAGATCTCCTTTGTCTGGACCATCACTAGAGATGTTATCATATCTTGCTCACTACTCACAAGGTATGCTTAATCTTTGGACCCTAATATGATATTGGCTTATTTGTGTGTATGCTCATATGAATTCTTGGCTGGATAAATTACTTGATTGATCTATTATTCCTATGATTACTAATTTCATGTTTGATCGTACTTTATTGACAAACCTTGAACATAATCTAGACAAATCCATTATACACCCTTGTGTACCTACCTAAAGTTTTGGGGTAAGGGAACATGATATGTTAAAAATGGTTAGCTCTTGGTGATAACCTTGAGGTAGCATATGAATATAGTTACTCATGACATGTTATTCTTAATGAACATGGAAAATATTTTTCTTTGGCTTAAATGTCACTCACAAACCACCTTCCTTAGGAAGTAGTTAACATGCTTTTGGTTGATATAAAAGATAAAGAAACTTAAAACATGCTTTGTATAAAGAAATTTCGTTGAGTGTTTTCCCCTTGTTTCTACTTCTTATGTATTATCATATTTCTAGCCAAAAAAACTTTTATATACTCTTAAACTAGGTTTACATGCCTTTTCGTAGCGTACTTACTGCACTCGCATTGATATATTTTGTTTACCAAATTTGTAGTTTCTAAATGAAGATTCACTGGACTCAAGACTCTAAGCTCTAAAATGAATTACCAATGGGAATTCTTGATATAGAAATGGGTACATATCTCCTTTCTCCATGTTTAATATCTTGGCATCTCTTTAGTTTATTGATTTCCTTTTTCATATATATTGCTTGTGTGACACTATGCGCCATTCTAGGGATGGATACCAATTCCACTAGCCTTTGGTTATGAAGCCACTAGGAGTGTGAACTTAGGGTAATAAACGGCCGTGATAGTGTCTTCCTTTACAAGGCACAAGAATTTTATCTAAAAAAAATTCTTTGACCGTTATTGTTAATCAAATACAAAATTTTGACAACAAACACATATATCTTTATTTGTTTCCTCCTTTTTTCATGAAAAATATAATATATTTATAAAATTATTGTTTTATATTATTTTTGTATCTATTTGATTATGAAATTCTAATTCTTGATTCCACATATCTAAAATATTTAAAATGTTCTTCTCCATCAAATATTCAATAAATATTATATTTTATATATGTGGTTTTGGTCATTTTCTTATTGGTTAAAGGAAACAAGAATTTTTTTCATTTGAAACAAGTTTAGAATTCAATTTTAGGAGAGTTTAAATGTGGTTCAGCAATATTCCCAAATGGGGACCCTACATCCATAGAAGAAAAGAATAGCTTTGTTGTTCTTGTTCTTGTATTCATCGGGAGAGTAGGGAGAGAGGATATCCAAAAGCAATGGTTAGGGTTTGACCTTTATTCATTTCCATAAAATTTTACATTATTATATGCAACATTACATATGGGCCTCCCTCATAGGCCCATTAACTTCTATGCTGATAACACCCCAATTTAGGCATCTATGCTAAGCATTTATTTATGGTTTTGTGTCATTATAGCCTTAATATGCCCAAAATAACCCTAGATTCTTATCTTTTAGTAATTTATATCTTTTCATAGATAAAGTTGCTCAGCTAGCCTATTTTGGGACTTGTAGGCACCGAACCTGAGAAGACATCTATTCTCCAAGATTTCTCCTCAACACATGGTTTTACAGTAGCTAGGCTTCCATCTACCACGATCGTAGTCGAGAAGGCAACACCACCACTGTGACCGTAGAGTCGACCGCGAATGCGAGATCCACCATGACCGTGAAGTCGACTGCGACTACGGGATCGACCGCGACTACAGAGTCAACCTTGATCGCGGGATCGACCACGAATGCGGGATCCACTGCAACCAAGGTAGGTGTCGCGACCATCCACCATTTTGCCTATAAATACCCACCCCTATCCACCTGAAGGGGCGTTCTGAATTTTTAGAGGTTCCACGTGTTGGTTCTAACATTTGGAGGTTCCTAGAGCCCCGTGGGAGGGTCTAGAGGTGCGAGAAGGCTGAAGTGCTCACCCGACGCCCGTCTCTTCAGTGCGCTTCCATCATCCACCGCCTATAAATACCCACCCCTCTCCACCTGAAGGGGGATTCTGAATTTTCAGAGGTTCCAAGTGTTGGTTTTGACATTTGGAGGTTCCCAGAGCCCCTTGGGAGGGTCCAGAGGTCTGAGAAGGCCGAAGTGCTCACCCGACACCCATCTCTTCAGTGTGCTTCCATCCTCCACCATTTTCCACCATCATCAACCCATTTCCGCCCATTTCCTACCATCCACTATCATTTTCCACCTCCATCCACTCACCAAGCTACTGTTTGTGGCAGATCTAGAGAGAAAGGAGGCCAAGTAGTCCAAAAGATCAAGGAGGACGACCCAAAGGATGAGATCCATCCTATACGGAGGCCAAGGAGCGAGAGCCACTTCTCCTTTACAGGCTAAATCTCTTCTTCTCCTCCTTTCTTCAACTATTCTCCTTTGTTTCTGAACAAATGATGTTCTTCTATCTTTGTTCGGTTCCAACTATGTTTGTCCATGTCTAGTTGAGCTCCTTCTTGGATATGTAGCCCATTTTGGGCATGATTATGTACTTTTACCTTAACCAAGTAGTTTCATTTCAGATCTAGTAAGTTTTATGTTCTATCTCCTCTTTCTGGTTATGATTGCTGGTTTGGTTGATCTCTTTCTTGTTTGAACTGCTATTTCTACTTATATCGAGAGATTCATTGTACGAATAGACAAGAGAAGATAGTTTGGATCAGAATCCAAAGAATCCAAAAGGAGGACGGTTCAAGGTGATCCATGTAGAATCGTAGACTCGAGCTGAGCCCACTACCTGGTTCTGCATGGATCGCATATGTTCCTGGCATCCTAGAATGTTCTAGACCTGAGAGGGTATCTAGAATATTCTAGGATGTTGATTTTTCATCCTTGAGAGAGGATTCATATCATCGGTGGGTTTTAGTCACGCTACACTAAAGCAAGTGGGATGACCCCACAGGAATAGACACCACAGTACGTACCATGTTTGGATGTAGGTTGCTTTATCAGGTGTTGGAGGGTTGTCTACGTCCAAGAAAGGGTGCATATACTGCCCAACTTGTGGTTACATAGCCAGTAACTCCTTCTCCTTGATCAGTAGAATCCTACAAACTCTGTTTTGTTTTGTTTTGTTTCCTTTTTTTTGTTTTATTTTATTTTGTGACATTTTGCTAGACTAGTTCTAGTTCATACCAGCTATTGAATTATCTTATCTGGCTTAAGAGCGAGATCTTAAGCATCCTAAACATCCCCACGTCCCTATGTTTGACCTCGTATATCTACTTCGACCCCGTAATAAAGTTTTGGGGGTCTTTGAAGGTTTTAGGTTATAAATTTAAAGTTTGATTCCTTCTGAGTTCGCCTCCTTTCCGGACGCGTGATTTTGGCCGATCAAATTTTTGGCGCCGCTTTCGGGGATGTGGTTTTCCACATTTACACAACCAAATATTTTGTTCTATCATCCATAAGCCTATATATATATATATATATATATATATGCATAGTTCTTCTATTGTTTTACACAGACTTGTTCATATATATTGAATAGCTTTTTTTTCTTTTTCTTATACACCTTTTCATCCATGAATCTTGCGTCTGCAAGATAAGTTATCTTGTCCACCTGTCCTCTCGAGTTTTTCCACAGTTCCGACTATTGACAAATAATTGAAGGTCATTCTCTTCAACTAGTCGAGTTATACTCGCCTCCGCCGTCGTCATATGTTGAAGTCCCAACAAAGGAGATGATAGATCAGCCCTCAACTTCTGTGTTGACGTGGGATCAAGAGCTGATCTGAGCAGTGGAGCTAGCTGGAGAAAGTGTCAATGCACTAATCTCCTCCTCAGCTCCTTAGCTCCAAGAACAAATTGATCCACTCCAGCAGCTACTTGAAAGGCAAGATCATCAGCTCCAAGTAGCCACTGAGATTGCAAACCGCAATTGAAATATACTCTAAACTATTGAGCAAGGATTCATCCAAGTGAATCAATTTGATACAATGGAATCCCAATATAAGTTCATGGCAGAATCGATGAATCTTGAAAGCATTTTTGCTCAAGTCCAACAACTTCATGAAAAGGATGTTGAGAAGAGAAGGAGGCTTCAAGAGCTCATTTATTTGTTTACCATTCAATCACAAATGCCATCACACAACCATGAATATTACAATAATCATGACCACTCCATTGGGCCTAATTTTGAGCATGCTTCACCATCCTATTCAGACCGTCAACTGGATCTCCCCGGATTTTTCTTTGAAGGCCAACCCACATGGGGAAGCCCTTCATTCTATCTAGATGATTCAGCTGATAAACCAATGGAAGATACAATCCATACACATGAATGGTTATACGATGATGATGATGACTTTTATCCTCCTCAGGGCAACCAAGAGACCTCACAACTTGAGTATTAGTTTGAGGAACTTGAATCAGACGTTGATCCAGACCAAAGTGATACCTATAATTTTGAAACTTGTCACTTCACTTTGAGCAGTATGCCAGTCATGGTTTGGAACAATTTGTTTGATAAAAGTGATGATGACTATTCATCTCAGTGGAGCAAGTATATTGAAGATAACAAACTGGACCAGCATAAGTCGACATTGTCCACAACCCCTTTTCAAGGAAGAGTTGACATCAAGGGAGAAGGATGGAAAATCCACTATAACATGGTTGCTGAGCATGAAGATACCCCAGGCCACATAGAATGTGACAAGCTTGGGGTGGTGGAACCACAAATAGATTTACCTGGGGATACTTCTTGTTTGGAAGAAGATTGGATGGCTCAGACTGTACATGAAAGTTTATCTGAGAATCCAACATCAAGTTCTGAGGTGGAGAAAGAAGAGAGGATATCTCTAGAAGACTTTTGACCTCTCCCCTCCATCTCATCCTATTTCGACATCCTAGGGCCTTCTTATTCAGATTCATACATTTATGGGTACCTTGAGGATGCTCTACTGAATAATTCATTTTAGTGCGGTTCAAGTAAATCCCAGCACAGAGATGACTTCACCGAGTCACCGGATTTTATTCCTCTTTTTTAGATTCGGAAGGGCCCACATCTCTGCCTATTCTACTCCTACATGGTGGATCCGATCAGCAAGACACAGGTAACATGGACCCCAGAACTACGGATTTGGGATCCAAGTGTAGGAGCCACCCCCTATTACCTACCCAATTTCTCTTTAATTTTAAGTTTTAAAATTTTGCATTATAAAGTCAATTCAAGTTTTATCTTTCCTCTATCTGTTCAAATTTGGCTTCCTTTGCATCATCTAGGTTTCTTACTCTTTATTTCATACATTTTCTCCTTTTCACCTTGGCAGCTACTTTTGGTCTATCTTTTTGTAAAAAGTTATTTGGTATATCTTGTTGCTCTCCCACGGTGTTTGATTCTAAAGCTGTTTTCAACACCTTCCACCCTCGTTTTATCCATTTATGGTGCTAGAAGGTGTTTAATTTAGATTTCTAGCTTAGCAGTGCAAGGACCGCGACCGCGGTCTGACAGGCAGCGACCGCAGGGACGACCGCAACTGTGGGTTTGCCACGACCGTGACCGTGGGTCAGTGCAATCATGATCGCGGGTATGCCCATGCAGGACCTGGGTATGCCTTGTCGGCTTGACTGACTAACATGTTGGTTTGACCCTGCCTTTTTCACCGACTGTAGCACTTTTGACCGAATATATTTCGTCTTTTGACCAAATTTCCACTTTTCACTGGTTTTTTCTATGCCTTTCCTGATTTTTCCCGCCACCCCAGCATGCAGCCTAGCACGGTCGGGCCCAGGGCGGAACAGTGCACCTGGTCTATAAATACCCCCGGGATGAGCCATTATTTCCCACGCCCACCACCCGATTTCTCCCGTCTCCCACGACGCCCTCACATAACCCTCAACTCGTTTCCCTCTTCCACTTGTTTCCCTCACTATCTAGTAGACTTGAAGTAGGAACAAAGGCAACTGCAGCATCAAACGGTCACAGTCGAGGCAAACCATAAGTCGGTACTCCGACACTATCGCCATCTATGCCAGGGTGCACCACATCCCACGACTGCGGTCACGGCCATCTAGGTCGTTGTCACCTCATTCGCGGTCGGGGTGCAAGTCGAGGTCACCTCAGTCGCAATTGCCTCCGTCATAGACGGGGTATAAACCACGATCGTTTAGGTCAAGGTGATCGAAGTCACGATCAACATTGTGGTCGAGGTTGATGTGCTTTGTCCCAACCATGCCAACCCTGGGTCTGGTCGCGCTGACCAAATCAACACCATGAACACAATGAGAAATAGCCTTAAGAAGCTCAAGAAGACTGTGTCACGAAAGTAAGGGGAAGGAAGACCCTCATCTTTGACAGAGCACTGGAGCCGATATCCACCCCGTGACATGTGAACCACAAACCCAGTGTACAAAGATGAGACTATGCTTTCTGCTTCAGCCGTGTTCGGGTCACAGGAGACCGATTCAGACTAGTGCCACATGTCCACCACTCTGATGGACACCTACAGTGGTGATTCATTGCAGGAAGTCTCCAGTGAGAGAAGGTCGAGAGCACACCATGACACTGAGCTCCATACTTCGACGAGCCATCAGGAGATCCTGTTAGTGTTGCAAAGAGCTTCATATGTAGGGGACCAGTGATGATAGTCAGCAGATTAGTCGATGTCTTCACGTTGGTCAACTTCATGGCATGATTCAGTTCAGGGGAGCAGACACCACCCTACTCCTGAAGGTGTTAACCAAAGCTCCCTCTCTTCTCCCGTATTCAGAAGTATGAAGCAAAAGCATTAGTTTGATGCTTTAATTAAAGACAAGCACAGACCAGTAGGCCCAAGATATGTCGACCCTACAACACTCATTAGGCTTGAGATACAAGCACAAGTCGATAGATATCTTGCAGTGGTTGGTCTGGACGTCCTTGTATATACACAGTGCGATGGTTATCATAGACTCACATGTGTGTTTTATGCTACGCTCGAGACCCCAAAGGACCACCAACACACTGTCATGTATTTTCTCCTCCTGAACCAGACTTACAAAGTCACTGAGGATCACCTCAATAGATGATTGTCATGCTCTGCTGAGGACTACACTGAGATGTCCAGGGGCTGGCTAGAGACAGGGGACCACAACTTTAATGCTGCTCAAGCATGGAACATGCTTACAGGGGAAGATAAATATGTTGCTAGAAGCATCAAAGATTTGCACATCCACAACCCGACACTTCATTATCTGCATCGGGTGATCATGAACTTCATCTTTGAGAAGCAAGACAGTCAAGGGGCGCTCAATTCAGCAGACCTCTATATTTTAGTGGTGTGCAGCAATAGGAAGAAAAGTGAATGTGGGGAACTTCATCATTTGCCACTTTCACAACTCTTTCAAGAAGTAGGTCCAATTCATGTCGATGGCATGCATTATCACTTTCATAGTGTGTCATCTTGGAATTGGAGATGGACACCTGGTTCTTACGCAGGAAAAGGCTGAGTGGTCTAGGTTGGACTTAGTTCACTTGATTCGTGTAGGGGTAATCAAGCAATGTAGCACAGGATACCTTTATATCTTTGGTAATGGAAAACATAGAGTATTACTGCCAACAAATGCAGAGTTTGCATATCAGACAACACTCATGGATGTCTCTCTATTGGACACCCAAGAAAATGTTCATCAAGCGGGCAGAACTGTAGGATAATCTACTTCAGCACCACCAGTTCCAGAGACTCAGGAGGCTGGACGGAAGACATGGGAAACCTTCCATGACATACCATATCAGGGGGGACCCTACATAGAGATGTCAGCAGCAGATTACCAGCAGCCTCCTCAACATGAGCAATACGCCCCAAATCTCAACTCGAGGATAGTTTATGACAGATTTTGGGGCTGACTCCGGTAAACGGTTTGATACACTGGAGCAAGATGTGTAGTACCTCAAATAGAGGTTCGACATAGCCTTCCCTCCACCGCCTCCACCAACTTTTCAACAACCATTTCATCAACCCCTCCAACCTTTCTACTAGTCAACCCAGGACTTCGGACAGTCATTCCACTTTCAGCATGGAATACACCAGGATTATGAGAATCCACCAGGGGGCATCGATGATCTGAACCAGTATATAAATAGTGACTACTAGTATAAGTTGTTTTCCACACCATCTAGAGCTTGAGATTTGCTCAAGGACTAGCAAAAAAATTTAAGCTTGCGGTGGTGGCATGGTGTAGCACCATCTATCTTCCACTTTTTCCTTTTTTTTCTTTGCATGGATGCATGTTTATCTTCTATGTTCCTTGCATTTAGCATAAATTTTCAGCTTTGTAAGACTTTGTTTCATAATTTTTAGCTTTACAATTAAGGATATGTGATGCAAATCTTAGAAATAAATGTTAATCTTTATGCCTAAATGCACAATTTTCATCTTAAATTGCTTGACCTTTTGCTTGACTTGTTCTTTGACTCTTTCCTTAAGTTTGGTAATAAATCTAAGGTTATGCACCTTTTCATAGCTTAAAATGTTATTCCCTTGATCAATGTTGTGAATGACAAATCCAGGATAAAGGACCATTGGAAAGAGCTATAGTTTGATCAAAATTCCAAGATATGTTTTCCCCGAACTTGCCTCTACTCTAAGGATCCTTGAATCGTAATTACTATCTTTTCATACAGGTATCAAGTGAATAATGATGAGTTTTGAGCTATAATCAGGTTGAAGTGTGTTCCTTGATGGCCTGCACGCCCTCTCACCTTAGATTGAGTCAAAAAGATGAAAAATTAAAAAAAAAATTATAAAAGAGGTTTGGCTGCCCACAAAAATCCCAAAAATATCAAAATAGTTCTCACCCAAGCCTATAAAAATAGAATGCAGGGAATAAAAGCCTGAGTGTGAATAGATGAGCATTGTTTTCTCTTTTAGGATAGTTGTGGATGGTGCCCAGTCGATGTATGACTACGCTCATGAACGTGGGTATGTCATGCCTAGTAGTGCCACCCTATGGCTCATTAGGGAATCACTAGGAACCCCTAGGAGACCTATGAGATCATCCCAGTAGAAAGGTTGGTTCGAGCACAGTACGAGGAGTTTGTCTCACTACTTTGGGCCAACTGGCTCGGACGGCAGGGACTGTTGCTCGTTAGATAGACCAACTTGACGTAGATCAGGATCCTCATAAGTCATTTGAGTCTTTTTTCTTATGTTGCTTCTTAGGACCTGAATAAGCGGGAGGCGCGTTGTTCCCGATTGGTCTACATGAATACATGATGATGGCTCATTACCCATCACTCGTATGATCACCTTTGTGACAGTGCTTTTATGTTGTATAATTATGATTTAAACCTGCATGAGTATCGACGGGTTGTAGCGAATTCGCTTAATCTTGCCTGGACAATCTTTGATCTTACTTTAGCAGGATAGTGCTCGATTGGTGGGGGGTTTCTCTAAAATGACATGGGTCAAGAGAATTGATGTTGTAAAATATTTTTTTCTTAACTTTAGCATTTATCGCCAAGCTTAATTTGGATGTTATCCTTTTTGTTCTTTGAGCACAGTCTTGCTTGAGGACAAGCAATGGTTTAAGACTAGGGTGGTTGATAACACCCAAATTTAGGCATCTATACTAAGCATTTATTTATGGTTTTGTGTCATTATAGCCTTAATATGCCTAAAATAACCCTAGATTCTTATCTTTTAGTAATTTATATCTTTTCATAGATAAAGTTGCTCAACTAGCCTATTTTGGGACTTGTAGGCACCGAACCTGAGAAGAAATCTATTCTCCAAGATTTCTCCTCAACACATGGTTTTTACAGCAGCTAGGCTTCCATCTACCACGACTGCAGTCGAGAAGGCAACACCACTACCGCGGTTGTAGAGTCGACCACGACCGCGGGATCCACCGTTAACGTGGAGTCGACAGCGACCGCGGGATCGACCACGACCGTAGAGTCGACCGCGATCGTGGGATCGACCGTGACCGCAGAGTCGACCTTGACTGCGGGATCGACCGCGAATGCAAGATCTGCTGCAAACAAGGTAGGTGTCACGACCATCAACCATTTCTCCTATAAATACCCACCCCTCTCCACTTGAAGGGGGGTTCTAAATTTTTAGAGGTTCCACGTGTTGGTTATGAGTTTTGGAGGTTCCCAAAGCCCCGTGGGAGGGTCCAGAGGTCTGAGAAGCCCGAAGTGCTCACCTGACACTCGTCTCTTTAGTGTGCTTCCATCCTCCACCATTTTCCACCATCATCAACCCATTTCCGCCCATTTCCTACCATCCACTATCATTTTCCACCTCCATCCACTCACCCAGCTGTTGTTCGGGGCAGATCTAGAGATAAAGGAGGCTAAGAAGTCCAAAAGATCAAGGAGGACAACCCAAAGGATGAGATTCGGCCTATACGGAGGCCAAGGAACGAGAGCCACTTCTCATCTATGGGATAAATCTCTTCTTCTTCTCCTTTCTTCTACTATTCTCCGTTGTTTCTGAACAAATGATGTTCTTCTATATTTGTTCGGTTCCAACTATGTTTGTCCATGGCTAGTTGAGCTCCTTCTTGGCTATGTAGCCCGTTTTGGGCATGATTATGTACTTTTACCTTAAGCAAGTAGTTTCATTTCAGATCTAGTACATTTTATGTTCTATCTCCTCTTTCTAGTTATGATTTTTGGTTTGGTTGACCTCTTTCTTGCTTGAATTGCTATTTCTGCCTATATCGTGAGATTCATTGTAGGAATAGACAAGAGAAGATAGTTTGGATTGGAATCTGAAAGGAGGACGGTTCAAGGTGATCCGTGTAGAATCGTAGACCCAGGCTGAGCCCACTACCTGGTTCTACGTGGATCACATATGTTCCTGACATCCTAGAATGTTCTAGACCTGAGAGGGTATCTAGAATGTTCTAGGATGTTGATTTGTCATCCTTGAGAGAGGTTTCATATCATCGGTGGGTTTTAGTCACGCTACGCAAAAGCGAGTGGGATGACCCCACAAGAATAGACACCTAAGTACGTACCATGTTTGGATGTAGGTTGCTTGATCGGGTGTTTGAGGGTTGTCTACACCTGAGAACGGTTGCATAGAATGCCCAACTTGTGGTTACATAGCCAGGAACTCCTTCTCCTTGATCAGTAGAATCCTACAGACTCTATTTTGTTTTGTTTTTCTCTTTGTTTTATTTTATTTCGTGACATTTTTATAGACTAGTTCTAGTTCGTACCAGCTATTGAATTGTCTTATCTGGCTTAAGAGTGAGATCTTAAGGGTCCTAAACATCCCCACATCCCTATGTTCAACCCCGTATATCTACATTGACCCCATAATAAAGTTGTGGGGGTCTTTGAAGGTTTTAGGTTATACATTTTAAGTTTGATTCCTTCTGAGTTCGCCTCCTTTTCAGACGCGTGATTTAGGCTGATCAAATTTTTGGCACCATTGTCGGTGACGTGGTTGTCCACATTTACATGTCCAAAGATTTTGTTCTGTCATCCATAAGCCTATATATATGCATCTTTCTTCTTTTGTTTTACACAGACTTGTTCATATATACTGAATAACTTTTTTTTTCTTTTTCTTATACACCTTTTCAGCCACGAATCTTGTATCTACAAGATAAGTTATCTTGTCACCTGTCCTCCTGAGTTTTTCCACAATTCTGACTGTTGGCAAATAATTGAAGGTCGTGCTCTACAACTAGTTGAGTTATACTCACCTCCTCTGTCGTCATATGTTGAAGTCCCAACAAAGGAGATGACGGATCAACCCTCAACTTCTACATTGACGTTGGGATCAAGAGCTGATCCGAGTAGTGGAGCTAGCTGGAGAAAGTGTCAATGCACTAATCTCCTCCTCAACTCCTCATCTCCAAGAACAAATTGACCCACTCCAGCAGCTACTTGAAAAGCAAGATCATCAGCTCCAAGTAGCCACTGAGATCGCAAACCGCAATAGAAATATACTCTAAACCATTGAGCAAGAATTCATCCAAGTGCATCAATTTTATACAGTGGAATCCCAACATAAGTGCATGGCAGAATCGATGAATCATAAAAGCATTGTTGCTCAAGTCCAACAACTTCATGAAAAGGATGTTGAGAAGAGCAGGAGGCTTCAAGATCCCATTGATTTGTTTACCATTCAATCACAAGTGGCATCACACAACCATGAAGATTACAATCATCAGGACCACTCTATTGGGTCTGAATTGGAGCATGCTTCACCAGCCTATTCAGACCGTCAACTGGATTCACCCAGATTTTTCTGTGAAAACCAACCCACATGGGGAAGACCTTCATTCTATCTAGATGATTCAACTAATAAACCAATGGAAGATACAATCCATACACATGAATGGTTATACGATGATGATGATAACTTTTATCCTCCTCAGGACAGCCAAGAGACCTCACAACTTGAGGACCAGTTTGACGAACCTGAATCAGACGTTGATCCAGACCAAAGTGATACCTCTAATTTTAAGACTTGTCACTTCGCTTTGAGCAGTACGCCAGTCATGGTTTAGAACAATTTGTTTGATAAAAGTGATGATGACTATTCATCTCAGTGGAGCGAGTATACTGAAGATGACAGACTAGACCAGCATAAGTCGACATTGTCCACAACCCCTTTTCAAGGAAGAGTTGACATCAAGTGAGCAGGATGGACAATCCACTATAACATGGTTGCTGAGCACGAAGATACCCCAGACCACATAGAATGTTACAAGCTTGGGGTGGTGGAACCACAAATAGATTTACATGGGGATACTTCTTGTTGGGAAGATGATTAGATGGCTCAGACTGTACATGAAATTTTATCTGAGCATCCAACCTCAAGTTCAGAGGTGGATAAAGAACAGAGGATATCTCTAGAAGACTTTCGACCTATCCTGTCCATCTCATCCTGTGTTGACATCTTAGCGCCTTCCTATTCAGATTCATACATTGATGGGTACCTTGAGGATGCTCTATCGAATAATTCATTTTAGTGCAGTTCAAATAAATCCCAACACAGAGATGACTTCAATCATTCACCAAATTTTATTCCTCTTCTTTAGAGTTGGAAGGGACCACATCTCTGCCTATTCTACTCCTACATGGTGGGTCCGATCAGCAAGACATAGGTAACACAGACCCCAAAACTATGGATTTGGGATCCAAGTGTAGGAGTTGTAGAGCAGCCACCCCCTATTACCTACACAATTTCTCTTTAATTTTAAGTTTTAAAATTTTGCATAATAAAGTAAATTCAAGTTTTATCTTTCCTCTATCGTTCAAATTTGGCTTCCTTTGCATCATCTAGGTTTGTTTTACTCTTTATTTCATGCATTTTCTCCTTTTCGCCCTGGCAGCTGCTTTTGGTCTATCTTTTTGTAAGAAATTATTTGGTATATCTTGTTGCTCTCCCACGGTGTTTGATTCTGAAGCTATTTTCAACACCTTCCACCCTTGTTTTATCTGTTTATGGTGCTAGAAGGTGTTTCATTTAGATTTCATGTTTGGCAGTGCAAGGACCACGACCGCGGTCTGACAGCAACCGCAGGTTTGCCACGACCACGACTGTGGGTCAGCGCAATCGTGATTGCGAGTATGCCCGTGTAGGACCTGGGTATGCCTTGTCGGCTTGACTGACTAACATGTTGGTTTGACCCTGCCTTTTTCACCGACTGTAGCACTTTTGACCGAATCTATTTCGTCTTTTCACCAGGTTTTTCTATGCCTTTCCCAATTTTTCCCGCCACCTCGGCACGCGGCCTAGCACGGTCGGGCCCAGGGCAA
This sequence comes from Alisma plantago-aquatica, assembly GCA_963693085.1. Taxonomy (NCBI): domain Eukaryota; kingdom Viridiplantae; phylum Streptophyta; class Magnoliopsida; order Alismatales; family Alismataceae; genus Alisma; species Alisma plantago-aquatica. Next base: position 880,770,776 of record OY856411.1, read on the forward strand.
AATAGTGTGCCTGACCTATAAATACCCCCGGGCCGATCCATTCTTTCCCACACCCACCGCCTGATTTCTCTCGTGTCCCGCGAAGCCCTCATGCAACCCTCAACTCTTTTCCCTCTTCCACTTGTTTCCCTTGTTGTCTAGAAGACTTGAAGCAAGAATAGAGGAAACTACAGCATCAACCGGTCACGGTCGTGGCAAACCACAAGCTGGTACTCCAATAGTGTCTCATCTACGCCAGGGTGCACCACATCCCGCAACTGTGGTCACGGACGTCTAGGTTGCGGTCACCTCGGTCGCGGTCGGAGTGCAAGTCGAGGTCGCCGTGATCGAGGTCACCTTGATCACAGTTGCCTCCATCACAGACGGGGTATAAACTATGATCATTTAGGTCGAGGTGATCGAAGTCGCGGTCAACATCATGGTCAAGGTTGATGTGTTGTGGCCCAACCGTGTCAACCCTGGGTCCGATCGCACTGACCAGATCAGCAACATGGATGCAATGAGAAATAGCCTTAAGAAGGTCAAGAAGACTGTGTCACAAAAGAAAGGGGAAGGAAGCTCCTCGTCTCCGGCAGAGCATTGGAGTCGATATCCACCCCGTGACATGCGAACCATGAACCCGGTGTACAAAGATGAGACTATGCTTTCCGCTTTAGTAGGGTTCGGGTCACAGGAGACCGATTCAGACTACCGTCACATGTCCGCCACTCTGATGGACGCCTACAGTGGTGATTCATTGCAGGAAGTCTCCAGTGAGACAAGGTCGAGAGCACGCCGTGACGCTGAGCTCCATACTCTGATGGGCCATCAGGAGAGCCTATCAGTGTTGCAAAGAGCTTCATCTGTAGGGGACCAGTGACGACAGTCACTAGAATGGTCGACGTCTTTATGCCGGTGAACTTCATCGCATGATTCAGTTCCGGGGAGAAGACGCCACCCCACTCCTGAAGGTGTTAACCAAAGTTTCCTCCTTTCTCCCCTATTTAGAAGTATGAAGCAAAAGCAACAGTTTGATGCTTTAATTAAAGACAAGAATAGACTGGTAGGCCCAAGATATGCCGACCCTACAACACTCATTAGGCTCGGGATACAAGCACAAGTCGACAGATATCTTGTACTGAATGGCCTAGGCGTCCTTGAATATACACAGTGTGATGGTTATCATAGACTCACCTGTGTTTTATGCTATGCTCGAGACCCCAAAGGACCACCATCACACTATCATGCATTTTTGCCTCCTCTACCAGACCCGCGAAGTCACTGAGGATCACCTCAATAGCAAATTGTCACGCTCTGCTGAGGACTACACTACGATGTCTAGGGGCTGGCTGGAGACAGGGGACCACAACTTTAACGTTGCTCAAGCATGGAAGATGCTTACAGGGGAAGATAAATATGTTTCTAGAAGAGTCCAAGATTTGCACATCCACAACTCAGCACTTCATTACCTGCATTGGGTGATTGTGAACTTCATCTTGGAGAAGCAAGACAGTCAAGGGGCCCTCAGTTCAGCAGACCTCTATATTTTGTGGTGTGCAGTAATAGGAAGAAAAGTGAATGTGGGGAACTTCATCATATGCCACTTTCAAAACTCTTTCAAGAAGCATGTCCAATTCATGCCGATGACAGGCATTATCACTTTCATAGTGCGTCATCTTGGAATTGGAGATGGACACCTGGCGCTTATGTAGGAAAAGGCTAAGTGGTCCACATTGGACTTAGATCACTTGATTAGCATAGGGGTAATCAAGCAGTGTATCATAGGATACCTTTATATCTTTGGTCATAGAAAACATAGAGTACTACTACCAACAAATGTAGAGTTTGCATGTCGGACAACACTCATGGATGTCTCTCTATTGGACGCCCAAGAAAATGTTCATCAAGCGGGCGGAATCACAAGAGAATCTACTTCAGCACCACCAGTGCTAGAGACTCAGGAGGCCGGACGGCAGACAGGGGAAACCTTCCATGACATACCATATCAGGGGGGACCCTAGACAGAGATGCCTACAACAGATTACCAGCAGCCTCCTCAGCAGGAGCAATACGCCCCAAATCTCAACTCGGGGAACCTTTATGAGTATATGAAAGATTTTAGGGCTGACTCCGGCATACGGTTTGATAAGCTGGAGCAAGATATGAAGTACCTCAGACAGAGGTTCGACATAGACTTCCCTCCACCTCCACCACCAACTTTTCAGTAGCCATTTCAGCAACCCCTCCAGCCTTTCTACCAGTCAACCCAAGACTTCAGACAGTCATTCCACTTTCAGGATGGAATACACCAGGATTATGAGAATCCACTAGGGGCATCGACGATCTGAACCAATATATAAACAGTGACTACCAGTAGCAGTATCTTCTGCATTTTCCTTTTATTTCTTTGCATGAACGTATGTTTATCTTCTATGTTCCTTGCATTTGGCATAAATTTTTGACTTTGTAAGACTTTGTTTCGTAATTTGTAGCTTTACAATTTAGGCTATGTGATGCAAATCTTAGAACTAAATTCTTATCTTATGCCTAAATGCACAATTTTCATCTTAAACTACTTGACCTTTTGCTTGACTTGTTCTTTGACTCTTTCCTTAAGTTTGGTAATAAATATAAGGTTATGTGCCTTTTTCATAGATTAAAATATTATTCCCTTGATTAATGTTGTGAATGAAAAATCCAAGATAAAGGACCGTTGGAAAGAGCTATAGTTTGATCAAAACTCCAAGCTGCATTTTCCCCAAACTTTCCTGCACTCTAAGGATCCTTGAATCATAATTACTATCTTTTCAAACAGGTATCAAGCGGATAATGATGAATTTTGAGCTATAATCAGGTTAAAGTGTTTTCCTTGATGGTTGCGTGCCCTCTCACCTAAGATTGAGTCAAAAAGATGACAAATTTTAAAAAAAATTGCAAAAGAGGCTTGTCCGCCCACAAAAATCCCAAAAATATCAAAATAGTTCTCACCCAAGCCTATAAAAATAGAAAGCAGGGAATAAAAGCCTGATTGTGAATAGATGAGCATTGTTTTCTCTTTTAGGAGAGTTGAGGATGGTGCCCAGTTGGTTTATGACTGCGCTCATGAATGAGGGTATGTCGTGCCCGGTAGTGCCACCCTAAGGCTCATTAGAGAATCACTAGGAACCCCTAGGAGACCTATGAGATCATCCCTGTAGCAGGGTTAGTTCGAGCGCAGTACGAGGAGTTTGTCTCGCTACTTTGGGCCAACTGGCTCAGACTATAGGGATTGTTTCTCATTACATAGACCAACCTGACGCAGATCATGATCCTCATGAGTCATTAGAGGCTTTTTGCTTATGTTGCTTCTTAGGACCTAAATAAGCGGGAGGCACGTTGTTCTCAATTGGTCTACATGAATACATGATGATGGCTCATTGTCCATCACTCGTATGATCACCTTTGTGATAGTGCTTTGATGTTGTATAATTATGATTTAAACCGTCATGAGTATCGACAGGTTGCAGTGAATTCGCTTAATCTTTCATGGAAAATCTTTGATCTTACTTTAGTAGGATTGTGCTCGATTGGTGGGGGTTTGTTCTGAAATGACATGGGTCAAGAGAATTGATGTTGTAAACTATTTTTTTCTTAGCTTTAGCATTTATCGCCAAGCTTAATTTGGATGTTATCCTTTTTGTTCTTTGAGCACAGTCTTGTGTGAGGACAAGCAAAAGTTTAAGCCTGGGGTGGTTGATAACACCCAAATTTAGGCATCTATGCTAAGTATTTATTTATGGTTTTGTATGATTATAGCCTTAGTATGCCCAAAATAACCCTAGATTCTTATCTTTTAGTAATTTATATCTTTTCATAGATAAAGTTGCTCAACTAGCCAATTTTGGGACTTGTAGGCACCAAACCTAAGAAGACATGGTTTTTGCAGCAGCTAGGCTTCCATCTACCACGACCGTGGTCGAGAAGGCAACACCACCACCGCGACCACAGAGTCGACCATGACCGCGGGATCCACCTCGACCGCAGAGTCAACTGTGACCACGGGATCCACCGTGACCGCAGAGTCGACCGCCACTGTGGGATTGACCACAGAGTCAACCTCGACTGCGGGATCAACTGCGAATGTGGGATCCGTCGCAACTAAGGCAACTACCGCGACCATCCACCACTTCATCTATAAATACCCACCCCTCTCCACCTAAAGGGGGTTCTAAATATTTGGAGGTTCCACGTGTTGGTTCTGACATTTGGAGGTTCCCAGAGCCCCATGGGAGGGTCCAGAGGTCCGAGAAGGCTGAAGTGTTCACCCGACGCCCCTCTCTTCAGTATGCTTCCATCCTCCACCATTTTCCACCATCATCAACCCATTTCTGCCCATTTCCTACCATCCACTCACCAAGCTACTATTCGAGGCAGATCTAGAGAGAAAGGAGGCCAAGAAGTCCAGAAGATCAATGAGGATGATCCAAAGGATGAGATCCGGCCTATACGGAGGCCAATGAGCGAGAGCCACTTCTCCTATACGGGCTAAATCTGTTCTTATTCTCCTTTCTTCTACTATTCTCCTTTGTTTCTGAACAAATGATGTTCTTCTATCTTTGTTCAGTTCCAACTATGTTTGTCCATGGCTAGTTGAGCTCCTTCTTGGCTATGTAGCCCGTTTTGGGCATGATTATGTACTTTTACCTTAAGCAAGTAGTTTCATTTCTGATCTAGTACGGTTTATGTTCTATCTCCTCTTTCTGGTTATGATTGTTGGTTTGGTTGATCTCTTTCTTGCTTGAACTGCTATTTCTACCTATATCAAGAGATTTGTTGTAGGAATAGACAAGAGAAGATAGTTTGGATCAGAATCTGAAAGGAGGACGGTTCAAGGTGATCTGTGCATAATCATAGACCCAAGCTGAGCCCACTACCTAGTTTTGCATGGATCACATCTATTCCTAACATCCCAAAATGTTCTAGACTTGAGATGATGTCTAGAATGTTCTAGGATGTTGATTTTTAATCCTTGAGAGAGGTTTCATATCATCAGTGGGTTTTAGTCACGCTACGCGGAAGTGAGTGGGATGACCCCACATGAACAGACACCACAGTACGCACCGTGTTTGGATGTAGGTTTCTTGCTCGGGTGTTCAAGGGTTGTCTACACCCGAGAACGGGTGCGTAGACTGCCCAACTTGTGATTACATAGCCAGGAACTCCTTCTCCTTGATCAGTAGAATCCTACAGACTTTGTTTTATTTTTTTCTTTTTTTTGTTTTGTTTTATTTCGTGACATTTTACTAGATTAGTTCTAGTTTGTACCAACTATCAGTTTGACTTATCTGACTTAAGAGAGAGATCTTAAGCATCTTAAACATCCCCACATCCCTGTGTTCGACCCCGTATATCTACTTTGACCCCGTAATAAAGTTGCAGGGGTCTTTGAAGGTTTTGGGTTATAAATTTAAAGTTTGATTCCTTTTGAGTCAGCCTCCTTTCCAGACGTGCGATTTAGGCCGATCAATTTTTTTTTTCTTGAAAGAATTGATGCTCAAGTCCAACATATACTACCCCTAAAGTTGTGTGTAGATATTCATCTATGATGATTACATATAACAATATTAGATTCATCTAGAAATAGCATTATTGGTTTGGTATGCATAATAAAGTTATTTGCAAATTTTATAGCTACCTAATTGTAACAATATATATATCAACATGCTTCCCTAGAAATACACTAATGTTTTCCAAAGTAGTGTTACCCATAATAGTTTAGTCAATCCATGTTATATGGAATATAACTCGGCTTCAAAATTGGATTTGGAAAATACTTCTTGATTCTTTCTCCTGTATATGATAAAATTTCTACTATGGTACACCATGACCATTAGTAGATTGTTGATGGTTTAAGGACTCGACCCAATCAACATATATGTAGGTGGCCAAGTTAATACGATTAGTCCTTTTGAAGATGATTCCCTACCCAGAAGATCCTTATATGTACCATCTGATTCTCTCAGCATATTTCATATGAGTCAGGTTTGGAGAATGCATGTACTGGATAACAGTACTAACAACATATGAAATGTCAGGATGAGCTGGGGTAAGATAAAGAAGCCTTCCCATAATCTTTGATATGAACTACATTTTGTACTAGCCAAGGGGTCCTTGAGTCTTAATGGACCTTCTTAATCTGTTCTACAAGAGAGACAATAGGTTTAACTATTTAATGATCCGTCTCTTGAAGTAGTTTAAGGGCATACTTACATTGGGACATATGCAATTGTCTTCATTTTCATATAATTTCAATTCCAAGAAAGCACTTCAAGTTATCAAGATTCTTAATACCAAATTCTTGAGATCGTTCATGTTAGAAATTTTGTACTCATCACTTCCAACTAGGATCATATCATCAAAATAAACTAAGAGCATATTAACTTTTTGGGTGCTCTTTGACAAATAGAGTTATGATCAGCATTGTTTTGTCAATAGTCTCGACTTCCATAGATACCTTTGGTCTACCAAACCAAGCCCGAGCTGATTGTTTCAACCCATAAATATTTTTGTAGAGTTTGCAACACTTTCCATTATATGACAACCCAAGAGGAACTACATGTATACTTATTACTTTAACACCCTAATCATGAAGGCATTTTTCACATCTGATTGATGCATATTTGAAGGGAAATGAACATATTTAGAATGGAACATATGGATAGACTTCATCTTCATGATTGGGGGAGACGTATCTTCATTGTATATTCCTTCAGTTTGATTGAACTATTTTTCAACCAGTCGGGCTTTATACCATTCAACAGGTTCATAAATCTTATGTCGAATACTAAATACCCATCTAAACTGAACACGTTTTTATCCAAGCAATATGGGAAAGGGAGTCCTTGTTTTATTTTTATCTATAGTCATCACCTCTTCCTCCATGGAATATTTCCATTTGGGTTCACAAAGGGCCTCAGATAGATTTTCTAGAATATCATATGTCACAAGTTGAGTTATCAAGGTTTGGTGAGAAGGAGAAATAGCAAAATATCTCACATATCTTTCAATGGGATGAGAAGCAAAAGCTCTTTTTCCTCTTAGAAAGTAACTGGGAGACTCAACTTGTTATCATTCCCTCATGAAGTAGTGTATGTTGGAGATTGTGTTTCATAAGAAAATTATATTATGGTTTCTTCACTTTAAGTATTTTTTTTTATTTTCTTCCTCCTCAATATGAGATCAAAAAGTTGAATCACCCCCTTCTTTATGGCTTTTGATGGGTAAAGTAAAGGTGAAAAAGAGTCTTCTGATTTTTTTCCTATGTTAGATATAGGAAGTTCTCAAAAAAGGTGGCATAATTTGAAGACATGTCTCTTTTGGATGAGAGGATCAATGTATTTTTACCATTCTACATAGATGAACATGATGTGTCTGATATTGTACCAGCAAATTCACTAGGGGTAAAATCCCTATATTTTACCTAAACAAGTACAATAATCATCACCCGCAAGAGAAGAGATCTTATTATAGTATAGTTCAGGATCAAACCTAAAGGACAACATTTTTAAGAATTACTCAGATCAAGTTAACCCGACAAGAACTAGCATTTAGCATAAGATTGGATCAGTTGTTGATTGTGATAAGGTTGTAGATAGTATAAGGGATGAATTAAGGGTTGATTATCAGTTAATGTGAACATTAGGGTGGAATGAGTTTCACCACCCTACCTATCATTCACTCTCTCATTGCATCATGTTAAGAATGAGCATATATGCTGAGACTAAGAAATCCCCCCCCTTTCGGCATTAGGATTAAAACCCAGATAGATATCACTCCAAGCTTTCCAACATGTTACGTAGATATCATACATCTATCGCCTCAGAAAACATCTACCCAAAATTCTCATTGAGAGTTTAACTAGAATCTAATTGATATACAAGATCTTGGATTTGAAGTTCTCTACATCCAAGATTATGACAAAAATATAAGACTACTGATCAGACAATCATACAAGAATAAAACGATTGGTTTTAAACATGAAATGTTCCATACAAAAATAGATGTAGTTACAAGAGAAATTTTGGGTAGAGAGTCTACTCCCTGCACCCTAGAAAGAGGACTACTCGCTCATGGAAGTAGTAGTAGAAACAACAAGGGTAAATAAGATGAATGTCATGATCACAGAAGGAGTCATAGTTTTAGTGTTCATAAGTAGGTCTTAAAGCTCTAAAATAGTGGCATCGATGAACAAGAAAGGACAACGCTGGACATTCATCAAGGATTGACTGGGATCATCATTATTCCTCCTTCATGAACATGATTTATTGTTGTGTGGAGAAACCAATAGGTTGATGTAGGTGGAGGTCATCAACTGATGGAAATAGGTAAACAAAGCAAGCCTCTATCGAGGTATACACCTTGGAACATGGGAGGTATTGAAGGAGAATCCCTTTGGTTGGCACGTACATGTGAAAATTCATAATTTTAACCATGTACCTTATGTAGAACCATGCAGTACAATTTTAGTATGTACAATAAATCCAATCAACATATCCAAGAAATCAATCATTCAATCAACATTATATGCATGTATGTATAATACATATGTGTCACCATGTATTCACATTATTTAGATCAAACATAACTTAGGTTGATCTAAGTTTTATGGTTGTCTTGAGTTTGGAATAGGAATAAGGGTATTAAACCTTAATTCCAACATATCATGGTTACCAATGGTTTAGGAACCCTAACTGCATATTATTTGTAACCCGAATTATGATGAAACGTATCACATTATTATGAAGATCAAATTTGATGGATTACAACCATATCAGTTATTAATATTGGTTTCATAACCCTAATTCAATATGTATATGATTCTTGACTTAGAAACCCTATATATCATTACTATAATTCTAATTTATAAACATTACTACTTTCCATTGGCATTCAGTATGATTTGGTTAACAATCTTAATATAATAAGTTTAATAATTTTAGCATCCTAATTATGCAAATTAGGGTATACTTGAACATAATATTTCACATATGCATCCTTGTACTTATTATCCATAACATCCTTATAATGTCTCTTATTATTAGGAATATTAATCATGTGAATGTAGATTAAATCTAATCATAGATAATCATGGACTAATCATTTCTGTACAAGTCTAACACCCTAATTATCAAAATCAAGGTTTCAGTATAATGATCACATATACCCATGCATCAATACTATATTTTTGAACTAGGATGAGAATTATGCCTTGAAAGTATTTTATTCAAAAACTACATATTTTTTTAGCAAAATGAGAAATAGTTTTGTTACCATTGTAGTTATGGTCCATTTATTATATTTATTGTAAAATAAACATCTAATGGACCAATTAGAAAGCTCCCCATCAGTAAATAGTATGTTATCCAAACCAGGCACGTGGGTAGGGTCTGGCCAATGGACTTGCGCATTGTCAACTCTATGTTCACATGGATTCGGTGTTAGATAACTAGAAAATGATCTAATTACCTTTGTGCAATGACCTAGATGCATCACACATACCATGGCATCTCAGCCAATTAACCCAAGGGATAGTCTTTTCCCTTATGCAACTCAGGTTGTCACTCCACCCATGGATAAGGTCAACTATAGGTTGACTTTCGCCTCTGAGGCTTAGTGGACTCCACCGAGACCAAGGCCATGTTCAGTCAGACCTAGAAGATTAAAGCAACTCTCCAATTGTTTTAGGCAGAGGTTGGAAGTCTAATTCACAAGGTTCATGTTTTAGGGTGTATGTAGGGATGTAAAGAGAGAGGTGGGGGAAGAATTACCTCACCGGTCTTTTTTCCTCGACACTTTGGAAAGGTTCTGCATCGACCTTGTGATCCTCCAGCCAATATTTTCATGGTCTTGGATGGTCGGGTACAATGGCCTTTACTCCTTGGTAGCATAGGACTCACTAGAGAGGATGGAGATCAAACGGAAGGGGCTTGGTGTGACTTGTAGGAGATTTCATATTCTCTAAGTCAAGATGGTTTCGAAAGACCATTTAAATAGGTAGGGGTGAGAATGATGAATGGTTTAGCAATGTTACCAAACTTCTTGGAATTTTGAAGTTTTGGGCATTATTGGAAAGGGTTGAGATAATCACCATATCATGGATGGATGACTTTGGCTTATCCTCACAAAGCCAATGGTGGTGTTGGGTTATTTTTGACAACCACTAGAGAGGGATCTAGTCTGGGGTGTGCAATGGTTTTTGTTGTTTCTAGGATCAAGGAGATGACTCCTTTTTCCCATGTACCCTAAATATGGCTCGAGTATGGTTCTTTTTTTCATTTTCTTCTTCATTTACATGAAAATCCAAAACCTAATGATAATTCCCTAGACCACGTTTAAGCTCTTATTTATCTCAAAATTTAGGATTATCTTCCTACTATCATTATCATTTGTTATATTAGAGATTAGATCCTAAAAGATTCATTAAGTAATTGAAACGTGCTTATCAAGTAGACACTAGATAATTATTTGATCAATTATCTAAGTCACACAATAATTTGGAATCCTCTTAATTTTTTATATAACCTCATAATGCCTTTATGTTTCAACTAAAAATATTAGTGGTTATTACTATGATCTTGAATTACTTGAATTCTCAACTAACATCCCAGGGACCTATTTGTAAACCCCAATTAGCCCAATTGGACTTGCATTGGGTCCTAAGGCCCATGGTTCATACCCTGAGCCATCTAAAGGGGTCCATTATCTTTACTATATTCTAATTATGAATTTAGACTTGAGATGCCATAGTACTTCATTTGAAGTCTCGGATAGACATATGTAACACCAGGGTCCACTTCCAAAGGCTCCAGTAGAGTTTTAAGAATAATGACTAGCCCCACATGCCACCACTATCCTTAACTGTGCTCTTTGTCCTCACTCACGTGCAAGCCAAGGTCAACTTCCTGACTGATCACCCATCCTAGTACTACTCCAAGCTGAGAACGCTTAGTTATGGAGTTCTTTAATGATGGGCTTTTGGAAAAAGAGGTCCACCTTACTGATATGGGTAGTCCAATCATTCCTTTTAAGATCATTTTATCCAAGGTTTCAGAAGACCATTTACATAGGAAGGGTTGAGAATGAAGGATGGTTTAGCAATGTTACCAAACTTCCTGGATTTTTGAAGTTTTTGGCATTATTGAAAAGGGTTGACATATTCACCATATCAGGGATGGTTGGCTTTGGCTTATCCTCCCAAATCCAATGGTGGTGTCAGGTTCTTTTGACAACCAATAGAGAGAGAGATATTCTGGGGTGTGCGATGGTTTTTATTGTTGTTGGATCAGGGAGATGACTCCTTTTTCCCGTTTACCCAGAATCTGGCTTGAGTATGGTTCTTCTTTTTTCATTTTCTTCTTCATTTACATGAAAACCTAATGATAATTCCCTAGGCCACATTTAAGCTTTTCTTTATCTCAAAATTTAGGATTATCTTTCTACTATCATTATTGTGTTATATTAGAGATTAGATCCTAAAATATTCATTAAGTAATTGAAACTTGCTTGTCAAGAAGACATTAGATAATTATTTAATCAATTACCTAAGTCATACAATAATTTGGAATTCTTTGAAATTTCTTATATAACCTCATAATCCCTTTATGTTTCAACTAAAAGTATTAGTGGTTATTACTATAATCTCAAATTACTTGAATTCTCAACTAACATCCCAGAGACCTATTTGTAAACCCCAATTAGCCCAATTGGACTTGCATTGGGACCTAAGGCCCATGACTCATACCCTGAGCTATCCAAAGGGGTCCATTAGTTTTACTATATTCTAATTATGAATTTAGACTTGAGATGCCATAATATTTCATTTGAAGTCTCAAATAGACATATATAACACCAGGGCCTACTGCCTAAGGCTCTAGTAGAGTTTCAAGAATGATGTCTGGCCCCCAAAACCACTACTAGCCTTAACTACGCTCTTTGTCCTTACTCATGTGCAAGCCAGGGTCAACTTCCCTACTGGTCACCCATTCTAGTACTACTCCAAGCTGAGCACACTTAACTGTGGAGTTCTTTAGTGATGGGCTCCTAGAAAAGGAGGTGCGCCTTGGTGATATGGGTAGTCCAATCATTCATTTTAAGATCATTTTATCCAAGGCCTCAAATTCTGGGACGTTACCATATCCCCCGCTTAGACTCTTGACGTCCTCGTCAAGGCTCAACTATATGATCTCATAATATTTTCCCATTTCAGTGTAGACCCAGAATGACCCTTGGACACCCAGCTCCTGATCACAGAATACCAGAGCACGGGTGGCTACGTCAACCATGAACAACCCTTTACAACATGCCTAGACCGTATGACTCACGACTGGCATGCCACATGCCCATGTGGGCCACACCTACTAGAGGGGTTATGTCTCTGATATCATTCGTGACACTTGGGTCCACTGCCCAAGGTTCTAGTAGAGTTTTAGGAATGACTAATTGTCCCCAGACCACTACTAGCCTTAACTACATGCTTTGTTTCATTGTTCTTTATTTTCCATTGCATTTTTGTCATGTTTATTTATGCTTGAATTTTTAACACAAGTATTTTCACATATACTTGTTTATAATTGAATTTAAGTGCTTGGTTTGGTGTTTGGTTTTCTTTTTAGCATCTGGATGGGATGCATAGTGTCTAACTTGTGATATTTTAAGTCCCTAGGTATCAAAAATTCCAAAATGTTCTTCTGAAATCTATATTTGATGAATAATATCTAGTTTTTGTAAACATAATGTGATGGTTATTGTATCTTTCTTATACGAGCAATAGGTGGAGTCATATCCAATATAACTAACATCCATATATTGATGATAGCCACTTCATGGACAAGAGGGTGTACTTGGTCAATACAAAGTAGCCACTCCATGGAAAAGAGGGTGTACATGGTCATATAAGCAAGATACAATAACCATCACATTATGTTTACACAAGTTAGATACTATTCATCAAATATAGATTTTATAAGAACATTTTGGAATTTTTGATACCTAGGTACTAAAACTATCACAAGTTAGACACTATTCATTCCATTCAGATGCTAAAAAGAAAACCAAACACCAAACCAAGCACTTAAATTCAACTATAACCAAGTATATGTGAAAATACTTGTGTTAAAAATTCAAGCATAAATAAACATGAAAAAATGCAATGGAAAATAGAGAACAATGAAACAAAGCATGTAGTTAAGGCTAGTGGTGGTCTGTGGGGCTAGTACTCATTCTTGAAACTCTACTAGAACCATATGCAGTGGACCCAAATGTCACAAATGGTATCCGAGCCATAACCCCTATAGTAGGTGGGGCCCACATGGGCATGTGGCATGCCAGTCTTGAGTCATAACATCTAGGCATGTTGGAATAGATTGTCCATGGTGACGTAGCCACCCTTACGCTAGTCATTCATGATCAGGAGTTGGGTGTCCATGGGCCATTGTGGGTCTGTAATGAAATGGGGTTTGATTATGAGGCCATATAGTTGAGCCTTAATGAGGACGTCAAGAGTCTAAGTGGGGGAGATTGTAACCAAGGTGCACCTCCTTTTCAGGGATCCCATCACTAAGAACTCCATAGTTAAGCATACTCAGCTTGGAGTAGTACTAGGATGGGTGACCAGTCAGATAGTTGATCCTGGCTTATGCGTGAGTGAGGACAAAGCACGTAGTTAAGGCTAGTGGTGGTCTGTGGGGCCATTCGTCATTCCTAAAACTCTACTAGAGTCTTGGAAAAGGCAAAAAAGGCAGATTGTGGGTGCTTAATAAAGAATTATATCATTTATTAAGACTTGGAAAATGAATCTATACCTAAGTAATACTTAGGATTTTAATCAAGAAACATTTTGTGTGGCATATCTGAACCACCAGTGTGTAAATATTCACAATATTTGAATTTTAGATATTTTTGCTGCGAATAACTATAGTGTTAGTTTGGGAAATACAATTGTCTCTATAATGTTTCTTTCCTACTAAAACTAATGCTACGACTTGTAATGTTTGTGTATTATCTATAACTAACACTATGATAAGTGACACTATATCTAAAAGTATACTAGTTGTAGGAGTTAACTTGTGAATGATTGTATTAGAGCCAAACACATAGATTCTATGCATTTTTGGGCTTAATTTCAAAATCTAATGTGAACCATGGAACCCTAATACATAATGGGACCAGTAAGGTATGTAGAATTGGTCGCATATACGATGATTTTGATACATTCACATCCTATCCACCCAGATACGGTGTCTAAGTTTTCTTCATGCACCTACTTGGTCCAAGGGAATCCAAGACTAGATGAAAGGTATTTCTTAACCTTAGATAGTCTCCCAGCATCTCATTTCTTACTTAAAAAGCCACCCTAGTCCACCCATATAATTGAAGTTAGAGTATTCCTATCATTTGTCTCTTTTATGATGACTATATGCGTGCCCACTGGTTATCTTAAGTGCAGGATACAACTCATCAATCCATAAAATGGGGAAGTTGGTAATGATTATGAGATCTAGTACTTGACTTAAACATCATGATAACGAATTTATACCCTAAATGATCTTGTAGATTGTTCTCGAAACTCTTATTTCAAGAATGATATCGATAATCATGCACCAAGAATACTAATAAAGGGGAAGGGAAGAGGGATAGCAAATAAGGAGATAATGTTGAAAACCTTACCACTAAGACCATGACTACTAGGGACTGGGAATAACAAAGGTGTGTTCTCATGGATTCTATCCACACCCTAGTAGTGCATCGTCATCAATAGTACTAGGGGATGTACACATCAAAAGCCCAAACCTTAAGCCTTGTACCATATCAAATTTCCTCAAACTAAACTACAAAACCTTTTATGGTGAGGATGTAGGTGATGTCCTGGAAAAATGTAATGTTTGGTCAATTTCCATGTAGAACACTTCACGGTTCTTATATTTTTAAAAAAATGACAAAGTAACCAATCCTCACTACTATCTTAAGGGTTCGGTAAAACTGTGGTGCTAGAATAATATCCTATCACAGTAAGTCATTCCCCTAAATTGGAAGGTTTTAAAACCCATATGTACCAATTGTTTCATTCCAATTCCCAAAAGGAAAGAAAAATATAAATAGTTTATAACCTCACCAAGGAAAATGCATGTCGTCGAGCATGGCATTAATTTTTGTTTCCATGAATGTCATGCAAAAGTCTTAATTGAAGAGAATACGACAATCCATTTTTTATATGAGTCCCATGTTATCGTATGTGCCTTCGATTCAATATCCAAACCCACTTCTTTTCAAGATGCATATGACCAAGCCCTAAGCATGGAGAGAACCTTTGATTGAGTGAAAAGATAGTTCATTGCACTAACAAATTCAACTAGGGAAAAGTCCCTGGATTTTTACCTAAACTATGTATAATAATCACCACCCATAAGAGACGAGTCTTATTGCATTATAGATTTAGGATCAGACCCAAAGGACACCCTTTTTAAGAACAATTTAGAATTTTAACCAAGTCAAGAAAAAGAAATTAACAAGGATAATTCTTGATGATCATTAGATTAACTAAATCGATTAAGCAAGAAAAATAAATTGAACTAAGTAAAAGAGCATTTTTATTTTTTATGATAAGGTTATCAGGATGATGAATTTCATCTTCACTACTGAAATAACTACTCTGAGCATTGTATCATTCACTCACATGACTACTACAGTAGGATAAGGGATCTCAAATCCTTTCAGAGTATGAAATCCATAGGCACTGATCTCCCCTTGGGTTCGAAGTTCCTTTACCTACATATCCACAATCTATCATCACGGAGAATGCCCTTATACGGTCTCGTTTGGAGTTCAATGATATTATTTGGTGTCCTAATCCTAGATTTCAAGGTCTCTACATTTAGTGTTATAACAATCATACAAGATGGATGATCAAGCATGAAGAAATCACTAAATAGTCGATCATCAAACCAAAGTTTTAGACAATAACATTTCATAATATAGAGTTGAGAACAAATAGTAGCTAGGGATAATCTCTATGCCTTTTTAAATATATTCTATCTAATTACTTTCATGATAAAAAAAGAAGAGAGAACAAGAAGCTCACGGAGAAAGTAGTTGAGTGGATGAGAAGCTTCGTGGTCTCATCCCTACTCCTGAACAATAGCTACACTCTCTGGTCACGTCTTCTGGAAGCGTGCCTCAAAATCAAGCAATTGACTTCCATCTCCAACTCTCTCCTTTCTAGGGTTGTGGATGGGAGATAATAGGACATGGATCCTCCCTGGATGTCCCTCAAGTGTATATATAGCATGCCCAGGGTTTCAATCAATTTGAAATAGTCCAATGGTTGTGGGAAGTTTGTAGTAGATTTTCATCCTGGGAAACTTGAGGGATGCTCGAATGACTAGAGGTGGCCAATAAATATACTATTTTTGTAGAAAATTGAATTATATTTCCAAAAAAACTTGAATCGTATGATTACAACATTATATTTTGAAAATAGATCTATTTTAGTGCGATGGTATACTTTTCATTCGGCTGACTCATAGAACGAGTTGGGCGACAAAACATTGCTTGTAAAAGATTAATATAGGTGAGTCGAACTAGTCATGTGTGAGTGTGGTGACTCAAAAGACGTCTAATCTATTACATTTCCCTATGAAATTTTTCTTGAATTGGTCAACCGATTGGAAGAGGAAGTCAGATGAATCATGGTGTGTGAAGATCTTGTTTAGCCTACAGACCAATTAGCCAACTCACAAAGTGAGTCAAGTGTGATTTTCTCAACCTAAATATATCATAATCTATCTTTTGTAGGTAATTGAATTGTGCATCCAATAGATTTTTAATATCTCAATTTTGAGTTTGTATCCAAATGTTAGAACCATTTTATTGACCAGATATACTTTAATGATCCTCACTCTAAGTATTAGAGTTGGGAGGTGAAAATATGTAAAACATGGGCCAACTGTCCAAGGCTCTAGTAGAATTTTGGTAATGACAATTGGCCCCATAGACCACCACTAGCCTTAATTGTGCGCTTTGTCCTCACTCACACGCAAGACACAATAATTTTCCCCATTGGTCATCCATCCTGGTACTACATTGGGCTTTGCATGCTTAACCACAGAGTTCTTTAGTGATGGGTTCCCTGAAAATGAGGTCCACCTTGGTGATATGGGTAGTCCAATCATTCTCATTAAGGTCATTTTATCCAAGGCCTCAAATCCTTGGGTGTTACTATATCCCCCACGTAGACTCTTGACGTCCTTGTCAAGGCTTCAACTGTTTGGCCTCATCATATTTCCCCATTACAGTGCAGGCCCAGATGGCCCATGGACACCTAGCTCCCAATCACAGAGTACCAGTGCAAAGTGGTTACATCAACATGGACAACACTTTCCAACATGCCTAGACCGCACGGTTCAAGACTGGCATGCCACATGCCCATGTGGACCCCACCTATTGGAGGGGTTATGGCTCTGATACAATTTGTAACACCTGGGCCCACTGTTGAAGGCTCTAGTAGAGTTTCACGAATGATGATTAGCCCCACAGACCACCACTATCCTTAATAGCACACTTTGTCCTCACTCATGCACAAGCCAAGATAAACTTTTTGACTAGTCACCCATCCTAATACTACTCTCGGTTGAGCATGCTTAAGCACAAAGTTCTTTAGTGATGAACTCCCTGAAAAGGGGGTGCACCTTGGTGATATGGGTAGTCCAATCATTCCTTTCAAGATCATTTTATCTGAGTCCTCAAATCCTAGGAAGTTACAAATATGCAACCTTTCCTAACTGTCTTGGGATTCTTATGGGGGAATAATTGTTTCCCTCTTCTACTTACATCAATCTACAAATAGAACAAAAAATAAGTATTAAATACCAAACAAATTTCTTAAACTACTAAAATCCTAAAACAAGTGAAATATGAAGTGAAATGTAATAGAAACATGTAAAACTAATTTCAAATTGTAACTAAAAACAAGATGAATAGGGATTCATGATACAAACCCGAGCTTCAAAGTTGATCATTGATCTAAATTCTCTAAATAGATACTTTAAATCAATGAGCATGCCTCACATTTGCTTCATGATTGAATCCCTACCACCAATATGGTTGGGCTATCTAACCTCCTGAGACCACAAAATACGGCTTATTGTATCCCCATTCATGAATTTTCCTCGCAAACATCTCCAATACCACACATGTCTAAGTATTTTATAAAAAATTAAGGAATCCCAAAAAATCACAAGCACACAATCTGAAATTGGCATTATGGTAAATGGATATCAAGGTAGCATTTAACACACCCATAGGTGGAAAAAGGAGCGAATGGGAACAAAAGGAAGAATGCACATATCTCTTTCACTTGACTTGAGATTGCATTTTATTTTTGCAAATCCAAATATAGCATCATTTTTTCTTGTTGTTCTCGTTGGCATCTTTTTTTATTTTTGATGATGTGCCCCTATCATGAGTGGTATGGAAGAAGCGACTATAGAGAGAAGGGGTGGCATGCTTAGAGTTTATCACACTTCATGGATATTATTTTCTTTCTTCTAGATGGAATGAGAAGCGTAAAAGAGGGTTTGGATCATATAAAACACATATTTTTATGATCAATTACATCATGTTATTCCTCTAATTCACTTCGACCAAATAATGACATGATATGGGGAATACATGGCAATTTCATGGATATGATTCATTAATCAATAAGAACTGTGTATCCATATTGGTCACTCTAACACCTACCATCTTTTCCAGGGACATGGTGCTTATATTTATTGGATACAAAGGGTGATTTCTAACCATTATCATGTTTTCTAAAATATACTTAAACATCAATAATTTACTTCAAACAAGAGGGATTGTATGACAAACTCTAAATGCAATGCAAATATGAATGTAACAAAGATGACAAGGTAATGGATTTAACTAATATTGCAAGAACTGAGAATTGATATGAATACATTTAAGCTACAATGCATGTAATCGAAAGCTAAAATGTTAAAATAAAACCAAGAATATAAAATGGAGAGATGTGGGTGAAAGGAGTTTGTACCACCTAACCTCCACCCTGACCTTGGAAATATTCTCATCCTGAAGAAAATACTAAACATAAGAGGTGAAAAAATCCTTGATGCTCATTTAGGTGATCTGGGAAACTCAAAGAAGGTCCAAATGAAAGGAATATGAACAAGGGTATAGACCTCAAATGTGTGAGATCCATGTTGCAATATGTGATTTGACGGTAATGGAATCTTGTATGGTTTTTGGGATGTTTGAAGTAATATTATCTTTCACTCTGCAATCCATCTAGTATGATCCACCACTATTCCTCCATCAGTAGGGGTAATGTAGTAGTTGCACGTGGATCTGTAACAAGTGACAAAAAGTAGGAGTGGTGTCTCTCTGGTGGTCTCAATATTTTCTCATCTGTGACGACGGAAAACTACCTTTCTCTATGGCAAAGGTAGTATCAATAAACTGACAACTGTTGTTGTCAACTATGTATAATCTGGTGGAGGATATTTCTCTAGATTCCTCTCATAACCTAGATATTCATATAGAATATGTGGTCTTGTCATAGGAGGAACTGTCTCATTTGTTAAATCCACATGGTAAATGTGTATATGTGGTTGTGCAATGTCCTAAAAAAATCATAAACTCAACAATGGGATCAACAGTGGGGTCCTTCACAATCTGTACATGTAGCTCTAGATCCTCCATGTGGAACACACCAAACTCCTCCAAGGATTTTGTAACAAATATAACTAGAGAAGGGTAGAAAAACAAAGTAGTGGTAGCATGTCTACCTCATAGTGTAGTTGCACATCATCGTCTGAAACAACTAGACATGCAAGACAAGTTGGTTGTTCATCTTCTGGAGTAGAGTCAACAAAGATTAAGGTATCATTGTAACCATCTAAATGTGATCCTACATAAGGGAAGGGTGGTGGGCCATATGGAACTACTATCATGTCATGTTAACTCTCCTACTGACGTTTTCATATTGATGTCTTAAGAATAATAATGTAGAGACGGATGGAATACAAGTGTACATGTCCAACTCCTTCTCTAGTTCTTGTTAGTGTGTCATTGTCTCTAAATTACACATTGTTGTCTCTAGGACAACACAACAATCATCCTTGTCATTGGTTTGGGATGCTCCATCTTCCACATGAATCTCTCGGTTGACCCTCAAATGATGTGACTGGTTGGGATATATATGTTTTCATCTTGGTAACTTGTGCATCAAAAATTTTGTCTCGGGTGTCTCCATCTACTAGCATTACTTATTGTCTATCTAGAATCTTCTAGAAGGCATCCATCCACTCATCATCTTTAGGTGAATTGTGATATGAATAGTAAGTCTCTTTACCAAAAACCCCAATATATTTTTGAGTGCAGTCTGCCTCATCAAGATATTAATCTTCATAGCATTGCTTCACATAGTAACACCCTGAAAATTGTTGACTAAAGCCCGCCTCATCATGATATTAATTTTCATAACATATATATGCAAAATAATATCTACAATCTCGATGGTTGGAATTGTGTGCGACGACGATCTAATCATTACTACTCTAACATGTGTAATCACCTCATGGCAACCTCATATATTACGATTGAAGAAGCCAAATTTTTTCCATACCAACCTCTCCATTTAATCTGAATACGTAAAATATAGAAAAGTTGACTATCAGACTCAAAAAGAAAAATAGTGCATTGAATGTAGATATATTTCATTATTTTTTAAAAAGAAGAGAAAACAAGAAATTATCAAATAAAAGAGGATGTAATTATAAAATCTAATATAATTAAAAGAAATTATAGAACCAAACTAAAATTACAAAAATAAACTATGAATTACAAAAGTAAACTATGAATTACAAAAATAAACTAAGAAATTAAACTAAACTAAAATTATAAAAACAAATTAAGAAATTATAAAACAAAACTAAACATTGTAAGACCAAACTAAGAATTACAAAAAAACAAAGAAAGAAAGATACAAACTTTATCTCAATAGAATAAAGATCCAAAATTGTCCATCAGTCATCGACAACGACACCAAAATTTTGTGGATGGAAGGTAAGAAGATGGAAGAAGAAGTATAGAAGAGGGTTTGGATCATGTACAACACTTGTTTTTATGATTAAATACAACAAGTTATTCCTCTTATTAAATTCACCCAAATAATGACATGATATGAGAACGCTTAGAAATTTCAGAGATAAAATTCACCTATATTTACATAATATTTACATAATCATTTTGTACAATTTGTTGTTAAAAGTTTATCATTTCCTAAAGTTACCTACTCAAATATAACTACTTTCTACGATAGACAATGATAACCACTTTCTTCACGATTACATATTATGCCAAACAACTATAACATAGAAACATGGCTAGTTGTTGATCCAAAATATCACTAGTGAAATGGTTCCATCTATATCTCTAAAGCTTAAACTATGCTTATTAATTAGTTAATGAAAAATCTAAGACATATTCTGAATTGGATTTTGTTGGATGAAAAGCTTGGCCCTAGAGATGGACCTAGGATCCAGAGTTTGCTTCTCCTCATAGAGGTAGCCAGTGGTTATACCTAAGCCTCTTCAAGCTTGAGCACAAAGGTAATGAGGGATGACCTCCATGATCTTCACCATTTCGTCATCATGGATTTGTAGCATGACAATGATATGCCTAGACAAATTAGGTGGGTTGTAGGCATGGGATGCTGGGTAAGCTTCAGTAGAGCATTACAAAGGAAAAGGTGGTAGTGGCATTGTTATACTAGTTGTTGTGGTGATCTGGAATACAACATTGGTGACATTAAGGAAGTAGTTGTGAGTGGATTTGTAAGCAGAGGGTTTGATGAGTTATCTCCAATCTAGGTGGTTGAGAAAAGGTCAAAAGATGGAGGAATTATTGTATGGATGCACGAATGTATCTCTATTTTCTATTTGTTGTGATGGTTCATGGTCAAATAGAAGCAATCGGATAGCCAGATGGGTTTCTGAAGGTAAGGCAATGGCATCGAGTGCTTTAGATTGGAGCATTCTTAAGTGCAAGAAATTGGTTCAATGCATATTTCAAGAGGTATTAGTTGTGTTTTCATTGAGGGTAATGCATAGCAAAGGTGTTGAGCGAATGATGTCATTGGAATGAAGGAGAGTGCAAAAAATCTGACATAATTCAAACAAAGGTCCCATGTGGAATAGATGAAGAGATAAGTTGACGACATGAATTAACCACCACCACTAACAAGGAAAAAGGTGACATGTGAGGGGTTTCTCACTTACTTGCCTTGAAAATGGTTTTTTGAACATTGATCGAACAAGCATAGTTGTAAGAAATTTAAACATGTATAGACTTTTGTACAAGTTGCTCTAGTACAATGCAGATTTATTCCTATGGTCTTGCAAATTGTATTGTTTCTATCAAAATCATATTTATGCAGACCCAACACACACTTAGTGATGCTTTGAAACCACAACTCTTTTTTTGTTGTCTTCTTCCTTGGGTATGGCCTAATTTTAGTCATCATGCTAGAATAAATTGAATACGTATTTGGACATTAACTGCACAAATAAGATAATTATGTATAAGTAATATAATTTATGATTGAGGGAATTTATCAAGAGGGCCCCAAATGTGTTAGTTTTATTAAGGATGAAATTTTACTAGTAAATTGCATGATGTACAAAATTGATTATATTATATAATATTTTTTGAAGGAAACATAACTCGAGTGAGGGTAATAAGAGTTGAGTAGAGAAAGTACCATGTTGTTAGCTTTTTATAAAATGACCAGCAACGGTCATATCAAAAACTCTTGTGAGATTTTTTTAAATGGTAGTATAAAACAAAGTCATAATGAGTGTGATGGGATAATTGACATTCTTCGCATAAATCAAGCAATGCAAATAAACTTCACCATTTAATAAAATTGTGTTATTGACAAATTCAAAGAATCGGTATTTCTGGAGTTGGATGTGCATTTTCTCGATGATCGTGTGCTCACCTACAAGTTAAAAAAGTCTAACATCAAAGTAGATTAAACAAGTAACAATGATTTGATGAGGGCTTACACGTATTAACCAAATTTTAATATCGGATGCTAAGTTATCTATTAGGTTTCAAATAAATCGTAAAATAGTCGCACTCATGTGTGAGATGAATTCATTTTTACTTGATTTTATTGGTATTATCTGTAATGACGGTTCATTACATGTGTGCTTGTTCGGATATTTATTTTGTAAAATGTGAAGCGCAAGATAAACAAAATAAAAGGATGTATATTGTCGGTTTGTTTACTTCTCTTATGATTTAGCGAGAAGAAAGACTAAAATACACCATTAACAGGGGGAAATATAGCTGCAAGTGGTTATTATGCCTGGATAGTATCCAAAAATGACAAGGGCAAACATGAAATATAAATTCAAAAATTGCAAATTATGTCCACAACAAGAAGTATGCTAGATAATTCCGATAAGGGTATTTCATGGCTGAGCTTCTTCTGAAATAAACTCTACAACTAAAACATTAACGTCTATATCTATATAAATAACAGGAGGTGTGCAGGTTGTATGTTAGCTTTTAAACCTACTTGCATGTGGGCTTCATCTATCTTTGTGTCTATTTTGATCAGATTTTTTCAACAGGTTGCATGTATGCTTCTACACTAACTCATCGGTTCCAATCTAAGTAGCAACAACGCGTTTTCAGTTCTATGCACGTTAAATGTTATCAGTCACAGAAGAATAATAGAAGTAATTTTGATAATTAGACTATACAAGTTGAAGAGAGCCAGTTTTTAGTTAATGGAGTTGTTCTCTTTTAGTAGATTATATGTAATTTTTTATGAGTCTTAATTATATATTAGTCACTAATATGTCATTATTAAATTACCTTGCTCTCATTATCTAGTATGTGCATGTTACTACTAAAATAATATCAAAAATATTAAGAAAGTAAATAAGCAACATGAAAGCATCGTGGTTAAAAGTAAAGGAACTAAGCAAGCCCATAAATATACAATGAACCATGAAACTGTTTTTTAGCCAAGTATATAATGAGTACTTACAATGATTTATATACTATACTAGTTAACATGTCTATACATTGGCTTATCTGTCTATTTGCTTCTCCTGCTGGTGCGCTTGCTTCTCCTGTTGTGTTTTGTCTTTACTTTTTCCTTTCCTATCCAATTACGGATCTTCTAGTAGAGGACCACAGATGAATTCATATGCCAGACAGTTATTGTCAAGATCGCAACGCTTGGCACATTTCACTATCGCAATGAAAAGAATATCGGACCTCAAGAAAAAAAGGCAGAGATATCGGACCCTTCTATCCCAAACATTTCTCCAAGTGACCAACCCACTGCCCCATTTTATTGTCATTTCCCATCCTATTCGGTTGTTCCTCCGTAGGTGCATGCTTGGTTGGTAATCGACCAACTTGCCGCTTTTATTTGTTTGACTTTATTTTTTGAGTTTTTTTGTCAAGCTGGATAAAAAGGATGGAAATGTTATAAAAGTGACATGTTTTAGGTATGTGTTTTCATCAGTCCAGCTCATATGTGTTAAGTTTTGTGGAGTCAGTAAACGTAGTGGAAACAAAAAAAAATCTCTACGTATCCTACTAGAAGATTTTGTCAACAACGACGTATTCAGAAGGAGGGTGCGCGAGGTGATGTGTGTCATTTAGCACACCAATCATTAAGATAAATTATCTTAGAGTTCTAACCTTTTTTTACTCGCTGATTAAGGCTAGTATAGAAGGGTCGATCCCACATGACAACTTTTTAAGATTGTTTCTTTGAACCCTATTGATTTTTTAACTTTGTTTTTTTTTAGGATTTTTTGAATAATTGAACAAGAAAGTAAATTTCGAGGTTGGAGGGTGATTACACTAAAATGAAAATGTAAATTGTAAAAGAATAAAAGATTACACGAATAGCAATAAAATGAAAGGATTATGCTAAGCAAGAAAAGAAAGAAGATTGTTAGCACAAAATAAAGAAGAATTAACTAAGAGTAAGAAATAAATTGCAAGTAATGAAAAGAGGTGATTGAAAGGCAGTGTTTAAAGAAACGGTTGAATCGGAAGGGAAAGGTATCGAGGCTATGGGTTTTACCACCACAGACTGGCTATGGGTTTTACCACCACAGATGACATGAAACAACAATCGATAAAGATTATATGATAAAACGAGATAAAAGCGGGATGGAGAAACATTCGCGAACGAATCTACAAAAGACAGACTCTTTATGGACTCATTGGTCCTGGTGCCCATAGTTCCTTGTCTGAACAACCCAATAAGGATCTTTCAGTGCTCACATCCAGATTCTTATGAACTCGGTATGGTTGTCCCAAGTTTTGGAATCAGCAGTCGCATCCCCCCAAAACTAACATACAGTATAAAAGAGAGATCAAGGCTTCAAAACCGACGATTAGCCAAACCAAAATCCGTTTATTGAATAAAATCATATAGAGGAATCAATCATTGTAACACTATGGTCGTGGGTCGTGGGGTTACTCCTCACGCCTCGATATGAGGACTACTTGCTACTCATAGTAATGAAAGAAGAAGAAAGGGAAATAAGTATTGAAGCCATAGACCAGAGAAGGAAGAATATCCAAGGAGATCTTGTTGGTGACAATTAAACGGCTTGATCCCTTAATTCCTCACTCTTGACGAAGAATGGGAAAAAGAAATAACAAGATCTAAAAATCCAGAGATGAAGAACTAATTTTTATTACATAAGCAAAGATTACACAACTAAGATTTTGAAATAATGATGCTCAAAGTAAATTACGAATACAAAAGATTGGATCCCTTTCTTTATGGAGTCCCCCTCATTTTATAGGAAGATGAGGAGGGGAAAAATCCTTGAGATATGACTTTGTGGTGGTCTGGCCGTTTTGACTAGAATGATTTCTTGCTTCATCCAAAAGTAACATGGTTCAAACTTTGACCACATTAATAAAAAAATTTGAAAAATGATTTAGTATTTATTGCATTCTTTTCTCCACATAAAATATATGGAATTTGCCAATTCTTTCCTTTTCTCCTTGTCAAAATACCATTAATTTTTTCTTTGAATAGAAAGTCAAAGATTTTGTTGAATAGCCTTCTTTTAATTTGCTCATTGATTTCTTTGATTCTCTTTATTGTTAAATTCCAAAATGATAAAACGAACGGACCGTGTGGACAGACAACCACTTGAAAAGCCCTATAAAATATACTTTTCTTGAAGAGCACTAGATTCCCTTTTTAACACATACTTGTGCATAAATTTTGGGGTTCATGCGTAAGAGTAATTCCAATTTTGGTGTCTTCTATACATAAATTTCAGGCACTGTGGAATTGTGCAAAATATCTTCTAAGAGATATTAATCACTAGGCCAATTTCTTACAAAAATATAATCAAATATAATTAAAAATCCAAATAATGAATGAACATATAAATTAATATAATTAATTATAAAACTAAGAAAATAAAAAATAAAACAATCCTATAAAAATATCTAAAAGATGTAAATAAAAAGGATAAATACACATTTAGCACGAGGTATACCTTATCATACTACAAATCCAACAATGCCCCCTTTGTGAGATGGTGTGCATTGCTTTGTGCATGCACAAACAGTCCTTGTCAACATCCTCTAAACGCAGACGCTCTGTGTCTACGTCTCTATGTAGTCAACACGGATAGATTGGAACTTCTCATTGTGTTGCCTGAGTCGCTCGGAAAGAGAAGCCTTTCACTTGATGTGATAGTGTCATGATCACTCTCCTTATCTCTCTCTCTCTCTTTCGGGAATGGTGATGGTTAGGGTTCATGTTACAACCCCAGTTTTCGGGTTCATATGGTGGGAAATGCAATTTCTCCAATAGATGTATGATTATGTATTTGGTATGAATTATATGTATTGAATGGATTCCCTTTGTGATATTTCCTTTTTGCATGTGATTTCATGGATCATAATATATTAATGAGTCCAACATGATTAAAAGAAAAAGAAGAAATCAAATAATGCAATATTAAGAAGAAAATTTGAGATAATGATAAAAATATGATAAATATGTGGAAATATGGATAATGGAATCATCATGGATGGTATTTCGAGTCCACACAGTTTATAATGGTAAAATGAATCCACATAGAGAAAATAAAAGATTAAGAGAGAGAAAATATGCTTAAGATATGTCTTATTAAGAGATAGCTTGCTTATGAAGAAAAGTCCCTCATCCTTTTGAGTTTGAGTCCCAAACTTTGCATATATGAAATTTAAGTCATCACGGACTTCTCTCTAAAATTTGAGATTAAAAGGATAAACGGATTGGGAAATATGAATTTTGTAAGTGTAAAGGAATAATTAAGATAATATGAGGAGAGGAAGACGTGTGATTTAATTAAAAGTTCACATATAAGTCCTTGAGAAACAAAATAAGAAAAAGAAAATCTTATACCCAAAATAAATGCCCTAGATAATTTTAAATAAGAGATAATTCTGATTTAAGGGCATGGGAGAAAATCTAGAGGTTTCCAAGATGTCTTGTGGCCTAAGTAATTTATTTGATAATTATCTAGTTTTTCCTAAAAGTTAAGTTTTGGATATAAAAGGAGGTTTTAAGGAATAATTCTCTTACCGATAAAATATTATGGTGTGGATGGAGTTTTCCTAAAGTTTGGTACAAAAAGAGCCTATATTGAGAGAGATATAAATACTTTCCAAAAGTGGAGTTTTGTCAAAAGAAAGGTTACTTTTTTTTAGAAGAGCATCCTCTCTTTTCTCAACGAGGGACTTGCTAGGAACCTGTTACCCTCCCAATTCTATGTGGAATTACAGGGCTGCAATCCTTGCATTTTTCCTATAAAAGGCATTGAAAGCTTTCAGCCAAAGGATAAACTTTGACTGGGATGCATAGCCCTCTCCATCGGCATCAGTATCCTAGTTTGCCTCCCCATAATATCCATTGGAGACCAGCCACAAGTAGCAAGGAAAATATAGGATAGGATCCAAAGGACCCACAGAGATGTTCATATATAATCAAACAAACATGTACCTCTGACCTTCACCATCAATGAGTAGGTGGTACCCGACCTTCCTCCTCCACCCCGATGCCAGGATACCTACCTGCCCTGGAAGGACTTCACCATCCGTCGAGGAGCACATCATAAGAGAGATGGAGGTCGTCTCACCCCATCTTCGGTCAAGAACCCCGTTGTTGAGGTCGATTTGGCTCCGGAAGGGGTCTGCGGAGGTGCAGCTACCCTCCCCTTGCTGCCTCGCGTCGCCAACGCCCGAAGGACGGAGGCCCGCGCACGACGGACGTCGCTGCAGCAGGCTATCGTGAGGAAGGGGATGATAGAGTGAAAGGACGTGATGGCCCCTGGGGCTGCACTTTACCCATAAGGGTAAAAAGGTAATTTGGTTATCTTATTTAGCCGGCCCGCCTATAAATGAATATACTATTAAAACTAATGTGTCAAGCTATGATTGGTCGGAATATGCTTATCTTGCAAAAAGTGTAGAAATTGCTAGGAAGCTCAGTTTAAGACAAACTATATATGCTTTTTGATTAGAAAAATAAAAGAAATCCAATAAAAATAGATTTAGAGCCTGAATTTGATTCTAGTTCGAAAAGTAGTTAAAGTTGCCATCCTTAATGTGTTTATGATTAAGATCAACCCTAATTTGATGATTAATGAATTGAGGGGATTAATATGGATGTTTTATGATAATATTAACATGTTATTAATAAGAAAGACGTTTTGATGTCTAAAGAGATTATCCATATGCTTAATAGATTAATTTAGGGTTTTGATATGTTAATAAAGAATTTATGGGCTTAGAAACCCTAATCTAAGTGTTAGTAGGTTTTAATGAGATATAAATCGAGATCCTTTGTATAAAACTGATGTGAGGTTAATCTCAAGCCCAATAGATGATAAAAAAAGGCTCTAGTGTGATTAAGTTGAATAATTAGAGTTTTGCCTCTAGATATGCTTTTTTTAGGGTTTTTGTAGTTATAATGATGAAAAGTGTAGAAAAACCCTAATGAATCCCTAAAATGGATTAGGAAACCCTAGGAAGCAATTTCAAGTCGAATAGATAGAATCTCGATAAAGTGTGTAGTAAATAGAGTGCATGCGCTTTTCAGGATTCTTGATTATGTGGTTGAACTACTTGCTTGGATTGCTTTCTTGGTTGGAATTGCTATTAGCTTGTGAAATCTACTGAACAGGTGTGTGGTTATTTATGAATAACTGATTTAGTTTCACGACATTTCCCGAACATTTTATTGATTGGATGCAACCTAAACTATTGGATGTTTAATTCTGCAATCCTATAAAGTCCCTATGATTATCACAATTAAGTATATATGTTTATTCTCGAACCTACATGCCACCCTAATGTACGTTGCATGACCAAGACCCGGGTGGAAGGTCTAATCGGTCAAGCCCCAGAGGGAAGACCATTGGGCACCATGAGAGGTGACCCCATGAACCAATCTTAGGATGGAGAAGGTGGCCTTATGTCCCTTACAAGGACAAAACCCTAGAGAGGGTAATCTAGGGTTTAGGGCAAAAGCGGTTGAGAATGTCACATTGAAAGTGTAATTTGGATTGTTAATGACTTATTTGTGATAATTACGTTGTTAGAAACTATTTGTGGAAATTTTGTTTGTCCCCCACATACCAGTATAGAAATATATTGACCAACGTTTTATTTGTTGGTGTTTTAGGTACAATTCTGAAAATGGACAAATAGTAAATTAAAATAGTGTGAAGATACAAATAACCTGTGAAAGGAGTATTAGTTAGCTTAGACTTTTATTGTGGATAGAAGTCTAGATCCGTAATTTTACAAGGTATGCAAAAAGATTTATTTTATTCTAGCTTTCACGTTTAGCTTTAGTAGAATTCAATAATTATTATTGATTAAATGTCGAACCACTGATCTGGAAATATTAGGATAACATCTCTAACCTTTTGGTCTCCCTTAATTGGGGGTTACCGGGAGGCGGGGCCGTTACAGTTCACGTACAAGAGCATGTGTGTAAAATCTGGCAATCAAGTCCCTATAAATAAGAGATGAAAGGAGAGTTTTCTAAAATCCCTTGGAAATTAAAGGTTGCGACTATGTTTAAAAAGGGTTGTTTGTGGACTGTCAAAAAGACAATTAAAATATTCTAGAATTAATTAATTAACTAATTAATCATATTAATTGATTAACTATTTTTCTGTCATCCAGCCCTAGTTAATCGCTCAGGATTAGCCGGTCGACTTAACAATTTAAATCAAATTAATTGTCTTAATATTATACCCATGACTTAGATTATATTCTAATATTATTCGAGTATACTAAGTAAACGTTTTAATCATCAATTTGACTCGAAACATTTCCAATTATGTCTACAATCATACTCTTATTCCAATACATCCTATGCATATTATAATGTAGGCTCTAAAGGATGTTGGCAGTGATATTCATAATCACAATATAATTTCAGAAGTAATGATTGGTATCTAGCAAGGATTCATTACTACTCGAGTAATTGGAGGAGTTGTGTGACACCCTTTGTCAGACAAAGAGAGATTACTCTAAACGAAACACGTAATTAACACTAAGCAAGGGAATTACTGAAAAACACAAGAAATTAAACCGATTTCATAACCATGCATCAAGTTGAACCCATCATGTCTGAAGTCATAATCTGGAACCACTTGTATTTCATTCATATCAAAAGGAGTTACATAACATTGTTCACTGGCTAACTAACCACAATCTATTACATGTGATAACATGCTCATGTACACAAACCATCTATGTACTGTCATAGTATAAACTCAAAAATTCAAACCGATGTACAACGTCTATAAAACACCCCCAAGGACCTAAGTGTACAAGGATGACACGTAGGACTCTATTACTAACACTAGCTGCATATCCACTATCCAACAACTACAACACCTTAGAATGTCTGTCTCAAAAACATGCGCTCTATCCAACATGCACGTCCACATAAAAGATATGAAAACCCACGGGATGAGACTAAACGTCCCAACGAGAGTTATAATTCTCCACCAACGTCTATTAAAAGCACAAATATCTACATAGAAGAATACACTAATAACAGATAAGTAGATTCAGCTAAATGATATAAGCAGAGTAATTAATATTCTAAAAAGGAATATGAAGAATATATATATATATATATATATATATATATATTCTATCCATAGAACTATACAAAAGCAAAGTAAGACCTCAACCAATGTTTTATATTTGATCCTAAGCAAATATGCTATGCGGGTGACTACATATTTCATTATACCCCGAGGATTTGAGTCGTACCACCCAAATCCAACTGACCACTGCTAAGTCAAAATTAGTGTCATATAAGGTCCATGGAAGAGTCAGAATCCATGACCTCTCCAACACCTCTTGGTTAGCACAAGAGAACACCACAGAGACATATCAGTCAACTGCAAAAGGTGACATATAGTCAGCACAAGGATCGACTCATGCATGGTCGTCCATATATAAACACCTAGCCCACCTTGGTACAGGTAACGACGCTAGAATAATAGGCTCACACATGGCCATTATTAAAAGAAGGAGTGGCTCACTCATGACCATCCATATCACAAGGAGATCGGCTAATGCATGGCCATCTCACACAACCTATAATTTAAGGATGCAAGGAGATACTCAACTAGCACCCTACATATTCAAAAATATGTACTCCGAGTTAAACTCGTTTCACCAATCCAGGAAATAAAGCTAACAATGGAATGGATCTATGGCCAGGAAAAACTACATGATTGAGTTTCACTTGATTAGTTAGCCTATTGGGTGACTTTAGCATCAATCAAGTTACAATGTATACAGCCAAAACGAACTCTACAAGAATAAGGGTGTGTTGCAACTTCAGAAGATGTAAAACGTATAAGGTGTGAACTTGTCACACAACCACCACATGGTACTCAAAGCTTTGCCATCCACAAGCAATCATCAATATCACATATCACCATGGGATCTTAATCCCTCAACCATATCACTTGAGGATATCACCCCTTAAGGGGCATTAAGCCATCACTAGGTCATAGGACCCATCACAGTAAGCCATGCATGTTCACCATCACACATTGTCTCATTAGTGTGCATAAGCACTACCCTGTATCACATAGACACACTACTACAGAAATGGCTTATAAAGTCACTTTTAAAGGTGTCGGTTGTATAAATAAACCGACACCGAAACTATACAGTTTCAGTTGATAACATAAACCAACATCCAATATATGAAGGGTGCCCAGACACGGGTACCGCTTCTATTCAGTGTCGGTTACGTAATAAAAAACTGACGCCTAAAATTAACCACCAAATCCAAAATTTCCAGTGGAAAAAATTACCTCCAAAATTTAACATATGGCGTCGAGTGATAAATAATAAACCGACGACTAAAGGTATTCGCGAGACAGAAATTGGGCACATTTTGGTCGTCAGTTTAACCACAATGATCGAAGCTTATGAGTTTTCCCGCGCTATCCACGGGGAATTTTTCACACCGTTTAAGCGTCGGTTGTCAGAAGACACCGACGACTATGATCATTAATCGAGAATAATTTTTTTTAATCGACATATGTATTTAGACGTCGGTTGTTTTGTAGTTAGAATCGACGACTATAGTTGAGAATAGGTGTCGGTTTTTGTGGAGAACCGACACTATTAATTTTATGTGTCGGTTTATTTGAATAACCGACGCCTATTGTACAGTTAATAGCCCCGCGAAACAGATCTCTTTTCCCCATTGTCTTTGTTTCATTGCGACTCTGCTAGGTCTGGCGATTCTGCTCCCCGCCGTCGCCGTCGTGGTTGCCCCGGCCGCCGTTGCTCCCCCGCACCGCCAGCACTCCTGGTCGACGCCCTCGCCGCCACTCCTGTTGCTCTCCCTTCCGCCGCCGCTCCTCGTCGGCGCCTCTCCTCTCCTCGCCGCCGCCCCCATCGGTGGTTGATGTCCTCTCCTTGCCGCCCTCGTTGCCGCTCCTCTCCTCTCCTCGCCGCCGGTGCCGGCTGCCAGCTGCTGCTAGGTCTGGCTCTGACCGCTGCTCTCCTCTACCCTCAAGGTATGCCCGCCCTGTCTTCTTCCTTCTTCCTCTGCTCTGGTGGCTGCTTGGGCGGTGCCAAGGCACGCCTAGGCTGCTGTTGGGCATTTTTTTATTTTTTTTAAGTTATTTACTTATTTGTGTTTATTTATGTACTGATTTTGTTATGATTTAATCATCTACTTAATGAAATTTATTTATCAACTGATTTAACTATATTTTTCAATTGATCTCTATGTATTCATCTAATGTTTGTATTTATTTATGTACTGATTCAGCAATTAATTGATCATCATCTACTGATGCATATTAGTTTATCAATAGATTTGTATTTATTCATCTACTTATTTGTATTTTTTGTCTACTATTTTTATTTAGTTATCTAATCATTTGAATTTATTTGTGTACTACTTTTGAAATTATATAATCATCTAGTGATGTAACTTTATAGTGATGTAACTTTATCACAAGCTCATTATGAACCATTAGATCTGGATCTTAATTAGGGTATCTCTACCGTCCTAACTATGAAATTGGTAACTTGTTTCATTGTTGAGTATATTGAGAATCCTAATCACCCTTCTTGCTTAATAATGAACTGTAATGCACACATGTGACATGCTTGGAATGTAAATGATGAACTTTTCCCTAATTTTCCAATCATGCTTTTAAAGACATCAATAATCACCCTAACTTGAAGAACTAGGATTTTAGGTATAAGAATGACAACACATGTATTTGTTGGCCTAGAAACCCGTCCAAGATTTACTCATTAGGAGTAAATCTTGGATAGTCCCCAGTTTGGGACTGTTCTTGAATACCTGATCTCGCTTAGGATGTAAGTGTATAATGTGTATTGGGTTTTTGAGAAAATTTCGGCAGCATTTCCCCGTTTGTTCTCTAAGTACATATGTACTTAGAGAACAGCGGGGAAATGCTGCCGAAATTTTCTTGAAAACCCAATACACATTATACACTTACTAGTGAGATTAGGTGTTCAAGAATGGGATAGGTGGTACACATTTATTATATATAAGAATGACATTACATGTATTTGTTAACCCTAGACCCTAATCTTGTTGTAATGTATATTTGATTTCTCTTTGAACATAGAATGGATAGATCATGGATGTCCATTCGTAATCGCTGCACCCCAGAGTTTATTTCTGGTCTTGACCAGTTTATTAGATTTGCCGAGGAACATAGGAAACAACTTGGAGATAGGTTATAATGTCCATGTAGACATTGCGGTAACAACTTGAAAGTCAGCACTGGTGACGAAATCAAAAGTCATGTCATGTGCAACAGGATTATACAAGGCTATACAGAATGGCACTAGCATGGAGAGATTTCAAACCCGAAACCAGTGGATGTCGATAGCAGTTCTTGTGGTGTTTGTGTGGAAGAAGAAATTGCCTACGATGACATAGATGTGAATGAACCAGTTCCAGACATCGTTGATGCAATGTTGGATAGTTGTGGAGTAGAGCACACCGATCCACCTCCCATTTTTAGAAACATTGTGCATGATGTTGAGATACCGTTATACACATGTTGTACTAAGTTTACGAAGCTTAGCACTGTGTTGAGATTGTATAAGCTGAAAGCTAACAATAGATGGAGCGACAAAAGCTTCACGTCATTGTTGTCTTTGTTGAAAGAAATGCTTCCTGAAGGAAACGAGCTGCCAATCTCAACATACCAGGTAAAGAAATTGTTGTGCCCAATGGGAATGGATGCCAAGAAGATACACGCATGCCCGAATGATTGTGTATTATTTCAAAAGGACTATGTGGATTTGAAAGATTGTCCAAAATGTGGTGCGTCGCGGTATAAATTGACGACTTTGGGGGAGTCCAAAACTGGTTCCCCTGCCAACGTGATGTGGTATCTACCTATAATATCACGGTTTCAACGCTTGTTTGCCAATTTGATAGATGCGAATAATTTAAGGTGGCATGCAGATGTTAAGAAAAATAATGATGGGATCCTACGACATGCGTCTGATTCTCCACAGTGGAAGAAGATTGATCTATTGTACCCTGAATTTGGTGAAGAAGTCAGGAATCTAAGACTTGGGCTTTGTGCAGATGGGATGAATCCATACGGGACATTGAGCAGACAACATAGCACTTGGCCAGTCATTCTTGTTATATACAATCTTCCTCCCTGGATGTGTATGAAAAATAAGTACGTAATGCTATCGTTATTGATATCGGGCCCTAAACAACCTGGAAATGACATCGATGTTTATCTTGAACCTCTGA
Organism: Alisma plantago-aquatica; assembly: GCA_963693085.1. NCBI lineage: Eukaryota > Viridiplantae > Streptophyta > Magnoliopsida > Alismatales > Alismataceae > Alisma > Alisma plantago-aquatica. The sequence goes on from OY856411.1 coordinate 880,806,180, forward strand.
TTGATGACTTAAAGAAACTCTGGGGTGAAGGTGTGATGACCTATGGTTCTTCACGAAGAGAGACATTTCGTTTGCATGCTATGTTGTTTTGCACTATTAATGACTTTCCAGCATATGGGAATTATCTGGATATAGTGTCAAAGGAGCTAAAGCGTGTCCTATATGTGAAGAGAACACTGATTCAACAAGACTAAAACATGGCGATAAGACTGTATATCTCGGTCATCGAAGGTTTCTTACAAAATTCCATATGTATCGTAGGAATCGCAAAGCATTCAATGGATTGAATGAGGAACGGAGTGCACCTAAACCTATACCAGGGGAGGTTGTTTATGAAAGAGTAAAAGAAATTGTCAATTAATTTGGTAAGAGATCACAATGTACTATGGCCACACGGAGTGACAAATCTTTATTCAAGAAGAAGTCAATATTTTGGGATCTTCCTTATTGGAGTTCTTTGACAGTCAGGCATTGTATCGATGTCATGCACGTTGAGAAAAATGTCTGTGATAGTGTCATTGGTACTTTGTTGAATATACCAGGTAAGACTAAAGATGGGATAAAATCCAGACTGGACCTACGTGAAATGGGAATAAGGTCAAAATTAACAGAATTTCATGAAATGGGAAATCGGAGAACATACTTACCTCCCGCTTGTTACACATTGTCTAGAAAGGAGAAGAAAGCTTTTTGTGAATGTTTGGTAAATGTTAATGTGCCACAGGGTTACTCATCCAACATCTGTAGATTGGTATCAATGAAAGATCTGAAGTTGATAGGTCTTAAATCTCATGATTGTCACACTCTAATGCAACAAATATTGCATGTGGCAATTAGATCTATATTGTCAAAGCATGTAAGGTTTGCAATCACCAGACTTTGTTTCTTTTTCAACAGTCTGTGCAGTAAAGTTATTGACCCTGATACTCTCGATAAATTTCAAAGAGAAGTGGTTGTTACCCTATGTCAGCTTGAGATGTATTTTCCTCCGTCGTTCTTTGATATCATGGTACATCTTGTTGTCCACTTGACTAGGGAAGTGAAAATGTTGGGACCAGTTTTCTTGCATTGGATGTATCCCTTTGAACGATACATGAGCGTTTTTAAAAGTGATGTTCGAAACCGTTATCGGCTTGAAGGGAGTATTATCGAGGGTTATGTGGCGAGAGAGGTTATGGATTTTTGCAATGACTTTCTCAGTGGTAATGACACTCCTGATAATGAAAAGAATATTGACGAGCAATTTGGCAAAGGAATTTTGGGATCACGTGTGAAAGTAATCAGCCGTGAGCAGTTGGAACAAGGTCACTTGTATATTTTACACAACATGGACGAAGTGAACGTTTATATCGACGAACATACCAATTTCATCAAGAAACAATATCCTCGAGCCAATACAATGTGGCTTGTTAGAGAGCATAACAAGACATTTATTAAGTGGTTTGAAAATAAAGTCTTACATCAACTATCTCAAACACCAGATGATATTACTGAAACTATCAAATGCCTCGCCTTTAAACCAAAATTGATTGTTATGTCTTATGAAGGGTATGACATTAATGGATTCACATATTACACAAAGCGCCAAGATGATAAGAGTGTCGTCCAAAATAGTGGGGTCACCCTTCAAGCATCGACTATGTTTTTTGCAAGTGCAAATGATAAGAGTCCACGTGAAGATAAAATGTCATATTATGGTGTCATTGAAGACATATGGGAGTTTGATTACATAGATTTCAGAATTCCACTCTTCAAATGTAATTGGGTTGATAACACCAAAGGAGTTATAGTGGATGAATTGGGTTTCACTTTAGTGAACTTTGAAAAGATTGGCGAGAAGGGTGAACCATTCATATTGGCATCACATGCGAAACAAGTATTTTATATCGATGATCCTGCAAATGATAAATGGTCGGTTGTTTTTCATGGTAAAAGACAGTTCATTGAAGATCCTATAGATGAAGAACAGTATTATGATAAGTATGATGACTCTAGTCCATTCTCAGTTGGGTTTCCAACACCAGCAAATATTGAAGCTAATGATGACTTGTATGTGCGCGGAGATCACAATGAAGGATTGTTAATTGATAAAAAATCACAATATTAGAGGCATGTTTATATTTTTTATATGTTTTATTTTTCTGAATGTGAACTTTACAATGTGAATGTGAACTTTACAATGTGAATTTTATAATGTGAATTACTTTATAATGTGAACTTTACAATGTGAATTACTTTACAATGTGAATGTGACCTTTACAATGTGAGCTTTACAATGTGAACTTTACAATGTGAATGTGAACTTTACAATGTGAATTTTACAATGTGAATTACTTTATAATGTGAACTTTACAATGTGAATTACTTTACAATGTGAATGTCAACTTTACAATGTGAGCTTTACAATTTGAATTACTTTATAATGTGAACTTTACAATGTGAATGTGAATTTTCAGATGGCTGAGCATTCTCCTAATGATCGTGCTGATGATTACCGTGAGGGTGAGGACATCAATGCGCCGCCTCACAATGTAAGTTTTAAAAATATATCATATATTTATATATATGTCCATTTATAGTTATATCTTGTAAATGTGTTTATTTTATCAAATTTTAGGTTGATGATGCACATGTACCATCTGAAGCACTTGAGGCACTTAATCAACAACACCAAAAAGTTGACAAGAGAAGGGGCATCACTATGATGAAGAAGTTAATAGCGCAAAAGGGCAATGGACCCAAACTTGTTGTGGATTTTGATAATGCAGGAAATGCATCTGGTGTGAATCACAATTCATTTGTTTCATATCTTGGGTATGTTACTCGTAGCCATTGCGGTTGTAAGATAGATTCTTGGCATAAAGTTTCTAAGGAGAAGAAAGGCATAATATGGAAGGATTTATGCATGAGTTATTATTAATTTGCAATTCTATTTTGTAGATTACTAATTTTTTGGATACTAGTTAATAGCAATTCTATTTTGTAGAGTATATTTGAATTGGATGAAAAGCTGCATCGTAAATGCATGATGCAACGTTGTGGGAGAGTCCTAAGGAACTATAGGACAAATCTCACCCAAGAACACATAAAAGAAGCTGACAAGAGGAAGAAGACAGCCACTGAACAGTGGAACTTCCTGGACAAAGAAGAATGGGACGCGTTTGTTGCTTCAAGACAAACTGATGAATTCAAGGTATTAGGCGTCAGTCCCAATCTCATTAATATATGTTGTATTCACCTATTCAAGATTAACATTTACTGTTACTAACCAAATCATTAATGTGCATACTAACTAGGCCCTCAGTGAGGCACAAAGATGAAGGCGTGCACTGAATGTGCATGACCACACAATGGGTCCAAAGGGGTATGCAGGCATTCGCCAAAGACTACAGTCTGAGGCTACTTCTCAGTCTGCTGCTACTCAGGAATCCTCCACTATAGGTAGCACACCTCTGCCTCACCATGATGTCTAGATAGTTGGGAGGCAAAATAAGAAGGGAGAAATAAGGAAGCCCGCAACTGCTGAGGCGGCTACAAAAATGGTAAAACATAACTCTTACAATAATCGTTCGAATATTGATTATTTGTGGTGTTTACTTAATTACAAATTTTTGTTTTGGCGATTAGCGGGAGCTACACGAGCTAAGGAAACAAGGCAAGTTCATCCCTGAGGGCACAAGGGATGAATTGACAGTTGTTCTGGGTAACCCAGAGCATCCTGGACGTGTTAGGGCTGCAGGCGCTGGTGTGGGCATCAAAGCTTTTTTTAGGCCATCCCAGCGCAAACATGTCCCAAAAGTGGGACTTTCACAAGAAGAGGTAACATATTTTTTCCTTGTAGATGTTACTGTAAAAGAGAATTCAATAATTAGAATTTTACGTTTCTTTTATCCATGTATAGGTAGATAAGTTATTTGATAGGAAACTGGAAGAAGGAATGAAAAAGTGGCAGGCATCTCAGACTGCCACTTACCAGACAGTACCTATGGTGTCTCCTACTGTATATGCTCTACTCCTACTGCAGAGGTTGGGAGTAATCCTGTAGACCCACCACCTAACAAATCTGTTGTAAGTATTTTTATGACATAGTAACTAGTTTTTTAATTCAAGATGATATGTATATATGAAATTGTAGTCGTTTCAAAAAAAGATGATATGTATATATGTATATAACATTCTTTACACAAAAATTTGTAGGGGTTGAAGCCATGCCGTCTAAAAAGTAAAGAATACGTCGTTGTAGAGGCGTCGGCTTACCCATCCCTACCAGGGGAAATGTTTCATGGGTCTCCATTACCAGCTGGTTGGATTCGTGTGAGCCCGGTACATATATTCCCCAAGTGGATGGATCTTCCATTGCCATATGCCCACCCAGATTGTGAAACGCTTGGTGAGGCAGAAGGCGGAGTGATATTGTGGCTAAAAGTGGATGTCCTCTTTACTGAAACTGTATGGTAAATTTACATTACGTTAAATTGTTAGTGTGTGTATATGATGTCAGTTGATATGAAATTATTATATATATATATACAGGTTAAAAAGAAGACACCCACATCATCTAGGCCTCCACTTCCACCTCCTACATTACCTAGTTGGGTTCCACAGGACCTACCTGTCCCGTTAGGTCCTAACTGTAGGGGTATGGCAATATGTTAGGCGAACATGATATAAATTTCCCTATAACTGTTTCTATAGATTCATATGTTGCAGGTCAATCATACGAAAGCAAATTATTTATACAAGATATTTTGGAGTTGTTTCGATATGATTGGCTAAATACATCTGTGATAGAGCTATGGATAAAGTGAGATCTTCTTTATACATCCATATACCTTGTGTAGGATCTGGTGATCTGGTTTCTTATTTATTAATGCATGCGTAATTAATACATATTTTGCAGCTACTTAGACAGGATATGTGCAGATTTTGCATTCGAACATGTAGGATTTTTGATTCCATCTTTGATTAGTCTAGTAGCTAAAGACCCTCCATCAGTTCAACAATATTGTTGTGAGGCTTTTACAATTTTTGCTCAAAATAAGAAGACGGTGATAATGGCTCCATTCAATGTAGAGTAAGTTTACTTTGCTTATTATAATTTGGACTTAAGAAAATTACATTTTTATTGTGGATTTTGAGTTATTAATTTTTAACTTTTTTACCTCTAGTGGTATGCATTGGGAGTTACTGGTTATTGTCCCCAGGACGTTCACTGTCTATTATCTAGATCCTAAGGGGAGTAAATTGAATACAAAATATGGACACATAATGAAAATGGCATTATTTCGGTGAGAAATATTTCATTTTCATATTCGTTAACATATGTTATTACATTACTATTTAATTATGCAATGTACTGTGTTACATTAACATGTAGGGGTTTTGATGAGTTCAAAAAGGCTGGAGGAAAGGTCCCCACGAAAAAGAACCAGCCAATAATTTGGAAGAACGTGAAAGTAAGTTCCCAACTGCAATATATGTATATATTATTTATGTGAACAGTGCTTAATTAGTTGTATTTTTTAATATTTTGTATGTTTGAATTTATAGTCTGCTACACAAGACAACGGATGGGCATGTGGATACTATGTGATGTGATTTATGCACATGATTATCAAATATGTCACAATAGACATCGATTGTATTGCTGAGGTATTATATAGTCTCATTAGATAATATGAAATATATCAATCTTATTTATATCTCATTAATTATATATATACATCATTCTCTTTACCGGTGTTTAAAACTGACCACACTACAGGAACGACCTTACCAGATGTACATGCTCCCTATACGATGGGAGAATTAAATGAAGTAAGAGAAGAATGGTCAACAACCATACAAATAGTGGGGGTTTTAAGATATAATTGGGATGTTGATAGCGAATAATGACTACAGAATGATATTTTGTAAATGAATTTATGAATTATAATATATGTGTGAATGTTTCTACATGTCTTGATGTTTCTACATGTGTCTGAGTGAAAATGAATGAAACTGTTGGTTGCTATATGAATGTTTCTACATGTGTGAATGTGAAAATGAATGGAACTACAGATTGCTAGCTACATGAATGTTTCTAAATGTGTGAAAATCAAATGGAACTGCAAGTTGCATTGATAAATGTGTGAATATTTTTGTTGTTAATTTTGTAGGTATGTGGCCTGTTGTTGGCTGATATCAATGGATGTCGTAAAACCTACAGTTCAGACTGAACTGCAGGTTTCTCATCCTGCAACCAGCCATACAGCAGGTCTGCAAACTGACAGAAAAAAAACAAAAAATAGGTGTCGGTTATTTGTATAAAACTGACACCACATCGTTACAGTGTCGGTTTTTAATAAGAACCGACGTCTATTTCCTTAACACCACGGTCGTGCTGGCCAGCACGACCGTGGCAGCGGACCAAACACCACGGCCGTGCTGGCCAACACGGCCGTGTTGGGAGTGCACGGCCGTGGCAGCGGACCAGACACCACGGCCGTACTGGCCAGCACGCCCGTGTTGGGAGTTATATGACGTCAGTTTCTTATCTAATAACCGACGCTGATAGTTCCCAAGATGGCGCCCTTCTGTGGCACGAAGGTATATGGCGTCAGTTTCTTATCTAATAACTGATGCCTATAGTGCCCTACTAGCGCGCTTTCGGTGGCATGCAAAGGGTTTTGGCGTTGGTTTTTGAACCGACTCGTAACGGCTGGGCTTTTAGCGTCGCCCACATAGGTGTCGCTTAGAAACCGACACTAACGGCCTTAAATAACCGACACTAAAGGTCAGTTATGTACTAGTGACATCACCATAGCATACACAAGTCATGGCATACATACCACCTGCAAAGTTAGGGCTTATAAGCAAGAGAGTGAAAAACATTATATAAGATGAATATCTCATAAAAGAGAAAGCAAACACCTAATACAACATTAGGGTTAGGGTTCCACGCTTTAGTCGATTACAGTTTTGTAGGAACATATGAGTACTAAACCCTAGATAGGACATCTCTCATAACCTTACATCACTTTTAGGATTAAGGATCATCATCAGTTAACCATACAAGTTCATCATGTCAACAACACTAGGTGACACTATAATATATGTGTATATGTAGACAATATGGTGGTGTTATGCGCACATCACAACCATACACTAACCAGGCATTGCGACCTCACACTGACTAGGCATGGCGATCTCACACTGACTAGGTGTCACAATCCCATAGTGACTAGGCATCGCGACCACCATCACACCTAGTGTCATGACCGCGACAGGGCATGGCATTGCGATTATCACCAACACAGACGTCTCGACCAGAAACACTACATGGTGTCATGACCTCAACACAACTCAGGCATTCTGAATGCTACTGCATAACAACATTGCGCCCGCGACAGAGCATGATACAAACAACATCAAAGTATGGCATTGCAATCAGTTGTTTCGGCCAATGTTATTGTCAACACAAGAACATGCAACCTGAACAGAACTAAAAACAAGGAGTCTTGACCCCAAGCAGTAAGAAAGCACATGACTCGAGCCTAAACATCGAGGCTCAAAACTATCTTAGCCGAAATAAGATCCAACAATAGAAGACCAAGCACCATCAAGGTTTTAAACTTTAAGATCCAAGACTAGCAAACCCTAAAACAAACACTATGGAGATCATCTAATAGAAACCACTTAGAAAAGAGAAAGTTGAACCTCAACATGTGAGGAAAATATCCAAAACACCAAGAAAAATATAAAGGCCAAAACTTAGCCTGGTGATAAAACCCAAGCTTATATTTCATGTATCAAGATCACCTCAACCGATACATGGTCAAATAGGTTACATGAATTTTAGGGTTTAAGAAAAAGAGTAATCTGCATGAGGATACTACAAAGTTTTGAACCCTAAATTCATGATAACATCATCTAGCTCAATAATATCATATATAGATGATAAATCAATAGATAACATTAAGGAAGACCACCATCCTCAAGGACAGGAACTACACTCAAAATCTATCACTAAAAACCTTAAAATGTGTATCATAAAATCATCGTGAAAGGTATTTGTGCAAGAGAGAGAAGACCACATTTGACACCTCCAAAATAGAACCTAAACTCCATGATACATCAAGGCACACAGACCTTATGTATGTGACCAAAATCAAGATCAAAACATGGGAAGTAAACCACCATAACACATCCATACTCCAATTTGGGTACTTAACATCAGGGTTTTGTATCATATAACATCATCAAACCCAAGGTGTATTGTTTCCCCCTTTCTTAAATCATATGAGAGTCAAGCATTATGTTATCCAAACAGTGTCATACATGTAGCATCATGTATTCAAGTATGTGTCTTAATCACGTATCAAGTATAGGTGTTCATCCATACCATCTACAAGTGTTGTGTCCCGCTAACATTTAGGTCGCAACCATACATATAACCAAGGGTATCGACCTGCCTTGACCATGTGTTATGACCGTAACACACCCCCTTGTTGTGACCTCAACCTCTCTTGTACTTATCACGTCCACAATAGCCAAACTAGGGTGAGGGTTAGCACAATATACAAAGCCTAAGCACCACTTTCATCATATAACGACCACCCATGAAACTATGTTCACAACCCTTCACCTTTACTACTATTTCAACCTGCACCCAATAGCTAGAAGGTCAAACACCTATGTGGTGTCATGACCACAAAAAACGCTAAGACAAACTAGTCCATAAGGACATGGTTTCGACCGTTACAAGAAAAGGTATCGACCTACCACTCAAGAGGCTAACATGTTACGACCATGTTGACCCAAAGCTAGGGTATCGGCCGCAACACTCAAAGGGTAGCAACCCCACAAGGTCAAGACAATCCCCAACACATCCTCAAGGTTGAAACAGGAAGGAAATATATCTGGAATAGCAAGGAACACCATGGAATGCCTCCATCATCAAGGAGGAAAAGCTCCACACAAGATAATCACCAAGAACCCTAAACTTTCACCAAGAGAACTCCATGAAGGCACCACATGCAAGGGTAGAAAACCATGGCTATCATACTCAAAATAGAACCTAAAACACCCTAAGGTATCAAAGCACACAAACCACAAAGGAATATGCTCAAGATCATAGCCCAGAGATGAAGAAAAACCACCACTATCTCATAGTTGTCAAAAATTCGGTATACAATTAGATTTTCTATTTCTTATCAAACCAAACAAGATTTTCTCCACCAACTAGATCTAGATATCATCATTATATACTAACATGATAAGGGAACATTTTATAGAGAGAAAACAACAACATGCAAATAAAATTAAGAATGCTAATAATAGAGGAGGGTAGAAAGTTATAAAACCCGCCTTAAGAAGCTCAACACCAAGGATCCTCAAGCTCCAAGGTTCCACGCTCCAAGCACACGATCCACAGATTGAAAAAGATCCACCAAAGGTCCCACTTTCATACACAACAACAACTCCAAGAGAAGAAGATGCCAAGGTCAAGATAGCCTAAGAAAAGGAGAAAGAAAGGAAACCCTAACCGAACCAAGGAAGAAGAAGGAGGAAAAGGTGAAAGAACTTCATCTCACCATGGCCCATGACCATATAGATGAGGGTTTCTTCCTCAAAAACGACCATCACATCCAATCATGATCCATGTCCGAGAAAAGGGAAGAAGATGGAGTAGAGATTCTGAGAAAAATGTTGCAAAATAAGAGAAGATACTTACCAAGGTTGAAGAAGAGCAAGGATCGCCACATGCAAGGGATTCGATCACCAAAGATCCAAAGACTAGCCCTTCTTTGGTCCACCAAGCTCCAAGGACAAGAAAAAGAGAGGGAGGAAGAAGGAGGACTGAAAGGCTCACTTGCAAGAAGAAGAAAGGGTTTATATACCAAAGGAGGAGGGAGGTAGGGTGGAGATGAGGTGTCAACACCTAAAACCATCAAAGAGACACTTGTCCACCCAAGAAATCAACATGCAACAACTTAAACCTTGCATGGACGAGATGGTGATAAAACCTATATTGGGTATCAACCTACTTAGGTCCCCAATAGGTGATCAAGGTCACAACACTTCCTAGAGGCCAAAACAAGAGTCAAACATCAAGGTTAGGTCGAAACAAGTTCATCAACTTCAAAACACAAAAGGACAAGCCTCTAGGTCAAAACACATGGTCACAAACCATCATGGTCGTAACAACATCACACTTAGGCAAGTGTTTCGGTCATAACAAATCAAAACAGCCCATATGTTGCTACCAAGACCAGGACTCAAGCAAGGTTGAAACAAAAGGTCACCATACATGTAAGGTCGATACACTTCACAAAAAGACAAACCATTATGACCTAAGCCAACCAAGACCATCATGGTCGAAACCGAAACATCTAGGGAAGGTGTTTCAGTCATAACACAACAAAAACACCTACTAGGGTCGAGACAAGGGCCACTACCCTCCAACTATGTTCATCCAGGTTCACACTCACAAATCCCTAGAAACCCTAATCACCTCTAGTGATGCCACTACTCAACCAAGGCCCAAACAAGGCACCCACTTCTTCCTCTCTCTTCTAGATGATGACAAGGGATGGAAAACACACCACAGAGGTGACAAATTGTACACCAACCCCCTATTTTAGATAAATTGCAATTTGCACCAAAACTAGCACACAAAGCACAAACATCATCAAAACAAGCTCAAAATTAAAAATTTAAGCTCTCCAGAAGCTCAAAGATAATTTGTAATGACTAGAGAAAGGTTTTAAGCACATAAGAAATCCAAAGAAACCAAGAGTTAACCCAAACCCCAGCTTAGGGGCCTTACAAGATATAAACCCCTAATAGGGATTTTGCTCCCAAAATCCAATCGAAGGAGACAAGCACTACCTCCGCATTTCTACGTCAAGATCCCATATGGCTTCTTATACACCTTGGTGATGTCATAACACTTTTTATCCAACATCATGATCTTTGCCCAAGATCTACATAGGATTTGTCACATAGGACACACCCTCAACATAGAAACATTGTTCGTACCTTGTACAACTCAGATGAAAATTTTAACCTGTTAGTTACCTTCTCAACTTGTAACATTACAAGATAAGGTTCACAAATCTAGGAGTTTATCATATTCATCTGAGGGTAAAGATAAAAGTACAAGTTTAAGGGTATAAATCATCAAAGTTTCATTATTATAACCAAAACATTATACTATCAACTTCATTATATACCATTGGATGTTGTGGCATTTATTCACAACTATTGAATTAGGTTTAATAATTTAAAACTATTGATTGATATGTAGGTTTAACTCTTGAATCATATAGCCAAAGGAACTATTAGTTAAAGGATTAATTAAAGCAACTCAGGATACTTAGTTACATTACATTATGATGTGGTAACATGAACCATCATCTATTATCAAGCATCATGCCTCCATCGGCCGATGGGGATAACATTATCATATTTGAACACTTCTCAGATGTTGATCTTAAAATCATCATTAGTTCATGTCACAAGACATGTGGTTCAAGGGCTCACCACGCTTCTTCTACGCCACTCTGATCTATTAACTCAACATTGATCTTACTGGTGATTGTATCAACAGTCCAATAGGGAAGGGTTTACCAACTCTCTTCATTATCATACAAAGTTACAACTTATTATATGTCATTTTCCCTTTTTCAACTTGGATTCCTTACTATTAGCATAGGAATCATCAAGGTTAAAGCATATTATTACTTCATTTCTGGTTATTTTTCATCATTCTCATGTATATTTTCTTGTTTTAATATGTTTTCCAACTCCTTTTTAAGAGGTAAACCATCATATTTCATATTTCTTTTGTTAAGAAGATATCATCCCTCTTTAACTCTTTCATATATAATAAAGGTTTTCATTTTGGAAGTTCCTTATTCTCATAGGTTGGTCTGAGGTTAGCTCATATTCCACTTTATTAGTTAATCATCATTCTCATGTGTTACCTTTGTCATACTTATCTCAAGAATTCTCTTTATCTTATGTGAGTTTTACACCTTGACTTACCTTATTAACATAGATTTATTTGTCTTTTACATTAGAAACTTCTTGCAATTACCTCTTCAAGGATCTCTTATAGCTTATTTATGTTCAAATTCAAGTTTTATAGTGTCATATTCTTATCTTAGGATTATCAGTCACTCAAGTTATGATAGGGTATGATGTAGTTTTGTCCTTCTTTAAAGCAAGATGAAGGTATTATTACCATGATTCATGTTTAATTATTCTCTTTAGGTTGTTTCGAAATGACTACTTGATCAGGGTAATCAGAAAGAAAACAACCTAAGAGTTCCATACTCACCTTCTTCTTAATAGTTGTGTGCCTGGCCAGGGCACTCAAGTATTGAGATTAGGTAGTATGCACCATGTTTTATGTCATGTTCTCAACTTAGATACCATCCTAATCCTAGTCCTAGTGTCCCTGTAGACTCAGTGAACCTAGAGCTCTGATACCACCCTTTGTCACACAAAGCGAGATTACTCAAAAACAAACATGGAACTAATACTAAACAAGCGGATTACCAAAAAATATAAGAAATTAAAATCAATTTCATAACCATACATCAAGTTGAACTCATCATGTCTGAAGCCATAATCTGGAGCCACTTATATTTCATTCATATCAAAAGGAGTTACATAACATTGTTCACTGCTAACTAACTGTAATCTATTACATGTGATAACCTGCTCATGTACACAAATCATCTCTATACTATCATCATATAGACTCAAAAACTCAAAATCGATGTACAACGTCTATAAAACACCCCCAAGGACCTAAGTGTACAGGGATGACACATAGGACTCTATTGCAAGACACTAGTTGCATATTGATGATCCTACAACTACAATACCTCAAAATGTCTATCTCAGCAACACGAGCTCTATCCCAGCATGCACGTCCACCTAAAAGATGTGGAAACCCACAGGGTGAGACCAAACTTTCCAGCGAGAGTTATAACTCTCTGCCAACATCTATTAAGGGCACAGATAGCTACACATGAGATTATACTAATAACATATAAGTAGATTCAGCTAAATGATATAAAAAGGGAAATTAATATTCTAAAAAGGAATATGAAGAACATGTATATTTTCTACTATACAAAAACAAAACTTATGAGTCGTACCACCCAAATCCAACTGACCACTTCTAAGTCAAAATCAATGCCATATAAGGTTCATGGAAGAGTTGGAATCCACAACCTCTCTAACACATCTTGGTCAGCATAAGAGAACACTATAGAGACATATCAGTCAGCTACAAAAGGTGACATATAGTCAGCACAAGGATCGGCTCACGCATGGTCATCCATACATAAACACCTAGCCCACCTTGGTACAGGTAACAACGCCAGAAGAACATGTTCATGTGTGACCATTCTTAAAGAAGGAGTGTCTCACTCATGGTCATCCATATCATAAGAAGATCAGCTCACGCATGACCATCTCACACAACCTGTAATTTAAGGACGCAAGGAGATACTCAACTTACACCCCGCACATTCAAAAATATGTGTTGTGAGTTAAACTCATTTCACCAATCTAGCAAATAAAGCTGACACTGGAATGGATCTATGGCTAGGGCAAACTACATGATTAACTTTCACTTGATTAGCTAGCCAATTGGGTAACTTTTAGCATCAATCAAGTTACAATGTATACAGCCAAAACAAACTCTACAACAATAAGGGTGTGTTGCAATTTCAATAGATCTATAATGTATAAGGTGTGAACTTATCACACAACCACCACATGGTACTCAAAGCTTTGTCATCCACAAGGCAATCATCAATGTCACATATCACCATGGGATCTTAATCCCTCAACCACGTCACTTGAAGATATCACCCCTCAATGGGCATTAAGCCATCACTAGGTCAAAATGCACCTAAGCACTATATGTATATCAACTCTTTTCAAGGTCACATTGAGTAGTGGTAAAGCACATTGAACAACATGCAATGATTGTAGTGACTTCAGGTCTAAAGACCACAATCATTATTGTCACATTGAGACATGATTTTGACCACCATGGTTGGCTTCCATGTATCACACTCAAGGTAGATCTATCTAATACACTTATACATAACAAGTCCTATGTGTTTGACTTGATATCCCATATCATGACTAATGAGACTCTATCATCAGTCAACACACATTCTAGTCTTATATGGTATTGTTGTCTATTCTTCTTCCACAATAACATCTGACAAGGGACATAACAAGAACATACATACTTTCATGATACATATGATCTTATTCTTCAGGTCCTCAACCTAAAGACAGTTCATTGAGTAGTATCATTATTTAGACACCTACCATATTTGTGTCATCATCTCATGACTGAGACAAATATAATAGACGGAGTTACCTTCATTATTATCAAATCAAGTATATGATGTCTCATTACAATCAACATATGATTGGCTCTCTGGACATAAATACCAACAATGTGTTCTAGGAAATTTGGCGCTATGATCATTGTTCCAATTAGTTTGTGTATTCCAATAGTCTGTCTATATGGTAATCAATCCAATCTAATTATGTATTTAATATCATCAGTTTCTTCAAAGAGAGTTCCAGCAAATTATATGTGCTTATTCATCCAATTTGTTTGTGTGTTCAATCAGACTATCTCAGTACTAAATAGCCCAGTCTGTCTTTGTGTTCAAACATTTTGTTTGAGTATTAATTGGTTTAGTCTATTTGTGTGTTTATTGGTTGGAGGGAGTCAGTGAGATTTTATTCAAGATGATTTCTCTTAGTATGTTGTATATAGATTAGCGCATGGAAATATAGTAGTCATCATGAGTCCAACGAAAAAATAATTTTTTTTTTAGTAATGACACGCTACAAGTTGGAAGAAGCCAACTGGTCAATTGACCGAACTCATTTAGATGTGGTCCAATAGATTGGCTACGTGCACATTGATCCATTCATTGTATGTATTCTAGTAACATGTATGTGTGTTAACCGATCCAACCTGTCTATGTGCTAATCAATTCAACATGTTTGTGTTCTTACAAATTAGAAAGAGTCAATTGGTTGTTAATCGAGCTACTCTATCTCTCTCTCTCTCTCTTTCTCTCTCTCTCACTCTCTCTTTCTCTTTACGGGTTAGCCATTTTTTTGTGATTCACATTTTTTTGCACTTCACTTTTTGTTTTTAACACCAAAATAAAGAAGATAAGAGTTGTTGTAGAAGCGTCATGTTTTGAGTATATATATTAATATGTTCAACATGTGTTTGAGTTACACAGGCTTGGTTGTGTACTCATTGTTACTCTGTGTATACAAATAGTATGTTTGTGTGTTTGATAGTATAGTACTAATCATTAGCTTAATAAAAAAGATCAA
Organism: Alisma plantago-aquatica; assembly: GCA_963693085.1. Lineage (NCBI taxonomy): Eukaryota > Viridiplantae > Streptophyta > Magnoliopsida > Alismatales > Alismataceae > Alisma > Alisma plantago-aquatica. The sequence goes on from OY856411.1 coordinate 880,821,564, forward strand.
ATTTTGATATACAACCTTCTTTATTTAAGTGGTTATAAACTTAATTAGCCATATGAGATAAAAATGTATTTGAATTGTCGCCTATGTTGTCATCTTTTTAGCTTGGAGAATTAGATACACATTGGGTCAAACATGTGTTAGCACTCATACGTCTGAGGAAGTACTATAATTTTAAAAAAAATGTTACAAGCAATATTTGAGTAGCAAACTTTTCCAGTTCTCTTTTTTCCACAAAACTAAGGGCAAATATTGATGTTAGATGTTAAACTATGATTCATTTGACAAATAATTACTTCTAATTTAAATTCAACATTTAAGGATTTTTTTCTATCTAAATGTCAATTTAAATGTGATTCACGTACTTAACACCTGCTCTTTGCTTATTGTATGTAAGATACAAGAAGCCATAACAGAAAAGAACTGTGCTATTCATGTTAATTTTAATTTTTCACTTCCGTCTCCAACAACGTCCGAATTGACTCCAAAATGAGAGATAAGGGTTGTGTTTGGGGTGTCGTACCACCACCGGCACAGTAAACAAGCATGACCATGCATTTAAACTGATGTTTGTTATGCGGTTTGAAAGGCAAAGAAGATGCCACACAAGATAAGGAAAACTTCTTGATAATCTGCCACTTAAAAGACAAGTTTATTTGTCATGGATGTTTATTTACCATAAAATCTCTGTAGCCGACTACTGGATACATACAACTTTATTTACGTGCAGGATAAACTAGACTTTATCTAAATAATAAAAGATTACTTACATGTGTACCAAACAACGGACATCTTACCATCAATTTTATTTGTCGTTGCTCCAAACAAAAGTCACCTTACATAAAGTTAACATGTTACTAATCGATTTACCCACGGCAAGTAAACCTGTGAGAACTGTGTGCCAAACACTGCCAAAGTTCTGGTCTGCACGAGAAGATTGCCGACCTCATGAATATATTTGCAGGGGAACTACAATCAATTAACTATTTGTTTGATTGGTTCACAATAGGGATCCAACAAGTTATCTCATAAATATATTGCAAATCAAAATATTATATTATTATTGTTTCACATTTCTACTTGGAAGGGTAACTCTTTCGGGCAGTCTTCAGATGCATATATAAAGGTATAGGCAAAGATAAGTTTTGTAGTTACGAGTAGTTGAGGTCCATTTAGGCACCGAAGCTGATTCGGGCATTGAAGCTTTATCCCGTCCCTTAGACTGAATTTAGTATATACCATCGAACAGAATGCACATATTAGTATTGGAATGTGTGACGATATGGTGACTAGACAACACTACACATTGAACAGTCAGTAGGATCTCGATGGGGAAGTATGGAGGCAGGAGAGAGGGATATAAACTATCATCCTAGAGACCGACCGATCAAAGAAATGTTCTTTAACCAGTTTATAAATATTTGTACCATTTACTAAATATCGTAATGAGTTTACCGTGAATATAGCCTTTGTAGCTTTACAAGACTCTTTTGCTAATTCAGTAATACAACTCAAGGATGTGACAACATCAAAAGCTATATAGTCAACAAGACCTTGACAAAGCAATATCGAGAGAGCAGCGAGGCATGCAATTTTTCCATGTCAAAGAAATAGATAGAGACCGATGAAAAAATGCACTTTTTATTTTTGGGTAATCAAAGGAATGCTCTTCTATAGATATATGTTATTTTTGCCACTTAAACAAATAGCAAAACGAGCTTAATCGGGACATACCCTATAGCCTTTAATGACTGTTGCTAACCCAGTAATTCCATACATTCCATGTTAGATCCCAGTGCAATTACTCGGTTAGATTGTTCATGACTTGAAAATCCAAAAGAACAACTTTGTGTCGGATAAAGCATGCATTTTATTGTTTCAAGGTGGTCTCCCATTTCCCGTAAACTAGAATGTACCTCAAGCTAAAAGGAGTACTGTCACTGGGGGTTCCAAATCCAGAAAAAAATGAAGAACATAGGAGTCTCATTTGGCCATTGCAAGACAGCAGCTATACATACAAAAAAACTCTATATATATGTAAAGCATACGTACTGATACATTAACTAGGAAGTAATCCCAATCCAAACTAGGATTATTTTCTGAATTCATGGATGTTCATCAAAAGCCAACTGTACTTATGATTCGAGGGTAATAAAGCAGCACATAAGAATATGTTACTTGATAGCAAATAAAAACCAAAGAGTAACTTCTAGATAAATTTAACAATAACTCCGTAAAATTCCATCAAAGAAAAGCACTGATACGTAATTGACTGGATATATCAACTGATATCTATTATCCTGCCAGGATGCTACTGCTGCCAGCTTGACAGCCAGCAAAAAATCAGTCTGCAAGCAAGGGAAGATGCCAAATTTTAGTTACTTGAATTGTCAAGTTAGACCATATTAAGGCCAGTGGCACCATTATAAGAAGTGAGAACACGGTAAAATCAGTGATGGCTTAGATAAAGTGTGGTAATGCTTCTTCATGTGAAGGGTACACATGTTAGAAAGTCCTAAAGATTATAGTTGGAGTTCAAGTTTCACAGAGCATGCACTTTATGGTTTTAATGTGGCCAATCATTTCCATGGAATGCCTTCTGCTCTAAACAAACAGGACTACTGCAATCAGGTTCCAAATACGCCAAAAACATAAGAAATTAAATTTACAAAGAAATAAGAGAAGGATCTAATTCTCGTCAGATAATTTACACATGAAATATTTCAATACGCATGTGCAGCAGAGATCTAGATTACTACAGTTTAATCTGATTATCTACAAGAATAATTCTAGCAGTTTATTCTTGGTCATCAACAACCAACTGTACCCCAATAAGAGGGCAACATGGTGCTGCTTGCATGTATTACTGCAAATAAAAAACAAAAATCAGTCAGGCAGTTTCAAGATAAATCGATTATAATGGATAGAATGTATACCCTGGCCTGGAATAAGGTACAAAGACCATGGAGGCTTGACATGATTTCCTTGGGAGGATATGGTGTTTGCTGATCCCATTATTTTACCTATGTGGATGGAAAGGCGATACATACCTTACACGTAATGCGGAGTGATACATAGTTTTGCCTTTTCTGGGGTTTACTCTTCGGAGTGCTGAGGTGGTTCATGGGATGGTTCGGCTGTTGTTTTTTCTTTCTCTAAGGTGGTTTTTTCCTTTTGGGTTGATGACTTGTATGATCCTTTTCTGAGTTAGTTCTTGCCTGCATTAGGATGGTGGGATGAATTGAATGCCTGCTGGCTTGGAAAAAAAAATCTGGAAACTAAAGTAATATTCATGTAAGTCAACTAAGAAAACAACGATATATGATTGACAGGAAATAACAAACAAATCTCTCATGTAGTAAATATAAACTAATTTCTAATCCATCTACCCATATCCAGAATAAGGTCAAATCCCTTGCTTGTTGTAAAGAGTATTAGGCAGTGCTTCCTATCCTTTTTGAGGAAGTGACAATAATATGCAACAAATTCTTGGCAAAATGTTGCTCACTTGATTAAACCCTGATTAAAAATTTCATGTGATTATAAATTAGAAGAATTTCATGATAAACTGAAGATATCATATTTTTTTCAAGAGGTCAGCTTATCTTTGAAACATTGATATTATTCTGTCACGGGGTTCAGTTTCCATACTTCGGCATTGTTACCATCGGCTATCGTTCCGGGCTTTTTAATATTTGTCTGTAAAAGTCAATTCTAGGATAAAATTTATGAGTTGTTTGAATAAAAAAGAAATGTAGAAATTTAAACTAATAGGTCTATATACAGAACTCATACACCAGTGTATAGCGACAAGCAATATGGAATAAAGTCGGGACACAAACTCATACCAAAAGACTTCGGTTTGGAAATAGGAAAGGAATATTACTCCAGGGTAAGAACTTTCCCCAAGAAATCAGTAATTGGAGCTCGAGAGGCATATAATGAAGAAAGAAGGTGTTGGTTCCAATAAAATCCAAGTACAAGCATTGGTGCCAATGTGTTTGGTCAACTCATGCTTCACTGGACCAAAAGCAATCTCAATAACGTTGTTATTATCACACATCAACATGAGGTAGAAAGTAGACAATCAAGATTAGTGAGTAACAACCAAGATTAGTGAGTAACAATCGAATGACTTGAGTACTAGTAGCAGCTAGAGCATATAAATCGGATTTAACATTAGAGCGTAGTTCAACATGAATCACTAGCCCGAGTAGCATCTGAATTAGCCTGTAAGTTGTTGAAAGACAGAAGACTGCAAGAAGATGTCGCCCACAGATAGCATAGTCAATAGTGAAAAGTAAAGCGCTAACAAACAAAGTGAACGTAAACAAAACAAGGTGATGGCTGTGTGATAACAAAAGCTTCTGATATCTGGATGGACCAGGGAGTTGCATACTATTAGTCTAACATAACTGACGATGAAGCTCCATAGGTGTGGCAGCAGTCTTGTAATATAGCAAATCAAAGTGCATTGATGTTGGAACAAATGGAAGCCATTACTGTAGACGTAACAACAATACCTAGGATTAGCAAAGTTTTTCTTAGCTACTCAACTAGTCCCACTTATGTATTGCTTTTTATTTTAGTGATTCATTTATCACTTAGGATCCATGTAACTCTAATCTCTCGTATAGACCACGTATTACTATGGAATGAGAAAACATTTATTTGATGTGTCTTAAACAAATACAATGCACTCTCTTTTATAGGATAAGAGAGCAAGTGAGAAATGGAATTAGACAATATGGAATCAAAGAAAATCTAAAGACAAGACAAGTCTAAAAGCACACAATAAAACATATATACTAATACTCCCCCTCAAGCGGGAGCACGTGTCAAACATGCCCAGCTTGTCCACTACTGTACCAAAGTGAGTCTTAGGAAGTATCTTTTTGGTAAAGATGACATCAACTTGATCATATGTTTGGGGATAAGGAGTGCAGATGCGGCCAGAGAGAACAGATTTGCTAACAAAGTGACAATCCACCTTGATATGCTTGGTGCGCTCATGAAAGGTGGGATATCTAGCAATAAAAATGGAGGCTTTACTGTTACATTGCATGGGAATAGGATTAAAATCACGGATATAAAATTCCTTCAGGAGTTCCTTGGACCCATATTAATTCACAAGCAGTATGAGCCATAGCTCTCTATTCTGCTTCAGCTCTAGATTGAGTGTTGTGCAATGTAACAAGATTCCTTCCAACAAAAGTGTAATAGCCAGAGGTAGATTTCATGTCACATCTACTACCGACGTAATCAATCAGAATATCCAGTGAGTTTGCAGTGCCCATGTGATGTAGGACATATTAGGCTTTATTCTGCTTGTTTTTGCTTTATTTTAATATTTAGGGACCTAAGCGAAAATTATCTAGTTTATGTGTATAGTCATAAATGTTTTATGCTTTTCTTTATTTTAGGTTTTATTTAATTTCAGATCTTTTAAACAGGACTTTATTTCCATTGCTTGTTGGTCAAGTCATGTAGTGTTATAAAAGCCAGCCTTGGAGCCTTTGTCCAGGCAGTTGAATATGAATTGAATTTTGAGAATTGTCATTAATTTATCTTCTCTCTTCTTCTTCAAGATGTGTTTCACATCAAGTGGTATCAGAGCCAAATCTTAAATTATTAGGGCACGGCCTCCTTTCTCCCCCCCCCTTTGTTTTCTCTTTGGCCTTTGACGCCTTCATCCCCTTCCGCCTGACCCTCTACCCGCAGCCATCAACTGCCAGTCCCTGCATTAACTGTCAACCACCAGATCCCTGATCAAAGTTGTCTTCCGCCAATGCCAACCCAGCACAAAGTCGACCTGCCAGCGTTCCCGCGCCCTCCCGGTCTCCCGCACACCTTCATGCAAGCCAACCGCAGCACCCCAGTCCTCCAATCGATTCCTCACCCCCGTGCTCCTCCAATCTGTGTGTCACCCCTTTGACTTGAGTCCATGCACTGCAAAGACCTCCAGCCAGTAACTACTCCTCAAGCCTCCGGCCAGACTAGTCAGCAACCGATCTGTCGGAGGTGCGTATTGGATGTCCAATGCCTATTATCCCCTTCCAGTTTGGCACCTACAAACCCGACGCCTCCCTATAAAACCCCATCCACCCTAATCGTCGACCCCCATCTCCCTTCCCAAGATCCGCACGGGTGCCCGGGCCACATGCCACATTAGACCCCTCGCCCTCCTCGCCCGATCTAGCAAACACAACCCCCGCTCACCATCTCCCTGACACTGATTAACCCACCCTGGTTGGCCACCATCCACTATGGTAGCTAGCCGCCCATCCCAAACAACCCAACCCCTATTACTCTTGCCGCAAAATCACCAAGCCATCTGCTACAAATGTTGTTGTCTTCTGCTTGTGTGAAACGTTGTCGATTCTAGTTGGATCTGCATAGGATTAGGGCTCACTGGATCGACCTTCCTTCTGAGGAACCTCCTTCTACATCAACTTCAAGGAGGCGTTCTTCTCTAGAAAATCATGTCGACTCTTCAACAAGTCAATGACAAATTGGATGACTTCATGGCCAAAACTACTACCACCTTGGAGGCTATTCAATAACAATTGGACAACATGATGAAGCAATAAGCAGATATAGTTCAACGACAGAATGATATAGTTCAACATCGATGTCAACTATATGACTTTGCACAGAAGCAAGCCATGTCAAGACTAAGATTCTTATACAATCACAAGACAAAAACCGAGCCTGAGGATGCACCTCCTTTGAATGATCAGAGGCACAACAATGCAGATGAGGATGATGAGAAAGATGATGAAGATGCACTCCCTACTCGTGACCCAGCAACTAACAAAGACGAGTCTAAGACAGAGCCTCAACCACTTCCAGTAAGGGATGGCATCACTAATCCAATCTGTATTGATCTCGTGCCCATGCATTCCTTGATGCCTCCTTTAGTGGATGATGTCAACCTTACACCACGCCAAGTACCAAAGCCCTTAATCGACATGTATGCTCTTCCAACTGATGATGGCTACACTGCCACCTTGCTATTGTCGATACTTGCAGATGCTCTAAACATAAAGTCTCTACGACCGCATAAACATTATTGCATGTTTGAGGTTGACAATACCCCAACTCTGATCGTGAGGCTTCGTCCAATCCATTTATCCTACCACCAGCCACTATTGGGAGAGCTTGCGTAGGATATGTACCTGACTCACCAGTGGCTCATCTTTTGAACCTCAGGGGAGTTGATGTAGGACATATTAGGCTTTATTCTACTTGTTTTTGCTTTGTTTTTGTTAATATATGTCTTTATTTATTGTCTGGTTATTTTACCTTTCTATAATTCCTACCTGTAGTTGTTCCACTAGTATACATATTAGGGTACACACATTGTGTAACCCTACACTTTCTCCATTTACTCTTTCTCATGGTACCAGAGCAGGGCTAGATCCCGGTGCCGCCCCCCCCCCTCTCCCTCCCTCCCTCTCCTTCTCTCTCTCTCCTGGTGTCGTCGCCCCCCTCCCACATCGCCTGCCCCTCCCGCCCGTAGAGCCGGCCACCCACGCCGCCGCTGCTTCTAGGTGCAGTCGGCTGCTACCGCCGCCGTCGGGAGGGTTGCTCTTCTCGTCTGGCTTGATCCCGGAGTTGTTATCCTCCCGCTTCATTCCGTAGCTCTAGTGTGAGCCTTTCGGTTCAGTTCTCCTACCTGCCCGTGTAGGCCCTTAAGCCACCAGGTTTTTTTGTTGCGCCTAGGAATAGCCCGTATGTAACTCGCCCATCCAGTTCTACCACTGTGCCTACTACCGTCTAGCTGAGGAACTAGGTGGACATCTTCTGCCTGTACCTACCTATTTATATTCACCTTGGGTGTCGGTGCTCTACCTGTCATGGCGTCTTCACATGATGATCTGCGTCGCCAGGTTACTACTGTTAAACCTGATGGGCACAACTACCAACATTGGATCTGTTCCGTGGAGATTTATGCAAAATCTCAGGGGAAACATTCTCATCTAACGCATGATCCACCATCTGTGCCTACTACCAATGCCGACTCCAAGGATGTCAAATCTTATAATGATTGGGTTAAAGATGATTCCACTATGATGACCTGGATTCTCAACAGTAGTGAGACAAAAATCAGTGTCACCTTACTATACCTGCCTACAGCAAAGCAAATGTGGGATCAGCTTGCTAGTACTTACTCTCATAGCCAGAATCCCAAGAAGGTGTTTGATATCAACAAGCAGCTGACCCATCTACACTTCTCAGGATCTGACATTGATTATTACTTCTCTACCTTTAAGGGACTCTGGGGAGAATTGGAGGCCTACCATCCCTTGTCTACTGACTTGGCTACCATACAACGTCAACGCCAGGAGTTGCAGGTGGTTCAGTTCCCGTGTGGTTTATCTGAATCCTATGTTGGGGTTGTGGATCAGATTCTTGCCAGTGATCCACTGCCTACATTACAGAGTGTGTTTCAGCATCTTCAACGGTTGCTAGCCTCCTCGTCTGAGTCACCTTCTGACACTGAAGATACTACTTCCCTTGCAGCTATGTCTGGCCGAGGTCATGCCGTAGCCACGGTCGTTTTCAGGAGAACCGTCCTCCTCTTGGCGCTGGAAGGGGGCAGAGTTCTTCTGGACGTGGTGCACCCTCTGGTCCTCCCAACGCTGCTCGTCCTCCGACTAGTCAGCATTTCTGTAGTTTCTATGGTCGGTCTAATCATATTGAAGAAAAATGTTGGGAGATATATGGGAAGCTGGCCTGGGCCAATGCAGCTTCTGATGCCCATGCTACCTCTGAGGTAGCGTCACAGCCTACAGCCACTGATGCATCATGTTCCACTACTGCTGACTTTATCCGTTCGGAGGTGGAGCGTCTACTGCACGAGCGTACTAGATCATCCTCTGGAGCTACCACTGGAGCTCATGATGCTATATATTCTAGTTGTGATACTACTTTCATCAGTGCACCCTCGCCTAGTACTGGTAATAAAAAATGGGTGATTGATTCGGGTGCCTCATCTCATATCTCTAGAAATCGATCTCTTTTCAAAACCTTATCTAGACCGGTCTCTAATTCCTCTATTATGCTTGTTGATGGATCCAAGATTGCTGTATCTGGGATTCGAGACATAGTTTCTCAATTTTTGTTAAAATTTGCTCTATATGTGCCTCACTTTCCACTGAACTTATTATCTATTAGCAAAATTGTACGTAGCCTGAACTGCAGTCTGACATTTATTCCTGGTACTTGTACTTTTCAGGACCTTCACATGAGGATGAAAATTGGTGGGGGGAATGAAGGACCTGATGACCTATATTATCTGGATGAATTGAAAATGACTGACAACTTGGTGCTAGCTTCATCTCTATCTTCATCAGTTTCAGCATTGCAATGGCACTACAGACTTGGACACCCATCTTCTAAGAAGCTGAAACATGTCATCTCTGGTGTAGGAAAGCACGATTTTCAGTGTGAGTCGTGTCAGTTAGGGAAACAGTCTAGGACTGTCTATCCTAAACGATCCCAGATTAGTAGTAAAAACATTTTTGATCTTGTTCATGCTGATGTATGGGGTCTGTGTCATGTTCCAAGTTTGTCTGGCAATAAATACTTTATTCTGTTTATTGATGATTTTTCTCGTGCCACTTGGTTGTTTCTGTTGAAAAATCAATCTCGAGTGCTATCTACAATAAAATTCTTTTTTGCTGAAATCAAAAACTCAATATTCTATGCCTGTTAAAATTTTGAGAACCGACAATGCTTTGGAGTTTGTTCAGAAAGAAGTTGGACTATTTTTTCGATCTATTGGTACTATTCATCAGACATCGTGTGCCTATATGCCTCAACAAAATGGAGTTGCGGAGCGGAAAAATAGACATTTACTTGAGGTTGCTAGAACTATAATGCTTCATTCTAATGTACCTAGACTTTTTCTGACCAGAAGCTATCCTGACTGCCTACTTTCTGATTAATAGAATGTCGTCTTCTGCTATTGGCAACAAGATTCCTGTACAAGTTATACAACCTAATGTACCTCTATTTTCTGTACCTCCACGGATATTTGGCTCTACCTGCTTTGTGTGATTACATGGACCGAACTATGACAAATTATCTCCTAGAGCAGAAAAATGTATTTTCTTGGGTTATTCTCGTACTCAAAAAGGGTATAGGTGCTATAATACTACTACTAAAAAATGGTTCACGAGTAATGATGTGGTCTTTTTTGAGGATACACCATTTTATTCTGCTAAAGGAGATATTCTGAATTCTGACATAATCACAACACCATTGCCTGTCATGAGTGATTGCATATCTGATACTTCACCTACTGAAAATACTTCTCCTCCACTTATTGTGTATCAATGTAGGAACAGGTCACAACCTACTCAAGACCCCACCTTGCAGCACCAATCTTCTCCTCGCGAAGGTCCTTCACCTGCTGAGGTAAACTCTGACTTAGATTGTAACAACCCCGCCTCCCAATATCCCCCAATTAAGGGAGACCAAGAGTTCAGAGCCATTATCCCAATTAATAGGATCAAAGGTTCGACAAATAATCAATAACAATTATCAAATTTTATCAACTAAACTGAAATTGGGATAAAATAAAACTTTGCATACCTTTTTGAAACTTTGGTAAACTACTCTATCCACAAACTGGATTCATTCTATCTAATCCTCCTTGCATTTTATTTCTTATTTCCATAATGTGTCACTTTACTGTTTGTTCTTTCAATTGTTGTACCTAAAACGCTGACAAACAAAACGTCAGTCAGCATATAGGAATATGTTGGTATGTGGGAACAATCAAAATTTCACAAATATGGCTAACAATTTAATCATCACAATCAGGGTAATTAGCAAACCAATTTACATTTTCAATGTGTCATTCTCCACCGCTTTTGCCCTAACCCTGGAATACCCCTCTAGGGTTTCTCTTTTGCCATTAACTTAAGGCCACCTTCTCAATCCTGAGCTTGGTTCCTGGGGGTCACCTCTCATTGTGCCCCATAGTCATGCAACATAGACCACCTTCTCATTCCCGAGCTTGGTGTCTGGGGTCACCTCTCATGGTGCCCATTGGTCTACCCTCTTGGGCCTGACCTTTATGGCATCTTCCATCAGGGTGGCATGTAGGTGCGAGAATACACATGTATTTATATTTGTGATAACCATAGTGACTTTATGATTTGCAAGTATGAACATCCAAATAGTTAAGTTGCATTCAATGCGATTAACCATCCGGAAAACCTTCGGGAAAACTAATGTGATTAATAGTAATTAACCACATACCTGATTTAGAAGTCTTAAGGATTGTAAGCAGAATATCCAATTAAGCAAACAACCAACCAAGCCAGGCAACCAATCACCCCAATCAAACAGGCACAACAAGAAACCTGGAAAACATGTGCAATCTAATTACTCATATGTTCATCATGCACTTACTTTATTGAATTGGCATTCCCTCCTAGGGTGTGCCTAAGTTGAATTAGGATTTTCCTTAATGTTCTTTATAGTCGTCTCTTAACCTTTACCTTTTAGGTCAACTAAACCCTAAAACACTGTTTCCATGTTCCAAAACCCTAATTACTTAGTCATTCATATCTAAGCCTCTTTATTACCAATCTGGCTTACAATTTATTCTAACAACATCTTATACATAAGATTTTAAAACATAGCTTATTAAAGTCATAAACACCTAGATTATGGTTTCTAGGTCTTCAAGTATAACTTCACTCCTATGAGACTTCAAAACATCCTTTTTACATATTAAAACTTTATCTCTTTAAGTTATCTTCTATTCCAAGGCTTCTTAACTAAACTTCAAATCAATATATCTCTGTTTAAGATATTCATATTCTCGAAATAAAAGTCATTAAATTCATATTACTCAACATTAGGGCTTTTAGGACCATTATTTCACTTTCTTAGTCATATCACACTAATTAAGCAAATCATGGGTTTCAAATATGATTCATATTATACATTTTATGCCAAAAGGATAAATGTTGATTTATAATACCAACTTAAGTAATTGAACACATCCCTAATCAACATCTAGGGTTTTGATTACACTTAGAGTATTAAAGTTACTAACTTTGTGTACTTTTCGAACTAAAAGCAAAACTAGTCTGTAATAGTATTTTTATTGGATTCCTTGAACTTTTCTATGAAACTTTTATGTATAACTTTTTATCATCAGAGTCACTTCTGCCCTTCTGCTCCTTTACTGGAGTCAGGGATAGGTGAGTCTTTTCCCCCCAAATCTTCTTCAACCTTGTGTGCCTGGTTCGCGAGCCTGCCTCTCGGCCGAGTCAACGAGGTGGTTGACTCTCGGGTTTAGGCTCCCTCTGCTGCTGGAAAGGGAGCGTCTAGCTCCGTAACTGGTCGTCGAACTCAGTGGTAGGCTCCATTGCCGCCGAGGATGCTTGCACAGGGGATCCGATTGGGGAGTTCCCTCCTACGGAAAACTAGGAAGAAGAAGGAGAAGAATAGGGCTAGATCGTGGAATTGGAGTCTGGTTTTGGAGCCATCGGCTTGGCAGAGCCTCACGACAGTTTTGTTGCCCTGAAGTCGAAAGGATCGGCTATATATATAGTCCTGGGGTCAACAGGTAACCGTCTAGGAGTTGTGAATTGGGCGTATCTTCTAGAGATTCCCAAACTAGGTAAAACATAGGATAGGTGGGTGTGTTCCTTGCTCCCGAAATCATTGATCCCAGTTCTAAATCTTCTTATCCATCCTTTCGCGAGAAATTTTCTTTGGAAAAACTGATCGTATTGCTCCCCCTTTCCTATTCTGTCTGAGGAAGGTGAAAACACAGCCTCTCTTGGATCTGAATCCAACGGCTGCGGTGTCACGCGTCTATATCAAATATAGATCTAATAGGAAATTAAAATTGTGACAATAATACTTTCCTCTACACTTTATGAATTTTTGTAAAATTCATATCTCCCAAACCGAGTGTCCATTTAATCCCAAATTTTGAGGGAATCTTAGTAATGAGTTTATCAACTTCTCTGGCAAATTTGGGCTCATTGTCTAAAAGAAAACGTGCCTTTTCTTCAGGTACAAAATATTACTCAATTAAGTATATTTCTCACCTATTTTCTCTTTCCTTTGCTATTAAATTATTATATTGAATTCCTTGGACCTCAAGGAACCCTAAAGGCACTAAATCCCATCTTGGGGAAATATTCCTTTGTTTATTTCTCTTATTTCTTTATCCCTTCCTTACTTATTCCTTTTATTAGATAAATTCCTTTTTCTTTTATTTTTCTTTTTCTTATAATTGGGCTCAATAGTCAATAAAGCTCACAAGTAATAAAAAATTCTATGGTACACGATATTTATCCAATTATGACCATTATTTCCACTTTCTAGATATTTCCAAGTATTTCTCAAAAATACTTTGCTTATTATCCAATATCTTTTATCTTTTTCCATTATTTGGGCTTTTCTTCTTTTCTTCTCTTTTATATCCACTATTTTATTAATCTCTTAATAGGAACCACGAAATTCCTATTTTAAGGGAGGTTTGCAAGGAAATCCCTTCTTTGAAGCAAAGCATGCAACCTTTTCAATTAAGCCCAAATTCACAAAATCATTGTAGTTCAATTATGAAAACACATACAAAGATTGAGGTTGTAACATCCTTCCCCTCTTATAGGAATTTTTCCCCCAAAATTCCACGAGGCACAGAAACAAACAGGATAAGCCTTTCCTATGTCCATCATGGCTCCCATGCGACCTCACCCTTTCCATGGTGCTTCCCAAGAACCTTCATCATCTCATATTCTTCCATCTGAGTTCTTTCTTACCTTGGTATATCGTACCCTCATAGGTGACTCAGGACATTTCAGCCTCTCATAAAGCTGAATCGGTTCATGGCTCAGCACATGGCTTGGGTACCTCACATAGTATACTAGATCAGACTCATGGAACACTTTATACATCATGTTATCCAGAGGGGTAAGGCTAAACACAACCATCTCCACCAATACATATCAAATGGACTCATATATCAGGGACTCAGCTTACTCAGGTGTAGCTTGGAGGGGTCGGATTTTCACATTGCATACTCTCTCATAGTGAACTGCACATCAATCTGCTTTGTATTAGCTCACGACTCATGTTGCCCATGGGCTCTCTCCCAGCCATTGCATGATCAAAGTGACTTCATCTGCACACACTGTGGTTCTTTTCTTACCTTTGCAAGGCCCCTTCACCAACATCATCTCAATGAAGTGGTGATCGACACAACCTCCCTTACAGATCTTCTTTACATCCCGATACTGGCTATGGTGGTTATCTTCACATCTTACAGAGGACAAGAACTGTCTCTAGGTATCACCCTAAACGAGCACTCATACTCTCATCAGACCCTCTAGTCTGGATTACACTGACCATTAGTTAGGGGTGATAAACTGTACTAACATTGAGTTCTTCATGCACCTACTTCCACTGGATGGAAGTGAATCTTTAGATTAAACTCAAGAACTCACATCATGGTGTAGTTGAACCAACTCTCTCTCATATGTAGTTCAATCGGATATGTCCCTTGACAATATTCTAGGTAAGGCGATCTACCATAACCCAAATTGCATCTTGATCTTCTCTGGTCCATGGGAAACTTACTACACATCCATAGTGATGAACTCCCATTCTCTCTTGGGGACTCTTTATCTCTATACCAACTCATTGGGTTACTGGTGTTCGTCCTTCACCTCCTGTCATGCATGGCAACATGCCATGTGCAATATTATCTTAGGCATCCAATGTACTGCTGTCACTTACTATCTTCATAGTACGGTGTATGGTGACCTTAAAATCATGATCTCCTGTATATCTTGATCCCTTAAGATCGATTCCTCGGAAACACTAAACCACTCTAGTCGAGGTTTCATCACCTTCTTTTCCAAGGAAGTGCATCTGAGGTTCTACAACCATCCTTTTATCATGATATGCCCTAGGCTGGCTAACCAAACAACCATTAACTTGATCAACCAATATTGTTACATCTGAGTGTTAGCCAAACTTATCTCTTTTTCCAACTGAGGGTTAACCTAGCAACCTCTTATAGCCTCCATCTAAACTAGTCAGTTATATCCCATCCAGAGCATCCATTACCACTTCACATCCTTAGGTGTTAGGTAACGTTGAAGACATACACCTCCATGTATTCCACTTATTATCTCATCTCATTTCTAAGTCTATCTTCATCAAGAAAACTCTGAGCTTATTCTCTTAGTTTTTCAAACTCAACCTTGTATGACTCATATCTCATGATAAAAACATCCTTATAAGATGACTACCATATTCATCTTAGCATTTGTAAACCATCCATGTAACATTCACTCCACCAGGGTATGTTATCATCCCTGTCCTCATACCTTGTAGCAACGTTCCAACTCACATCATCTTTATCCCTGGTGTATGGCATGCATACTATCCTATCTCTCACTCCCATAACAAGGGGAAATAAGCATTTGGTTGCAGTCCAAATACAGAGTTCTTCTCATTCCAAGAGTAGAGATGGTACATCCCACTTTGCCAGTACACCTTCAAATCTACGTTGAAATGTGAAACTTATGTCTATACATCACAATCATCTCGATATCAAAGTTACTTCCATGGAAAATTGGTCTCAAACTTACTTGGGTCCACACGCATTCCTTGGTCATCTCCTCTAGTTCTATAGGGTTTCGGCACTTTAGGGGTCATCCCTCTTCCCTTATGCATCCCAAGAGTGCCCTAATCATCTGCCCTTTGGGGTCCCATGAGTTCATGAAGGTGATCACTCTCCTAACCCATGGCCCTCAAACAATGATAGTTGTTACCTACCGACCCTATGGTCATGTGCAACTAGGGAATTAGGCAACTCCTACTTCCATCGGTCTTATCCCTACCTGACCCTAGGATAGACTTAGGATTCTATTATAGTACATGTCCAACTTAGAACCCAAGTCTCCATCATCCCTTTCTGCATTCATGGGTTGACTTTCATCCTTTCATAGGGGTCATGGTGACCTACCTACCTTGGTCAGAACCCATACCGGTTACCTCCATGGTAACACATCCACATACACTTAGAGATGGTTATCTATGGGTCTATAGGTCCATTCTCTTAACATGTACATTTCACTTAACTTCTCAAGATCCTATTGAGATCTCTTTAGGTTACCTTAAAACCAACAAAATGGGTATACACCCTACAAAAGGGTCCCTCCCCCAGGATGGGAGGAAACTACACCTTGATAACAAGGTCACCAATGTGCTTATGTCTAGGGTTTACATCCTCATGAGCATGCTTAACCCCATCAAACTACTAAGGCACATAGCTAGCAAGCGGACCACTTACTAAACCATGCTAAGTCACACTTGTTCTCATTCCTCAACATTGGATCAAGATCATACCTTCCCATGTCATCAACTTAGCTGTGAGGGGTTCATCAAACATACCTTAAACTTAAGGGGTCTCCATTTCCTCTAAACACGAGGAGTACCATGCTCGAATCTATTGAACTCAAACCCCATCATGAGCATCAGGTACACCACTTCCCCTCTTAGGCCTAGGAACCCTAGGTTCATTTCTTTATGCAAAGTTGTCCAACTGCATGCTCAACCTTTAACCACGAACCAAGCATGTCCAAGGTATGTCATGCACTTCCCATGATCCTTTTATTCGAGCAACACTTCAGAGTTGAGTCCTCCTCAAGGACAATCAACAAGGTACAAAGCCTCACAACCTGCTACTAAGTCTCTCCAAGGTCTAAGGAACTCTTTTTCCCATCTCAGAAGGTAAACATCTATACCATGGGCACATAGGTACCAGAAGCCTCATCCTCTCTCTAAGGTTTGGTTCATCTAAAGGCAACCAAGATATCATTAGCCTCCTGGGATCATGCATGAGGCAACCGCAACCATCCACTTAGGTCGCATCATCCTTAGCTCCCCACTGTTCCCTGTATCTCAGAGTCTAAGCTTCCAACCTTCTTGCTTGGGTCCTACTCTCTCTCTCTCTCTAGAGTTAATCCTACAACCAGTCTCACTATTAGAGGTCCTCTCACAATGAAGATGGATCAAGCTCACAAGTATACCCCTACCTAGGTGAAGCATATGTTCCACTTATGTTTGCTCAAGATTATCCATAGTTCTTTATGCTTATCTCATAAGCTACCCATAATACTCTCTTGGCCAGGGTTTTGACCTACTTACGCACTACTGACGTATTCTGAGTGCATGCTATGCCCTACTCGCATAAGCCATAGGGTTTCTATAGGTTCTTCTCTAACCTCATCAATGAAGGAGCTATCCTTCGCTCTGACATGTACGATCCTTTCCAGGGTTGGGTCGCCAAAGGCACTCGGTCATCCAACTTCTCATGGCTCATATGGCATCCAAGGCATGTCTAATCAAACACCTGGTCTAACTCATCATGTCATGTCTCTCTAACCTTCACTTAGGGTTAGGGTTAACATCATCCTCAGAGGATGTGTCAGGTCTCTTCCTACAATGGAGGTCTCTACCTCCAAGACTAACTCTCTCTCTCTACTAATCCTCCTGACAAGAAGCTCCAGCCTCAGGTCTCTCCTGAGTGCAATGACAACTCATGTCATACGACCTAAGCATGTATCTATTCTTTAGTTTACGCTTAATCTATTAAGCTTATGTCCATGACATCTTATATACATACTTTTCATTAATTTGGTGGAGGATTCCTTAAACCTTATCAACCTTACCCATACCTCAAGAGGGTGAGGAAAATAGAAAAAACCCTAATCCTTAAGGTCCTTAATAGAATTTGAGTTGAGAAGGGATGAACAAGATGAGAGAGTCCTAAAAGTATCTTATTTCGAGTCAAATCCTGAGACATTGGCCAGGCAGTCACACTAATTCGGGAGTCCTCGTATTCCGACTAGCGGTGCGGAGGAAAATCTTGCCAGCCCCCGGACGTGATCCTTTTCTAGACACCTCATTCTTTTGGACAATCCTTTAATAACTCCCTCGGTTCTATGGAATTTGTAAAATTTAATAATAATTAAAGATTAAGTGAGGAACCTATGCTCTGATACCAATTGTAACAACCCCGCCTCCCGGTATCCCCCAATTAAGGGAGACTAAGAGTTTAGAACCATTATCCCAATTAACAGGATCAAAGGCTTGACAAATAATCAATAACAATTAGCAAATTTTACCAACTAAACTAAAAACTGGGATAAAATAAAACTTTGCATACCTTTTTAAAACTTTGGTAAACTACTCTATCCATAGCCTAGATTCATTCTATCTAATCCTCCCTGCACTTTATTTCTTATTTCCACAATGTGTCACTTTACTGCTTGTTCTTTCAATGGTTGTACCTAAAACGCCGACAAACAAAACGTCAGTCAACATATAGGAATATACTGGTATGTGGGAACAACCAAAATTTCACAAATATGGCTAACAAATATGATTATCACAATCAAGGTAATTAGCAAACCAATTTACATTTTCAATGTGTCATTCTCCACCGCTTTTGCCCTAACCCTGGAATACCCCTCTAGGGTTTCTCTTTTGCCATTGACTTAAGGCCACCTTCTTAATCCCGAGCTTGGTGCCCCATAGTCATGCAACATAGACCACATTCTCATTTCCGAGCTTGGTGTCTGGGGTCATTGGTCTACCTCTCATGGTGCCCATTGGTCTACCCTCTTGGGCCTGACCTTTATGGCATCTTCCATCAGGGTGGCATGTAGGTGCGAGAATACACATGTATTTATCTTTGTGATAACCATAGTGACTTTATGATTTGCAAGTATGAACATCCAAACAGTTAAGTTGCATTCAATGCGATTAACCATCCGAAAAACCTTTGGGAAAACTAATGCGATTAATAGTAATAAACCACATACCTAATTTAGAAATCTCAAGGATTGTAAGCAGAATATCCAATTAAGCAAACAGCCAACCAAGCCAGGCAACCAATCACCCCAATCAAACAGGCACAACAAGAAACCTGGAAAACATGTGCAATCTAATTACTCATATGTTCATCATGCACTTACTTTACTGAATTGGAATTCCCTCCTAGGGTGTGCCTAAGTTGAATTAGGGTTTTCCTTAACGTTCTTTATAGTCATCTCTTAACCTTTACCTTTTAGGTCAACTAAACCCTAAAACACTGTTTCCATGTTCCAAAACCCTAATTACTTAGTCATTCATATCTAAGCCTCTTTATTACCAATCTGGCTTATGATTTATTCTAACATCATCTTATATATAATATTTCAAAACATAGCTTATTAAAGTCATAAACACCTAGATTAG
Source organism: Alisma plantago-aquatica (assembly GCA_963693085.1). NCBI lineage: Eukaryota > Viridiplantae > Streptophyta > Magnoliopsida > Alismatales > Alismataceae > Alisma > Alisma plantago-aquatica. The sequence goes on from OY856411.1 coordinate 880,840,854, forward strand.
GGTTTCTAGGTCTTCAAGTATAACTTCACTCCTATGAGACTTCAAAACATCCTTTTTACATATTAAAACTTTACTCTTTAAGTTATCTTCTATTCCAAGGCTTCTTAACTAAACTTCAGATATATATCTCTGTTTAAGATGTTCATATTCTCAAAATAAAAGTCATTAAAGTCATATTACTCAACATTAGGGCTTTTAGGCCCATTATTGCACTTTCTTAGTCATATCACACTAATTAAGCAAATTGTGGGTTTCAAATCTGATTCATATTATACATTTTATGCCAAAAGGATAAATGTTGATTTATAATACCAATTAACTTAAGTAATTGAACTCATCCCTAATCAACATCTAGGGTTTTGATTACACTTAAAGTATTAAAGTTACTAACTTTGTGTACTTTTCGAACTAAAAGCAAAACTAGTCTGTAATAGTATTTTTATTGGATTCCTTGTACTTTTATATGCAACTTTCATGTATAACTTTTTATCATCAGAGTTATAAATAAATAACTATTATTTTCGCAAGGTATATACCTTTGGACCAATCTGTGGCCGCCACGTCAGCCAAACGAAACCTTTTTCTTCTTTTTCACGCGGCTGGCCCCAAAAGATGTCAGAAATACACTTATTCCTTTCTGCTCCTTTACTGGAGTCGGGGGTAGGTGAGTCTTTTCCCCCCTAATCTTCTTCAACCTCGCACGCCTGGTTCGCGAGCCTACCTCTCGGCCGAGTCAACGAGGTGGTTGACTCTCAGCTTTAGGCTCCCTCCACTGCCGAAAAGGGAGCGTCTAGCTCCATAACTAGTCACCAAACTCAGTGGTAGGATCCATTGCCACTGAGGATGCTTGCACAGGGGAGCCGACTGGGGAGTTCCCTCCTACGGAAAACTAGGAAGAAGAAGGAGAAGAACAGGGCTAGATCACGGAATTGGAGTCTGGTTTTGAAGCCATCGGCTTGGCAGGGCCTCACGACAGTTTCGTTGCCCTGAAGTCGAAAGGATCAGCTATATATATATAGTCCTGGGGTCAATAGGTAGCCGGCTAGGAACTGTGAATTGGGCGTATCTTCTAGTGATTCCCAAACTAGGTAAAACCTAGGATAGGTGGGTGTGTTCCTTGCTCTCGAAGTCATTGATCCCAGTTCTAAATCTTCTTATCCATCCTTTCACGAGAAATTCTCTTTGGAAAAACTGATCGTATTTCTCCCCCTTTCCTATTATGTCTGAGGAAGGTGACAACACAACCTCTGTTGGATCTGAATCCAATGGCTGTGGTGTCACGCGTCTATATCAAATATAGATCTAATAGGAAATTAAAATCGTGACAATAATACTTTCCTCAACACTTTATGAATTTTTGTAAAATCCATATCTACCAAACCGAGTGTCCATTTAATCCCAAATTTTGAGGGAAACTTAGTAATGACTTTATCTACTTCTTTGCCAAATTTGGGCTCATTGTCTAAAAGAAAACGTGCCTTTTCTTTAGGTGCAAAATATTACTCAATTAAGTATATTTCTCACCTATTTTCTCTTTCCTTTGCTATTAAATTATTATCTTGAATTCCTTGGACCTCAAGGAACCCTAAAGGCACTAAATCCCATCTTAGGGAAATATTCCTTGATTTATTTATCTTATTTCTTTATCCCTTCCTTACTTATTCCTTTTATTAGATAAATTCCTTTTTCTTTTATTTTTCTTTTTCTTATGATTGGGCTCAATAGTCAATAAAGCTCACAAGCAATCAAAAAGGCTATGGTACATGATATTTATCCAATTGTGACCATTATTGCCACTTTCTAGATATTTCCAAGTATTTCTCAAAAATACTTTGCTTATTATCCAATATCTTTTATCTTTTTCCATTATTTGGGCTTTTCTTCTTTTCTTCTCTTTTATATCCACTATTGGATTAATCTCTTAATAGGAACCACAAAATTCCAATTGTAAGGGAGATTTGCAAATAAATCCCATCTTTGAAGAAAAGCATGCAACCTTTTCAATTAAGCCCAAATTCACAAAATCATTGTAGTTCAATTATGAAAACACATACAAAGATTGAGGTTGTAACATAGATCTGCCTATTGCCCTAAGAAAAGGCACTCGTTCTTGTACTTCTCATAATATTTCTAATCATGTTTCTACTGCACATCTGAGTATTCATGCTAGTAACTTTGTGGCTGCCATGTCTGCTATTGTTGTTCCCAAGATTGTACATGATGCCTTACAAAGTTCAGCCTGGACGACTACCATGAAAGAGGAGATGACTGCTCTTGATGATAGAGGAACTTGGGAGCTGGTCGATCCACCTCTGGAGTGCAAACCTGTTGGCTACAGATGGGTTTATGTTGTGAAGTATCAACCTGATGGAATAGTGGAACGTCTGAAGGCATGACTGGTAGCAAAAGGGTATACTCAAACTTATGGCATTGACTATTTTGAGACGTTCTCGCTTGTTATCAGACTTAACTCTATTAGAGTTCTACTTTCTATTGCTATTAATTTAGATTGGCCTCTTATTCAATTGGATGTTAAAAATGCCTTTCTGTACAGTGATCTTCAAGAAGAGGTTTATATGGAGCAACCTCCTGGGTTTGTTTCTCGAGGGGTCACATAAAGGTTGCAAGTTAAAAAAATCTATCTATGGACTCAAATAGAGTCCTAGGGCATGGTTTGACAAGTTGAGTAAAATCCTGACTACCTTTGGTTTTCTGAGATTACAGGTTGATCATTCGATCTTTATGAAAAAGACCTCTTCTGGTATTGTGATTCTGATTGTTTATGTTGATGATATTGTTCTATCTGGCAGTGATCATTCTGAGATTTAGGCTACTAAAACACACTTGTGCAAATATTTTTCTACTAAAGACCTGGGGAGGCTAATACATTTTCTGGGCATTGAGTTGTCTAGGACCTCTAATGCTCTTGTATTATCTAAGAGGAAGTATGTTCTTGACCTGTTACAAGATACTGGGATGCTTGGTGCACGTCTGGCTGATACTCATCTGGATCCCAATATTAATTGGGATGATGCTTCTTCTCCTATGTTTCCAGACAATAAAAAATATGGGAGACTGATTCGTAAGATGATCTATCTGACTGTTACTAGAGCTGATATATCTACTGTTGTTGGTCTTCTTAGTAGATACTTGGATAAGCCTAGACAGTGCCACTGGGATGCTCTTTGTAATATTCTGAGATATCTTAAGAAATCACCTGGCAAAGGCCTCTACTATAGAAAGCATGGACACTGTTCTCTGGAAGGCTACTCTGACTCTGATTATGCTGGAAGTAAGATTGATAGAAAATCTACTTCAGGCTACTGTACTTATGTTGGAGGTAATCTGGTCACTTGGAGAAGTAAAAAAAAATTTGTTGCTAGATCCAGTGTTGAAGCTGAATACAGGGCTATGGAACACACTGCTTGTGAACTCCTATGGGTACAATCTCTCTTGAAAGACTACGGGGTTGAGTCTTCTGCTGCTATCCCTATGCATTGTGACAATAAAGCTACTATCTTCATTGCTAATAATCTTGTATATCATGAACGCACAAAACATATTGAAGTTGATTGTCACTTCATTCCAGAGACTATCTTATCTAGCAAGATCTGCACTCCTTTCACTTGCTCAGAAGATCAGGTTGCTGATATTTTTACAAAGTTGTTGGGCAAGAAACATTTCAGCTCGCCTGTGGACAAGTTAGGCATGATTGATATCTATGCTCCAACTTGAGGGGGAGTGTTAATATATGTCTTTACTTATTGTCCTGTTATTTTACCTTTACATAAGGACCTACCTGTAATTGTTCCACTAGTCTATATATCAGGGTACACACATTGTGTAACCCTACACTTTCTCCATTTATTGTTTCTCAGTTTTAATATTTAGGGACCTAAGCGCAAATTATCTAGTTTATGTGCTTAGTCATAAATGTTTTATGCTTTTATTTATTTTAGGTTTTATTTAATCCAAATTTTTTAAATAGGAATTTATTTCCATTGATTGTGGGTCAAGTCATGTAGTGTTATAAAAGCCAGCCTTGGGGCCTTTGTCCAGGCAGTTGAATATGAATAGAATTTTGAGAATTGTCGTTTATCTTCTTCTTTCTTCTTCTTTAAGATGTGTTTCCCATCACCATGTCTACAATATAGTTATCCTTTCCCTAGATAATTTTTTAGATATTTAAGAATGTGACAGAAAGCATCCTAGTGACATTGTTGAGGTTTATATAGATACCTATTGACAAGTCCAACAACAACATTAATAGAAGCTCTAGTCACAGTAAGATAAACAAATTTACCAACCAATCTGTTGTATTAGTGGTTATCAAGATAGGGTGGTGAAGATTCATCGTTCCAATTGATATTGAGATCCATAATAGTGTTAGCAGGTTTAGTTCCAAGCATCCCTATTTTTATCAGAAGATCTAGAAAATATTTGCATTGTGAAGGACAGACGTCAAACGAAGATCTAGAAACTTCAATTCTCAAGAAGTACCTATGTTTGCTAAGATCTTTAATAACAAAGTGTTATTCTAGATATCTTTCAGTAGCTGAAATACCATCAGTATCACTGCTAGAGATTATATCATCCATATAGACAACAAGAATGACAAGCCTAGAATTGGTTTTTTAATAAAAACAAAGTGATCTGAAGATGAGTGTTGAAAATTGAAACTTTAGAAGAATTTGGCTCAATTTATCAAACCATGCTCATGGCTTTTCTTTAGGCTATAGATCACTTTCGTGAGTATGCAGACTTTGGAACACTTCCCCTGAGTAATAAAACCATGTGGTTGCTCCATATAGACTTCCTCATGCAAGTCACCTTACAGGAAGGTGTTTTGAACATCAAGTTGAAAAAGAGGTCAATCATTATTTATAGCAATAGATATAAGCACCAATATATAACTAAGTCTGGCAATAGGAAAAAAGCTTCAAAATAGTTAACCCCATAGGTTTGAGTACAACTTTTGCTATGAGACGAACCTTTAGTCGTTCAATTGAACCATCTGGATGGCATTCAACAGTGAAAATCCAACGAAAACCAACAATAGGAGAATTTTCAGGGTGATCAACTAGATCCTAAGTCTGAAAATCATGAAGAGAAACCATTTCAGTTTCCATAGCTTGACGCTGGACAAATCACTTAAGAGCTTGTATGGCAATCTTTGGTACAGAAACAACAGAGACAACAGTAGTAAAATAGGAAAAGCTAGCACCTAGATTAGTTATAGAGTAGAAATTATTAATTGGATGATGAGCACAGGAATGAACACCTTTTCTTTGACTAATGGGAAGATGTAGGTCTGAAGTTACCTAAGAGGTTTTGTGATTTGCCGACAAAGGAGGAGTTGGTTGTCCATGGGCGATGGAAGGGACTGTAACTTTAGGTCTTCTCTTGTACACCTTTATAGGTGGAGGAAGAACTTCAGTTGCTTCAGTAGGATCATGTTCTACCACATGAGGTAGGGTAGGTGAAATCCTACATATCACTCAATGAGGTAGGGGGTGAAATCATATAGATCACTCGATAAAGTAGAACCCTTTTTAGAGTATCATTGCATGCGTTCAAAAAGATAAATTATGCACTAACAAACTATTGTCTTGTGGCAGGATCATAACACCGAAATCCTTTTTGAATTTGTGAATATCCAGAAGAATACTTAGTGGAGTGGGGTTCAAATTAAGATATCTCAAGGTGAATATTCTTAACAAAACAAGTGTTGTTAAAAAGGCGAGGTGGTATTGAAAATTCAAGTGCATTGGGATACAGAAGAGAGATAGAGGCTTGATTGTGCAGTACAGAAGAATGCATGCGGTTAATTTAGTAGCACATAGTAGAAACAGCTTCACGCCAACATTTTATTGGAACATGATAGTAAAGAAAAATAGTGTGCCACTTCAAGAAGATGGTGATTCTTCCTCTTTGCCACACCATTCTGTTGTGGTGTGTAAGAGAAGGGAGTTTGATGAACGGTACCCCAAGCAGTACCAAAACTCATCCACGGATTTTTGCATAAATTCTAAGACATTATTAGTTCTTAAGATTTTAACAGTTGAATTGAATTGGGTTTAGATCTCATTGAAGAAGGTGATGATAGTGTTTAGAATTTTACTATGATCTTGTAAGAGAAACAACCAAGTTGTCCTAGAATAGCCATCAATAAAAGTCATAAAGTAGCAAAATCCTGACAAACTAGTAACAGAACAAGGTCGCCAATATTAGCATGAACAATATCAAATAGATTTTTAGAACTAATTTCTTTTTTCTTATGAAATACAACCTTAGTCTATTTGTCAAATTGGCAAGATTCGCAAAAAATTGTTTCTCAAAAATTTCAAAAAAAAAAATCTCAATTTAGCAGCAGAAGGATGTCCAGATGGTAGTGTTATTGTAGACGGGTCACAGATGATGATATAGTAGTAGCATATTGTAGCACATCTAGGAGTACAGTCAATCAAGTCCCTCATGGCCCGAACCAAACCTCTTCTTTGTACAGAGATCCTGAAACACACAACCCTCGGGATCAAAAGTAATTGAGCATTGAAAACTATAAACGGTTCTCCTCACAGACAACAAATTAAGTAAAAATATTGAAACATATAAGATAGATTTTAATGACAGACTTTTATATAGAGATAGAGTTCTAATTCCATGAATTGCAGACGAAGTCCCATCAGCCACGATTACTAGAGGGATCCAGGTCATTTTAGATGAGTCAGTAAAAAGTGCAAAATAGCCAGAGATATCAATCGATGCTCTTGAGTTGATGGACCTATTTATTTTTACCGTATGTAGCAAGAGATGCAAGTAAAGTAGAAGAACCTCTGCCTGGAGCCGGTGTTTGTGATGGTAGACGAGCTTGGAGAAGTTTTTCAAACTCTGAGCGAATCCACTCAATCGTGGGATGAGTTGAACTGAAGGCAACAACAGTCGAATCTTCGGAGGCATCACAGGAGACCTAATTTACCTAAATAGGTGCACCATTTTTTTCTCAACAACGAACCTCACTTTAGTTTGTGCGCCCATAGAAGTTGCAGAAGTGATTGGCAGTAGGAGGTTGAGGTTGTCCTCGTCTAGGGCTAGAACAAAGACCATGTCCAGGAGTACCAGAAGCACAAAAACCATGATCATGGCCACGTCCACATCATCAACCAAAGTCATGGGAGAGGACCATAAGGACCGAGCAATTAGAAGATGTAGCAAGTAGGAAGACATGGAAGAAAGGCTTTGGACGCGTTTGAGAATATCCCTCAATGTGGGTTAGGATCATTGTATAAGATCTGGTCAACAACACCATGAAAGGAAAGAGGAAGTCCAACCAAGAATTGAACCAATTGAAGTTTGTTGCATTGTTTCTGCATCCTTTGATGTGGAAAGAAAGAGAATGATATACTTCATATTTATCCCAGAGGCCAAGCATTGGTTGTATAGTCTTCAACAGATCCATCAGTTGCGTACTTCTTTTTCTCCAGATTCTTGAATATCTCGAATACCTTTAGATTATGTTTTTGAGAGTCACATAGGATAGTTGATCCCACATAGCTTTGGCATTATGAAAATGAAGGAGACGTTGACTGATCTTCGATTTAGTACTATATGTAGGATCTATGGGCTTTATGGGGGAGTGAATAAAGCTAAAAAAAACACTTGAACAAGATTCATTAGGCCTTCAATTATATCAAAAGATAAGGTTGCATATATGAAATTTGAGTGCAATGAAACATACACAGCAAGGATGACAGAGATTGAACAAGCACAAGAACACAAGCTATGTATAGTGGTTCCAAACTCCAAACTAGGAGAGTGTACATCAACTATCTAGAGAGGTCAAACTCTAGAATTTTTCAACCATATTTCACTCCTTATATTCTATTATAAGAGTTACAACATTGACCTTCCTTTTTCGGGACAAGGGTACTCAACCTTCCCTTTGAGGACAAGGAAATCAATAATCTTACAAAAGACTTATCTATCCATGACCAAAAATATTCTAACTTACTAAGGACTTACCCACTTTTACAATGAGTCTTCGTCCTTCTCCAAAGGTTTAACCACTTTTGCAATAAGTCTTCCGCCTTCAAAGATTTACCCACTTTTGACTTGGATCTTCTACCTCTGACTTCACCTTCACCAAGGAGAAGCTTTCACCAAGGGACTCCTTCCCTTCTTCTTCACCTTTCTCAGACAAGAGAGAGAATCTTCATCTTCATGGTAGAATGAGAGATTGGGAGGTGGAGGAAGTGAGAGCCTCACAAGATATACATGTAAGACTAGCTCTCTTACAAATCTCGTACTCACTCTAATGGATGGAAACCCACTGGAGCCATAGCAAAATCGAGTCTTCATAGGGCGGTTGTCACTGCTTATGGACCCAAACCTGGGTGATCTAGGAAGTGATTAAGCTTAAGAGTGGAAGAAGGCTCTTGGAGGCACTCAACGATAATATAGAGACTTACATAGGGCTTGGCTAACCATGGTATGAATCCCAAAGGACATAGTTGAGGTTGCCTACTGGACACCAAAGGCACTTAGAGATGAATTCTAACCATTTGGGGTGTTGTAACGGATATATTTTCAAATTTTGTAACACTCAAATGTTAGAAAAACTTTTTCTGCACATTTCGTATAGTTTTGTAGGTCGAGTTTACTTTTGGAAAACTCTGTCGATGGCACTATACAATAAAGAAATTTTGTGTTGTCGGTCGAGTTTATCCTAGATGAGACTCGTCCGATGGCTTAAATTTTGTATTCTGTGTGCAAAGTTTCAGTCAAGTTTGTCCTGGGAAAACTCTGCCGACCCTGATAGTTACTAAAACCCAAACAAGGTTGTCAGTCGTGTTTCATATGAGTGAAACTCGGCTAACAAAAATGTCTGTGATGAATTTTGAAAAGTGCCATAAAAATACTTAAATATTCAATTGAAGTGCTCTTGGTTTTTTCTAAACTTAATTACAAGTCATACAATCATTACAAATGATTTACAACATGATTCTAATAGATTTGAGGTCTTTTCCAGAAAAGTGCACTTGCATTGATTTTGACTTTTTTTTATCCAAGTTAGAATGCGCAAGTTTAGGCATTTGGAGTGTGTCTTACCTAATCTAAAATCACTCAAGTAGAAGCATTAGACACAAATAAGTGGTAAAATAAGGGTCTAACCAAGTTAGACCTTGAGTCAACATCCTCCCTCTTTTGAAGATGACAAACTGTTCCATAAACTTATTGAAAGCATTTAAGTAAGATCATACATTTGGAGAAACCTAGGGGTTCAATGAAATTGAATTTAATGGAGTTCACATACTCCCTCTCAATTAAAGTTATTTCTCCTGCATAGTTATATTTCATAACATTTAGAAACTTTGTCTTCTACTCATATATGTTCTATATATATGTGTTCTCCCCTTTTACATAAGACATGTCATCTTCCCCTTTGTCATTTCAAATAGTGAGGGGTTTGAAATAAATAGGTCACCCGCAAGCTCATGGGGTACTATTGTAGTATAGGTTATAGGCAAGAGTAGGGGTCGATCTGAACAAATGGGTAGAGATGATATTGGACTTGATAATAGCCAAAGGAACAATGTTGACAAAAGATCTTCAATATTATATGGAGAATCCTCTAGTTCCAAAGCTATGGGCATTTGCAATCATTGTAATGAAAATGGCAATTATTCTACATATAGCCCTTTTAGGAAAGAAACCAAGAGAAATAGGACTTGGGTTTCTAAGATAACCCCTCTGGATCCAAAAATATGACTGGGGACCATCTCATCTATCTTCTTGTAAGTCACTTACAATGGATTGACATGAGCTATTGATTTGCAAATTGGTTTCTCAATCCACATAAAATAAGAAATGTGAGATGTGTATGGAGTGGTAACAAATTGAAACGAAATGGTAAAAATAGAGGAAATGGCGTTCTTGGTTATATCCAATCATAACTTGTTTTGCCAAGTTAGTATGCACTTTACATATAGTTTTTGAGTCAAATTTTGATATATTGAGGTTCACATCTCTTTCTTGCACAAAAACTATCATGGATGCTTTCATAGTGCATTACTAACTTTCTTATACATGTTTGTATATGTTTTATAGTTTTATCATGCCTCGAGATACATTTTTCTGATATATTTGTGCTTTTCGACAACAACTATTGTTGGTCAAGTTTGTCCTGGAAGAAACTCGACCAACAATCACAAATGGGTGTTGCCAATAGTTTTTGTCGACTGAGAAGTTCAATCCAGAAATCGATCGACAACATTGTGCACAGAATATGCAAATGACTTTTTGGATGAAATCTTCCCTCTCAACTTAGACTTTTTCAACCGACTAGTCTTATTCTATGACACTTCCTTTGGTACTTCTATGATATGCATATTGCCTTGCTTTATATTGCCTACCTTGCATACAACTCTATCTTTCTAATTGCTATAAATTTATATATCTATATATTGCAATTACTTATCTTGAGTTATGTATGTTTTGTCACAAGCGGGATCGTCTGCTCAAAGAAGCAGAGGACGTGAACAACAACCAACGACTCGATTCTATGCTATGAGTCAGCCAGAGGCGGTAGTCAACCCGTGAGTGGTGACATGTCAGATGGATTTATTTCATTCTGATATGTCTTCTTCTTGCTTTATATCTGTTCTGGTTGACCCGGGTGCTACACACTCTTTTACCGCCTATAGTATGCTTGAAAACTGTTGTTTACCTATTAGCTGTAAGAAGGATAGCTTGTTGTTAGAAACCCCTCTTGATGGTTCCTCGATGCTTCGAGAAGAGTGTCCATCTTGTGTCTTATCTTTCTTGGGACACCATATACAAGTGGATCTTATACCACTTGATATGTTTGGTTTCGATGTGATCCTTGGGATGGATACGTTAGAGAAGTATAAGGTTGTTTTGGACTGTGGTTCCAAGCAAGATGTGTTTGATGATGGTGGTAAGAAGTGGATCTTCCAAGGAGATAGGAAGATTCTTCTGACGTGTCTGGTATCAGCTATGGTGGAAGAAAAGTTGCTAAGGCAAGGATGTGAGGCGTTCTTAGCTCATGTGGTGGATACCGTTGTGGATACCAAGGTGAAAAGTCCTAGCCTTAAGGAGGTGTCAGTTGTCTGAGAGTTTGCGGATGTGTTTCCTGATGAGTTCCCCAGTGTTCCTCCACCCTGAGAGATTGATTTTGAGATAAATCTGTTCCCAGGAACACAACCAGTTGGACAAACACCGTATAGGATGGCTCTAGTGGAGATGGAAGATCTTAAGAAGCAGTTACAAGAGTTGTTGGAGAAAGGTTTCCTCCGATCGAGTATGTTGCCTTGGGGTGCTCCAGTGTTGTTCCTTAAGAAGAAGAACGGGTCGATGCGGCTATGTATAGATTACCGACAGTTGAATAAGGTCACGATCAAGAACAAGTACTCGTTACCGAGGATAGATGATCTGTTTGATCAGTTGTGTAGTGCTACCGTGTTTTCAAAGATCGATCTACGGTCCGGATATCATCAGTTGAGGATTAAGGCGGATGACATACCAAAGTCAGCTTTCAGAACGAGGTATGGTCACTTCGAGTTTGTGGTTATGCCATTTGGGCTAACCAATGCGCCTGCTACTTTCATGGATTTGATGAACAGAGTGGTCCGTCCATTTCTAGATCAGTTTGTTGTAGTCTTTATAGATGACATCTTGATCTATAGTCGGGATAGGCAAGAGCATGAGCGACATCTTCAGCTAGTGTTGACTCTTCTTTGCCAACATCAGTTGTATGCCAAGTTCAGTAAGTGTGAGTTCTGGTTGGAGGAAGTCACTTTCTTGGGTCACGTAATCTCTGTAGAAGGAGTTAAAGTGGACCCGATGAAGGTGGAGTCTGTTGCAGAGTGGGAGCAGTTGAAGACGCCGACAGAAGTTCATAGTTTCCTGGGTTTGGCAGGATACTATCGGAGGTTTATAAAGGACTTCAGTGTGATTGTGTTGCCGATGACGAAGTTGACTAGAAAGGATGTACCTTTTATCTGGGATGACCGTTGTCAGCAAGCTTTCCAAAGTTTGAAGGAGAAACTGACTAGTGCTCTAGTACTAGTGCTGCCAGAGCCTGGGAAGGGCTATGTTGTCTTCTGTGATGCGTCCAAGAAAGGTTTAGGTTGTGTGCTGATGCAGGAAGATCATGTGGTTTCTTTTGCTTCGCGACAGCTTAAGAAACACGAGGAGAACTATCCGACTCATGATTTGGAGTTGGCAGCAGTGGTTCATGCGTTAAAGATTTGGAGACACTATCTTTACGGGGAAGTGTGTCAGATCTTTACAGATCATAAGAATCTGAAGTACATCTTTTAGCAGAATGAGCTAAACATGCGACAGCGTCGATGGATGGAGTTAATGAATGATTACGACTGCACCATCGAGTATCATCCTGGTAAGGCGAATGTGGTAGCTGATGCGCTTAGCCGAAAGTCTTCTTCTTTTCCTTCAAAAAAGGCACAGTTGAGTTCCTTGGTATGCCATAGACGAGATATGCTTGTTTCCTTGCGACAGATGAATGTGCATATGGAAGTTTCCTTGTTAGCAGGGCTTTTGGCACAGATACAAGTCAAGCCTACACTGAGGCAGTAGATCAAAGATGCACAACAAGAAGATGATGCAGTGTAGTTGATCAGATCAGAGTTTGATAGAGAAAAGCGTGATGGGTTCCATGAGTCCAAGGATGGACTAGTTTTCTACCAAGGATGGTCCCCAATGCAGATGATCTGCGGAAGCTAGTGCTCGAGGAAGCACACACATCGATGTATGCTATGCATCCATGATTCACCAAGATGTATCATAGTCTGAAGAACTTGTATTGGTGGCCCGATTTGAAGAAGGATATAGCCGAGTTCGTGGCTAAGTGTGTGGTATGTCAGCAAGTTAAGGTTGAACATCAAAAGTCGGCAGGTGCATTACAACCCCTGTCGATACCACAGTGAAAATGGGATCATATAACCATGGATTAAGTAGTTGGTCTGCCCAGGACAACTAGGAATCATGATTCCATTTGGGTGATAGTGGATAGATTGACGAAGTCTGCCCATTTCATACCTGTAAAGACAATGTATACAGCCGAGAAGCTTGCTCGAGTATATGTGGATGAGATAGTGCGGTTGCACGGTGTGCTAGTAACGATAGTTTCCGACAGAAGTCTGCAGTTCATGAGTCATTTTTGGGAATAGTTACACAAAGCGTTGGGAACGCGGTTGAGGTTCAGTACCGCCTTCCACCCGCAAACAGATGGACAGTCTGAGAGAACTATTCAGACTTTGGAGGATCTCCTTTGGGCTTGTGTTTTGCAGTTCTTAGACAGTTGGGACATACATCTCAGTTTGATAGAGTTTGCCTACAACAATAGTTATCATCGGAGCATTGACATGGCTCCTTATGAGGACTTATATGGCAGGAAGTGCATATCTCCATTATGTTGGTATGAGTGTGGTGAATATATTAGATTTTGGGTCCTGAGTTAATATAGCAAATGACAGAAAAGATCAAGGTGATCCAACAATAGTTGAAAGCGGCACAAGACAAGCAGAAGTCTTACGCAGACAATCGACGATGACCTATGGAGTTCCAAGAAGGATACAAAGTGTATCTTAAAGTCTCACCATGGAAAGGTGTGCTAAGGTTTGGCTGGAAGGGTAAGCTCGCACCCAGATATATGGGGCCATACCCGATCATAGTACGAGTTGGCAAGGTAGCTTACAAGTTAGAGCTTCCTCCAGAGTTGCACAAGTTACATCCAGTGTTCCATGTCAGTATGCTGAAGAAAAGTCACCCATATACATGGATAGTGATACAGCTGGTAGAAGTTGACCTTGATGAAGATGTGACATATGAGGAAGGTCATGTGATGATCCTAGACACAAGGGTTAAGAAGTTGAAGAAGAAGGACCTGGTACTTGTGAAGATTCTTTGGCATCATCGTGGCATTGAGGAAGCCACGTGGGAGCTTGAGGAAGAGATGAGGAGGAAGTATCCCTCGCTTTTCTCTTCGGATTTCAAGGACGAAATCCCTTTATAAAGGGTTAGTTTGTAAGGACCCCGACCTCCGTTTAGGGTTTATCCTATTTTCTTTGCTTAACCCTGGTGCTTAGTTGCTTGATAATCACCTTTGGTGGTGATTAGGGTTTGTTGGTGCTTTGTTGAGAGATGGAGGTGATACTTGCAATTAACCCAAGTCTAGGGTTTGTGGGCAAGTTTTGCACCTTGTAAGGTGTTCCTCCCTCTCCTTGCTTCCTCTAGTGTTGAGAGGAAGGTTTGGTCTCATTGCTTGAGTTCCTTTCGGCTTGGTTGAGCTTGTTGGGCTTTGTGGTGCCTTGTCTTTGCTTCTGTGGACCTTGTGTCGGGCACGAGTGCTTTGTGTCAGGAAAGAGTGCCCTGTGTCGGCCTAGGTGTGTTGGCCATGCCTGTGTCGGCCTATGGTGTGTCGCCCAGGGTGTGTATCGGGCAAGGAGTGGTGGAGTGGAGGTGGGTCGCCCATGGACCTCTTTGACCTTCTTTGACCTCGTTTGTATCACCACTAGTGGACACTTGGTGCTTGATGCTTGCATGTGGCAATGGCCTTGGACATGCGTTTAGGACATGCTAGAGTGGTGGCTTTGCCCATGGACAAGTGTCCCTAGGTGGGAGACACCTTGCCTTGTCTTTCCTTGGTTTCTCCTCCATCCTCTTCTATATATGTGTTTCCTTTCTCTTCCTAAGGATCCCTTTAGTTCCTTAGTCTCCCTCTACCTTGGTGTACGACATCCTCTTCTTTTGCAAGCTTGGTGGCCGATCCTTGCCTTGGAGTCTCCTTCCTCTGGTGGTGGCCAACCCCTAGAGTGCCTTGCTCTCCTTCTTGTGGTGGTGCTTGGAGCTTGGTGCTAGGAGCTTGGATCTTGCTTAAGGTGGGTTACATAACTCCTAACCCTAACTATACTACCTCTTCTATGTTCTTTTATGTTTCTTATGATAATATCGGCTATGTATTTTGCTAGTGTGGTTTCTTGCTTAATTGTACCTTGTTGGTCGAACCTATGTTCTAGGGTTTCTTGGTGAGCAACACCCCTTCTCTCCTAGGTCTAGAGGAGTGAGCTTGAGTTCTAGTAATATGGGCAATACTCCTCTCTCGTTTGAGTTGAGAGGTGAGATTGTGTTCTAGTTGCTTGAGCAACACTCTCCTCTCACCATGGACTTGAAAGGTGAGCTATGTAGTGGTTGTGGACCTTGGTTGTGGTTGTTCCTTGAGTTTCCCGATTGGTGATAAGACGTGTGCAGGACCCCTCTCTCTTGGTTGTTGAGAGGTGAGCCATCTTCTTGATCCTTTAGGGTTTTGGTACCCTTGTTATTGAGGTTGATGACGACCTTTTTGTGGGTTGCATCTTGACCAATATGGTATTTGAGTGATGTTTCCCGATACCCCTCTTGATCTAGAGTGAGGGTTGGCTTGAGAAGGCTATGTTGGGCGTTACCCTTGTTTTTGCCTTGTGTGTGTGTGTCGGACGTCACATCTGGATGAATGCCCTGCCAGATACACCTTGTTCAGGTGGTTTCTTGGTGCTTTCACACCTTGAACATCTTGGGCATTGTGGTCTGGTCTTGTGTCGGGCGTCACACCACAGTCTTCGCCTTGTTGCACAACATGTTCCTTTGTCGCCCATTTGAGTTGCATCCTTTGGGCGTTACTCCTTGTTGAGTGGTGCTGCCCGATACACCTGACCTGAGATGGTAGCCTAGAGCCCTTTATATCTTGGACGTTATGGAGTATGTGGCTAGCTGGTGTCGGGCGTCATGGTGTTTTGGTGATGTCCGACAGAGTTTCACCTAGTACCCCTAGCCGTTGTGTATGGATGCCTGTTGCACCTGATGAACGAGACACCCATAGGCTCAGTTGATTGATAGGCTTTGTGGCCATTGTACCCTTGATACCCGACGTAGCATTGCATGACTTGAGGTGCACGAAACACATTGCACGATACACATGAGTGCACAAGATGGCTTGGTTCCTAGTTGTCGTTATATGTGGTACTCCGGTATCTTGCTGTGTGCTTGGCCGTTTTGTGGCCAACTTGTTTGGCCGATATGTGGGAAAAGTGTTTGGACGATATGAGGAAGTACACTGCCCGATACCATCTCTAGTGAGGGTGCCCTACCCGTCACACTTTTGGTGAGGGTAGTGGGCACTTGTAGTGAGGGTCTTGTTTTTTTTTTTGGTCAGTCAAACTCCTGTTGCTTTTTTTTCATTTTTGGTTTAGAAAAATACAAAACTTGTTAGTTCTCAAGATGAGGAACTAACTATATAAAAAGAAACTCTCTCTATACAATTGAGATAAAAATCTCTCAAGAAAAAGAAACCTATGAATAGACAGAAAAATATAGCCCAAAGAAAGGAACAAGCCACGCATAACAGCACCCCAAACTGATATATAAACATCAAAAAACCTACAGCACCACCTCCAGCAAGTTGAAAATAGTAGGAAACCGCCAAAGACATGAGAAAGCTCTATCATACCAGGGAAAAGGAACTCATCCATTCCCGAACCAACATGAACCACCACGAACAAAACAACAAAAAACTGCATTTCCAGCCGGAAAACATCCACATAGCAGATTCAGAAGAAAAAAACCAAGACACCTTGAGTGAGCTTTGCCACTCCACACAGGATAAGCTCGACCACTCAAGCACCACCATAGAGACCTCCCACTCTCCAGCAGATATAACCAGGAAACAAGAGGGGAAAACAGAACCACATCAGCAGCTTGAGAGAGCTCTGCCACTCCAATAGGATAAGTTCATCCACTCAAGAGAAGATACCAAACGCTCAAGCAACAACAACTCAAAGAAACTCAATGACTACATAACATCCACTCAACCAGCCTCATAATGAGAAGAACTCCATCTAAAGCAGCCCGACAACTCAACCAAAGTCAGAAGAAAGATATACAAAACAGAACAAAAAACCACATCAGCAACTTGAGAGAGCTCTACCACTCCAATAGGATAAGCTCGTCCACTCAAGAAAAAGAGAGCCTTCAACCGTATAAGCAGCATCAAAACAAAACAACTCAGCTGACAATAGGACTGCCACTTAACAACCTCAATTATGAAATCCATCCATAGTAGCCCTACAACTCATACAAAGGCAGAAGATAGATATGCAAACAGGACATGTAAGTAGCTATACAGAGCTAAGAACCAGCAGAACCAAAAGAAGAAGGAATTAGGCAGGCCAAAAAGATATGACCTCTTGCATAACCCTCTTACTAACATCTTTGGGTAAAGATCCAAGGTTATCATGCACTCTAATATTCCTTTCCCACCAAATGTGATAAAGAGAACTAAGAAGAATAAACTTATCTTTCTTATTCTGAATTTTCATAAGATCATCCAATGAGTTAAAAGTCAAAGGAACAATAAGCACTTCTTTTAAACCATTCCAAACATTTTTAACATACGAGCAGCAAGTCAAGAAATGGATAGAGCTTTCACAATCAGCCTCACAAAGAAAGCACCTAGAAGGGCCCAAAAAACCAATTCTTTTCATATACTCAGAAGTAGGAAGTCTGTCATGGATAATTTTCCAGCCATTCAACTGGTGACCTCTAGGACTAGATCCCTTCCATAACCACATGAAAAGAGGCAACTCCTCACCAGCAGATTGAACAACTTCCCAAACAGACTTGAGACTAAGAGAATTCAAATCTTTAAAGAGTAGAGTATCTAAACCTCCACTAGGAACTGACCAAGAAGAAATAGTATCAAGAAGCTTCTTGTTAACTCTGTTCACAGGCACTGACCACAAAGCATTATCAAGGATGGCAGAAACTTTACTGTTAACTGGAATACCAAGCTTGAGATAAGCATCCTTGACAATCAAATCCCATAAGAACTTGTTATTCAGAGGGCACCAAGGATCCATCCAAAGGAAAGTATCATCCCCATTGCCAATCTTGAACTTAATGAACTTCAAAAGTTCCATTCTGCAGTTAAGAATCTTAGAGAACATCCAAGACATAGATGAAGTAACTTTCACAGACCAGAAGGAAGAATTGACTAAATATCTTTCAGTAATCCATTTGACCCACAGGGAGTCTTTTTTTCTAGCTACATCCCAAGCATTCAAGACCAAGCTAGCTTTAGATACTTCTTCAACTTTTCTAATCCCTAAGCCGCCCTCTTTTTTTGGCAATGTAACCATGTTCCAATTAACCAAATGAATACCAGAACTATTATCATATTTACCCCATATAAAATCTCAACAAAGCTTCTCAATAGCTTCCATAGTAAACTTAGGAATAGGAAAGGCATAGCACCAATGTAAGTAGAGAACACTCAAAGTCGATTGCACAAGCTCTAACCTGCCAGCCATAGAAAGCATTTTTGATTTCCATCCTTCTAATCTGGACTTCACTTTATCAATAAGGACATAACATGAAGATCTAGGGATTTTCTCAGTAACTAGAGGAACACCCAAGTACGAAGAAGGAAGTTTACTTTCTTTAAAGTTCAAAATATCAATAATCTATGCTTTAGAAGAGGCATTCTTACTGAAAATAATTTCACTTTTCATCTTGTTGATCCTAAGACCAGAGAGATTCCCAAAGTCAACAAGAACTTTCAACACAACACTAGCATTGTCTACAGTAGCTTCTAAAAAAATCATAAGATCGTCTGCAAAAACCAAGTGAGATAAAAAGAAATCCTTCAAGGCTTTAAGAGGAGTCAGTTTACCATTATGAACAGCCTCATCCATAAGCACAATAAAAGCTTGCATGACAACAACAAAAAGATACAGAGCCAAAGGATCTCCTTGGCGGATACCATTAGAGGGAGAGAAATTGTCAGTAGGCTCACCATTAAACAAGACTTGATAAGAAATAGAAGAGAAGATATTCGAGATCCAGTTAATCCAAATCGACCATCCTATGAAGAATAGCAAACAAGAACTTCCAATTAACATTATCGTATGCTTTAGAAATGTCAACCTTCAAACACATTTTACTGCCCGAACAAGACCAGTTAAAATCATGCAAGATTTCATTGGACAACAAGATGGAATCTTTAATATTTCTACCCTTGATGAAAGCATTTTGGTTGTTTCTGATAATACAAGGCATAATACTTTGCATTCTATTCACTAAGATTTTGGAAATAATTTTAAAAACCACATTCCAAAGTGAAATAGGACGCCAATTTTTAATCTCAGTCGAGTCAAGACCTTTAGGAATCAGAGTGATAAATGTGTTGTTCGATTCCTTAAGCAGCTTACCATTGTAGAAAAAATCCTTAATTGCCAAAGAGATATCACCACCCACAATCGACCACGTTTCCTTAATAAAATAGGCATTGAACCCGTCTGGGCCAGGGGCCTTGTCAGCCTTTAAATCAGCAATCGTATCATCAATTTCAGCTTGATTAACTCTCCTGATAAGATTGGCTTTTTCAGTGTCATTAAGGGTAGGACCCGGCCAAGAAAAGGTACTAAGGCCCTCACATTTATGACCACTATTGAAAAGATCATAATAGAACTATAGGACAAAGTTTTTATTATCATCATAATCATAATTAAGCTGACCATTATAATTGAGACATCTAATATTTTTTCTCTATCATCTGGTCTTTAAGGAAGAGTAAAAGAACTTAGAATTCTTGTCTCCTTCAGCAAGCCATTGAACTCTAGATTTCTGTCTCAAGAGGCTTTCTTCAGCAATTTCTGCTTCATGCAACACTTTTCGAAGATCTTTAGCTTCTCTTTGTAACACCATGTTGTGGGGCTCAAGGTCAGCTTTAATTTGAGCTTGGAGAGCATTATGTTTAGCCACTCTAACATTATCAAACAAATCCCCAACACATTCATGATTTCACCTTTTTAAACCAGTCCTTAACTTTTGGAATTTTCTATAAACCCTGAACATAGATGTTCCTTCAACTTCAGTATCCCAAGCATTTCTAACAACATCCAAAAAACCATGTTTTTTATCCCAAGAATTAATGAAGCGAAAAGGAGATTTCACCTGCCTCTGGTGCCCAATAGCAAACAAGATGGATTTATGATCACTAATAGTATTGGAAATGAGATCACCAGAGAAATCTTCAACACTATTTAAGAACAGATCATTGTAGATAACTTTGTCAATCTTAGAAGTAATAAAATCATCATCATCCTGTCTGTTGTCCCAAGAGAAAAAGGGACCTTTCAAGTCAAGTTCAAATAGGCCATTATGTGAAATCCAATCATTAAACTCTGACATAGCTTTGGTGGAAGGAGGATTTCTGTTGATTCTTTCATTGTCTTTTCTAACAGCATTATAATCACTCAAAAAAATCCAAGGAAGGTTATAATTTTGACAAACAGAATTAAGAGATTCCCAAAGACTAGAGCGGTCACCATCACCATTTTGACCATAGAACCCAGAAATGAGAAAAGAAAAATCATCAACCTGAACCTTGCAAAGAATATGTTGGTATGTTTCAAGGAACTTATCGATAGAACAGATGATCGGATCCCAAACAATGACAATACGACCAAGAGCATGAGAATCAATGTTAGAAATAAACTGCTTACCAGGGAAAGATTTAGTGATAAACTTGGACAGGTTCCTTCTTCTAAGCTTAGTTTCCTGAAGAATAAAAATACTACTACCTAACCTATTTAATTCCTCTTGGACACTCTTAATTTTATTACTAATACCATGAATATTCCAGGAGATAATTTTAATAGGAGGAGTCATTTGGAAACTTGGGCCGTTGAGCTGACGGCCTCAGCGTTTTCTTCAATAGTATCTAAGCTGCTTAGAGGATAGAAAGCCGAACTAGCAATTCTAGGAAGAATACCATCATTCATCTTAGGCACCACAGATGGAGGGGAATTTAAAGAAAGAAAGCTACTCCTTATATTACCAACTTGAACATCTACAAATGAGACAACAAGGTCCTCAAAAACTTGGAAAGGTGTGGAAGGAACAGAACCTACTCCAGAGCTAGATCCAACATTTATATCCATACTTGGTATGTGCTCATTCAAATTCATTGCTATGTTCGTATCTGAGATCAAGCCACTTTTAGTTGCTGAAGTATTATACTCTAAAAATGGACAGCAGAAAACCTCATGACCAAACGTTTTGCATTTTCCACAGACAGAAGTGATCCATTTGTACTCGACCAGAACTTCATAGATATTTCCGTCATCGCTTTGAAGAGCAACAAAACTTGGAAGTTTAGCCTAAGGATTAATAAGGATGTTCAGTCTAGCATACTCCAGTAAGCTGCATTCCTTAGTAACTTTATCAGTACTGATGGGAAACCCCAAAAACGAGACAATCCTCTCAAACATACACATATCCCATAACTCCAGAGGTAAATTATACAATCTAATCCATATCGGGATTGTCTTGAAGCCAACTTTCATCAAATGAGAACCAAGACTCCATTTGTTTAAAACCATCGGAAAGCATTTCACATACCAAGGCCCATTGTCTAGAACCTGCTTAACATCTCGAGCATTTGAAAATCTAAAGAGAAACATGCCATTATGTCTAGGAATGATTTCAACATTTTCTTCCAGGTTCCATACATTGAGGATATGGGAATGTAGAATGCTAGGAACAGGATTGAAATCTATAACATAACCCGAGAGATAGAATTTCCATTTCGATGCATTTTCTGCAACTTCAGCACTTGGGACCATAATGCGGCCTTCTTGAACTTTGATTTCCGTCGGGTGCAGGGGAGAAACAGGTTGTCTTTTTCCTTGAACAACTTCAAACCATTCCTTTGGAGAGTTAAGATAGGCATTGTAAAACCTCTTGTTTAGGTTTTGGCTTCCAGATATGAAGAGGGGCTTCCAAAGGAACCCGACAACACTCATTCTCTCTCCCCGTCACCCTAGCAGTCGCCCGCGACATCCTTCTTGGCTTTACAAATTTTTGCAGCATTCTCTCCAATGACTTTTCCTAGTGAGGGTCTTGTTCCTTCTGGAAAACATGTATGCTAGATCTTGTTTATGCATCATGTTTGGTTTATAATGGTAACCCTTGATATGCTTGATATGGTTGATCACATCTATGTAACCTGACATTATGTTACTTATGTTTATGATCATCTTGAATCTTAGGTATAATGCTGAATAAATGATAAGTGTATAAGATGTTTCACATGATGATATGGCTGATGTCTGTGGTCACAGGTTGAGGCATGGATGGCAAAGCATATAATCATCAGTATTGCCCTATTTTTGATAATATTGTCTTTTGTTAATCCATGATGATTGTGCACACTAACCATGCAGGTGATGCATAGCCAGGTAAAGGGCTATGAGGGATATATGTTTGAGTAACACTGCTTTGATGGTTACTCTTGATGATGAGATAACAGGCATGATGTTCTTTGGTCTGAGGACCTGAGTTTGGATAAAGTGTTGGGATTGCTATCCCATGGTGATGATGTAAGCCTTGAGAGGCAGTGGCACTATGTGATGAGGGATTGAGATCCCATGGCAATGTGATGATCCTTGTGATGGATCTATATGATTGGCAAGAGGCTAAGTGGTAACATGTAATGTTGGATCCTTGTGATGGATTAGGATGGTGTTGACAACAGTAAAAGCATGATATTGAGTTTCATGTTGTTTATTCTTATTCTAGTTGCATGTTATACAACTTGGCTGAATCTTGAAATCCACTTAAAAGATACTAACTAATTATAGTGGAACATATCATGTAGTTTGCCCTGGCCATAGATCCATCATCGTCAGGAGCTGGTGATGGTGAAACGGGTTCTCCTGCTGGTTAACCCGGAGTGCATATTGTTGAATATGCGAGGTTTCTCCTAGCCTAAAATAGTGAGGATTCGAGTGCAGCTGCGGTTGCAGACTCAGGATATGTATAGAGCATGGTGAACAGGCCCATGGCTCAGGATATGTGATATGGGAGCATGAATGTGTTCATGGCTCAGAGCACGGTGAACCGGCCCGTGGCTCAGTTTCACTAGCGCCGAGACCTGTACCGAGGCAGGCTAGGCAGAGGGTAGCCTGCGGGAGCTGACCCTGTGGCTGAGGCCACTTAAGCATGAGACTGTGGTCCTGCTTGTGTTGTACTCGTACACTGACCACGAGGTGGGAGGTCGTGGAGTCCAGCTCTTCCATTGACCTTGTATGGCACCGGCTCTGGGTTTCGCAGTCGTCGGTTGGATTCGAGCGGTACGGCTCACTTCCTCAGGGCATAATGATACGTAATCCAGCCTAATAGTAATTTATGCTTAAGGCAAAAACACGGAACATTGGTTGAGGCCTTTCTTGTGTAGTTGATCTTGTTATACTTGCCGTTACTTATACGTTCATTATGTTATGTGGTAAGATCTTATAAATCTTATCTTGTCAATCATGTTCCATAAAGAGCTAATTGGTGATATGCCTTCCGTACAGCCTGGTAACCTTGATGGTACGAATAGCTTTGCTATATAGACTGTTCTTATTCTACGCTTTACCAGTTATCTGCTGTTATTGCTTTAATCTTCCTCTAGCTTTATAGTTTTGGTGGGGAGTTATGTTTCTCGCTGGGACTGTGTGTCTCACCCCGCTGGTTTACAGGTGTTCGAGTTAGACGTGGTGGTGGTCGCGGAGTTGCGGCCAAGCAGCAAGATGAGCAGTAGAAGGCAAGAGATGGACATGTTGCTATTTTGGTCATTTTGTAGTAGAGTCTTAGAGTCATCCCTGTACTCTCAGATCCTTGGAGGTGTTTTGATGTTGTTTCACGATGTATAGCTATTGATGCTTGTTATATCCTACTGCTGGCCGGTTGTGGGTCGTTATGTATGTATAAATAGGTGATGAACTCATGTGATGACAAGACAGCTGATCCTCCAAGCTGTGGACACATATCAAGCCTTGTAAATGTTTATATAACATGTTTCTTTACAAGATGAGGACCTAAATGTAATAGTTTCTCAGTTTATCCGCTTTCCGCAATCAGTTTTAATTAACCCGTGTTTTTGGTAATTTGTGGTTATGGTGTTTTCCGCACGTTTTCATGTAACACCTCGCTATCTGTGTGATATTGGGATGTGTTGCCACACTTGTAGCTGTAACATGTGATATCATCTACTAGTAGTTCATAAACATGTAGTTCTAGCCTTGTTCATCTTTTGGTATTCAACTATATGTTATACTTCTATCTTGTTTCATACATACTCAAGTTTGTTCTTTGATTTGCAATATACTATCTTGAGTTGATTGCTTGCGTAGCATTATCTTGATATATGTTAGGATTACATCTATGATTGTTCTAATGCATGTCTTGATCTATTTTATATACATTTCTCAGATAAATCATTAGTTGTTTCTCTTCTACATTCCCTTTTTCTAACAAGCTGTAGAACTAGCTTTCTTACAAATCTCCTACTCACTCTAATGGATGTAGCAAGTCATTAAGATTAAGAGTGAAATGAGGCTCTTGGAGACACTCAACTATAATATAAGGACCTTCATAGTGCTTGGCTAACTATAGATGAAGCCCAAGAGGTCCTATTTATAGTTGAGGTTGTCACTCTAATGGATGTAGCAAGTGATTAAGCTTAAGAGTGAAATGAGGCTCTTGGAGACACTCAACTATAATACAGGGACCTTCATAGTGCTTGGCTAACTATAGATTAAGCCCAAGGGGTCCTGTTTATAGTTGAGGTTGTCTACTATCCAGTAGAGACACTTAGGGAAGTATTCTGACCATTTGAGAGGTTGCAACGGATATATTTCGATTTTTGCAACACTCCAACATTTAGGAACCTTTTTTCTACGGATTCCAAATAGTGTTTCTGATCGAGTTTACTTTTAGAAAACTCGGCTGATGGCATATGCGACAAAGCAATTTTGAGTTATCGAGTGAGTTTATCCATAATAAAACTTGACCGATGGTTAAAATTATTTTGTGTGTGCAAAGTGTCGGTCGAGTTTGTCCTAGGGAAACTCGGTCAACCCTGACAATTAACAAAACCCACACAGGGTTGTCGGTCATGTTTCATGCGCGTGAAAATCGGTCGACAAAAGTGTCTGTGATGAATTTTGAAAAGTGTCATAAAAGTGCTTAAATATTTGATGTGTGCTCTTGATTTTTTCTAAACTTAATTACAAGTCATACAATGATTATAAGTGATTTACAACATGATTCTAATGGATTTGAGGTCTTCTCCACAAAAGTCACTTGCGTTGATTTTGACTTATTTTTATCCAAGTTAGGATGTGCAAGTTTAGGTATTTGGAGTGTGTCTTACCTAATCAGAAATCATTCAAATAAAAACATCAGACACAAATAAGTGGAATAGTTAGTCATCATCAAAACAAAAGTCTAGTCAAGTTAGACTTTGAGTCAACACTATTCACCATCCACGTCATATAACTCTAGAATTATCTTTGGACCACTGAGCGTAAGCTTTCTTGCCTTTTTTATCATCTATAGCATCAAGAGAAATTTTAGCATCAGCAGAAATACGAGAATAGCACCCTAATACTTTGACAAATAGTTCAAAAGACGATGGTCAAAGATGATAGTTCAATCTGTCACGTTTCATGGTCGTAACACACAAAGGTCGAGGAGTGTCTGTAGTCACCATAGAAGCTAGAGTGATGATGTGCACAAAGAAGAAGTAACAATAGTAGAAGTAGATAATATGGATCAGCAGACTTGCGAAACCCGCAATGGGACAATAGAGAGCAATAGCAGATCTAGATCAACAGATCTGAAAAATCACATAAGGGTAGCAGAGAGCAGTATCAGATTTGGATCAGAAGATATTAGAAACCCCCATAGGGAAGTAGAGAGCAGAAGGACCTACACCACCGGTGTGATTTACTCCACTATGTGGCATAGACAGGAAACAAAGATGGTCCTATTAGATCTTCAACGTGCTATTTTAAAAAGTGTTAGGAGATGAAGGAGGAAGAGGAAAGGTAGGGAGGTTGGTTGGTGGAGGAGAGGGAAGGTAGGGAGGCTGGTTGGTGGAGAGGGAGGCTAATTAATAGAGGAGAGGAGAGGCTAGTTAGTGGGGCAACACCGCTTGGGCCTAGGCAGGCCTGCAATGGTAGGGGTAGGTGGGGGTGGCGGCGGGAGGAGGGGTGGGGACGATAGGTAGAGCTAGGGGAAGGGAGGTGGGGCGGGGCCAATGGCTAGAGAAAAAAGGTTGGGGGTGGAGGGGAGAGGGGGTGGTGGCAGGTTGGAGAGGGAATGGGGGTGGTGGCGGCTAAAACTAGGGTTTGGGAAGCATTAGGATTGGTGGGAGAGTTTAGGAAGGATCATAGCCGTTTGATACCATAGAGAATGAGAAAATGTTTTTTGATGTGTCTTAAACAAAAACAATGCACTCTTTTATAAGATAAGAGAGTGAGTGAGAAATATGATTACAAATGGGATAAAAGAAAAGCTAAAGGCAAGACAACTCTAAAGCACACAATAAAACATAAAGCATAAAGCATAAAGCAGATATACTAATGCTAATACATGGTACAAATTGGATTATTCTAATTCAAATGTCAAATCTGAACCCTAATCCTTTCTCCTCTTTTCTCTTTTTCTATCATAACCCTACTCCCCACCCCAGCATCCCTTTCTGTCCTCTACTCAGTGTTAGAAGCACCACGGACAGTGGTTGCTAGAAGGTAGGGGTACGGTGTGGGTCTGACCATACACATATCCATACCCAATTAATTTAGCAGGTTCGATTCCAGTTTCAAATCTGCATAATAAAAATCTATACCCACACCATATCCGTACCCACAATAATGGTGGGTCTATGGTGTGGGTATGCAGGTAAGAGGTTTCATGTAAACATGATATCGTTTATACAAGACAAATTACAACTATGCTCAGTATATTCTAAAACAACAAGTATTGCTATTATATACAATATAAACATGCAATAAATAATAATATTTTCATATCAAAGATTAGTTGAATTAATTATCTACATATGTGTAGTCATCGTGATGAAGGAGAGGCCTCACATTTATGCACTTATGAGCATAGGCGTCGTCGTGTTATTAGTTAGGCATTATTAGCATGATTTATATTATTATGTCCTTTTTCTCATTTTTGGTCTATTCTTGTTTTGGGCTATTGTAAAGTCAAGTGGTTTAGTCCCACATTGGCTACCACCCGTTTAGTCTTTCTTTTAGAAGTCTATATAAAGGGTCTATCTGCGTCCATGTAGGGACACAATTGATGAATGAGAATTATTCCTCTTTTGTCTTTAGCAGTATTTCTTCTTTAATTACTTAGATATGCATTAACTGGTGTCAGAGCCTAACCCTAAAACATTAGGGTTAGATCTTGTCTGTAACGGCCGTCGTTCTCCACCAACCCGCCCCCCGTCATCCACTGCCATCTCCAACCACACCTACTGCCGCCGCCGCTGCCTATTGCTACTGTTGTTGTTGTCCGTTGTTGCTACCGCAGACTGCTACTACAACTATCTGCTACCTCCACTGCCACTATCCGCCTCTACTATTATAGTCACTACCTACTGCGGCCGCCGACGCTGCCCCTATCCGCTATCGTCGTTGCCGCTATCCGTTGTCTCCATAGCCATTGCATGTTGCCACCACCGAAGCTACCCCTGCCTCTACCTGCAGCCGTCGTGATCTGTTGTTGTCGTCATAGCCACTGCCTTCTACCATGGCAGATGCTACCCCTGCCGCTACCTACTGTTGCCGCTGCCCGCTTCCAACCACTACCCCACCGACAACCGGCCCCCATGCCGCTAGTAGGCAATCCCCTGAAAATTCTCTCCACGTAGAGTCAGGGGGCAGATATCTTATCTCCTCCCGAGGTAATTTTCTCCATCAAAGGCAAGGAAGCAATGATTGTCATCACTTTGGGTAAGATCTTTTCATTATGTACTGTGTTTTTACTTATCTTTGGAAATTTTAGTAAATTCGCAAATAGGTCCATAGGGCTTTGATTCCTCCCCTGTAAATTTTCCAAGTCCTAATTTTGGAAAGGTTTTCCCTTGTTCAGTGTACTATTTTTCTATCATATTCAGTCTGCATTGTTTTCTTGAATTATTTTGTGTTGTCCATTACAGAACTAAGTTTTCATTTTGCGCAATATTTTTTTGGCTATTTCATTGCAAATCATCATGTCTGGTCGTCGGTCTACTAGACCAGTTTTAGAACCCACATCGGAAGCGGCCCCTACATTTTCCCAACCACCATTTACCCTTGAGACTCTGGGTCAGTCAATCAATTCCATCATGGCTGAGCTTCACACTATTTGCCAAACTCATACACTACAGGCCGGTCAGAACTCGAA
Organism: Alisma plantago-aquatica; assembly: GCA_963693085.1. Taxonomy (NCBI): domain Eukaryota; kingdom Viridiplantae; phylum Streptophyta; class Magnoliopsida; order Alismatales; family Alismataceae; genus Alisma; species Alisma plantago-aquatica. The sequence continues at coordinate 880,869,159 of OY856411.1, forward strand.
ACCTTTTATGGGGTATGGGGTGCCACCAAATTCTATACATGCACCACAAATCCCCCTAAACCCTACTCCTCTGCAATTCTTCCCACCACAATTTCATGAGCCCCCCCACCTACCACCCCTATGGGGAAGTTGATCCTTTTGCCAAACTTGATCCTTATTCACCACACCCATACGTGGAACCACACCCCTATCAACCACCCTACCATCACACGCCCCCAACCGCTACTCCACAAGCACACTATGAACCACCTCTACATCCCCCTCCACATGCTCCCCGCACTCCTACACCTCATCACGAACCATGGGCTCCGCCTTAGGGCCAAGATCCTCCCATGGTACCTCATCCTCGAGCCCCTGGCCATGATGTTTTTCATAACCCCCCTCATGGACCTATTTTCCCTCACAACCCATACGGTCGATATCACCCGAGACCTCATCCACCACATCACAATGATATCACTCGACGAGTTAAAATAGATGCCCCACTTTTGATGGTAAACTTAAACCCAAAGCTTTTCTCAGTTGAAATTCTAGTTTGGAAGATTATTTTGACTGGTATGACATAACTGACGCTCAGCGGATTAGGTTTGCTAAGATGAAACTTTAAGGGTCAACCAAGCGATGTTGGCAAGGTGTCCAGCGCGACATGGAGCGTACTGGTCAACCTCCCATCCTCTTTTGGGATGAGATGAAGACTAAACTACGTGAGTGCTATGTTCCCACCCAATACCAAAGACAACTTCTTTATGACCGGATGGCCCTTATCCAAGGGTCATCATATGTTCATGAGTACATGGAACGATTTGAGGAGGCTAAGAACCGTTGTATTTACAATGACTCTGATTGGCACTTGGCCACTCGTTTCGTGCACCGTTTACACCCTAACATTAAATGAGAAATGGAGTTATAATACTATGACTCATTGGATGATGCTTTTCACTGTGCCCAAAAGGTAGAGAGTTACTTTCATCCCACTTCTCGTGGTCCTTCCTTTTCTCATTTTGGACAACGTACTCACTTAACCAATAATCCTTCCATTACCCCAAATCGCTCATCCTATCCCCTACCCCAACCACCTCCCTAAGTTCTTCAGCCCCTTCCTCCGGTAAAGGCAAGAAGGTAGTCACAACTCCAGTTTGGCCTCCTCTGTGAGGTCGTGAATGATTTCATTGTCATGGCAAGACCCACCTACCTGCCCAATGCCCTCATTGGGATATTTTTGTGTCCTCTGATTCTCCTTCTAAAATGATAAAACTCCTTCTAAAATGATAAAAGGCTTGTATTAGATGATTGAAACAATTACAGGAAACTCGCTTATATAGGAGATTAGAGAGTAGGAATAATCTAGAAATAGGAATATTCTAGAATAAGGAAAAAGGCTAATGGGCCAATAAAAAGAGGTCCATAACACAATAATAAAAGAAGAAAAATAAATTCAGGAAAATACATATACTAATACTCCCCCTCAAGCTGGAGTGTAGATGTCAATCATTCCCAGCTTGGCCATCAATGTAGTGAATCTAGTCTTCAGAGGAATTTTGGTGAAAATATCTGCAACCTGATCCGTAGTTGATGTATAAGGTGTAGAAATCTTACCAGATAAGATAGCTTCCCAAACAAAATGGCAATCAACTTCAATGTGTTTGGTGTGATCATGGAAGGTGGGGTTGCTGGAAATGAAGATAGCAACTTTGTTGTCATAGTGCATTAGAATCGATGGAGCAACAGAAATACCAAAATCTCATAGAAGATTGTGTACCCAGAAAAGTTCACAGGTGGTGTGAGCCATGGCTCGATACTCTGCTTCAGCACTTGAGCGAACAACTAGAGTTTGCTTCTTGCTTCGCCAAGTTACCAAGTTACCACCTACAAAGTGTAGTGTCCAAAGGTAGATCTATGATCTATCTTGCTCCCAACATGTTCAGAATCAGAGTAACCAGTAAGATTATAGTGACCATGTTTCTTATATAACAGGCCTTTGCCGGGAGAACCTTTCAAATAGTTCAAAATATGGAAGACAACATCCCAATGGCATTGGTGGGGCTTATCCAGGTATCTACTTATGAGACTAACAACAGAAGTGATATCAGGACTAGTGACAGTAAGGTAGATGAGTTTTCCAACCATTCTGCGATACTTATGATGGTCAGGATAAGGAGCGATAATGTCGTCATCCCAGTTAGTGTTGGGATCCAAGGGTGTACTAGCTAGCTTAGCCCCAAGCATTTTTGTCTCTAATAGGAGATCTAAAATGTACTTGCGTTGACACAAACATAGACCAGAGAATGAATGAGATACCTCAATGCCCAGAAAATATCTCAGTTTGCCTAAATCTTTGGTAATAAAGTGTTTTTCCAAGTATGTCTTAGTAGCCTGGATGCCTGCATAGTCACTTCCATATAAGATAATGTCATCAACATAGACAATGAGAACTACAAGACCAGAGGTAGTTTTCTTAACAAACACTAAGTGATCAGACTGAGAGCAATGAAAATTAAATTACTAAAGAATAGAGTTGAGCTTGTCAAACTAAGCTCGGGGACTTTGCTTAAGGTTGTAAATTGATTTGCGAAGGCAACAGACTTTTGAAGACTCACCCTGACTCACAAATCCAAGAGGCTGCTCTATGTAAACCTCCTCATGTAGATCACCATACAGGAATGCATTTGTAACATCTAGTTGAAATAAAGGCCAATCAGATCTTTCGCCCACAGATGTAGGATTTGAACAAAATTTAACCGAGCCACATGAGTGGTCTCGAAGTAATCAACACCATATGTCTGAGTGTAGCCCTTGGCTACCAAGCGAGCTTTGAGTCATTCAATAGTGTCATCTGGTTGATATTTGACTGTGAAAATCTACCTGCAACCAACTGGTGAACAACCAGGGGTGAATCCACCAAATCCCAAGTATGTCTATCAGTGAGGGCTTGCATTTCAGTTTCCATGGCTTGACGCTAATGTGGATGCTAGAGAGCCTGAGCATCATTCTTAGGAATAGTAACAACACATATGGCAGAAGTGAAATTTGCAAAATTATTTCCCAGATTAGTAGTAGTACAAAAATTCCCAGTAGGATGTTGTGTGCAAGACCGAGTGCCTTTGCATAAAATGATAGGAATGTCCCAGTCAAAAAATACCTGAGATGTTGGCTGCTCTCCTGACCAAGTTGGAAGACTTGATTGGGCCATAGAGGGAGTAGGTTCCTTCGGTCTTCTTTGGTAGACTTTTAATGGAGGATCAGATGCAACTATATTATATGACGAGGCAGTATCAACAGGCAGAGGTAAAGGTGTTTTCGATAGCAAGTCGGAAGTCAAGGCAGATCCAACAGAAGAATAGAATGACATATGGTCAAAAACGACAACATCAATCGAGACCATCCATTTCTTAGTAAGCGGTCAAAGCAGCGATACCCCTTTTGTGTCCAGTTTAGTAAGGCCATGACGCAAATTTTTCACAAAACATGTACTTCCAAAAATATGAGGTGCGGTGAACAAAGGAGCATCAAGGTATAGAATCTAAAAAGGCACTTGATTTCCGAGAACAAAAGAAGGCATGCGGTTAATAAGATAACTTGCATTGGAAACAAATTATGGCCCAAAAAACACGGGGAACATGATAGTAAAAGAGAAGAGTGCGTGCAACCTCAAGAAGGTGTCGATTCTTGTGTTCAGCAATGCCATTCTGTTGGGGTGTATATGCATAGGAGGTTTGGTGAATAGTACCCATTTTGGTACAAAATAGATTGACTGAGTTTTGAATGAACTCAAGGGCATTATCAGTCCAAGAGATTTTAATAGATTTGCCAAATTGGGTACGTATCCTAGCAAAGAAAGATGTAAAAGTGTCAAGTATATGAGATATGTCTTTTAACATAAACAACCAGGTGGTTCTAGAAAACCACCAATAAAACTCATAAAGTACTGAAATCCAGAAATACTAGTAACAGAGCACAGACCCCAAATGTCAGCATGCACAATATCAAAAGAATCTTTTGAGCTAATACAATTTTTCTTAGTAAAATTAGATCGAGTTTGTTTCCCTAATTGGCATGTCTCACAATGAAAAACTGACTCAGAAATGTCAGGTAATAAATGCCTCAATTTTGTTGGTGAAGGGTGCCCCAAGCGGTAGTGCCACTGAATGCCGGTCACAGACATAGTCAGGAAAGCCTTTGTCTTTGGTGCATCCAAATAGTAGAGTTTGTATGGTCCCTCATGACCCGAACCAATCTTCATCCTCGTCTGCAGATCCTGAAAGATAACACCATCCAGGTCAAAGGTAATTGAGAAATGTAGGCTCTTAACAGTTCTACTCACAGATAACAAGTTGATAGGGAATTTAGGAACAAAAAGTATTGAGTTAAAAATAAGACGACCAGCATATAGATATTCCCTATTCCAGAAACAAGCGTTTGAGAACCATCTGCTAATGTAACCGGAAGAATAGCAGTAGTTTTAGGCAAGGTAGAAAATAAAGACTAATTTCCAGTAATATGAGAAGTGGCACCAGAGTCAATAGTCCATTTATGTTTACTAGAATGTGTCAGAGGAGCAAATTGTGTCATAAGAGTAGAATTGCCAACAGTGGAAGTCTCAACAGAGGAGGCCAGGCATGCTTGGAGCAATTTCTCAACCTAAGAATGGATCTGATCAACAAATGGAAGGCAAACGTAGAAGCAGAGGTGGTAGGCTGGTCGAAAGAAACCTGATTTTCCCAAGTAGGTTTATCGTGCTTGATCTAGCAACGATATTCAGAGTGATTGTTGCGCTTACAAAAGTTGTAGTAACGCAGTTCAGTAGAGGAGTCAGAGCCAGAGTACAAACCATGACCAGCACCTGGAGTTGAGCGGCCTCAACCATGGCCACGGAAGGAATCACCAGAACAAACAGCAAGGGAAGCACTATCAGAAAGATTAGGAGTTGCCTGAGATATAGAAGGTAAGTGTTGCACGCATTTCAGAACATCGTGTAAGGTGGGCAACAGACCACTGGAGAGAATCTGATCAACTACACCCACAAAGGAGGGTGGTAAGCTGGTTAGGAATTGAACAAGTTGTTGTTCATTCCATTGTCATTGTGCTTCCTAGTATCTAAAGATAGCAGATGATAAATTTCAAACTCATCCCAGAGAGCACAACACTAATTGTAGTCATCTTCAATAGCATATGTGGTGGAATACTCCTTGGCCAGGTGCTTGAAAATATCAAACACCTTATTGGGATTTTTTTGATGATAATATATGTGAGATAGTTGATCCCACATATCCTTAGTCGTGTGTAAGCGTAGAAGAGATTAGCTGATTTTGGGTTCAGCATTGTTGACCATCCAGGTTATAACCCCATAGTCATCCTTGGACCACAGGTCATACGCCTATTTAGTCTTGTCATCAACAGTAGCAGTCAGTACATCCAGTTTACAACCCCAGAGTCATCCTTGGACCATAGGTCATATGCCTATTTAGTCTTGTCATCAGCAGTAGCAGTCGGTACATCCGGACCTTTAGTAGAAATATGGGAATAGCGCCCCTGAGCCTTTACATAGAGTTCAAAGAAGGTTGCCCATGTATGATAATTGGAACTGTCAAACTTGGTTGTCATCACAAGAGATTGCAAAGTGGATCTGAGGACGCCATTGGGTACACAGAATGTAGGATGACAAAGCAGATAGAACAAGCAGGTCGTAGCAAAGTTAGCAGACAGATCAGCAGGCATGTAGCAGCAGAGGCACATAGCAGTCAGTAGACAAAAGCAGCAAAATCCCAACCAAGGGGAAGAGCTAAGAACACCCGTACACGGGAAGAAAATATCATAGGGAGATTTGACGTATCAGATCCCAAAAACTCACGGATAGGCAGCAGTGAGTATAGAAAACCTACGCCAACATGGAGGGAAACTTACTCCACAAGGCGTAGGCAAAACAAAGAAGCAAGATCCAACTACATCGTCAGTGTGCTATTACTGGAAAGTAACCAAAGATGTCCAGAGATAAATGAAAAGGTAAGGAAATAAGATAGTGGTTGCCCAGTGGGACAGATGAGAGGAAGGGGTGAAAGGAGGTGGCAGCGGGTGTGTGGAGGTGGGAAGGTGGTGGTGAGAAGTGGCAGTGGTAGCGGCCTATTGGTTGTTTGGCGGCTGCCTGGTGGCTATGGCCGGCGGCTTGGGTGGGTTGGGGTGGTGGGTGTAGGGGGGAGGAGAGGACAGGAAGGTGGGGGAAGGAGAGAGAGGGTGGGTGGTGGGAAGTAAGTGGAGGAGAGGCAGTGGATGAGGAGTTGGGTGGGGTCGGCGGCAAGGAGAAGATGGAAGGGGAGGGGTGGCGGCTAGATTAGGGTTTATGGAGGCATGGATAGGGTTAGGATGGGAGGGTCTCAAGGTGGATCAAGCTCTGATATCATCTAAAATGATAAAAGGCTTGTATTAGATGACCGAAACAATTACAGGAGACTCTCTTATATAGGAGATTAGAGAGTAGGAATAATCTAGAAACATGAATATTCTAGAATAAGGAAAAAGGCTAATGGGCTAGTAAGCAGAGGCCCATAACCCAATAATAAAGGAAGAAAAATAAATCCAGGAATATATATATATATATATATATATATATATATATATATATATATATATATATATTAATACTCCTGATACCACCCCTGAGAATGACATTAAATATAAAGATGTTTTTCCTGCCTCTGAACCTTCTGATGATGATGTTGATTACAACTATGATTATGATCCGTCATATCTCCAAGTCATGCATGTTTTATTTGCCCCTTCGATAGGGGATGAATGGAAACACACCACTCCCTTCCTGACCTTCTTCAAACACGCTGGTAAAAGTTGCAAACTACTTATTGATGGTAAAAGCTGCATACAACTCATTGATGGTGGCAGTTCTCAGAACATCATTTCACACCACAGATTGAAGTGCATGTAATTACACCTAGAGCCCCATCCTCAATCGCATAAAGTCCATTAGGTGAACCAAATTAGCTTGCCCATCCCTTAATGTTGCCTTGTTCTCATCACTCTAGGTGCTTATTCAGACCACATTTGGTGTGATGTGTTGCCTATGAATGTTGGCCACGTCATTCTTGGTCGTCCATGGATTTATGACTCAATGAGGGATGATCCAACGTTTATACCTTTAAGTAGAAAGGAAAACACATACAATTAGCACCTACTAAATTCATCTCTCTTATCAAAAAGAGTCCACCACCAAACCCTCAATCCTCTAAATCCCAGCACTCTCTACACCTTCTCACTCGATGAGAGCTTGAAGAAGCCAGTCGAGAATCACGAAGCATGTATATGCATGTGCTGTAAATCAAAGAATCCACTCCCGTGTCTAATTTTCAACCCCCACCAGAACTTTTCTCCCTTCTTGACGAGTTCAAAGACATGACACCCACTGACCTTCTCGATGAACTCCCCCCTTTGCATGATATTCAGCATGATATTGATTTGATACTAGGGTCTTCGCTCCCTAACTGACTGCATTACCGTGTGAATCTGACTGAGCATATTGAATTGAAATGTCAGGTTGATGCTCTCCTTCTCAAAGGATTTATTCGCGAGAGCAAGAGTCCTTGTGCGGTTCCTGCACTCCTTGCTTCCAATAAGGGTGGTAGTTGGCGAATGTGTTTAGATTGTCGACCCATCAATAAAATCACTGTCAAATATCAATTTCCTATTCCACACCTTGATGGCATGCCTGGTCTATTGATGGAATCTTGCTATTTCTCTAAGATTGACCCCTGTAGCGGTTATCACCAGATCTGTGTTAAGGAGTCCCATGAATGGAAGACTACCTTCAAAACCCCAGACAGATTATATCAGTGGCTAGTCATGTCTTTCAACTTATTCAACGCACCCAACACCTTCATGCGAGTCATGAACCATATGCTACGGCCATTCATTGGAAAAATTTTAGTGGTATACTGTGATGAAATTCTGATTTTTAGTAAGACCAAAGATGAATGTCTAATTCATCTCCGGCTCATCTTAAACACACTTTGAATTGAGAAATTGTATGTCAATCTAAAGAAGTGTCACTTCTTTCAAGATAAAGTCCTATTCCTTGTCTACTTTGTATCCACTACTAGCATTGAGGCTGACCCAGCCAAAGTCAAAGCCATCACTAATTGGCCCCAACCCACTTCGATTTATGAGCTTCATAGATTTCACAGGCTGGTTACTTTTTATCATCGTTTTGTTCAAGGATTTAGTACCATTATGGATCCTCTCACTGAGGTAATGAAGTGTGACAAATTTGAATGGACGCCATCTGCAAGATGTGCTTTTGAGACTGTCAAAACTAAGTTAGTTGAAGCCCCAGTTCATTGCCTTCTTGATTTCTCACTTCTGTTTGAAGTATCTTGTGATTCTTCTGGTGTTGGCATTGGAGGCGTTCTTAGTCAAGAAGGGCACCTTGTTTCCTTTTTCAGTGAGAAACTTGATGACGCAAAGCATAAATATCCCACTTAAAATATAGAATTCTACATTGTTGTGCAATCCTTGCGTCATTGGAAGCACTACCTTCTCCATTATGAGTTCATCCTTTGGTTCCCGTCAGGCCCTTCACATTCTGAATTCTCAGAAGAATTTAAGTTTGCATCACGCCAAGTGGTGTGAGTTTCTTCAGGAGTACACTTTTGTTCTCAAACATTGCTCAGGTGTTTAGAACAAGGCTGTAGACACTCTTTGTTGTTTCCTGACCACCCTACAGTCTATGAGCGTTGAAGTCGTGGGCTTCGACCGTCTGAAAGAGCAATATTCCACCTGTCCTGACTTCGTGACTATTTGATCTGACTTTCTGAGTATTACGCCTGGCCATGCTTCTAATTTTATTCTAGGAGATGAATTTCTTTTCCGCGGCACGCAGTTATGTATCCCTTCTACTTCAGTTTGAGATTTTCTCATTTGGGAATTACATGGTGGCCTCACTAGCCTTTTTGGTAGAGATAAGACCATCGCCCTAGTGACAAATAGATTTTATTGGCCTTCCTTACGACGTGATTTAGCTCGCATAGTGTCTCAGTGTCATACTTGTCAATTGGAAAAAACCAAAAGACAAAATATGGGTCTTTACACTCCCCTCCCTATTCCCCATGAGCCTTGGAAGGACCGAAGTATGGATTTTATTTTAGTTCTTCCCCGCACTTCCCATGGCCATGATTTCTGTTCATGGTTGTTGATCATTTTTCAAAGATGGACCACTCCATTGCCTATAGTAAGACTTCTGACGCCTCGCATGTCACCCCTCCTTTTCTTTAATGAGGTAGTCAAGCTACATGGACTCCCCACCACCATAGTCTCTGACTGTGATGTTAAGTTTGTTAGCTACTTTTGAAAAAACTTACGGAAAATCTTTGGTAACAACCTCAAATTCTCTTCTTCCTTTCACCCTCAAACTGATGGTCAAACTGAGGTGGTCAACAGGAGTTTGGGTAACCTCCCGTGATGTCTTGTTGGTGAGCATTTAGGCAATTGGGACTTATTGCTACTTACTACTGAATTTGCTTACTATAGTTTTGTCAATTGATCCACTGGAAAGAGTCATTTTGAAGTTGTTAATGGATACAAACCTCACCAGTCTATAGATATTTTACCTCTGTCCACTATTGATTGTACTTCCCACACTGCTGATACCTTTTCCCAGCTCATTCAAGATTTGCATGTCAAAATTCATCAAAAAATTACTATCTTATGAAAACTATAAGCTTTATACAAATGCACACCACAGGTTTCAAGAATTTAATGTGGGAGATTATGTGTTAGTACGTGTGTGTCCAGAACGCTACCCCAAAAATTCCTTCAAGAAGCTTCATGCCAGAGTGTCAGGACCTTTCCAAATACTTAGTTGACAAGGACCGAATGCCTATGTACTTGATTTGCCAGCAGATTGGGACATTAGTGCAGTATTCAATGTGGAGGACCTTTCTCCTTATCGTGGTACATTCGAGCCCCCTCCACCACTAAAAGTGGCTTCTTCAGATCATCATTGTACTCCACCGTCTGTAGCAGTGTTATCGCCTCTACCTAAACTTCCTTAGCAACCGCCTGAATGCATCGACACCATCTTAGATGATCGGATCGTCCTCACCATCAGGGCACTGTACATCGTTTCTTGGTTCGTTGGAGAGGTTGTTCTTCAGCAGATGCCACCTGGATCACCGAAGAGGAGTTCTGCCGCATTGATGCAGCTCGTCTTTAGCTCTACCTCAATACTTACTCGATAGAGTCAAGCCTTTTGTAGCCGAGGGGAATTGATGTAGGACAGGCCCCATCTTTACGCACTTAGGAGCGTAGGCGTTGTCGTGTTATTAGTTAGGCTTTATTAGCATGCTTTATTTTATTATGTCCATGTTCTTATTTTTGGGCTATTCTCATTTTTGGACTAAAGTAAAGTCAAGAGGTTTAGTTCCACATTGGCTACCTCCCGTTTAGTCTTTCTTTTAGAAGCATATATAAAGGCTCTATTTGCGTCGATGTAGGGATACAGTTGATGAATGAGAATTAACCCCCTTTAGTCTTTAGCCGTATTTCTTCTTTAATTACTTAGATAGGCATTACATCGTCATAGTGATTTAATTATCTAGCATATCATGTAAATTTATATATATATATCTCAATCGAAATTCATACGACCACGCCCACAGTACACCTTCGGAAGGCATGGGTCTCCCTCCCTGCAAAATTGTAGCTAGAATAATTAATTCTCGATTAGATGACTAGTCTAAACCTTATCAAAGAGTAATATGTAATTTCAAGTACAATATTATTTACACTAGTAAATATGATACAATTGTTGGTATGTATGTCCAGAGAGCCAACCATGTGATGATTGTAATGGCATAATTTGTAAATGATTTGATTAATAAATAAAGGCAAGCTTCTAATTTATTCTGGTTAATTCAGTTATGAGATAATGATGTAACATTATAAATGTCTAGAGCATAATATTACTCAATGACATATATATTCAAGTATGTGACTTGAGGAAATGAGATCATACAGATGTTAAGAGTACATATATATATTCTCATTATGTCTTTGATTAGTTGTTATTGTGGAAGGTTGATGGACAACAATAACATACAAGATCTAAGTGTGAGTTGGTTGATGAAAAAATCTCATTAGTCATAATATGGCTATATCAAACCAAGCACAGAGATACATGTTGGAGACCAGTGTATCGGACAGACCCACCATGAGACTGACACATGGAAGCCATCATCATGGAAGTTATAGTCAGCTCTCATAATGATGGTGGTGCTTGTGGTTCTTAGACCTAAAATCACTAAACTCGTCATATGTCATTCGGTATGCTTTGACATCATCAAACACAGTCCTGAAACATGGGCTGTTATAACGATGATGATTGGGTGACTATGACACATGGGGACTGACTGTGAGTGATAGAGATGGGATTTGTCCCTCCTATAAGAGTATGATATCCTAGGCCTCTTGATTAGTGAGACTGAGAAATGCATGGCCAATGCACATGTGAGTCAATATGTGATATTGAACTTACATATATCTCAGAGATTCCATTCATAGTTCAAGAAATAAGATTGAATTTTGAAGAGGGTGAGTACTCCAAGCTTCGAGTTCAATCTGGATATTAGAGACAAAGGAATTACACAAACATCATAACACCAAGCACATATTGTAGGTTGAAGTTGTTCCCCAACTTTCCATTCACTTAGATAACACTGATGTGTGACTAGGCACCACTCTTTGCTTGTGATGTCATAAATTATTATGGACATTCACTGTCAATGTGATATGGGATCTATAAGGTCACACACATAACTCTCGACCTAGAAGAGGAGTTTAATCTTGAATGGTGATTGAAATGATTACTAAAGTGTTTAGGTATTTAATTCACACAACAAATTAGCTGGCTACACTGCCAGACGATCGACTCACTAAGTGAAACGGTCGTCTGGAGTGCCAGATGGTCAGCTCAAGAGTTGAGATGGGTGTTTGGACTGCCAGCTGATTCAAACCAAAATTGGCTCAGTTCTGCTCAAACTGAGGTATGAACCGATCGGCTCGGATCACCAGACGGTCATCTGGGTGAGCAAGACGGCCATCTCGCAAGGGCGAGATTGCTCAGTTGGGCCGGAGGAAGGTTCTAGACACTTCCCCAAATTTGATCATTTCAATTGCACATTACTTGTGGTGCAAGGAATTAATGTTTAGCATTAATGAGAAAGGAATTGCCAATTTCGTATGTGATTGGGAAACTATCAGATGACTATCTCACAGTGCAAAATGACTGTCTCGTGTGTCAGACGACTATCTCGGTCACCAATCAGCCGTTTGTGTGTTCACAGGTTGTGAAAATTTGGGATCTTCCGATCTCTTCCACTCCCGCATCGACTGGGAACCTTGACCCAAATCCTGCCTATAAATAGAGGGGTACTGGGGGCTTCACATAGTACAACACAGACAATTCAAAATAAGTTGCTCTAACAATTGTTGTCCTCTCTAGTTGTGGCAACCAAGAGAGTCCAAGCAAGTCTTACCCGACTAGGGAGGGATAGCTACGGGAGAACAACTAAAGATCATTGTTGTGGGAGAGCAAGTTATGACTAGTACGCCAACGGGATGGACAACTCCTTCCTATCCGTTCTAGCGGATGACATGAATTATAGGCAGTCTGTGTGAACTAATCTAGAGGCATGAGTCATTTGACTACTGCTGCTAGGAGGGCAACGTCAACCTACGGTCTGTGGTGAGACCGCAGGAGCCGCTGCAAATATTATTCCAGTTTGCCATCTGTGGTGAAGACCAGGAGATGCACATGCATCGTTTCAAGAGCAACTAGTCAACAATTATGTATATAGAACGATGAGGAGATGTCACTGGACTTGCTCCAGAACCAGGTATATCCTCGAAATCATCCTTCCCATCTTATAGTTTTTGACGCGATCTACTGAATATGAGGAATATAGTAGATAAAAATTTTGTTTCTGATGCCTATCTTGTAGCCATATTTCCCTACAACAATAAAATATTATCTAAATTTTTATTTATGTACCTGCAGTCTGGATCCAAGCATAACCATTAGCGGACCCGCTTACATGCAGGTCCACGGGTATGCGGGTCCACGGTTCTACGGGTCCAAAAATTTAGACTCGTGACAAGTTTTCAAAGGTTCAGATTTGTGGATCCGGAGATCTATCCATACCGATTTACAGCCATACCACTAGCACCTATCATTGAGGAGAAAGGGAGTGCCAAACTGCCAACATCAGTAGGCCACATCGAGCAAAGAAGCAGCGGGCAGTGCAAATGTTGGGTAGGGAGATGCAACAATACGCCATCGTTGTAACCCAAGTCAGAAGTTGTTAGGCACTGACCACCATCATCATCTTTGAAAGTCCTACATAGGTCATGCTTAAGCCTCCTTCCATCTTCTTATTTCCCCATATTTTGTCCTTTATTGTTCTAGCATTGAAAGAAAAAGATAAGAAAAAGACCATTTTCAAAAACCAAGAAAGAACAAAAGGGATAAAGCATTAGTTTTTCCCCCACTCCGTCTGGTTCCCCTAAATGACATAGTTAAGTGCTTCTTTATCTAATTAGGGGGACTATGTTTTATTATAAGAGTTTTATAATATTGTGATAACTTCCCATCGTGCAACTTGTTGAGATTATATATATATATATATATATATATATATATAGTGTTATTGCGCATGGCCCACTTAGTGTAGCCTACTTAGGTGATCCACATAGCACTTTAAGTTAAATCTATGTAATCCTTTTCCTCCTATATATAGGAGAGGTCTTTTAATAATCAAGGTTAAGTTCCATCATCACTTTCCACATGGTATTAGAATGAAATTTGCTTTAGGGCCTAACATAGAAATAGCCTAACCCCTCTCTTCCATTTCTCTCTCTTGGCACCAAGAACACAGAGTGGTAGACAAAGTAAGGGCCCAAACACCAAAGAAACAGGGGGCCCAACCACTACAACCCCATGTCTCGCCGGTTAACAACAAAGAGGCTTTTAGGAGGCTGACAGGTCAGAAGTGGCTTCACTAGGGTGGGAATCACATGCTTCTTGCTGAAAGCAATATTTTTTTTATTGTGTAAAGTTTTGGAGTGATATCATCGTGGTATGTATATAGAAGAAGTGATCATGAACGTTTTTTTTATCATATCCCATTGATGATGACAGAAGTCAAGACAAAAAATTACTATGTAAAAAGGAGACTAACTAAGCAAACATTTATCAATTCTTTTGAGGTATGAGGCATTTCCAGATAATTCAAAGTAATTCCTAGCTATACAACCAAAGATAGGAGCATATATGTTTAGCGGGAGCTATTAGCTAAATCCATCATACTCCTATAAATAGACTAGTTTCTAATACATCACCCGCATCTGAGAAAATGAATAGTCTTCCTCATTGTAAATGATACTCTACAATACTTTGAAGCAATTTGAGATCTGATAGAAGGTACACAAAACAATAAAGCTTAAAGCATACATCCACATAGTGCATTTTAGTAGAGATTACCAAAAAAATGAGATCTTTAGATTAATGCTTTTTAAAGGGTTGGCATCTCTATAGAACTATTAATATATGTCTTCATTTACTGTTCTGTTAATTTCCTTTTCTATTTGGACCTACCTGTAATTGTTCCACTAATATATATATGAGGGTACACACATTGTGTAACCCTACGCTTCCCAAATCTATTTTGTCTCATGGTACCAGAGCAGGCGTAGATTCGGTGCCGCCAATCTTCCCCTTCCTCCCTCCCTTCCACCCCCCCGACCTCCATGCCCCCCACCGCTGGCCGCCCAGCCTGTCGCCCGCAGTCGACGCCACCTGGCACTGCCAGCAGCCGCCGCGCTGCTACTATAGCCGCGCTGCCATTGGGTGCTACTGCCGCCGTCACTTCTCTGTGCACGGCCGGTAGCAAACTGCACCTAGGGGTTGTTGTCGCCGTCCCTCTGGCGTGATCCAGCCGCCACGATTCTCTGTCTGGTTGACTCATATGTGTGTTGTATTTTTTTTCAGCCACGTTCTTTGCATGCCCGTGTTGGCCGTTGAGCCGCCGGGTTTTCTACTGTGCCTCGGCATAGCCCGTATGTAACTGGTTTGTCCAGTCGTTCCTCTGTGTCTACTACCACCTAGTTGAGGAACTAGGTGGTTGTGTTTTGCCTTTGCCTACTTGTTCTTCTCTCTGTCAGTGAGTTGTGCTTTGCATGTCATGACCTCTTCACATTAGGATTTGCTTCGTTAGGTTACTACTATTAAACTGGATGGGAGAAACTACCAGTACTGGGTTTATTCCATGCATATCTATGTGAAATCTCAAGGGAAACTGTCACATTTTACGTGTGATCCACCTCATGTGCCTGATGCCACCACTGACTCCAAGGATGTCAAAGCATATGATGAATGGGTTAAAGATGATTCTACTATTATGACTTGGATTTTGAATAGTAGTGAGACAAAAATTAGTGTCACCTTATTATACATGCAGACAGCCAAGCAGATGTGGGATCAGCTTGCTAGTACATACTCTCACAGCCAGAATCTGAAGAAATTCTTTGATATCAACAAGCAACTTAGTCGTCTCCACTTCTTGAGATACCCTGCAATGTCAACACTAGGATTTGCAAGTAGTATAGTTCATGTGTGGCTTACTTGATTCATATGCTGGGGTTTTGGATCAAATTCTGGCCAGTGATCCACTACCTACTCTATAGAGTGCTTTTCAGCTTCTACAGCGCCTGTCGTCATCTTCTTCAAAGTCACCTATTGATACTGGCAATACCATAGCTCTTGCTACCATGTTTGGTTGTGGTCGTGGTTGTGGACGTGGTCATACTCATGAAACTCGTCCTCCTCTTGGTGTTGGGAGGGGGAGGATTTCTTCTGGAAATGGAGCACCTTCTGGTCCTCCTAATGTTCACGCCCTCAGACTGGTCAACGGTTCTGCAACTTTTGTGGTCAGTCTAATCATGTTGAAGAAAAATGTTGGGAGAAATATGGAAAGCCTGCCTAGGCTAATGCAGATTCTAATACCCATGCTACCACTGAGGTAGTGTCCCAGCCTACTGCTACTGATGCATCTAGTTCTACTACTGCCGACTTCATCTGTGCTGAGGTGGAGTGTCTACTGCTCGAGCGTACTGGGTCATCCTCTGGAGCTGCTTCTGGAGCTCATGCTGCTACATATTCTGGTTGTGATTCTACTTTCATCAGTGCCCCCTCACCTAGTGCTAGTAATAAAAAATGGGTGATTGATTTGGGTGCATCGTCTCATATATTTGGAAATCGGTCCTTGTTTAAAACCTTATCTAAACCAGTTTCTAATTCTTATGTTATGTTGGCTGATGGCTCCAAGACTGCTGTAGCAGGGGTTGGAGACATAATTTCTCAATTTTTGTTAAAATCTTCTCAATATGTGCCTTGATTTCCGTTGAACTTATTATCTGTTAGCAAAATTGTGTGTAACCTAAACTGTAGTCTCACTTTCATTCCTAGTACTTGTACTTTTCAGGACCTTCACATGAGGATGAAGATTGGTGGGGGCATGAAGGACCTGATGGCCTATATTATCTGGATGAATTAAAAAAAGATTGACAACTTTGCGCTATCTTCTGCTCTATCTTCATCAGTTTCAGCTCTGCAGTGGCACTACTGACTAGGACATCCATCTTCTAGAAAAATTAAAGCATGTTATCTCAGGTGTAGGGACACACAGTTTTTGTTGGGTTTTGTGGAGAAAACATGTGTTGTGTGCAAAAAAAAATCCACGCAACCCGATACAGGATCTCGTCGACAACAACGTATTTGCAAGGAGTGTTTGTGGGATATACCTTATCGCGGAGCAAGTCCAGCGATGTCCCGCTGCACGACGGTGCAACACTGCTGATCTACACAGACGGAACTTCTCTCCCATTCACTGTTGTAGGAAGATTCGGCGGCACTCCTTTCCGGCAGTGATGTACGCCGCTCGTAGCGCGTACAGGTGGTCGTCGACGTCCTCCAAACGCAGGCGTCAAGTCATCTGCGTATCTACTTCATCCACGCGGATGGACGGAACTCCACGTCGTGCTTCCCAAGCCGGCGGGAAGGAGTCGTGTCTCTGCGGTGGCGTGCTAGCGACGCGTTTCTCTCCTTTCTCCCCTAAGAATGATGACGGCTAGGGTTTGCGTATGTGAGCGTAAACGGAAAAGCCTCTCTCGATATCTTATATAGATATCGGCCGTCAATCCTCCTTCAAATAGGAGACGAAGGGAAATAGGGTTTCCTAAACCCATCGGTAAACAGAAACACTGCGTTAATTAAAATGCTCGTGGATTAATTAGAATATTCCGAAATTCATTAATTAACCAAATAATCACATTAATTGATAAATTAATATCTGACTCCATGCAATCGCTTGGGATGGCTTTATGTTCATATATGCCAACAAACTCCCTCTTGCACTTAGACCCAGTCACTCCAATATTATTCTCATCGATTACATAAACATTTTAGTAATCAATGTGAGTCGAAGCAATTCCAATCAAATCCACAATTACACTCCTATTCCAACACATCCTATGTGTGTGACCCGGTAGGCTCCAAATTACGTTGGCAGTGATATCCATAATCATATTATGATTTCACAAGCAATGATTGGTATCTAGCAAGACTTCATTGCCACCCAAGTGATTGGAGAAGTTGGAGAACAACTTAACCTATCATTCATGACTGGTGTTACAGCGACTGTATAGTTCCCTTGTCACTGATATCCTGATTGAACTCAAGTCATGGAACTATTATCCTCTTCAATGTTCAATCCATGTTCCTTAAACTAGAGCAGACTATCTGAGATATATGTACGCTCAATGTCACATATTGAGTGACATCAGCATGGCCATGTATTTCTCAGTCTCGCTTATCAAGTGGCCGGAATATCAAACTCCCGTAGGAAGGACAAATTCCATCTACATCACTCACAGTCATCCCCATGTGTCACAGTGCACCCAAGCACCATCTTTATGGCAATCCTTATTCAGGACCACGGTGGATGATGTCAAAGTACACCAAATGACATGTGATAAGTGTAGTGACTTCAGGTCTAAGAACCACAATCACCACTGTCATTATGAGATGTGACTCTAACCACCAATCATGGTATCCATGTGTCACTCTCAAGATGGGTCTATCTGATACACTGTTCTCTAACAAGTGTCTATGTATTTGGTTTGATATCTCCATATCATGGATAATGAGATTCTTCCATCAACCAACATACATTCTAATCTTATGTGTTATTGATGTCTATGGATATTTCCACAATAACAACTGATTAGGGACAAAACAAGAATACATACTCTTAGCATACATATGATCTCACTGTTCAGGTCATCAACCCGAAGACATATGTCATTGAATATATCATTCTATAGGCATCTATAAGTTTTATGGTCATCTCACAATATAAAACACAAACATATAGATTGGAAACTTGCCTTTATTGATATGATCAATGTAGTATTACAAATCGTTTACATAGTATCCCATTACAATCATCGAATGATAGTCTCTATGGGCATACATACCAACAGATTCCCACTTGCACTTATACCCAATCACTCATGAATCTCAATCCAAGTGATCGAACATGTCTGTCATGTTTTTGTTGTGAAAGTGCTTTTGTGAGCAGGTCAGCCACATTGCTTTCTGTAGGTACTCTGCAAATCTTCACATCTCCTCATTGTACAATCTCTCGTATGAGATGGAACTGTCGTAGAATATGTTTGGAATGTTGGTGCGATCTTGGTTCTTTAGCCTGTGCAATTTCTCCATTGTTGTCGCAAAACAACTCAATTGCATCACCAACGCTTGGAACCACGCCAAGTTCAGAAATGAACTTCTAGATCCACAAAGCTTCCTTTGCAGCATTAGATGTGACAATATATTCGGCCTATGTTGTAGAATCCACAACCGTCTCTTGCTTGGAACTCTTCTAGCTCACAGCTCTATTGTTTAGGCAAAACACAAATCCAGATTGCGATCTATAGTTATCTTTGTCAATTTGGAAGCTAGCATCGGTGTAACCTTTTACCACGAGCTCTTCCTCACCACCGTATACCAAGAATTGATCCTTAGTCCTTCTCAAGTACTTTAGGATGTTCTTTACGGCTGTCCAGTGACATTCACCTGGATTTGACTGATACCGGCTTGTCATGCTCAAAGCATACAACACATCAGGATGAGTACATAACATCGTGTACACGATAGATCCAATTGCTGATGCATATGGAATCTTACTCATGCGTGCACGTTCATCACATGAACTAGGACACTGGGCTTTAGAGATCGTAACCCCATGGGACATGGGCAAGTTACCTCTCTTAGAACCCTCTGTGCTAAACCTCTTTAGCACCTTGTCAATGTATGTGCTCTGGCTTAGGCCTAGAAGCCTTCTAGATCTATCTCTATAGATCTTTATCCCTAGTATATAGGATGCTTCGCCTAAATCCTTCATAGAGAAAGTCTTCCCTAGCCAACCTTTTACTATCTGAAGAGTAGGGATGTCATTTCCCATCAATAGTATGTCATCCACATATAATATGAGAAATACGATTGTTCTCCCACTAACCTTTTTGTAAACACAAGGTTCATCTTCATTTTGACTAAAGCCAAACTTTTTGACTACTTCATCAAAATGTAGATTCTAGATCCGAGATGCTTGCTTCAATCCATAGATTGACCTTTGTAGCTGACATACTTTATTGGCTTCCTATGGATCGATAAAACCCTCAGGTTGTGTCATGTACACATCCTCAAGTAAATTCCCATTAAGGAATGTTGTTTTAACATCCATCTGCCAAATCTCATAGTCATGATAAGCTGCAATGGCAAGCATGATCCTGATGGATTTAACCATGGCAACTAGTGAGAAGGTCTCGTCATAATCAACACCTTGAATTTGACGGAATCCTTTTGCAACCAATCTACCTTTATAGGTTTGAACATTTCCATCCATGTCAATCTTCTTCTTGAAGACCCACTTGCACCCTATGGGTTTTACCCCTTCGTGTGGATCCACCAAGGTCCATACCTTGTTGGTGTACATGGATTCCATCTCAGATCTCATGGCTTCGAGCCATTTCTCATATTTTGGTCCCTTAGTAGCTTCTAGATAGGGAGTTGGCTCATCTGTTATGCCCAATTCATCACTATCTTGAGTCACAAGAAATCCAAATCTCTCAGGCTCAAGTCGTGTCCTACTAGACCTACGAGGTTCTTGTGTTACATTTGGAACTTGAAATTCCACAACAACTTGTGAGTCTTCTTGTTCCTTATGTACCTCCTCAGTTTCTCTACTTTCTTGTTGGTCTCGAACTTCTTCAATCTCTACATTCCTCCCACTAATTCCTTTGGAAATAAATTCCTTTTCAAGAAATACAACAGTCCTAGCAACAAACACTTTGTTGTCAGTTGGTGTGTAGAAGTAGTATCCCCGAGTTTCCTTGGGGTATCCAACAAAATAGCATTTTTCGATTTGGGTCCAAGCTTTTCAGGAAATTGTTTCCTAACATAAGCTTCACATCCCCAAATCTTTAACATAGACAAATTGGGACGATTCCCATTCCATATCTCATATGGTGTCTTTTGAACCGATTTGGAAGGTACACGGTTAAGTGTAAACGCTGCAGTTTCAAGAGCATATCCCCAGAACGATATTGGAAGTTCGGTTGAACTCATCATTGATCGTACCATGTCTAATAATGCATGATTCCTTATTTATGACACACCATTATGTTGTGGTGTACCAGGTGGAGTCCATTGTGATACAATACCACGGTCTCTCAGAAAGTCCTCAAACTCTTGGCTTAAGTATTCACCACCTTGATCTGAATGGAGTGCTTTAATACTCTTACCAAGTTGCTTCTCTACTTCATTCATGAAAGTCTTGAACATTTCAAGAGTTTCTGACTTGTATTTCATAAGATATACATAGCCATACCTACTGAGGTTATCAGTGAAGGTAATGAAGTATTGATAGCCTCCTCTAGCATTTGATCTAAAAGTTCTACATACATCAGTATGTATGAGCCCTAGCAGATCACTGGCTCTCTCACTGTGTCCAGTAAAAGGAGTCTTGGTCATCTTCCCTAATAAATATGCCTCACATGTCTCTAATGATTCAAAATCAAAAGAGTCTAGTAACCATCTTTATGGAGTCTAGATATGCGCTTCTCGTTTATGTGCCCAAGACGACAATGCCATAAGAATGTTTTGTTTGAGTTGTCAAGTTTTAACCTTTTAGTATTTACATTGTATATGCTAGTCTCAAGTTCTAACAAGTAGATACCATAAGACATAGGGGCATTTCCATAAAAGATCTCATCTTTAGAAATAGAAATAATTACATTCTTAATGTGAAATTCAAATCCACTCTTGTACATACAAGATACAGAAATAATATTTCTATTAATGGCAGGTACACAATAGCAATTCTCTAATTCTATTACAAGGCACGTAGGCAAAGATAAACTAATAACTCCAACTACGGTGGCAGAAACTCTTGCTCCATTAACAACCCGCAGCTCGACTTGGCCCTTTCGTAAAGGCTTACTTCTTATCAGATCCTGCATATTAGAACATACATGAGATCCACATCCGGTATCCAGTACCCATGATGAAGAAGTATTTAAGTTTATCTCAATAACGTATATACCTGAAGTGGAGATCTCTATCCCCTGCTTCTTCTTCCTCAGTTCCTCTAGGTAGAGAGGACAGTTTCTTTTCCAATGTCCAGGCTGGTGACAATGGTGACAACTGCCTTCTTTGGAGATCCCACCTTTAGCTTTGAGCACGGATGACTTTGGCTTTTTCCCGGCTTTAAAACTTTTCTTAGCCTTTCCTTTGCCTTTTGACTTTCCCTTTGCCTTGTTGATCACCGTCACAGACTTGGGCTTGTCTTTCTTCATCTATGCTTCAGCTGTCCTCAACATGCCCAACAATTCTGACAACAGCTTGTCAAAATTGTTCATGTTGTAGTTCATGACAAAATGATTATATGATTTAGACAACGATTGTAGAATCACATCAGTGGCCAACTCTTGACCTAGGGGAAATCCCAGCTTGGATAGGCTTTCCACGTACCCAATCAAGGTGAGTATATGGGTGCCAACTGAGTCTCCCTCTTTCATCTTGCTTTTGAAAAAAGCCTTTGAGACATCATATCTCTCATGTCTTGCTTGATGTTGATACATGTTCTTGAGATGTGTTACCATCTCCATGACATTCATGTTCTCATGTTGCTCTTGCAAGTCATAGTTCATTGAGCACAACATCAGGCACTTGACATCCACGACATCATCAAGGTGCTTCTTGTAAGCATCCTTTTTAGCCTTCGGCGCATTTACGGCGGGTTCTGTTGGCTCTAGTGTTTCAAGGACATAGAGCTTACACTCATGTGTGAGAACAATTCTCAGCGTCCTAACCCAATTTTGAAAGTTGGTTCCGGTGAGTTTGTCCTTCTCAAGGACTGATCACAACGAGAAAGTGTGAGTGTTGTTTGCCATTTGATTGCTACAAAAGAAAAAATTTGCATTTAGTCCAAAACATTTTGACTTGTAAAGATTTGATAAATGAGATTAATTAGGCCTTTAATTAATTACGCTCCCACTGTTTTATTCAAATTGATAGCCCTCACTATCAACTCGGAAGATTGCAACGCACAACCTTCTAGTGAGCCAAGACCCTAAATAATTGGATCAATGCCCAGCCAACGCCGGCGTCAAAGACCAAATACTAAGGTAGGCAACTTTTGCCAATTGCATCATATGCAACTTTTGGATAGATGATCATGCACAAATCCTTGCCATGATGAATATGTGTGTCTCTAGGTACTTGATCCTATCAAGGTTCCCTAGTTAAGTCCAACCCATAAGCCAACACAATGAGTGTGCACCCTACGGAGGCAGACCCACACACCCACCATCACACTTCCACGAGATAGACAGTGTGCCATGCGGAGGAATGCCCACACATAGTCCATCAAGCTTTTCATGTGTGTTGCATTATGGAAGGCAACTAAAACTTAATATTATTAATTGAGGGGTTTTATGAATACATATACATATCCAAACACCACATACCTATAGTACATATCATATACTACTATATCCACAACCACAAACGATAGACATGCAATCATAAACACAAATACATTGGTTATGGCCATACTATTGTAATCCTTTGGAGCAACAAAGGATTACGGTCCACCTATGGTCTTATGCATCTCATGCAACACCTGTGAATCAACTTGTAAGCCTGTAATGATCGACATTATAATGACCAACTTCATGGATGCTTCGTGAGGTTGGAACTTCAAGTTGCTTCTTGGAATGGGATCTTCTTATTGCTTCTCCATGGACGCTCCTTGGAGTTGGATCTTCAGGTTGCTTCTTGGAATTAGATCTTCATGGTGCTTCTCCATGGACACTCCTTGGAGTTGGATCTTCAAGTGGCCTCCTTACATCAAGTTTACAAAGACTAAAACTAATCCTATCTCTATTACATCATATGAGTACAAATATAAAGGGAAAGAATTAATTACACTTTGAAATATCAGATGAGGCTCGGCATGCAGGCCGAATACTTTATACAAAGGATCCATATGCAACCATTATACATCCATAGCATTCACAAATAGACATATCCACAAGATCGACATCCACTATCATTCACAACATTCACAAAAGGGGATACTAGGCCATAACCGTGCATGCATTCACCACATAAAACAGATTTTAAAGGCGACATGTATGCTATCATAGGTATATCTACATATACGTATATACATATTAAAATTTCAGTACTTGTAATGTGGGGCATTCCCCATTAAAAATAAATTGACTTCCACGCAGATAATGCGGGGTACACAGGGGCAGCGCCCCTGTGCGGGGATCAATATTTTCCATAGTTGACCCCGTCCAAAGTGTCAAAAATAGAAGCCTGCGACGTATGTGGAATTAGGTTTAGATTTTCACATTAGCAGGTTTAATTCACATCGTATGCAACATAAAAACAGTATACAGCGATTTGATCATATCGAAACAAATCCAAATACGCCGTAAATCGACGCTGCTCTGATACCACTGTTGGGTTTTTGGAGAAAACATGCGCGGAGGAAGCAAAAAAAATCCACGCAACCTGATACAAGATCTCATCAACAACAACATATTTGGAAGGAGTGTTTGTGGGATATACCTTATCGCGGAGCAAGTTCGACGATGTCCCACTGCACAACGGTGCAACGCTGCTGATCTACACAGATGGAACTTCTTTCCCATTCGCTGTCGTAGGAAGATCCGGCGGCACTCCTTTCCGGCAGTGATGTACGCCGCTTGTAGCGCGTACAGGTGGTCGTCGACGTCCTCCGAACGTAGACGTCTGCGTCTCTACTTCATCCACACAGATGGACGGAACTCCACGTCGCACTTCCCAAGCCGGCGGGAAGGAGTCATGTCTCTGCGGTGGTGTGCTAGCGGGGCGTTTCTCTCCTTTCTCTCCTAATGACGATGACGGCTAGGGTTTACGTATGTTAGCATAAACATAAAAGCCTCTCCCGATATCTTATATAGATATCGGCTGTCAATCCTCCTTTAAATAGGAGACAAAGGGAAATAGGGTTTCCTAAACCCATTGGTAAATAGAAACACTGCGTTAATTAAAATGCTCGTGGATTAATTAGAATATTCCGGAATTCATTAATTAACCAAATAATCACATTAATTGATTAATTAATATCCGACTTCATGCAATTGCTTGGGATGGCTTTATGTGCATATACGCCAACAGTTTTCAGTGCCAGTCATGTCAGTTAGGGAAACAGTCTGGAACTATATTTCCTAAAAGGTCCCAGATTAGCAGTAAAAACATTTTTGATATTGTTCATTTAGATGTATGGGGTCCATGTCATGTGCCAAGTTTGTCTGGCTATAAATACTTTATTCTTTATTGATGATTTCTCTCGTGCAACCTGGTTGTTTATGTTGAAAAATCGGTCTCAAGTGCTATCTACAATAAAGTTCTTTTTTTCTGAAATAAAAACTCAATATTCTGTGCCTATTAAAATTTTGAGAACTGATAATGCTTTGGAGTTTGTTCAGAAAGAAGTTGAATTGTTTTGTCGATTTGTGGGTACTATTCATCAGACATCTTGTGCTTATACACCTCAACAAAATAGAGTTGCAGAAAAAAATAGGCATTTACTTGAGGTTGCTAGAACCATAATGTTGTATTCTAATGTACCTAAACATTTTTTACCAGAAGCTATCTTGACGGCATGTTTTCTGATTAATAGAATGTCGTCGTCTCTTATAGGCAATAAGATACATGTTCAGGTTCTCCAGCCTAATGTAAACATGTTTTATGTACCTCCACAGATATTTGTCTCTACTTGTTTTGTGTGGTTACTTGGACCAAACTATGATAAACTATCTCCTAGAGCATAAAATTGTATTTTTCTAGGTTATTCTCGTACTCAAAAAGGGTATCGATGCTATAGTCCTACTGGGAAAAAATGGTTCACAAGTAGTGATGTTGTCTTTTTTTAGGATACACCTTTTTGTTCTGCTAAAGGAGATACTCTGGATTTTGATATAATCACAGCACCATTACCTGTAATGAGTGATTGCACCTCTGACACTTCACCTGTCGAAACTACTACTCCTCCACTTATTGTGTATAAACACAGGAATAGGTCCCAAAGCACTCAAGACCCCCCCCATGTAGCACCAATCTTCTCCTCAAGAAGGTCTCACTCCTGTTGAGGTACAATATGACTTAGATTTGCCTATTGCTCTCAAAAAGGCACTCGTTCCTTTACTTCTCATAATATTGCTAATCATGTTTCTACTGCATGTCTGAGTGTTCATACTAGTAACTTTGTGGCTGGTCTATCTTCTATTGTTGTTCCTAAGACTGTCCATGATGCCTTACAAATCTCAGCCTACATGACTGCCATGAAAGAAGAGGTGACTGTTCTTACTGATAGAGGAACTTGGGAGCTAGTGGATCCACCTCCTGAGTGAAAACCTATTGGCTGCATATGGGTCTATGTTGTCAAGTATCAACCTGATGGAATGGTGGAACGTCTGAAGGCACGACTGGTTGCAAAAGGGTATACTCAAACTTATGGAATTGACTATTTTGAGACATTTTCACCAGTTGCCAGACTTAATTCTGTTAGAATTCTTCTTTCTATTGCTATTAACCTTAATTGGTCTCTTATTCAACTGGATGTTAAAAATACCTTCCTGTATGGGGATCTTCAAGAAGAGGTTTATATGGAGCAACCTCCTGGGTTTGTTTCTTGGGGGGGTCACATAAAGTTTGTAGGTTAAAAAATCTATTTATGGATTCAAGCAGAGTCCTTGGGCATGGTTTGATAAGCTGAGTAAATCCTGACTGCTTTTGGTTTTTTGAGGTCACAGGTTGATCATTTTGTCTTTACAAAAAAGACTTCCTCTGGTATTGTCATTATGATTGTTTATGTTGATGATATTGTTCTATCTGGTAGCGATTCTTCTGAGATTCAGGCCACTAAAGAACACTTGTGCAAACATTTTGCTACTAAAGATCTAGGGAGACTACGCTATTTTCTAGGCATTGAGGTGTCTAGGACCTCTAATGCTCTTGTATTATCTTAGAGGAAGTATGTTCTTGACCTGTTACAGGAGATTGGGATGCTTGGTGCATGTCCTGCTGATACTCCTCTGGATCTCAATTGTCGGGACCCACTCTTTTGATCAGCATAAAAACCAACCATTAGAGTGACACGATTTTACCGTGCGTATAACGCAAGTGCACGCGTCAGAGTAATATAGGCCTTTGTGAGGCCCGAGCCGAATACAGGGACACTGAAATGTCAGTAGACTACTTACTAACTACTCGCGATTAGCTAGACCAATTAAAAAGGTTTGAGAGTTGATTGAAAAATAAAAGAAAATAAAGCAATCAATTAAATGTTTAGTTTAATCAATTTAGATTGGAATCTTTAGGATTGTGGTTTCACCACGGGTTCTCGTTGTATTCATTCCTACATAGTTAATCAAATCCGTCTCTCATTCCGGGTAGTGGCCTGTAGTCAGAATTGCTCACTTTTGTGATACAATTCACTACCTAAATCTAGGTTGGTTCCACGGTAGTAGTAACCTATACCCTAAACTAGGTGCATGAAGACCAAACGCTGGGTTTCCACCATTAACCATACATCACCTTGTTCAAAGGATTTATTAGTTAATGTGAATTTCATCTCTTTTCAACCGTTAATTCTTCTTTCAAAGTAATTAAAGGCATTAGATTATCATTAGGGTGATCAATCATAATGATATAATGGAGAAAACAAAATCAAACCACGGATTTAAGAGACAAAATATGAATTACTATTGTAACTACAGTTGCCAAACTGACAAACGAATCGTTACTAATTAAGAGGAATAAACATAAACAACGGATTAACAAAAATCACTAAAAATTAAAACCATTTTGCAAAGAGATCCATTTCTAGGAAAACTCTTTAAGGCAGAACCAAAACTTCATATACATCATTGTTCACATTGTACATACATTGTACCATCTCTTCTTGAGGATATCATATAACAGTTGCTTTGTCAAAACATATAATGAAGCAACATAAAAACCTCGAGGCTTCCAAGCCAAAACCTCAGATTGTTCATGAAACCATACCGAGCCAACTCCAAGGACCTGAGAGTACAGAGATGACACATAGGACTTCTATCTACAAAACATGACTGTGATGACCGTCACCAAACCGACAAACAAATCATCATTAATTAAGTAGAATTAAACATAAACAGTGGATTAACAAAAATCACTAAAAATTAAAACCATTTTACAAAGAGATCCATTTCCAGGAAAACTCTTTAAGGAAGAACCAAAACTTTATACATCATTTTTCACATTGTACATACACTGCACCATCTCTTCTCGAGGATAACATATAACAGTTACTCTATCAAAACACATATTGTAGCAATGTAAATCCTCGAGGCATTCAAGACAAAATCTCAGATTATTCATGAAACCAGTACAAACCAACTCCAAGGACCTGAGAGTACAGAGACGACACATAGGACTCATATCTACAAGACATGACAGACAGTACACTCAACTTGAGCTGTCACTGCTGCCTCAGTTGTTGATCCTCCTCTACAAAAAGTTCTTCACCTCCTCGTGCACGTCCACCTAAAAATTTGGGTCCCACGGGGGTGAGACAATCGAAAATTGCCCCAGTGAGAGATATAACTCTCTGCTGACCATATTATTATCACAGATTAAGCAATTATAAACTGAGAAGAGGTTATTTTTATATTAATAAGCAGGATAATTCATTATATGAACAAAATGTGGTAATCTCCTTTCTTAAGGAGAACATTGCATCTACCCATGGTAGAGTTATCAATCATCTATCTTCCTTGCAAGGAATGTAAAGAAATATAAATAACATCTATCCACTAAGGATGCATAAAAGAAATGTTACATCAGCCAATGATTTTCGTATTCAATCCTTAAGCAAACATGCTATACGGCTGATTACATTTTACAATCACACTTATGACCTTAGGATATGAGGTATACCGCGCATCTCCAACTGACCATTGTGAAGTCAAAATCGGTACCATACAAGGTCAATGGCAGAGCCGACTACCAAGACCTCCCATGTCTCGGTCAGTGCAAGACCACAAGTAGGACTATGTCAACTGCTTACATATCATTCCATGGTATACTGGCAACTTCTCTATAGAGCTACATCGGTGGCTGCACTCCTTCGGCGATTGAGAGATCTCATGTTTATCTACCATCAATCCTGGCATTAATCATCATCGGGAGATTTGTGATACATCCATCCTGGTCTTTATAATGAAGGATTGAGAGATCTTGTGTTTATCTCATGTCAATCCAACATTAGGGCGTATGGATATTTTCGCCCATCACCCCCGCATATTAAAAAATATGCGGTCTCCAGGAGATCTCGTGGGAAAACCTGTTTCACCATCACCAGCTCTGACGATGATGGATCTATGGTCAGGGCTCTACATGATAAGATTCCACTTGATTAATTAAGTACATTACCATATTCTTTTAGCATCAGTCAAGTTTCAAACAAGAATTATTACAACAGATCAGTGTTCTGAAAAGCGGTAATCGGTGTACGGGCGGAGAGGGTACCGAATAGAGTATATACGGTATGCGGGAGTATAAGCGGGAGAATATTCGGTTTTAATCGGTTTTGATTTTTTTTAATATTAATCATAAAGATATGTAAATTATATATTGACCATATAATAATGACAATGATAAGTAATTAGAAACATTTATAAGTAATAGACTAACTATAAACTTATAGAGAAAACGTCAATAGTAAGGATCAGTTCAATAAACACTAACTATAAACTTATAGAGAAAACATGAGCAGAAGACCAAATATGTAAATTGGAAGAAGAGAATGTAATTGTAATGACCAATAGTAGTATTAGAAAAAATTAATGTAAAAAAAAATTATTACTAGCATTTGATTTTGAAAATCGTCGATTAATCGGACGATTATTCCCCCGATCGGCCGATTAATCGGTCAAGGACCGATTAATCGGCTGATTATTGATAATCGGTTTGGTAGACCCCCAAAAAGGAATATTCGGCCGATTATTCGGCCTAAGCGGGGGATTTTCCGAACAGTGCAACAGATGCTACAAAGAAAGGTGTAATATATTTATCAAGTACTTTCAAAATCTTTAAAACACATGATACTTGGGATCTTAGTCCCTTATCACATTACTGGGAATTCTCATCCCTTTACATCATCATTATCATGATTACTGTATCTGGGTATTCAAACCTTAGTTCATCACAGAACACTATTACCACTTATTAGGTAACTACTACCTTTAGGTCCTCAGACCAAGGTATACATGGTACTTGTTATACAAGCATCTCACATGGCTCACAAGGCCCATTAAGTATATTGTCACCTCTCACTAGGAAACAACTTATTCACATGGCTCGCAAGGCCATTGCACATCTTGTCACCTCTCACTAGGCAACAACTTATTCACATGGCTCGCAAGGCCTTCAATCATTATACTTTTTATACAAGTATTTAACATGCCTTACAAGGCTTATGCAATAATAGAATTACAACCTTCCCATCATTGGGGTTAGGGTTTCCCCTTTATAACCGATTAGGGTTTCATATTAATTTTATTGATTCAAACCCTAATTCATTGCTCCACACATCTAGGAGCATATATTGATATCATAAGTATTCAATCATACTTATTTATTCTCATCATTTATCATTAAATGATCATCAATACAAGGTATGAGTTTCTCTCTCATCCTTCTCAGGGTATGATTACATCATACTTTATCAACTTGGCTTAACCATTTCTCAAAGTATGTTAGCCCACACTTATCAAAGTGCATTCCATCTCAATGTAACAATTGACATGACACACATCATGTGTTACTCATCCAAGTATATTGGATTTAAGGTGCATCAAGGTGTAACAACCTTAAAGTGTTGGATGTGATATTTACCATGCCTTGGTGTATCACTTCCCTCATTAATTTTAACTTACTTAAGTTCCTCAACTTATCTTGTATTAGGGTATTCCCCATCCTAATACTTTATGCACTAGCCCATCACATTTATTTTGTAGTGTATTGATCATGAGTCATACATTTGAATTGTCCAACCATCATCAATTGATATGGACTCATCTCAGGTTGAGACATTGTTGAAATAGGATTAACCATTATCAAAAACTTTAGGTGTTTCACATATCAAGGTATCAGTCATACCATTACTTGGTGTTACACTCATTACTCCTAAGAGTGTCTTACTCTCACCTTTACAAGGTGTCTTGGGTTGGAGGTGTATGAACACTCACCATATCGGGTTAGGATTTGTACTTGTCTCCATATCGGACATGAGGTATTTTCTTGACCTCATATCGGGCATAAGGTATATGTATGTGTCGCCCATGATACTTATGAAGTATCAACCCATCACCATGCCGGGCTAGAAGTACATTCAGTCACCCTATCGGGCTAGTCACCATCTAGGGTTAGCCATGACGGGTTAGGGTTACCATATCATCCAGGGTTGTGTATCGTGCAACCCTATCGTGCAACCATGTCGTGCAACTATGTCATGCAACCATGTCGTGCAATAGCACTTGTTATACTTCACTTATATCGGGTTACCCAAATTAGGGTTTCATGTCAACTTTTAAGTATTCACTCAACCTTGTATCGTGTATGGAGTCTATACTTGACTCCCTATCGTGCAAGAGGTGTATACTACACCACCATATCATGCAACAATGTAATCATTCATATCCATATCGTTCAAGTGAAGTAGGTGCATCACCATATCGGGTTAAAGGTGTTTTCTTGTGTGCTTGCACCCGATATCACTTTTATAAGGTGATACCATCGTCTTCAAGCTCTAGACCTTTGTTCTAACTATTATAGTTCATGGAAATAGGTTTAATAAATTACTAGAACTCATAATTTCATCAACTATTTCAGGAAATTTCGAAATTAAAAGTATTTCACTAATTATAACAATTTAGGTGAAGAATAATAGCATGGTTGAGTTCAAGTTATATAACCCACCTTAAGAACCACTTCAAAGCTCCAAGCTCCAAAGCTCCATGTTCCTAAGGTTGAAGATGACTTATGAAAAGTCCAAGGCTCGTTCATAACTCCTTCATATACAAGGAATCACCATGGATAAGCAATTGGTGAAGAAGAATAGAAAGGTAGATCATAACCCTAATTCCATGCTTCAATTCGAGCTTGAAGACAACTATATCTTACCTTAGGGTTAATTTTTGAGTTCCTTAGCTCCTTGGACGACACCCTACCACTCTTGGGCGATATGGACTTCCTCTTGGCCGACACAACTTTTCTTGTGGCCGATACCCCTTCACTTGTGCCAAAATCACTTCAATTGGCCGATATCAACTTGTTATGGGCAATATCAACATGGTATGGCCGATATACTTGCTATGGCCAATACCCAAGGCCTATGCACGATACCCTTCTGCTCTTGCACAACATACCACCCCTCTTGCATGATATGATACTCACTTTCACGATATGGCACTCACTTGGAGTCAAAACACTTCACTCTATGGCCAATATTACCCTATATGGTCGATATCACCTACTTGGGTGATATGGTCTTACCATGGGCGATATCCCAAGGCCCATGCACGATACCACAGCATCCCTTCACGATATGGGAGCTCTATGCACGATACCTTAGGGTAGGAGGGTGGTAAGGGTCGTACAATTGCACCAAGGGGTGAAACTACGGGTATATATACTTGTTGCATATGATGGAAGGTAAAAATGAGGTGTCAACTTTTTGAGCTAGTAGGTAGCACATGTCATGCATGGGTGACACATGTACATGCATGCATCAACATTTATTTTGTCTTGCAAAAAGGTTGAGGATCATCTTGAGATGCAAATTCGTCCATTACTTATCCATTTGGATAAGTTATCTAGGTCTAATCACTATTTTAAGTCAAGCTGATACACTTTTTCTAAGGAAATGTGTTGGCCGTCACAATTCACCTCCTTGAGGTGTTTTGCACGATATGGACTTTTCCAAGAGTTCAGAAAACGATATGGGACACCTCCTTGGGCTCCATGGCCGATAGGCACTCATATATAAGCTTTTCAACTTGATACAACTCAAGTTAAGCTTCCAAATTCAACCCTTTTCTTGGTCATTTCTTCACCAAGATCACCATCATTCATAATGGAATCAAACATGGTGTATCATTCATTCTCTCTCATCTAAATGATACATAGAGGAAGTAGGAACACTCTAGAGGTGGTAATTTTCATAACAACCCCACATTTTGGGTAAATTACAATTTGTACCAAAATTGGTGCACAATGCACCAACATTGTTCAAACAAGTTCAAACTTGGAATTTAGGCTTTCCACAAGCCACCACTTAGCATCATTTTCTCTATTATGATGCTAAAACATATAAGTCACGTTCAACATGTGACATATTGCAATATAACCCCTCAACTTGGGTAAATTGCACTTTGGTCCAAAATAAAGGAAAATTGCTCAAACAGCATTCAATCGGGACCAAACTCAAAACATAAGTGTGTCACATGATAACAAAGAACCTTAGAGGATTATATTAAAGTTCTAAGCAACTTTATTAGCCAAAACAAAAAGGGTTACCTCATAACCCAGGTCAGGGTCACTACAATGACAGACAGTACACTCAACCTGAGTTGTCACTGTTGTCCCTGCTGTTGCTGATGTTCTTCCTCTGCAAGATGTTCTCAACCTCCTCTGTGCTTGTTCCCCTAAAAAATGTTGGATCCCATAGGGGTGAGACAATTGAAAATTGTCCCAGCGAGATATATAACTCTTCTCCAACAATGTTATTATCACAGTTAAATAATATTAAACTGAGTAGAGGATAAGCAGTTTAGAACACTCTCATCTTTTAAAGCATTACCACTATCTATGATAGAGCAGTAAATCATCTATTCACTTTATAAGGAATATGAAGAACATGTATATCATTCACTCATCATACTATCTCAATCTTATCCTGTGATGCTCATTATCATGGTATGTCATCCATGGATCATTCTCATTTCTATCTGTTGGCCTCAGCCAATCTGCTAACCAGATATTGAATTGTACCAGTCATGTGAGTATACATCATCATATCATGTCCAAGCATTGGACTATGCCAATCATATGCATTATTCCAGGCATTGGAATTTAACCAATCCTATGTTATTATTCCAGGCATTGGGATTTAACCAATCATGTGTTATTATTCCAGGCATTGGAATTTAACCAATCATGTGTTATTATAGG
Organism: Alisma plantago-aquatica; assembly: GCA_963693085.1. Taxonomy (NCBI): domain Eukaryota; kingdom Viridiplantae; phylum Streptophyta; class Magnoliopsida; order Alismatales; family Alismataceae; genus Alisma; species Alisma plantago-aquatica. Next base: position 880,903,105 of record OY856411.1, read on the forward strand.
CTTCATGCCTCTGCCAGGTATTGGACTTTAACCAATCCTGATTACACAGCCAGGCAGTGGACTCTAACCACTCCTAATTACAGGCTTCACGCCTCTTCCAGGCAGTGGACTCTAACCACTCATGATTACAGGCATCACGCCTCTACCAGGTATTGGTCCGTAACCAAACTGATTACACCGCCAGGCAGTGGAGTGTAACCACTCCTGATTACAGGCTTCACGCCTCTTCCAGGTTTTGGACTTTAACCAATCCTGATTACACATTCGTTATGGGATATCAATCCCTTAAATTCATCATTGGTTATCACATCCTTTTTCTAGGCATTATACCCTGGGGCAAGCCATCATATAAATTCACATTTTGTATGTACTACAAGTGTTCCTCTTATCTCCTTTAAGCATAATCAAAACACTATAGCCCTTATTTGGCTATAAGCATAAAGCATGTATGATCAAGATTTCATTATTATTATAACCATTTATTGTTATTATGAAGTTACTGGTTTCCATTTCCCTTAGTTTATTTTGCACATTACCATTCCTTACATTAGGCTTCTATAAGCATCTTGTCACCTCTCATTAGGCAACAATTATTCACATGGCTCACCAGACCCATTAATCATCTTGTCACCTTTCACTAGGCAACAACTATTCACGTGGCTCACAAGGCCATTAAACATCTTGTCACCTCTCACTAGGCAACAACTATTAGGGTTAAGGTTTCCCTTTATAGATGAATAGGGTTTCAAGTTCATATTATCAATCCAAACCCTAATTCATTGCTCCACACATCTAGGAGCATACATTAATATCATAAGTATTCAATCATACTTATTTATTCTCATCATTTATCATTAAATGAATCATCAACACAAGGTATGAGTTCCACTCTCATCCTTATCAGGGTATGATTATGTGGCAACACATCTCGCTATCACACAAACAGTGAGGTGTTACACGAAAACGTGCAGAAAACACCATAACCACAGATTACCAAAAACACGGGTTAATTAAAACCGATTGTGGAAAGTGGAATAACTAAAGCACTATTACATTTCAGTCTTCATCTTGCAAGAAAACATGTTATATAAACATATACAAGATCTTGACACGTGTCCACAGCTTAGGAGACCAGCTGTCTTGTCGTCACATGAGTTCACCACTTGTTATATATATACATAACGGCCCACATCCGGCCAGCAGCAGGATATACAACCCATCAACAGCTATATATCGTGAAACAACGTCAAAACGCTCCCAAGGACCTGAGAGTACAGGGATGACTCTAGGACTCTACTACAAAACAACCAAACAGCAGCATGTCCATCTCTTGCCTTCTACTGCTCGTCTTGCTGCTCGGCCGCAACTCTGTGACCACCACCACGTCTAGCTCGAATACCTAAAAACCATCGGGGTGAGACACACAGCCCCAGCGAGAAACATAACTCCCCACCAAAACTATAAAACCAAAGGAGGATTAAAGGAACAATAGCAGATAACTGGTAAAGCGTAGAATAAGAACATTCTATATAGCAAAGCTATTCATACCATCAAGCTTACCAGGATGTACGAAAGGCAGATAACCAAGTATCTCTTTATGGAACATGACTGACAAGATCATATTTATAAGATCTTACCACATAATATAAGGAACGTATAAGAAACTGCATGTATAACAAGATTAATTTCACAAGCAAGGCCTCAACCAATGTTCCGTGTTTTTCCTTAAGCAATAAATACTATTCTGCTAGATTACGTATTATTGTTATGCCCTGAGAAAGTGAGCTGTACCGCTCAAATCCAACCTTCAGTTGCGAAACCCAAAGCCAGTGCCATACAAGGTCACTGGGAGAGCCAGACTCCTTGACCTCCCACCTCGTGGTTAGTGCACGAGAACAACACCAGCAGGACCGCAGTCTGATGCTTAAGTGGCCTCAGCCACAGGGTCAGCTCCATAGGCTACCCTCTACCTAGCCCGCCTCGGTACAGGTCTCGGCGCTAGTATATCTGAGCCACGGGCCTATTCACCGTGCTCTGAGCCATGAACACATTCATGCTCCCATATCACATATCCTGAGACATGGGCCTATTCACCAAGCTCATATGCATATCTCGAGTATGCAACCGTAGATGCACTCGATTCCCTCTCTATTTTTGGTTAGGGGAAACCTCGTATATTCAAAAATATGCGCTCCTGGTAATCCCGCAGGAGAACCCATTTCACCATCACCAGCTCCTGACGATGATGGATCTATGGCCAGGGCAAACTACATGATATGTTCTACTGTGATTATTTAATGTATTTTAAGTGGTTTGCAAGATTCAACCAAGTTATATAACATGCAACTAAAACAAGAATAAACAACATGAAACTCAATATCATGTTTTTACTGTCATCAACATCATCCTGATCCATCACAAGGATCCAACCTAACATGTTACCACTTGGCCTCTTGACAACCATCTAGATCCATCATAAGGATCATCTCATTGCCATGGGATCTCAATCCCTCATCACATAGTGTAACTGCCTCTCAAGGCTTACATCATCACCATGGAATAGCAATCCCAAATTATCATCAGAGGATAACACCTCATCAAGGCACTTTAACTAACTCAGGTCCGCAGACCAAAACACATCATGCATATTATCTCATTATCAAAAGTAACCATCACAGAAGTGTTACTCAAACATACATATACCTCATTTCCCCTTACCTGGCTATGCATCTATATCTGCATGGTTAGTATACATAATCATCATGGATTATCAGAAGATTCATATTATCAACATAAGGAAACATTGATGATTATATACTTTATCATTCATGCCTCAACTTATGACCATAGACATAGGTCATATCATCATGCAGAGTATCTTGTATGTTTACCATTTCCTTAGCATTATACAGGTGATTCAAGATGATCATAAATACATAAGATGTCATGTCAAGTGACATAGATGTGCACTTACTATAGCAATTACCTTCAAGCATATCAAGTGTTACTATTGTCAACCAAACGTGACATCATAGAACAAGATCTAGCACATAGGATATCCATAAGGAACAAAACCATCACTAGAAGCACTCACTACCCTCACCAAAGGTAGTAATGGGAAAGGTACTCTCCCCTATCACCCAACCACCTCAGCCACCTATCGGCCAAGCAACCAATAGGGGTGTATCGACTACTACCTCAAGACTTATCGTGCAACGAGGACCCAAGGTGTAACGTGCACAGGACTGTCATGCAACCAGACCCATGGAACCTGTCGTGCACCCACATGTATATCGTGCAACCTGTGTCATGTAACCACCTGTGTCATGCACCTCTACGTCATGCAACGGTGCGTCGTGCACACACATGTGTATCGTGCAACGCCATGGTACCATGATGCCCAACACGCAGCTAACCACAGAACTTCATAACATCCTAAGGTGCAACCCAAACGGCAGCAAGGAACCTGTCGTTCAACCAGCCTAGCCATGCCCTATCGGCCGACACACAAGGCAACCACTGAGGTGTGACACCCAACATCAGACCAGCTCACAACGCCCCATGTGTCCAAGGTATAACGGTACTAAACAACCACCTGAACTGAGTGTATCGGGCAGGGCTTCAGCATAGTGTGGCGCTCGACACACAAGGATCATTAGCCAGGAATGTGACACCCATCACAACATCACAGAACTAGCTCGCAAACTCCACACCTCAAGCACAATGACACCAAGCCACCACATAGACTAAGTGTATCGGGCAGGGTACTCATCAAGGGGTGATGCCCGACACACACAAGGCAGGGAATAGGTGCAACGCTCGGCACAGCCACAACAACACGACGTCCAAGGTTTTAGGTCAAGAGGGGTATCGGGCAACACCACCCCAAGACCATATCGAGCACGATGCACCCCGAAAGGGTCACCATCAACCTCAAGCACAAGGGCACCAAAACCCTAAAGGATCAAGAAGATGCCTCACCTCTCAACTTAGACGAGAGAGGGGTCTTGTCAAGCTTCTTAGCAGCTATCGGGAAACACAAGGGACAACCAACCAAGGTCCACAACCACCACATAGCTCACCTTTCAAGTCCATGGTGAGAGGAGGGTGTTTCTCAAGCAACTAGAACATAAGCTCACCTCTCAACTTAAACAAGAGAGGGGTATTTCCCATATTACTAGAACTCAAGCTCACTACTCTAGAACAAGGATAGAAAGGAGTGTTGCTCACCAAGAAACCCTAGAACAAGGTTCGGCCAACAAGGAGAAACTAAGCAAGAAACTAAACTAGAAACATGCATAGCCGATATGATCATAAGAAGCAACATAAGCAACATAAAAGAGGTAGTATAGTTAGGTTTAGGAGTTACGTAACCCGCCTTAAGCAAGCTCCAAGCTCCTAGCTCCAAGCACCACCAAGGAAGAAGAGTAAGGCACTCTAGGGTTCGGCCCCCACTAGAGGAAGAAGGAGACTCCAAGGCAAGGATCGGGCACCAAGCTTGCAAAGGAAGGGGATGTATCGTGCACCACGGGGAAGGGAGACTAAGGGACTAAAGGGATCCTTAGCAAGAGAAAGGAAACACATATATAGGAGAGGATGGAGGAGAAACCAAGGTAAGATATGGCAAGGTGTCGCCCACCTAGGGACACTTGTCCATGGGCAAAAGCCATCACTCTAGCATGTCTTAAACACATGTCCATGGCCATTGCCACATGCAAGCACGAAGCACCAAGTGTCCACTAGTGGTGACACAAATGAGGTCAAAGAAGGTCAAAGATCCATGGGAGACACACCTCTACTCCACCAGGCCGACACACCACACTGGGCGACACACCACCCTGGGTGACACAAGGCACTCTTGCCCGACACAAGGCCCAAAGAAGGCAAAGGTAAGGCTCAACAAAGCTCAACAAGCTCAACCAAGCCTAAAGGGACTCAAGCAACGAGCCCAAACCTTCCTCTCAACACCAGAGGAAGCAAGGAGAGGGAGGAACACCTCACAAGGTGACAAACTTGCTCACAAACCCTAAACTTGGGTATATTGCAAGTAGCACCTCCAGCTCTCAACAAAACACCAACAAACCCTAATCACCATCAAAGGTGATTAGCAAGCAACTAAGCACCAGGGTTAAGCAAAGAAAACAGGATAAACCGTAAATGGAGGTTAGGGTCCTTACAAACTAACCCTCTACAAAGGGATTTCATCCCTGAAATCCTAAGAGAAAAGCGAGGGATACTTCCTCCTCATCTCTTCCTCAAGCTCCCACGTGGCTTCCTTAACGCCATGATGATGCCAAAGAACCTTCACAAGAACCAGGTCCTTCCTCTTCAGCTTCATAACTCTTCTGTCAAGGATCATCATAGGACCTTCCTCGTAGGTCACATCTTCATCAAGCTCAACCTCTATCGGCTGTATCACTGTCCCTGTATCCGGATAACTTTTCTTCAGCATGCTGACATGGAACACAGGATGTAACATGTGCAACTCTAGCGGCAGTTCTAACTCATAAGCTACCTTGCCTACTCGTGCTAAGACCGGGTATGGTCCCATATATCTGGGTGCTAGATTACCCTTCCATTCAAACCTTAGCGCACCTTTCCACGGTGAGACTTTAACATACACTTTGTCTCCTACTTGGAACTCCAAAGGTCGTCGGCGATTGTCTGTGTAAGACTTCTGCCTGTCCTATGCCGCTTTCAACTGTTGTTGTATCACCTTGATCTTCTCTGTTGTCTGTTGTACCAACTCAGGACCTAAAAGCTGATATTCACCAGACTCATACCAACACAACGGAGATATGCACTTCCTTCCATAGAAGGCCTCATAAGGAGCCATGTCAATGCTCTGCTGATAACTGTTGTTGTAGGCAAACTCTATCAAACTGAGATGTACATCCCAACTACCTAGGAACTACAAAACACATGCCCGAAGGAGATCCTCCAAAGTCTGAATAGTGCTCTCAGACTGTCCATCTGTCTACAGGTGGAAGGCGGTACTGAACCTCAACTGCATTCCCAACGCTTTATGCAACTGTTCCCAAAAATGACTCATGAACTGAGGACCTCTGTCAGAAACTATCATTACTGGCACACCGTGCAACCGCACTATCTCATCTATGTATACTCGAGCAAGCTTCTCGACTGTATACGTCGTGTTAATAGGTATGAAATGGGCAGACTTCGTCAATCTGTCCACTATCACCCAAATGGAATCATGATTCCTAGTTGTCATGTGCAGACCAACTACGAAATCCATGGTTATATGATCCCATTTCCACTACGGTATCGGCAGGGGTTGTAACGTACCTGCCAGCTTCTGATGCTCAGCCTTAACTTGCTGACATACCGCACATCTAGCCACAAACTCAGCTACATCTTTCTTCAAATCGGACCACCAATACAAGTCCTTCAGACTATGATACATCTTGGTGACTCTTTGATGCATAGCATACATCGACGTGTGCGCTTCTTCGAGCACTAGCTTCTGCAGATCATCTGCATCAGGAACCACCATCCTATCTTGGTAGCAAACTAGTCCATCCTCGGACTCATGGAACCCATCACGCTTTTCGCTGCCAAACTCTGATCTGATTAACTATACTGTATCATCTACTTGTTGTGCATCTTTGATTTGTTGTCTCAGTGTAGGCTTGACTTGCATATGTGCTAAAAGTCCTTCTAACAAGGAAACTTCCATCTGCACATTCATCTGTCGCAAGGAAACAAACATATCTCGTCTATGGCATACCAGGGAACTCAACTATGCCTTCTTTGTAGAAAGAGAAGAAGACTTTCGGCTAAGCGCATCAGCTACCACATTCGCCTTACCAGGATGATACTCAATGGTGCAGTCGTAATCATTGATTAACTCCATCAATCGACGTTGTCTCATATTTAACTCATGCTGCGAAAAGATGTACTTCAGATTCTTATGATCCATAAATATTTGACACACTTCCCCATAAAGATAGTGTCTCCAAAATCTTTAACGCATGAACCACTACTTCCAACTCCAAATCATGAGTCAGATAGTTCTCCTTGTGTTTCTTAAGCTGTCGCGAAGCAAAAGAAACCACATGATCTTCCTACGTCATCAAACAGCCTAAACCTTTCTTGGAAGCATCACAGAAAACAACATAGCCCTTTCCAGGCTCGGGCAACACTAACACTAGAGTACTAGTCAGCTTCTCCTTCAAACTTTGGAAAGCTTGTTGGTAATGGTCATCCCAGACAAAAGGTACATCCTTTCTGGTCAACTTTGTCATAGGCAATGCAATCGCACTGAAGTCCTTGATAAACCTCTGATAGTATCCTTCTAAACCCAGGAAACTATGAACTTCTGTCGGCGTCTTCGGCTGTTCCCATTCTGCAATGGACTCTACCTTTTTCGAGTCCACTTTGACTCCTTCTATAGATATCACATGGCCCAAGAAAGTCACTTCCTCCAACCAAAACTCACTGTAACATACTGAAAACTCTTTGTACCTCTTTGTACTCTTTTCTATAAGCTTTAATCTCCATTTTCGTTCCTTTTGTCCTTGGTATTGATTTAAGATAAATTTAGATAGTTATTGGTTAAATATTTCCCATATAATCTTATTTCAAGGTTTCATGTACAAATGACTCAGTTAGATTTTGACAAGGGGTTTAATATGCAATTTCACCTTAAGAAATAAGAAGGGGATAAAATAATTCGTCCTAGAATCTTCTAGTGTTTCCTAGAATATAAGAAATAAGAAGGAAATCCGAATTTTGTAAAAGAAGGAAGATAAATATAATAAGTAAAGGAAATATGAGAAAATATGAGTAAAGAAGATAATTACAAAGATTTGTAACAAACAAGATAATTTGAAATCATCATGGAAATATGATAAAGTAATTCGTTTCCTTGAGGAAAGAGTAACTTAAGGGTCAAGTATTATTTAAAATAAAAATATTAATAACATTATCAAAGGAAGATGGGAAATAAGCCAATAAAAAGAAATAAAATACTTAATGCTCTCAAATTAGGGAAATAACTTCAAATTCGTATTCTAGACATAAAAATAAGACTCTGTGCAAATTTGCAATTAATTTGGATGACATATGAATAAATAGGAAAATAGGAGAGAGAAAGAGTGTAAAAAGTTCTAATTAATTTAATAAATAAAAAGATAATGTCATATTGAGAAGATAATTGCAAAATCGTGTTTCAAATCATTAAGAAAACTTAAGGGTGAAGTTACATTAATTTTAGATAATGTTACCACTCCTTTTGAGGAGGAGAGAGAAAAAGGCATATTAATTAATTCACCTAATAAACTTTCTCAAAATGAAAAACTAACTCCATATTCGGATTTTACGCGTCGAAATAAGTCAGAATATGAATTTTCATAATTTTTGGGCAATGTTTGAGCCCCAAAATAAGAAAGAGAAAAAGGATTAAAAATCTAATAGATTTTAAAATCGGTTTTTGCTCAGGGATATTTCCCTGATCTAACGTGAGATCAAACGGTCCAGGTTGATTAGTGGACCCGTGTCCACTGATCCGATGATCCACGATCGTCTTCAACCTCGAGTTAGATTAGGAAACAGGTTGTTTTTCTCGTTTTCTTATAATTGTGATAACTCGAGATTTACTCGACTATTTTCTCTGATTTTTGTTGCAATGGATTCCTTGCAAGATTTCGCATAGGGTTATCCTAAGTTTTTTTGAGTTTTGTTGGGTATTTGTGAAACCCCCAAAGTGGCCGCCGACCTTCTCTTTGGTTTTCTATCAAACCCTAACCCTGGCCAACCTTGCCTATATATAACCTAACCCCTGGCTCCGCCATCACCTTAGCCACTCCCCCGTACCCTTAATTTCTGAATTGGTCGACGTTTGGACCTCCAACGAGCCGCCGTTTGTTCTGCTCTTGCGGCGCTCCTCTCTCTCTGTTCCGGCCACCTCGGTTCAAATTGCAGGTATCATCCTCTTCGTCTTCTCGTTCTCGTTCTTTTGAATATCTAAACGCGAGATTTGGTTGGGTATTTTGGTTTTGCCCAAAACCGGAGCCAAGCTCCTGTTCTCGTTGTCGGGCGAGAGGAGGAAGAAGATGGGGTGGCGTTTTACCGTTTTGCCCCTCCGTCTCCTTTCTTTTCTTTTTCTCGCGCACGGTTTTCTCGACCTTTTGCTGGTCTGCCCGACCGCACCGCGCGGCTGGTGGCGAGCGACCGCGAATCGCGGGTCGCCGCCGCCAAGCGCTGGTCACCGCTCGGCCATCTAGCTTGCCTACGTGGCAGGCTGTGATTGGTCGAGGCTAAATAATTTTTATTAATTAATCTGTTGGTCAAAATTTAAAAATAAATAGTGTTTTGAGATCAGGAAAACGAGATCTATCCAATAAACATATTTTTGAAATTTGATTTTGAGTTTTGCGAAAAAGTGTTTTTAAAATCAAATTAATTAACTTAAAAATCTCTAAAAATTTACCGTAATATTTATATTTCCAAAATATACAATATTATATGTTATTTTGATCAGGAAAACCTAACTAAGTCGATTATGAGGTTTTTGAGGTCTGAATCGAAGGTTTGTACAAAAAGTTAGTAAATTAGGGTTTTAAATCTTATAAGTAAATATATGCAATTCTAATAAATGAATTAAATGATATATTAGGAAGTTTGGATCTTTAGTTCGTGAGAAGGTCTGATAAGGGAAGCTAGGACGTCTGTGGCAAAGGTATGTGTATGAGTTTAGTAGGGATTTTACTTGTTATGAGTCATGTTGTACATCTACCTATCAGTTGGGAATACTTAATCCAATACCTAGATTTTCCTTATGAGGTTTAATTGATCCAAACCATTGAATATCTTTGAAACCTAAATTGTCTTATTTGCCTCAATATCAGTTATAGTACTCTCTTGTTTGGGTATTTTATGCCCCATTGCCATGTTGAATATATTTTGTTTATTCTTGCCATAAATCTCTTTGCATGAAATTAAATGTTCTATTTAAATTTTAAGTAGTGGTACTTATGTACAACCACCCATAGAGGGCATGTATAAAATCGCCCTAGGGGAATGTTTATTATTCTCCCCATTAAAAATTTGTAGGTGACTTGGAAATGTTTATAATTCTTCCCTCACCTAAGGTTAGAGGTTCGGTAGGTGCCTCAACCCTACTTAGTTAGATAGACATATTAATAAGCATGCTAAAATCCTTTATTATCTTTGTTAATGGCAAGTTCTTTAATGAAAACCTCATACTAACTGATATCCTTTTACACCAAATACTTGACTAGTTTCCTTGTTACATCTTTTCTTTGCCTTGGATAGATTAGTAGAGTAACACATACTTTTTCTTTGTTTTTCCCTCTTGCTGGGTGCCTTCCCAACCACCCAGGTGTTGGAGCTTTTCAAGGAGAAGGAAGGACTTAAAGAAAGATTCCTTGCTGTGTTCGTTTGCTTGTGAAGAAGGATGGCTAGGTTGCTATAGCTTGATCCTCTATGCTATCTTATCTTTTCTTTTAGAAAGCAATGATGTAATAAACAATAATGCCAATAGAAGGCTTGTTATTTTTCTTTCCGCTGCTATTGACATTTTATTATGTATCTGGAATCATGCTTATTTAATTGGATTATTATGCAATCATCCTCAAAAGTCTCAATTTGTGTTAAAAACTTGTGGATGTTGTATTTCCTTTAAATTTTAGTAAGGAGGTGATCTCGCCTCTTTACAGCATGGTATCAGAGCCTTTAGGCGACTATTAGGGCATGCAGTTGAGGCAATGGTGCCTAGAAAGGATCAGGGCATGGGGGCTGGCAAGATTTTCCTCCGACCCACTAGCTTGGCATACGGGGACTCCCGTGCCCATATGATCCGGCCTGGCCTGCGCTGATACGAACTGCCCGAAATGGTATGCCTTTAGGCAATAGCGTTCTAGTTATCCTTTTCTCATCTCTATTTCTTTTCCCTCTCATCTATGCTCCTTTGCTCCTGAAAATTTAATAAGTTAATCCTAATTTCAGGAGAGGTGACCTGTTTGACAACTCAAACCAGGAGTCCAACATCGACAACCCCGACACTCCTGCGACACCTGCTGTGAATCAATCAAACTCTGGTGTTCCTGCTTTCACACCTGAGCAAGAACTGGCGATGCTGCGACAACTGTTGTCCTCCACCATGATGGGATAACTCAACACCATAGCTGTTGTTGCTTCCAAGCCGAGGGAGTTCACCCTCACCGATTTCATCAAGATGCAGCCACCCTACTTCAAGGGTGAAAGTGAGCCTAACATGGTGGACAAAGCAGATGACTGGGTGCTGGCCCTGGATCGGACCTTCGAGGGTATGGCTTGCCCTCCTCACCAGAAGGTTCGGTTTGCAACGTATGTGCTGGATGGACCAGCACGAGTCTGGTGGAATGGAGTTGCTCAAACCCGAGACACTTCCTCCATGGAGTGGGCTCAGTTCTTGAAGCTGTTCAGAGAGAAGTACATCTGCCCCGCGTTCCTGAGGAAGAAGGAGGCTGAGTTTTACAGTCTCAAGCAAGGAAGCATGAGTGTGGCCGACTACGTTCAGAAGTTTCTGCTGCTGGAGCGTTACGCCACTGATCTTGGAGCTGATAGGAGAGCAACCTTGTTCTTGGAAGGTCTGAACTATCATGTTGGACGAAGCCTTGTTCCACAGTTGCCCCTCTCGTTTCAGCAGATGGTGGATAAAGCTCTCGCCATCGAGTCATATCCAGGATTCCAGTCCTCTAGTAGCTTCCACAACAACAAAAGGAAGAACCCGAACCAGCATGAGAACCGTGGTCGAGATCGCTGCAACAGATGCAATCGCCACCATCCTCCTGGAAGATGTCCCGCCAACAACGCACCTGCTCGAGTTGGCAATCGTCCCCCCCCAACTTGCCATGAGTGCGGCCAAGTTGGGCACATCCGACCTAACTGTCCTCGTTTCCAGCAAGGGCAGAATCCGGCTCAGCAACCACAACAGCCGAGACAGAACCCTCCACCGTGAAACAACAACAACAACCAGAATCCGAGACGCCCGCCAACTGAGAGGCGGAATGGGAGAGTGTTTGCTCTCAATGCTGAAGAAGATGGTAATGGTAATGAAGTAATTGAAGGTACACTACACCTCAATTTGCATCCTTTAAAAGCTCTTTTTGACTCTGGTTCCTCCAATACCTTTATATCTAGCCAGTTTGCCTCTATGCTTGAAATTGAATCTGAGTTCATGGATCATGTGTTAGATGTAAAAACTCCTAGTGGAAAAATCTGCTCCTCGTATCTCCAAACTCCTACCCTGAACCTCTGTATATCTGGGATAATGTTTCCCACCATTTTTGTGTTGCTCGATATGACTGTCTTTGACATCATCCTTGGTATGGATTGGTTGAAGAAGTTTAAAGCTATACTGTTCTGTGAGGAATCCAAGGTTAGCCTTTTCCACCCTGATGAAGGAAGAGTGTGTGTCAAGGGCAAGAAGCGAGGAGAACGACAGTTTGTCATCTCTGCCATCAAAGCTGAGAAGCTCATCTCTCATGGGTGTAGAGCCTTCCTAGCTTCCATAGTTCTCGAAGCTACACCTCCTGCCCTGGACCATGTTGATGTGGTGAAGGACTTCCCAGATGTCTTTCCGGAGGAGTTGCCTGGGTTGCCACCAAATCGCGAGGTGGAATTCTCCATCGAGCTCGTACCTGGAACTTCACCAATATCGAAACCACCTTACCGTTTGGCACCTGTTGAACTGGCGGAGTTGAAGAAGCAGCTTGAAGAGCTTCTTGACATGGGTTTCATTCGCCCCAGTGTTTCTCCTTGGGGAGCCCCTGTCCTGTTCGTGAAGAAGAAAGATGGTTCGATGCGGATGTGTATGGACTACCGCATGCTCAACCAGGTGACAGTAAAGAATCGTTATCCATTGCCACGCATCGATGACTTATTCGATCAGCTGAAGTCAGCCACAGTGTTCTCCAAGATGGATCTGCGGAGTGGCTACTACCAGATGTGGGTGAAGGATGAAGATGTTTCAAAGACAGCGTTCAGAACTCGTTATGGGCATTATGAATTCTTGGTCATGCCTTTTGGTTTGACAAATGCCCCTGCTGCGTTTATGGACCTGATGAACCGAGTATTCCGCCCATACCTAGACAAGTTTGTGGTGGTGTTTATTGATGACGTTTTGGTTTATTCTGAGACGTTGGAACAACATCGCGACCACTTGCGGATTGTACTCAACACATTGCGAGAAAATCAATTATATGCAAAATTCTCGAAATGTGAGTTCTGGATAAAGGAAGTGATGTTCCTTGGTCATGTGATTTCTGCCGGCCATATAGCTGTTGATCCTGCAAAGGTGGAAGCTGTGACCAAATGGAGTGCTCCGAGAAACCCGTCTGAAATCCGTAGTTTCCTTGGACTAGCTGGTTACTACCGGAAGTTTATCAAAGGGTTTTCAGAGTTGGCTTTACCTTTGACCAAGTTAACTCGGAAGGAAGTCAAGTTCACTTGGACCCCTGAATGTGAGGATAGTTTTCAGAAGTTGAAGATGAGTCTGACTTCTGCTCCAGTGCTTGCTTTGCCTGTTGAGGGTATACCTTATGTCATCTACACTGATGCATCCCGACAAGGCTTAGGGTGTGTTCTTATGCAAGACAGAAAAGTGATCGCCTATGCTTCTCGACAATTGAAACCTAATGAAGCTAATTGGCCTACGCATGATTTGGAGTTGGCTGCCATAGTTCATGCTTTGAAGATCTGGCGACACTACCTCTATGGAGAAAAGTTTGAAGTCTTTTCTGATCACAAGAGTTTGAGGTATTTGTTGACTCAGAAGGATCTAAACTTGAGACAACGTAGGTGGATGGAATATCTTAAAGATTACAATTTCACCATCACCTATCATCCTGGTAAAGCAAATGTTGTAGCCGATGCTTTAAGCCGCAAGAAGGATGTTGTTTGTGCTGCTCTAAGATGTTCTGTGTGGGAAAACCTCGAACTTGTTGCCAGTTGGAGGCCTCAACCTGTTGCTTCAGTAGATGAAGATAAGTTATGTGTTCACATGGCTAGTTTGTCTGTTACTCCAACCTGGATCTCAGAAGTTGTGTCTGCACAGTTGGAGAGTTCCGAGCTTAAAGAGTTGAAAGCTTTAGCTGAGAAACCGCAATCTGACTTCTCTGTCGGAGTGGATGGTGCTATCCGCTTTAGACAAAGGTTGTGGATACCTGATGTTGGTGATCTGAGACAGAAGGTTCTGAGTGAAGCTCATGGTTCCAAGTACACTATTCACCCTGGCACAACCAAAATGTACAAGGACCTACAGCGAAGTTTCTGGTGGAAGAATATGAAGAATGATATAGCTTTGTTTGTGGCGAGGTGCTTGACATGTCAGCAAGTCAAGATTGAACATCAACGACCTGGTGGTCTTCTTCATCCTCTTGAAATTCCAGAATGGAAATGGGAGAAGATCACAATGGACTTTGTTACTGGTTTTCCCAAGTCCAAGAGAGGTTATGATGCTGTTTGGGTGGTGATTGATCGGCTTACTAAATCTGCACATTTCTTGCCTTTCAAAACCACACATAAAGTTGCTGAGATGGCTCAGTTGTATGTGGAGTGGATAGTTCGTCTGCATGGTGTCCCTGCTGTGATAGTTTCTGATCGAGACCCGAAATTTACTTCTCGTTTGTGGGGTCAGATTCAGGAAGAGATGGGTACTGATCTGCGTTTCAGCACTGCTTACCATCCGCAAACTGATGGTCAGTCCGAGAGAACAGTTCAGATTCTGGAGGACTTGCTTCGTGCCTGTGTGATGGATTGGGGTGGTGCTTGGGATCGGTATCTACCATTAGCAGAGTTTGCTTACAACAATAGCTACCAAGCCAGCATTGGTATGCCACCTTTCGAAGCTCTCTATGGTAGACCTTGTCGTTCACCTTTGCACTGGGATGATGTTGGTGAGCATTCCCTGGTGAAGACTGATGACATGCAGATGATGCTTGAGAAGATACAGTTGATAAAGAAACGGATGAAAGCTGCTCAAGACCGACAGAAGATGTATGCTGATAAGAAGAGGTCTGATGTAAGTTTCTTAGCGGGTGACTATGCTTTTCTGAAGATCAAGCCTATACGTTCTATTGCAAGGTCTAAAGTAAAAGGCAAGTTGAGTCCTCGCTATGTTGGACCATTTGAGATCTTAGATAAAGTGGGAGATTGTGCATATCCCCTAGCTTTGCCTCCTGCTTATGAC
Organism: Alisma plantago-aquatica; assembly: GCA_963693085.1. Lineage (NCBI taxonomy): Eukaryota > Viridiplantae > Streptophyta > Magnoliopsida > Alismatales > Alismataceae > Alisma > Alisma plantago-aquatica. The sequence continues at coordinate 880,918,319 of OY856411.1, forward strand.
AAGATTCACAATGTGTTCCATGTTTCTGTGCTGAGGAAGTATGTTAAGGATCTGTCTCATGTGCTCTCCATTGAACCTGTGGAGATTAATGAGAACCTGACATATGAAGAGCTACCGGTGAAGATCCTTGACTCCCGAGTGAAGCAGTTGAAGAACAAGGAGATAGAGTTAGTGAAGGTTTTGTGGAGATATCATGGTTTAGAAGAAACCACCTGGGAGTTGAGAGATGAGATGTTACGTACTCACCCTTCCCTCTTTGTATGAGATTTCGGGGACGAAATCCTTTTTAAGGGGTGGAGTGTTGTAACATACTGAAAACTCTTTGTACCTCTTTGTACTCTTTTCTATAAGCTTTAATCTCCATTTTCGTTCCTTTTGTCCTTGGTATTGATTTAAGAGAAATTTAGATAGTTATTGGTTAAATATTTCCCATATAATCTTATTTCAAGGTTTCATGTACAAATGACTCAGTTAGATTTTGACAAGGGGTTTAATATGCAATTTCACCTTAAGAAATAAGAAGGGGATAAAATAATTCGTCCTAGAATCTTCTAGTGTTTCCTAGAATATAAGAAATAAGAAGGAAATCCGAATTTTGTAAAAGAAGGAAGATAAATATAATAAGTAAAGGAAATATGAGAAAATATGAGTAAAGAAGATAATTACAAAGATTTTGTAACAAACAAGATAATTTGAAATCATCATGGAAATTTGATAAAGTAATTCGTTTCCTTGAGGAAAGAGTAACTTAAGGGTCAAGTATTATTTAAAATAAAAATATTAATAACATTATCAAAGGAAGATGGGAAATAAGCCAATAAAAAGAAATAAAATACTTAATGCTCTCAAATTAGGGAAATAACTTCAAATTCGTATTCTAGACAGAAAAATAAGACTCTGTGCAAATTTGCAATTAATTTGGATGACATATGAATAAATAGGAAAATAGGAGAGAGAAAGAGTGTAGAAAGTTCTAATTAATTTAATAAATAAAAAGATAATGTCATATTGAGAAGATAATTGCAAAATCGTGTTTCAAATCATTAAGAAAACTTAAGGGTGAAGTTACATTAATTTTAGATAATGTTACCACTCCTTTTGAGGAGGAGAGAGAAAAAGGCATATTAATTAATTCACCTAATAAACTTTCTCAAAATGAAAAACTAACTCCATATTCGGATTCTACGCGTCGAAATAAGTCAGAATATGAATTTTCATAATTTTTGGGCAACGTTTGAGCCCCAAAATAAGAAAGAGAAAAAGGATTAAAAATCTAATAGATTTTAAAATCGGTTTTTGCTCAGGGATATTTCCCTGATCTAACGTGAGATCAAACGGTCCAGGTTGATTAGTGGACCCGTGTCCACTGATCCGATGATCCACGATCGTCTTCAACCTCGAGTTAGATTAGGAAACAGGTTGTTTTTCTCGTTTTCTTATAATTGTGATAACTCGAGATTTACTCGACTATTTTCTCTGATTTTTGTTGCAATGGATTCCTTGCAAGATTTCGCATAGGGTTATCCTAAGTTTTTTTGAGTTTTGTTGGGTATTTGTGAAACCCCCAAAGTGGCCGCCGACCTTCTCTTTGGTTTTCTATCAAACCCTAACCCTGGCCAACCTTGCCTATATATAACCTAACCCCTGGCTCCGCCATCACCTTAGCCACTCCCCCGTACCCTTAATTTCTGAATTGGTCGACGTTTGGACCTCCAACGAGCCGCCGTTTGTTCTGCTCTTGCGGCGCTCCTCTCTCTCTGTTCCGGCCACCTCGGTTCAAATTGCAGGTATCATCCTCTTCGTCTTCTCGTTCTCGTTCTTTTGAATATCTAAACGCGAGATTTGGTTGGGTATTTTGGTTTTGCCCAAAACCGGAGCCAAGCTCCTGTTCTCGTTGTCGGGCGAGAGGAGGAAGAAGATGGGGTGGCGTTTTACCGTTTTGCCCCTCCGTCTCCTTTCTTTTCTTTTTCTCGCGCACGGTTTTCTCGACCTTTTGCTGGTCTGCCCGACCGCACCGCGCGGCTGGTGGCGAGCGACCGCGGATCGCGGGTCGCCGCCGCCAAGCGCTGGTCACCGCTCGGCCATCTAGCTTGCCTACGTGGCAGGCTGTGATTGGTCGAGGCTAAATAATTTTTATTAATTAATCTGTTGGTCAAAATTTAAAAATAAATAGTGTTTTGAGATCAGGAAAACGAGATCTATCCAATAAACATATTTTTGAAATTTGATTTTGAGTTTTGCGAAAAAGTGTTTTTAAAATCAAATTAATTAACTTAAAAATCTCTAAAAATTTACCGTAATATTTATATTTCCAAAATATACAATATTATATGTTATTTTGATCAGGAAAACCTAACTAAGTCGATTATGAGGTTTTTGAGGTCTGAATCGAAGGTTTGTACAAAAAGTTAGTAAATTAGGGTTTTAAATCTTATAAGTAAATATATGCAATTCTAATAAATGAATTAAATGATATATTAGGAAGTTTGGATCTTTAGTTCGTGAGAAGGTCTGATAAGGGAAGCTAGGACGTCTGTGGCAAAGGTATGTGTATGAGTTTAGTAGGGATTTTACTTGTTATGAGTCATGTTGTACATCTACCTATTAGTTGGGAATACTTAATCCAATACCTAGATTTTCCTTATGAGGTTTAATTGATCCAAACCATTGAATATCTTTGAAACCGAAATTGTCTTATTTGCCTCAATATCAGTTATAGTACTCTCTTGTTTGGGTATTTTATGCCCCATTGCCATGTTGAATATATTTTTTTTATTCTTGCCATAAATCTCTTTGCATGAAATTAAATGTTCTATTTAAATTTTAAGTAGTGGTACTTATGTACAACCACCCATAGAGGGCATGTATAAAATCGCCCTAGGGGAATGTTTATTATTCTCCCCATTAAAAATTTGTAGGTGACTTGGAAATGTTTATAATTCTTCCCTCACCTAAGGTTAGAGGTTCGGTAGGTGCCTCAACCCTACTTAGTTAGATAGACATATTAATAAGCATGCTAAAATCCTTTATTATCTTTGTTAATGGCAAGTTCTTTAATGAAAACCTCATACTAACTGATATCCTTTTACACCAAATACTTGACTAGTTTCCTTGTTACATCTTTTCTTTGCCTTGGATAGATTAGTAGAGTAACACATACTTTTTCTTTGTTTTTCCCTCTTGCTGGGTGCCTTCCCAACCACCCAGGTGTTGGAGCTTTTCAAGGAGAAGGAAGGACTTAAAGAAAGATTCCTTGCTGTGTTCGTTTGCTTGTGAAGAAGGATGGCTAGGTTGCTATAGCTTGATCCTCTATGCTATCTTATCTTTTCTTTTAGAAAGCAATGATGTAATAAACAATAATGCCAATAGAAGGCTTGTTATTTTTCTTTCCACTGCTATTGACATTTTATTATGTATCTGGAATCATGCTTATTTAATTGGATTATTATGCAATCATCCTCAAAAGTCTCAATTTGTGTTAAAAACTTGTGGATGTTGTATTTCCTTTAAATTTTAGTAAGGAGGTGATCTCGCCTCTTTACACTCACACTTACTGAACTTGGCATGCAACTGATGTTGGCAAAGAAGAGTCAATGCTTGTCGAAAATGTCACTCATGCTCTTGCTTGTCCCGACTATAGATCAAGATGTCATCTATAAAGACTACAACAAACTGATCTAGAAACGGACGGAACACTCCGTTCATCAAATCCATGAAAGCAGCAGGCACATTGGTTAGCCCAAACGGCATAACCACAAACTCGAAGTGACCATACATCATCCTGAAAGCTGACTTTGGTATGTCATCAGCCTTAATCCTCAACTGATGATATTCAGACCGTAGATCGATCTTTGAAAACACTGTAGCACCACACAACTGATCGAACAGATCATCTATCCTTGGTAACGGGTACTTGTTCTTGATCGTGACCATGTTCAACTGTCAGTAATCTATACATAACTGCATCGATCCATCCTTCTTCTTAACGAACAACACTGGAGCACCCCAAGGCGACATACTTGGTCGGATGAAACCTTTCTCCAACAAATCTTACAAATGTTTCTTAAGCTATGCCATCTCCACTAGAGCCATCCTATACGGTGTCTGTGCAACTGGTTGTGTTCCTGGGACCAGATTGATCTCGAAATCAATCTCTCGGGGTGGAGGAACACCAGGAAACTCATCAGGCAACACATCCGCAAACTCTCGGACAACCGACACCTCTTTAAGGCTAGGACCCTTCTCCTTGGTATCCACAACGGTATCCACAATCCAAAACAACCTTATACTTCTCTAACGTATCCATCCCAAGGATCACATCAAAACCACGCATATCAAGTGGTATAAGATCCACTTGTATACTGTGTCCCGAGAAAGACAAGACACAAGATGGACACTCTTCTCGAAGCGTCGAGGAACCATCAAGAGGGGTTTCTAACAACAAGCTATCTTTCTTACAACTAACAGGTAAACGACAGTTTTCAAGCATACTATAGGCGATAAAAGAGTGTGTAGCACCCGGGTCAACCAGAACAGATATAAAGCAAGAAGAAGACATATCAGGATGAAATAACTCCATCTGACCTGTCACCACTCGCGGGTTGACTATCACCTCCGGCTGACTCATAGCATAGAATTGAGTTTTTGCTTGCTATCCACGTCCTATGCTTCCTTGAGCAGATGATCACACTTGTGATGATTGCCCGCGTCCTCGCCCTCTGCTACTACTGGGCTACGGTCTATCAGATCCTTATTGATTCTATTTCAGCTGTTGTGTCACTTCAACATCTCTATTTGGGCAGTTTGACCTTTGATGCCCGATCTGACCACAATGATAGCATGACCTATCTTCAAACTGTGGCCTAGATGGCCCTGTTACTTCTACTGAAACCGTACTATGTGCCTTTGACGGTGAAGAAACATATCCTCTTCCCTTACTCGGAGACCACTGTGATGGTATACTGGAACCTCTCATCACAGAAGGTGTTGAAAACCTTGGCTTCTTGAAGCCACCAAACCTCTATCCCTGGAACTGAGCAGGCCTCTTGTGAGACATGGATTCTATTTTCTCCCTTACTGATCGTTCGATTCTCCGGACAGATTCCACAAACGTAGCAAACCTCTCACAGTTCTCCAACGCAGAAGCAGGTGTTGTCAGCTCAGCACTCATACCCTTCTCAAAACGTCTGATCCGCTCCTCATCTGTTGCTGCCATGTGAGGACAAAACCTCAACAGATCCATGAACTTGGCCTCATACTTGGTGATGTTCATCGTTCCTTGGCGCAAGCGCTCGAACTAACTGATCTTCTCATCCAGATATGTCTTCGGAAAGTATCTGCTGATGAACTCGCGCCGAAAAACCTCCCAACCGATCTCCTCACCAGGGCGCTTCTCCTCCTCGATGGTCCACCAGTGACCAACACTACCCTTCAAAAGGTAGACAACGTGCTTAACTTTGTCTACTTTGGGGATGTTGAGGATCTGGAAAACCTTCTCAAGACTTGTCAGCCACAGATCTACATCCGCGGGATCAGCCGTTCCAGCATAATCCGAAGCTCCGACTCGGCGAAGTTGCTCAAAGGTCTTCCCAATACCCGATGTTTCACCATGTGGAGCCTGTGCTCTTGGCGGAGGCACTGGCAATCTTTCTACCATGAGATTCATTGTAGCCGTCATCTGCCCCATAAGTTGTTGATAGGCAGGGTGTTCAAGAATGGATGGGTCAGGTTGGGGGACCTCAGGCACCCGATCTTCATGTGCCTGCCCTATAGCTCCATCAACTGATGCAGCATCGCTGTTCTCGGCAGCATGTTCTTCATGGTTTCCAGACATCTTGACTTTTCTTCTACTGAGGCAGAAGACGTTGGTAAGAAAATCTAGAAAACTCACAAGAACAGACACAACCTAGTCCTAAATCCCTGTAGACTCAGCGAACCTAGAGCTTTGATACCAAACTTGTGGCAACACTTCCCACTATCACACAGATAATGAGGTGTTATGTGAAAATGTGCGGAAAACACCATAACCACAGATTACCAAAACCACGGGTTAATTAAGACTGATTGCGGAAAGTGGAATAACTGAAGAACTATTACATTCCAGTCCTCGTCCTGCAAGAAAACATGTTATATAAACATATACAAGATCTTGACATATGTCCACATCTTAGGAGACTAGTTGTCCTGTCATCACATGAGTTCACCACATGTTACATATATACATAACGGCCCACATCCGGCCAGCAGCAGGATATACAACCCATCAACACCTATACATCGTGAAACAACGTCAAAATTCTCCCAAGGACCTGAGAGTACAGGGATGACTCTAGGACTCTACTATAAAACAACCAAACAGCAGCATGTCCATCTCTTGCCTTCTACTACTCATCTTGCTGCTCAGCCGCAACTCCGCGACCACCATCACGTCTAGCTCGAACACCTGAAAATCAGCGGGGTGAGACACACAGTCCCAGCGAGAAACATAACTCCCCGCCAAAATTATAAAACCAAAGGAGGATTAAAGGAACAATAGTAGATAACTGGTAAAGCGTAGAATAAGAACAGTCTATATAGCAAAGCTATTCATACCATCAAGCTTATCAGGCTGTACGGAAGGCATATAACCAAGTATCTCTTTATGGAACATGACTGACAAGATCATATTTAAAAGATCTTGCCACATAACATAAGGAATGCATAAGCAACTACATGTATAACAAGATTAATTGCACAAGCAAGGCCTCAACCAATGTTCTGTATTTTGCCTTAAGAAATAAATACTATTTGGCTGGATTACGTAGTATTATTATGCCCTGAGGAAGTGAGCCGTACCGCTCAAATCCAACCTTCAGTTGCGAAACCCAAAGCTGGTGAGATACAAGGTCAATGGGAGAGTCAGACTCCTCGACCTCCCACCTCGTGGTCAGTGCACGAGAACAACACCAACAGGACCGCAGTCTCATGCTTAAGTAGCCTCAGCCAAAGGGTCAGCTCCATAGGCTACCCTCTGCCTATCCCACCTCAGTACAGGTCTCAGAGCTAGTATATCTGAGTCACGAGCATGTTCACTGTGCTTTGAGAAATGAACGCATTCATGCTCCCATATCACATATCCTGAGCCATGGGCATGTTCACCATGCTCATATACATATCCTGAGTCTGCAACCATAGCTGCACTCGATTCCCTCTCTATTTTAGGCTAGGAGAAACCTCGCATATTCAACAATATGCGCTCCAGGTAATCCCGCAGGAGAACCCATTTCACTATCACCAGCTCCTGACGATGATGGATCTATGGCCAGGGCAAACTACATGATATGTTATACTGTGATTATTTAATGTATGTTATGTGGTTTGCAAGATTCAGACAAGTTATATAACATGCAACTAAAACAAGAATAAACAACATGAAACTCAATATCATGCTTTTACTATCATCAACATCATCCTGATCCATCACAAGGATCCAACCTTACATGTTACCACTTGGCCGATTGCCAACCATCTAGATCCATCACAAAGATCATCTCATTTCCATGGGATCTCAATCCCTCATCACACAGTGCCACTGCCTCTCAAGGCTTACATCATCACCATGGGATAGCAATCCCAAATTATCATCAGAGGATAACACCTCATCAAGGCACTTTAACCAACTCAGGTCCGCAGACCAAAACACATCATGCATATTATCTCATTATCAAAAGTAACCATCACAGCAGTGTTACTCAAACATATATATACCTCATAGCCCCTTACCTGGCTATGCATCTATATCTGCATGGTTAGTATACATAAACATCATGGATTATCAGAAGATTCATATTATCAACATAAGGTAACATTGATGATTATATACTTTATCATTCATGCCTCAACTTATGACCATAGACATAGGTCATATCATCATGCAGAGTATCTTGTATGTTTACCATTTCCTTAGCATTATACAGGTGATTCAAGATGATCATAAATACATAAGATGTCATGTCAAGTTACATAGATGTGCACTTACTCAAGCAATTACCTTCAAGCATATCAAGGGTTACTATTGTCAACCAAACGTGACATCATAGAACAAGATCTAGCACATAGGATATCCAGAAGGAACAAAAACCTTGCTAGAAGCACTCACTACCCTCACCAAAGGTAGTAACGAGCAGGGTACTCTCTCCTATCGCCCAACCACCTCAGCCACCTATCGGCCAAGCAACCAGTAGGGGTGTATCGACTACTACCTCAAGACTTATCGACAACGAGGACCCAAGGTGTAATGTGCACAGGCATGTCGTGCAACTAGACCCATGGAACATATCGTGCATCCACATGTATATTGTGCAACTTGTGTCGCGTAACCACCTGTGTCGTGCACCTCTGTGTCGTGCAACGGTACGTCGTGCACACACATGTGTATCATGCAACGCCATGGTACCATGATGCCCAGCACGCAGCTAACCACAGAACTTCATAACGTCCAAAGGTGCAACCCAAACAACAGCAAGGAACATGTCGTTCAACCAGCCTAGCCATGCCCTATCGGCTGACACACAAGGCAACCACTGAGGTGTGACACCCAACATCAGACCAGCTCACAACGCCCCATGTGTCCAAGGTATAACGGTACTAAACAACCACCTGAACTGAGTGTATCGGGAAGGGCTTCAGCATAGTGTGACGCTCGACACACAAGGATCATCAGCCAGGAATGTTACGCCCATCACAACATCACAGAACTAGCTCGCAAACTCCACACCTCAAGCACAACGACACCAAGCCACCACATAGACTAAGTGTATCAGGCAGGGTACTCATCAAGGGGTGATGCCCGACACACACAAGGTAGGGAACAGGTGCAACGCCCGACACAGCCACAACAACATGACGTCCAAGGTTCTAGGTCAAGAGGGGTATCGGGCAACACAACCCCAAGACCATATGGGGCAAGATGCACCCTGATAGGGTCACCATCAACCTCAAGCACAAGGGCACCAAAACCCTAAAGGATCAAGAAGATGCCTCACGTCTCAACTTAGACGAGAGAGGGGTCTTGTCAAGCTTCTTAGCACCTATCAGGCAACACAAGGGACAACCAACCAAGGTCCACAACCACCACATAGCTCACCTTTCAAGTCCATGATGAGAGGAGGGTGTTGCTCAAGCAACTAGAACACAAGCTCACCTCTCAACTTAAACGAGAGAGGGGTATTGCCCATATTACTAGAACTCAAGCTCACTCCTCTAGACCAAGGAGAGAAAGGAGTGTTTCTCACCAAGAAACCCTAGAACAAGGTTCGGCCAACAAGGAGCAACTAAGCAAGAAACTAAACTAGCAACATGCATAGCTGATATGATCATAAGAAGCAACATAAGCAACATAAAAGAGGTAGTATAGTTAGGGTTAGGAGTTATGTAACCCGCCTTAAGCAAGCTCGAAACTCCTAGCTCCAAGCTCCAAGCACCACCAAGGAAGAAGAGCAAGGCACTCTAGGGTTTGGCCACCACTAGAGGAAGAAGGAGACTCTAAGGCAAGGATCGGCCACCAAGCTTGCAAAGGAAGGGGATGTATCATGCACCAAGGGAAGGGAGACTAAGGGACTAAAGGGATCCTTAGCAAGAGAAAGTAAACACATATATAGGAGAGGATGGAGGAGAAACCAAGGTAAGATATGGCAAGGTGTCGCCCACCTAGGGACACTTTTCCATGGGCAAAGCCACCACTCTAGCATGTCTTAAACACATGTCCATGGCCATTGCCACATGCAAGCACCAAGCACCAAGTGTCCACTAGTGGTGACACAAACGAGGTCAAAGAAGGTCAAAGGTCCATGGGTGACACACCTCTACTCCACTAGGCCGACACACCACACAGGGCGACACACCACCCTGGGTGACACAATGCACTCTTGCCCGACACAAGGCCCAAAGAAGGCAAAGGCAAGGCTCAACAAAGCCCAACAAGCTCAACCAAGCCCAAAGGGACTCAAGCAATGAGCCCAAACCTTTCTCTCAACACCAGAGGAAGCAAGGAGAGGGAGGAACACCTCACAAGGTGACAAACTTGCCCAAAAACCCTAAACTTGGGTATATTGCAAGTAGCACCTCCAGCTCTCAATAAAACACCAACAAACCCTAATCACCATCAAAGGTGATTAGCAAGCAACTAAGCACCAGGGTTAAGCAAAGAAAATATGATAAACCCTAAACAGAGGTCAGGGTCCTTACAATCTAACCCTCTGCAAAGGGATTTCGTCCCTGAAATCCTAAGAGAAAAGTGAGGGATACTTCCTCCTCATCTCTTCCTCAAGCTCCCACGTGGCTTCCTTAATGCCATGATGATGCCAAAGAACCTTCACAAGAACTAGGTCCTTCCTCTTTAGCTTCTTAACTCTTCTGTCAAGGATCATCACAGGACCTTCCTTGTAGGTCACATCTTCATCAAGCTCAACCTTTACCGGCTGTATCATTGTCCCTGTATCCGGATGACTTTTCTTCAGCATACTGACATGGAACACTGGATGTAACATGTGCAACTCTAGCGGCAGCTCTAACTCATAAGCTACCTTGCCTACTCGTACTAAGACTGGGTATGGTCCCATATATCTAGGTGCTAGCTTACCCATCCGGCCAAACCTTAGCACACCTTTCCACGGCAAGACTTTAAGATACACTTTGTCTCCTACTTGGAACTCCAAAGGTCGTCGGCGATTGTCTGCATAAGACTTCTACATGTCCTGTGCCACTTTCAACTGTTGTTGTATCACCTTGATTTTCTCTATTGTCTGTTGTACCAACTCAGGACCTAAAAGCTAATATTCACCAGACTCATACCAACACAATGGAGATCTGCACTTCTTGCCATATAAGGCCTCATAAGGATCCATGTCAATGCTCCGCTGATAACTGTTGTTGTAGGCAAACTCTATCAAACTGCGATGTACATCCCAACTTCCTAGGAACTGCAAAACACATGCTCGAAGGAGATCCTCCAAAGTCTGAATAGTCCTCTCAGACTATCCATCTGTCTACGGGTGGAAGGCGGTACTGAACCTCAACGGCGTTCCCAACGATTTGTGCAACTGTTCCCAGAAACGACTCCTGAACTGAGGACCTTTGTCGGAAACTATCGTTACTGGAACACCGTGCAACCGCACTATCTCATCTATGTATACTCAAGCAAGCTTCTCGGTTGTATACGTCATCTTTATAGGTATGAAATGGGCAGACTTCATCAATCTGTCCACTATCACCCAAATGGAATCATGATTCCTAGTTGTCCTGGTCAGACCAACTATGAAATCCATGGTTATATGATCCCATTTCCACTGCGGTATCGGCAGGGGTTGTAACGTACCTGCCGGCTTCTGATGCTCAGCCTTAACTTGCTGACATACATTAACTTGCTGACATACCCCACATCTAGCCACAAACTCAGCTACATCTTTCTTCAAACTGGACCACCAATACAAGTCCTTCAGACTATGATACATCTTGGTGACTCCTGGATGCATAGCATACATCGATGTGTGCACTTCTTCGAGTACTAGCTTCCGCAGATCATCTGCATCGGGAACCACCATCCTATCTCAGTAGCAAACTAGTCCATCCTCGGACTCATGGACCCATCACACTTTTCACTACCAAACTCTAATCTGATTTACTGTATTGCATCATCTACTTGCTATGCATATTTGATTTGCTGTCTCAGCGTAGGCTTGACTTGCATATGTGCTAAAAGTCCTTCTAACAAGGAAACTTCTATCTGCACATTCATCTATCGTAACGAAACAAACATATCCCGTCTATGGCATACTAGGGAACTCAACTGTGCCTTCTTTTTAGAAAGAGAAGAAGACTTTTGGCTAAGCACATCAGCTACCACATTCACCTTTATAGGATGATACTCAATGGTGCAGTCGTAATCATTGACTAACTCCATCCATCGATGCTGTCGCATATTTAACTCATGCTGCGAAAAGATGTACTTCAGATTCTTATGATCCGTAAAGATTTGACACACTTCCCCGTAAAGATAGTGTCTCCAAATCTTTAACGCATGGACCACTGCTGCCAACTCCAAATCATGAGTCGGATAGTTCTCCTCGTGTTTCTTAAGCTGTCGTGAAGCAAAAGAAACCACATGATCTTCCTGTGTCAGCACATAGCCTAAACCTTTCTTGGAAGCATCACAGAAAACAACATAGCCCTTTCCAGGCTCTGGCTGCACTAACACTAGTGCACTAGTCAGCTTCTCCTTCAAACTTTGGAAAGCTTGCTGGCAACGGTCATTCCAGACAAAAGGTACATCCTTTCAGGTCAACTTTGTCATAGGCAACGCAATCGCACTGAAGTCCTTGATAAACCTCCGGTAGTATCCGGCTAAACCCTAGAAACTACGAACTTCTGTCGGCGTCTTCGGCTATTCCCATTTTGCAATGGACTCTACCTTTTTCAGGTCCACTTTGACTCCTTCTGCAGATATCACATGGCCCAAGAAAGTCACTTCCTCCAACCAAAACTCACACTTACTGAACTCGGCATGCAACAGATGTTGGCAAAGAAGAGTCAACGCTTGTTGAAGATGTCGCTCATGCTCTTGCATGTCCCGACTATAGATCAAGATGTCATCTATAAAGACTACAACAAATTGATCTAGAAACAGAAGGAACACTCTGTTCATCAAATCCATGAAAGCAGTAGGCGCATTGATTAGCCCAAACGGCATAACCACAAACTCGAAGTGACCATACCTCATCCTGAAAGCTGACTTTGGTATGTCATCTGCCTTAATCCTCAACTGATTATATCTGAACTGTAGATCGATCTTTGAAAACATTGTAGCACCACGCAACTGATCGAACAGATCATCTATCCTCGGTAACGGGTACTTGTTCTTGATCGTGACCTTGTTCAACTGTCGGTAATCTATACATAATCGCATTGATCCATCCTTCTTCTTAACGAACAACACTGGAGCACCCCAAGGCAACGTACTTGGTCGGACGAAACCTTTCTCCAACAACTCTTGCAACTATTTCTTAAGCTCTACCATCTCCACTGGAGCCATCCTATACGGTGTCTGTGCAACTGGTTGTGTTCCTGGGACCAGATTGATCTCGAAATCAATGTCTCGGGGTGGAGGAACACCGGGAAACTCATCAGGGAACACATCTGCAAACTCTCAGACAACGGACACCTCTTCAAGGCTAGGACCCTTCTCCTTGGTATCCACAACGGTATCCACAATCCAAAACAACCTTATACTTCTCTAACGTATCCATCCCAAGGATCACATCGAAACCACGCATGTCAAGTGGTATAAGATCCACTTGTATATTGTGTCCCGAGAAAGACAAGACACAAGATGGACACTCTTCTCTAAGCATCGAGGAACCATCAAGAGGGGTTTCTAACAATAAGCTATCTTTCTTACAACTAACAGGTAAACGACAGTTTTCAAGCATACTATAGGCGATAAAAGAGTGTGTAGCACCCGGGTCAACCAGAACAGATATAAAGCAAGAAGAAGACATATCAGGATGAAATAACTCCATCTGACCTATCACCACTCGCAGGTTGACTATCGTCTCCGGCTGACTCATAGCATAGAATCGAGTTGTTGCTTGCTGTCCACGTCCTCTGCTTCCTTGAGCAGACGATCCCGCTTGTGACGATTGCCCACGTACTCGCCCTCTGCTACTACTGGGCTACGGTCTATCAGATCCTTGTTGATTCTGTCTCGGCTGTTGCGTCACTTCAACATCTCTATTTGGGTAGTTTGACCTCTGATGCCCGATCTGACCACAACAATAGCATGACCTATCTTCAAACCGTGGCCTAGATGGCCCTGTTACTTCCACTGAAGCCGTACTATGTGCCTTTGACGGTGAACAAACATATCCTCTTCCCTTACTCAGAGACCACTGTGACGGTATACTGGAACCTCTCATCACAGAAGGTGTTGAAAACCTTGGCTTCTTGAAGCCACCAAACCTCTATCCCTGGAACTGAGCAGGCCTCTTGTGAGACATGGATTCTCTTTTATCCCTTACTGATCGTTCAATTCTCTAGAAAGATTCCACAAACATAGCAAACCGCTCACGGTTCTCCAACGCAGAAGTAGATGTTGTCAGCTCAGCACTCAGACCCTTCGCAAAATGTCTGATCCGCTCCTCATCTGTTGCTGCCATGTGAGGATAAAACCTCAACAGATCCATGAACTTGGCCTCATACTCGGTGATGTTCATCTTTCCTTGGCAGAAGTGCTTGAACTGACAGATCTTCTCATCTAGATACGTCTTCGGAAAGTATCTGCTGACGAACCTCCCAACCGATCACCTCACCAGGTCGCTTCTCCTCCTCGATGGTCCAATAGTGACCAGCACTACCCTTCAAAAGGTAGACAGCGTGCTTAACTTTGTCTACTTCGGGGATGTCAAGGATCCGAAAAGCCTTCTCAAGACTTGTCAGCCACAGATCTGCATCCGCAGGATCAGCCGTTCCAGCATAATTTGAAGCTCCGACTCGGCGAAGCCACTCAAAGGTCTTCCCAATACCCGATGTTTCACTATGGGGAGCCTGTGCTCTTGGCGGAGGCACTGGCAATCTTTCTACCATGAGATTCATCGTAGCCATCATCTGCCCCATAAGCTGTTGATAGGCAGGGTGTTCAAGAATGGCTGGGTCAGGTTGGGGGACCTCAGGCACCCGATCTTCATGTGCCTGCCCTATAGCTCCATCAACTGATGCATCATCACTGTTCTCGGCAGCATGTTCTTCATAGTTTCCAGACATCTTGACTTTTCTTCTGCTGAGGTAGAAGACGGTGGTAAGAAAATCTGGAAAACTCATAAGAACAGACACAACCTAGTCCTAAATCCCTGTAGACTCAGTGAACCTAGAGCTCTGATACCAAACTTGTGGCAACACTTCCCTCTATCACACAGACAGTGAGGTGCTATGTGAAAACATGCGAAAAACACCATAACCACAGATTACCAAAAATACGGGTTAACTAAAACCGATTGCGGAAAGCGGAATAACTGAAGAACTATTACATTCCAGTCCTCGTCCTGCAAGAAAACATGTTATATAAACATATACAAGATCTTAACACGTGTTCACAGCTTAGGAGACCAGTTGTCCTGTCATCACATGAGTTCACCACCTGTTATATATATACATAACGGCCCACATCCAGCCAGCAGCAGGATATACAACCCATTAACAGCTATACATCGTGAAACAACGTCAAAATTCTCCCAAGGACCTGAGAGTACAAGGATGACTCTAGGACTCTACTACAAAACAACCAAACATTAGCATGTCCATCTCTTGCCTTCTACTGCTCATCTTGCTGCTCGGCCGCAACTCTGCGACCACCACCACGTCTAGCTCAAACACCTAAACACCAGCGGGGTGAGACACACAGTCCCAGCGAGAAACATAACTCCCCCCCAAAACTATAAAACCAAAGGAGGATTAAAGGAACAACAACAGATAATCGGTAAATCGTAGAATAAGAACATTCTATATAGAAACGCTATTCATACCATCAAGCTTACTAGGCTGTACAGAAGGCATATAACCAAGTATCTCTTTATGGAACATGACTGACAAGATCAGATTTATAAGATCTTACCACATAACATAAGGAACGTATAAGCATCTGCATGTATAACAAGATTAATTGCACAAGCAAGGCCTCAACCAATGTTCTGTGTTTTGCCTTAAGCAATAAATACTATTCGTCTAGATTACGTATTATTATTATGCCCTGAGGAAGTGAGTTGTACTTCTCAAATCCAACCTTCGGTTGCGAAACCCAAAGTCAGTGCCATACAAGGTCAATGGGAGAGTCGGACTCCTCGACCTCCCACCTCGTGGTCAGTGCACGAGAACAACACCAGCAGGACCGCAGTCTCATGCTTAAGTGGCCTCAGCCACAGGGTCAGCTCCATAGGCTACCCTCTGCCTAGCCCACCTCAGTACAGGTCTTGGCGCTAGTATATCTGAGCCACGGGCCTGTTCACCGTGCTCTGAGCCATGAACGCATTCATGCTCCCATATCACATATCCTGAGCCATGGGCCTGTTCACCATGCCCATATACATATCCTGAGTTTGCAACCACAGCTGCACTCGATTCCCTCTCTGTTTTAGGCTAGGAGGAACCTCGCATATTCAAAAATATGTGCTCCGGGTAATCCCGCAGGAGAACCCATTTCACCATCACCAGCTCCTGATGATGATGGATCTATGGCCAGGGCAAACTACATGATATGTTCTACTGTGATTATTTAATGTATTTTAAGTGGTTTGCAAGATTCAGCCAAGTTATATAACATGCAACTAAAACAAGAATAAACAACATGAAACTCAATATCATGCTTTTACTGTCATCAACATCATCCTGATCCATCACAAGGATCCAACCTTACATGTTACCACTTGGCCTCTTGCCAACCATCTAGATCCATCACAAGGATCATCTCATTGCCATGGGATCTCAATCCCTCATCACATAGTGCCACTGCCTCTCAAGGCTTACATCATTACCAGGGGATAGCAATCCCAAATTATCATCAGAGGATAACACCTCATCAAGGCACTTTAACCAACTCAGGTCCGCAGACCAAAACACATCATGCATATTATCTCATTATCAAAAGTAACCATCACAACAGTTTTACTCAAACATATATATACCTCATAGCCCCTTACCTGGCTATGCATCTATATCTGCATGGTTAGTATACATAATCATCATGGATTATCAGAAGATTCATATTATCAACATAAGACAACATTGATGATTATATACTTTATCATTCATGCCTCAACTTATGACCATATACATAGGTCATATCATCATGCAGGGTATCTTGTATGTTTACCATTTCCTTAGCATTATACAGGTGATTCAAGATGATCATAAATGCATAAGATGTCATGTCAAGTTACATAGATGTGCACTTACTATAGCAATTACCTTCAAGCATATCAAGGGTTACTATTGTCAACCAAACGTGACATCATAGAACAATATCTAGCACATAGGATATCCAGAAGGAACAAAACCCTCGCTAGAAGCACTCACTACCCTCACCAAAGGTAGTAACGGGCAGGGTACTCTCCCCTATCGCCCAACCACCTCAGCCACCTATCGTCCAAGCAACCAGTAGGGGTGTATCGACTACTACCTCAAGACTTATCGTGCAACGAGGACCCAAGGTGTAATGTGCACAGGCCTGTCGTGCAACGAGACCCATGGAACATGTTGTGCACCAACATGTATATCCTGAAACCTATGTCGTGCAACCACCTGTGTCATGCACCTCTGTGTCGTGCAACGGTGTGTCGCGCACACACATGTGTGTCATGCAACTCCATGGTACCATGATGCCCAGCACGGAGCTAACCACAGAACTTCATAACGTACAAAGGTGCAACCCAAATGGCAGAAAGGAACCTATCGTACAACCAGCCTAGCCATGCCCTATCGGCCGACACACAAGGCAACCACTGAGGTGTGACACCCAACATCAGACCAGCTCACAACGCCCCATGTGTCCAAGGTATAATGGTACTAAACAACCACCTGAACTGAGTGTATCGGGCAGGGCTTCAGCATAGTGTGACGCTCGACACACAAGGATCATCAGCCAGGAATGTGACGCCCGTCACAACATCACAGAACTAGCTCGCAAACTCCACACCTCAAGAACAATGACACCAATCCACCACATAGACTAAGTGTATCTGGCAGGGTACTCATCAAGGGGTGATGCCCGACACACACAAGGAAGGGAACATGTGCAACGCCCGACACAGACACAACAACACGACGTCCAAGGTTCTAGGTCAAGAGGGGTATCGAGCAACACAACCCCAAGACCATATCGAGGAATACAACCCCAAGACCATATCGGGCAAGATGCACCCCGACAGGGTCACCATCAACCTCAAGCACAAGGGCACCAAAACCCTAAAGGATCAAGAAGATGCCTCACCTCTCAAATTCGATGAGAGAGGGGTCTTGTCAAGCTTCTTAGCACCTATCGGGCAACACAAGGGACAACCAACAAAGGTCCACAACCACCACATAGCTCACCTTTCAAGTCCATGGTGAGAGGAGGGTGTTTCTCAAGCAACTAGCACACAAGCTCACCTCTCAACTTAAACGAGAGAGGGGTATTGCCCATATTACTAGAACTCAAGCTCACTCGTCTAGACCAAGAAGAGAAAGGAGTGTTGCTCACTAAGAAACCCTAGAACAAGGTTCAGCCAACAAGGAGAAACTAAGCAAGAAACTAAACTAGCAACATGCATAGTCGATATGATCATAAGAAGCAACATAAGCAACATAAAAGAGGTATTATAGTTAGGGTTAGGAGTTATGTAACCTGCCTTAAGCAAGCTCCAAGATCCAAGCACCACCAAGGAAGAAGAGCAAGGCACTCTAGGGTTCGGCCACCACTAGAGGAAGAAGGAGACTCCAAGGCAAGGATCGGCCACCAAGCTTGCAAAGGAAGGGGATATATCGTGCACCAAGGGGAAGGGAGACTAAGGGACTAAAGGGATCCTTAGAAAGAGAAAGGAAACACATATATAGGAGAGGATGGAGGAGAAACCAAGGTAAGATATGGCAAGTTGTCACCCACCTAGGGACACTTGTCCATGGGCAAAGCCACCACTCTAGCATGTCTTAAACACATGTCCATTGCCATTGCCACATGCAAGCACCAAACACGAAGTGTCCACTAGTGGTGACACAAACGAGGTCAAAGAAGGTCAAAGGTCCATGGGAGACACACCTCTACTCCACCAGGACAACACACCACACTGGGAGACACACCACCCTGGGCGACACAAGGGCACTCTTGCCCGACACAAGGCCCAAAGAAGGCAAAGGCAAGGCTCAACAAAGCCCAACAAGCTCAACCAAGCCCAAAGGGACTCAAGCAACGAGCCCAAACCTTCCTCTCAATACCAGAGGAAGCAAGGAGAGGGAGGACACCTCACAAGGTGACAAACTTGCCCACAAACCCTAAACTTGGGTATATTGCAAGTAGCACCTCCATCTCTCAACAAAACACCAACAAACCCTAATCACCATCAAAGGTGATTAGCAAGCAACTAAGCACCAGGGTTAAGCAAAGCAAATAGTATAAACCCTAAACGGGGGTCAGGGTCCTTACAGATTACATCATACTTTATTAACTTGGCTTAACCCTTTATCAAGGTATGATAGCCTACACTTATCAAAGTGCATTCCATCTCAATGTAACAATTGACAAGACACACATCATGTGTTACTCATCCAAGTATATTGGATTTAAGGTGCATCAAGGTGTAACAACCTTAAAGTGTAGGATGTGATACTTACCGTGCCTTGGTGTATCACTTTCCTCATTACTTTTAACTTACTTAAGTTCCTCAACTTATCTTGTATTAGGGTATTCCCCACCCTAATATTTTATGCACTAGCCCATCACATTTATTCTATAGTGTATTGATCATGAGTCATACATTTGAATTGTCCAACCATCATCAATTGATATGGACTCATCTCAGGTTGAGACATTGTTGATATTGGATTAACCATTATCAACCACTTTAGGTGTTTCACATATCAAGGTATCAGTCATATCATTACTTGGTGTTACACTCATTACTCCTAAGAGTGTCTTACTCTCACCTTTACAAGGTGTCTTGGGTTGGAGGTGTATGAACACTCACCATATCGGGTTAGGATTTGTACTTGTCTCCATATCGGGCATGAGGTATCTTCTTGACCTCATATCAGGCACAAGGTGTATGTATGTGTCTCCCATGATACTTATGTGGTATCAAACCATCACCATGTTGGGCTAGAAGTACATTCAATCACCCTATCGGGCTAGTCACCATCTAGGGTTAACCATGACGGGTTAGGGTTACCATATCATCTAGGGTTGTGTATCGTGCAACCCTATCGTGCAACAATGTCGTGAAACCATATCATGCAACCATGTCATGCAACTATGTCATGCAACCATGTCATGCAATAGCACTTGTTATACTTCACTTATATCGGGTTACCCAAATTAGGGTTTCATGTCAACTTTTAAGTATTCAAATAACCTTGTGTCGTGTATGGAGTCTATACTTGACTCCCTATCGTGAAAGAGGTGTATACTACACCCCCATATCATGCAACAATTTATTCATTCATATCCATATCGTTCAAGTGAAGTAGGTGCATCATCATATCGGGTTAAAGGTGCTTTCTTGTGTTCTTGCAACCGATATCACTTTTATAAGGTGATACCATCATCTTCAAGCTCTAGACCTTTGTTCTAACTGTTATAGTTCATGGAAATAGGTCTAAGCAATTACTAGAACTCATAATTTCATCAACTATTTCAGGAAATGTCGGAATTAAAAGTATTTCACTAATTCTAACAATTTAGGTGAAGAATAATAACATGGTTAAGTTCAAGTTATATAACCCACCTTAAGAACGACTTCAAAGCTCCAATATCCAAAGATCCACGTTCCTAAGGTTGAAGATGGACTTCACAACTCCTCTATATGCAAAGAATCACCATGGATAAGCAATTGGTGAAGAAGAAAAGAAAGGAAGATCAAAACCCTAAATTCATGCTTCAATCCAAGGTTGAAGATGATCTTATCCTCACCTTAGGGTTAAGTATGATATACTTCTTGCTCCTTAACACCTTTTCATGATACACTAGTGTCCTTGTACGATATTCCACCCCTCTTGCACGATATGGCACTCACTTGCACGATATGACACTCACTTGGAGTCAAAACTTCACTCTATGGCCGATATCACCCTATATGGCCAATATCACCTACTTGGGCGATATGCTCTTGCCATGAACGATATCCCAAGGCCCATGCACGATACCACAGCATCCCTTCACGATATGGGATCTCTATGCACGATACCTTAGGGTAGGAGGGTGGTAAGGGTCGCAAAGTTGCACCAAGGGGTGAAACTAGGGGTATATATACTTGTTGTTCATGAAGGAAGGCAAAAATGAGGTGTTAACATTTTGAGCTAGAAGGTGTCACGTGTCATGCATGGGTGACACGTGTCCATGCATGCATCAACATTTATCTTGTCTTGCAAAAAGGTTGAGGATCATCTTGAGATGCAAATTCGTCCATTACTTATCCACTTGTATAAGTCATCTAGGTTTAATCACTATTTTAAGTCAAGCCGATACACTTTTTCTAAGGAAACTTGTTGGTCATCACACTTCACCTCCTTGAGGTGATTTGTACGATATGGACTTTTCCAAGAGTTCACAAAACTATATGGGACACCTCCTTGGGCTCCATGGCCGATAGGCACTCATATATAAGCTTTTCAACTTGATACAACTCAAGTTAAGCTTTCAAATTCAACCCTTTTCTTGGTCATTTCTTCACCAAGATTACCATCATTCATAATGGAATCAAGAATGGTTTATCCTCCTTTATCTCTAATATATATGATTCTAGGAAGGAGTAGGAACAGTCTAGATGTGGTAATTTTCATATCAACCCCACATTTTGGATAAATTACAATTTGTACCAAAATTGGTGCACAAAGTACCAGCATTGTTCAAACAAGTTCAAACTTGGAATTTAGGCTTTCCACAAGCCACCACCTTGCATAATTCTCTCTATTATGATGCTAAAACATATAAGGCACGTTCAACATGTGACATATTGCAATATAACCCTCAACTTGGGTAAATTTCACTTTGGTCCAAAATAAAGGAAAATTGTTCAAACAACATTCAATCAGGACCAAAATTGAAACATAAATGTGTCACATGATAACAAAGCACCTTAGAGGATTATATTAAAGTTATAAGCAACTTTATTAGCCAAAACAAATAGGGTTACCTCATAACCCAGGTCAGGGTCATTACAACTATGGTAAAAATGTCATACAACGATTACCAGGGCTACTCCCAGTCCTAAAGACAAAGGGGATTAGCCCCACATGTTCATCTCAAAGAAAGACATGATGAGAGAAAGGGAAAACATGGAGAAAACATGAATGAAAGTGATGTAAACCCCTGAACAGAGGAGATCCGGGCATTCCTTGACGTAGAATGCGCGATCTATAGCCTTCCGATGGTGGAAAATGTCTTCTGCGGCTCTCGGATTGATCGGGGCATGATTCTGGGCTCCGTTCTTCTCTCCACCTCTCCTTGAGACTTGTGCAATAGCTAATGATGTCCTACTCTGCTTAGGGTCACCATCATTAGGTATAAACATCACTTTAGATCGCCAAAAGATCACCACAGTCCAATTTAGGCCGATCTGAAACGGAAACTGATCTGACGGCTATCGGAAAGTTTTCTTTTTTTTTTCTTTCTCTACCGTTCCGCTTGATGCAGACTCAATACCATTGATGTGGGGTCGATGGTATCGACATCTTTAGGCATCGGTTTTGTCACCATTCTGACGCTGAAGTTGTGCAACATCGATAGTATCAACTTTTGTGTCGATAGTATCGACTGGTTGATTGCTGGCTTGCTGTAGGTATCTCGCTACCATCGACTTCCCAGTCGATTGTATCGACTCATCTTGGCTCCTTGCGGTTGTCTTACTGTGACCGTGTCAATACTATTGACGGATGTCAATGGTATCGACAGCTGTGTATATCTGTTCTTCCTGAAATTTCAAGATAAAGCCGAATCAGCTATGCTAAAACACACCAATATGATCATTTATAATCAAAAAGATAAAATATGAGATATTTGATACAAAATGAGATTATAGACTAAAGCAAATAAATCATGTGATACTAACCACAAAAGTGACTAATAAACACATAAAATGCATGTAAAACAAGTCTATATAAGCGACTCAAAATCCTCGCATCAAACTCCCCTAAGCTTAAACATTGCTCGTCCTCGAGCAGCAAAGCTATAGAATAAAATTCTGAGGGTCAACTAAAGAATAGATTATCACAACATACATTGCCATATGATCCCCACCAGACATTCACATACCGGCCCTCACTAACCACAGAATGATAATTACCCTCTAGGCGACAATGATCATCCATAAGAGATATCCACCCCAAGATTGGTGAGCACTATCAAATAAGGTAGTTAATATAGTAAAATCCTCTAGTTCAGGCTTGGTGCATCTTTGTGATCTCCTATCTACATTGCTCGTTTCCTAACTACCATCTAAATGGAAGCAGATCTCCTGATATTAATGAATGAGAAGATAATCACGGTTGGCCTACCAATTAGAGCAACGGGTGGATGGAATAGGCAGTTGTGGAAGAAATGGAAGCACATAACAGTCAATCATACAATACACAAATTAATGACCTATCATGATGCAAAATGCACGTGAAAATAACCTAATGCTACATTTTAGGTGAAATGATGCATGCACTATCATTCCATCCCAACGAGAGATAGAATATCTACAAAACTACACATGTGCTTGTTCTTCTTATTATGCATGTGAAAAAGTTCCTTCCTCTTCCTAATTTTCACTTACTTATTATTTGTTTTTTCTTCTTTCTCTTTTTTTTCAGCCCTCACTTTGCTTCATGAACTAAGATGAAATTCACACATCTTTGTCTTGGGCTTATTTTCATAACTACTATTATTTTTTTTCTTTTCAGAAAGTATGAAACAGTTCCTTATTTTCAGAAGAAGCAAGGCACATCATGTACAAGATGATTAAAGTTATGCAAAATGCAACTAAAATGACATTGACATGCACTCTAAAATTTGTGAATGCAAGATTATAATGCAACATTTTTTTTCTTTCAATGCAACAATTGTAAACACTAACTACAATGCAATCCTAACTACATGATATGCAATCAAGAGATGACAAACTCTATAGTGCTCCCAATTCTTATGGTGGAGTGTAGATAAGATGAAGTGGATAGATCACAAGATTAATTGACAAAACCATTGGAAGATATTATATGTCCCTCCTTACTGACATGTGTAAAATCAAGAGGTTTATCTCTCTGATTTCAGATTAAAGTCTCATTACCATTTGGTCAGTTTAGGCTCAACATCAAATTTCGTCCACTTTTCTTGAATCATAGGCATGTACAATTGTGGTCTTCTGTTTTAAAGTTGACAAACCCAATTATTTTCATAAGTCGCATGCTCAAGTTCAAACAAAGCAAGCTTGCAAATTCATTAAAAAATTTCAAATTAACCCATGACTCCCATGTGACAAACAAAGAGATGACACATTAAATTAGACTCCACGGATACACTAGATATCATGTGGATCCTAAAACTAAGAAAATTGCTAGAATAAAAGAAAAGGCAATAAATGATAAAAACTAAAAATAAAAGATAGAAAAAGATAGAAATTGTTCCATCTCCCCCCCAAGCTTGAATTCGACTATGGCCCCATAGTCAAAAACAATCTTAACAGGTGGAACAGTGATACCATTCATTATTCAGGTGGTGGGTACTACGGGGCGGTGGGATCCCATGATGGATATTGCCCCTGGAAAGTAGAATCATATGGGGGCATGGGCGGAGGTTGCGGATATCCCCCGAAGTAATTCTGGCTCCAATAATGATCATAGAACGGTTGTTGTTGCATCTCCATCCTATGTAACCTGTCATGAATATTTTCTTGGTTGGCGAGGAGGAGGCGCTCGTTCTCATAAATGGCCTGCTGATTTAAAAATAGACAGTTCGTAGTTTCCTAAATATTGGTGAAGGAGGCAGTGTGATGTTGTTGGGTCTGTTGGATATCCTATAGCATGGAGTACATACCCTGCATGGAATAGACATCCTCTCCTTGTGGAGAGGGCTGTGGTGGCAGAGGCTGCGAAGAGGATGATGCACCCAGGTAGAAACATGGACGCTTTCGCGGTGCCACTCATGCACGAAGAGGAGTGAAAGCCTCCTCTTCCTCCTCATGCTCGTCGCCTTCGTCATTGTTGTTGTCGTTGTCGTCACCGTCTTCTTCTTCATCAGAGTCATCGATGGCAATGATGGGACACCGAAAGTGCTGAGCTCCCTGGATGTGGAAGACGGGATCTGGAAGTGCGCTCTCCTGGTACTCTTGGTTGACATGGCAATGTGCATAGACCACGCCATAACGGAGCGTAGGAAGATTGGATCGATGTAGGTGATGCAGATTGACTTTATTCTTGTTGGACAGTGGAGTGAGTTGGGAAAAATCCAGCCTAAGATAGAGAGCAAGCGGTGTGATAAGCCCCCCAAAATGGATAGGAGCTCGTCTAGTACTCCTCTTCACGGCCAGCACACGCGTTAAAAAAAACGCACCCCAGTTGAGCTCTTCTCTTTTCAACAGCTTATAAAGAAAGAGCAAATATGTCTCCTGAAACTTACTTAGCGAAAGGTCGCC
Organism: Alisma plantago-aquatica; assembly: GCA_963693085.1. Lineage (NCBI taxonomy): Eukaryota > Viridiplantae > Streptophyta > Magnoliopsida > Alismatales > Alismataceae > Alisma > Alisma plantago-aquatica. The sequence continues at coordinate 880,943,698 of OY856411.1, forward strand.
TCGAGTAAATAGAGTAGTGCACAGAATGCGATGCAGAATTCGCACAAATGGATGCTCGAAATCAGCAATGGCTGCATTATGATAGCTGACAGACTTGCATGGAGGCGCGATCACCAGCTGGGCAAAGATTTCATCATAATCAGTTTGGTTGTCCGGCCTCCTGTGCTGATTTGGAGAATGATACCAGTTGTAGATTGAATTGAACTTTTTGAGGGTAGGGTGTAGTTGTTGTAGAGCCGGAAAGAAACTCGCCCTTGTATCCACTCCCTATCGGTGGCGATAAGGTCGTTAGGCACGACACATATGTCAAGCGATTCCATAAACTTCACCACCAGTTCTTTGTACGTCGGCCACTCTCCAAAAAAAGGATGGCCTTTAGCGTGGTACTGGACCTTGTCAGACCTCCTACCCGTATGCTTCGCTTTCCCCTGAAGGACATAGGCGAGGTTGGCCTCAAACCTAAGGTCACGGATCATGGCCTGATCAACATATCAGGTTGGTTCAATTTTCCGCTTGAGCAGCTCCTCGTATATCTTCTTTATGTCCGCCGAGGGATGAACGATCCTCAGATGAGGAATGGAGTCAGGTGGTGGAGGAACAAATGTCTCTATCTCCATCGGGGCAGCCTACGAAGACGATGAAGCTCCTGTCGTCCTCACCATCGTGAACAGAAAGGAATGGAGAAGAAGAAATAGAGCTCGATGAAGGTCGGAGAAGAAGATCTCCACTCAGTACAAAGCTCAGGGAAGATATCTCAATCCCTTGATGCTCGATTAAGGCCTCCGATCGCTCAGCAATGCTCAAAGTACAAGTTGAAGGAAGAAGCTCTGAAGGTGTGAAGAGAATTGAGAAACAACCCTTCCTTTTATAACTGATCACGTCGCTACTGCTGCTCCGTCGATACCATCGATGGGGTGTCGATGGTATCAACACCTGGAGGCGCGATCCGCTCTTCGTGACTATCGATGGTTGTCGATTGATGGATGTGGGGGGGCGGATCGATGATGCGTTGATACCATCGACAAGAGTCGATGGTATCGACCCATCCCACGGATCGATTTTTGAAATTGGCGGGCTATGTTGATTTCTTCTCGCGGATCGATGATGTGTCGTGTCGATACTATCGACTTGTGTGTCGATGGTATCGACTCTTCATGGTTCGAGTACCCTCGCGAGGCCCGGATGCCACTTCCTTACTGTTGCCGTGTCAATACCATCGACAGGGTTGTCGATGGTATCGATATCACTGAGACAAATTCTTCTATAAATCTTCAGGGATCTCACGAGTATCAACTGCCCGGTCGATACTATCGACCTGGAGTTGTTGTTTTCTTCGACATCATTGATGGTAGGTCGATACCATTGACAAGGCCGTCGATGGTATCGACTCAAAAAAATTTCTGCAGTCGCTTCCCTATACCCACGTCGCTACCATCGACACTGTGGTCGATGGTATCGACTCTGACTCAGTACTGCACACTGAACAAACCATTAAGGTATCATTTTTACACACAAAAACGAAATTAAACAAACTATCTTGTAAATGCGAAAGAGAATGAAAGAACTACAAATTAAAACTATCGATGGTTGGGTTGCCTCCCAACAAGCGCCCTTGTTTATTGTCTTAGGCTAGATGCAATCAAGCTCGTCAACTTGGGGCATCGTGGAGTGTTCCTAGGGGATCACTCGGTAGTTTGAACTCAACTCTTTCCTTGCCAATTCCTAATGTCAAGATACCTCTTCCGATAGCAGTGATAACATCAGCCGTCACTTGAAATGGCCTACCCAGTAGCATCTCACAACCCTTTAGCTACGGTATGTCCATGATAATGAAATCCATGGGAAAGATGAATCTGTCGACTTTGACAAGTACATCCTCACACACCCCATATGGCTTAACAATAGACCCATCCGCCAATTCAATAGTCATGGCAGATTCCTTTAGTATCTTCAATCCAAGCTTTTGGAACATGGATAACGGCATAAGGGTTATGCTAGCACCTGAATCGCACTGTGCATACGGAAAGTGATGGCCGCCAATTGAGTACGGTACGTAGAAACTCTCGGGATCTTTCTTCTTCTCTGGTACACTTCCAGTGATTATCAAGCTCACCGCCTCATTCACAACACAAATGTCAGTGTCTTTTATCCGCCTTTTCTTAGTGATGATGTCCTTGATAAATTTTCCATATGCAGGAATCTGTTCTATCATTTCCACTAACGGAATATTAATATGGAGCTTTCTAAACATATCTAAGAACTTCTTGTAGTGTCTATGCTCCTTCTTCGACTTCTAAATATCCTGAAATGGCACGCTTCGCTCTTTTATGTGCTTTTGCGGTGGCACATATGGGATATTTGGGGTATCCCCCCCTAAGCTTGCTTCAATGTCACCCTCTGGCGTAGGCTTTGGCACATCATTCACAGTTGGTGTGACTTGTGGCTGCTCATCTTTCTCAGTGGTTGTAGTTTCACCATGAAGTATGGCCTTCACCTGCTCCTCTTGCCTAGGTGTAGGCACGGCTGTGATGGGTTCTTGGTGGGATTTTCTGAATGGGAAATATCTTCTAGGTAGTCCATATAAGCTGTGGGGATATGGTACATTTGGTTTAGCCTCCGCGTCAAAATGCATTTTCCCCTTGTTATGGACCTCCACCACCAGGGGCTCTGGTTCCTTAATCACAGATATATACTTCACTTGATGATGTGTTTGAGCAGACTCTGCATTACCAGCCGGTCTTTGTTGATTTTTATGCTTCATGGCCGCCACTTCATTGGCAATTTGAGTCACAGTCATCTCTAGTGCCCTCATTTGTGCCCCATGACTTTGCAATGTATGCCCAAATTTATTCAAAATCTCGCCCTGAGATTGTAACTACTTGGCGAACGTACTCATCATCTCTTGATTTTGTTGCACCACTTGACTAAGCAACTCGGTGCTTTTATCCTCCGCCTTTGATTGTGGCTTTGAATCTGGATCTTGCAGGAAGTTGTTTGGATCCTTCCATGAGAATTTTCTGTCCTTCCTCCAAGCGTAATCATTGTTCCTATAGCCCTATTGTTGCATAAATTTGACTTGGGCCTCCTCATCGGATTCTTCCTCTTTCTCCACAAGCTTCTTGGCTATGAGATCCAATTTGTCATTCAATTCTTTGATGGCTTTGGAATCCCCTACAACTTTAACTTGTTCGGGTGCATCTCTATCACCCCAGGACTACTTTTTGGCCATGTTCTTCAGGATTTCCCAACACCTAGTGTCAGTGTTCTTCAAGAAGAAACCCGAACCTGCTGAATCCAGGTTGCTTCTATCATGCTCAGAAAGAGAAAAATAGAAAATCTTGACATGTTTCTCCTTGTCCAGCCCATGATGTGGGCACCTCCTCAGCATTATCTGAAAGCGCTCCCAAGTCTCAAAATATGTTTCACCGGTTTTCTGACTGAAGTTATGGATTTTTCTTATTAGATCATTTGTCTTCTCAGGCGGGAAAAATCTTTCAAAGAAAACTTCAACCATGTGGTCCCACGATTCCACATACTCTTCGTCCAAGTTATGCAGCCATTCTCGGGCATTTCCCGCTAGAGAACTGGGAAAAAGTTTCAGGTAGAGTGTCTCTTACGGGAACCTATCAATCTTTATTATATCGTAGTTTTCCATGAACTGGCTTATGTGGGTCACCGGATCTTCATTCTTCAGCCCGTGAAATGCATTGGACTTGACCAAATTGATTAGGCCTGGGTCAATTTTGTAGTTGAGAATATTGATGGCTTGCTTCTTAATTGGCCCCTTTGATGCAGACAAGGATGACGCCTTAATTTTCTCCCAAATTGTCTGTTCCTCGGCCATTGCTTCTGGTTCAGATTCCGAATCTATATCCTCAGGTTGATCTTGAATGTTGTTCTCCTCATCGTCTGATCCCAACGGTGGAATCTCTGGTGATGGTAGTGTGTAGTCTATGCTACGCGTCTTCACCATGCACTGGTACCTGCCAGGTAATAAATTTGATTCAGTACAGTGCTAAACGATTGCTAAATATGAAAAATAAATGATGAATTTTAAAAATAATAATAAAATAAAATGTGGCCTAGAGTGGCCGCTTGCAGCACTCGTAGTGCCGACAGTTGTCGTGTCCCCGGCAACGGCGCCAAAAACTTGACACGATTTTACTGTGCGTATAACGCAAGTGCATGTGTCAGAGTAATATAGGCTTTTGTGAGGCCCGAGTCGAATACAGGGACAATGAAATGTCGATAGACTACTTACTAACTACTCGCGATCAGCTAGACCAATTAAAAAGGTTTGAGAGTTGATTGAAAAATAAAATAAAAATAAAAGAAAATCAAGCAATCGATTAAATGTTTAGTTTAATCAATTTAGATGGGAATCTTTAGGATTGCGGTTTCACCACGGGTTCTCATTGTATTCATTCCTACATAGTTAATCAAATTCATCTCTCATTCCGGGTAGTGGCTTGTAGTCAGAATTGCTCACTTTCGCGATACAATTCACTACCTAAATCTAGGTCAGTTCCACGGTAGTAGTAACCTATACCCTAAACTAGGTGCATGAAGACCAAACTTTGGGTTTCCACCATTAACCGTACATCACCTTGTTCAAAGGATTTATTAGTTAATGAGAATTTTGTCTCTTTTCAACCATTAATTCTTCTTTCAAAGTAATTAAAGCCATTAGATTATCATTAGGGTGATCAATGATAATGATATAATGGAGAAAACAAAATCATACCACGGATTTAAGAGACAAAATATGAATTACTATGGTAAAAATGTCATACAACGATTACCTGGGCTACTCCCGATCCTAAAGACAAAGGGGATTAGCCCTGCATGTTCATCTCAACGAAAGACATGATGAGAGAAAGGGAAAACATGGAGAGAACGTGAATGAAAGTGATGTAAACCCATGAACGGAGGAGATCCGAGCGTTCCTTGACGTAGAATGCGCGATCTACAGCCTTCCGGCGGTGGAAAATGTCTTCTGCGGTTCTCGGAACAATCGGGGTGTGATTTTGGGCTCCGTTCTTCTCTCCACCTCTCCTTGAGACTTATGCAATGGCTAATGACATCCTACTTTGCTTAGGGCCACCGTCATTAGGTATAAGCACCACTTTAGATCGCCAAAAGATCACCACCATCTGATTCGGGCCGATCTGAAACAAAAACTGATCTGACGGCGTCGATACCATCGACACGGGTCGATGGTATCGACCCTTCATAGTATCGACAAGTTTTCTTTTTTTTTCTTTCTCTGTCGTTCCGCCTGATGCAGACTCGATACCATCGACGCGGGTCGATGGTATCGACATCTTTAGGCGTTAGTTTTGTCACCATTCTGATGCTGAAGTTGTGCAACGTCGATAGTATCAACTTTTGTGTCGATGGTATCGACCGGTTGATTGCTGGCTCGCTGTAGGTATCTCGCTACCATCGACTTCCTAGTCGATGGTATCGAATCATCTTGGCTCCTTGCGGCTGTCTTACTGTGACCGTGTCGATACTATCGACGGATGTCGATGGTATCGACAGCTGTGTATATCCGTTCTTCCTGAAATTTCAAGATAAAGCCGAATCATCTATGCTAAAACACACCAATATGATCATTTATAATCAAAAAGATAAAATATGAGAGATTTTACACAAAATGAGATTATAGACTAAAGCAAATAAATCATGTGATACTAACCACAAAAGTGACTAATAAACACATAAAATGCATGTAAAACAAGTCTATATAAGCGACTCAAAATCCTCGCATCGTAGAGATAATCCCAAACCTAAACTCAGATTATGAAATAAAATAATGAATTCTCGACAAAGGCGATTAAACAATATACAAAAAAGATAGATAAATTTTTCCTTTTTCTTTCTTTACAAACTCATAAATCAATGTCACATCAAGGACATCACATTCAGATATCACAAATCATATTCAACTCCATTAAATCTAGAATCAAATCTTGTTCTCATATGCGGTTCAATTTACATCAGATACATGTACATTGATGAACAAACTTAATCTACAACCCATCTCGGGAAAGAGAGAGTACAGGGACATTCTAATCTATCTAGATTATGCTATTTATATCTTCCTTGTCGTGACCTCTCCGCTGGATAGCATTATACCTAAAAACATTTGAAACAACCTCATGAGACTCATATAGAGCCCCAGTGAGTGGATACCTCCCACTCATGCTAGGTACATGCATCATCATCAAATTAAGTATAATAAACTTAACATAAACATTTAGATATTGAAAAGTCTAGTAGATAGATCTATCATAAGTCAAATCTATCTTACAATGGTAATCTAATCTAACAGATAAGGTAATCACTTAAACCAATTATAACTTTGAAACATCTTTTAGAGCATGTATATGAACAAATCAACCAATACTTCTAGTTCAGATTAAGAATCTTACTGCATGAATAATAAGTCAATTTCTAAGCATTTTGAATCAATACATAACAATAAGATTATATTTGTGACACTCCACCAGTCGGACCAGGAACACATCTTGCAGTCCTAAAGTTGAAGTACACATAATACATATCTACCAAACAATACTATCAAATAGCAAGCAATCCAACTCATATTCAGAATGGATATAATTCCCATCATTTATAACTTGTCAACATGACATATCATAATATGAAATAGAAAATGTCCATATCAACATGATTACTTTCTTCAACAAGAAGCATAATCAACAATAACAAATCATCAAGTAGCAGTACATGGAATGTAACAACCATTCAAATCATGTTCTACACGGCTTATCATCTTTTATTCATTTTCCCTGAAACTATTTGGCTTGTACCTCACCAAGTAGAAGTCACCACGCCTGATTCTCATATCAACGACTCACTATCACTATCTTAAGGTTTAGCCGGCCACCCTAATATATCAACAACAGACCCTGGCCACCTCAGGGTTGCCTAAAGAGGCTTACGTCCTCATCTCGGGTACACGAGATAGGAACCAACAAAACAGTATATCACATATCACAACATTTCACATTTCACATATTTCATTTCAACAGAGTCTATTCCATCTGGACATAGACTTTCATATCAAGGATTTAGGGCCAGAGCCACTCCAGATGACTCACTCCTAAATCTTGGTGGTCTAACCTATAAGGTCTCGATCCACATTCCGGAAATCCTTCTCATAATTCATCGATTACTACAAGGAGATATGTTTTGTTTCCCCAGTGTGGTCCTCGGGGGAAACTCACGGTGTTCAGGGCACCTAAATAGATGTTCCATCATTTCACTTGTTATTAATCTCTTTTACTCATCTTAAAAGAATTCAAAATATTATATATCATATTTGTGTATTCTCGCATAACTAGAATAACATGAAATAGATCAAGTTTATCAATAAGGACAATGATCAAAGCAAGAAGCATAATAAATTTGTATATTGCAACACATATGATTATTTCTATCTTCTACTTCATCTCATAGCAATCATCAACAGTGGGCTTTCTACCATAGACATAATCTTATTGTCCAGCATTTACCCCATTAGGGTTTTATCATCATCAGTGGGCTTTCAACCCTAGACATGATCTCATTATGCAATATTTACCCTTATCATGGTTTCTCAATATGTAAGGAGTGCATATTAAATTCAATTTCAACATATTCCTTATCAGTTCATTATATATCGTAGTTCTTAACAAATATTAGTAGAGGCATTAGAACTGGAAACAATAAAAGCATATAGACATCATGTATCATTCATCATATTCAAAATCGATTTATCATACAACATATGCTTGTTCCATCCAATATCAATAGATGTAAATAAATTTCATGCATATACATGCATAACAGACTTAGTTCTCTTCTTCTTTTATTTCACATTCTTCATATGGGTTACTAATCAACACATGTTGATTATCATTTGAATTCCATCAAAATAGTTCATTCTCGTAGTACAAGTATTCTATCAAACAATCACAATACAAGAACACATTCTTGTAAATCAATTCAAATACTTGACTTTCATCTTTTAGTTGAATTCAACTACAGTTATGTGCATCTCTTAATCCCCCATTTGAGATTGTCATTCACTAGCATCATCAAAATCATCATTTTAGGGTAAGAGTTACATTCTTAGAATCATCTACTAATTCCTATATTTTTCCATCATTTTATACTCAGTAGTCTCAACTTCTTTCATTTCATGTTCATTACATTATATGGACCAATATTTCTAGATTCACTTTACATACAATGCTTCTCTTCTACATAACATTTATCAAAGTACACTTCTTAGTATATTTCATTTAATTTGGGTTAAGCCACATGTAATTAAAATAAAAGATAAAATACTTCATCATACTATCTTCATTAGTTTCATCTTTATCTTGCAATCACCATTAAGTACATCTTGTTCATATTGTATCTTATATTCAGATAAGTGTACCTTGTCATTGACTACTAATGTCATTCCCATAATCAATAATGATCCTTCTTTATTATACTAAAACAAATTCATTAGACTTAGATGATATTAGTAAGACTCATCATATTCAATTGAAATATTAATACCTTCAACATCAGCATTTGATTACATTTACAACATCATATACAAGTTCTAGCTTTATCACTCATAATATTCTTAATAATAAACTTTTAGGGTTTTCAAGAAGCCATTCCTTAGTTCAACATATCATAAAAATCATATCATTCAGTAATCCAATCATGACCCAAGGGTACATTAGGGTTATTCACAAACATGGAAACCCTAGTTTCCATTTTCACATATTTCATTCATCAATCATAAGTATACATTGATCAATTGACTCATTTGATTCACTTAACACAAATTCTAATCAAGATATGTGGTCATTCAAATCCATTAACATTCAATAATACACTTGTATAATACGATCTAATACAATTCAAATATGAATCTATCCATGTTAATTCAATTCCAAGCATATCAGCCATTAGGCTGACATTTAGGCAAAATTCGCATGAAATAGAATTTTCATCTATCCGTAGGATTCTACATGGATCCTCAATCAATATATCAAGAACTAATCAAGTTTTAATCAATGATAAATAATCAAAATCAGTAGAAGTTGATCCCCTAATATGTTTCCCAAATCAAATCTAGTCACATACATATACAAGCAGGGTTTCTGATTATTTTATCCAGATAGAATTAGGCTTTCAACATGAATACAAATCTTAGGAGGGAGAAAAACAATCACCTTAGGTGCCAAGCACCTTAATTTCATAGGTCAACCTCTGAATTTTTGGAAACTCAATCAAACTCTCGCAAAAGAATCCAATTCTTTCTCCTCTCAACTTGGAAACCCTAGAAATGGGGATTAGAAGAGAAAGAGGGAGAAAAGGGAGATATTTGATGTGATTTCGAATCAAATCAGGGGAGGGATGGAATCTTGACATGTGAGAGAAGATTCACCATGAAATGCTATGCAAAGAATCTAAACTTACTTGATTTCATTATATCTTGGATAGAGAAACCTTAGGTCAACATCTCCACCACTTTCTCTTCTCAAAACTCTAGCTCTCCTCTCTTTCAAGAATTTCATTTATTTGATAGGAAGGGCGAGTTATGAGAGCTCCTTGTGTGTTAGGTTAGTGATATAGATGAATTGAGGTGCTTAGAACATTTGCAAACAAGCCCCTCAATGTATTTTTATTTTGCTCAGACTGGTTGGTCGGCTGAGTTATAAACTCGACCAAAACCACACGTTTCAGAATTCAAACCTCATCCAAAAATTATGAAACTTTAACCCAATGTCTGAAATTGATTTTATAAGATACATTAAAAAAATTAGATCATTTGGACTTACCAATAAATAATTAAAAATCAAATACTATATTTCTATATTGCAGTCAGCAGCATGGTCGGTCGAGTTTGTCCTTCACAGAACTCGACCGACACCCCTCTCTGTAGGGATCACAAATCATCAAAAAATTACACCAATTTAATAAGGTATCTGTAATGGAGTTAATAAACTAAAGTTAAAATTTGAGATCAATTGGATATACCAATAAAAAGATAAAATTTAATTACCACACTGTTATATCAATCTGAAAATATGGTCGGTCGAGTTTGAAACTCGACCAATAAACAGGTCAGAACATTCTTCAAAAATTCTGATATTTTCAATGGTGTTCACATTTTATATATCCAAATCATATCCAAATTTTATTTAAATCAGAGTTACACATAAAATACTAAAAATCATTTAGTGAGACATTATACTTATCAAATTTTATATTCATATGTCATCAAAACCCTAATTTGGGCCGATTAGGGTTTCCAAATCTTAACCCTAATTATGTGAATCAAAGTATGATTAAACCTTCTTGTTGTATTTAAAACACAAAAACTTAACTACCATCATTAATCAAGGTTTAAACAATGATCAACTTAATTAAGCATACAATCATCCAAGTAAACCTTAATTAGATGACTAATTTGAAAACAGGTCATTACACCTGTGGCAACACATCCCATTATCACACAGATAATGAGGTGCTATGTGAAAACGTGCAAAAATCATCATAACCACAGATTATGAAAACACGGGTTAATTAAAACCGATTGCGAAAAACAGATAAACTGTGAAACTATTACTTTCCAGTCCTCATTCTGCAAGGAAACATGCCATATATATATATATATATATATATATATATATATATATATATATATATATATATATATATATATATATATATATATATACATGAAATCTGATACGTGTCTACAGCTTATAGAAATAGCTGCCCATCCATCACATGAGTTCACCACCTGTTCACATACATAAAGGCCCACATCCGGCTAACAGCAGGATATACAAATGTCATCGATCGTTCATCGTAAAACATCATCAAAACACTGCCAAGGACCTCAAAGTACAAGGATGACTCTAGACTCTACTACAAAACATCCAAAACAGCAGCATATCCATCGCTTGCCTTCTACTGCTCCTCAAGCTGGTCGGCCGCAACACCACGACCATGACCACGTCTACCTCGACCACCTAAAAAGGGGTTAAACCAGCGGGGTGAGACAATTGAACAATTGTCCCAGTAGGAAACATAACTCCCCACCGCAACTACAGAACCTCAGCAAGATATACTATAACACCAGATATCTAATAACAGGTATAATAAGAGCATTCTATATAAAACAGATTATTCGTACCGACAAGCTTACCCGCTATACAAAAGCATATAACCAGATTTATCTCAAGGAATATGATTAGCAAGATAATATGTATCCCTATATAACATGATTATCAGAACAAGATATAATGTCACATAACCTGCTTATCAAGATAAGACATATTGTCACATAACCTGCAAGATATAACAAAGATATTACACAAACAAGGCCTCAACCAATGTTACGTGTTTATCTTAAGTAGTAAATACTAAACGGTTGTGTTACGTATTATTATGCCCTGAGGATTTGAACCGTACCGTTCAAATCCAACCTTCGGTTACAAAACCCAAGCCGGTGCCATACAAGGTCAATGGAAGAGCCGGACTCCACGACCTCCCACCTCGTGGTCAGTACACGAGTACAACACAAGCAGGATCGCAGTCACATGCTGAAGTGGTCTAAGCCACAGGGTCAGCTCCATAGGCTACCCTCACTCTAGCCCACCTTGGTACAGGTCTCGGCGCTAGTAAAACTGAGCCACGGGCCTGTTCACCGTGCTATGAGCCATGAACGCATTCATGCTCCTCACATCACATATCCTGAGCCATGGGCCTGTTCACCATGCTCTTTACACGTATCTGAGTCTGCAACCCGAGTTACACTCTTACCTCCTCATTTTCAGGCTAGGAACAACCTACACATATTCAACAATATGCGCTTCCAGGTTAACCCGTTGGAGAACCTATTTCACCATCACCAAGTCCTGACGATGATGGATCTATGGCCAGGGCAAACTACATGATATATTTCACTATGATTAATTAGTATCTTTTAGATGGATTGCAAGATTCAACCAAGTTGTATAACATGCAAGATATAACGGAAAGTAAACAACATTATATTATTATTTAATCACATCAACCTGATCCATCACAAGGATCCAACATCACATGTTACCACTTGGCCTCTTGCCAACCATCCAGATCCATCTCGAGGATCATCACATACCATGGGATCTCAATCCCTCATCATGTACTGTCAGTGCCTCTCAAGGCTCACATCATCATCATGGAACTTAACACATTATACATATCATTTTATTAACCAGAGTAATTACCAAGTGATGTTACTCATCACATGTGTTTCATAGCCCTTTTCAAGGCTAATCATCACCTGCATGGTTAGAGTACACAATAATCGTAGATTCAATCATAAGGAATATGCTACCATCATGAAATGCTATTCAAGATACTTCTACGTATCATTCTTACACTATTTGCTGATCAAGTCACATCATTAACAAGCCATATACATGCTTACTCTTATCTGAAGATTATACAAGTAATCAAGGTGTCCAAATATACAGAACAAGTACTATTGTTACCACTACTATTATGTCACCATCCACTATCATCATTCACTACTACAGAAACAGCCTTTGGCATCGGTTGTTTAACCCCCTTTGGCGTCGGTTTCCGACCGACGCCTATGTGGGCGCCGCTAAAGGTCGAACACTTCGGCGTCGGTTTTTTAACCGACGCCTATTTAACCTATAGGCGTCGGTCTTTTAGTAGATCACCGACGCCAAAAGGGTTCGCGCCACAGAAAACGGCGTCATCTAGGACACATTCGGCGTCGGTTATCTACTAAAAGACCGACGCAGAAAGTGTCCTAGATGACGCCATTTTCTGTGGCGCGAACCCTTTTGGTGTCGGTTATCTACTAAAAGACCGATGCCTATAGGTTAAATAGGCGTCGGTTTGACACAAACAACCGAAGCCATTTCCTGTACGGCTGTGGCCACATTAGGCGTCGGTGTTTTGCAAAAACCCGACGATGTAGGTCTTTGCTGACGGTTTTCTGTAAATAACTGACGCCTATATCTATTTTTTTTATATCAGTTTGCAGGCCTGCTGTGGCTGGTCAGCAGGATGAGAACCTGCAGTTCAGTTTTCTGAACTGTAGGTTTACGACATCCATTGATATCAGCCTACAAACAGGCCACAAACCTACAAAATTCACAAAAAATAATTCACACAAGTAGATACATTCAGACATCAATTCAATTCTCACATTCACACATATAGAAACATTCAAATACATGTATTAACATTCAGAAATATTCATTTACAAAGTATCATTCATTATCGCTATCAACATCCCAATTATATCGTACAGTTGCCACTGCTTGTATGGCTTTTGCCCATTCTTCTCTTATTTCATTTAATGCTTCCATCGTATATGGAGCATGTATATTTTTTAAGCGTTTACCTGTAGTGTTGTCAGTTTTAAACACCTGCAAAGAGACTGATGTATATATAAGTAATCATATAAAAATAAGATTGATATATTTCATACTAACTAATGAGACTATATATAATACCTCATGTATGGTATCGATGTCCAATGCGGCATATCGGATAATCATCTGCATAAATCGCATCACATAGTATGCGCATGCCCAGCCATTATCTTGTGTAGCGCACTATAAATTGAAACATACAAAATAATACAACTAAGTACAATTCACATCAATAATATATACATTGGAGTCGGGAACTTATTTGTACGTTCTGCCAATTTATTGGCTGGTTCTTTTTCCTTGGGACCGTTCCTCCAGCCTTTTTGAATGCATCTAAACCCCTACATGTTAATATAACACAGTAAATTGATAAGTAAATAGTAATGTAATAAGAGATGTTAACATATACAAAAATGAAATATTTCTCACCAGAATAATGGCATTCTCATTACGTGTCCAATTTTAGTGTTTAATGTACTTCCCGCGGAATCTAGATAATAAACAGTGAACGTCCCGGGGACAATAACTAGTAACTCCCAATGTTTACCGCTAGAGGTAAAAAGTTAACAATTAATAACTCAAAATGCACAATAAAAATGGAATTTTCTTAAGTCCAAATTATAAATAAAGTAAACTTACTTGACATTGAATGGAGCTATTATTATCGTCTTCTTTTGCTGACCAAAAATTGTAAAAGCATCTATACAGTATTGTTGAACAGTATCAGGGTCTTTAGCTACCATACTAATCAATGATGGAATCAAAAATCCCACATGATCAAATGCAAATTGTTTGCAATGATCTTCGACTAAGTAGCTGCAAAACATGTATTACGTATGCATTAATATATAAGAAACCAGATCACCGGATCTTACACAAGGTATATGGATGTATAAACAAGATCTCACCTTATCCATGTCTCTATCATTGATGTCTTCAGCCAAACATACATAAACATCTCAATAATATCTTGTATAAATAAAGAGCTATCGTATGATTGACCTGCATAATCTGCATCTAAAGAAACAATTATCGGGCAATGTATATTATGTGCCCGTAGCCAACATGCCATTCCCCTACAAGCAGGACCTAACGGGTATGTTAGGTCAGTTGGAACCCAAGTTGGTAATGCGGGAAGTGGAGGTGGAGGCCTAGGTGCTCCTAGAGTCTTCTTTTTAACCTGTATATATAATTTCAGATCAGTTGACATCATATATACACATTAACAGTCTAAATCAATATAAATTTATCTTACAATTTCAGTAGTGTAGACGACATCTGCTTTGGGCCACAATATGACCCCGCCTTCTGCATCAGCAAGTGTATCAATATCTGGGTGGGAATATGGCAATGTAGCTTCTCTCCAATTGGGTAACACACGTATCGGGCTCACACGAACGTAGCCCTGTGGCATTGGAGTCCCATGAAACATTGCCCCAGGAAGGGACGGGTAAGCCTGCGCCTCTGCAACAACGTAGTCTTGCATTCTTAAGCGGAATGGCTTCAATGCCTACAAATTTACGTAAAGAATATTATACATATATACATATCATCTTGAAAACATAACAACTTGAAAAGACTAACTACAATGTCATAAACAATACTTACAGCATACGTGTTAGGCGGTGGGTCTACAGGATTACTTGTAGTCTGTACATCAGAAGAAGAGTGGGTCGCCATAGGCTGATTGGAAGCCTGAGATGCCTGCCACAGCAGCAATTCTTCCTTGACCTTCTCAGCAACTACATCGTTGACCTTCTTAGCAACTATATCCTCGACTCTCTTATTCTCCTATACATGGATAAAAGAAACATTAGCTTCTTATTATTGAATTTTCTTTTGCAGCAACATTCTAAAAAAAGTATAGGTTACCTCTTCTTGTGAAAGTCCCGCTCTGGGTTTGCGCTGGGATGGCCCAAAGAATGCTTTGATGCCCACACCAGCGCCTGCACCCCTAACATGTCCAGGATGCTCTGGGTTACCCAGAGCAACTGTCAATTCATCCTGTGTGCCCTGAGAGATGAACGTGCCTTGTTTCCTCTGCTCGTGCAGCTCCCGCTAATCACCATCAACAAAAATTGGTAAGTTAACAAATAATCAATATTCAAATGATTGCTCTAAGAGTTGTATTTTACCATTTTCGCAGCCGCCTCAGCAGTTACGGGCTTCTTTATTTCACCCTTCTTGTTTTGCCTCCCAGCTATCCAGATATCATGGCGAGGCATGGGTGTGGCAGACTCCTCAGTAGCAGCAGACTCCTGAGTAGCCGCAGACTCCGCCTGTAGTCTTTGGCGAACGCTTGCATAGCCTTTTGGACCCATAGTGTGGTCATGCACATTCAGTGCACGCCTTGCTTTTTGTGCGTCACTGAGGGCCTAGTTAGTATGCACATTAATGATTTGGTTAGTAGCACTAAATGTTAATCTTGAATAGGTGAATGCAATGTATATTAATTAAATTGGGAGTGACGCCTAATACCTTGAATTCTTTAGATTTTGTTGAAGCAACAAAATTGTCCCAATCTTCTTTGTCCAAGAAGTTCCATTGTTCAAGGGCTGACTTCTTCTTCTTATCACCCTCTTTTATGTATTCTCTGTTTAGATTTGTCCTATAATTCCTAAGCATCTTTCCAGCGCGTTGCATCACACTTTTACGATGCAACTTCTCATCCAATGCAAACAGATTCTATAAAATAGAAATGTTATTAACTAGTATCCAAAATAGAATTGCAAATAATAGAATTTGTAATCTACAAAATAGAATTGCAAATAATAATAACTCACGCATAAATCCTTCCATATCAAGTCTTTTTTCCCCTGAGGAACTTTATGCCAATTATCATACTTAACACCACAATGGCTCCGAGTGGTACACCCAAGATAGTTTACAAAATTGTTGCGGTTCACTCCAATTGCATTTCCTCCATTATCAAACTCCACAACCAATTTGGATCCACTGCCACTTAGCGCTATTAACTTCTTCAACAGAGTGATGCCCCTTTTCTTGTTAAGTGTTTGGTGTTGCACATCAAGTTGCTCCAGTGCTTCAGTGGGTACATGTGCATCATCAACCTAAATTTTGACAAAAATAAACACACTGAATTAGCCCAATATAGAAATATAAGATATATGACATAACTAGAAGATAATGAATTTTATAGAAATATAGGATATGTTTTTAGAACTTACATTGGTATCCTCGCCATGCTCGTCATGGACATCATGCTCATCATGGACTTCATGCTCATCATGGACATCATGCTCATCATGGTCATCCATCTGAAAATGTCATTAAAAAGGCAAACATTTAGCATTTGTATTAACTAGAAAAAGGCAAACATTTAGCATTTGTATTAACTAGAAAAAGGCAAACATTTAGCATTTGTATTAACTAGAAAAAGGCAAACATTTAGCATTTGTATAAACATACATGTCTCTAAAATTGTGATCTTTTATCAATTAACAATCCTTCATTGTGATCTCCGCGCACATATAAGTCATCATTAGCTTCAATATTTTGTGGAGTTGGCAAACCAACTGAGAATGGACTGGAGTCATCATACTTATCATAGTACTCTTCTTCATCTATAGGATCTTCAATGAATTGTCTTTTACCATGAAGAACAACCGACCATTTATCATTCGCAGGATCATCGATATAGAATATTTGTTTCGCCTGTGATGCCAATATGAATGGTTCATATATACTTAGAGAACAAACGGGGAAATGCTACCGAAATTTTCTCGAAAACCCAATACACATTATACACTTACATCCTAAGTGAGATTAGGTGTTCAAGAACAGTCCCAAACCAGGGACTATCCAAGATTTACTCCTACTGAGTCAATCTTGGACGGGTTTCTAGGCCAACAAACACATGTGTTGTCATTCTTATATATAATAAATATGTACCACCTATCCCATCCTTGAACACCTAATCTCACTAGTAAGTGTATAATGTGTATTGGGTTTTCAAGAAAATTTCGGCAGCATTTCCCCACTGTTCTCTAAGTACATATATACTTAGAGAACAAACGGGGAAATGCTACCGAAATTTTCTCAAAAACCCAATACACATTATACACTTACATCCTAAGTGAGATTAGGTGTTCAAGAACAGTCCCAAACCGGGGACTATCCAAGATTTACTCCTAATGAGTCAATCTTGGACGGGTTTCTAGGCCAACAAACACATGTGTTGTCATTCTTATATATAATAAATATGTACCACCTATCCCATCCTTGAACACCTAATCTCACTAGTAAGTGTATAATGTGTATTGGGTTTTCAAGAAAATTTCGGCAGCATTTCCCCACTGTTCTCTAAGTACATATATACTTAGAGAACAAACGGGGAAATGCTACCGAAATTTTCTCGAAAACCCAATACACATTATACACTTACATCCTAAGTGAGATTAGGTGTTCAAGAACAGTCCCAAACCGGGGACTATCCAAGATTTACTCCTGATGAGTAAATCTTGGACGGGTTTCTAGGCCAACAAATACATGTGTTGTCATTCTTATATATAATAAATGTCTATAAACTACAAGCAACATGGTTAATCCTAATCAACAGAGCATTATTAAATAATAAATCAAGAAATCAATAGTTTCAAACAAAAGGTCTAGGAATCTTTACTAGACATTATATGTTATAACCATTGGTTTAATAACCCTATTTCCGCATGTACATGTTTATCAACTTTAAAACCCTATAATTCATGAAATCATTCTAATTCAATTTAATATGTTGGGATCACATAATTATATAATGACATCAGAATATATAGAAGAAACATAATTAACATGATTAACAACATGCTCATCAAACTAGGGTTTTCTTGATATAGTCATGCATTAATAAAAAGGTGAAACTCTGATTTAAAAAATTCTGTTGTTATTTGATAAAAAATAAAACTAGGAATAAGTTGAACTTGTTGATGATGGGGTCCCCATACTACCTCACATATGAGGAAAACTTATTGTGGCAGTGGGGGAGTTAAATATGGACCGACTTAGGAACAGACCTCACCCAACATATGGGAAAAAGGGCATGCCCCAGCATTGTATAATGGTTTCTACTAGTTGCAGCTTATTATAGTATAAGGCAAGCGGGAGTGATGAACTCAATAATGGACAAAGAAGAGGGCATACCGGTCTGGAGAGGAGTTGTGGTCTGCAGACGGCGGCACAGAGTGGGCGACGGCGGTGGAGAGGAGCTGTGGTCGAACCGGTGGCACGACGGAGAAGCAGCTAGCAACCCTAAACCCTGGCGGCGGCGCGACGGCGGTGGAGAAGCAGCTTCTGTCGGCCTGGAGGCGGCGGCTTGGAGGCACTGGCGGCGGCGTGGAGGCACCGGAGGAGAAGGCGGCGCCGGAGAAGGAGGTGCGGCGGCACTGTCGTCGAGGGGTGCGGCGGAGTGGAGGGTCGGGCGACAGCAGAGGGGTGGTTGCAGCGGGAGCAGTTTAGGCGATGAAACAAAAGAAAGGGGAAGAGTCGGGTGATCGCAGGATATAAAGTTCACCAATAGCGTCGGTTGTTTGTCACAACCGACGCCTAAACCACTTTAGCGTCGGTTGTGACAAACAACCGACGCTTAAGTGGACGATATTTTCATGAAATTGTTTGGCAGGAACCACTTTCGGCGTTGGTTATCAACAGATAACCGATGCTGAAAGGGACACTTTTCACACAAAGTTTCATCACACATAGGCGTCGGTGGCTATTTAAATAACCGACGCAGTATGTGACACTTTTTCTTTTCGCTCGAAAATTGGATTTCGCGGGAGCTTTTAGGTTTCGGTTTGTTATTGTCAACCGACGCTGAATACAAAGTGATACCCGTGTCTAGCTGGTCTTCGAATATAGACGTCGGTTTGCTTAAACAACCGACACCTTATATGATAGGCGTCGGTTTTCCTTAATAACCGACGCCCAGAAAAGCGACACTGAATGCTATTTCTGTAGTAGTGATTATTATCATTATTATTATTCAACATTATTACTATCGTCCTCTTTATTATTAACAAATAAGCATAAGGATCACATCATGCATCTTATTACCATTACCTTCCTCATTACCATCCCTACTACCATTATCATCATTATGATCAGCATTATTACTATCATTATCATCATGCAACTACCATTATCATCATTGTTACTATTACTAGCATTATTATTGTTTGCAAGGCATCATATTCATTGTTGTTATCACTAACAAGACACCACCATCGTTTATTGGTGCATAACTAATCACTTTCATAACACAAAGGACCGTTACTATATGATTACAAGACTCTCACCATAACTCATCACCGCCCTCACTAAAACCTATCAAGGCATGTCGGCCGACACATACCCAACCCTAGGCTGTCGCCCACCATGGCTATCGGCCATCATGGGTGTCGGTCAACATGGTTATTGGCCACCATGGCATGCATGGCCTATTGGTCAACATGGCTATCGGCCACCATGGCATGCATGACCTATCGGTCAACATGGCTATCGGCCAACATGCATGGTCTATCGTTCAAGACAAGGAAACAAGCCACACATGGCCATGTCGTCCGACACCAACAACCATCAAGCTTGACAAGGCTATATCGGCCAACACCTCAAGATGTATCGCCCAACAACATCCAACGGCCAACTCAACCATATCGGCCATCTCCTCACTAGCTTGACCTATCGCCCAACACAAGAGCACTCACCATGTCGCCTAACACCAAGAACAAAGGGATTTCTTATCACAAGGACCATGTCATTCAATAAGGGTCACCCTCATATCGTCCAACATGACCCTAGCTCACCCTATCGCCCAACACATGGGCAAGGGTATCGGCCAACCTCAAGAACACATCATGTCGTCCACCAGAGGCATACATATCGTCCATCAAAGGGAACACCATATCGTCCAACTCAAAGACAAAGGTGCCATGTCGTCCAACTCAAAAGGATATCGTCCAACCCACCAACAAATAAGGGATATCGCCCAACCCTAGGTCACCATCAACCTCCAACTCAAAGGAGAACAAACCCTAGATCACAAGGTACACTAGAAACCCTAAACCTTAAGGGGATATCGGCCACCAAAGGAAACTCAAGCAAGGTACAAAAGTAAAGAACTAAGCTAAACTACTAACATGCAACAAGATCATAGCTAGAGGTAAAGGAGTTAGGGTTAGAAGTTATGCAACCCGCCTTAAGCTCCAAGCTCCAAGGAAGAAGATGCACTTCAAGCTCCAAGGGATGTCATCCACCAAAGCTGATCCAAGAGAGGGTATCAGCCACCACTGCAACTCCAGGAGAGTGTCTCGGCCGACACAAGCAAGAGAGGGAGGAGTGTCGTGCACTCAAGGTGGAGGAGAGACCAAAAGAGCAAAGGAAGCTAAGGCAAGGGAAAGAGCTACCTATATAGAAAGAAGGGGAGGAGAAACCAAGGTAGATCCATGCTAAGTGTCGTCCACCCAAGGGACACTTGTCCTAGGGTTCAAGCCAACACACTAGCACACCAAGAGACACTTGTCAAATATATACACCAAGTGTCCACCAAACATGGTCAAGGTTGGACCAAGCAACATGGGTGACACAACAAGCAGCTCCTCTGGGCGACACACACTACTCTAGGTCAACACACCACCTCTAGGTCGACACACACCCTTCCTTGGGCGACACAAGCTGGTCTTGGCTGACACAAGGCTCAAGCAAGCCCAAACAAAGCACCTCAAGGCCCAAACAAGCTTAAGCAAGGCCCAAGAAACTCAAACAACAAGCCCAAGCCTTCCTCTCAACCCAAGAGGAAGCAAAGAGGGGAAAACATCTCACAAGATGGAAAACTTGCACACAAAACCCTAGACTTGGGTTATTTGCAAGTAGCCCCTCAAACTCTCAACAAAGCACAACAAAAACCCTAATCACCACTCAAAGGTGATTAGCAAGCATCAAACCACCAAGGTTAAGCAAAACAAACAGGGTAAACCCTAAACGCGAGTCAGGGTCCTTACAATATAACCCCCTTTAAGGGATTTCGTCCCTAAAATCCAAAGAAAAAAGGGAGGGATACTTCCTCCTCATCTCTTCCTCAAGCTCCCACATGGCTTCCTCAACGCCACGACGCTGCCAAAGAACCTTCACAAGAACCAGGTCCTTCCTCTTCAGCTTCTTGATCCTTCTGTCAAGGATCGCCAAAGGACCTTCCTCGTAGGTCACATCTGCATCAAGCTCAACCTCAACTGGCTGTATCACTGAACCTGAATCCGGATGACTTTTCTTCAGCATACTGACATGAAACACTGGATGTAACCTGTGCAACTCTGGAGGAAACTCTATCTCGTAAGCTACCTTGCCAACACGTGCTACGACTGAGTAGGGCCCCATATACCTGGGAGCTAACTTACCCTTCCGTCCAAACCTTAGCACACCTTTCCACGGTGAGACTTTGAGATACACCTTGTCTCCTACCTGGAAATCCAAAGGTCATCGGCGATTGTCTGCATAAGACTTCTGCCTGTCTTGTGCCACTTTCAACTGATGTTGTATCACTTTGATCTTTTCTGTCGTCTGTTGTACTAACTCAGGACCCAAAAGCTGATACTCACCAAACTCATACCAACACAAAGGAGATCTGCACTTCCTTCCATACAAAGCCTCATAAGGAGCCATGTCGATGCTTCGCTGATAACTGTTATTGTAGGCAAACTCTATCAAACTCAGATGTACATCCCAGTTGCCTAGAAACTGTAAAACACAAGCTCGAAGAAGATCCTCCAAAATCTGAATAGTCCTTTCAGACAGTCCATCTGTCTGCGGGTGAAAAGTTGTACTAAACCTTAACTGCGCTCCCAACGCCTTGTGCAACTGTTCCCAAAAACGACTCATAAACTGAGGACCTCTGTCAGAAACTATCGTCGCTGGCACACCATGCAAACGTACTATCTCATCCACATATACTCGAGCTAACTTCTCGGTTGTATACGTCGTCTTCACTGGTAGGAAATGGGCAGACTTAGTCAATCTGTCCACTACCACCCAAATGGAATCATGATTCCTAGTTGTCCGGGGTAGACCAACTACGAAATCCATGCTTATATGATCCCATTTCCACTGTGATATCAGTAAAGGTTGCAACGTACCTGCCGGCTTTTGATGTTCAGCCTTCACTTGCTGACACACCGCACATCTCGCCACGAACTCGGCTACATCTCTTTTCAAACCGGGCCACCAATACAAGTCCTTCAGACTATGATACATCTTGGTGACACTTGGATGCATCGCATACATCGACGTATGTGCTTCCTCAAGCACCAACTTCCTCAGATCATCAGCATCTGGAACCACCATCCTATCACGATAGCAAACTAGTCCATCCTCGGACTCATGAAACCCATCACGCTTGTCGCTACCGAACTCTGATCTGATCAACTGTACCACATCATCTGTCTGCTGTGCATTCTTGATCTGCTATCTCAATGTAGGCTTAACTTGCATCTGTGCGAAAAGACCAGACAACAAAGAAACTTCTATCTGCACATTCATTTACCACAAAGAAACAAACATATCTCGCCTATGGCATACCAGAGAACTCAACTGTGCCTTCTTTAAAGAAATAGAAGAAGACTTCCTGCAAGCGCATCAGCTACCACATTCGCCTTACCAGGATGATACTCAATAGTGCAGTCGTAATCATTAATCAACTCCATCCATCGTCGTTGTCGCATGTTCAACTCTTGCTGTGTAAAGATATACTTTAGATTCTTATGATTCGTAAAGATCTGACACACTTCCCCATATAGATAGTGTCTCCAAATCTTTAATGCATGAACCACAACCGCTAACTCCAGGTCATGAGTCGGATAGTTCTCCTCATGTTTCTTGAGATTTCGCGAGGAAAAAGAAACCACATGATCTTCCTGCATCAACGCGCAACCTAAACCTTTCTTGGAAGCATCACAGAAAACAACATAGCCTTTCCCAGGCTCTGGTAAGATCAACACTGGAGCACTGGTCAGCTTCTCCTTCAGACTCTGGAAAGCTTGCTGACATCGATCATCCCAAACAAAAGGTACATCCTTCCTGGTCAACTTCGTCATCGGCAAAGCGATCAAACTGAAGTCCTTGATAAACCTCTGGTAGTATCCTGCCAAACCAAGGAAACTACGAACTTCTGTCAGCGTCTTCGGTTGTTCCCAATCCGCAACGGATTCCACCTTTTTCATATCTACTTTGACTCCTTCAGCAGATATCACATGACCCAAGAAAGTCACTTCATCTAACCAGAACTTACACTTACTGAACCTGGCATACAACTGATGTTGACGAAGAAGAGTCAACGCTTTACGAAGATGTTTCTCATGCTCTAGCCTATCCCGACTATAGATCAAGATGTCATCTATAAAGACTACAACAAACTGATCTAAGAACGGACGAAACACTCTGTTCATCAGATCCATGAAAGTTGCAGGTGCATTGGTTAACCCAAACGGCATAACCACGAACTCAAAATGACCATACCTCATCCTGAAAGCTGACTTTGGTATGTCATCTGCCTTTATCCTCAACTAATGATATCCATACCGTAGATCGATCTTCAAAAACACTGTAGCACCACACAACTGATCGAACAGATCATCTATCCTCAACAACGGGTACTTATTCTTGATCGTGACCTTGTTCAACTGCCGGTAATCTATACACAACCACATCGAACCATCCTTCTTCTTAACGAACAACACGAGAGCACCCCACGGCGACGTACTCGGTCGGATAAATCCTTTCTCCAATAACTCTTGCAACTGCTTCTTCAGCTCTGCCATCTCTGCTGGAGCCATCCTATATGCTGATTGTGCAACTGGCTGTGTCCCTGGAACCAGATTGATCTCGAAATGAATCTCTCGGGGTGGAGGAACACCAGGAAACTCCTTAGGAAACACGTCTGCAAACTCTCGAACCACTGACACCTCCTTGAGACTAGGACCTTTCGCCTTGGTAACCACAACGGTATCCACCACGTGAGCTAAGAACGCCTCACATCCTTGTCGTAACAACTTATCTGCCACCAAAGTTGATACTAGACACGTCGGAAGAATCTTCCTATCTCCCTGGAAGGTCCACTTCTCTCCAGCAACATCAAACACTGCCTGCTTGGAACCACAGTCCAAGACAACCTTATACTTCTCTAAGGTATCCATCCCAAGGATAACATCGAAACCATGCATATCAAGTGGTATAAGATCCACTTGAATACGATGTCCCGAGAAAGACAAAACACAAGATGGACACTCTTCTCGAAGCAAAGAGGAACCATCAAGAGGGGTTTCTAACAATAAGCTATCCTTCTTACAACTAACAGATAAACGACAATTTTCAAGCATAATATAGGCGATAAAAGAGTGTGTAGCACCCGGGTCAACCAGAACAGATATAAAGCAAGAAGAAGACATATCAGAATGAAATAACTCCATCTGACCTATCACCACTCGCGGGTTGACTATCGCCTCCGGCTGATTCATGGCATAGAATCGAGTTGTTGCTTGTTGTCCATGACCTCTGCTTCCTTGAGCAGACGATCCAGCCTGAGACGCTTGACCGCGTCCTCGACCTATGCTACCACTAGCCTATGGTCTCTCTGACTTTTGAAAACTCTGCCTCGGCTGCTGTGTCACTTCAACATCTCTATTCGGGCAATTGAACTTCCAATGCCTGACCTGTCCACAAAGATGACATGACTTGTCCTCAAACTGTCGCCTAGCTGGCCCTGTCACTTCCACAGAAGCTAAACTATGCGCCTTAGACGGTGAAGAAACATAACCTTTCCCTTTACTCGGAGACCACTGAGATGGTACACCAGCACTTCTCATTGCTGACGGTGCTGAAAACCTAGGCTTCTTAAGGCCACCGAACCTCCGTCCTTGAAACTGAGCAGGTCTTTTAAGGGACATAGACTCTCTTTTCTCTCGTACTGTCCTCTCAATCCGTCGAACTGATTCCACGAACGTAGCAAACCGCTCTCGGTTTTCCAACGCAGACACAGGGGTCTTCAACTCAGCACTCAAACCCTTCTCAAAACGTCTGATCCGTTCCTCATCTGTTGCCGCCATGTGAGGATAGAACCTCAACAGATCCATAAACTTGGCTTCATACTCGGTGATGTTCATCGTTCCTTGCCTCATATTCTCAAACTGACTCACCTTCTCATCCAGATATGTCTTTGGAAAATATCTGGTGATGAACTCGCGTCGGAACACTTCCCAACAGATCACCTCACCAGGTCGCTTCTCTTCCTCGATGGTCCACCAGTGACCAGCACTACCTTTCAGAAGGTAGACAGCATGATTTACCTTGTCTGCTTCAGGGATGTCAAGGATCCGAAAAGCCTTCTCGAGACCTGTCAGCCACAGATCTGCATCTGGTGGATCAGCCGTCCCAGCATAATCTGAAGCTTCAACTCGGCGAAGCCGCTCGAAGGTCTTCCCAATACCCGATGCTACTCCATGAGGAACCTGTGCTCACGGAGGAGGCACTGGTAATCGCTCAACCATGAGATTCATCATAGCCATTAACTACCCATAAGTTGTTGGTAAGCAGGATGTTCAAGTATGGCTGGGTTAGGTTGGGGCACCTCAGGCACCCAATCTTCATGTGCCTGTCCATCTGCTCCATCAACCGATGCAGCATCACTGTACTCAGTAGAGTGTTCTTCATGGTTTTCAGACATCTTGACTTTTCTTCCGCTGAGGGCAGAAGATATTGTAAGAAAACTTGGACACTCATAAGAACAACTCAACCTAGTCCTAAATCCCTGCAGACTCAGCGAACCTAAAGCTCTGATACCAAAACTTGTGGCAACATATCCCATTATCAAACAGATAACGAGGTGTTACGCGAAAATGTGCGGAAATCACCATAACCACAGATTATGAAAACACGGGTTAATTAAAACCGATTGCGAAAAACAGATAAACTGTGAAACTATTACTTTCCAGTCCTCATTCTGCAAGGAAACATGTCATATATATATATATATATATATATATATATATATATATATATATATATATATATATATATATATATATATATATATATATATACACGAGATCCGATACGTGTCTACAGCTTACAGAAACAGCTGCCCATCCATCACATGAGTTCACCACCTTTTCACATACATAAAGGCACACATCCGGCCAATAGCAGGATATACAAATGTCATCGATCGTTCATCGTAAAACATCGTCAAAACACTACCAAGGACCTGAGAGTACAGGGATGACTCTAGACTCTACTACAAAACATCCAAAACAGCAGCATATCCATCGCTTGCCTTCTACTGCTCCTCAAGCTGCTCGGCCGCAACACCACGACCACGTCTACCTCGACCACCTAAAAAGGGGTTAAATCAGCGGGGTGAGACAATTGAACAATTATCCCAGCGGGAAACATAACTCCCCACCGCAACTACAGAACCTCATCAAGATATACTATAACAGCAGATATCTAATAACAGGTATAACAAGAGCAGTCTATATAAAACAGATTATTCTTACCGACAAGCTTACCCGCTATACAAAATCATATAACCAGATATATCTCAAGGAATATGATTAGCAAGATAATATGTATCCCTATGTAACATGATTATCAGAACAAGATATAATGTCACATAACCTGCTTATTAAGATAAGACATATTGTCACATAACCTGCAAGATATAACAAAGATATTACACAAACAAGGCCTCAACCAATGTTACGTGTTTATCTTAAGCAGTAAATACTAAAAATACTAAACGGCTATGTTACGTATTATTATGCCCTGAGGATTTGAACCGTACCGTTCAAATCCAACCTTCGGTTACGAAACCCAAGTCGGTGCCATACAAGGTCAATGGAAGAGTCGGACTCCACGACCTCCCACCTCGTGGTCAGTACACGAGTACAACACAAGCAGGACCGCAGTCACATGATGAAGTGGTCTAAGCCACAGGGTCAGCTCCATAGGCTACCCTCACTCTAGCCCGCCTTGGTACAGGTCTCAGCGCTAGTAAAACTGAGCCACGGGCCTGTTCACCGTGCTTTGAGCCATGAACACATTCATGCTCCTCACATCACATATCCTGAGCCATGGGCCTGTTCACCATGCTCTTTACACGTATCTGAGTCTGCAACCGGAGTTACACTCTTACCTCCTCATTTTCAGGCTAGGAGCAACCTACACATATTCAACAATATGTGCTTCCAGGTTAACCCGTAGGAGAACCTATTTTACCATCACCAAGTCCTGACGATGATGGATCTATGGTCAGGGAAAACTACATGATATATTTCACTATGATTAATTAGTATCTTTTAGATGGATTGCAAGATTCAACTAAGTTGTATAACATGCAAGATATAACGTAAAGTAAACAACATTATATTATTATTTAATCACATCAACCTGATCCATCACAAGGATCCAACATCACATGTTACCACTTGGCCTCTTGCCAACCATCCAGATCCATCTCGAGGATCATCACATACCATGGGATCTCAATCCCTCATCATGTACTGTCAGTGCCTCTCAAGGCTCACATCATCATCATGGAACTTAACACATTATACATATCATTTTATTAACCAGAGTAATTACCAAGTGATGTTACTCATCACATGTGTTTCGTAGCCCTTTTCAAGGCTAATCATCACCTGCATAGTTAGAGTACACAATAATCGTAGATTGAATCATAAGGAATATGCTACCATCATGAAATGCTATTCAAGATACTTCTACTTATCATTCTTACACTATTTGCTGATCAAGTCACATCATTAACAAGCCATATACATGCTTACTCTTATCTCAAGATTATACAAGTAATCAAGGTGTCCAAACATACAGAACAAGTACTATTGTTACCACTACCATTATGTCACCATCCACTATCATCATTATTATCATTATTATTATTCAACATTATTACTATCGTCCTCTTTATTATTAACAAATAAGCATAAGGATCACATCATGCATCTTATTACCATTACCTTCCTCATTACCATCCCTACTACCATTATCATCATTATGATCAGCATTATTACTATCATTATCATCATGCAACTACCATTATCATCATTGTTACTATCATTAGCATTATTATTGTTTGCAAGGCATCATATTCATTGTTGTTATCACTAACAAGACACCACCATCATTTATTGGTGCATAACTAATCACTTTCATAACACAAAGGACCGTTACTATATGATTACAAGACTCTCACCATAACTCATCACCGCCCTCACTAAAACCTATCAAGGCCTATCGGCCGACACATACCCAACCCTAGGTTATCGCCCACCATGGCTATCGGCCATCATGGGTGTCGTTCAGCATGGTTATCGGCCACCATGGCATGCATGGCCTATCGGTCAACATGGCTATCGGCCACCATGGCATGCATGGCCTATCAGTCAATATGGCTATCGGCCAACATGCATGGTCTATCGTTCAAGACAAGGAAACAAGCCACACATGGCCATGTCGTCCGACACCAACAACCATCAAGCTTGACAAGGCTATATCGGCCAACACCTCAAGATGTATCGCCCAACAACATCCAACGGCCAACTCAACCATATCGGCCAACTCCTCACTAGCTTGACCTATCGCCCAACACAAGAGCACTCACCATGTCGCCCAACACCAAGAACAAAGGGATTGCTTATCACAAGGACCATGTCGTTCAACAAGGGTCACCCTCATATCGGCCAACATGACCCTAGCTCACCCTATCGCCCAACACATGGGCAAGGGTATCGGCCAACCTCAAGAACACATCATGTCGTCTACCAGAGGCATACATATCGTCCATCAAAGGGAACACCATATCGTCCAACTCAAAGACAAAGGTTCCATGTCGTCCAACTCAAAAGGATATCATCCAACCCACCAACAAAGAAGGGATATCGCCCAACCCTAGGTCACCATCAACCTCCAACTCAAAGGATCACAAACCCTAGATCACAAGGTACACTAGAAACCCTAAACCTTAAGGGGATATCGGCCACCAAAGGAAACTCAAGCAAGGTACAAAAGTAAAGAACTAAGCTAAACTACTAACATGCAACAAGATCATAGCTAGAGGTAAAGGAGTTAGGGTTAGAAGTTATGCAACCTGCCTTAAGCTCCAAGCTCCAAGGAAGAAGATGCACTTCAAGCTCCAAGGGATGTCATCCACCAAAGCTAATCCAAGAGAGGGTATCGACCACCACTGCAACTCCAGGAGAGTGTCTCAGCCGACACAAGCAAGAGAGGGAGGAGTGTCGTGCACTCAAGGTGGAGGAGAGACCAAAAGAGCAAAGGAAGCTGAGGCAAGGGAAAGAGCTACCTATATAGAAAGAAGGGGAGAAGAAACCAAGGTAGATCCATGCTAAGTGTCATCCACCCAAGGGACACTTGTCCTAGGGTTCAAGCCAACACACTAGCACACCAAGAGACACTTGTCAAAGATATACACCAAGTGTCCACCAAACATGGTCAAGGTTGGACCAAGTAACATGGGCGACACAACTAGCAGCTCCTCTGGGCGACACACACTACTCCAGGTCGACACACCACCTCTAGGTCGACACACACCCTTCCTTGGGCGACACAAGCTGGTCTTGGCCGACACAAGGCTCAAGCAAGCCCAAACAAAGCACCTCAAGGCCCAAACAAGCTTAAGCAAGGTCCAAGAAACTCAAACAACACGCCCAAGCCTTCCTCTCAACCCTAGAGGAAGCAAAGAGGGGAAAACATCTCACAAGATGGCAAACTTGCACACAAAACCCTAGACTTAGGTTATTTGCAAGTAGCCCCTCGAACTCTCAACAAAGCACAACAAAAACCCTAATCACCACTCAAAGGTGATTAGCAAGCATCAAACCACCAAGGTTAAGCAAAACAAACAGGGTAAACCCTAAACGCAGGTCAGGGTCCTTACAAACCAATATTAATTGGGATGATGATTCTTCCCCTATGTTTCCAGACAGTAAAAAAATATAGAAGACTGATTGGTAAGATGATCTATGTGACTGTTACTAGGGTTGATATTTCTACTGCAGCTGGTCTTCTTAGCAGATACCTGGATAAGCCTAGACAGTGTCACTGAGATGCCCTCTGTAATATTCTGAGATATATTAAGAAATCACCTGGCAAAGGTCTCTACTATAGAAAGCATGGACACTGTTCTCTAGAAGGGTACTCTAATTCTAATTATGCAGGAAGTAAGATTGACAGGAAATCTACTTCAGGCTACTGTACTTATGTTGGAGGTAATCTGGTCACTTGGAGAAGTAAAAAGTAAAATGTTGTTGCCAGATCTAGTGTTGATGCTGAATACAGGGCGATGGCCCACACCGCTTGTGAGCTCCTATGGGTACAATCTCTTCTGAAAGACTTCGGCATTGAATCTTCTGTTGCTATACATATGCACTGTGACAATAAAGTTGCTATCTTCATTGCTAATAATCCTAAATATCATGAGCGCACAAAGCATATTGAAGTCGATTGTCATTTCATTGGAGAGACTATCTTATCTGGCAAGATCTGCACTCCTTTCACTCGCTCAGAAGACCAGGTTGCTGATATGTTTACCAAGTTGCTGGCCAAGAAGCATTTCAACTCGCTTGTGGACAAGTTGGGCACGATTGATATCTATGCTCCAAGCCTCCAACTTGAGGGGGAGTGTTAATATATGTCTTTATTTACTGTTCTGTTAATTTCCTTTTCTATTTGGACCTACATGTAATTGTTCCACTAATATATATATGAGGGTACACACATTGTGTAACCCTAAGCTTCCCAAATCTGTTTTGTCTCAAGAACAACTATACAGTCAGCCAAGCTCCCTCTGAGATTATTATGTGATCAGAAGATCCCTCTCCTCTCAGATTAAAAAGTAAATTTTATAGAAACAGCTATACGGCCACCCATGTTCTATGGAAGTGAATGTTGGGCAGTGAAGAAACAAGCTCTCAACCAAATGAACGTGGCTGAAATGTGTATGCTGAGATGGATGTGTGGGAAGACAAGAAAAGATCGCTTGAGAAATGACTATATCAGGAATAAAGTGGGGGTGGCGAGCATTGAGGACAAGTTGCAAGAGGACCGACTCAGATGGTATGGACATGTGCAACGCAGACTAACTAATGCGCCTATACGAAAGAATGCTATTGAGTCAAGAACAAAAGAAGAGGAAGGCTTAAATTAACAAAGGATGAGCTTATAAAGAGAGATTTTAAATCTCTACATCTTGACCAGAATATGACCCATGATAGAGCTGAATGAAAACGAAGGATCCATGTAGCCGACCCCAGCATAGTTGGGGCTGAGGCTTAGCTGATGATGATGATGATGAAAGGGTTGGCGTCTCTGCAATATTCACACAATAGTTCCTCATAGGTTCACGTTTGCATAGTTTGGGCATTTCCTAATGTCTGATTTCTTTCGGTGTGTTAAAATCTGTTTGACAGAGCCAGTAATCATATAAGAGCATATGTTATTCAGGCTCAAATGCCAGCTAGGAAAAGAGCAAAACTGTAACATGAACAGCAACAAAACTTTGGAATTATGTGATTCTGGTATGACGATCATCAAATCCAGAGATATTCCAATCTAAAACCCCAAATTTGTAGCCATGCCAGTATTCCTATCTAAAACCCCGAATTTGTAGCAATGATGGTATTATTAAGTATACATTACCAAACAATGGAGTATTGTTCCTGAATAATTCTCACACAAAAAATAATTTATTATTGCTGCAGCTTTCAAAATTCTAAGATCAGTTACATATTGTCAATGTGTGAGTACACCGCGCTCTTGCTGAAGATATCTCAAGTCAATCCTATACAACAAGATGGCGATATATAGCTATACAGACGAGGGTTCAAATGTTTGCACACACATACCATTTTAGACTAACTACAAGAATCAGATTAACATTTGCTGCTTTTGACTATGTTGGTGTTCTGGCGGAAATAGGCAGGCTCCTGAAGTTGGTATAGACGCTATTCTCAGAAACGCAGCTGAACAAAGAACACAGATCCAACATGTTGGTGACAATATAACACTATGTTGAATTCGTAACTATAGGGAGCTAATCCATATACAGGAAACAAATGCCTCTTGGCTGTAACCTATACACATATCCAGTGTGATGGAAACTTACAGGCTGGGAAAGGTGTTAACGTAGTAGTTATGCATTCCATGTCCAGCATGGCCTTTCTAATGCTAGACAACAGTTAGCGCAGATTGGTACTACTGCTGATTGGTGGTTCACAGGGGTGCCCCAGCCCCAAAGCTGAGGACCTGCTCGGTGTGCACGGAAACATAGACACCAGCATGGTCCCCACGGATTCCACGGAACACTGTTCTGCATATAGCTCTTGTATACTGGAACCACGGCCTTGAGGAAAGATCAGCAGCATCCCTCATCTGCCGCAGAACCCAACCAGAATGCCTGGGGTACTTGTCATCAAATGCCTCATCAAAAGCCCGTAGTTGGTGTTCTGGTAAAACGGAGGCAAGCTCCTAAAGTTGGTAGATGCTCTTGTCAGAAACTGAAAAGAACGCAGATCCAACAAGGTAATGAAAAATAACACAAAGCGTTGAATTTGTAACAAAGGTAAGCTAAATCCGCACGTCCTGTCGTAATATGCATGAAATAGATGTGTCTTGGTTGTAACCTATAGATATGCATTCAGTGTGATGAATTTACATAGGCAGGGCAAGGGGTTAACCTGCCTAACGGCTGTTAATTTCATTAACAAATATCAAGAATGTGAGGGAAACAAATCACTTTCTAACACTAGACAACAGTAGGCGCAGATTGGTAATGCTGATTGCTTGTGATGAAGCAACTAAGTATATAACACCAGGGTGCCCAGCTCCAAAGCTGACAGACAGACCTGCTTGGTGTGTGTGAGAACATAGATGCCAACATGGTCTCCCTGGAGTCTACTGGATACTTGATGTGCCTGGTATTAACAGCATTTTCCAGAAATGGCCCATACATAAACGTCCACTATTCTGCAATAGCTCTTGTAAATCAGAACCACAGCCTCAATAATGGCACGGCAGGTCGTCTCCCTGTCCAGCAAAACCCCTGGAATACCTGGCATACATGTCATCAAACGTGTAGCTGAACGCTCTGAGCTGCTTCTTGACTAGTTCCCTGACCGTGGCCCTCCCACCGAATAAGAGTATGAGCCAGTCCCTACGGAGCAGCCCCAGGAGCCTCCTCCAGCTCTCCATCAGGTACAACATGGAGTAGTATTCCCTGAACTGCTTGTGGTCTCTGAGCCAAGACTCTCGTAATAGACGCCCCATGCCGGTGCTTTGATGAGTAAGTAAACCTCAAATTTACTGAAGGCAAAGCAGTGTATCTGATGCAACGCAGGAAGATCCATGTGTATAGATTTGCATACCCTTCAGATGATGTAATCTGCAGTGTGTAACTTACAGCTGAGTTGCTGTGGGCCTATCCAATCCAGAACCTTGGGTCTAGAGCAATTGTAATAGCGGTTAAAATAGCTTGCTGGTCTCAAGCTAAGTAATAAGAGCTCATAGTCACTCTCACTTTAAGAGCTCATAGTCACTCTCACTTTTAGAGCTCATATATATTTAAGAACTAGGCCAGACTGTGGTCTGTCACTGAAAGGGTAATTCTGTAAGACATCCAAGTTAGGGAAAATCCAAAGATCGCACAAAAAGATCACAGTCGAATTTTAGGTTCCAGAAAGCAAGAATTTCTGGTTTTTTGAGAAGACCAACCATTTTCTTAAAATACTATTGTAGTCCAAGCAAACAGGACTTCGACAATCAAGTTCTCAATTCACAAAGAATGTAGAGAATGATCTGAATAATATCACATTGCCAGCAAAATGAATATTATTGTAATAAGCATGTGCAACATAGATCTAACCATTCAACTGTTGCTAAATTAACTAGGATTAACTGATAACCATCGACTAAATTAATTGAAGTAATTCATTCTCATTCTTTAAAAATAAAATTTGCTCCAATCAGAGGGTAACAAGGCACGATATCAATGTTTTGTACAAAAAATTATATTGCGGTATAAATAGGATGACTAACAGATCAGCCATATCTAGATCATTCAAAGATATTCATAATTAATTGCACTCAAAATAACAAGGATATATGATTAACAGGAACTATTAGCCAAACCCTTCATTATACAAGATTTAGATCAGTTTCTAAAATGCACTCTATGTATCTAAAAGAAATGACTAGTCTTGCTTGTTACAAAGGATGTGCCACTTTTTACCAAAAATAAAAAATAGGATGTGCCACAGTACTTGTGGAGGTTTTTCAAAGAATAAAGGTATACCAAACAATAAAGCTCTTTCCAAAACGTTTATTAAGGGAGCAAACAGTAAGATGCAACAGTACAGAATGAGAATTTCAGATCCTTTATGAAGGGCTGTGTACCTCTACAATTCTCACACAATGATTCCGCATAGGTTCAGTTCTGCATCATTTTTGGAATTTGTTAACATCTGCTTCGTTTCAGTATTGTCAAAATCTGTTTGACAGAGTCATTACTCATATAAGAACATTTGATCGAGGCTTTTACAGAAAGGAAGGAAAAAACACAGAACTGCAACGATAATGTGATCTTGGTATGGCAGGATCATCAAAGCTCATAGACCTATTCTTTTCTGAAACTCCACCTTTTTAGCCATTGGGTATATTTACCAGCACAATATTACCGAATTGAAAAGCATCATTCCTGAATGAGAATATGCCAGAAACCGTTTTTTTGTTGCTACAGCTTCCAAATTTCTAAGATCAAGTACATAGTTTTAAAACTCAGAGTGTGGCGGCACAGTTACAAAAGATATTTCAAGTCAACTCTATACAACAAGACGGTAATATATAGACAAGGGTTCCAAATGTTGGAACTTACATGCCATTCTGGGCCGAACTACAAGAATGAGAGGAACATCTGCTGCTGCTGCTTTTGACTAGTGGTGGTTGTTGTTCTGGTGAAAAGGCTGGCAGTCCTGAAGTTGGTAGAGATGCTCTTCTCAGCTAGCAACTGATCAAGAAGAACACAGATCCAACGTGGTGAACTGGTGATGGCCAATAGAACAGTATTGCCGTTGAGTTTATAACTATGGGATCTAGTCCATACATCCTGTTATTATTATATACAGGAAACAAATGCGTCTTGGCTGTAACCTATAGATATATATATATATCCAGTGTGATGAAAATTTACAGGCAAGGTGTTAACGTGGTTTCTATTCAATCCATGTCCAACATATCAAAGACTAGGGGGTAGTATGGCTGGGTTCCTAACGATAGACACCAGTTGGAACAGATTGGTACTGCTGATTGGTGGTGATGAGGCGACTGAGTATATCACCCGGGTGCCCAGCTCCAAAGCTTACGGACCTGCTCGGTCTGCGCGAGAACATAGACGCCAGCATCGCCTCCATGGAATCCACAGAATACTTGATGTACCTGCTGTCCGCGGAATTCTCCAGCAACTGTCCATAGTTCTGCATATAGTTTTTATAAACCGGAACCACGACGTCAATCACGGACCGGCATACTTTCTCCCTCATCTCCCTATCCGGCACAATCCAACTAGAATGCTTGGTGTACATGTCATCAAACTCTTGGTTGAACGCCCTGAGCCGCTTCTTGACCAAGTCCCTTCCCGTGGCCCTCCCGCCGCCGGACAAGAGAATGAGCCCCTCCCTGCTGAGCAACTCGGGGAGTTTCCTCCAGCTGTCCAGGTACTTCTTGGCGTAGTACTCCCTCAACTGTTCGCGCTCCTTGAGCCAGGACTTGCCCAGTAGTTCCCCTACGCTGGTGCCTTTGAGGTTCTTGTAGAAATGGGCGTGTGCGTTCATCAGGAACACGTGGGAGAGTATCTTATCCGGGTAGCTCTCGGCCCACGCCTCGCAGTTCTGCTCGAGTGCCTTGATGATGTCGAGGACG
This sequence comes from Alisma plantago-aquatica, assembly GCA_963693085.1. Lineage (NCBI taxonomy): Eukaryota > Viridiplantae > Streptophyta > Magnoliopsida > Alismatales > Alismataceae > Alisma > Alisma plantago-aquatica. Next base: position 880,980,180 of record OY856411.1, read on the forward strand.
GAGTTGCGCAGTAACTCCTGTGCCGGCGGAGGCGGCTTCTTGTTGTCCTGATTGTGGTGGTGCCTCTCCCTGTTCCAGCTCCTGTTGATGTTGAGCACCTCAGTGAGCACGTTTCGGTATATATCCCCGAGCAGCTGGTTGCAGTACAACAGCATGAAGCTGACGAGCTTCTGTACCCCGCCATCAATCGGCGGGGACGAGGACCGCTGTAACTCGACCTGTACCAACAGTTCGAAGAAGATCTCGCACGTCCCTTCGACGATACGCTTGATGAGGTCCCTCGTCTGCGCCCGGATCTCCGCACAGGGATCCCCACCAAAAAGCCTGTTGAAGTCCTGCCTCAGTTTACTGAGGCAGCTGAATATATCGAGCAGCTTGAGGAGCTTAATTGGATCCTTCTTGCTCTCCGTGACGGCCTTCCCGAACTGCAGGAACCTTCCGAACCCGGACCTCTCCGCGATCTCAGAGAAGCATCCGAGCCAGAGCTCCCGTGGTCCGGCTCGGTCGAACACCTCGGCGCAGAGCTTGTACTCGGCGTCGAAGAGGTGCTTGATGGCGAACTCGAGGTGCTTCTCCCACCGCAGGATGTGCGGCTCGATCCTCTGCACGCCGTCGAACGCCGCGGAGTCGACGTCGAGGTAGTCGAGCCCCAGGGCTTCGAGCGTGTCGTGGAGGTTGGTGCCGCGTATGTCGGCGTAGATTGCCGCACATCGGTCTGCGCGGCCGTGGGAGGCCAGGCATTGCAGGACGGCCATGAGGCTGGTGACGACGGATGCCGGGATTGGCGGCGGGGCGAGGACCTGAGTGACGGGAGCTGAATTGATACCGCCGACGCGGTACACCGTGGAAGGCGGGGAGGGCGGAAGTGTTAGCGGCATCGGCGTGCTGTGGTCGGCAAGCAGGATACGGAACTCGTCCTCGAGCCTGTCGAGCGCTGCGTCCAGTAACCCCCCGTGTAGTGGCGACCCGTCGGCGGCTTCCGCCTTGAGCGACTTCGTCGCCACCCTGAGCCTTGCGACGTACTTGTCGTCCGCCACGGCGTTGTCCCTCAGGTAGTCGACGATCTCGTCGAGCCACTGGACGGCTAGCCCGCAGTTGTCCCCGAGTAATCGTAGTGCCTCCTCGAGCCGGCGCACGAGGGAGAGGTACCCGTGGAGGTCGCCGCAAGGACCGGACACTAGAGCGGCCTCGAGCCCGTGTACTGCGTCGAAGACCTTGAGGACTACTGCGGCGGGGCCGAGGGCGCTGTCGATGTGTCCCCTGGCGGCGCGGAGCGTCTGGCGGGACGCCCGTGCGGGGCGGACGGCGGCCTCGAGGTCCGGGAGGCGCCTCCGGATCCGGTCGAGGCGCGGTGTAGTGTTGTTGAGGGATTCAGCGAGCGCGTGGGAGTGAGCGAGGCCGGCGCGGAGCGCGTTGCGCGCGGCCAGGAGGTGGTCGGTGGGATCCCGTACCGCGGAGGTGGCCATTGGGCGGCGCGCCGGGGGAGGAGTGGTGGAGGTTGGGGAGGGGCGTGGTGGAGGGAGGGAGGGTGTAGTGGTGGTCGGTCGGTGTTGCGGTGGCGTTAATCAGGGGATGTGGCGAATTGGGTCGGCATGGGAGTGAGAGGAGGAAGAGTAGGGAGGTGAAGGTGTCTGTCTTTGCTGGAGACAGAAGGGACTAGGGATAAGTAGGAGTTGGAATCAGGAATCTGCGCAGATGGCGAGTAAGGGAATGCCTGGTAGCGTGTGGGATCGGGGAGACGGAAGGAGAAGTAAGCGAATGGGAAATGAAGAACAAGTCCACTTCGAAGGGGAAGAGCGAGCGAGTCGAGCGCTGTGGGGCGGGCAGGAGAGAAGGCGTGATGCGGTTAATGACAGGTGGGCTACCTTGGACTTTCGCTGGAGAGAGGGGGAGTTATTTGTATATTTGTATAGAAACGGTAGTGGTGATGGTTGGAGATCCCTGCAGTGCAGATAATGATGAGGACAGAAAAGAGAGGAGGGAGTTGCGAAAAACGGAGGCAACTGCCAAGTCAGTCGACTCTCGGACTACTTCCTCGCCAAGTGGTGTTGCCCATTGCCACCTGTGGTAGTTGAGTTCGCCGTTGCCTTTTCAAAAGAGCAGTTTTCCAAATTATCCCCTCCCCTACCCTGAAATGCTAGAAACAATCCTCAATTTTGCAAATTCCTCAATTCCACTCCAACTGTTACCATTATTATTATTATTGTTAAAATATTAACTGCTGGGTGGTATTTTCTTTTCATTTCCTTTTAAAATAGGCCCTCGCCGTTGCTTCTTCACTTCGCGTTTTAATTTTTGTCCTTTTCTTTATCTTTTTCTAATTTTTAATTGTTCTCCACATAACGATGTCATTATTAACTGAAATTTATGTTCGATTGCTTTCAAGTTCTAGTTTCCATAATCTCAGCCCAGATTTATGTAATAGAAATCTACCATATATGATCCAACATGAATCCACATGTAAAAACTCATTTATTTAAAATTTCATATGTGAATACAATTCATATGCTTAAACTATGAGTATCCATTTGCATTGCATGGATGTAGTTTCAAACTTTCAATTGATGACAATCAATATTATTAATGATAAACTCAAACTTGTCAATGTAGATTTTTTATTTGAGAAAATTGGTTATGGGTTTTAATATTGACAGGCAAGGTCGGTTATGGGATAAGACAAATCGACACAAATTTGTGTCCATATTGGATTTTAGGGGTCTCAAAAAAAAAAACTAGGTGCATATCGCCAATGTCAACTCATGTTTTTCAGCTATCAAACCCAAAAATAAACATGAGGCTAAAGTCAAGACTCGCCTCGCTTGAAAATTCTAATCCCAAAACTGAATTTTTAAATGGTTGTTAAAAAAATCCTAATAGAATTACCTATAATTGTAACAAATTCTTTTATATGGAATCAAACTCATAAAGTATGTCATCGTAAGTTTTCACTACGCCTGATTGTTTTCAGCATGAGTGGAAGGTAAGCAAAATTGCTTTGAACTAGATATGGTTGCTAAAATGTCGAGTCAGGTGTATATATTTCAATTTGAATTCGAAAATCCAATCATGAATTGGAACCGATTATGAATACAAAAACCAAAATCCGGATTCATTTTCTTATGTTGAGCATATTCAAGTTGTTTGGATAACTTTTAGCATCCTTGTTGGATTTCATATGCTAATTTTCACAATCTTGGATAGCATCCTTGTTGGGTTTCATACTTGGATAAATGCATGTTAAAGTCAATGTTGATTATATTAATAAAAAATTGTGTTTTATATTTTTAGTCTTGCATAATGTTATCCTTTTGCTACTTTCAATCAAATTGAATTGAACCTACATTCTCTCAAATTTGAAACCTATATTGTAAAAAATAGCATGTGGATCAAACTAGTCTTGAACTTTAGATCATTAATTAATATAAAATCAAAAGTGCAAAAGAAGAAAAAAAACAAAATAAAAGGGAGAACTAGAGAAGTAGTTGAGGGGAATAAGGTACACAAATCACAAAGGAAAAACTGCCCACGATTAATTTTTTGATTGCGGTAACGGTTGAAGGTTATTAAGAATTTTGCAAAACTGACGGGATTTTTGAAAATGTTTGTTAGTTGAAGAGGTTTTTGAGATATTCCTTTTTTTCAAAACCGGGGACAAAAAGGAAGAAGGAATAGAATGACGGAGGGAAAGTCTTAGCGAATTTGATCTGGGACCGATGGATGAGTCTAGTTGTTTTCGGCCTTTTCATCTAGTTGGTTATGGTTTATCATAATCGTGGTGATTATCTCTAGATCTTAATTAGGGAAACGTGCTTTAGTTGAGCTGCGTGGAGGATTCTTACAGCTGCCTAACTAATTTACTCGATAATGGTCAAAGAAAACACGAAAGTCTAAAGAAGACTCACCTTCCGCCCACACTCTCTCGTTGCTTGTCGTTGTTGGTCATTTTTAACAAATTATAAAGTTGAACAGCTATGCTCTAAGTGTAACTCTCTTTATTTCTTTTCCCATTTCCCCTCCCTTACCCGCTTCACGTTCAACCACCAATTTGCTTTTCCTTCTCGAAAGAATAAGGACAACCTGCGGCCGTTGGTGGGGTCGAGCTCTCCCATCTTTATATGCCAAAACCAACATTGAGAAGAGACAAATCGCATTTAAATGCACGTCGCCATTACAAATTGTCCTTTTATAACACCACACTTCCTATTCCGGCAAAAAAAAATTGGGACCAGTAATTACATCCCTTTTCCAATTTTCCATCCCTTTATCCAGAAAAAATAAACAGAAACTACAAATATTTCCTTGTTTTATATTTATATCTGAAAAGCATGAGTTTTTTTTCCTGTTCCAACATGGCACTCGTCCGCTACAGACATTGGCTCTGTTATAAAGTCATTTCAATCTCTCCTTCATTTTTATCTTTCATTAGGGTCCGTTTGGTTTTAAGAAAAGGAATTGGATGGAATCTGTCCGACGATGGGATCAGAAAGTAAATGGAGTGGCGGGGTGGGGGTGTTGGATTCTTTCCTTCTCACATTTGGTGCAATGTAGAAACAGCCACGGATGCCCACACATCACCTAGTTGTTGATTACGGTAGCAAAGCGGTCGGTCCCGTTAGACCTCTGGGATCAGTGGATGAGTTTAGTTGTTTATGATTTTTAATTGTAGTGATTATCTAGATTTTTTTTTTATAATATTTAATTTAATAATTTAGATATCAATAGATAGGATGTATAAAGATTCAAATATGCAATAGAAGAAAAAAGTAAGAAGTCATAAAAGAACAATTACATTGTGCAAGTTCCATGTATTACTTAATGTTCACACAACAAATATGAACATGCTGAACACTTTCTTACATCACTATAGTATAAATTTTCTCTTAAAATAGTTGTTGGACAATATTTAATTTCATAATTTAGATAGCAATAAATAGATTGTACAAAGATTCAAATATAAGAAGTCATAAAAACAATTACATCGTGCAAGTTCTATGTGCTACTTGATGTTTACACAACGAATCATATAATATATGAGAGAACTAACACATTAATTAAATATCATGAATGAAGACTCAAATGTAATATGTTTTTTTTGTAGAATTCAAAAGCTTAATATTATTATTGATGTATTATTATCATTTCTTAACTAGATTTGTCCAATAATTTAAGTGGTATGGATGAAGCATAAATGAAGAATTAGAAATATAGTTATTCTTTTTTTTTTAAATAAGAATAAAAAAGGTCCACTTTATATCTAATTCTAATAAAGAACATAATAATTTAAAGGACACAACATTCATGCCTTAATTTATGAACTCAACGACCTAATTTAACAAAAGCAAAGTTTTTAGCTGGAAAGAAGATGATAAAAGTATATTTCAATTGCGGGATACATAAAAATAAATGGTTTACATTCACTTTTCTGGTCATTAACCAATGTTGTGTGTATGTTAATAGTTAAATCACACACACACACAAACGCACACACACATACATATATGTGTGTGTGCGCGCACGCACTCGCCCACACATATGTGTAGTTATAGTTAAACACCTGACGAATAAAAAAAATTAAAAGAACATATTGGAATTGTTAGTATATTGGATTAGTTGGGTTTGGGCCCATTGTATTTTCTCATTTTCTCTAATTAGCCCATATATTCTCTGAATCGTATATATAGGAGATCCCGCACTCTTATTTCACTTACTGATGTGTTCATTGTATAAGGAGCAATACCCTAGCCGTAATCCTCCCCACTCCTCTCTTTTCCCTCCCTCTTTCCTTTCTCCATGGCGGCTGCCATATGCCATCTTGACCTTTGTTGCTTATGTATGTGATCATCATCTCTACCAACCCGTTGTGATTTGTTTGCTGATTTTATCATTGATGGTGCTTGATAAATCTAGGGTTGTAAATGGGTACAGGTAGATCCGCAGACTCACAAATTTAGACCCTTAAAAACCTGTCACGGGTCTTATTTTTTATACCTGCATACCCTTGGACCCGCATATAAGCGGGTCCAATAATGAGTATGCTTGGACCCAGACTCGCTAGTCTCGTGTACCCACTATACATAAGTAACTACTTAAATAATATGTTATGTAGATCATACTTTACTAGTCTAACTAATATAATTCTTGAGATTATATCTTACTCTAACCACAATAAGGTTGAGATTAGTCATATAGTTTAGAATTAAGTATTCTAATTATAATAATGAACATCATATATAAACTTAAAATCCAAATGTCTACTAAATTACATTACTTTCTACATAAGTTAACATTATGATGATGACTACAAATATATAAATAATTAACTTAATTAATGTATAAAATATAGAATTATATAATATAACTATAGCATGTTAATATACTATATAATAACAATATCCTGTTGTATTAAAATGTGTAGAACAATGTTATTTCTCTTACATAAATAATATGATGTTTTATAGAACCGCTTACTCGCATATCCGCTATTATTGCGGGTACGGGTATGGTGCAGGTCCAGATTTTATATTATATGGGTCTAGAATCGGAACTGGACCTGCTAAATTAGATGGGTATAGATATAGATACGAGAAGACCCGCAACGTTTACACCCCTAGGTAAACTCAATTCGTAGTCGTCGTGTTGGCACGGAGCATTGATCGGCTCATCTTAGTTCATGCGCGGCTTCCGCATGTATTGATGGAGATCAGGTATTGACAATACGGAAATCAATATTGCATAGCACTTCCACATTGGATTTATATCAACTGATTTAGACATTCCGTAAGCTGGATTTGGTGGAGACAAAACTGATTTAGATCATATCATTATTGTTAATTCAGCCTTTGTGTGTGTACCGCTAGCGGCCTAAAAAAAGGAGAACTAGACAAAAAACCATGTGTTGATTTATAAATCACTAAAACAAAAGGGGTAAAGTTTTGGCCGAGTACTTTTCTTAAAAATTAGGAATTTTATGTTCATCTATCCTACCATGCCATTAATCCGGTAATACTTTCTATTTTCCTACCGAGATCTATTCCGATGGTGTCATCCCTCATTCTACCGAGTTTCATTCTGATAGTATAGCTTTCTTCCTACCGAGTCACATTCTGATAGTGTTACTACTTTTTCTACCAAGTTTCCATTATGGTAGTATTTTTATTTTGTTATTTGTACCGTGATACATTTTGGTACTTTTATTTTCAATTTGTACCGTGTCATTATATCCGGTATTTTACTCGCCTCATCATGGGTGATGCTGCTAAGCCGACTATCGTTTACAACGATATACCACACATATCTGCCATTAAACTTAATGGTGACAACTTTCTGTTGTGGATGAATGTTGTCCAGATGATCCTCAAGACCCGGAGTAAACAAAAATTTATCATTAATGACTGGCCTACGGTTCTTGGGTGACAGGAAATAGTCAAGTGCTCTCATGGCTACGGGCATGCATGGAGCTAGAGGTGGTGATCATATACATGTGGCACTGTAACGCCAAGACTATGTGGGAGGAGATGAAGCAGTTCTTCACTCAAGAAGACAATTGCCTACGCATATATAACATTACGGATAAGATCTTCTCCGAACAGCAAGGAGAGCGACCCTTGTCCAAGTACTTTGATTCCGTCAAAGCCCTGGCAAATCAACTCAACTTCTTCTCTCCAACAAAGTCTAGTGAAGTTATTAAGGAGCGTGAGACTCTTCTCCTCAATGGACTTCATCCTCGCTTTACTACGGTCTGACAACTATTCTTGGTTAGTGCAACCCTTCCATCTATGGATCAAGCATATGCATGTCTAGCCAGTCTGAGATTCTTGCTCCTCACATCTCTCCCATAGTTACATCTGAACCTCCACCAGCAATGGCTGCAGCGGCCAGAGGTCATGGTCATGGACGAGGCCAATGTCCAAAGTGCACTTATTGTGGCAAGCTAGGTCACACTAAAGATGTTTGCCCCTCAAAGTATGGATATCCATAACACTATGGAAGAGGATGTGGCAGAGACTCTACCCATGTTGCTCAAGCACCTGCTCACATTGGTCAAACATCTTCCCCGATAATTGGTCATGCACCTCCTCCACTACAGGCATCTTCTCAAGCTTCTCATGTCTTGTTATCTCATGAGGAATATGAACATCTTCCCCAAGATGCCTAATATTATGGGGATTCTTCCCTCCACAATAGTATTACCTCTTATGCCTCTTCCAATTGGCAAGTTGGAGATCTACCTACAGTCGGTTCTTCTGCTCATCTAGCCACCACTTCTCAAGGTAACGTTGGGGACGTCCATGCTTGCTGTCAGTTCTAACTGGATTATGGATTCGGGTACGACTCAACATATGACTAGTATGCCCCATCTTTTAACCACATATGATTCATTTATCCCTAACTCCTCTGTCACCATGACGAACGGGCCAATTAAACGAGTAACTCGGAGTGGCACTGTTCCTATCTCTTCTAAAGTCAAGTTGAATTCTATCTACTTCGCTCCAAACTTTCCATACAATTTGATGTATGTAGCAAAAATTATTGATTCTCTCAAATGTTTCATAATTTTGGTCCATCTGGTTTTATTTTACAGGATTGGAGGAATTTGATGATGATTGGGCAGGGTGTACGCTCTAGTGATCTCTACTACTTCTCTGCGCCCTCCTCCAGTCGACCACAAACCCTTCTTGCCTCCATGCCACTTCAGCTACATCTATGTCATGGACATCTACCTTTATACAAGCTTAAACTATTAGATAATTCTTTATCTTCATGTTCTTACATTCAATGTAATGCCTGTCAGCTAGGTAAAATCATTGAGTGTCCTTCTCGACCCGTATCTATAAACAATCATCTTGTATGTTTGATTTAGTTCATATTGATGTCTGTAGTCCATTCAGAACTACTAGTTACAATGGCTATAGATATTTTCTTACATTTGTAGATGATTTTTCTAGAATGAAATGGCTTTACTTACTTTCTACTCGTGATAAAGTCTTTATATTAATTTGGGAGTTTCACAAGTTGGTTTTAATTCAATTTTCTATGTATATTAAGATTCTACGAACCAACAACGCCCTTGAGTATACCCAAAAGGATGTCGCCTCATTTTGCCATGAGGTAGGGATGATTCATTGACGCTCGTGTGCATACTCTCCACAACACAATAGCATTGCTAAGAATTTTCATTTACTTGACATTACATACTTTCTTTTCATTCATGCCAACTCAACTAAGTCTTTTTGGCCTGGTGTTGTCCTCACTGATTGCTTTCTTATTAATCGTCAACCTTCCTCTATTCTCGGGAAGCACACTCCTTTTTCTATTGTTTACAATCAATCCAAAATGTTCCTCCTACCGACTCAGCTTTTTGGTTGTGTCACCTTTGTTCATAATTTTGATCCCAAGGCCGACAAACTTTCCCCCAGAGCTATCATAATGATATTTCTCAGTTATCCTTGTTCTCAAAAAGGATACAAATGTCTTGAACCTAAGTCTGGCAGAATCTATATCTCTGCAGATGTCACCTTTCATGAGGATGAAATGTTCTTTTCATCCATCTCACTCCCCATTGATCATACTGATACTATGGTATCGTTGCCTGATCCATTCATCCCACCAATGCCACCACCATCTCCACCTTCCCCAACACCAAACTGACACATAGAAGATGAGTTACCAGCTACATCCACTTCATCATCGTCAGTTCCAGACCAATCCAATCTATCAGTGGCACTATGCAAAGTTATACACTCTTGCACCATCAAACATCCCATTTCTAATACTTGTTTTCTAGCACGTCTTTCTTCTTCTGCATCATCCTTTACTACCGCCCTGGACACGACATATGTTCCTATGTGTCCAACAGATGCTCTACGCCATCCTGGTTGGAAAGCTACCATGATGGAAGAAATGTAGGCTCTCCACGTAAACAAGACATGGGATCTTGTGACTCCACCAGTAGGAAAAAATATTATAGGTTGCCAATGGGTTTTCTCTGTAAAGCATAAGTCAGATGGTTTGATTGAAAGACTCAAGGTGTGCCTGGTTGCCAAAGGATTCACCCAAACCTTTGGAGTGGATTACTTCAAGACATTCTCTCCAGTAACAAGGATTGCATCTATCTACATCCTTATCTACCTTGCAGCTCACCTTGATTGTCCTCTTGACCAGCTTGGCATCAAGAATGCATTTATTCATGGAGATCTCTTGGAGGAAGTCTACATACAACAACTGCATGGGTTTGTTGTGGGCGTCTTCTCAAAAATTATGTCATATGTGAAGATCTCTCTATGGCCTCAAGTAGTCTCCAAGGGCCTGGTTCAACAAGTTAAGTGATGTCCTAACTCTGCTTCACTTTTAGATATCAGCCACAGACCACTCCTTGTTCTTCTCTAAGTACTCCAAAGGCCATGTTCTTGTTGTTGTCTATGTTGATGACATTGTCATCACCAGCGATGATATGATGGGGATATCCCAGCTCAAGAAGTCTCTACGTGCACATTTCCATACAAAAGACTTGGGAACCCTATGATACTTCCTCGGAATCGAAGTCCTCCGCTCAACCTCAGGGATAAGTCTATCACAACAATGCTACGTCTTGGACCTGCTTCAAGAGGACAACATGGCAGAAGCCAAACTAGTTTCTATCCCCATGGACTATCATATGAAGCATATGCATGAAGGAGAACTCTTTGCTGATCGAGAGAAGTATCATCATATAGTTGGGAAGTTGATTTACTTAAATATTACTCGACTAAATATTACCTATGTTGTTGGGATAGTTAGTCAACACATGAGTGCACCACTCCAGGTCCATTGGTCCAGCGTTCAACGAATTCTTCGTTATCTAAAGAGTGCTCTAGGAAGAGGATTGCTCTACAAACGTCTGAATGCCAAGGTCATCACCATCTCTGGATATGCAGATGCAGATTGGGCTGGTGATTCTAAAGACTCACAGTCCACTTCTGGCTATTATGTCATGATTGACACTCACCTAGTTTCCTAGAGGAGTAAAAAATAGGTTGTGGTAGCTCGCTCTAGCACTAAGGCAGAATATCGGGCCATGGCTCATGCATGTTGTGATCTACAAGGGATCCCATCCATCTTGACTGAATTTGGAATTCCTTTTCAAACTCCAGTTACTCTATATTGTGACAACCAGGCAGCTATACACATAGCTAATAATTCAGTCTTCCACGAGCGCAAAAAACACACTGAAGTTGACTGCCATTTTGTGTGGGACCTAGTCAAAGCCAAGCAAATCATCATCCTTACATTAGGACAGGTGATTAAGTTGTGCACATCCTTACCAAACCTCTTCCTTCAACTTCAAGAGGAAAAACTATCGGTTGTACCCAGATATAGAGGGGTCTCCTGGACTAAGGGCTAGAACAATTTCTTCTTTTCCTTCAACTTAGAGTTAATGAAGAAATGACCAATAAAGACAGGCTTGAAAGATTCTCAATTTAGTGGAATGATCTATTGTGAGTGGGTATATTTCTCCCACCACAATTTGTTTGCACCCTTCAGCTAGTAGGTGGCAAAGGTCACTTTGTTTTTAGGGCACCCCAAAACACTAAAGTTATTCTCCATGGAAACTAGCCATGCATCTGCTATGTCTAAAACATGTTCCTTATCTTCACCAAAGAAGGATTTTTATTTCAACTTAAGAAAAATAGTAATTGTGGTAGGTTTTGGAATATGGATACATATTCCTTTACGATCTAATGATGTTGTAGTATTTTCCAAGTTGATTATAGTATCCACGAATATTTTATTTTGTGTCTTCCAAACATCACCTTTTAGGGTTTTTATTGGTTCTTTGTCGTCACCCTCTTCAATTCCCCTACCCCTTTTTGGTCATTTTACCTTATCCATTCCCTTTTTCAGCTTCCTTTTCTTTCTCAACTTCTTTCTTATTTTGAGCTTCTTTTTTCTACTCAGCCTCCTTTTCCTTTTCATCTTACTTTTCCTTTTTAGTTTCCTTATCTTTTTCAGCTTTCTCCCTTCTCTCAGGTTCTTTTTTCTTATTTTCATCTTTCTCTTTATCAATCTTATCCTTCTCATCTTTCTTAGTTCTAGAAGGTCCTACTTGATTATTGGTTTCTAGAGCCATGTGCAAGATACTCCGTAGTATGATTCCTCTTATGGGTTGAGTCAAGAGTATCTCAAACATGGCATTATATTAATCTATATTTTACAATTTTTATTTCACATTTTATTTATTTCAAATGATACCCAAAAATCAATACAATGTGGATCAATTCAAAACACCCACAAAGAGAGAGAAAATATGAGGAGTCACCCTACTTCAATCTAACATGTGTTTTATGGTATTCATTAAAGAAAAGACGACATAATGGAAGACTACCTAGGGTTTCAAAACATTTAGGTACAATTTTGGATATAATAGGAAATCTCATCCACCATTATCAGATAAATAGGAGGTGATTGTTGGATCAAAGGGCTCTAGAGTGGGGTGCATAGAGCAAAAAATCATTTGAACAAAATCAATAGACCTTCAAATTACTTCAAGAAGTAGGATTGCAAATATGGAATTTGATGTGCAACTAAGCATACATAGCAAGGATGAGAGAGATTGAATAAGCACAAGAACAAGATATGTAGAGTGGTTCCAATCTCCAAACTAGGAGAAAGTCAAACCACTACCTAGAGAGGTCAAGCCCTAGGATTTTGCAACCATTGCATACTTATATTCCATTATAAGACATACAATAAGACCTTCCTTTTACAGGGCAAGGATACCTTGCCTACCTTTTTAATCACCAAAAGGAGCCAATAAACCATACAAGGTCTTATCTATCCTTGAGGTAGAATCTTCAACCCCTACAAGGGCTTACACACTCTTACAAGCAGCTGGACACCTTCGCCATGGAGCTCCCCTTCTTGCATTGAGTCTTCCTCCTTGAAGGATTACCTAATCGCCACAATGATCTTTAGCCTTCACCTTCTCCTTCAACTTAGAGAAGCTTTTCACCTTCTCCTTCACCTTGGAGAAGCTTTTCACCAACTTTGCTTGAAGAAAAGGGTTGGAAAAAGAAAGCTTTGAGAGCTGAACAAGAGTACAATGGAGTAGCTCTCTCACACATAGCTATCTAACTCATATGGACGTTTGGATTTGTAAGAAAGAGAGAGAAAGGGGCTCTAGTGGACAAAATTCACTCAACTATATCTAGGAGCTTGAACAACATGAAGGAGCAAACTTGAAATGAAGTCCAAGGAGTCCTATTTATAATTGGGGATGTCTAGCCACTAGAAGCACTTAGAAATGATTTATAATCATTTGGGGTGTTGCAACAGATCTATTTTTTTTATGTTTGAAACACTCAAACGTCTAGAATCACTTTTTCTGCACATTCCATATAGTGCAGTTGGTTGAGTTTCCATAAAGCTAACTCAATCGATAGCATCATCTGATAAAGTAAATTTGAAGCATTGGCCAAGTTTATCCTGGATGAAACTCAGCCAATGGCTTAAATTTGTTTTGACAGTGCAGGGTGTTGATCGGGTTTATCCTGAGCTAAACGCGTCCGTGAACCTGGACATTTGCTAAGACCCATCCTAGGCTTTGGTCAAGTTTCTGGGAAGGAAACTCGGCCGATCATACAACTTGTGATGTATTTTGGAAAACGTCATTAAAGTGATCAAACGTTCAAATTAAGTGATCTTGATTTTTTCTCATCTTAATTAAAAGTCATAGAATCAATACAAATGACATTGCTTTTGACTTGAACTTGATCAAGCTAGGGCTTGATTGAATTGATCCTTTTCTTGTACCTAATACCTAAAATCAATCTCAAATGGATATATTAGATACATATGAACGGAATGATTAAGTCTTCATCAAAATATGGACAATGTATAACACTTAGGTCAACATTATCCCCATGTTTGAAGATGACAAACCATTCCTCAACATATTAAAAAATATTTAGAATTTAAGCTTTTACCTTGTGAATTGTAAGGGGAAACATGAATTAACAAATGTTGTTTCCCCCCCTGAATTCATTCTTACCGCAACTTCTTTGTTGCTTCACATGTATGGTTAGTGTCTTCCAAAAAGGAAAAATAACAATAGCACATATATACCATTGAGTCCTCTTACAAGTCACATGATCAAATAGACTAGAAAATGATCACAATACAATGTGATTGATCTCACTTCTCCTCCTTTTTCATATCAACAAGGCAGGGTGAGGGTAGAAGAGCTATATAAAAGTCTTATCAACATGCACAAACTACACAAGCAACCACCAAAATAGAAAACTAAGAGAGAACAAGAAATCTAGAGTCATAATCAAAATATGGAAGCATATACCAAGAACTATTAAGATAAAGCCAAAAACAAAGTTAAGGTACACATAAGATTATATTACAACAAGAGATATGTCCTCTCTAGGTGAAAACTAGAAAACTAGAAAAAACAATGAGATATGAAAACAATATGACTAAGGTACAGTGTCAAAATGTTTAGTACATGAAGGTCTACAAAAAGATATATATATATATATATATATATGTATGTATATATATATATATATATATATATATGGTAGCGATCCAGTGAGAAACATCCTATGGTGAGAGCATGAGAGGCATTTGAATAACTACAAATTAGTAGCTATTTTTAAAAAATCCAACCGTAAAGATGGAAAAAGCATCATTTCATTTACCTTCTCACAAAAAATCATTGCAATCAAACATTGTTTACATGTCCATATGTACAATATACACTTTTTACATCCAACGGTCAGCCATAAATTCAATATAGAGCATTGAAAAGTATTTGGTTGATGTGAATGATCTACAAATCAGATGGTGATAAACACTTATAGGAAGGTAGATATTAAGGTATACTTGTAATATGTATGGTTGGATTATGCAAATTTGATCTATGTGGAGAGTTATTTAAATGCCTCTCATGCTCTCACCAAGATATGCTTCTCACTAGATCGTTACCATATATATATATATATATATATATATATATATATATATATATATATATATAGAGAGAGAGAGAGAGAGAGAGTCAGGCTAGAATACACTCGAGTGTACAGATCGCACGGATACACTCATGTGTGTTTGCATATCAATACTATTTTTTGCAAGATGTAAACCATTGATCTTCATTTTCATACTATAATTAGGCTACATACAAATTTTGAGTCCATTTGGATGAGTATAAGTTACTCATCCGAGGGCAACAAAATCGACGCACGAAACTAATTTGAAATGCATAATTTTTGCAGTCTTTATAACATGACCTATAAATGTCCAAATGTGCTCAATTTTTTTATATGAGTTATTCACAAGATGATTAAGAAGTTCAACAGATTAGATTTTTGAAAAAAATATTGCTTCATGAAAAACTACTTGAGTGTATTCTATTCTGAATACACTCGAGTGTATTCTAGCCTGACTATATATATATATATATATATATATATATATATATATATATATATATATATATATATATATATATATATATATATATTTGTGTGTGTGTGAGAGAGAGAGAGTTGTTGGTATATATGCCCATAGAGCCATCCCGAGCGATTGCATGAAGTCGGACATTAATTAATCAATTAATGCAATTATTTGATTAATTAACTAATTCCAGAATATTATAATTCATCTACGAGCATTTTAATTTATGCATTGTTTCTATTTATCGATGGGTTTAGGAAACCCTACTTCCTTTCGTCTCCTATCTAAAGGGGCTTGACGACCGATATCTAGATAAGATATTAGAGAGGATTTTTAATTTTACGCTCGCGTACGTAAACCCTAGCCGTCACTGTCTCCAGGAGAGAAAGGATAATACCACGACGCTAGCACGCCGCTACACAAAAATGATTCCTTCCCGTCGGCTTAGGAAGCGTGACGTGAAGTTCTAGTCCATCGGCGTGGATGAAGTAGACACGCAGACGCTGAGACGCCTGCGTTCAAAGAACGTCAATGACTATCCATACGCGCTACGAGCGACGCATATCATCGCACGAAAGGAGCACCACCAGATCTTCATGCGATGCACTCATCAAATGGGAGAGAAGTTACATCCATGTAGGCCAGCAACGTTGCACACCATCATGCAACACATCGCCAGACTTACTCTATGATAAGGTATATCCCACAAACACTCTTTCTAAATACGCTGTTGTCGATGAGATCATGTTTCGGGTTGTGTGGAATTTTTTTATTGCTTCCTCCATGCATGTCTTTCTCCACAAAACCCAATAGTGGTATCAGAGAAGCATCGATCTACGGTGTATTTAGATTCGTTTTGATATGATCGAATCATTGTATACTATTTTTTATATTGCATACAATGCGAATTAAAACTGCTAATGTGCAAATCTAAACCTAATTCCACATACGCCGCAGACTTCTATTTTTGACATTTCAGACGGGGTCGACTATGGAA
Source organism: Alisma plantago-aquatica (assembly GCA_963693085.1). NCBI lineage: Eukaryota > Viridiplantae > Streptophyta > Magnoliopsida > Alismatales > Alismataceae > Alisma > Alisma plantago-aquatica. The sequence goes on from OY856411.1 coordinate 880,996,621, forward strand.
AATATTTATTTTCCTAAGTACACGGAAGTAAAATTCCATAGACCTTTCAGGGGCTCTACCCCTGAGACCCCACGAGGGGCGGCCTCCCCTCGACCCCCGCACAGGGAGACTGGCCCTGTATACCCCGCATAGTTTATGTGGGAGTCAAAAATTTATTTAATGGGGAATGTCCCCCACTAAAAGTACTGCAAAATTTTAATATGTATATACTTATATGTAGATATACCTATGATATCATACACGTCACCTTTAGAATTCTATTTTATGTGGTGAATGCATGCATGGTTATGGCCTAATATCCTCTTTTGTGAATGTTGTGAATGAATGTGGATGTCAATATTGTGGATATGTTTGTTTGTGAATGCTATGGATGTATAATGGTTGTATGTGGATCCTTTATATAAAGTATTTGGCTTGCATGCCGAGCCTCATCTCTTATTTTAAAGTGTAATTAATTCTTTCCCTTTATATTTGTATTCATATGATGTAATAGAGATAGGATTAGTTTTAGTCTTTGTAAACTTGATGTAAGGAGGCCACTTCAAGATCCAACTCCAAGGAGCGTCCATGGAGAACCACCATGAAGATCTAATTCTAAGAAGCAACCTGAAGATCCAACTCCAAGGAGCGTACATGGAGAAGCAACAGGAAGATCCAATTCCAATAAGCAAGTTGAAGTTCCAACCTCACAGAGCATCCATGAAGTTGTTTGTTGTAATGTTGATCCTTACAAGTTGATTCACAGGTGTTGTTGCATGAGATGCATAAGACCATAGGTGTAATGACCCGTTTTCAAATAAGTCATCTGATTAGGGTTTACTTGTATAATTGTATGCTTAATTAAGTTGATCAATGTATAAAGCTTGATTAGTGATGGTAGTTAAATTTTCATGTTTTAAATATAATGAGAAGTTTTAATCATACTTTGATCCACCTAATTAGGGTTAACATTTCAGAAACCCTAATCGGCCCAAATTAGGGTTTTGGTGATATATGAATACAGAATTTGATAAGTATAGTGTCTCACTAAATGATTTTTAGTATTTTATGTGTAACTCTTATTTACTTCAAATTTGTATATGATTTGTATATATAAAATGTGAAAAATATTGAAAAATATCAGAATTTTTTAAGAATGTTATGACCTGTTTATCGGTCGCATTTCAAACTAGACCGATCATATTTTTAGATTGATATAGCAATGTGGTAATTGAATTTTATTTTTTTATTGGTATATCCAATTGATCTCAAATTGTAACTATACTTTATAAACATAATTATAGACACCCTGTTAAATTTTCGTAATTTTTGGATGACTTTTGATCTCTACAGAGAGGGTGTCGGTCGAGTTCTGTGAAAGACAAACTCGACCGACCATGTTGATGACTGCAATATAGCAGTGTAGTATTTAATTTTTAGTTATTTATTGGTAATCACAAATGATCTCAAATTTTTACTGTATCTTAAAAACTTAATTTAAGACATTTTTTTAAAGTTTCATAAATTTTTGATGAGGTTTGAGTTCTGAAACATGTGGTTTCGGTCGAGTTTATAACTCAGCCGACCAACCAGTCTGAGCAAAATAAAATACATTGAGGGGCTTGTTTGCAAATGTTATAAGCACCTCAATTCATCTATTTCACTAACCTAACACACAAGAAGATCTCATAACTCGTCCTTCCTATCAAAGAAATAAAATTCTTGAGAGAGAGGAGAGCTAGGGTTTTGAGTAGAGAAAGTGGAGGAGATGATGACCTAGGGTTTCTCTATCCGAGATATGATGAAATCAAGTTAGATTAGTTTCTTTGCATAGAATTTCATGGTGAATCTTCTCTCACATGTCAAGATTATGTCCTTCCTATGATTTGATTCGAAATCACATCAAATCTCCCCCTTTTCTCAATCTTTCTCTTCTAATCCCCATTTCTAGGGTTTCTAAGTTGAGAGGAGAAAGAATTGGATTCTTCTGCGAGAGTTTGATTGGGTTTCCAAATATTCAGAGGTTCACCTACGAATTAAGGTGCTTGGAACCTGAGGTGAGTGTTTTTTCTCCTTCCTAAGCTTTTTATTCATGTCGAAAGCCTAATTCAATCCGGCTTAAACAATCAGAAACCTTGTTTGTATATGTATGTGATTGTATTTGATTTGGGAAAGATATTGGGCAATCCAATTTTACTGATTTTGATTATTTCTCATTGATTGAAACTTGATTAGTTCTTGTTATATTGATTGAGGATGTAGGGGTATTCTTATGTGTAGATGACTATGGTATTTCATGTGAATTTTGCCTAAAAAGTAGCCCAATGGCCGATATGCTTGGAATTGAATTGACATGTATAAAGTCATATTTGAATTGTACTAGATTGTATTATACAAGTGTATTGTTGAATGTTAATGGAATTGAATGACCACATATCCTGATTAGGATTTGTGTTGAAGAAGTGAATGAAATGAGTCAATTAATCAATGTATACTTATGACACTAGTACATAACCGACCTTTAGTGTCGGTTATTTAAGGCCTTTAGTGTTGGTTTTTAAGCGACACATATGTGGGTGCCGCTAAAAGCCCAACTATTATGCGTCGGTTCTCAAACTGATGCCACAACCCTTTGCGCACCACCGAAAACGTGCCAGCAGGGGGGTATAGGCGTCAGTTATTATCTTAGAAACCGACGCCATATACCTTCGCGCCACAGAAAGGGCGCTATCTGGGGCACTATCGGCGTTAGTTTATTAGTGATAACCGACGTCATCTCACCTGCTGCCATGGCCGTACTGACCAACATGGTCGTGGTGTTTGGTCCGCTGCCACAGTCGTGCTGGCTAGCACGGCCGTGGTGTTTGGTCCGCTGCCACGGTCGTGCTGGCCAGCACGGCCGTGGTGTCTGACCTCATTAAGGAAATAGACGTCGGTTACTAGTAGGGAAACCGACACTGTAACCATATCTCGTCAGTTTTATACAAATAACCGACGTCTATTTTATGTCTGGTCCGCTGCCACGGCCATGCTGGTCAACACGGCCGTGGTGTCTGTCCAGCACGGCCATGGTGTCTGGCCTCTTTATGAAAATCGACGTCGGTTACTAGTAGGGAAATCAACATTGTAACTATATGTCGTCAGTTTTATACAAATAATCGACACCTATTTTATGTTTTTTTTTGTCAGTCTGCAGACCTGCTGTGGCTGGTCGCATGATGAGAAACCTTCAGTTCAATTATGAACTATAGGTTTTACAACATCCATTGATATCAGCCAACAACAGGCCACAAACCTGCAAAATTAACATGATGGACAATATTATATATATGTGATTCACACTCATGTATAAGAACATTTAATTCATATTATTTTTTCATCACACGCATGTAGAAACCAGTAGAAACCGGCAGTTCCATTTATTTCATCTCTTTTCACATTCAGACACATGTAGAAACATTCATGTATTGATGATTTTCACACACATATGACAATTCATAAAAATTCATTCACATTCGTACAAAATTAATTATGAGAACAATGTTATTCTTTATTCATCATTGTCATCATTGTCAGCAAAATTATATTTAAAAATTCCCACTCTTTGCAGGGCTTTTGCCCAATCTTCTATTACAACATCTAATTCATCTCTCGTATAGGGAGCATGTACATCGAAACGCTTTGCACCTGTGTTGAAGTCCTCAGTTTTAAAGACCTACAAAGAGAATGACGTATATACATAATTATAATAATATATAATAAGATTCATATATTTTATATTATCTAATGAGACTATGTATAATACCTGTTGTATGTTATCAATTTCCAATACGGCATGTTTGATGATTAGGTCCATAAATCGCATCACATAATAGGCACATGCCCAGCCGTTGTTTTGTGTAGCACACTATAAATTGAAACATACAAAATATTCAAAAATACAAATAAGCACAGTTCACATAAATAATATATACATTGGAGTCAGGAAATTACTTTCACATTCTCCCAAATGAGTGTCAAAATTTTTTCCTAGGGACCTTTCCTCCAGCTTTTTTGTACTCTTATAAAGCCCTATATATATTAATGTAACACATTAAATTACATAATTAAATAGTAATGCAGTAACATATGTTAACATATATAAAAACATAAAATATTTCTCACGAGAATAATGGCCTTTTAATTGCATGTCCATATAATACATCCAACTCACTCCCCGCAGGATCTAGATAATAGACGGTGAATGTCTTGGGGACAATAACTAATAACTCCCAATGTTTAGCACTATAGGTAAGAAAGTAGAATATTAATAACTCAATATCCTCAATAAAAATATAATTTGCTTAAGTCCAAATTACAAGCAAAGTAAACTTACTCGACATTGAATGGAGCTATTATCACTATCTTATTATTTTTACCAAAATATTCAAAAGCATCACAGCAGTATGAAGTAACTGAATACGGGTCTGTATCTACAAGACTAATCAAAGATGGAACCAAAAATACCACATGGGAAAACCCAAAATTTGTACATGTCTTGTGTAAGTGGCTGCAAAACATGTATTATGTATGCATTAATATATAAGAAACCAGATTGCCGTATATAAAACAAGGTATATGGATGTATAAACCAGATTGTCATATGCATTAATCTCACCATATCCACAGCTCTATCATAGATGTGTTCAGCCATTCATAACTAAACAACTCCAAAATATCTTGTATAAATATGTTGTTTCTGAATGTTTGACCTGCATTAATACGTATCCAGAACTTATATTACATATGCATTAATACATATGCTAAACTTGTATAAATAGATTGTTATCGTATGATTTACCTGCATCATTCTCTGGAATAGTAACATTTATAGGGAAATTTGGATTATGTTCGCCGATCCATACTGCCACACTCCTATAATTAGGACCTATCGAGGCGTGTAGGTCCGCTGGAAGCCAACTTGGTAGTCGAGGAGGTAAAGGCCGAGATGTAGCGGGTCTCATATTTTTGACCTGTATATATAACTTCATATCAATTGACTCATATATATATTCACACTAACAAATTAAAGTAATGAAAATTTATCATACAATATCAGTATAGAGGACATCCGCTTCGGGCCACAATATCACTCCGCCTACTGCCTCACCAAGTGTTTCAACATCTGGGTGTGCATGAGGTAGTGCAAGATTCGTCCAGCCAGCGAGTATATGTATCGGGCTCACATGTACCATGTCATCTAGTACTGGACTCCCATGAAACATGCACCCTTTAAGGGGTGGGTAAGTCGATGCCTCTGCAACGATATATCCTTCACTTTTTAGTCGGTATGGCTTCAACCCCTACAAATTTACGTAAAGAATGTTATATTTATATATACACAAACATATCATCTTGAACAGACTAGCTATTATATATGCCATAAAAATACTTACAGAGGACGTGCTAGGTTGTGGGTCTATAGGATTACTCCCAACCTCTGTAGTACGAGTAGTAGAAGAAGAGAGGTCTGCCACAAGTACTGTCTGAGTGGCAGTCTGAGACGCCTGCCACTTGTTAATTGCTTCCTGGAGTCTTTTATCAACTACTTCCTCGACTCTCCTATCAATTAAGGAATCTACCTATACATGGATAAAAGAAATGCTAGTTTCTGATTATTGAATTCTCTTTCGCAATAACGTTCTAAAATAAGAATAAGTTACATTAGCTTGTGAAAGTCTTGCTTTTGGGACATGTTTGCGCTGGGATGGCCCAAAGAATGCTTTGATGCCCACACAAGCGCTTGCACCCCCTACACGTCCAGGATGCTCTGGGTTACCCAGAGCAACTGCCATTTCATCCCTTGTGCCATGAGGGATGAACTTGCCTTCCTTCCTCTGCTCGTGCAGCTCCCGCTAATCATCATCAACAAAAATTCGTAAGTAAACATAACAATAATCAATATCGATAGATTTCTCTAAGAGTTGATTTTTACCATTTTTACAGCCACCTCAGCGGTTGCGAGCTTCGGTATTTGTCCCTTCTTATTTTTCCTCCCAGCTATCCACATAGCATGGCAAGGCAGAGGTGCGGGAGCAGCAGTAGAGGACTCTGCAGTCTCCTGAGTAGTAGTAGGCTGAGTAGACTCAGCCTGTAGTCTTTGGAAAATGCATGCATATCCTCTTGGACCCATTGTGTGGTTGTGCACATTCAGTGCACGCCTTGCTCGTTGAGCATCGTTGATAGCCTAGTTAGTTAGCACATTGATTTAGTTAGTAACACTAAAGGTTAATCTTGAACAGGTGAATACATAAAAACGTATATTAATTAAATTGGGAGTGGCACTTAATACCTTGAATTCATCTGTTTTTCTTTGGGTAACAAACTCCTCCCAGTCTTTGGGGTCCAAGTAGTTCCATTGCTGTGTGGCTTCCTTCTTCCTATATTTATTTTTCAAAAAGAATACAAACAAAAATTATTATTGTAGAGTTAGTGAAATACTGATCAATGTCTAGAATTGGAATCAATCAAGAACCTATTCTCAGCATTGCATATGTAATCTCGGGTGAGATTGGTCCTATAGTTCCTTAGGACCCTCCCACAACGTTGCATCACACATTTACAATGCAACTTTTCATCCAGATCAAATATGCTCTGCAAATTAAATAGAATTGCTATTAACTAGTATCCTAAAAATTAGTAATCTACATAAATAGAATTACAAATAATAATAACTCACGCATATTTCCTTCCATATGTGGTCTTTCTTCCCCTTAGGAACTTTATGCCATGATTCTAGGATAGGACTGCAATGGCTGTGAGTAAGAACCCCAAGATATGAAACAAATGAGTTGTGGTTCACTCCATATGGATTTCTTGCCTGATCGAAATCCACAGCCAATTTGGGTCCATTGCCCCTTTGATGTATTAACTTGTTCATCATTGTGATGTCCCTCACTTTCTCAATTTTCTTTTGCTGCTCATCAAGTGTTGTAGTTTCTTCAGAGGGTACATCACCAACCTAAAATTTGATAAAAACACACTTACATAATATAATCATAAATGAACATATAGATAGAAACCTCAGGGATATATTCTTAAAACTTACATTGTCAGGCGGTGCAAGCACGTCCTCACCCTCACGGTGATCATCAACACAGTCATCATGGGAATGCTCAGCTATCTGAAAGTTCACATTCAAATTATAAATTTCACATTGTAAAGTAACACTAATTGTAAAGTTCACATTGTAAAGTACACAATCACATTGTAAAGTAATTCACATTGTAAAGTTCACATTCACATTGTAAAGTTCACATTCACATTGTAAAGTTCACATTCACATTGTAAAGTAATTCACATTGTAAAGTCCACATTCACATTGTAAAGTTCACATTCAGAAAAATAAAACATAATAAAAATATAAACATCCATGCCTCTAATATTGTGATCTTTTACCAATTAACAATCCTTCATTATGATCCCCGCGAACATACAAGTCATTGTGATCCCCAGCTTCAATGTTTGGTGGTGTTGGCAACCCAACTGAGAATGCACTGGAGTCATCATACTTATCATAATACTCTTCTTCATCTATAGGTTCTTCAATGAACTGTCTTTTACCATGAAGAACAACCGACCATTTATCATTTGTAGGATCATCGATATAAAATACATGTTTCGCCTGTGATGCCAATATGAATGGTTCACCCTTCTCGCCAATCTTTTCAAAGTTCACTAACATGAAACCCAATTCATCCACTATAACTCCTTTGTTGTTGTCAACCCAATTACATTTAAAGAGCAGAATTCTGAAATCTACATAGTCAAACTCCCATATGTCTTCAATGACACCGTAATATGACATTTTAGCTTCACGTGGACTTTTATCCTTTGCACTTGCAAAAAATAATGAAGACGCTTGAAGGGTGACCCCGCTGTTTCGGACGACACTCTTATCATCTTGACGCTTTGTGTAATATGAGAAACCATTTATGTCAAACCCTTCATAAGACATAACATTCAATTTTGGTTTAAAGGCGAGGCATTTGATGGTTTCAGTAAGATTATCTGGTGTTTGAGATAGTTGATGTAATACTTTATCTTCAAACCACTTAATAAATGTCTTGTTATGCTCTCTAGCAAGCCACATTGTATTGGCTCGAGGATATTGTCTCTTGATGAAATTGGTATGTTCCTTGATATAAACACTCACTTCATCCATGTTGTGTAAAATATACAAGTGACCTTGCTCCAACTGCTCACGGCTGATTACTTTCACCCGTGATCCCAAAACTCCTTTTCCAAAATGCTCCTCAATATTCTTGTCATTCACGGGAGCGTCATTACCACTCAGAAAGTCATTGCAAAAATCCATAACCTCTCTCACCACATAACCCTCAATAATACTCCCTTCAAGCCAATAATAGTTTCGAACATCACCTTTAAAAATGCTCATGTATCATTCAAAGGGATACATCTAATGCAACTCATCCCAACATTTTCACTTCCCTAGTCAAGTGGACTACAAGATGTACCATGATATCAAAGAACGATGGAGGAAAATACATCTCAAGCTGACATAGGGTAACAACCACTTCTCTTTGCAAATTATCGAGAGTATCATGGTCAATAACTTTACTGCACAGACTGTTGAAAAAGAAACAAAGTCTGGTGATTGCAAACCTTACATGCTTCGGCAATATAGATATAATTGCCAGAGGCAATATTTGTTGCATTAGAGTGTGACAACCATGAGATTTAGGACCTATCAACTTCAGATCTTTCATTGATACCAATGTACGGATGTTGGATGAGTAACCCTGTGGCACCTTAACATTTACCAAGCATTCACAAAATGCTTTCTTCTCCTTTCTAGACAACGTGTAACAAGCAGGAGGTAAGTATGTTCTCCGATCGCTACTAACTACTACTGTTAATTCTGTCCTTATTCCCATTTCACGTAGGTCCATTCTAGATTTTATCCCATCTTTAGTTTTACCTGGTATATTCAACAGAGTACCGATGATGCTATCACATACATTTTTCTCAACGCACATGACACTGATACAATGCCTGACTATCAAAGAACTCCAATAAGGAAGATCCCAAAATATCAAATTCTTCTTGAATAAAGACTTGTCACTCCTTGTGGCCATCGTACATTGTGATCTATTACCAAATTCATTGGCGATGTCTTTCACTCTTTCATAAACATCCTCCCCTAATATAGGTTTAGGTGCACTACGTTCCTCATTTCGTCCATTGAATGCTTTGCGTAACCTACGATACAGATGAAATTTGGGAAGAAACCTTCGATGAGCAAGATATACAGTCTTGCCGCCGTGTTTTATTCGTATTGAATTAGTGTTCTCTTCACATATAGGACACGCTTTAGATCCTTTAACACTATATCCAGACAAATTCCCATATGCTGGAAAGTCATTCACAGTGCAAAACAACATAGTGTGCAAACAAAATGTCTCTCTTCGTGAAGCATCATAGGTCATCACACCTTCACCCCAAAGCTTCTTCAAGTCATCAATCATAGGTTCAAGATAAATGTTGATATCATTTCCAAGTTGTTTAGGGCCCGATATCAAAGACGACAGCATAACATACTTATTTTTCATACACAACCAGGGAAGAAGATTGTATATAACAAGCATAACTGGCCAAGTGCTATGTTGGCTGCTCAATGTCCCGTACAGATTCATCCCATCTGTACAAAGCCAAGTCTTAGATTCCTATCCTCCTCACCGAATTCAGGGTATAATAAATCAATCTTCTTCTACTGTGGGGAATCAGACGCATGTCGTAGGATCCCAACATTATTTTTCTTAACATCTGCATGCCACCTCAAATTCTTCGCATCTATAGGATTGGCAAGAAAGCATTGAAACTGTGGTATTATAGGTAGACACCACATCACCTTGGCGGGAGAACCAGTTTTGGACTCCCCCGAAGTCATCAATTTATACCTTGACGCACCACATTTCGGACAATCTTTCAAATCCACATAGTCCTTTTGAAATAATACACAATCATTCTTGCATGGGTGTATCTTCTTGGCCTCCATTCCCATTGGGCACAACAATTTCTTTAATTGGTATGTTGAGATCGGCAGCTCGTTTCCTTCAGGAAGAATTTCTTTCAACAAAGACAACAATGACGTGAAGATTTTGTCGCTCCATCGATTGTTAACTTTCAGTTTATACAATCTCAACGCAGTGCTAAGCTTCGTAAACTTACAACTCGTGTATAACGATATCTCAACATCATGCACAATGTTTCTAAACATGGGAGGTGGATCAATTTTGGTGTGCTCTACCCCACAACTATCCAGCATCACATCAATGATGTCTACTGGAACTGATTCGTTCACATCTACGTCATCGAAGACAATTTCTTCTTCCACACAAGCACTGCTATCGACATCCACTGGTTTCGGGTTTGAAATCTCTCCATGCCAATGCCATTCTGTATAGCCTTGTACAATCCCGTTGCACATGACATGACTTCTAATTTCGTCACAAGTACTGACTTTCAAGTTGTTACCGCAATGCCAAATGGACAGTAGAACCTATCTCCAGGTTGTTTCCTATGTTCCTCGGCAAATCTAATAAACTGATCAAGACTAGAAATAAACTCTAGGGTGCAGCAATTGCGAATGGACATCCATGATCTATCTATTCTATGATCAAAGAGAAAATAAGTATATATTACAACAAGATTAGGGTCTAGGGTAAACAGATTAGAGTTTATGGTTAAAACTTTGGGGTTTATACATGTGATGTCATTCTTATATATAATAAATGTGTACCACCTATCCCATTCTTGAACACCTAATCTCACTAGTAAGTGTATAATGTGTATTGGGTTTTCAAGAAAATTTTGGCAGTATTTCCCCACTGTTCTCCAAGTACATATGTACTTAGAGAACAAACGGGGAAATGCTGCCGGAATTTTCTTGAAAGCCAAATACACATTATACACTTACATCCTAAGTGAGATTAGGTGTTCAAGAACAGTCCCAAACTGGGGACTATCCAAGATTTACTCCTAATGAGTAAATCTTGGACGGGTTTCTAGGCCAACATAGTATAACACCAGTCCCTTGTTCACAACCTCATTCAACACACAATTTTCTTATAAAAACACTTGTGGACATCAATAACAACATATCAATGCTTCCTAAATTAATCAATGTATTATTTTATAACACAAATCATGGTGGGTATAACATAGAAAAAAACTCAACATGTCACAATAGAAACATGTCCTTAACCTGATATACAGATATTTGTAACAAAACTCATGGTAGCTATACCATAGAAAATTAAGTAGCATGCCCAATATATAACAAAAGCAACATTTTTCCAAATTGTTATAACGAAAGAAACATTAAGGTTATTCATAACAACATATGTAGTGGAGGAAACTCATGGATGAGCGATGGTTTAAAATCTTGGTCTAATATTTGTGTAGGTCTGGATGTGATTTGACTAGGGGACAAACTGATATGTTTCTAAGGTTGTGATTATTTAACTAATATTTAAGACAAAAGATGGATTGATTGATTATTCAGTGATTAATAAAAGGGTTGAATTAAATATTGATTATTCTAAAGTTGTGATTAATAAAAGGGTTGAACTAAATTATCATATGAAAGTAACACATACCGGGATGAATTTCACCATCGCTACCTATCATTCAATGTCTTACTGCATCATATTAAGCATTAACATATATGTTGAGGTCGCGTTAATCCACTTTTGGTGTTAATTAGAAGACCCATGTGTAACATCATTTAGAAGACCCACGTGTGAGTTAATTTTGACATTCAACATCAATGTATCTTTAACACGCATGTTTCAAGGGTTCAAAGCACATAATCAAATCAAATTAGGATGCTAGAATGGACAAGTTTGAATCTTATTTCAACATGCATCAAAATTTATTGAATTAGGTTAAGCATTAGAATTAGACAAGTTAAAACAGTACATTATTACTAATTAGTAGATAAATGAATAAAAACCAGTAGATAGTAAATACAAATCAATAGATAAGTAAATATAAATCAGTAGATACAAATCAGTTAGATAAAATGAAGATATGTAACCTACCTAGTAGGGGAAGCAGAAGCTAGCTCCGGTGACCTCAGCCTCAAGCTCTAACGGTGCAACAGCTCCTCCGACGACCTCAAGTTGGAGCTCCGATGGTGTGAGGAGCAGGGGGCAGAGGCTTGATTAGGCGGCGGTGGCTAGACCACGGTCGTGCGACTGGTGGGATCAGGGTAGGCGCAGGACCGACGACGGTAGAAGGAGCAGGAGTAGGAGGGGCGGCAGGAGTAGGAGCAGGTACGGCGGCGGTAGTAGGCAGAGGTGGTAGAAGGCGATGGTGGTAGGAGGTGGAGGTGGTAGCAGGAGTGGCGGTGGTGCACACGGCAGCAGGCGACGGCAGGAGCAGAACAAGCGGCGGAAAAATCGCAAATCGCCAGCCCTATGTTCTCAGCAATGAAACAGAGAGGCAGGGGGAGAGTTTGGCTCGAGAAGGTGGTGTTAAGTTATACAATAGGTGTCGGTTATTTTAAAACCCAACACCTAAATCAAATAAGCGTCGGTTGTAACTAAAAAACGACATTCAATTGGACAAAATTTACTGGCGGGAACCATTATCAACGTCGGTGATCCCAAGAAAACCGACGCCCATATTGGAACTTTGCACAAAATTTTTGGATTCTTTAGGCGTCAGTTATGAAGTAAAACACCGACAATGTTTGTGACACTTTGGGGGCAATTTTTTCACTCGAAAAATTGAATTTCGCGGGCTATTTTAGGTTTCGGTTTATTTTCTTCAGCCGACATTGAATTAAAAGTGTTACCCATGTCTGGATGATCTTCAAACATAGACATCGGTGTTCGTTAAAAGCCGACGTTGAAGGTTTCCAGCATCAGTTTTTGTAAATAACCGATGCCTCTAAAAGCGACGTTGAACGTTGTTTCTGTAGTAGTGTGATTGATGAATGAAATGTGTGATAATGGAAACTAGGGTTTCCATGTTTGTGAATAACCCTAATGAACCCTTGAGTCATGATTGGATTACTGAATGATATGATTATTATGATATGTTGAACTAAGGAATGACTTCTTGAAAACCCTAAAGTTTATGACTAAGACAATTATGAGTGATAAAGCTAGAACTTGTATATGATGTTTGAAATGTGACCAAATGCTGAAGTTGAAAGTATTAATACTTCAATTGAATATGATGAGTCTTACTATATCATCTAATTCTAATGCATTTGTTTTAGTATAATAAAGAATGATCATTGTTGATTATGGGAATGACATTAGTAGTCAACATCAAGGTACATTTATCTGAATATAAGAGACAATATGAACAAGATGTACTTAATGGTGATTGCAAGATAAAGATGAAACTAATGAAGATAATATGATGAAGTATTTTATCTTTTATTTAATTACATATGGATTAACCCAAATTAAATTAAATATACTAAGAATTGTACTTTGATAAATGTTATGTAGAAGAGAAGCATTGTATGTAAAGTGAATCAAGAAAGATTGGTCCAGATGATGTAATGAACATGAAATAAAAGAAGATGAGACTACTGAGTATAAAATGATGGAAAAAGATAGGAATTAGTAGATGATTCTAAGAATGTAACTCTTACCCTAAAATGATGAGTTTGATGATGCTAATTAATGGCAATATCAAATGGGTGATTAAGAGATGTACATAACTGTAGTTGAATTCAACTAAATGATGAAACTCAAGTATTTGAATTGACTTACAAGAATGTGTTCTTGTATTGTGATTATTTGATAGAATACTTGTATTATGAGAATGAACTATTTTGATGGAATTCAAATGATAATCAACATGTGTTGACTAGCAACCCCATATGAAGAATGTGAAATAAAAGAAGAAGAGAACTAAGTCTGTTATGCATGTATATGCATCAAAATTTATTTACCTCTATTGAGATTAGATAGAACAAGCATATGGTGTATGATAAATCTATTCTGAGTATGAGGAATGATACATGATGTTTATATGATTTTAATATTGCTAGTTCTAATGCCTCTACTAATATTTGTTAAGAATTGTGGTATACAATGAACTGATGAGGAATATGTTGAAATGGAATTTAATATGCACTCCTTACATTAAGAAACCCTGATAAGGGTAAATGTTGCATAATGAGATCATGTCTAGGGCTGAAAGCCCACTGATGATGATAAAACCCTGATAAGGGTAAATGTTGCATAATGAGATCATGTCTAGGGCTTGAAAGCCCACTGATGATGATAAAACCATGATGGGGTAAATGCTGGACAATAAGATTATGTCTCGGGCAGAAATCCCACTATTGATGATTGATATGAATTGATGTAGAAGATATAAATAATCATATTTGTTGCAATCTATAGACTTATTGTACTTATTGCTTTGATCATTGCCGTTATTGATAAACTTAATCTGTTTCATGTTATTAAAGTTACGCGAGAATACACAGATATGATATATGATGTTTTGAATTCTTTTAAGATGACTGAAAGAGATTAATAAAAAGTGAAATGATTGAACATCTAGTTAGGTGCCCTAAACACCATGAGTTTCCCCCGAGGACCACACTGGGGAAACAAAACGGATCACCTTGTAGTAATTGATGAATTATGAGAAGGATTTCCGGAGTGTGGATCGAGACATTAAAGGTTAGACCATCAGGATTTAGGAGTGAGTCATATGGAGTGGCTCTGGCCCTAAATCCTTGCTGTGAAGGTCTATGTCCAGATGGAATAGACTCTGATGAAATGAAATATGTGAAATGTGAAATATTGTGATATGTGATATACTATTTTGCTGGTTCCTATCTCGTGTACCCGAGATGAGGACGTGAGCTTCTTTAGGAAACCCTGAGGTGGCCAGGGTCTGTTGTTGATATCTTAGGGTGGCCGGCTAAACCCTAAGATAATGACGGTGAGTCGTTGACACGAGAATCAGGCATGGCGACTTCTACTTGGTGAGGTACAAGCCAAGTAGTTTCAGGGCAAATGAATAAAAGATGATAAGTTGTATAGAACATGATTTGAATGATTATTACATTCCTTGTGCTGCTAGTTGATGATTTGTCATTGTTGATTAAGCTTCATGTTATGTAAAGTAATCATGTTGCTATGGACATTTCCTATTTCATATTATGATTTGTCATGCTGACAAGTTATAAATGTTGGAATTTATATCTATTCTAAATATGAGTTGGATTGCTTGCTATTTGATAGTATTGTTTGGTATATATGTATTATGTGTACTTCAGCTTCAGGACTACAGGATGTGTTCCTGGTATGGATGGTGGATTGTCACAAATATAATGTTATTGTCATGTATTGATTCAAAATGCTTAGAAATTGACTTATTACTCACGCAGTAGGATTTTTAATCTGAACTAAGAAGTATTTTCTAATTTGTTCATAGACATGCTTTAACAAATGTTTCAAAGTTATAATTGGTTTAAGCGATTACCTTATCTGTTGGATTAGATTACCATTGTAAGATAGATTTGACTCATGATAGAACTATCTTCTAGATTTTTCAATATCTGCATGTTTCTATTAAGTTTATTATACTTAATCTGATGTTGATGCATGTACCTAGCTTGAGTGGGAGGTATCCACTCACTGGGGCTCTATATGAGTCTCATGAGGTTGTTTCAAATGTTTTTAGGAATAATGCTATCCGATGGAGAGGTCATGACAAGGAAGATATAAATAGTATAATCTAGATAGATTAGAATGTCCCTATACTCTCTCTTTCCCGGGATGGGTTGTAGATTAAGTTTGTTCATCAATGTACATGTATTTGATGTAAACTGAATCACATATGAGAACAAGATTTGATTCTAGATTTAATGGAGTTGAATATGATTTGTGATATCTGAATGTGATGTCCTTGATGTGACATTGATTTATGAGTTTGTGAAGAAAGAAAAAGGAAAAATTTATATGTGTTTTTCATACATTGTTTAATCGCCTTTGTCGAGAATTCATTATTTTATTTCATAATCTGGGTTTAGGTTTTGCGATTATCTCTAATGATTGGTATTTATGCTGATCAAAAGAGTGGGTCCCGACAGACGTGGTATCAGAGCCTAGGTTAGATGAGTTTACAAGGACAATAGGATCTAGGACTAATTGATAATGTCGATGTTGAATATAACCTGAATGATGTGCATACTGACTGAACTCAGTATCCAGATACTCTGGTCAAGTATTTGGGTATTGAGCTAAGCTAGTATGGAACTACTGACTATACTTCTTCTGGATGCCCTGACCAAGTATTCAGATGAACATAATTTGGTAGTATAATAAGATGCATGATGAAATAGAGAAGAATGGCGATAAAATGGTGAAAGAGAAAAGGATTTTATAATTCAATATGAAACCTATGGAAAACATGAAATTTCATATAAGAAAGATGAAAGCTTAATGGATTATGAACATAATCTCTAATGAGTTTGAGTCTGAGTATGAAATCTAAAATTGTGAGAAAAAGCTATGAACTAAGATGCACACTAGATGATCTTCTTTATAAAGGAAATTGATGAATGCAGATGATAATATGTGAATGAGTCATAACCTTAATCCATGAGATACACAATCAAATTATAAAAAAGGGATGTGAAAGGTGATGTGAATTAGATCTTGATAAATGATGTATTACGAATATCGTTGAAGTAAGTGTTTGTAATACTCAAGGAGAGATGTGATGATTACAAGGGAAGAAATATTCATTTAATGCAAAAAGAAAGTGTGATATGAAAGAAAGATAAAATGAAAGTCTTTATAATTTGATTCTCAGAGAGGTGAATGATTAGATGATATGATATTCTTCCATATATTTTATTGGATTCGGGACAAAATCCTAAAAGGAGGGGGGAATTTGTAATGACCCATTTTCAAATTAGTCATCTGATTAGGGTTTACTTGGATAATTGTATGCTTAATTAAGTTGATCATTGTTTAAAGCTTGATTAGTGATGGTAGTTAAATTTTCATGTTTTAAATATAATGAGAAGCTTTAATCATACTTTGATCCACCTAATTAGGGTTAACATTTTAGAAACCCTAATCGGCCCAAATTAGGGTTTTGGTGATATATGAATACATAATTTAATAAGTATAATGTCTCACTAAATAATTTTTAGTATTTTATTTGTAACTATGATTTAATTCACATTTGGATATGATTTGTATATATAAAATTTGAACAAAAATAAAAATATTAGAATTTTTGAAGAATGTTATGACCTATTTATCGGTCGAGTTTCAAACTCGACCGATCATATTTTCAGATTGATATAGCAGTGTGGTAATTGAATTTTATTTTTTTATTGGTATATCTAATTGATCTTTAACTGTACTTGAAAAACACAATTATAGACACCCTTTTAAATTGGAGTAATTTTTGGATGACTTTTGATCTCTACAGATAGGGTGTCGGTCGAGTTCTGTGAAAGACAAACTCGACCGACGATGTTGCTGACTGCAATATAGTAATGTAGTATTTAATTTTTAATTATTTATTGGTAATTAAAAATGATCTAAATTGTTTTCTTAAAAACTCAATTTTGGACATTGTGTTAAAGTTTCATAAATTTTTGATGAGGTTTGAGTTCTGAAACATGTGGTTTCGGTCGAGTTTATAACTCAGCCGACCAACCAGTCTGAGCAAAATAAAAATACATTGAGGGGCTTGTTTGCAAATGTTATAAGCACATCAATTCATCTATATCACTAACCTAACACACAAGCAGCTCTCATAACTCGTCCTTCCTGTCAAAGAAACGAAATTCTTGAGAGAGAGGAGAGCTAGGGTTTTGAGTAGAGAAAGTGGAGGAGATGATGACCTAGGGTTTCTCTATCCGAGATATGATGAAATCAAGTAAGTTTAGCTTCTTTGCATAGCATTTCATGGTGAATCTTCTCTCACATGTCAAGATTCCGTCCCTCCTCTGATTTGATTCGAAATCACATCAAATATCCCCCTTTTCTCACTCTTTCTCTTCTAAACCCCATTTCTAGGGTTTCCAAGTTGAGAGGAGAAAGAATTGGATTCTTCTGCGAGAGTTTGATTGGTTTTCCAAAAATTCAGAGGTTCACCTACGAATTTAAGGTGCTTTGAACCTGAGGTGAGTGTTTTTTCTCCCTCCTAAGCTTTGTATTCATGTTGAAAGCCTAATTCAATCCGGATAAAACAATCAAAAACCTTGTTTGTATATGTATGTGATTGGATTTGATTTGGGAAAGATATTGGGCAATCCAATTTTACTGATTTTGATTATTTCTCATTGATTGAAACTTTATTAGTTCTTTTTATATTGATTGAGGATGCATGGGTATTCTTATGGGTAGATGACTATGGTATTTCATGTGAATTTTGCCTAAAAATCAGCCCAATGGCCGATATGCTTGGAATTGAATTGACATGTATAAAGTCATATTTGAATTGTACTAGATTGTATTATACAAGTGTATTGTTGAATGACCACATATACTGATTAGGATTTGTGTTGAAGAAGTGAATGAAATGAGTCAATTAATCAATGTATACTTATGATTGATGAATGAAATGTGTGAAAATGGAAACTAGGGTTTCCATGTTTGTGAATAACCCTAATGAACTCTTGAGACATGATTGGATTACTGAATGATATGATTATTATATTATGTTGAACTAAGGAATGACTTATTGAAAACCCTAAAGTTTATTACTAAGACAATTATGAGTGATAAAGATAGAACTTGTATATGATGTTTGAAATGTGATCAAATGCTGAAGTTGAAAGTATTAATACTTCAATTGAATATGATGAGTCTTACTATATCATCTAAGTCTAATGCATTTGTTTTAGTATAATAAAGAATGATCATTGTTGATTATGGGAATGACATTAGTAGTCAACGTCAAGGTACATTTATCTGAATATAAGAGACAATATGAACTAGATGTACTTAATGGTGATTGCAAGATAAAGATGAAACTAATGAAGATAGTATGATGAAGTATTTTATATTTTATTTAATTACATATGGATTAACCTAAATTAAATAAAATATACTAAGAATTGTACTTTGATAAATGTTATGTAGAAGAGAAGCATTGTATGTAAAGTGAATCAAGAAAGATTGGTCCAGATGATGTAATGAACATGAAATAAAAGAAGCTGAGACTACTGAGTATAAAATGATGGAAAAAGATAGGAATTAGTAGATGATTCTAAGAATGTAATTCTTACCCTAAAATGATGAGTTTGATGATGCTAATTAATGGCAATCTCAAATGGGTGATTAAGAGATGTACATAACTGTAGTTGAATTCAACTAAATGATGAAACTCAAGTATTTGAATTGACTTACAAGAATGTGTTCTTGTATTGTGATTGTTTGATAGAATACTTGTATTATGAGAATGAACTATTTTGATGGAATTCAAATGATAATCGGAATGTGTTGACTAGCAACCCCATATGAAGAATGTGAAATAAAAGAAGAAGAGAACTAAGTCTGTTATGCATGTATATGCATGAAATTTATTTACATCTATTGAGATTAGATGGAACAAGCATATGTTGTATGATAAATCTATTCTGAGTATGAGGAATGATACATGATATGTTTATATGCTTTTAATATTGCTAGTTCTAATGCCTCTACTAATATTTGTTAAGAATTGTGGTATATAATGAACTGATGAGGAATATGTTGAAATGGAATTTAATATGCACTCCTTACATTGAGAAACCCTGATAAGGGTAAATGTTGCATAATGAGATCATGTCTAGGGCTGAAAGCCCACTAATGATGACAAAACCCTGATAAGGGTAAATGTTGCATAATTAGATAATGTCTAGGGCTGAAAGCCCACTGATGATGATAAAACTCTAATGGGGTAAATGCTGGACAATAAAATTATGTCTCGGGCAGAAAGACCACTATTGATGATTGATATGAATTGATGTAGAAGATAGAAATAATCATATTTGTTGCAATCTATAGACTTATTGTACTTCTTTCTTTGATCATTTCCCTTATTAATAAACTTAATCTGTTTCATGTTATTAAAGTTACGCGAGAATACACAAATATGATATATTATGTTTTGAATTATTTTAATATGATTGAAAGAGATTAATAACAAGTGAAATGATTGAACATCTAGTTAGGTGCCCTGAACACCGTGAGTTTCCCCCGAGGACCACACTGGGGAAACAAAATGGATCTCCTTGTAGTAATTGATGAATTATGAGAAGGATTTTCGGAGTGTGGATCGAGACCTTAAAGGTTAGACCACCAGGATTTAGGAGTGAGTCATCTGGAGTGGCTCTGGCCCTAAATCCTTGCTGTGAAAGTCTATGTCCAGATGGAATAGACTCTTATGAAATGAAATATGTGAAATGTGAAATGAAAAATATGTGAAATACTGTGATATGTGATATATTATTTTGATGGTTCCTATCTCGTGTACCCGAGATGAGGATGTGAGCCTCTTTAGGCAACCCTGAGGTGGCCAGGGTTTGTTGTTGATATCTTAGGGTGGTCGACTAAACCCTAAGATAGTGACGGTGAGTCGTTGACACGAGAATCAGGCGTGGCAACTTCTACTTGGTGAGGTACAAGCCAAGTAGTTTCAGGGAAAATGAATAAAAGATGATAAGACGTGTAGAACATGATTTGAATGATTATTACATTCCTTGTGCTGTTAGTTGATGATTTGTCATTGTTGATTAAGCTTCATATTATGTAAAGTAATCATGTTGCTATGGACATTTCCTATTTCATATTATGATATGTCATGCTGACAAGTTATAAATGTTGGAATTTATATCTATTCTTAGTATGAGTTGGATTTCTTGCTATTTGATAGTATTGTTTGGTAGATATGTATTATGTGTACTTCAGCTTCAGGACTACAGGATGTGTTCCTGGTCCGGCTGGTGGAGTGTCACAAATATAATGTTATTTTCATGTATTGATTCAAAATGCTTAGAACTTGACTTATTACTCATGCAGTAGGATTTTTAATCTGAACTAAGAAGTATTTGCTAATTTGTTCATAGACATGCTTTAACAGATGTTTCAAAGTTATAATTGGTTTAAGTGATTACCTTATCTGTTCGATTAGATTACCATTGTAAGATATATTTGACTCATGATAGAACTATATGCTAGACTTTTCAATATCTGCATGTTTCTATTAAGTTTATTATACTTAATCTGATGTTGATGCATGTACCTAGCTTGAGTGGGAGGTATCCACTCACTGGGGCTCTATATGAGTCTCATGAGGTTGTTTCAAATGTTTTTAGGTATCATGATATCCAGTGGAGAGGTCGTGACAAGGAAGATATAAATAGTATAATCTAGATAGATTAGAATGTCCTTGCACTCTCTCTTTCCTGGGATGGGTGGTAGATTAAGCTTGTTCATCAATGTACATGTATTTGATGTAAACTGAACCGCATATGAGAACAAGATTTGATTCTGGATTTAATGGAGTTGAATATGATTTGTGATATCTAAATGTGATGTCCTTGATGTGACATTGATTTATGAGTTTGTGAAGAAAGAAAAAGGAAACATTTATCTGTGTTTTTCATATATTGTTTAATCGCCTTTGTCGAGAATTCATTGTTTTATTTCATAATCTGGGTTTAGGTTTTGGGATTATCTCTAATGATTGGTATTTATGCTAATCAAAAGAGTGGGTCCTGACAATAGGTAGACCATAATCCTTTGTTGCTCCAAAGGATTATAATAGTTTGGCCATAATTGATGTATTTGTGTTTGTGATTGCATGTCTATCGTTTGTGGTTGTGGATATAATAGTATATGATACATACTATAAGTATGTGGTGTTTGGATATGTATATGTATTAATAAAACCCCTCAATTAATAATATTAAGTTTTAGTTGTCTTCCATAAAGAAACACACATGAAAAGCCTGATCGACTATGTGTGGGCACGCCTCCGCGTGGTACACTGTCTATCTCATGGAAGTGTGATGGTGGGTGTGTGGGTCTGCCTCCGTAGGGTGCACACTCATCATGTTGGCTTATGGGTTGGACTTAACTAGGGACTCTTGATAGGATCAAGTACCTAGAGGCACACAGATGCATCATGGCAACGAGTTGTGTATGATCATATATCCAAGAGTTGCATATGATGCAATTGGCAAAAGTTGTCTACCTTAGTATTTGGTCTTTGACGTCGACGTGGGCTAGGCATTGATCCAATTATTTTGAATCTTGGCTCACTAGAAGGTTGATGCTGTAATCTTCTGAGTTGATAGTGAGGGCTATCAATTTGAATGAAATAATGGGAGCTTAATTAATTAAAGGCCTAATTAATCTCATTTATCAAATCTTTACAAGTTAAAATGTTTTGGAATAAATGCAAACTTTTTCTTTTGTAGCAATCAAATGGAAAACACACTCACACTTTCTCATTGCGATCGGTCCTTGAGAAGGACAAACTTACCAGAACCAAATTTCAAAATTGGTTTTAGACTCTGAGAATTGTTCTCACACATGAGTGTAAGCTCTATGTCCTTAAAACACCAGAGCCAGAGGAACCCGCCTCAAATGCACCCAAGGCTGTAAAGGATGCTTACAAGAAGCACCTTGATGATGTCGCAGATGTCAAATTCCTGATGTTGTGTTCAATGAACTATGAGTTTTAAGAGTAGCATGAGAGCATGAATTTCATGGAGATGGTAACACATCTCAAGAACATGCATCAACATCAAGCAAGACAGGAGAGATATGATGTCTCTAAGGCTTTGTTCAGGAGAAAGATGAAAGAGGGAGACTTAGTTGGCACCCATATACTCACTTTGATTGGGTACATGGAAAGCCTATCCAAGCTGGGATTTCCCCTAGGTCAAGAGTTGCCCACTGATGTGATTTTATAATCGTTGCCTGAATCATATAGTCTTTTTGTCATGAACTACAACATGAACAATCTTGACAAGCCGTTGTCAAAATTGTTGGGCATGTTGAGGACAGCTGAAGCACATATGAAGAATGACAAGCCCAGGTCTGTGATGATGATCATCAAGACAAATGGAAAGTCAAAAGGAAAAGGCAAGGCTAAGAAAGGTTCTAAAGCCGGGAAAAAGCCAAAGTGATCCACGCTTAAAGCTAAAGGTGGGATCTCCAAAGAAGACAGTTATCACCATTGTCACCAAGCTAGACATTGGGAAAGAAATTGTCCTCTCTACCTGGAGGAACTGAGGAAGAAGAAGCAGGGGATAGAGATCTCCACTTTAGGTATATACATTATTGAGATAAACTTAACTACTTCTTCATCATGGGTATTGCATACCGGATGTGGATCTCACATATGTTCAAATATACAGGATCTGATAAGAAGTAAGCCTTTACGAAAGGGCCAAGTCGAGCTACAGGTCGCTAATGGGGCAAGAGTTGCTTCCACCACAGTTGGAGTTATTAGGTTATCTTTGCCTACGGGCCTTGTAATAGAATTAGAGAATTGCTATTATGTACCTGCCATTAATAGAAATATTATTTCTGTATCTTGTATGGACAATAGTGGATTTGAATTTCATATTAAGAATGGAATGATTTCTATTCTAAAGATGATATCTTTTATGGAAATGCCCCTATATCTTATGGTATATACTTGTTAGAACTTGAGACTAGCATATACAACGTAAATACTAAAAGGCTAAAACTTGACAACTCAAACAAAACTTACTTATGGCATTATCGTTTTGGGCACATAAACAAGAAGCACATATCTAGACTCCATAAGGATGGTTATCTAGACTCTTTTGATTTTGAATCATTAGAGACATGTGAGGCATGTTTATTAGGGAAGATGACCAAGACTCCTTTCACTAGACACAGTGAGACAACCAGTGATCTGCTAGGGCTCATACATACTGATGTATGTGGATCTTTTAGATCAAATGCTAGAGGAGGCTATCAATACTTCATTACCTTCACTGATGACCTCAATAGGTATGGATATGTATATAATATAAAACACAAGTTAGAAACTCTTGAAATGTTCATGACTTTCATGAATGAAGTAGAGAAACAACTTGGTAAGAGTATTAAAGAACTCCATTCAGATCAAGGTGGTGAATACTTAAGCCAAGAGTTTGAGGACCTTCTGAGAGATTGTGGTATTGTATCACAATGGACTCCACCTGGTACACCACAATATAATGGTGTGTCAGAAAGAAGGAATCATACATTATTAGACATGGTACGATCAATGATGAGTTCAGCCGAACTTCCAATATCATTCCGGGGATATGCTCTTGAAACTACAACGTTTACACTTAACCGTGTACCTTCCAAATCGGTTCAAAAGACACCATATGAGATATGGAATAGGAATCACCCCAATTTGTCTATGTTAAAGATTTGGGGATGTGAAGCTTATGTTAGGAGACAATTCCCTAAAAATCTTGGACCCAAATATGAAAAATGCTATTTTGTTGGATACCCCAAGGAAACTCGGGGATACTACTTCTACACACCAACTGACAACAAAGTGTTTGTTGCTAGGACTGTTATATTTATTGAAAAGGAATTTATTTCCAAAGGACTCAGTGGTAGAAATGTAGATCTCGAAGAAGTTCGAGATCAACAAGAAAGCAGAGAACCTGAGGAAGTACATAAGGAACATGAAGATTCACAAACTGTTGTGGAATTTCAAGTTTCAAATGTAACACAGGAACCTCATAGGTCTAGTAGGACACGACTTGAACCTGAGAGATTTGGATTTCTCGTGACTGAAGATAGTGACGAATTGGGCATAGCAGATGAGACAACTTCCTATCTAGAAGCTACTAAGGGACTAGAATCTGAGAAATGGCTCGAAGCCATGAGATCAGAGATAGAATCCATGTACACCAACAAGGTATGGACCTTGATGGATCCACCCATAGGGTGCTAGTGGGTATTCAAAAAGAAGACCGACATGGATGGAAATGTTCAAACCTATAAAGGTAGATTGGTTGCAAAAGGATTCCATCAAATTCAAGGTGTTGATTATGATGAGACCTTCTCACCAGTTGCCATGGTTAAATCCATCAGGATCATTCTTGCCATTGCAGCTTATCATAACTATGAGATTTGGCAGATGGATGTTAAAACAACATTCCTTAATGAGAATTTACTCAGGGATGTGTACATGACACAACCTGGGGGTTTTATTGATCCAAAGGAAGCCAATAAAGTCTGTAAGCTACAAAGGTCAATCTATGGATTGAAGCAAGCATCTCGGAGATGGAATCTACGTTTTGATGAAGCAGTCAAAAAGTTTGGCTTTAGTTAAAATGAAGATGAACCTTGTGTTTACAAAAGGGTTAGTGGAAGAACAATCATATTTCTCATATTGTATGTGGATGACATACTATTAATGGTAAATGACATCCCTACTCTTCAGATAGTAAAAGGTTGGCTGGGGAAGACCTTCTCTATGAAGGATTTAGGTGAAGCATCCTATATATTAGGAATTAAGATCTATAGAGATAGATCTAGAAGGCTTCTAGGACTAAGCCAGAGCACATACATTGACAAAGTGATAAAGAGGTTTAGCATGGAGGGTTCTAAGAGAGGTAAATTGCCCATGTCCCATGGAGTTACGATCTCTAAAGCCCAATGTCCTAGTTCATGTGATGAACGGACACACATGAGTAAGATTACATATTCATCAGCAATTGGATCTAACATGTACACAGTGTTATGTACTCATCCTGATGTGTTGTATGCTTTGAGCATGACGAGCCAGTATTAGTCAAATCCAGGTGAATGTCACTGGACAGCCGTAAAGAACATCCTAAAGTACTTGAGAAGGACTAAGGATCAATTCTTGGTATACGATGGTGAGGAAGAGATCGTGGTATCAAACCAAATACATAAATATTTGTTAGAGAACAGTGTATCAGACAGACCCACCTTGAGAGTGACACATGGATACCATGATTGGTAGTTAGAGTCACATCTCATAATGATTGTGGTGATTTTGGTTCTTAGACCTAAAGTCACTACAATTATCACATGTTATTCGGTGTACTTTGATATCATCCACCATGGTCCTGAATAAGGATTACCATAAAGATGGTGCGTGGGTGCACTATGACGCATGGGGATGACTGTGAGTGATGTAGATGGAATTTGTCCTTCCTACGGGAGTTTGATATTCTAGTCATTTGATAAGCGAGACTGCGAAATGCATGGCCATGTTGATGTGAGTCAATATCTGATATTGAGCTTACATATATCTCAGACAGTCTGCTCTAGTTCAAGGAACATGGATTGAATGTTGAAGAGGATAACAGTTCCATGACTTGAGTTCAATCTGGATATCAGTGACAAAGGAACTATACAATCACTGTAATACTAGCCATGAATGATAGCTTAAGTTGTTCTCTAACTTCTCCAATTACTTGGGTGGCAATGAAGTCTTGCTAGATACCGATAATTACTTGTGAAATCATAATATGATTGTGGATATCATTGCCACCGTAATTTGGAGCCTACTGGGTCACACACATATGATGTGTTGGAATAGGAGTATAATTGTGGATTTGATTGGAATTGCACTGAATCACATTCATTACTAAAATGTTTATGTAATTGATTAGAATAATATTGGAGTGATTGGCTCTAAGTGCAAGTGGGAGTCTATTGGTATATATACCCATAGAGCCATCCTGAGCGATTGCATGGAGTCAGATATTAATTAATCAATTAATGAGATTATTTGGTTAATTAATTAATTCCAGAATATTCTAATTAATCTACGAGTGTTTTAATTAACACAATGTTTCTGTTTACCGATTGATTTAGGAAACCCTACTTCCTTTCATCTCTTATTTAAAGGGGCTTTACGGCCAATATCTAGATAATATATTAGAGAGGTTTTTTAGTTTTACGCTCACGTATGTAAAACCTAGACGTCACCGTCCTCAGGAGAGAAAAGAGAGCACTGCGACACTAGCACACCTCCATACAAAGACGACTCCTTCCCGCCGGCTTAGGAAGTGCGGCGTGGAGTTCCAGTCCATCTGCGTAGACGAAGTAGAAACGCAGACACTGAGACTCCTGCGTTTGGAGGACATCAATGACTATCCATACGTGCTACGAGCGGTGCATATCATCACACGAAAGGAGTGCCACCGGATCTTCCTACGACACACTCAACGAACAGGAGAGAAGTTTCTTCCATGTAGGCCAGCAACATTGCACACCATCATGTAGTGGGACATCGCTGAATTTGCTCCGCGATAAGGTATATCCCGCAAACACTCTTTCTGAATACGCTGTTGTCGATGAGATCCTATTTCGGGATGTGTGGAATTTTTTTGTTGCTTCCACCACACATTTTTTTCTCTACAAAACCCAACAAGAGCACCCTATATACTAAGAACTAAACATCTATGGCATCTATGTCAATAGCCTGATCATCATCATCCTTTGGTTGGTAGTCCTTATCTCCATCTAAAGGTGCATTAGGGGCAACAGGTGTGTCATCACCTCCATCAAAGTCATCAACACTATCATCACCATCAGCCTCATCCTCAACATCCTCATCCTCAACATCATCCTCAACATCCTAATCTGACATCTCCTCATCCTCAGAAGGTCCCAAAGAATGAGTGGCAGGTCACTTGGCATGTTTCTCAGCCCAAGACATGCCGCAAGCATGCAGTGCATTTTCTTCCTCAAATGTGGGTTGAGAAACCCCATTGTATCCAACAAGAATAATGGCAGTAGGGACAACTAGAATATCAAAAGCCAGATAGGTAGTAGGGGTAGGTCAACCATCAGAGATAGGGGGTACAACAAAAGCAGCAGGTTGATGGGGTCTGGTACAACTGATTGTATGCATAGGAAGCATAGTCAACACTAGGGTAGGGCTGGTAGTGGGTAGGGATGGGAGTAGGATAAGTTCATGTTAGATATAATTTGAACTAAATCCTGATAGATGTGCTCCTAAACCTGGAGGTTGTATGCATGTTGGTGTATCATGTAGCCCATAAAGGTTTCATTCGACACCAAAAATGAGGTACGATCAAGTCTAGGAGGAGGTGGAGAAGCATGGGTGGATGTGGAAGCACCTAGTGTGGTAGAGGAGATAGGATGAAATGACTTATTGATAGTAGTTTCACTAATATGAACACCTTTTCTACTCGCTTTGTAGCCAAGCTCATGGAAAAAGGGATTTTTCAGAATGGTGAGCAAACATGCCACATATCATGTTGGGGTAAGGCAGGTGGGTTTCACTAGTGTTCTTCCCTGAGTCAAAATAGGTTATGTTATGAAGAATTTAATGGGCCCATTTGACTCCAACATCATTTAGGAGACAATACATTATCACAGGAGTATTCTCTGCAATATTCATTTGATTTCTCTTTGGATGGATATTGTATTTCACCATTAATGAAATAATATGTGTTTTGATGCAAGGGAAGAGGTAGGAAGGATGTATTTCTTCCTATATGGAACATTGGGTTTCTTCAAAAAATTGTGGATGTCAAGAAGGGGAAGCTCAGGTTCGATGATTTTGTAGAACTTCTCGGGGTCAAGCATATCAAGGTACTTGTTATAGGAAGCCATCCATGTATTTGCAAAGTCGGTAACATTGAAGTAGAAATTCAGAGAATCCTTAGAGATGGTAATTTTGGTACCTATAATCATGGAAGTCAAAATAACTTGGTTGTTAGGTGTGGCACATGGGTAGTGTAGTTCCAGGTGAGGTTTGCATAAAATTTGTGAATTGCGCTTTTGTGCTTAACATAGAATTAGTGTAGCAAAATTGCTCTACGCATAAAGTACTAAGGTGATGAGCTTTGAAAACCTCAACAACCTCTTGCATCACTCCACTATATTGTTCAATAAATACATGGAAAGGAAAAGGAGTTCTTGGAAGAAGTTCCTCATACCTATTTGTAGCTTGAGAGGAGATGAAAGAGGTTCCATCAAAGGAGACCTGCCTAGGAGTAGTGGAAGATGATGCAACTCTTGTTGGTCCAACGAGTTAGTTTTCTATGGTTTGAGGCCATGGAGGTTGGCTAGAGATGGAATGACCACAAATGAAGGAGAGTGGCTATCAGTCGACTTTCTCTAGTTGAGAGAGAGAAATGTCGGCTGACAACATACATATTTTCTGCCCGATAGTATTAACGGTCAATTTTTCAGTTTTGGGAAACTCGTACGACATCGTGGTTTAGTTTAATCCTCATCTTGTAATCGGTCAAGTTTCTCCCCGGTCAAACTTGCCCGATCGGCCAGTCTGTCCAAAAGATAAGAAGTTCAATTATAAGCCACTAGACTGATATATAAATTTATTTTTTTAGTATATCATGTATTTTGAACATATTGAGGCACATTCCACTCATCATTGGTTACTATTTTACGATAAAACATGCATTTGCAAAAAAATCCAAAAACAAGCAAAAAAGTATGGAAACAAGGCAAATATAACACTTTCAAGTAAGAGATGATCAAACCATGAGCAAGAACATATAGGTATGAGAACATCTAGGTAAATTCATATCAATATTATCAAGAGTAATAATAAGAAATTTTGATTTAATAAAGGTAAATTTCTCTCTAGCTAGAGGTCACTACTACAGAACCTACCTTTAGTGTCGGTTATGTATGGCCTTTAGTGTCGGTTTCCGAGCGACGCCTATGTGGGTGACACTAAAAGGTCACCCATTACGCGTCGGTTCCAGAACCGACACCCAAACTCTTCGCGCGCGACCGAAAATGCACCATCAGGGGACTATAGGCGTCGGTTATTAGATAAGAAACTGATGCCCAAACCCTTCGCGTCACAGAAAGGGCGCCATCTTGGGCGCTATTAGTGTCGGTTATAAGCCAACAGCCGACGAAATATGTCTTTGCACCAAAAGAATATGTGTCGGTTACATTTAAATAACCGACACTGTAAAGTTATGTGTCGGTTGTTTACAATTACCGACGCCTGTTATTGGCGCCAGCTTGGGCACTATTAGTGTCGGTTTGTATTAAGAAACCGACACCATATATGTTCGCGCCACAGGAAATAGGTGCCGGTTATATCTAAATAACCGACGCCTATTGTTTTTTTTTACAGACCTGCAGACCTGCTGTGGCTGGTCGCAGGATGAGAAACCTGCAGTTCAGTTAACTGAACTACAGGTTTTACGACATCCATTGATATCAGCCAACAATAGGCCACAAACCTGCAAATTTAACAACAAAAATATTCACACATGCATTTAGCAATACAACCTGCAGTTCCATTTTATTTTCACACATTTTGAAACATTCATGTAGCTAGCAATCTGTAGTTCCATTCATTCACATTCACACATGTAGAAACATTCATATAGTAACCAACACTTTCATTCATTTTCACTCAGACACATGTAGAAACATCTAGACATGTAGAAACATTCACAAATATTATAATTCAGAAATTCATTTACAAAATCCCCACTATTTGTATGGTTGTTTCCATTCTTCCCTTACTTCATTTAATTCTCCCATCGTATAGGGAGCATGTACATCTGGTAAGTCCGTTCCTGTAGTGGGGTCAGCTTTAAACACCTGTAAAGAGAATGATGTATATATATAATTAATGAGCTATAAATAAGATTGATATATTTCATATTATCTAATGGGACTATATAATACCTGAGCAATACAATCGATGTCCATACAACATGACAGACTAACACATATATAGTACATAACAAGAGCAGCGTCAAATTTACATACAACACTAGCTTAGTACATATATAGTGGGACTTATAAGGTGACGATCCCACCTGGTAAAACAGGTTACCGACAACTATATGTTACGACTGGGAGGTCGTGATTCAGCAACAGTATGCATTAGCAGGAGGACAAACAGATCACCATATGTTTGTCCTCATATGGTGATCTATTTGTCCTCCTGCTAATGCATACGTTGCTGAATCACGACCTCCCAGTCGTAACATGTAGTCGGTAACCTGTTTTAGCAGGTGGTATCGTCACCTTAGTCCACTATATATGTACTAAGTTAGTGTTGTATGTAAATTCGGAGTTGCTGTTGTTATGCACTATATATGTCTTAGTTTGTCATGTTGTTATATGAACCTGAACCACTTGTGTGTGCTGCACTTTATGTATTGTATCTGTATCCTGCTTCTCTTCATTGGGGCTTCTTCCTGCATATCCTGCATAGCTATGTCATGTCCGTCCTGCATAGCCTTCTTCCTATATTTATTTTTCAAAGAGAATACAAACAAAAATTATTAGTGTAGAGTTAGTGAAATACCGATCAATGTCTAGAATTGGAATAGATCAAGAACCTACTCTCAGCATCGCGTATGTAATCTCGGGTGAGATTGGTCCTATAGTTCTTTAGCACCCTCCCACAATGTTTAGCATTTGTATTAACTAGAAGATAATGAAACATCAAATCAGAAAATGATATTGATATTAAAAAAGTAAACATTTAGCTTCAATAAAAAAATATAAACATGCATGCCTCTAAAATTGTGATCTTTTATCAATTAACAATCCTTCATTGTGATCTCCGCGCACATATAAGTCATCATTAGCTTCAATATTTTCTGGAGTTGGCAACCCAACTGAGAATGGACTGGAGTCATCATATTTATCATAGTACTCTTCTTCATCTATAGGATCTTCAATGAACTGTCTTTTACCATGAAGAACAACCGACCATTTATCATTTGCAGGATCATCGATATAAAATACTTGTTTCGCCTGTGATGCCAATATGAATGGTTCAGCCTTCTCGCCAATCTTTTCAAAGTTCACTAAAGTGAAACCCAATTCATCCACTATAACTCCTTTGGTGTTATCAACCCAATTACATTTGAAGAGCGGAATTCTGAAATCTATGTAGTCAAATTCCCATATCTCTTCAATGACACCGTAATATGACATTTTAGCTTCACGTGGACTCTTATCCTTTGCACTTGCAAAAAACATAGTCGATGCTTGAAGGGTGACCCCACTGTTTTGGATGACACTCTTATCATATTGGCACTTTGTGTAATATGTGAATCCATTAATGTCATACCCTTCATAAGACATAACAGTCAACTTTGGTTTAAAGGCGAGGCATTTGATAGTTTCAGTAATATCATCTGGTGTTTGAGATAGTTGATGTAAGACTTTATCTTCAAACCACTTAATAAAAGTCTTGTTATGCTCTCTAGCAAGCCACATTGTATTGGCTCGAGGATATTGTCTTTTGATGAAATTGGTATGTTCCTCGATATAAACGTTCACTTCGTCCATGTTGTGTAAAATATACAAATGACCTTGTTCCAACTGCTCACGGCTGATTACTTTCACACGTGATCCCAAAATTCTTTTGCCAAATAGCTCGTCAATATTCTTGTCATTATCAGGAGTGTCATTACCACTGAGAAAGTCATTGCAGAAATCCATAACCTCTCTCGCCACATAACCTTCAATAATACTCCCTTCAGGCCGATAACGGTTTCGAACATCACCTTTAAAAATTCTCATGTATCGTTCAAAGGGATACATCCAATGCAAGAAAACCGGGCCCAAGATTTTCACTTCCCTAGTCAAGTGGACAACAAGATGTACCATGATATCAAAGAACGAAAGAGGGAAATACATCTCAAGCTGACATAGGGTAACAACCACTTCTCTTTGCAAATTATCGAGAGTCTCAGGGTCAATAACTTTGCTGCAGAGACTGTTGAAAAAGAAACAAAGTCTGGTGATTGCAAACCTTACATGCTTCGGCAATATAGATCGAATTGCCACGGGCAATATTTGTTGCATTAGAGTGTGACAATCATGAGATTTAAGTCCTATCAACTTCAGATCTTTGATTGATACCAATCTATGGATGTTGGATGAGTAACCATTTGGCACCTTAACATTTATCAAGCATTCACAAAAAGCTTTCTTCTCTTTTCTAGACAACGTGTAAGATGCGGGAGGTAAGTATGTTCTTTTACTACCCATTTCACGTATTTCTATTAATTCTGACCTTATTCCCATTTCACGTAGGTCCAGTCTGGATTTTATCCCATCTTTAGTCTTACCTGGTATATTTAACAGAGTATCAATGATGCTATCACATACATTTTTCTCAACGTGCACTACATTGATACAATGTCTGACTGTCAAAGAACTCCAATAAGGAAGATCCCAAAATATTGACTTCTTCTTGAATGAAGAATTGTCACTTCGTGTAGTACCTTGTGATCTCTTACCAAATTCATTGACAAAGTCTTTTATTCTTTCATAAACAACCTCCCCTGGTATAGGTTTAGGTGCACTGCGTTCCTCATTCAATCCATTGAATGCTTTGCGCTTCCTACGATACAGATGGAATTTTGGAAGAAACCTTCAATGACCGAGATATACATTCTTACCGCCATGTTTTAGTCTTATTGAATCATCGTTCTCTTCACATATAGGACACGCTTTAGCTCCTTTGACACTATATCCAGACAAATTCCCATATGCTGGAAAGTCATTAATAGTGCAAAACAACATAGCATGCAAAAAAAATGTCTCTCTTCGTGAAGCATCATAGGTCATCACACCTTCACCCCAGAGTTTCTTTAAGTCATCAATCAGAGGTTCAAGATAAACATCGATGTCATTTCTAGGTTGTTTAGGGCCCGATATCAACAATGACAGCATTACGTACTTATTTTTCATACACAGCCAGGGAGGAAGATTGTATATAACAAGCATGACTGGCCAAGTGCTATGTTGGCTGGTCAATGTCCCGTACGGATTCATCCCGTCTGTACAAAGCCCAAGTCTTAGATTCCTGACTTCTTCACCAAATTCAGGGTACAATACATCAATCTTCTTCCACCATTGGGGAATCAGACGCATGTCGTAGGATCCCATCATTAATTTTCTTAACATCTGCATGCCACCTCAAATTCTTTGCATCTATCGGATTGGCAAACAAGCGTTGAAACCGTGATATTATAGGTAGATACCACATCACCTTGGCAGGAGAACCAGTTTTGGACTCCCCCGAAGTCGTCAATTTATACCGTGACGCACCACATTTTGGACAATCTTTCAAATCTGCATAGTCCTTTTGAAATAATACACAATCATTAGGGCATGCGTGTATCTTCTTGGCATCCATTCCCATTGGGCACAACAATTTCTTTACCTGGTATGTTGAGATTGGAAGCTCGTTTCCTTCAGGAAGCATTTCTTTCAACAAAGACAGCAATGACGTGAAGCTTTTGTCGCTCCATCTATTGTTCGCTTTCAACTTATACAATCTCAACACATCGTTAAGCTTCGTAAACTTAGTACAACCTGTGTATAACGGCATCTCAGCATCATGCACAATGTTTCTAAAAATGAGAGGTGGATCAGTGTGCTCTACCCCACAACTATCCAGCATCGCATCAACGATGTCTACTGGAACTGGTTCATTCACATCTACGTCATCGTAGGCAATTTCTTCTTCCATACAAGCACTGCTATCGACATCCACTGGTTTCGGGTTTGAAATCTCTCCATGCCAGTGCCATTCTGTATAGCCTTGTATAAACCCGTTGCACATGACATGAGTCATGATTTCGTCACCAGTGTTGACTTTCAAGTTGTTACCGCAATGTCTACATGGACAGTAGAACCTATCTCCAGGTTGTTTCCTATGTTCCTCGACAAATTTAATGAACTGGTGAAGACCAGAAATAAACTCTGGGGTGCAGCGATTGCGAATGGACATCCATGATCTATCCATTCTATGATCAAAGAGAAAACAAGTATATATTAGGACAAGATTAGGGTCTAGGGTTAACAAATACATGCGATGTCATTATTATATATAATAAATGTGTACCACCTATCCATTCTTGAACACCTAATCTCACTAGTAAGTGTATAATGTGCATTGGTTTTTCAAGAAAATTTCGGCAGCATTTCCCCGCTGTTTTCCAAGTACATATGTACTTAGAGAACAAACGGGGAAATGCTGCCAAAATTTTCTTGAAAACCCAATACACATTATACACTTACATCCTAAGTGAGATTAGGTGTTGAAGAACAGTCCCAAACCGGGGACTATCCAAGATTTACTCCTAATGAGTAAATCTTGGACGTGTTTCTAGGCCAACAAATAATGTATTGTCATTCTTATACCTAAAATCCTAGTTCTTCAATTTAGGGTGATTATTGATGTCTTTAAAAGCATGATTGGCAAATTAGTGAAAAGTTCATCATTTACATTCCAAGCATGTCACATGTGTGCATTACAGTTCATCATTAAGCAAGATATAAGCAAGTATGTCATATTAAAATAGACTAAACAATATGAGAAAATAGTAGTGTAATCATGCAAATGGGAACATTCATGGGAACACACACTTCAGTTATAAGCATTCATGTAGCAACTTTCAGTTCCATTCATGGGAACACACACTTCAGTTATAACAATAACTAAACAAAGGGGTTGGTGTACCCCTAAACATGCGCATAATTTAAAAAACTATTACTACAGACAAGTCTAGATAGATAGACAACTAAATACTACACCAACATGGTCTCGCATGCATCAGTAACTTCTTTTTGACGATGAAGCTGTGTCACGAAGCTCCTCACTGTATTTAGACGAATCTGAACTGACAGGGGCCTCAGATTTAGATTTGTCCGAGCTGATATGCGACGCCGTGCACTCATACCGCAGAAGATGATCGGGGGTCTCGCAGTTGTTGTTGGTTATCCAAACTTTGATGGAATTATCGCCAACTGGACGGAGAAAAATCATGTTCCAACGGACCACATGCAGCTCTCCAATCCAATCACGCCAACCAGATTTTGATACAAGATTTCCCGCCAAATCATACTCAACCTGGATAACATGTGAATAATTACCAAAAGTTAGGGTCACTTTACCAGGCATGTAGTGTCTTCCTTTTAGAAAATGCCAATGTTTGGGTATGACCAATTGGTTTAAGGAACGATCATCTAGGATGATGTCCAATTGTTCTTCAATAGGGAACGTTAACATTGACATAGAGGCCCAGTTCATAGTGACTGTTATGGGTGGACAGAGACTGCACAATATTAGTATTAACAAAGTGTAAGTACATATAACGATGTTATATATTTTCAGAAAAAGTTGTATAACATTAGTTAACCTTTTATTGCTTGTCATAACCAACTTTATTGTGGTAGACATGATAGCATGAAAAGAAGTCTACAAATGTACTTAGAGAACAAACGAGGAAATGCTCCTAATGAGTAAATCTTGGACGGGTTTCTAGGTGCTTACTAAAATAGAACCATTATATGGAACTAATTCTACATTATACACATACTTTTCCTGAGTAAGATAATGTGTACTTCATGGAATTATTAAGATCTGAATATATATAAGTTGTTTCTACCTACTTTGATGGGATTTTATAACATTCGAGTCTTCCATTTATAACATTAAGATCTGAATATATATAAGAATCTCATTTGATACACACGATTGAGAATCTTTCACGATACTAGGAAAATACACTAACTAGATATTCATTTAGGTGTTAGACATCAATATGTGTATGAGCACTAATTAAAACTGATTCTCATAAGAAGTAAATAAATTTAAAAAAAAATGCCCAGCAGCAGGGCGGCACCTTGAGGGAAGACGAGCAAAGGAAGAAGAAGAAGGCAGGGCGGGCACCTTGAGGGAAGAGGAGCAGCGGCCGAGGCAAAGTCCTAGCAGCTTCCGGCGGCGAAGAGAGGAGCGGCGGAGAGGGCGGCGAGGCTAGGAGACCTAGCTGCTACTGGCGACGGCGGAGAAGAGGCCGGCGGGCAGAGAAGAGGCCGGCGGGCGGAGAAGAGGGCGACGGCGGAGGAGAGGCCGGCAGGCGGAGAGGGAGGCCGGCGGGCGGGTGGAGAGGTAGGCCGACTGCTTCTCGCTCGACGGCGACGAGCGGTGAGCACGGAGGAAGGAGCGGCGGAAGGAAGCAAGGGAAATCGCCAGAGCTAGGGAAATCGGGAATGAAATAGGGAAATGGGAAGAATCGTTCGGATAGGGTGAGCTATTAAGTTGAAAATATGTGTCGGTTCTTTAAAAAACCGACAACTAAACCAACAGTGTCGGTTCTTTGCCAGAAACCGACAACTATACTAGATTATAGTCGTCGGTTTTTGATTAAACGACAACTGACAACTATTCCTATCTCACGAATACCCTTTAGTCGTCGGTTATTTAGTTACGAACCGACGCAATATGTAAAATATTGGAGCTAATTTTTTCACTGAAATTTTGAGTTTGGCGGTTGATTTTAGGTGTCGGTTTTTTATTAATTAACCGACACTTAATAAAAGCGGTACCCGTGTCTGGTCGACCTTTACGGATTGGATGTCAGTTTCTGTTCAAAACCGACACAGTAGGGTTTATGTGTCGGTTTTTGTATACAACCGACACCTTGAAAAGTGACTTTATAAGCCATTTCTGTAGTAGTGGGTTTTGTGAAAATATCTGCAAGTTAATTTTCTGTGTCCACATGTGTGATATAAATATCTTTTTTTGGCAATGTAGCCATGATGGAAGTGGTGGCAGACCTTTATATGTTTAACTCTACTATGCAATATAGGATTATAAGAATGATTGTTTGCACTATCATTATCACAGTAGATAGGAGAAGCATCAAAATGAATGTTAAAGTCTTGGAGCATTAGGACTTGGCACAACAACTCCCATCTATAATGTATTTAGCCTTGGTAGTTGAAAGAGCTACTATGCTTTGTTTCTCAGAGAACCTAGAAACCAAGCATGGTCCTAGGAAGAAGTAAGTGCTACTCGTGCACTTTTTATCAATTAAGCACCCTGCATAATCCGCATAACTATAAGAAGTAAGAGTAAAGTTCCTTGATTTTGGGATACCATAGTCCAAAAATTTTGGGTTTTGGCTAGATACCTTAAAATCATCTTAACGACTATAAGATGAGATTTTCTAGGGCTTGATTGAAATCTAGTACACAAGCCAACACTAAATATAATATTAGGTCTAGATGTGGTTAAATAAAGTAAGCTACCTATCATACCTCTATAGAGCTTATCATCTTCCTCATCTCTATGAAGTTTGGTGGTGTTTTACACGAGGGTGCCCATCGGCTTGGTGTTTTCCATCCCAGAGTACTTAAGAAGTTCACTCATATACTTACTTTGGTTGATGAAGTTTCCTTCCTTTTTTTGTTTGATTTGAAATCCAAGAAAGAAAGTAAGCTCCCCCATCATACGCATCTCAAACTCATTCTGCATAAGAGAACTAAACTCATTGCAAAAATAAAGATCATAATGATATCATCAAGATAAATTTGAATGATCAAATAGCTGCAGAAGTGTGTTTAACAAAGAGGGTAGAATCAACTTTTTCCACAATATGGCTATTGTCTAACAAAAAGTTCTTTTATTTATCATACCAATCTCTAGGGGCTTGTTTGAGAAGTGTGTTTAAGAAAGAGGGTAGAATCAACTTTTTCCACAATATGGCCATTGTCTAGAAAAAAGTTCTTTAATTTATCATACCAAGCTCTAGGGGCTTGTTGAGTCCATAGAGAGTTTTTTGCAACATATAAACATAGTTAAGAAGCTTATCATGTTCAAAGTCTAGAGGTTGAGCCACATAGACTTCCTGCTCAATTGTGCCATTAAAAAAATCACTTTTAACATCCATTTGGTAAATCCAAAAATTCTTATAGCTAGCAAAAGCAAGTAATATTCTAATAAATTCAAGTCTAGCAATAGGAGCATACATTTCATCAAAATCAATACCTTCAAGTTGATTGCAGCCTTGAGAAAATAGCGTTGCTCTATCCTTACCACTTTTCCACTTTCATTTATCTTGTTGCGGTAGACCCACTTGGTGTCAATGATCTTCCTATGATTTGGTCTTGTCACTAAGGCCCACACTTTGTTCTTTTCAAACTTCTCTATCTCCTCTCACATAGCTAGGATCCATTCACCATCCTTGAGAGATTCTTTGATGCTCTTTAGCTCAAGATGTGAGATGAAGGCGATTGTAAGGAGGTGGGAACACCCCTTACTATAGATTTGAAGAATAAAACATCCATTCAAAACACACTCAAAGGTATTCTAGAATAGGTGTAACATTTTCAAATTTCAATAAATGGTATTAAAAAACAACCAAAGTATAGCAGCAGAATAAAAATGTTGACTATATTCAATTTATCACAAGGTTATTATAAAAATACATCATATTATCCCATAAGGGTTTACATGTACGATTCAACATAAGGATCTAAGTAGAGGGAAATATAAACCATAACAACTTTGTCTCCAAGCTTTAACTCCTTAAGCTAGTACAAAAATTCATGACTTATTATCCAAGTCCTTCACTTAAGGTTGGAAGCATACCCCAACAATAAGTAAAAATATATGACATCAACAAAGGATGGTATGTGCATACAAAATAGGAAATTGAGCAATATATGGAATAAAGGAAATCAAATATGAAAGGATTCCCATAGAAAGGATAAGGACCACCCAAATGGGTATCAAGAGAAAAGGAATTGAAATCATATGATAATAAGAGAATACTTGCCATTAATAAAACTTAAAGATTGTGCCACACAATCACATGTAAAGAATTAGGGCACACACCCCATATCATCAACATGCATGCATGCAAGATAAACATAGCCCTAGAACAATATAAACATAAAGGCGGCCAAGTCTTATAAACTTGAAACCTGATAGAGAAAGGAATACTACCAATCTCCCAAATATATAAAACATGGGCCAAGAATCACACATCTTTCCCTGTGTTTGAGGTTCCTTTCCATCCCAAAAGAGAAGGAAATATCACATCTTCTCGACAGAATTAACACATCTGCTATAAAAATCAATGCAATTACACTACTCTAGTGCTACTGAATCACATAGCATGTTAAATGTAGAGGCAAGCAGAAAGTATAATCAGAATATATAAACTAGTCACCACATAAATGACCAACATACACATCCACCTCATAAGTGGGAAAAAGACATCACATGTCATCTTTTAGAGTTCCATCATGAACAAAGCATAAGATAAGAGTTCAAAAGAATATCCATGATCAAATGATTAATATAAGATAGTTCACATGAACCATGATTTTAAAAAGAAAAGACATTGTGTATAGGCTAATGTCCATAGGACAAAGAGAATGAATAAGCATAGGTGAATTGCTCAACATAGAAGAATAGGGGGTACATCATACCTCAACTTCAGAGTCTAAACAGTCCAAGTCAGTCCTAGATCCAATCCTAGGCCTTCAAAGAACCTATAGGGAAGGTGTACATGTCCAATAAGTAAGGTTCCCAAGCTTAGAGAGGCTGGTTTCTCCAACAAAGCTCCTATCTCGAGAAAGAAGCACCTTCTTTACTTTCGAGGTGAAAAAACCTAACAAAAGAACATGGAGATGGGGTGTTTAACGGATCTAGGTGGGGTTTCAACATGGAAGACCAGGGTTCCGACCTGGAGGAAGGTGGAAGGAAGACTAACAACATGAAAATAGGGAAGGAGAGGAGAAAACTTACTAGTTTTGGTCAAAATCACCAAGGAGGAGCTTAAGAAATCCTAAATAGAGAAATCTAGAACCCTAGCAGCCTTCTTCACCAAGGTAGGAACTTTATTTTACCTTGGGATAGAACCTTTGTGAAAAAATAGAGTATAAATGATGCTCTAAGCTAGTGGAAATAAAGGAGAGCAAGAGTTTTTGAATTGGGAGTTGGGAAGGGGTAGATACAGCTATATAAAGAAAGAGGTTAAGTATGAGGTGTCTATGAGACTTTTCATGTGTCATTTAGGATAGAACCTTTGTGAAAAAATAGAGTAGGAATGATGCTCGAAGCTAGTGGAAATAAAGGAGAGAAAGAGTTTTCGAATTGGGAGTTGGGAAGGGGTAGATACAACTATATAAAGAAAGAGGTTAAGTATGAGGTGTCTATGAGACTTTTCATGTGTCATGTATAAGGGTGTCCATGGACATGCAAGACTTTATTAATAAGTAAGAAGTCAAGCACAAAGTGTCAAGTTACTTTCCATGTGTCCAATACTAAGGGTGCCTACGGACATTCAAACCTTTATGGAGAAGGAAGAAGTCAAGCATGAGGTGTCCATGGAGCTTTCCATGTGTCCTTAGCCTAGGGATTTTATGGCCATGCAAGAGGATAGCTCATAGAGGATTATTGAATATCAAATGTTGATTTATGGACACTTATAGGCCATCCAAACCGACCTCCAATCAAAGAAATAACCCCATTGGTTGATAGCTTCTAAAGATAAGCTCATTTATAAAGAGAGTAATCCCTAAAATGCCCTTGGAAAGAAACACCTTCAAATTAAGGTGAAACTAGGCTCCCTATGATTAAAAAACTTGAGAATGGTAAGGGAATATAGAAGTATTATAATGCATGTGACAATTTGCAAAGAAAACCTCCCAATTGGATAAATTGTAGAAAAGTCCAAAATGTACCTAAAATTGCATAACTTGCACAAACAACATCCAAATTGGACCAAACTTCATCTACAAGTTATCTTTGATGTTTTGTATATGAATTTACCATTATTTATTTATTTTTAAGCTATATAATCAAATTATTCATTACTTATTCCTTTTACTCATTTTCTCTCTCCTAAACTTATCCTAATATTTCAAGGTTGTCCAAATTAGATGAAATTTGACACATAGGCTAATTTTGATATGTAGATTTCGAATTTGAAGTTTGTTTCCACTTTTGAGTCTTATTTTTACGAGATATGTCATATGGCCCATTAACGACC
Source organism: Alisma plantago-aquatica (assembly GCA_963693085.1). Lineage (NCBI taxonomy): Eukaryota > Viridiplantae > Streptophyta > Magnoliopsida > Alismatales > Alismataceae > Alisma > Alisma plantago-aquatica. The sequence continues at coordinate 881,038,463 of OY856411.1, forward strand.
CATTATCTAAATTATTCATCCAATTAAGTTCCTTATCTTCATATTACCACCAAAATGAGTTATGTGGCATATTTTATGTATCCATTATAAACCAAAGATTAATATTAGAACATTAGGTTACATTAAGGTGATCTATACATGAATTAGCTCATTGGGTTTATACTAAACATCTATTTAGGTCTAACCTTCAACCTTGTTTGACTAAGTCCAAAATGTCAACTTCCAGGGTAGGGTCCAAGATTTAGTATTTTATAGCGGTGTCAGCTTGTTCTTTGTTGAGTGCAGCCTACATCTTCACCCTTTCAAAAGGATTGCCTATGATGCACTCTTTAGGATGATCTTTATAAAAGAAGAGAGTTAGATCCTTCTTTTGTTCTTCTTTCTCTTCTTCATCTACTATCAACTCTTTTCTTTTGTCAACAATGTTAAGATCTTTCAAGCGAGGAATCACCTCATCTACAACGTCATTATTTATATATTCTTGGAAATAGAGGGTTTAGTCTCAACAAATTTAACATTGATAGATACTTATACTATAGGTAATTCAATGTTAAACACTCTATAAGCCTTGCTAGTAGTGCTATATCCAAGAAAGAAAGCCTAGTATGATTTCACGTCAAACTTGTCAAGAGAATTCTTGGTGTTTAAAACAAAACAAGGACAACCAAAAACATGAAATAAATGAATAGAGGGCTTTCTATGATGCCATAACCCATAGGGGTTTTTCCTTAAAGATGAATGAGTGAAAACCAAGTTTTGCACAAAGCATGAGGTAACTAATGGCTTCAGCCCAAAACTTATTTGGAGTATCATACTCTAAAAGCATGGTCCTAGCCATTTCTTGTAATGACCTATTATTTCTATATAGAAACCCATTCCGTTGAGGTGTTCAAAGTGAAGAAAAATTATGTGCATATCAAGATTCCTCACAAAACCTTTCAAATAAATCATTTTAAAATTCATCCCCATGGTCACTGTGGATAGAGACGATCTGATAAGAAGCTTTATTTGCAACTTGTTTGTAAAAAGTATAGAAAACATCGAGAGTATTACTTTTTGAAACCAAAAGAAAATCCAAGTATTGCGAGAAAAATCATCGACAATCACAAGGCAATACTTGCTACCACGAAGAGATTGAGTTCTGATGGGTCCAATAGATCAATATGAAGAAGTACAAGAGATTTTTTGGTACTAAGGACTCCTATGGATTTAAAGGAAGATTTAGTTTGCATTCCTTGTGTACATGGTTGGCATTCCTCATCCTTCTCAAAGTACAATTTGAGAAGTCCCTTTACTAATTCCTTTTTGCTTAACTTCTTCAACTGATGATTATTTACATGACCAAGCCTATGATTCCACAAAGATATATCACTAGAATTAACAACAAGGCATCTACCAAGAATAGGCTTAAGAGAATCAAGAACAATAACATAAAGGTTTCCATTTCTAGTTCCCTTAAATATAACATTGTAGGAGAGGGAATCTATAAGCAAGCATTCAAGTGAGGTAAAAAGAACATGATAACCATTGTCACATAATTAGCTAACAGTAATTACTTGTGATGTAGGCCATCCACAAGAATAACATTCTTGATGCATAGTGAATCACCTACATCACCCTCACCTATCACTTTACCTTTGTTTTTGTCACCAAAATTCACTGATCCTCCTTTCTTTCCAGTGAACTTGTTGAAGTGGCTGATTTCATCTGTCACATGCTTTGCGCAACCGCTATCAACAATCCATTTTTCTTTTACCTACAAGAAAGGAGATGTCAGTTCCCAACTCAAACCTTGGGATCTAGAGTTAGCTTGGGGACCCATTTCATCTTTCGCTGGGTCCCCTTCTCTCTGGAAGGACAATAAGTAGAGTAATGGTCATCACTCTTGCAATGCACACAAACCATAGGGTTCTTAGAGTTGGATGACTCTCCATGGAATATAGGAGGCCCCTTACTCTTATCATTACCCTTGCACTAGTTTTTAGGAGCACCCTCATATCCCAAGATAATTTTACCACTATGTTTGGTAGAATGATCTAGAACTTCATTGAGGGACTTTTTCCCTTTGAGGAATTTTTGCAAGGAAGTTCTAAGATTGTGGTTATCATCATTAAGAGTAATGATAGTGGAAGATAAACTAGCAAGATTATCTTAAGCACGAAGTAGGTCGGCCTTAAATAGAGAGATTTAGTAAGATAAGAATATCTTTCTAAAAAAAGATTAGCTACTTCATTACTAGGCAATAAAAGGTCTACAAGAAAGATCATTAATTTGAGCAATCAATCTATCATTTTCAGTTCTAAGCATGATAAGGTCATAAAGATAGATCCTATTTTCATATTTAATAGCATCACAAGCATGTCTAAAATCATCATTTTTAGTTCTAAGTAAGACAATATCATTAAGGTCGGTTTTGTTTTCTTCCTTAAGACTATTGATGGTCTTAAGATAGATACCATTATGTAAACTTTGACTCCATTGTATTGGAGCTCAAGATCAAGAAAATGCCCTTGAAAAGAAACAATAATATCAAGATGAACCTTCTCATTTTGCTCAATAATATCTATTTTAGGATACAAATCATCAATAATTTTCCCTAACCTCTTCTTCTTAGATTTTCATTCAGAAAAGCATATTAGTAAGGGCTTTTTAGATAACTGTAAAGGAGTGAAACCACTCCTCTACTAGAAAGAAAAGATTACATCCCTTAACCAAACACCACGTAAAATTTTTCACAAAAGGGATGAGAATCAATTCATTCCACATGTATGTATCATTACATAATAAGTAGAAGCGGAAAAGAAATATTATCTAACCATTTACAAAGCTTTATACAACACTTCACCATATAAGGTGATCTACAAGAAAACTAAACATATCGCCAAGGACAAGCTGAGGGTCATCTAACCACCTCTTCAAGCCTCCCAAAGATCAGCTACTAGGTTGTTGTTGAAGCTACTATCCTCGATCCAACCTGGGGTTGGAAGCATACCCCACAAAAGAAGAAGAAAAGAGAAATATATCAGCAAAAGCTGGTATGTGTATTCTAAAGTAAAGTTTGAGCAATATATGACAATAAGGATATCAAGTATGAATGCTTCCCATGAAAGAGAATAGGACTACCCACACGGGCATAAAAGATAAGATTCATAACCAAAGAGATACTTGCCATATGTAAATCAATAAAGAAAATGCCACATGCACATATTATTACCAACATCCTGCATACATGTGAGATAAGCATAACACTAGAATATTATAAAGGACAAAGGTGGTCAAGAATCACACATCTTGAACCTATCATTGGGAATCACACATCCACCATCAAATTCATATAATATGGGCCAGGAATCACACATCCTGCCCTGGATTGGGGAATCACACATCCACCATCCAATACATCATAATGTTTCCACAAATTATAATGAGACTAAACCAATGCAATTATTCTACTCTAGGGTTACTGAATCACGTAGCAGGTAATTGTAGAGGCAAGTAGAAAAGTATAGTCAACATCAAATAAGATTTTCCACAATGGTCAACATATGAAACATCAATAAACTTCCACATCATAGTGATAGATACCATCAACAATATCATTAGATAAGATTTCAAAAGATTATCCAAGATCTCAATAATCAGGATAGTTCACATGAACCATGTTAACAAGAGAATAGACATGTGTAGGCAAAAGTCAAAAGAAAGATAAAATAGGTGCATTGCTCAATTTAAATGAATAGGGGATACAACATACCTTAGAATCAAAGTCCAACAGGTCCTAAGCCCTTCTAGATCCAAAACTAGGTCACCAAAAAGCCTATTAAACACATATACCGATTTTATGTCAATTTCATATACATATAAACCAAACCCTAAAAACTACCTTTTTATTATTATGTGAATTATGTTATGAAAACTATTCCATATTTTAGGTTATATTATTACGAATCTAAAACATATTTTATTATATTTTTCTGACTTATAAATTATTAGTTATGAATTATTCAAGTTTTATCTTATTTAATTAGATCCATTAAAATCACATGTTTAAAACATCAGATTCATACGATAAAACCAATACCAAATGAAAGCTTGCATTTTTCTGAATCCAACGAATATTTTTCCATAATTTTCTGATAAGCCGATAATTAGTTATCAATTTTACAAAACCGACCAATCAGATAATTACAACTAATTCGATTGTAGATTCAAAGCAGAGAAAATCCACGTGGACCCGAACAGGCCAATCAGAGCCATCCACATCAGGGAATCACTTAAGCCAAGTCAGCGGAACAAATCGCAAAGCAAAAAGGAAGAGGAGTGCGCGAAAAGATGAAAATACCCCTGACTGAAAAACAAAGCAGAAAAGGAAGAAACGAGGGCAAAGAAGGAAATCAACCCTGGGGTTTGTTTCCCTCGTGAGGAACACCCCGACAGCTTGAGAGCAAGCAGGTCGACCACAACTCCAGATCGCCATAGGGTGCGAATTGGGCGAAAAGTCCAACATGAACTTTGTTCCCGAAGTTCCGACGAACTCAAAGAGCCAAACCGCGATGAAAACGATCATCGGTAGCTCGAGAAACATTCTCCGCAACAACCTGCCATCACCGAGATGGTTGGGTATAGAAGAAGAAACAGAGAGAAACCAAAAGAAGAACAAGGATGAGACAGACACTCAAAACCGGAGTCAAACACGAAGCAAACAAGCACCGAGGTGAAAGGGAACACAGAAATTTGCTCGCAGATCAGAAATCAAAGAAAAAGGGGGAAAGTCGTGATACCTCCCAATCAGCCGAATTGAGGGCCCTCGAAGCTTTACCACACTCTCACGAGCCGAAGCCAAGCAAAACCGAACACCGGCGACGACAAAAGCTATCAGACGACCTCGCCGCCGTCGCAACAGGTAGCCGGAGTAGGGAGAGTTGAAAGCAGGGAAATCCGGACCAAAAGGACAGAAGAACGGGGTTCGTAGGGGTTCGAGGATCGTGTAGGATGCCAAATATATAAGGGAGGAGTCCAGGTTTGTCGAAGAACCCGTGAAAACCAGGAAACAGGGGACAGGGAGGAAGGTTCTAGCCGACCCGGAGATCTAGCGAAGATAACCCTACCAAAATAGGGATCAACCGAACTGGAAAGCAGAGCAGATGATGAAAAGGAAAGCAGAAAATCGCGAGAAGGTAAGACAGAGGAGAAAAACGCGGAGGAAACTCGCGTTACTGTAGCCGCGTGAGAGAGTCCTAACGGAGGTAGGAGATGACTCCATCTCCGTCGGATTCTCATCCAAGGGCCATGATAAAACCCGAAATAAATGGTTCGCGTGACAGTTCAAAGATAGGAAAATCGAAAAATCGATTAAAGTGAAATTAAATTAATTTATGTATATTCTCTTTCCTGATTTAGGGGTTCTAGAATCATCCAAATTAAACCAAAATTTTCACATATGTTAAATTAAACATGTAGATTCCGAATATCCAATTAGTTTTGCCTTTTGGAAACCTTTAATGGGTTAAATAAATCAATTATCATTTTCTCTTTCTTTCTTCATTTATGGCTTTAGGATTATCCAAATATAATGAAACTTGACACATAAGTCATAATTAATGTGTTGGATACGAACTTGCTTTTAGTTCCAACTTTTGGTGTCATGATTTACATCTATTTATTAATTACACCTTTTAGGCATTTTCTCTCTCCTAAAATTACCTATTAATCAAACATTATCCAAATTAGTTGCAAATTTGCCCAAAGGCTTATTTTTATGTTTAGATTACGAATTTGGAGTTAGTTTTCCAATTTGAGGACATTAAATATTTTACATCACTTTATTGACCTAATTCCTATTTTATTTAGATAAGGACATTAATATATACAATTATCTTTCAAATTAATTGATACTTGGCCCTTAAGTTACATTTTGATCAAGAAAACGAATTTTAGTGTCAAATTATCCTGATGGGTTTCCAATTATAAATTGTTGGTACATTATCTTTCTAATTATCTTCTTTACTCATTATTTCCCATATTACTATTAACTTTGCAATTATCTTCTCCTTTATACAAAATTCAGATTTTCTCTTATTTCTCTTATCCTAGAAAGTGCTAGAAGGTTCTAGATGAATTATTTTATTCTCTTCTATTACTTAGTGACAAATTATACTTCAACCCTACATTAAGATTATATGAGGAAGTAATATCCAACTAAGTTCTTTATTTTCTTATTATCACCTAAATATGTTATTATTAAGCACTTAATATTTTTTGTATTCCCTTAATTATGTGTATTAACTTATTCTTGTTTGGCTAAGACAAAAGGGTAAAACTACTAGGTTAGGGTTCTATTTCTAGTATGTTACAGCACACCACCCGTTAAAGGGATTTCGTCCTCGAAATCAGAACATCCATAAGAAACTTATTCACCACCCCTTAAAAGAATTCATCTCATAAAATCAAACTTAACTTCTGTTATAAGAGTTTCAATTATTCTTATTACATCCACTTCATAAGCAACATGCAAAAGGAAACATAACTAGCATAGACTAATCTAAGGAACTATGGGTTAACTTGCTCTTGCTCAGCATCATCAGCTTCTTCACCATCCAAGGCAAAAACTCTACCAGCTCTTCTTTCCACAGGTTTTCCTCTATTATTGTTACCATTATTGTTGCCCTGATTCTGAGGAGGTGCTTGCTGAGGAACATGTCCAGGTCCAAAACGAATCTTGGGGCACTGAGGTCTGATGTGTCCAGGTTCATTGCAATGATGGCATACCACTGGACGAGGTTTGTCATGAGAACACTTCCCTGGAGGATGGTAACCATTGCACTTAGAACACTTGTCCCGTCTCTGATCATCACCTGAGAACTTCCTTTTCTTGTTGAACTCCCTTGGTTGAAACCCTGGGTAAGACTCCACAGCCAAAGCTTTATCAACCATCTGCTGGAAGGCAAAGGGTAGTTGTGGGATTAGAGCATGACCCACATTGTAGTTCAGCCCTTGGAGGAACAGGTCAGGCCTACGTTGCTCACCTAAACCAACTGCGTAATGCTCTAGCAGTAGAAACCTTTGCACGTAGGCAGAAACAGATAAGGAGCCTTGCTTCAAACTGTAAAACTCAGCTTCTTTCTTCTTTAAAGCAGCAGTGCATATGTACTTCCCACGGAAGAGAGTCAGAAACTCTGCCCAAGACATAGCTGAGATATCTCTTGTCCTTGCTATTCCATTCCACCAAACTCTAGCTGGTCCATCCAAGACATAGGAAGCAAACCTAACCTTCTGATGTGGAGGACATGCCATACCATCAAAAGTCCTCTCCATAGCTAACACCCAATCATCAGCCTTATCAACCATCTCTATCTTACCCTCACCCTTGAAGGAAGGTGGTTGCATCTTCATGAACTCCATGATAGTGAACTCCTTAGGCTTCACAGGTACAGTCGGGTCTTTCATCTTCCCCACCATGGAAGATGCAAAGAGTTGTCGAAACATGGCCAACTCTTGCTCCGGTGTCATAGCTCCTCCTAAGGTCTCATGATCAAACCTATTGTTCTGAGGTGTCTCATAACCGTACTGGTTGTCCATTGTTGAGTTATCACCAGCCATTAGGGTTTCTCCTGCACAAGGCAAGGACACAAGGTATAAGCAACCTAAGATAGGTAAAGGTAAACATCCTAAGGGAGACGAGTTGAAATAGTTAGATAACCGACTGCTAGTGGCTCTGATACCATGCTGTAAAGGAGTGAAACCACTCCTCTACTAGAAAGAAAAGATTACATCCCTTAACCAAACACCACGTAAAATTTTTCACAAAATGGATGAGAATCAATTCATTCCACATGTATGTATCATTACACAATAAGTAGCAGCGGAAAAGAAATATTATCTAACCATTTACAAAGCTTTATACAACACTTCACCATATAAGGTGATCTACAAGAAAACTAAACATATCGCCAAGGACAAGCTGAGGGTCATCTAACCACCTCTTCAAGCCTCCCAAAGATCAGCTACTAGGTTGTTGTTGAAGCTACTATCCTCGATCCAACCTGGGGTTGGAAGCATACCCCACAAAAGAAGAAGAAAAGAGAAATATATCAGCAAAAGCTGGTATGTGTATTCTAAAGTAAAGTTTGAGCAATATATGACAATAAGGATATCAAGTATGAATGCTTCCCATGAAAGAGAATAGGACTACCCACACGGGCATAAAAGATAAGATTCATAACCAAAGAGATACTTGCCATATGTAAATCAATAAAGAAAATGCCACATGCACATATTATTACCAACATCCTGCATACATGTGAGATAAGCATAACACTAGAATATTATAAAGGACAAAGGTGGTCAAGAATCACACATCTTGAACCTATCATGGGGAATCACACATCCACCATCAAATTCATATAATATGGGCCAGGAATCACACATCCTGCCCTGGATTGGGGAATCACACATCCACCATCCAATACATCATAATGTTGCCACAAATTATAATGAGACTAAACCAATGCAATTATTCTACTCTAGGGTTACTGAATCACGTAGCAGGTAATTGTAGAGGCAAGTAGAAAAGTATAGTCAACATCAAATAAGATTTTCCACAATGGTCAACATATGAAACATCAATAAACTTCCACATCATAGTGATAGATACCATCAACAATATCATTAGATAAGATTTCAAAAGATTATCCAAGATCTCAATAATCAGGATAGTTCACATGAACCATGTTAACAAGAGAATAGACATGTGTAGGCAAAAGTCAAAAGAAAGATAAAATAGGTGCATTGCTCAATTTAAATGAATAGGGGATACAACATACCTTAGAATCAAAGTCCAACAGGTCCTAAGCCCTTCTGGATCCAAAACTAGGTCACCAAAAAGCCTATTAAACACATATACCGATTTTATGTCAATTTCATATACATATAAACCAAACCCTAAAAACTACCTTTTTATTATTATGTGAATTATGTTATGAAAACTATTCCATATTTTAGGTTATATTATTACGAATCTAAAACATATTTTATTATATTTTTCTGACTTATAAATTATTAGTTATGAATTATTCAAGTTTTATCTTATTTAATTAGATCCATTATAATCACATGTTTAAAACATCAGATCCATATGATAAAACCAATACCAAACGAAAGCTTGCATTTTTCTGAATCCAACGAATATTTTTCCATAATTTTCTGATAAGCCGATAATTAGTTATCAATTTTTCAAAACCGACCAATCAGATAATTACAACTAATTCGATTGTAGATTCAAAGCAGAGAAAATCCACGTGGACCCGAACAGGCCAATCAGAGCCATCCACGTCAGGGAATCACTTAAGCCAAGTCAGCGGAACAAATCGCAAAGCAAAAAGGAAGAGGAGTGCGCGAAAAGATGAAAATACCCCTGACTGAAAAACAAAGCAGAAAAGGAAGAAACGAGGGCAAAGAAGGAAATCAACCCTGGGGTTTGTTTCCCTCGTGAGGAACACCCCGACAGCTTGAGAGCAAGCAGGTCGACCACAACTCCAGATCGCCATAGGGTGCGAATTGGGCAAAAAGTCCAACATGAACTTGGTTCCCGGAGTTCCGACGAACTCAAAGAGCCAAACCGCGATGAAAACGATCATCGGTAGCTCGAGAAACATTCTCCGCAACAACCTGCCATCACCGAGATGGTTGGGTATAGAAGAAGAAACAGAGAGAAACCAAAAGAAGAACAAGGATGAGACAGACACTCAAAACCGGAGTCAAACACGAAGCAAACAAGCACCGAGGTGAAAGGGAACACAGAAATTTGCTCGCAGATCAGAAATCAAAGAAAAAGGGGGAAAGTCGCGATACCTCCCAATCAGCCGAATTGAGGGCCCTCGAAGCTTTACCACACTCTCACGAGCCGAAGCCAAGAAAAACCGAACACCGGAGACGACAAAAGCTATCAGACGACCTCGCCGCCGTCGCAACAGGTAGCCGGAGTAGGGAGAGTTGAAAGCAGGGAAATCCGGACCAAAAGGACAGAAGAACGGGGTTCGTAGGGGTTCGAGGATCGTGTAGGATGCCAAATATATAAGGGAGGAGTCCAGGTTTGTCGAGGAACCCGTGAAAACCAGGAAACAGGGGACAGGGAGGAAGGTTCTAGCCGACCCGGAGATCTAGCGAAGATAACCCTAGCAAAATAGGGATCAACCGAACTGGAAAGCAGAGCAGATGATGAAAAGGAAAGCAGAAAATCGCGAGAAGGTAAGACAGAGGAGAAAAACGCGGAGGAAACTCGCGTTACTGTAGCCGCGTGAGAGAGTCCTAACGGAGGTAGGAGATGACTCCATCTCCGTCGGATTCTCATCCAAAGGCCATGATAAAACCCGAAATAAATGGGTCGCGTGACAGCTCAAAGATAGGAAAATCGAAAAATCGATTAAAGTGAAATTAAATTAATTTATGTATATTCTCTTTCCTGATTTAGGGGTTCTAGAATCATCCAAATTAAACCAAAATTTTCACATATGTTAAATTAAACATGTAGATTCCGAATATCCAATTAGTTTTGCCTTTTGGAAACCTTTAATGGGTTAAATAAATCAATTATCATTTTCTCTTTCTTTCTTCATTTATGGCTTTAGGATTATCCAAATATAATGAAACTTGACACATAAGTCATAATTAATGTGTTGGATACGAACTTGCTTTTATTTCCAACTTTTGGTGTCATGATTTACATCTATTTATTAATTACACCTTTTAGGCATTTTCTCTCTCCTAAAATTACCTATTAATCAAACATTATCCAAATTAGTTGCAAATTTGCCCAAAGGCTTATTTTTATGTTTAGATTACGAATTTGGAGTTAGTTTTCCAATTTGAGGACATTAAATATTTTACATCACTTTATTGACCTAATTCCTATTTTATTTAGATAAGGACATTAATATATACAATTATCTTTCAAATTAATTGATACTTGGCCCTTAAGTTACATTTTGATCAAGAAAACGAATTTTAGTGTCAAATTATCCTGATGGGTTTCCAATTATAAATTGTTGGTACATTATCTTTCTAATTATCTTCTTTACTCATTATTTCCCATATTACTATTAACTTTGCAATTATCTTCTCCTTTATACAAAATTCGGATTTTCTCTTATTTCTCTTATCCTAGAAAGTGCTAGAAGGTTCTAGATGAATTATTTTATTCTCTTCTATTACTTAGTGACAAATTATACTTCAACCCTACATTAAGATTATATGAGGAAGTAATATCCAACTAAGTTCTTTATTTTCTTATTATCACCTAAATGTGTTATTATTAAGCACTTAATATTTTTTGTATTCCCTTAATTATGTGTATTAACTTATTCTTGTTTGGCTAAGACAAAAGGGTAAAACTACTAGGTTAGGGTTCTATTTCTAGTATGTTACAATAACTCCTTCAAGCTTAACACTAGTTGAGGCCATGAGAGCAAGGTGGCATTCTCCCTCATTGTAGCTGGAATCACTAGAAGAAGACTCTTTCCATACGACATGGGATGCATCTTTGCTTCTTCTTCTTTTCATGTCCTTCCTCTTATACTTCATCATATAGTCCTTCTTCTTGGAACTACTCTTGTGGTAGGACTTCTTTGCCTTGGGGCAATCATTCTTGTAGTGTCCTTTTTGTCCACATTCATAGAACCTTAGAGTAGAGGAGGAGGATGACTTTTCTTTGAAATACTTCCCCTTAGAGTAGTTTGCTTCATGATCACTAGGGGCTTCATCTTCACTTTAGGAAGGAGGGGTACACCGGCAAGCAAGTTGTTGTTGGAGAACAATTGCCTCCACTTGAGCTTTGAATGCACTATCCTTGATCTTCTTTAACTCGTTCTCTTATTTCTTCTCATCTTCCTCTTACTTTTCAAGTCTTAGCTCATAAGCTTGAAGGTTTCTAATGAGATCTTCGGTGGCAATGTCACCAAGGCTTCTAATTTCTTCAGTAGAGTCACCTCGGATTTCCACCTTTTGGGAAGAGATCTAAGGATATTGGATTTGATGGACCCTCTATTCATAGGATGGACTAAAGAAGCAAGTCCATTGATGATGGTGTTGAGTCTTGAGTGCATATCAGAAACTCTCTCCTTCTTCCCCATCTTGAATTTTTCAAGGAGACCCATGAGCATGTAGATCTTGGACTCCTTGACATGCTTGGTCCCTTCATGGTTGTTGCAAATCTTATTCCATATTTCATGGGTTGTATCCCAAGAAGATACATGATTGAACTCGAAAGGGGTGAGGGACGAAAAAATGATGCTTATATCCTTTGCATTCAATTGTGCCTTCTTTAGAGTAGCTTCATCCCATGTGGCTATATCTCCGTCCAGCTACGTGTAGGGAACAATGACTACTTTCCACCTATCTTAGCTCATCCCTTGTAAGTAGAACTACATCCATCGCTTCCAATAAAGGAAGTTTGTGTCATTGAAGAATGAAGGCCTCATGGAGAATCCACCCTCAAAGTTTAGAGAACCTAAGAGGTTTTCACCCATCTTCTTATCTCGTAGGAGATCTTATTGGAGAAAATTGTGGCTCTGATACGACTTGTTGGATCAAAGGGCTCTAGAGGGGGGGTGAATAGAGATAAAAAGCACTTAAAAAATCATTTAGACCTTCAAATTACTACAAGAAGTAGGATTGTAAATATGGAATTTGATGTGCAAATAAGCATGCATAGCAAGGATGAGAGAGATTGAACAAGATATGTAGAGTGGTTCCAATATCCAAACTAGGAGAAAGTCAGTCCACTACCTAGAGAGGTCATGCCCTGGGATTTTACAACCATTTCATACTTATATTCCATTATAAGACATATAATAAGACCTTTCTTTTTTAGTACAAGTATACTTAGCCTTCCTTTTTAAGGACCAAAAGGAGTCAATAAACCATATAAGGTCTTATCTATCCTTGAGGTAGAGTCTTCAACCTCTACATGGGCTTACCGAATCTTATAAGTAGTTGGACACCTTAGCCAAGGAGCTCCCCTTCTTACATTGAGTCTTCCGCCTTGAAGGAATTACCTACTCACCTTAATGGTCTTCAACCTTCACCTTCTCCTTCAACTTGGAGAAGCTTTTCACCTTCTCTTTCACCTTAGAGAAGATTTTCACCAACTTTGCTTGAAGAAAGGGGCTGGAAAAGGGAAGCTTTGAGATCTCAATAAGAGTAAAATGTGTATTTCTCTCACACATAGCCTATCTCACTCATATGGATGTTTGTATTTGTTAGAAAGAGAGAGAAAGGGTCTGTCATGGATGATATGCACTCAGGTATAACTAGGAGCTTGAATAGCTTGAAGGAGCAAACTTGGAATGAAGTCTAAGGGGTCCTATTTATATTTGTGGAAGTCTACTAGCCACTAGAAGCACTTGAGAACAATTTCTAGTCATTTGGAGTGTTACAATAGATTTATTTTGGATGTTTGCAACATTCCAACAACTAGAATCACTTTTTCCACACATTTTGTACAGTGCAGTCGGTCGAATGTCCATAAAGGTAACTCGGCCGATAGCACTATGAGACAAAGCAAATTTGAAGCATCAGTCAAGTTTATCCTGGATAAAACTAGGCTGATGGCTTAAATTTATTTTGGTAGTGTTGGGTGTCGGTCGAGTTTATCTCGAGGTAAACTCGGTTGAACTTGTACATTTGCCAAGACCCGTCCTAGGTGTCGGTCGAATTTCTGGAAAGGAAACTTGGTCGATCATACAACCTATGATGTATTTTGGAAAACATCATTAAAGTGATCAAACATTCAAATTTAGTGATCCTAATTTTTTCTCATCTTAGTTACAAGTCACAACATCAATACAAATGATTACAAAAATTGTCCTAAGTCATTTAGGGATATTTCCACAAAAGTAGATTTGCATTACTTTTGACTTGAACTTGATCAAGCTAGGCTTGATTGAATTGATCCTTTTCTTGTACCTAATACCTGAAACCAATCTCAAATAAACAGAATGGAATGGTTAAGTCATCATCAAAATATGGACAATATATAACGCTTAGGTAAAAAATGATTACTATCTATAACCCCTTGTGGTCAAGCGTAGACACCCTAATTTTCAAATTTGTGGTCTTTCGAGTTTCCTATGTTCATTCGAGATTTGATATTTTAAATATTATCATGTAAAGGATGTGTGTCTCATTGTGATACGAACTGTCATAGATCTATTTTTACCCCAATCCCAATTCTACTACCTAGAAAGGTCGTGTGAAAAGGATTGAAGTTCCCATCTCTAAGTGGCCCAATAATCACACACACAACATACATGAAAATTAAATAAAACTTATCTTTATTTAATGAATGAACATAACAATGTTTAGATCATGGTGCAAAGGCAAACTTGAAAAATGCATCATAATAAATTATTCTAAAAAAAACTATGAAACTCCTTTAATATGACCCCTCACAATTTTGTGAAACTTGGCTATTTCTTCATCATCAGAGTAGTTGAGTGCTAAAGTGGATTTAGTCAAACCTTTAACAGTTAACCTTTTTTGCCTAATAGAGGAAAATTAAGACACTGTTAATGCAAATCCATGGGTACGATTATAGTATAAAATCTTGGAAATTATATAATAAAAATGGGAGCAAAACTTTAAATCTTTCATAAAACATGTATGTTTATCACATTCTTTCATTATATAGTTCATGACCATTATTTCCTCAGTCACCTAGGTTAAATGTTATTTAAGGCATTAAACCTTGTCTCCACCCAAAGGTGAGGGACTTCTTACTTTCACATTAGATCCATTTATTGAACCCATGGTTGTGGATCTTTTTGTGTTTAATGTACATTTAATCCCTATTAGGTTATATGCTTTATGTTTTGTTGTGTGCTTTAGACTTGTCTTATCTTTAGCTTTTCTTTTATCCCATATTTCTCACTTACTCTCTTGTACCATAAAATAGAGTGCATTTTATTTGTGTAAAACACATCAATCAAAGGTTTTCTTATTCTATATGGTATTAGACGTGTTTGACCCCCCTTAGTCCTAACCCTCACTTTCTCTTCCTCCTTTTCTACCACAACCACAACCATATCCTATCTTCACCACCCATAAAAACCCTAACTCATCAACCTTCACCACCCCATCTATCTACACCACCTACACCAACCTTGATCACCCATCAGCCTCCACCACCTCATCACCTTGCACCCCCATTGACTTTCACCAACCCATTGACCTTGACTACCCCATCGACCTCCACCAACCCCTCTCATAAACCTTCACCACCCATCAACCTCCACCAACCCATCGACCTCCACCACCCCTCCCATCAACCTTCACCATCCATAGACTCTACCACTTCATCACCTTTCACCTCCCCATCAACCTCTACCAACCCATCGAATTCCACCACCCCATCAACCTCCACCAACCCATCAACCTCCACAACTCATTGACCTCTACCACCCATCGATATCTCACCTATACACCTTCTACCGACCTCCTATCCTATCGATTCATCACCACCCTCACCCAATCACTATATCTTGCTCTTGATCCCTTCCATCTAATTCTAAAATAGCAAGTTGAAGACCTAAAAGTACCACTTTTCTTCTTCCTACAATGCATGGTGGAGTAAATCTCACACTACAATGGTGTAGGTCTTTCCTTCAACTCTCCATAGCCTCTATGTGGGTCACTATGATCTTCTAATACAGATATGATGTTGCTCTCTATTGCCCCTATTTGGGTTTCTTGTATTTATTAATCCCGATTTCCTACTGCTCTCAACTATCCCTATGCGGGTTTTTCAGATCTGCAGATCCAAATCTGTTGTTGATACCTCTTCTTCTTTATACCCATCATCATTTTGGCTTATATGGAAACTATAGATCCTCATCGGTTTTTTTGTGTTACAATAGTGAAACTTGATGGATCAGAGTATCATATTTGGTTGACATCTTTCAAACTATATGTTCAAGCCCAGGGCGTATTCCATGCCTCTACTAATCCTAAAATCCGTCCTGATGCTAATACTGATGCAAGCCTACACTTAGTGGTCCAAAGATGATTCCATAGTTATGACATGGATGGTGAATAACACCAAAGAGAAGATTATTCAGTATCTCCCTTTGCCTTTAGAATGACAAAGTCATGTAGGATCAACTATCCCATGTGTACTCTTGACCAATAGAATCCAAAGAAGGTCTTTAGGATCATCAAGGATCTTGCAAAAAAGGAGTAATCGACTGATGGATCTGTTGAAGATTACTACAACCAATGCTCAACACTCTAGGATGAATAGTATACTTTCTCTTTTGAAATCAAAGAACTTAAATGACAACGTAATAAACTTTTGTTAGTTCAATTCTAGCTAGACTCCCTCTTTCTTTCTTTGATGTTGTTGACCGGATATTATCTAGTGATCCCTTACCCACACCGAGGGATGTTCTCAAGCATGTTCAACACCTTCCTTCCATGTCTTCTCTACCTTCTACATCTTATGATCACTCAGTTCATATCGTCCTCTCCCATGACTCTGGTCATGGACGTGAACGTAGTCACAAGCATGGTTGTCATACTTTTGGTACTCCTGGTCATGGTTCTCCTAACCCTGGATAAGACCAATATCAACCTACTATTGCTAATCGCTTCTATGCTTTTTTGGACGCACGAACCTCAACAAGGATCACTGTTAGAAAAAGCATGGTGCACCTATCTGAGAAAACTAGGTCTCTGTAATGTCTATTGAGATTTGACTGCTACTACCTCAAGTTCAACTCAACCCAAAATTGAGTGGATTTTTTTAGAGCTTGAAAATTTTCTCCAGGCTCCTCTTTCCTTGTAAACACCTACTCCAGATGGAGGTTCTTTTTCTTTACTTGCATCTCGTGCTTCTTAATGAATGGGTCATCAACTCAGGAGCATTAGCTCATATTTGTGATTGTTCTGGCCTTTTTACTTCCTTATCTAAAACAATTTGAATTCCTCCTGTAGCAATAGCTAATGAGACTCAGTCTGTGGTACCTGGAATTGGAACTATATCTCTATGTAAAAAATATGCCATTAGAATCTATCTTATATGTTCTAAAATTTCTACTTAATCTATTATTTGTCAGTAAAATTATGAAGAGCCTTCAGTGCTCAAACACTTTTGATCTCAAGGGTTGTGTGTTTCTAGATCTCTTAATGAGGATGAGGATTAGTTAGGGTCATAAAGGACCCTACATATTGTGTTAATGGTTGTGCCACAATTTATTGGTGCTCTTCTATCTTCTTCTGTGACTAGTCAGCAATGACACTACCATGTGGGACATCCTTCTACTATAAAACTATGATGCCTATTTCATGATAACTCTGATATACAATTTTTTTGTGAATCTTGCCAATTTGGCAAACAAAATGGGTCTATTTTTCAAAAGAACAAAGAAGTTGTTTCCAAAATCTAATTGATATTGTCCATGTCATTATCTGAGGACCCTAATCTTTTACTAGCTTGTCTGACTTTGCTATTATATGAATTTTATTGATGACTATTCTATGGAAACTTGATTGTTTCTCTTAAAGGATTGCAATGATATTTTGAACATTATCACCATATTTTTTACTTAGATTCAAACCCAATTCGATACAACTATTAAAATCTTGTGCACTGTTGATGCCTTAGAATTTATGCAACAATTAGTGGATCTTTTTTGCACTGCTCAAGGTACCATTTATCAAACTTCTAGCTCTTACACTCCACAAGAAAATGGTTTGACTGAGATGAAAAATTGCATCTTCTTGAAGTAGCACACACCATTCTTCTTCACTATCATGTCCCTACACATTTATGGCCTAAAATTTTGTCTACTGTGTGCTACTTAGTTAATCATATGATCTCTTCTATGTTGCATAATCAAGTCCCTATCTCTTGTTTGTATCCCGATGCACATTTATTTTTATACCTCCTTGCATCTTTGACAACACTTGCATTGTTAAGAATTTCTGCCTGGGATATCTAAACTTGACCCTGGTTCCACTAAATGTGTGCTTTTAGGATATTCAAGAGCTAAAAAAGGATATCTATGTTATGATCATGTCAAATGAAAATGAATTGTTAGTGTGGATGTTGTATTTTTTTAGCATATGACATAATATTCTGACAAGGGGCCTGCTTTATTGAGTGATCTATTGGATCCTACTCTTCCTGAGGTGATAGAACATGATCACACTAAAGTAACGAAAGATCTTCCTCTTCCTTTAAAGTTGCATACAAGAAGACCCAAGGCCACATTACCCTCTCTAACCCCTCAACAACCAATTCCTCCCTCGTTGGTATATCAAAATACCTCTCAAGTAATCTCTAACATATATCTTCCTATTAGTCAAAGAAAAGGTGTTCAATCACTCACTCAACATTGCATTAGTAATTTTTATACTACCACCAATCATAGTACTAGCTTTGAATGTTCTACTACTTCTCTCTCTATTGTTTCTATATGAAAGACTGCTACACAAGCTCTTAAGCATCCTTCCTGGCGTCAAAATTTAGAAACTAAAATGGTTATTCTTCACGATTGCAAGATGTGGGATCTCCTTGATTGTCTTGAAAATCATCCTACTGTTGGATGTTGTTGGATTTTTACTATTAAATATCAACCATATTTCAATTGAATGAGTCATTTGGTAACAAAAGGCTATACTCATACCTATGGGGTTGATTATTTTGAAAAAAAAATCCCTATTGTCAGAATTAATTTTGTACGAGTGCTTATATCTATTGTTGTGAACCATGATTGACCTCTTTTTCAACTTGATGTTAGAAATGCTTTCCTATATGTTGAATTACATGAGGAAGTCTACATGGAGTAACCACATGCTTTTGTGACTCAAGGGGAGTCTTCCAAAGTCTGCAGACTCAAGAAGGCAATCTATAGCCTAAAAAAAATTCCACGAGCATGGTTTGATAAATTGAGTCAGATTCTTCTAAAGTTTCAATTTTGGCACTCACATTCGGATCACTTTGTTGTTATTCAAAAGACAAGTTCCAGGCTTGTTATTCATATTGTCTATGTGGATGATATAATTTTGTGTAGTAGTGATTCTGAAGGTATTAGAACTACTAAAAGATATCTAGAACAACACTTTGTTGTTAAAGATTTTGACAAACTTATGTACTTCTTGGGAATCAAAGTTTCCAGATCATCGACTGGTGTTTTTCTCTTAGAACACAAGTATGTTCTAGATCTTACGATAGAAATCGGAATGCTCGACACTAAACCTACTAGCACCCCTCAGGGTCCTGATACCAATTGGAATGATGAATCTTCACCTCCCTATCCTGATAATCACCAATACAAACAATTGGTTGGTAAGCTTATCTATCTTACTATGACTATAGATGATATTATTGTTGTTGTTGGAATTATCAGTAGGTATCTGGATAAACCTCAAAATGTCACTAGGATGCTTTCTGTCATATCCTAAACTATTTGAAAAATTCCCCAGGGAGAGGAATAGTATTGTAAATATGGGAACTGCAAACTCACCAAATATTCTAAATCTAATTATAGTAGTAGTAGATGTGACAGGAAATCTACCTCTGGCTATTGTACTCATGTTGTAGGGAATTTAGTTACATGATGCAGTAAGAAGTAGACCATGGTTGATCAATCTAGTGTTGAAGCATAACTACTTGAAAATTAATGTGGGTCCAAGTACTTCTCAAGGAATTTGATATTTCTAATTTCGATCCTATTGCAATGCACTGATATAATAAAGCCTCAATGTTTCTTTCCAACAATCCCACCTTTCACGAGTGCACCAAGCATATTGAGGTAGACTGCCACTTTGTTCACGAAATTGTTCTTTCTAGACTCATCTGCACTCCTTATCTCCAGAATGAAGATCAATTTGCCAACATCTTCACCAAGATGCTTCCCAAGACTCGCTTTGCTATACTGGTGGACAAGTTGGTCATGTTTTACATCAATGCTCCAACTTGAGGGGGAGTATTTGTATATATGCTTTATGCTTTATGTTTTATTGTGTGATTTAGACTTGTGTTGTCTTTAGATTTTCTTTTATCCCATATTGCCCAATTATGTTTCTCACCTACTCTCTTGTCCTATAAGGAGAGTGCATTGTATTTATCTAAAATACACCAAATAAAGATTTTCTTATTCTATAAGCCCTTTCTAGCCCTAGGTGAGGGCTTGTTTGTACTTATGCATCAAATCTTGGCTTCACCTATTGGTGAGGATCTATTTTCACGTTGAGGTTTGATATAGAGGTATAATGAATTTTGTTACTCTATGTTCACGGTTCATTTAGAACATATTTATACATGGAAATACCAAACATGATATCATAAAAGGCCACTTAGTTCCAACAAGTTACTATATGCCAATATAGGAGACTTATTCATATCATACAATGAGACAATAGCATATGTTGGTCAATAAGAGTATAAAAAGCGTACCTTTTGAAGTCAGAGCAAAGATCTTAGAAATCAAGATAGATTAAGGTCAAGTTTTTGGCACATAGACAGGTACACATAAATCAATGTACTAGACGTTAACATGTAGGGATCATAAGGAACAGACCAGGATTCTTAAATCTTAAATATTAACTTAATTGTGGTATTGTATTCATGGCCAATATTCCATATTTTCAAGGTTTCAAGAATAGTATCAAGTTCCAGTATCATTTTCAAAAGAAAATAAGGGATGGTCTAAGACTTGAAAGTCAGTACCCAGATGGGATAAGTGCCATATAAAGAGTATTAGCACTCTAAGTCAGGAAGTACCTTAATTATAGAAGTATGTTAATCTTCTACTTTCCCTACAAACACCTAGTTCATAATGGAAACTTCATCCTAAACAATTATCAAAAGGATCAACTTGTCATTAATAGAAGTCCAAGTGTCAAGTTTCAAAATAGGTTCCACAAGATGGTCCAAAGTCTAGATAATAGTGTCCATAAATTTGTCAATATAGTTCTCAAAATTTATAAAGGGGAAATCATAAGATTTGAGTATTCTTAGAATCAATATTCACAATATTAGAGTTTAAAGTCATGATCAAAACCATCATCATTTCGTGAACATAACCATTAACTTGAGATGAGGAGTGGATTTAGCCATCAAGATCAGCATTTATCCTCAGGATTAGTTATACTCATATCATCATGAATTAGAGTTACATGAGTATAGTTAGAGTTTTTTAGGGTTTCAGGGTCATAAATATTGTGGTGAGGTCATCAAATTTATTAGATAATCATAAAGTTGACGTTTAAGGATATCAATTGACAAAAAAATGAATCAACCTTCTAAACCATTTTTAATAGAATCTCTATGATAATTCTAGAGTGTTTAATTGTACATTTTAGAGTTAGGAATCCATAGATATGTAATTTAGAAGATTGGTGCACTTTTCTTGATTATTTGGTGGAAAGGAAAGAAAATTACCTCAAAAAGAAAAGAAGGGGAAAACATGAACAAATGGATCCAACACAACCCTTGACCATTAGCCGCAATTTGTGGCTAGGAGTTTTTCTCCTTATGCCAGTAGGCTAAGAGGGGCCAAGGTAGAGCTACAACAACCCGATCATCAAGAGGAAAGATGAAAAATTGCGGATAGAGGGAGAGACACACTGGGGATTTTACATAAGGCTTTGTGTGGGTGACACAGAGTCAAGAGTGAGTTCTATTTATAGGTAATGAAGACTAGGGTTAGGATTTTCAAATGGCTCATATTTGCAATGGCAGTAGGAAGTTTTTGTTGGTGCCCAAGGCATGGTTGGATGCCAAAAAGCCTATGATTTAGGTCAAGAGAGTGAGAGGAGACAAGGTAGCAAGGAAGTAGAGCAAGAAAGGGGGTGAGGAAGTGCTCGAACCCAGTTAGGATTTTGTAAACTGCTACCCTACTCACCCATATCCAACCCAAGAATTAGTGGATTTCTATCCTGCAATTGTTGGGTCAGGCACTGGGCATATGGTCTAAACTAAAATAGGTGACAATTAAGGGGGTAAATCTCAATTGAAACAGACGTGGAAGGGTCAGGGTGGCCCACAGACTATATGGAAAGAATGTACTTGACCTATCAAGGAAATCAAAGGAAAATAAGATGAGTGTTAGTGTACAAACTTAGGGAAAATCGTAGAATATCATAGGAAACTCCAAATACTTAGATTTGAACCACATGCTCACATTAGGGAGAAGAACATTGGGATAAGTTTCAAATAAAAGGAGTATGTTTCTGTCAGGTTATATTCAAATGATTCAAAGGTCTATTCAAACTAAGGTTTTATGAAATTAGGTGCATAAATTTGTTACACTTGGAATTTTACTTTAGATATCTTTATAGGGTCATTTATCATATCAATTATTAAGAGTTAAAGAAATAATGTATTTCATGTGAACAATGTGCAAAAATGCACTTCATCACAATTACCTTATGCTAGTTTGTTGTAGAAGGTGATTTTTGATCCAAAGATCATATCTGACACCTTGCTTGAGATTCTCCAAAGTAGAAGAATTGATTGTTGAACTTTATGAAATCCTCTTCACTTTGGTTAATTAGGTGTTGCACAACCTAGGGTATTTTGGTCTTTCTAGTATGTGATTTTGATCAGACAACACGTGATTGGCAATACCTATTTTATAATATAGCTCTGTATTGCACAAGTCAATGCTATGTAGTATAATTAAAGGGTACTTAAGTCTTTTGGATACCAAATTTGTAAAATTCATACATTATGGTGCGAGGTTCATTGCCTAATTCTACCACATTTAAGAGTGATTCTTAGTATTTTTCTAATTGAATTAACTTATAAAATTTATAACAACTAGATCATATACCATGAAGATATAAAAACATGATTTGGAATCACAAAATTAATATATACACAGAGGTATACAACATTAAACTGTTGAATTAGCGAAAGAGGGGTCTGTCAATAAAGTTGTACATGGGAAACCATCGAAGGTGTGGAGGAAGAAGAAGATGCTAGCACAAGATGCATAAACACCCAGCACTAATGGGGCCTTGGGGGACATCACAAATATTGTCCATGTTACTGAGAGGATATCCACAAAAACAAAATAAACTACAAAGGATAAGGACGACACTGAAAACCATATGGTGGTTAACCCATAGGTCAATCAGGTCATTAACATCGATGATGGGGAAGATCTTCCTGAGGATGAGGCCATGATGGATAACCCAAGCGAGGAGTAGGTGTTCTAAAACACCACTATCCCAACCAGAATTAAAAGAGATAAGGCTAGAAAAGGAGCCTGAGAGAAAGACAAGGCTCTGTTTCTTCGAAAAACAAGTTCAAGTAATAACCTATATACTAAGAGGAAGGGGAAGAGCAAACCTCCTGATCTAGTAAACACAAGGTGACACAGTCCCAGGCTTAGCACTATGGAGGATGAAGTGGAAGGTGATGTAGTGTCAGAAACAAACTCAAAAGCGACGGTTCCTAATGTTGAGTACAACTAAAAATCTTAACTCCAACCTTTACACACATTTAATGGTTGATACACTGTGCTAGAATGTTAGGGGTATTGGTAATGAGGACACTTGTAGAATACTTAAAGATCTTGTTTCCTTGAAGAAACCAAAGTTGGTGGCCATCCTTGAGCCATACATTAGTGGTTACTTTGCTACAAGAACTATCAAGAAACTGGGTTTCTCTAAGTCCTTCCACTGTGAGGCAAGGGGATTCACAGGTAGCATATGGATCTATTAGAAAGAGGGCAACTGTGATGTTCGTATAGTGGACTATCATCATCAATTAATAACTTGCAAGGTTAATAACCCAGTTCTAATCACTTTTATATATGCTAATCCGCATATATCTATCCACAAGATGCTCTGGGGTCAGATTACTAAGATGAGTAAAAGCTTCAACCTTCTTTTGTTTGCCATTGGCGACTTCAACACCACTCTCTTGCCTGAGGAGAAGATGGGAAGCTTGTTGTATAACTTCATCGAGGCCAACTTGTTCAACACCACTTTACTTGAAGCTGGTCTATCCGATCTTGGTTATAATGGAACCAAATACACATATATACATGGACAACTTAGGGGAAGATTGGACCGTGTTGTCGTCAATGCAAGCTTCATTGCTAACTTCCCACATTTTGTGGTAGAGCACCTTCCACGATCTAATTCAGACCATTATCCCATCTTGCTGAGATCTGCTTCTAGTCCCCCTACTTCCCCACGATTCATGATCAGGGAATCATGGTCGTACAATACTGACTTCCAAAAGCTTCTCGACACCAGATGGAGATCGGACATGGAGTTCCATGAATCCCTTAATCACTCCAAAGGAGATATTATACAGTGGGCCTCTGACACCAGGAAGGCGGATGCATGAGACAAGAAAAGGCTCCTAAGAAATCTATACAAATTCTAGGCCAACATGGCTAAAAGTTATGATGATACTACTGTCAATCTTATAGCTGATATGGAGACAAAGTATAATGAACTGCTTAAATGTGAAGAGGATGACTTGAAATAGAAGAGCCACATCAACTGACTCCTCAACGGAGATAATAACACCAACTTCTACAATGCATATGTTAAACAGAGACAGAGACATAACAATGTCACCATGCTAAGAAACAATATTGGCGAGTGGATTACTGATGATACGGCTATTCAGAAGATGGTGTTCTCACACTTCAAAGACATTTTCACTGAACCTATCCAAGTTGACCTGGCTTCCATCCATGGCTTCGTTGGTTCTTTTAATCCACTCAATTTTGAGGAATTTCATGAGATTGAAAGAACCCCTACGTTCCAAGAGATCCACAATGTCCTATCACGGACAAATCCTCATAAGGCCCCATGTCCCAATGGTGTATATGGTTCATTCTTGCTAAAGAACTGGAATACTATTAAAAAATCACTTCTCAAAATAGTAGGAAAGGCCATGGCTAGGATTTCCCTAGAGGAATCCTTCTATAATACAAGTGTGGTGTTGACGCCTAAAGTTACTAAACCAGAGAAATGTGAACAATTCCATCCTATCTCACTCAACAAAAACATTCTCAAGATCACTTCAAAAGTTATTGTTGAACGTCTCCAAAATTTTATGTTCGAGTGGATATCCCCTGCCCAAAGTGCTTTTGTCCCCAGAAGGTGAATTGCTAACAACATCACGGTTGCCCATGAGATCATTCACATAATGAGAAGAAAATAAGCACCCAAGATGATGGCTATAAAGGTAGACATTTTGAAGGCTTATGACAAGATGACATGGCCCTTTGTGGTTGATACACTCTCAAATTTGGGCCTTCCTTTGTCCATTAAAAGCTACATCCTCAATTCCATCTCAGGAGGCGAATCAACTGTAATATGGAATGGAAAACCTACAGGATCGTTCAAAGCTTCACGGGGCCTTAGGCAAGGTGACCCGTTATCCCCTTATGTGTTTGTCCTTTGCCTTGAATGCTTAAGTCAAGCTATTGAATATCTTATTGAGAAGAAGAAATGGACCCCAATTTGATTATACAAGGATGGCCCCAAGATCTCCCACCTTTGCTTCGCTGGCGACTTGTTCTTATTTGTAAAGGCGGACATTTCTGAAATGAAGACAATCCTTGATTGCTTCAGACATTTCGGTGAGGTTTCTGGACAGTCAGTCTCGGGGAGTAAATCCTGCATACACTTCTCCAAGAGAGTGCCCACTAATCTCCGATGAAGAATCTGTAGTTTGAGCAGCTTCACTGAATCAGTTAACATGGGTAAGTACCTTGGTGTCCCACTCATTCATGGAAGAGTGAAGTACGAAACATACAAAAAAATCCTGGATAGAATTGCCTCCAATATCAACTCATGGTCTTCCCGCACTCTCAGTCTAGCTAGAAGAGTTAGTTTAGCTAAATCAACACTAGCTTCCATCTCGAGCTACGTAATGCAGACCTCAGTTCTACCAATGAAGATATGTGATCGCATCGATAGTTCCATTCGATCCTTCATTTGGGGAGGCAGCCATAAGCAACACCCTATCTCCCTTGTGGCTTGGAACAAGCTTACTTGTGAGAAATAGCATGGTGGCTTGGGACTAAGATCGATGAGGGAACTGAACCTGGCCTTGATCATCAAGCATACTTGGGATTTAAGTGCTAACAGAGGTACCTTTTGGTGTGAAGGGCTCTGATCCAAGTATGTGGCTTACAAGGCTGGTTCTCCACCTGCCATCTCCAGGCTGGGTCGAGCTGTCCTGCAACACAAAACGTTCATCCATGAAAACTCTATTATGATTCCAGTTAATGGCAAAGACATGAATGTATGGATTGAAAAATGGTGGGGCAGTCACCTCGCGCTTAAGGACCTAGTTATCAAACCGATTCCGGTGGAGCTGGAGGACCTTAAAGTCACACGTCTTATCAATTTTGAAAACAATTGGGATATGAAGTTCCTGGAGGAATGGTTACCGTCGGACATTGTGAAGAAGGTGACCAGTACCACCTTACCTTTGAACACTGACATGGATGATATTTGGGCCTGGTGTCATACTAACTCAGGCCAGTTCACTACCTATAGTGCTTATGGGATTCTGAGAAAAGGTAAAGACATCATGTCCAATGGTAAGTGGAATGTGGTTTGGAAGGCAAAGATTGCAATGAAGTTGAGATATTTCATGTGGTCGGTTGGTCACGAAGCAATTTTATTGTAGAAGGGTTGTGAGAAACATGTCACCTGATGAAACCTGCCTCCTCTGTGGATGTGAGGACGAAACCACTCTACATGCTCTCAGGGATTGTATACATGCTTCTTAGATCTGGAAAGAGGTCCTAGACACTGGAAGTTGGAGCAGTTTCTCGGGGGAAATGGACATCTGAATTGGATTGCTAATAACTTATCATCTACAAGGCCTCATGATGTTCTCTTTACAGGGGGTTGCTGGAAGATCTGGAGCAATCAAGATTTGCAGGTATTTGTAAATGAGAGGAAGACCGTTAACCACATCAAAGCGATCATTAAGAAGGATGTGTCCTTCCATCTCCAAGCTTGGGCACCTGCTAATACACATATGCAATCGAATTCTACTGGAGTGACATGGAGGAAGCCAATGCAGAATTATTTGAAACTGAATACGGATGCAATCTTCAATGCACATACCTTTCAATCATCTCTTATTGTTGTATGTCACGATAGTAATGGAAACTGGTGTGGAGGCTGAGGCAAGAAAGCCATGGCCAGGAGTGCTCTAGAGGTAGAGGTTCAAGCCATTGCCCTTGCTTCGGAGGTGGGTTTGTCTTTTCAGGGTATCAGGCATTGCATTGAGTCAGATTCCAAGAACGTTGTCAAGGCGTTGAGGAATAACACATCAGAAAACCCTATGTTGGCTAGATGGATAGCAGCTGTCAAAGAGAACTGGAAACCTGACTAGTCGTGGTCACACATTGGAAGAGAGGGTAATCAAGCAGCATACCAGTTAGCTAAATTTCACCTCAAAAACCCCGGGGGCTTTTATTTCTATAGAAACCCTCTGTCTGTCCTAGTGGATGTAATCAACTCAGATGCATGTAATGGTAGTAGTACTACCAGATTTACTACTATTATTAATTTGAATGATTGTATTGTTCTTGATGATTTGGCTTTCATGAGAGGGGCAAGATGAATAGAAACCCTCTGACCCCCCCCCAAAAAAAAGGTCATCTTTAGGTTTTGTTTGTTTTATGGGAGTTTAATCCTAGTTCAGATAATTATTTAATAGGTGTGTTATGCCCCTGACTTGGATCTAGAGTTTAACTTTGTATCTTTCTAGGCTTTCACATTAGATATGCTTTAGTTATTTGATTCATAGTTAAAAATCACCTAATTTCCTCTCTCCATCTAGTCATTTACTTAAAATGCTAATTTTCATACTTGATTCCCATTTGTATTTCTTTTGGGTAATCTTTTTAGAGATACCTTTTGTTATTTGTTTCTCTCGCAATAAGCATGAAATTTTTTGCATCTTCAATTATCGGTATTTTGACCCCACTAGTTATGTCATGGATATTCTCATTCCTTTTTAGTACACACATATTTTTCAAAATGATTGAACTTATGACCTTGTCTATTCTATTATAATGTTTGATTTTAACTAGTCATATCTAGGAGTAGATACATAATATCTTTAGGCGCTAGTTTTATTCTTCTTCCAAACACTATGTTTTATTCTCCTACCATATGTGTGGCGCCCTACGACACACAAAAACAAGATTATTCAAAACATAACTACAGAAAAGAGTTTAATGAGTAGATTATTGAGAAAACATTCAAAATTAAAACCCTTTTCATAAAATAACCATATAGCAAGAACCTTTTTACATGTGTCCTTTCATGCCTTAAAGCATTCACAAATCATGTTGTCAACATATAACAGAAGCATTGTTCCAGAACATATATACATAATTTCGCCATATCTGATATACAAAGAACACGTAAAGAAAACATGTTCACAAAACATCTACAAAATGCTCCCAAAGACCCGAGTTTACAGGGATGACTCTAGGACTCTATCAACAAATGACATTCAGCAACACATCCAACCTTATCAGCTACTACTCCTCTGACTACTGCTCAACTTCCTCTGCACTATCTCTACCTCTTCGTGCTCATCAACCTAAAAAGGGTGTGGGAAACCCACAGGGTGAGATTCCAAATCTCAACAGGAGATATAACTCACCACCAACTCTATTATTATCACTGATAAGATAAACTGAGCAAAATTATAGATATAACTAAGATGGAACATGCAAAGATTATTAATAGGAAGGGAAATTACTGTTAAAGTATGAAACATCTTCATAATTAAAAAGGAATATGAAGAACATGTATATTTTCTATCAACAACCTTGTATAAAGATTAAGTAAGGCCTCGACCAATGTTTCATATTTGATCTTATATGATTATACTACACGACTGATTACATATTCATTATGCCCTTATGATTTGAGTCGTACCACCCAAATCCAACCGACCACTTGATAAGTCAAAATGGGTGCCACACAAGGTCTAATGGAAGAACCAACAACCTCACCACACCTCTTGGTTAGCACAAGAGAAAACACAGCAGAGACATATCAGTCAACTGCAAAAATGACATATAGTCAAGATCAGGGATTGGCTCATGCATGGCCATCCACATATATAATCATAACTAGCCCACCTTGGTACATGTACAATGCTAGAAGAACAGGCTCATGCATGGACATTCTAATAAAAGGAGTGGCTCATGCATGGCTATCCACATCACAACAAGATCGTCTCACGCATGGCCGTCTCACACATCATATATTAAAGGATACAAGGAATTACTCGAGTTGTACCCCACATATTCAAAAGTATGCACTTTGAATTAGACATATTTCACCATCCAGCAATAAAGCTGACACTGGAATGGATCTATGGCATAGGTCAACTACACTATTAAATTTCACTTGATTAATTAGATCAATTAAACATCTTTAAGCATCAATCAAGTTTCAACGTATAACTTCTAAATAAGATCTACAGAAATAGGGAATAGCTTATCACCATAACAAATAGAAACATAGTAGGTGGGATCTCATCACATCATCACTATATGCTTGTTATTCATTATATGTCCATCTCAAGGACCAGTATTCACCACAAAGACCAATGTCCATCACAAGGACCAATGTCCAACACAAGTACCAATGTCCATCACAAGGACCACTTTCCATCACAAGGACCATTATCCACCACAGGGACCAAATGTCCATCGCAAGGACCATTGTCCATCACAAGGACTAATGCCCATCATATCATAACCACCATAGCTCATACCTGGCTATGTACATCAATCAATATCACCTGCATGGTTAGAAGCTGATAACAAGAAGGCAAAGCATCATCATCTCATAGAACTCATGCTATACATTTACTTCATACATTTTATATCATAGCAATTAGGGTTTCACAAGGTTGGATCACCAACCACCCTTAGGTAATCACTTTGTTTATTATTATGAGATGTGTTATGAGACATAGAAGCATATTTCTCACTATCATTATAAAACATGTAATGAGGTATAGGAACATAACCCTCACATCATACATACAACTTCTCCATAGGACATAATATCATTATTATGAGACCCTAACATCAACATGGTATGTCTCAACTGCCATCACAAGATATTGATTAGGGTTTACAACCATGGTATGGGTTAACCCTAAATATGTCGGGCAACCACACTACTAAGGTAGGATGTCAGTTATCATCACTACATATCAGTTTATCATCACTAGGTATTGGTTTATCATCACTTGTATCGGTTACCACAAATGATATCGGTTTAAAGGCACATGAGGGAGTATATCGGCCATACAATCTCATAGGGTATCATCCTATGTATCCCTTTGGATATCGACCACCTTCACTATCATGGGATATCAACCATACCAACATCTATGATATCGGCCTCAAAGATCACCAAGGTATATCAGCCACTAGGGTTTAGAGTAGTATCAGTTGAACCTCAAGGTAGATGTTGTCCTCTTCAACTCTAAGTATATTGGGTTGCATGTGTGTCAGATCATATGCATATCAGATCAGGTTTACCCATGCTGACTTCCATACTCAACTAGAAGCATGGAGATTCCACACTCTTCCCTACTAGCTATCACTAGATCATGAGAAACCCCATCATGGTAGGTGTATCAGTTTAGCATGTGGAATTACATGCATTTTGGATTAGGGTTACCCATGCCGACTTCCATACTCAACTAGAAGCATGGAGATTCCACTCTCTTCCCCACTAGCCATCACTAGATCATGACAAACCCCGTCATGGAAGGTGTATTGGTTTAGCATGTCAGATTGGATGCATATTGGATTAGTCATCTTCTACCTCAATATGACGATACTAACAAGGTAAAGGAAAAGTGAATCTCATGATAGCAACTTAGCAATGTTATATTCTCATAAACAAAATGTAAGGCTACCAAGAAAAACTACTTAACAAGTAAGGAATAATGAGATAAGAACAACCAACAAGGTAACAAGTAGAAAGATGATAATAAAAAACTAGGTTTAGAGTTATATAACCCGCCTAAAGAACAACCACCAAGCTCTAGGCTCTGAGGTCAAGCTCCCAGCTCACAAACTCAAGGTAGAGGAAGAAGATCTTCCAAGCACAACACCTCTAAGAAGGAAGATAGAACTGAGGTTAAGAGAGATAAAAAGAGAGGAAACAAGTTACCAAGATCCATGGCTGAGAAGAAGAAAAAGGAGAGAAAGAAAGCTAGAAAACCATGACTTACCAAGGAAGAAGATGAAAGAGAGCGCCGCTAGCTTATGGCTCACCCACAAGGCTCCAAGGGAGTGTTCTCTTCAAGCTCAAGGTCGAACACCAAGGATAGAAAGCAAAGATCACCCAAAAGGTTCTCTTGCATGGAAAGAATGGGTATATACACATGTCCAATGAAAGAGAGAGAGAAAGGGGAAGGTGTCATCACCTTAGAACCCTAGATTACACATGTCCTCAAGGAAGAACCACATGTCATTCCATGCAACAAGGAGGTAGGACCTATGTCTCGTCCACTTTGTCACTAAAGAATATCAAGGTTGATACACCCATCCACCCCCTTCACAAACCAATAGGGATGAAACTCTAGGTCACAAACCGATATGACACTCTTCTAGAGTCACCACAACCCGATATGGTGGTCCCTAAGATGCCACCAACTAATAGGATGTCCCCTAAAACACCCTCAACTAGTACCAAGCCTCCTCAATCGAACTACAAACCGATCCAGGGTCTCACCAAGGCTCTCAAGCCCGAGACAACACTCTAAAGGGCAAAGCACACCTAAAACATGTGCCCAAAACATCACCAAGGATGTCACCACTCAAATAAGGACAAAACAAGGTGAAAAACAATTCCTCTCTCCTCTAGATGATGCCAAGAAAGAGAAGAAACACTCTACAGGTGGTAAACTTATATATCAACCCCTATTCTAGGTGAATTGCAAGTTTGTACAAAAATCTTTCCACAAAACACTAGCATCAACCAAACACCAAGCTCAAATAAGAAACACAAACCTCCAACATGCCCTAAATACATCTTAGATGATTAGAGTAAGGAGCTAAGAAACACACTTAAGCAAAAGAATCAGGGTTAGCCCAAAATGTGGGTCAGGGTCCTTACAAGCCATAAACCCCTAACATGGATTTTGCCCCCGAAATCCTAAGAGAAAAGAGAAGGATACTTCCTCCTCATCTCCTCTTTGAACTCCCACATGGCTTCCTCAACACCATGATGATGCCAAACAACCTTCACAAGAACAAAGTCCTTCCTCTTCCACTTCTTCACCCTCCGATCAAGGATCAACACTGCACCTTCCACATAGGTCATATCATCATCAACCTCCACCTCCACATGTTGTAACACTAACTTTGTATCCGGATGACACTTCCTCAGCATACTAACATGGAACACTGGATGTAACCTATGCAACTCAGGTGACAACTCCAACTTATAGGCCACCTTCCCAACTCATACCACAACTGGGTAAGGTCCCAAAAACCTGGGAGCCAACTTACCCCTCTTCCCAAACCTCAAAACACCTTTCCAAGGAGAGACCTTCAGATATACTTTATCTCCCAGTTGGAACTCCAAGGGTCTGTGACGATTGTCTACATACAACTTCCGTCTGTGTTGTGCTGCTTTCATAAGTTGTTGTATCACTTTGATCTTCTCTTTCGTATGTTGTACAAGCTTAGGACCTAGAAGCTGATACTCCCCTATCTCATACCAACACAACAGAGACCTACAATGTCTCCCATACAATGCCTCAGATGGTGCCATGTCAATACTTCTTTGATAGTTGTTCTTGTAGGCGAACTCTATCAGATTGAGGTGTATATCCCAACTTCTTGAGAACTGAAGAACACAAGATCTCAATAGACTTTCCAAGATCTGGATGGTTCTTTCAGACTGACCATCTGTCTTCGGGTGGAAAGCAGTGCTGAACTTCAATTGCATACCCAAGGATGTATGCAACTGCTCCCAAAAGTGACTTGTAAATTGAAGACCTCTATCAGACATGATAGTAGCTGGGATACCGTTCAAACACACTATCTCATCAACATAAACTTGGGTAAGTTTCTCTACTATGAATGTTGTCTTCACGGGAAGGAAATGCACTAACTTGGTCAACTTGTCAATGATCACCCAAATGGAATCATAACCTTTGACTGTCCTTGGTAGACCAACCACAAAGTCCATAGTTACATGATCCCATTTCCACTGAGGTATAGGCAACGGTTGCAACATTCTTGTAGGCTTCTGATGCTCAACTTTGACTTATTGACGCACATCACATCTTGCAACAAACTCATCTACATCTTTCTTTAGGCGTGGCCACCAATACATATCCTTCAGGTTGTGATACATCTTAGTACTACCTAGGTGCATAACATACATAGGTGTATGGGCTTCTTCCAACACCATCTTCCTTAGGTTATTCACATCAGTAACTACTATCCTGTGATTATAACATACTATCCCATCTTCAGTCTTGTGAAAACCATCACGCTTCTTGCTGCCAAACTCTGATCTAATATGCTGCGTCATAGTATCATCTATTGAGCTTCTTTGATATGTTGTCTTAGTGTGGACTTCATTTGTAATTGTGCCAACAAACCAGATAACAAGGAGACTTCCAACTTGACATTCATCTAACGTAAAGAGACCAACATGTATTGCTTGTGACACATCAAAGAACTCAACTGACCTTTTTCCATTGATGAAGACTTCCTGCTCAACATGTCTGCTACAACATTCACCTTTCCTGGATGATAATCAATCATGCAGTCATAATCCTTGATCAACTCCATCCAACAACGCTTCCTCATATTCAACTCTTACTGTGAAAAGATGTACCTCAGATTCTTGTGATCTGCGAAGATCTGACACTTCTCCCCATACATATAGTGCCTCTAGATCTTCAAAGCATGAACCATAACAACTAGCTCCAAATCATGAGTCAGGTAATTTCCCTCATGTTTCTTAAGTTGCTGAGAAGCAAAAGAAACTACTTGCTTGTCTTGCATCAACACACATCCCAAACTATTCCTGGATGCATCACAGAAGATGATGTATCCTTTTCCTTGCTCAGGCAAAACCAAAACTGGTACACTTGTCAGCTTCTCCTTCAATGTATGAAAAGCTAATTGACATCTGTCATCCCAAACAAATGACACATCCTTCCTCGTCAACATTATTAGGGTAGGGCGATAGCGCTGAAGTTCTTAATGAAACTCCTATAGTATCCTACCAAACTTAGAAAACTGTGCACTTCTAGCGATGTCTTCGGTTGCTCCCATTCTATCACAGATTCTACCTTCTTAGGTCCGCACATACTCCTTCTACAAATATGACGTGTCCCAAGAAATCTACCTCCTCAACCAGAATTCACACTTGTTGAACTTAGCATAGAGCCGGTGTTGTCTCAACACCTGATGTAAATGTTGTTCATGTTGCTGACTGTCCCAACTATATATCAAAATGTCATCTATGAAGACAGACACAAAATGATCAAGGAATAGTCAAAACATCCTATTCATCAAATCCATGAATGATGTTTGTGCATTGGTCATCCCAAACGAAATAACCAAAAACTCGTAGTGACCATAACTCATCCTAAAAGCTAACTTTAGTATGCCATCCTCCTTGATCCTCAACTGATGATATCCTGATCTTAG
Organism: Alisma plantago-aquatica; assembly: GCA_963693085.1. NCBI lineage: Eukaryota > Viridiplantae > Streptophyta > Magnoliopsida > Alismatales > Alismataceae > Alisma > Alisma plantago-aquatica. The sequence goes on from OY856411.1 coordinate 881,073,178, forward strand.
ATCTATCTTTGAGAACACCATCACGCCACACAACTGATCAAACAAATCATCTATCCTCGGCAAATGATACTTATTCTTTATTGTGACCTTGTTCAACTACCTGTAATATATGCATAACCTCATAGACCCATCCTTCTTATCTACAAACAACACTGGAGCACCCCATGGTGACGTAATTGGCCTAATGAAATATTTGTCAAGCAATTCCTGCATATGTCTCTTCAACTCTATCATCTCTGTCTGTGCCATCCTATACGGTGTTTGAGCTATGGGTTGCGTACCAAGAATCAGATTGATCTCAAAATAAATCTCACGGGGTGGGGGAACACTTGGAAACTCTTCAGGGAACACATCCTCAAACTCCCTAACCACCGACACTTCTTGGATACTAAGACTCCTCACTTCTGTATCCACCACTTGTGCCAAAAATGCCTCACAACCTTGTCTTAGAAGCTTCCTCGCTACCATAGATGATACAAGACACATTGAGAGAATATTCCTATCTCCTTGGAAGATCCACATCTCACTACCATCTACAAACATCACTTGCTTAGAACTACAATCCAAGACCACACTATACTTCTCTAGGGTATCCATTTAAAGGATCACATTGAATCCATGCATGTCAAGTGGTATGAGATCCACTTGAATGTTGTGTCTTGAAAAAGAGAGAACACAGGAAGGACACACATCCTGCAACACTATAGAATCGGCCAACAGAGTTTCTAGCAACAAGCTACTTTTCCTATGACTAACAGGAAAAGAACAACTTCTAAGCACTTCACGAGCGATAAAAGAGTGCATAGCACCTAGGCCAACCAAAACAGATATAAAACAAGAAGAAAACAAATTAGAATGAAATAACTCCATATGATCTGTCACCACTCGTGGGTTGACCATTGCTTCCGGCTGACTCATGGCATAGAATCTAGTCGTTTCCCATTGTCACCCCCGTCCTCTACTTCCCTGAGCAGATGATCTAGCTTGTGACATTTGGCCACGTCCTCGTCCTCCTGTGCCACTATTGTACTATGTCTCTGTGAGCCCTACTAGCTCTTCCTCGGTGACTGGGTCACTTCATCCTCTTTCACTGGACAGAACTATCTGGTATGGCCAACTTGTCCACACTTGTAACACGTTTTTTTCTCATACCAAAGCCTGGTAGTCCTGTCACCGATGTCGATACAACACTTTGGGCTCCTGAGGGAAGAAAACTATAGCGTCTGCACCTACTTGGTGACTATTGAGTCAAAGCACTGAACCTCTACGACGCTGGTGGTGTAGAAAACCTCTATTTCTTGAAGCCACCTGACGAATGCCCTTGAAACTATGCATGCTACTTCTTGGTACTTGCCTCTTGCTTCTCCTTCACAGATCGTTCTATCCTTCGAACAGACTCCACAAATGCAGCAAACCTCTTTCGATTCCCCAAAGCAGTAGTTGGGGTAGACTACTCAGCATTCAACCCCATCTCAAAATGATGAATCCTCTCATCTTTCATCGCATCCAGTGAGGACACAACCTCAATAACTCCATAAACCTTGATTCATACTCATTGATCGTCATGGACCCCTGTCGAATCCTCTCAAACTGGATGATCTTCTCATCAAGATACGTCTGTGGGAAGTACTGACTAACAAACTCCCACCAAAACTCATCCCAAACAACCACTACACCAGGTCTCTTCTCCTCCTCTATGGCCCACCAATGGCCAACACTCCCTCTCAGGAGATACACCATGTGCTTCACCCTATCCTCTTCAGGGATACTCAGGATCTTGAAAGCCTTCTCAAGCTCTGTCAACCACAGATCTGCATCTACCGGGTCAGTTGTTCCAGCATACTCAACTGCCCCAACACGGCAAAGCTGCTAAAAAATCTTCCTTGTACCTAAAGATTCAACATGGGGAACATGTGCCCTAGGATGAGGTGCAGGCATCTTGTCCACCATATGAGTCATAGTTGCCATAAACTGCCCAAAAAGAAATTGAAAGGCATGGTTTTCTATCATGTTGGGTCAAACTGGGGGACTTCAGGCACCCGATCTTCTCATGCTTGGTTCCTTGCACCACCGCTTGGTGCTGCAACACTGCTCTTGGCTGTGTGTTCTTCGTGTTCTCAAACATCTTTCAGCTTTTCTTCTTCTTCTTTTGCATAAGCAGAAGTGACTATACGATAGACTAAAAGACACTAGAATAGATACAAACCCTAGTCCTAGGTCCCTGTAGACTCAGTGTGCCTAAAGATCTGATCCCAACCAAGATGTGGTGCCCCGCACCACACAAAAATGAGATTACTCAAAACATAACTACAAAAAAGAGATTAAAAATTAGATTACTATGAAAACACTAAAAATTAAAACCTTTTCATAAACCTACCATATAGCAAGAACCTTTACATGTGTGTCATTTCATGCCTCAAAGAATTCACAAAGCATGTTGTCAACTGAAGCATTATTCCAGAACATATATACATAATTTCACCATATCTGATATACAAAGGACACATAAAGAAAACACATTCATGACACATCTATAAAATGCTCCTAATGACCCAAGTGTACATGGATGACTCTAGGACTCTATCAGCAAAAGGCATCTAGTAGCACATCCAACCTTATTAGCTACTTCTCCTCAGGTTGCTGCTCAACTTCCTCTACATGATCTCTACCTCTTCATGCTTATCCTCGTAAAAAGGGCGTGAGAAACCCACAGGGTGAGATTCCAAATCTCAGTGGGAGATATAACTCACCACTAACTCTATTATTATCATAGATAAAATAAACTGAGTAGCAGTATAGATATAACTAAGATGGAACATGCAAAGATTACTAGTAGGAAGGGAAATTACTGTTGAAGTATGAAACATCTTAATAATAAAAAAGGAATATGAAGAACATGTATATTTTCTATCAACAACCTGAAACATCGTAATAATAAAAAAGGAATATGAAGAACATGTATATTTTCTACCAACAACCTTGTATAAAGATCAAACAAGGCCTCAACCAATGTTTTCATATTTGATCCTATACGATTATACTACAATGCTGATTACATATTCATTATGCATCGAGGATTTGAGTCATACTACCCAGAATCCAATCAACCACTTGATAAGTCAAAATTGTTTCCACACAAGGTCTAATGGAAGAGCGAGAATCCATGACCTCACCACACCTCTTGGTCAGCATAAGAGAAAACACCACAGAGACATATCAGTCAACTGTAAAAATGACATATAGTCGAGATCAAGGATTGGCTCATGCATGGCCATCCACATATATGATCATAACTAGCCCACCTCGATACAGGTACAACGCTAGAAGAACAGGCTCACACATGGCCATTCTAACAAAAGGAGTGGCTCACACATGCCCATCCACATCACAACGAGATCGGCTCACGCATGGCCATCTCACACATCATGTATTTAAGGATACAAGGAATTAATCTACTTGTACCCCACATATTCAAAAATATGTGCTCCGAGTTAAACTTGTTTCACCATCCAACAATAAATCTAACACTGGAATGGATCTATAGCACATGGAAACTACACTATTAAATTTCACTTGATTAATTAGTTCAATCTAAACATCTTTAAACATCAATCAAGTTTTAACATATAACTTCTAAACAAGATCTACATAAATAGGGCATAGCTTATCACCAAAACAAACTAGAACATAGTAGTTGGGATCTCATCACATCATCACTTTATGCCTGTTATTCATTATATGTCCATCTCAAGGACCAATGTTCACCACAAAGACCAATGTCCATCACAAGGACCATTATCCACCACAAGGACCAAATGTCCATTGCAAGGACCATTGTCCATCACAAGGACTAATGTCCATCACGTCATAACCACCATAACTAATACCTAGCTATGTACATCAATCAATATTACCTGCATGGTTAGAAGCTGATAACAAAAAGGCAAATCATCATCATCCCATAGAACTCTTGCTATACATTTTGTTCATACATTTTATATCATAGACAATTAGGGTTTCACTAGGTTGGATCACCAACCACCTTAGGTTATCACTTTCCTTATTGTTATGAGATGTGTTATGAGACATAGAAGCATGTTTCTCTCTATCATTATAAAAAATGTTATGAGGTACATGAACATAACCCTCACATCATACATACAACTACTCATATCATTATTATGAGACCCTAACACCAACATGGTAAGTCGCAAATGCCATCACAAGATATCTATTAGGGTTTACAAACATGGTATGGGTTAACCCTAAATGTTTCAAGCAACCACACTACTAAGGTAGGATATCGATTTATCATAACTGGGTATCAGTTTATCATCACTAGGTATCAGTTTATCATCACTTGTATCAGTTACCACAAATGATATCAGTTTAAAGGCACATGAGGGAGTGTATCGGCCATACAATCTCATAGGGTTTCGACCTATGCACCCCTTTGGATATCGACCACCTTCACTATCATGGGATATCGACCATACCAACAACTAGGATATCAGCCTCAAAGATCACCAAGGTATGTCAGCCACTAGGGTTTAGAGTAGTATCGGTTGAACCTCAAGGTAGATATTGCTCTCTTCAACTTTAGGTGTATCGGGTTGCATATGTGTCAGATCATATGCATATCAGATTGGGGTTACCCATGCCAACTTCCATAGTCAACTAGAAGCATGGAGATTCTACACTCTTCCCCACTATCCATCACTAGATCATGACAAACCCCATCAAGGTAGGTGTATCAGTTTAGAATGTCAAATTGCATGCATATCGAATTATGGTTACCCATGCCGACTTCCATACTCAACTAGAAGCATGGAGATTCCACACTCTTCCCTACTAGCCATCACTAGATCATGACAAACCCCATCATGGTAGGTGTATCGGTTTAGCATGTTAGATTGCATGCATATCAGATTAGTCATCTTCTACCTCAAGACGACGTTACTAATAAGGTAAAGGAGTGCATATCATGGCAACAACTTAGCAAGGTTCTATTCTAAAAAATAGAACGTAAGGATACTAAGAAAAACTACTTAAAAAGTGAGGAATAACGAGCTAAGAACAACTAGCAAGGTAACAAGTAGAAAGGTGATAATAAAAAGTAGGTTTAGAGTTATATAACTCGCCTCAAGAACAACCACCAAGCTCTAAGATCCAAGGTCAAGCTCTAAGTTCACGAACTCAAGGTAGAGTAAGAAGATCCTCCAAGCACAATACCTCCAAGAAGGAAGAAAGAATCGAGGTTAAGAGAGAGCAAAAGAGAGGAAAGAAGTTACCAAGATCCATGGTTGAGAAGAAGAAAAAGGAGAGAAAGAAAGCTAGAAAACCATGGCTTACCATGGAAGAAGATGAAAGAGAGCACCACTAGCTTTTGGCTCGCCTACCAAGCTCCAAGGAAGAGTGTTCTTCAAGCTCAAGGTCAGCCACCAAGGAGAGAAAGCAAAGATCACCCAAAGGGTTCTCTTACATGGAAAGAAAGGGGTATATATATATGGCTGATGAGAGAGAGAGAGAGAGAGCAAGGGGAAGGTGTGATCACCTTAGAACCCTAGATGATACATGTCCTTAAGGATGAACCACATGCCACACCATGCAATAAGGTGATAGGACCTATGTCTTACCCACTTGCAGGGAGAGGTTTTCCACTTTTGTGGAGTCGGTAAGGAGGATAGAAAGGTCTGAAATCGAGAAACGACAGACCAGTGGTAAGAAGGTATACACTCAGTTTTAAGGACAAAGCTCTGAAAGTTTTAAGAAGCCAAGATTTTCTGCATTGGCAGTATCATCGAGATTCCATACCCAGACACAATGGACGACAAGTAGGGGTAGGGATCGTAGTAATGTTCCAAGTAGAGCCTTCAAAATAGCATCAACATCGGTGACTGGATCTCATAGACATTTTGCACCTAGGATCTATTATCAATGTAGACAATCAGGACATCTGGCAAAGGATTGTCCAGATGGGAATTTGATGATGACTCAACCTCAGGGGCAGAGTCAGCAAGGCTCACAAAGGAGATAATTTTCTAGTAACAATAGAGGCTGTGGACAGACGTCCCAGACAGGTCAGATGAAATAGTTTCGTTTTGATATTTCATATCATGATTCTATGTGTTAAAAATAACAAAGTAGTTGTTTTTGAGCTTCCTTTGACTAGTCCTATAAGGACACAAGGGAGATGAGAACTTACATCTTACTCAGTGTTCCTTAAAATGCTTTATGATCTCCCTTATATGTGTGTTAAAAGATGAGATTTAGAAGTGATGCCTGAAGAAAATTCAAGAATGAAAAATCTTGTGTGTATAATGATATGAAAAGTGAGGAATATGATAGCAAATAAAGTGCATACTACCTAATCTCAATACTTGTATACCCTGGCCAGGTATAAGATAATTGAAAGATAAGGCAAGTATGAAACTCTTACATTATTATCTTTTTTATTACTCTGATCAAGTAGTCATTCTGAAACAATCTAGAGAGTATAATGAAATTAAATAGGAAGAGCTAAGTGAACTTTCTCAGTGAACTTTCTCAGTGAACTTTCCCAAATAAATTGCTCAGTGAACTTTCTCAGTGAATTTTCTCAAATAAGTTGCTCAGTGAACTTTCTTAGTGAACTTTCTTAGTGAATTTTCCCAAATAAATTGCTCAGTGAACTTTCTTAGTGAATTTTCCCAAATAAATTGCTCAGTGAACTTTCCCAATTAAAGCGCAAGACAACCCCCAACATTCCATAACACAAGAATTGGGATGGAATGGAGGGATTCCCGATTGGCTGCTGCAGCTTCTGCTGCTTTAAAATCAGCTGACCCTTCTTCCGCGCTTGTTCAAAAAAGAGGCGGGTCGGCTGATTTTGCTTCTTTGGCGTTTCGCGAACTCGAGACAACCCGAAGAAGAGATCAGGGATTTCTCTAATGAAATCGGAACTTGCTTTTATCTCATACTACTCTTTCGATACATAATCGAATGTTTTCAAAAACAAGAAAAATCTTTCTCATATCGAATGAAACCATGCTATTATTACTTAGTGCTCATATTTCATACGGTGAAGGCATAGTCCTCTTTTTTCTCTCAAATCAAAACCTCATTGAAACCTCTCTTTACTTGACCTAATGAGAATGCGGAAAAAGACAGGAGAGGGACATAAGCTATTGAATTCGGGATATGTCATTTTGACTAAAGAGTGAAATCGCTTACTTGCCCGCGTCCTCTAGGCATCTTTCTTTTAGTTTGAACTTCCTGCCGGAGGGGGTCACGTGACACCGGGCTCGCCATAGATTCCTACCTATTTCCTACCGATTGACTCTCCAGGTCTAGACCTAAGGACATCTAATTCCATGTCAGTTCCTTTCTTTTCACCTTCGCCTTCGAGTCACTCGCTGCCTCAAGCAAGCAGCCCGGGAAAGAAGAAGGTCAAGTCCTATTCATACTGACTTTCTTAGTAGTTTCCCCCTTTCTCAACTCGGAGAAAGCCTGGCAATGTAGCAGATTCTCGGCATCAAAGACCAGGTCCGGAGAAGAGAGAAGATTCATGAAAAGAGAAGAGAAACCCTCTAATCGCTTGGTCTTCAAGGTCAAAGTCGTCGAGTCCAAAATGAGAGAAAACTACTTCTTTTTTGCTTGTGACGTCGTGAAATTCAAGTAGATCCACTTTCTTTGCCGACAAGGCTGGTGGCTCGCTCGGACTGATGGTTTCCATTTTCATATAAGAACAGGAAAGTACGTGGCATCTTATGCTTTAATCCTAGGTGTTTTGATTAAGAAAGATAATTATATGCTTAATCCTATCTTATGAAAAGTAATTAGGGCTCAAGAGGAACTTATTTTTCAATTTTAGTCCTTTTTTAATAATGTTGAAATAATGTTTTACTTGATTTGGACTAAAGTGCAAATTACCCAAGTTGAGGGGTTAAATTGCAAATTGTGCATGAAAATATGCTCCTCATGTGTTGAAGCATCATGAGAATGAAGATGATGCAGAGTTATGGCTTGTGGTAGGCCTGAGTACCAAGAAAGAGCTGATAAAGCAATGCTTATGCATTAAAACCTAGTTTTGGTGTAATGTGCAATTTACCCAAAACCTAGAGATCATTATGTAAATTACCACTTAAATAAGGTCCCTAATGTTTCTTGGCATCATGTAGAGAAAATAAAATGAGAGGGGCACCTCATTTGAATTAAGCTGGAGGAGAGAGAATCTTGATATTAAAATAATCAAGATTTAAGCCTAATTGAAACCCTAATTCAATTTAGCACAAAAATAAATATATTAATTGAAGTGCCCTTCAACAAAAATTAAAATGTTTGGATTCAGATGTGTGTGGACGTCCTTGAGATTTGCAAGGACCACGAAATATCCTAAGGAGATGAAAGTTCCACTCACCTTATTATAAGAAAAAGACTTCCCACTCAAAAATGGATATTACTATTATAAGGGTTAAGGTGCTTAATTTCTTTTCCCTTAATTCATGGATAATGGAAGGTATCTCAGTGGAAATAGAGATGCCTTTGCATGCAAGAAACCAAGGGGGAAGTGGTGGCAACAATTTTGGAATTAAATGAATTTTTATAAAGCATTTTCTCTCTCATTGAATTTTTATAAAAAGACCTTTTACAAGCCAAAACAAAGGCTTTTTCGACCCCACTTCTTATCCTTGCTTGAAAAACGACCAAGGAGCTTTGGAGGATCAGGAGGACGACCCCCAACCTATTGGTAAGCTTCTTGACCTCCTTTCACCTTGAATCCATGGTGAAAATCGAAAATCAATGTATGAATTCTTCATATCTCGATCCCCTCTTCAATTCTAACCATTCCTTTTCACTCAAAGCCTAAGGACGACCCTTGGAATAGTGAAAGAAGTTGCATCCACCATTGTTTACGTGCTATTGAAGATTTGGAGATCAATTGGAGGCGGGTTTTATAACTTGAACCCTTAATTTTGTTATTGCATTCAATTCCTTAGCAAATAATGATCCTTTCTTCATTCACGATAATTGATTTGGTTGATTGATGCAATCCCCATGAAATCATAGCTGATTTCGTGAGTTTGGAAGACCAAACGGTTTCAAAACCGTTTGGTGATTTGAGTCCCAAACCACATGAGGGTGTTGACCATTTGGGAGGGTTGACCATTTGAGGTCTGAACCCTAGTATGTGTTGGATGATGATCCAATGGCTTCAATTGATTAGTTCAACATATGGACAATCTTTCAAATAGAAACCCTAATCGACTAAGTGCTGATTTTGCAATTGATTAAGTTGAGGTTTTGGGTTGATTGACCCAAACGGTTTCAAAACCATTAGGGAATCACCCAAACGGTCTCAAGACCGTTTGGAGGTCAACCAAGACCGTTTGGAGGTCTAGGGTTGAGTATGGTTGGGTATTGAAAGATCCAAAGATACTAAATTGAAATGCAATAAATTGATGATTTGATAATCAATCCAATGATCCAAACCCTAATTGGATGTCATGGATTTTGATGATGAGATGGGAAAACGGTCTCAAGACCATTTGGAGATCATCCAAATGATCCCAAGACCGTTTGGGGGTCATTCAAGACCGTTTGAGGTCAGGTCATATCATGTAATGATGATGGTTCACCGATTTCAATTGAATTGGTTCCACAATGTCAACCATTGATGGTTCCTCAGTTTCAAAACCCTAAGTGATGGTTTCTTGATTATCAACCCTAGTTCAATTGGGTTTAAAACCCTAATTGAAGGTCTAATTGAATGGTGATTCAGTGGTTCAATTGAAAGATACATTAGTGGTCCAATTGATAGTTGGTCCATGGAGTGGAACCTTGAATTGTTTAAGTGTTAAAGACCCTTTTTCGTCCATTCGGTTTTGAGAGGGTTTGGATCAAATGGTCTCAAGACCGTTTGAGACCAAACGGTCTCAAACCGTTTGGAGACTCAAGTTCATTCGGTTTAAATATGTGTTGTCTAAACGGTTTCAAGAACCAACTTTGCTAAATGATTTCAAACTGTTTGAACTTAAGTGATCAAGATCATTTGAGGTCTAAGTGACCAAGACCTTTTGAGGTTCAAATTGGTTAAACCATTTGGACACCTAATATGATCAAAGGTCAATTAGCTTTTTTGATTATTAATGATATAAACCAAAGATGATTATGAAGGTTAACCCTAACTATGTGTACTTAAGTGAAGAGTTAACCCAGATCAATCTTGGAGTAATTAACATCCGAGAGAGGATGAGAGGGAGAGAGAATGGGAGAAATGATTGCTTACTTAATAAGCCCTAATTCTCTCATTATGAATAAATATGTAATCAGGGTTTGATCCATAATAATGAGATCATGAAATCCTCATTGAAAAGATTGATATACCTTGACCCTAATTTAGGGCAAGGCTATGTGAAACCCTAATTTAGGGATAAGCTTAGTGAAAGCATAATCTAGGGTAATGATATAACCTTAACTTAGTGTAACAATGTAAGAAACCCTAATTTAATGGGAATTGTAAATCCTAACCCTAATTTGGGTAATGAGGTATGAGAAACCCTACTTGGATGTGAATGGTAAACCTTAATCCCTAAAATGGGTTAAAGGTGCATGAAACCCTAATAAAAGGTAGTGATACTAATGCTATGTGAAGCCCTATCATTGAGTGATGTGTTGTGAAATCCTAATTTCACATAATACTAGGTGAAACCCTAATACAGAAGAATGTTATGTGAAACTTTAATGAAGAGCAATACTATGTGAAATCCATTAACATATGAAAGATGCTATGTGAACCTCAAACTATAATTGTGGAAATCCTATTCCTATTAATGGAATAGTGATTAATGTATTGAAAAATGTAACACCTAGAGGGGTTGATAATGGATATCCTTACATTAATATTTCTCACTCAAGGATGAGTCCATATTAGTGGCAATGGTTGTATATTCTAAATAGGTGACATATGACCATTACCTTACATGATGAATGTGATGAACTGGTGCATAAAGTATTAGGATGGGGAATACCCTAATACAAGCTAAGTGGATGAGTTCTAGTAAGATAAAGGTGTTGAGGTAAGTGATACATCAAGATAGGATAGATATCACATCCAACACCCCAATACTAAAATACCTTGATGTGCTTTAAATCCAATATAATGGGATAAGTGACACATGAAATGAGTCATGTCATTTGTTACATTGAGATGTAATGCACCTTGATGAATGTAGGCTAACATGCCTTATGAAAAGGTTAATCCAAATCAATAGACTATGATACAATCATATTCTGATAAAGATGAGAAGATAAACTCATACTTTGTGTTGATAATACATTCAATGATGAATGATGATAATAAATAAGTATGTTTGAATACTTATGATATCAATATTGGCTTCTAGCTGTGAGAAGCAATGAAATAGGGATGATCATTAATAATATGATCTTAAGAACCTAAGTGGTTAGTTATGGAAAACCCTATTGGAGGGTTCTGATATAAAAGAGAAACCATGAATCCTAAAGAGGGAATAGTGGTATTACTTATTGTATGGTGCTGATATGAAAGCATTATAATTGTTATCATGAATACTAATCATGCAGGAATGATGAGATGAGGAGTATAGCCAGGTATGGGCTATGATGCTTTGTATTTTGAGAATGTTTTATAGGCTTTATAAGCCTTCATATGTTTTGATTGCCTAGTGAGAAATAATTTGAAAGTTTATGAGCCCTGTGTGTCATATGATGTTTTAATTATTGAGCTTGTTTATGAGTTTTATAAGCCATAATATGCCTTATTGCTTTGAGGGGGGGTAATAAGACGTGATATTAGCTTTGTGTACTATGTGCAATGCTTTGTGTAACAAGAATCATTGAGCTTTGTGTTCTATGTGCAATGCTTTGTCTAGTAAGAATCATAATGTCCTTGGTTAGATGGCCTGAAGATATTAAGTTACCTAATAAGTGGTAACAAGTATCCTATGATAAGTTAAGGGTTCAAATACCCAGATTCTATAATCATGATGATGAACTTATTAAGAAGTGGAAATGTATTTGATGAGTTGATGGATTAAGATCCCAATACTTTGAGAAAAGAGTATGGCTACAGGCCATGACCCCACGATGACAATGCCATGCATTAGATATATGATCTAAGCATGAAGAGAGTTAATGCTCTGGAACTGATTCTGTAGTGAATAAATGTTATACATGTTATTGATATTCCTTAATGGATAAGTGACATAGTGCTCTATCAAGCTGTAGTTACAATACTTTTAATAATAATAATGTTCTAATCTGTTAGACATTGAATTAACTGCTGTCAAACAAATATGATTCCTATGTTCATATTTATCTTCTTTAGCTGCAATAACAATGTTTCTGGCGGAGAGTTATATCTCTCGTTGGGGCAATTTACAATTGTCTCACCCCGTGGGAACCACATTTTTAGGTGGACACGGATGAGGAGGCAGGAATCCTTCAATAGGTGAAGGACAGTAGCAGCAGCAGTAGGGACAACAGTGAAGTCTCAAGTGGAGACACTGGTTGTTATGCCTTGTGTAGATGTATATAGAGTCCTATGTGTTGTCTCTGTACTCTCAGGTCCTCAGAGTAGTAGTTAGTGCTTTCGATATTTTGGCTCAGTGCCTCGAGATTTTACACTGCTTGTATTTAGTTTAACAAGAGTAGTTGATGCTTGTAATTTTCAGAAAGAGATGATGCAGGACATGTACCTTTAAACCAGAATGTAAATGTGTTACTTTTGTTCTATGTGAGAAAGTTTTCATTTGATGGACCTCTTGGTAAAAAGGTTTTAATTTTTAGTGATTTTCGGTAATCCGATGCTTAGTGAACGCTTCCGCATTAGTTAATTATGTTTTTGTGAGTTGTATGCCACAATATACATCACCTTTCACATCCTTTTTTTTAATTTGATTGTGTTTCTCATGGATTCAGATTATGACTCATTCACATATTATCATCTACATTCATCATTTTCCTTTATAAATAAGATCATCTAGTGTGCATCTTAGTTCATAGTTTTTTCTCACAATTTCAGATTTCATACTCAGACTCAAACTCATTAGAGATTATGTTCATAATCCATTAAGCTTTCATCTTTCTTATATGAAATTTCATGTTTTCCATAGGTTCCATATTGAATTATAAAATCCTTTTCTCTTTCACCATTTTTTCACCATTCTTCTCTTTTTCATCATGTATCTTATTATACTACCAAACTATGTTCATTTGGATACTTGGTCAGGGAATCCAGAAGAAGTATAGTCGGTAGTTCCATACTAGCTTAGCTCAATACCCAAATACTTGACCAGAGTATCCGGATACTGAGTTCAGTCAGTATGCACATCATTTAGGTTATATTCAACATCGACATTATCAATTATTCCTAGATCCTATTGTCCCTGTAGACTCATCTAACATAGGCTCTGATAATGACAATATGGTTATGGACAACAAGGACAAGGACAAGTTCAAGTGCCAAAATAACCATCTGTTGATAACTTAATTGAATCTATGGGATCTTGGCATATTAGTGGTCCTAGTACTGGCAATGTAGAAGGATCTAGTATCATTGATGATTTATTCAGAATGGACAGTGGTGTATATAGCGTTGCACCTACTCATTATCAAATTCCAGAGCAAAACACTGATATTGATAGTGTCTTTGATCATTGTGGGAGTGATCATTATACTTCTAGTGGATCCCATGGGACCAGTATTCAAAGCACAACACATTATCCATTTAATAGCTCTATGGTGAATCCAACCAATGATCATGAAAGATCTTAAGGGAAGACCTATGATCCTTTTATTCTCTCTAGTCATGAGGCCTCCTACACACATTCTGAACATGAAAGATCATCTACACCTTTGTCACATGATTCTGGCGCTCTTCCCAAATCAAAATCATATACAACTGTTGGTCTTTCTTCTTATGCTTGATTTGGATGTCTTGCAGGCCTTTCTGATTCTGATTTTGTGACATTTGTAGCTGACTATGAGCTAAACCACAAAGAAAATATAGCATGGATGCAATATGCTTTAAGTGTGGATAATAAGATAGATGGCTCTAGGCATATTGGTCAATATGAATAGCATGCAAGACATTTGGCACGGTATTAGTCTTAGTTGGCACTCCTCAGACTCAACTCAAGTGGGTACTTCAGTTTGTATTATTGGTATTTTTGTTAAATTGCTTAGTTGCTTTCTACTTGTGTTATGCTAGTACTTGTAATTTATAATATTTTAAGTTGTCTATTTGTCATAAACCTATATATCTTGAAGAAATCCCTAGTTATACAACTTGCACTTGCATCACATACTAGTATGTAACTATGTGTTTTTCTACATTTGCAAATCTACATGGATGGTTATATGCTTATTGTTATATGTAAACATAGTGTTTTTAAGCTAGATTTAATGAAATCTATCAATTTTCATCACAAATTCAGTATTTTTTGCTTAACTTTTGTTGCAGTTGCGTCGAAGTTTGGTTGTAAAAATCCTCGACATTTCCTCGACATTTCTACAAACTTCCATGTCCACACCTGTCGAAGTTGGATCTAATTCAAAGTCTTGTTCCATGGTATTGACAACCACAATTCTAGCTACATGGACTAGAATACCATTTTCAGAGGTGGACTCAAAACTTCCTATATTATCTATTGATCCGTTTGTCAATGGTTCTTTCATCCATCTCTTTGGTGCCACCAAGATCCCATGTAGGTATAGGATGAGTGGATCTTCAAGTTGGTAGCTACCATCGTCACATCCAATTTTTGTAGCATTTTAATTATCATCTCATCTTTGTGTGGGAGTAGAAACAAGTAATTGAGGATGTCAACCCTCAAGATGACTACACTTACTTTATGAATCAAGGTGGTGAGAACAAGCTCCTTACGATGATGTTCAATAAGGTTGGTAGTTGTCAACCCTCCCCCCCCAATATAGTTAGAGATGACATGTCAATAGTTCCTCCTTCAACCTTTGGTGATCAAGACTAGAGAATATTCATCATGGTAGGAGCTTCATGAAGTTTTTAAACATGGAAGCAACAACAAAAATGTTGATACACTCATAATTCTTCTAATATAAATGGCCTCGCTAATGATATATGCTTGAGTATAGAATTCCAAAACCCAACATCACATACTTCTTTAGAAAATCCTTAGCCTTAGCTGGAGAATATCTCAATGCTACCTCCACTATTATAGGAAAAAGGTTGCATGGAGAAGGATATTGTGAGCATTTGCCACACAAATGTAAGCTTCACTATGTCATTTCATGTTAAACCTCGACCATCATGTCATTTTTGATACGTCAACATGCCTAAAAGATATAGAAAACTAAGGGATGAGACTGCAAGTCCCATCGATATGATATAATAGATGATGACACTTTATTACTTATAATTAGAAGAAAATTATATACCTGATCCAACGGGGCAGGCAGTTCAACAAGAATAAAGACTATATTGAGGTTATACTAGAGAAAATACTTATTTAAATAAAGATACATACAATAACTCACATGTAATATTTACATGAGGTAAAAGAATACAACAACACATCTAGTGTGAATTGTTAATAAAATTCATACAGATATGCTATATGTCATGATTACACCTTTTTATTAAGTATTGGGTAGTTTGAAGCCTACCTCTTAAACTACTAGCTATTGGGTGCAAAGTCCAGACTAGCCCCATATAATATTTAAGAATTTTCAGACTCTAGTAGATCCCTTCACACCTTGTTCAGAGTGGGGTTAACAAAAAAATAGATACTCAGAGGCCAAACTTCTACAGATTTTCACAAAGTCCAACCAACATATCGTAAGTCTGTCCTAAGTACTCAGGTCATTGTTCCAGAACCCAAGGTGTAAAACCTAAAATGTTGAGTTATGGCCTCAGTCATTTTCTATTACTATATGGAGTGAGATATGAGAGGAGATCCACTCCTTTCTTAAACAAATAGAAATAATTATCCCCAATACCAACACTATCATAGTATTTTTCATGAGAATATGATCCAATATATATTTTTGTATGTTCAAAACACAAAATACAACAACAATAAGAAATATTTCTGACTATACAATTTTACATGATAAAAAGATTGAAACCCCACATCAATGAATACATGAAGCATAAGGCATATCGCTAATCCTAGAGGCAGAGGATAATCCATCTCCCAAGGGACATCAAATACAATTGTGCAAGTCTCGGTCAACTGAGTCATCGATCTAAAGTCCTCTTTATCTAAAGGGTTGGAAGCAAACCCCACCAAAGAAGAAATATTGAGAAATGTATATTAAAACTGATATATGCATATAATAGAGAATTGGGAAATAATAAGAAAAGTACAACACTAAGTTAGTATAAGGATACAATCAAAGATAGATATGAAATTATCTAAATGGATTTCAAAAGAATAACAATTCCAAAAAGGCAATTCATTTAAAGAAAATAATCAATAAGAGGGATTCTTGCCTTTTAAATAATTCTACAACCATGAACAAATAAAAGGATTTACATGATGATTATAAAAAAGACTATCATAATCTAAAAAGAATGATAGGAACATATATATTCCAAACAAAAGGTAGGATAAATGTTACCTCGGTGCCAAATAAATAAAGCATTTTCAGGAGAAAATAAAACCTCAATACCTGGTAAGGGAAAAGAATTAGTGCCTAGATAATTTATTACATATTGTAAGTACCCTGACCCACATTTTGGGATAACCTCGTTTGTTTTGCTTAAGTGTGTTGCTTAGCTCCTTGCTCTAATCATCTATGATGTATTTAGGGCATGTTGGAGGTTTGTGTTCCTTGTTTGAGTTTGGTGTTTGGTTGATGCTAGTGTTTTGTGGAAAGGTTTTCGTGCAAACTTGCAATTCACCCAGAAAAGGGGTTGATGTGTAAGTTTTCCACCTCTAGAGTGTTTATTCTCTCTCTTGGCATCATCTAGAGGAGAGAGAAAGTGTTGGTCACCTTGTTTTGGCCTTGTTTGAGTGGTGACATCCTTGGTGATGTTTTGGGCACATGTTTTAGGTGTGCTTTGCCCTTTAGAGTGTTGTCTCAGGCTTGAGACCCTTGGTGAGACCCTAGATCGGTTTGTGGCAGGTGGTGGCATCCTGTCTGCCATATATGTCATGGCTGTCTGGAATTTCTCAAATAGAGCATGGAGGGCTGGGTTTTCTATCATAGCTGGGTCAATCTGGGGCAGTTCAGGTACAATCCCTTCCCTATTCTGGTCTCTTGCACCTTCTCCTGGTGCAGCAATGCTGCTCTTAACAACATGTTCTTCATGTGATCCAGACATCTTCAAGTTCTTCTTCTCCTATGTGAGAAGAAGATACTATTAGATAAACTGGAAGACACTTAGAATAGACTCTACAACTTTAGTCCTATATCTCTGCAGACTCAGCGAACCTAGAGCTCTGATACCACTTAATTGTGGCATACAACTCACAAAAACACAATTAACTAATGTGGAAGCATTCACTAAGCAACGGATTACCGAAAATAACTAAAAATTAAAACCTTTTTACCAAGAGATCCATCAAATGAAAACTTTCTCACATAGAACAAAAGTAACACATTTACATTCTAGTTTAAAGGTACATGTCCTGCATCATCTCTTTTTGAAAATTACAAGCATCAACTACTCTTATTAAACTAAACACAAGCAGTGTAAAATCTCGAGGCACTGAGCCAAAATCTCGAAAGCACTAACTACTACTCTGAGGACCTGAGAGTACAGAGACGACACATAGGACTCTATATACATCTACACAAGGCATAACGGCCAGTGTCTCCACCTGAGACTTCACTGCTGTCCCTATTGCTGTTGCTACTATCCTTCACCTATTGAAGGATTCCTACCTCCTCGTCTGCGTCCACCTAAAAATGTGGTTCCCACGGGGGTGAGACAATTGTAAATTGCCCCAGTGAGAGATATAACTCTCCTCCAAAAACATTGTTATTGCAGCCAAAGAAGATAAATATGAACAGAGGAATCATATTTGTTTGACATCAATTAATTCAATGTCTAACATATTAGAAGATTATTATTATTAAAAGCATTGCATCTATAAATTGATAGAGAAATATGTCACTTATCCATTAAGGAATATGAAGAACATGTATAACATTTATTCACTACAGAATCATTTCCACAACATTAACTCTCTTCAGGCTTAGATCATATATCTAATGCATGTCATTGTCATGGTGGGGTCATGGCATGTAGCCATACTCTTTTCACAAAGTATTGGGATCTTAATCCCTCAACTCATCAAATACATTTCCACTTCTTAACAAGTTCATCATCATGATTATAGAATCTGGGTATTTGAACCCTTAACTTATCATAGGATACTTTTTACCACTTATTAGGTAACTTAATATCTTCAGGTCATCTGACCAAGGACATTATGATTCTTACTACACAAAGCATTGCACATAGAACACAAAGCTCAATGATTCTTGTTATACAAAGCATTGCACATAGTACACAAAGCTCATATCACCTCTTATTACCCCCTCAAAGCAATAAGGCATATTATGGCTTATAAAACTCATAAACAAGCTCAATAATTAAAACATCATATGACACACAGGGCTCATAAACTTTCAAATTATTTCTCACTAGGCAATCAAAACATATGAAGGCTTATAAAGCCTATAAAACATTCTTCTATATTAGGCTTATCTATCCTATCTTGATGTATCACTTACCTCAACACCTTTATCTTACTAGAACTCATCCACTTAGCTTGTATTAGGGCATTCCCATCCTAATACTTTATGCACTAGTTCATCACAGTCATCATGTAAGGTAATGGTCATATGTCACCTATTTAGAATATACAACCATTGCCACTAATATGGACTCATCCTTGAGTGAGAACTATTAATGTAAGGATATCCATTATCAACCCCTCTAGGTGTTACATTTGTCAATACATTAATCACTATTCCATTAATAGGAATAGGATTTCCACAATTATAGTTTGAGGTTCACATAACATCTTTCATATGTTAATGGATTTCACATAGTATTGCTCTTCATTAAAGTTTCACATAACATTCTTCTATATTAGGGTTTCACCTAGTATTATGTGAAATTAGGATTTCACAACACATCACTCAATGATAGGGCTTCACATAACATTAGTAGAACTACCCTTTATTAGGGTTTCATGCACCTTTAACCCATTTTAGGGATTAAGGTTTACCATTCACATCCAAGTAGGGTTTTCATACCTCATTACCCAAATTAGGGTTAGGATGTACAATTCCCATTAAATTAGGGTTTCTTACATTGTTACACTAAGTTAAGGTTATATCATCACCTTAGATTATGCTTTCACTGATCTTAGCCCTAAATTAGGGTTTCACATAGCCTTTCCCTAAATTAGGGTCAAGGTATATCAATCTTTTCAATGAGGATTTCATGATCTCATTATTATGGATCAAACCCCGATTACATATTTATTCATAATGAGAGAATAAGGGCTTATTAAGTAAGCAATCATCTCTCCTATTCTCTCTCCCTCTCATCCTCTCTAGGATGTTAATTACTCCAAGATTGATCTAGGTTAACACTTCACTTAAGTACACATAGTTAGGGTTAACCTTCATAATCATCATTGGTTTATATCATTAATAATAAAAAAAGCTAATTTACCTTTGATCATATTAGGTGTCCAAATGGTTTAAACAATTTTAACCTCAAAAGGTCTTGGTGACTTAGACCTCAAACGAACTTGGTCACTTAAGTTCAAACAGTTTGAAATCGTTTAGAAAAGTTGGTTCTTGAAACCGTTTAGACAACACATCTTGAAACCGAATGAACTTGAGTCTCCAAATGGTTTGAGACCGTTTGGTCTCAAATGGTCTTGAGACCGTTTGGTCCCAAACAGTCTTGAGACCATTTGGACTCAAACGGTCTTAAGGCCGTTTGGTCCAAACCCTCTCAAAACTGAATGGACCAAAAAGGGTCTTCAACACTTAAGCAATTCAAGGTTCCACTCCATGGACCAACCATCAATTGGACAACTAATGTATCTTTCAATTGAACCACTGAATCACCATTCAATTAGACCTTCAATTAGGGTTTTAAACCCAATTGAACTAGGGTTGATAATCAAGAAACCATCACTTAGGGTTTTGAAACTGAGGAACCATCAATGGTTGACATTGTAGAACCAATTCAATTGAAATCACTGAACCATCATCATTACATGATATGACCTGACTTCAAACGGTCTTGAATGACCCCAAAACGGTCTTGGGATCATTTGGATGATCTCCAAATGGTCTTGAGATCATTTGCCCATCTCATCATCAAAATCCATGACATCAAATTAGGGTTTGGATCATTGGATTGATTATCAAATCACAATTGATTTCAGTTCAATTTAGTATCTTTGGATCTTCCAATACCCAACCATACTCAACCCTAGACCTCCAAACGGTCTTGGTTGAACTCCAAACGGTCTTGAGACCGTTTGGGTGATTCCCAAATGGTTTTGAAACCGTTTGGGTCAATCTACCCAAAACCTCAACTTAATCAATTGCAAAATCAGCACTTAGTCGATTAGGGTTTCTATTTGAAAGATTGTCCATATCTTGAACTAATCAATTGAAGCCATTGGATAATCATCCAACACATACTAGGGTTCAGACCTCAAATGGTCAAACCTCCCAAATGGTCAACACCCTCATGCGGTTTGGGACTCAAATCACCAAACAGTTTTAAAACCATTTGGTCTCCAAACGGTTTGGTGAAGCCGTTTGGACCAACAAGTTGAAACCGTTTGCCTTGGATATTTGGAGAGGTGTGTGCTTATGATGATTTCATCATCATCAAGCTCCAAACTCACGAAATCTTCTGTGATCTCCATGGTGATTGCATCAATCAACCAAAACAATTATCGTGAATGAAGAAAGGATCATTATTTGCTAAGGAATCGAATGCAATAACAAAATTAAGGGTTCAAGTTATAAAACCCGCCTCCAATTGAGCTCCAAAGCTTCAAGATCACGTCAAAAATTGTGGATGCAACTCCTTTCACTATTCCAAGGGACTTCCTCAAGCTTTGAGTGAAAAGGAATGGTTAGAATTGAAGAGGGGATCGATATATGAAGAATTCATACATTGATTTTCGATTTTCACCATGAATTCAAGGTGAAAGGAGGTCAAGAAGCTTACCAACAGGTTGGGGGTCGTCCTCCTGATCCTCCAAAGATCCTTGGTCATTTTCCAAGCAAGGAGAAGAAGTGGGGTCGAAAAAGCCTTTGTTTTGGCTTGTAAAAGGTCTTTTTATAAAAATGAGAGAGAAAATGCTTTATAAAAATTTATTTAATTCCAAAATTGTTGCCACCACTTCCCCCTTGGTTTCTTGCATGCAAAGGCATCTCTATCCCCACCGATCTCCCTTCCATTATCCATGAATTAAGGGAAAAGAAATTAAGCACCTTAACCCTTATAATAGTAATATCCATTTTTGAGTGGGAATTCTTTTTCTTATAATAAGGTGAGTGGAATTTTCACCTCCTTAGGATATTTCGTGGTCCTTGAAAATCTCAAGGATGTCCACACACATCTGAATCCAACCATTTTAATTTTGGTTGAAGGGCACTTCAATTAATATATTTATTTGTGCACTAAATTGAATTAGGGTTTCAATTAGGCTTAAATCTTGATTATTTTAATATCAAGATTCTCTCTCCTCCACCTTAATTAAAATGAGGTGCCCCTCTCATTTTCTTTGCTCTACATGATTCCAAGAAACATTAGGGATCTTATTTAAGTGGTAATTTTCATACTGAACCCTATGTTTTGGGTAAATTGCATATTACACCAAAACTAGGTTTTAATGCATAAACATTGCTTTATCAGCTCTTTCTTGGTACTCAGGCTACCACAAGCCATACCTCTGCATCATCTTCATTCTCATGATGCTTCAACACATGAGGAACATATTTTAATGCATAATTTGCAATTTAACCCCTCAACTTGGGTAATTTGCACTTTAGTCCAAATCAAGTAAAACATTATTTTAACATAATTCAAAAAGGACTAAAATTGAAAAATAAGTTCCTCTTAAGCCCTAATTACTTTTCACAAGATAGGATTAAGTATATAATTATCTTTATTAATCAAAACACCTAGGGTTAAAGCATAACCCAGGTCAGGGATGTTACATGAGTCACATCTTGATAAATGATGTATTACTAATATTAGTGATTCATTTGTTTATAATACTCAAGGAGAGATATGATGATGAGATAGGATGAAATATCCATCTAATACAAAAAAAAGATGTCATATGAAAGAAAGATAAAATGAAATACTTTCTAACTGGATGTCAAGAGAGATGAATGATTAGATGATATGATATTCTTTTGTATCTTTTCTTGGATTTCGGGACGAAATCCTAAAAGGAGGGGAGAATTTGTAATGACCCATTTTCAAATTAGTCATCTAATTAGGGTTTACTTGGATGATTGTATTCTTAATTAGGTTGATCATTGTTTAAACCTTGATTAATGATGGTATTTAAGTTTTTATGTTTTAAATACAACAAGAAGGTTTAATCATACTTTGATTCACATAATTAGGGTTAATATTTGGAAACCCTAATCGGCCCAAATTAGGGTTTTGATGACATATGAATACAAAATTTGATAAATATAGTGTCTCACTAAATGATTTTTAGTATTTTATGTGTTACTATGATTTGAATAAAATTTGGATATAATTTGGAAATATAAAATGTGAACAATATTGAAAAATATCATAATTTTGAAGAATGTTCTGACCTGTTTATCGGTCGAGTTTCAAAATCGACCAACTATATTTTCAGATTGATATAGGAGTGTGGTAATTGAATTTTATCTTTTTATTGGTATATCCAATTGATCTCAAACTTTAATTGTAGTTTTTAAACTCCATTATAGACACTCTATTAAATTGGTGTAATTTTTGGATGATTTTGATCCCTACAGAGAAGGGAGTCGGTCGAGTTGTGTGAAGGACAAACTCGACCGACCATGTTGCTGACTGCAATATAGCAGTGTAATATTTGATTTTTAATTATGTATTCGTAACTCCAAATAATCTAAATTTTTTACCGTTTCTTATAATCTCAACTTTAGACATTAGGTTAAAGTTTCATAATTTTTTAATGAGGTTTGAGTTCTGAAACGTGTGGTTTCGGTCGAGTTTATAACTCAGCCGACCAACCAGTCTGAGCAAAATAAAAATACATTGAGGGGCTTGTTTGCAAATGTTCTAAGCACCTCAATCCATCTATATCGCTAACCTAACACACAAGGAGCTCTCATAACTCGTCCTTCCTGTCAAATAAATGAAATTCTTGAGAGAGAGGAGAGCTAGGGTTTTGAGAAGAGAAAGTGGTGGAGATGTTGACCTAGGGTTTCTCTATCCAATATATGATGAATTCAAGTAAGTTTAGCTTCTTTGCATAGAATTTCATGGTGAATATTCTCTCACATGTCAAGATTCCATCCCTCCCCTGATTTGATTCGAAATTACTTCAAATCTCCCCCTTTTCTCACTCTTTCTCTTCTAATCCCCATTTCTAGGGTTTTCGAGTTGAGAGGAGAAAGAATTGGATTCTTTTGTGAGAGTTTGATTGGGTTTCCAAAAATTCAGAGGTTGTCCTATGAAATTAAGGTGCTTGGCACCCGAGGTTAGTGTTTTTCTCCATCCTAAGTTTTGTATTCATTTTCAAACCTAATTCTATTCGGCTAAAACAATCAGAAACCTTGTTTGTACATGTATGTGATTGGATTTGATTTGGGAAAGATATTGGGGATCCAATTCTACTGATTTTGATTATTTATCATTGATTGGAACTTGATTATTTCCTGATATATTTATTGAGGATCCATTGGTTTTTCTTATGGATATATGACTATGCTATTTCATGTGAATTTTGCCTAAAAATCATCCCAATGGCCGATATGCTTGGAATTGAATTGACATGTGTAAAATCATATTTGAATTGTATTAGATTGTATGATACAAGTGTATTGTTGAATGTGAATGGAATTGAATGACCACATATCCTTATTAGGATTTGTGTTGAGGAAGTGAATGAAATGAGTCAATTAATCAATGTATACTTATGATTGATGAATGAAATGTGTGAAAATGGAAACTAGGGTTTCCATTTTTGTGAATAACCCTAATAAACCCTTGAGTCATGATTGGATTAATGAATGATATGATTATTATGATATGTTGAACTAAGGAATGACTTCTTGAAAACCCTAAAAGTTTATTATTAAGATGATTATGAGTGATAAACTGAGAACTTGTATATGTTGTTGTAAATGTGATCAAATGTTGAAGTTGAAAGTATTAATACTTCAATTGAATATGATGAGTCTTACTAATATCGTATAAGTCTAATGCATTTGTTTTAGTATAATAAAGAATGATGATTGTTGATTATGGGAATGACATTAGTAGTCAATGACAAGGTACACTTATCTGAATATATGAGACAATATGAACAAGATGTATTGATGGTGATGGCAAGTTAAAGATGAAACTAATGAAGTTATTATGATGAAGTATTTAATCCTTTGTTTTAATTACATGTGGCTTGAGCCAAATTGAATGAAACATACTAAAAATAGACTTTGATGGATATCAATGAATAGATAAGTATTGTATATCAAGTGATTTAAAAATGATTGGTTCCAGTAATTTAATGAACATGGCATGAGAGAAGTTGAGATTAATGAATATGAATTGAAGGAAACAGATGAGAATTAGTAGATGAATTTAAGAAACAAACTCTAACCCTAAAATGTTGAGCTAGATGGTGCTAATGAATGACAATCTCAAATGAGGGATTAAGGAATGTACATAATTGTAGTTTAATTCAATTAAAAGATGAGGTTCAAGCATTTGAATTGATTTACAAGAATGTGTTCTTGTATTGTTATTGTTTGATAGAATACTTGTACTATGAGAATAAATTGTTTTGAGAGAATTCAAATGATCATCAACATGTGTTGATTAGTAACCCCATATGAATAATGTGAAATAAAAGAAAAGGAGAACTAAGTCTGTTATGCATGTATATGCATGAAATTTATTGGCATCTATTCAGATTGGATCGAACAAGCATATGCCATATGATAAATCTATTCTGAGTATGATGAATGATACATGATATCTATATGCTTTTACTGTTGCTAGTTCTAATGCCTCTGCTAATATTTGTTCAAAATTATGATATACAATGAACTGATAAGATTTATGTTGAAATTGAATTTAATATGCATTCCTTACATTGAGAAACCTTGATAAGGATAAATATTGCATAATGAGATTATGTCTAGGGCTGAAAGCCCACTGATGATGATAAAACCCTGATGGGGTAAATGATGGACAATACGATTATGTCTTGGGATGAAGGCCCACTGTTGATGATTTCTATGAGATGAAGTAGAAGATAGAAATAGTCATATGTGTTGCAATATACAAATTTATTGTGCTTCTTGCTTTGATCATTTTCCTTATTGATAAACTTGATCTGTTTCATGTTATTCTAGTTACGCGAGAATACACAAGTATGATGTATGATGTTTTGAATTCTTTTAAGATGAGTAAAAGAGACTAATAACAAGTGAAATGATGGAACATCTAGTTAGGTGCCATGAACATTGTGAGTTTCCCCCGAGGACCACACTGGGGAAACAAAATAGATCTCCTTGTAGTAATCGATGAATTATGAGAAGGATTTCCGGAGTGTGGATCGAGACCTTAAAGGTTAGACCACCAGGATTTAGGAGTGAGTCATTTGGAGTGGCTCTGGCCCTAAATCCTTGTTGTGAAAGTGTATGTCTAGATGGAATAGACTCTGATGAAATGAAACATGTGAAATGTGAAAATATGTGAAATATTGTGATATGTGATATATTGTTTTGCTGGTTCCTATTTCGTGTACCCGAGATGAGGACGTGAGCCTCCTTAGGTAACCCTAAGGTGGCCAGGGTCTGTTGTTGATATCTTAAGGCAGCTGACTAAACCCTAAGATAGTGACGGTGAGTCGTTGACACGAGAATCAGGTGTGGCGACTTCTACTTGGTGAGGTACAAGCCAAGTAGTTTCAGGGAAAATGAATAAAAGATGATAAGCCATGTAGAACATGATTTTAATGATTATTACATTCCTTGTAATACTACTTGATGATTTGTCATTGTTGATTATGCTTCTTATTATGGAAAGTAACCATGCTGCTACAAACATTTTCTATTTCATATTATGGTATGTCATGTTGACAAGTTATAAATGATGGGATTCATATCCATTCTGATTATGAGTTGGATTTCTTACTATTTGATAGTATTGCTTGGTAGATATGTATTATGTGTATTTCAGCTTCAGGACTACAGGATGTGTTTCTGGTCCCGCTGGTGGAGTGTCACAAAGTTAATGTTATTGTTATGTATTGATTCAAAATGCTTAGAACTTGACTTATTACTCATGCATTAGGATTCTTAATATGAACTAAGAAGTATCTGTTGATTTGTTCATAGACATGCTTTAAAAGATGTTTCAAAGTTATAATTGGTTTAAGTGATTACCTTATCTATTGGATCATATTATCATTGCAAGTTAGAAATGACTTATGATAGATCTATCTGCTACACTTTTCAATAACTACATGTTTCTGTTAAGTTTATTATACTTAATCTGATGCCGATGCATGTATCTAGCTTGAGTGGGAGGTATCCACTCACCGGGGCTCTATATGAGTCTCATGAGGTTGTTTCAAATTTTTTTAGGTATAATGCTATCTAGCGGAGAGTTCACGACAAGGAAGATATAAATATCATAATCTAGATAGATTAGAATGTCCATGTACTCTTTTTCTCGGGATGGGTTGTAGATTAAGTTTGTTCATCAATGTACATGTATCTGATGTAAATTGAACCACATATGAGAACAAGATTTGATTCTAGATTTAATGGAGTTGAATATGATTTGCGATATCTGAATGTGATGACCTTGATGTGATATTGATTTATGAGTTTGTGAAGAAATAAAAAGGAAAAATTTATCTATCTTTTTTATATATTGTTTAATCGCCTTTGTCGAGAATTCATTATTTTATTTCATAATCTGGGTTTAGGTTTGGGATTATCTCTAATGGTTGGTATTTATGCTGATCAAAAGAGTGGGTCCTGATAGTCATAAGGATCATAAGAATCATAGCCATAAGGAACATAAGTCTGTGGTGGGGGCAAGCAGGGCAATTGTTGTTGTTGCTCAGGCTGTGGTTGTGGCTGGCTAGAGTTATCCTTTCCTTTTCTTTGGTATTGTTTTGTAGATGCAGGCCTAAGAGGAAGATCTGCTTCTTTTCCAGTCCTTTTAAACCTTGATAAATCAATAGGAGGAGGAGGACTTGGAGGTGGTGGAGTTCATCCTTTGATGTGTGATCCATCTGATGGAGCAGTAGTAGAAGAATCACCTAATGTAGACTTATCAATGTATCCTCCACCAGATGGTATGGTTGACCCTGAGGATGCTTCACTTTCATCTATAGGTAGAGGGCCAAAGAAATCACCAGGATCATCCAGATCTTTCTCAAGTCAGTTGATTGCAGAGTTTGCTTGAATTCCCTCTTCTTGATTATATTGTTCTACATTAATACCCATCTGACTTGTAATTGTAGGATCATGGTCACCACCTAATCTATCTACATCTAAAATAGGAGTATATGTTTCCTCATTCAACCAAGCCTGCAAGGGGTCATCATCATCGTCTCTGTCATGATAAATGTAAGCCCAATCCAATGGATCTTTAGTCATGAAGTCTTTAGTTGGCTTGCTGAATCTTTCATGAAGATATTTTTCCTTCAACCTTATGTTGTAATGCACATATACCAAAGTGTGCAATCGTTTTGCCCCTAGCCCGTTCCTTCTTTTAGTATGAATTAAGTTAAAGGTGCTCCAATTTCTCTCGCACCCCCCTACAACAGCCGTTTGGGACAACACTTTAATAGCTATACTTCTTAACTCTTCAGAGTCAATTCCATATTCGATCCACCATTCAGCTGCATATGAAAGAATATATAAAGTTAATAACCATATATGATAATTCATAGGTCTGTAATAAGAATGTAAGTACTAAGTATGTAACTTCAAATACCTGGTGCCATCTTATCGCTTGCATATACACCACCTTTCATCCCAAAGATGCCTTGTGCTTCCCTAAATCTCTTCATCTGTTCAAGTATATATACACATAAATTTATAGGTCAAGATATTCTATATGATCAAGTTATTCTTATTAATACTTCATAGTAAATTATTAAGTTATAACTTACTTGTGCCACAACTAGCAATGCCTTGTTGCAGTCATTCCCGTTGTACTTGTCAATCACTGTATGTACCACCATTTGTGGGTCTACTTTCAGCCCTAGATCAAGACCGTATTAGAACCTAGGATTGAGGTAATAAGATGGGTACGGAAAATAATTGAAGTGAGTGATAAGACAAAATAGTCAAATTTATAATGTAATTTGTAACTTGAAAGTTAATCCAAAATCTTCACCAGCTTTGTGAAGGGGATGACTAAGCATTTTCTTCCATCTCTTATCAATTGATTCGAGGAATTATTTACATGATTTTGATCTAACTGCCTCCTCTACATGTTCTCTCATCATGCGCATAGCCTCATAGACATAAGGTAAGGTGGCTTTTTTGTCGCCATCCACCATTCGGAGAACATGCACAAGTGGGCTCATTATCTTCAAACACCTTGATAGCCTTCTCCAAAAATTGTCATCATTAAGAATTTTCTTTACTATTGTTGCCTGCTCAGATTTACTATCTGGATGACGAGCCCATTGTTCAGATATAAACATCCTAAGAAGCCCTTGTTTCTTATCCTTTATACTTTGCATTGTAATGAAATTACTAGCAAAGTGAGTAATTCTAGGACGTACCAAATCTCCATCACAGTACTCCTTGCTTCTCATCATTGCTACAAGAAAAGAGCGGTTATATATGAAGTTGGTAACCCTCCTCGCACTAACCATTACTTCATTGAATAAAGTAGTTTTCCCAAAGTCTTTAAGAATCAAATCAACAGAATGTGCTGCGCAAGGAGTCCAATAAAGATAATATTTTTTAGAATCTTCAAGAAGTTTACCAACTTTCTTGAAATTTCCACCATTGTCCGTCACAATCTGAACCACAAGCTCTTTTCCTATATCTGCAATTACACTTGTCATTAACTTGGCAAGATATTTGTGGTCCTTGATATGTGCAGATGCATCAACAGACTTTAGAAAGTAGGTCACTCCCTCATTACATGCTAGAAATTTTATAATTTTCCGCTTTATGCCACTTGTCCAACCATCACACATCAGAGTAACACTGAAGATAGGCCAAGTATTTTTTCTCTACTCATCTATCCACTCATCTATTTCCTTCTTCTCAACAGGTAAGTACTTGTTCATCAACTCATGTGGAGTTGGGGCCTCAGTTCCCTTTCCATGTTGTGCACATACATCAATCATGTATTTCATATATGGGCCAGACACCACATTAGGAGCAATACGATGTGCAAAAATAAATTTTCCAATAGCTTGACCTACAATCTTTTTGGCATTTTTCCAAATGCCAATTATTTTTTTCTGCTTTGCATCCTTCCCGTGGAAAGTAGGCTCAGAAGACGTGAATTTCATGCTATGGGATTTGAAATTCTCCATTGTAAGGCTCAAGATTTGACTTCTTGTGGCTTGAGGTACACCCGATCCACCCCCTGCTTCATAAGTAGAAGAACCAAACCCTTTCCAGGTTTCCATGAATTGTCTAATGTCATCGCTCTTATGCCTTTCCATCACATATTCTTTCATGATTGCCCTCCATGTTTTTCTTTTGGTCGGTGTGTCAATATCACTAGGGTACACAATGTCATCATCATCATCATCATCATCATCATCGTCACTATCATCTACACAGATGACACTAGAACCAAACAATACTTCTTTGAATCTGTTATCTCTAATTGTTTCATTAGCTCTCTTCATATTTTTTGATTTGCCAAACCTTTAAAGAATTTCTTCACTTCACCGGGACATCTCCCACAAAATTTCACATTCTTGTCCCCTCATGTCAGATGCTTTTTAAACCTAGAAATACCTCCACTACCAATCACCTTGTTGCAATAGTTGCATTTTGTCTTCTTCTTAGTGCCATCAACCATTTGGCAATGCTTCCATCCTGGATCGGTTTTGCCCCCAATATTAGATCTACCACCACCACCACGTTCCTCCCTCCCACTCCCATCATGGCTCATCCTACCACCCTCAGATTCAGAACCAGGGAATGAAGTAGACATCTTTAATCACACTTTCATAGCCTGAAATTAAAAGACATATACAAGGGTTAAAATTCAATACTTTACAAAACACATGTAAATAGTAAACGTTCTTCAAATGCAACAGAAAATATACTTATCTTTAATTTCAGACCTATATAAATGTATCACTTGTTAATTTAATGACCCATATACTTAATATGAAGTTATGAACATAGTACGTGTATGTGATATCAAGATTAGAATTTTATGTTCAAAAGATTTCACATTTACTAAACAAATCAGAACTCAAATTAAGCTAATATATGTTGCAATTATTATACTAATTTTTCTAATACATATTAGAATTGTTTATAAGTTTTTAATATTTATTCATAAAATTTCAGCTTATTAATGAATATTTAATACAAAAATCCGTAATAAACAGAAGATTATAATCAACTTTAAGTATATTTTTCCTTTTAGTAGTGTATAACTATATAATATAAGAGTGTAATTATATAAATTTAACTTATATTATATGTAAAATCCAAAAAAAAACATGAGAATATTAAAAAAATGAGTTTAGGAGGGGTAGGAGAGAAAAATGTGGTAGATCTACAAAAATTTCGTAAATATATGTTTAGATCTAGTAGAGAGGGAGTCAATTTACCAATTTTAGTTGTTAAATATTAACAATAGCGAGTAGATTTCAAAAAATACGAATTTATGACAAATTTGTGATAGATCTCGTAGAGAAGGGGCAAATCTAGTAGAGAAAGGGTAGATCTACTATTATTAACTAAGATTAAGCAAAAAAATATCAAAATTACCTTGCTCCAAGCTCCAGCTCCTTTTTTCTTCTTCTTCAACAGTCGTCAAAATTGCGGAAGGTGTCGAGAGAATATGTCGCTGTGTCGCCGGTTCGGCGACTTATTGGATTTTTTGTACTGGGTTGGGTCTGTTTCGACGACATTTGGGCCCATGTCGTCGAACCGGCCCAATATGTCGACGACATTGTAGAAAAAAGAAGTTTACATGCATTCGACGTCGCCTATTGTCGACATCGATACTTTCGGCGACACATCGCCTAATGTCGACGCATCGCCTAATGTCGATGACATTTAGATCCATGGTCAATACTATCATGAGATATGAGACCTCATTGTAGAAAAATGGGGGAAACATCAACGCCCATACTATTGCAGCTATTAAAGTCAGTGGTTGTAAACATATTTGATATTATAATGCATGGGGACGCCACCCCTTTCCGTGACAATTTCGAGGAGACATCCAAATCTTGGGCGACTATATATTCTAAAATGGAAATATCTACAATTCATAGATTTAAATAGATAGGACAAGACAACCAGAGTGAAGTGGATAGATGGAGTTAATAGAGTCGTACGTGGTAGTCAAACAAGCTTATCAACGTCGAAGATGATACTACTAGCCGGTCACTTTCACTAAATAGACGCCACCAAAAACCAAAGTTTGAAAGTTAGAGAAAAGACACAGAGAGATTTTTCCCCCTTCTAAACTTCCTAGGAGTATGTAATAGGTGAATTTTTATGTCTCCGTCAGTTTTTTTTTTCATTTTGTCTCTCCTTCGGTTTGGGTAGATAATCCATTTAGAAAACAAAATTATTGGGTGTATATGCTGGTGTGAATGAAGGCAGAATGGTCAACCACTCGGTTGCACATACTGCGGCGAAAGTCAACTGGGTCACTTTTACTTGCTCCTCAATCTCACCAACCGGTGCAATTTCCAATCAATCACCCTTTCATTTGGTTTCAACTTTAAACCGTAGTTGAGCACCGCCGGTCCGTTTTATAATACTCTGGTTTTCCTAATTTTTCTCAAGCACAACCCAAATACGGCGTTTCCGAACCAGCACGTTTGTTTCAGAAAATTTGGTGCATTGTCGTCAAGTTTGTCTCGTGCTTTACTGTTTTCCTGGAGTTTCGTTCTGAGCATGATGAATGAGTTTCATCATAAAAAAAAGGCAGGGTGATTGAGGAGCATCAGCAGCGCAGTGGCAACAAGCAACGACCTGTATAGAAAGTATCTTGTGTGCCTTGACGACACGTTGATCCCAATAAACCAGATTCTACAACAGCCGTTGAAGTGGAGTCTTCCTTTGCTACCGAACAACTACAGGACCGAGATCCAGCTACTCCACCTCAACTTGGACCAGATGAGCCACACAAAACACCTAAAGCAACCTTGTCCTACTCTCCCAATGACAAGTAGGCCTAAAACAGTCCAGTTGAGAAAGGACGAGGAACCCGAAGCTTAAAGCCAGCGTTGATTTTTTTGTCCCCGTACTTTCTCCCAATGACGCACACGTTGGTCCCAATCTTGGTTGTTATTTTGCCCACTATTCATGTGTAAACATTACATCAAATGGTTTTGTAAATTTCAATCCCCTTTGTTTATTAGCAAATCATCCTTTCACTTGAACATTGTGGCCTGGCCGTACAGTAACCGGATGCCACGTCTGTTGTAAATTTTAGATTTACGTCGTTACATACAACAACGACATGTGTAATATATTAACAGGTTCAGGCCAGATCCAGATAAGAAGCAGAAGAATAAACAATGCATGAGAAAATAAAAATTGAGTTAAGAACCAGACCAGATCGTTCGTTGAAACATGTTACTTAAAGAAATCAGCGACCCGCAATCTGAAAAGATAGGCGTTGCTCTTCTAGTCGACCCGGTTACGAACCTGAAGATGACATGTCCTGCTCGTGTTGACAACGAACGATGCAGACGATCAGATGCACTACCAGTGTAGCTCAACAACTGCATAAACCACCGCCTAACAGGTTGCGCCTCGGAAGGAATGGGATGAACACACATGCTATGTCCCGGAAAAGAGCCTCCACATAGCACCAAGGAACGACAGCGGAAGACTCCAGTTTTAAGGTTCGCAAACATACTCGAACGACTGACGGTTGTGTGTTTGAAAGATGTGTTTAACCCTAATGACCGGATGCATATTTATAGCCTTACACGCCCCAGTAATTCTATATTCCTGTTAAGACACGACCACTCGATTGTTCTTGTACACATTGCGAAAAATTTCACAAAAGAGACACTTTCCAATTAGGATTAATAAATCTAATTAGGAAAGAAATAATTAATTAAATTAATAATTAATTATGTAGTTGTATCCTAGTACGAAAAGAAGACATTCTCCACAATCCACAATCCACAAGCCACAAGCCCGAGCTCGGCCCAGCCAGGCCAGGCCAGGCGAGGCGTGGCGTGGCGCGCGCGTGTGTGTGTTGTGGTCACCATACCCACCAAGGAGGTGAGCATATCCTCCTCCTAGGGCCCCTTGGACACTAGTGTCCCATGTGATCCTACATATAAGGACCACAAAAGTTCTAGGAGTGAGCAATATGTGATAAAACTTCTTTGCCATTTGCACTAGAGACAAAACTACTTTTTTTACATGTAGTAACTACACTACATTGGGCTTAACCCATGCTATATACATGGCATTTGCGTCCATATATCTAACAATCTCCCAAAAAATCTAATGTTTAGTGTGCTCTACCATTCAATCCTCCATACTATGCTTTCAGCAGATACCTTTCAGTTTGAATCTACCTGAGTTATCCAACTATGACCCTCGTAGGAACAAGGTGAACAAAAGTCTTGAACCTGAACCTTGGGTGCAAGAGTATAAGTTGGTAACAACACAATAAATACATGGTAGAAAATAAAACAATGCATTAAGGCCATGCATACAAAATTTTATTTCATGATTGATAACAGAGAACAATCCAATTCTCCTGTTGTGGCCTACACAACATCAATCATTTAGATAGAATCTCTAAGGATGTATTGCTAACATCCTGTCCTAAGACTTGACACCATTCAAAGACTAATCTCTTACTAACTGGCAGTCATGACACTAACAGGTTCCTAAGGGATAGACACACAGATGCATGAAGCATCAAAGTAATTACATATAGTCATCTAATTCACCCAACAACTTGTTATTACCACATTGAACCCAATTTGTGGAATCTCCACTCTGTTGGGTTGGGTTGCTACTACCGACGGATCTAAAGGGGTTTCAATCCCATCCCCAACCTATATTTTTCCACTAAAGCCAAGGTAAGACCTTTAGTGAAAGGATCAACTGTATTATCTTTGGTACCGATGTAGTTCACAGCCATGACCCCATTAGAAACTAACTCCCTTATAGACTTGAGTCTGACTTGGATGTGTTTACACTATTTTTTATTGTACTTGGAACTCTTTATCTTAGCAATAGTTGTGGTTCTATCACAGTGAACTAAAATTTTAGGAAGCGACTTCTTTACCATAAATAAACTAGACATAAGTCCATGTAGCCATTCAGCTTCCAATCCAGTTTCATTTAAAGCACACAACTCCTCCTTAAAAGACAACATGGTTTGTTTCTTAGACCTCCAGGAAACAACTCCTCCTCCCAATATGAATATGTATCCTGAGACACCATTACTCTCAGAGTTCATTGCAATCTAGCTGGCATCACTATATCCTTCGATTACAGAAGAATGTTTACCATAATGCAGCCCAAGGAAACTAATTTCCTAGATATACCTCAAAACTCTGTCAAGATCTTCCCAATGGGTCTTATCGGGACAACTGGTGTATCTACTTAACTTGCTCATAGCAAACACAATGTCTAGACATGTGCAGTTCATAAGATACATCAAACTTCCGATAATCTGTGAGTATCGTATTATCTCATTCTTGAACAAGGCCTTGGATGAATCATATGGAGTCTTAACATGTTTACGTGATGTGTACTCAAACCTCTCCAATATCTTCTCAATAGAGTGAGACTGAGAGAGAGTTATACCATCAGTAGACCTTATGATTTTAAGCCCTAAAATCACATCAGCGACACCCATATCCTTCATCTCAAACTTGCTATATAAGAATGACTTTGTCTCATTTACTACTTTCATATCAGAACCAAAAAGTAGGATATCATTGACATATAAGCATAACAAAATGAATCCATCTTTGACGAGTTTGTAGTAGAGACATTTATCAAATTTATTATAAATAAAGCCAAATGATGATATCACAGAATCAAACTTCTCATGCCATTGCTTAGGGGCTTGTTTCAAGCCATATAATGACTTAACAAGTTTACACACTTTGGACTCATTCCCACGACCCACAAATCCCTCAAGTTGTTCCATGTATATCTCTTCCTTAAGATCACCGTGTAAGAACGCAATCTTCACATCCATCTGATAGATACATAGATTATATTGAAGCCAATGCTATAAGCACTCGGATTGTGGTCATATGGGAAATAGGGGAATATGTATCAAAATAATCTATTCCTTCCCTCTGTGTGTAACCCTAGCAACTAACCTAGCCTTATACTTATTGATTGTCCCATCTGCATTAAGTTTCTTCTTAAAAATCCATTTGCATCCAACTATAGAACAACCAGGAGGCAAATCCACCAATTCCCAAGTTCCATTCGAGAGAATTGATTAGATTTCATTATTAACGACTTCTTTCTAAAACTTAACTTCTAGAGATTCCATAGCTTGTTTGAAAATTATAGGATCATCCTCAACATTGTAAGTGAGAAACTCACTTCCAAAGTCCTTATATGTCCTATGCCGTTTACTTCTCCTTGGTTCAACTATTTCTTCAGAATCATCAGATTCAGAAATAGCTTGTTCTGAGTCCCCCCCCCACATTTGTCATCCTTTCTATGTGCTCGGGAATGGAACCTGTGGTGAATGAATCTTCTTGAGATACTTCATTGGGCACATCATATTTCATGGTAAACACATCCTCAAAATATGTAGCATCATGTAAGTCTACAATTGTATTAACCTCAATGCCTGAGATATCAGATTTTACAATCAGGAATTTATAGGCATAACTTGTCTCTACATACCCCAAGAAAATGGCATCAACCATTTTCGGTGTCAATTTCTTCCTCTTGTGTTCAGGGACAAGTATCTTAGCAAGGCACCCCCACACTCAAAGATATTTTAGACTCGGTTGTCTTCCTCTCCATAACTCAAATGGACTACTTTCTACATATTTATGGGGAACTCTATTTAGAATATGGTAAGCCGTATTCAAAGCTTCCCCCACATGAAGTTGGGTAGACCTGAGGTTTGGAGTAAAGAATTTATCATATCTATAAGGGTTCAGTTTTTATGTTCAGCTATCCTATTAGACTGTGGTGAATAAGGAGTGGTAACCTCATGAACTATACCATGTAATTGAAAAAAATCCAAAAACAAGTTTAAGGTGTATGCTCCTCCCCTATCAGACCTTAATCATTTAAGTATTTTTCCGGTTTGAGTTTCAGCTTCTTTCATATAAATTTTAAATTTATCCAATGCCTCATCTTTACTTCTAAGTAAAAAGACATAGCACTATCTACTAGAATCGTCAATAAAAGTTATGAAATAATGATTTTGATCCCTTTTAGCAATACCTTTAAATTCACAGATATCAATATGCACTAAATCTAATATTTCCAAATTCCTATTCACTAAATAAAAGGTTTCCTAGGAAACTTAGCTTGCACACATATTTCACATTTATTATTGCTAAAGTTAGATTTAGGGATTAAATTAAGATTCATCATATGCTTCATTGAGGCAACATTAACATGTCCCAAGCATGAATGCCAAATATCAGATGATACAAGATTCATGCATACAAAACTATTATCATTCAAATTTAACATATAATTTGAAATAGGTTCAACAAGAATTTTAAATAGATTCTCCACATCACATAGATACCCCTTGCCAAAAAATAAAGAATCAAGAAGTCATGTAATAATAGCCTTATTACATTTGCACCCTAACTAAAATTACGCCACTAAGGATATTGCGTCAAATGGTTAGAACATGCCTGACTCTATGAAACGTCAGAACCTTCCCCTAAGGAAACTTCAAGTCCACCCTGTCCTTCACCTTTGACTTCTGCAGAGCTGGAATCGCCCTAAGTCACGAAATGACCTCTTGAGGCCTGGTAAGACACAAATAGGGACATGTCAGCACAAGCATGTACATTAGACCCAGTGTCGATTCTCAAATAAAGTGGTTCAAAAGTAGAAAGGATTTCAAGTTTTATAGAAACATACCCATCATTGAGGTGCACGGATGCAGTCATCATGTTGACCACAACCTCCGTAGTTGCAGATGCGGAAACATTCTTTGCCTTCTTTGAAGGACAATCCTTGTTCCAGTGGCCAACCAATCCACAAGTCTAACAAGGTTTGTTCTTCGGTTTCTTCTAGATCTTGGCCTTATGTTTATGTGCATTCTTTGTTTTCTTATCTTTAGTTTTAGCAGTAGTAAAATTGACACTAGGTTTTGCATCAGTAGGCACCTTGATCGTGCTCTCTTTTAAGTGTTCTTCTTACAAGTTAATATCTCTCATTAGATCATCCATTGTCACATCTCCTTTGCGATGCTTAAGAGACATGTTAAATGATTCCCATGAGTTAGAGAACTTTTCCATGATAGACATAACAACTAACTTCTCAGGAAATTCCATCTTTGTATTTGAGAGTTCATGACACATGAGTTGAAGGTTGTGTGTTTGATCAAAGATAGACTTACCCTCAACCATCTGAAATTTTAGAAACTTAGATACATAGTACTTTTCAACACCTTAATTTTCAGTACTAAATTTTTTAACTAATGCTTCCCACAAAACTTTGGAAGTAGTAACAGACGGCTTCAAATAAGAATCGTATAGTTTGTTATTTAAACCAAATAGAATCAAACCTCAGCACATCTTATCACCCTTCTTCCAGTTAGCAATCATATTTGCATTATCAGGGATAGTGTTATCAGGTTTCAGTTCAGTCTCTTCTAAGTACTGATCATAACCCACAATATTAAGACAAGTTTGTATCTGATTATGTCAACGGGTAAACTTGGTACCAGTAAATTTCTCAGGCATACTACTCGTATCAATTTTATTCCCAGAACCAACATGACCGGCCAGTGTTAATTAATGGTAGAAAGATGATTTCTTTAAGACTATTGTAAATTTTAGATTTACATCGTTACATGAAACATTGATAGGTGCAATATATTAACAGGTTCAGGCCAGATCCAAATAAGAAGTAGAAGAATAAACAGTGTAGGAGAAAATAAAAACAAAGTTAGGAACTAGACCAGATCCTTCATTGAAAAACAAACATGTTACTTAAAGAAATCAACATCCCATAATCTGGAAAGATAGGCATTGTTCTTCTAGTCGACCCGGTCACAAACCTAAATAAGACACGTATCGCTCATGTTGATGACGAATGATGCAGACGATCAGATGTACTATTAGTGTAGCTCAGCAACTGCAGGAACCACCGCCTGACCGGTTGCACCTTGGAAGTAAGAGGATGAACGAACGTGTTACATCTAGAAGAAGGGCCTCCACGTAGAACCAAGGAATGCCAGTAGCAGACTCTAACTTTAGGGTTTGCAAACACACACTTGAACGGATGACAGATGTGTGTGTAAAAGATTTGTTTAACCCTAATGATCGGAAGCATATTTATAGCCTTACATGCCCCAGTAATTCTATTCCTGTTAAGACGTGACCACTCGATTGCTCTTGTACACATTATAGAAAATTCTGCAAAAGAGACACTTTCCAGTTAGGATTAATAAATCCAATTAGGAATTAATTAATTAATTAATTAAATTAATAATTAATTATGTAGTTGTATGCTAGTATAAAAAGAAGACGGAAGACGAAAGACATTCTCCACAATCCACAAGTCACAAGCCCAAGCCCATACCTGGCCCGGCCAGGCCAGGTCAGGCGAGGTGAGGTGTGGCGTGGCGTGCGTGCATGTTGTGGTCACCATGCCCATCAAGGAGGTGAGCATACCCTCCTCCTAGGACCTCTTGGACACTAGTGTCTCATTTTATCCTACATATAAGGACCACAAAAGTTCTAGGAGTGAGCAATATGAGATAAAACCTCTTTGCCATTTGAAGTAGAGACAAAATTACTTTTCTCACATGTACTACCTACACTACATTAGGGTTAACCCATGCTATATACTGTTGGCTAAATTGGACATTATTATAATATCTTTGTTTTGATGATGACAAACATTTCATTCTTGTGGATCTAACATGCTACTTGAGTGTTGCATGAACAAGGTGGATGACAAACCTTTGGAAGATCTATATGCTCAAAATGTTCTAATTTCATGATTGTAATCAAATGTAAAACTTGTACAAGTATATAATGTACAAGTACTTAGATATCATGTAAATCAAGCGTTTAGATCTTCCCTAGACACACACAACACTTAGATAGGTCATCCCCTATAAAAGTATCACAACTGCACATTGTTACACACACTTAGTACATAGTTCAAAACATTGAAATAGAGTCATTCTCAGTCGACAAACTTCTCGACCGAGACACTCTCGGTCGACAATCTCCTCGATCGAGAATTGACCCAAATACCCATTAGACACAACAAACAAGGTAGTTGGGAGTTAGAATCGAACGTTATATACATTTTCTCCAGACCATCCCTCGGTCAACAAAGTCTTTGACCAACTGATGTCTCGGTCGACAATTTCTTGACCGAGAAGAACTCTGTCTACACTTTTCAGAATTAATTAACTAGCCATTGCTAAAGCAATTAGTGGATAACTAACAGCTAGTTAAGCACTAAGAACCCGCTAGAAAGTGTCTAGAACATACTTAAGCACTCATAGGCCATTCCTATAAATAGGGCATGCCTTAGGACACCAAAAATACACTTGTGCAATACTTGAGCATACATACTTGCAATTGGCAATCCACTCTTGTAAGCAATTGAGCAACTCCAACATTTGTTATTCATTTCCACTGCTCCAAATTTGTGTCTTATAGGCTAGAATCTCCTACCCACTGCACTTGCAGTTCCATACACATTGGTTAGGAGATCAAAATGATTGATATAGGAAATCAAGCCTTGTGCTACAACGGTAATTGTAATTTCCAATTTTCCTTTTTATTCTTTCTTATTGCTTGTACTCTCCTTGCTACTCCTAGGGTTGGAGGCTGCAGATTGGAGAGGGTTTGTTCTTCTCGGCAGAGAAGGAGGACTTTGGACTACTTCATGAAGGTTGTCTCAATGGGAAGCTACTTCAAGAGGAAGGCTACTTCAAGGGGGAGCTTGAAGTTACTTCAAGGAAGGCTGCTTCAAGGTTGGTGGGACTACTTCTAGGTGAAGGCTATCCAAAGGGTGGTGAAAGTATTTATAATTTTATGTAACATCCTTGTGAGGTAATAAAATTTAAATACTTTCAAAATCCCAATTGGAAACAATTGGGTAGTGGACTGACTCCTTTAGTTTTTGCTAAAGGTGGAACCATTGTAAACACCTTGCCTCCTTCTTAAAGTTTCAATTGTAATTGTTTGAGTTGAATTATTGTTAAAATAATTATAAAACCCTATTCACCTCCCCTCTAGTATTTTTTCATTTGGTATCAGAGCAGGCTTCAAGGAACTCTAATAAAGTCTTGAAGAATGGGTGACGGGGTACTCAACAACCTCAACTTAGAAGGGACACTCGTGGCTAGACCTCCACCTTTTGATGGCACTAACTACACCTACTGGAAGAGGAGGATGCAATTCTATTTCCAAGGAATTAGCTGGGATCTATGGAGGGTGGTGTCAAATCCATATGACTTTCCTCAAACAGAGTATGCAACTTGGGATGCTAATACGGTAAGATCAGCCCAAATGAATGCAAAAGCTATAAGTATACTCTATTGTTTTCCGTTGGCGAATTCAATAGAATATCAAATTGTGAAACAAAATATGAAATATGGCATAGACTCTCCATAACCTATGAAGGAACTGTTCAAGTTAAGAATTCTAAAATTGGAATGCTTAAGAAAAAATTTGAACAATTTCATATGGATCAAAATGAGTCTATTAGTGAAATGTATGCAAAATTTTCTTCTATTGTGAATGGTTTAAATGCTTTAGGTAATTTTTTTTGAAACAAATTGGAGTGATATCATTACTCATAAGCCATACGACATATACAACCAGGAGAAAGACCTATAAAAGAGCATACAACAATCCAGTACAGAAATAACACCCCCACACTCATATTGGAAAGAGAATATAACACTTCTGCATTGATCCCTAAACTAAGGAGATGATTCAAACAACTTTTCAAATGGGATTCCTTCAACCTGAGCCTGCAATGAAGGGGTGTAGTCTACCACCAAGAGAGAATACCACTAGAGGTTTCCACCGCCTGTATATCCATAAGACAAAAGCAACGAAAATTGCCCCAATTCAGAAGAAGACCTAGCACAGCTAGGGACTCAAAACTCTCACTGAAGGAGAGGATAACATAACCTGCAAACAATAGGAGATAAACACCAAAGAAACCG
Source organism: Alisma plantago-aquatica (assembly GCA_963693085.1). Taxonomy (NCBI): domain Eukaryota; kingdom Viridiplantae; phylum Streptophyta; class Magnoliopsida; order Alismatales; family Alismataceae; genus Alisma; species Alisma plantago-aquatica. The sequence goes on from OY856411.1 coordinate 881,114,975, forward strand.
ATGACTTAGTGGCAGAAGAACCTGCCCTAACCAAAGACCAAACTAGCAAAAAATGAGAAAAATAGACACACACAGAACGCAACAAGAATAACCAGAGAAAAGACCCGAGGCAGCTGGGTCGGGAATGGAGTCGTCGGAGCCCCTAGGAGGTCGACTTGGCCGTAGGGAGGAGTCAAGGCGAAACCATGGCACCCTCAGTGAGGCTTGGAGAATACGCCCCACAGACCACCTCTGGAAGCACCACCGACTTAGGGACCCGTCTTCTGGAGCGCAGAGTCATCGGGGCAGTTACAGAGGAGGAGATGCCACCTAGCCCACGATCCAACTTCACCGTCAGGTGAGGAAAGCCTGGGGGGAGCAGGCTGGTGCTCACTGGCTACCTAAGCCCCTCCCCCAAGCCACCGTTGCACAGAGAGGTTATGCCCTAATCGCTAGAGCGAGGGGAGCAGGGAGCGGAAGAAGCAGTGAAGAAGATCAAGTATAAAAAATTCTTAGGTCTCTTCCTCCCAAGTACAAGCCCAAGGTGACTGCTATTGAAGAAGCAAATGATCTCACCCGACTAAGGATGGAGCAACTCATTGGAAACTTAGAAGCACATGAGGCAACCTTGGAGGAAGAAGAACGATGAGAGCGTGAACTTCAACAAGGAAGAAAGAAAGATATGGCCCTAAAAGCTTCAAAGATCATCACGTAAGAAAGTGATGAAACAAGTGATGGAGAAGGAGAAGAAGCTCTAATTGTTAATGGTAAGAAATATAGAAGATTTAGATCTAACAAAGTTGTTGGTTCTTCTTCTTCCCCTCCTAGGTGTTTTGAATGTGGAAAGAAGGGACATCTCAAAAATGAATTTCCTAAAGAAAAGAAAGGAAAGAAAAGCTCACCCAAGAAGAAGGGAGAAAAAGCATACAAAGCTGCATGGTATGAGTCAAGTGATAGTGAAAGTGGAGAAGAGAATGTGGAGTGTCTCATGGCCAAAGAATATGATAGTGCCAATTCTCAAGAGGTAAGCCTTCTTGATTTTCTAAAAGAAGATCTAATTGTTAGTCTATAAGATACTCATGACAAATATGTTGATTGCAAAAAGAAACTAAAGAAGATTACTAGAACCAATGAGGATCTATATGCTAGATTGAATAATCTTTCTTTTGAAAAGGACAATATTGCTTCTAAAAATTTGACTTTGAAATCATCTTTAAATGATTGCAATATGAAGTTGCTCACTTTAGAAACAAATCATGATCTTCTTTCTCAAGAAAAGGTTGATTTGCTTGCAAAACTGAATAATTTTTAGACTCAACCTATTCTATGTAATCATCTAGATTATGATGTTGTTGTTAAGAAAAGAAACTCTTTATTATCTGATCTAGATCAAGCAAGAGTAGACATCAATAAGAAGATGGATGAGATTGCTAAACTACAGAGAGAAATTAATGGTTTAAGGGGCAATGATGTTCTTGATAATATTCTGAAATATTCTTCTAGTTATAATGGAAGAAGAGGTTTAGGATATGTTCTAAAAGAAAAATCCTATCAACCTAAACCTAGGAGAACTCAAGCATCCAAGACCAAGATCATGTTTGTACCCAAGAACACAACTCCAAATCCTAGAAAGAGAAATGAAATTGATTCTATTTGTTGTCATTATTGTTTGCGTCTTGGACATTACTCTTTTTCATGCCCTTATAAGAAGAAGGATTCTGAATTAGTTTGGGTCCCCAAACCTCAAACTTAGAAGATTTGAATGTAATTTAGTTGGGATATGATCTAATACTTCTTTTGAACATCTAAATGTCTTATCTCAACTAAGTAGATAGCTTCATGCATTTCTTTAAATTCAAAACTAGTACAAACCAATTACTGAAACAAATAGAAACATTCTCGGTCGACAAATAATTCGACTGAGACATCATCGGTCGAGAAAATATTCGACCGAGAGAATGCATGTGACAAATCAAAATCTACAACAGAATTTATAATGAAAACAACAACTATTCCAGTCGAAGAATTTTCGATCGGAGCAAAAATCGGTCGAGAAATTGTCGACCAAGTGGATTTCTGTTTTAGTTCAGTTTCAACCTGTACAACAACAACCTTCTCAATCAACAAATTGTTCGACCGAGACATCTGTCAGTCGAAATATTTGTCGACCGAATGACGATCTGTTCAGTTTAATTTGTTAAATCATGTTCAGTTTGTTGTTAAACATACCTAACCATAATGGACCATCACATGGGTACCAAAACCTATATTTTATTGCAGGATTGGGTAGTCGAAAGTGGATGTTCCAAACACACGACCGGAAACAAGGATGCATTTCAAACTTTTGAGGAAAAGAAAAGTGAAACAGTCACTTTTGGAGACAATGGTAAAGGTGAAATTGTTGGAATAGGTAATATTGGTGCAAACCTTGAAATAAAGAATGTTTTACTTGTTGATGGTTTGCACCATAATTTAATAAGTGTCAGTCAATTATGTGATAGTGGATATGATGTTTTATTCAATAAAAATTGCTGCAAGTTACTAATAGAAAACACTACAAATGTTGTTTATGAAGGAAAAAGAGTTGGAAATCTATATGTCATTAGACCTAACTCTATGCAATATGTAGTTGGCAAATTCTTACTTGCAAAAGAAAATTCTTTACAACTATGGCATAGAAAATTAGGTCATGCTAGTTCATATGTTATCAAAAAGCTAGTTAAATATGATCTTGTTCGTGGTTTGCCTAAGTTATCTTTTGATCAATCTGAAAATTGTGAACCATGTACTTTGGGTAAACAAACTAAAACTTCTTTTAAACCCAAAAACATGCTCAACACCAGTAGATCACTGAACTTATTCATATGGATTTGTTTGGACCTATGAGGACACAATCTATTGGTGAGAAAGATATTGCTTTGTTATTGTTGATGACTACAATAGATATACATGGGTACATTTTCTTGCAAATAAAGATGATACTATTCAAGTTTTCATACAATTTTGTTCAAAGATTGAAAATCAATTACAAAACAAAATATGCACAATTAGGAGTGATCATGGTGGAGAATTTGAGAATCATCTATTTGAAGAATTCTGCACATCTCAAGGCTACACTCACAATTTTTCTGCTCCACACACTCCACAACAAAATGGCATAGTTGAAAGGAAAATCGATCATTACAAGAAATGGCTAGGACTATGATGCTTGAACATAATACACCTTAAACTTTTTGGGCTGAAGCAGTAAATACATCTTGTTATGTGCTAAATAGAGTAACTGTACATTCTTATTTGAAGAAAACCCCATATGAAATCATGTATACAAAGAAACCAAGGGTTGACTATTTTCATACTTTTGGATCAACTTGCTATATCTTAAACACAAAAGATGATAGAGAAAAGTTTGACTCTAAATCACAAAAAGCCTTTTTCTTGGGATATTCAACTTCTAGTAAAGCATTTAGAGTTTATAACACTATCTCTAGAAAAGTTGAAGAATCGATTCACATTACTTTTCATGAAGAACTAAGAATTGAAAATTATGATGTAGTTGATATTACTCATCAAGTGGAAAATCTAACCATATCAACTAAAGATGATCAAAATGCTACAAATGATCAAAAAGTTGAGACACAACAACCCGTTCCTAGACTCATTAAGGATCATCCTCAAGAACTAATCATTGGAAATCCTAATGATAAAATAAAAACACGTTCATCTTTTAGAGATGTTGCAAATATGGCATTTGTATCTATAATTGAACCTAAGAAGGTGACTGAAGCTCTAAAAGATTATTATTGGATAATGGCAATGCAAGAAGAATTAAACCAATTCACTAAGAATGATGTATGGGACTTAGTTCCTAACCCTCAAGATAAAACCATTATTGTAACTAAGTGAGTTTTTAGAAATAAGTTAAATGAAGCCGGGGAAATAGTAAGAAATAAAGCTAGGTTGGTAGCACAAGGGTATAATCAACAAGAAGGAATAGACTTTGATGAAACTTATGCACCAGTGGTAAGACTTGAAGCCATTAGAATGCTACTAGCTATATCTACCCACAAAAACATCAAACTATTCCAAATGGATGTCAAAAGTGCATTTCTAAATGGAATAATACAAGAAGAAGTATATGTTGCCCAACCACCTGGTTTTGAAATACCAAAAAAAGGTGACTATGTATACAAACTTAAGAAAGCACTTTATGGTTTAAAACAAGCACCTAGAAATTGGTATGAAAGGCTCAAAAACTATCTCTTTGATAACAAATTTTAATTGGAAATTCAGATTCTACTTTATTTTTCAAAACATATGAATCTGACCTTCTAGTTGTTCAAATTTATGTTGATGATATTATCTTTGGTGCATCAAATGAATCTTTATGCAAACAATTTAGTGATATTATGCAAAAGGAATTTGAAATGAGTATCATGAGAGAATTGACTTTCTTTATTGGTTTTCAAATAAAGCAAACGCCCGCCGGGATTTTTATAAGCCAAGAGAAGTATACAAATGAAATTTTAAAACGCTTCAGGATGGAACATTGCAAACATGCTACCACTCTAATGGCCACCTCTACTAAAATTGATAAGGATGAAAATGGGGAACCTATTGATGATTCCTTATATAGGGCCATAATTGGTAGCTTGCTTTACTTAACCGCTTCTAGATCGGACATCATGTTTTCTGTTGGACTTTATGCTATATTTCAATCACAACCTATGCAAACTCATTTTCAAGCCGTCAAACAGATTTTAAGATATTTAGTTGGCACTAAAAGTTATGGTCTATGGTATCCTAAAGGACAATCTTTGGACTTTAAAGCTTATATCGATGCTGATTACGCTGGTTGTCGAATAGATCGAAAGAGCATAAGTGAAATTTGTTTCTTGTTAGGAAGAGCCTTAGTATCTTGGTTTAGCAAGAAACAAAACACGGTTGCCCTCTCTACAACTGAAGTTGAATATATGGTAGCTGGATCTTGTTGTGCTCAAGTGCTTTATATGCAATAAGTTTTAAATGATTATGGTTTTACTTTTTCATCCATGCATATCTTTTGTGACAATACAAGCGCTATAAATTTAGCACATAATCCTCTTTTACACAACCATACCAAACATATTGAAATCTGTCATCATTTTCTAAGGGATCATATCTCTAAAAAATATGTATCCCTTCATCATGTTGATACAGAAGATCAATTGGCTGATATTTTCACAAAACCATTACCATTAGAACAATTCAATAAAATCAGGAAACAACTACTCATTACCCCCTTAGAAGCTATTTTCTTTGATATTTGTGCTTCTTAAATTGGTTAGTTTTTCTGATACTTACATTTTGGCTTCAAATGGACATCCTTTCAAATGATTTAAGGGGAGAACAAATTAAGGGGGAGTTTTTACACATGATTTTAATAGCTATCTTTTTGAAATGACAAAGGGGGAGAAATAATATACATCTTCAATCTTAAATACTCAATCAATGAGTTTCATAATCTCTTGGCTTTACATTAAAAGTTGCTATATTCCCTAAGAGTTGGACTTTATGTTCCATACTTATTTGGGAATAATAAGCACACATTCCATAAACAAGAGAAGGAATACACAAGGTAAATCTCAAGTATGAAACTCAACTCATTTTAAGATTATTTGATTTATATTTTGGAAATGTTTGTCATCTTCAAAAAGGGGGAGATTGTTGGCTAAATTGGACATTATTATAATCACTTTGTTTTGATGATGACAAACATTTCATTCTTGTGGATCTAACGTGCTACTTGAGTGTTGCAGGAACAAGGTGGATGACAAACCTTTGGAAGATCTATATGCTCAAAATGTTCTAATTTCATGATTGTAATCAAATGTAAAAATGTGTACAAGTATATAATGTACACGTACTTAGATATCATGTAAATCAAGTGTTTAGATCTTCCCTAGCCACACACAACACTTAGATAGGTCATCCCCTAAAAAAGTATCACAACTACACACTGTTACACACACTTAGTACCTAGTTCAAAACATTGAAATACAGTCATTCTCAGTCGACAAACTTCTCGACCGAGACACTCTCGGTCGACAATCTCCTCGACCGAGAATTGACCCAAATAGCCGTTAAACACAACAAACAAGGTAGTTGGGAGTTAGAATCAAACGTTATATACACTTGCTCCAGACCATCCCTCAGTCGACAAAGTCTTTGACCGACTAATGTCTCGGTCGACAATTTCTCGACCGAGAAGAACTTTTTCTGCACTTTTCAGAATTAATTAACTAGCCATTGCTAAAGAAATTAGTGGACAACTAACGACCAGTTAAGCACTAAGAACCCCCTAGAAAGTGTCTAGAACGTCCTTAAGCACTCATAGGCCATTCCTATAAATAGGGCATGCCTTAGGACACCCAAAATACACTTGTGCAATACTTGAACATACATACTTGTAATTAGCAATCCACTCTTGTGAGAAATTGAGAAAATCCAACATTTGCTATTCATTTCTGCTGCTCCAAATTCATGTCCTATAGGCTAGCATCTCTTACCCACTGCACTTGCACTTCCATACACATTGATTAGGAGATCAAAACGCTTGATATAGGAAATCAAGCCTTGTGCTACAATGGTAATTGTAATTTCCATTTTCCCTTCTTGTTCTTTCTTATTGCTTGTACTCTCCTTGCTACTCCTAGGGTTGGAGGCTGCGGATTGGAGAGGGTTTGATCTTCTCAGTGCAGAAGGAGGACTTTGGACTACTTCAAGAAGGTTGTCTCAACGGGAAGCTACTTCAAGAGGAAGGCTACTTCAAGGGGGAGCTTGAAGTTACTTCAAGGAAGGCTGCTTCAAGGTTGGTGTGACTACTTCTAGGTGAAGGTTTTCCAAAGGATGGTGAAAGTATTTGTAATTTTATGTAACATCCTTGTGAGGTAATAAAATTTAAATACTTTTAAAATCCCAGTTGGAAACAATTGGGTAGTGGACTGACTCCTTTAGTTTTTGCTAAAGGTGGAACCACTCTAAACACCTTGCCTCCTTCTTAAAGTTTCAATTGTGGTTGTTTGAGTTGAATTATTATTAAAATAATTATAAAACCCTATTCACCCCCCTCTAGTGTTTTTTCATAGACATGGCATTTGCAACCATATATCTAACATCATCTCCTTACACTTTCACCAACGATGCTCTTATTTCTACACAATAGACGACTTCGACACTACTCCTAGGGTTGTCAACATATGGGGAGGAGAAGGTTTTACCTTTACCTTTATCCACCATACGGTAGTGAGTTAAGATAAAGATAATTACTCACATCCTCAATCTCATCACCCTCCCATACCCTTACCTTCTTCCTGACTGGATGATAAACGAGAAGGGTAAGGGTTGAAGTAATATGTAGAAATTTCAAGTTCAATAAAAACACCACACGAGGTACAATTCAAGCATGTACACCAAAATTTACAACAGTTCACATCGACAAAGTCAATAACTATCAAATAAATAACCAAATAGAGAACATTGTTGGCAAAGAAGACCTCATAATTCTATTAAGTAACCTCAAGAAGATTATGTCTCTCCCTCACAATCCAGTGACCATAATAGAATCATGTAACTCACTCTTGCTCTCTCCCCTCTATGTCTATCTTTTGTGCACGTTGACACGCTAGCAACCATTGCCTCGTGACACACAATCTTCGTGTTGTCGGCATACCATGTTGTCCCACGTTGGTGCACCCAAATTTACCACACTTTGGAATCCATACATTGACACACATCGGTGCATCGTGTTCCATCAGTGTCAACCCCTATTTATGTAGATAGTGCAACTCTCGATAAGACAATATGAGATGATACAATTATTCTACATGGATTAGGAAACAACAATAGAAAAAGATAAAGAAATAATGGCTTGGACTCCAAGTCTAACATTAATTTGTACCTTCCTAATAGTTTTAGATATTATTTCTTGTCCAATTAAGATAAGAGACAAAATTCTAATAATATTCACCTTGTATCTTATCTGCTGAAGTTGATCCTCCAAGAAGTCGGCTCCCGTTCTTCTATGCTTCCATTCTCAGAAGCACCTTCCATTCCTGAAAATATCTACCATTCAAATCTGCATCGAGTGTGTGTCCAGGCATGATTTTCTGAACCCTTCACGTAAGAGCTCCTCAAGATGTACAGTTTGAAAAATTACACCACCTCTGCCTATAGTTGAAAAAATTGCATCCTTCACACCTTTGGCCTCCATGTCATAGGGTTGTGCCTTCTTTTATCTATGCCCATATGGTGGAACTGCGTGGTTGGTCCTAACATGTCTTTCTCCTTCAAGAGTTGACAAATTTGCTACACCTATTGAAATTTGCAGCCAATTTTACAGTCTCACACCAGCCTTCCCCTGAGAGTTGAATACATGTAACACTATTTGGGTTCATGACTCCTATCACCTATGCTACTGCTTCATCTACACCTCTCGTGTTGATAGATCTCTCATCATCCACTCCTCTTTTGGTTAGAAAAAATCCAACTAGTGGATAAACCAGGTAGCCTCTATGGCCACTTTCCCATTATAAGTAAATATTATGACTTCAGCTCATGTTAATATTTCACAACTAGTAGATTCACCCCCTCCTAATTTTATAATAATGTTGCCATCAAGATTTTCTAGTGGATGGCCTGCAACAATAGTTGCGAGAGGATACGATTATTTGAGGGAAAAATCACGGGACCAACCACAGACAAATCCACTATAAGAAGCAAAGATACAATTCTTACCACTCAAATTTTGACCTAAATTCGAGACAATATATCAAGAAGGAGAAATAAGAAGATAACACACCATAGGGAGATATCCCCACAAGTCTACCATACTAGAACTTCCCGGGAAGATGCACTCTTCCACAACGTACATAGTAGTAGATGGCCCAAAGAAGACAACCCGGATGCCTTAGCAGTCCTGACCCGCTTCCTTTCTTCTTCCCTTTCTTTTTATTCCTTCTTCCTTCTTTGCCTTCCATCTCCGCAACGGTAAAACCTGCCTTTTCTGTGACGGATGCCCGTATGGATTAGCAGATGTGTTGCATTGTAATTGGGCTTGCTGTTGGATAATCCCTCTTGATGGCTAGGTTGGTCACACTTTTTTCTTTGATGACTGCTGGGTTTTATAACCCATGGGAAGAAGCAAAAACACCTAACCAAAGCCCTAGTAGGTCACTTGGGATGTAACAAACCAGGCCCAACAATTTCCCCCTCTATCCCTAGGAGGAGTTTGTCATCATAGAGTCATCACTGGAAACATATGCCGCTGGACTCTTTGCAGAGCTCAAGCTTATCTCGTGTCACCACCTTGTTCATCATGTCAGAAGAATTCTTCTTAGTATCGATCTTCTTTAGAGTCAACAACTTCTTATCAATCACATCATGAAGCCACTGATATCTCATATCAATGTGCTTTATCCATGCATGATGTGTTGTGCCCTTGCTCAAGTGAATAACACTCTGACTATCACATAAAATAGTGAGATCAACCTGACTCATGCCCATCTCGCTCAGAAATACTATGGATTATGAGATTTTTGGGCGAGCTGGGCATGAATTAGGTTGACCCGACTATTTTCTATGACAGTCAGATTGCTATTGACTTGAGCAAGAGCACAATGCATCATGCATAGACAAAACACATTGGTGTGAGATATCATTGGCTTCATGATGTGATTGATAAGAAGTTGTGGACCCTAAAGAAGATCCATACTAAGAAGAATGCTTCTGACATGATGGCCAAGGTGGTGACATGATATAAGCTGGAGCTCTATAAAGGGCTCAGTGGCATATGTTCCTAGTGATGACACTGTGATGACTATCTCGTCCTTGGGATGGAGGGGGAGATTGTTGGGTCTGGTTTGTTCCAGCCCAAGTGGCCCATTAGGGCTTTGGTTAGGTGTTGTTGCTGCTACCATGGGTTATAAAACCCAACATCTATCAAAGAAAAAAGTGTGACCAACCTAGCCACCAAGAGGGATTAGCCAACAACCAGCCTAATTGCAATGCAATGTAGCCTCTAATCCAGGAGGGAAACTGTCACAAAAAAGGCATCATTTTGCTGCTGTAGAGAAGAGGAATAAGGCAAAGAAGGAAGGAGAGAGAAAAAGAAAGGGAAGAAGAAAGGAAGTGAGATAAGACTGACAGGGCATGCAGATTGTCTTCTTCGGGCCATCTACTACTGTGCACTTTATGGAAGAGTGCATCTTCCTAGGAAGTTCTGGTGTGCTAGACTTGTGGAAATATCTCCCTACAGTGTGGTATCTTCTTATTTCTTCTTCTTGATATATTATCTCAAATTTGGGTCAAAATCTGAGAGATAAGAATTGTATCTTTGCTTCTTATAGTGGATTTGACCGTGGTTGGCCCCGTGATTTTTTCCTCACACATTGTGAGGGTTTTCCATGTAAAAATCTGGTCTTTTTTCTCTTCTATCTACTTTTAATTATTATCTTGGGTTTACACTCTCGGTGATGCTTCCAGATATATTTCTTTTTTGTTGCATCTTGGTTGCATAGCATACATGCACATATTTCCTATCAAACAAACCTATCAAGTGGTACCAGAGCCCAGGTTGGGCAGATCTAGATCCAGATGAGGAACGATGATGGTACAACAATGGTAAAATTGATGAACACAAATTGGCAGATTTGGAATCCCAAAATAGAAGATATTCTTTATTGCAAGGATTTGTATGATCTGATATTGGGACAAAATCCAGGGAATGCTTCTGATGAAGATTAGAAGAAACTAAATAGAAATACTATTGGGATGGTGCATAAGTGGTTGGATATTTCCATGTTCCATAACGTCTTAGAGGAGACCGATGCCAAAGATCTGTGGAAAAAGCTCAAGTAATTATATGAGCGGAAGACTGTCACAAATAAAGCTTTCTTGATTAGGAAGTTGGTGAACTGGAAGTACCAAGATGGTACAAGCATTGCCAAGCACATGAATAAATTCTAAAGCCTTGTAAATCAACTGGGGTCTATGAAGATGGTTCTGGATGATGAATTCCATATGCTACTTCTTTTGGGATCATTACATAAGAGTTGGGAGATGCTCATGTGATGGTTAATAATTCTGCACAGGAAGACAAGTTGACACTTGACCAGGTGAAGAATAGTCTATTGAAGGAAGAGACTTGATGACAAGCCTCAGGTGACAACGGGTCAGAGGTGCACTTTACAAAGAGTAGAGGCACTGATAGAGCAAAAGACCATGACAGATCTCAGAGCCGTGGGGGTCCCAGGACTGCGGGAAGTCCCGTGGTAGATCCAAGTCAAAGAGTAAAGGGTGCTTCCATTGCAGCAAGCCAGTCATTTCAAGAAAGATTTCAAGAAATTGGAAAAGAAAGCATGGGTTTGAAGCCAAAGATAAGAAGGATGACGATAAGAATATTGCAATGACAATTTCAGATGAAAGGGACGATGATGACGATGTAGTCTTGACAACCTAGGAGAAGTGTTTGCATGTTGAGGATGATGATTTTGAGTGGGTGGTGGATACTACAACTTCTTATCATGCTTCATCGAGTAAGGAGTTCTTTACTTCATACAAGAGGGGAGACTTTGGGAGGGTGAACATGGGAAATTATAACTTCTCTAGAATTATTGGGATTGAAGACATTTGCATTTAGACAAGTGTCAGTTGCACGCTCACACTCAAGGATGTTCGACATGTTCCAGATTTGTAGCTCAGTTTAATATCTGGTTCTTTGTTTGATAGAGAAGGTTGTCATCTAGATTTTAGTGGTGGCAAATGCAAGACAACCAAGGGGGCTTTGGTTATTGTGTGGGGGCAAATTATGTCACACATTGTATAAGACCCAACTTAAAGTGCTCAAAGGTGGTAGTATCAATGCAGTTGAGGATCACCAGGTAGATCTATGGCATATACAACTAAGACACATGAGTGAGAAAGTCTTGGAACTGCTATAAAATTAGGAGTTGGTTTCTTTTGGCAAAGACACCAGTCTTAGATCATGTGATTCATGTCAGGCGGGAAAGAATCAGTGAGTTTCTTTCAAGACAAGATGAAAGGTGAAGCCAGGTGTTCAATAGTTGATTCATTCATATGTCTATGGTTCGTTTGAGGTGGCTTCACTGGGTGGCAATAGATATTTTGTCACATTCATTGATGATGCATCTAGGAAGGCATGGGCTTACTTGATGAAGACCAAGGCTTAGGACTTTTAGTGTTTTCAGAAATTTCATGTCATGGTGGAGCGAGAGATAGAGAAAAAGTTGAAGTGTCTCTGTATGAGCAATGCGAGAAAGTACACCTCTAGGGAGTTTTAGGATTATTGTGTGCAGCATGGGATACGACATGAAAGGATAGAGCCTGACACACCACAATGCAACGGTACAGTTGAGAGTATGAACTGTACTATATTGGAGAAAGTCAGATGCATGTTGAAGTATGTAAAGTTGCCAAAGATATTCTGAGGTGAGGCAGTGAGTATTGCCTTCTATCTGATTAATCGATCTCAATCACTTCCTTTGGGTTTTGATACACCTAAAAAGGTATGGACAACCAATGATGCTTCTTATGCTCATCTCTGAATATTTGGGTGCAAGTCTTATGCACATGTTCCAAAGGAAAAGAGGCAAAAGTTGGATGATAAAGCAGTGCCATGTATCTTTCTTGGCTATGGAGATCAGTAGTTTGGCTACATGTTATGAGATCCTATAAAAATGACCATGAGAAGACGCAAAGACGTGACTTTATGTGAGAGTCAGATAGTTACAGAGCCTGAGAGTGATGATATAGAGGCTGCTAGATCATGTGATAGTTCTTATGATGATGAGTATGAGGATGCTTCAGCTTCTTCACATGTGCAATCTTCAGATGATGAAGAAGAACAAAAAGATCACCCTGAGCATTAGAGTGAGATCACGATGAGTGTTCCTATTCTAGACACGTAGTTGAGTGATTTACATTCACAGTCAGAGACTTCTGGGCTGGGGGAACAAGATCATCACTAGGCAGAGTCCTCAGAATAATAGTTGAGGAGGCCTGACAGAGTTTGTCACCCTCCATCCAGATACCTGACATCTCAGTATATTCTCCTTACTAATCAGGGGGAGCCAGAGACCTATCATGAGACACAAACTCATAGAGATAGAGTATAGTGGCATCATGCGATGTAGGAGGAGATGTCTTCTTTATAGAAAATTGATACCTATGAGCTTGTGTCGCTTCCCAAGGGTCGGAGAGCACTAAAGAACAAGTGTTTCTACAAGATGAAGAGAGATGATGACGATAAGGATATTAGATACAAAACCAGACTAGCTGTCTGATTAGGGGTGGACTTTGATGAGATATTTTCTCCTGTTGTGAATATGATTTCTATTAGATTGGTTCTATCTTGGTTGCTAGCCTAGATCTGGAGCTTGAGCAGATGGATGTGAATATGATGTTTCTTTATGGTGACCTAACAGAGGAGATCTATATGGAGCATCCAAAAGGTGTTCATGTTAAGGGAAAGGAGCACTTAGTTTGCAGATTAAAGAAGAGTTTGTATAGTTTAAAACAAGCTCCTAGGCAGTGGTGCAAGAAGTTTTATTCTTTCATGTAGAGTCACGAGTACCAGAAGACAAGTGTAAATCTATGTGTTTACATCAGGAGGTTTCTGAATGGCAAGTTCATTATTATGCTAATCTATGTGGATGACATGTTGATAGTGGGACAAGATGTTATTTTGATCAAGAAACTGAAGACAAAGCTTTTCAAAGCCTTTGAGACGAAGGATTTGGGACCAACACGACAGATTATGGGGATGCAGATCACACGTGATAGGGAGTGACACAGGTTATGGTTGTCACAAGAGATCTATGTTGAACGGATTTTGAAGCAGTTCAACATGAGCAAGTATAAAGGCGTGAGTACCCATCTACTGATGCAGAAAAGGAGGAGATGGTCATGATTCCCTATTATTATGTTGTAGGGAGTTTGATGTACACGATGGTGTTTACTCGTCTTGACATTGCTCATGCGGTTGGTGTTGTGAGAAGGTTTCTCTCAAACCCTGGGAAAGATCACTAGGAGGCAGATAAGTGGATCTTCAGATACTTACGAGACACTAGCAACACATGTTTGATGTTTGGTGATTCTGAACCAGTTCTAAAAGATTTCATTGATGATGACATGGCAGGTGACATTGATAATAGGAAGTCTACCGATGGGTATGTTTTCACTTTTATAGGGGGAGCCATATCTTGACAGTCTAGGTTGCAAAAGTATGTTGCTCTTTCTATGACAAAGGCAGAGTACATTGCAGCAGTGAAAGCAGAAAAAGAATTATACTCTGGATTGTGAGATTTCTATGCGAGCTGGGCATGAATCAGTTTGACCCGACTAGTTTTTGTGATAGTCAGAGTGCTATTGACTGGAGCAAGAGCACAATGCATCATGAACAAACAAATCACATTGATGTAGGATATCATTAGTTTCATGACGTGATTGATAAGAAGTTCTTGACTCTAAAAAAGATCCATACTAATAAGAATGCTTCTGACATGATGACCAAGGTGGTGATACGAGATAAGTTGGAGCTCTACAAAGAGCTCAATGACATATGTTCCTAGTGATGACTCTGTGATGACATTCTCCTCCTTAGGCTGGAGGTGGAGATTGTTCGGCCTAGTTTTTTTCCAGCCGAAGTGGTCCATTAGGGCTTTGGTTAGGTGTTGCTTCCGCTGCCCATGGGTTATAAAACTCAGCAACTGTCAAAGAAAAAAGTGCGACCATCCTAGCCGCCAAGAGGGATTTGCCAACAACCATCCTAATTACAATGCAACACAACCACTACTCCAGAAGGACAGTCGTCACAGAAAAGGCAGCGTTTTTCCATTGCAGAAATAGGGAAGAAGGCAAAGAAGGAAGAAGGAAGAAAAAGAAAGGGAAGAAGAAAGGAAGTAAGGTAGGTTTGCCAAGGCATCCAGGTTGTCTTCTTTAGGCCATCTAATACTGTGTACTTTGTGAAGAGTGCATCTTCCTGGGAAGTTCTGGTATGGTAGACTTGTGGGGATATCTCCCTATGGTGTGGTATGTTCTTATTTCTCTTTCTTGATATATTGTTTCAGATTTGGGTCAAAATCTGAGAGGTAAGAATTCTATCTTTGCTTCTTATAGTGGATTTTCCCGTGGTTGGCCCCGTGATTTTTTTCTCACAAATTGTGAGGATTTTCCACGTAAAAATTTGGTCTTTTTCTCTTCTATTTTCTTATAATTATTATCTTGGGTTTACACGCTCCTTGGTGACACTTCCACATATATTTATTTTTCATTATATCTTGCTTGCATAACATATATGCACACATTTTCCATCAAACAAACCTATATTTCGAACCCATACATTAGCACGCATCGGCGCACTATATCTCATCGGTGTCTATCCCTATTTATATAGAAAATACAACCCCCGATAGGACAGTGTGAGAGAATACGATCATTTCACAGAGATTAGGAAACGACAATAGAAAAAGATAAGAATATAATATCTTAGACTCATTAATTTCTACATTCCTGATATTGTTAGATATTATTTTTTATACAATTACGATAAGAGACAAAATCCTAATAAGGGTAAATGGGTAATCTGATTTACATTTATCTGAAGACTTACTTTGGAGGTAGCTTGAGTGTATACAACTCGAAATCAGTGGCAGATCCAGAAATCTACCGGGGGGTTGTATTACTATGAGTAGTGACAAATATTAACTATGCATACAGGTGGAGAAAATAATACTTATTTAAAAAAATTTGAAGGAAGATACATCTAACATAATGTCTCATTGTCTCCAACATACAAAAATAAGTTACATGTAAAAAATAACATAAATGAAATGATAAAATTCACTATATCAAAATAATGAATTTGGTTAAATCTCTAATGTCATAAATAGGACATTATTTGACCATGTCCTACAAATTAAACAACTAGATGATCAACAATATAATCATTTTTTACGGCCACTTGATCAATGCAATGTGCATAATTGGTAATGCATAAGACCAGTTATATTAAAAATGGGAACCAACTCATCTTTTAATTGGATAACAAGTATTATAATATATTATGACACAATTTAGTGTATGGTGTCATATTGGAAGAGCCAAAAAATTGTAGCAGTCAAATCTTATACTATAAATGATATAAGTATAATGCACTAGGTATATTATAAGATCTTGACGCAATGATCATTTGAAGAAAACTTCAAAAAGAAAGAAGAAGGAGAATATTTAATGTGGTTGCATAAATTACATATGATGGAGAAGGAAATTTGAAAATAAAAAGTGAAGAGAATGAAGAGGAAAGATCCATGCATTTTTTTAATTTAAAAGTTAAAGAATAGAGGATATGAAAGAAACAATTATGTATTTTTATTGACTTTTATTTTACATGTCATCCTTATTTTTCTCTCTCTGTGTGATTAAAATTATATCTACAAGGTGGATTTTCTTACCTTTGTTGTTCCTTCTTACCCAACCATTTTACATGTTTTCCCTATTTTTTTACCTTATGTCAAATCAATCGTTTTCTTTTCTTTTATAGATAGAAATATTGTAATTATCTTTTCAGATTCTTGTAAATCTGTAATAATTGTTATTTGGCTTAAAATTGTAATATCTAAATATTATGTAACAAAAAGTTTGTAAAATATTATGTAACAATAAATACTATTTGAATCTATTTCTATATAGTAATATGGGTCTTTTCTTAATTTGAGAGTGATTGATAAAAAATTCAAGAAAAATATATAAATAGAAGGTAATTAGTTGTGCATGTATGGTTATCATTTTTTTCAATGGTGCATAATTATAATTGAGTGAACTTACTCAATTTATAGCTAATAATGTTTGCCAATCAACAAGTCAATTATATTGCATTAGATTCCAATTTATACGTCAACATCAACATAATTCATGATATATTTTTATAAAATTTATTTTATATAATTAATTTTTATCTTTTAAGTGTGCATGCCCCTTAGTCTTTGTGGAGTTCCACTTTCAAGTATGATAGGAAAGACCATTTGTGTAAGTTTTAACACAATTAAAATGAACTTGTTAAGCAAAATTTTAGTAAGAGAGAAATAATTTCTTAAGCATTGATAGCGTCCATATTAGGACATTAAATTTTATGATTTTTGAGCAGGTGAGACACATGATCCACAAATATATTATGTTTACCCACTAACTAGTTCATACAAAGAAGGATGATAGGATGGATTGGAATCATAAGATTAAAAATCGCATTTTGTATGGTGTAATAAAGTATTTTACAAAATACAAATATGTACATGGTATCATAGTAACAACAAAAATATTTTTTTAGAGGGGGCTTCAGCCTGGACAGCCCCTACTCTGGTACCACCCCTGCTCTAAATTGAGAGTATTAGCTCATATTGTTGCGGTCTTGTACGGCAAACTGTTCAGATTGTAAAACATGTCTGCTAGCAGCACATCAACAAATAAATTGCTAATATCAAACATGGTTGTTATTTTGCCCACTGTCTATATGTAAACATTAGATCATATTTGGTTTTGTCAATTTCAATCCCCTTAGCAAATCATCTCTTCACTTGAACATTGTGGCTTACCCATACAGTAAGTGGACGCCACATCTCCTTACACTTCACCAACGACGCTTTCATTTGTGCACAACAGGCGACTTTGGCACTACTCCATCGCCAAGTTGATAGAGTCGTGGGGGAGTTAAATGAGGTGTGAAGCCGGCACGCGCGCGACACGTGGTGATTGAATTTGCCATTAGCCTTTTCAGAACAACAAACATACCTGTAGGGAGACGAAGGGGAAAGTCGTTGCAAAGTGGACGGCTTCCATTATACCTCTGGGGATCATTAGATGTGCTTAGCTGTTTAATTATGTGATGATTATCTACTAGTAGACCTTTTGGGGTGGAGCATGTTGTAGTCGTGTAGGACCTGCAGGGGTGTGTGTGGAAATTTCTCACTGATAATTGAGTAATCACTCGATTGTTGATGGTTAGCACATACTAAAATCTAAAGAAGAATCAACCTACGTTTTCTCTTGATCGTTTTTAACAATTTACCGAGCTGAATCACTTTGTATCTCTTCTTGTTGTCCTTCCTGATAACTGAGTAATCACTTAATTGTTGATGGTTAAGAATCAACCTCCATTTTCTCTTTGCTTGTCCCTATTGGTCATTTTTAACAATTTACATAGCTGAATCACTTTATATCTCTCCTTGTTTTCCTTCCTTTTGCATTTCCACTCACTACCGGCCTTCCGCGCCGCAACCGAGACGGAGGGAAAGTCAAGTCGACGGTTCCATTATCCCTCTGGCATCATTGGATGAGTGATGAGTCCCAGTTGTTTATACCAAATTGGCAATACAATCGTAATGATTATCCAGATCTTTAGGGAGGATAACTATTTAATTGAGCTGTGTTGTTGGTGGTGGTGGTGGTGGTTGGAGGGGGGGGGGGGTGTGCGGGGTGGAAATTTCTTAGGCTGTGTTTGGCACGGGACCGAAACCCGGTTTGGCCTTGTCTTTTTGTGCCAACCCCGCCAAACAAGTGCCGGTTTGAGGTTGATTTTTGTTTGGTTCGCAATCCTGAAAAAGCCTCGTTTTGGGATAACGGAACCCCCTAACCCGGGTTCTCCCAGTCCCACGAGGGGCGGGATTCCGGTTCATAACCCGGTTTTCGCGATCTCTGTCTATTTTCGTCTCGCCCTTTCTATGATGGGGTCATCGCCCCCCGAGCCTCCCCGCCCCTTCGCGTTTCCCGTCTCCCTCTTCTGCTCTCTCTTCTGCTCCCTCTCCCGAGAAAGTCGACGCCCTCTCAGTAGTTATGACGCCCTCTCCCACCTCTCCCAAGATATGCAGCAGCCCATCGTTTTGTATGGCAGGGCAGTGTCGTATGGATAAGCCTGGTCAGTTGCGTAGGCGCAAGAGCCGGTCAATCAAGCCGACGGAGGGGTACGGTGGGTCGTCTGCAATAGCCGACCTACACTGCCAGTCTAGACGCCGAGAATCAAGCATCGTCTGGAGTTGTCATCTCCCATCAAAGCCCCCTTTTTCACTGTGTGCAAACCCAGTAAACCCTAACAAGGGCAAGCGGTGCCGCTGCTGCTATATAGTGCTGCGATTCATATCTGAACTCCTCCCTGTTCACATTTGTATCCTCCACAAAATCTTCTCTGAAGCCGCCGCTGCCGAGCCCCTGTACTCAGAATTCGCCCAGCTGCTCGCCCAGCTGCTTGAGAGGTATGTCTTCGCCGACCCTCTTCGCCGTTTCAGTATGCTAGCGGCTTATGTGTACCGTCCCTCTACATTTGTTGTATGTGTACCGTCCCTCTTCACCGACCCTCTTCTCCTGATCAATACAAACACAACCTTGATTTCTGCTGGCTGACCATGTATTATTTCCAGAAAAAAAATGGATGCATTGAAATGAAATAAGTCGATCATATTGCTATATATTTATATTGACAATTTATTTAATGAGTTCTCCCTGCTAGAAACCTCATTTACGAGGACAGGGTTATATGTAGACATGATTGTTCTCCCTGCAAACATCAAGTAGACATGATTTTTCTCCCTGTTAGTAACATCATGAATGTTTGGTCATCTCTTTCTGTGTAATGAACCAGATATATGAGTTCTCTGTGCTAGTTACCTCATGTCATAAACATAAATACACCAGCATGTTAATCATGTTATAAACATCAAATAGGTCGACCAAGTGGGATAGGAACAAAATAATTGTTATATATTTATATGGACAATTCCATTACTGAGTTCTGCCTTCTAGTAACCTCATTTACAAGGACAAGTTTATATTATAGGCATGATTGTCTTAGCATATTGTTTGGTCATGGAAGGAACCCGAGAAGTAGATTTATGTTATATATGTCAGTGTGTTTTCAGTGTCATTTCATTTTTTTTGTAAAATTTAGCACCAACTTTGCTTTGTGTTAATATATTTTGGCACCTTGTACACATCCCTTTACTGAGGTCTGCCCCCCCTCCCCCAATTAGGTCTATTATGATTTTCCCAAAATAGGAATCCACCTATTACGTATTAATTATGTTTTTTTGGAACATACTAGTCTGTAGTGTACATTGTATATGCTCATAAAATACTAGTTTGTAGTTGGAACAATTATGTGCTATAAGCCCTAATTTTGGGTCAGTATTTGTTCCCTTTAAAATAATATGAAGTAACATTTTTGTAACATTTTTTGTATAAGCCCAAATTTTGTGCTAACCATTTAAAATGGTGACTATTATGTGCTCATTGTATAAGCCCTAATTTGATTAGTCAGTATTTCTTCCATTTAAAATAATATATGTTGAAACATATATCTGAATCCCGACTATAGATCACTGATATACAAAACATAATTAATGTTTGATATGTCAAATCAGTGATATAACATTAATCATGTTATAAACATCAAATCATGTGATTTCAGGTTTATATTCAATTAATGTGTTTACAGTTGTGTTTTCATGTTAATATGTATAATTTATTATGTTTGATATGTCATTATATGTTGAGGTATAAAAAAATGTAATGTAATATATTTCTAAAAGTTGGAACAAGTATGTGCTATAAGCCCTACATTGAGGTCTGAATCATTCATGTAGGTTTTTTTTATGTCAAACTTTTCAAAACTACAACTGGGACACACTAATTTTGATCATTCAACTTATTCTTATTTGTGTTATGACTGTGCTCCTAGACTGCTTATGCTTTGTATACGTGCAAATTGTACACCCATTGGTATAGGTAGATCTTTTTTATAGTCATTTCATTTATTTTGTAAACTTTAGTACCAACTTTGCTTTGTGTTAATATCTTTTTGCACCTTGTAAACATCCCTTGACTGAGGTCTGCCCCCACCCCCAATTAGGTCTACTATGATTTCCCAAAATAGGAATCCACCTATTACGTATTAATTATGTTTTTTTTGGAACATACTAGTCTGTAGTGTACATTGTATATGCTCATAAAATACTAGTTTGTAGTTGGAACAATTATGTGCTATAAGCCCTAATTTGTTGGGTCAGTATTTGTTCCCTTTAAAATAATATGAAGTAACATTTTTGTAACATTTTTTGTATAAGCCCAAATTTTGTGCTATCCATTTAAAATGGTGACTATTATGTGCTCATTGTATAAGCCCTAATTTGATTGGTTACTATTTCTTCCATTTAAAATAATATATGTTGAAACATATATCTGAATGCCGACTATAGATCACTGATATACAAAACATAATTAATGTTTGATATGTCAAATCAGTGATATAACATTAATCATGTTATAAACATCAAATCATGTGATTTCAGGTTTATATTCAATTAATGTGTTTACAGTTATGTTTTCATGTTAATATGTATAATTTATTATGTTTGATATGTCATTATATGTTGAGGTATAAAAAAATGTAATGTAATATATTTCTTAAAGTTGGAACAAGTATGTGCTATAAGCCCTACATTGAGGTCTGAATCATTCATGTAGGATTTTTTTATGTCAAACTTTTCAAAACTACAACTGGGACACACTAATTTTGATCATTCAACTTATTCTTATTTGTGTTATGACTGTGCTCCTAGACTGCTTATGCTTTGTATACGTGCAAATTGTACACCCATTGGTATAGGTAGATCTTTTTCATAGTCATTTCATTTATTTTGTAAACTTTAGTACCAACTTTGCTTTGTGTTAATATCTTTTTGCACCTTGTAAACATCCCTTGACTGAGGTCTGCCCCCACCCCCAATTAGGTCTACTATGATTTCCCAAAATAGGAATCCACCTATTACGTATTAATTATGTTTTTTTTGGAACATACTAGTCTGTAGTGTACATTGTATATGCTCATAAAATACTAGTTTGTAGTTGGAACAATTATGTGCTATAAGCCCTAATTTGTTGGGTCAGTATTTGTTCCCTTTAAAATAATATGAAGTAACATTTTTGTAACATTTTTTGTATAAGCCCAAATTTTGTGCTATCCATTTAAAATGGTGACTATTATGTGCTCATTGTATAAGCCCTAATTTGATTGGTTACTATTTCTTCCATTTAAAATAATATATGTTGAAACATATATCTGAATGCCGACTATAGATCACTGATATACAAAACATAATTAATGTTTGATATGTCAAATCAGTGATATAACATTAATCATGTTATAAACATCAAATCATGTGATTTCAGGTTTATATTCAATTAATGTGTTTACAGTTATGTTTTCATGTTAATATGTATAATTTATTATGTTTGATATGTCATTATATGTTGAGGTATAAAAAAATGTAATGTAATATATTTCTTAAAGTTGGAACAAGTATGTGCTATAAGCCCTACATTGAGGTCTGAATCATTCATGTAGGATTTTTTTATGTCAAACTTTTCAAAACTACAACTGGGACACACTAATTTTGATCATTCAACTTATTCTTATTTGTGTTATGACTGTGCTCCTAGACTGCTTATGCTTTGTATACGTGCAAATTGTACACCCATTGGTATAGGTAGATCTTTTTCATAGTCATTTCATTTATTTTGTAAACTTTAGTACCAACTTTGCTTTGTGTTAATATCTTTTTGCACCTTGTACACATCCCTTGACTGAGGTCTGCCCCCACCCCCAATTAGGTCTACTATGATTTCCCAAAATAGGAATCCACCTATTACGTATTAATTATGTTTTTTTTGGAACATACTAGTATGTAGTGTACATTGTATATGCTCATAAAATACTAGTTTGTAGTTGGAACAATTATGTGCTATAAGCCCTAATTTGTTGGGTCAGTATTTGTTCCCTTTAAAATAATATGAAGTAACATTTTTGTAACATTTTTTTGTATAAGCCCAAATTTTGTGCTATCCATTTAAAATGGTGACTATTATGTGCTCATTGTATAAGCCCTAATTTGATTGGTCACTATTTCTTCCATTTAAAATAATATATGTTGAAACATATATCTGAATGCTGACTATAGATCACTGATATACAAAACATAATTAATGTTTGATATGTCAAATCAGTGATATAACATTAATCATGTTATAAACATCAAATCATGTGATTTCAGGTTTATATTCAATTAATGTGTTTACAGTTGTGTTTTCATGTTAATATGTATAATTTATTATGTTTGATATGTCATTATATGTTGAGGTATAAAAAAATGTAATGTAATATATTTCTTAAAGTTGGAACAAGTATGTGCTATAAGCCCTACATTGAGGTCTGAATCATTCATGTAGGTTTTTTTTATGTCAAACTTTTCAAAACTACAACTGGGACACACTAATTTTGATCATTCAACTTATTCTTATTTGTGTTATGACTGTGCTCCTAGACTGCTTATGCTTTGTATACGTGCAAATTGTACACCCATTGGTATAGGTAGATCTTTTTCATAGTCATTTCATTTATTTTGTAAACTTTAGTACCAACTTTGCTTTGTGTTAATATCTTTTTGCATCTTGTAAACATCCCTTGACTGAGGTCTGCCCCCACCCCCAATTAGGTCTACTATGATTTCCCAAAATTGGAATCCACCTATTACGTATTAATTATGTTTTTTTGGGAACATACTAGTCTGCAGTGTACATTGTATATGCTCATAAAATACTAGTTTGTAGTTGGAACAATTATGTGCTATAAGCCTTAATTTGTTTGGTCAGTATTTGTTCCCTTTAAAATAATATGAAGTAATTTTTTTGTTTTAGTTGGAAACATATATCTGAATGCCTCCTAATGTGTTGTACATCACCTAAATTATGGTGTTGTTAATCATGTTATAAACATGAAATACAGCAGCATTAGCTGTACAACACAATGTTCTGCTGCTCCTGTCCCTGACAGTGTCACTTGCTCATCTCTTTCTGTGTAATGAACCAGATATATGAGTTCTCCCTGCTAGTTAGCATATTGTTTGGTCATCTGTCAGTGTGTTTTCAGGTTAATATGTATCATGTATTATGTTTCATATGTCATTAGTTGTTCAGGTACAAATATCTTATATAATATATTTGTTTAAGTTGGACCAAGTATGTCTTAGAAGCCCTACATTGAGGTGTGAATCAATAATGAAGGGTTTTTTTTGTATAAGCCCAAATTTTGTGCTATCCATTTAAAATGGTGACTATTATGTGCTCATTGTATAAGCCCTAATTTGATTGGTCACTATTTCTTCCATTTAAAATAATATATGTTGAAACATATATCTGAATGCCGACTATAGATCACCTGAATTATGGTGTTGTTAATCATGTTATAAACATGAAATCAGTGATTTCAGGTTTATATTCAATTAATGTGTTTTCAGTTTTGTTTTCATGTTAAATTATGGTGTTTTAAATCATGTTATAAACATGAAATACAACAACATTAGTTGTACAGCACAATATTCTGCTGCTCCTGTCCCTGACAGTGTCACTTGCTCATCTCTTTCTATGTAATGAACCAGATATATGACTTGTCCCTGCTAGATACCTCATTTATGAGGATAGGGTTATATTTAGAATGTGGTTATATTTAAAATTTTAGACATGATTGTTGTAGTATATAGTTTGGTCATCTGTTCGTGTGTTTTCAGGTTAGTATGTATCATGTATTATGTTTCATATGTCATTAGTTGTTTAGGTACAAATATCTTATTATAATATATTTGTTTAAGTTGGATCAATTCTGTTGATTATTTCATGCAAGTAATCCAACTATTTCGGCTAATCTGTATTCCCTCTGAATTTCTTGTATGTACCGTCCCTGACCCTGTCGCTGGCGGTGCAACTATGTTAAACCTTCAATTCGGCTTACCAGGTATATCTGATGAGCAATACGAACACGTTTAATGTGAATGTCATGCTGAATGATTGCTATTTATCTAGTTTTCCTGTAATGAACATATTGGATGATGTACAAAATTTAACAACAATTTCAAATTTGTTGTACAAAATGTGGATCTTATGTCTGGTTGCGAGATTGATGAGACAATATGACATGGGTTATTGCTTTAAAAAAGTTATTGCTTTCAATACAAGTTATTGCTTTCAACTGCGTAGTTTCATACTAGGTTTGTATAACAGTTTTGTTTAAACACCCATACTAAAGTGATATATCGCAGTGTCATTGGTACTATGGCTACACCCTACCCGAGGTTTCGTATTGTATGGTCAAAAGAGTTGGATGAGGCTCTAGTTGCAGCATTGAGGAGACAATATGACATGGGTAGGTGCGTCGATGGAATTTTTACTAGGGACGCGTGGAGGGAGACGCTATGTGATTGGCATATCAGGATGGGAAGGAATGAGGGTACATTGGATCAGTTAAAAACTCGGTGGAAGAACCTCAGGAGAGACTATGCAAAGATAAAACTGGTGACCAACAAAAGCGGTGTTGGATGGGATGACAGCAGGTACAAGCCAATATTGCCTGACACCCCGGAGTGGAGGGAGGCACTTGCGGTATGTCTAATAATATAAAATTAAACTTGTTAATATTGACCTAATCAATAGTTGTCCCCTATTTTAGGCAAACAGGGAACTAGCGAGATTGATCAACAAACCATTCTACCACTACCACGACGTCGAGCTGATGGGGGGGAGGAACATAGCTAGGGGCCATCATGCAATGTCCTCAACCGATAGACAACCTCCTTCTGATGTTGCATCTGAAGATGATGTTGCTGTTGACCTAGATGCATCTGATGCATTTGTCAGCCCAGAACCGACCGGTCCAACCGGTACTGCCGGTATCACTGAAGGCATGGTTAATTCTGGGACGCAAAGTGAGGACACCAACGGCGGATCACGCAACCAAGGTGTTGGTGCAACGACTCCCACCACGATGAGACGTAGGAAGCGAGCGTCAATCTCACAGGATAGTTGTGTCCTGTCTAATGATGTCGTGTCCGAATTCACAAAGGTGTTTGCCAAGGTACATGAGATGGGCAGCGGAATTGCTGCTAGGTCTAATGATAAAGACGAATACCAAACAATTTTGCACCACTTTCATGCAAGCTACCCTGACGCCCCTGTCCCAGTTTTTACCACTCTTGTGCACGCCATAAAAGATCCAGCTAACCGTAACATTTACCTAGGCCTTATGGACACCCCACAAAAAATTACCATTTGGTTGCAAGACTTGTGGGAAATGAAGAACGCAACTTCTGCATCTTCTGCATCACAATCACCCTTCACGCCACAATCTCCACTGTGCTTTTGAGGTTGTGTAATTTATTAAGAACTATTTTATTCCGTTGGGAACAATCTCTGAACGTTGGTACTATGTATTGGTTTATGTTGTTATTTGCTATTTGGTTAGTATTTGCTATTTTGTCGCTATAGCCCTAATTTCATTTCTGCAATATGTCGATATTTTCCTGACGCAGATAATCACTTTTAATTATAGTTGTGATGGCCAGTATTCATTCATATGAAACAACTAATGACATTCTACAAGTACTGGATCTTATGTCTGGTCCGGCTAATGGCATTGCTAACGCAATATCCTACCAAATAGCGGACCAAATTTCACACAATATCATGCAAAATTCAGACGCCGCACCCAGACACCAACCAATACCGAGATCGGTTAGTATTAGGAGTGGCCATCAAAAGGTTTTAGAAATAATAACTGGCCATGAAAGAAGGGCGTACGATCTGTACCGTATGCTACCCAACACGGTTTTAGCCTTTGTCGACAAACTTGAGGACCGAGGTTTGTTGAAAAGTACCAGAGATGTGTCATCAGTGGAGGCAGTTTGCTACTTCCTTCAAATGGTTGGCCATGGCCATACCAACCGTGTTCTTGCTGAGGACTACATTCACAGTGGTGAGACCATAAGTAGAAAGTTTAATGAGGTGTTGGATGTAGTGTGTTCTTTGTGCAACGAATATATTCTCATGCCAACTGCATCCACAACTCTGCACCGCCGCATCGCCGAGAGTTCAAGATTTTACCCTTACTTCAAGGTATGACCATTACTTAGTTGACCATTGTCCATTCCATTGTTAATATAACCACTATCATCATCGTTGAGTGTATTTCTTATATACTTGTCTTAGGATGCCATTGGGGCAATTGACGGGACACACATCCCCGATTTGGTGAAGCGTGAAAAGCAGAACCGATACAGGAATAGAAAAGGGAATGTTTCCATGAATGTCATGGCTGTAGTAGACTTCTCAATGGAGTTCACATATATCATGACTGGTTGGGAGGGATCTGCTGCTGACCAAAGGGTACTTCACGCAACTACAACCACAGGCGGGTTCAAAGTACCCGCTGGGAAGTACTATCTTGTTGATGCAGGGTACGCCAACACCAGCCAATTTCTTGCACCATATCGAAATGTTGCTTACCATATAGCAGAGTATCGGGGTAACAGAGGCTCATACACAAGCAAAAAGGAAATGTTCAACCACCGACATGCTCAACTACGTAACGTTGTCGAGCGAGCCTTTGGTGTGTTGAAGAAGAGGTTTTCCTACTTTCGTAAAGGAGCGACTTTTCACGTGCAGTCTCAATCTCGGATTGTAATGGCTTGTTGTATCGTTCACAATTTTATCCGACGCCAAAATGATGGCGATCCATTGATGGACAAAAACTTGGATGAGGCTCATACTACCACTGACATCTCAAATGAATTGAGTTCTCTCCAACAAACAAGCCAGGCCGATGCTAGAGAGGGAGATGTCTTGCGCAAAACTATTGCCAATTCTATGTGGGCAAATCAGTGATTTATACATTTGTTTTCTAACTTGCATACATTGAAACATGTTCTACAACATGTTTCACTTACTCCCTTATTTGTGTAACCTAACGGACAACTTTTGTTCTCAAACTTTATTGTTCACCGTTTTATTTGCCTACTTATGAACAATGTGAAATTATGTCTCATTAGGTTTTCTGTCTAAAAATGGACAAAGAAATGTCGTTGTGCCCATGTGGTCTGCAGTGCACCGTACGAGTGTACATGGATGCCACAGATGCGGCAAATGGACGGTTTGAAGACAACAATCCCCACAGGCCATATTTTACATGTGGTAGGGGTCTTGTACAAACCAGATGCCATATGAGGTTGCTCGCGCAGCAAGTACCACCTACAGTGGCTACGCTGACTGCAATTAGGGATGCAATGGTATCACAACTCGCATATGCACGTAGCGAATGCAAGTTTTGGTCAGAACATTGTGCCTTTGTCTGTTCAACCAGAGCAGACACAGATAGGTTACAAGAAGAAATTAAAAATATGCGGGAGAGGTGCCGATATCTTCGCCACCGACTTCAAATTACGAGCGATAATGACTCTTCATCAGAAGAAGATGGATACAATATGTCATAGATATACCATATTATGATATGTCTAAATGAACTCCACTTGTCTGTTGCAACAATTACCTACTCGGTCTTCATATTATCTTTTAAAACTATGTCATGAACCCGATATTTTTCTATTAATCGTCATTTCTATTTTATTTAGATGTCGATGATTCCATCTGAGGTTCTGAGGTGTGATTGTGGGCTAAATGCAGCCTTACGGCTTAACACAGAGGATGCAGGGTTAAATGACTTTGCCATTCTGAGTCGAAGGCCGGGCGAAATGTATTACATATGCCCTACTCGTGAGGTGTCATAGTACATCAATAAATAATATACTGTCCTTGTCGAGGCTCCGCATTCTTTGCCATTAACTTGTACCTCGTACTACATTTTAGGGAAAAGACCGATGCAAATACTTCCATTGGGCAGTCGATCTCCCCCCAACAATTGATTCATTGAAAGCGGAGATTATGTTACTAACTGTTGAGTGCAAGTCAGTGTGGGGTCAGGCGATGAACATGAAGGACTTCGTTGAAATGCATTACAACTACGATGAATTATACTCTAACAAAAAGTATGAGCATGAGGTTTTAGAACGCAACGTTGCCAGTCTGGAGGAAGATTGTCGTCTGCTTCTGGACATTCCCTTCACCTCAAATGACTCCATAACGTTGAATGGAAAATGCATTTACATTGTGTTCTCTGTTTAGAATGACTATCAATGGATGTTATGAACATCATACACTTGTTTATTTTAGGCACTTTTATAAACGTCATATTACATTTTAAGTGGTCAGAAAATTTTCTTCATGTTGATGAGTGTTTTATTAATGATGTATGTTATTATTCGAATTTTTTCTTAACGTTAGCTAAAACCAAATCATACAATTAATTGTGACATACACCCTTACTTTTGAAAAATATATTACTTACAGAATCTGTTATATGGCTGGCCAACCGCCGACACCGTCTTTTATCTGGTCATACGAGCTTGATATGATTCTCAGGGGTTTGATGACAACCCAATATCACGTGGGTAGATGTGTGAATGGAGTCTACTCTACACAAGCTTGGATGGAGGCATGGCACCAGTTCGTATACATAATAGAAAGCCCTTACATTACATTGCCCGAGTTGCAAATGCGATGGCAATACATCAAGAGAGAGTTTGTAAGAGATAATATGTTCATATTGGCAGATTTATTGCCTCCCCCCACATTGGCCGCGCAACAAGGCATTCAACGCAACTTTTTGACGACGCGTCGCACTTACCCACCAGGGATTTTTTTTAGCACTGACAATTGAAATAAACAAATGAACTTGTAACATTTGTGCTAAATGTAGTTGTGTTTTTGCGTCAAATCAATTTATATTGTCTACTTATGTGTTGCATTATTATATGTTGCTACCATAATGCGATCAAATTTCCTACTTCATTATTATCTTATTGCCACAGTTACTTTACGAATTCTATTATTTGTTCATATCTTTGTTTTTATTAATTTTAGATGTCGACATCGCGTGCTAAGGCAAAGGCAAGGGCAAAATTTGAAAAAATGTTGATGTCACCGTCAAAAATTCATAAATTTGTTGAAGATAACCTTGTATGCAAAAAACCATGTTGCGAGCCTCCACGCGATGAAGGCCCAAATGAGAGAGACGAACAAGCCAAAGGAACAAGCCAAATGAGGGCCCAAATGTTGCGAGCCTTGTTTCCTCCTACTCACCATCTGTCGTTGCTGTTCGACTGGCCAAAAGACGCCAGCAAACAGGAAACAAATCAGGTGTTGGACGAACCCTGTCCTGTGTCGTGGGAAGAGTACGACGAGGCCATGAAGAACGACGAGGCATGAAGTTGCCTGCTTGATCACCAGCTTAGATTGTGTAAATATGTCGTTGTCTAGGTCCAGGGCAGACCTCTCGTTTCATTTTCTATGTTACATATGTATTTGCCCGAGAACCAACAATATATTATCTTTTAATTAATGTGGTATTACGTTCTGCTACAGACATGCTACGCACATCTGCTACTATTTAATTTAAATACATTAATTATATTATGTATTTGTTATTTAGTATATAATACACTTCAGCCAACTTCTGCTTAAGCGGCAACACAACTACACATACCTTATTCTTTGAAGATAACCTTATATTCATAAAAATACAAAATAACACCTACACAACACAAATAAAATATATTTTTAATATATTCTAAACTTACGTTGAAATGACATCACAAATACACATTCTGCGTACTTGTTCAAACAGTGATGCAAGAACATGACAGAATAAGCAGATACTGACTACGCTGCCAAACAGAATCAGACTTCCAGCCAAACAGATTCAGACTGCAGTCAGACTGTAATCAGACCAGCTGACCAGAATCAGACTGCGTTGCCAAACAAAGTCAGACTGCATCCTGACTGCCCTAGCATCGGAATTCAGACTAACCCTGACTAACCTATTCCAGATTTCAGAATCTCAGTCCTGTGCCAAACGCAGGCTTAGTGTTCAGACATAAACTCACCCTCCTTCCAAACCCTTTTTAATACTTACCGCTCTGGGTCATTTTTAACAGTTTACCAAGCTGAATAACTTTGTACCACTCTTTTTTTATTTTTTCTTTCTTCTACATTCCCTCTCGCTAAACCCTTTCCCGCTGCAACTACTAACTTCCTTTTCCTTGTCAAGGTTGAGCACGACCGGCGGCGGTTGGTGGGGTCGTGCTTTCCCACCCAGTGCAAGCCTAGACAAACATGAGACAGAAAACTTTCTACGGGTTTGGATGCGGTGTGCACGTCCCATTACCTTGTCTTTTTATCAGACCACACTTCTTCCTATCTGGCAAAAGAAAACCGGATCGGAACTGTTTGCCCCTCTGGTTTCCTGTTACTTTTTCCAGAAAAATTTAAGATTGGTTATACTTTCTCTTGGTTTGTCCTGCTGTTTGTGATGTTCATATAGAGTTCTTTCCCTAGAAGCATCGCCTTCTTTCTGGTGTGCGTTCCTTTGTTCTTGATGTTGTTGCTTCGTTTTGGCTATTTTACTTTTTGTGGTCAATGGACTAGGTTGAGTGCGATAGGCTGGGTTGTTTTGTTTCCCCTTGTTTTTTCCTATTTAATCTACCCGTTTGGGCTTTTGATTTTCTGCTGAGATGGAATACTGTTGTAGTGGTGGTTGGTGTGTGAATGGAGAAGGAATGGTCAACCACTCTGTTGCAAGTACATACTGCTGCAAAAGTCAATACGGTTACACGTAGTGATTTCCCTGCTCCTTAATCTCAACAACCAGTGTGATGAAATTCCTCTTGCTTTGTCTCAACTATACTTGGACACCACAATCCTCTGTTACTTTTGGGTCAACTGCTCTCATTTCCTTGAGAAATCACAGGACTTCAATGCTCTCGTTTTCTCCCGTGCTTGTGAGCAGCAGCCCCGTCCCCGTGGCTGTGGCAACCAACGACCTCGGGTAACCGTCATCTGTACTGGCCTGTCCGCCGTGCCAGCAACAGTTACCTACTAGTCACTAGCTAGTGAATGAGATACTGCAGCAACCGTTGAAGTTAACAATTAATCCAGTCTCCCACATTTGCATTCAACCCCACCCACGCCTGAGATCCAGCTACTCAGCCTCAACTTGGCCAAGATGACCCACACCGACACCTACAGCGATGCTGTCCTACTCCCAATGACAACCAGAACAAGATGTGAAGGACCACAGTCTCAAGCATGAAGACAGAGATGACCATGTCCCGTACATGCCT
Source organism: Alisma plantago-aquatica (assembly GCA_963693085.1). Taxonomy (NCBI): domain Eukaryota; kingdom Viridiplantae; phylum Streptophyta; class Magnoliopsida; order Alismatales; family Alismataceae; genus Alisma; species Alisma plantago-aquatica. The sequence continues at coordinate 881,147,107 of OY856411.1, forward strand.
TCCTTGTTATTCTGTCCTCTAGTCATGTGTCACTGTAATCAATCGCTTTCACATTTTAGAGATGCAAATTACCCCTCGTAAACTTAACTTGACGGAAGAGGCATATTTCTGCCTTTGGTTTGCATATCAATTTTGTTTGGAGTCTGCCTAGCTATTGAACGAATCTCCTAGATTTTTTTTTCCCGTTACAATCACCTTATGAACAACACCATATTAATCAAATTATATAAATATTGACAAAGATCAGGTTTTTGAGCTCGAACTAGACCATGAGGGTAGTTTTAATAGTAATAGAGATATTAAGTTCATGCAGTTTGGTGTTTCTTATAAAGTGTTATGAGCTCTACGAGCTGTTGAGGAAAATAGAGATATTAGGTTTTAAATTTGTTGAAGGCTTGAAGCCTCTTATTACTTTCGGAAAGTGATGAGTCGGGTGACTGAAAATCTCAATCAGATGACCGGACCCAGATAGAGAAAGAAAAGTAAAATTGTCTTGATTCGATATGGAATTGAATTGGTCAACTGAAACCAAACTAGGACTGATGAGTCATGCGAGTGGGCGTCTGAATTGGTCCCAGTATGGTGATTGGACAGAATACTGTCAAAGTTTTTGTTGTTGGAGTCTGTTGAGTTACGCTTAGGAACATGATTGGTTGTCCTCTTGGTTGAGAAACACTGAGTATTACGAGACAAGTTGTTCCAGAGATTTTCTCTTGGAGAGAGAAAAACCTAACTCAAAGACAACAGTCTGCAATAGGAGGAGAAAGAGAGTGAGCAACACTAGTGTCTAGTTGTTGCACAACTAGTGTGCACCAAGATATATCCAAAATCTCTTCTATTTTTAATTGTTGGCAACTAGTATGCACCAAAGTACATTCGATGTTCATTCTATATCTAATTGTTGGACAATTAGTGTGTACCAAGATATATATATGAAATCCCTTCTATATCTTTAATCTACTGACATTTTATGGCTACACCGGATCTGTTGACTTGAGTTTCGTTCGGGGAAAATTTTGTATTTCCACTGCACCCCCTCCACCAAAACCCTTTAGTCATGCACAGAGACACATGATCCAGTCATTGCTCATTTTGACTTGTCTATCTAGTGGATCCGGTGGTAGTGACTTTGTCTCCTATCTTTATATCGCCTTTCGTCAACAAAAGCGAGGGGAGAGCTCGAGCTCTTGATCCTATTGGGAGTGGGAGGGCTGAAAGAGGGTTCTCTCACATCCCGTTTCCATGGCAAAAGAAGTCATAGATCAATCCTCCTCATCTATGTAAATCTAGATATTGGAGATATGATCTCTCTCCACTCGAGCCGATAACTCTATAAAGTTTATAGCTGATGGATGATCCTGCCCACATTTATCATTTGATTGTCGATCACATCACATTAAAATTTTGGATGGAACTAAGGTGGATAGTCATTGGAGATCGAGCCCCTCCTTTATTCCGACTCTCCATTATTTAATGCAAAGAGAAGACATAGTGTGGGGATAACATTTAGGGATTGACCTGTGAGATACAAGTTAGAAAAACCACTGTTGGAACCCTACTACGTGGGTGGGATCCTAGATTCTATGGGGGATGCAATTTTATTGGTGGGAAAAATCCAATAGGAGAGTAAGGTCAAGCTAGATGTGGAGTTCTAGAGTTAATTTTTCTAATAGGGAGTTTCCAGGGGTTTGTCAACATCCCTGAAGCTATTGGAACCTTCAAATGGAGGAAGGCGGTTTGTGATGCAAATTACTCTTGGCATACCTTTGCTCTATGTTAGCCATGTGCACAAGTCTTAAATTTATTACTCAAGCTCTACCTCACAAGTATACACGTCCACGTAGTATGCTCGAGATCGCCCAAGGGGAAAACACTTATTAACCGCTAGTGTGTTAGGCTCAACAAAATATATCCTCTTCCATTAACCAGTTTTTTTAAAGAGAGAGAGATAAATAGTTAAAGAAAAACATATTATTTAGTTGGATCAAATATCAAGGTCGCTTATAAGGATTTAGTTTTGAAATAATAAGATTCCAAAGATAACGTTTGCACTCCTACCTAACTACCTACCATATTAATTCATTTGAAAAAGATAGTAATGTGAGTATGTGCCTCCCAATTGTCCCCCCTCAACAAGCAATAAAGATATTCCACCAAGCAATTGTATACACTCTCAACAAATAGCTGCCCAAGGTAGACTAATATAAATATATTAAGCAAGCACAAGCTTTAGTTTACTAATGTCACTTTCATAAAAAATACAAAACAAGGAAAACCAATAATTTCACACTCTTAAGTTATCCTCTCAGCATAATGTAAAAGTACAAGATTTACATTCATGGTGATCATTTCACAAGGTAAGCAACTCAATCCATATGCATAAGGTATTATCTGATTATAATTAGATAGAAATTGAGTCATCAATGGGAAAACATGTTAGGCATTACTCCCCATAACTTAAAACAAAAATTTAAGATACAATGTTGAAGTTTATGAAATTAACTAACCCAAAGTAGAGTTTGCAAATTATAATTTAGATACAAGAAGAACGGTAAAGAAGAAGAAAGTAAACTCAAGTGAACCTATAGAGCTTGAAATTATCCAATTAGAGAATGTTTAAATGATTGTCAGACCTCCTCCTTTAGTTCACATTGGAGTAGAATGACCATCAACTTAGATTTATAAGGGCCAATTCATCATTGGTGAAGAATCCTCTCAAATATGCCAGTATTATGAAGATAGCTTCCTTTTTGCTAGGTCTCTTCCTCCAGTTACCATGTCTCTTCTCCAAGTGTAACATGATGTCCTTTCATATCAAGACCTTGCTAAAGTCATTATCAATTGTTTACTCCCAAGTTGGAGTAGTTCACAATTCAAAAGTCACCTAAATGACAACTGCTAACCTTGATTTACATACATTGGACTATATACACTCTATCAATGGGACTGTAAATGTGGCTGTTTCACTTCTCCAAGCTACAACCCGCTTGACCATATATATGGTCCATGTGTGGATCATAAATATTGTGTAATTGGTTAGATTCTTTTGGTTCATCATTTCTTCACCATGTTGGTACCTTCATTATATGTAGAAATGTTGGGAAATATGGAAATAGAGTAGGCAGTGGAATTTTTTATATATATATACCATGTTCCCCATGAACCAACATATCACATCAATAACTATAAGATGTTAATGATGCTTTTGAGGATATACCTGGCCCTAAAGCAAGTCCAATGACACCTCCTTATTGTTGTAGATGCGTAACTATTTTCTATTTGTACTGGGACTCGTCTGACTATTGTGCCTCCTGGTCTACACCATGGACTACGGCCTCAAACATCGTTATCTCCACCAACTCCTCTCACAAAGGACTGTTGGTTGATGTTGTTCTACTAGCGGTAAACAACGACCTCCCACCTCTAGAGAAGTCCACACGAACCACCTAGAACTCATGTCCTCCTGCTAGACCGGACAAGAAGGAGTTGTCACTTCTGTTGTCGTACTCGTCACCAACTTCCTCTCCCACAATAATGATCCTCAGTTGTTCCCTCCCTTGTTATCCCTCCCTAGTCAGGTAGGACTTGCTTGGGATCTCTTGGTTACCTCAACCAGAGAGGACAATAATTATCAGAGCAATTGATTCTCAATTTCTTGTGTTGTGTTTCGGGAAGCCCTCAGTACCCCTCTATTTATAGGAGGGGTTTGGGTCAGGGTTCCCAGTCTGTGAGGGAATGGAAGGGACCAAAAGATCTTGAATTTTCACAACCTACGACAACCAAAACGGTTGTATGTCAAACTAAATGGCTATCTAGCATGCGAGACTGTCATCTTGTACTACAAGACAGTTGTTTCATAGTTTCCCAAGTGCATACAAAATTGGCGATTCATTTCCCATTAATTCTAAATGATAATTCCTTGCACTTCAAGTATTGCACAATCAAAACAAATATGGGTATCTAGAACCTTTTCTCGGCCCAATCGAGCATTCTCGCACATGTGAGACGATCATCTAGTGACCAAAACTGAACTGACCCATTCAACAGAATGAACCGATTGGTTCACACCTTAGTTTGGATAAGACTTAGCCAATTCCTATTCTGATCAGCGTAACTGTGGCATACAACTCATAAAAACATGATTAACTAATGCGGAAGCGTTCATTAAGCAGCGGATTACCAAAAATCACTAAAAATTAAAACCTTTTTATCAAAAGATCCATCAAGTAAAAACTTTCTCACATAGAACAAAAGTAACACAATTACATTCTTGTTCACAGGTACATATTCTGTATCATCTCCTTTTGAGAATTACAAGCATTAACTGTCCTGTCAAGCTAAACACAGACAGTTCAAAATCTTGAGGCATTGAGCCAAAATCTCGAAAGCACTAACTACAACTCCGAGGACCTGAGAGTACAGAGACGACACATAGGACTTTATATACATCTATACATGGCATAACAGCCAGTGTCTCCACCTGAGACTTCACTGTTGTTACTTCTGCTACTGTTGTCCTTCCCTTACTAAAGGGTTTCTGTCTCCTCATCCGCGACCACCTAAAAATATAGTTCCCATGGGGGTGAGACAATTGTAAATTGCCCCAGCGAGAGATATAACTCTCCACCAGTAACATTATTATTGCATCTTAAGAAGATAAATATGAACAGATGAATCATATTTGCTTGATAGCAGTTAATTCAATGTCTATCAGATTAGAATATTAATCTTATTCAACATTGCAGCTATAACTTGAAAGACCATCATATCACATATCCATTAGGGAATATGAAGAACATGTATAACATTTATCCACTATAAAATCATTATCACAACATTAACTCTCTTCAGGCTTAGATCATATATCTAAAACCTGGCATTGTCATAGTGGAGTCATGGCCTGTAGCCACACTCTTTTCTCAAAGTATTGGGATCTCAATCCCTCAACTCATCAAGTACAATTCCACTTCTTAACACATTCATCATTATGATTATAGAATATGGGTATTTAAACCCTTATCTCATCATAGAACACTTGTTACCACTTATTAAGTAACTTCATACCTTCAGGTCATCTGACCAAGGACATTATAATTCTTGCTACACAAAGTATTGCACATAGTTCACAAATCTCACATCACCTCTTATTACCCCTTAATAGGCAACAAGACATATGAAAGCTTATAAGGTCTATAGAACATTTTCAACGTACATAACATCATAGCCCATACCTGGCTATGCTCATATTCTAATCATATCTGCATGATTAGTAATCATGATGCAATTACATATCAGTACCATGCAATACAAGGGTTATCTTATTATATTCATAACCCATTAGTCTGTATTTGAGCTTCACATAGAATTACTCTGTGTTATAGCTTCACATAACACCACCTTGTATTAGGGATTCACATATCAATCACCCTACATTAGAGATTCACATAGCATTTACCCTACATTAGGGATTCACATAGCAATTACCCTGCATTAGAGATTCACATAGCATTTACCCTACATTAGGGATTCACATAGCAATTACCCTGTGTTAGGGTTCATATAGTATTACCCTATATTAGGGTTCACATAGAAAGGAATCATTATGGAATAATATGTATTTTAATCATACTTCATTATTCTCATCATTTATCATTAAATGAATTATCAACACACAACATGAATTTCTCTTTCATCTTTGCCAGACTATGATTACATCATAGCTTATAGGTTTGGATTAACCCTTTTCATAAGGCATGTTGGCCTACATTTAATAGGGTACATTTCATCTCAATGTAACCATTGACATGACACATCTCATGTGTTATTCATCCAATTATATTGGACTTATAACACATCAAGGTATACCAGTATTGGGGTGTTGGATGTGATATTTATCATATATTGATGTATCACTTCCCTCAACACCTTTATCTTACTTGAGTTTCATACACTTAGCTTGTATTAGGGTATTACCCAACCTAATACTTTATGTACCAGTTCATCACATTTATCCTGTAAGGTAGTGATCATTAGTCACTCACTTATCACTTCCCTCAACACCTTTATATTACTTGAGTTTCATACACTTAGCTTGTATTAGGGTATTACCCATCCTAATACTTTATGTACCAGTTCATCACATTTATCCTGTAAGGTAGTGATCATTAGTCACTCACTTAGAATATACAGCCATTGCCAATACTACGACTCATACATAAGTTAGGAATTAACAAAAATACCATATTAGGTCCCTTTCAAATCAACTCAAAGTTAAACATAGAGCACCACGGCCGTGCAACCAAGAACGGCCGTGCAAAGGATAGTCACCACGGTCATGCTACAGAAGATCACCACATGAATCATATTCATATATGAATTCTATTCTTTCGTCCTTTCAACTTGATTAGGTCACATCAACCCTTCAATCAAGTTCATACAACTATGATTAACATAGTGTATCAAGTCATTGATCCTATAAGCAATTAGGGATTTATCCCTTAATTGACACTAATCACTTAGGTACTATTAGGGTTTCAACCTTTGTACCTTCATTGATTATCATTAATAATCATCATTGGATCAATAGAACATTCATCATCTTAATTATCAAAGATTCAATCACATTGGACCTCCATTACATAAGGTATCCAATTGAATTAGGGTTTCCAATGTTGATTCCTTCAATCATTGAATTCATGGAACCAATCATCAATTGGACCTATACTCATACTTCAATTGAGTTTAATAGGTCAACCTTCAACTGATTTGACCCTCAATTGACCCTCAATTGGTCATCAATTAAGGTTTGATTCAATTGAATTAGGGTTTGGAATCGATGATCCAACAACACTAATCAATGCAAGATTGGTTACTTTGAAACTATTGAACCATCATCCAAATTGAGCATGACCTGACCCCAAACGGTCTTGAGGTCGTTTGGATGACCTCCAAACGGTCTTGAGACCGTTTTCCCATCATATCATCAAAATCCAAGTCAACCAATTAAGGTTTGGATCATTGGATTGATCACCAAATCAGCAATTGAATTGTACTTCACTCTAGTGACATTGGATCTTCAATTGCTCAACCATGCTTAACACTAGACCTCCAAACGGTCTTGGATGACCCTCAAACGGTCTTGAGACCGTTTGGATGATCTCCAAATGGTTTTGAAACCGTTTGGCTCATCCAACCTTTGGATTCTAGTGAAATTCCATCAAGGATTGGTCTATCAAATTGATCAACAAATCAGCACTTAATTGCAATATGATTTGGTACATTTGGACCTTAAAATGGTCAACTATACTTAACCCCAGACCTACAAACGGTCTTGGGTGATCCCCAAACGTTCTTGAAACCGTTTGGGTGATCCCCAAATGGTTTTGAAACTGTTTGGGCCAATCGACCCAAAACATCATCTCAATCACTTGCAAAATCAGCACTTAGCTGATTAAGGTTCATACCACATCTTTGGATCTTCAAACACATATCCATACTTGACCCTAGACCTCCAAACGGTCTTGGGTGACCCCCAAACGGTCTTGAGACCGTTTGGGTGATCCCCAAACAGTTTTGAAACCGTTTGGGCTAATCAACCCAAAATCTCAAATCAACTCATTGGAATTTCAGCACTAATTCCAATTAGGGCTTGCCTAATTGATTAGCCTTCAACTCATGATTCCTTGGGAATTAACACCTAAAATTTGGTGAGTCATTAACCAACATAATTAGTAACAGTATTATCAAACGGTCAACCCTTGGTCAACCATCTCAAAAGGTTTTGAAACCGTTTTCCCAAAAAGTTAAATTAATCAAGTTGAAAAATCAGCACTTAATCCAATTAGATTTACCTAATTGATTAGCCTTTAACTCACGATTCCTTGGGAGTTAACCCATCAAATTTGGTGAGTTATTAACCAACATAATTAGTAACAGTAATATCAAACGTTCAACCCTTGGTCAACCATATAAAATGGTTTTGAAACCGTTTGCTCCTAAATGGTTTGCAAACCGTTTGGTCACCAAACGGTTTGGTGAAACCGTTTGGTCCCAACTTCCAAACCGTTTGCCTAAGATATTTGGGGAGGTGTGTGCTTATGATGATTTCATCATCATCAAGCTTCGTCCCTGAAGTTCTAAAAACTTTTGATTTCATGAATTAACCATTTTCAACCAGCAATTAATCAAGATAATGAAGAAATCATTGAAATTACAAGATTAATGGTTGAATAACAATGTAAAAGGGTTCAAGTTATAAAACCCGCCTCCAATTGAGCTCCAAAGCTCCAAGATCACGCCATAAATGGTGGATGAAGCTCTTGCAACTCCCCTTAGGCTCGTACTTAAGCTTTTGATTGTAAAAGTTGGCTAGGGTTGAAGAGGAGATCGAAATAAGAAGAAATCAATGATTTATTTTCGATTTCCACCATGGAATCAAGAAGAACGAAGGTCAAGGGCTTAACAACAGGTAGGGAGTCGTCCTCCTGATCCTCCCTAGCTCCTTGGTCGGTTTTGCAAGCAAGGGAAAGAAAGAAATCCAAAAAAGCCTTTGTTTTGGCTTGGAAAGGGCACTTTTATAAGGAAATTGATGAGAGAGAAAATGTCTTTATAAAAATCAATTAATTCCAAAAATAGCACCACCTCTTCCTCCTTGGTTTGCTAGTGTACAAAGGCCACTCAAATACACCGAAATCCCTTCCATTATCCATGATTTAAAGAAAAACAAATTAAGCACCTTAATGCTTATAATATTAATATCCCATATGTGAGTGGAAATTACTTTCCTTTATAATAAGGTGAGTGGCGTTTCACCTCCTTTAGATATTTTCATTCCTTATCTTGGAAAAAGAACATCCATCCTTATTCAAAATCAACCAATAACATTTTGTTTGAAGGCCCTTTAATTAATACATTCATTTTTGCCCTAAATTGAATTAGGGTTTCACTTAAGATTAAATCTTGATTATTTTAATATCAAGATTCTCTCTCCTCGAACTTAATTCAAATGAGGCAACCTCTCATTTTATTTGCTCTACTTGATTCCAAGAAACATTAGGGACCTTATTGAAGTGGTAATTTGCATATTTAACCCTAGGTTTTGGGTAAATTGCACATTATACCAAAACTAGGTTTTAATGCACAAGGATTGCTTTACAAGCTTAAACTTGATGCCCAAGCTTGTAAAAACCATACCACTACATCATATTCATTCTTATGATGTCTCAACATCAGAGGAATATATTTTCATGCAACATTTGCAATTTAACCCCTCAACTTGGGTAATTTGCACTTTAGTCCAAAATAAGCAAACATTGCTTCAACATTGTTCAAACATGACCAAAATTGAAACATAAGTTTCTCATGAGCTCTAATTATTCTTCCCAAGATAAGATTAAGAATCTACTCAACCTTATTAAGAAAAACATCTAGGGTTAATTCATAACCCAGGTCAGGGATGTTACAAATTATAAACCCCTAACAAGGATTTCGTCATCGAAATCCCAGGAAAAGAAGGGACAGATTGTTCATTAATCATGCCCTCAAGTCTCCACATATCATCTTAATGTTATGGGGATAGCATGGGTCTGTAGCTCACACAAAGTTCCTTCCATTAATTCAACCTTATCATTGTTTATGTTTATGCAGAGCATAAACCCCTAACATATGATATCCATATTATTGAAAGGAAGAAGCATAAAAGAACATACATCTATCATCACCTAAGAACATTTATCAAAGGGGGAAAACATATATATCTAACAAAGATAATTTACTCAGTAATCCTTTATTCATAACATTTATTTAGTAAACTCTATGTAATTGGGAATGTTCACATAGTTCTTCCTATTAGTTGGGAATGCCACATAGCTTTTCCCTTTTTGTTGGGGATGTCACATAGCTTTCCCCTTTTGGTTGGGAATGTCACATAGCTCTTCCCTTTTTGTTGGGGATGTCACATAGCTTTCCCCTTTTGGTTGGGAATGTCACAGAGCTCTTCCCTTTTTGTTGGGGATGTCACATAGCTTTCCCCTATTGGTTGGGAATGTCACATAGTTCTTTCCTTTTTGTTGGGGATGTCACATAGCTTTCCCCTTTTGGTTGGGAATGTCACATAGCTCTTCCCTTTTTATTGGGGATGCCACATAGCTTTCCCCTTTTGGTTGGGAATGTCACATAACTCTTCCTTTTTGTTGGGGATGTCACATAGCTTTCCCCTTTTGGTTGGGAATGTCACATAGCTCTTCCTTTTTTGTTGGGAATGTCACATAGCTTTCCCCTTTTGGTTGGGAATGTCACATAGCTCTTCCATTTTTGTTGGGGATGTCACATAGCTTTCCCCTATTGGTTGGGAATGTCACATAGCTCTTCCCTTTTTGTTGGGGATGTCACATAGCTTTCCCCTTTTGGTCGGGAATGTCACATAGCTCTTCCCTTTTTGTTGGGGATGTCACATAGCTTTCCCCTATTGGTTGGGAATGTCACATAGCTCTTCCCTTTTTGTTGGGGATGTCACATAGCTTTCCCCTTTTGGTTGGGAATGTCACATAGCTCTTCCCTTTTTGTTGGGGATGTCACATATCTTTCCCCTTTTGGTTGGGAATGTCACATAGCTCTTCTCTTTTTGTTGGGGATGTCACATAGCTTTCCCCTTTTGGTTGGGAATGTCACATAGCTCTTCCCTTTTTGTTGGGGATGTCACATAGCTTTCCCCTTTTGGTTGAGAATGTCACATAGCTCTTCCCTTTTTGTTGGGGATGTCACATAGCTTTCCCCTTTTGGTTGGGAATGTCACATAGCTCTTCCCTTTTTGTTGGGGATGTCACATAGCTTTCCCCTATTGGTTGGGAATGTCACATAGCTCTTCCCTTTTTGTCTCTTTATACTCTCTAGATTGTTTCAAAATGACTACTTGATCAGAGTAATAAAAAAGATAACAATCTAAGAGTTTCATACTTGCCTTATCTTCAATAATCATATACCCGACCAGGGTATATAAGTATTGAGATTAGGTAGTATGCATTTTATTTACTATCATATTCCTCACTTTTCATATCATTATACACACAGGATTTTCCATTCTTGAATTTTCTTCAGGCATCATTTCTATATCTCATCTTTCAACGCACAAATAAGGAAGATTATAAAACATTTTAAGGAGTACTGAGTAAGATATAAGTTCTCATCTCCTTTGTGTCCTTATAGGACTAGTCAAAGGAAGTTCAAAAACAACTACTTTCATATCTTTAGCACATAGAATCATGATATGAAATATCATAACAAAACTATTTCATCTGACCTGTCTGGGACGTCTGTCCATGTCCTCTATTGTTACTAGGAAACTGCTTCCTTTGTGATCCTTGCTGACTCTGCCCCTGAGGTTGAGTCATTATTGGATTCCCGCCAGGACAATCTTTTACTAGATGTCCCGATTGTCTGCATTGATAACAGATCATAGGTAGAAAATAGGGTCTGTGAGGTCCAGATACCGATGTTGATGCTATGTTGGAGGCTCTTTTTGGAACATTACTACAATCCCTATCCCTACTTGACATCCATTGTGTCTGGGTATGGAATCTCAATGATGCTGCCGATGTAAAAAATCTCGGCTTCTTAAAACTTTCAGACCTTTGTTTTTGAGTCTGAGTGTACACTTTCTTGCCACTAGTCTGTCGTTTCTCGATTTCAGACCTCTCTATCCTCCTTACTAATTCCAAAAAGGTGGCAAACCTCTCCCTATTCTCTAAAGCAGACACATGAGTGGTCAGTTCAGCGTTCAATCCCTTTTCAAAATGCCGAATTCTTTCCTCATCATTAACTTCCATTTGCGGACAAAACCGCAACAACTCCATGAACTTAGCTTCATACTCGCTAACGTTCATCTGTCCTTGTTTGATTCTCTCAAATTGAGAAATCTTCTCATCTAGATACGTCTTAGGGAAGTATCTACTGACAAATTCTCGTCGGAATATCTCCCATCCAATTTCTTCACCTGGTCTCTTATCTTCCTCTATCATCCACCAATGACCAGCACTCCCTTTTAGGAGGTACACAACATGTCTTACCTTTTCAGCTTCAGGAATATCAAGGATCCTGAAAGCCTTTTCCAGTTCTGTAAGCCACATATCAACATCTACTGGATCAGATGTACCAACATAGTCTATGGCTCCAACCCGGCAAAGTCTCTCAAAAGTTTTGCCAACTCCATAACCCTCATAATGGGTTGATACCCTAGGTGCAGGTAGTGGCATCCTGTCTTCCATATGTGTTATGGCTGTCAGGAATTTCTCAAATAAAGCATGGAGAGCTGGATTTTCTATCACAACTGGGTCAATCTGGGGCTGTTTAGGTACATGCCCTTCCCTATTCTGGTCTCTTGCACCTCCTCCTGGTGCAGCAGTGCTGCCCTCAGCAACATGTTCTTCATGTTGTCCAGACATCTTCAAGTTCTTCTCCTCCAATGTGAGCAGAAGATACTATCAGATAAACGGGAAGACACTTAGAACAGACTCTACAACCTTAGTCCTATGTCTCTGTAGACTCAGCAAACCTAGAGCTCTGATACCACTAAATTGTGGCATACAACTCATAAAAACATGATTAACTAATGTGGAAGCATTCATTAAGCAGCAGATTACCAAAAATCACTAAAAATTAAAACCTTTTTATCAAAAGATCCATCAAGTAAAAACTTTCTCACATAGAACAAAAGTAACACAATTACATTCTTGTTCACATGTACATATTCTGTATCATCTCCTTTTGAGAATTACAAGCATTAACTGTCTTGTCAAGCTAAACACAGACAGTTCAAAATCTCGAGGCATTGAGCCAAAATCTCGAAAGCACTAACTACTACTCCAAGGACCTGAGAGTACAAAGACGACACATAGGACTTTATATACATCTATACATGGCATAACAGCCAGTGTCTCCACCTGAGACTTCACTGTTGTTACTTCTGCTGCTGATGTCCTTCCCTTACTGAAGGGTTTCTGTCTCCTCGTCCGTGACCACCTAAAAATATAGTTCCCACAGGGGTGAGATAATTGTAAATTGCCCCAGCGAGAGATATAACTCTCCGCCAGTAACATTATTATTGCAGCTTAAGAAGATAAATATGAACAGAGGAATCATATTTGCTTGATATCAGTTAATTCAATGTCTATGAGATTAGAATATTAATCTTATTCAACATTGCAGCTATAACTTGAAAGAGCATCATATCACATATCCATTAGGGAATATGAAGAGCATGTATAACATTTATCCACTACAAAATCATTATCACAACATTAACTCTCTTCAGGCTTAGATCATATATCTAAAACCTGGCATTGTCATAGTGGAGTCATGGCCTGTAGCCACACTCTTTTCTCAAAGTATTAGGATCTCAATCCCTCAACTCATCAAGTATAATTCCACTTCTTAACACATTCATCATTATGATTATAGAATATGGGTATTTAAACCCTTATCTCATCATAGAACACTTGTTACCACTTATTAAGTAACTTCATACCTTCAGGTCATCTGACCAAGGACATTATAATTCTTACTACACAAAGTATTGCACATAGTTCACAAAGCTCATATCACCTCTTATTACCCCTTAATAGGCAACAAGACATATGAAAGCTTATAAGGTATATAGAACATTTTCAATGTACAAAACATCATAGCCCATACCTAGCTATGCTCATCTTCTAATCATATCTGCATGATTAGTAATCATGATGTAATTACATATCAGTACCATGCAATACAAGGGTTATCTTATTATATTCATAACCCATTAGTCTGTATTTGAGCTTCACATAGAATTACTCTGTGTTAGAGCTTCACATAACACCACCTTGTATTAGGGATTCACATAGCAATCACCCTACATTAGAGATTCACATAGAATTTACCTTACATTAGGGATTCACATAGCAATTACCCTGCATTAGAGATTCACATAGCATTTACCCTACATTAGGGATTCACATAGCAATTACCCTGTGTTAGGGTTCATATAATATTACCCTGTATTAGGGTTCACATAGCAAGGAATCATTATGGAATAATAAGTATTTTAATCATACCTCATTATTCTAATCATTTATCATTAAATGAATTATCAACACACAACATGAATTTCTCTTTCATCTTTTCCAGACTATGATTACATCATAGTTTATAGGTTTGGATTAACCCTTTTCATAAAGCATGTTGGCCTACATTTAACAGGGTACATTTCATCTCAATGTAACCATTGACATGACACATCTCATGTGTTATTCATCCAATTATATTGGACTTATAACACATCAAGGTATACCAGTATTGGGGTGTTGGATGTGATATTTATCATATCTTGATGTATCACTTCCCTCAACACCTTTATCTTACTTGAGTTTCATACACTTAGCTTGTATGAGGGTATTACCCATCCTAGTACTTTATGTACCAATTCATCACATTTATCCTGTAAGGTAGTGATCATTAGTCACTCACTTAGAATATACAGCCATTGCCAATACTACGACTCATCCATAAGTTAGGAATTAACAAAAATACCATATTAGGTCCCTTTCAAATCAACTCAAAGTTAAACATAGAGCACCACGGCCGTGCAACCAAGAACGGTCGTGCAAAGGATAGTCACCACGGCCGTGCTACCTTGCACGATCGTGCTACAGAAGATCACCACATGAATCATATTCATATATGAATTCTATTCTTTAATCCTTTCAACTTTATTAGGTCACATCAACCCTTCAATCAAGTTCATACAACTATGATTAACATAGTGTATCAAGTTATTGATCCTATAAGCAATTAGGGATTCATCCCTTAATTGACACTAATCACTTAGGTACTATTAGGGTTTCAACATTTGTACCTTCATTGATTATCATTACTAATCATCATTGGATCAATAGAACATTCATCATCTTAATTCTCAAAGATTCAATCACATTGGACCTCCATTACATAAGGTATCCAATTGAAATAGGGTTTCCAATGTTGATTCCTTCAATCATTGAATTCATGGAACCAATCATCAATTGGACCTATACTCCTACTTCAATTGAGTTTAATAGGTCAACCTTCAACTGATTTGACCCTCAATTGACCCTCAATTGGTCATCAATTAAGGTTTGATTCAATTGAATTAGGGTTTGGAATCGATGATCCAACAACACTAATCAATGCAAGATTGGTTACTTTGAAACTATTGAACCATCATCCAAATTGAGCATGACCTGACCCCAAACGGTCTTGAGGTCGTTTGGATGACCTCCAAACGGTATTGGGACCGTTTTCCCATCATATAATCAAAATCCAAATCAACCAATTAAGGTTTGGATCATTGGATTGATCACCAAATCAGCAATTGAATTGTACTTCACTCTAGTGACATTGGATCTTCAATTGCTCAACCATGCTTAACACTAGACCTCCAAACGGTCTTGGATGACCCTCAAACGGTATTGAGACCGTTTGGATGAGCTCCAAATGTTTTTGAAACCGTTTGGCTCATCCATACTTTGGATTCTAGTGAAATTCCATCAAGGATTGGTCTATCGAGTTGATCAACAAATCAGCACTTAATTGCAATATGATTTGGTACCTTTGGACCTTCAAATGGTCAACTATACTTAACCCCAGACCTCCTAACGGTCTTGGGTGATCCCCAAATGGTCTTGAAACCGTTTGGGTGATCCCCAAATGGTTTTGAAACCGTTTGGGCCAATCGACCCAAAACATCATCCCAATCACTTGCAAAATCAGCATTTAGCTGATTAGGGTTCATACCACATCTTTGGATATTTAAACACATATCCATACTTGACCCTAGACCTAAAAACGGTCTTGGGTGACCCCCAAACGGTCTTGAGACCGTTTGGGTGATCCCCAAACGGTTTTGAAACCGTTTGGGCTATTCAACCCAAAATCTCAAATCAACTCATTGGCATTTCAGCACTAATTCCAATTAGGGCTTGCCTAACTGATTAGCCTTCAACTCATGATTCCTTGGGAATTAACCCATAAAATTTGGTGAGTAATTAACCAACATAATTAGTAACAGTAATATCAAACTGTTAACCCTTGTTCAACCATCTCAAATGGTTTTGAAACCGTTTGCCCAAAAAGTTAAATTAATCAAGCTGAAAAATCAGCACTTAATCCAATTAGGTTTACCTAATTGATTAGCCTTTAACTCACGATTCCTTGGGTGTTAACCCATAAAATTTGGTGATTTATTAAACAACATAATTATTAACAGTAATCTCAAACGGTCAACCCTTGGTCAACCATATCAAACGGTTTTGAAACCGTTTTCTCCTAAACGGTTTGCAAACCATATTTGGTCACCAAACGGTTTGGTGAAACCGTTTGGTCCCAACTTCCAAACCGTTTGCCCAAGATATTTGGGGAGGTGTGTGCTTATGATGATTTCATAATCATCAAGCTTCGTCCCTGAAGTTCTAACAACTTCTGATTTCATGAATTAACCATTTTCAACCAGCAATTAATCAAGATAATGAAGAAATCATTGAAATTACAAGATTAATGGTTGAATAACAATGTAAAAGGGTTCAAGTTATAAAACCCGCCTCCAATTGAGCTCCAAAGCTCCAAGATCACGCCATAAATGATGGATGAAGCTCTTGTAACTCCCCTTAGGCTCGTCCTTAAGATTTTGATTGTAAAAGTTGGCTAGGGTTGAAGAGGAGATCGAAATAAGAAGAAATCAATGATTTATTTTCGATTTCCACCATGGAATCAAGAAGAACGAAGGTCAAGGGCTTACCAACAGGTAGGGAGTCGTCCTCCTGATCCTCCCTAGCTCCTTGGTCGGTTTTGCAAGCAAGGGAAAGAAAGAAATCCAAAAAAGCCTTTGTTTTGGCTTGGAAAGGGCACTTTTATAAGGAAATTGATGAGAGAGAAAATGCCTTTATAAAAATCAATTAATTCCAAAAATAGCACCACCTCTTCCTCCTTGGTTTTCTTGTGTACAAAGGCAACTAAAAGAAACCGAACTACCTTCCATTATACATGATTTAAAGAAAAACAAATTAAGCACCTTAATGCTTATAATATTAATATCCCATATGTGAGTGGAAATTACTTTCCTTTATAATAAGGTGAGTGGAGTTTCACCTCCTTTAGATATTTTCGTTCCTTATCTTGGAAAAAGAACATACATCCTTATTCAAAATCAACCAATAACATTTTGGTTGAAGGACCTTGAATTAATACATTCATTTTTGCCCTAAATTGAATTAGGGTTTCACTTAAGATTAAATCTTGATTATTTTAATATCAAGATTCTCTCTCCTCCAACTTAATTCAAATGAGGCACCCCTCTCATTTTATTTGCTCTACTTGATGCCAAAAAACATTAGGGACCTTATTGAAGTGGTAATTTGCATATTGAAGCCTAGGTTTTGGGTAAATTGCACATTATACCAAAACTAGGTTTTAATGCACAAGGATTGCTTTACAAGCTTAAACTTGATGCCCAAGCTTGTAAAAACCATACCACTACATCATATTCATTCTTATGATGTCTCAACATCAGAGGAATATCTTATCATGCAACATTTGCAATTTAACCCCTCAACTTGGGTAATTTGCACTTTAGTCCAAAATAAACAAACATTGCTTCAACATTGTTCAAACAGGACCAAAATTGAAACATAAGTTTCTCATGAGCTCTAATTACTCTTCCCAAGATAAGATTAAGAATCTAATCAACCTTATTAAGCAAAAAATCTAGGGTTAATTCATAACCCAGGTCAGGGATGTTACACTAACAATCCAAACGCCCATCTCAACCCTTACGGAGACCGTTTCACACTCCAGACGGCCATCTCACCCTGTGACCTGATCGTCTGGCAGTGCATCCAACTGATGTGTTGTATAATTTGAATACCTAAATGCTTTAGTAATCAATTTAATCATCATTCAAGATTAAACTCCTCTTCTAGGTTGAGACCTATGTGTGCGACCCTATAGGTCCCATATTATGTCGATAGTGAATGTGCATAACATCTTATGACATCACAAGCAATGAGTGGTGCCTAGTCACACATCAATGCTACTAAAGTAAATGAAAATTTGGGAAACAACTTCAACCTACAATCTTGTATGGTGTTACAGTGCTTGTATAGTTCCTTTGTCATTGATATCCAGATTGAACTTGAGGCATGGAGAAGTCACCTCTTCAACATTCAATATTGTTTCTTGAAGCAAGAGCAAACTGTTTGAGATATATGTAAGCTCAATATCACATATTGACTCACATGTGCACGACCATGCATTTCCTAGTCTCACTAATCAAGTGGCCTAGGATACCATACTCCTATAGATGGTACAAATCCCATCTCTATCACTCATAGTCTTTCCCAAGTGTCATAGTCACCCAATCATCACCTTTATAACAACCCATGTTTCAAGACTGCGTCTAATGATGTTAAAGCGTACCGAATGACATGTGATGAGTGCAATGGTTTTAGGTCTAAGAACCACAACCACTACCATCACTGTGAGAGTTTAATATGAATTTTATGATGATGGCTTCCATGTCTCAGTCTCACGGTGGGTCTATCTGATACACTGTTCTCCAACATGTATATGTGTGCTTGGTTTGATATAGACATATCATGACTAGTGAGATTGTATCATTAACCAACTCACACTCTGATCTTGTGTGTCAACTGATCAAGGACATAATGAGAATATATATATATATATATATATATATATATATATATATATATATATATATATATATATATGTGTGTGTGTGTGTGTGTGTGTGTGTGTGTGTGTGTACTTGAAGACATACATCATTGAGTAATATTATTATCCATATGATCTCATTTCCTCAAGTCACATACTTGAAGACATACGCCATTGAGTAATATTATTCTCCATACATTTATAATGTTACATCATGATCTAATGACTGAATTAAACAGAATAAATTGGAAGCTTCCCTTTATTTATTAATCAAATCATTTACAAATTATGCCATTACAATCATCACATGATTGGCTCTCTGGGCACACATACCAACAAACTCCCACTTTTACTTAGAGCCAATCACCTACGAATTATATTTTGGATGATCTAGCACATCCATCATACTTCTGCTATGAAAGTACCTTTGTCAAGGGGTCAACAAGATTGTTCTCAGTTGGTACACTACAAATCTTTACATCTCCTCACTATAAAATCTCTCATATGAGAGGGAACTGTCTTTATATATACTTGCACTGATGCTATCTGGGTTCCTTAGCTTGTGCAATAGCTCCATTGTTGTCACAATATAGCTTGATTGTGTCACTGATGCTTGGAACGGCCCCAAGTTCTATAATGAACTTCTTGATCACACCCTCCTTTGTTGCATTCGATGCAGCAATATACTCATCCTCCATTGTAGAATCAACAATTGTCTCTTGCTTGGAACTCTTCTAGCTTACAACTCTATTGTTTAGGCAAACACAAATCCTGATTACGATTTGTAATCATCTTGATCAGTATGGAAGATTTCTATTTATTTTTGATGGTGATCCATAAATATAGGAATCCTCCTTTGTTATCATAGTTTGTATATTTATGTGATATATATTTATGTAATAAAAGATCATATATGTAATTTCTTTTAAATTGGCTTGCATTAGTGTACCCCGTTACCACCAACTCTTCCTCTCCATTGTAGACCAAGAACTGATCCATAGTCTTGCTCAAGTACTTGAGGATGTTCTTCACAACTATCCAGTGGGCATCACCTAGATCTGACTGATATCTGTTCGTCATGCTCAAGGCATATGAGACATCTAGATGGGTACACAACATTACATACATGATTGATCTAATTGCTGAGGCATATGGAATCAAACTCATGCGTTCCCTTTCTTCACAAGAATTGGGACATTGAGCTCTAGAGACAGGGACACCATGACACACATGCATGTTTCCTCTCTTTGAGTTCTACATGCTGATCTGCTTCAACACTTTGTCAGTGTATGTGTCACGGAACCATTTGTTACCCAAATCCTCATTCCCAATGGATAGAAAGCTAAAGGCAAGAGGACCCGAGTGTCCATCCGTAGGATAGATCACATGACATATACATGAATAAAACCACAAACATCAACTAAGGTGTGAGACAAGAAAGCATAAATGAATGCTAAGCTAATACCTAACAAGATCTTAGGTCCCATATATCAACCATGTATATTACACTTGCAAGTCATTATATATCATCATAGTACGATCTAATTATCATAAGTGTGGAAGCACTTGATCATCATTAGAGATTCATAGTGTACCTATTACCTAAAATCATAAAATGGGTAAACATTAGCACTACTGTGTTGACTACGCTGGAAAACATATAAAATCGCAGGTTTAAGAACATATGTTGCTTGGAAAAAGCATAAAGTAGATAACAAGAATGAAGCAACAATATTTAAAGACTTTATTATTAACATGCAACAATTTTTTATGTTCAAATCCATCATCAAATTTAACTAAGCACTCAAGCTTATATAATTGAGTTCAAAATTGAAATTTAGCCATCAACACTCATCAATAGGCCAACATGTGATCCAAAACATCCAATGATTATTATTGATATCATTGAGTCAAATAGAGTGCATCATGAGTCAAAGTGTGCATAGTTAGAGGAGGTAGAAAAACCAGGTTGTTACATCGTCCACACCTTAAAAGGAATTTCATCCCCAAAATTAAAGCAAATCCTCAAAATACATTGGGACTCAACATTCCTTATCGTATCGATATTAATACTCCCCATAGTCATCCTTCAATCATCATCATTATTCCAATGTCAATATACCAAATATTAAAATCCAAACATAACCATGCTTCCACTGCGCCACTCTAATACCAATAGATGATTAGAAGATCACAAATTTAGAGAGATCACCCATTAGGTCAACGAATAGGGCTCTTTTTATTCAAGAGTAAAACATGACTTTCAATCCCGATGTTTAGGTTTAGCTTCTACATTGTACCTAGTTGGGGTCATACATCCTTGATTGAGATTTCATATTTCAACAATTTGAGACAAACATCATATTTCAATATCATGGTTTCATAATCAAAATCAATGAAAGGTCCCACCCTAGCACACATGAGAGCTCATCCCTAAGTCATAAATCGAGCGAATCAACATAATAATCATGTCTAAAATTTCAAGATTTGGGAACATGAAAGTCATTAATCATAAATTGAGGGTAATCTCAAGATCCAAATAGGATGATCATAGAAGTCGAATCAATATCGAGATGAATTATCAATAGTTAAGATTTTGTATATCAATATCGAGAGTCATTATTTGGACAACAAGAGTCATAAGTCTAAATTTTTTAAAGCTTGGGTATAAGATTTCAAATTAGACACTAGGTGGGATCATCCATCCATAATCAACAATCGAGAAATATTTTGTGATAGAAACATCAATTTCATTATCATGGTATTTGAGGTCGATGAATGATCTAGACATAGGTCTTTCTAGGAACTTAACCAGAAGCTATAGTCAACAACATTATATTTCAAGATCATCACTAAATCAAGATTCAATATCAAGTTTCAGTATCATCATATGTGTTGACCTATAATAGACTTAGGTTAAGAGATCAAAATCATATGAAAAGAGTTACCTTTCCATAATCAACAAGATGAAATTTTTAGAGGTATTCATAATAGGTATGTGACCTAGGTTAGGGGAGTTATGAAACAAACTACCACCCCAATATAGCACATTTGTCCTCATTAGTTATGAGGTATAAAGTCCATCAAATAGGAAGAACATCATTTATCGGTTTGTATTTTACAAGGTCATGAGATCAAGGATAATTTATAATAAAAGAGAAATCATGATTCAAGATTCCATATATTTGAGGTCATGATATTGTTCCCTTCTCTTCATAATTAAGAGCAAGGGGGTATACATGAAAATAAAGGAGTCAATATATACTCTTTCAACATTTTGAGCATTTCAATATATGATTGAGATTTCATTTTTGTCATGTCATTCAAAATCAAGTTTAACAATGAGGCATTATCATCATTAGGGGATTTCACCTCTTGTATCAAATATTTTCATCATGATTTCAAGAGTTCAAATTCATTATCATTTCAAAGAATGATCATGATACATGTCAACTAAAAGGGAAAATGTTTGCTTAATCATATTTGAGGTTTAATCAACAATAGGGACAACATAGACTTAATAAATAGGGACCTCATCAACAATTAGGTATAACACATGATTTATCCTTATTTCATCATATTAAGGATAATTATCATTTACCTCAAACATGGGAAGCACATAGGTCGTATTTGGTAAATTCAAGTTTACATGATCTGAGATATTACACATGAGTACTTAACTTCAAGAGTACTTCCATCAACTACAATTGAGTTTTTCAAATTAAGATCATATCATGGAATCATTGTCATCTTAAATCAACTTTTACTAATTCATTCAAATTTTTTTTCCCCATACATAAGCTACCCATAATCGAGAGATCATGTGATTAATTGTCACAAGAAAGATCACATGAAGAGATGAGAAACTATCAAATCATCATATAATGGGCGTCTTAGGGTAGCCCTTATAGAAGAGATGAGATTCTAGAAGACTCTCTAAGATTTTTAGGGAAAAATCCTTAATCCAATCTTAGATTAACTTCGGTCAGGTAGGTATACAAGGGAGACCTCAGCCACTACATCTAGGCGGATAGGAGATGCATCAACCCCCATGTAGTGACCTTCCTAGACACCTGAACTTCGTGGACTTTGGGTTATTAAACACACATAGAGGATATGTGATTGCTCTGATACCATCTATCACAGAATCGTTTGTTACCCAAATCCCCAATCATCACTTCTAGATTATTAGATTTGGATGAAATCTTAGCCATTGGATCAAAAATTTCACCCTCTATCTCATGGATAAGGTTTGAAATCAAGATAAGCATGTTTATTAGTATCAAAAATTCAAATCCATCATCAAAATAAATTAATCACTCAATGTTATATAATTGAGTTCAAAATTGAAATTTAGCCATCAACACTCGTCAATAGGGCAGCATGTCATCCCAAAACATCCAATTGATTATTATTGATATCATTGAGTCAAATAGAGTGCATCATGAGTCAAAGTGTGCATAGTTAGAGGAGAGAGAAAAACTAGGTTGTTACAGTATGTGCTTTGACTTAGTCGAAGAAGCCTCTTGGATTTATCTCTATAGATTTTTATCCCTAAGAAGTAGGATGCTTCTCTCAAGTTTTCCATAGAAAACGTATTTCCCAGCCATGTCTTTTCCTTTTGTAAAGTAGGGATGTCATTCCCCATCAATAATATGTCATCTACATATAATATGAGGAATTCCATTATGCTCCCTCTAACCTTCTTGTATACACATGGTTCATCTTCATTTTGAATAAAGCCAAACTCTTTTATTGTCTCATTAAAATCAAGATTCTAGCTCTGAGATGCTTTCTTCAATCTATAGATCGACCTTTTTATCTTACATACTTTATTTGCATCCTTTTGATTTATAAAACCCCTAGGTTGTGTCATGTACACATCCTCAAAAAGATTCACGTTAAGGAATGCACTTTTAACATTCATCTGCCAAATCTCATAGTCATGATAAAATGCAATGGCAAGCATGATCTTGATGGACTTAACCATGTCCACTGGAGAAAAGGTTTCTTTACACCTTCAACTTGTCTGAAACCCTTTGCAACCAATTTTCCCTTATAGGTTTGAACTTTTCCATCCATGTCAATCTTCTTCTTGAAGACCCATTTGCACCCTATGGGCTTTACCCCTTCAGAGGGATCCACCAAAGTCCATACTTTGTTGGTATACATGGATTCCATCTCAGATCTCATGGCCTCAAGCCATTTTTCAGATTCTATTCACTCAATATCATCTTAATAGGATATTGGCTCATCATCTATGACCCCTTCCTGAGTTATAAGATATCGAAATCTTTCATGCTCAAGACGTGTCCTATTAGATCTATGAGGTTTTTGTGTTACTTGAGGAATTTGATATTCCACAACACTTTGTGGTTCTCTTTGTTCCTCTTGTACATATATAGGTTCAATGTTTTCTTGTTGGTCTCGAGCCTCTTTAAGTTTCACTTTTCTCCCATTGATTCCTTTAGAAATAAATTCCTTTACTAGGAATACAACATCTTTGGCAACAAACACTTTGTTGGCATATATGGAATAAAAGTAATATCCTTCAGTCTCCTTAGGATATCCAACAAAATAACATTTATTAGATTTAGACCAAGATTCTCAGAAAGAATTTTAATAACATAAGCTTTGCATCCCAAATCCTCATAAAAGACATATTTGGATGCTTCTCAATCCATATGTCATATAGTGTCTTTTGAACCGATTTAGATGGTACTCAGTTTAGTGTAAACATGGCGGTTTGTAGAGCATACCCCCAGAAGGTAGTCGAAGCTCGGCTAAACTCATCATCGATCACACCATATCCAGTAATGTGCGATTCCTTCTTTCTTACACACCATTATGCTGAGGTGTTCTAGGTGGAGTCCACTGGGATATAATCCCATAGACTCTAAGAAGGTTCTCAAACTCTTTGTTTTAGTATTCTCCACCTTGATCAGAATGAAGTTCCTTAATTCTTTACCAAGTTGGTTCTGTACTTCATTCATAAACTCCTTGAACTTTTCAAGAGTTTCTAAATTATGTTTCATTAAATAAACATAGCCATACCTACTGAAGTCATTAGTAAAGGTAATGAAGTATTGATACCCACCTCTAGCTATTGTTCTAAAAGGTCCGCACACATCAGTATGTATGAGTCCTAATAGATCACTATCCCTCTCATTGTTACCAGTGAAAGGGGTATTAGATATCTTGCCCAATAAATAAGATTCATATGTCTCTAATGATTCAAAATTAAAAGAGTCTAGATAACCATATTTATAGAGTCTATAGATGTGATTGTCATTTATGTACCCTAGATGACAATGTCAAATGTATGCCTTGGTTGAGCTACTGATTTTTAGTCTTTTGGTATTTACATTTACAAACATCTGTCTTTAGATCTAACAAATAAAGGCCATAAGGCATTGGGGCAGTTACATAAAAGATCCCATCTTTTGAAATAGAACATCGACCATTTTTAATATGGAATTTAAATGCATCCTTGTCCATACAAGATACATAAATGATGTTTCTATTTATAGAAGGTACACAAAAGAATTTCTTTAACTCAATTACATGCCCCATGGGTAAAGATATACTATAGGTTCCAACTGCGTTGGCCGCAACTCTTGAACCATTAGCAAATCATAGTTCCACCTCACCTTTTCCCAAAGGCCTACTGCATATGAGAACATATGTGAGATCCACATCTGGTATCTAGTACCCATGATGATGAAGTAGATAGGTTTATCTCAATAATGTATATACCTAAAGTGGATATCACCATTCCCATCTTCTTATTCCTGAACACCTTCAAGTACAAAGGATGAGTTCCTCTTATACTTTTCTTTCTCCTTATCTTGAGTATTGAAGATTTAGATTTAGACTTGACCTCAGAACTCTTCTCAGTCTTGATTTGATCCTTGGACTCAACTCCGCTGATCACCATTATGGGCTTATATTTCTTGAGTTTTGCTTCAACATGAATCAACATGCCAAGCATGTCTGACATATGTTCATCCATATTATTCACATGATAACATGCAATAAAGAGACTATATCACTCTGGAATTGTCTTTAGAATCACATCAGTGACCAACTTTTGGCTGAAGGTGAATCCAAGTTCTTGAAGATGATACACATGTTCAATCATATTGAGTACATGTTCTTCTACTGAGGTTCCCTCTGTCGGCTTAGACTCAAGTAGAACCTTTAGTATATTGTCCCTTTCTTGCTTTGTAAGACCAAGTGTCACTTTCTAAGATGTGTTACCATCTCAAGAACACTCATGTCCTCACACTACTCATGCAACTCATAGTTCATGTAGCTAAGCATGAGGTACTTTATCTCTAAGGCATCATTGGTATGCTTCCAGTAAGAATCCACTTGTGCCCTAGGTGCATTAGGAGTAGGTATTTCTAGCACTGGTTTATCAAGGATGTAGAGCTTGTACTCTTCATTGAGAACCCTTCTCAAAGTCAAAAACTAGTTGTGGAAATTTGTTCCATCAAGTTTGTCATTCTTGAGAACCAATCACAATACAATTTTGTTTGTCATTTGATTCTACAAGAAAAAAATTACATTTGTCAAAAACTTTTGATTTGATTTGAAAAATTTGACGATATTAATTAGATCTTTAATTATTACCACTCTCACTATTTTATTCAAATTGATAGCCCTCACATATCAATTTGGAATATAGTAGAATAAATTATTCTAGTGGGCCAAGATCCATATTTCATCAAACCATGAGTCATCTTTGGTTGATCGCCCACAACTTCACTATTTAGGTAGGCAACTTTTTCTAATTGCATCCATATGCAACTCTTAGATAGATGATATGTGCAACTCCTTGCCATAATCATATGCATGCTTCTGGGATTAGATGCTCTAAGAATTACCGGTTAATCCTGATCCAAAAGCTGACATGATAATAATACACCCCACTTTGGCGATACCTACATTATTACTATCACACTTCCATGAGGTAGATGTCACACCATACTTGGACATCACCTATGCTTGGTCGATCAAGCTTCTCATGTGTGTTCCTTTTGAAAAGCATCTAACACTTAATATTTTAGTTGAGGGAATTTGTATTTATAAATACATATACTTTATCCAAACACCACATATATATATTACATATCATATAAATGCTATAACCCACAACAAAAAATGCAATGAATGAAAGCGATGGTTATGGCCAGCCTAATGTAATTCCTTGGAGCCACAAAGAATTACATCATCCTAGGTTCACATCACATGTAGAAACCTTTTGTTAATGAAGATCTGTACCTTCCATCCTGAGTTGATCAGTTCAACCCTTGAACTGATCGGCTCATCTCTTAGCCAGTCATTTGGTTATGTCACCTATTGTAACATACTAGATCTCGAACCCTACCCTGGAAGTTGACATTTTGGACTTAGCCAAACAAGGTTGAAGGTTAGACATAAATAGATGTTTAGTATAACCCCAATGATCTAATGTATGTATATATCACCTTAATATAACCTAATGTTCTAACATATATCTTAGGTTTATAATGGATACATAAAATGTGCCACATAACTCATTTTGGTGGTAATATGAAGATAAGAAACTTATTTGGATGAATAATTTAGATAATGGGCCATTAATGGTCCATATGAAATATCTCATAAAAATAAGTCTAAAAGTGGAAACAAACTTTAAATTCTAAATCTACATATCAAAATTAGCATGCATGTCAAATTTCATATAATTTGGATCACCTTGAAATGTTAGGATAAGTTTAGGAGAGAGAAAATGAGTAAAAGGCATAAGTAATGAATAATGTGATTATATAACTTCAAAATATGTAAGTAATGGCAAATTCCTATTCAAAACATCAAATATAACTTGTGGATGAAGTTTGGTCCAATTTGGATGTTGTTTGTGCAAGTTATGCAATTTTAGGTACATTCTGGACTTTTCTGTAGTTTACCCAAATGGGAGGTTTTCTTTGCAAATTGTCACATGCATTATAATCCTTATATATTCCCTTACCATTATCGAGTTTTTGAACCATAGGGCGCTATTTTTACCTTGGTTTGAAGGTGTTTCTTTCCAAGGGCATTTTAGGGATTACTCTCTTTATAAATGAGCTTATCTTTAGAAGCTATTAACTAATGGGGTTATTTCTTTGATTGGAGGTCGGTTGGGATGACCTATACATTTTCATAAACTGACATTTTATATTCAAGAAGCCTCTATGATCTGTCCTCTTGCATGGCCATGAAATCTCTAGGCTAAGGACACATGGAAAGCTCCATGGACACCTCATGCTTGACTTCTTCCTTATTCATAAAGGTTTGCATGTCCATAGGCACCCTTAGCATTAGACACATGGAATGTAACTTGAAACCTCTTGATTAAATTCTTCCTTATCCATAAAGTCTTGCATGTCTATGGACACCCTTATACATGACACATGGAAAGTCTCATAAACACCTCATACTTGACCTCTTTCTTTATATAGCCATATCTACCCCTTCCCAACTTCCAATTTGAAAACTCTTACTCTCCTTTATTTCCTCTAGCTTAGAGCATCATTCCTACTCTATTTTTCCATGAAGGTTCTATCCCAAGGTAAATGGAGGTGTCTACCTTGGTGAAGAAGGCTCTCAGGGTTCCAAATTTCTCTATTTATGATTTCTTAAGCTCCAGCTCCTTGGTGATTTTGACCAAAACTAGTAAATATCCTCCTTTCCTTCCATATTTTCATGTTTTTAGTCTTCCTTCCACCTTCCTCCATGTTAGGACCATGGACTTCCATGGTGAAACCCCACCTAGAACCCATAAACACCTCATCTCCATGTTCTTTTGTTAGGGGTTTCACCTCTAAAGTGGAGAAGGTGCTTCTTGCTCAAGATAGGAGCTTTGTTGGAGAAACCAACCTCTCTAAGATTGGGAACCTTACTTATTGAACCTGTCCACCTTCCCTAGAGGTTCTTTGGAGGCGTAGGCTTGGATCTAGGACTGACTTGGACTATTTAGATTCTGAAGTTGAGGTATGATGTATCCCCTATTCTTCTATGTTGAGTAATTCACCTATCCTTATTCATTCACTTTGTCCTATGGACATTAGCCTTTACACAATGTCTTTTCTTTTGAAAATCATGGTTCATGTGAACTACCTTATTTGATATTGATCGTGTGAGCATGGATATTCTTTTGAACTCTTATCTTATGATTTGTTCGTGGTGGAACTCTAAAAGATGACATGTGATGTCTTTTGCCCACTTATGGGGTGGATGTATATGTTGGTCACTTATGTGGTGACTAGTTTATATATTTTGACTATACTTTCTACTTGCCTCTACATTTAACATGTTATGTGATTTAGTATCACTAGAGTAGTGTAATTGCATTGGTTTTTATGGCAGATGTGTTATTTCTTGTCGAGCAGATGTGCTATTTCCTAATCTTTTGGGATGGAAAGGAACCTTATACTCAGGGCAAGATGTGTGATCCTTGGCCCATGTTTTATATATTTGGGAGATTGGCAGTATTCCTTTCTCTATCAGGTTTCAAGTTTATGATACTTGGCCACCTTTGTGTTTATAAATTTTTAGGGCTACATTTATCTCACATGCATGCAGGATGATGATATGGGGTGTGTGCCCTAATTCTTTACATGTGCTTGTGTGGCACAATCTTTATGTTTTATTAATGGCAAGTATTCTTTTGTTATCATATGATTTCAATTCCTTTTCTCTTGATACCCATTTTGGTGGTCCTTATCCTTTCTATGGGAAGCCTTTTATATTTGATGCCCTTTATTTCATATATTGCTCAATTTCCTATTTATTATGCACATACCGGCCTTTGTTGATGTCATCTATTTTCTCTTCTTGCTGGGCTATGCTTCCAACACTAGGTGAAGGACTTGGATGATAAGGCATGAAGTTTTAGACTAGATAAAGGAGTTAAAGCTTGGAGACAAAGTTTTTATGATTTAGATTTCCCTCTACTTAGATCCTTATATTGAGTGATACATGTACACCCTTTGTGGGAGATTATCATGTTCTTTTGTAACCTGGTGATAAATTGAATATAGTCAACATTTTATTCTGCTGCTATACTTTGGTTGTTTTGAATACCATTTATTGAAGTTTGAAAATTTTGCACCTATTCTAGAATACCTTTGAGTGTGTTCGAAATGGATGTTTTATTCTTCAAATTTTTATTAAGGGGTGATCCCTCCTCTTTACATCACGGTATCAGAGCCCATAGTAGTCAGAATCTGACTATTTCAATTTTGTCTCCCTAGTTAGAATCCTTGCCTTACCTTTAAGTAACATGTTTGCCCTAGAGTTGATCAATATATGATGAAGGGTTGATTTAGGATCCTATAGTTTCACATTATAATAATGATGAATAGATCCCTAAAATACTTACAACTAAAAGATGCATAAGTAACCATAGTAACTTGAGGTTGTTTAGCTTGGCCTTTAGGCAGCTACTGGGACATGAAGTTGAAATCAAAGGTCTCTAGAAAGGATCAGGGTTCAGGGGCTGGAAAGATTTTCCTCCGTACAACTATCTTGGTTTACGAGGACTCACGAATCCATATGATACTGGCCTGGCCTGAGCTGATATGAATTGTTCAAAATAACATGCTTTTAGGCAATAGTATCCTTAGACATCTATATGATTTATCTTTAGGGACCCTAATATGTTGAACTAGTATCCCAAGAGTAATGACTTGTTTGAGGATGGATACCCAATATAGTTCTTTTATGACCCCTAGAACCACATTTTGGATAGTTATCCCTAGAACCTAGACTTTGAAGTTTGGTGTTTAGTAAGCAATCAAAGTGCACATTGAAGCGTGATGGATCTTGTATATGGTTTAGATATACTACAATTTTACCTCTAGATTAGTTGGCTTGGTAGGTTGAATCCTTTAAGGGGTGGTGAATAAGTTGTTTTCTTATATGTGGATGTTTTGATTTCGAGGACGAAATCCCTTTAAGGGGTGGTGTGTTGTAACATACTAGATCTCAGACCCTACCCTGGAAGTTGACATTTTAGAATTAGCCAAACAAGGTTAAAGGTTAGACCTAAATAGATGTTTAGCAAAACCCCAATGATCTAATGCATGTATAGATCACCTTAATGTAACCTAATGTTCAAACATTAATCTTAGATTTATAATGGATACATAAAATATGCCACTTAACTCATTTTGGTGGTAATATGAAGATATGAAACTTAATTGGATAAATAATTTAGATAATGGGACGTTAATGGGCCATATGAAATATCTCATAAAAAGAAGTCTCAAAAGTGGAAACAAAATTTAAATTCGAAATCTAGATATCAAAATTAGCCTACATGTCAAATTTCATCTAATTTGGACCACCTTGAAATATTAGGATAAGTTTAGGAGAGAGAAAAATAGTAAAAGACATAAGTAATGAATAATGAGATTATATAACTTCAAAATATGGAAATAATGGCAAATTAATATTCAACACATCAAAGATAACTTGTGGATGAAGTTTGGTCCAATTTGGATGTTGTTTGTACATGTTATGCAATTTTAGGTACATTCTAGATTTTTATGCAATTTACCCAATTGGGAGGTTTTCTTTGAAAATTGTCACATGAATTATAATCCATATATATTACCTTACCATTATAAAGTTTTTGAACCATAGGGACCCTAGTTGCACCTTGGTTTGAAGGTATTTCTTTCCAAGGGCATTTTATGGATTACTCTCTTTATACATGAGTTTATCTTTAGAAGCTATCAACCAATGGGGTTATTTCTTTGATTGGAGGTCGGTTGGGATGGCCTATAAGTTTCCAAAAACTAAAATTTTATATTCAAGAAGCCTCTATGAGCTGTCCACTTGCATGTACATGAAATCCCTAGGCTAAGGACACATGGAAAGCTCCATGGACACCTCATGCTTGACTTCTTCCTTATCCATAAAGGCTTGCATGTCCATGGACACCCTTATACATGACACATGGAAAGTCTCATAGACACATCATACTTGACCTATTTCTTTATATATCCATATCTACCCCTTCCCAAATACCAATTCGAAAACACTTTCTCTCCTTTATTCCCTCTAGCTTAGAGCATCATTCCTACTCTATTTTGCCATGAAGGTGTTGTCCCAAGGTAAAAGGAGGTGCCTACCTTGGTGAAGAATCCTCCTAGGGTTCCAAATTTCTCTATTTGGGATTTCTTAAGCTCTTCCTTGGTGATTTTTACCAAAACTAGTAAGTATCCTCCTTTCCTTCCCTATTTTCATGTTGTTAGTCTTCCTTCCACCTTCCTCCAGGTCGAAACCATGGCCTTCCATGGTGAAACCCCATCTAGAACCCATAAACACCTCATCTCCATGTTCTTTTGTTAGGGGTTTTCACCACTAAAGTAGAAAAGGGGCTTCTTTCTGGAGATAGGATCTTTGTTGGAGAAACTAGCCTCTCTAAGGTTAGGAACCTTACTTATTGGACCTGTCCACCTTCCATAGAGGTTCTTTGGAGGCCTAGGCTTGGATCTAGGACTAACTTGGACTGTTTATGTAATGACACTGACCTGGGTTATGAGGTAACCCTATTTTTTTGGCTAATTAAGTTTCTTAGAACTTCAATATAATCCTCTAAGGTGTTTTTTTATCATGTGACACACTTATGTTCCAAGTTTGGTCCTGATTGGGTGTTGTTTGAGCAATGTTCCTTTATTTTGGACTAAAGTGCAATTTACCCATGTTGACAGGTTATATTGCAATATGTCACATGTTGAACGTGACCTATATGTTTTAGCATCATAAGAGAGAGAATAATGCTAAGTGGTGGATTTTGGAAAGCCTAAATGCCATGTTTGAACTTGTTTGAATAATGCTAGTACCTTGTGCACCAATTTTGGTACAAATTGTAATTTACCCAAAATGTAGGGTTGATATGCAAATTACCACCTATAGAGTGTTCCTACTTCCTCTATGTATCATTTAGAGGAGAGAGAATGAATGATACACCATGTTTGAATCATTTGTGAGTGATGGTGATCTTGGTGATGAAATGACCAAGATAAAGGGTTGAATATGAAACCCTAACTTGAGTTGTATCAAGTTGAAAGGCATATATATGAGTGCCTATCGGCCAAGGAGCCAAAGGAGGAATCTCATATCGTTTTGTGGACTCTTGGAAAATCCCATGACATGCAAAGCACCTAAAGGAGGTGAAGTTTATCAGTTTACAACTTCCTTAGAAAAGTTGTATCAGGTTGTGAATAAAATGGCAATTTTGTTGATATATTTTATTCAAAGGGATAAGTAATGGACGAAAATTCATCCCTAGATTACCCTCAAGAGTTTTTCATGTCAAGATAAATGTTAATGCATGCATGTAAACGTGTTACCCATGCATGGACACGGGGCACCTAGTAGCTCAAATTGATGACACCTCATTTTCACACTTCTTCATGAACAACATGTATATATACCCCTTCTTTCACCCATTAGTGAATGTTTTTGAATCTTTCCACCCTCCTTCCCTAAGTTATCGTGCATAGGGTCCTTGTATCGTGAATTAGTCAAGTGGTATCGTGCATAGGGCCTTGGGTATCATCCATAGCAAGTTCATATCGGCCAAGTAAGGTGGTATCAGCCTAGTTTGGTGATATCGGCCATAGTGGAGTGCTTTGACCACAAGTGAGGGGGATATCGGCCACAAGTGTGGCATATCGTGCATGAGTAGTGTGGTATCGTGCAAGGTTCTAAGGAGAAATAATGAGCTTAGTACTTAACCCTAAGGTGAGGCCATAATCATCTTCAACCTTGAATTGAAGCATGATTTTAGGGTTATGATCTTCCTTTCTTTTCTTCTTCACCAATTGCTTATCCATGGTGATTCCTTGTATATGATGGAGTTGTGAATGAGCTTTGGAATTTTGACAAGTCATCTTAAACCTTAGGAACGTGGATCTTTGGAGCTTGGAGCTTTGAAGTTGTTCTTAAGGCGGGTGATATAACTTGAACTCTATGATGTTATTATTCATCACCTAAATTGCTATACATAATGATATACTTTTAATTCCGAAATTTTCTGAAATAGTTGATGACATTATGAGTTCTAGTAGTTGCTTAGACCTGTTTCCATGAACTTTAATAGTATTAAAAAAGGTCTAGAGCTTGAAGAAGATGGTATCACCTCATAAAGTGATATCGGGTTCAAGCACACAAGCAAGCACCTATAACCCGATATGGTGATGCACCTACTTCACTAAAATGATATGGATATGATTTTATACTTTCTTGCATGATATGGTGGTGTAGTATACACATCTTGCACGCTATGAGGTCAAGTATACACCTCAAAAATGATATTGGGTTAAGCACACACCTCTTTGCCTGATATGGTGTGAAGTGCACACACACCTCTTTGCCCGATATGGTGTAAAACACACACACACCTCTAAAGTGATATGGTAAGCAAGAACACACCTCTTTTCCCGATATGGTGTGAAGCACACACACACCTCTTTACCCGATATGGTGTGAAGCACACACACACACCTCAAAAGTTATATGGAAGCACACATACACATCAAACCCAATATGGAAGCATACATACACCTCAAAAGTGATATGGAAGCACACATACACCTAAAACCCGATAGGGAAGCATACATACACCTCAAGGTCGATATGGTAAGCAGACATACACCTCTAGGTGATATGGGTAGCAAGTATACACCTTTAAATTGATATTGGGTTAAGCATACACCTTTTTGGACGATATGGTGTTGAGAACCTATCTCTATAATGAGATGGAGGGTAACCCAATACACTAGATGAAAGAGTGTCAAGGTGGATAGTACCCTAGTACATGTAATGGCCAATACACTAAAATTATGGTGTGGCCAATATCTTCAAGTGAGGTGAGAATGTTACACCCATGAAGGGTGAAGTAGATACACATTATGAATGGTAAGGTTGATACATTAATGGGTAAGGGTATGAGGGATATGATTATGCCTAGATAAATTTACACCTAACCCAATACATATGTTCAACTTGACATACATGATTCAATCTGATGCACCTTGTAAAGGTGAGGGTAAAACACTCTTAGGAGTGATGAGTCTAACACCAAGTAATGGTGTGGTTAATACCTTGATAGGTGAAACACCAAAAGTGGTTGATAATGGTATATCAACAATGCCTTAACTCGAGATGAGACCATATCACTTTATGGTAGTTGGGTAATTCAAGTGTGTGACTTATGGCCCAACATAAATGTGATGAGTTAGTGCATAAAGTATTAGGATGGGAAATACCCAAATACAAAATAAGTTGATGAACTTAAGCAAGTAAAAAGTGATGAGGGAAGTGATACATTAAGACATGATAAATATCATATCCAACATCTCAAGGTTGATACACCTTGATGCACCTCAAATCCAATATACTTGGATGAGTAACACATGAAGTGTGTCATGTTAATTGTTACATCGAGAGGTAATGAGTTTAATGCACTTTGATAAGTGTAGGCTAACATGCATTGAGAAGGGTTAAGCCAAGTTAATAAAGTATGATGTAATCAATATCCTAGTCAGGATGAGAGAGAAACTCATACTTTGTGTTGATAATCATTTAATGATAAATGATGAGAATAAATAAGTATGATTGAATACTTATGATATCAATGTATGTTCCTAGATGTTGGAGCAATGAATTAGGATTTGAATTAATAATATGAACTTGAAACCCTATTCAGCTATAAAGGGAAACCCTAACCCTAATAATGGGAAAGTTGCATTTCTCTTATTACATAAGCCTTGTGAGGCATGTTAAATACTTGTATAACAAGTATAATGATTAATGGCCTTGTGAGCCATATGAATAAGTTGTTTCCTAGTTAAAGGTGACAAGATGTGTAATGGCCTTGTGAGCCATATGAATAAGTTGTTTCCTAGTGAGAGGTGACAAGATATGTAATGGCCTTGTGAGCCATATGAATAAGTTGTTGCCTAGTGAGAGGTGACAAGATGTGTAATGGCCTTGTGAGTGATAACACCAAATTTTGTGATATTTTAGACTGTTTTTCTGTTATCAAAACTGCCCTTTTAAACTGTTTTCCTCTCTTTTATATGTACTTTCACAATAATTAGCCAAACAACGCTCTTAATTCAATATTTCCATCTTTTGCAGTATTTTCCTCCTATTTTGACCCATTTATCATCAATAAGGCCGTCCCGGCCCACAAATAAGTTCAGCCTGCATCGGCCTTCCTGACGACTGATACGATCGCTGCCCGACAGGGTAGCGCAACACAACGACGTGCGGCACGGGGATGCCAAGAAAGAAGAAACTGACGGACGACATGTATTTTACCCGACAGGGAGCTGAGCTCGCCACGACAACCCAAGCTTGTCGCGCGACATAGGCCACCCACCGGCAGACGCCACCCGTCACGTGACCGACGACCGACATCCATGTGTCGGGCGATATGTGTATCGACCGTCCACCGTCCACGCGAATAAGGAGGACATGTGGCACTTCGAGCACCATAACTTCCCCCAACCACTGCCTATAAATAGCAGC
Organism: Alisma plantago-aquatica; assembly: GCA_963693085.1. Classification (NCBI taxonomy): domain Eukaryota; kingdom Viridiplantae; phylum Streptophyta; class Magnoliopsida; order Alismatales; family Alismataceae; genus Alisma; species Alisma plantago-aquatica. The sequence continues at coordinate 881,183,419 of OY856411.1, forward strand.
TACAGGAAGCCGAAAAGACAGGTCAGAACGGTCGGAACAGGTTGGAACCCTGAGCAAATATTCGGAGGAAGCTGCGAGAGCAGAAGTATCATGCCTGAGTGTTCGTGCCGGGAAATTCTAGGTGAGCTCTTCCCCGTCCCGAGAGGGAGGGGATGGTTTACCCAATCATATGCTCAAGGAAGTCATCAAGAAAGAGGTAATCAAGCTAAGGGATGCGGGGATCATTTACCCAATCAGTGATAGCAACTGGGTGAGTCTAATTCACGTAGTACCCAAAAAGGGCGGGGTGACAATGGTAAAGGGTGAAAAGGGCGGAGAGGTGGCGGTTAGGACCATCACCGGATGGCGAATGTGCATAGATTACAGAAAGCTTAACCAGGCTACAAAAAAGATCATTTTCCACTACCTTTTATTGTCCAAGTTCTTGAAAGATTAGCGCACCATGACTTTTTCTGTTTCCTTGATGGCTTTTCAGGATTTTACCAGGTACCCATCCTACCTGACGACCAGGAGAAAACAACATTCACCTGCCTCTACGACACTTATGCTTTCAGAAGGATGCCCTTCGGTCTCTACAACGCTCCCGCCACCTTTCAAAGATGCATGATATCAATGTTTTCAGATTTTCTTGAAGATATCGTAGAAGTTTTCATGGACGATTTCTCCGTCTATGGAAAGGACTTTGATACCTGCTTGAAGAATCAGTCGTTGGTTCTTCAAAGGTGCGAGGAGAACAACCTGGTCCTAAACTGGGAAAAGTGCCATTTCATGGTACAGGAGGGCATCGTTCTGGGGCATAAGATCTCAAGGCGTGGGATCGAGGTGGATACAAGAAAAGTAGAAGCAATATCTAAGCTACTTGCACCGAAGTCTGTGACGGGAGTTAGAAGCTTCCTCGGGCACGCTGGTTATTACCGCAGATTCATAAAGGACTTCTCAAAGATTTCAAAGCCTCTGTCCAATCTGCTGGTAAGGGATGTTGAATTTGTTTTCTCTGATGATTGTCTCAATGCTTTTCAGGCTTTGAAAAATGCTTTAGTATCACCACCCATCCTCCAAGTGCCAGATTGGGATTTACCCTTTGAGCTTATGTGCGACGCTAGCGACTATGCGGTAGGAGCAGTCCTGGGGTAGAAGAAAGATAAAAAGCACCATGTGATCTTCTACGCTAGTCGCACGTTGGACGAAGCTCATGTAAATTACACAACCACGGAAAAAGAGATGTTGGCAATTGTCTTCGCCTTCGATAAGTTCAGGTTGTATCTAGTTGGAGCAAAGGTCAAGGTATATACAGATCATGGGGCTATAAAACATCTAATGTAAAAGAAAGACACAAAACCCAGGTTGTTGAGGTGGGCCTTATTACTGCAAGAGTTCGACCATGAAATTATCGACAAGAAGGGCGCAGAAAATGTAGTCGCCGACCACCTATCAAGGATCGTAGCTGAAAGGCAAGGGGAACCACCGATCAATGATGACTATGCCGATGAAGCTCTTATGTTGGCAGAAGCTAAGAAAGAAGACTTGCCATGGTTTGCAGATATCTGCAACTATCTCGCTTGTGGAGAGCTGCCTCCTGACATTACTTACAATCAAAAAAAGAAGTTGTTCATAGATGCTAAAAATTACTATTGGGATGATCCTCTCCTCTTCAGAAGATGCACTGACAATCTATACAGGAGATGCATCCCCGAGAAAGAAATCACAAACATTTTGAAGAAGTGCCATGCCTCCCCTTATGGTGGACACCTGGGTAACGAAAGAACGACTGCAAAGGTGCTACAGTCAGGTTTCTACTGGCCCTCGCTATTCAAAGATGCTGCACAATTTGTGAAAGTCTACAAAGAGTGCCAGTCTACGGGGAATATAGGGAGGAGAAATGAAATGCCGATGGCAAGCTGGATCGAACTAGAGATTTTCGACGTATGGGGGATTGATTATATGGGACTGTTTCCCCCATCCAGGGGGTATCAATACATACTAGTGGCAGTAGACTATGTATCTAAGTGGGTAGAAGCCGTAACGACCCAAACATGCGATGCCAAGTCAGTAATCAAGCTATTCGAGAAGACAATCTTTCCTCGTTTCGGTGTCCCACACACTGTAATAAGTGATAGTGGGTCGCACTTCGGAGAGAGATAGTTCGAAGCACTCCTACATAAGTATGGAGTGAAGCACAAGATCGCTACACCCTACCACCCACAAACCTCAGGGCAAGTAGAGGTTTCAAACAGACAAATTAAGCAGATCCTGGAGAAAACTGTCAGCCGAACGAGGAAAGATTGGTCTACGAAACTTGACGACGCACTATGGGCCTACAGGACCGCCTACAAAATGCCCTTTGGAACCACCCCCTACAGGCTGATCTATGGAAAATCCTGCCATCTACCTCTAGAACTGGAACACAAGGCCCTTTGGACAATCAAATTCTTAAACATGGACCTTGAAAAAGCAGGAGAGAAGAGATTTTTGCAGCTTCAAGAGCTCGAAGAGCTGAGGATGAACGCCTATGAAAATGCAAAAATCTACAAACAAAGAACGAAGGTGTGGCTTGATGCACACCTGAGAAGAAAGGATGTGAGCAAAGGGGATAAGGTTCTATTATTTAAATCCTCCATTCATCTTTTCCCTGGGAAGCTACAGACAAGATGGTCAGGGCCATTTACTGTGTCGAAGATTTACCCATCAGGAATGATGGAGCTCTACGACAAAGATGATCCGAAAAAGGTCTTCAAGGTGAATGGGCACAGAGTAAAGAAGTTTTATGAAGATGAAGCTTTTGTCAGGAGAGCAGAAATTGACCTGCAGGATATGGGTAATGTCAAAAGTTGAATGCGAAGAGCTTGCACCGGTCGAGCTGGCGATGCTAACTTCAGCGCTCCTCGGGAGGCAACCCGAGTTTTTCTTTATTTCGTAGAGTAGGATGTATTTTTCTCTTCCTTTCAAAATAAATATTATGGACTGTAATAAGGCCCGAGTCAGTGCACACGTCGAGCGTACCAACTCTTCTATTTTGTGGACCACCACTGTATTTTACGAAGCTTTGAGGAGTAATACCTTATGAGGTCGGGGAATTAACCCTAAGCCGATGATGTTTTACCCTTTGATCGCTTTTCCTTCGCTTCTCGGCCGCCTATTTTTAAACCGTGTCGGGCAGCAGCTCAGCTAGCACGTAGGACTGCTTGTATCAGGTTGTAGTCTGTCGAGAGTCGCCGCGGCCGTGACAGACGGTTTTCCTGGGCGGAGTGCATCCGTATCGTGCATGCGAGTAATTGCCTTTAATGAGACTAATGGGACCATCGTCTCGGGAACGACATGTCTCAACGGCCGACGCGCGCCCCAGAACTACCTGTTTTACCCCCAACTGAGTTTGTTATATATAGTAAGGAGGGCTCAACGTGTCGAGCTACTACACTTGCTCTTTTTTGCCACCTGTACCACATGCAATAACACACTTTTTGCTTGCGTGTCGGCCAGCTTGCCTTCGCCCTTGTATCGGGCGATGGCTCCAAAGAGAAAAGGTATAGCCTGACAACCCGTTTGCCTGACACGGGTTTCATATCGCATGTCGCTTATCGGGTTAACGAACTTAGTCAATTTATCTTGTATCGCCCGACACATGTGAAGCATGACACGTCGGCCGATCGCGTTTGCCCGATACGCCATATCGGGCGACACGTTTTCCGTCGTGACGTCCTATCGGGCAATTGTTTCATGCTACCTTGTCGCCCGACATACCCATGTCGGGCAGCGTGTTGTGCCGAGTGGTTTCCCCCGTATCGCCCGATTTCGTATCACCTCGGATTTTTCTTTTGATAAACGATACACTGGGCTTTACATCGCGACAAGTTTTATCGAGATTTCATTTTTTCCCGACCTAACATTTAAGTGATCAATGGACTTGATAACAGGTATGGCTCACACGGAGCAGACCTCCGGTCGAGATGACAAACAAGGCACAAGAAGCGAAATCGCAGCCACAGTTGAAGCAACAACTATCGGGCAGAAATGTCAGAATCCCAAGGCAGCGGGGCCACCAACTGCCAAAAAGAGAGCAAGGGAAAATTTTCTTGATTTGGTAGCCCCAAATGAGGTTCATTTCCTTATCATAGTCTGTCTTCTGTGGTGGTTTAGGACCATCTCCAGGGACAACACAAGTCTTGCCCTGGTGGCCTCCGGATTGAAGGTGGGCATTCCGGTTCCACCTTCGCCAAAGGGGGAGTATCCACAAGTGTTTTCAAGAGCTCTCTGTCTATGATAGGCCGGTTATCATTGTGATAATCTGCACGGGCCTTGCGCTTCCTTCTTGAGAGCTTTGCACTTGTTCCGGCTGCATCCAGTTGGGAAATAAAATGGAGGCAGCAAAGAAGCATATTGCAGCTTCTCCAAGGCACAAGCGCAACCACCATCTAACCTTCACTGGGCTAACATGACCTCACCCTATCTTTTTCACTACTCCGGGACAGAGTGTGGAGTAAGTTTGGGGGAGTACCCATGTACCAGTGAAGGAGGTATAAAAAATTTCTTCTTCACCTCCACCCTTTGTGCCATTTTGTTCTTCTCCTATATCATGTGTATGTACCCATGCTAGTATAAAACACCGTGCTCATATAAAAATTTTGAAAAATTTTGCTTATTTTGTTCTCTCACATATGTACAAAGTCGCTATATTAGTAAAAACCTGATGCGCCTTCTTGCCAAGTTTGTTTTCTTTATGCTTAACGAGATGCAAGTTTTGTTATATCTTTCTGATAATGCTGCCTCAAACAAAAGACTATGACTATCCATGCCAAAATTTCGAAAAAAAATATAATAATCTCGCAAATAGCTAAGAGACGAGTATGGAGAAGGAAAAAGTTGCCCAAACAGCAGAAATCTCTTTTGTTTTCCCTTACCTAACGAAAATCCCAAAAAGAGAAAGTAGCCTTATGAGAGTGAATAAAAGCATGAGAGTTGTGCCCAATAAAAGAAAAGAAAAAAATATATATACACACTTGATTTTCCAAAAGTACCCGTCTTTAGGCATGGTAGATCCGAGGCAGTGGTACGTAGGATGTAAAATCACTGCTCTAAAGCCAACTGGCTTGGACTGTAGGGACGACTTGCCCGTTAACAGACCCTTACCGGGATGGACAGATGGGAAACAAGAAGAAAAACCCAAAAAGCCTTAGCCTACCCAACACACAACTTTCTGCCCCAAAAATAAAGCTGTTTGGTGTGGAAGCTAACTTTGGAATCATACACCAAAATCTCACTGAATCTGTAGAGAAAGAAATTTTTTACTGAAATAATAAGGTAGGAAACACAAAGTTTTTTTTGTTTGTAGTGGGGCAGCATTATCTCTAAAGGAATCGCGATTCTTGTTTTACCTCTTGAACTGAAAACTACACTGAGAAAGAAGAGGCATCACAAAATAAAGTTTAAATATTGATTGAGGACAATCAAAACGCTAAGTTTGGGGGAGTTGATAACACCAAATTTTGTGATATTTTAGACTATTTTTCTGTTATCAAAACTGCCCTTTTAAACTATTTTCCTCTCTTTTATATGTACTTTCGCAATAATTGGCCAAACAACGCTCTTAATTCAATATTTCCATCTTTTGCAGTATTTTCCTACTATTTTGACCTATTTATCGTCAATAAGTCCGTCCCGACCCACATATAAGTTCAGCCTGCATCGGCCTTCCTGACAACCGATACGATCGCTGCCCGACAGGGTAGCACAACACAACGACGTGCGGCACGGGGATGCCAAGCAAGAAGAAACTGACGGACGACACATCTTTTACCTGACAGGGAGCCGAGCTCGCCACGACAACCCAAGCTTGTCTCACAACACAGGCCACCCACCGGCAGACGCCGCCCGTCACGTGACCGACGGCCGACATCCATGTGCCAGGCGATATGTGTATCGACCGTCCACCGTCCACGCAAATAACGAGGACACGTGGTGCTTCGAGCACCATAACTTCCCCCAACCGCTGCCTATAAATAGCAGCTACAGGAAGCTGAAAAGACAGGTCAGAACGGTCGGAACAGGTTGGAATCCCGAGCAAATCTTCGGAGGAAGCTGCGAGAGCAGAAGTATCACACCTGAGTGTTCATGCCGGGCAACTCTAGGTGAGCTCTTCCCCGTCCCGAGAGGGAGGGGATGGTTCACTTAGGACCGTCTCGGGTGACACTGCAGGCTGATATCGGCTAACGTGGATGAGCGACACAAGTGCCCGACATTAGATGCGTCACTCCTAGCCCGACACGATATCGAACCCGATACGCTTCGCCCGTCATAGCGTGTCGCTCGAGAGGGTGTCGTACGACTTGAGCGTATCGGCCAGGGTCCTTGAACGATACAATCGGCCATACGGTGTGCTTCCCGAGAGGGTGTACCGCCCGACACTGTTGTATCGGGCTTGGCTCCCGACCGATATCGGACTGGAGAGCCGATGTAGTCTGTCGTCCTTCTACATCAAGAAGGCGACCTCTATCTTTATTTCTCTCATTTAATTCTTTACTTATGCAATGTAATTAAGACCCTTAATGTTTATGGAAATGGAAAAGTTTAATTACTTGCTACTTTATGTTTGGTGCAATTGTTGGATGACTGCTATGTTTGATATCTGAACTCTAGCTTGCATGTTTGGATCATGTTTCACTTAGCTACCGAATCGTGTTTTCCCTTCGCAACAACTTCGAGAGATGTGTTGTGGCTCTAGTGTTTGGGATGATTCTGGAGTACAAGAGTACCCAGAATCGGAGTTGCTTCAGTAACATTTCGCTCTAACTTAAAGTCCAGCAACCTAGAGAGAGGTGTTGATGCTTGGTTAGAGGTATCCACTCTGAGAAGAGGGGTACATGATGATTCATGCTGCTGCTTGTTTTCCCAAAGTTTATCCTTCACACCTTGCTTTAAGATCTAGTTTTATCTTCCTGTTTCTATTGCATGAAAACCCCTAAAAACTGCTAAATGCCTAAAATCTTAAAACCTTCTTGTAACTCCAGTTGGAGATAGCTTTCTTTGTTTTGTTTGTGACATCTTGCTGTTTCCCCTTGGGGAGTTTACTATCTCTTTGTACCTACCGGAGTGTAGCATGTCGATTCTGAGTTCTCAACACTACCACCCTTGTCCCTGTGTTCGACCCCGTATATCTACTCGTTGTTCCCCTTGGGGAATTTACTATCTCTTTGTACCTACCGGAGTGTAGCGTGTCGATTCTGAGTTCTCAAAACTACCACCCATGTCCCTGTGTTTGACCCCGTATATCTACTTCGACCCCGTAAGCAAAGTTGCGGGGGCCTAGAAGGATTCAGGTTATAAATGTAAAAGCTCGACTACCTCAAATCCGCCTCCAACTTTAGGACGCGTGATTTAGGCCGGTCAGTGAGCCATATGGAATACTTGTACAACAAGTAAAATGAATACCTGGGTCTGAGGACCTAGAGGTAAGGTTTATCTGTTATAGAGATAACAATGTTATGTGACGATCCAAGGGTTTGAATACCCAGAACCAGTATTCATGATAAATGATGTGAAGGGATACAAATTTCAAGTAATGTGATGAGGGACTGAGATCCCAAGTATCATGTGTTTTAAAGATCTAAAAAGTACGTGATAGATGTATTACACTTTTCTTTGTAGCATTTGTTGTGATTAATAATGATAACTTGTTTGATGCTAAAAGAATGATGTAATACATGTAATACATCATTAGGAACTATAAAACATTGCCCTGACCATAGATCCATCAGTGTCAGGATTTGCTGAATGGTGAAACGGGTTCCCCGCGGCATAACCCGGAGTGCATACTTTTGAGTATGTGGGGGCGTAAGTACGGACGACCATGTGTGAGTCGATCCCCTTACGAGCCCAAAATGAATGGGGATTTGGCTATATGTCATATCCTGGCTCGAGTGCGACTTCAGTCGTATACTCTATGTTGAGCACGGTGAACTGGCCCGTGTCTCAGAGTATGGTGCTTGTGTCACCATGACTCAGTAATTTCATAACTGGGGATAGTTGTTAGTAGATGTTTCCCCTAAGAGAGTGCAATTGACACTGTAGCTCTAAGCGAGGATGCCTACGTACCCTCGCACATCTATTTGCAACCGACACAAGATGTCCTGCTAAGCTTAAGTGGTTCCGTACTGACCGAGACAAGTGAGGTCATGGAAACCGACTCTCCCATTGACCTTGTATGGTACCGACTTGTGAGAAGTTTGTGGTCAGTTGGAGATGAACGAGGTATGCTTCATTTCCTTAGGGCATAATCATGATTGTTAAAATATGTTCATCTGTGTATCATATCTACTTAAGGATTGAATACAACAAATATTGTTTGATGCGCAATTTAGTTATACGTCTTAGTTGATAGATGATATTTATGTTTCTTTACATTCCTTTCAAAGATGATAGATGATTTATAACTCTACCATGGGTAGATGCAATGTTCTCCTTAAGAAAGGAGATGATTTTATTCTGTTCATACAATGATTAATCCTGCTTGTTAATATAAAAAGAACCTCTTATCAATTTATAAATTCTTAATCTATGATAATAATATGGTCAGTGGAGAGCTATATCTCTCGCTGGGACAATTGGCTCACCCCGTGGGATCCAAAAAAAATTTAGGTGGACGTGCACGAGGCGGTGGAGACCTTGCTGCAGAGGAGAAACAACAACTTAGACAGCAGTGACAACTCAGGTTGAGTGTATTGTCTGTCATGTCTTGTAGATAGAAGTCCTATGTGTTGTCTCTGTACTCTCAGGTCCTTGGAGTTGATTCGTGATAATCTTGTGTACAATCTGAGATTTTGGCTTGAATGCCTCGAGGTTTTATGTTGCTACAGTATGTGTTTTGATAGAGAAACGGTTATATATTGTCCTCGAGATGAGATAAAACAATGTTGTACAATGTAAATCATGATATGCATGAGTTTTGGACCTTTCAGTAAAAGTTTTCTGGACAAGGATCTCCTTGCAAAATGGTTTTAAATTTTAGTGATTTTTGTTAATCCTCTGTTTATGTTTATTCCGCTTAATTAGTAATGATTTTTTTGTCGGTTTGATGACGGTCCTTACAAGTTTTGGTATCAGAGCCTAAGGTTCGCTGAGTCTACAGAGACATAGGACTAAGGTGTTGAGTCTGTTCTAGTGTCCTCCAGTATACTCTATAGTGACTTCTTCTTATGTAGAAGAAAGGGTGAAGTTTAAAAATGACTGGAGAACACGAGGAACACATTGCTAAGAGCAATGTTGTTTCACCAAGAGAGGGTGCAAGGGATCAGGCAAGAGAAGAATGAGTGCCTGAGAATTCCCATCTTGAACCAATCAAGATAGAGAATCCCATTTTTATGCTCTTATTGGACTGGTTAGGACAATAGTGATGCATACAGTAGACTAGATACTAGCATTACAACCTAGGTTACCAGTTCTTAATGTAAAGACTTTGAGCTTTAAAAAGGGTTCCTGAATGACATGGTCATGTTTTAACAGTGGAAATGTGGGAAGGATTAACATATGGCAAGAAAATAGACTCTTCCATAAGTTTAGATAGATAGTATATATGTGATGACAGTGCCCAAGAAGGGGCAATAAGTCGGGAATTAAGGAAATGTCATTACAATTCTAGAGACATTTGCCTAGATGTTCCAAAAAGCCAAAGTTTTCGGTGCCACCAGTGCAATAAATGCCTAGTGCACCGGGGAAGTAATCACTATGTAAAGGCAAAGGTCCTAACTTTCCACCGATAAGAACCCATGGCTTAGTTTCTACATCAGTAATAAGACCGATAAGACCATGGTACGAGGACAAGACATGTTATAGATATGCACATGTTGAGCATACTAAATCCTTTTGTTAAAAAAGAAGGGAGGAAATGACTCAACAAACGAGGTAGACTCAGTAGGGCTTACGAAAGTCACAACCCAATAGTGTAAAAAAAAAGATAAAAGCAACAACATAAAACAACTAGACTCTATGTGTTGAGTCAACCTGAAGTGGTAGATGACCGTGAGGGGTAACAGTCAGATAGAGCTTTTTCATTTTCATATACCTTCTCTTGATTTTATCTGATAATCATAAGAAGGATTGATGTTGTTGACTTCCCTTTGGTTTCCCTATGGGAACATAGGGAAGAAATAATGAGAACTAGAATTTATATTCTGTTCAGTATTCTTTTAAATGTTCTATAATTGCTCTTATCTGTGTGAAAAAGGATGAGATATAGAAGTGATGCTTGGAGAAAATCTAGGAATGTTAAATCATGTGTTTGTGATGGTATGAAAAGTAAGGAATATGATAGTACACAAAGCGCATACTACCTAATCTCAGTACTTGTATACCCTGACATATGGTGAATATGGAACTCTTAGATTGTTATCTTTCTAATTACCCTGATTAAGTAATCATTTTGAGACAATCTAGTGTGCATAACAGAACTAGAAATATGGCATGGATATTTTTATCACATCCTAAGTGTAATAAAATGGATCTGAGATGATCTCAGATCAATCTGTGTGTATGAGGAAGTAAAAAGTATAATCCTCATGATAAAAGAATGAGAACAAGGGAGATGATCCCTGTCTGATAAAGCTTGTGTGAATAGTAAAGATCTTTTCCCATGATGTGGAAATGGGAAATGTGGTAAAATCACAAAATGTTCATGAACATATTAGACAATAATAAAGATAGGGATGATGATATGTAATCATCCTTATAATTCCTATGTTGATGGCAAGGAACCTAGGATGAAATAAGAATAAATGGCTCATGAACAGTTGAAAGTTCATGCAATAATCAGAGGAGATGATAATCTCTTCTCTTTGATAAACAACCCTGGGTGATGATGGGGTGATAAGAGGAATATGTTTCTTTATGTTCTCTCCTTTTAGGGACATAGCAATCAAGTGAGCACTATGACACTTGATGTGCATGGATTAGAAATAATCCATTGATGGATACTTAGAAAAGTATCAGTTCATCTTGGACTTTGGTTCCAAGATAAAGATTTGTGTAATAAATAATGTCCCAAAGATGAAAGAAAGATTCTTTTATGTGTGGCTTTGGTAATAACAACAAAGAGATGAAAATGATGAGGATGTGTTGTGTTTTTGACACATGTGACAGATACCAAAGTAAGGAATTTTGGTATCTAAGAAATATCATGTGGTATGGAAAAGTAAAAACATAACTCCTAATCAGATGATTTATGTTGGTTACCTGGGATGGCCAACTGTGAAATCAGTCTAGTTACATAAAATAGTATGGACATCATATGTTAGGGGTTTATGCTCTGCATAAACATAACATCGATAAGAATGTACTAATTGAAGGAACAATTGTAAAATCATTGTAGGAAAATCTTATCAAGCTAAAAATAATTCCTTAGAATACCCCTATCTATATCTGTTAAGGCAACTTATACATAACATCTAGAGATACCTCTAAGATAAGTTCTTAATTGATAAGTAACCTCCCCTTATGACAAGAGAATGTACAACTAATGAGATAGTTGGTACAAGTTGTAAGAAAGTTTAGTGTTGTGGCAGCAAATTAGATGGAACATCAGATGTATGATAAGACTTGTAGTCCCAAGTGGGTGACAGAACATAACTCTGGTCTTTCTTTGGAAGTGAAATGCTAAACTGAATGAGGAGTATGGAAGACTCCCCATAATCAAGAATCTTGTCACATAAAGTTGTAAGTTGAGAAAGGTGACAAATCAGTGAGGTTTGACATCTGAGTTAAATAGGGTATGTGTAATGTTTCTCTGACTAAGAAAAGTGTTACCTGACATAGAGCTGACTCTACAGTCAATGATGAAAAGGTAGTTGAATATATATATATATATATATATATATATATATATATATATATATATATATATATATATATATATGATAGATTAAAATGATAACCCTATGTGGAAGAACGTTGTGCTGGTCAAAATTCTATGGCATCTCCATAACATCAAGATGTTATGTGGATACTTGATGATATAATGAATGAATAATATCTATCTCCCTTTACCTGGGATTTCAGGGATGAAATCCTTGTTAGGGGTTTATAACTTGTAATGACCCTGACCTGGGTTATGAGGTAACCATGTTTGTTTTGGATAAGTAAGTTTCTTAGAACTTTAATATAATCCTCTAAGGTGTTTTTTTATCATGTGACACACTTATGCTCCAAGTTCGGTCCTGATTGAATGTTGTTTGAGCAATGTTCCTTTATTTTGGACCAAAGTGTAATTTATCCAAGTTGAGGGGTTATATTGCAATATGTCACATGTTGAACGTGCCCTATATGTTTTAGCATCATAAGAGAGAGAATTATGCTAAGTGGTGGCTTTTGGAAAGCCTAAATGCCAAGTTTGAACTTGTTTGAAAAATGCTAGTACCTTGTGCACCAATTTTGGTACAAATTGTAATTTACCCAAAATGTAGGGTTGATATGCAAATTAGCACCTTTAGAGTGTTCCTAATTCCTCTATGTATCATTTTGAGGATATATAATGAATGATATGCCATGTTTGAATCATTTATGAGTGATGGTGATCTTGGTGATGAAATGACCAAGAAAAGGAGTTGAATATGAAACCCTAACTTGAGTTGTATCAATTTGAAAAGCTTATATATGAGTGCCTATCGACCAAGGAGCCAAAGGAGGAGTCTCATATAATTTTTTGGACTCTTGGAAAAGCCCATGATGTGTAAAGAACCTCAAGGAGGTGAAGTGTATCAGTTTACAACTTCCTTAGAAAATTTGTATCAGGTTGTGAATAAAGTGGCAATTTTGTTGATATATTTTATTCAAAGGGATAAGTAATGGATGAAAATTCATCCCTAGATTACCCTCAAGAGTTTTTCATGTCAAGATAAATGTTAATGCATGCATGTACACGTGTTACCCATGCATGTACACCCATGTAAAACACCGCCAAACTTGACAAAGATGAAGAAGGTGAAAAGGTAGATGAGAAGCTCTATAGAGGTATGATTGGAAGTTTACTTTATTTAACTGCCTCTAGACCTGATATTATGTTTAGTGTTGGCTTATGCGCTCACTTTCAATCTTTCCCTAAGAAGTCACATCTCACTGCTGTTAATAGAATTTTGAGGTACTTAGCCAAAACCCAAAATTTTGGTCTATGGTATCCTAAATCAAGGGATTTTACTCTTAGAGCATATTGTGATGCAGATTATGTAGGGTGTTTGATTGACAGAAAGTGCACAAGTGGCACTTGCTTCCTACTAGGACCATGCTTAGTGTCTTGGTTCTCCAAGAAACAAAGCACAGTGGCATTATCAACTAACGAAGCTGAATACATTGCAACCGGGAGTTGTTGTGCACAGGTCCTATAGATGAAGCAAATGCTCCAAGACTTTAACATATTTTTTGATGATTCTCCTATCTATTGTGACAATACTAGTGCAATTAATCTATCTTATAATCCTATATTGCATAATAGAGCCAAGCATATAGAGGTTCACCATCATTTTCTTCGTGACCACATTGCCAAGAAAGATATATATATCACACATGTGGACACGGAAAATCAATTGGCGGACATTTTTACAAAACCTCTAGCTAGAGATCTATTCAATTTTATTTGATCTAAACTGCTCATTATTGATTTAAATGGCATTGCTATGTGATCTAGCTAGTTATCTCTTTCCTATATGCTTGCTCATGCCTATCTTCACCTTATGTTGCCTATACATGCTTGTTTGTGCTTAAATTTCCTGTCAACATGCTTGGTTTTGCTTTGTTTTTGGGTTTTGTCGAATTTTGTGTTTTATCGCTAAATAGTACCCAATGATGAGCTAAATGTGCCTAAGTATGTTAATTACGCATAATAGAATGGAAACATGAATTTAATAGACATGTATATGGCTAGAATCTAAGAATGAGACTGTTAGGTCAGGTTGACCTTCGGTCGAGTTTCCACCCTGGAAAACTCGACCGATCAGGAATCGAGAGCAGGTCTTCAGTGGACCGATCAGTTGAGTTTGTCACCGTCAGAACTCGAACGATCGACGGGCTGTGCCAACTTAAAAGTTAGGATCAGCCGACTATTTTCCCTTGCAACTAGAAAATAGAAGATTGATTCCTCATCTCTAAGCCTTGTGTTGTCACCCCAAGCCCTAACCCCCCCCGTTCCTAACCCTAGGGCGACCTAGCAACCCGTTCTTGACCTTCCCGGGTGCTCGTGGTGGGTTTTCTTTGGCGTTTGAGGTTTGATCTTGCTTGTGTGCACGTTTTTCTCTGTGTTTTTGTTTCCATGGCCTCCCATAGACGAAAACGTCATGCTCCTGGAAATGCTCAAGCTTCCTTCTTGACTAATCACTTGATTTTGTTTGATAATACCTCCTTTGTGTCTATTGAGGTAGTAAATCGGTATAAGGATCTTCTTCCCCAATCTCCTTTTCCATTTCGCCCCTTAGTTGACGCAAATGGTTTTCAAGCAGTCATTACCACTGTTTCGAGGCTTCTCACCATCCACCACTTGTCCACCCTTGCGATCGAACGTGACTGCTTTAACAATCAGTTGTCTACCATAAAGGCAGTTCACGAGTTCTATGCAAACCTGCGTTGGAACTACAATTCGCTCGTTCCCCCGCTGAATACCGAAATAGTTCCTACATCGATGATCGTCGGTCGTCGTTTTCAACTCTCTGAGGAAACTTTCAACTACTATCTTTCTGGAGACGAAGAAAACAACACTTGGCGTAAGGACTATGGCGAGTATTTCAATCTTCTTGACGCGGAAGGTTTCTATAAACATCATGAATTGACGCTACCGGACATTCATCAGTTTTTAAAGAAACCCGACGTGGCCTACAAGAAGCAGTATACCCTGTCCTCATCCTCTCTTGACCTTCAGAGGTGCATCTTGGCCCTTGTGATTAACTGCAATATCCACCCCAAGCGAAATCAAACGGATATTGCGGAAAACGCAACGGTCCTGATGTATTGTTTGTTAAACAATATCGGTGTCAAATGGGCTCATTACATCTTACACCATATGACCTGTTTTGACACTGGCAAGAACACCAAGGGCACCCACCCTCCCTACCCAGCCCTGATCTGTGGTCTCTTCCAGTTTTCCACTGACAAATCACTCTTTTTTGAATTCCATTACTCGGTTCAAGAAAGGGAGTGTGCATTAGTGAAACCACACTTCTGAAGGCTGTACCTATCCCTACCCCTGCCCGTGGTGCTTCTGGCTCTGCCTCAGCCTCAGTCTTTGCTTCTGGTGCCCCTCCCACCTCCACCCATGCTCCACCCCCGCAGCCACATCCCCGCCCTAGTCGTGCATCTTTCCGTGCATCAAATGAAACCCTTCTGGGATACATGATGCATGAATAGGCATACAACCGTCAGGTTCAGGACCACCTCCACCAGGATTTGTGTTCGATCATGTCCACCATGAACCTATCATGTGCTTCACCGTACCCTGTCTACCAGCCATACCCAGGTAGTGCCTATGCTTCTTATGCATATGAGCATTACTTCCCTACCCCACCACCATATGCTGCTGAGCCTTCCGCTGCCGCTCCACCTCAATATGTTGCTGGTAGTTCCGCTCCTGCATACCTGCCATTACCTACTGGCCCCCTGGCCACTCTGCTCGCCTCCTTTGGTGACTCTACTCTGTCCTTCCCATAGGCCAAGGAGCTCCTTGCTCTTGGTATGTCGTGGGCCGAGCAGAATGCCCATTCGCCCAGTCGCTCTTTTGGTCCTGATAACGAGGAGATGCCCGACCAGACTGAGGATGCAGATGAGGATGCTGATGTTGATGATGGTGACGCTGAGGATGCTTCTGACGAGGATGGTGATGATGGTGCTGGTTCTGCTGTTGGCACAACTGCTCTGCCTTCAGATGGCGATGAAGAGTACAACCCAGGCGACGAGGAGGAAGCAGTTGACATAGATAGCTTAGATGTCTAGGAGGTTGTCTTAGCTTATAGTCTAGCATGTCTATTATATGTATCTTTCTAGACTCTTTTGTATAAGCAACATCCTGGCATATTATTCTGAGCTGTACTATTTTCTTATTTCCTATTTTCTCACTTTATGGTTGTAGTTGCTCTTGAGGACATCTTTCTGAGTTGGAATATATTTGCTATGCACTTTGGCTACTTCATTTGTGTTATCTTATGATTGGTTATTTTCGAGCTATATTTTTATTCTCACTTGGATTGTATGTTCTCCGTGGTTGTATGATATATGCTTTTACAATGTTGTTTATTACCTTGCATATATGTGTGGTTGAGTCTTGGAGAAGACCTAGTTTTTGATCTTCTACCCCCCTACCTTTTTTGATAATGTCAAAAGGGGGAGAAATATCTCATGGTTTGAGACTCAATCATATTGTTTCTTGTTGTTATACTATTGCTTTCTTGCCTAAGTGATCCTTTTCTTGTTAATTTGCTGATGATCATGTGACATGCAAAGGATTACATATTACACGGATATTGGTATTGCCATGTATAGAAAACCTAACATGTAGGTGAGAGGAAGCATAGTTTGAGGGGGAGCAATTCAAATTGTTCTTATCATGAATCCCCCTAATTCACAAGGCAAAGGTATAACTTTCTTATCCTTTTCAATATGTTTGAGGAATGGTTTGTCATTGTCAAAAAGGGGGAGAATGTTGACCTAGATGTTATACATTACCTATATTTTGATAATGACTTAACCATTCCATTCACATGTATCTAATATGCGCGTTTAAGATTGTTTGCAGGCATTAGGTACATGAAAAGGATCATATATACAAAGCTGTAGAATGGGCCAAGTGCAAGTCAAAATGGCTACAAGTGTGCATTTTAGGATTTCTATGTAAACTACCTTAGAACATCAATGTAATCACTTGTAATGATGAATTGTCTTGTAACTTAGAAGAGAAAAATGTTTGGGACAAAATTCACCAAGTGCTAATCACTTTTATTACAAATTAGAAAATCAATTACAGGCACTTGGTCGGTCGAGTTTCCCGAGCCTGAAACTTGACCGATCAACCTTGGTCAATTTTCTGAAGATTGCATCGGTCGAGTTGTACACCCACAGAACTCGACCGATCGGGTACCAGGCCATTTCCAGTTGAAATGGTCAGTTGAGTTTTGTCAGGACAAACTCGACCGATCATTTGAATATCAGTTTGCCTCTTACTTGATCGGTCGAGTTACCCCCATTGAAACTCGACCGATTGCACTGTACGAAGTTTGTAGAAATAGTAATATGACCGTTGGTGAATTGTTTTAGGCAAAAATAGAGCCGTTTTTTTGAACAAAAAATGACTAATTTTGCATCCAAGTGTCCCACAACTTAAAGGGCAACCCACAACTATAAATACAACCCCTTGGAGTTCATTCCAAGATCCTCTTCCATTGCAAACTTGGTTCTAGCTTAGTTGAGAGTGTTCCAAGCCCTTGAGCCCCTTTCTCTCTCTACCTTCAAGATAAATTCGTGAGTTAAGAGTGAGTTAGGTCCCTGTGTATGAGAGCTGTAACATCCCTGACCTGGGTTATGAAATAACCCTAGGTGTTTTGCCTAAATATGTAATTAAATCCTTGTGATTAACTTTGGGCATGTAATTAAGTTCCTCAGAAACATATATTTCAAATTTTGCTCCTTTATATATATAGTTGTAGCATTGTTTTGTAATACAGGGATCTATGTGCAAAGTACCCAGTTCAGGGATTAACTTGCAAATTGCACATGTTGAGATGTTCCTCTGACGTTGAGACATCATGAGGATGTTTATGATGAAGTTTGAGGGATTTCCCAAGCTTGAGCACCAAGGTGCAGCTGTGGAAGCAACCCCTGTACTTGAAAACCCTAAATTGGTGTAAAGTGCAATTTACCCAATTTGAGGGGTGCAACTTGTAAAATACATCATCTAAAATATCTTTTATGACTCTTGGCATCATTTAGAAGAGAAATGATGAAAAGGTCACTTCATTTGAATAATCACATAATAAAGAACACCTTTGTGATTGAATAATCAAGGTGTATGTATAATAGCCCTTTTATGTGTATACTTTAGTGATGGGTTGATCCTCTTTGCCTTCAATTCTTGACCTTAGAAGGATTTTTTCCTTAGAAATAAGATGTGGGGACGTGCAAGGAAGAAAGGAAGGACTTAGATGAGAAATGAGGAAAGCATATGTTCTTATGTTGAAATTTCACCTAAGTATATATACTACTTTTCTCACTTAGCAAGGGAACGATCCTCTTCTTTTCATTTATTTTCCCCTTGCTCAAAACCGACCAAGGCTAAGATATGGATCATAGAAGGACGACCAAGGGTCCTAGGTAAGTTTGGATCATCCCTTTTGCTTGAATTCATGGAGGAAACTCGTTTTTAAGGTTGAATTCATGGCTAGCTCACCTAGCTCTATCTTTCTAGCCATTCCTTTCCAACCTTTCCTTGGAGAATTCACCTTGGCCGACCTGTGGAGCTCAAAGACACCATTAAATCTTGGAGCTAGGAAGCTTGGAGCTCAAGGAACAACCTTTAGGCGGGTTTTATAACTCTAAACCTTATGCTTTGATTATACACCTTTTTCTATGCATATAGTTGCTAGTTCTTCTTCTTCCCTATCTTCCCTTGCATCCTTGCAAG
The DNA here is from genome assembly GCA_963693085.1 of Alisma plantago-aquatica. Lineage (NCBI taxonomy): Eukaryota > Viridiplantae > Streptophyta > Magnoliopsida > Alismatales > Alismataceae > Alisma > Alisma plantago-aquatica. The sequence continues at coordinate 881,202,050 of OY856411.1, forward strand.
TAAAATCGTGAAGAACTGCTACTGTTCTTAAGGTAGAAGATAAGGGCGTTAATTCCTATGCTTATCCACGGTTTTCCACTTTATTAAACGGCCCCAACCAATTGCCAATACATTTTACACAACCGTTTGGTGGGCAAACGGTTTCAGGGTCGTATGAAGGCAAACGGTCTTCAAGACCGTTTGGTCGCATTGACCAAGCGAAGACCGTATGGGAATCTTGTTTATAATTTTGTAGGTTAATCACCCACAAAATTTGATGGATTAATTCCAAACGAGTTATGAGTTGAAGGTTGATTAATAGGGCAAATCCTAATTGAAATCAGTGCTGAAATTCCAATGAGTTAAGTAGTAATTTTGGGTTGATTAGCCCAAACGGTATCAAGACCGTTTGGGGGATCATCCAAACGGTCTCAAGACCGTTTGGGGATCACCCAAGACCGCTTAGAGGTCTGGGGCCAAGTATAGTTGACCAATTGAAGGTCCAAAGGTACCAAATCATATTGCAATTAAGTATTGATGTGATGATCAACTCAATAGATCAAACCTTGATGAATTTTCACTAGAGTCCAAAGGATGGATGGGAAAACGGTCTCAAGACCGTTTGGTGTCAACCCAAGATCGTTTGGAGGTCTAGGGTTAAGGTAATTTGATCAATTGAGGGCCCAATTACAGTGGGTTATTGAAATAATCAATTTGCTGATTTGTGACTTAATTAAGGTTCAACCCCTATCAAATCAACTTATATTTTGATGATTTCTTGGGCAAACTGTATCAAGACCGTTTGGAGGTCATCCAAACGATCTAAAGACCGTTTGGGCCAAGTTTGGGCCCAATTGGAGGTCAATTGATAGGTTCAACTTTGAATTGATTCACATTGTTGAATATTGATGACCATCCGATTTGAAACCCTAATTGAGATGGACTTAACCCTAATTGGCTTTCAATTGAGGGTTAATTTGGTGTCCAATTGATTTAGGCTCATCCTAATTGACTCAATTTATAAGTGGTTAACATGGCTTTGGCCAATTGAGGGCTTCAACATACTTAATCATAAACATTTGTAACCTTTGAACCATGTTGGAGGTCCAAACGGTTTGAGCCCATTTGGACCAAACGGTCTCAAGACCGTTTGGGTCCAAACGGTCTCAAGACCATTTGGGCTCAAACGATCTTAAGGTCGTTTGGACCAATCGATCTCAAGACAAGTTGATCAAACGGTTTCAAACCGTATAAGCTCAAACGGTTTGGAAAGTCAAACCTAGCATACGGTCAACGCACCCAAACGGTTTGGGCAATCGACCTTGAGGTCATACGGTCTTGGAGTCAAACCTAGCAAACGGTCAACGCACCCAAACGGTTTCAAACCGTTTGGTGGTTGAAGGTTGAAACCGTTTGGAGGTTTTCAAGGTTATTTATACATAATCACTTGAAGTTGTAATTGTTCAATGGTGATCTAATCTAAACCCTAATGGTAACTTAGAACATTAAGGGACTAAGTGATTAATGAATTGACCAATGATGGTGATCATGAGGTAAATTACCAAAATACCCTTGAGGGGATTAATTGAGTAATACCTTTTTCTAATAAAACCCTAATCACATGTTAATGATGTTTTGGCTTATGCTAGTCAATGAGGACTTAACCCAACCTGATCTAGAGTGGTGTTATCACCATCTACTAGTAAGAGGAGAGAGAAAGTATCATAAGAGAGAGAAAGTACCCTTTTATAGTTGAAACTTAAGTAAAGTACCTTCAATACACATGAATGTGCATGATTAGGGTATGATCCACCTATGTGAGATCATGGAAACCCTAATTATGATGTTTAATGAATCTTAATCTTATCTAGGAGCTTTAATGATGATGTTTCTCATACATGATGACGTTATGAGTTCAATTCGCCATGAGGTGAATAGTAAACCCTAATTCTAGGGTGAGGACATGTATTGTGAATAGTATACCCTGATTGATGAATATTGGGGAACTTGACTCTTCTAAGAGTTTGAAAGTGTAACTTTTAGAATGAATTGTTTAGTGTTATCAGTTGAATTAACCATGCAGGTTGTCATGAGATGATGATCATATCTAGGTATGGATTATGAAACTATATTCATTGAAAGCATGCTTTAGCTTTATGAATAATGATATATTCTGATGCATTGTCAATGGCAACCTATGGATTAAAATGGGCTGTGAAAGCCATAAATACCATCAAGGTCATGCTTTAGAGATGACTTGTGATGAATGTATTGAGAAATGATGATTGATGAGAGTTAGGCTTGTTACATTTAGTATTCTCATTTCATAGCTGTTATGCTAATGTTATTGTTTGAAGAACAATGTATGATGTTAAAAGAATACTGAATGTACCTAACTAATCAAGTGTAATGTAGAGCCCTGATCATAGATCCATCATTGTCAGAGATCAAATGATGGTGAAACAAGTTTTCCTAAGGGAACTCCTGGATCACATACTTTTGAGTATGTGGGGTATATGGATGTGTAGAACCTTACATCCTAGTGTAGATGTTTGATGTAGATGTGTAATCCATCAATCCTTCACTACAATCCCATACCGTATCAGTGGATGGTAAACATGAAACCTCCTGATGACGAAGAAAGCATAGATATCCGTATCAGTGGAAGATAAACATGAAATCTCCTGATGACGAAGAGAGTACAGAACGCCACTGTAACTCTAAAATAGCGAAGGACCAGATTACCCTAGTAAGCTATTATAGTAGAGGCATGAGATGTCCTACAAGTTATCCTATTACTGACTGAGGAAGGTGAAGGTCATGAGAATCCGGCTCTTTCGATGACCTAGTATGATACCGAGGCACTTCACAGTGATTGGTTGGAGTATGAGTGGTAAACCTCATCTCCACAGGGCATAAAAGTAATGTTTTAAAAACATAATCCACAGCGTAGTATACCTATTAGAGATAACTACGAGTTGATTGATTGCTGTTACATTGTATAGTGCAAATGTCTTCATGTTTCATAACTGTTGAACTCATGCTTACTATTATATCTGATGTTGAATACTTTGAAGCTTTTACTGCTTAAGTTATTCTTTGAGATGTTATAATACAGCTTCTGGCGGAGAGTTATAACTCTCGCTGGGACAATTATGTAAAATTGTCTCACCCCGTAGACTTCAACTTTTTAGGTGGACGTCGAGGACGGAGGAACATGTCTACAGGTGACCATTCCCAGCAGCAGTAGTAAAATCTCAGGTGGAGATCTAGCCTGCCATGTGGTATAGTTAGAGTCAGTCCTATGTGTCCTCTGTACTCTCAGGTCTTGGAGTCTTTTGGTCTGAGATTTTGGTTATGAGTTCTTGAGATTTTGTATCATGTTGTATATAATTACTCAAGAAGTAATTATCTGAGATGTAAACAGTTTATCTCCTTTTATGAAGGAAGTTTTATGGTTTCAATGCTTTATCTCAAAAAGTTTTAATTTCCGCTGATTTTTGGTATTTCGCTGCTAATCGAATCGCTTCTGCTAAGTTTAAATCGTGTTTATATCGTGGTTTGGAGATCATAGCCCACAATTAAGTGGTATCAGAGCTCTAGGTTCGCTGAGTCTACATAGGCATAGGACTTAGGATGTCGAGTCTATCCTTAGTATCTCTTCCTTATCTAATAGAATCTTCTGCTCCTCAGGAGAAGAAGATACATAAGGATGGCTGAGCCACATGATGAGTACGTGGCAGGGAGTAGTGCTAGTGCACCTCGAGGCGGTGCAAGGGTTCCAGAAATAGAACAGCCTGCACCTGAACCACCCCAGTTTGACCCAGTTGATATGGGTAACCCAGCAGTTCAGACGATGTTTGGGCAGTTTATGACTGCCATGACACACATAACTGACAAGATGCCCATGCCTGCACCTAGGGCACCTGCCCAGCCTGAAGGACAAGGTATCGGTAAGACGTTCGAGCGACTTCGTCGTGTCGGAGCTACCGAGTACTTTGGGACTGCCGACCCCGCAGATGCTGATCTGTGGTTAACAGAGTTGGAGAAGGCTTTCAGGATTCTTAATATCCCGGAGGCTGAGAAGGTTAGACATGCTGTCTATCTTCTCAAAGGCAGTGCTGGTCACTGGTGGAACATGGAAGAGCAGAAGAGACCTGGGATAGATTTCTCGTGGGAAGAGTTTCGTCGGGAATTTATCAATAGATATTTTCCAAAGACCTTCCTAGATGAGAAGATCTCTCAGTTTGAGAGATTGAGGCAGGGCATTATGAACATTAGCGAGTATGAAGCTAAGTTCATGGAGTTGCTGCGGTTCTGTCTTCACATGGCTGCCACAGAAGAGGAAAGAATCAGTAGATTCGAGAAGGGTTTGAATGCTGATATATCAACCCATGTGTCTGCCTTAGAAAACCGAGAGAGATTCTCTACCTTCGTTGAGTCAGTCTGAAGGATAGAGAGATTTGTGGTTGAGAAGAGGCAAACCTAGAAAAGATATCCACAGTTCCAGGGTTCTTCATCTAGGGATTTCAAGAAACCGAGATTCTCTGCACCTAACCCTCCACCACCCAGATCAAGTTCCCAAACTCAGTGGTCACCAAGTAGAGGCAGGGGACGAAGCCTACCTCAACAAGAGACTTACAGTTCTGCATCAATGTCAGTTACTGGACCACCAAGACCACAACAACTGGAGAGGAGTTGTTACAACTGTGGGAAGGTGGGGCATTTAATGAAGGACTGCCGATCTAGGCCTGTCAGTGTGACACAACCTCAGAGGCAGAGTCAACATGGATATCAGAGAAGGCAATCTCAAGGAGCAGCTGGAGGACGTGGACAAGCATCTCAAGCTGGATCATCAGCACCACCTCAACACCAGGCGACAGCGAGGTTCTATGCGATGAACCCACCAGAAGCAGTGGTCAATCCACGGGTAGTGGCAGGTCAGATGGAACTTTTATATTCTGATATGTCTACATCCTGTGTTGTATATGTTCTGATTGAACTGGGTGCTACACACTCTTTTATCACTCGAAGAGTGATTCGTAACTGCAATATGACAGTTAGTCATAGGGTAGATAGTTTGTTGTTGGAGACTCCGTTGAGTGGGTCTGCCGTTTTGCAAGAGGTATGTTCTCCCTGTATCCTCTTCTTTTATGATCATCACATTCAAGTGGACCTTATACCACTTGATATGCAAGGATTTGATATAATCCTCGGGATGGATACCTTAGAAAAGTATAGAGTTGTCTTGGATTGTGAATCCAAGTTGGCTGTGTTTGCTGATGAAGGCAACACATGGATCTTTCAAGGTGAAAGAAAGATTCTGCCCACCTGTCTTGTATCAGCTATGGTTGCTGATAAGCTGTTGAGGCAAGGATGTTATGCATTCTTGGCCCATGTGGTAGATGTTACCAAGGAAAGTTCCAATCCTGCTGAAGTTCCCATAGTCAGGGAATTCGAGGATGTGTTTCCTGAAGAAATTCCTGGTATACCACCACCTCGGGAGATTGATTTTGAGATCAATTTGGTCCCATATACGAAACCCATAGCCCAGACACCGTATAGGATGGCGCCTACCGAGATGGCAGAACTCAAGAAACAGCTTCAAGAGTTACTTCAGAAGGGTTTTATCCGATCAAGCACTTCACCTTGGGGTGCTCCGGTCTTGTTTGTTAAAAAGAAAGATGGGTCAATGCGATTGTGCATTGACTACAGACAACTTAATAAAGTAACAATAAAGAACAAGTACCCTTTGCCGAGGATTGATGATCTTTTTGACCAGTTGCGTGGTGCAATAGTCTTCTCAAAGATAGATTTGAGATCTGGATATCATCAACTCCGCATTAAGGATAGTGACATATCCAAGTCTGCTTTTAGGATAAGATATGGTCACTATGAGTTCACGGTTATGTCGTTCGGACTAACCAATGCACCAGCTGCATTTATGGAACTCATGAATAGAGTTTTTCGACCCTTCCTTGATCAGTGTGTTGTCGTCTTCATAGATGACATTCTGATTTATAGTAAGGATGCTGAGCAGCATGAGCAGCATCTTCGCCAAGCTTTGACCTTGCTAAGAGAACATAAGCTGTATGCTAAGTTTAGAAAGTGTGAGTTCTGGCTGCCGGAGGTATCTTTTCTTGGACATGTGATATCTGCCTCTGGAATTCATGTTGACCCTGCAAAGGTAGAATCTGTTCTACAATGGGAACAACCGAAGACACCGATGGAGATTCGAAGCTTCTTGGGATTAGTTGGTTACTATCGAAGGTTTATTAAAAACTTTAGCTCTATAGCCTTACCTTTGACCAAGTTAACCCGGAAAGATGCTCTTTTTTCTTGGAGTGATAAGTGTCAACAGTCCTTTCAGTTGTTGAAAGAGAGGTTGACGAGTGCACCTGTGCTTGTGCTACCTGAGCAAGGAAAAGGATATGTAGTCTTCTGTGATGCCTCTAAGAATGGACTTGGATTTGTGTTGATGCAGGATAAACAAGTGATTTCTTTTGCTTCCCGACAGCTTAAGAAGCACGAGGAGAATTATCCAACACACGATCTAGAGTTAGCTGTCGTGGTTCATACATTGAAAATCTGGAGGCATTATCTCTACGGAGAGACATTCCAGATTTTCACTGACCATAAGAACCTTAAGTATATCTTCTCTCAGCATGAGCTTAACATGAGGCAACGTCGCTGGATGGAGTTAATCAAGGACTATGATTGTACAATTGATTACCATCCAGGGAAGGCCAATGTTGTTGCAGATGCCTTGAGTAGGAAATTAGCAACATCAACCATGAATAGAGCACAACTAAACTCTTTAGTATGCTCTAAGAGAGATATGCTTATCTCTTTAAGGCAAGACATTGTACAGTTGAAGGTGTCATTGTTAGCCGGGTTGATGGCTGAGATGCATATTAAACCTACCCTAAGAGAGCAAATTAAGGAGGCACAACATGTTGATGCTGTAGTTCAGCAGATTAGATCAGAGTATGGAAATGAGAAGCGAGATAGTTTCCATGATTCAGATGATCATGTAGCATGTTATCATGGGAGGATGATAGTGCCGGAGGTGGATAACTTGAGGAAGTTAGTCATGGAAGAAGCTCATTCTTCAATGTACGCTATGCATCCAGGGAGCACCAAGATGTATCGTAATTTAAAAGATCTGTATTGGTGGCCTGGAATGAAGAAGGATGTTGCAGAATTTGTTCTGAGGTGCCCTGTGTGTCAGCAAGTTAAAGCTGAATACCAGAAGCCTGCAGGAACAATGCAACCTTTACCTATACCACAGTGGAAGTGGGACCATGTGACCATGGACTTTGTTGTTGGCCTACCCAGGACAAGAAAAGGACATGATTCCATTTGGGTAGTTGTAGATAGGTTGACTAGGACATCACATTTTCTACCTGTCAAAACAACCTATTATGCTGAAAGGTTATCATAGTTGTATGTTCAAGAGATAGTGCGTTTGCACGGAGTTCCTGTCACTATAGTTTCTGACAGAGGTCCCCAATTTACAAGTCATTTTTGGGAACGACTTCATAATGCTTTAGGCACCCAGTTAAGGTTTAGTACATCCTTTCATCCACAGACTGGTGGACAGTCGGAAAGGACCATACAGACCTTGGAAGACCTGTTGAGAACATGTGTTCTCTAGTTTATCAGAAGTTGGGATCTACACCTAAGCTTGATAGAGTTTGCCTATAACAATAGCTATCAGCATAGTATTGATATGGCACCTTATGAAGCCTTTTATGGTAGACGTTATAGATCACCCTTGTGTTGGTATGAGACAGGTGAGCACCAGTTGTTAGGACCTGATCTTGTGCAGCAAACTACAGAAAAGATTAAGGTAATACAACAACAGATTAAGACTGCACAAGATAGGCAGAAATCTTATGCTGACAAGCGTCGTAGACCCTTAGAGTTCAAGGTTGGAGACAAAGTATATCTCAAGGTCTCGCCTTGGAAAGGAGTACTTCGTTTTGGAAAGAAAGGGAAGTTAGCTCCTAGATTTATGGGGCCTTATCCAATAATTGAACGGATTGGAAAGGTAGCATATAAACTAGAGCTGCCACCAGAGTTACAGAAGTTACACCCTGTGTTTCACATTTCTATGCTGAGGAAATGTCACCCAGATACTGAGTCAGTTCTACAACCTATGGAGGTAGAATTGAATGATGATATATCTTATGAGGAAGGACCATTGTCAATCCTTGATAACAGAATTAAAAAGTTAAAGAAGAAAGATTTAAGCCTTGTGAAAGTCCTCTGGAACCACTGTGGTGTTGAAGAAGCCACTTGGGAACTAGAGGATGAGATGAGAAGGAAATACCCTGCCCTTTTCTCTTAATATGTTTTATCGAATTCGGGGACAAAATCCTTGTAAGGGGTGGATAATTTGTAACATCCCTGACCTGGGTTATGAACTAACCCTAGGTGTTTTGCCTAAATATGTAATTAAATCCTTGTGATTAACTTTGGGCATGTAATTAAGTTCCTCAGAAACATATATTTCAAATTTTGCTCCTTTATATATATAGTTGTAGCATTGTTTTGTAATACAGGGATCTATGTGCAAAGTACCCAGTTAAGGGATTAACTTGCAAATTGCACATGTTGAGATGTTCCTCTGATGTTGAGACATCATGAGGATGTTTATGATGAAGTTTGAGGGATTTCCCAAGCTTGAGCACCAAGGTGCAGCTGTGGAAGCAACCCCTGTACTTGAAAACCCTAAATTGGTGTAAAGTGCAATTTACCCAATTTGAGGGGTGCAACTTGTAAAATACATCATCTAAAATATCTTTTATGACTCTTGGCATCATTTAGAAGAGAAATGATGAAAAGGTCACTTCATTTGAATAATCACATAATAAAGAACACCTTTGTGATTGAATAATCAAGGTGTATGTATAATAGCCCTTTTATGTGTATACTTTAGTGATGGGTTGATCCTATTTGCCTTCAATTATTGACCTTAGAAGGAGTTTTTCCTTAGAAATAAGATGTGGGGACGTGCAAGGAAGAAAGGAAGGACTTAGATGAGAAATGAGGAAAGCATATGTTCTTATGTTGAAATTTCACCTAAGTATATATTCTACTTTTCTCACTTAGCAAGGGAACGATCCTCTTCTTTTCATTTCTTTTCCCCTTGATCAAAACCGACCAAGGCTAAGCTCAAGATCAGAGAAGGACGACCAAGGGTCCTAGGTAAGTTTGGATCATCCCTTTTGCTTGAATTCATGGAGGAAACTCGTTTTCAAGGTTGAATTCATGGCTAGCTCACCTAGCTCTATCTTTCTAGCCATTCCTTTCCAACTTTTCCTTGGAGAATTCACCTTGGCCGACCTGTGGAGCTCAAAGACGCCATTAAAGCTTGGAGCTCAAGGAACAACCTTTAGGCGGGTTTTATAACTCTAAACCTTATGCTTTGATTATACACCTTTTTCTATGCATATAGTTGCTAGTTCTTCTTCTTCCCTATCTTCCCTTGCATCCTTGCAAGCAAAATCGTGAAGAACTGCTACTGTTCTTAAGGTAGAAGATAAGGGCGTTAATTCCTATGCTTATCCATGGTTTTCCACTTTACTAAACGGTCCCAACCAATTGCCAATACAGTTTACACAACCGTTTGGTGGGCAAACGGTTTCAGGGTCGTATGAAGGCAAACAGTCTTCAAGACCATTTGGTCGCATTGACCAAGCAAAGACCATATGTGAATCTTGTTTATAATTATGTAGGTTAATCACCCACAAAATTTTATGGATTAATTCCAAACGAGTTATGAGTTGAAGGTTGATTAATAGGGCAAATCCTAATTGAAATCAGTGCTGAAATTCCAATGAGTTAAGTAGTGATTTTAGGTTGATTAGCCCAAACGGTCTCAAGACCGTTTGGGGGATCATCCAAACGGTCTCAAGACCGTTTGGGGATCACCCAAGACCGTTTAGAGGTCTGGGGCCAAGTATAGTTGACCAATTGAAGGTCCAAAGGTACCAAATCATATTGCAATTAAGTATTGATGTGATGATCAACTCAATAGATCAAACCTTGATGAATTTTCACTAGAGTCCAAAGGATGGATGGGAAAACGGTCTCAAGACCATTTGGAACTCATCCAAACGGTCTCAAGACCGTTTGGTGTCAACCAAATACCGTTTGGAGGTCTAGGGTTAAGGTAATTTGATCGATTGAGGGCCCAATTACAGTGGGTTATTGAAATAATCAAATTGCTGATTTGTGACTTAATTAAGGTTCAACCCCTATCAAATCAACTTAGATTTTGATGATTTCTTGGGCAAACGGTCTCAAGACCGTTTGGAGGTCATACAAACGATCTCAAGACCGTTTGGGCCAAGTTTGGGCCCAATTGGAGGTCAATTGATAGGTTCAACTTTGAATTGATTCACATTGTTGAATATTGATGACCATCCGATTTGAAACCCTAATTGAGATGGACTTGACCCTAATTGACTTTCAATTGAGGGTTAATTTGGTGTCCAATTGATTGAGGCTCATCCTAATTGACTCAATTTATAAGTGGTTAACATGGATTTGGCCAATTGAGGGCTTCAACATACTTAATCATAAACATTTGTAACCTTTGAACCATGTTGGAGGTCCAAACGGTTTGAGCCCATTTGGACCAAACGGTCTCAAGACCGTTTGGATCCAAACGGTCTCAAGACCGTTTGGATCCAAACGGTCTCAAGACCGTTTGAGGCCAAATGGACTCAAGACCGTTTGGGTCCAAACGGTCTCAAGACCGTTTGGGCTCAAACGATCTCAAGTTCGTTTGGACCAATCGATCTCAAGACAAGTTGATCAAACGGTTTCAAACCGTATAAGCTCAAACGGTTTGGAAAGTCAAACCTAGCATACGGTCAACACACCCAAACGGTTTGGGCAATCGACCTTGAGGTCATACGGTCTCGGAGTCAAACCTAGCAAACGGTCAACGCACCCAAACGGTTTCAAACCGTTTGGTGGTTGAAGGTTGAAACCGTTTGGAGGTTTTCAAGGTTATTTATACATAATCACTTGAAGTTGTAATTGTTCAATGGTGATCTAATCTAAACCCTAATGGTAACTTAGAACATTAAGGGACTAAGTGATTAATGAATTGACCAATGATGGTGATCATGAGGTAAATTACCAAAATACCCTTGAGGGGTTTAATTGAGTAATACCTTTTTCTAATAAAACCCTAATCACATGTTAATGATATTTTGGCTTATGCTAGTCAATGAGGACTTAACCCAACCTGATCTAGAGTGGTGTTATCACCATCTACTAGTAAGAGGAGAGAGAAAGTATCATAAGAGAGAGAAAGTACCCTTTTATAGTTGAAACTTAAGTAAAGTACCTTCAATACACATGAATGTGCATGATTAGGGTATGATCCACCTATGTGAGATCATGGAAACCCTAATTATGATGTTTAATGAATCTTAATCTTATCTAGGAGCTTTAATGATGATGTTTCTCATACATGATGACATTATGAGTTCAATTCGCCATGAGGTGAATAGTAAACCCTAATTCTAGGGTGAGGACATGTATTGTGAATAGTATACCCTGATTGATGAATATTGGGGAACTTGACTCTTATAAGAGTTTGAAAGTGTAACTTTTAGAATGAATTGTTTACTGTTATCAGTTGAATTAACCATGCAGGTTGTCATGAGATGATGATCATATCCAGGTATGGATTATGAAACTATATTCATTGAAAGCATGCTTTAGCTTTATGAATAATGATATATCCTGATGCATTGTCAATGGCAACCTATGGATTAAAATGGGCTGTGAAAGCCATAAATACCATCAAGGTCATGCTTTAGAGATGACTTGTGATGAATGTATTGAGAAATGATGATTGATGAGAGTTAGGCTTGTTACATTTAGTATTCTCATTTCATAGCTGTTATGCTAATGTTATTGTTTGAAGAACAATGTATGATGTTAAAAGAATACTGAATGTACCTAACTAATCAATTGTAATGTAGAGCCCTGATCATAGATCCATCATTGTCAGAGATCAAATGATGGTGAAACAGGTTTTCCTAAGGGAACTCCTGGATCACATACTTTTGAGTATGTGGGGTATATGGATGTGTAGAACCTTACATCCTAGTGTAGGTGTTTGATGTAGATGTGTAATCCATCAATCCTTCACTACAATCCCATACCGTATCAGTGGATGGTAAACATGAAACCTCCTGATGACGAAGAAAGCACAGATATCCGTATTAGTGGAAGATAAACATGAAATCTCCTGATGACGAAGAGAGTACAGAACGCCACTGTAACTCTAAAATAGTGAAGGACCAGATTACCCTGGTAAGCTATTATAGTAGAGGCACGAGATGTCCTACAAGTAATCCTCTTACTGACTGAGGAAGGTGAAGGTCATGAGAATCCGGCTCTTTCGATGACCTAGTATGATGCCGAGGCACTTCGTAGTGATTGGTTGGAGTATGAGTGGTAAACCTCATCTCCACAGGGCATAAAAGTAATGTTTGAAAAACATAATCCACATCGTAGTATACCTATTAGAGATAACTACAAGTTGATTGATTGCTGTTACACTGTATAGTGCAAATGTCTTCATGTTTCATAACTGTTGAACTCATGCTTACTATTATATCTGATGTTGAATACTTTGAAGCTTTTACTGCTTAAGTTATTCTTTGAGATGTTATAATACAGCTTCTGGCGGAGAGTTATAACTCTCGCTGGGACAATTATGTAAAATTGTCTCACCCCGTAGACTTCAATTTTTTAGGTGGACGTCGAGGACGGAGGAACAGGTCTACAGGTGACCATTCCCAGCAGCAGTAGTAAAATCTCAGGTGGAGATCTAGCCTGCCATGTGGTATAGTTAGAGTCAGTCCTATGTGTCCTCTGTACTCTCAGGTCTTGGAGTCTTTTGGTCTGAGATTTTGGTTATGAGTTCTTGAGATTTTGTATCATGTTGTATATAATTACTCAAGAAGTAATTATCTGAGATGTAAACAGTTTATCTCCTTTTATGAAGGAAGTTTTATGGTTTCAATGCTTTATCTCAAAAAGTTTTAATTTCCGCTGATTTTTGGTATTTCGCTGCTAATCGAATCGCTTCCGCTAAGTTTAAATCGTGTTTATATCGTGGTTTGGAGATCATAGCCCACAAGAGCTATCCCTTGTATTATGTACAACTCTCCTTTCTCTCTTCCTACCTCCAAATCCCTTTGAAGATTGATTGAATCTACTTCTCCAAGTGAAAGAGGAGTTGCTACTGTTCTTCTCTGAGTGAAGGGGAAGATGTGTTACTGATCTTCAAGAGTGAAGACAGCTCGTTGCTCCAGGTCCCTTGGTGAAGGGAAAACGTGGAGAAGCTCTCCAAGTGAAGGAGAGATGCAAGGCAAAGCTCAAGTGAGATAGGTAAATCCTGCAAGGCTGAAGACAAATGTAAGATTGGGTAAGTCCTTTGAAGAAGGCTGAAGAATCTTGCTTTGTGGGTAAGTCCTTGGATAGGTAGAAGATCTTAGCTTGAGAAATTAAGTCCTTGGTTGTGTGGTTTATGTATCTTGTAATCTTATTGTGATATATAAGAGAACCAAGTTGCAAATCCGAGAGTCTAACCAACTCTAGGTAGTGGACTGACATCGCTCCTAAGTTTAGGACGTGGAACCACTCTAAACCACCTGTCCAACTGCTTGCTATTCATTGTCTCTTATCCTTACTTTGAATGCTAGATCAGGACATCAAATTGTTGCTTGCTTTAGTATTTGCACTACAATTAAATTGGTGGTCTAATTGATTTTGTGAAGTGTGTGTAGCTCTATTCACTCCCCCCCCTCTAGAGCCCATTGATCCAACAAGTGGTATCAGAGCAGGTCTTCTCCAAGCTACTTCAACAAGTAGGAGAAGATGGGAGATTCGACTCTTGGGTCACTCAACCTCAAAGGAAGCTTCTCAATGAGACCCCCGGTCTTTGACGGCACAAACTTCCTATATTGGAAGAGGGGAATGCAATTCTACCTCCAAGGGGTGAGCTACGAAATGTGGAAGATTGTCAATCTCAAGTATGAAGATCTAAAAGGGGACATCACCACTTGGACGGAAGCTGAGATGAAGCATGCTCAACTCAACGCCAAAGCCGTGAGCATCATCTACGCTGCCCTTACTCCATCTGAGTTCAACCGGATATCTTCTTGGGACACAGTGCATGAGATATGGCACAAGTTGTGTGTCACCTATGAAGGGACCGAGCAAGTCAAGGAGGCCAAAGTCTACATGCTTGGTGGTCTTCTTGAGAACTTCAAGATGGGGAAAAATGAAAGAGTAGCGGACATGTACACAAGGTTAAATGTCATCTTAAATAGCCTTGCAGCTCTTGGGAGTGTCATGGATAGAGGTACAATCAATGCCAAAATCTTGAGATCTCTTCCAAAGAGATGGGAGCCAAATGTCACTTCAATTGAAGAAGTTTACAAGCTAAGCGAGTTGTCAACCGAGGAGCTGGTTGGTAACCTCCAAGCCCATGAACCTAGGCTCGACAAGCAAGAAGAAGAGGAGAAAAGAGAAGAGAAGGAATCAAAGAAGATAAAGGACAAAACCTTCAAAGCTCAAATTGAAGAAATGGTCCGGCAACAACAACTTGCCATGAAGTCTCCCTGCCCTTCCTCAAGTGAAGATGAAGGTGTCAATGATCATGAAGCTAACTACTTAAAAGGGAAACACTTCAAGAGCAAGCCCTCCTCCTCAACTCCTAGGTGCTACGAGTGTGGTAAAAAAGGCCACTACAAGAGTGACTGCCCAAAGACCAAGAAGAGCCATCATAAGAGCAGCAACAAGAAGGATGGCAAGTACAAAAGAGAAGCAAAGTACAAGAGGAAAGACAAGAAGGAGAGAAGATCTAAAGATGCAGATCATGCAGCGTGGGAGGAGTCTTCTTCAAGCTCCTCAAGCTCTGAAGATGGAGAATGCCATCTTGCCCTCATGGCCTCAACTAGTGAAGATGTAATTGAGGTAAATGAGGTAAGCAAGGTTAGTGATGTTAATTTACTTGAGCTATCTAAGGAAACTCTCATTGATATGGTTAA
The DNA here is from genome assembly GCA_963693085.1 of Alisma plantago-aquatica. Taxonomy (NCBI): domain Eukaryota; kingdom Viridiplantae; phylum Streptophyta; class Magnoliopsida; order Alismatales; family Alismataceae; genus Alisma; species Alisma plantago-aquatica. The sequence goes on from OY856411.1 coordinate 881,217,121, forward strand.
TGAATGCAAATCATCTTTTGCTAAATGTAAATCTAAGAGGAAAAGATTAGGCAAAATAGTTGATGATCTTTATGCAAAAATTGACATTCTTGATGAAAATGAAAAATTGCATCTTGATAGCATAGAATCCTTGCAAGGGAAATTTCTTGACCTTGAACTTCAATACGATGGAGTAGAGGTTGAGAATGGTACATATCTTAAAAATATTGAAAATCTTAAGATAGAAAACCAAAAATGCCTAAATGAGCTTGATACTCTTAAAACTGAAAATGTAGAACTCAAGCTTATTGATGATGCTAGGAGAGAAGAAATCTATGCTTACCAAAGAGAAATAGTTATTCTTAAATCTAAAAATGCAAAATTTCTTGCTCAAATTAATGATCTATCTTCTAGACCCGTTTTGCCTAGAAATGAAGTTGCTAGCTTAACTCTAGAAAAAGATTCTCTTCTTACTAAAGCCCTCTGTCTTGAGGCTGACCTTTTGCATACTAGAGAAGATCTTACTAGTCTTTCCACTACTGTTATAAATCTTAGTGATGATAATGTTAAGTTAAGATCTACTTTGCAAAGGTTTCTTTTGGGAAAGAAATCCCTAAATGATGTTCTAGAGCACTCTACCAAATAAGTTGGTACTAGTGGTTTAGGATATAATGGGACTGCTCCCAAAGGTAAGAAGAAGAAGGGTAAGAAAAAGAGTGTGGAACCTCCAATTTTCAATGGAGAGACTTCCGGCTCTAAAAACCCTATGGTTTGTATTCATTGCAAATGTGATGACCATTATTCTACCTATTGTCCTTACAAGCCTAAGGGGACCAACTCAAAGATGAAATGGGTCCCCAAGCTAACCCCAGACCCCAAAGTTTGAGTTGGGTTCCGACATCCTCTTTTCTTGCAGGTTAAAAAGAAATGGATTGTTGATAGTGGCTGCTCTAAGCATATGACTGGAGAAATCAGCCATTTCAACAAATTTGTGAAAAAGAAAGGAGGATCGGTAACCTTCGGGGACAACAAGAAGGGTAAGGTTATAGGTGAGGGTAATGTAGGCAATGAATTATGTATTAAAAATGTGTTGCTTGTTGATGGCCTACATCACAATTTAATTAGTGTTAGCCAATTATGTGATAATGGTTATCTTGTATTATTTACTTCTTTAGAATGCTTGCTTCTAGATTTCCTCTCCTACAATGTTATATATAAGGGAACTAGAAATGGAAATCTTTATGTTATTGTTCTCGATGATCTTAATCCCATACTAAATAGATGCTTAGTTGTGGATAAAAACGATCTTTCTCTTTGGCATCGTCGTTTGGGTCATGTGAATTTGCATCAAATGAAGAAATTGAACAAAAAGGACTTGGTTTGAGGACTTCCTAAATTGGATTTTGATAAGGATGAGGAATGCCAACCTTGTACACAAGGGAAACAAACCAAATCCTCCTTCAAATCCAAAGGAGTCATGAGTACCAAGAGTGTTCTTGAACTTCTTAATATTGATCTATTCAGACCAATGAGAACTCAAACGCTTCGTGGCTCCAAGTATTGTCTTGTTATTGTTGATGATTTCTCTAGATATACTTGGACTTTCTTTCTCGTTTCTAAAAGCGATACTCTTGATGTTTTCTCGAGCTTTTGTAAACGGGTTGAAAACAAAACTTCTTGCCATATTGTTTCTATCCGTAGTGATCATGGGGGAGAGTTTGAAAATGATCTTTTTGAGCGTTTTTGTGAAAAATTGGGTTATTCGCACAATTTCTCTTCTCCTCGCACACCTCAAAAAAATGGAGTTGTTGAGAGGATGAATAGGTCGCTACAAGAGATGGCTAGGACCATGCTTCTTGAGTATGACACTCCTAAGAAGTTTTGGGCTAAAGCTGTTAGCACGTCATGTTTTGTGCAAAACCGAGTTTTCACACATCCTTCTTTCAAGAAAACCCCCTATGAACTATGGCGTGGTAGGAAGCCGTCTATTGATTTCTTTCATGTTTTTAAATGTCCTTGTTTTGTGTTAAACACGAAGGATTCTCTCGACAAGTTTGATCTGAAATCCTATAAGGCTTTCTTCCTAGGCTATAGCACTACTAGCAGGGCATATAGAGTATTTAACATTGAATTGTCTAAAATTAAAGAATCTATCAATGTTAAGTTTATTGAAACTAACCCTGTTGTTGGCAAGCATATTGGTGATGATGATGTTGCAGATGAAATAATTCCTATCTTAAAATAACTCAACATCAAAGACAAAGGCAAGCAGGTGATTGAAGAAGAAAAAGAAGAAGAAAAGAAGGATCCCACTCCCCATTTTGCAAAGAATCACCCCAAGGAGTTGATCATTGGCAGCCCGTTTGAGAGAGTGAGGACACGAGCTGCTCTCAACAAAGAACAAGCAGATAGTGCCTTCATCTCCCAACTAGATCTAAAGAACATCAAAGAATCCCTTGGTGATGATGAGTGGATCCTTGCCATGCAAGAAGAGCTAGAGCAATTCGAGAAGAATCATGTGTGGACCTTAGTGCCAAGACCAAGTGATAGAAAAATCATTGGCACCAAATGGGTCTACCGCAACAAACTAGATGAGCATGGAAAAGTGGTAAGAAACAAAGCAAGGTTAGTGGCACAAGGTTACAACCAACAGGAAGGTATTGATTTTGATGAAACCTATGCTCATGTTGCTAGATTAGAATCTATTCGCATGCTACTTGCCTTTGCTAGTTATAAAAATTTCTTGCTATATCAAATGGATGTTAAAAGTGCATTTTTGAATGGTACAATCGAGGAGGAAGTATTTGTTGCTCAACCTCCGAGCTTTGAAAGTGAAAAATTACCCAATCATGTTTATTTGTTGCAAAAAGCTCTCTATGGACTCAAACAAGCACCTCGAGCTTGGTATGAGAAATTAAAGAACTTTTTGTTAGATAATGTGTATGTCATGGGAAAAGTTGATTCTACCTTGTTTCTAAAACACACTTCTAACCATTTTCTTATAATTCAAATATATGTTGATGATATCATTTTTGGCGGGACTGATCTTGATCTTTACAAGGAGTTTAGTTCTCTTATGCAGAGTGAATTTGAAATGAGCATGATGGGTGAGTTGACCTTCTTCCTCGGATTTCAAATCAAACAAACAAAGGAAGGAAACTTCATCAACCAAGGCAAATACACAATTGAACTACTCAAGTGCTTTGGGATGGAGAATATGAAGTCGATGGATACACCCATGTCACACACTGCCAAACTTGACAAAGATGAAGAAGGTGAAAAGGTAGATGAGAAGCTCTATAGAGGTATGATTGGAAGTTTACTTTATTTAACTACCTCTAGACCTGATATTATGTTTAGCGTTGGCTTATGCGCTCGCTTTCAATCTTGCCCTAAGAAGTCACATCTCACTACTGTTAAGAGAATTTTGAAGTACTTAGCCAAAACCCAAAATTTTGGTCTATGGTATCCTAAATCAAGGGATTTTACTCTTAGAGCATATAGTGATGCAGATTATGCAGGGTGTTTGATTGATAGAAAGTGCACAAGTGGCACTTGCTTCCTCCTAGGACCATGCTTAGTGTCTTGGCTCTCTAAGAAACAAAGCACAGTGGCATTATCAACTACTGAAGCTGAATACATTGCAGCCAGGAGTTGTTGTGCATAGGTCCTATGGATGAAGCAAATGCTCCAAGACTTTAACATATTTTTTGATGCTTCTCCTATCTTTTGTGACAATACTAGTGCAATTAATCTATCTTATAATCCTATATTGCATAGTAGAGCCAAGCATATAGAGTTTCACCATCATTTTCTTCGTGACCACATTGCCAAGAAAGATATATATATCACACATGTGGACACGGAAAATCAATTGACAGACATTTTTACAAAACCTCTAGCTAGAGATCTATTCAATTTTATTTGATCTAAACTGCTCATTGTTGATTTAAATGGCATTAATATGTGATCTAGCTAGTTATCTCTTTCCTATATGCTTGCTCATGTCTATCTTCACCTTATGTTGCCTATACATGCTTGTTTGTGCTTAAATTTCCTGTCAACATGCTTAGTTTTGCTTTTTTTTGGGTTTTATCGAATTTTGTGTTTTATCGCTAAATAGTACCCAATGATGAGCTAAATGTGCCTAAGTATGTTAATTATGCATAATAGAATGGAAAAATGAATTTAATAGACATGTATATGGCTAGAATCTAAGAATGAGACTGTTAGGTTAGGTTGACCTTCGGTCGAGTTTCCACCCTGGAAAACACGACCGATCAGGAACCGAGAGTAGGTCTTCAGTGGACCGATCGGTCAAGTTTGTCACCCTCAGAACTCGACCGATCGACGGGCTACGCCAACTTAAAAGTTAGGATCGGCCAACTATTTTCCCTTGCAACTAGAAAATAGCCGACCGATTCCTCATCTCTAAGCCCCGTGCTCTCACCCCAAGCCCTAAACCCCCCGTTCCTAACCCTAGGGCGACCTAGCAACCCGTTCTTGACCTTCCCGGGCGCTCGTGGTGGGTTTTCTTTGGCGTTTGAGGTTTGATCTTGCTTGTGTGCACATTTTTCTCTATGTTTTTGTTTCCATGGCCTCCCATAGACAAAAATGTCCTGCTCCTGGCAATGCTGAAGCTTCCTCCTCGACTAGTCGCTTGATTCCGTTTGATAATACCTCCTTTGTGTCTATTGAGGCGGTAAATCGGTATAAGGATCTTCTTCCCCGATCTCCTTTTCCATTTCGCCCCTTGGTTGACGCAAATCTTTTTCAAGCGGTCATTACCTCTGTTTTGAGGCTTCTTGCCAGCCCCCACTTGTCTGCCCTTGCGATCGGACGTGACTACTTTAACAATCAGTTGTCTAGCACAAAGGCAGTTCACGAGTTCTACGCAAACCTGCGTTGGAACTACGATTCGCTCGTTCCCCCGATGAATACCAAAATAGTTCTTACATCGATGATCGTCGGTCTTCATTTTCAACTCTCCGAGGAAACTTTCAACTACTATCTTGCCGGAGACGAAGAAAACAACACTTGGTGTAAGGACTATGGTGAGTATTTCGATCTTCTTGACCCGAAAGGTTTCTATAAACATCATGAATTGACGCTACCGGACATTCATCGGTTTTTAAAGAAACCCGGCGTGGCCTACAAGAAGCGGTCTACCCTGCCCTCATCCTCTCTTGACCTTCAGAGGTGCATCTTGGCTCTTGTGATTAACTGCAATATCCACCCCAAGCGAAATCAAACGGATATTGCAGAAAACACAACAGTCCTGATGTATTGTTTGTTAAACAATATCGGTGTCAAATGGGCTCATTACATCTTACACCATATGACCTATTTTGACACCGGCAAGAACACCAAGGGCACCCACCCTCCCTACCCAGCCCTGATCTGTGGTCTCTTCCAGTTTGCCACTGACATATCACTCTTTTCTAACTTCCATTACTCGGTTGCTAGAAAGGGAGTGTGCATTAGTGAAACCACCCTTATGAAGGCTGTACCTGTCCCTACCCCTGCCCATGGTGTTTCTGGCTCTACCTCAGCCTCAACCTCTGCTTCTGGTGACCCTCCCACCTCCACCCATGCTCCACCCCCACAGCCACATCCCCTCCCTAGACGTGCATCTTTCCGTGCATCAAATGAAACCCTTCTGGGATATATGATGCATGAACAGGCGTACAACCGTCAGGTTCAGGACCACCTCCACCAGGATTTGTGTTCGATCATGTCCACCATGAACCTATCATGTGCTTCACCCTACCCTATCTACCAGCCATACCCAGGAAGTGCCTATACTTCTTATGCATATGAGCATTACTTCCCTACCCCACCACCATATGCTGTCGAGCCTTTCGCTGCCGCTCCACCTCAGTATGTTGTTGGTAGTTCCGCTGCTGCATACCTGCCGTTACCTACTGGCCCCCTGGCCACTCTGCTCACCTCCATGGGTGACTCTTCTCCGTCCTTCGCGTAGGCCAAGGAGCTCCTTTCTCTTGGTATGTCATGGGCTGAGCAGAATGCCCATTGGCCCGGTCGCTCTTTTGGTCATGATGACGAGGAGATGCCTGACCAGGCTGAGGATGCAGATGAGGATGCTGATGCTGATGATGGTGACGCTGAGGATGCTTCAGACGAGGATGGTGATGATGGTGCTGGTTCTGCTGCTGGCACAGTTGCTCCGCCTACATATGGCGATGAGGACTACAACCTAGGAGACGAAGAGGAAGTAGTTGACATAGATAGCTTAGATGTCTAGGAGGTTGTCTTAGCTTATAGTCTAGCATGTCTATTATATGTATCTTTCTAGACTCTTTTGTATAAGCAACATCCTGGCACATTATTCTGAGCTGTACTATTTTCTTATTTACTGTTTTCTCGCTTTATGGTTGTAGTTGCTCTTGAGGACATCTTTCTGAGTTGGAATATCTTTTCTATGCACTTTGGCTACTTCATTTGTGTTATCTTATGCTTGGTGCTTTTCAAGCTATATTTTGATTCTGACTTGGATTGTATGTTCTCCGTGGTTGTATGATATATGCTTTTACAATGTTGTTTATTACCTTGCAGATATGTGTGGTTGAGTCTTGGAGAAGACCTAGTTTTTGCTCTTCTACCCCCCTACCTTTTTGATAATGTCAAAAGGGGGAGACATATCTCATGGTTTGAGACTCAATCATATTGTTTCTTGTTGTTATACTATTGCTTTCTTGCCTAAGTGATCCTTTTATTGTTAGTTTGCTGATGATCATGTGACATGCAAAGGATTACATATTACACAGATATTGGTATTGCCATGTATAGAAAACCTAACATGCATGTGAGAGGAAGCATAGTTTGAGGGGGAGCAATTCAAATTGTTCTTATCATGAATCCCCCTAATTCACAAGGCAAAGGTATAACTTTCTTATCCTTTTCAATATGTTTGAGGAATGGTTTATCATTGTCAAAAAGGGGGAGAATGTTGACCTAGAGGTTATACATTAGCTATATTTTGATAATGACTTAACCATTCCATTCATAGGTATCTAATATGTGTGTTTAAGATTGTTTGCAGGCATTAGGTACATGAAAAGGATCATATATACAAAGCCCTAGAATGGGCCAAGTGCAAGTCAAAGTGCCTATAAGTGTGCATTTTAGGATTTCTATGTAAACTACCTTAGAACATTAATGTAATCACCTGTAATGATGAATTGGCTTGTAACTTAGAAGAGAAAAATGTTTGGGACAAAATTCACCAAGTGCTAATCACTTTTATTGCAAATTAGAAAATCAATTACAAGCACTTGGTCGGTCGAGTTTCCCTAGCCTGAAACTCGACCGATCAACCTTGGTCGATTTTCTGAAGATTGCATCGGTCGAGTTGTGCACCCATAGAACTCAACCGATCGGGTAGCAGGCCATTTCCAGTTGAAATGGTCGGTCGAGTTTTGTCAGGACAAACTCGACCGATCATTTGAATATCGGTTTGCCTCTTACTTGATCGGTCGAGTTACCCCCATTGAAACTCGACCGATTGCACTGTACGGAGTTTGCATAAAAAGTAATATGACCGTTGGTGAATTGTTTTGGGCAAAAATGGAGCCGTTTTCTTGAACAAAAAATGACTACTTTTGCATCCAAGTGTCCCACAACTTAAAGGGCAACCCACAACTATAAATAGAACCCCTTGGAGTTCATTCCAAGCTGCTCTTCCATTGCGAACTTGGTTCTAGCTTAGTTGAGAGTGTTCCAAGCCCTTGAGCCCCTTTCTCTCTCTACCTTCAAGATAAATTCGTGAGTTAAGAGTGAGTTAGGTCCTTGTGTATGAGAGCTATCCCTTGTATTATGTACATATCTCCTTTCTCTCTTCCTACCTCTAAATCCCTTTGAAGATTGATTGAAGCTACTTCTCCAAGTGAAAGAGGAGTTGCTATTATTCTTCTCCGAGTGAAGGGGAAGATGTGTTGCTGATCTTCAAGAGTGAAGACAGCTCGTTGCTCTAGGTCCCTTGGTGAAGGGAAAACGTAGAGAAGCTCTCCAAGTGAAGGAGAGGTGCAAGGCAAAGCTCAAGTGAGATAGGTAAATCCTGCAAGGCTGAAGACAAAGGTAAGATTGGGTAAGTCCTTTGAAGAAGACTGAAGAATCTTGCTTTGTGGGTAAGTCCTTGGATAGGTAGAAGATCTTAGCTTGAGTAATTAAGTCCTTGGTTGTGTGGTTTATGTATCTTGTAATCTTATTGTGATATATAAGAGAACCAAGTTGCAAATCCTAGAGTCTAACCAACTCTAGGTAGTGGACTGACATCACTCCTAAGTTTAGGACGTGGAACCACTCTAAACCACATGTCCAAGTGCTTGCTATTCATTGTCTCTTATCCTTGCTTTGAATGCTAGATTAGGACATCAAATTGTTGCTTGCTTTAGTATTTTCACTACAATTAAATTGGTGGTCTAATTGATTTTGTGAAGTGTGTGTAGCTCTATTCACCCCCTCTAGAGCCCATTGATCCAACAATAGTTTGTGTTGATAATCATTTTAATGATAAATGATGAGAATAAATAAGTATGATTGAATACTTATGATATCAATGTATGCTCCTAGATGTGTGGAGCAATGAATTAGGGTTTGAATTAATAATATGAACTTGAAACCCTATTCGGCTATAAAGGGAAACCCTAACCCTAATAATGGGAAAGTTGTATTTCTCTTATTACATAAGCCTTGTGAGGCATGTTAAATACTTATATAACAAGTATAATGATTAATGGCCTTGTGAGCCATATGAATAAGTTGTTGCCTAGTGAGAGGTGACAAGATGTGTAATGGCCTTGTGAGCCATATGAATAAGTTGTTGCCTAGTGAGAGGTGACAAGATATGTAATGGCCTTGTGAGCCATATGAATAAGTTGTTACCTAGTGAGAGGTGACAAGATGTGTAATGACCTTGTGAGCCATATGGAATACTTGTACAACAAGTAAAATGAATACTTGGGTCTGAGGACCTAGAGGTAATGTTTATCTGTTATAGAGATAATAATGTTGTGTGACGATCCAAGGGTTTGAGTACCCATAACCAGTAATCATGATAATGATGTGAAGGGATAAGAATTCCCAGTAATGTGATGAGGGAGTGAGATCCCAAGTATCATGTGTTTTAAAGATCTGAGAAGTACGTGATAGATGTATTACACTTTTCTTTGTAGCATTTGTTGTGATTAATAATGATAACTTGTTTGATGCTAAAAGAATGATATAATACATGTAATACATCATTAGGAACTATAAAATATTGCCCTGACCATAGATCCATCAGCGTCAGGATTTGCTAAATGGTGAAATGGGTTCCCCGCGGCATAAGCCGGAGTGCATACTTTTGAGTATGTGGGGGCGTAAGTACGGACGACCATGTGTGAGCCGGTCCCCTTAACGAGCCCAAAATAAATGGGGATTTGGCTATATGTCATATATTGGCTCGAGAGAGACTTCAGTCATAGACTCTATGTTGAGCACGATGAACTGGCCCGTGGCTCAGAGTATGGTGCTTGTGTCGCCATGACTCAGTAATTTCATAACTGGGGATGGTTGTTAGTAGATGTTTCCCCTAAGAGAGTGCAGTTGACACTGTAGCTCTAAGCAAGGATGCCTATGAACCCTGGCACACCTATTTGCACCCAACACAAGATTCCCTACTAAGCTTAAGTGGTCTCATACTGACTGAGACATGTGAGGTCATGGAAACTAGCTCTCCCATTGACCTTGTATGGTACCGACTTGTGAGAAGTTTGTGGTTGGTTCGAGATGAATGGGGTATGCTTCATCTCCGCATGGCATAAGCGTGATTGTTAAAATATGTTCATCCGTGTAGCATATCTACTTAAGGATCAAATACACGAAATATTGTTTGATGCACAATTTTGTTATACATTTTAGTTGATAGATGATATTTTATGTTTCTTTAAATTCCTTGCAAAGCAGATAGATGATTTATAACTCTACCATGGGTAGATGCAATGTTCTCCTTAAGAAAGGAGATGATTTTATTCTATTCATACAATGATTAATCCTGCTTGTTAATATAAAAAGAACCTCTACTCGATTTATAAATGCTTAATCTATGATAATAATATGGTCAGTGGAGAGTTATATCTCTCGCTGGGACAATTGTCTCACCTCGTGGGATCCACAATTTTTTAGGTGGACATGTACGAGGTGGTGGAGACCTTGCTGCAGAGGAGAAACAACAGCTGAGGCAGTAGTGACAACTTAATTTGAGTGTATTGTTTGTCGTGTCTTGTAGATAGAAGACCTATGTGTTGTCTCTATACTCTCAGGTCCTTGGAGTTGATTTGTGATAATCTTGTGAACAATCTGAGATTTTGGCTTGAATGCCTTGAGGTTTTATGTTGCTATAGTATGTGTTTTGATAGAGCAACTGTTATATGTTGTCCTTGAGATGAGATGAAACAATATTGTACAATGTAAATCATGATATGTATGAGTTTTGGATCTTTCAATAAAAGTTTTCTGGACAAGGATCTCCATGCAAAATGGTTTTAAATTTGAGTGATTTTTGTTAATCTGTTGTTTATGTTTATTCTGCTTAATTAGTAATGATTTGTTTGTCAGTTTGATGACGGTCGTTACAGTTTAGACTCTGAAGTTGAGGTATGATGTATCCTGTATTCTTCTATGTTGAGAAATTCACCTATGTTTATTCATTCTCTTTGTCCTATGGACATTAGCCTATACACAACGTCTTTCTTTTGAAAATCGTGGTTCATGTGAACTACCTTATTTGATATTGATCATGTGATCATGGATATTCTTTTGAACTCTTATCTTATGCTTTGTTCATGATGGAACTCTAAAAGATGACATGTGATGTCTTTTGCCCACTTATGAGGTGTATGTCTATGTTGGTCCCTTATGTGGTGACTAGTTTATATATTCTGACTATACTTTCTAGTTACCTCTACATTTAACATGCTATGTGATTCCGTAACACTAGAGTAGTGTAATTGCATTGGTTTTTATGGTAGATGTGTTATTTCATGCCGAGCAGATGTGATATTTCCTACTCTTTTAGGATGGAAAGGAACCTCAGACCCAGGGCAAGATGTGTGATTCTTGGCCCATGTTTTATATATTTAGGAGATTGGCAATATTCCTTTCTCTACCAAGTTTGAAGTTTATGAGACTTGGCTGCCTTTGTGTTTATATTGTTCTAGGCTATGTTTATCTCACATGCATGCATATTGATGATATGGGGTGTGTGCCCTAATTCTTTACATGTGCTTGTGTGGCAAAATCTTTATGTTTTATTAATGGAAAATATTCTTTTGTTATCATATGATTTCAATTCCTTTTCTCTTGATACCCATTTGGGCAGTCCTTATTCTTTCTATGGAAATCCTTTTATATCTGATGTCCTTTATTCCATATATTGCTCAATTTCCTATTTAGTATGTACATATCAGCCTTTGTTGATGTCATCTATTTTCTCTTCTTGCTGGGGTATGCTTCCAACCGTAGGTGAAGGACTTGGATGATAAGGCATGAAGTTTTGGACTTGCTTAAGGAATTAAAGTTTGGAGACAAAGTTGTTATGGTTTAGATTTCCCTCTACTTAGATCCTTATGTTGAGTGATACATGTAAACCCTTTGTGTGAGATAATGATGTTCTTTTATAACCTTGTGATAATTTGAATATAGTCAACATTTTTATTCCGCTGCTATAATTTGGTTATTTTGAATACCATTTATTGAAGTTTGAAAATTTTGCACCTATTCTAGCATACCTTTGAGTGTGTTTGGAATGGATGTTTTATTCTTCAAATTTTTAGTAAGTGGGTGATCCCGTCTCTTTACACCTATCGTCTGGTTCCATCAGTCCTCCATCTCCTGGCTCCTCTAGCTGATTGGTTGGGTCTACCAGCTGATTGGTTTGGCTCATCCATCTGGTCCTCCTTGGTCCTCCATCTGATAAGCTCGTCCAGGAGACATCATCTTCTATGTCATAATAGAAAAGTAAACTATCCTACTATTACATGATTATAGACAAACCTCGAGTTACATTTGAGGGGAGCAAGGGTAGAAAAGAATTAACTTTACATGGGAAGATAAGATATATGATCGGTTCATAGACCGATATAAAAGGATAAACCAACCATACAACCGTGTATATATAACACAGGTTATTGACCATAACCATGCTACACATCCACCATCAAAACCACTTTTAGGGTGACGCATGTAAATTATATATACATATCATATATATGTATATATTAGTTTGAAATTATCGTGGTATTTGGCTAGACATGATATTATTCACATCACATGCAATAATAGAATGCTAAAACCAAAATCTGATCATACTGATTATCCTATAATATAGTACATTGATGTTAGCTATGATACCACTATTGGGAAATATGGAAACAGAGTAGGCTACAGAAATAAAAAAAATTTATCTACCATATTTCCCATGAACCGACGGATCACGTCAATAACTATAAGATGAGAAAGATGGTTTTGAGGATATACCTGATCCTAGATCAAGTCCATTGACATCTCCTTGTCGTTGTAGATGCACAACTGTCTTTTAGTTGCACTAGGACTCCTTTGACGGTTGTGCCTCCTGGTTTGCACCATGGACTGCAGCCATCATATGCAGTAGCTCCTCTCATAACAGACTGCTGGTTGACGTTGTTCTCCTAGCGACAGACAACAACCTCTCACCTCTAGAGAAGTCCACACGGACCACCTAGAACTCCTGTCGTCTTGCTAGAATGGATACGAAGGAGTTGTCCCCTCCATTGGCGTACTAGTGACCAACTTGCTCTACCACAACAATGATCCTCAGTTGTTCTCTCCCTTGTTATCCCTCCCTAGTCGGGTAGGACTTGCTTGGGTTCTCTTGGTTACCACAACCAAAGAGGACAATAATTATTAGAGCAAATGTTTCTCAATTGTCCGTGTTGTATTCTGAGGAGTCCCCAATACCCCTCTATTTATAGGAGGGGTTTGGGTCAAGGTTCCCAATCCATGCGGGAGTGGAAGGGACTAGAAGATCTTGAATTTTCACAACCTGTGACAACCAAAATGGTCTTTTGGAAACCCAGACGGTCGTATGAAGTGCGAGATGGTCATCTCATATTGTAAGATAGTGGTTTCTTAGTTTTCCAATCACATAAAAAATTGGCAATTCATTTCCTATTAATGATAAACATTAATTCCTTGCACTTCTAGTATTATGCAATTGAAATGAATCTGGGAAAGTATCTAAAACCTTCCCTCAGACCAACTGAGCATTCTTTCACATGCAAGATGGTCATCTCGGTCACCAAGATGGTTGTTTGGTGGCCCAAACCGAGCATGTCAGTTCAACGGAATGAACCGGTCCGTTCATACCTCAGTTTGGACAAAACTTAGCCAATTCCTATTATGACCAACATGACAATCCAAACACCATCTCAACCCTTGACATGAACATTTGGCACTCCAAACGGCCATCTCACCCTGTGAGCTGATCGTATGGTAGTGTATCTAGCTGATGTGTTGCGTGAATTGAATACATAGATGTTTTAGTAATCACTTCAATCATCATTCAATATTAAACTCCTCTTCTTGGTTGAGACCTATTTGTGTGACCCTATAGGTCCCATATTACATTGGCAGTGAATGTTCATCACATCTTATGACATCTCAAGCAATGAGTGGTGCCTAGTCGCACATCAATTCTACCTAAGTAAATGGAAAATTGGGGAGTAAATTCAACCTACAATCTGTGTATGGTGTTATAGTGCTTGTATAGTTCCTTTGTCACTGATATCTAGATTGAACTTGAGACATGGAGAAGTCACCCTCTTCAACATTCCATCTTGTTTCTTAAACCAAGAGCAGGTTGTCTGAGATATATGTAAGCTCAATATCACACATTGACTCACATGTTCATGGCCATGCATTTCTTAGTCTTGTTAGTCAAGAGTCCTAGGATATCATACTCATGTAGGAGGGACAAACCCCATCTCGATGACTCACAGTCTATCCCCATGTGTCACAATCACCCAATCATCACCTTTATAACAACCCATGTTTTAGGACCGTGTTTGATGATGTCAAAGAGTACCAAATGACATGTGATGATTGTAGTGATTTTAAGTCTAAGAACCACAACCACCACCATCACTGTGAGAGCTGAGCATGACTTCCATGATGATGGCTTCCATGTTTCAGTCTCACAATGGGTCTACCCGATACACTGTTCTCCAACATGTATCTGTGTGCTTGGTTTGATATAGCTATCATGAATAGTGAGATTTTGTCATCAACCAACTCACACTCTAATCTTGTGTGTTAGTGTTGTCTATCAACTTTTCACAATAACAAATGATCAGGGACATAATGAGAATACATACACACACATATATATGTATATATATATATATATATATATATATATATATATATATAACATCCGTATGATGTCATTTCCTCAAGTGATGTACTTGACGACATACGTCATTGAGTAATACTATTCTCTATACATTTATAATGTTACATTATTATCACATAACTGAACTAAACCGAATAATTCTTTATTTATAATCAAATCATTTACAAATTATGTATTTACAATTATCACATGATTGGCTCTCCGGGCATACATACAGACAAGGAATATGCTGAGGAGTAGTCACAAGATGTGATGAAAATATGGATAAAACTATACATGCATTCTTAAATATGAAATGATGTATGAAAATGGGATTTTACTAGAGTAAAAATCATTACACAATGATAAGTGAAACACATATATAAACCAATATCACTCTATTAGAGCTCAAAACCCATTAACATAGGTCATACATGGAACCACCTATTAAAGTGCTAATTGTTCAATATCATAGGAGATTCCATGACAATGGCGAGGATGCTCAAGATTGTACTAAGCAATATGGAAGTGCAAGTTATACATCACTACACATACTCCTTGTAGTAATAATATTTCTACAAATGGCTAAGTAGTTGAGGAAGGGAAAATATGAGTGTAGTAAAGTTGAGCGGTATGGGCTTGATTTACGTGGCCTATATAGGGGGTGCCTTCTTACTAGGATCCTAGTCACAACCATCTCAGAATTATGGGTTTTCATATCATGAAGGCCGCATGCCACATAAGGTTCCCAATGATGAGATGATAACCATATTTTGTTTCTTTTCTCAATATAACTAAATCTGTAACACTATTCTAGATAAATGGGTTATGTTGCAAAATTATGAGGGTATATATCACAAGCAAAAAAAATGCAAACATAATATATATGTGCATATATGTATATATATGTACATATTTATGCTCATATATACATATATACATGTTAGGAAAATTGATTAGATTAATATTTTTGAATTTATTTAGAGTTATCTAATTTTTTTTCCAAGTCAAGAGGTCATTTATTCAACCTGGCCTCCTCTGGAAGGGGTAAACTGAAAGAGGAAAATATTAGACCTAGAAAAAGTAAACTTGGTAGAACTTCTATCAATGCATAGGGGAAATAGGAGAGGAATACCGACATGGTCGACTGGAGGATCTTCATATATGAGGTCATCTATTGAGTATTTTTAGTGATTCCTAGATAGCGCATCAACTAGAGTAATGTGTTTGCAATTAATTTTCTTGATAGTTACCTCATCAGCAGTCTCAATGTTGTTCCTTATATTGCGGACCCAAGGTGGGAGCTTTGAGAATCTACCAGTTCCATCTTCTACTTCTTCAACTGTGATTCTACTATCTGTTTCCATTGTGACATTCTTCTGGTGTCTTTCCATCATCTGTTCCACTACCAAGTCGATTTCTCTCACCCCAGTTTCAACTACTGAGTGTACTCTTATCTTGTTTGTTATGCCTCTTTCCATTATGCATCCCCGTTTATGGATACAACTACAATACCATCTAGTTCCCCTTTATATACTATATTTGTCATCATGATAATACCTCCAATATTGAGTTTCATCCAACCAATATCTTCTTCCAACTCCTGGTCTTGCATCTTCTTGTTAAGGCTCCATGCTATTTTGATTTCCTTGCATATATGATTCACTTTGGTCAGTTGTACTTCAGTGCTAATGGCACGAGTGTCAAAGACATACTAATTTCTAGCATTCCAAATCGTTTAAAATCTCCAAGAAAACCTTGTCGTATGACTACGATTCTGCTGAAGGTTCTTTCCTAACCAGTTCAACAACGATACATCCAGGCCCACGGAAATGATGTCTCTTGCATCTATTATCTGCCACAGGGCCATAGAGCATGTCAATCTCTCAGAGAATGTAGAGTAGAATTTTTATCCACAAAACATCTGGGGAAAGTAATATTATCTATGAATTTTCACTGCTTCCTTCTAAGATTCTTCATGATTGCTTCATCAGATACTAGCTACATAAATGTTCTAGTACTGCTAGGTACCTCTAGTTTCCAGATGACAGCCCAAGGACCCTCAATTGGTGATTCATCTTCTTTGTGGATGATATCACACGCTGAGCTAGCTATATGGTTTCCATATTCTTTTGGCTTCCAAATCTAGCTATCATTTGTTGCTCGGGTGTGTGGTATTGGTAAGTTCAGTATTTACTCAATGCAATCGTTTGGAAGATAGCATTGAAGAAAACTGACATCCCAGCTACCATTGAAGTCTACTAGGCTTCTCACTTTCATGTCTTTGAGTTCATCCTCCACTGGATTTTTGCAAATGTCAATGAGCTATCCTTGTTGGGGAACCCATTCATCATACTAGACTGATGTATGTTCTCCATTATGGATAACTTTGGAGCTATTTCCTCAAAAAAGGTCTTTCTTACATACACAAATATTTAGAATGGGGTTGCCCTTCTGCCCTTTTTTCCACTGAAGCTTTTGTATTTATATAGTAGTCCTTCTTTCCACATATAATTTCTACCTATGTTTAGATCACATGCATTCTTCAACAACACAACTTTGTTTAAAGTAGGACATATACTTGATGCCCAGTCCCCCTTTGTCCATATTCATTGTAACTTTGTTCCAGGAAACTAGTGATATTGGTTCATCCTTATGTCCCCCACCCCAAATAAATCTATTGATAATTTATCCATATTGTTTCATACACTACTAGGTATGAGCTTGTTTGCATGGTGTATGTGGGTAGGGTTGTTAGCATAGGATTGGCCATGCAGACTCTACCATCCAGGGAAAATGATATACCTTCCCATCCATTCACTCTTTGCTCCATTTTCTTAGCTATATGGGCATATGTAGCGTTCTTGACTCCTTTGTGCAATATGGGTACTCCCAAATAAATCACCAGATCATCTATTTCATCTATAACACTAGCATTACAGATGTTGTTCCTCGTCTGTTGGTCAATAGGTGTAAATAAGAACATTCTGATTTTTTCCATAGATATGCATTGGCCAGAAGATTTCTTTAAAGCTTTGAAGCATTCATTGATCGTGTGAATTTGGGTCATAGAGGCTCCAACAAATATGACTATGTCATTTGAAAAATAGATGTGTGACACTACATGTCCGCTTTTAGATATTTTGTCTAGCTTACAAACTCCTTCCTTGACATATTTCTCAATCAATTGCGAAAAGCTTTCCATACACATCAGGAACAAATACAGAGACAAGGGGTTCCTCATATAAGTTCTCTAGGCATTTTGATACTTGAGAGCAACTCTCCATTCCAGATGATGTTCGTTGATCCAGTAGACAGGGCATTTAAAGAGTACTACTTGATGTTCATCATCCCATTGGCTTCTATGAGGGTATCACTAATGAAGTCCCATGACATACAATTCTAATCCTTTGAGAGATCAACTTTAATGGACATAACTAGAGTTGTGTGAACCTTGCACATGTTGTGAATAATTTCTTGGATGAGAACAATATTGTCTGAGATATTCCTACCTGGACAAAACTAGTTATATTAGATGATATTCATAATGATATATATTTTTCTTTACGCATTCTACTACCACCTTTGAGGGTAGCTTTAAGCATGCATTATTTAGGGAGATCGACCTGAGCTAGTTGCAATTCATAGGCTTCTTGACCTTTGGTATAAGTACAATACATGACTTTGCCTAAGAATCATGAATCATATTGCCATTGATCATGCTTCTTATGGATTTGAGAATTGAGTTTCTCACAATCTTCCAGTGTCTTTTAATAAAATTATAATCCATTCCATCGGGCCCTGCTGCCTTGTAGGGATCTAGTCTTTTCAATATTTTCCATGATTCATATTTTGTAGGGGCAACTGCTAAGCTTTTGAACTGATTCGGTGTAAGAACTTTATACTCGCCTGTCATGTTGTTCATATCTTACTGAGTGGGTTTCGTCATGGAGGTAAACAAGTTCTTGAAGTGGTCATTGACCATATTCTTTAAGTCATTACTGAGAAATAAGGGGATGCTAAAATAGTCCTAAATTATTATGGATAAATTGAGCAATAATGCCACAACAATAGAAAGAGGATAACTTTTTCACTACATGTTCCAAATAGTTATAAGTACTTTTCCACATGGAAATAAAAGGAAACTAAAATGAAACTACCACTAAGTGGATTGGTTGTAGTGGGAAACCTAGACATCGTAGAATACTTCATGAACAAATTTTTAACAAGTTCCTCAAACCCTAGATCCTCAAGCACATGTTCCTATACTATGGTGTCAACTATTTTCTACACAAATGGTTGGAAGGGAACATCATTAATAACATAGGAAACAAGGTAAATGTCAGGAAAAACTAAGTATATACATGTAATTAACATTTTAGACATCATATTGGTTAGAACTACAAAAAAGATGTTCCTACAAGGAGGGGGCTACATACAATTAGGTAAGTTCAAAAGAACTTCATCAAAATAAATGAGGCATATTAAATTTTAGAATAAAAGCATTGAGAATAAAGTGTTTTTCCATATCAATTAACCACCATTCAAGATTTAGTCAATAAACATTGCATGCATAACAATGTTGATTAAATAATATCTAAAATAGTGCCGTAACACCATAAGATCATGGCCTAAAATAAATAAGGGTTAAAATGCACACCCCATGTAGAATACACATGCTCTATATATGTATGATTGTACATAATTATCACTATTCTTGATATTCTTGTTAAAACATGTAGAATGTATAAATAGAGAGAAAGACTAGAAATTTAGTCATTGATTAAAACATGGAAGAAGGGGTTTGAGGACCCATTATACAAAAGTAATACAATATTTATAATTTAAAAGACTTCAAATTAAGACATATGAATATTTAACAAATATTTTCAAGAAGAATTAATAGTCCAAGAGACTCCTTATCAAATGAACTGAGGTTTTAGTCCAATAATGCCTAAAATAAAATTGAGAGTGTAAATACCTTAACGTTAGACCTAAGTATTTAATAACACTCATTAGGATTAGGATCATGAGATTAAAAAAAACTAATCATCATATTTATGCATTAAATCAGTATTGATCCCAATGAATCCACTAATTAAGAAAATACCCTAGTGCAAATATGAAATCAGGCCTCAAATCTATGCTGTTAAATCTGTTGTATTTTTATGATTTTCAAAAATGTACCTATATGTATCATTTGGATAAGCACATAATTACATATAAATTTTACAAATTTAACACATTTCTGATTAAAAGGAAAAATAAAATGTGAAAGGATTGTTCAGGATTATTTTCCCTTGAATGAAATCCAATGATTAAGTGAGTGTCACACTGAAACTATAATAGTATGTTTTTACTATAGATCCTATAAAGGATACATAAAACTAAGGAAAGAAGGCCATACTACCCATTCTATCATGAAGACATCAAAATTCCACAAGGGAAAAATTAGGGAAGACTCACACACATTTGTTCTTCTTAAATAAAGGAGACACCAACAACATCGAAGCTCTGGGACCTTGGATTTCAGTCGATCAATTATGGGAGTCTCATTCCTCTCTGCTCTAGGAACCAATCCCATCAAATTTATTGGAGTCTCTTTGATTTTGAGATCCCTTGTTTGGGTGTCGCCATGGCCTTGTCTTGGACATGTCTCATCAGACATTGCAGTCATCAGGGGTTCCAGGCTCAAAATATGTGAGAAAGTTTGATGGATTCCAACATTGCCATTAAGTTTGTGGCATCTTCTAGAAAATAAGACAAGCAAAGATAGGGAAAGATAGACCAAAATACAAGAGAAGATTTGCATAGCTTTCTGGTCAAACTTTAGCAAAAAAGACGACATGTAGAGGCAATGGAGATATCTACTACCTTTGGGAAACTTATAACATATGGTATGGGTGCCGAGTTGGTTCTAGTAAGACTCCCAAGAAAGGAAGGATCAATAGTATTCATCACTGGTGGCCCAAGAAGAAGATGAAGAGACAATTTTCGTTGGGTAAAACCAAGGGAAAACAAGGCAAGATAAGTGCACATAATGAAAGAGGAAGGGTCGAATATGGTTACCTTGTAGTTAATTTTCCTAAGATGCACACCACTACTTCTTCTCCTAGATTCTCACCAGAGAAGAGGACCATCATCAATAGTACCTTCCACGATTCCAAAAAGGGAATTGAGTGGAGAAGACAACCACATAGGTGATGAGTGTGCTTATTGGATTGATCAAAGGTAGTGAGTGGAGATCATGGGGGTGGACCAAGGTATTACCAAATATAGTGGAGATATCGACTTGGGATGTGTTAAATGTTTTATGCATAGTGCACTACTTGATGTCAAAGAGATTTCATTCGAAGAGGAAGTACAATGCAAGCCCTGTGTCAGTCTAATCACGAGGAAGGATTAAGGGATACGATATGACTTGGAATAGTTCAAAAAGTTGAGATGGTCTAATTCGAGGAGGGGTGTGGAGCCGAAGGAAGGTACAACTAACTGATTATTGGATTAGTGGGTCCCTATCCTGCTCCCATCAGTCTTCTTGTTGTCAAGATGACTAGCATGACACCATGAGTCTTGGCTCAAATCTATGCACATGACATGTAAATAATCACAAGTTAGGGAAAATGGCGTGAAGTTGAATTAAATCACATGAGTAGCATTTAAACTAACATCCTAACTTCTAAATTGCTATTGTAGGTGTATTTGACATCCGATATAGCCCAAAATTGGTAGGTAACCCAGTTTGAGTATGAGGAACATGAATATAGACTCAATTTTACATCTTGAGATTATTTGTGTTGCATATAACCCATTATAAATATATCATTTATTTAGGGTATCTAACTCAACCTCATAGTCAAATAGGGTGAGTCCTTTTGAGTTATATCTAGTTATCTTACCTAAGACCCTAGGATTATGCTAGAGTATATTACTAGGTTCAAGGATACATGTATTATTACATTACTCACTATTTCTAATAATCCAATTATTAGGGTTATTACATTCTCAAACTTCACATTCATGATATAATAATGAGTTATTAGGGTTATTAGATCCCAACCAATTCAAGCTTACTCAAAATAGGGGAAAATGGTACTAATAAGTATTTGAAGGATCAAGGAAAGGGAAAAGAGAGATTGGTACCTAGAAATGGGGATGTTACATCTCTCTAACAAACTGAAGTGATGTTGTGAGAGTCAGAATGATGCTTCTCTTGGAGCCATGTCTGTTTAAACAAATTTTGAACATTACCTTACTTCATCAGATTATTAACACTATGTTACGAATTGAAGGCATTATTAAATTATTAAATTCAAAACATTACATGACCTCACCAATTTGAGTACATTACATTAATTTTTGTAAGAATATTACATTACATGACATGACCAAATTCAAATTAAAAACATTATATATTACACGACATGACCAAATTCAAACTGAAAACATTATATATTACACGAAATGACCAAATTCAAATGGAAAACAATACATTACATGACATGAACAATTTGAGAACATCACATTACATAAAATAATACAAGTGCATATGTTATGACCCATTCTCCCATGCTTATGATGATGGTATGTAGCCTAATTTGGATCAATATACATGGAGTAAAACTTATTTTAGTCTTTGGTCTTCCTTCCCACCTTCTAGTTTGTTGCAAGTAATAAGGGATAATTTTTCCTACTTTCATCAAAAGGTTCCTAATAATTCTTGTCTGGAACACCATTAAATTCATCTCTGCGTGAGTTAGAATGAGCCTTATTTGTCAAATATGTGCTCACAATTCGTCGGTAGTCAAAGTTAAAAGAAGCACTAGCTTTCCAAACATGAGAGAATGGCATGTTCCACTATTGAGCATAACAATAATTGCATTGACTAACACCATTTGGTTGTAACTAGATTTCAAAATTGTGGCCATAAATTCCATCCACAAGAAACTCATCATTGTTAACTTGGAGTCTAGGTCTCAAATTTCTTGCATCCTGACTGACTTTATGCTGTGTATTTTGAGGTGGAAAGGAAATTGAAGTCTCTTGGATGCCCATTTCTTGCTTCATTATTCCTCTTCAAACATATTGAAACTGAATGATAGTATGTGGAAACAATAAGTGTATGTATTGGTAAGTTTCCAGAACCTTTTAAGACACCCACATATATATTCTACATGATTTCTAGTCTTTGACCTATAACTATAACCTTTGTCGAATGGGAGAGATGATTTAGTGGGGTTTACTGTTATTAAATGTTGCTTATCAACTATACCGCTGATCTCTATTTTACACATGGGATGATCAAATTGAAGGAAACTTGTTGTATAGATGACATTCTACATGGGTTCCTTTAACTCCAACGATTTGAACTTTTTGTGGAAGTTCTCATAAATATGCCAAAGACAAATTGATGTTGTGCCCAATCAAACCTTATTCTACTAGCTTCCAGAATTTTACTCATCCTATCAGAAATAATACGTGGATCTGTTTGACATTCAATATATAGAATCAACCTCTATAGGGAACAAAATAAACACTGTTGTGATTCAATTTTTTCTTCCTCCATAATAGAAAAAACAAGTGGGAGAATGCCATCATCAACATCTATACCATATGCAATAAGAAGAGTGCCCTTGTGTTTGCCATTAAGGAGTGTTTTGTCAATCATAATTATAATCATGTACCCATCCTACAATAGCTTGACTAAATGCCCAAAACACCCACTTGAATCTATGTGTACCCTATGTTTGTGTGGTATAATCACCCATAAGGTATGTATATACTTCTATGGAATATATTGTGATTACATTTCATGAAAGACAACAAATTTTGATATGAATCTTTCTAATCATCAAACATTTTACATATGACTTTCCTCTATGCTAGAAACACCTTCCTACATTTTCATGAATTTCCCGTTTGGACATATGTAATCATGCCACAATAATCAGCATGATCACACAAGCAATATAAGATGATGTACATTTGTGATGGTATTTATTTTAAATAACTAGCTAAAAAATGTAGTTTTTATTGCAATGCTTGATATTCCACATGCCACTTGATCTTTTTGAATGACAAGCATGCAAAGACCAAGGACATTTTTTATCTTGGACATACATAAGGGTGAGAAATTGATTGTTTGAGTATTACATTTGGTATTGGACATTGTTCTGTATGGACCATGTCTGTATCTTCTCAATCATGAGATTTTTGCATGCAAACCTAGATCCCTTACAGGTTCTATTATTATAAGAGGTGTAATTGAGATCAATTTGATGGTGACATTCATCAATACATTCATCATCTTGGAAAGTTGCATACTTTTTAATTATATTTGGGTCTACCCGATCATTTGCAAATAAACCAGGTAAGGAACCCAAAGCAACTAAATTGTCAGGGATTGCATAACCATCTAAATTAAGATCATTCATTATGGGGTCATCATCAAACTTAGTTCTTGAGTCACCTTCCTGTTAATTGTTTCATTCCACCTTCTGTTCCTAATTACTATTTTCATTCTCATTAATAGGGTTATGAAAAGGTTCAGGTTGTTCATTTGATATAGATGTTACATTACTATTTATTGTTTGAAACTGATTCTGCAAATTCTTGTAACTAGAATCATGATGTATAAGTACATTATGAAGGAATACATCAGATGAAAATGAGAATAAAATTCTAAATACATCATCATACTCAGTTTGTATAAGCATATGTTGTTCCTCAAGGAAAAGAAAGGATACATTGATAGAGAAGTGATTGAGGTTGATGTCAAACAAAGTATGGATATATGACTTAAAATCGACTAGAGTATCTATTTCTGTAATAGTTATGGGTCTAATCGATTGATTAAAGTAATACCATGATAGAGAAATTGACAATTATAGTGTAACTTCACAATTCATGCATGTGAACTAAATATCATGTTCCTATCATTATAAAACACACAAATATTTTATCAATCTATTTATAAAATTTATTTTCTATTTTTGATTTATATAATCTTAATTACAAAATTTGTTGAATTACAAAGGTAGTGAAATGTAGGTAAGATAAATTTATTCAATTTTATTTTTAAAATCAAAAGTTAAGATTTTGAGAAATAGTACAATGCATTTTTCTATGTATTTTTATTCTTAATAATGAGTTTTTTTAATTAAAAAGGTAGTTCAATGTAAGCACAAGTAATTATTTTATTTTTAGCTAGATATAGTAATTTTAATTTCAAATTTTAGAACAAGAGTAAAATATAATTTTCTATGTGTTTATCTTCTTGACCACAGAGAATCAATTAGTTTAGATGTTTTCATATGGATGAAGTGTTAGTTAATAGTGTCTAAAAGATCTGGAGAAGAGAAGAGAAGAGAAGAATCACACTCCATAGGAGGAAGAGAAGAGAAACACAACAGTCCGTCTGAGGATAGAAGGTGAAGACCAGCAATAGAGAAGACGAATCGATAAATATAGTCATCAGAATCAGTTAGAAAATTTTCTCACAATTATACCAAAGTCCACAAATGCTCCAAAACATTGGAGAGAAGAAAAGTTGAAGAAATTAAGAAATGGTGTGGGAAAAAGAGGTTGATATTTATAGAAAAGTAATACTTCCTTCCTAGGGATGCATTGCCTCATCGTGAAAATTGCTTATTGTTGTGACTCTAATAGTTATAAAGACGTTGGGCCACACCGATTGAGTTGCCTGTGAGGCCAATGTGCCTCTCGAGGAGACACATTGCTCCCATATGGTGGCAATGTCCCGCCAATGAGACCAAAACATCATCAGCAAGACGCATTGCTCTGACGTGGTAACAATGTTTGACTTGGGACATATTGGTCCCTCAGAGATATAATACACCTAGTTGGGACGCATGCAGATGTATTTCATCATGTGGGATCAATGCATCTCAGATCGGAACACATTGTCTTTAGAGAGAACAATGTGTCTCCTAATCTAATACATTGATCCCACGAGGGATGCTTTATCCCTAGGACGCATTGCTCCCTAGATGTCTGTTAATTAAAATGCGAATTGTGACAATTTGATAATAAAAATAGCAAGATGTGTTATTTCCAGTTATTAGCCTAGTAATAATCAATGCCGGTGGGCATCAGGACCCGGGTAACCACAGTAGCGTATTCCTGTTGAATAGACGAGCAGCAAATCTGTGCTCCTCCGTGATATTATACATTATACATTGTCAAATCACGTACATTATACGTTGTCCAGATCTAAAATACCACTCCCACCGAGACCCTTTCCTCCCACCGATTTCTTCTCCGCTATGTAGTCTCTTTGGGTCCCCGGCCATGTATGTCATCTGGGGCCTGGATGTTAACTTCAGTTAATGTTCTTATATGCATACTGGCAATCTAGTCACCTAATCGGTTCTTGGAGTGTAACTCGTTACCTATAACCTGCTAGGTATGGAATCTTGGGAACAACGACAAAAAGGGATCTGTATTTGCTCAAGCAGGCGCTTGGGGGGCATGGTGGTTGTTTCCCGACAGAGCTAAGTCCATAAATGGGATAATCTGCTGCTGTCCTGTCGTCCTCTCATGCTTCTTCCTCTTGGCCGCCTTTTGCTTACGTAGCCTTTTTTGCCCGTTGTTTAGTTAACATGACGATGGAAAGACTCCGCCGCCGCTGGCCGCTGGTTTTTCATGTGTATCACGTCGGCGAACAGCGGCTCTAGGCTCTAGCGCTAATTGATCGATACTGGTCAGTGACTAAGCTTGCGCAGCCGAGGTCATAAGAATCTGCGATTACGCAGCAGCGCTGGTCTCACAGTAACAGCAGTAAGTCCCAGTCAGGTGCACCTGCCAATCTAACACCACGATATCCCCTGGGAGTCCAGGGACCTTAACAACGCTGACGGATACATGGCTACAGACTGGCCGGAGTCAAACCGAGCAACAACGCATGCAAGTTGGGGACGGAGACGACATGCTGCCCATTCGGTGGCACGTCATATACAGCCATGACGGCGGCAGATCTTCCGTGAATGATATGTGAGAGCTTCCGTTTGCTGTTTCTTAAAAGTATTAGACGTCGCTTGTACGTGTCAGTATCAGTAGGACGCAAATGATGGGACGTGTGTGTACTTATTATCTCCCTTTTGTATCGGTACTGGGGGTTACTGATGCATCTATAAAATGCCATTTCAGAACTGGCGTCTCTATCTCTAATGATCTCATCTTCATTGTATATCATGGTTAGGCCGGCAAAACAGGTTTTTTAAGATGCGATCACGAGTAGTATTCGAGACAATTAGGGTAGAAGGAAGCATGATATCAAGCGAACAATAACTAGACAAACAAATAATATGCCCTATATTCACAACAGACGAAGGGAAGAATTAACATTACAAAGTGCGTGACTACAAAGGGTATTGCTTTGCACGATATACCAAAAAGAGTTAGGGAGGAGTGCATACTATGTTACAAAAATGAAGAAACCAAGGTTTCCAGGGACCATCCAGATAGATCTGAACACACTACACCTCGACTACCACTATTCTAACAAATCCAATCCTCAACACCTTTTATAGACTTCAAAACACTAGAGGTCACATAAGAGATACAGACAACATGACACATTGATTGTTGTTATTTTGTGGACCTTATGGATAACTCGAAGCAAGATTCTTTTGTGATAACCACATATTATCTTTTGGGCACTTACATCAACAGGTGGATGCCAACTATCACGAATACTTACATTGCAGATTGTAATGGAGACAGAGTAACCAAGGAGCAATACTACCAGATCGTTGAACCAAGTGTCCCCAGAGCCCAGAAAGATCACCCCACATCCAAACTATTGAAGGTGGTGGAGAAAACTAAGACTGTCATCACAGATTGCATTATCAACAGATTTCGAGGATGACACCTTAGGTACCCCACCCATTTTGATGATATGATGTAATCATGTTATGAATTCTCTAGAAAGGACTCTTGGGATCACACCATTGTTGTTTATATCCCAGAAATTTTCATCTTGTACTATGTTAGTACTAACTCCATGTATCCTAGGCTTATCACGGTTGTATGAGCCTTTTGAATATCTATAATCAGGAATGCTTATTTAAAAAAGGAGTTAGGAGGAGTGCATGTTGTATCATTATGTATTTGATGGCATTATTTGTTTGTTTTGGTTAAGAACATGAGCTATAGTATCCATATTGCCTTCTCATAGTGGCCATCCACTTCAACCCCATCCACAACAGGTTTCACATAAGGTATAATAGAGCACTGACTGTTGTATGATTTGTATAATAAACTATACTCCTCTTCTATCCCACCAAGATCGATGAGGTTGTGTGGGGCAGACTCTAGATTCTATTGGCTACACAAATGGTTACACGTTTCCAATTTGGTCGTTTGTCTTACTTCCTGGTAAGCAACTTAGTGAAGACATCTTGATCAACTACCACTTTATCTTTATATACTTATAAATAAAGGTAGGTGATGTGCCCATGTGTCTGCTTTTCACATATCTCTGTGCTTGCTTCTCCAACAATTAGGGTGCCTGGTTGGCACACAGTTTATGTTTTTTTTTCTTTTGACATTTCTAATAAGACACCTGACATGTGTGTGTGTTTGTTTTTCCAACAGCTAGGGTTTGGCACACAGTTTATTTTTTTACATTTCTAATCTATGTAATAATTGTCAACTATTTCATTATTTTTAATTATTTATTAGGAAATAGTAGGCCGAGGGGACATTATCTGACACGTAGTTGTGTGTACCACATATTAAATGTGATATATATATATATATATATGTATATATATATTATAAATTGGTCTATGTGTTTGTACACTACACTTTTATCTTTTCGTTTAGCTTGAAATTTTATATTGTATAATGAGACTCATCAATACTATATAAGAAAGGCCAAGAGGGTCGACTGAGATTTTCTCTATTATTTTTTAAACTTATTAACTGGTTTGTGTGTGTACATTATACTTTTGTCTTTTCTTTTTTAAATTTTATATCATATAAGGAGGCTCATCTACTGTATATAAGAAGCCCATGTAGGAAGCTGAGTGAAATTTTCTCTATTATTTGTTGGAGTTACAAATAGGTCGATGTATGTGTACACTATACTTTTTCCTTTTCTTTTTAAAATTTTTTATTCTATAAGGAGACTCATCTATACTAGACCAGAAAGCCTACAAAGGACGTTGAATACAATTTTCTCCATTGTTTTTTGTAATTATAAACAAGTCTATCGTTGTGTACAATACACTTTTATCTTTTCTTTCTAAAACTATATATTGTATAAGATGACACATCTATACTATACAAAAAAAGCACATGGATGGAATGAATGCAATTCTCTCCAATGTTTTTCAAAATTACAAATTGGTCCTTGTATGTGTACACTACACTTTTGTCTTTTCTTTTCAAAAGTTTAAACTGTATAACGAGACTCATCTAAACTATACATGAAAGCCGATAGAGGGGACTGAATGCAAATTTTTCTATTATTTTTTTGGAATTACAAAACTAATATCTATGTATGTACACTACACTTTTGTCTTTTCTTTTCAAAATTTTATATTGTGTAAAGAGACTCATATACACTATATGAGAAAGTCCCTAGAAGAGGTTGAATGCAATTTTCTTCATTATTTTTTGGAATTACAAACTGGTCCCTCTTTTAGCGGGTAGTATGTATCTTATTTTGATTACTACTACATATTAATCATCAACATAACAAAAATGATAATTCAAACTCATACAAAAATCTTATCTATCAAACCTATTGTAGTAAACAAGAATAGATGTCAACCAACTCATTGTGCCATAATTATTATATGGTCAAATATTATTTTAATTCCAACATGTCTTCCTCTCTTACTATTTAAACACCAGAGTTCTAGGGAGGCGACAGAGCGCTACCAGGTCCCACGTTGGGGGCCATTACAATTTTGGAGGAAAAATGAAGAATGTGGGAATGATGCTGAACCAAAATGGAATCAAGGCATAGATCTATTCAAGCACTACTTAAAAAATGTCTTGATCTGAATTGGAGTTTATCATCTACCATTTTCTTTTTACGATAAATGAATTTTCGAAGGCATTGTTTCATGTATGGAACACATTGATGTCTAGATGAATTTTCTAAACACTACACGAGGGTGGAGTATGCCGGAGTCTAAGTCCTAGTGTCATCTACGCCTAACTTTCTGGATCATATTATTTGAGAGTGGGATGATGGTGAACCATGCATAATGGATTTATACTATGAGTGGAGTCCAAATATCTACTATAAGGAGTGGGGCCCAATAGGGGACCAATCCTTATTTAATTTAGGAAAATAATTTGCATATAAACCCATGAATACAAATATGACCAAATAAAAGGATGCATTATATTTTCTCAAACATATGAGTATAGAGACATAGTTTATGGAAGAAGAAATAAAAATATAATTGTTACACAATTTCACTATTCATCTTAACATTGGGACTTAAAGGAAAAGTTTAAATTATGAATGTAATTATTGTGATCACATTGTGGTGAGAAACCTTCCCATCTCAGAGCTCATACATGCACTTAGTCCTAAGCAAAGTCCTCTCCTTCCTGACCCTTAATCTATGCTAACTCTGGGTGGGTAGAAAAGCAACACCCATGAAAAGGAAACAAAAGGAAGTGTTGGATCTAGGATGGGTGATTTTCTCTAGAGGGGGGATGAATAGATATGAATGCACATAAAAAAATTCACTATACCTTCAAATTATTTAATAAGATAAGGTTACTAATTTAGAATTTGAGTGCAACCAAACATACATAGCAAGGATGAGAGAGATTGAAAACAAGTATAAGAACACAAACTATGTAGAGTGGTTCCAATCTCCAAACTAGGAGATTGTCAGTCCACTACCTAGAGAGGTCAACCTCTAGGATTTCTTAACCATGTCTACTCTTTATATTCACTTATAAGAGTTATAACATACGACCTTCCTTTTCCATGATAAGGATTACCAACTTTCCCTTTGAGGGCAAGGGAGCCAACAACCTATCAAAGGATTTACCTATCCAACCAAGAGTCTTCTACCTCACCAAGGACTTACCCACTTTGCAACAAGTCTTCAACCTTCACCAAGGACTAACCCACTCTTGCACATGTCTTCAGCCTTTGAGGAGTCACCCACTCTTCTTGGACATTCCACCTTTGACTTCACCTTCACCAAGGAGAAGATTTCACTAAGGACTTACCCACCTGAGCAAGGAGTCCTCATCCTTCACTAAGGACTTACCTACTCTTGATCCAAGTCTTTAGCCTTACCCTCTTCTTCTTCTTCTTCTTCTTCACCTCTCTTATCCAAGAGGGAGAACCTTTGTCTTCATGGTCGAATGAGAGATTGGGAGGTGGAGGAAGTGAGAGCCTCACAAGGTTATATATTTAGGACTATATCTCTTTTAAATCTCCTACTCACTCTAATGGATATAGCATGCGATTAAGCTTAGAGAGAGAGCATTCTATAGGATGCACTCAACTATAGAATAGGGACCTTTATAGTGCTTGGCTAACCATGGGATGAATCCCAATGAGTCATATTTATAGTTGGGGATGCCTACTAGACTTTGGGAACACTTAAGGATGAATACAAGACATTTGGGATGTTACAACAGATATTTTTTTGAGTTTTGCAACATTCCAATGACTAGAAACACTTTTTTGCACTTTTTGTACAATGCGATCGGTCGAGTTTCAATAAAGGAAACTCGACCTGGTTTTTCTTTAGTATAGGGATTGGTCAAGTTCTATGAGTGTGCAACTTGATCGAACCATGAAATTTTTAAGATCCATCAAGGGATCGGTCGAGTTTGTAACTCGACTGACAAATAACATGTAATGAATTTTGTAAAATATCATTAAAGTGATTAAATATTTGCTTTAAGTGCTCCTAATTTTTCTAAGCTTAATTACAAGTCATAAAATCATTACAAGTGATTTACAACATGGTTCCAATGGATTTACTTCATATTATATGAAAGTGCAATTGCATTGATTTTGACTTGTCTTTTCTCCAGTTTGAGATGTGCAAGTTAGGGCATTTGGAGTGTATATATACCTAATATGAAATCACTCTAGTAGAATCATTAGAAAAAAATAATTGAATGGTTTAGTCATCATAAAAACAAGGGTTTGGTCAATTTATACCTAGAGTCAACATTGACCTAGAGTCAACCGGAAGTACGTCAGCAAATGTTGAGTATGCACCGATTAAAAATAATAGGGCATTAATTAAAGTGAGAGAATATTTGAAAATTAAGAGTTATAAATTATGAAATATACAAAAGATAAAGGTTTTCCAAAAAGATTTATCATGTCCAAATAATGAGACACTTAATAACAAGAACACGATTAATAAAATGTTTCTTACCATACTCATATCAACATAATCACAAACATAGTTTCATGGTCATAAATATACGCTGACTAGCATATACTAAAAAGTAGGGTAGGAACCCATATGTATTCCATACCAAAGGATAGGAGGACTAAACCTCAGTGCCAAATAAATTTAGTATTTTTCCTGGGAATAAAATCCAGTTCATTGAAGGAGAATAAAACCCAGTGCCCAATATCATATGTTGTAGGGGAATAAGACCTAATGTCTAGCAGGGGAATAAAACCCAATGCCTATAACATATTATAAGCGGCAGGAGAATGAAACTCAGTGCCTAAATGGTGTCACTACTTCGAGTTATGACTAGTCATCAACACATGCAAATAGGACATGCACGAATGAAATATAGTTATTTTCATACAAAGGATCAAAATATCAAGTTTACATCAAATGGGGTCAATGGATCCAAATTATTGGTAAGATTAGGTATAAAGACCGTCAATGTGGCATCCAAATTAATAAATCAGGAAAATATTAACAAGGAGGAGTTCTTTCACAAGATGATTGGATTTATCACAATTTAGTCAATGTCTCATATGGGAATATATTTAGTCATGATATTATGACCAATTTAAATAGAGTAGACATGCACACCTTGATTGAGTATTAAGTCAGAGATTGAATCCTAACCCTCCAAGTCTATAGTTAACTATACCGACTTATAGTATTATGTCCATTAATTAGGGTTTAACTTCTAATATAGATGTATTGTGAAAACCCTAGAAATCCAAGTCCATCAGCAAAACCCTAGGCCGGCTCATGATAAAGACCTAACAATGAGTTTTGATTTTCTTAATTATATCTTCCCCCAAAATCACAAATTTATTAATTATGATGTTATCTTTAATTATTTTTAAGATCACAAGTGAAAGCAAAACCCTAAAATATGAGTCTTCAGCAAAAACCTAGATTGACACATGATTTTTATCAGATAGAGAGTTTCCAAGATTACTGATCATGGATTTAACTCCAAGATCTCAACTTTATTCTTTAAAACCTTTCTTTAATATTAATGTATTATTGTCAATGCTTTTAAACCTAAAAACCTGATTTTTAAAACTCATGAATCAAGTGATGAACATTATGCCAAAAGGTAGAGAAAATTATTAGGATTCTAAAACTTTTTTTGTAATTTTTGGACAATTGGATAGAAAGTATGAACTTTTGAATCTCTAGCCAATTAAAAAATTAAGTAAATCCACATCATCATATAATACTTAGGTTAATGGGGTTAGACCTGTTGAGTTGGCCCAATCAAGGGCGGCAAACTGACCAGGGTCCCCCGCCAACAAGGTTGTCACAGAAACCCAAGTCATACAATGAAATACCAATCCTACCCTTGGTGAGAAAGAAAGAAGGATTGTGTGATCACGAAAAAGGGATACAACAGGGAATCACCCCCTTCCTTGCGCACTCGCTATATCTATGTGCAATGCAACAACAACAACAACTTGGGTGAGATAGGGGGTTCCCTTGCCAGTTGATCATGCAAAAAATAAATGAGTCAAAGATGAAGAACAGAGGTCAATGATTCTTACCTAAAGGTTTATTATACTCTAGAAAAGCAACACGCCAAGGAGATGGGTCGCAAGATCAAAGAAGGTAGTGAGTTCATCGCCAATCGAAATAGTAGTGTGAGGGAAAATTGGAAGATGGAAACACTTACACATGACGTGTCAAAAATTCTTTTTTGATTATCATAAATGCCAACCATTTTAGAAAATCCCTACACCTAAACCCAAATTATGAAATAAAACAAGGAATTTTTGACAAATGCAATTAAACAATATACAAAACGCACAGGTAATTTTTTTTCCTTTTTTATTCACAATTTCATAAACCAATGTCACACCAAGGACATCACATTTAGATATCACAAATCATATTCAACTCCATGAAAACCAGAATCAAACCTTGTTCTCATATGTGGTTTAGTTTACATCAAGGTACATGTATATTAATGAACAAAATCAATCTACAACCCATCTCGAGAAAGAGAGAGTACAAGGACATTCTAATCTATCTAGACTATGTTATTTATATCTTCTTTGTCACGACCTCTAAGCTGGATAGAATTATACCTAGAAACATTTGAAACATCCTCATGAGACTCATATAGAGCCCCAGTGAGTGGATACCTCCCAATCAAGCTAGGTACATGCATCAACATTAGATTAGTTATAATGAACTCAAAAGAAACTTGCAGATAATGAAAAGTGTAGCAGATAGTTCTAGCATCTAGTCAAATTCAGTTTATGATGGTAGTCTAATAAAATAGACAAGGTAATCACTTAAACCAAGTCCAACTTAAAAATATATTTTAGAGCATGTATATGAAAAAAGCAATAGATGCTCCTTAGTTTAGGTTAAAAATCTTGTAATATGAATAAGTAAAGTCACCCCCATGGTGATGATAATATCTTCATCCTTGTAGTATTCCACCCACTCTTAGATCCCTCTTTCCCGTTGTTCCCAGACCTCAGTAGCGTTTGGGCACTGGAATAGCATATGTGGAATAGATTCCTTTTCTGACATGCATAGCTGACATATACCATCCTCAATGCAATGTCTGTCAAACAGTCTCCCCTTAGTTGCTAGCCCCCCAGTGCACACTCTCCAAATGAAGTGCGCCATCTTGGGTGCCCACCCCCTCTTCAAATGCACTGCCATAAGGTGTCACCCTACTGCCTTACTTGCTTTCGAGTCTCCTCTTTTCCAACATCCCTAGCCAGTATGATGATCGCACTGTGAATATACCTTTCTTTGTCAGCCACCACGACCATATATCATCCTATTCACATAAGTTGAGTGGGATAGCTTTTATCCTTTCTATGTAAGACGGTGGGAAACAAGCCTCAAGTCTTTCAGTATCCCAGTCAAGGCCATCCGGTGTCATAAGATCACACACCTTCCCATAGGATATGTCATCTGAGATCTTGAAGCGCGCAAGAGTGTCCTCCTCTCCCGGTAGCCACAAGTCTTCCCAAATGTCAACGTCATTCCCATTTCCTACCCTCAACTCCATCGCTTCCTTCAGCAGTGCCTTTGCTCCCCATAAGCTCCTCCATGTATAGCTAGGATTATAGCCTCTTCTTGCATTCCAAATAGATGATCTAGGAAAATATATGGCTTTCAAAACCTTATGCACAAGTGAATGTGGGTTCTCTCGTAACCTCATTCTGAATCAACACCTATTAATAACATCATATTTATGATACCCCACTAGCCATACCAGGAACACATCCTATAGTCAGCTTAAGTACACATAAGACATGTCTACCAAATAGTACTATCAAATAACAAGGAATCCAAACCCTATTCAGAGTGGATATAAATCTCAACATTTACAACTTGTCAACAAGACATATCATAATATGAAACAAATAGTCTATAACAACATGATTACTTTACACAATAAGAAACATAGTAAAAAATATCAGTTCATCATCTAGCAATATAAGGAATGTAACCAACAAATCATGTCCTAAATGGCTTGTTATTTTTTATTCATTTTCCTTGAAACTACTTGGCTTGTACCTCACCAAGTAGATGTTGCCACGACTGATTCTCATATCATTGACTCACTGTCACTGCCTTAGGGTTTATCCAGACACCCTATGATATCAACAATAGACCCTGGCCACCTCAGGGTTTCCTAAAGAGGCTCACACCCTCATCTCGAGTAAATGAGATAGGAACCAACACAACAATATATCACTTATCACAACATTTTAGATATTTTCACATTTCTCATATTTCATTTCATCATAGTATATTCCATCTAGACATAGACTTTTGTAGCAAGGATTTAGAGCCAGAACCACTCCATACGAATCACTCCTAAATATTGGTGGTCTAACCTTTAAGGTCTCAATCCACACTCCAGAAATCCTTCTCATAATTTATCAATTACTATAAGGAGATCTATTTTGTTTATCCAATGTGGTCCTCAGGAGAAACTCACAGTGTTCATGGAACCTAACTATATGTTTCATCATTTCACTTGTTATTATTCTCATTTACTCATCTTGAAAGAATTCAAAATGTCATATATCATATATGTGTATTCTCGAGTAACTAGAGTAACATGAAACAAGTTATGCTTACTAAGAAAGACAATGACTAAAACAAGAAGCACAACAATTTGTAGTTTGCAACACATATAGTTCTTTACATTTCCAAATCAACTCATAACGTTCATCATTAGTGAGCTATCAGCTCAAGACATAATCCCATTGTCCAACACTTACTCCATCAGAGTTTTATCATCATAAATGGGTTTTCAACCCCAGACATAATCTCATTATGCAACATTACCCTCGTAAAGGTTTCTCAAATGTAGTCGGTGCATTCTAAATTCAATTTCAACATATTTCTTATCAATTCATTATATATCACAGTTTTAACAAATATTCACAGAGGCATTAGAACTAGCAACATTAAAGCATATAGATATTTTGTATCATTGATCATACTCAGAATAGATTTACCATACAACATATACTTATTTCATCCAATTTCAATAGGTGCAAATAAATTTCATGCATATACATGCATAACACACTTAGTTATCTTCTTCTTTTATTTCACATTATTCAGTTAGGATTACTAATCAATACACATCATTTATCATTTTAGGCCTATCAAAATAGTCCATTCTCATAGTGAAACTATTCTATCAAACAATCACAATCCAAGAATACATTCTTGTAAATAAATTTAGATGCTTGAACCTCATCTTATAACTGAGTTTAACTACATTTATGTGTATTCCTTGATCCGTCATTTGATACCGTTATTCATTAGCATAATCTAACTCATCATTTTGGGATTAGAGTTAGGTTCTTATATTCATCTACTAATTTTCATATTTTTCCTTCATTTCATATTCATTAGTCTCAACATCTTTCATGTCATGTTCATTACATTATTGGAACCAATCATTTTTAATAAACTTGATATAAAATCTTTCATTGGCATCCATCAAAGTCCAGTTTTAGTATATTTCATTCTATTTGGGTTAATCCACATGTTATTAAAATAAAAAATTAAAGACTTCACCATAATAACTTCATTAGTTTCATCTATAATTTTCTATCACCATTCAATACATTTTTTTTCATATTGTTTCTTATATTTAGATAAGTGTACCATGTCATTGACTTATAATGTCATTACCATAGTCAACAATGATCATTATTGATTATACTACTCAGTTTAGGTAAAATGAATGAATTAGGGTTACATCTTCTTACATCATAATCTCTAATCATCTTTAACAATTCATTATTATGTAGCTTGTATTGAAGGAACCACATTCATGTGACAATTTACTCATCATTTCATAAGTCGTACTAAAACATATGCATTAGGCTTAGATCATATTAGTAAGAATCATCGTCTTCAATTGAAGTATTAATACCTACATTTCAACATTTCATCACATTTACAATGTTATATACAAGTTCTAGATTTATCACTCATACTCATATTAATAGTAAACTTATAGGGTTTCAAGAAGTCATTCTTAATTCAACATATCATGAGAATCATATCATTCAATAATCCCATCATGCTGCACATGGGTTCATTATGACTATTCACAAACATGGAAACCCTAGTTTATTATAAGATCCCTTACATGTGTTTTGGGTTAACTCTATTTGTTTTTGCTTTATGCTATTCTTAGAACCTTTCTCTAATCCTTTGAGGTGATTTTAGATCATGTGGAGAGCTTAAGTATCCAGTTTGAGCTTGTTTGTGCTTTCTGTGCTAGTTTTGGTGCAAATTGCAAATTACCCATTTGAAG
Source organism: Alisma plantago-aquatica (assembly GCA_963693085.1). Lineage (NCBI taxonomy): Eukaryota > Viridiplantae > Streptophyta > Magnoliopsida > Alismatales > Alismataceae > Alisma > Alisma plantago-aquatica. The sequence goes on from OY856411.1 coordinate 881,254,766, forward strand.
GGCTATTCTTGTAGTTTTCCACCTCTAGAGTGCTCCTTCTCTTTATTGGCTTCACGAGGGAGGTTGTTGTGCTTTGGGGTGCCTTGGTGGACCCTTAGTTGAGTGCTATCACCCTTAATGGTGATTAGGGTTTTCTAGGGTTTGGTGTGCGTTGAACATGTGACCTTTGTTGGTTTGTTTTAACCTAGGTCGTGACCTAGGGCCTAGTTGGAGGGTGTCACAGTCGAGACACCTCCCCTAGGTATGCTTCTCATGACTAAGATGGTCTTGGGTGTCTTGGGTTGAGATGGGTTCTCTTGTGTAGAGTGTCTCAACCTAGGGTTTTTGGTGACCTTGTGTCGCGACCTAGAGGTCCTTGGTGGTGTGTCGCGGCCATGGGTGGTTCCGTTGGTGTGTTGCAATCAGGACATGAATTTGGGTGTCCTAGGTGGTTGTGATTCAACTATAGTGTATCACCATCTCTTGCATGTGGGCTTTATGTGGTTGCATGTTAGTTTCTTAAGTGGACAAGTGTTCCTTTGGGGCCTTCTTTCATTGACATCTCATCCCTTGCTCTACTCTCTCCTACTTTTCTATATAAACCCTCTTCTCTCCATTCAAGTGATCTTTTTCAACCATTCTCTTTCTCCTTCCTTTCTTATATGATCATGGAGCTTCATGGAGCAAGAAGGATCCGTTCTTGGTGCTTTGGAGGTGGTCCAACCCTTGCATGTGGTGTTTGTGGTGATCATTGATCATCTTCAACCTTGGTGAGTGTTTATCTTTCTTATTAATGTTTTCTTTGGATATTCTACCTTATCTTCTTCCTTTTTCTTAGACCTATACCATGTTTTGACATGTTGGTCGTTCTTGAGAGTAAGCTCCTCATCACAAGGGTAATAGGCCATGTTTTGACAAGGCGACACCCAAGTGAGAGGGAGTTTGTTCTCTCTTTTCCCCTTATTTCTTTTGGTTTGAGATTGAACTTCTTGCCCTCTTTCATGATCTATCCTTTAACCTTGGTGTTTCCTCTATCTTGATGTGATCTTATTACTGAAAGTGGGGCTTTTTGTGGAGCTTGATCTTCCTTGGTGATCATGTGCTTGGAGCTTTCCTTCCTTGGAGTTGATCTTCTCTAAGGAGGGTTATATAACTCTTAACCTCCTTGATTATTTCACTCTTTATGCTTGCATGTTACTATTTTCTCTCTCTAAATGTTCCCTTAACATGCTAATGGTATGGTGATAAACCTTAGAACATGGATGATGTTGAGATCATGATTTGTTTGAATGTACTTCGAAACCCAAATTCCATTGTACCAATTTTTTGTGATAGTGGTACATGATGGTTTTCCTTCTTTTCTTGACCTTGGTTGAGTTGCATGCTTGATGATCGAGTGTTTTAGTGATCTATGAAGTTTTGGTTTGGTTTTTAATGGTGATGATCTTGGTTTGTCTCTCCTGTTGAGGTTCCTTTTTATGGTGGTTTTATGAAGTTTGTTTTAGGGTTTAATGACCGTTTCACATGAGGTTTTTCCTCTATGGTGATGATGAGTTTCTGTCATTGGATTACATATTTTAGTCTCAGATTTATCTCTGATTTGATCTTGGTTTGATTGTGGTTCTTTATCTTGGTGGTGGCTTGACCCTTAGTGGTCACCATGCCTTGTTTTGTCTTGAGTTGTAACATCTCTTCGGCTTGAGGTTTTAGGTCGCAGTCATAATGTCGCTTTTGCCATGGTTTTGGTCATGGTCATAAGGCCATGTTTCCCTAGTTTTAGTCATGTTCGTAACGCCATGTTTTGGCTTTGGTGTCAAGATGGGTCTTCTCTTTGGGTGCCATGGTTGTGACATCTTGGTGGGTCACGACCCATGAGCTGTCTCAGTTGGGATTCCCTAGTTATGTGCCATTCTCTCCTGCCTTGACTTGGTAGGACCTTGCTTCTATTTTAGATGAATACTTGCTCTTGTGTTGAAGATGACCCATGTCCTTGTCATGGTCGCAACATGCATAGGGATGGTGGTCTCAACAACCCTTCTCCTTAGCGGTAAGTGCTTCTTGGGGTGGCCGTGACGTGGTTGCATGAGTGGTCGTGGCATATGTATGATGGGTGGTTGAGAGGAATGCTTGATCACATAGTTGATATACTTCAATGAGTGATGTATAATCCATGTTGAGTGTTGTTTGGATAATGTCTAATCTCCCCTAAGCATGTTCCATGACCCTAAGATTCTCTAAGATAGTGGGAGGTGGTGCTCCTAGCATTTGGTGTTTATATCTAGCTTTAAACCCTAATCGACTATAGTGTGTGGCCCTAACCCTAAATGAGAATGTGATATGTTTGTTTCTCTATCTTGGAATGGTCATTATAGTATTATAATTTTTCCCTTTTGTTTATAATCCCTAACATTGTATGTGATATGTATGCCACGACTTGTGTATGCTATGGTGATGATTATGTGATACAGGGCGGTGCTCATGCACATCCATGTGGCACAATGTAGTGTTAAATATGCATGGCTTAACGTGATGGGTCTTATGACCTAGTGATGGATTAATGCCTATTGAGAGGTGATATCCTCAAGTGATGTGATTAAGGGATCGATATCCCATGGTGGTATATGACTTTGGTGACCTCCTTGTGAATGGTAGAGCACTGAGTATCATGTGGTGGTTTCGTGACAATTTCACACCTTATACGTTTTATATTTTCTAAAGTTGTAATACACCCTATTTCTTATAGAGTTTGTTTTAGCTTTATACGTTGTAACTTGATTGATGCTAAAAATCACCTAATTGACTAACTAATCAAGTGAAACCTAATCATGCAGTTTTCCCTATGCCATAGATCCAATTCCATTATCAACTTTATTTTCTGGATTGCGGGGGTGCAAGTCGAGTATATCCTTGCATTCACAATTACAGGTTGTGTGAGACGGTCATGCATGAGCCGAACTCCTTGTGATATGGATGGCCATGAGTGAGCCACTCCTTCTTTTAAGAATGACCATGCGAAAGCCTGCTCTTCAAGCATTATCACATGTACGAAGGTGGTATAGGTGTTTTATATGGACGACCATGCATGAGTCGATCCTTTTGTGACCACATGTCACTCTTTTGCAGTTAATTGGTATGTCTCTGCGGTGTTCTCTTGTGCTAACCAAGAGGTGTTGGAGATGTCATAGATTTTGGCTCTTCCATGGACCTTGTATGGCACTGTCGGTTGCCCTTCATAGGGGCAGTTGGATTTGGGTGATACGACTCAAATCCTCGGGGCATAATAAAATATGTAATATAGTTGTGTAGTATATGTGCTTAGGGTGACATACGTCTCACATTGGTTGAAGCCTTTGCCTGATCCTTGCATTGATTTCTTGAATTATTAGACAGTAAGAGAAGTCAACTATTATACATGGTTTTCATATTCCTTTTTAGAATATAACTTGATTTACTGTTCCGTAGTAGCTGCCTAGTCTTGTTCAATCTACTTTATCTGTTGTATACATATCATTTAGCTGAATTTGCTCAACTTGGTATCTTATGTTAATTAACTTCTTAGTATGATGTTGTACCTACATAGTATATCTATGCTTTAATCGAGTTGGTGAGGAGTTATATCTCTCTCGGGGATGTGTGGTCTCACCCTTGGGTTTCCACATCTTTTAGGTGATAGGTGCACGAAGAAGTAGAGGTCGTGTAGCTAAGGAAGAGTAGCAGTAAGAGAAGTAGATGACAAGGTTGGATGCGCTACTAGTCTTTTAGTGTTAGAGTCCTAGAGTCATCCCTGTACACTCAGGTCCTTGAGGTGTTTTTGAGATTTTTTGTGGTTATACGATTGATACGAGATTTTTGTCTTGTATATATATGTAAAACTAGTATCTTACGTAACAAGTTGATGATAGGAATGTTGACCTATAGTGATGTAAGCACCATGTGATATATTATGTACTGCATCTACATGTGGTAGACTTTGTGGACTCTTATGTGGTAAATGTTTTGCTGATGGTGTTTTAATATAATCAGTTTTAATTACCTATGTTTTCAGGTAATCCTCTTGCTTAGTGTTATTTCTGTGTTTGGTTTTGGGTAATCTCGCTTTGTGGCATGAAGAGGCATCACTGTTTGGTTGGTATTAGAGCTTTAGTTTCGTTGAGTCTATAGGGACCTAGGACTAGGGTTCGTGTTTGTTCTAGTGTCCTCCAGTCTATCTTATAGTGACTTTGTCTTACTAATATCTATCTAGGTTTTAATCCTAACGTTGGAAGGGGAATTTTCCTAGTCCTAACATTTGTATATTCATGCTTAATTGATGCAGCGAGAGAGTGAATGATAGGTAGAGGTGAAACAATCCATTCCACTCTAGTATTCCAATCAATTGATTTTACCAAATACTTGATTCATCCCTTTCACTATTGCAACATAGTTTAATAAACATCCATCAATCTTGTGTTCAATACTAGTTTGTGTCTGGTTTCTTAGTAACATTGCGCATTGGGTTTGATTCTAACTATACTATAATAAGATATGTTTTCTTGTGGGTGGTGATTATTGTACGTTAGTAAAGGTAAACTTTAGGGATTTTACCCCTAGTGAATTTTCCAATGCAGTAATATATATGTGTTCCCCTGTTGGTAGGTTTAGTTGGTGGGCCACTAAAGTTTGTTCACTTGTACTGACCAAGGAAAAGAAATACTTAGAGTGCCAATCATCCTAAGATCTTATACATGACTATTACAACTTTATAGTGACCAACTAGTATTTTGAATGGTATGCCTCCACCTATCAAGGGATTAATAAAATGTATAACTCCACTGTGTAGAATCTAGTTTGTGTTATTTGGTAGATAACATTGTAGGATAACTATTTCTTTTCTCTCCGTCTAGTATCATATGTAATTGATACCTTTACATGTTCAATTATCTATACATATACCTTCATCTATACCTATTCATTATATAGAGTTTGATGAGTCATATAACTTGTTATATTATCAACTTTATGTGATTTAATATCATAGACTGCTTGTAAGAAATAAAAGTTTTCAATTGTTATGTCATATCACTAGGACTTATAGTCTCACCCATAGGTTTCCACACCTTTTAGGTGACCAGTAACATAGTCAAACCTTTGGTTGTGAGGAGCCTCATTCCAGAGACCAGTAGATGGGAGGTCAGTGTGGTTCTTTCTAGAGTTCTAGAGTTGTCCATGCACACACTCTCTCTAGTTTTTAGTTGTATTTCATGTACACTATAAGTGTTGTAATTTTCTGGCTGATACTTTTTGTATATAGGTTGTGGAAGAGGACATGGTCAATCATGTAAAGTTACCTTGTTTGAATATATATAATGTGGAGACAAGCCTTTGTGCAATTGTTTCTCTACTTGGAATTTTATCCAATTTGAATTCTATGTCTTTTTTGTAATAGGTTTAATTAGTGTTTGATCCACACTTTGCCTTTGAGTAATCTCATTTTTCATGGAGTGTTGTCACATTTGGTGGTATTAGAGATTTTGATTATCTAAGTCTACTGTACAATAGGATCTAGGATGTTTTGTCTGTTCTTATATGTTGAACATAACTAACCATGAATTATGGTTATGAAGATATGACTAGACAATGTTATGGACTTGATGAGAGTAGTGATGTGGCACCAAGAAGTGGCCTTAGGAGGTGTGTACCAGTGGGAGCCAAGATAAGGCTAGAACAACCCGTCTGAAATTCATTAAATCCTACACCAATAGTTGATTCATCCTTCCATTCAATTTTGGATAAATAATGGCAATCGTTGTGCATTTGGATAACAAGTCACTTATCCTTCCACCTGGGGAACCTACCCCAAATGTTAAGTCATACGGTCTTGGAAAGACCTTGAAAGATTGAAGCACATTGGTGTCATTGAGGATTCAGGCAAAATAGTCCCAACATAAGACATTTAGGATCTTTGATATCATCAAAGAGAATAGGTTTAAGCATGTGATATACCTATTGAAGGGTAGTGCTAGCCACTGTAGGGCCACTAAAGAGGAGAAGAGACCGGGTAAGGAGATTTCTTGGACTGCATTCTAGGGGAAGTGTAACGACCCCGCCTCCCGGTAACCCCCAATTAAGGGAGACAGAAAGGTCAGAGCCGTTATCCAATAACCCGGATCAAAGGTTCGACAAATAATTAATAATAATTATAAAATTCTAATAACTAAATTGAAAACTGGTATAAAATAAAACTTTGCTTACCTTTTAAAAACTGGGATTTCTAAACTTCTAACCATGAAGGTACTGATCTAACTAATCCTCACGTGCAAGTTAATTCTCATTTAATTCCACATATGCCACTTTACTATTTGTTCTTTTCATTGTACCTAAAACGTCGAAAAATAAAACGTCGGTCAGCAAGAAGCTGGTATGTGGGAGAAACAATAATCGTGCAACTATAGTAACAAAGTAATCAGCCAATTATCATTTAACAGCCAAGATTACGTTTTAAACCATACTACTCAATCATTTCCTATCCCCTATCTCTGTGTTGTCCCTGTAGTGGACCAAGATACTACCTCTCTCTAGGTAGATCCTTATTAAATCGCGCATGATCCTACCTAATAGGTAGATCAATATCTAGGGTTGAGTCAAATGGCACTACCCATAGGTAGTCCAATCTCTGACTCCAAGTGACTTGATGGTCCTACCCCATTGGTAGCCATGTACTAAGTCATTCGATGACCTGATGGGCCTACCCCATTGGTAGCCATGTACTAGGTCAACCCATTAAGCTACAGAGGGGACTAGGATCTGAGCTAGTAGGCACATCTCTTATGTGATAGTCATACTCACATTATAATTTGCATGAATTAAATTCATCCAACAATTAATTCAAGCCACTATGTAAACATTGATAAAATCCTCGGAAAACTAATGTAGGGTAATCATAAGCGTAACCACATACATGTCAAGTTGATGTGAGACAGAAATAATCCTATCAATCAATAGGCAAGCAAGCATTCAATAAGATCCTGAAACAATTATACAATTTCCTTTTATTACTCATGTCATTAAGATCTATTAAATCTAGCTCGCTTCCTAGGGTTTCTAGTCCATTTTTAGGGTTTCCATTGCAATTAGGGTTTCCCTTCATCTTTTACTATTTTAAACCCAAATTTAACACAATTGATCACAAACCCTAATTATTTCCACATCTAATCCTCAATTCCAGATTAAAGGCATAATTAACCATTAATTAAGCTCATTAAGCCTCTTTACATTAAAGCTACTATTTTTATCCTTTTAATCCATGACAAGATCATTATACGCATTTATCATCAATTCATAGTTCATTATGGTCCAAATCACATGAACTCGATTTGCCATTAATTCCACCTTTAATTCATGAGAAAACCCTAATTACTACACTTAGGGTACTTATCCACAAATTAGGAACTTTAATGCTCGAAATAGCTTATAACCATGAAAACTTAGTTCTATATATGAAATCAAATAATTAAAGCCATTTGTAGTCCTAATTACCAACATTAGGGTTTCAAGGCCCACTAAAGCCTATTTATGCACATAAACTCTAAATTAAACTAATTATATGCAAAGTTCATCTTTTTCGATCTTAATGTTCCTTTTCATCATTAACATGTTAATATCAACTTTAAACACTCATCTAACCCTTTCTAATTCATTAATCATCAAATGTTAGGGTTTTTCATTGATTATACTATTAAAGATAGCATCTCTATATACTGTTTGAATTGCAAGCATAATCAGGCTACGATTATATTTTTATTGGATTCCTCTCATTTTTCTGAGCAAGTTTCATATTTTATGCATAATCATCTGAGCTACTATTAGGGAGATATGAATTTTGTAAAATTACCTACTTTGGGCCAATTAGGAGATGCCATGTCACCCTATTCCCATGCAAGGCGCTTCGCTGGTTTTGGAAACATGATGAAAAGATGATTCTTCCCTTGGTAAGTTAAGCCCCTTCTTCAGCCCGTAGAGGGCAACTCCGTCCAATGCAATCTTTACTTTCTTCAACCTCAGGCAGCCCTAGGGCTGCCTCCCTAGCTGCTTTGGCGCGACTCTCCCTCCCTTCTCCAGGACCTTACGGCCACCATGGCCAGTTCCTCCTCCTTCGTGGTGCCTCTGCGCACCTAGGGATGCCTCCGGACCATAGCCAAGATGGTTGGTTTATGACCTCCAGATCTACAAGCATGATCGGCCTATAGCCAACCTGCTGCATTGCACAGGTGTTGTGTCGTTTCTCTCTGGTACCATAGGAGTGTCGAGCTTCCATCAACCCTCCTCTCGAAGCCCCTCGCTGCTCCAGAGGTCATGCTTTTCCCTGCTGGTAGGGCCAAGAAGGATGCAAGTTTTGAAGAAGATGGAAGATACGTGAGACCCTCCTCTACTCGAGGCTATGGGTCCAGGCCTTTTATAGGGACAGATAGCACTGCCCTAGCATGCCTCTCTATGAGGAAAACAAGTTTCTCATCAACCCCAGTCACTAAACTTTCCTTGTTTGAGATATAACTTCTCTCTCTTAATATATTCCTTGTTTGTTAGTATTCCTTGGATAATAAGGAATCTATTTTCCTTAAGGAAATATGAAAATTATCTCTCTCTTATTCTTCTTATGACTTTTATTTCATTGATCATGAATTTATGTTTTCCTTTAGTAGAAAATATCCCCCTTTTTATAATACCATGAAATTCATTCATTAATCATCACATCATCCTCTTATTTTGCTTTATTGGTATTTTCTATTTCTTTTCCTTTATTGGGGCTCCTTGGACCCCAAGAAACTCTAATATTTTGAAATCCTTTTTATTGGATACTCATTATCCTTCTAGATGCATCTAAATGCATTATTTCACATTATCTTGTTTATTTCTCATTAAAATGTCTCTTTTTGAGGTTTTCTCTTTATTTCTCTTTTATTTTCCTCATTGGTATTCCTTTCAACATTAAGAATCCTTGGGATACGAAATTCGACCAAGGATAACTCAATTATACCTCTTTTCACTTGTTTTCCACATTTTACCATTGTTTTCGATTTCTTTCTTAATGAAGAAATACTTAATAGGTATTTTCTTTTCTTATTGCATTCTCTATGCAACTTTGGACTCCTTGGGACCCAAGGAACCCAAGAGGCATGAAATCCAACTTTGGATTAAGTTCTTTTGCCTTCTAGAGGTTTCCACACCTTTCTTTTCTCAAGAACTCCATTATTCATTTATTAATTGAATTACCTTGTTATTGGGCCCAATAGCCAATAAAGCCCACAATACAAACATCAACGCTATTGTAAACGAAACTCATTTATTCAAAACAAATTATATCATTCTTTGTTCCAATTTCTTTAATATGAGAAATTATATTTCTTACCAAAAGAGCCCAAAACTGGGGTTGTAACATCCTTCCCCTCTTATAGGAATTTTGTCCTCAAAATTCCACCAAGCAAACAAACAAATCAGGATAAACCTTTCCTATGTCCATCATGGCTTCCATGTGGCCTTACCCTTTCCATGGTGCTTCCCAAGAACCTTCATCATCTCGTATTCTTCCATATGAGTTCTTTCTTACCTTAGTATATCGTACCCTCATAGGTGACTTAGGACATTTCAGCCTCTCAAAAGCTGAATAGGTTCAGGGCTCAAAACATGGCTTGGGTACCTCACATAGTTCTCTAGATCGAACTCATGGAACACATCACTTTATCCTGAGGGCAAGGCTTAAACAAAACCATCTTCACCAATCTATCTAAATGAACCCATATATCGGGGACTCAACTTTCTCAGCTGTAGCTTAGAGGGGTCGGATTTTCACATCACATATTCTCCCACAGTGAACTGCATGTCAGTCTGCTTTGCATCAGCTCGTGACTCATGTCACCACTGGGCCCTCTCTCAGCCATTGCACGATCAAAGCGACTTCATCTGCACACACTGTGGTTCTTTTCTGACCTTTGCGAGGCCTCCTTCACCAACATCATCGTAATGAAGTGGTGACCGACACAACCTCCTTATAGAACTTCTTGCATCGCGATAAAGGCCATGGTGGTTATCATCACATCTTAAGAACTGTCTCTTTGTATCACCCTAGACAAGCACACTTGCTCTCATCAGACCCTCTAGTCTGGATCATACTAACCATTAGTATGGGTGCTAAACTGTACTAACATCAAGTTCTTCAGGTATCTACTTCCACCTCATGGGAGTGAACCTTTAGGGCATACTCAAGAACTTTTGAACTCGCATCACGATGTGGTTGAACCATCTTTCTCTCTTAAGTAGTTCAACTAAATCGGTCCCATGATAGAACTCTTCCTTCCTCATGTCATATAGGTAAGGTGATCTACCATAACCCATATTGCACCTTGACCTTCCTTGGTCTAGGGGAGACTCACAACACCCATAGTGATGAACTCCCATTCCCTATCGGGAACTCTTTATCCTCTATATCAACTCATTGGGTTATTGGCGTTCGTCCTTCACCTCCTGTCTTGCATGGCGACCAGCCATGTGAAACTTCATCTTAAGCATCTCAAGTACTGCTATCACTTACTATCTTAGTAGTACGGTGTATGGTGATCTTGAAATCACGATCTTTTGTATATCGTGATTCCTTAAGATCGATACCTCAGAAACCCTAAATCACTTTCATCAGGGTTTCATCACTTTCCTTTCCAAAGAAGTACATCTGAGGTTCGACAACCATCCTTTCATTATATCACGGACTAGGCTGGCTAACCAACAACTACTAAATTGTTCAACAGATCTGGTTACATCTGAGTGCTAGCCAAAACACATCTTCTTCCAAACTTAGGGTTAGCCGAACAACCTCAACTTCTTCTAGCCTCTAGCTAAACTAGGCAGCTATATCTCAACCAGAGCATTGATTTTTTTTGTTTTACAAGAGGAACCACCCCCGCACGAGTGCCACTTTTGTGACCCCCGTAGGCGGTGTAAACCTCTTGGGGCCCTTGACATCCCACAAGGAGCAGCCCAATACGGTCGCATCGTTGGCTGGCCGACGCGGTGGGAAATTCACTTCTGAGGCCATAGCTGGGAGTCGAACCCGTGCCCTCCCACAGAGAGCTTGCGAGCCGCACCACCCGAGCTATGCCTCACCGGTTCCAGAGCATTGATTACCACTTCCTATCCTTAGGTGTTAGGTAATGTCGAAGACATACACCTCCATGTATTATACTTATCATCTCATCTCAAACTCTAAGTTTTTCTTCATCAAGAAACTCTGAGCTCATCCTCATGGTGATCAAACTCAACCTTGGTTAACTTGCAAATTCCACATAGCTCCTGATAAAAGCATCCTTATAAGATGACTACCTTATCCCTTTTATTGTTTGCAAACCATCCATGTATCATTCACTCCACCAAGGTATGTTATCATCTCTGTCCTCATACCTCATAGCAACGTTCCAACTCGCATCATCTTTTATCCTTGGTGTATGGCATGCGTACTGTCCCATCTCTCCCTCCCATAACAACAAGAAATAATCATTTGGCGGTCGTCCAAATACAGAGTTCTTCCTGTTCCAAGAGTAGAGATGGTACATCCCACCTTGCCAGTACACTTTCAAATCTAAGTTAGAACGTGCAACTTATGTCTCTACATCACCAACATCATGATATCAAAATCACTTCCATGGAAAATTGGTCTCGAACCTACTAGGTTTTACACAAAATCCTTGGTCATCTCCTCTAGGTCTTTAAGGTGCTGACACTTTTGGGGTCATCCCTCTTCCCTCATACATCCAGAGAGTGTCCTACTCATCTACCCTTTGGGTCCCATGATTTCATGAAGGTGATCAATCTCCTAACCCATGGCCCTCAGACAATGATAGCTGTTACCTCCCGACCCTATGGTCATGCACACTAGGGAATTAGGTAACTCTTGCTTCCATCGGTCTTATCCCTACCTGACCCTAGGATAGACTTAGGATTCTATCATAGTACATGTTCAACTTAGAACCTTACCCAAGCATTCATCATCTCTCTTTCTGCATTCATGGGCTGACTTTCATCCTTTCACATGGATCATGGCGACCTACCTTCCTTGGTCAGACCCCATACCGGTTACCTCCATGGTAACACATCCATATGCACATAGAGATGGTTATTTATGGGTCTTCAGGTTCATCCTCATACCATGTACCCTTCACTTAGCTTCTCAAGATCCTATGAGACCGCTTTAGGTTAACTTAAACCAACAAAACTATTATACACCCTACCAAAGGGTCCCTCTCCCAGGATGGGAGGAAAGCTTCACTTCGATAACAAAGGTCACAAACGTCCTTAGGGTTTACATTCACATGAGCATGCCTAACCCAACAGCTACTAAAGCACAAGCAGACCACCTATTAAACCATGCTAGGTCATACTTGTTCTCTTCCTCCATATTAGGCCAACTTAGTTGTGAGGGGTTCAACAAACATACCCTTAACTTAAGGGGTTTCTTTTACCTCTACACATGAGGAGTACCATGCTCGAAACTATAGAGACTCAAATCTCATCATGAGCCTTGGGTACACTGCTTCTCCTCTTAGGCCTAGGAACCCTAGGTTCACCTTTGGGTGTCCAACTGCATGCTCAATCTCTTAACCATGAATCAAGCATGTCCAAGGTATGTCATGTACTTCATTGATCCTTTTATATAAGCAGCACCTTAGAGTTAAGTCCTCCTCAAGGACAACCAATTAGGTATAAAGCCTCACAACTGGTTACTTAAACCTCCTCAGGGTCTAAGGCACTCCTTGACTCATCTTAGCAGGTAAACTCCTATACCATAGGCACATAGGTTCCAAAAGCATCACTCTCTCTTTAGGGTTTGGTTCCCCTAAAGGACACCAAGATATCATCCATCTCCAGGGATCAAGAACGAGGCAACCACTATCATCCACTTAGGTCACATCATCCTCAACTCCCCACTATCCAACCTTCTTGTTTGAGTCCTTCTTTCTCTCTCTAGAGCTAACTCTACATCCAACCTTACTACCATAGGTCCTCTCTCCATGAAGGATCAAGCTCACAGGCATACCTCTACGTGGGTGAAGCCTATGCTCAATCTTATGTTTGCTCATGATTATCCATAGCTCTTCATGCTTATCTCATAAGCCATCCATACTGTCCTTCTGGCCTTAGTTTTAACTTACTTCTCGTTCTACTGATGTACTCGGGGTGCAAGCTATATCCTACTTGCAATATCCCATAAGGTTTCTATAGGTTCTTCTCTAACCTCATCCATGAAGGAGCTATCCTTCGCTCAAACATGCATGACCCTTCCCATGGTTGGGTTGCCAAAAGTACTCGGTCATCAACTCCTCATGGCTCACATGGCATCCAAGGAATGTATATCCAAACACCCAGTCAACCATGACATCGAACTCTTCATGTCATCTTTATATCTAACCTTCACTTAGGGTTAACATCATCCTCAAAGGATGTGCTAGGTCTCTAATTTTAATGGAGGTCTCTACCTCTAAGACTAACTCTCTCTACTCATCCTCCTGCCAAGGAGGTCTATTCTCAGGTCTCTCCTGAGGGCAATGACAACTCATGTCATACGACCTAAGAATGTATCTATTCCTTTACGCTTAGTCTATTAAGCTTATGTCCATGACATCTTATTTACATGCTTTTTATTAATTTGGTGGAGATTTCCTTAATCCTTATCAACCATACCCATACCTCAAGAGGGTGAGGAAAAGAGAGAAAACCATAATCCTTAAGGTCCTAAATAGAATTTAAGTTGAGAAGGGATGAATAAGATGAGAGAGTCCTAAAGGTATCTTATTTCGAATCATACCCTAAGACATTGGCCAGACAGTCACACAGATCTGGGAGTCCTCGTAGTCCGACTAGCGGTGCGGAGGAAAATATTGTCAGCCCCCGACCGTGATCCTTTTCTAGACACCTCTGTCTTTCAGATAATCCTCTAATAACTCCCTTGGGTTCTACAGAATTTGTAAAATTTAATAATTATTAAAGATTAATTGGGGAACCTTCACTCTAATACCAATTGTAAGGACCCCGCCTCCCGGTAACCCCAATTAAGGGAGACCGAAAGGTCAGAGCCATTATCCAATAACCCGGATCAAAGGTTCGACAAATAATCAATAATAATTATAAAATTCTACTAACTAAACTGAAAACTGGTATAAAATAAAACTTTGCTTATCTTTTAAAAACTGGGATTTCTAAACTTCTAACCATGAAGGTACTGATCTAACTAATCCTCCCGTACACATTAATTCTCATTCAATTCCACATATGCCACTTTATTGTTTGTTCTTTTCATTGTACCTAAAACGCCGACAAATAAAACGTCGGTCAGCAAGAAGCTGGTATGTGGGAGAAACAATAATCGTGCAACTATAGTAACAAAGTAATCATCCAATTATCATTTAACAGCCAAGATTACGTTTTAAACCATACTACTCAATCCTTTCCTATCCCCTATCTCTGTGTTGTCCCTACAGTGGACTATGATACTACCTCTCTCTAGGTAGATCCTTATTAAACCCCGCATGATCCTACCTAACAGGTAGATCAATATCTAGGGTTGAGTCAAATGGCACTACCCATAGGTAGTCCAATCTCTGACTCCAAGTGACTTGATGGTCCTACCCCATTGGTAGCCATGTACTAAGTCATTCGATGACCTGATGGGCCTACCCCATTGGTAGCCATGTACTAGGTCAACCCATTAAGCTACAAAGGGGACTAGGATCTGAGCTAGTAGGCACATCTCTTATGTGATAGTCATACTCACATTATAATTTGCATGAATTAAATTCATCCAACAATTAATTCAAGCCACGATGTAAACATCGATAAAATCCTCGGAAAACTAATGTGGGATAATCATAAGCGTAACCACATACCTGTCAAGTTGATGTGAGATAGAAATAATCCAATCAATCAATAGGCAAGCAAGCATTCAATAAGATCCTAAAATAATTATACATTTTCCTTTTATTACTCATGTCATTAAGATCTATTAAATCTAGCTCGCTTCCTAGGGTTTCTAGTCCATTTTTAGGGTTTCCATTGCAATTAGGGTTTCCCTTCATCTTTTACTATTTTAAACCCTAATTTAACACAATTGATCACAAACCCTAATTATTTCCACATCTAATCCTCAATTCCGGATTAAAGGCATAATTAACCATTAATTAAGCTCATTAAGCCTCTTTTACATTAAAGCTACTATTTTTATCCTTTTAATCCATGACAAGATCATTATACTCATTTATCATCAATTCATAGTTCATTATGGTCCAAATCACATATGAACTCAATTTGTCATTAATTCCACCTTTAATTCATGAGAAAATCCTAATTACTACACTTAGGGTACTTATCCACAAATTAGGAACTTTAATGCTCGAAATAGCTTATAACCATGAAAACTCAGTTCTATATATGAAATCAAATAATTAAAGCCATTAGTAGTCCTAATTACCGACATTAGGGTTTCAAGGCCCATTAAAGCCTATTTATGCACATAAACTCTAAATTAAACTAATTATATGCAAAGTTCATCTTTTTCGATCTTAATGTTCCTTTTCATCATTAACATGTTAATATCAACTTTAAACACTCATCTAACCCTTTCTAATTCATTAATCATCAAAGGTTAGGGTTTTTCATTGATTAAACTATTAAAGATAGCATCTCTATATACTTTTTGAATTTGAAGAATAATTAGGTTCCAATTATGTTTTTGTTGGATTCCTCTCATTTTTTTGAGCAAGTTTCATATTTTATGCATAATCATCCGAGCTACTATTAGGGAGATATGAATTTTGTAAAATTACCTACTTTGGGCCAGTTAGGAGATGCCACGTCACCCTATTCCCATGCAAGGCGCTTCACTGGTTTTGGAAACATGATGAAAAGATGACTCTGCCCTTGGTAAGTTAAGCGCCTTCTTCATCCTGCAAAGGGCAACTCCGTCCAATGCAACCTTTCCTTTCTTCAACCTCGGGCAGCCCTAGGGCTGCCGCCCTAGCTGTTTTGGCGTGACTCTCCCTCCCTTCTCCAGGACCTTACGACCACCATGGCCTGTTCCTCCTCCTTCGTGGTGCCGCAGCACACCTAGGGATGCCTCTATACCACAACCAAGATGGCTGGTTTACGACCTCCAGACCTGCAAGCATGGTCAGCCTATAGCCAACCTGCTGCATCGCGCATGTGTTGTGTCGCTTCTCTCCGGTGCCATAGGAGTGTCGAGCTTCCATCAACCCTCCTCTCGAAGCCCCTCGCTGCTCCAGAGGTCATGCTTTTCCATGCTGTTAGGTCCAAGAAGGATGCAAGGTTTGAAGAATATGGAAGATACGCGAGACCGTCCTCTACTCGAGGCTATGGGTCCATGCCTTTTATAGGGACAGATAGCACTACCCTAGCACGTCTCTCTACAAGGAAAACAAGTTTCTCATCAACCCCAGTCACTAAACTTTCCTTGTTTGAGATATAACTTCTCTCTCTTAATATATTCCTTGTTTATTAGTATTCCTTGGATAATAAGGAATCTATTTTCCTTAAGGAAATCTGAAAATTATCTCTCTCTTATTCTTCTTATGACTTTTATTTCATTGATCACGAATTTATGTTTTCCTTTAGTAGAAAATATCCCCCTTTTTATAATACCATGAAATTCATTCATTAAGCATCACAATATCCTCTTATTTTGCTTTATTAGTATTTTCTCTTTCTTTTCCTTCATTGGGGCTCCTTGGACCCCAAGAAACTCTAATATTTCGAAATCCTTTTTATTGGATACTCATTATCCTTCTAGATGCATCTAAATGCATTATTTCACATTATCTTCTTTATTTCTCATTAAAATATCTCTTTTTGAGGTTTTCTCTTTATTTCTCTTTTATTTTCCTCATTGGTATTCCTTTCAACATTAGGAATCCTTGGGATATGAAATTCCACCAAGGATAACTCAATTATACCTCTTTTCACTTGTTTTCCACATTTTACCATTGTTTTCAATTTCTTTCTTAATGAAGAAATACTTAATAGGTCTTTTCTTTTCTTATTGCATTCTCTATGAAACTTTGGACTCCTTGGGACCCAAGGAACCCAAGAGGCACGAAATCCAACTTTGGATTAATTTCTTTTGCCTTCTAGAGGTTTCCACACCTTTCTTTTCTGAAGAACTCCATTATTCATTTATTAATTGAATTTCCTTGTTATTGGGCCCAATAGCCAATAAAGCCCACAATACAAACATCAAGGCTATTGTAAACAAAAATCATTTATTCAAAACAAATTATATCATTCTCTGTTCCAATTTCTTTAATATGAGAAATTACATTTCTTACCAAAAGAACCCAAAACTAGGGTTGTAATAGGAAGTTTGTGAAATGTTTGTTTCTTGAGTCTTATCTAGAGGAGAAGTTGGCTCAATTTAAGAGGTTGCACAAGGGTCAGGGTCTGTGAATAACTATGAGGTGAAGTTTATGGATTTTTGAGGTTTTGTTGTCACATGGGAACAACAGAGAAGGAGACGATTAGGAGGCTTGAGAAGGGCTTGAATTCTGATTCGACATGAATGGCTTCATGTTAGGAGACATATGAGAAGTTTTCCAAATTTTTGGAGGAAGTTAGGATGATATAGAGGACTACAATGAACCTACAAGATGCCAATGCAAGGAAGAGTTCATGTTAGTTCTAGGGACAACGGTTGAGCAACTTCAAGAAGAAAATATTTTCTACATTGCAACCACAACAACAATATGAAAGTTACATCATAAGTTGACAGTTTCTAAGCTAAGGACACAAGTAAAATCACAATGGTCTCCTAAAAGGGAAGATATCATAGTTTTCTTCCAGCCAGAGAAAATAGTTATGGGTCATTGTCTGTGATAGAGTTGTCTATATTGCAATATGATAGATAAAACTACTTGCTTCAAGTGTGGACAACTTGGGCATGCCAAGTGGTCTTGCCCATAGAGGAACCGCAAAGTTACACAACAACCAAGGTAGATCCAGTAGGGCTAACAACAGTAGTTGTAGTAGCCACGAAGGAAGAGGATGTGACTATGTATCTAAGGTAGGGTCTTCAAGACCAACAATTAGAGGTCAAGGTTGAGGTTGACAACAAGAAATAACTAGATTCTATGCTATGAGTCATCCAGAAGGAGTGGTCAACCTGAAAGTCATGATAAGTCAAACAAAACATTTTCATTCTAACTTATTTGCATCTACATCTAAAAATGTATTGGTTTTGGTTGAGTAGGGAGAAACACATTCATTTATCACCTAAGAGGTTGACCTGAGTGTGACACACTCATTTTCTCCTGAATGTTGTAGGAGAAGAACAACAAAATGGTGCATATCTTTGAAATCTTCAAAACCCCTCCCCCACTCATCACTGAATCAAGATCATTTTTTTAGAATCACTTTTTCTCCTCTACCCAATGAGCCACAAAAACCCACTCTCAATCTCCAATTTGAAAATTCCCAATGATGCAAAAACTTAGACACGTACGAGATCCACCTCAATGCCACTCCATGCCTCATCTCTACTATTTTATACCCCCGTATCTCCTTCAAACTTCCTTTGGCCTCCATAAACCATCAATTAACTGTGAGCAACCACATGTACTAACTTGGATCCCCCTCTGCCCCTCTGAACCAGAGCAACCTACATTTTCCACATATCACAACCTCCAGATTACCCACACTTTCACCATCTATAGACTGCAATGAAGCTTCCCCACCCATCATGTGAAGGTGTGATGTCATGTAATTCTCCATCGATGAAGCTCCCTTGCACCCCTTATGTGGATAATAGTTTACAGGAATCACTAAGCAGGGCTAGAAGGATATGAAGCCTTCATACAACTCCAAGATGCCTTATGAAGCTATTTGGATCCCCATATGCATTTTATTTATGGTAAGCCCTCAACCCCCCTTTAGTTCATGGTTTTCACTACTACTTCTGATCTTCCCACATCTAGGAATGACGTCCAACCATTCATTGGCCATTGACCTTGACAAAGTATCATGAGGTCAAAAGAGACTAGATCCTGGTTCACAAACTTCCCCAACAATCTCATCCTTATCTTCTTTTTGCTTCTTTCTTGCACATTCATGGTGCATACACTTGTATTGATCAAATAGTCAACTCTTGATATTTACCATTTTACCCTCATTTGGTCGCACCCATCATCTCAACTGCATGACCTTGTTTGATCTTTTGGCCACTATCACGACCTGTTTGAGCCAAGTCTGACTCATGGTCCAGGAACAAGGATCCATGGAGTTGTATCCCTCCTATGATCTATGAAGTTGAATGGCCAAAATTCTTTTTTAGTTTTTCACTTTCCTATCCCAGCTATTTTCATATTGGTTGATTTTGTAAAATAGCTAGTAAATAGATCGATTATCAGAGAAATGTCCATAAAATTGTCATTTTTATCACCAAATTCCATAGATAAGTATGAATCTGTAATATATCTTTGTGTTCGTATGTTTTGATAAAAAATATTTAATCTCTCTCATTTTCAAAATTAAGGTTTCTTAATATTTTGTTCCTAGATTTTTTAGAAACCAGACATATATGATTCATGACTTGATGACTTTGTTAGACTCTAATCATATAACGATGATTGGAGATCATGAGGACTCAACCTAAGCACCACATCTATCCACTGTACTAAGGAACCAATTGTAAACCTATCATGTGGAACCTTATTTGGCACATAGGTTGAATCAAGTGTGAAAATCAAGACATGGCGTACAACCAACCCTAAAGGAAACGTGGAGCGAACCACAATTCCATCAACATCCCCATATGAAGCATTTTTTCACGGAACCGCTCTTACCCCAATCCCAATCCTACTGCCTAGACAATAGTAAAAGGATTGAAGTGTCCCTGAGTGGCCCGATATGATCTATCAAACTGGCATATACAATAAAAAATAATAACTCAAAAACTAGATAATTAAATAACAAACTATCCCAATATGGAAATATATATGATATATCATTGTCATCAGAGTATGCAGAGTGCGGAAGCGATCTTATTCAATATTCATTTGTATTGCGTAAAGTCAAGAAAATCAAGACACAATCATGCAATTGCACGGTACACTATCAAAATAAAGTAAAATGGTTTATAACAAAAGAGTATACTTGGCAGAGCTTATATTCAAAATAATAACAAAGGATTTCTAAAACCAATATTATTCGACAAAATGTTTGTTATTCAACGATTCAATTTTTATTACGAGTTCCCATTATGTTGTAATCAAATAAGAATGCTTATATATTTTGTGTGACTCTATTACCCCAATGTGATGGGGAAGGTCACTAGGCTCCTTCTCACCATAGGGAAATAGGAGGCCAATGTACAAGTCCCACCTCCAAATGAGGGGTTGTTGCACTCAATATCAACATTATAACCATTATCAATATCATCATCATTATCAATATATAGGCAGTCATAATGGGCATGAAATTTATGTTTTCATGTTTTTCAAAATATAGTATAGAAAAATAGAAGACTAATCGTAGGGAATAGTAGCTCATCCAAGTAAGTAGCCAAGTATACATTCAAGAGATACATAAAATTATCTTTAATACAATCAAGGAGGAGTTATATAATAGCATACCTTTCACTGAAGATTTCGAGTATAGATCACTAGTAATAGATCGACCCTTCGAGTTAGATCCTAAAACACAATATTTGGATAAAGGGTCAAGATCAAGATATTTGCATATCATGTTTCAATATTCGAGATTAGGGTTACACTTTCCTAGGTCAACCTTAGGGTTAGGTCATCCACTTATGATTCATACTATATCAATATGTCTCACATTATTCAAGTGTCAAGAATATTTCAAGTGTGAATGACTTACCTAGGTTTTCTAGGATCATATGTGTTAAGCCTAATTTATGGTCATTATACAAGTCATCATCACATTTCCAGATTATTATCATGATAACTAATTGGAATTCAAAAACTATATCAAGTGTTTTGCGAGACTAAGATCAAGATTATTCATTATAAAGATTATAATCAATATTGAATCAAGTAAATAGATCTAGATTTTATTTTAAAGAGTAGATGATTCAACTATATTAGACCTAGGTTACAATATATCATCAGGGTCCAAATATAGGGTTTCCAAAGATTAAGGATCATTGTTGAATCATTAGACAAATTAAATAAGAAAAGGAAAAAATATAGGGATATAAGTGAAAATAATTCATAATTAGGCTTCCCAACCATTTTTAAATGATTCGTTGGATTTTTCTGATTAAAATCAACTATTTACACGAATTATTTGGAGTCTGAGTGCATTTTCTATGATTAAACAGAGATCTGACTATTTAATTGAATATTTGTCAGAGAGGGAGCAAAAGAATATACCTTAAGTGGGAAATTTTATGATAGTTTGATGAACAAGTAATGACTGAGATGGATCCACATAGGCTAGGTGGCTTGCTTGTTCTAAGGATTTGGTTCAAGATCTGATTTGGCTGGTTCAATTCTTGTTTTCTTGGTTCAATCAGCGGTTCAATTGGTCTGTTGAACCGGCAGGTTTCTCTTGAACCGAGTGGTTCGAGGACTCCTTCCCCCCTACTTGCACAAGTCTCATGTGATCCCAGAAGCTCAGAAGAGGACCATTTCGACACAGAGGTGGATCGGGAGCAGGAGCGTTCGGCAGAAGCTGGAAGGTTGTCGTTCATGTCTGTGGTGACCTCGCGGAGTGAACGAAAGCCTTGGTTCACGCGCTGATACTGCAAGGGCAAGATGCCCAATCTTCCCATGTGGCAGCACCATCCAAGTAGGGGGAAGAACAAAAATGAAATTGAGGATTCTTGAGGCCACAAGAAATTACGGGAGAAATAGTTTTCATGCAGTTTGGAGATTCTGATCTCTATCGGTCCTTGTTTTAGGGTCGGGAGGTAGGTTTAGGGCTAGATAACTCCTTGGTGGCAGGCATGGCCACTAGAGTGAGAGGGAGAGGAAAGGAAATTATTTTGGTAGCACAACAATGTGAGGAACCCAGTTAAAATAGGGTTGGGTGAGTTTGAATTTGTGAGGCGGGTTTTGGCTCGCTCAGAACTTTGATTCGTGGTCATAGGTGGGAGATTCGCCATATAGGTCGCATTCATGCCTCCAGGCAATCAACGAGTGGTTGAAGACAACCCATGGGCCACTAGATCTAGTCCTGGTCCATGGGAAGGAGATTCAAGGGCTGAGAGGCACCCCCGATCCCTTGCCACGGATCGCTGACTTGGGCAAGTCAAGAAAAAGAGCAAATAAAAGGGGAAAAGGGGTTTTCAATACATTAAATTCAAGAATTCATAGTAAATTGTAGGAATGTCCAACTGTTCTCAAATTTGTATCAAAGCTTCAGAAAAATGTCAAGAACCTTTAGAAAAAGTTTGAGAACAAAAAGATTAAGTTTGATGGATCATTTTTCTTCTTTGAACAAAGTGATGATTGAATATAGTTTGTGGTGTTATGATGTGTGTAAAGTCCACATAGATCACCATATTTTGGATTTGAGTCTCAATAATGATTAAGAGTCCAAGAAAAATAATTTGGGACAATCAGTGAGCATAAGGAGGGTGAAATTCGAATTAGTTCATATTAATGCTAAATTTCACTTTGTCACATCCTTCCCTCCTTAAAAAGTAATTTTGTCCCCAAAATTCAAAACATCCTAAAAAACTAGGGATTATAAAGAACCAGATCATATCCTCAAATACTAGGGTATCCTCAAAATTATATCCTCAAAATTGAAATAGTACTATCATCATAATTGGGATTCCATGTTCCATATCATAATCAATCTTGGTACTAACACCACTTCATCATCGAGCAATTGAGTATCAAGGTCAATGTATATATTGTCCAAAGTCATCATATGAGTCACAAATATGTAAAACATCATATTGATTACAAATTTGGAGAGATAATATTTTAGGTCAAACAAATAGAGTTCTTGAATCAAGTGTACAAAGTGACTTTCAATCCCAATATCTCAG
The DNA here is from genome assembly GCA_963693085.1 of Alisma plantago-aquatica. NCBI lineage: Eukaryota > Viridiplantae > Streptophyta > Magnoliopsida > Alismatales > Alismataceae > Alisma > Alisma plantago-aquatica. The sequence continues at coordinate 881,277,786 of OY856411.1, forward strand.
GGTCCTAGACTCTACATTGGCCTAGGTGGGGTTATACATCAATGATTTGAGATTTCATATTTCAACATTTCAAGACAACATCATACTTTCAATATCATGATTTTCGAGCTCAAAATCAATGGGAGGACCCACCCTAGTCCTAATGAGAGCTAAACCCTAAGTCATAAATCGAGATATTCAAAATAGTCATCATTTCAAAATTTTGGGATTATGAGAGTCACTAGTCATATATCAAAAAGTCCAAATAGTGTGATCTTAGGGTTTGTATTATTATTTAGATTTGATAATCATGAGACACATTATCAATATCAAGAGTTGAAGTTTTTGGACATTAAAAGTCATAGGTCCAGAGTTTTAAAGCTAGGGTTTAGATCCCTATTTAGACCTTATGGGAGATAACTCATCTATATTCAATTTTGATCAACAATATTCAAGCAATATTTGAGCAACATATCCAATTTCATTATCATTGTATCTAAGGCTGATGAAAGATCTAGACCTAGGTCTATCTAGGAAGTCGACCACAAAAATATAGTCAACATTGCCATATATCAAGGTCATTATTAAATCAATATTCAAGATCAAGTATCAACCCTGGGTTTAATCTATTAAACATAGGTCAACCAATCCAAATATGGTGAAAGGGAATACCTTTCCAAACTCTAAATAATCAAAAAGGTGAAAATTTAGAGATAGTCAAAATAGGTATGTGACCTAGGTTAGGGGAGTCATAAGTCAACTATCACCCTAATCTAGCACATTACCAACATTAGTTATTATCCATTAAGCTTATTTATATAGGGAGAGTTTCAATGATTAAATTATATTCCATAAGGTCCTTAGATCAAAATTCAAGATCATAATTGGGCAATAATGTCAAGATTTTACAAAGTCACAGTAATATTTGCATTCCTTTCCTTTCAAGATCAAGGTAGTGGTATAATTTGGAAATCGAGGATTTCAATTTGGCATTCGAGGAATTAGAGCATAATAGTGCAAAATCTAGGCCCATAATCATCATATCAAAATTGAGATTGTAAAAGGCATCAATAGTCAATAGGAAAATAGCTTTTTGCATCATAATCTTACATCATGATTTTGTGAGTCGTTAAGATTAATAATTTGATGGCATAATCAGGATGCATATCAAATAGGGAAAATGTTTGCTCAACTATGTTTGAGGTTTAATCAACAATAGTGCAACAAAGATATTAATCAAATAGAGACCTCATTAAAAATGAGGTATAAGGTATAAGTCTTCCTTATTTCACCATATCATAATTTTTATCATTTACCTCAAACGTAGGGAGCATGCAGTCCAAATTTGGTTAAGATCAAGTGTGCATGATATGAAAGGTCAAGTATGATTATTTGATTTCAAAGTTTTCATTGATCAAAATCGAATTTTCAAATTAAGGTTAGATCATGGTATCAACTTTCAAAATTTTCTAGTGATATTCATTTTTCCCATGCATAAGCTACCCATAATCGAGACATCATGTGGTAAAAGGTCACAAGAAAAAACCACATGAGGAGATGATAAGACTACCTAATCTTCATCTACATGGGTGGCTTAGGATAGTCCTTAAAGAAGAGATGAGATGCTATAAGAATCTCTAGGGTTTCACAAGAGAATCTTTAGGTCCAGTTCTGGATTAACTGAGACTAGGTGGAGCGGGGGATCTTAGCCACCGTGAAGATGGATAGGAGAAATTATGACAGGACCCTGATCCTAGACACCTCAATTTTCACCATTATGGACTTTAGGGTTTCTTGGGTGTAGGAGACTTGAAAAATTATTTACTTAGAGTATATGGGAGTGTGTAAGCTCTGATACCAACTATCACAGAACTGTTCTTACCCCAATCCTAATCCTACTACCTAGATAGTAGTAAAAGGATTAAAGCATCCTTCCCTAAGTGGCCTGACAGGATCTATCACACTGACATATACAATAAGAAATAATAACTCAAAAAATGGATAATTAAATAACAAACTAAACCAATATGTAAATATATCCGATACATCCTTGTCATCAGAGTATTCCATTTGTATTGCCTAAAATCAAGAAATTCAAGACAAAATCATGCAATTGCACGGTACACTATCAAAATCAAGTAAAATGGTTTATAACAAAAGAGTATACTTGGCATGAGTTATATTCAAAAGAGTAACAAAGGATTTCCAAAACAAATATTATTTGACAAAATGTTTGTTATTCAACGATTCAATTTTTATTACGAGTTCCCATTATGCTGTAATCAAATAAGCATGCTTATATATTTTGTGTGACTCTATTACCCCAACGCGATGGGGAAGGTCACTAGGATCCTTCTCACCATAGGGAAATAAGAGGCCAATGTACAAGTCCCACCTCTAAATGAGGGGGTTGTTGTACTCAATATCAACATTATCAATATCATCATCATTATCAATATACGGGAAATCATAATGGGCATGCAATTAATGTTTTCATGTTTTTCAAAATATAGTATAGAAAAATAGAAGACTAATCATAGGGAACAATAACTCATCCAAGTAAGTAGCCAAGTATACATTCAAGAGATACATAAAAGTATCTTCAATACAATCAAGGAGGAGTTATATAATAGTGTACCTTTCACTGAGGATTTGGAGTATACATCACTAGTAATAGGTTGATCCTTCGATTTAGATCCTAAAACACAATATTTGGATCAATGATCAAGATCAAGATATTTGGATATCGTGTTTCAATATTCGATGATAGGGTTACACTTTCCTAGGTCAACCTTAGGGTTAGGTCATCCACTTATGATTCATACTATATCAATATGTCTAACATTATTCAAGAGTCAAGAATATTTCAAGTGTGAATGACTTACCTAGGTTTTCTAGGATCATATGTGTTAACCCTAATTTATGGTCATTATACAAGTCATCATCACATTTCTAGATTATCATCATGATAACTAATTGGAATTCAAAAACTATATCAAGTGTTTTGCAAGATTAAGATCAAGATTATTCATCATAAAGATTATAATCAAGATTGAATCAAGTAAATAGATCTAGATTTTATTTTCAAGAGTATTTGATTCAACTATATTAGACCTAAGTTACTAGATATCCTCAGGGTCCAAATATAGGGTTTCCAAAGATTAAGGATCATTGTTGAATCATTAGACAAATTAAATAAGCAAAGGAAAAAATATAGGGATATCCGTGAATATAATTCATAAGTAGGCTTTCCAACCATTTTTAAATGATTCATTGGATTTTTTGATTAAAATCGACTATTTACACGAATTATTTGGAGTCACGGTGCATTTTGTATGATTAAACAGAGATCTGACTATTTAGTTGAATATTTATCAGAGAGGGAGCAAGAAAATACCTTAAGTGGGAAATTTGATGATCATTTAATGAACAAGTAAAGAATGAGATGGATCCACATAGGCGAGGTGGCTTTCTTGTTCTAAGGATTCGGTTTAGGATCTAATTTGGCTGGTTCAACACTTGTTTTTTTGGTTCAGTCAGCGGTTCTGTTGGTCTGTTGAATCGGTGGGTTTCTCTTGAACCGAGCGGTTCAGGGACTCCTTATCCCCTGCTCGCACAAGTCTCGTGCGAGCCCAGAAGATCGATAGAGGACCATGTCAACATGGAGGTGGATCGGGAGCAGGAGTGTTCGGTAGAAGCTGGAAGGTTGCCATTCAGGTCTGTGGTGACCTCACAGAGTGAACAAAAACCTTGATTCACGTGCTGACGGTGCAAGGGCAAGATGCCCAATCTTCCCAGGAGGCAGCACCGTCCAAGCAGGGTGATGTACAATAAAGAAATTGAGGGTTCTTGAGGCCATAAGACAGTACGGGAGAAACAGTTTTCATGCGGGTTGGAGATTCTGATCTCTATCGGCCCTTTTTATAGGGTCGGGAGGTAGGTTTAGGGCTAGATAACTCCTTGGTGGCAGACATGGCCGCTAGAGTGAGAGGGAGAGGCAAAGAACTCATTTTGGCAGCACAAAAATGCGAGGAACGCGGTTAAAATTGGGTTGGGTGAGTTTGAATTTGTGAGGCAGGGGTTTTGGCTCACTCAGAACTTTGATTCGTGGTCGTAGGCGGGATATTCGCCATAAAGATCGCATTCATGCCTCCCTGCAATCAGCGGGAGGTTGAAGACAACCCTTGGGCCACTGGATCCAGCCCTGATCCATGGGAAGGAGATCCAAGGGCTGCGAGGCGCCCCCGATCCCTTGCCACAGATTGCTGACTTGGGCAAGTCAAGAAAAAGAGCAAATAAAAGGGGGAAAAGGGGTTTTCAATACATAAACTTCAAGAATTCATAGTAAATCGTAGGAATGTCCAATTGTTCTCAAATTTGGATCACAACTTCATAAAAATGTGGAGAACCTTTAAAAAGTTTGAGAACAAAAAGATGAAGTTTGATGGATCAATTGTTTTCTTTGGACAAAGTGATGATTGAATATAATTTGTGGTGTTATGATGTGTATAAAGTCCACATTGATCACCATATTTTGGATTTGAGTCTCAATAATGATTAAGAGTCCAAGAAAAATAATTTGGGACCATCACTGAGCATAAGGATGGTGAAATTCAAATTAGTTCATATTAATGCTAAATTGTTTAATCACCTTAAAATCAAAATGACAAGTTTAAAAGTTCCAAGTAAGAGACAATTGTTTAATCTACAATAGAAGCCCAATACCTTATTGTTTTGAGAATAACAAAAGATATTGTATGGATCTTGAAGTTCATATAGATGAACTTTTTGGAGGTTCCAACCTTTGATGACACAGTAGAGATACTGTGACAACAATCGAGCTACTAGATAGGCAATGAATCTCAAATAGCATACTATGACACTTCCATCTCATATGAGAAGTCGTACAATGAGGGGATGTGAAACTTGCAAAATAACAACTAGAAGCAAATGTTGTTAACCCTCTATCAAAGCACTTGCACAATAGAAACATGAAAAACATGTTGAGATCACTTGGAATAACATTTGTGGGTGATTGTCTCTAAGTGCAAGTGGGAGTCTATTGGTATGTATGCCCATAGAGCCAATAATATGATTATTGCAATGAGGCATTGCATACTTGATTTGATAATGATAAAGGTAATTCCATCTATTATGTTTGTTTCAATCATAAGATGATGACTCACACATAGTAGTTGTCTAAAGAATTATGTTACTTGATGAAATATGTCTTCGTGTTGAGGAACTGAACAATGAGATCATATGTATGATAAGAGTACATATATTCTAGCTATGTACCTATTCAAATATTACTATGGAAGAAAAATAGACAATAGTACATAAGGCTAAAGTGTGTGTTTGTTGATGACAAAATCTCATCAGTCATGATATGTGATATCAAACCAAACACATAGGTACATGTTAGAGAACAACCTATCAGAAAGACTCACCTTGAGAGTGATACATGGATACCATTGAATGGTAGTTAGAATCATATCTCATAGTGATAGTGCCGATTGTGGTTCTTAGACCTGAAATCCCTACACTCATCACATATCGTTCGTTGTGCTTTTGACATCATATAACATCACCTTGAATAAGGGTTACCATAAAGGTGATGCTCATGTGCATTCTGACACATGGGTATTGAGTGTGAGTGATGTAGATTGTATTTGTCCCTATAGTAGTAGATTGATATCCATGGCACTTCACAAGTGAGACTGAGAAATGTATGACCATACTCAGGTGATTCAATATGTGATATGTGAACTCACATGCATCTCAGATAGTCAACTCTAGTGCAAGGAACATGGATTGAGTGTTTGGAGGATGAAAATTTCATACCTTGAGTTCAATCAAAATATCAGAGACAAAGGAACTATATGATCACTTTAAAACTGATCATGGATTGTAGGTTGAAGTTGTTCTATAACTTTCTGAATTACTTGGCCAGAAATGATGTGTTACTAGATAACACTCATTTCTTGTGATGTCATAAATTGGTTATGGGCAGTTGGACATTTACTGCCAATGTAATTTGGGACATATAGAGTCACACACATAGGATGCACCTGGAATTGGTGTTTATTCATGAATGATGTTTAATTTGATTACTAAAGTGTTTATGAATTCAATCTAAACCACAATGGTTGGAAATTGACTGATTGGACTGTGAATCGACCGGTGAAATTGTTGAACTGATGAATTCAAGTGTTAGGTCAATAGGAAAATCCATTGGTTGAACCAAGGAATGAACTGACCGGTTCATGATCTGAGACGACCAGTTCAAATGATGAATTACCCAATTCAATGAACAATTTGACTGGATCAAGGATTGGTGCTGACATCATGTTTTGCATAACAAATTTTGAATACCAGTATGATTCAAAATTGGAAAGCTACTAAACTAACCGGTTGAAGACATGATCCGACCGACTCGCCTCTGAAATGATCAGTTGGGTAGTGAATTGACTAGTTCACCATTCGTAGCTTCCAGACAATTCACAAAATTTTATCTCTTTGACTCCCAAATTGATTGGAAACCCTGACACTGACCCTCCCATAAATAGAGTGGTAATGGGGGCTTCCTTGACACAACAATAAGCTTTGAGAATGGTTTTCCTCTCTGGTTGTGGTAACCAAGAGAGCCTGAGCAAGTCCTACCCATAAAAGGGAGGGATAGCAAGGGTGAGACAATTGGGAGAGCAAGTCAGTACTAGCACCCTGATGTTCGAAGGGACAAATCCTTCATGTTGGCTCTGGTAATGCAACATGGAGTTATCGATGGTCTTCGTGGACTTCTAAAGAGGAAACTAATTTGTTGCCACCCACTAGGAGAACATCGTCAATCGCCGTCTATGGTGTTGCACCAGGAGGCCATTGCTGATGATTTCTCAAGTGATGCTTGAAGAAGAAGCACACTGCAACTAGAGTTGTCATTGGATTTCCTCTAGGACTAGGTATAACTATTATTACATTCCTTCCTAGATACATCATTCTTGATGTGATCTCGCTAGTTAGAGAATCAAGTATTAAAATTTTCATTTCCACTTCTTTATCTATTGCCCCAATTACCCTACAATGGTATCAGGACCACATCAATTTACACTATATTTGAATTTAAATCAATATGGTCAGACTTACTTTATTGTATATGGTGTGAATATTAAACGGGTTTATGCATATCTGATTAAATACCACATACAATTCCACAAACTATATATATATATATATATATATGTGTGTGTGTGTGTCACCTTAAAAGTTGGTTTTCATGGTGGATGCAAAGCATGTATACTACCAATCACCCCCTTTAGATCTTTGTGTGAGGTTGGATGGTTGTTATTCATGTTTTATCTTAGTTTGCATACTGAGCCTCTCTATTCTTTTCCATATGCAAAAGTATTAATTCTTTCCTTCCTATGCTCCCCTCGAATGTAACTCGATGTTTCTCTATCACAATGTAATATGTTAAATAACATTAGGATAGTTTAAATTCTTGTTATGACAAAGAAGACACTCAACACCAGATGAACCACCCATCTCAGAGGATGAACTAATTGGATGGAGGACTTAGGAGAATAGATGACAAGAGGAGCCAAACCGACCGGTTGGTGGCCCAACCGATTGACTGGAGGTGTCTAGATGTTGCTTGGACCATATACCAGACGATCGATCTGACATACCAACTGATCAACCAGGAGGCAAGCTGGTCAGTTCAAGTGTTGAATTGATCAACCTGGATTGGTTCAAGGAGAAATCTTCATCAACAATAGGTTTCTACATGTGATTCAGACCTTAGGTGGTAGTGATTCCTTGTAGCTTCAAGGAATTACATTAGTATGGACATAACCATCATTTATGTTTATAATTGCATGTTTTTGTTTGTGGGATATAGTATGTATATGATACTAACGTGTATTTTACTACACGCTTAAACGCAAGTATACGCGTCGAGTAATATAGGCCTTTGTGAGGCCCGAGTCGAACTCAGGGATACGTGAATTATTGGAGACTTCTACTAACTAATCGCAATCAGCTAGGCCGAATAACAAAGTAAGGGTTGTTGTCAAAATTAAAAGAAAATCAAACGAAATAAAGAAAACAATTGATTAAAGGTTAGTTTAATCAATTCAAAAGGATATCTTTAGGATGGCGGTTTCACCGCGGGTCAACATTGTATTAGGTTTTATATAATTCCTCACTCTTCTCTCTCTATCTGGGTAGTGGCCTGAAAACAGAATTACCCACTGTCGTGGTGTAATTCACTACTTAGGTTTAGGTTGATTCCACCGTCGTAGTAATCATTCCCCTAAACTAAGCGCATTATAAACGGTCTCTCAGTTCCCACCATTAATTTTACAACTCCTTTGTCAAGGGTTTTATTGATTAATGTAGGTTTCGTCTCTTTTCAACCGTTAATCCTTCTGTCGAAGTGATTAAGGGCATTAAGTTATTATTATGGTGATCAAGCATAACAATATATATGGAGAAAACGAATCTATACCACGGATTTGAGAAAGAAAATGTGAATTATCAATATAAAATTGTCATACAATGCATTCCCGGGCTACTCCCGATCCTAAAGATGGAGGGTTTTAGCCTCTCATGTTCATCTCACACGAATACATGGTAGAAATAGGGGAATTCATAAGAAAAACGTGAAACAAGTGGGAAAACCCCTGAACGGAGAAGAACCGGCAGATCCTTGGCATAGAATACGAACTTCCCCTCCTGTCAGTGGTGGAATTCGTCTTCGGCAGCGTCCGAATCACCCGGGATGAGCTTCTGGCCTCCGTTCTCCTTTCTCTCCTTCCTCGACACTCGTGCAATATGATATGAGATCCCCCCCCGTCTGGGCGGCCGTCATTAGGTATAATTCCCTAATTAGGTCGTCAAATAACAACAGCCGTCCGATCGAGATCAAAACAGATCCAACGCATATCTGCCGGCGTCGATACCATCGACGCGGGTCGATGGTACCGACCCAGCGGATTAGCGGCAGCTTTCCTTTCTTTTAGTCTGAGCGCCTGTGGTCATCTCGATACCATCGACTTGGGTCGATGGTATCGACTCTCTTTAGCGTCGGTTGTTGTCGTTTAGCGACGCTGTAGCTCTCCATGTGTCGATGGCATCGACTTGGGTCGATGGTATCGACAGTTTCCTCGCCAGCAATCTGAAGGGATCTCGATACCATCGACTTGGGTGTCGATGGTATCGACTCCGTGCTGCTCCTCTCGTCTGGAAATCTGTGGCTTGGTCGATGGTATCGACTTCCGTCGATGGTATCGACGGAAGCAAATACTTGTTTTTCCTGAAATCTCACAACAAGATCAAGTAAATCCACACAAATAATAATATTATGATAAATAATGCTCAAAATAGTAAAACAAAGGGGATTTGACATAATATGAAGGCAAAGACCAAAATGAGTGAATTATGCAATATTATCCATAAAAATGAGTAATTAGAGCACAAAACACATATGAAAAAGGTCTATAAATGCGACTCAAAATCATCGCATCAAACTCCCCTAAGCTTAAACATTGCTCGCCCTCGAGCAACTAATCCTTAGAATAGAATTGCAGATGTCAACTAAAAATCAACACACCAACCCACATCCCATGTGACTCCCACTGAACGTTCTCAAACCGGCCTTCTCTAACCACAGAACAGTAATTACCCTAAAGGCGACAATAATCATCAATAAGAGAAATTATCCTTAAAACCGATGAACACTATCACATAAGGCAGTTAACATAATAAAATTCGCCGATTCAGCATTGGTGCATCTTGTGATCGCCTACACTACATTGCTCGCCCTCACTACCATCTACATGGAAGTAGTTCTCCTGATAATCATTAGTGAGGAGAAATTCACGGTGGCCTACCAATCCGAGCAACGGGTGGATGGAATGGGTGGTTCATGGAAGAACTTGGAAGTATTGCACAGTTTCAATATGCATAAAACAAAATGTCCTAAATGATGCAAATGCACATTAGAAATGCCCTAATGCCTAAAATTGGGTGAAATGATGCATGCACTACCCTTCCACCTCATAATGAGATGGAAATCTAATTAAGACACATCATGTACTCAATTTTCCTGTAATGCGAGTGATATCATGTTCCTTTCTCCCTCTTATTCCATTTTCTTCTAAATTCTCTTTCTTTTTTTTTCTTTTCTCAAATTTTTTCAGATCTTCAGAATTTTTTTTTCTTGTTTTCTTTTAGCCCACATATCCATAATTGCTTAGAGATACATGTATTGAGCTATTTTCTTCATGATTGGAACTCTTTGTACTATTTCGAGGGTATGGAACAGTTTAGATCACTTTTTAAGAGAAATTGAGATACATGGTGTACTTTACGCATGGAAATCATGAGATTCATGAGTGCAACTACATGGCATGCACCTAAAGGTAATGTGCATGAATCCCTGTATATTTTTTTCTTTTTATGCAAAGGTATGGAAAATATCAATGCAACTCCTATCTAAATGCTATGCACACAAAAAGGAATTAAAACTGTACTTTACTTCCAGTTCTTAGGTGGATTATGTAAAACGAAGTGGAATGATCACAAGATTAGATGACTGAACCTTAGAAGAATATTATGTGTCCCTCCTTACTGACATGTGTAGTAGTTTAGAGGGTTCTCTCTCTTACATCCGATTAAGGTCTCATTACCATTTGATTAGATTAGGCTCAAACAACCGTTGCTATCCACTTTTCATGAGTCAATGGGATTATAAGTGTGACATATTGTTTTAAAGTTGACATAATCAATCATTTTCATAAGATAAGTTCCCCAAGGATAACCAAGTCAAGCTATCCAAAAGACACAAAAATTTTAAAATTCCCTTAAATTTCCCATGAAAACAGTGAGATGACAATTTTTATGACCTCCACGGTTACACTAGATAGATGTGGATCCTAAACACAACCTAAAAATGCAAGAAACAAATAACAAAGCAAAAACTAAAAACAACAAAAGAAAAGATAGAGCTGTTCCAGCTACCCCCCTAAGCTTGATTCCGACTATGGCCTCATAGTCAAAAACAAACCTAAGGGTGGAACAGAGATACCCTGATCAATCCTGTGGAGGCGGATACTGCCAGGGTCGTGGGGTCCGGATTTGCTCTGGATGATGTGACTTCATTTGACCAATAACCCCATCTTGAATAACTGACACCGACACTGCTGTGTGCCCGTCGATACCATCGACGGAAGTCGATGGTATCGACTCGCTGATTAGGGCAACTGCCTCGCGAGTCCGGCCGCCACCTTTTTCATTTAAAAATGTCGATACCATCGACGGACCCGTCGATGGTATCGAATCCACTGAGTCGATTTCTTCTGAAAATCTCCAGAGATCTCGATGGTATCGACTGGCATGTCGATACCATCGACTTTGATATTGCGATCTGCCTGTAGGTAGGTCGATACCATCGACTAGGCCGTCGATGGTATCGACGCAGAGCAAAATCTGCAGTCGTCAACCTATAACCCGGTCAATACCATCGACCAGTGTGTTGATGGTATCGACCCTGCCTCAGCCTGCACATCAAACAAACCGATCACGGTATCTTTTTTATACTAAAAATTGAACGAAACTAAAGCAACCTATGACTAGAATTAAACTATCCTAATGTACCAATGGTTGGGTTGCCTCCCAACAAGCGCCCTTATTTAACGTCTTAGGCTAGACGGTGTGACAATCATCATCTTTTCACCTTGGGAACTGCACTTAGAGGATCATTCGGTAATTTGAATTCAACACGATCTCCTCCAATGCCCAAAGACAGAGTACCTCTCCCTAAGGCAGTAACGACATCTGCTGTTGCTTGAAACGGTCTTCCTAGAAGAATTTCACAGCCTTGGAGCGGTGGCATATCAATAACAACAAAATCCACCGGGAATATGAATCTATCCACTTTGACGAGCACATCCTCACACACTCCATATGGTCTCACGATAGACCCATCTGCCAATTCAATTGTTGCGGCCAACTTCTTTATCTCTTTTAACCCCAGCTTTTGAAATGTCGCCAAAGGCATGAGATTTATGCTAGCGCCACAATCACATTGCGCTTTAGGAAAATGTTGACCACCTATTGAGCACGGTATGTAAAAACCTCCTGGGTCTCTTCTCTTCTTTGGTGAATTCCCATGAATCATAGAGCTCACCGTCTCATTCATCCAATAAATTTCACCGTCTTTTATCCGCCTCTTCTTAGTGATGATTTCCTTGATGAACCTCCCATAAGCGGGTACTTTCTCAATCATCTCCACTAATGGAATATTGATGTAGAGTTTTCGAAATATCTCCAGGAATTTCTTAAAATGACGATGCTCTTTCTTTGACTTAGAACTGACCGGATCTGAAACATCAGCTGCATCAGCACGCCTGTGAGGTGGCACATAAGCGCTTTTCGGGGGTACCTCCCCTAAGCTTGCTTCAATCACTCCCTCCGACGTGGGCTTTGGAGAGACATCCTCAATAGTAGCAGCTTATTTTGGTTCCTCTCTCGCCTTAGATGTCTCCACATGTGCACAAACAACTTGCACTTGTTCTTCCTGCCTAGGTGGAGATACAATATTCACAACTCTTTGTGATTTTTTGAAGAAAGGGTTTCCGCCCGGCAATCCATAGTACGTGCGTGGATATGGTATCGCCGGTGTTGCATTCACATTGAAAGTCATTTTTCTTTCTTCTACAACTTCTTGCACGTGAGATTCCTCATTTCTTACCACAGACATGTACTTAACCTGATGATGTGCTTGGGCCACGTTCGCATTCTCGGCTGGTTTCTGTTGATTGGCGTGCTTGATAGCTGCCACTTCACTTGAAATTTGTGCCACGGTGGTTTCCAATGCCCGCATTTGTGCTCCATGGCTTTGCAGCGTCTGCCCAAACTTGGTTAGAATATCACCTTGAGATTGCAATTGCTTACCAAACATGGCCATCATCTCTTGGTTTTGCTGTACCATTTGACTCAGTAGTTCTGTGTTCTTATCCTCGACTCTTGGCTGTGGCTTGGCATCCGGATCCTACAGAAAATTATTTGGATCCTTCCATGAAAACTTTTTATCCTTCCTCCATGCATAGTCATTATTTCTATAGCCCTGTTGTTGCATGAATTTCACTTGGGCCTCCTCATCGGACTCATTGTCTTCCTTATGCAGTAGCTTCTTTGTGAGAAGATCCATCTTCTCATTTAACTCTCTCATTGCCTTTGACTCACTGGCAACTCTTGCTTGCTCAACTGGGCCTCTCTCTCTTTCTCCCCAAGATTGCTTCCGTGCCATGTCCTTCAATATTTCCCAGCATCTCGTATCAGTGTTGTTCAAGAAAAATCCTGAACCGGCTGAGTCTAAGTTGCTTCTATCATGCTCGGAGAGAGCAAAATAGAAGATCTTCACCTGTGTCTCCTTGTCCAGTCCATGATGTGGACATCTCCTCAACATGACCTGGAATCGCTCCCAAGTCTCAGAATATGTTTCACCCACCTGTTGGGTGAAATTGTGAATCTTCCTAATCATGTCATTGGTCTTCTCAGGAGGGAAAAACCTCTCGAAGAAAACCTCTACCATATGATCCCATGATTCAACAAACTCATCGTCGAGGTTATGTAGCCACTCTCTCGCTATTCCTGCCAGGGAACTTGGGAATAACTTGAGGTACAGAACATCCTGTGGGAACCTATCTATCTTCACCATATCACAGTTTTCAAAAAACTGACTAATGTGTGCCACTGGATCCTCATTCTTCAGCCCGTGAAATGCGTTTGATTTAACCAAGTTAATCAATGCTGGATCGATCTTGTAGGTTGGAATGTTGAGCCCCTATTTCTTTATAGGCCCCTTTGAAGCTGATGAAGAAGACGCTTTGATCTTCTCCCATATCGTCTGTGGTTTGGCCATTTTTTTCTACTTGCTCTTGCTCAGATTCAGAATCTATGTCGCTTTGGTGATCTTGCTCGTAGTAGTCCTCGTCCTCTGGTCCCGGAGATGGAACCTCAGGTGTGCGATTCGCGTAGTCTGTGCTACGTGTATGCACCATGCAAAGTACCTGAAATAAGAAGATCGGGGTTCAGTACTATGCTTTGAACGAGTAAACACAATTATAGAGAAATTTAAGAATATTTAAAATTGTTTCAAAAAAAAATAAAAAAAAATGTGGCCTAGAGTGGCCGCTCTTAGCACTCAAAGTGCCAATAATTCGCCGTATCCCCGGCAACGGCGCCAAAAACTTAACGTGTATTTTACTACGCGCTTAAACGCAAGTATACGCGTCGAGTAATATAGGCCTTTGTGAGGCCCGAGTCGAACTCAGGGATACGTGAATTATTGGAGACTTCTACTAACTAATCGCAATCAGCTAGGCCGAATAACAAAGTAAGGGTTGTTGTCAAAATTAAAATAAAATCAAACGAAATAAAGAAAACAATTGATTAAAGGTTAGTTTAATCAATTCAAAAGGATATCTTTACGATGGCGGTTTCACCGCGGGTCAACATTGTATTAGGTTTTATATAATTCCTCACTCTTCTCTCTCTATCTGGGTAGTGGCCTGAAAACAGAATTACCCATTGTCGTGGTGTAATTCACTACTTAGGTTTAGGTTGATTCCACCGTCGTAGTAATCATTCCCCTAAACTAAGCACATTATAAACGGTCTCTCACTTCCCACCATTAATTTTACAACTCCTTTGTCAAGGGTTTTATTGATTAATGTAGGTTTCGTCTCTTTTCAACCATTAATCCTTCTGTCGAAGTGATTAAGGGCATTAAGTTATTATTATGGTGATCAACCATAACAATATATATGGAGAAAACGAATCTATACCATGGATTTGAGAAAGAAAATGTGAATTATCAATATAAAATTTTCATACAATGCATTCCCGGGCTACTCCCGGTCCTAAAGATGGAGGGTTTTAGCCTCTCATGTTCATCTCACACGAATACATGGTAGAAATAGGGGAATTCATAAGAAAAACGTGAAACAAGTGGGAAAACCCCTGAACGGAGAAGAACTGGCAGATCCTTGGCGTAGAATACGAACTTCCCCTCCTGTCGGTGGTGGAATTCGTCTTCGGCAGCGTCCGAATCACCCGGGATGAGCTTCTGGCCTCCGTTCTCCTTTCTCTCCTTCCTCGGCACTCGTGCAATGCGATATGAGATCCCCCCCCCGTCTGGGCGGCCGTCATTAGGTATAAGTCCCTAATTAGGTCGTCAAATAACAACAGCCGTCCGATCGAGATCAAAACAGATCCAACGCATATCTGCCGGCGTCGATACCATCGACGCGGGTCGATGGTATCGACCCAGCGGATTAGCGGCAGCTTTCCTTTCTTTTAGTCTGAGCACCTGTGGTCATCTCGATACCATCGACTTGGGTCGATGGTATCGACTCTCTTTAGCGTCGGTTGTTGTCGTTTAGCGACGCTGTAGCTCTCCATGTGTCGATGGCATCGACTTGGGTCGATGGTATCGACAGTTTCCTCGCCAGCAATCTGAAGGGATCTCGATACCATCGACTTGGGTGTCGATGGTATCGACTCCGTGCTGCTCCTCTCGTCTGGCAATCTGTGGCTTGGTCGATGGTATCGACTTCCGTCGATGGTATCGACGGAAGCAAATACTTGTTTTTCCTGAAATCTCACAACAAGACCAAGTAAATCCACACAAATAATAATATTATGATAAATAATGCTCAAAATAGTAAAACAAAGGGGATTTGACATAATATGAAGGCAAAGACCGAAATGAGTGAATTATGCAATATTATCCATAAAAATGAGTAATTAGAGCACAAAACACATATGAAAAAGGTCTATAAATGCGACTCAAAATCATCGCATCAGATACATACTTTAAATATGTGGTGATTGTATATGTATAATTCTCGCAATACATATTAAGTTTTAGATTCTTTATATAAGAAAAACACACAAAAATCATGATCGACTAAGCCTGGGCACACCAAGCTTGGTGCACTGTCCATCTCATGGAAGTGTGATGGTAGTTATGTGGTCATGCCAAGCAGGGTACATTACTATTGTATTGGCATTTGGGATAGACTTAACTAGGTGACCTAAATGAGATTATGTTCCTAGAAGCATGTAGGTGACTATGGAAAAGAGTTGTGCATACCATCTATCCAAGAATTGCATGAGATGTAATTGGCAAAAGTTTCCTACCTTAGTAATTGATTATGGACGCTGACATTGACTGGGTAGTAACTCAATTGTTTTGGGTCTTGACTCACTGGAAGGTTGTACATTGCAATCTTATGAATTGATAAGTAAGAGTTATCAATTTGAACAAATTAGTGGGAGTGATAATTAATTAAAAGCACAATTAATATCATCAAACTTATCAAATCAAATAAATTAAAAGTATTTTGACTAAAGTTGCAAACTTTCTTTTAAAGACTATGGAAAACACAAACATTTTTTCTTAATGATTGGTCCTTGATAAGTACAAGATGAATGGGAACATCATCCATGACTAGTTTTGGACATTGAGAATCATTCTAACTTACGAGCGCAAGCTCTATGTCTTGGAGATACCAGAGCTAGATGAACCTCCTCCCACTATGCCTAAGGTTGACATGGATGCTTACAAGAATTAATCTGAAGATTTCATGGATGTTAAATGCCTAATGTTGTGCTCAATCAACTATGAGTTGCATAGACAACATGAGAACATGGATGTTATTGAGATGGTAACATATTTTAAGAACATGTATCAAGATCAGGCAAGATAAGAGAGCTATGATGTCTCAAAGCCTTTGTTTAAGTGCACTGAAAGAGATCTAGTAAGTCCTTATGTACTCAAGTTGATTGGGTATGTGGAGAACCTTAGTAGACTAAGATTTCCCTTGGGTCAAGAGTTGGCCACATATGTGATTCTGTAGTCACTAGTGGAATCATACAACTAGTTTGTCATGAACTACAACATGAATAATTTTGACAAGCCATTGTCAGAATTTCTTGGCATGTTGAGGATAGTTGAAGCAAAGATGAAGAAGCACAAACCCAAATCTATGATGATGATCAGTAGAGGGAAGTCCAAGGGCAAAGGAAAAGCTAAGAAGAGTTTCAAAGCTAGCCAGAAACCAAAGTCTTCTACGTTGAAAGCTAAAGGAGAAGTGAATAAGGAAGGAAAGTGACACTGTTGTCACCAGCATAGACACTAGAAAAGGAACCATCCTCTATATAAAGAGGATCTCAAGAAGAAGAAAGAGATAGAGATATACACTTTAGGTCCAGAGAATAAGTGAGCTAGAACTATGTGGAGCAAGAGTTGCTGCCACTACATTTGGAATCTATTCAAGTAATTGGCATGTGATAGAATTAGTGAATTGCTATTATGTACCTTCCATTAAGGACAAAGATCATGTATCTTATACATACAAGAGTATTATGAATATATCTATTTTTTTCTTTCAAATATATGATCTTTTATGGTAGAGGCCCCAATAATTCATAGTTTATATCTGATAGTTCTAAAGATAGATATCAAATGACTCGATGACTCAAATGATGAATATCTATATCATTGTCGTCCATAGCACATAAATGAGAATGCATTTCTAGAATCCATAATGATGGTTATCTATAATCGTTTACTTATTGGACCAATAGATACATGCAAGTCTTATTTATTGGGAAATATGACAAAAGCATCTTCACTAGATGTAGTTAGAGAGCAACTATTCTATTTAGACTCATACATACTACTGTATATAGACCTTTTGGAACAAATTCGAAAGGTGGTTATTAGTACCTCATTATATTTTCTGATGTTCTCAGTAAATATGGTAGATTGTAGTTAATGAAATACAAGTTTAAATCTCTTGAAGATTATGTATGAATTACACAACCCACTTGGTATAAGTATTAAAACACTTCAATATGATTGATGTGGAAATATTTTGAACCAAGAACTTGAGTGCCTTATGGGAGAGCATGATAGTGTATCATGCTGAGCTCCACCTGAAACACAATGATGGTGTATCAGAAAAAGGAATTACACCCTATTAGTCATGGTGTGATTATCATTATAATCTAGTTCACCTTCCAATTTCCTTTTTGGGCACATGATTCACATTAAACAATATACCATCTAAAATGGTTCAAAAGACACCATACGAGAATGGTATGGGAGGTCTCCTGATATGAATTTTATAAGGGTTTGGATCAAAATCTTGTGTAAGAAAATAATTTCTTGAAAATCTTTGTCCCCAATTCACATAAATGTTATTTTTTGAATACTACTTTTATCCCAAACTAGTAACAATGTTTGATACCAGGATGGAAGTATTATTAAAGAGGAACTTAGTTCTAAATGAATCAGTGGGAGTAGAAGTAAAAAAATTCAAGACAAATGAGAAAACATTGAACCTAAAGAGGTATAGTAGGAACAAGGAGAATCACAAATTGTTGTGGAATCTCAAGTTCCTTATGTTACACAAAACCTCATAGATCTAGTATAACATGCTTTGTGTTTGAATGATTATGATACCTTATAACTCAAGAAGGAGGTGAGTTGGTCATAGATGATGAGCCAAAAATCTATTTAAACACTATTGAGGGACCAGAGTCTAAGAAATGGCTTGAGGCCATGAGATCCAAAGATGGAGTCCATGTAAACCAATAAGGTATGACCTTGGTGGATCCACCTTAAGGGTTAGACCCATAGGGTGCAATTGGGTCTTTGAGAAAAGACTGACATGGACGGTAGTGTACAAACATATAAGAGCATATTCGTTGCAGAGATTTCGAACAAGTTCAAGATGTTGAACATAACTAAATTTTCACCAATTGCCATGGTTGAATCTGTCAAGATCAGGCTTGCCATTGCATCTTAGTATGACTATGAGATTTGGCAAATTGGATGTTAAAACTGTATTCCTTAATAGGAATAATGTAGAGGATGTGTACGTGACACAACATAGAAGGTTTAATAAATCTAGTTATTGTGAATTAAAATTTGTAAGCTACAACGGTCAATCTATGGATTGAAGCAAGCATCCTAGAACTGGAATCTTTGATTTGACAAAATATTCAAAATGTTTAAATTTAGTCAAAATGAAAATGAAAATTGTGATTAAAAGATTTAGTGGGAGCATATTTATTTTCCACATAATGATGGGGAATAAAATCCTTATACTATTAACTTTAAAAACGGGTAAGGAAAGAACCTCCTCTATGAAGGGCTTAGGGCAAGCATACTATGTGATAGGAATTGAGATCTATAGAGAGATATCTGGAATGAATGTTCACCTCTAAAAGATCACATACACTGTCATGATTTGAAGGGGTTTAACATGTAGGACTCAATGAGAGAAAGATTGTCCATGTTCCGTGGATTTAGTCTCTCCAGATCCAAGTGTCCCAGTTCTTGTGAATAATGGGAAAACATGAGTGAGATGCCATATGCATTTGCAATTGGATCTATCATGTATGCAATGTAATGTACTCATCTAGTTATCTCATATGTATTGGATATGACGAGTGGATATCTATCATATCCTCTTGAGTATCATTGTACTGCTATAAAGAACATCCTTATGTACTTGAGAAGCACTAAAAGGATCGGTCCTTTGATTATGGTAACAAGGAAGAGTTGGGTGTAAAGGATTACACTGATGTAAGCTTCCAAAATGACAAATAAAATTAATGATCGCAATCTAAATTTGTGTTTGACCTTAAAATGAGAATTGTAAGATGGAAAAGTTTTGAGAAAGAGATAGTTGTTTAATCTACAAATGAAGTCGAGTACCATGCTATTTTGAGAATAATAGAGCATATTGTATGGATCTATAAGTTCTACATGACTACATGAATGTATGGCCAATGAGAGATTGATATCCATGGCACTTCATAAGTGAGACTGAGAAATGTATGTCCATACTCATGTGATTCAATATGTGATATGTGAACTCATATTCTTCTCAGATAGTCATCTCTAGTTCAAGGAACATGGATTGAATGTTGAGAGGATAATGATTCCATGCCTTGACTTCAATCCGAATATCAAAGACAAATGAACTATATGATCATTGTAACACTGATCATGTGTTGTAGGTTGAAGTTGCTCCAACTTTTCGAATTACTTAGGTAGCAATGATGTGTTGCAAGATGCTTCTCATTTCTTGTGATGTAATGAATTGGTTGTGGACATTCACCGCCAACATAATTTGGGACCTATAGGGTCACACACATAGGATGCACCTAGAATAGGATTTATTCATGAATGATGTTTAATTTGATTACTGAAGTGTTTAGGCATTCAATTTAAGCAGTGATGGTTGGAAATTGACTGAATGGACTAGGAACCGATCAGTTCAAGTGTTGAACTGATTGATTCAACTATCAAGTAAATAAGAAACTACATTCTCTGAATATTGGTTGAACCAGGGCATGAACCGACTGGATCATAAAGTGAACTGACTAGTTTATGATTTGAGATGACCAGTTCATATGATGAACTGCCTAGTTCCATGATCAATTTGATTGGATCAGGGATTGATGTTGACATCATGTTTTGCAATAATCAAATATTGAATGCTAATGTGATTCAAAATAGGAAAGCTAGTAAACTAATTAGTTCAAGACATGAGCTGACCAGATCACCTCTAAATCGCCTGGTGCCACCCTCTAGGAGGATGCCGTCAACCACCATCTAAAGTGTTGCATTGGGAGGCTGTTGCTGATCACTTCTCAAGTATTGCTTGAAGAAGAAGCACACTACAACTAGAGTTGTCACTGGACTTGCCCTGGGACTAGGTATAACTTCTATTACCTTCCTTCCTGGATACATTTTTATTGATGTAATCTCGCTGGTTAGGGAAGTGGGCATTAGAAATTTTGTTACCACTTCCTTATCTTTTGCCTCAATTTCCCTACATCGAGTCCACTGGGCACCCTGAGCATTCACACCCCCATACTATATCTTGGTGCATATTTACATAAAAGACAGAGGTATTCTTTTAAAATGCCCAACCAATGCACTCTTTCGAGGGCGAGCACCATGGGTCCTTATGATAGCCAGAGCTACAAGCGTGTGATACCACTCACCATAAGAGACATTTTTGGTTGACCCATACTGGTTATCATCTTCTTCATGAGTATAGATGCAATCGTCAAATCCATGGCCACTCTCTCCATAAGTTACATAGTTCATAGTAGTTTTGAGATGATTATTTCCTTTATATGTGATCTTCTTCATGGTAGGAACGTCCGCGGCTATCTTATCAATTGTGCCTGTAAGAGCTTGAAGGGACTTAGATTCGGATGCAGTCCCCACAATAGACACATTAGTAGCTAGTCCTCTTTCATACCCTAGACCAGCTTTCAAAAAAGACATATTATTAATTATCCTATTTGAGTTTTTCAAGTCATTGCCCATGAAGTCATTTCTAGAAGATGCATTGAGGAAGTTCTCTAACTTGTAGTCAACCCATTGCAGAAGAAAGTCCCAAAAGATATATCGAATCAAAGTTATGCTGAGGGCAATCTCTAGTGATCCTGATATCTTTCCCAAGCTTCACTCAAGTTCCCATCGCACTTCTACTGGATGCTAGTGATCTTTTGTGCATTGTATAATTTTCTCTATAAGGTAGAACTTGGTGAAGAAGACATCAACTAGGGATTCCCATTCATTAGGACACCTATCCTTCAGAACCATATATTAGGTGAGGGCCTTGCCTCTTAGAGAAATTCCGAATCATTTGCAATAGATGACCTCCTGGGGGACCCAATTTATCTTGAGGGTATTACAAATGTTTTTGCAGACATTTTATAAGGCCACTGACCTAGCCTAAACCCTAACAATGCTTAATTTACCTAATTGGATACTTAATATTCTTCATTAAACTTTATCTTATGCTTTGATATTAATTAATTAAGCTATATTTTAAGTTTGGTCCAGTTTGGACACTATTTGAGCAAGTTATGCAATTTTATGCACGTTTTGAACTTTTATGCAATTTATCCACATCTGATATTTTTCTTGCAATTTGTCACATTCTTGTTGAGCCTCACATGGTTTGATATCATTCTGGTGTTATTTGTACAATGGAGCACCTAGTTTCACATTGGTATTGTGCATGACATCTGCTTAGGATTTTCCTCCCATAGATGGGCTTCCTTGTATGATATATTTGGATTGGATTCTTTGTGAGTGGGGTTAACCGCTGTTCTAGGAGCCATGTTTCGGTGTACCTCTTGATACCCACAATCTATAGGCTACTGGTCTGCATGCAAGTGATGGTCTTGACCATGGACACTTGGCAATATTGGCTAGACACCTTACTTCTTCCTTCTCTCTCCCTTTTAGCTTTTATACTTACGTCCTTGCTTGCAAAATGATTTGTTACACCCCTAGCTCTCCCTCTCTTCTTCCCCTGCTTCTGGAGCTCGTCCCTCTCTCTTGAGGAAGGAAAAGAAGCTCAAGATAGGAGGATCTTGGGGCAATCTACTTACATATGATCATGGGATTTAGATTTAGTCTTCTCTTTCAAGATTTAAAAGTTTCCTTAGTTGCTCTTGACTCAAGCAAGTAAGCTCTGCTCTCTTATGTTCGTTTCCTTACTGATCCTACCCTTCTTTCTCTTGTTCTTGGCCAGATCCCTGGTCCCCATGGTTGAGTTTGTGCTAGAAACATGAATTTCACTCTTCTTCTTACTCCTTTGATCTAGGGTTTCTCATTCTTGAAGATGGAACTAGCTTGGATGAATGGAGAATCTCAAAGATAGAATTTTCTTCCTTCTTCCTCTAGTTTCTTGTTGTTTTGAGCTGGAAGTTCGTTCTAGAGGCAAGTTATATAACTTGCTCCACATTTATTGCTTACCATTTAACTTGTCATGCTAAATCTTTCTCTAAAACCTAGTAATGAGTAGCAATTTTGAATCCTTAGCTAAGTTGTGTATATATGTGATTATATTTGAGTAGATAACTCTTTGGTTGCTCTCTTTAATCTTGTGCACGTTATTTGTGTTGGGAGATGAGCTTCATTCCTTGCTTGTCCACGAATTGATGAAGTTGTTATGGTGGGAAATGATGGTTGTCCATGACCTAATTAAGCTAATTTCTACCTTGCTTCATGATCTGATGACTAGTCTTTTGTGTATAACTATGGTGGTGAGTTTCTATATATTTTGTGACCTTATTATATGTCTAGGAACCCATATTCATAATATTCTTAGCTCTGATTGGTTGATGACTTCCTTAATCATAATAAGTTATGGAGTTTGAATGGTCAAAACTAGGTATGATTTATTTGGTTCCTTGAAAATGTTTTTCTACTTGTTGGGCATTTGTTGGGTTGGATGATAGGAAGGAATGAATTGGGTACTTTAGTTACTATTTTGATGACTTTATTGAACTCAATAAATAATGGTTATATGGTCCTCATCACTGAATAATTGATGGTTATCTTAAGTCCCGTGAACATCCATTTCCCTAGAGTTTTGAGCCGATTTTCCTCCTTTTGTTTCAATTCAATAGTTGGTTTTGGTTTTGTATGGTTCGGCCAATTTGTGCCAATTAATGGTTTGGATTTATCTTCTATTTTGGACTCTCTTATGTTTGAGAAATGAATCTCATGATGCTATCCCAAGTGGTTTAAGTCAATGGACTTGTTTCTTTCTCAAACAATGATTTTTCTCTAAATGCTTTGAGTTGATTTTCTCTTATTTCCATAACTCGATGGTTGGGCTTCTTGTGCCAACCAATGAAGGTTACTTAGTTTCTCTTTAGTATCTTCTTTTGTTCTTAAAAATGATGACTTTTTTCCTCTCACAACCGGTGAGTTTAATGCTCTCGCAATGGATATTTTGGTGGTATAATTAGATTCACAATCGATGGCTATTCTAATTGTTGATTTGCTTATTTTTTTCCAAGTGTTAGATCGAAGGTACTCGTGAGGTTCACACTCGTTGTCATCCTAAGAGGTCGTATTGTTTTCTCTTTAGTCTTATATTGATAGTTTCACTTAGTTTCTCAATCGAAAATTTACTTGTCTAAGATAAATGATGATTTCACTAATATCTAATTTGAGGGGTTTCTTTGCTCATGAAACCAATGGTGAGTTTAGGATTTACACCTGATGGTGATACATGGTTTTCTAAGTCATAACTCGATAGTTTTACTAGATGAATGTCTCAAGGTTTTACATGTTTTCCATTTGATGGTTTTACCTATTTAACATGTGAGGGTCTTGGGTGAGGATTTATATTTGAAAATTTTGGGTTTGATGCTCTAAATCTGATGGTTATGTTTTATGCAACTGAGGTTCAATTTTGGTGATTCATATACACGATGCAATGGTTTTAATTGCCTTGAATCCAATAGTTTAATGTGTGGTCTATGATTCTATATGTTGTATTTATTGCACCTGATGTAGGGAGATTTAATGATTTAGGATTAATGGCTTTGAGCCCCATGAGTTGTTAATCTTACTTTTGTCCTCAAACGAATATAAACATAAGATTGTTGTAAAGTGTTGATTCACAATGTTAAACTAACTTGTGTATTTAACTCTAATCCTAGTACAATTAAATTATGGTGGGTAATTAAACGTAGTTCCCTTGCATATTGTGATAATAAAGGAATGCCCTTATTTCTAAGATTTTTTGGAAATAATAAGAACTGGGGATTACATACAATTGTTGTTTTGGAAACAAATTGGTAAAGTTTTTGAACCTTAATACTAATTCAAGAACACAAAGATGTTGGTTAGTTTCCTTGTACATTTAATGTAATGGTGGAGAACTTTCTCACTCAACACTATTGTAACTCTAATTTGTTTTTATGTACAATGTTAACCAAATATTATATATTACATTTATGTGATGGTAGTTGATCCTTGATGAGGCATGGAAAGGTAATGATGTTCTTACAGGAGATAATGTGATGGTCTTAATGATCTTTGCGCATGATTGAACCCTAATGAAGGTGTGATTATCTTCATGATGTGATAAGGGTTGGTAACTTGGGATAAATGTGATAAGGATTTCATATCCTGTGTTGGTGTGATGATGAGTAAAATCATGAATGGAAATAAAATAGTATCATGTGGTGTTGTAATAAGGAATATGTCCTATACATTTCATATGTACTGGAGTTGTTACATATCAAATGCTTGCTAGAAATGAATTAGGATTTGTATGTCCACTTGTTTGATTCAGCCTTAATTCACTCAATCTGCTTAACTAATCAAGTGAAACCTTAACCATGTAGTTTCCCTGGCCATAGATCCATTCCAGTGTCTATTGTTGGATGGTGAAATGTGTAGCTCATGTGCGAAACTTGGAGCACATACTATTGAGTATGTGGGGACAACTTTCTACCCTAATATCAAGAAAATGAGGGTGACTGTGGCCATGCATGAGCCTCAGATCATGCCTAAAGATTTGTGTTATTTGTGATATGTGATGATAGTAGAGAAATTATAAAATGGCTATGCTTGAGCATGTTCATTTGCATTTCCTACAATTTAGGATGACCATGCATAAGCCAGTCCTTCTAGTGTCATGACCTATACCAAGGTGGGCTAGGTGTTTTCATCTTGACTATATGTCATTGTTTGCAGTTGACTCATATATTATGTCACTGTGGTGTTCTCGTGTACTGACCACGAGGTGTTGGAGAGGTCGTGGATTTCGAGTCTTCCATTGACCTTGTATGGCACTGATTTTGACTTTGTAGTGGTTAATTGGATTTGGGTGGTATGACTCAAATCCTTAGGACATTAAAAAAATATGTAATCAGCCAGATAGCATATATGATTAGGATTATATACAACACTTCACATTGGATGATAACCCTTGTTTCTCTTATCACATATAGATGATGTGTAGTGCATTAAGAATTATAGATATGCTTATGTTGTAAACACACTTATACTATTGTCTATGATTATGTTATTAGAATTTATTATGATGTTAGTCATGCCTATGTAGTTAGGTATGCCCATACTGCTAATCAGGCTCATGCCAATAGTTATGCTTATGTTGTTAGATCTACTTATGAAGTAGGTATGCTTACATGTTATATTGATTAGAAATGCTTATATTGTTAGAAATTCTTATATTGTTTGAGATGCTTATATTGTTACAAATGCTTATACTATTGGAGATGATTATGCGGTCAACACTTCTATGCTATTAGACATGCCTTACACTATTAGACATGCTTTTGTTGTTAGCTTTGACTATCCTATTGGATATGCCTATGTTGTTAGATGAGGTATATTGTTAGATATGCTTATGATTGTAGTCTTGCTATATTGTTAGACCTGCTCCTATTATTCAAATATGCTCATACTATTATCGACATGATCATAGTAATAGCTACATTTGGTGATTGAGAATAATTCTATCTTCAAAGACTTTGAGTAGAAGTACTCTTAACAAGCCATTATGATTAATAGTTTTTTTATTTATCTATCTAAATGTCTAATATTTTTAATCTACTTAACATGTTTAATAACATAGCATGTTCAATCAATAATCGTTGTTGCAGGTTATATTTCTTGTTGGGACATGGATCTTACCCGTGGGTCACCATAATCTTTTTAGGTGATCGTCGGTAGAAGTAGCGGACATGTGGCGGCGAGAAGGAGATGATGTGATGGATCATAGATGGATAGTTGTTTTGATGTCTAGTACATCCTAGAGTTGTCCCTGTACTCCCAGGTCTGGGTGGGAATGTTTTGAATATAGTGTTTTATCGACTTGAGCTTTATCAGTATTCTGATCTTGTACATGTGGATGATATCTCTTGTGTATAAGTTGTGGCTGAAGACACAAAATCTTTGTAAGAGATTTTTGGTATGATTTATGAAATAATCTAAGAAGTTGGGCTTTCATGCAAATGCTGATGAGTAAATTTGTGAAAAAACAATCGGTTTTAATTAACCCTCTTTTTAATTATGTGTTTTATTAGTGGTGGATCATGTTTAGGTTTTGAGTAATCTCACTTTGTGTGATGGGTTGTCACATTTGGTGGTATCAAAGCTATATGTTCGTTGAGTTTATAGGGACACTAGTACTTAGGATTAGAATGATAACTAAGTAATAAAAATGACATGAACATAATGCATACTTCCTAAATTTGGTACTTGGATGCCCTGGCCATGTATTCATATACTAATGGAAAGGCAAGTGTGGAACTTTTTTATTGTTATCAATCTGATTACCCTAATCAAGGAGTGAGTTGAAAACAATCCACATAGTGTAATAACGAAGAAATCATGGTGAACATATCTTAATCATACCTAAGGAAATGTGAAAATCATATACTCATTCAAATATGGAAGGTTTGATGATTAAAGAAAGAGATATGACACTAGGAAGCTTAAATATGAATGAAAATAAGCTAAGAAGGATGTTCCAAAATTATGATTTTGGAAAATAACGGAATAAAAGAAAAATAAATATGTGTTAGTGTAATAATTTAAGATGTAAAATTCATATAAGAATATGAGAACTTCAATGATAATCATTATATGAGATAATAAAAGTGGATAAAGGTGGATGAAAAAAGAGGAACCTAAGTTAATCTCTGTCCACCCCATTGTGCAAAAGATGCTAATGTAAAATTATCATGATATATAAAAGAAATTAAAGGGAATGATCCATGTTGAATGTATAAGAATGAGGAATGTGATGAACTAACCCCTAAAAGAGTGAATCAGAAGCATGATAAATGAGAAGATAAACATGAGTATAATAAAAGACTAACATGAAAGAGTAATGAGGTGCGATAATCATGATAATTCCTATGTAGCTGGCAAGGAATCCAAGTGAAAAAGTGAATAAAACATAAAAAGTTGTAACTTTTTTTCTAACGATAGGACCAATAACCCCTTTGTTACAAACTCTTGGGGTGGATCGTTGTGTTGCAGGAGGTATACCTTCCCCTTGTGGTCTTTCTTCATGGGATGTTGCGTTCAAGTGGATCTCATGCCACTTGGTATGCAAGGATCTGATGTAATCCTAGGGATGGATATCTTGGTATAGCATGTGGCTATACTGGACTATAGTTCCAGGATCGTGATGTTTGCGAGAGGAACACCTTTTGAGTTTTTTCAGATGCCAGGAAGATCCTTTCAACATGTTGGGTGTTGTCCATGATGGTATAGGGGATGATAAGACAATATGTGATGTTTTCTTGACACATGTAGTGGATACCAAGGCTATGAATCCTAGTATCCCGGGTGTATCAGTGGTACGTGAGTTGGAAACTTTCAGATGAATTCCTGATGTTTCTTTCCTCTAGAGAGAGTTAGATCTTGAGGTGCTCTAGTGACTATTAGATCAGAAGAATAATGATTCTATGATAATATAGCTAACGACAGTGGGACAAGGTATATAGATAGATGACATCATGACGTAGGATATTAGATCAGAGTGGAGTAGTAGAAGTGTGGTGGGCCCATAACCCATAGGTTGAGGAGGAAGGTCATCAATTTAGTAGATATGTTATGACATCATAATGAGTTGGCAAAACCTTGGGGTAGTTAGAGTATGAGACGCATGGGAAGTAACCATCCTTGTTTTCTTTAGATTTCGGGGGCGAAATCCCAGTTAGGGGTTTATGGTTGTAAGGCCCCTGACCTAGCCTAAACCCTAATGATGATTAATTTAACTAATTGTATGCTTAAGATGCTTAATTTAACTTTATCTTATGATTTTATATCAGTTAATTAAGCCATTTTTCACGTTTGGTCCAGTTTGGGCACTGTTTGAGCAAGTTATGTAATTTTGTGCACATTTTGGACTTTTATGCATTATACCCACATATGATATTTTTCTTGCAATTTTTCATGTTCTTATTGTGCCTCAGATGTTTTTATATCATGTTGGAGTTATTTGTACCATGGAGCACCTAGTTGTACCTTGGTTTTGTGCATGGCATCTAGTTCAGATTTTCCTCTAATAGATGGGCTACCTTGTATGATATATATGAATTGGATTCTTTGTGAGTGGGGCCAACATCTATTTTGGGAGACACGTTTCAATATACCACTTGATACCCACT
Organism: Alisma plantago-aquatica; assembly: GCA_963693085.1. NCBI lineage: Eukaryota > Viridiplantae > Streptophyta > Magnoliopsida > Alismatales > Alismataceae > Alisma > Alisma plantago-aquatica. The sequence continues at coordinate 881,306,826 of OY856411.1, forward strand.
ATCTATGGGATACTAGGTTGCATGCAAGTGATGGTCTTGACCATGGACACTTGGCAACATTGGCTAGACACCTTACCTCTTCCTTCTCTCTCCCGTTTAGCTTTTATACTTCCCTCTTTGCTTGCAAAATGATTTCTTACACTTATATCATGCCATCTCTTCTTCCCCTACTTCTGGAGCTCATCCCTCTCTCTTTAGGAAGGAAAAGAATCTCAAGATAGGAGGAGCTTACGGACAATCTACTTGCATATGTTCATGGGCTTCAAATTTAGTCTCTTTTAAGATTTCAAAGTTTCCTTAGTTATTCTTGACTCAATCCAGTAAGCTCTTCTCTCTTATGTTCCTTTCCTTGTTGATCCTACCCTAACTTCTCTTCTTCTTGGCCGGATCCCTAGTCCCCATGGTTGAGTTTGTGCTAGAAACATTAAAGACACTCTTCTTCTTGCTCCTTTGATCTAGGGTTTCTCATTCTTGGAGATGGAACTAGTTTGGACGAATGGAGAAGCTTAAAGCTAGGATTTTCTTCCATCTTCCTCGAGTTTCTTTTGTTTGGATTTGCAACTTTGTTCTATAGGCAAGTTATATAACTTTCTCCATGTTTGTTGCTTAGCATTCAACTTGCCATGCTTAATCTTGTTGTTAAACCTAGTAATGAGTAGCAATTTCGAATCCTTAGCTAAGTTGTGTATATATGTGATTATATTTGAGTAGATAACTCTTTGGTTGATCTCTTTAATCTTGTGCACGTTCTCTATGTTGGGAGGTGATCTTCATACCTTGTTTGTCCACGAATTGATGGAGTTGTTATGGCGGGAATCGATGGTTGTCCTTAACCTTATTTAGTTGATTTCTACCTTGCTTCATGATCCGATAACTACTCTTTTATGTATCTACTATTTTGATGACCTTATTCAGATGTCTAAGAACCCATGCTCATAATGTTCTTAGATCCTATTGGTTAATGCCTTCCTTAATCATAATAATATATGGTGTTTGAATGGTCAAGACTGCCTATGATTTATTTGGTTCCTTGAAAATGTTTTTCTACTTGTTGGGTATCTGATGGGTTGGATTATAGGAAGGAACGAATTTGGTACTTTAGTTACTATTTTTATAACTTTAATGAACTCAAGAAATTATGGTTATATGGTCTTCATCACTGAATAATCGATGGTTATCTTAAGCCCCATGAACATTGGTTTTCCTAGAGTTTTGAGTAGATTTTTCATCCTTGTGTTTCAATTCGTTGTTCATTTTGATGTTGTATGGTTTGACCATTTTTTGCAAACTAATGGTTTGGATTTATATTCTATTTTGGTCTCTCTTATGTTATAGAAATGAATCTTATGATGCTATCCCAAGTGGTTTAAGTCAATGGTCTTGTTCCTTTCTCAAATGATGGTTTTCTCTAAATGTTTTGAGCTGATTTTCTCTTGTTTCCATAACTAGATGATTGGGCTTCTTGTGCCAAATGATGAAGGTTACTTTGTTGTTGTTTTGGATCTTATTTTTTGCATAAAAATGATGGATTTGTTTCCTCTCGCAACTGATTGTTTTGATGCTCTCGCAATGGCTATTTTGGTGCTCTCACTAAATTCACAATTGATGGCTATTCTAATTGTTGATTTGCTGATTTTTTTCCAAGTGTTAGTTCGATGGTACTCTTGAGGTTCACAACTTGTTTCCATCCTAAGATGTCATGCATTGTTTTCTCTTTAGTATTAGATTGATGGTTTCACTTAGTTGATCAATCGATGGTTTGCTTGGCTAAGATAAATGATGGTTACACTAATATCTAATTTGAGGGGTTTCCTTGCTCGTGAAATCAATGATGAGTTTAGAACTTAAACTTGATGGTGATACATGGTTTTTCTAAGTCATAACTTGATAATTTTCCTAGATGAATGTCTCAAGGTTTTACATGTTTTGCATCCGATGGTTTTACCTATCTAACTTGTGAAGGTCTTGGGTGAGGATTTATACTTGAAAGATTTGGGTTTGATGCCCTTTATCCGAAGGTTATGTTTTATGCAACCGTGGTTCAGTTATGGTGATTCATATACACAATGCAATGGTTTTAATTTCCTTGAATCCAATTGTTTGATGTGTGTTATATGATTAGGTCATGTTTATTGCACCGGAAGTTGGGGGTTTGATGAGTTAGGATTAATGGCTTTAAACCCCATGAGTTGTTAATCTTAACCTTGCCCCCAAATGAATATAAACCTAAGATTGTTGTAAAGTGTTGATTCACAATGTTAAGCTTACTTGCGTTGTTAACTCTAATCCTAGTATAATTAAATGATGGTGGATAATTATTCCTAGCTCCCTTACATATTATGATAATAAAGGAATGCCCTTATTTCTAAGATTTGTTGGAAATAATAAGAACTAGGGATTACATACAATTGTTATTTTGTAAACCCTAAATTGGTAGAGTTGTTGAACCTTAATACTAATTCATGAACAAAGATGTTGCTTAGTTTCCTTGTGCATTTAATGTAATGATGGAGAACTTTCTCTCTTAACACTATTGTAACTTTAATTTTCTGTAATGTGCAATGTAAAGCCAAACATTATATATTATATGTATGTGATGGTAGTGGAGCGTTGATGAGGCATGAAAAGGTAATGATGTTCTTGCAGGAGGTAATGTGATGGTCTAATGATCTTTGGGAATGATTGAACCCTAATGAAGGTGTGATTCTCTTCATGATGTGATCAGGACTGGTATCCTGGGATAATGTGATAAGGATTTTATATCTTGTGTTGGTGTGATGACGAGTAAAATTGTGAATTGCAATGAAATAGTATCATATGGTGTTGTAATAAGGAATATGTCCTATATGTTTTATATTTACTCGAGTTGTTACAAATCAAATGCTTGCTAGAAATGACTTAGGATTTGTATGTCCACTTGTTTGATTCAACCTTAATTCACTCAATCCACTTAACTAATCAAATGAAACTTAATCATGTAGTTTCCTTGGCCATAGATCCATTTATGTGTTAGTTTTATTGTTGGATGGTGAAATGAGTAACTCCTACAAGAAACTCAGAGTGCATACTGTTGAGTATGTGTTAACAACTTGTTACCCTAATATGAAGCAATTAAGGGTGACTTTGGCCATGCGTGAGCCTCAGATCATGCCTCATGATTTGTGATATATGTGATATGTGATGATAGTTGAGCAATTGCAGAACGACCATGCGTGAGCCTGTTCATTTGCATTGTCTACAGTTTAGGATGGCCATGTGTGAGCTGATCCTTCTAGTGTCATGACCTGTACCGAGGTGGGCTAGGTGTTTTCAGCTTGACTATTGTCTCTATTTGCAGATGACTCATATGTTATGCCATTGCAGTGTTCTCCTATATTGACCACGAGGTGTTGGAGAAATCATGGATTTCAGCTCTTCCATTGACCTTGTATGGAACTGATTTTGACTTCACAGTGGTCAGTTGGATTTGAGTGGTACTACTCAAATCCTCATGACATTAATAAAATATGTAATCAGTCATGTAGCATATCTGATTAGGATTATATACATCGCTTTTATATTGGATGATAACCCTTATTTCTCTTATCACATATAAATGGTGTGTAGTGCATTAATAAAGACAAATATGCTTATGTTATAAACATGCTTATGGTGTAAACATGCTTATATTGTTTTCTATGCTTATGTTATTAGAATTTCTTATGATATTAGTCATGCCTATGTAATTAGCTATGCCCATACTACTAACCAGGATCATGCCAAAAGTTATACTTATGTTGTTAGATCTACTTATGAAGTAGGTATGCTTATATTTTATACTCATTAGAAATTATTATATTGATAGAGATGCTTACATTGTTATAGATGCTTATACTGTTAGAGATTCTTTTGTTGTCAACAATTTTATGCTATTAGACATGCCTTACACTATTAGACATACTTTTGTTGTTAACTTTGATTATCCTATTGGATATGCCTATGCTATTAGATATGGTATAGTGTTAGATATGCTTATGATTGTAGTCATACTATATTATTAGACATGCTCCTATTATTCAAATATGCTCATACTATTATCAACATGCTCATAGTAATAGCTAAATCTGGTGATCGTGAATAAAAGACTCTAAGTAGAAGTACTATTACCAAGCCATTATGATTAATAGTCTTGTTGTGTTGATTTATCTATCTATATGTCTAATCTATTTAATCTACTTAAAATTTTTAATAGCATCACCTATTTTAATCAATCACCGTTGTTGTGAGTTATATTTCTTGCTAGGACATGGGTCTCACCCATGGGTCACAACAATCTTTTTAGGTGATCGTCTATAGCAGTAGCGGACCTATGGAAGCAAGAAGGAGCTGATGTGATGGATCATATATGGATAGTTGTTTAGATGTCTAGTACGTCCTAGAGTCGTCCTTGTACTCTTAGGTCCGGGCGGGAATGTTTTGAATATAGTATTTTATTGGCTCAAGCTTTCTTAGTATTCTGATATATGCTATCTCTTGTGTATATGTTGTGGCTGAAGACACAAAACCTTTGTAAGAGATTTTTGGTATGATTTATGAAATAATCTAAGATGTTGGGCTTTCATGCAAATGTTGTTGAATAAGTTTTTGAAAATGTAATCAATTTTAATTAACCTTCTTTTTAGTGATGTGTTTTATTTAGTGGTGGATCGTGTTTAAGTTTTGAGTAATCTCGCTTTGTGTGACAGGTTGTCACACATTTAGGTGGTGGTAGGGATTCTCTTCTAGCAAATTTCCCTTAAAAGTTCACTATTGTAGAATGTTCAAGAAGTCTGCTTTCTACTCAAATCTTGCGACGGTATACCTAAGCAGAATGATTAGGTTCATTGACTCATTGGCCCATGTGGAAGACAAGGACAGAGAGATGGATCGTAATCTTCCTCTTTGTGTAGAGGAGGGTCCTAATCTTGTAGTTTAGGTTCTGAATCCTCCTCCTCACTGTGTGGTTGTTCATCATGTTGGTCTTCTTAATCCTTGTTTCCATTCACTTGGGCTATGGGGGGCGACATGAATTCTTTTGTGAAAGGAAAAAGATTTGGTTCATGCAATGCTCTTAAAAGAAATGGTACAATCAAGGATAGAAATTGGACACTTTAAATGAACTTTCAAGATGTATGGTTTTTCTGTATCTTGGAGTTTTCAATTAAGTCTATTTCTAGACCTAATGCACTAAGGTATGCTAAGTAGACCTCGGGTCCCTAAAAATTTTCAGTTGCCTTGTCCCTAGAACTGATGCCAATAGTTGATCGCCAAAGATCTTACATCCAAAATAGTGGTGTATCTAGACTAGTCAAACTTTACATTTATAACCTGATGCTTAGACACCCGCAACGATTATACAGGGTCATATGTAGTAAACAATGTCAAACACATGGACAATGGGTGACAAGTCTATAGGACTTAAGGTATAGTCTTAGTTACATGTACCCAAAAGGATTTATGGGCGTCCCTTAATGAATGATGGTATCCAAACAAAGATTAAAACAACAAAAGTAAAGTAAAACTATGTTAATAGTTTAATAATGAACTAAGATCGTTAGATGTGTTTTGAATATAAAAGGATAGAACTTGGATTGGGTTTCACCATTTAAGGTCTCTCACCAATGCGTAATGCTCACACCCATTGTATACCCTTATCATAGCAATAATCATTAGTGTATATTCCCTCCTCTCTCGAGATCAAGATAGATCTAGACCATAAGAGTATCTCACTTTCAAGATGACATACATACAATTGAAAATACATCCATATTATCATTAGTTTAGCATTCCAACATTCTCATGCATTAATACTACTCCATAACTCTAGATATAGATTAACACTACTCTTTCAAGGCATTAGCAATAAAACAACACAAGATGGTAGCTAATCATACAAGTGAAGCAATGAAGACCAAGAGTATTGATATAAATATTGTTAAGAGTGTATATTCCATGGATATAAGTATTTACATGTTGGGAGAGCCTTATAGCTACTCCCAACTCAAGAAAATGCTCTACTCAGTCATGGCAATGAGGTATAGTATAGATTTACAAATGATTAAACCCATGACAAGTTGGATGGATGGATGGAGGGAGATAAACAAAATGGAAAAGAAGGAAGAAAATACCACAAACAATAACCACAAGGGCATTGGTGGTCAATGGAAACCTCCTTCTTCATTGTGATGATGATGTTGGCAAGTTGGTGACATCTAGAAGTCTTTCACTTCAAAGAATATGATTGTCTAGACGTTGGTGAGAAAGGATTGATGGTGGAGCTTCTTGTATTCTCATAATTGGCCTCTGATGGTCGGTGATGATAATAGAAAATGGCAACACTTTATGGAGAGAGAAAAAAGGTGACCCTCATGGAGGCTCTAAGCCTCTATTTATAGGTGATCCTTGAGTACCTAAGACACCTAGGTGTCGAGAACTTTACTTGTGCCTCAAGCCTCAAAACATCTGCCTCATGGCATGCACTTAGCTAATGTAAATGACAACATCCTTGATAGAAGATTCATCAATCATATTGGTTCTTCAAGTTCTTTGTCAGTCGACGACTTATTGACTAGTCATTGGGATGGGATACCATCAAGACATTGGGTTGGATCCAATCAAGATTGGATTAATCTTCCTGATCATTGGTCTGTTTAGGCCAAGCACCATGCTCAAGTCCTCATTGGGTGTTGGCTTCTTGAATGGTCGTCGATGTTAACCGATGGGCGAGCCATCAAGGTGGATACAAGAATTAACCAATTGTCGGGTTGATCATTCATTAGGGTAATAGTAGGGTCTGTTGGGCATCAAACTATAGTCTGATGGTCATTGGAATCGGGTCCATAGGTGGGTGTCCGAAATGGATGTTGTGTATCGTCTTCTCAATGAGGCCGGGAGATTTAGGGAACTTCATTGATGAGTGGTCGAAAATTCTCCTGTGAGGTTCCCTCGATGTTACCGTGGGTTATCCAAGGTATCATTAGTCTATGATTGATGGTCAAGCTGGGTTGTAGTTCCTTTTTCCTACATAACACATAAAACTATAAGAATTGGGTGAGGCATTCACTAAGTGTGAGTACAATGAAATTTATAAATATAAACCTAGAATGTTAATTGGAAGTGGGGATAAAATAGGTATTTAACATCCATTATCAATGTGTTTGATGCTATTTTATCTCACAATTATAAGTAACTTAAAAAAATCTACATCATCCACTGCATCAATCAAATGAACTAGTTCATATACAGTTGATTCATATATTGATTATGGGAATTGTCGCCTTTTACCTATCTCTATAGTACAAAAAAATGAGAACTCTTCCTCCCTTATATTATACAGGGTTTGATACAGACCCTTTATGAGGTCATTATGCATCACTCCCTCCCCTCAATCAATTTATCCATGAGAGTTTTGGAAGAATGGAGTGAGCTAAAGTTTTCATCACCTCCTTATAGTTCAATGGTTTGGGAGGCGAGATGTGTACTCACTTTTCCACAGTTCAGTCCAAAGCAAGTCTTACTCAATAGTGGAGGTGACCAACACTAACAACTACTATGGTTTCACCAAGATGCTTCGTAAGCCTACATTAAGGCATGTGATCAACATCACAAGATTGAAAAGATAGAGTAGAATACTTTCTAGCTCAAACCCAATGAATGCTAGATGGTAAAGATTATGTCTTTAGTGCAATCTCCTAGGAAATAGAAAAGGGTTATCTTATATTATTATGAAAAAGTGAACTTAAAAAATACCCAAGACAAGAGACAATCACTCATTTCTTTTGTATTTAGAGAGGGAACCACTCAATACGTAGCTAAACACCCCATACGAGGAGTCAACTCTTCCCCATGAATTTTTAGGCCCAAAAGGTCATAGCCTACCATGCCAACCCTAGTTCAAGGCATTCATCTTGAAATGGATATATTTTATGCGTGGCATAGATAATCATACTTTCACTTTCATAAAAACACCATATTTGCATTGGAATCAACTTTTGGTTAAACTCTATAATCTATGTATTTATGCTCAACTGTTATGTTACCATAATTGATCCAATCTTAATGTATACTTTCAACTAAACTGATATACAACTATATATGGCTACCCAGATTAATTGATGAAATTAACAATTAATCAATGAACCGTATGTAAATTAATTAAGCATATTTTAATTTAATTAATGGTTAAAATTAGACATAGAAACAACAAATTAATTCTTAACCAAGTCCAAATTAACCATTAACCAAAAAACAATCGAATTGAATTAAGTATTCAAAAAAAATCAACCAAATGTTACACCGACTTATGAGTGGCAAAATCATCATCAAGTGGATCAAGTTGGAACATGCACATGCCTATTATATACAAATTTGTATATAAAATGATAGGTTGCGCGATTCTCCTTTCATTTATTTGGATGGAATTAAACATTGATTGATGTTACTCTCTTTTGGATATCGGCAGATCCACCCACCCCTTTATCCTATGTAGTATTTGAATGAGAAGATACAAGTCAGTGACGTTGGTGGCTTCAAGCTGTCTAAGACAAGCCAGCGGCATGTAAGCCATTGAGAACTTGATAGTATGCACATAGCAATCTTGTTCATTATGTAAGTTTCTATTATCAGAGTGAGCTAAAGAAAATTTATTTCTTCATTGCTCATTTTCTTGTCTTGCAACCACATGTGTGTTTTTTATTTTCTTTTTTATTTCTGGCAGGTGATTTAATGTGCAGAGGAAGTAAATGCGGACAACTTAGATTCACATAAGATTGGGAAAGTCAACCCAGAAAAGAAAACTGGGTTGTTAATGAATCTCATCAGCCGACATAAAGACCCCTTGAAAACTCCATGTAGACACAGAAAAACGACTGTCCCAATTGTTTACTAAAAGACTGTCACACCGACCGTCAGGCCAAAGGAGGAGGAATATCCAACCTTGATATATTCTAAAAAAATAGGACGTTTCAGTATAATATGTTTGTTGAGGGGGGGGGGGTTCAGGATACGATGGTGATTCCCATCTCTGGGGTGATCGAGAAGGTGATTCAGAAGGTGAAAGAGAAGGAGACGACAGAGCCAGTAGGAGATATCCTAGTGATCTCAGACTCTGATCTGGGGAATGTGGGGAAGGTGAAGGATCCTGGAAAAGGGAAGCAGGAGAATCTCCCTCTATCCACGATTAGAGTAGCCCCTACTGCGAGATCTTGGTCTGACTTAGTTGTGAAGAATGATGGACCAAACGCCCACTCGTTTCCAAAGCTCACTAAAACAAACATATAGATATCAGAAGGGAAGCTTATATACCCCAAGGGCATTGCTGAACGCAACATGAATAGGTGGAGTAGGACATCGGTGGGATACATCGTGGGACTTCAGCCACATTGGCCCTCTCTGGTGAGGTATCTGGCTTAGATCTGGGGTGTGAAGGGATCACTGGAGATTAGATCGAGAGGCAAAGGCTTCTTTATACTGATTTTTCCAATGATGAAGATCTGATGAAGGCCATTGATTGTGGCCCTTGGTTCATTGCAGGTAAACCCATGATAATTAAGAAGTGGCAACGTGGTGAACCTATGAAGAAACTGAAACTATCTAAAATTCCTATTTGGGTAAAGATCCTTGATCTGCCACTGGAGTTATGGCATGATGAGATGTTCAATTATATTGGCTCTTATCTAGGGAAGCCGCTTCAGACTGACAAACTAACTGTTGAGTATACGTGCCTGGAGTATGCAAGGCTACAAGTTCTTATCTCTACGGATTTCAAATTCCCAAGTGAACTGAAAATAAAGAGTGATGATGGGAAGCATATAAGATATTGTTTCAGTATGTATAGATGTCGCTGAAGTGTGAAGACTGTGGTAATTTTGGGCATGATTCCGGACTGTGTGTCACTAAGCCAAAGGCTCATGTTCAGGGCAAAAATAATAATGTTTACACGGCTTGGGTACCAAAATCTAAGGAGATATCTCTCTCGAATGTTGAAGAGATTGAAGTCTTTAGTGATGCAGTTGAAGTCATTAATAGCTCAGGCGACCCCTCTACTGATACTGTCTTAGATATGATTGAGGTAGTCTCTACAGATGGAGTGAATGAAGAAATGCCTACTGAGAAGTCTATGTCCTCGGACATTGTACCTGTGAAGGGAGTGACTCCTATAGTCACTCCAGTTCCTTCTCTAGATTGGGAAGTCAACAAAAGGAAGTCTAAATCCCCTCCTTGTATACATGTTAAACCAATTTCTACAGCTAAGAATATTCAAATCTCTCCAAATAGATTTCAGCTCTTGGCAAATTTGAAGGAAGGAGAGGGATCAGGAGTAGTGGAAGGTAGTGAAGCAGAAATCCCAATCTTTGCAGTTGTCTTTCCAAATGGTTAACCCCCTTTCTATTATAGCTTGGAATGTGAGGGGCATTCACAACATGTTCCACAACATTCAAAAGCAGATGCAGAAGAATAATGCGGACTTGTACATTATACTTTAGTCAAGAGTAGTTGAACAAGAGTTGGGTTCTGTTATTGAAGCGTTGTGGCTGGGTGCTTCTTTTATCTCTAATTTTGGTTTCTACTCTTTTACGAGAATTGTGTTGTTGTGGAGGAATCCTCTTCTCAATGTGAACAAAATGTGTGATAATGAACAAATGGTCCATTGTGAAATCTCTATAGGTGATTTGAATTTCTCTCTGACTGTAGTCTATGGGGCTAATGGAGATTCTAATAGAAGTCGTTTATGGAACTCTCTTAATCAACTCAGTATTTCTTCTAATCTGTGGTGTGTTTTGGGCGATTTTAATGCGGTAAGATAAAACTTTGAAAAGAATGGAAAGCATCCCCCTTCATCTAGAAGTATGGAAGAGTTTAACCAATCTCTCTACATGACAGGGTTGCTTGAGGTATCTTCTAAAGGTAACTTTTTCACTTGGGACAAGAGAAGTAAAACTGGTCATAGCACCTTATCTAAAATTGATAGATGTTTTTATAATTTGCACTTTATGGATATGTTTCCTTCTCTTTGGGGGGAAATTTTCCCCAACCTGGCGAGTGATCATTGTATTCAAATTATCCACCTGAGCACAAACAAAAGAAATTGTGGCCCTTTCAGGTTCATCAATGCTTGGGTTAAACAACCGGATTTCCTTGAAGTTGTTAAGAAGTCATGGTCTAACAATTGTCCTGGTGGTGCTCCTATAATAAGAGTGTACAGAAAGTTTAATGGTCTTATTGCTGATTTGATAGCTTGGAATAAAAAATCTGTTGCCAACTATTCGTCGGTTGTGAGGGAATTAGAAGCTAAAGCTATTTCTATTCAAAGGCAGGTTGACGCTCACCCTTGTAATGTAAATATGCATGTTGACCTTCTCTTTTCTAGAAAGGAAGCCATGTTGGCCCTCAATTAAGAGGAGGCCTTTATCAAAAAAAAATACAAAGTTCTCTGGTTAAAAGAGGGTAATATAAATTCATCCTTCTTTCATGCCTCTTTGAAATCGAGAAGGATTCACAATAGTCACTACTACAGAAATAGCATTCAGTGTCGCTTTTCTGGGCGTCGGTTATTAAGGAAAACCGACGCCTAACATATCAGGCGTCAGTTGTTTAATAAAACCGACGTCTATATTCGAAGACCAGCCAGACACGGGTACCGCTTTGTATTAAGCGTCGGTTTTTTTATAAACAACCGACGCTTAAAGTCGCCCGCGAAATCCATTTTTTGATAAAAAATAGTGTCATTTTCAGCGTCAGTTATCCCTCTCTAACCGACGCTGAAGGTGGTTCCCGCCAAAAATTTCCATGAAAATATCGTCCAATTGGACGTCGGTTGTTTCAACCAACGGACGCTAAAGATGTTTAGGCGTCGGTTGTTGTAAACAACCGACGCTATTTGCGAACTTATAACCCCCAGCGATCGCCCGACTCTTCCCCTTTCTTCTGTTTCATTGCTACCCTATTGCGGCGATTTTCCCTGTTGCGGCGACTTTCCGGCGCTTCTCTGCTGCTGCTGCTCTCCGGCGCTTCTCTCCGGCGCCCCATCTCCGGCGTCCTTCTTCTCCGGCGCCCTTCTTCTCCGCCGCCCCTACTACTGCTGCTGTCCGCTCGTCGCCGCCGGTCGTTGCCCACCGCCCCTGCTCTCCTGTAGTCGTCGCCGCCAGTAGAAGCAGCTACGGTGCTGTCGTCGTCACCTCTGCCCCCGCTGGTAGAAGCAGCTTTACTCGTGCTGTCCTCGTGCAAGGTAACCCACAAACCTTCACCACCTTTTTTGTCCTCTGCCTTGCTTTTCTCTGCCGCCGCCAACCTAGAACACACGCATGCAGCGCCTGAGTAGGTGCCAGGGCACGCCTAGGGTCCCAAGCCCAGGTGCCCTGCCTAGATAGGCCTCTGGGTAGATGCTTGGGCGGCGCCCGGGCACGTCTAGGCTGCACGTCTAGTGGATTTTTTGCTAAAAGTTATTTACTGATTGTGTTTATTTAATAATGTACTGATACATATGTGATATACCAATCTGATAGTCCATGATAGAACAAAACATAATGATGTTGACTGCAACTTTGTGTGTCATGCTATTCTTAATCTCACTTAGGATGTAAGTGTATAATGTGTATTGAGTTTTCGAGAAAATTTTGGTAGCATTTCCCCGTTTGTTCTCTAAGTACATATGTACTTAGAGAACAGCGGGGAAATGCTGCCGAAATTTTCTTGAAAACCCAATACACATTATACACTTACTAGTGAGATTAGGTGTTCAAGGATGGGATAGGTGGTACACATTTATTATATATAAGAATGACATCACATGTGTTTGTTGGCCTAGAATGTGAACAATCATTGTTTTTTATATTACTTGTACATTGATATAAATTAGAATGAACAATCACTAAATTATATACTGTTTGTATGGAGTCCGGCTTCATTGTAGATATCTATTATTGTGTTTGTTGGCCTAGAAACCCGTCCAAGATTTACTCATTAGGAGTAAATCTTGGATAGTCCCCGGTTTGGGACTGTTCTTGAACACCTAATCTCACTTAGGATGTAAGTGTATAATGTGTATTGAGTTTTCGAGAAAATTTTGGTAGCATTTCCCCGTTTGTTCTCTAAGTACATATGTACTTAGAGAACAGCGGGGAAATGCTGCCGAAATTTTCTTGAAAACCCAATACACATTATACACTTACTAGTGAGATTAGGTGTTCAAGGATGGGATAGGTGGTACACATTTATTATATATAAGAATGACATCACATGTGTTTGTTGGCCTAGAATGTGAACAATCATTGTTTTTTATATTACTTGTACATTGAAGGATTGCTAATTGATAAAAGATCACAATTTTAGAGACATGTATGTTTATACAAATGCTAAATGTTTTCCTTATTCTAGTTGATACAAATGCTAAATGTTTTCCTTTTTAATGAAATTTTCAGATGGCTCACCAACGTGATGAGAATGATGTCCATGATGAGCATGAAGTCCATGATGAGCATGCTGTCCATGACGAGCATGGCGAGGATACCAACATAAGTTCTAAAAACATATCCCGTATTTCTATAAAATTCATTATCTTCTAATTATGTCATATATCCTGTATTTCTATATTGGCTTAATTCAGTGTGTTTATTTTTGTCAAATTTTAGGTTGATGATGCACAGCTACCCACTGAAGCAATTGAGCAACTTGATGCGCAGCAACAAAAACTTAACAAGAAAAGGGGTATCACTCTGTTGAAAAAGTTACTTGCGCTGAGTGGCAGTGGATCCAAATTGGTTTTGGAGTTTGATAATGGAGGGAATGCAATTGGAGTGAACCGCAATAATTTTATAAACTATCTTGGGGTTGTCACTCGAAGCCATTGTGGTGTTAAGTATGATAATTGGCATAAAGTTCCTCAGGCGAAGAAAGACTTGATATGGAAAGATTTATGCGTGAGTTATTATTATTTGCAATTCTATTTTGTAGATTACAAATTCTATTATTTGCAATTATATTTTTGGTACTAGTTAATAACATTTCTATTTTACAGAATCTGTTTGCATTGGATGAGATGTTGCATCGTAAAAGTGTGATGCAACGCGCTGGAAAGATGCTTAGGAATTACAGGACAAATCTGAACAGAGAATACATAAGACAGGGTGATAAGAAGAATAAGTCAGCCCTTGAACAATGGAACTTCTTGGACAAAGAAGATTGGGACAATTTTGTTGCTTCAAGAAAATCTGAAGAATTCAAGGTATTAGGCGTCACTCCCATTTTAATTAATATACATTGTATTCAGCTATTCAAGATTAACATTTAGTGCTACTAACCTAATTATAAATGTGCATACTAACTAGGCCCTCAGTGACGCACAAAAAGCAAGGCGTGCACTGAATGTACATGACCATACTATGGGTCCAAAAGGCTATGCAAGCGTTCGCCAAAGACTACAGGCGGAGTCTGCGGCTACTCAGGAGTCTGCGACTACTCAGGAGTCTGCGGCCACACCCTTCCCTCGCCATGATATCTGGATAGCTGGTAGGAAAAACAAGAAGGGTGAAATAAAGAAGCCCGAAACTGCTGAGGCGGCTGCAAAAATGGTAAAATACAACTCTTAGAGCAATCATTTGAATATTGATTATTTGTGGTGTTAACTTACCAATTTTTGTTTATGGTGATTGGCGGGAGCTGCACGAGCAGAGGAAACAAGGCACGTTCATCCCTCAGGGCACAAGGGATGAATTGACAGTTGCTCTGGGTAACCCAGAGCATCCTGGACGTGTTAGAGGTGTCGGCGCTGGTGTGGGCATCAAAGCATTCTTTGGGCCATCCCAGCGCAAACCCAGAGCGGGACTTTCTCAAGAAGAGGTAACATATTCTATTTTTATAATGTTACTGCAAAAGGAAATTCATTAATAAAAAGCTAATATTTGTTTTATCCATGTATAGGAGAATAAGAGAGTCGAGGATATAGTTGCTAAGAAGCTCAACGATGTGGTTGCTGATAAGGTCAAGGAAGAATTGCTGCGGTGGCAGGCATCTCAGGCTTCCAATCAGCCTATGCCGACCCACTCTTCTCCTGGTGCACAGACTGCAAGTAATCCTGGAGACCCATCGCCTAACACGTCTGCTGTAAGTATTGTTTATGACATTGTAGCTAGTTTTTTCAAGATGATATGTTTTCAAGATGATATGTATATATGTATAACATTCTTTACGTAAATTTGTAGGCATTGAAGCCATGCCGCTTAAGAATGGAAAACTATGTTGTTGCAGAGGCGCAAGCTTACCAGTCCCTTCCTGGGGCAACGTTTCATGGGACTCCAATGCCGCAGGGCTACATTCGTGTGAGCCCGATACATGTATTACCCGATTGGAGGGAAGTTGAGTTGCCATATGCCCACCCAGATATTGATACACTTGGTGAGGCAGAAAGCGGGGTCATATTGTGGCCCAAAGTAGATGTCCTCTACACGACTGAAATTGTAAGATAAATTTACATTGATTTAGACTATTAATGTGTATATATGATGTCAACTGATCTGAAATTATATATACAGGTTAAAAAGAAGACACCGGGAGCACCTAGGCCTCCACCTCCAATTCCCGCATTACCAACTTGGGTTCCAACTGACCTACAATACCCGTTAGGTCCTGCTTGTAGGGGAATGGCATGTTGGCTACGGGCACATAATATACTTTGCCCTATAATTGTTTCTTTAGATGCAGATTATGCAGGTCAATCATACGACAACTCTTTATTTATACAAGATATTATTGAGTTGTTTATGTATGATTGGTTGAATACATCAATGAAAGAGACATGGATAAGGTGAGATCTTGTTTATACATCCATATACCTTGTGTAAGATCCGGTGATCTAGTTTCTTATATATTAATGCATACGTCTATATGTTTTGCAGCTACTTAATCGAAGATCATTGCAAACAATTTGCATATGATCATGTGGGATTTTTGATTCCATCATTGATTAGTATGGTAGCTAAAGACCCTGATAGTGTTCAACAATACTGTATAGATGCTTTTACAATTTTTGGTCATCAAATGAAGACGATAATAATAGCTCCATTCAATGTCAAGTAAGTTTGCTTTATTTATAATTTGGACTTAAGAAAATTCCATTATTATTTTGCATTTTGAGTTATTAATTGTTAACTTTTTACCTCTAGTGGTAGACATTGGGAGTTACTAGTTATTGTCCCTGGGACGTTCACTGTTTATTATCTAGATCCCGCAGGAAGTACATTAAACACTAAAATTGGACACGTAATGAGAATGGCATTATTCTGGTGAGAAATATTTCATTTTTTATATCCGTTAACATCTTTTATTACATTACTATTTACTTATGCAACTTAGTGTGTTATATTAACATGTAGGGGTTTAGATGCATTCAAAAATGCTGGAGGAAAGGTCCCAAGGAAAAAGAACCAGCCATTGTCTTGGGAGAACGTAAAAGTAAGTTCCCGACTCCCCGACTCCAATGTATATATTATTGATGTGAATTGTGCTTAGTTGTATTATTTTGTATGTTTCAATTTATAGTGCGCTACACAAGACAATGGCTGGGCATGCACATACTATGTGATGCGATTTATGCAGATGATTATCAAACATGCCGCATTGGACATCGATACCATACATGAGGTATTATATATAGTCTCATTAGTTAGTATGAAATATATCAATCTTATTTTTATATTATTACTTATATATATACATCATTCTCTTTGCAGGTGTTTAAAACTGACCACACTATAGGCAAATGCTTAAAAAATGTACATGCTCCATATACGAGGGAAGCATTAAATGAAGTAAGAGAAGAATGGGCAATAGCTGTACAAACAGTGGCAACTGTAAGATATAATTGGGATGTTGATAGTGATGATGAATGATACTTTGTAAATGAATGTTTCTGAATGTTAAAACATGTATTTGAATGATTCTATATGTGTGAACGTGACAATTGAATTGATGTCTGAATGTATCTACTTGTGTGAATCTTTTTATGTTAATTTTGCAGGTTTGTGGCCTGTTTGTAGGCTGATATCAATGGATGTCGTAAACCTACAGTTCAGAAAACTGAACTGCAGGTTCACATCCTGCTGACCAGCCACTGCAGGCCTGCAAACAGATTTATAAAAAAAAAAGATATAGGCGTCGGTTATTTACCGATAACCGTCAGCACAGACTTACAGCGTCGGTTTTTTGTTGAACACCGACGCCAAAAGTGTTCGTGCTACAGGAAATGGGAGTCATCTAGGACACTTTTCTGCGTCGGTTGTTTAGTATATAACCGACGCAGAAAGCGTCCTAGATGACGTTGTTTTCTGTGGCGCGAACCCTTTTGGCGTCGGTGTTTTATAATTAACCGACGCCTTTATGTTAAATAGGCGTCGGTTTTTTAACCGACGCTGAAGTGTCCAACCTTTTAGCGGCGCCCACATAGGCGTCGTTCAGAAACCGACGCCAAAGGGGGTTAAACAACCGACACTAAAAGGCACTTCTGTAGTAGTGAGTATTTACCTACTAGTTGATGATGATAGAGCTATTAAAGAGTCAGATGAGATAAATAATCATATTATTCAGTATTATTCTGATGTTTTTAATTCCACAATGAAGAGTCTAGTTAACTTGGATGAAGATTGGGTGATGCCTACTATCTCTAATGATCAGTTTGATATGCTTAGAAGTTTGGTCACTAAAGAGGAGGTTGTAAAGGTGGTTGTGAATATAAATGGAGACAAAGCCCTTGGCCCTGATGGTCTTAATGCTTTTTTTTTCAGACTTGTTGGAGTATTGTAGGTGAGGATGTGGTCAAAGCCATTCTTAATTTCTTTGAATTTGAGAAGCTTTTGGGTGAATGCAACAAATATTTTATTACTCTTGTTCCTAAAATTGTGGGAGATACATCTTTGAAAGATTTTAGGCCTATCTCATTGTGTAATGTCATGTTTAAAATCATTACCAAAATCCTTGCCAATCAGTTAAGTGGTATTCTTCATGATCTTATTGATTTAAATCAAGTTGCTTTCATCAAGGGGAGGAATATAGGGGATGCAATCTTACTGGATAATGAACTTTTGAGCTCCTTACCTATTGGGGGTAACAAGCTCTATGTTAAGGTTGATCTTTCCAAGGCTTATGATAATGTTTGAAGGGATTACATTCTGTTTATTATGAAGAAGATGGGTTTCCCAGAGTGCTGGTTACAATGGATTTTTGTTTGCTTTGATATGGCCTCTTTCCAAATTTTAGTTAATGGTTCTCCTACTACCCCTTTTAAAGTGACCAATGGGGTAAGACAAGGGGACCCCTTGGCCCCCTATCTATTCATGTTGGCTATGTAGGGGTTCTCTTCACTACTTAACTCTTATGTTAATAATGAACACTTAAAACAGCTTAAAGCTTCTAGTAGTTTTGGGGTTTCTCACATTATCTTTGCTGATGACTTATTAGTGTTCTCTCAAGCTAATGTCTCTAATGTCCAAGCTATCTCAGAGATATTTTCCAAGTTTGAGGTTATGTCTGGCCTTAAATTAAACAAGTTGAAGAGCCAGGTTTTCTTTAGTAGAGGTGTTACTGATGGTGATGAGCTCAGTGCTATCTTAAATATTTCCCCTTGTAATATGCCAGTTAGGTATCTTGGTCTACCTTTGTTCACATGTAGATTAACCAAATCCATGTGTGCACCTATTGTGGATAAACTCAGTAAAAGGTTGGATCTGTGGAAAAGCAGGATTTTGTCTTTGTCAAGTAGAATTGAGCTGATTATATCTACTCTTTCTTTGTACCACATGTTATGGACTACTGCCTTTCCTCTCCCTAAGAGTGTGACTATGGAGCTGGAGAAAATTATGAGAGATTTTTTATGGAATGACAATGACAAGCAAAAGCATATTCATACCATTTCTTGGGAGGCTATCTGCAAACCTCGAGATGAAGGTGGTTTTGGGATTAGATGTGTTAATGATTGGTCCATGGCTAGTATGCTAAAAAACCTATGGGATGTTGCTAGCAGGAAAGAATCCCTCTGGGTGAAATGGGTACATGAGAGGTACATTCATGAAGGTTCGATTTGGGTGTGGAGAGAAAATCTAGCTCTTCATCGCTATGGAGGAGGATTCTTAGACACAGAGATCTCCTAAAAATCAATATTGATCTTTGCTTGGGAGATGGGAAAACTTTTCTACTATGGAAGGATCCATGGTTGGCATTTCATAAATCTTTTGTTGATGTGTGTGATCAACAAATGATTACACATTTTGGACATGGAGCATTTGTTAAAGCTGAATCCTGTTTGATCATTGGGGATTGGGTCTTTACTAATTTGATATGGAGTGAGCATGTGTTATATATCCTGAGGAAGGGCCCAAAATCTTCATGTGGCTCTGATTGTATTAAGTTAAGAGGAAAAACATCTTTCAGATTACGTGATGGATGGAATGTGGTCAGAAAATGCAATCAGAAAGTGGTTTGGTCTAAATGGATCTGGAGTAAGGAAGTCCCCATGATATGGTCTTGCTTTCTTTGGAAATGCTTTCATCATCATCTTCCTACCTCAAATTATCTGAAAAGGATCGAGTTTAGTCTTGCTTCTTATTGTTGTCTATGTATGAAGATGGAAGAAGACATGGACGATTTACTATTTGATTGTCCATTCAGTGATGATATTTGGAATAGGTACAGGGAATGCTATAAATATAGTTCAAAGAATCTCCATAGTATGTTGGACTTGAATGGTGAAATGAAGCTTGCTGCTATTGCAATTATTTATGAGATTTGGATGGATAGAAACTCGAAAATCTTCAGGGGACATGGTCCTCATTCTGATGACATTTGGAAGGGATGCTATGTAGATGTTAAGACTCTATGTACCTAAGATGTTCTAGAAGACTACCTATTGATGTCTTGGTGTTCTAATGCTGGTTGGCCATCAGTGTTGTCTTTGCTATTTACATTGATAGAGGTTTCTATTTATATGGTTTTCTGAGGCCTTGTTGGCTGCTGTTGGAGCTACTGAAGTGTTCTGGTCATTCTTATATGTGCTAGAAAGTAGCTCGCTGGAGTTGTTAGTATCAGGTTGAAGCTCTATTTTCTATTCCCTGGGGTTCCAGTAGTATTTTCTGTTTATATTTTGGGTTGGCTAGCCATTTTCCTTGAGGCCATGTACAATTTTTGTTCCTTGATTTCTTTTTTTCTGTTCCTCCCTTGGCACTCAGCCTTGGGTCTTTCTGTAAAGTTCTACAAAAGCAATGAAAAGAGTAACACGCCGTTTACAACATCAAAAAAATATGTTTGTCGAGTTTAATCTATGGCGAACTTAATTTAGCTGACTTGTACCCTATTTTTGTTGAATAAATGTCGTATTTATATGAGAGTTGGATAGTTTGTTACATGTATGGTGTATGGGCGAAGACTGTAGGATTATGAAGAATCGATCTAAGTGAATAAGTTATGAGAGATAGATGATTGTCTAAATGAGTTTTTTTTTTCTGATATCTAACATAGTCTAGGGGATCCAAGCAATTCAACCATAGTTGAATAAGACATGAAGCAATGGAAGCGGAGTCCAAGTGGAGACCTTCAACAAGTAAGATGAGTGATAGCTTTTCTCCTGATAAATTTTTAGTACATTAATAAAAAAATTTATCATAAATGTTGAGGATTCAAATGAAAGTTTATGTCGAATTTGACCAGAAGAAACAAGCAATCATATAATCAGAGTATACATAACTTATGTAGTTTGGTTGTAGTGACCTACCCAACATGGGGAAACAAAATTTTCACAATTTTGGAGAGGAGAGATCAGAGAGCGCTCTTGAATGAGGCAAAATACACCATGGAATACGGTAGTGGCCATCACCGCACATAGTACAAGATAACCTCAACTCTAGCAATGTGTGTGTACTTATCCATTTAGAACCATAATAGGATCCTTATTCGGATATGATAAATAGATCGAACTATACCGTGAGGAGCGATTAGTCGGTGAAAAAATTATTTAATCTTGTATTGAATTCACAATCGGATCGTCATGATTCTTCGAGACACATAACAATAAATATGAAAGAATTGTTGAAAATGAGGGCACACACTAGATACTTTTGTCACAAATGATATCAAAATACATTCAAATGAAGCTCTGTCTTTATAAAAACCATAGAGATTCTGCTAGATCTTTGGTAGCGTGCACCATATGGCATATATAGTTTGAGCACCAACATTATTTTGAAGACAAAGGTGTGACAACACAAAATTATAGCCAAAATTTTCTTTTCTCAAATAGTTTGGAAACATCTATATTCTCTAGGTGATAGCTCCATGGCAAAGTAAAAGAAAAAATATTATCGTGCCTTCTCCATTTATAACCTTATCCATTCTTCATGAGGAAGACAACCTGTCACTACCTGCAAATATTGTGTGGAGCACCTCATTCGTAGAAAATGTGTCATGAACCTTTGAGGACCTGATGCTCTTCTGGATGATGGTTTCTTCCACTTATTCTCTATGTTTGAGGGTTTTCAACCATTTTGTGGTCATCTTCCCGATAGTTAGTTTATATTAAGGGGCGCCCTCACCCAGTATGCATGAACTTGTTTGATACTTGGTTGTTTTCTTGTTTTCCCCTGCTATCTTGAATGGTAGGTTGGTGGGGGTTCTTCTTTTCAGCCCTTGTATTTATGGGGCTGATGAACAATAATATGAAATCATTTGTGTTGTCCCTATCAAGTACTTTTTGTTACACTTAGAACGACAGAATACACTGAGTTTGTGTTGAATAACAAGATGAGAATAAAGAGAATAATCACACAACCAGAGAATGCAAGATTTATGTGGTTCGGTTGGAATGACCTACTCCATGGGAGGGGTGAGATTTCTACTATTTTTAAAGAAGAGATTACAAAGAGGAGAGCTCTCAAATGAGGCAGAATACACCCTGGAGTATGGCATCGGTCGTCTCATATATAGAATACAAGATGATGCTAAAATCTAAACTAGGGAACATATACTTATACATGTATAACTGTAATCCAATTCCTTTTCAAATATGAAATTTAGACTGTACCATACCATTAGTGATAAAACCATTTAATTTTAGACTGGATCTACAATCGGATTAGTATAATTCTTTGAGGCACGCAACAAATATCCACTTTGAATCAAAGTTTATATTTCTCTTGTAAAAGAAGAATAGTAGATCACCTCTCCTCCTTCTGCTCCTGAGGGCATCATTGCAGGATGTGTAGACTAATCAAGTCCAAACAATGTCTGAACTTGGAAACTGGCAACAGCTTGGTCGTCATATTAGTAGGATTTTCTTTACTGGAAATCTTATTTACTAAAATGTGTCCCTACACTATCACTTCTCCTATAAAGTGTTACTTGATGTCAATGTAATTTTTCTCTCATGAAACATCTGATCTTCTATAAGATGAATAGCACTTTGACTGTCACAATAGATGACTGTTGTCTTCTCAACAATGTAGAATTCTACACACAGTCCTCTAAGCCATGTAGCTTCTTTGATGGCCTCCGTCAATGCATGTTCTCATCCACAATGGTGGAAAAATCAACAGTGGTCTGTAGTGTAGCTTTCCAACTTATAACACAACCAACAATAGTAAAAAAGTAACCTATAAGAGAACGTGTTTTATCACGACCATTTGTAAAATTAGTATCAATGTACCCAACAAATGTCTTTTTGTTCTTGCCAAATCCAAGGCATATAAAATATGTAATCTTTAGGCACCTAATATGGCACCCTGCCACACCGAACAAGATAACTCAAAGAAAAACACACAATCAACTACTAATTAACTATACACCAGAAAATAGGGTAAATTAAAACCAATTTTAACATTACTTATCATGTGTGGAAACATTACATAAAGATCCATCCACCTATATGACATCACATACCATGTCATGAATTACATATAGTTCTAGTGGCCTCAACCACAATCTATATACAAAAGATAGAAGTTCCACTTATACATGCCATATACAAACCAAGGCATACTTCCAAAATCACATGTTGATATACACATCATCTACAAAACGTTCCCTTCCTAGACCTGAGAGTATGGGGATGACTCTAGGAGTCTACTAACAACAATCCAACCTTCTACTCCTACTGCTCTCCAAGCTACTCCTCCTCAACACCACGATCATGACCATGCCACTGATGACAAGTTACAAAGATGTGGTGACCCACTAGGTGAGATCCATGTCACAGCGAGAGATATAACTCTCAATCAATGGTTATTGATTACAACAAATATACTATTAAACACGATGAGCAGATTAAACAAGTTAAGTAGATAGGCATAACAACATGCATGACTAGAAGGAATAGGAAGAACATGTAAGACTATCACCTACTAATTAGTTAATTTCTCTTAATACATTATATACCTACTAAGAAGTATAAGAAACAAGGCAAGGGTTAACATCCAATGTAAGGCATGTTTATCCCTAAACATATATACTACATGGTTGTATTATGACTTTTATTAATTTTCTAAGGAATTGAGGTAAACCAATCAATTCTAACTAACTACTGCTAAGTCAAAATCAATTTCATACAAGATCTAGGAGATCCGACCCTCGTTCAGTATGAGTCTGCCACAACGTCACATAAGGTCAAGGTGAAAATCAACCTAGTCTGCCCTTGGTATATAGGTCATGACACTAGTACACAGCCTAATCCTCCCTTGAAATGTCACAGTACTAGTGAAACTAGGGTATACAACCCAAACATCTGAGGTACAAATACCGCTATCCTCAATCACATCATATATATTGAATCATCATCATCTGAGATATGGCCTCAATCGTTCTCCCACCAAGGTATGACTACATCCATACTTGTGAACAAGCATATACTCAATAATAAAAAACTCTGAGCTTTCACTAAGGGCGAGCTCGTTTCACCATCCAACAAATCATGACATTGGAATGGATCTATGGCCTATGCAACTACATGATTAAGGTTTCACTTGATTAGTTAATGTCAATTAGGTGTCTTTTAACTGTATCAATCAAGTTACAAACAAAACCCTAAAAGGATTCTATAAAACATGGGAGGTATTGCAACTTTAGAAGATACAAAATGTATGCCATATAATGTTGATCATAAAATCACATGATACTAATTCATTGCCATCCATGAATCCATGGTCATCATCATACCATCACATATTCCAAATTCCTTATCACATTATGATAAAGGATATCACCTCCATTAGGGCACAAGACCATGTTCAAGGTCATTAAGACTGCCACATCATTCCCTAAAAGCGCATCATTATCTTTCCTTGCCTCAATAAGGCTCATTATTCCATCACCTTATAAGGGGCATATAAGCATTATACAACATTATTTAGAAGCTATGTACCATCATCACATACTTACATTAGGGCTAGGTTAAGCATGATGAGTGAAACTAGCATTATCAATCAACACTTTACAAAGTCTCTATATTTATATACATTCAAAGGAAAAGGTAAGACTAATTAAACATGTGTGACTGAGAACCAACATATTAGGGTTTCCAAACATCCCTTAAAGGTAAACCCTAATTACTATCATTTCACACAATCATGGAAGTAGCTAGGTCAAACGTCACCAACATAGATCAACAAAATGTGATAATCATATGGACTAAAAATCTTCATCGACTACTTAGGATTTGTAGTGTCATCGACCACGGATGATTGAACAAGGTTGGTGACCATTGAGACTAGAGTCACCACTTTTATCGACCGTTGAAGGTGAGCATCTTCAGTGACCACTTAGGCTGGTGACAACATCGACCGAAGATAACATGAAACTATTGGTGACCGAAGAGAAAGTAGGGCATTGGCGACCGATGAGAAATCATTATCACACATAGTGACCAACCATGGGGAACAAACTTGATCGACCACATAGAGAGAGAAAGCTTAGAGACCACATGACTCAAAACTTGGTGACCATAATAATCAACATTTTTGGTGAACCCATGAAGAAGAGAGAGAAAACCTAAGAAACCATCATGAGACAAAATAGGTTGGTCATCATCAATAATCCGAAGAGTCACCAAGGTGCAAACCACAAGAAAGGAGATCAAAACAAAACCCTAATTAACAACTATCATGAGAGAAAGCAAAACCATGATTTGAGAGAGAAAAACCAACATTTCCACATGCATGCAAGGACCAAAACCTTCATCACCAAGCAAGATTTCATGAACTAAGATTAGGGTTCGTCCAAGAAGAGATATCTATTCAAGTTTACTATGTAAACACAAACCCTAGATCAAAGATAGTGTCTTCCTACTTGTAACCACCATTTTTGGGTAGATTAAGTACATGCAAGATGGAAGTAAGCAATAACAGTGGAGAAAGTTATATAACTCGCTCGAAAGTTGATGTAAAAAAACTCCAAACAACAAGGTAGCTTGAAGTAAAGGGAAAGGAAACCCTAGATTGAGCACCCCTCATGGCCAAACTAGCTCCACTTCCAAGAAAGAAGAAAACCCTAGGTCAAGTACAACCATGGAAAAGTAAGGAGGAAGGGATATCTTCAAGGTCTAACTCAAGCACTACCATGGAAAACTATGGTCTTAGACAAGAAGAGAAATAAGGGGGTAGAGTAAAGAAAACGTAGGTGTAGAGAGAGAGAGAAAGAGAGAGAGAGAGAGAGAGAGAGAGAGAGAGAGAGATCTCACTTACCAAAAATAAGGCGATGAGCAAAGTAGCACCACACAATCACAAGAAAGGTTGCTCCAAACCCTAGCTCACATGCAAGGGGGATCGACCCACCTTCTCCAAGCTTGAGCTCCACCTTCACCACCAAACACAAGGGGATGAGGTCATAGAGAAACCAATGAAGAAGAGATAGGAAACTAGGTGTGTAAAGAGAGTATTGCATGCAAAGAGAAGGGTTTATATAGTATGTGGTTAAAGAGTGAAAGAAGGCTAGGTGTCATGCTAACACATGCCATGTGTCCAAGAGATATCTTCCATGCAAGCACCAAACTCAAACATGCAACTAAGGCATTAAAAGAAGAAAAGCCAACGACCAACTTGGTCTCGAAAACATAAATGAGCACTGAACATTTTCAGCAACTAATGTGATCAAAATTCAACGACCACTAACCCTAGATTCTTGGCGACCTAGAGGGTTCCATGCCTCATCTAACACCAAGACCAAAGGGTACACACCATACCCCATAAACTAAAGAAAACATGGGTCACAAGATCCTTGGTGACCACCAAAACAAGGTTTCATCGGTCAAGCACCCATCAAGGTCAACCATCCACTTACGACATCCAATCAAACCCTAAAGTCAACATATAATGGCAGCACATCAAACCAAGGTATAAATAGGAGCCCCAAAGAACCACTCTCTCCAACATGATGTAAACATGTTAGGCACACCAATCATGTAACAAATTGCAAGAAAAACTATGAAGATGGGTAAATTGCAATTTGGTCTAAAACAAGCATATAAAAGATGTAATGCTTGGGCCCACTTCCCAAGGCTCTAGTAGAGTTTCAGGAATGATGACTGGCCCCACAGACCACCACTAGCCTTAACTTTGCACTTTATCCTCACTCACGTGCAAGCTGAGGTCAACTTCCCGACTGATCACCCATCCTAGTACTACTTCAAGCTGAGCACGCTTAACTATGGAGTTTTTTAATGATGAGCACCCAAAAAAAGTGGTGCTCCTTGGTGATATGGGTAGTCCAATCATTCTGTTTAAGATCATGTTATCCAAGGCCTCAAATCTTAGAACGTTACAAAAGCATAACTAGATCAAACAACATTTAAACTGGACCAAACTTGAAACATAAACCTTTCATATGTTATCAAAGCACATCATAAGGTTTGATTAAGGTTTTAAGCTTCTAATTATGCTAAGCAAGAAAGATCAACCAAAAAGCAAGGATAAGGGTCTTATAACCATAAACCCCTAACAAGGATTTTTCCCCCAAAATCCTACATGAACAAAGACGGGCACTTCCTACACATCACATCCTCTAACTCCCACGTGGCCTCCTAAACGCCACGGTGGCACCACAAAACCTTAAATAATACTACATCATTCTTCTTCAACTTCTTCACCCTCCTATATAGGATCAATACATGACCCTCCACATACGACACATCCTCCTCCAACTTAACCTCCATTAGATGCAACTTTAGCTCGATATCTAGGTGACACTTCCTCAACATGGAAACATGGAACACATCATGCAATTTGTGCAACTTAGGTGGTAACTCCAACCTATAAGCCACCTTCTGAACACATGCCACAACATGGTATGGTCCCGTAAACCTGGGAGCCAACTTACCCTTCTCACCAAACCTCAATACACCTTTCCAAGGAGAAACCTTAAGATACACACAATCTCCCACTTGGAACTCCAAAGGCCTAAGACGGTTGCCATCATAAGACTTCTGTCTATACTAAGTTGCCTTTAGTTGCTGCAGTTGTAACACCTTGATCTTATTTGTAGTCTGTTGCAGTAGCTCAGGACCCAAAAATTGATACTCGCCTATCTCATACCAACAAAGAAGTGACCAACAATGTTTCCCATACAAGGATTCATATAGTGCCATGTCTATACTCCTCAGATAACTGTTGTTATAGGCAAAATCTATCAAACTCAAGCGTACATCCCAACTACCAAGAAGCTACAAGACACAAGACTGTAATAGATCCTCCAAAATATGAATGGTCCTTTATGACTGACCATCTATTTGTGGATGAAAAGTTGTACTAAACCTCAACTATGTCTGCAAAGCTATATGAAAACATTCCCAAAAGTGACTTGTAAATTAAGGAACTCTATTAGATATTATGGTGATTGGGATACCATGCAACTAAACTATCTCATAAACATATATATATATATATGCCAACTTCTCTATTTTTTACGTCATTATAATTGGTAAGAAGTGAGATAACTTGATAAACCTATCAACTATCACCCAAATGGAGTCATGACCTTTGGCTATCCTAGGAAAATCAACTACAAAGTCCATGGTAATATGATCCCATTTCCATTGCGGTATTGGCAAAGGTTGCAACGTCCCTGTAGGCTTCTGATGCTCTGCCTTGTCCTGCTGACAAGATAGACACCTATCAAAAAAATCTTCCACATCACTCTTTTGACCAGCCACCAATACAGATCCTTCAGGTTATGGTACATATTGGTATTGCAGGATGCATTGTGTACATTGAGGAGTGAACCTCTTCAAGAACCATCTTCCTCAAGCCACCAGCATTAGGAACCATTGTCATGCTATGGAAGCAAACTATCCCATCATCCTTCTCATGGAAACCATCATACTTCTTACTTCCAAACTCTGCGTAGATATCATGTATCATGACATCATTCAGATGCGCATCTCTAATCTGTTGCATCAACATAGGCTTCACTTGCAACTATGTTAACAAACTTTCCAATAGAGAGGCCTTCAACTATACGTTCATCTAGAGAGGTAACACCAGCATGTCCCTCTTGTGACACACAAAGGCTTGTAATTGTGCCTTATCTATAGACGATGATGAAAAAGACTTCCTTCTTTATGGATCAACCACCATGTTCGCCTTTCCTGGATGGTAGTATATCATGCACTCATAGTCTTTGATGAGATCCATCCATCTCCTCTGTCTCATGTTCAAATATTGTTTTGAGAAGATATATTGAAGGTTCTTGTAGTTGGTGAAGATTTGATACTTCTCTCCATATAGATAGTGCCTTTAAATCTTCAAGGCATGGACAACAACAAGAAGCTTGATATTATGTGTCAGGTAGTTCTCCTCATGTTTCTTAAATCACATTCTTATCTTACATCATCACACATCCCAAAATGTTCTTCAACACATCACATAAGACGATGAAACCCTTCCCTGTATCTGATAGAACTAAGACTGGATCACTAGTCAAAATCTTCTTCAGTATCTAGAAAGAATGTTGACGCTTGTCATCCCACACGAAAGGAACACCTTTCCTTGTCAACTTTGTTAGGGGTAACGTCACAACACTGAAGTTCTTTGTGAATC
The DNA here is from genome assembly GCA_963693085.1 of Alisma plantago-aquatica. Classification (NCBI taxonomy): domain Eukaryota; kingdom Viridiplantae; phylum Streptophyta; class Magnoliopsida; order Alismatales; family Alismataceae; genus Alisma; species Alisma plantago-aquatica. The sequence goes on from OY856411.1 coordinate 881,335,898, forward strand.
TCCTGTAGTATCCTGCCAAACCTAGGAAACTTTAAACTTCTGCTGGTGTATTGGGTTGTTCCCATTCCATTAGTGACTGTACCTTCATCGGATCTACACAAACTCCTTTAGCATATATTCCATCAGTGACTGTACCTTCTTCGGATCTACACAAACTCCTTTATCATATATGATGTGACCCAAAAAAGATACATCTATCACCCAGAACATGTACTTGCTGAACTTAGCATACAACATGTGTTGTCTCAACAATGTTAATGCTAGGTGTAGATGCTACTCATGTTTCTATATGTCTTTGGGTATATCAGGATATCATCTATGAACACTACCATGAACTGACCCTGATATGATATAAAACCCTATTCATCAAGTCCATGAAAGTTGTGAGCGCATTAGTCAACCCAAATGACATAACAACGAACTTGTAGTGACCATACCAAGTTCTAATAGTTGACTTAGGTATTTCATCCACCTTGATCCTCAACTGGTGATATCTTGACCTCAGATCTATCTTCAAGAATATTGTAGCACCTCACAACTGGTCAAACAGATCATTGCTCCTTGGCAACGGGTACTTGTTCTTGATTGTGACCTTTTTCAACTATTAGTGATCTATACCCAACCTCATGGAACCTTCCTTATTCTTAAAAAACAACACGGGATCAACTAAAGGTGAAGTGCTCAATCTGATGAAACCCTTCTCTAACAGCTCCTATAATTGTTTCTTCAACTCTTGAATATTTGTCGGTGCCATCTTGTATGGTGATTGTGTTATAGGTTGTGTTCTGAAAACAAGATTGATCTCACAATCAATCTCTCTAGGAGGGGCACACCAGGAAACTCCTCATGAAATGTATCCTCAAACTCTAGCACCATGGGCACCTCCTGGAATACTAGGATTTCTCACCTTAGTATCCACCACATGGGCCAACAAAGCCTCACACCCCTATCTCAAAAACCTCTCCATTGTCATAGCAGACACCAAGAATCACCCTATCTCCGTGGAAGATTGATGAACTATTTCCATCATGGAACATCACCACCTTAGAACCACAATCCAACACAACTTTCTACTTCTCCAAGGTATCCATCCCAAGGATCACTAAACATGTCAAATGGGTGGGTGGGTTGGGTTTGGGTTGGGTCATTGCGGGTTTGGGTCTCGCGGGTGCGGGTCAAAAAGACCCAATGTTAGATGGGTGGAGAAGTCGCACACCCAAACCCGACCCAGCGGGTCGCCTGCGGGTGCCCATATAATATGTGCACAATGAAAAGATTTTGCTAGTTTCTGTACTACGACAAAGAGTAGAATGATTCATTAATAATTTCAGTGTAAATATAACAAAATGAGGGTAGCCTTTCACTACTTTTTGTGTTAAACACAATGTAATATCTATTATGATGTTTTAAAATAAAATGTAAGAGACAAAATGAAAAACAACCATTTCTACAATGTACAATAAAAAAAACTAAATGATATAGATGTTACAAATAGCATAACATATTACCATAACAACACTATATTTTGTCATGTTATGTTAAAAGTTCTTGATGTTTCATGTTCTTATGATTGTCCAATACATAAAGTGAACAGAATGAGAATATAATTGTTATGATTTAATATAAAACATGCATTACACTATATATTCATTAACATAAAAATAATATAGAAGTTAACAAATTTGTTTCCACTAGTGTAAACAATTAACAAAGGATATCAATAAAGAAAGTTAGACTTTAACTCTTTATGTTGTATACATTACACATCATCAATTTAGTTGATTGATAAATGTACATGTGTTACATGTCTTAAGAGTCATATAGATAATATATTTATATTAATATATTATTTAGTTAAATGGGCACTCGTGGGTGCCTGAGGATCACCCATGAAACCGACTAAATAAACAGGTGGGTATGGGTTTGGGTGATTTCTAGCGGGTGGTAAATTTCGCCACCCAAACCCAACTTAAACGGGTCGACCCGTGGGCGCCCATAGATTTTGACCCAGTTTGACAGGTCTAAGGACCACATCAAACTATGCATGTCAAGTGGTACAAGATCCACTCAAATGTTGTGTCTCGAGAAAGAAAAAAGTAGGATGGACACACCTCCCATAACTTGGCAGAACTAACAAGAGGGGTTTCTAGAAAAAGGCTATTAGATCTACTACAAATAGGAAGATTACATCTACTCATCACCTCTCTGGTGATAAAAGAGTATGTCACACCCGGATCAACCAAAATAGATACAAAAGAAGAAGACAAATTAGACTGAAAAAGTTCCATCTGACCTGTCATGACCTATGGATTGACCACTCCCTCTGGCTGACTCATATCATAGAATCTAGTCACCTCCTATTGTTGTCCACATCCCCTGCCTACTTGCCCAGAAGATCCTAACTATGACACCTAATTGCATCCTCTACCACCACACTACTGAATTGCTACTGTTGGGAACCTCATTGAATCTACCTTAGTTGTTGTGTGACCTCATCATCCTTCATAGGGAAACACCATCTGATATGCCCTACTTGTCCAGACGTGTGACAAGACGTAATGTCACACTACAACCTAGATGACCATATCACTAGCACATACATCGTGCTACGTGCTCTTATTACCAGAAAGCTACGACCTCTACCCAGTCTAGGGGACCACTGTGTCTAAACTCCAAATCTCAGCTCAAAAAAAGTTGGTCTCTACTACGACTGGGGTGAAGAAAGTCTTGGCTTCTTATAGCCTCCAGAAGACTGCCCCTGAAACTGAGTTGGCCTCTTCTTAGTGTTAGTTTGACGCTTCTTGATAGAAGACCATTCTATCCTTCACTGACTCAATAAAGGTAGAGAACCTCTCCCTATTCTCCAAAGAAGATGTTGTCATGGACAACTCTAAGCTCAAACCCTTCTTGAACCTACAAATCCTCTCGTTCTTTGTTGCCGCCATATGAGGATAGAACCTTAAAATCTCCATAAACTTCGACTCAAACTCATTGTTCAACACCGAATCTTGCCAGATCCTCTCAAACTATGCTATCTTCTCATCCAGATACGTCTCCAAGAAGTAATAGCTCACAAACTCTTCCCAACCTATCACAATTCCTGGTCTCTTCTCCTACTAAATGGCCCACTAGTGGCCAATACTACCCTTTAATAGATAAACAACGTGCTTCACCTTGTCCTCTTCTAGGATATTGAGGATCTTGAAAGCCTTCTCAAGCTCCATCAACCACATATCCACATCAGTCAGATCTATTGTACCTACATACTCAACGGCTCCAACACATCTCAACTGCTCAAATGTCTTCCCAAAACTATGGGATTCCATATTAGGGATGGCTTCCCAAGGTTGAGGTGTGGGCACTCTATTCTTCGTATGCATAATCATGGCTAAAAGTTGCCAATCATGGACTAAAACACTGGATTGGCCATGGTTTTCGGGTCAAACTAAGGCATTGTGGGCTGCTCTGGACTCGTCTCAAGCACTCTATCTTCACGCCCTTGCCTCCTAGCACCACCTCCTAGCATGACATAACTACTCTCAGCATGTTCTTCATGTTCTCCAGACATATCTACATAAGCATAAGCTATAATCAGATATGTTGGATTACATAATAACAAATACAAATCCTAGTCCTATGTACCTGTAGACTCAACAAACGCAGAGCTCTAATACCAACCTATTAGTGTGACAACCCACCACACTGAACGAGATAACTCAAAGCAATAACACTCAATCAACTCCTAATTAATAATACATTAGAAAACATGGTAAATTAAAACATATTTCAGCAATACTTATCATGTGCGGAAACATTACATAAAGGTCCATCAACATGCACATCATCACATACCATGTCAGGTATTACATATAGTTCTAGTGGCCTCAGCCAAAACCTATATACAAAAGATAGATGTTCCACTTATACAAGCCATATACAAACTAAGGCATACTAACAAAAGCACATTTCTATATACACATCAACACAAAACATCCCCTTCCTAGACCTGAGAGTAAATGTATGACTCTAGGAATCTACTAACAACTATCCAACCTTATGATCCTACCACTCTCCAAGTTGTGCCTCCTTAGTGCCACGGTCCTGACCATGCCGCTAACGACTGCCTACAAAGATGTGATGACCCATGAGGTGAGAACCATGTCCCAGCGAGAGATATCACTCTCAACCAATGGTTATTTATTACTACAAATATACTATTAAATAGGTTGAAAAGATTAAACAAGTTAAGAATATAGGCATAGAAACATGCATGGCTAGAAGGAATATGAAGAACGTGTAAGACTATCACCTACTAATCATTTATTTTCTCTTATGACATTATATAACATATAAGAAGTATAAGAAATAAGGCTAGGGTTAACGTCCGATGTGAAGCTGTTTAACCTAAATAGATATACTACACTATTGTATTTCGTCTTTTATTAATGCCCTGAGGAATTGAGGTATACCACTCAATTCCAACTGACCATGGCTAAATTGAATCAGTGCCATACAAGATCTAGGAGAGTCAAAATCCTAAGATCTCATCTACCCTCGATCAGTACAAGTCCACCACAAAGACACATAAGGTCAAGATGCAAATCAACCTAGTACACCCTTGGTACATAGGTCATGACATTAGTCAACAACCTAGTTAGCCCTTAAAAGGTCACAACACAAGTGAAACCAGGGTATACAACCCAAACATCCGAGGTACAACTACAATAGTCCTCAATCACATCATATATAATGAATCATCATCATTTGAGATATGTCTTTGACCGTTCTCCTACCAAGGTATGACCGCAACCATCCTTGTTAACAAACATATACTCAATAGTATGCGACTCTAAGCTTCCACTAAGGGAGAGCACGTTTCACCATACAACAGTCCTGACGCTGTAATGGATATATGACTAGAAAAACTACATGATTAGGGTTTCACTTGACTAGTTAACGTCAATTGGGTGTCTTTTAACTGCATCAATCAAGTTACAAACAAAACTCTAAAAGGATTCTACAAAACATGGTGTGTATTGCAAATTTAGAAGATATAAAACGTATGAGATATAATGTTGATTACAATATCACATGATACTACTTCATTGGTATCCATGAGTCCATACTCACCATCATACCATCACAAGTTCTGAATTCCATGTCATATTATGATAGAGGATGGCACCTCCATTAGGGAACAAGACCATGTTCAAGGTCATTAAGACTATCACATCATTCCATGTAGGTAAATCATTATCTTTCCTTGCCTCATCAAGGTGCATTATTCCATCACCTTATAAGGGGAACATAAGCATGATACAACATTATTTAGAAGCTATGTACCATCATCACTTACTTACATTAGGGTTAGGTTAAGCATGACGAGTGAAATTAGCATTACCAATCAACACTGTACAAAGTATTTATGTTTATATACATTCAAGGGAAAAGATAATACTAATAAAACATGTGTGACCAAGAATCAACATATTAGGGTTTCAAAACATCCCTTAAAGGTAAACCCTAATTTCTATCATTTCCAACAATCAATGAAGAATCTAGGTCAAACTTCATTGACATAGAGTCAACAAAACATGATAATCATATGGACCAAAAATCTTCAGCGACCACTTTGGATTTGTAGTCTCATCCACTACTAATGAATGAACAAGGTTGGAGACCGCTGGGACTAGAGTCACCCTTTTCATCGACCACTAATGGTGACCATCTTTAGCGACCACTTGGGCATGTGACATCATCGACCAAAGAGAACATGAAATCATTGGAAATTGAAGAAAAAGTAGGGCATTGGTGACCGATGAGAAATCACTATCACACATAGAAATCAACTATGTGGAACAAATCTCATCGACCACATAGAGAGAGAAAGCTTAGAGATTACATGACTCAAAACTTGGCGACCATAATCATCAGCATTCTTGGTGACCACACAATGAAGAGAAATAAAACCTAAGAGACCATCATGGGACTAAAACCTCATCAACCACTAGGCCAAAACAAGTTGGTCATCATTAAGAATTTGAAGAGTCACCAAGGTGCAAACCATAAGAAAGGAGATAAAAAAGCCCCAATTAACAACTATCATGAGAGAAAGCAAAACCATGATCTGAGAGAGAAAAATCAACATTTCCACAAGCATGCAAGGACCAAAACCTCCATCACTAAGCAAGATTTCATGCACCAAGATTAGGATTCGTCCAAGAAGAGATGTCTACTCAAGATCACTATGTAAACACAAACCCTAGATCAAAGATATCATCTTCCTACTTGTAACCACATTTTGGGGTGGATTAAGTACATGCAAGATGTAAGAAAGAAATAACTATGGATAAAGTTATATAACTCGCCTTAGAGATGATGTAGAAAACTCCAAAGAGAAAGGTAGCTTGAAGGAAAGGGGAAGGAGAACCTAGTATGAGCACTCCTCAAGGCCAAACTAGCGACACCTCCAAGATAAAAGAAACCCCTAGGTCAAGGAAGAAAGAAAGAGAGCAAACCCTAGGTGTAAAAGCAAGGAGGAAGAGATATCTTCAAGATACAACTTAAGCACTACCATGTAAAACCATGGGTTCAGTCAAACACCCATCAAGGTCAACCATCCACTTAGGGCATCCAAGCAAACCCTAAACTCAACATAGGATGGCACCACATCAAACCAAGGTATAAAAAGGTGCCTCAAAACACCACTCTCTCTAACATGATGTCAAAGCATGTGAGGAACAACAAGAATGTGACAAATTGCAAGGAAAACCCTAAATATAGGGAAATTACAATTTGATCCAAAATAAGCATATAAAAGCATAACTAGCTCAAACAACATCCAAACCGGACCAAACTCAAAACATAATCATGCCACATGTTATCAAAGCATGTCATAAGGTTTGATTAAGGTTTTAAGAATCTAATTTTGCTAATAGTTCAAGATCAACAACAAAGCGAGGTCAGGGGTCTTACACCTAAGAATGTATTTGACTGCCTACCAGTGAAGCCTACCTAGATTTGACATGTATCTGCTCACCACACTAACAGTCTAAGTGATATTTGGATGGGTGAAAATCATGTCATAAATGATTCTACCAAAATCACTAGAATAATGAACAAGATACATATAATTATTGTCCTTTTTTTATTGTGGAGAGTCAGCAAATGAGAGTTTTTCAAATTGGTCATCTAAAGGAATAGATACAGGAGATGCTTCAAACATAGAAAACCATTGTATAACTTTGCTCACATACTTGTCCTGACTGAGGAATAACCTTCCAGCTTTGTAGCTTCTAATAATTTCCATCACCATAATTTTCTATGTTGCTCCCAAATCCTTCATCTCAAATTCACCACTGAGTAAGTACTTTAGCATGCATATTTTAGAAATATCTCTTACTACGATCAACATGTCATCAACATAAAGCAAGAGGTGAACAAGAGACTCACCAGGGTGTTTCTTCAAATAGACACAAGTGTCATATCTACTCTTGGAATATCCATTCCTGGACATGAAAGAATCAAATCTACGATCCCACTGACATGGGGATTGCTTCAAGCCATAAAGAGACTTCTTCAGTAAGAACACATGATATTTCTTAGAAGTAGAAACATAACCTTTAGGTTGCTGCAGCTAGATATGTTCCTCTAAGTCACCATGGAGGAATGTAGTCGTTACATCAAGTTGCTCAATATCTAAATTATATATAGCAACTAATGACAACATGAATCTTATGGAGGCATGTTTTACAATAGGAGAAAAACAATATCATTGTAATATATACCTTCCACATGACTGCAACCTTTTTCAACTAACCATGCTTTAAACCTTGCAATAGTATCTCCAAGACCATCTTCCTTCCTTTTGAATACCCTTTTACATCCAACAATCTTCTTTCCATCATGAGGATTTATAAGCATCGAAGTGTTGTTATTTTGAAGAGACTCCATCTCTTCCTTCATAGATGCAATCTGTATGGCAAAATCTAGATTGCATAGAACTTCAACATAGGTAGTTGGTTCACAAAAATCATTTGTCTCTTCTACATTAGCCAAGGTATACACAAAAACATAATCTGAATGCCTTGTAGGTGGTCTAATATATCTTCTTTGAGAAGCAATGGTATATTTCTATTCTTCAAGAGTATCATATTCTTCATCATCTAGGTTTTCCTGTGTAATTACATGAGATGACATGGTGTGTGCACTAACTTCAAGCTCCACCTACTATGTGGAACTCTGAGAAATTGCAACAAAATAACTAACACCATCTTATTTTGCAGAAAACATTGTAGACTCATTAAAAGTGACATTTCTTTCAATTAAGAACTTTGATGACTTTATCTCAGTAAACTAGAATTTGTATTCCTTCACACCATCATCAAACCCAGATGCATTTTTTGGCTCTATGCTTGATCTTCCCTTCATTTGAATAGACATATGCAGAGCAACCAAAAATACATAGAATTTAGTAATTTGTAGGATGACTTGACCATACCTCTTATGGAGTTTTAAAACCTAGTGGAGTAGATGGAGAACTATTTACAAGATAGGCTGCAGTAGAGATGACTTCAACCCAAAAATCATTGGTAAAACCTGCATTGATCAACACACATCATGCACATTATATAATAGTTCTATTCATGTGTTCTATAATGCCATTTTACTTAAGTGTATATATCACTGTGTGGTGTCTTGAAATACCTTTAGATTGACTTAATTTATTAAAGTCAGAAGAATGAAATTCCACGCCATCATCTGTCCTCAGCCTTTTGATGCATTTTCATGTTTGCTTTTCAACCAGCTTCTTCCATTTCTCAAACTGGTCAAAAACTTCAGATTTATGCTTCAGAAATACACCCACACTTTCCCTAAGAAATCATCAATGAAAGTAAGCATATATCTGGCCCCTTGGATGGCACTTGAGAAGGACCCCATAAGTCAGAATGAGTATAATCATCTATACCTTTTTTTATTATGGTTTGCAGTTGAAAAATTGACCTTTTCTGCTTTTTCATTACACATCGATTACAAAAATACAACCTTTTAGTACTAATATCACCTAGAATTCCTCTCCTACTTAATAATTCGAAACATTTCTGACTCATGTGTCTGAGTCTCATATGCCATAATTTTTGGTATCCAAATTTGAAGGGGTTGAGGAAGAAGTAGTAGTAGCTACACCAGTCACAGTTTCAACAGGCATTTTGTAACTTAGAATACATACTCCCTTAATCAAAACAACATCTACTTTGGTAATGGACAAAATTTCATTTTTATCCTTGTATGGAAAATTGTTGTCCTCAAGCAAGCCAATTAATATGAGATTTTTTTGGAGGCCTTGAACATGACAGACATTTGAGACAGTTCAAATGACTCCATTAAACATCTTGATATAGATTGATCTAATTCCAATAGTCTTATAGGTAGTATCACTCTCAATGTTTACAATCCTTCCATCAAAATATTCATAAGAAGATAACCAATCTCTATGCGGGCACATGTGATATGAGAAGCCTAAGTCTAGATTCCATGAAGTTTGAAAGTTTTTGGATGAGGAAGAAGAAGATGATTCCATAAGAACATAATATGCATCTTCTTGTGCTACATTAGCATCTATAGGTTTTTCTTGTTTTTCACCATCATTCTTCCTCTTCTTATCATTCTATAACATGTAGAAATCAACAACAATGTGTCCAGTCTTCTTACAATATTTACAAATCTTCTTGAATTTTGACTTATCTATGTGTCTCCTTCTTGTTGTTTCCCTTTTCCTTTGTTTAACCCCTCACCATGAGAGCCTCTAACTGACTCCCACCAGAAGAAGAAATTAGATCCATATCAACCATGGTCTTTGACAACAACGAGGAAATAACATCCTCCTCCTTGACTGAAGATTTTTCATACAAAATAGTTTCACAAATTTTCTTGTATGAGGGGGGCAAAGAATATAATAGAATAAGGCTTTATATTCATCTTTGAGTTTAATGTCTATGTTCTCTAAATCCATAATAATGGAAGTAAACTCATCAATGTGATCACAGACAAAACTATCTTCCACCATGGGCAGTAGGTAGAGACATTGCTTATGATAGAGTTTGGTTTGGAGAGACTTTTTCATGTAGAGATCTTCGAGTTTCTTCCAAATCCCAACAACAATAATCTCCTAGGAAAATTCAACCAAAACCTTGTATTCCAAGGATAATTGGATGATGGAAAGAGCCTTCTGGTTCATCTCTTTCTTTTCTTTATCTTTCATAGTGGCTGGCATCTTGTGGATCCCTTCCACAACCATAGCGACTTCTTATTGAATAAGTACAACACACATCATGATCTTCCATAGTCTGAATTTGATTTTGTGATCAAACTTGTAAAGAAGTGAAAAGACCTCACTAAAAATTTGAACAATAGAACCTCCAGTCCAAACACACTTAGAAGGTATGATGGAGCGGGTGTAAAATTTTCAAATCTTTATATAATGGTAACAAAAGACCCAAAGTATAGCATTGGAATGTAAAACATGACTATATTCAATTATGAAATAAAGGGTTACAAACTTACATCACAAGGATCCATGTAGCGGAAATTAAACCACCTCAAGATTGTCTCCAAGCTTTAACTTCACAATCTAAGCCCGGGTCCACGCGTCAAGCCATCCATGTCCACCACCTAGGGTTGGAAGCATACCCCAGCAAAAGAGAAACAATAGGAGACATCAACAAAGGCTGGTATGTGCATACTAAAAAGAAAATTGAGCAATTTATAACAAAATAAAAGGCTTCCCATGCAAGAGATAAGGACTACCTAATCGGGCATAAAAGAAAACAATCATCTTCACGTGATAAAAGAAGATACTTGCCATAAACAAAACAATAAAGATTGTGCAATACTGGCACATAAAGAAAGTAGGGCACACACCCCCACTATCCACATCAATAACCTGCATGCATGTGAGATAAGCATAGCCCTAGAACAATATAAACACAATTGGCGGCCAACCCTCATAAAGTTGAAACCTGATAGAGAAATGAATACTACCAATCTCCCAACTATATAAAATTGAGTATGGATTACTTCCACACTCGAGTATAGAGAAGTAGTTTACTGCCACCCACCTTGATAAACAATAGGGGATTACTGCCCTAAAACCAAAGTAATTTACACCACTCTAGTGCTACTGAATCACATAGCATGTTTAATGTTGAGGCAAGTAGACAGGTATGGTCAGAATAATATAATATTGCCATCACACAATGGACAACACAAACATATAAACATCCACTTTCAAGTGGGCACATATCATTATAAGAGACCAACATGCACCAAGGCACAAGATAATATATCAAGAGAATATACAAGTCCATAATAAGCAAGATTGTTCACAGGAACCATGATAATAAGAGATAAGAGCAATGTGTGAAGGCTATTATCCATAGGACTAAGGGAAAGGCAAAATATAGGTGAATTGCTCAATAAAGAATAATTTGGGATACAACATACCTCAACTTCAAAGTCAACGATCCAAAGTCACATCTAGGTCCAAGCCTAGGCATCCAAAGCACCTATTAGCATATACGTGAGATTAGGGTTAGGTTTCCATTACTTATTCAAAACCCTAAAAATTGCCTTTTTATTGATGTGTGAATTAGGTTATCAAAACCATGCCTTATTTTAGTATATGTCATTAGGAGTCCAAAACATATTTTATTGTATTTTTCTAACCTATAGATAATTAGTTATGATTTTTACAAGTTAATTCATTATTAATTAGATCCATTGAAAACACATGTTTAAAACATTAGATTCAGGTGACAAAACCAATACCAAAAGAAAGCTTACATTTTTCTGAATCCAATGAGTATTTATTTGTAACACACATACAATTAGTTATGCATTTTAGAAAGTCGAACAATCACAAAATTAGGAAATTCCAAATAAGCGAGAAATAGGGGAAGAGAGAGGATCGGGCCCACGTGACTTGAACCAATCAGGCGCAACCATGTCGCATGGTTAAAGTCAGTGAGACCCGCAGCAACAAAAGAAAACAAGAAGGCAAATTACCATGGTGCCCCCACACGAGAAAACAATGAAAGAAGGAACTTGGGAGGGCAAAATGACAACTTTATCAAACGGGATCGTCCCCAAGCTCGGTCGCAGACATGGCGCCGAGCAGCTCCAGCCTGATTTAGGTGAATCCCTGAATCACCACGAAACTTGAAGACGAAGGAATCGAAATGAAACTAGAACCAAAATAGACTTAACTATACCTTCAATTCAGATAAAGACGAAGAGTAGAGGGAGAAAGGTCCACCACAAGGACAGACCAAAGAACTGAACTTTGACGAGCAACCATGTGAGATCTGGAGAAATTGATTGATGGAAAATGTCTCACGGTTGCTAATATGCCCCGAGGTACCCATATATATAGTGGAGGGTGAGGGAAAGTTCAAGTTGGCTTGGGACCAACCTTGCTTGCGGCGTAAGGTTTGGGGTTTCACAATCTGAGAAGAAAAAGGTAGGGAAAATAGGGATCAAAAGATGCGGGATCAAACCAGGAATCCAAAGGTGAAGAAAGCTCGAAGAAAGACCAAATGTAGAGAGATAAATCGTCGACCGAATATAAGAAAGCCGGTGGGTTACTGTAGCAATTTGACTCAGGTTGAAGACAAATTGAGAGCCATCCGATTGGGAATCAATGGCTAGATCACGCGTGACATTATGTAAATTGGAAATCATAGTCGGACAGTGAATCAATTAAAGTGATACATTAATTATCTTCCTTTTTCTCTCTCCTCTTTTTAGGGTGCAAACGAATCCAAACTAGGTAAAATTTTGCATAGAGGATAATTAAAGCATGTAGATTCTGATTATGCACTTAGTTTCACCTTTTGGAAACTTTTAATGGGTTAAATAAATCAAATATCATTTTTTCTTTCCTTCTTCATTAATGGCTTTAGGATTATCCAAATTTGATGAAACTTGACCGACAAGTCATATTTAATGTGTTAGATACGAATTTTCCATCAATTTTACACATTAGATTTGTTTGAATATTTATTTAATATTTTGAAGGTTCTACACACTTTCTCTCTCTTGATATTCCTTTTAAGCAAACTTTCTCCAAATTAGATAAAAATTTACCCAAAGGCTATATTTATTATGTAGATCACAAATATAAGATTATTTTCCTCTTTTGGAGTTATTTATTATATTTATTTATTAATTACACCTTTTAGGTAATTTCTCTCTCCTAACTTACCATGTTATTTTAAGATTGTCCAAATTAAATGAAAATTGACATGCAATCTTATTTTAATGTGTAGATTATGAATTTGAAGTCTATTATTTATTTTGTGGTTGTCTTATATGAGTTATGTCACATGGCCCACTAATGGCCCATTAACTAAATTACATATTCAATTAAGTTCTTTATCATCTTTTATCCCCAAATGAATTATGTCACATATTAGATTACATTGTTCATGCATTGGATTATTAGGATCATTCTACCCTCAACCTTGTTTGGTCAAACCCAAAAGGTCAAACTTCTAGGGTAGGGTCCATGATCTGGTATGTTACAAAACTTCTGAATCTTGTATGGACTCGTCATCATTTGGATCTTGAATATGAGGCTCTAATACCAATTTGAAGCTTCGATTGAGAGAATCTGTTGAGTTTGTGTAGAATAACAAGATGAGAATAAAGAGAAAAATGACACAACCAGAGAATGCAAGATTTATGTAGTTTAGTCGGGATGACCTAGTCCATGGGAGGGGGCGAGATTTCTACTATTTTTAGAGAAGAGATTACAAAGAGCAGAGCTCTCGAAAGAGGCAGAATGCACCCTGGAGTACAACGGTTGTCGTCTCGTAAACTAAATATCGGACGATGGTAAAATCCTAATGAGGGCGCATGCACTCATACGTGTAGAACCATAATCAAACTCCTATTCAGATCTAGAATTTAGACTATACCATACACATGAAAAAAACATTTTAATTTTGGATTGGATCTACAATCAGATCAGAATAATTCTTCAAGGGATGCAAAACTTTGTCTCATCTCTATTCCAAGAGTATGTGGTTGTATTCGTTGGTTATCTAATATCAAAGGTATAACCATTACAAAACATACACTACAACTGGTTGATGGATCTAGCAAAAAACACGAGAAAAGAAGAAATATTGTTCAACATAGACAAACATACGTGGTTTGTTCTCCACTAAAACATCCTAGAAAACATAAATTAATATAGCAACGACATAAAATAGCAACCATACAAAATTTCTTAATCAACGATAGCAGTAAGTCCAACCTTTGGGCTCAAGCTTCTGTCGTTGGCCTCCACTAGGGAATCAAAGGATATGATTGCCTTAGGTGCTTGATCCCCGCCCTCCTTATGTTGGTGAAGGTCCAAGAGGGGCCAATCACTTTATCTTTTTGAGTTGGAGCTGCATCACCTATGTTTTAGAGGCCCATACAGAGAACAGAACAGAGACGTTAGAACAAATAACATCAATATCAATATGGACATGATCTAAAATCCATAAATTCTTTGACACTAAATACATTGGAGTGCACAAGCAACCAAAGATTGTTGAGATTGCTACCAATTCAAATAAATAATCTTTCACTAAAAAAAGCTAATGGTGTGTTGCAATCATTGAGTTATAGAGTGAACTATCGTAGTCTAAATCAAAATATCACGACCAAGCTTATTGAGAGAGACGTCGATTGAAGAAAGTATGAACGATACATTTATAGTCATTATAGAAAATCTCGCATATGTGTGGGTCTTCTCTTCGACTAGAGTATCTATGTAACCCATTGAGTATCTTATAGTTAGCCATAAGATAAATGTGGATATGAACCCTCATGGTACAATTCATTTCTTTGAATTTCATAAGGAGAGAAATATGGACGCCATGGTGGATGAAGAAGTTGTAAGATTTTGAGACTTTGAACATAGGACCCCAACCTCAAGAAATATGATTATCAGCCGCTTGGGTGGTGTTCAAGATAATCTTCATGATATGTGTTGGAGTAAATTCGACCATCTAACTCCACATACTAGATTGAAAAGTTCGGTGCTTATCCACTTGAATGTAAAAAATTAAACTGGTCGAATACATGTCTTGAATACAATTCTAATTACTACCATATGTGTGTGTGGACTACACCACCCTCTAGTCTTCGTGAACAAATCATCACAAACCTTCGCATATATAAGTGTGGGTCCCAACTTAACGGTCGACAATATGAAAATGTCCCTTGCTGCAAAACACACCGCTCACACGCTTAATGGTTTGGCTGCTACTATTAGGCTTAATTATTTACCGGATCTAACAAATATATACTAGTGACAGGGTAACACCCTCCTTTTGAAGGAAGGCCTTGGGGATTACGATGAGGTTGCTTCTCTCAGTGATCTGCACAGCTGCACTGCACAGCTCCCCCCTACTCTAGTACGATCTTCTTTAAACCAGCTTTACTTGTCGCTCAAAGATTACGAATTTACGATTGGAATTTGGTGTTGGCGTTGCTTAACAGTTTCTTCAACAACCGATCTTTTATGTAAGTATCAACAATGACAACACCAGCTCCGAGCAGGAGCGAGCAGGCTCAGATATATTTGCTTTGTTGCTGATACATTGTTTCGTTTAGAAAATCAACATCACAATGAAGTACGTACTATTTTAGTGGCCCAGTATCAGACTTATTTGTTATGATTGATTGCAACTGATTGATACTGACCAAAAGCTTTGTGCGAGTTACTTCTACGATTTCCAGCCACACTGGCCATGACGGGAACAGCAGTAAGTCCTAGTCAGGTGAAACTGCCAATCTAACAGCAGTAAGTCCCCATCCACCAAGATGGCTGAGTACTCTTCCTTCTGCCTATCGTTCTCATACCAGCCAACCTCACATGGACGTACGTTGCCCCAAACGACCAGCTAACATGACGTCGGCCACGGCCGGGTCAAACTAAGTACAGATTCAAGCAACTCGTAGATCAAAACGTCGAGCTTTAGCTGGTGATGGTGGCAGATCTCCAACTAGTGATCTTGGAGGGATTAATCTTGCAGGTCTTCGGAAATCGATGTCGCTTACAAGTGTTGGTCTAAACAAACACAACTGGTAATGACGTGTCCATGCCCCTTAATTAATCTGACGCTAGCTGACGCAACTCATACATGCATCTCGGTAATGGCAACGACAGTGATTGATGAATTTCCTTGTTACTTTATAAGTTAGGCTCCTATATTCTATTTATTTATTGGTTAAGCTACTAAAGGTCTACATAGCTACCAACTCAGTAACCTGGCGGCCAAGTTTCTCAACTGTGCCGTCCACTCTTCTCGTCTTTCTTCCCCATGAACACGATTATCGGCCGCACTAGCCCCTGTTTGTCGCGTCTATCCAGTGAATTCCTATCTTCCCTTGCAAGTACAGCTTCCTTTTTTTTTTTTTAATGCTTTCGAGCTTTGCCCTAGGTACTTCGAGCTTGTTAAGATTGAATAGTTTCAAAGGTCAATAGCTACCTATCATTATCCAAATCTGACATCGCTTTCTTTCCCCAAATCTAGATTCGTTTTATTCGTGGACGTTACCATCGATGAGTTTAGGGCAAACAACTCAAGAGAGGATTAGCCATTGTCGTATTTCAAGTTTTCCTAATTGGATTGGTAGAAGTCATCCGAACTCCAGTTTATTAGTGTATAGAGACACATGGTTTGGGTGTTCCGTTCTGAAACAACCAAAGAATAAGTTATGGCTAACTAACAATTAATATCCCACATGATGTTTTGTTCTATTCTGGTTTTTAACATAATAATAAATATCAAACATATACTACCCCATCGACCCACATAATAACAATACTATTCTGTTTTGATCTATTGTAGTACGAAAAACAGTGTTACTAGTATTATTAGGAAATTCTGCACTTGTCTTCTGTAATGAACCAATCACGTGGAGATTGACTACACACAACTTGCCAAAAATTGAACTTGTTCACACAAATGATTACGTACATTTACCCCTCACAACAAAACAATCGGTATCATATATGTATGTAGTTACTTCCAAGCCAAAATCAGTGCTCATTCGAATTCGTTGGGAAATTCTACATTTTATCACCTGTAATGAACCAATCTAGTAGAAAAATCGACTAAAACTCACTTGCTGATATTGAACTAGTTCTTTACTCAAAATCATTAATGAATACATGCTCATCCTAGTTTTAATCACAATTTTAACCTAGTTTTATATTTCGAATTCTCATTTTGCATCAGAATGACCTTCCATTTAGTTTTTGTTAGTTTTTTGTTAATTTATTAGGATTTACATCCAATATTTTGATTTTCATGGTATATACGATTTGGCAAACTCAAGCTTCGTTCGCTACACACCAGCGTAGAAGTGGTGGTCCAAAACAAATTTTAATATTGGATACAATTTCTATCACATGACCCTTTCCTCGGTTGAGGACTTCATCACTCGATGGTTTCAATGACGTAGCCCCATCGACCCATGCAAAAAGCCTTCTCCCAGGTTTGCATCTTTCTGCAACTTCATCGGTCTTTAACTCCTTTGACTTGCACTCTTTATCAATATGCACCATCGTCAACTAATGAGCGCTCCAACCGATGAAACTCTTGCAACATCAGCCGACAATTCATGCTTGTCAATAAACAAGAATTCAATGCTCATCAATCAATGATATTTTTGCTTTCATTAACCAACGAGAGTTCTGCGCACATAAGCCAACAAAGCCACTAACTAATGAATATCACGTGTATTCATCAACCGATGGAAGTCTCTACGAATGAGAATTCTACAGATCACCAGATCTCTCATCTTCGTCTTGTCTCTACATTCATGGCGTATGATGCCATTACGCTAGGCAGCTTAGAGATTGTAAATTTGTAAATTCAGTCTACATATGCAAGCCCACACCTTAATGGAAAAGGATCATCCCTCTAAATGTTTTCACGCTTCCGCAACCCATACTCTACATCCGTTTTTGTTTTCAATTGGTGGATTTTCAACCGGCTGATAACCATATCAACCATTCATAAACGCCTCCACCTCTACTAAGGCTCTAAGGTCATTGCCTCAAATGCTCCGCTTGCGGTTGTTGGATGCTTACAATAGGAAGATTACTTGCCATTGGTTGTTGCATGGTGGTTAGAAAGTGGTGATGTGCATCCCATAGAACTGATTTGGTTGAAATTTATATTGTGATGGTACATATTGAGGCATGAAGTATTGAGTATTAATGAGATTATTTTGTCTTGTTGTTGCGGTGTTGTGCCATTGGTAGCTTGTGGTTGTTATGTCTGAATTGGAGGTATTTGTATAGATGGTTGTGGTTTCTCGCTATTACCGGCTATAATCAACACTGCTCCTACTGTTGAATCAACCACCATTGCCTTCGTCCATTTTGATTTTGAATAGTGTAGTGCATGTGGATTGAGGCTGAATGGTGAGGCCTATTTTTGATAGAGCCCTCTTTTGATAGAATTCTCAATTTGGACACCCGCTTGGATTGCCTTTGAGAATGTAGGTTACCTTTGTAACAATAGAAATATTGTGACTAAAGCCAAGACCATAGGCTCTGAAATCAAGGGTATTGCCTCAAAATTGATGAGTGGAGGGAATTGGTAAGGCTTGGGAGCAAGGACCTAGGTTGATGTTGTTAAGGGTTCCATATGTTGTATGGGAATGAATTTGTTGATGAACTGGAATATAGAATCTCTTGTCTGACAAATTTTGAAAGGTGCAACCCCTCCATGTAACTAGTTCCATACAAGTTCATAAAAGTGAAGCTTGTTGGCTATTTTGGTGTACCCCATGGTGGGATTTTATGGGAATGGGAAGCTTCATGAGTCATTGTGTCCTCTTTGGGATTCTCACCTCTGGCTGGCATGTCTTGCTTGATGATGATGATATCTCCTCTAGTGCTACCCTTAGACTGTTAGTTTGTTCACTTGTGTGGGCCATCTTGGTTGCTCATTTATGAGACCGGGTGAAGTACAAGATTTTTTCGGTTCCCGTGATGCTCTAGAATATAGGTTAGCAAGATTCAGATGTAGGGTGTAGCATGAGATGTGAAAATATTATGTGAAGAAAACCATAGACGGTTTGTGCCTACCCCTGGCTTGGACAAGACTGAAGGGATTCTAAATTTTGACATGAGATGTACTTAGCAATTCCATGGCTAGGTGAATCAAAAGGGTTGGATGTAGGAGGATAAATTGTCTTCTATGGCTAGTCCATTGTGACGCCCCTTTGGAGAGCCTTCAAGAGGGTTTTTTAGGTAGACAGGAAGAAGTAGGGGGTGGCTGGCTGATCAAGATCTTAAGGTGGCCCGTCTAAGACTAGTGATTGTGCTCAATTAACCATTTTCTTCAATGGGGAATTTTTCTAGACATCATGCCTCTTTCTTAACTCAATGAAGTTCCTCTAGGGAAACCTCCTCCTTTGGAAGCGGTAAGGTGCCGAAACAGAGGAAGCCATTGACTAGGTATCTCTAAATTGGTAAAGAAATCCAAAGTGAGTTACAACCTAGTTTTATGTCATACCTCAAGACCATATAGGTATAAGGGTGATTGGGATGTTATGGTCAATATTTGGGTCATATTCTAAGACCATTGAGCATGGGCATACCATGTATTGATAAGTGACATCCTAGTCACCTTTGAAAAAATGTCTACTCTCATTGAAACTCCAAAGGAGGGATTTGGTTTAAAAGGATTATCAACATTTGAAATATGTTGGTTTGATTTGATAAGTATAATTAACCCTTGAAAATCTTGATTTGACTTGAAAAAAGATTATTAACATTTTGAAAGAAGTTTGATTTGAAATAAGGAAAGATTATTAACCTTTAGAAAATGTTTGATTAAATTTGGGAAAGATAACTCATGTTAGAATTATTTTGATTTGGTATGAGAAAGACTACCAACTTTTCAAAGATTTTGATTTGTTATGAAAGTAATATTATAACTTTTGATAAAGTTTGTTTGACTCGAGAAAAGATCTTTTTTGAGAAAAGATTGTCATCCTTTTGAAAAAAAAATTATTTCATTTTGATAAAAGATTATTGATATTGATATTATTGATTTGAAATCATCAACTAGCATATGAAGATGTTAGTAAACCAAGGCCAATAGAAGTGATAATCTTAAGGTCACAAAGCAAGCATCAGTCAAGAGAGTGAGAACTCAAGCAGTAAGTGTATGGTGCATGTTTATAAAAATATATCGTTCCTTTTGGTCCTTAACTTGTAAATAGCATGATGGCACTCGTCGTAGGGGTAACAAGGTTTCATTTGGTATTAGTATTGCTCCCAATAAACATTGTGACCATAGATACCACCAATCGTGAGTGCTAGGAGAGGGATTTTCCTCAATGTCTTTCAACATCCAACTTAACACTATGGTGATACCTTTACTAGCATCGTGCTCTTCATTCAAGGATCTCATGTGAGTTTTGGCACATGTTTCATGACATGTAGTTTTTTAGGTCTACATATTCTAAATATAGGGATTTTATTTTTCTTGAGACAATTCTATAGCAAGATAAGAAAAATAAAGCAGAGAAGGCGTGAAACACCATATAGATAAGGAATCCCTTTCCTCAAACATACCAATCATGTAGACGAATAGGAAGAAAACTTGATCATACAATAAAGGTTTCCTTATCCTTTCCTATGTTTTCCTCACATTATTATTATTATTATTATCAGAGAAGAAAAAAATAGAGAAAAGAAAGGGAAATTGAGAAGGAAGTGGATTGGAAACCCAAGAAAGGGACGTGGACCCAAAACCCTAAACAAGGAAGAGAACCTAAAACCCTAGAAAGAAAATAAACCACATGAGAAGGAAATGGAAAATGAGTGAAAAGCTCATAAATTAAGTAGATACTAGATCAGATAGACGAAATAGAAACAAAAAACTACAAACATGAGTGATGAATGATCTCTCTGATTGGCGATAGTGGGGGATCATGGAATGATAGAACCCTATCCTAGTTTTTGGTCAATCAAATTGTCTTGTTTGAATGACATAATGAAAAATTAAAAAGAAAAGAAAAAGGGAAACAAGTAAATAAAACTAAACATGAACCCAACAAAAAGATGAAGAAAATAGAAAGAGATAGAGAAATTGACCTAGATCATCTGAGTATCCCTAGTGGAGTCGCCAGTCTATTGTACCCACCCCTAAAAAATATCAACCACTTGCAAGGGAACTAATCCAACATTTGATAATAAATATAAAACAAAGTAGAACATGCTTGGAGTCAACACCATGTTTTATTCATAAAATAAGGGAAAATAAGAAGAATGCTTCAATTAGAAGTAAAATGTGGGAAATTTTTTTCACTTCACTCAAATGTAGATAAAAAAGAAAGATTAAATGTGTGATTAAAATTGTATTTGGCAATGTTGTTGTAAGTGGGGAAGGTTTAGCACCCACATCTAGGTCGGTAAACTAGTAATAAAACTACTTTTTTTGACGAGTTGGGATGGTTTTAAGTTGGGTTCAAGAAAATACAAGCGATGAAAACATAATAAAAATATTTTTTATGTTTGCATATATTTGGAGCTTGGGATGGTTTTGGAGTTCCCATCATTTCCCTAAAGAACCTAGTTCTTAAGATGTGGGGTCCTAACTATCTTAGGATCTCACACGATGGAGACCCCTCCTTGGTATCAAGGATTGATGCATATGAAACGAGAGGAGAGACATTATGGGATGATTCAATTAAGAGTAAGATTTGATTTCATTCAAATATCTAAACAAACTAATAAATATAAATCACATATATCATGGTGGTTCAGATAGATAAAGAGATGAGAAATTATGAGCATATTAGATCAGTTATAAGAAGATGATATCAGTTATGAATAGTTTAAATATGAGTTGATTAGGTATACAAGATAATTGTTATTCATCCAAATGGTGTTTAGAAAATAATTGTGTTAGAGAAAGAATCCTTTAAGCACGAGTGAGAATAAATGTAAAAGAGAGGGGTAGTTGATGCTTTGACTTCAGGAGAATAAAAAAGGGACCTAGAATATGGTTGATACCTGGGTCCACTTGTAAGGTAAAATTATAGTTCAGGGTTCTTAGTGAAAGTTTCACTAGTGCAAATATGACTTATATCATTGGTTTATTTTTGAAGGGAAACAGACGGTGTAATATATATCGTTGATTATGAAAACAAAACTTCCAAGGTTGGTCAATTGAGAAAACATGGATGCATTTTATTTATCTCATAGTTTGCCTCATAAAGAAACAGATGACATAAAGTGCCTGCAAAAATACAATTCAATTAAAAATTGGGGGAGAGATTTCACTTACTTCAAAGAACCCTATCTCATTGGTTTCTCTCAAAGTATCCAACGAGCAAGATAGAAGCATAACCCTTGCAATCAATCTCATTAGTTTCACAAACACTAACTGATGAGGAAGGTTGTGTGCCAAACATCCTGCAAAACTTTTCCCCCTGAATTGGATTATCTTATCAGTTGTCATGAAAGAAATCAACGACATTGGTGTCACTTAGATGCGGCATATCTTATCAACAACATATCCACTGAATCAACAATATGAGTTACATTGTCATCTTTTATAATAACTGACGACCTATGTTTTACTTAACCCAATGAGAAACCCCTTTTTCCCCTTCCCGTGAGAACGCTATCTAAAGAACCCTACATGTGACCTCCTCCTCCTCCTCATATGCTACTCCTGACCCCTATGAAGATCCTTCCACATCCCCCACCACCACTGGTGTTGCCTCCTCGACTTCCTCATGTGCTTCTCTTCCTCTGGCATTCCTACATCCACAACCCCTACCATCGCTTCTACCTCTTTTATCATCGCTCCTACCTCCTACTACTCCTCCTTGTTGCTGCATCTGCTGCCTCTTCCTCTTGTTCCTCCTCCTCACCGTTGTCAGTGTTGTCTCTTACTTGAAGCAGAGGTATCTCCTCCACTTTCCCCCTTCTCCCCTTCTCGTTTACTCTATGGGTAGAGAGAGCTTGGATTTTGGTATCTCCTCCACTTTCCCCCTTCTTCTCTGCACATTTATTGTAAGGGTGGCTAGAGCTTAGATTTTGGGGTTTTGAGAGCTGACCTAGGGCTATAAAAATATGGAGATGATGTTTTTTTTGTTAAAATGACTAAAATTCCTAAATGTGTGTATTGGTGATTTAATTTTCATGTATATATGTGTAATTTGATGTCCCTCAATTGATGTTTTGTATGGAAATTGTGATGAATTTTTCCTTTCTATGCTTTAATGTACATTGCTTTAATTTATATATGTGATAAGTGCATTGTTTATTGCTATCAATTGAATGTTAGTATGGATAAATAATCAACCCTAGGAATTTATACACTAAAATTGATATGAATTTCTCTAAAACCTTGGTTTACATTGAAATTGATATAAATTTACTTAATCAATCATAAACTTCTAAATAGTAATATATAATTTGTAAACCCTAACCCTTATAGTCTATTGGCCTAGAAACCCATCCAAGATTTACTCATTAGGTGTAAACCTTGGATAGTCCCTAAATTGGAACTATTCTTGAGCACTTCATCTCACTTAGTTTGTAAGTGTATAATGTGTTTCCTATTTCAATAAAGTTTTACAACATTTTTCCTTTTATTCTCTAGGTACATATGTAGGTGGGTATTTTCCCATCTACAATCATGTACTTGGAGAATTGTGGGAAACTGCTGTCAAAATTTATTGAAATCAAACACACATTATACACTTACTAGTGAGATGAAGTGCTCAAGAATGGGATAGGTGGTACACATTCATCAATATGAATGCTAATAGATGATTATGGCTCAATTCAAACATATTTTATTCTGAAATTGATTTATTAGCTAACACTTGATGAGCTACTCGTCTCCCATCTGATGATAGAATGGATCAATCATTGATGCCTAATCCAAATTATTGCACTTTGAAGTTTATCAATAGTCTTGATCAGTTTGTAAGATTTGTAGAGGAACATCGCAAATGACCCGGAGATAGGTTCTATTGCCCCTGTAGGAATTTTAGTAACAACTTCAAAGTTGACAATGTTGACATAATCAGAAGTCATGTCATGTGCAATGGGATTATACAGGGCTATATAGAATGGTACTGACATATAGAGATTCCTAGTATGATATCAACATATGTCAGTGGTTGTGGTGAAGAAGAAATCATTAATGATGTTCATGTGAACAAACCAATTCCATCAGACATGGTTGATGCCAAGCTAGATAGTTGTAGGGTAAGTGTTACAGATCCACCTTCCTTATTTAGAAACATTGTGCATGATGTTGAGAAACCGTTATACTTAGGTTGTACTAAGTTTATAAAGTTGAGTGCAGTCTTGAGATTGTATAAACTAAAGGCTAATACTAGATGGAGTGACAAAAGCTTCATTTTTCTGTTGTCTTTGTTGAAAGAAATTCTTTCTAGAGGAAACGAGCTATTAATATAAACACACAAAACAAAAAAGACAGTGTTCCCAATGGGAATGGAGTCTAAGAAGATACATGCATGACTAAGTGACTGTGTTGTTTCAAAAGTGTTATATCAAGCTGAAAGAATGTCTAAAATACAGGGTGCCTAGGTACAAAAGGACGACATCGGGTAAGACCAAAATTGCGTCTCCTACCAAGGTGATGTGGTATATACCTATAATACCATTATTTTGATGTGTGTTTACCAATACTGTTGGTGCACAAAATTTATCTTGAGATGCAGAGGTAAAGAAAAGCAACAATGGTATGCTATGACATGCGTTTGATTCCCCTCAATGGAAGAAGAGTAAATTATTGTACCCTAAATTTAGTGAAGAAGACAAGAATTTAAGAATTGGACTTTGTATCTATAGGATGAATCCATATGGAATATTAAGAAACCAACATAGCACTTGGTATATCATGATTGCTATATAAAATCTTCCTTCGTGGTTGTGTCTGAAGAATAAATGTGTTCATGTTGTCCTTGCTGATATCGGACCCCACATAACCTGGAAATGATATCGATATATACCTTGAGCCTCCAATTTATGACCTAAAGAAATTGTGGTGAGAAGTTGTGATGACTTATGATGATTTGTGTGAAGAGATGTTTGATTTATGTGCTATGTTGTTTTGCACTATTAATGACTTTCAAGCTTATGGGATACAATGTAAAAGGATCTAAGGCATGTCCTGTATGTGAGTAAAATATTAATTATATATAACTAAAACATGGGGATAAGACTGTATATCTTGGTCATCGAATGTTTCTTCTGATGGTGAATCCTTATTCAAAGTTGTGCAAAGCATTCATTGGATCAAACGAGGAATGGAGTGCCCTTAAACATATGCCAGGAGATGATGTTTATTCAAGACTTAACAACATAGAAAATCCTTTTGTAAGAAACCATGTACTAATCCTATAGGTGAAAAGTGTGTCTTCAAGAAGAGGTCGACATTCTGGGTTCTTCCTTATTGGAGTTCTTTGAAATTCAACATTGTATCGATTTTATGTATGTTGTGAAAAATGTTTGTGATAGCATCATTTGTACTCTATTGAAAATACCAAGCAAGACTAAAGATAGTATAAAATCTAGAGTGGACCTTGCTTAAATGGGTATAAGGAATGAATTAACAATAGAAGTTAGCAAGGGTCGTCACACATATTTACCTCCTTCTTATTACACCTTGTCTAGATAGGAGAAGAAAACTTTTTTTGAATGCTCACTTAATTTTAAGGTACCACATGGATACTCATCCAATACCCATAGATTGGTGTCAATGAAGGATATGAAGTTGATAGGTCTTAATCTCATGATTGTCATACTCTGATGCAACATCTATTGTATGTGGCTATTTGATATATCATTCCTAAGCATGTAAGATTTGCAATTACTAGGCTTTTCTTCTTCTTCAACATTGTATGCAACAAATTCAGTGATCTTGAGAATCTAGTTAAGTTGCAAAGAAAAGTGGTCATTTCCCTATGCCAAATTGATAAGTATTTCCCCCTTCATTCTTTTATATCATGGTACATCTAGTTGTCCATTTGAATAGAAAAGTGAAATTGTTGGGTCTAGGTTTCATGCATTGGATGTATCCTTTTGAGCATTACATGAGTGTTGTTAAAGTTGATGTTCATAATCGTTATTGGAATGAATTATGCTACTAGGGAGGTTATGTACTTTTGTGATGAATTTTTTAGTTGCAACAAAACTCCTACTAATATTGTGAATCCTCATGTTTATTCAGCAAAGATACTTTAGGAGAACGACAAATAGATATTAGTCGTGAGCAGTGTGTAACATACTGAATCTTGGATTCAATTGCAATTTAACCAATTTTCTAGATTTTATTTCCTTCATATCCTTTTTGTCCTTTTTCCTAAATTTTCCTATCTTTTCTATCCTCTTTGTCCTCAATACTGAAATTGGGCAATGCTTATTGATGTGATTTATATTTGACCAACACTCATTTCAATGAATGGGTTTTTGCACAAATATCTCAACTAATGCGTTAATTAGAGTCTAATAATGCAAAATGGCCATTAATGAGATATAATTAGTATATTATTTAATTTCGAGTTTTTATGGCTTTGTGGGATAAGAAATGAGAAATACAAAATTTTATAACGAAATTTATTAAGAAAGGCACTATATATATTTATTAGTCACTTAGCATACAAGCAAATACAAAATGCGTTCAAAAAGAGAAAATTATTATAATGTTAGACTCCACACACCTTAATTAGCAAACCCATGGAATTTCAAGTCAATTGGAATTCCTTTACCATCTTAATTAATTAAATGGATATGCAAACTCTAAATATATATACATGTCTAATGCATGTGAAAAAAGAAACCAACTTGACTCCTAATTAACACGCCCTTTAAATTGCTTAAAAATGGGATATTAATTGTTGCACCAATTAAATTGGTATTGAAAACCTTAATTGCCTAACATTTTCATAATGATAATGGACTAAGCATTCAAGTATTTTCCTAAACACATTCTCCCCTCAACATAACACATCGTTGCATTACTCTCCCTCTTCAATCGTGTGACATTGTGTTGTCTCTGCTCGAAAACTGGTGACACTCCTTTGTGCAACGGGGCATCCACCTCCTATATCTTCCCCTCCCTATTCTTTCCTTTCCTCTATCCTTCCCTCTTCCCTCTCGCTACAATATCATTAAGATCCCTAGACCACTTATAGACATCTACCTTGTGCCTGACGGTGAATCCGCCGCCTCCAACTATCTGCACCGCTGAGGCTCTAGCGAGGAAAGAGAGTGACACTCCTCTTTTCTAGCAAGATCAACACCACCACTAGTTCCTAGAAACCCTAGTAGCCGCCACCCACTACTTTTTTGTTATTCTTCTACCCTCGGTATCACCCTTAAATGCTAGGTAGTACATCTTATTCGCATACCTACAATACATTCACCGTTATCAGGAAACAACGATCACCTGCAACAGATTGTGACACCAACACTCACCACCAAAGCAACCATCCATCGCCACCATGAGAGCACCACCCTCACAGCCACTACTCCATCTTCCTTGTACCTATAGTCATTGCTGCAACGGATAGAGGCTCCATGTAGGGACAGTTGTCGATGACCACTCTGACAGACACCAACAACACCTCTCCCCTTGCTTGACGCTAAGTGATGACTATGTATGGCCAGTAGAAACACCTCTCTGTCGTGGTCCCATCTGACACAGCAAGGACAACCTCCAACAACCATTCATCACCCGTTATGGTGTAGAGTCACCTCATCTGACTTTGCCACCCTCTGTCTCCCAACACCACCAAGAAACACCTGCAACACCACTAACACTTCCAGAGCAGCTCGAGGCCAACACAACCTAGAAGCAATGACTTCGACTCCTCTCTTGCAATGGCATCGACTCCTTGTCCTCTGCAATGCATGCAACAAGACCTGATGTTGTGTCAGCTAGCAACAAGACATTTGACTTCACCATCATCAGGTCCAACTCTGACTAGATCCATGGAGTATGTACCACATGAAACTCCAATCTGTTGAACCACCGATCTGTAGGTTAGTTCATGTATAGCACTCCGTTGTGAATTTAGTTTACTATGTGAATGGAAATAATCAAACAGTTATGGCTTATATAACCATGGTAATACATGTACCTTGTAATCAAGCTAACCCTAGGTATATATATAAATATAGTTATACATATGAATATGATCCTAATGTCGTTATACTGAACCATATATAGGAAATAGTCATAATATGTCATGTATGTAAGAGTATGGTTAAATATGATATCTAAATCTTAGTTTATGATTTGTATAGTAGATCTATAACTAAGGAATTGTTTTGCAAAATGTGTTCACATATTGACCTACTTGCATACATCCTATTAGTTTATACATGTATCCATGTTGTACTACATATCAAACAATGGAGGTAAGATGAACATGTTGGCTTAATATTGAATGTCATGGCTCAACTAATAATGGAAGATTATATATAAGATGAGTAACATTTTAATACTACACATAAATTATCAAGAATTTTAATAATCATGTTTCAACAAACCCTAGATACACAAATACATATTTATGCAATAGATGGTAATTATTAATAAAAATATAATTATGGAATGGTTCTAACTATATTTTATTCTTATGAATTAAATGGTTAAAAAGTTAATAACGTGTAAAAGAATGTACTTTTATAAACATATATCTAGATGACATATTGTTGGGATATATCAAAAACTACTTTCAAGTATCTACATATTGCATACTCTTACTCATGTCATGCTCAAGAACTAGATAATGAAATGTGCATGCCCACCAATATACATGGTAAGAATGATGTTAGGAATAATATATATTCACATTATAGAGAAGAGAATGACACCTTTAAACCTATTGGAAGAATACATATATTATTATCCACATATATATAAGTTACATAGACTTATGTGACTAAAGATGTGTAATTAGAACTAAGATAGATATATAAAGCATCACATATAATCTCAACAAAGATTAAAATCATAAACCCTAACATAACATCAGATGATCAGGAATTGGGTAAGAATAATATAAAAATATAATAGGAATGAATATGTTCACTTTGACTTGGCTAACATACATAATGTGTTTCTAGGATGAAAATTTGACTTTGTGGACTAAAGTATACTATTAGAGTTTACCTTTATGTGTGAAAATTAGGTATGTCCAATCCTATTTTTATACGAGTTTGAACACTTGTCCTTCAGTTGGGCATTCTGATATCCAACCCTAATATATCCAATGAGGCATTGTCTTAGCCTTTTTTTTCTCTCTATTGCCTTCTTGTGGCACGTTTACTTCAACTATTCAAGGGTCTTGGACCCCACTTGCAAAGTTTTCAATTTCTTAAATCTGCCATTAAATTATTCTAGCATGAGGATGTAAATGACTAATTAACTAATGTAGTGTACATGAGTACAAACCACCCATAGTTTGTGCATGATCCCTTGGGAATGTGACCACTTTCCTCACTTTTATATATATTGTAGGTGTTTGGGAATGTGACCACCCTCCCTCACCTATTTGTTTTGGTTGAGGTTAGGTAGGTTCCTCATCCCCATATTAGCTTAACGTAGTCATATTAAATCATGCATGCAACTTTATTATTACTTGATTAGACAGAATTCTTAATTATTTACTTTCCTCATACTCTTGAAATCTCTTAGCTTAGTAAATCTTTACTTTGCATATTTTAAGCTATGAAATTTCACTATTCATTTAATTTGACACATACTTTTCTCTCCTATTGTTGGGTGATCCCAACCACCTAGGTTTAGGATCAGAGTGTGTAATAGGAGCATGGTGAATTGGTCTAAGTCTACGAGAAGGTGTTCATCTTTCCATCATGAACTTAATTGTTAAGTTATTTTGTTGGAGGCATTGATATAGTCTAGTTTCCCTCTACCTTATATCCTTTATTTGTATAAAGCATGTACAACCTTATTGAGAAAATTTTGATGTACTCTTTATTAAATTGACTATAGTCAAAATTTTAATTTCCGCCGCTATTCATTGGATTTTGTTTACCATTATTAGCAGAGAGGTGGTGTCACTTCTTTACACTGTGGGAACAAGCACACTTGTATGTTTGACACAACATTGACGAAGTGGGTATTTATATCTCCAAACACACCAACGGCCTCAAGACAAAATATCCCTGAGCCAGTTCAATGTGGCCTGCTATAGAGCATAATTGTATATTTATTAGGTGGTTTGAAGAGAAAGTATTCAGTCATCTATCTCAAACACCAAATAATGTTACATAAACTATCAAATGACTCATGTATAAGAAAAATATGCATGTTACATCTAATGAAGGGTTTGTCATAAATGAATTTTCATAGTACACAAAATGTTAAAATGATAAGAGTGTCATCCAAAATAGTGGGGTCACCCTTCAAGTGTATTCATTGTAATTTTCTAGTGCCAAGGATAAGAACACACATGAAGGAAAGATGTCTTATTATAGTTTCATTGAAGACATATGGAAAATTGATTATGCAAAGTTCAAAGTTCTACTATGTAGGTGTAAAGGGGTTGATAACAATAAAGGAGTTGTCGTTGATGAACTCAGTTTCACATTAGTGAATTTTAATTGGACATGTGAGAAGGATAAACCATTCATCATGGAATCAAAGGAAAAGCAAGTATTCTATATCGACGATCCTACAAAAGAAAATTAGTATGTCGTTCTTCATGGGAAAAGACAGTTCATTTCAGATCATATCGATGAGAAAAGTACTATGACAAGTATGATGACTCTAGTCTATTCTTTGTTGCCTTTCCAGCTGTAAATGTTGAATCTAATAATAATGAATATACACGTGAAGATCACACATAATGGATATTAATTTTAGGTATACTGCATACATGCATTAATTATGATGAATCTAGTCCATTTTCTGCTTCATATGTTACATTTGCATTACATGAAATGTTTATTTTTTCATATATGATTTGATTTTTTTCATATGTTTACTTTCAATTTATAGATGCCATTTGACCAAGAGAACAATTATCCTAAGCATGAGGATCCCCTTGGGCTCCTGAGAAGGGTGATAACGGGACTGCTCCCTCCACACGCATGAGAGGGACAACTTTGATGGAAAAAAAGCCTTAACAAGGGGAAAAAGGAAGAAAGGTGTCATTGATTTAATGAAGCAGGAACACCAATTACCAAAGGTTTCGTCAACTATTGTGGGGTCATTGGTCAAAGCAAAGTGCCTCTCCATATTGAGGATTGGAAAACTTGGATAAGGCCCTTAAATACCTCATCTGGAGGGAGTTAGAAGTGATATATATGCATTTATAGTTTCATAGTGTTTTCCTATTATTTCTTTTAGCATTCCTAAAAGTAGTGAATGTTGAACTTTATTAAGGTATGTATGAGGTTGATGAAAAGTTGCATCACAAGAGGGTCATGCATCTCATCAGAAGAAGACTTAGAGATTGGCAGACAATCATCACAAGAGACTACATCCTTAGACCTAAGAAGGATGAGGACCCACTCTATGATGGCCCTATTTTGATAAAGTTGAATTGAAGAAGTTTTTGAGAAAATACAAATGGATGAGTTCAAGATAATAAATTAATTACATTCTTATGAATTCTTATCATTAGTTACAATTTTTATTATTGAATTAATCAGGATATGCATGATGTTCAAACTGAAAGGCGTGACAAGAATGTGCACAACCACCAGTTTGGTCCAGGTGGTTGTGTTAAACGCCGCAAATTAAGAGAGTAAAAGCAAGGGTTTCTACTTCTACTCCTTCTACTACTAAGTCTTATATTGTTCCTAGATAGTTGCCTCGCCATTTGGAATGGATATATGAAAGGAAAAACAAAGCCAAAGAATCCATGTCCAAGCAACCTAGGAGGTGGCTACAAAAATGGTAAATCTCTTGGTCTCATAATGCATGATCATGTCCTTTTTCCTTGGATTGTCCGTGACACCACCCAGTTTGCTAGCTATAATTCTAATCATTGATGGCATTAGAAGTTCCCCATTTGATAATCCGAAGTTAGCAGCCATGTAACACAAATGATTGAACATATATATGAAATAATAAGTTAATAGATTGATTTTTTTACAAAATATGTATTTTTCACAAATAAAAAGGTATTTTGACTCACCATATTCAAAGTTCTATCACTGGTGTGTTCATCTATCAACAACAAAATGGATTAGAAACATATGTCAACACTATAATAGTGTTGTGACCGGTACCTACGACCATCTCCTTAAGTTTTATCACCATGGTGTTTGATGGATTTGTATTGTCTAACCATAGCGTCAATGCCTTGCAGTTAGGGCGTAAGGATTCGAACAACTCCTAAGGAATACAATATGGGGTCAGAGGCTTTGGAACCATAGGGGGCTTCTTAGCTGTTGCGGTCTGTATGCATGTATTCTCATATTCGCTTCCAATTATATATAACTTCAATATACTTTTATCATACCTAGTTGTTTGGGACACCCAGTATAACCGCCTTCTACCTCTCTGACTATGGTGGCATCTGGGTGCTCGTATGGGAGTGGTGTTTCTTTTCATGTCAGAAAGACACATATGACATACACACAAACATGATCAATGAGAAGGGGAACACCATGAATCATATTAGAATGTCGAAAAACCTCACAATCTACCATTATGTTGTATGATGGAATATCGATGGCAAGATATCATTTTGGAAACCTATAACTTTATGAAACACAACATTTAAGTTGACACACATATATATTGATTTGAGGAATTACTTTATCACAACATATAAATTGACTAAATGGAATCTTACCCCAATCATGCCATGTAGGTCCCAAGGATATTCCCAATACCCTACTCAGATGTGCAATGTTGTATATGATCGGTGACTGTTGGAAAAGTTTGTGCTTCCTCAGAAGCCTTAAACTTATCCAAGGATGCAACTATCAATCATTGCACATCCTTATAGTCCACTCTCCCTTTCTTGTTAGATTTGTGCTTTTGTTGGGATGAGCCAAAATAAGATTTTGGTCCCAACCTAGATCTAGCAGCCCTAACACGTCCAAGATGTTCTTCCGTCCCTAGAGAAATTGCCAATTCATTATGTCTTCCCTAAGGGATGAACTTGTCCTCCTTTCTTTGCTTACCCGCTCCAACTATTCATCATCAAAACCAACTAATAAGTAAAACTGATTACATGACTACCACGATGAAGATTTGTGGTGTTGATTCCAAGACCGTGATCATAGATCCCTTTGACATTTTGTAACTTTTGGGCTTGTTATTTATATTTCTAACATATGAATATACAATTTTTGTAGAATTTAATTTTTATTTTCTTTTCCTTCCATTCACTCAGAAATAGGCATTGGCAGTTGTTAGTGATTGTTCCCAAGACCTTTAGTGTGTATTTCCATGATCCTTTGGGTATAAAACTAACACCACATGAGGGACACCCATTGAAATATCCGGTTTACACATAAGTACATTTTTTCCATGCTCAACATATTTGTTGGTATTTACATCATATGACATTTTAATAATGCAACATATTTGTTAATTTAACTTATAGGGGTATAAAAACATTTTGTAGGGGCTGAGGGATAGTAGATACAAAAAAGAAATCATTAGCTTGGAGGAATGTAAAGGCATATAGCCTTCTAACTCCAATGCATATATATTACCAACTCTGCTTAGTTACATTTATCAACGTAATTGCAAATTTGCAGTTCCCTATACAAGACAATGATTGGGCCTATACATATTTCATGATGTTGTGTAAGGATAACATTGTCAAGCAAATGTTAGAAGAAATCAAATGTATAGCTAAGGTATTGTTATTAGTCTTGGATCATAATTAATGAAGTAGTCTCATTTGATTATACAGTTAGTCAAATCTAAGTTGAATTATGTCTCACTTATTTGCTGATTTTTGACACAACTCATTCCTATACATTGGAGTGGTTGAATGACCTACACTAAGATTGGACAAACTATTTCATTAAGCATGTGGACTTGACAGTTAATTGGAATGGTTTATTTATATTGTATTTAAACTTTGATGTCAATATTTTTGTTTTATATATTATGCATGTGGACTTAAACTTTATGGCAGTTGATGTGTATATGTATTCATGCATATGTGTGTGTGAATTGGATGTGAAGTGCATGAGGAGGAATTGATGTTATCTAGTCCACTTTCTGACGTGTTTTTGTGCATATCTATAAAATTGAATGTGTGGATAAAAATTGAATCAATTGAGATGTGAGTTCATGCATATGTGTATGCATTGAAGTGAAATTAATAGAATGTTTCTTGTATATATATTTCTTCCTTCTTGAAGGTTTGCTACCCTACAATTAAGTTGTGATGCTTGTAGAGACTACAGTTCCAATGAATTATAGGCTCCAAAAAATCTAGAAATCGGACAACCGATATGCAAGCCTTCTATACCAATCAAAACAAACATACTTTGTTGGTTATTTCATAAGAAACTGACTACATATATCTACTTTGTCAGTTTGTGAAAGAAACCAATGACAAATCCCTTCCCTTGCATTACTAAAATTGACTAAATAGTATTAGTAGTTACCCCTTCAGTTCTTCTAGAAACAACTGATGAAGTACACCCAAGGGAAACCACATTTTCCTCTATGTAGTGTGTTATCTTGTTGGTTAGGCTGAAAGGTGGAACCGATGAGATATATATTTTGCCAGTTACATTTATGCCAAAATAAATGATGAATTGAATTATGAGTTTTGGGTCACCCACTTAGTCGTTGATTTATAATTGATGAGATATGCCAAAAATAACGGACGATGTAGGACATTTCTTAGTGATTCTAGAGTGATGGTGGACTACAATGTTGTTCCACAATGACATGCCAGTGTATCACAATGATCCTCCATGTGTCACAATATGGATGGTTTTGATCAGTTAGGTGGCCTAGGAAGGATGAAGAGGAATATGAGTTATTGACATGCGAAGTGTCCTAGAACTCTCTTTCTTCTCCTTTCTTAGGCAGTAGTCCTTAGGGTGACTTCCTCTCTCTAAGAGAGAATTTTAATGGCCAACTTGTCTCACAAGTTGTGTCAAACAATTTGGGACATTCCCCCTTTGTATAAAAGAGTCATGGACTTGGAAATCCCTAATTTCATTTCATTTCCTATACATAGTTCCAAAAGTAGTCTAATGCTAAAAAACAAAAACTAGATTATGATCACTCAATCACATTACCTGGTAGGCCAATCACAATCCTTTTGGGCACTTTGATTTCCTGATCAGGTAAGTTGATTGGGTGATTTGGAAAGTTCAGACCTTGATCTGAATTCCTTTCCAATTTGAGACTTTATTTTACATTGTGCTCGCTCGGCTAGACTGACTTCATCAGTCAATCATGTTAGTCTAGTGGAAAATTACGTTGACCAATTGATAATCAATTGATCTATTGACCCAACCAATCCAATCATCCTTTCATACACTCTTATCTCCATGTCATAGGGTAAATCAACATGTTCATTATTTAGAACTATTCTAATTACATGTTTTCTTGTGAACTTCAATTTCCTTCTGCATCCTTATATTTGTGACCTAGTATGTTAATAATTACATTGACAGTGATGTTCAAATGACACAAACAAACATTGGTGTCTAGCCACACATCATTGCCACCCAAGTAATAGGAATGAGTTAAAGAACAACTATAACATGTAAAGTGACCAATGTTACCATGATTGTATAATCCCTCTGTCATAGATATCATGATTGAAACTAAGGGATGAAATGTCATCCTATTAACATTCTATCTATGTTCCTCAAACTAGAGTAGTCTATTTGAGATATTGTGATATCAATATAATATATTGGCTCACATGAGCATGGCCATGTATTTCTTGGTCTTTCTTATCAAATGGTCGGTATATTACTATTAAGGAAGGACAATCTTGATCTATATCACTCATAGTATTCTAGACGTGTCACATTATAGATAATCACCACCTTTTTGGAAACTCATATTTTAGAGCATGTTGGGCCAATGTCAAAGTAGATAAAACATCATAGGTTACTATAGTGACTTCAGGTCTAAGGATCACAGTCACTATTGTCACATTGAGATAGTACTCGGATATGTCATTGCATGACTTTAATGAGTGAATCAAAAAATGGGTATGTCTAGTACAACTTGTTCTCTAATAAGTGCCCATGTATCTGAGTTGATATCCAATATCGTTACTGAAGAGACATAGTCATCACTCACCATACATTCTAGTCTTGTGAATTATTTTTGTCCTATATTATCCACAATTATAATTGACTATGGAAATTACACAAATCAATACTCTTGTTATATATTTGATCTCATGTTTACATCCTCAACCATAACTATATGTATTTGAGGTAAAACATTCTTAGGAAATTATTAAGTTTATTAATTATCTTAATACGAAAACAAACATAATAGGTCGAATTGCCTTCTATTAATAATCAAATTAAGTACAAACCATGTTTTTTACAATTATCATGTGATGTCTCTCAAGCATATAACCAACAAACCCAACAGGGTTTGAGTTAGCTACTGGTGTAAGGTTGATGGCATGCACCGTTGATGATTTTAATCGATGAATTTTGTTGTCACATTACTAGAAACTTTTCCCATTTATTACAATTTTCTTTGGCCCCCAGTCAACTAGTAGGACCACCATCTCCGGTGTTTGTGCACATGATGTGAGGCTCGATCCTGCCATGGAAACTAAAGAATTAGACAAAATCCTAACATTTTAGATGAAATTTGGAAAAACTAAAGGTGCAACCCCTCCATGTAACTAGTGCCATATGCGTTCGTGAGAGCAACACTTTTAGGATGTTTTGTTGTACCCCATGTTTGGATTTCATGGGAATGGGAAGCTTTAGGAGTCATTGTGTCCTCTTTGATCTTCTCTCCTCCAAGTGGTGTGTTTTGCCTAATGATTTTGGTATTTCCTCTAGTGATACCCTCATATTGTCATATTGTGTTGCTTTTCTTACCCATCTTGGTATCTCATTTATGAGACTGGGTGAAGTAAAAACTCTTGTGTCTTCTTGTGATGCCTTGATATTTAGGTTAGCAAGATTCAAATGTAGGGTGTAGCATTAAATGTGAAAATAGTTTTTAAAGAACAACATAGATGGTTTGTGTCTAGCCCTGGCTTTGGGCAAGGTTGATGGGATTATCAATTTTAGCATGAAATATAGGTATCAATTACATGGCTAGGTGGATCAAAAGGTTGGATGTAGGATGATTAACCATCTTGCAAGGCTAGTGTAATGTGAAGTCCCTTTGGAGAGTGCCTTCAAGAGTTTTGTTCAAGCAGAGAGGAAGAAGTAGGGGTTGGGTGGCTAATTAAGATCTTAAGATGGCCTAGATAAGACTAGTGATTGTACTCGATTAACCACTTTCTTCTATGGTTAATCTTCTATATGTCGTGTCTCTTTCCTATATTGGAGAAGTTTCCATTTCAGGAACCCCATCCTTGGGAAGCAGTAAGGTGCTAAAAGGGAGGGAGCCATTGATTGGGTATCTCCAAATTGGTAAAGAAATATGAAGCAAGTGATGGTCTAGTTTATATCATAGCCTAGGACCATATAGGTATAAGGGTGATAGGGATGTGATGGTCTTTTTTTGGGTCATTGTCTAGGACCATTGAGCATGGGTGGACCGTGTACTAACAAGTGACATCAT
The DNA here is from genome assembly GCA_963693085.1 of Alisma plantago-aquatica. Taxonomy (NCBI): domain Eukaryota; kingdom Viridiplantae; phylum Streptophyta; class Magnoliopsida; order Alismatales; family Alismataceae; genus Alisma; species Alisma plantago-aquatica. The sequence goes on from OY856411.1 coordinate 881,373,715, forward strand.
GGTCCTCTTTGAAAAATGATATAGTCCCAATGAAACTCCAAAGAAGGGCTTTGGTTTGAAAGGGTTATCAACATTTGAAATGTCTTGGTTTGATTTGAAAAGGATTAATAATCCTTAGAAGATGTTTTGATTTGAAAAAAGATTATAAACCATTGAAAAATGTTGGTTTGATTTGAAAAAATATTATTAGCCTTACGAAAGATGTTTGATTTAATTTGAGGAAACATGATGTTTGATTTGATTTGAGAAAGATCATTCAAATTTGAAAGAGTTTGACTTGATTTGAGAAAGATTACTAACCTACCAAAGATTTTGATTCGATATGAAAAATATTATTAACTTTTGATAAAAAAAAATTGTTTTACTTGAGAAAAGAATTTATACTTCAAAAAAAGTTTGATTTTTTTTTGAATAAAATGATTACTATCCTTTTGAAAAAGTTTGATTTCATTTTGATAAAAGATTATTGATATTGATATTACTAATTTGAAATCATTTACCAACATTATGAAGATATTAGTAAGGCATGTCCAATCAAAGTAATAATCTTAAGGTCACAAAACAAACATCAGTCAAGAGACTTGGAACTCAAGCATCAATTGTGCAGTTCATGTATAGAATAATAAACCCTTCCTTTTTTAGCCCATGAGTTTAGAACTGATTTATGTCCTCACTCAAGCATGTCCTGCATATGGGCGTTGGTCCTTAATTTGTTTATATCATGAGGGCACTCATCATAGGGTAACACATGTTCATTGGGTATTGGTAAAGCTCCCAAAACACCTCGTGACCATAACGACCGCGATCAGTTCTGAGTGTTGGGAGGGGGGTTTCCTCATGGTACTTGGATATCTAATGTAACACTTTGTTGAGTACATTTTCTAACACCCTCACTCTACATTAAAGGATCTAACATGAGTTTTAGCACTTATTTCGTTATGTATAGGTTTGTATGTGAGCATACTATAGATATACATATTTTATTTTTCCTAAGACAATCCTATATCAAGATAAGAAAAGTAAATAAGAGTAGGTAGAAACCCCATGTAGAAGAGAAATCCAATCCTCCAAAGATTCCAACCATGCAAAATAATAGGAAGAAATCTTACTCATAACATAAAGATTTCCTTATCCTTTCTTTGTTTTCCCCACATTATTCATTACTGAAAAAGGTGAATTAGCTACAATTATACTAACTAAATATATTGTATTTATAGCTAAAATTACTTATCTTTATAAATTATAAAAATATAAATAAAATGAATGTAGTTAATTGTAATAACTATAAACTTCCCTACATATCCTAATTGATTACATAAAAATTCTCATATAAATGCCTCACGTCCCTCTCCCCCATACAAATAAAAAAATATCCAAAAATTCAATTTCCCTTGCGCTACTCCCTCCGTGCCCAATTGGCGTGGTTTCAACGTGTGCTTGCGACTATACTCCCTCAGTCCCTCTCCCACATTGCCTCCCCCACAAATCCATGGCTCTCCCCGATAGCCACCCCATCCATCGTGTGCTAGCTCTCCCTCTCGCTATCTTCCCCTCCCCCCTACAGTCCCCTATTTGATCATGTTCTCTCCCTCTCAGCTCACTTTCCTCGTGCAAAACCCCTGACATCCTTCTCTTTGCTAGCACATGATCTCATAGACCGCCAGCGGAGGTGTTGGAAGGATAGAGTCCCCAAGGAAACAAAAAAGTGGGGGGAGGGGCGGGGATCTTGGCCGAAGCACAATTGCTCAAGTGCAGGGTATGGCCTTGTGGACTACTTGAGGAGGCGCTGGAAGGATGGAGCACCCAAGGAGAGAAAAATGGAGGGGTGAGGATTTCGGTTGAAACCCAACTCCCCCAGTACAGCGTCTGGGTTCCCTGATTTAGTGAGTGTTCTTCTCCCACTCACAATGAGGTCATGATTTATCTTTCCTAATACTATTTTGTGCCTTTTCTACCTCTTAGTGCATCCTTATGGATGGTATGTGCCATTAAATCCATTAACTCACCTAGTCTAATTCTATAGTTGTACACGTTTACATGTTTTTAGATTAATTGATTGCCTTGATGGTTTAAGGTGATCCTTATTGCTTCACATAAAAAATGTAGGAACCTATCAGCCAACTTGTTTGAGTTAACTTCTATCCTCATGTTTGGTTCTCTAGTTCTACAATAATTATATTTTGTTACTAGAGTTTTTCTTAATTATATGTCATGTGGAAGGTTCTCAAAGTCCATGCCACTTAACTATCTTGGCCATTGTTTGGTAATGCACTTTCTTGTTTGCTTGCTGTTACAGGTTCTTCAAGAAGCTGTTCCTCATCTATTTGGTCTGATAGATGACTACCAGGCTCTTGTGGACAATTACTACCATATACAAGACCATGGTCGTTGTTAGCACAGGAAGGGCTCCAATTGTCCTCATCTTCTTCATCTTAGGTGGATTCATCCTACAATATAATATTCCTTTCATCATTAGCCACTTTTTATGTAAGGAACCGAGTTTGCTGCCTCATGCAATCTCCTATTGTCAAAGGATCCATGTAATGTCTCTCTTTTGTGGTAAGTGACCTCTTTTACTTCCATATCATGCTCACACTATCAAGATTCTTCAATGAAAGAAGTGATCACAGTTCTGAATTTCTTGGCAGACTGTCTAAATATTTCATAGATAATATTTTTACATATTGCCAAGTAGAATGAAGTAAAGCTCAACAATTTTGATTTAAATTCATGTTCTATGGACATATTATATAACTCGATGTTGTTGGTTCCTTCTACATTAGGCATATTACATGTGTGCTTGAGATCACCGAACACTCAATCTGATGTATAGATGTGCAAAGGTTGAAATCACCGGGCATTCTATTACAATGTTTATGCAAATTTCTTTTCTTGACTCCATGTAGCTAGCCTATCACTGTATGATAACATTTCCTCTAATCAGCTAGGAGCACTAATTACATCTCAAGATGCAATTTCTGTATTACGGCACAACACCCTCTGTCAGGTATGTTATCTTGAAATAATTGTCAGGTGCATATGGATCTTTGTTTAATTGTATATATTAGTTCTACTGTAGAACCAATTTTTGCAAATTGTCTTCTGCATAACCTCTCATGAGACGATTATTATTTGGTTTTACAATTAAATTATATGTGGCTTTGGTCTAATTGAGTCAGACTATACATTCAACACTTGGTTGTTTGACACTATCTTACACTAGACTAAGATCCATATGGACATACAAAGTCCATTGCTGTGTAAAGCATTTCCTTCCTATTAGTAGTCGTTAATCTCATCCTAGTTCACATTTATTATTAACAACTCCCCTTGATGCTTTTTCTACGGATATTGTGAGTTTTCTCTTCATATAAATTGATCACCATTAATGTTTTGGCTTTATCATGTCACAAGAGATGCATGCCATTTTATACAGTACAGTAATTTTAGGACCATCTCACAGTTGAACATGACCCACTATTAAGATCTTGATTTTGGAAACTTCATTATTAATTTCTTTGCTTTTTTTTATATATTCCTATTCTTTTAGCTTAATTCCTTCTATTAAAGTGTCTTACATAGAATCTCTGAATAATGAACCGTATGTATTCTACCCAAATAATATTATGTGTACATATACTCTATCATGGTACTACCATTTATGGACATACATGTTTAGTCTATTTAAATTCAATCAATGGCTAGAACAAACTTTCTATTTCATGTTTATTAATTAGCTTGCTGCTTGAACTATTGAAACTAGGATTAGGGTCTGTAGATGGGAAGGTTAGATGATCATCCTGGTGATAAATCATTTTGAAAATGTTAAGTACCACCTTAACATCCTCCTTTAAGGGGCGTACACAATTATGCACATGCCTCAGTGAATTTTTTGGAAATACACACTATCAATCTCTAATGAACTCATTCTCCACTTACTTCATAGTAACTGTATCTATCCTTCCATCATGACTACCATCATCAAACCTGTATAGACAAATTTTAAGGTAGAACCCAAGGTACATGACATCAACTTCATCTCGACTTTAAAATTTTGAGAAACACTAATGAAGTTATGGGTAAGTTTTGTATGCAAACTTTGATGAAATATTGGTGTCTTGTTTTTTAAGGATAAAATATGATAATTGGAAAATGCATGTTGTCAGGGTATTGCATAGATAATACCCACATTTTTGAGAAAATAAGAGGAGGTGCTTCTATTTAGCATCCCCTCCTCATGCAGGAGAAAGAAACTTCCCCTTCTAGGGTTACTATAGGTACTTTAAGCATTCTCTTTGTCACATTCATAATGTTGGATGGAGTCAGCATTCAATCTGGGTAATTGCTTTGGGGTCTGTTTGTGATCCCATTTGGCCAAGCTGTCAACAAGCTCATTCCCTTCTCATCTGACACACACCAAGTTGGTGTCATGTGAAATAGCAAAGTCCTAAAATAATTTTAAAAAGAGCACAATCGTTTGTAGGGCATTCGTTCATCTTCATAGATGTACTTGCAGACAAAAGAATATGTCTTAATGGAGTAGCTTGGCATGGCATTTATGTCTGAAAAGGTGATCCCTATCAAGATTGCAAGAAATGAACCTACTAGAGGATCGTTCCCAGCCTTCCAGGGTGTTTCACAATGAACCCTGCAATCCAGCTACCAGCTATGTTCTGGTGACCATGCACGTAATTATTTGTTGTTGTAATATTAACTAAATTCTATATTAATATGACATATATAAAATTTATTACTTAGCCTCACTTGTTTTATACATGGTTAAAGATGAAGCAATAAGTTGACTATATTATGATTATCTATTTTCTCAATGGCATTTACTATATAATTGTTGATTTTATCTTTCTTTGATTCTTCTGACTAATAATTTATCATGTTTTTGCTAGAATAACAGCAAGTGGAGACCTCCATGTTGCCTCAGTGCCGCACAGACCCTAGGGTGTTATGCAAGGAGATAAATCAAGGACTCCAAAAAAAGCGAATCTTGGTCACTTGATAAGAAGCACTTCAGGTAAACTAGCATACTATCCCTTCCTCTTGTCATTTATCATTTTTAGTTATAATATTAGTGGCATGTTTCAATTTTATTATTTGAGTTAGTATTATAATTTCATTTACTTGCATTTCATATTTTTGATTTGTGAATATGCTCTTATAATTAATCAACTAATTGTATTACTTGAGAAAAAGTGTAGATGTACCCTGTTGTTAGTCCAAAAACCATGTCCCTCAACCATGTGAAGTGCTTCTTGTCAAAATTCGATATACATATTACAAATTAAACCAATGTAGTAGTAAAATGACCTATTGACTCTATTTATATAGTTTGAAATGTGCTTTGTTATAGAATTAGGATAAAATGCACCCTGTCAGACTTAGTTTCTCCCTTAGTTGACTATTACTGGAAACCTTAATAGCAAGTTAAAGACGTTCTAACAATAGTTCAGGGAATGCAAGAGTAAACATTTCAATAATTAGGTTTGGAAAGAGCACTGCTGAATTAGTAAATAAATGTTTATAAATGCAGTCTTTGTGCTTTGTTTTACGGGTTATTCTTGTTTGCTCACTTATGGTTATGATTTGAAAAGTGATAGCATGTGTTTTAACATGAAATTCCGAACATCTATATGCAGATTTCCACTCTTACTATTACAAACAAAGATGGATTAACACTTATGTTGGTTCTTAAGAAATGTATGTGCGTATATATGTTGAACCATTTATTTGTGTCTTATGGATGGGGATTGGTGAATGTTTTGATTTCAGCTTTTGAACCCAAAAGATGTTACAACTCTCAGATACAGTGAATTTAATAAGAAATCATTCAACAAATACTTATATCCATGGGCTTCTATTCACTTCAACACCGAGATATGACTGTCTTGAGTTATATTTATTTATTATAGACCAGTTAATTTTCCTACTGGAACTTTTAGAATATTACTAGGATGAATGGCATTATCATGTAACAAACCACAATATATTAATTCCATTTGATAATACTGGAGTTTTATATAATAGAAGGTCAAATATGTAGCATGGAAGGTTGATATTTTCTGAGATGGCTAACTATAGAATATTTTTTCTTTGTGCTATGTCATGGACTTTAAATTTTTATAGTTAAATCATCCTTATCTATCTTAAACATTTTTTTTGGGTTCACTTCTTTGCCTTTTGATTCCTTTTGACTTGATAATGTTACTCTGCTTATTATCTGCCACCAAAACTTATGTGCTTGTGATCTCACTTATGATCGTATGTATTGTTTCATCCTCTCATCTATATAGGGCGTCAATTGTCAAAATTAAGGTTCTGGTTGGTTTTGAGATAGATAATGCTTCAAATCCCGTACAATTTCTCAACGAACCTGACCTGATCATTTTTATGGCCACTTACCAGTGATACTTAACTTGAACTAAATCATTATTATGTATGAAATTAATGTCCATTTTAACTGTGATTGATCCTAAAGGGACGTGGTTAGTGGACCAAGAGTTTCCTAAAGATTAAAAAAAAATTACACAAGTATTGGATACCCTAAGAGGGTTTTCTATGTAGTTCGTCCTGGGTCAAACCATGTTGTATATAAAGAATCATACAAACATAAACTGACTAGTATGTATCACGGGTCTCATTTCTTGTCTCTCTTTGTAGAATAATGTTCCCTCAAAAATAAAATCCTATGGGCCTTCTCTAGTTGTAAGAGAACATCCTAGATCTGTGTCAATATTTACATAAATTGTGACCAACCTAGTCGAATTCTTTATGATAACATCTTAGACAATGTGTGGATAAGAAAATGGTAGCAATATCAACCATTATTATACACACTTAGAAATATTAAACAAGTTAGCACCATGGAAATATTCTAAGATAGAGATAATCTTTTAAACTTCAAAAACCTTAGCTGTCTTCTCACCCTCCTATATAGCCATCACTGTCACTTACTATTTCAGCTAGACTATTCATGCTCATAGCTGTAAGTTGATTAAAACAACCCAAGTATTATATAATCAAAGCAAAGTTTGAAGTTCTAAAAATACAAGGATAGAACTTCTAACAGAGGTCCTGACTAAAACTACATGTGAAACTCAACATGCTAATCCACATACTTTATAGTAAATTTTGGTAACTAACTAATGTGTTTTCAAAACCTATATAAATCGGTCACAACAACATATTAGAGTCTGTAACAATGTAATGAAAAGCCTGTATAAGCTAACTAAATAGATGAGCTTACTAACAACTATGAAGTCAGGCAGGGGCTCAACTAGATCCATATTTCTATGTGCCAGGGATGCAGGGCCTAGCTGCCATGATTGATTATGAAGTGGCTGATGGAAATTTAAGGCTAATCAAAGCTTCTAAAATGCACCCCATCTCTCATTTCTGATGACTAAAAGCTTTTCCTTGAAGAAAATGTTGATAATGTGAAGCATTTAGCCAAAATACCTCTCAAGTTCAGTAGTATTTCTGGTCCTAATGTTAAGCTTGAAAAAAGTTTCATAAAATTGGTACGTTTGCTACTCTTGGTGCATTATTTTTAGAAGAGTCACTGAAAATGTGAATCACTTATCTTTTTATTATGTATTTTTCAAAGAGTAGGGGGAGTATGTTCTTTCAAATAGGGGGTGCTAATATATATGTGTTGTTATTACTGTTATGTTATTTTACATTATATTTGGACCTCTCTGTAATTGTTCCATTATTATAAATATAAGGGTACACACATTGTGTAACCCTAAGCTCTCCAAATCTTATCTTGTTTCTCATGGTACCAGAGCAGGCCTAGATCCACCCGCCACTCTTCCCTCCCTCCCTTCTCTCTCCTCCCCCCCCGCATAAACCCACCGCCGCACAATACCCCCCACCCCGCCCGACGCTAGTAGGCCGCTGGGCGGCAGCCGTAGCGCACCCCAGCACGGGATGCTACCTGTGCCGTCGCGGCAGGCACACCGCCGGGTGGCCCCACCGCTGTCGGGCAACACCGCCGCCAGGGCAGCTTGCCTCTGGGGCTGTTAGCCGCCTAGTCGGCCCATTCAGGGGTCCGTGGCTTGATTCTGGACTGAGGGACAACCTTGACACTTGATTCTACCTGCCTGTGTAGGCCGTTGAGCCACCGGGTTTCCTGTTGTGCTCTGGTGTAGCCCGTATGTGAGAGGTTCCTTCCTTCAGTAAATCTGTGCCCGCTGCTGGCTACCTGACAACATAGGCAACCTACTACTGCCTATTCATTCTTGCCTTGTTGTGTAGTTGTGCTTACGGGACTCTATCTTCTACTACCTCGTGGTGTCCTCCGGTGATGATTTGCGCCGTCAAGTTACGACTATAAAACTTGATGGGTGCAACTACTAGTACTGGGTATGTTCCATGGTGATTTACGCAAAATCCCAAGAAAAATACTCACACCTGACACGTGACGCTCTGGCACAACCTGTTGTAAATGCTGACTCTAAAGATGTGAAGGCCTACGATGACTGGGTCCAGGATGACTCGACGGTTATGACATAGATTCTCAATAGTAGTGAGCTGAAAATTAATGTCACCTTGCTCTATCTGCCTACGACAAAGTAGATGTGGGATCAGCTTGCTAGTACCTATTCGCATAGCCAGAACTCCAAGAAGATGTCAATGCATTGGATATAGAAAGGATTGTCATCCGAATTATAGAGTTATTAATTTTTTTTAGATTGATGTAACGGTTGTCATCTGAATTATTAGACCTTGTTTTCCATTTCTCTTTCTACATAAGACTGTGATATGAATATTCTATTGTATTGGTTAACAATTAGACCTCTTTTATGGCAAGGCTCGATTTCACACTTATGTGGATGTTCTCTAGTATGCAACGATTCATGTGATGTTTCTTTTGGCTCTTTTTGGATTACTTGTTGATGCAGGTTCTTCAAGCAATTGCCTCTGATCTTCTTGGTCTAGAAAATCACTCTAGGGATCACGAGGAAAGTTACTGTCATCTGCATGTCCATGATCAGTGTTGGCACTAGATTCTGAAGTGCTCTGCTTCTCCTGAGATGAATGATATGTTTTGAAGTTCCATTTATTAAATCTTCTACGAGCTCCCTTGATGTTGCAGGTCCATTTATTAAAAGGATGATGTTCATGATCTAATTTTCCTTATTGGTATAATTTTTCTAAGATTGACACGAATGTAGAAAGTTTAGTACTTGAGCTACTGCTGGTAACCTGTACATGCATGTATTATTTTGCTCCTAATCCCCTTATGCCATGTCCATGATTTCTATATATTTATTTTTCTATAAAATTAGTTTCCAAGAATATCTAGTGTCTACGTCATATCCCTTCGCTGTTGAATTTCCTTATGACACTTTCATTCAATACATATAATATTGACTAGAATTTCTTTATGACACTTTCTTATTTACATCTTGGTCAAGTGAATATATTTCTAGATCTATCCCTAGTCGCCTTTGTATTCAAACAATCCCACAACATGCATTGGAATTATGAGGAATATGAGCTTAGTGGATGAGAAATACACCTTTTTTCTTCAAAAAGTTAATTATGACATATACCTAAGTATGTTGCTTATTAGGTTTCTAAGCAATGAAAAAGATAAAAAAAACTACTAATCTGAGAATGTTTAGGATAAACAACCCTAGTCTGTTTGCCTAACTGACATGATTCACATTGAAACACATTTGTCCCTACATCAGATACATTATGGCATAGTTTCTCAGATGATGGGTGCCTAAGTTTGTAGTGCCACTGTAAACCCGATACTGAAGAAGATACTGCAGAAGCCAGAGCCATTTCATCCATTCTTTTCAGATTGTCCAGGTAGTACAAGCCATTAGATCCTTCATGCCCCCCACCAATCTTCATCCTTATGCGAAGGTCCTGAAAAACACATGAACCAAGAACTAAAGTCAGGCTACAGTTCAGGCTACGCAAAGTCTTGCTAACAGATAATAAATTCAGCGGAAAATGAGGCACATAAAGAGAAAATTTCAACATGATATCAGATACAATGTCTCCAATCCCCGAAACAACAGACATGGAGCCATCAACAAGAATAACAGATGAATGAGCAATCAGTCTAGACAAATTTATGAACAACGAACGATTCCTACAAATATGAGACGATGCACCGAAATCAATAACCCATTTCGTATTACCAAAACTAGAAGACGGTGCAGTGAGGAAGGCAGAGTCACAACCAAAGTATGTCGCAGCATGTGCTCTAGAGGTGGTGGCAGTAGACGATGAGCTAGTACGCTCAAGCAATAGGTGCTCGACCTCAGCACGAATGAAGTCAGCAGTAGCAGTACCCAGGGCATCAAGCTGGGTAAACATTTATGAAGAGGTAGTAGCATCAGTGGCCACATTGGCCCAAGCCGGTTTGCCATACTTTTCCCACCATTTCTCTTCAATATGGTTAGACCGGCCACAAAAGTTACAGAAGCGTTGGCCTGTCTGGAGGCGAGCAGCAGCAGTAGCAGTAGCAGGTCCATAAGATGCTCCATGACCTGAAGAATTCCTCCCCCTTCCAGTACCAAGGGGAGGGCGAGTGTCGTGAGTATGACCGCGTCCACGGCCATGACCATGACTAGACATTGTAGAAAATGCAGTCATATCACCAGTGTCAGTGGGTGTCTCAGATGATGATGTAGGCAAGCATTGTAGCTGCTGAAAAGCACTATGTAGAGTAGGTAGCGGATCACTGGATAGAATTTGATCCACCACCCCAGCAAAGGAATCAGGTAAACCACAGAGAAACTGAACTACTTGCAACTCCTGGCACTGACATTGTATTGTAGCCAAATCAGTAGACAAGGGATGGTAGGCTTCCAATTCCCCCCAGAATACCTTGAAAGTAGAAAAGTAGTCTATCAAGTCAAATCCTGAGAAGCGTAGGTGGTTGAGCTGCTTATTATTATCAAACACTTTCTTGGGGTTCTGACTGTGTGAATAGCTACTGGAAAGCTGATCCCATATCTACTTTTCCATCTGCAGGTATAGTGGCATGACATTGATCTTGGTCTCACTACTATTCAAAATCAATGTCATAACTATAGAATCATCCTTTACCCAGTCATCATGGGCTTTCACATCTTTTGAGTCGGCTGTTGTAGGAGGCACTGGAGGTGGATCACACGTCAAGTGAGACATTTTGCCTTGTGATTTGACATATGAGATTAAGAGAGAAAGATTTCTCCCCCCTCTCCCACGCCCGTGGTGGAGGCCGAACGCCCGAGAGGGTGGTAAATCAAGGTGGCAACTGGGATTCGAACCCTGATCCCTTCATGAGGAGACACCGTGCTTGACTACTTGAGCCACTCCTTGTGATTTGACATATACATGCATGGAACACACCTAGTGCTGGTAGTTTCTCCCATCCAATTTCACCATTGTAACCTGACGACGCAGATCCTCATGTGTAGACGCCACGAGGTAGAAGCAAACCAACTCCCAGAGTAACAAGTAGGTAGTAGAGGGTAGGAACAGGCAGAAGAAGGATGCCTATGTCCTCAGGTAGGTAGCAGTAGGCACAGATCAACATATTGGATGGATCCCTCACATACGTGCTACGTCAGAGCACAACAAGGAACCCATTGGCTCAATGACCTACACGGGAAGACAGAAGCAAACTCTGAAGGTGTCCCACAGTCATGAATCAAGCCACCAGACAAGGTGTGTGGTTGTCCTGGCGGCTAGACGCCCCAGCGGTGAGCTGCCCCTGCGGCAGCCTGCCCCACAATGCACCTACTGCGGCGGGACAAGCATCGGCTGACACTGGGCTGTGCGGAGGCAGCTTCCCGACTGCCTTCTAGAAACGCACGGGAGGGTCGGGGGGTGGCCGGAGGTGGGCGGGGGGAGGAAGAGAGAAGGGAGGGAGGGAAGGGGAAGAGTGGCGGCTCTGAATCTAGACCTACTCTGGTACCATGTGAAATAACCAGAGAAATGGAGAGCTTAGGGTTACACAATGTGTGTACCCTTGTATTTATAATAATAGAACATTTATAGTGAGGTCCATATATAAAAGTAAATTAACAAAACACTAAATAAAGACATATATATATATATATATATATTAACAGTACATATATATCTCTTTGGTTGAATTTGACTGCTTAACATCCATATTTCTTGCACCTTGTGACAGGAACAACATTATGTAGATGATCAATAGTGGTTTTGTTGAATATTTTCAGATCATTTACTGAACATGTTCAAATCATCTTTTCACCTATCATCAGTTGTTTGGGTACATTTTATTGTCGATTGTACAACTATTCTCTCTATTCTAAATGTGCCATTAATTTTTCTTCTTCTAGAGATTAGGTGGTTAGATAATATTAGTGTTGTTGGTGGTGGTTATGATAGATAAAAAGCATACTTTCCTTGAAAAGATCATGATCTTGTGCCTAGGCGGTGGTTTGTCAGATTTCATAAGTTCAACTTCCCAGTATACAGGGCATATAGTAGTACTATGTTATATAACAACCTAATCTTTCTATTTAGTAACTTTACTCACCAGGGTGAAGGACTTGATATGATGCTTGTTGTGGAGCCACTTCTCTATGCTACAGGTGTTGATATTGTATTTCCCTATCTGTAAGTAGTTGCTTCCTTGTTTGTTTTTGTTGAATGTCTATGCACGATTCTTCATTTGTTTGATGTACATTCCATTGTATCCTGATGCATCTTATTGTCACTTTATTGTTGTTTTCTTGTACAACTATCAAATTCAGTTGAACTTTGAGGTGAAATGATTTTTGTAGTTCTCTAGATCAATGAATTAGTTATTGATTTCATCATCTGAGTTTCACTCACTGCCAATATTTATATAGTCCAAAGACATGGTAGTAGCAACATCATATGCAAGATGCTGCTCTTGATCACACAATGAAGCTATATAAGATATTATGGGCTTTTCAAGGCACAGTTTGCTATCCAATTGGCTCTCTCCTATTTTAACTCTTATATGCTACAAATTGGGGGCAAGTCACCAAATACAATACTTTTCCTACATCCCACTATATATCCAGTAACATGTCTCCTCAAGATTCTTCATTCTTGACCTTTGTTGTGATGTAATACACATCACCCACGTTGTTGTTACCACTGTGAGTTTTTTCTCTTCTTTCTTATACTAGCATATTGTGACTTATTAATCTATGCTATGGTCTATTTAGGGTGGTGTCCTACAATGGTTTGTTAATAGGAATGAATGCTTTTTCATCTTTCATTGTAGAAATGCCATAAAATTTTATATTTAGGAAGTACACACTTTATAGGCATTACAAACGTGTTCAATGTGTGGATGGGAGTTAGATGCATCTTCAAAACATAGGACTTCTTTGAGATTCACTTATACAACTACAATTGAGTAACTTATTAGTGACTATCATGCAATATCTTAGATTACAAAATCTAAATGTAGATCACTTGTATAAATCATGTGGGATTGTGGTCAGCATGCAGAAGCTATTCCACGCACTGAGCTCCATGAAATTCCTACCATTCTTACTTTGTAGCTGGAGCAATCGTGTCTGCTAACCAAAGGTAATTCTTACTTGAAAATTTCTATTCCTAATACAAGTAAATCAATTTCAAGTAAGATTTATTAGCTGGGCTAAATTTTGGTTTTGGGCCTTATGGTATGCATGGGTACTCATTTTTGGCTACTGGTTCACTTGATCCATCTTTTGGTTCTTTTTGGTATTTAACACCATATTTATATACAAATCAGTTTCAAATTTGCAGTATAAATCTTTTTTCTATACTACATATGGAGTATCTTTCTTTTGGTCATCAGTATGACATATCTTATTGATCTTCTATTGTTTCTATTTTCTTTGATGAACAACAATTTCAGATGTCACATGGGAAAGCCCATGCAATACAACTACCTATTTACCCTTATACATGTTTGCTCAAGTAGGTTTTTTAATCGTTAAGAATGTCCCTAATTATCTATGCTCCAAAAGATTCTCTATAGAATTCCCCTTATTTGTTCAACATAATTTAACTTGATGTACAATAACATCCTAAGCTTCTAACTTCTACAATAACCATCTCCATATCATCCTCATCCCTTCCATCCCACCTCTATTGGATGCTCACACACAACCATTAGAAGTATTGGTTGTAAGTAGATTTATCCATTGGCATCTTATGTTGCTAATTATTGACTGATTATATCAAGCTATATGTTGGATGCAAGGTACTGAAATGGGGATTGGCCACTCACAAAGCACTTGTCTGATGGGAAGATGGCAGATCTATAGGGAAAATACTACTATAGTTGTTCTTTGTTTCTTTGATTTTCATATCATCCAACTAAAGTTGAGTGCATTGTTCCAGCTTGCTTTAACTACAAAAAAGGACCATATCATATATTCTCTGATATTGGAGTGGCAATGTCAGTTCTGAAGACCTTAGAAAAGAAGAGGTGGGTTCTATTTTACACATGTTTATGTTCTCTAATGTTTCAAGGATCCTATCTACTGGTTTCTTGACAGCGAGGTCTATGGATTAATTGGTATGCAGGAACTGAATGTTGTAGATTGATTAAACTCGTAACTCTGCACTTCCAACTTTCCATATAAGCCAATAGGCATTGGTATTATACTTCTTTTGATATGACATGTGTTTGGCAAGATAATACTGTTGTAGGAACTAGATGTTGTAGATTGACTAAAGTCATAACTCTATACTACCAGCTTTCCATATAAGCCAATAGGCATTGGCCTCTATATTTGTTTTAGTATGACATGTGCTTTTAATTTAGACATTGGATTTTTTATCTAACATGAGATCTGCTTCAGATTCTTTATACCGGTTTCAATTTTGCTAGACTCTTATGTGCCTCTAAACAATTCGGATGACTAATGTAGAGATGATAGTGAAGGCAGTCTCAGCCAACCAACGCATTAGGGATCAGGTACAACATGTTTTAGAACACTATGCAAACTTGAGCTTTCTCAGCCAAACCCCCCTCACCAGTGAATCTGCTTTCTCAGCCAGTGACTTTGAAGCAGTTTGAAGTGGTCCTTACAATCATAATCTCTCTTGCTTTAGTAAGAATACCCTTACTTCAAGACTTTGTTTTCAAATCACATTAGATGGTTTATCACATTTTTCATGGCTTTCTCAATATCAACTTGCATATGTCATATAATTGCATAGAATCCAGAGCTTGAGAAGTATGATGGAATTTTTTTTAGACTTCAAACTAGAGAACTACATGTCTCTATAGTCGTCTTCAACATTACGATGATGTTTATTCTCTTGTCAAGATTCTCCTTCAGTGAATGAATTAGAGCTTCAAGTTATTCCTTTCCAAGATCTAGAGAAGGTTCAACTAAGGATATTGATACATCTTTTTATATAATTTGTTGTATAACCTCTTTTACATAGCAACTATTGTGCTTGTTTTCCTCCCTGACTTCAACATTCCTCTCTAAGTAGATTATTTCAAGTTCTTCCACTGAGGAAATGAGAGATGTAGAGTTAGCTCCTCATAATTTTCAAATTTGTGGGTTATGATCATTCACGTTGTTATGCCATCATTTTAAAGTTATATATATATATATATATATTGCACCTTTTAATATTGTATATGAACTTGTGCAATCTCATTTTTTTGTTTATAACATACCAAATATATAAAGTTTTTTTTTGCTGTGGACATAAACTCTCACTCATCCATATTACTAATCATGTGTTTTCCATGTTATTGTATTTCCATATTTCAGTTCTAATCTTTCATCTTATGGACCTCGCTTTTGATATGCTTTTTTTCAATTGGGAGACTTTTCAATCTGTATGTTGACTCCTTGCACAACCTGATTGGACTTCTTAGGACTAGAATGTTGAGTTTAGGACTAATTGGGACCAAACTATTTTGTATTGGATTACTAGGAACTACGTCTTAATCTAAATTATGCTCTCAAAAAATTCTATTGGTCTATATTAATCACTATATTCTTGGTATATTTCAGATCTTATGAAAAGGTTGATTCTCTTATACTCATACCAATTAATTGGCATATTACAGCTTCTAGGTTTGAGTTCTCACTTGATTATGTTTTCCATAAAGAGTTTGGACTTCTTCAGGTAGAGTTTTCTGATTATGGGGAAATATTGTATGCTCAGGTCCATGTGGTTGTTCATATATTTATGATGTGTGTTTCTTTTCAGCTATTCTTAAAAGAATGTTAGTAGTCCAATGCTCCTTCTACTTCATACCTCAAGGTCTGTTTGAAGAATCCATTATGGACGTCACCTTCTATACAATGCCATGATCACTAAAAGTCACCATGAAAAAGGTACCATGCGTGATTTTATCTACTGGTACCATATAGCAGAACATCATACTATTTGTTGTGCTCTTGATCTTGCTCTGTCAATAAATATCTCTAAAAGGATATGTTAGGCTATGTTTGTTATTGTAGTGTCTTGGGGTGCAAGCTGGAGTCTCCTATCTTGATGGTCTTATCATTCAAGGCTATATTCCAGAATGTCAAGGGAACAACCATGGAGGGATGAGAGATGCAATTTTTGTATTGGGTAATCCTATCTCTCTTGTTTATGTACCCCTCTCCCAATCCATCTCTTGAGTTGCTTCTGTGTGTGGTTATTGCATTTAAGATTATGGCTATTGCCGCTGTGGGCAACAACCTAATAACCTATGTGTTTAATGAGATGCATTTCCCACTGTTAGCAGCTGCAAACAAGTAACATCTTCTTTCACTCAACTAAAAATCCTTTTTATTTCTATGTTGAACTTTATTTTACTCACAGTACAAGATCATATTTCTCATCTAAAAATCATTTAATTCTTATGTAGGGTTTTATATTATTGGCAGCGCAAGCTCATCTCTCCCAGCTATGACCACCTAAATGCAACATGGTGATAGACGGGAGCAGCTGTGTACAAGCAAAGGGTATCCAAGCCACCATATTCTTTGTAGCTCTGTACCTGGTGGCCTTGGGCAGTGGGTGTCTGAAACCCAACACGATCTCTCATGGTGTCATCCAACAAGGTAGCATCATGGACACTAGGCTCACAAACAGCTTCAAGATCCCTCCAATGTCCTTACAAGCCATCCCATGCATCATGCTCATCATCCTTGTCCCACTCTACGAGACCTGCTTCGTCCCGCTTGCACGAATGATCACACGCCAAGAATCTGGCATCACCCCTCTACAGTGCATCGATGTCATCCAGGTTTAGCTGAAATAATGGATTCTAAGCTAAGAGAAAGAACATCTTCGCAAGAGGGCAATCCTTCTCAACCAAGTCAAGATTGTCTTGTTTATAATTTTTGATCCCACACATGCTTTTCTTCATGATGGTGCAACAACAACAAGAGCTCGAATAAAAGAAGACAATAAGGATATATGCTAGAACTAGCTGAGAAAGACAAAACACTTTCACAAAGATGTTAGTAGACCACTGAATCATTGATATATGTATATACTTTTCTTTGTACAGATTATGTAATAGGGGCAAGGTATACATCCTCCCCATGTACATTTGATGCTTCATTATAAATGAAAGTAAGATTGTTGGCATTATGAGCATAACTTTCTCTAAATATTACAATTTTGTTACTAAAAGAGCTTGTGTACTAACAAATTACACAATATATATATATATATATATATATATATATATATATATATATACATTGTATATATATATACTTTCATATATATGAATATATAGTCAAACTATGCATATATGCATGTGTACTAAATGGCATTACATATGTAGCTAGATGCATAATCAACTACATATGTATGTATATAGTAATTGTTTCCTTTCCCTACACATTAAATACATATAAATGTATTAACTTCATGTTTTTGCTACATACTGACTATATATACAATTTTAGTCATACATTTAGCTATAATTATACTTATATTTAAATATATAAGGACAATATCTAGCTACACTTCTAGATACATATGAATTTGTAGAGAATGGATTGTCTAACTACATATTTGAAAAATATAGTTAAAGGCTTTAGCTATACGAGCATATACTACAATTTGTATGTGTAAAGAAATATGTAATTAAAGCCTTTAGCTATAAAATATGGGGTTTTTGCTACAATTTTTTTATAGTTAAAGACCATCTTTTTTGTAGTGATTATTATTATTATTGTTACTACTACTACTACTGCTGCTACTACTACTACTACTACTACTACTACTGCTGCTGCTTCTACTGCTGATGCTGTTGTTGTTGCTACTGCTACTACTACTACTACTACTACTACAACAACAACAACTACTACTACTACTACTGCTGCTGCTGCTACTATTATTATTATTTTATAGAGAAGAAAGGGAAACAAAGAAGACACCTGAAAAAGGGAAATGGACCCAAAAAAATCAAACAAGGAAGCGAACCCAAAATCCTAGAAAGGGAATAATCCACACAAGAAGGAAATGAAAAATGAGTGAAAAGAGCATAAATTGACAAATACCAGACCGAACAAGTGAAATAGAGACAAAAAAATCTGGACATGAGTGATTTAGGATTGCTCTAATAAAAAATAGTGGGGGCTCATAGAATGCCACAATCTGCCACCATGTCCCTAGTCTTTCACCAATCCAACAATCTAATTCAAATGATAGAATGGAAAATGTAAAAAGAAAAGAAAAAGGGAAAAAAGAAATAAGACTAAATATGAACCCAACTAAAAGATGAAGAAAATAGAAAGAGGTAGATAAATAAACCTAGATCACATGACTATCCCTAAAAGAGTTTCCATTTTGTTGTATCCACCTTGGAAAATATTCATCTCTTGTGAAGGAACTAATCTGACAATCGCTAAAAAAACATAAAACAAAGTAGGACAACCTCAGAGCCACCACCATGTTGTCCATGATAAACATGAACTTATCTCATAGGTGGTTGTTTGGGTCATTGCGGAGCTCATTTTCCTTTTCTATCTTGAATTGTAGGTTGGTGGAGGTCATTTTTTTCCTATATTGTTGTCTTATATCTATGGACTGAAGAATAGTAATATGGGATCACCCATGGTTCTCCTACCAAATACTTTGTCTCATCTCAATTCCTAGAGTATGTGGTTGTCTTCATTGATTATCTAATATAGTAGGTATAACCATTACCAAAAGGTACACTACAACTGGTTGGTGAATTTTTTCTAAAACATGGGAAAACAAGAAATAATGTTCAACATAGACCTACAGAGATTATGGGATCCCTACTAAAACATCATGCAAAACATAAACTAAAATAACAATGACATAAAGTAGCAGTAGTAGAATATTTCTTCATCAACGATAGTAATAAGTTGAACCTTTGGACTCATGATTCACCAATAGGCCTCCACTAGGGACTCAAAAGGAGATGATTCCTTTAGGTGCTTGATCCTCACCCTCCCCATAATGGTGAAGGTCCAGGAAGGGTCCGTCATTATATCTTTCTGTAGGGAAAAATTGGGAACAGAGTAGGAAGCAAAAATGAAAAACTTTTAGCACATATTTTTCTTAACCAACACATCACATCAACAATAGTGTTATAGGAAAGAGGTGCAAGACATGCCTTGTTCTAGAGAAAGTCTAGCAACTATTTTTGTACAGATATGTGCTCCCTTCAAAAGAAGCACACAGATAAAATATGTTGGCATCCTCCTGGTGTAGCACATACACAATGGTTGTTGGCATCCTTTAGCATGGCAACAAAGGATTACGTGCCTCTATGTAGTCCACACAAACCATCAGGAACTTCACGTCACACTTCTACATCCAACAAGAAGGAGTTGCCCTTATGTTTGTCAATGTGCTAGCATCGACTTCCTTTTCCCTTGCTATCTTTACCTTTTGGGTAAGACTACTAAGGCTCTCTCACACGTTATCAGAACTGTAAGATGAGGAGTCTTTAGACAATCTCTTGACTTGCTCTCTAGACTTTGTGTCTATCATGTGTTTTGAGACTCGGCTACACCCCTTCTTTATATAGGAGTGAATGGGCTAGGTTTTCCAAAACCTAGAGGATATGAAAGGTAAATATCATGGCTTGACAACTACTACGGATAACCACTCGATCGACTAGCACACCAGTTGACCAAAAAGATTATCTAGTTGGTTGATTAGCTTGAGCCAATAACACAATAACATTGTCTTTTAATGTGATGATTAATACACATTATTACACATATAATTAATCTTTTGAACAAGTAAATTGATTCTTTGACCCATTCAAACCAGTCATTTCACATCCACTTAGTCGAGTGCATATTCCAATCAGTCAAATGGAAATTCTAGCTGGTTGACTTGGTATTTTGACCATCCGTCGAGAACCTGATTCTATAGGCTGGTTGGATACTCCAACTAGTTGATTTGTTGGTTCCATCGGACAAGATTAGTAAAATCTATTCGATCAATTAGACACTCTAGTCAATGGACTGACACATCATTCATTCATCTTGACACTCTAGTTGGTTGATTGGAATATCTAGTGTTATTTATTTGATTACATAAACACTTTTTGAGCCAACCTGCTACGCTAAACAAGATTCTCAAAATAAAATGTTGATTTAATCACTAATAAAACATATTAAAAAAAGGCATAGAATTAAAACAGAATGAACTTTCTAAACATGAGAGAGAGCATTTGCACAAAACTCCAACATCTTTCATACATATAAGTATATATATGTGTATGTATATGTATATATGTACAACCATACCATGTATATGTACATTTGTTGTATGGCCTCAGCCACAACCAGTTTACAAAAGATATTGTCTACATAATTACATCATCTACATCACTCAGGGGATTAAGAAAAATCTTGAGTCAATATTCATGATATACAAAACTCCCCACATGGATCTAAGAGTACATGGATGCCTCTAAGACTCTTTACTAACCACACCAACCTTCTAATTCTACTTCTCTTCAAGCAACTCCTTGCTATACTACCTCTGACGGTGTTGCCAATCACCTAAAAAGATGTGGTGACCCACAAAATGAGACCCATGTCCCAGAAAAAGATATAACTCTATAAACATATATTGCTTACAAGAGTTATGTATCTAAGTAGTTAAAACATATAGTGTTACAAAGTTGTAAAATTGAATAACTTGCATCATAATCAGGTGTATCTAGAATCATTTGGATATTTGATTTCTCTTACCGCATTATAAACCATCTATGGTTTAAAGAAGAAATAGAAAAGGCTTATCATTTAATGTGATTAGTCAAGTAACCCTAATAATTGTGCTACATGACTGAGTTATATTTTATTAAGATCTGAGTATTTTGAGGTGTACCACTCAAACTACTAGATGAGCATTGTGAAGCTAAAATCAGCCACGTATAATATCTAGGATGACACACATCCTCGATCTCTTTCTGTAACCTTGGTATCAAGATGATAGGGATATTCGCTCAATGAATCTGCATATACTTAACAATATACGACTCTGAGATCCTTTCAGATAAATTGTTTCACTATGCATTAATTTCTGACATTGGAATAGCTCTACAAACTTAGGGCACTACTTGATTAAGGTTTCACTTGAATAATTAATCTAGTTGAGTGTTTTGACCACATCAATAAATTCATGCATAAAAAACAAAAAAAAATCTTACAAGATCATTGGGATTCACAACCTCATAAGATATCAAACGAATTAAATACTTCCATAACACTCCTTCACATAGAAATTTAACAATCCTTAGTCATGAAAGGATTGACTACCAATTAGAGTGCTTTGATTCATAAGCATCACTATGATCAGGATAACATTAATTTCATACAACAGTATCATGAATATTTGATATTTAATTCAAAAAAATTTACCTTTCATATTATTGTTTTTCCCAATCATTGTTACACCATCATAACAATAGAAAAGAGCATTTTAACCACCATAAGTTAACCACTATATATTAGGGTTTAAAGTATCAGTATGAGAACACCACTTATGTCACAATTTTAGGAGTCTTTACGCATATATTACGAATTTAAGGCGTTACATGCTTTCAAGAATAGTTCAATATTCAGCAAATAGTGTTCATAAAATATGAAATATAATCAATATACTTGGATCATCACCCTATCATACAGAACAACACTTATAGAGGCAATATTTTAGCATGATTACAAATTTTTAGAGCAATATTAATGACATGCAAGTAGATAGTAAGCAAGCAATGCTTTAAAACTATATGACTCACCTGGTAAAGAGACACAAATCAAAACCCATAGTGAGAACTCTAGAAATCAGCACCCAAACGTCAAGCTCGGCCTAGAAAAGCTTCAAGATCATCTTCTCTTTCCACGATCACGGTGAAACTAGGGCAAGAAAGAAGAAAAGAGAGTGCTCAACCCACATGCATAGGGTTCTAGAAAAGACACATCAAGAAAACGTAAGAAACACCAAATAACTCAGCTAGAGGAGGAAAGAGGGTAAAGAGAAGTGAGGAAATGAGGAGAAAAGCAAGAATCTTACTCGAAGGAAGAACACAATCAACAACTTGATATTAGTGTAAAGAACCTTTATCCAAGCATATGATAGTGACATTAGGTAATCTATATGTTTCAGGAATTAAGGGTTGCTTGCATTAGATGCTTGCTTGGATATCTTGTTGATTTTGGATTCTCTTTCTCAAGAACAAGTATGTGGTTACGCTTATGACTAATCGCTCTAGTTTCACATCTATTTTTGAAGTTTTATCGGTTGCTTAGAAATAAATGCTTGGTTGACTTTTATTTCATGCAACTATAAAGTGACTATGACTATCACCATAAATATATGTGCATGACTAGCTCAGATCCTAGTCCTCCTCTGTAGCTTTGATGATGATGAGATGGATGACCTAGTACATGGTCTACCCTTGGGATAGGATCATCAGGTTATCATGAGTCGATGTGTTGGTCTACCCTTGGGTAGGACCATACAACTACACAACCCTAGGTCGTGGTCTACCTGTAAGGTAGGATCATAGGGGTTATGTGAGAACTACCATATGAGAGAGGTAGTATCCATGTCCACTATAGGGACAACACAGAGGGAAGGATATGTAGGGCTTGAGTAGTTATGTTTAAAATATAAAGTTTGATGTGTTAAATTATAATTTGATTGCTTTATGTTGTCACAATTAGATGTAAAGTTTTGGTTGCCACCACATACCAGTATAATTCATTATACTGACCGCCATTTTGTTTGTCGACATTTTAGGTTTATCAAAAAGTGGATATTCCTTTAAAGTGGCATTTAATGAATAAATCTCAATAAAGAATTGGAGGATTGTAGATATATAGTTTCTTATTTGGGTAAAGTTCCTCAAATCCTATATTTTGCAAGGTATGTGAAAAGAATGTTTTTATCCTATTTCAAGCTTAGTTGTGGTATAATTTATTAATTACTTTTTATTATTTGCAAAACCATATGATCCTATTTTGGGATAATGACTCTAGCCTCTTGGTCTCCCTCAATTGGTGGTTACCGGGGGGGTGGGGTCGTTACACACTTGCACTTAGAGCCAATCACCCGTGAATCTAATTATAGGTGATATACCATGACCATCATGTTTTTATTGCGTAAGTGATTTTGTCAACATATTAGCAACATTTGCTTCTAATTGATGCAAATCTTCACATCTCCTCGTTGTACGATCTTTTGTATGAGACAGAATTGTTATAGTATGTGATATAGTTCCTTAGCCTATCCAATTTTTGCATTGTTGCCACACTCTTCTGCATCATCAATGGTTGGAACCACCCCAAGTTCATTGATGAACTTATTGATCTAAACAATACCATTGTTGTTTCCAAAATAGCAATGTACTCACCTACTAGTGTAATCAACAACAACTATCTCTTGCTCAAAACCTTTCTAGCTTACAATTTTGTTGTTTAGACAAAACACAAAATTTGGTCGACATATTTGTTAGTTTGGAATCTTGTATTGGTGTAACCCTATACACCCAACTCTTCCTCATAATCAAGGAACTAATCCTTAGTGCTACTTAAGGATGTTTTGTATGGCCATCCAGTGACCTTGGTTGGGATATGACTGATATCTCCTTGTCATGTGCAAGCATACAAGACATTTGGATGAGTGCATAACATTGCATACATGATAGATCCAATTGTAGACACTATGGCATCTTACTCCTGTTCTTCATAATAACTGGGACACTGGGCTCTAGGAAACTAATTCCATGGGAAAATTTCTTCCCTTTGAATCATGCATGCTGAACTCCTTTAGCACTTTGTCAATGTATGTACTCTTAATCCAATAACCATTCTATATCTATCTATATATATATATCAATTCCTATCTGATAGGATGCTTATACTAAATCCTTCATATAGAGGGTACTTCCTATACAGTTTCTTACCATTTGTAGGGTAGGGATGTCATTCTTACATACAATCTGAGGAAAACAATTATTCTCCTACTATCCTTCTTGAAACATAGGTTTCATCTTCATTTTGACTAAATCCAAACTCTTTGGCTGCCTTGTAAAATTAGATATTCTAGCTTTGAGATGCTTGCTTCAATCCAAAGATTGACCTTTGTTTCTAAGTTGTAATAGCAAACATGGTCCTAATTGATGTCATCCATGTGGGTCTTCTTGTTGAAGACCCACTTGCACCCTATGGGTTTTACCCCTTCATATGGATCCATCAAGGTCCATACCTTGTTGATGTACACATAATACATCTTATATCTCAAGGCCCCAAGCCATTTCTCATATTCTGATCCATCAACAGCTTCTAGGTAGGTTTTTGGATCCTCGTCTACAACAACTCATTGCCTTCTTGAGTTATAAGACATCCAAATATTTTCAAGCTCTAGGGGTGTCCTACCAAATCTATGAGGTTGATGTGTTACATGAGGAATTTGAGATTTCACAACATTTGCGACTCTCCTTGTTCCTTCTATACTTCTACAAGTTCAATGTATTCTTTTTGTTGTCAAAATTTTCAAATTCTACTTATCTCCCACTATTTCCTTTGGAATCAAATTTCTTTGGAGGAACACAACAATTCTGGAAACATACACTTTGTTGTCAGGTGGACTGTAAAAGTAGTATTCAATAAAACAACATTAATCTGATTTGGGATTTAAGTTTTTCAGGAAAATGTTTCCTAACATAACTTTCATATCCCCAAATCTTCATAAAGGACTCATCAGGATTTTCGATGACATATCTCAAATGGTGTCTTTTGAACTGATTTTGATGGTACATAGTTTAGTTTGAACGGTGTTATTTATAAATCATATTCCTTAGAAGGAAGTTGGAAGATCATCTAGACTCAATATTAATCACACCATGTCTAATAAGGTATGATACCTTCTTTCTGGAGTCCATTGTGGTACAATGTCATGGTCTTGTAGAAGATCCTTGTACTCTTGGTTCAAGTATTCTCCACATCGATCATATCTAAGTGCTTTAATATTGCTAACCACCTAAATCATTCAATCTAAAGGTCCACGTACATCAATATTTATGGGTCCTAATAGATCACTTGTTCTCCCACTATTTTTAGTGAAAGATCATTTGTCATCTTGCCCAATAAACATGTCTCGCATGTCATTATTGTTTCAAACTCATAAGAATCTTGATAACCATCTTTATCGAATATAGAAATGTGTTTCTCATTTATGTGCCCTTGATGACAATGCATACACATGTTCTACTTGAGTCATCAAGTCTTTCAATATCTACGTTTATATACTTGTATCTAGAACTATGAAGTATATATTATGAGACATTGTGCACTTTCATAAAAGATCTTATCCTTAAAATAAAACACCAAATATTCATCATAATAAATATGTATCCACTCTTGTCCAAATAAAATACAATGGAGATTCTATTTAAGGCATTTTCATAATAAAAATTCACTAATTATATTACAAGTCTATTGGGCCGAGATAAAGGATAGGTTCCATTAAAGTGGTAGCAACTCTTTCCCTGCATAGTTCCACCTCATCTTGCTTACTTCTTCTCAGACCTTGTACATAATAACATATGTGAGATCCTCATTCAGTATCCAGAACCTAAGATGATGAAGTAGGCACATTTATATCAATAAAGTATATATTTTAAGTGGATGTCTCCATCCCTTGCTTCTTCTTCCTGAGTTCTTCTATGTGCAGAGGGAAATTCCTTTTCTAGTGTCCAAGTTGGTGATAGTGGTGGCAGTTCCCTTCCTTACTCACTCCTCCCTTTTCTTAAAGTGTAAAATACTTGGGTTTTTTACTAGCCTTAGAACTCTTCTTGGCCTTGCCTTGAAGACTTGGGTTTTTTACTAGCCTTAGAACTCTTCTTGGCCCTCCCTTTGCCCCTGGACTTCCCCTTATCTCTACTGGTCATCATCAAAGATCTAGGATTGTCCTTCTTCATTTGTGTCGACACTTCACAATATGCCAAGCAACTTAGACAACAGTTTAGAAAAATTGTTCATGTTATAGTTCATGACAAATTGTCTATATGATTCAGGATACGATTGCAGAATCATATCTTTGGCCAACTCTTGGCCTAAAGGAAATTCCAATCTATCTAGGTTTTCCATGCACCCAATCAATTTGAGAACAAGGGGCCCTAATGGATCTCCCTCTTCCATATTGCACTTAAACAACATCTTTGATATATCATATCTCTCTTGTCTTTCCTAATCTTAGACCATATTCTTGAGTTGTTTTAGCAACTCAATAACTTTCATGTTCACATGTTTTCTATGTATCTCATAGCTTATTGAGCATAGCATAAGGCACTTGACATCTATGAAATCCTCAAAATGCTTCTTGTAAGAATCCCTTTCAACCTTGGGCACAGTGGGAGTGGGTTCCTTTGGCTCTGGAGTCTCTAGGGCATAGAGCTTACACTCTTGATTGAGAACGGTTCTCAATGTCCTGAACTAGTCAAAAATATTATTCCCATTCAATTTGTCCTTCTCAAGCAATAACCACAATGAAAAGGTGTTTGTGTTTGCCATTTGTTTCTACAATAAAAAATATGCATTTTGTTAAAACACTTCTGATTTTAATTGAAAATATTGATGATATTAACATGCCTTTCCCACTATTTTGTTCAAGATAATTTTCATTACATTCAATTTAGAAGATTGTAGTGTACAACCCTCTAATGAACCAAGATCCAAAATAATTGAATTATTACCCAACCAACATCAATGTCCATAACCAATTACCAAGGTAGGCAACAACCGCCAACTGCATCCATTGAAATTCTTGGATAGATGGCATGCACAACTCCTTGTAATAATATATCTCTATGCTTCTACTCACTTAATCTCATTAAGGTCGCCTAATTAAGATCGACCCAAAAGCCAACATGATAGAAATACACCCTGCTCGGAAAGCCCACATAACTACCATCACACTAATATGAGATAGATGGCACATCATGCTTTGGCATAACATGTGCTTGGTTGATCAAGCTTTTTGTGTGTGCTACTTATGGAAAACATCTAAGACTTATTATTTATGAATTTCATTTATAAATGCATATATATATATCCAATTACCACATACTTACAATATGCATCATATACATACTATATCCTCACAAACAAAACATGCAATCACATATATACAATGATGGTTATGGCCATATTAATGCAATTCTTTGGAGCCACAAAGAAATTATGTCCACCTAAGGTCATGAATCATATGTATCCACCCATATTTGAGCTTCTTGTGCTACAAATAGGTCAGTTGATCAACTAGACCATCCAGTCGATCGGTTCATCCTCATGTCAACCAAATGGTCACTATTGGTCGATCGACTCACTCCTGACTCAAGCAATTGGCTAGACTCTTCTTGTTGGTCAGTTGGGCCTCCAATCGATTGATTGGCTCTTGTTGTCCTTCAACTGATTGACTCAACTTCCAGTTAGTCTACTCACTTGGTCAAAATATCTTTTTCTTACCAAAAATGAAACTTATATTATATTGTGTAGTGTGAATTTCTCGAGTTACATTCGAGGGGAGAAAAGGGGTCAAGCATTATCTACATGTGGAGAAGAAGAAGGAAGGCTCGATATGCAAATTAAATTTATAAGATTAGGAAATAAACCATCCAACACACAAGGATCTAAGGGGTATTGGCCATAACCACACATACATCCACCATTAAAATCAATTTTGGGCAACACGTATAGATTGCATATATATATATATATATATATATATATATATATATATATATATATATATATATATATATATATATATATATATATGTGTGTGTGTGTGTGTGTGTGTGTGTGTGTGTGTGTGTGTGTGTGTGTATAATCTCTGTGTGTGTATGTGTGCGTGTGTGTGTGTGTTTACTGGGTTGAGGGGACATTCCCTAGTGTATGTGGTATTTACTCAGATATGCACATTAACTATTTAAATGTTCACATATGCTAATGAACTTGCTGAGAAGGAGAAGATCTTATATAACCCGCTTCGTCCATCTGCGTCTGTCGCTCTGGCGATTAGGGCAAGCAGGCGTGAGCATCTTCCTCCCTTAGATTAGGGTTTTCCCTTGCAGGTTCAAGCGAGCGGGTCTAGCTCTAGGTCCCGTCTCATCATGGCGGGGGAACTGGCAGAGAGATACGCTGGGTTGCGGCTGACCAAAGATGAGGATGATCCCATTGATGTGCAGGCGATGGGGAAGGGTGAGGAGGAGGAGGACCACACAGCACTGGCGCTGGTGGGCAGGCTTCTGACGGACAGAACTTTCAATTTCTGAGCAATGGAGAGAACGATGGCACAGGCTTGGAGTCTCTGGGAAACAGTGGAATTCAAGCAGCTTGAGGGCGGAGCCTTCGTGATGCAATTCACACATTGGGCGGACAGGAAGTGTGTGATGGAAGGGGTGCCATGGAACTTTGATGGGCGATTGCTTCTTTTCAAGGAGATCGACAAGGAAGAGCAGCCAGGTAGGTTGTGGATTGATAGCACGCCGTTTTGGGTTCATCTATACGGTGTCCCCTTAGGGTACCGGGCAGAGGCCACGATCAGGAAGACTGTAGCTCGAATAGGCGAGGTGCTAGATACTGATAGAGATTGCCTGGGATGGGACTCGTCGATACGAGTCCGGATAGCTGTGGATGTCACAAAACCTCTAAAACGATCCATGAGGATTCGGGTGGAGAGCGGAAAGATCGTCGATGTCGAGATAAAGTATGAGCGTCTGTCGACGTTTTGCTTCGCGTGTGGGTGTCTGGGGCACGTTGACAAAGATTGCCAACAAAACCAGTGGGGTGATTGGATGAGGGCTTCTCCATGGAAGCAGCGCAGGCAAATGGAGAGCAAGACCGGGGGGCAGAAGAGTAAAGAAGACCCTTACGTTCAAAGGGGGTCCAGCAGAAGGAAGGGGGGCGGGAGGGATGAAGGATAGCGCAAGCAAGGTGGGGGCGCATGACGGGGAGCAGGGAGACAACAACGAGGCAGGAGTAGAGAGAAAGGAGCAGGGTGCTAGGGCTGAAGCGGGGAGGAAGGGGAGCGCCAGAATGGGGAAGGCAGGTGACGAGGAAGGGAGTCAGGTAGGCGAGGGGGTTGGCGGTGGCAGGGACATCATCACCAGTAAATACGGAGACAACCAGGGGTATCGGGGAGAGGCGGGAGGAATGCAAGAGCCTCTAGGGGCGTCGAGAGGTGCAGGACGGAAGACAATCACAAGGGAGGAACTGCTAGGGCTGCGACACGTCATGAAGATCTAGGAGACGGCGCCGATGGGCAGGGAGGTGAGGGACCAGAAGGAGGACCATGAAGAGGATGAGGTCCAAAGTTACGTGAACAGTGATCAGCAGGAGGCATGTAGCAGGTCGACGGAGCACATAATTGGTGAGGTAGAACAGAACAGCACGATAGAGAACCATGACGTTTGGAGCACGCATGAACGTGAGAAGATTGATTCTGAGATTCAGTTGCACTACAGTCAGGGGGTGGAGGCTCAGAACAAAGGCGAGAGAAGGGCTATCACACGTGCACAAACGCGGAAGGAAGCAGGAGCAAGAATAAAGCAAGGACCCAAGCTGGGTCAGGGGAAGAAGAAACACAAGCCATGGGTGTATAAAATGAGCCGGGGTGCTAGACTGGGTATTCCAGAAGAGGAGGTAGTATGGGAAAGTGCAGCAGGAAAGCGGGACAGATGCGGAGAGCATTGCGACATGGAGCTAGATGAACAGATTGTACAGCCGATAGGAGAAAAACGACTGAGGACAGGTGATGAAAGCAGGTCCGGGATGATAGAGGGTGTGACAACCCAAGTAGCGGCGACTGGCGGTGACCAGTCCCGTGAAGGACAATGAAAATACTTAGTTGGAACTGTCAGGGGATGGGTGACCCTGACACGTCCAAAGCTCTTCGGGCCTGGGTCTGGAGGGAGCGCCCAAATATAGTTTTCATCATGGAAACTATGATGTTCGACAAACAGCTTGAAGATGTTAAAAGGAGCTGTGGATTTTCTGAGGGTATTTGCATTTCACGTACGGGAAGGGCCGGGGCCTGGGCTTCTGGTGGAAGGACTTGGAGGTGGATATTCTGAGCTATTCAAATAGACATGTTTCGGCCTTGATAAAAGATGAGACAACTGATGTTTCTTGGAGAGCGATTGGGATCTATGGCTGGGCAGATCAACAAAATAAAACAAAGACTTGGGAACTGATGAGGAGACTGAAAGAAGAGGCAAATGAATCGGTCATTTTCTTTGGGGACTTTAATGAAATTATCTCAAATGCAGAAAAAGAGGGGGGACCACCCAAGGATGAAAAGTTTATTCAGAATTTCAGGGATGTTATTGATGATTGTAACTTGATTGATATGGGTTTCGAAGGCAATATGTTTACGTGGAAAAGGGGGCTGACGGAAAGAACGCTTGTAAAAGAAAGATTAGATAGATTTCTACCAGAACTTGAGTGGAGAAATATGTATACGTTTTGTAGAGTGTTTCATCTTCCCATCTACGAGTCGGACCATGCACCTATTATCTTGAAAGCTGAAAACAAAGGCCATAAGAAGAGGAGGGGAAGTGGTTTTTTCAGATTTGAGCCCATGTGGGCGAATGAAGATGAATGTGCTAATATTATTAAAGGGGCGTGGGAGTATGGAGGAGGTACCGAGCTGAATACAAAACTTCTTTTATGCAAAGACAGGTTGAGAGAATGGGCTGTTGAAAAGTTCGGGAATAGACAAAAGAAAATCAAACAACTGGAAGATGAGCTGAAAAGACTTCAAGCGCTTCACCCAGATCATACAAATCTTATGGAAGCAGAGGAAAAGTCAAAGGAGCTGCAATATTGGCTGCAAAGAAATGAAGAGTACTGGGCCACCAGGGCGAGGGTGAAGGAGTTGAAAGAGGGGGACAGGAACACTGCTTATTTTCATCAGAAAGCTACTAATAGGAGACGGAGAAATTGGATTGAGGGGCTTGAGGATGAGCAGGGTCGGATGAGGAATCATGAAGAGGATGTCCATTGCATCATTGTCGACTATTTCACCCAGTTGTTTCAGTCGTACAACCCTTCGGGCTTTGAGGAGGCAATGAAGGGGATTCGGGATGTTATTTCTAGAGACCAGGCAGATGAGCTTGAAAGAGATATTACCGATGAGGAAATCCGGGAAGCGTTGGCTCAGATGCACCCTAATAAAGCACCGGGACCTGATGGTATGAAGGCGATGTTTTATCAGAAGTTCTAGGGAGTGGTGGGCAAAGACGTAGCAAGCTACATCAAGGGGTGGTGGAAGGGTGAAAGGGACTTGACAGCGGTAAATGATACTCTAGTGGTTTTGATTCCAAAGACTGAGAAGCCAAAAACAGTGGGAGAATATAGGCCGATCAGCCTGTGTAATGTGGTGTATAAGATTGCCTCCAAGGTGCTGACTAATAGATTAAAACCTCTCATGAATAGTATTGTTTCTGAAAATCAAAGCACCTTTGTCCCAGGGAGAATGATCACTGACAACGCCATCATAGCTTATGAACTTTTTCACAATATGAAGAGAGATAAAGGAAAGAAGAAGGGAAGCCTTGCCTTGAAGCTTGATATGTCCAAAGCCTATGATCGAGTCGAGTGGAGTTTTCTTGACGCTGTCATGAAGAAGATGGGTTTTGGGTGTAAATGGAGAGACAAGATCTAGGAATGTATCTCTTCTGTCCAGCATACCTTTGCCGTCAATGGAGATTGGACAAAGAGCATGAGACCTGCACGCGGACTTCGCCAGGGTGACCCTCTTTCCCCCTACCTTTTCATTTTATGTGTTGAAGCTTTTTCCACTTTGATTAGCACTGCTGTTCAGGACTCCCAACTACATGGAATCAAATCATGTAGGGGAGCCCCATGCATCTCACATCTCTTCTTTGCAGATGATAGTATTCTTTTTGCTAGAGCAATCACTGCAGAATGTCTGAAGATAGCTGAAATTATCAACCAGTATGAATAGGCATCCAGTCAGAAGATTAATCTTTTAAAGACAGAGGTTGTTTTCAACAAAGGGGTACAAGGCAGTAGAAGAGAGGAGTTGCGTGCTCTCTTGGGAGTACGTGCGGTGGATAGACATGCTTGCTATCTTGGGCTTCCTACAATAGTGGGCAGGTCAAAAAAGCAGGTCTTCAGTTTCATAAAAGAAAGGATATGGAGGAAGTTGCAGGGCTGGTCTGAGAAATTGTTGTCAAAAGCAGGGAGGGAGGTCCTCATCAAGGCGGTGGCACAGGCGATCCCCACATATGTTATGAGTGTGTTCCAACTGCCTGTGGGTATTATGGAGGATATACAGTGTATGGTGGTGAGATTTTGGTGGGGAGCAAAGGAGAAGGAGAGGAAGCTCACATGGATGAGTTGGGAGAAGCTCTGTAAACCAAAACGGCAAGGAGGGCTTGGGTTTAGAGATTTTCATACATTTAATCAAGCTCTCCTAGCACGACAAGCATGGAAGATAGTTTGCCATCCGGAGGCTCTAGTCACGAAGGTGCTCAAAGCGAGATACTTTCCACGGACATCGTTTTGGGAGGCGAGAAGGGGGTATGATCTGAGCCATGTTTGGAGGAGCTTATGGGGTGCGAAGGCAGTGTTGAAGGAGGGAGTCCAATGGAGAGTGGGAGACGGTGGGGATATAGATTTATGGGACGACAGGTGGGTGCCAAAGGAGGGGGATACGCTTGGAAGGTTCAAAAATGAAGACAACCCAGATTACCACAAAGTGAGGGAGCTCATGTCGGAGGACGGGACAAGATGGGATGAGAACAAGGTGAGGGAATGTGTTCCGGACAGCATTGCAAAGAAAATATGTGCAATTCCGATCAGCCATAGGAAGCTGAAGGATTCGTTGATGTGGTGGCCATCTAAGGATGGGAAGTTTACTGTCAGGTCAGCATACAGGATGGGTTTGCTTGGGGTGGAGGAAGCTCGGAAGTACAAGGATCGGGTAGGAGACGGGATATGGAGGAGGGTATGGAAGGATGGTTGGAGTCCAAAGACGGCTCACTTCTTGTGGAGAGTATGCACGGGTGGGCTTGCTACTAGGGGACGTCTTTTCGACCGGCACTGTACGGATGACGGAACATGCACGCTTTGTATGTCCGAAAAGGAGACCATTCCTCACATGTTATTCAGGTGTCCGAATGCAACGGAGGTATGGGACCAAACTTCAAGGGAGATCCGGCAATGGACTGAGGACAGGAAGGTTGGTGAACTTCAAACAACTATGGAGGCTGCATTGCATGACATGGCATTGGAAGAGAGGAAGGTAGTAGTGGCAGCAATGACGGCTATATGGCGTGGACGGTGCATGCACGTTTTCCAGTCGGGTACTGCCAACATGGGAGTGCTGTTTCATTGTGCCATGAGCTGGGTTAGAAGCGACGTGGACGAAGGCGGGCATGACGGAAGCAGTGAAGGTCGAGCTGAGGGGGGGAGCGGAAGTGGCAGCACATGCCATGCGGACGGGCGGGGCCAGCAGGTTGACGACGTCAGTAGGGGTGCGGCCAACAGTGCCGGGGTGAGCAGCTGGAAACGACCGGCGCAGGGTCATGTTAAGCTTAACGTGGACGCCTCGTGCGGGGAGGAGGGGTCGGCGGGGATTGGAGTAGTGGCCAGGGACGAAGGGGGAGCAGTTGTAGGGATGATGGGGGCAAGGGTTATGACCGGGGGTGATATAGCTCTCACAGAAACCATGGCAATCCGAGAAGCGATGTCATGGGCAAAGGAGAAAGGCCTAGAAAGAATAGAAGTGGAATCAGACACCAAGGAAATCGTACATGCATGCAACAGCAGCTGTCTCAGGAAAGACTACATTGGCTCCATGGTTGAAGATGTTATCCACCTGAAGACTACATTTTCCTTCTATAGCGTTAGTTATATTAGTCGTAAGTGTAACAAGGTTGCTCACGAGGTAGCAAATGCTGCACGGAGGGGCCAAGTAGATAGGTTTTCCTTTTCTCAGCATTTTCCTTCGAACTTTATGCCTTTTATAATTAGTGATTTAGCTAATATATGACGGGGAGTCCCAACCATAGGGCTTCCCGTCCTTCCTCAAAAAAAAAAATTTAAATGTTCACATCGTATGCAACAAAATAAATGATAAAACTAAATCTTATCATATCAATCTATATCCCAAAACATCGCAGATTGATGTGGTTCTAGTACAACTATAGGGAAAATGGGGATAGAGTAGACAGCGGAAACAAAAAGATTTCTACCCATATTTTCATTAACCAGCACATCATGTTAACAATATTGTATAGAAAAGAGGGTACAATACATATTGTGTCCTAGAGTAAGTCTAGCGACTATTCTAATAGAGATATCTACTCCCTTCCAAAGAAGCACATAGACGACAATCGTTGGCATCCTCCAAGAGTAGCATACATATGACAGTTGACAGTGTCCTCCTAGTGTGGTAACAAAAACATCCATGCCTCTACATAGTCCAAATGGACCAATGAGAAATCCACTTTGCACTTCTAGATCCAACAAGAAGGAGTTGTCCTTTCATTTATCAATGTGTTAGCGTCAAATTCCTTTTGCCTTGCTACCTCTCTCTTTTGAGTAACACTATTAAGGCTCTCTCACATGTTACTAGAACTATGAGATGAGGAGTCCTGAAACAATATCTTGACTTCCTCCCTAGACTTTATGTCTATCATGTGTCTTGAGCCTTGGTCACTCCCCTTCTTTATATAAAAGTGGATGGACTAGGGTTTTCAAAACCCAGGAGATACAAAAAGGTCAAAGATTATGGCTTGATGGATGTTATGGACAACTAGGCGGTCGTATGGATCATCTAATCGGATTACTAGCACACCAATCAATAAATTGTATTTTTTAATCGGTCGATTGGCTTGTGTCAGCGGCACAATAACACTCCCTTTTAATGTGATGATCAATGCACATTGTTACACATATAATTAATCTTTTGACCCAATCAAATTCATCCTTTAACCCAATCAAACTAGTCATTTTGCATCCAATCAATCGACTGGACATTCCCAGCGATCGACTTGATCATCCCTTGTGAACCCAATTCAGTCAGTAAGTTGGACACTCCAATTGGTCAACTTGTTGGTTCTATCGTCCAGGGTCATTAAAATCTATTCATTCAACTCGACACTCTAGTTGGTCGACTGACATAGTTAGTGTTGTTTAATTTGATTACCTAAACACTTTGTGTAATCATGTTAAATCTTTTCTATGAGTGAAATCCTATTCCAAGGTGCATCTTATGTGTGTGACCCTATAGGTCTCATATTATGTTGGCTGTGAAGTCTATAACCATTATGACTACACTATTGTGAAATCTGGCGACAGATAAGACACTAGAAAAAAATTAATGCTTGATTGTCTAACTAGCAGATCACCTCAATAACAATGCATCTAGGAAGGAAGGTAACTAGATCTATACCAGGTCGTGGATCAAGTCTAGTAACAA
The DNA here is from genome assembly GCA_963693085.1 of Alisma plantago-aquatica. Taxonomy (NCBI): domain Eukaryota; kingdom Viridiplantae; phylum Streptophyta; class Magnoliopsida; order Alismatales; family Alismataceae; genus Alisma; species Alisma plantago-aquatica. The sequence continues at coordinate 881,409,667 of OY856411.1, forward strand.
CTCTTAATGCAGTAATGTGCTTCTTCTCCAAAAAGTAGCATGCTTCTTCAAGTGGCACTTGAGCAGTTGTCAACAACGACCTCCCGATGCAACACCATGGATGGTGTTAACGTTGTCCTCCTAGTGACAGGAAACATCCTTCTCACATCTAGAGTAGTCCAAGTGAACTGTCAGGAACTCCACGTTGTGCTACCAGAGCCAATGAGAAGGAGTTGTCCCTTTAAGCATCAGTATACTAGCACTGATTTTCACTCCTACAATTTTCTCTCCCTTGATATCCCTCCCTTTTATAGATATGACTTGCTTCAAGGGCATTTTAGGGTTTACCCCTATATGGATGAGCTACCTTTAGGAGTTATCAACCAATGAATTATTTGATTGGCATGGAAATTCGACAAAGGATAGCTAAGTAGGTCTTTATGGATGGTGGGGTAGTTTCTTATGTGGCTGCTTGTATATCCTTAATATTTTAAAGCCATGGATGCATGGAGAGCTTTTTAGACACCTCATGCTTCTTCTCTCCCTTATCATAGATCTTTATATATCTATTTTTGAGCTCCCAAACAAAAGTTTTGCTTTCCACCACTTCTCTCATATTAAGAACCTCGTTCCCTATCTGTTTAGTTGTGGAGGACCTGTCCAAGGTAGAATAAGAAGGTGAATTTCTTGGTGGAAGCTCCTAGGGTTTTGTTTTGCTCTCTTTTAGGGTTTAAAAAGCTTCCTTGTAGTGATCTTGACCTAAAAGGGTAAGAGTCCCCTTCTTTCCTCTATTTATTTCTTTTTTATCCTTCCTCCTACCTTTATTCAGGTCGGAACATTTTTGTTCCATGGTAGAAATTACTCTAAAGCTCTAAAACCCTGCCTTTCTTGCTCCTTATGCTTAGGGTTTTCTCATTTGATGAAGAAAGGTGTTGGATGGACGAGTTCACATCTTATGCTTGGATTTTCTACCCTACCTGCTTATGTTTTCTTCTGTTTGGGATTTCGTCTTCTAATTAGAGGCAAGCTTATAACTTGCTCCATGTTTATTGCTTACCATAATCTTGCTAGCTCATGTTCTTGCTTTTAAATGATGATCCATGCACTAAAAAGCTATGCTTGACTTGGATTTCAATTATTAAATGTTCCCTATTCTGATTTCTACTCTAGATGAACCTGTGATAATGTGTACATTATTTCTACGGTATAATATGACTTGGATCAGGTTGGTTTGACAACTGATGGTGTTAAACACCTATCAACCAAATTTTAGGGTTTAAAGCTAATTTCTTCTATTAACACATGACTGAATGGTGGTACCATTGCAACAATCGATGGTGTTGTCTTCATGGCAACTGATGGTGGTGGCCAAGGGTGTCAACTGACATTCACCCCTTAGGTCAGGTGTTGGCCTAATTAGAAGCTTAGTGGTTAACAACTAAATACCCTAATGATGTTATCAATCAATGATGAGATTAGTTTGATATTCGATGGTGATTAATGAATATAGTGTTGATCTAACAACCTATGGTTTCTTAATGGTCACTACTGATGGTAAATCAGATCTCCACAACCTATGGTGAGTTAATCATGTACTTGTAGCATCAATTAAGCCTTAAACCAATGGTCTCTTGGGTCATTTGATGCAATGGTCAGACGTATACTCCAATTGATGGTTTTAATATATGAACTTGACTTAATGGTTGATATCTAATGTTTCTTCATCCAATAAATTGGAATGATGCCTAAATGTAATATGTTGGTCCTAATAAAGTGATTTAAATGGTTTCCTTTATGAGATCAACTTAAGAAGCTCATTTAGTGACAGCTTGTTTTAAATAAACAATCACTTGGGGGTTTTACCCTACTCTTAATGGAATTTTTTATGTTGTTAATCAAGGGATGTCTAGGGTTAGATGGTGACACTTTCTAGAGCACAACTCCATGACTTCATAGGTGGTTTGTTCAAGATGTTTACGTGTATAAACGACCAATGGCTTTATCTTTTCAACTTTTAATGGTTAGAAGTTGATACCTCAATATTCCCATTGTTTTGAGTGAAGTGTGTAGAGTAATGTTATGATTCTGATGATGAGAATTTGATGTTCAATGTCTTAAACTTGTAGTATTACCCTTTCCCTCATATATTATGATTTATAATCACTGTAATCAATTAATGGGTAAGCTTAATGTGGTATAGCTTGTTATACCTAGCTTTAATATAACTAAATGATGGTAATTGGGTATAAATAGTCCTTGAATGACTAATACAATCATGGAGTACTCTCTTATTGTTGTTGAAACCCTAGTATGCTATAATCTGCTAGTTACACCTTGATTTATGTGTGGGTTCATACTTAAGAATAGTATGGAATGTGATGATGATGCTTCACCTTATGCATCCATGATCCGATGGGGATGTCGTGAGTTAGGGTTTGGGTATGAGTGTTGATTAGTAACATTACTATAATTTATCTTGTTGAACCTAACTCGAATGCAAATAGATAAATATGAGTATTCATGTTTAACCTTCTTATATGATGGCATGATGGTGAAATAACCTCCTTAATATGATTACAACCTTAATGTGTTAATTGGTGGTTATCATAGCCACATGGTTGATACTTTCTTATGCTAAACATGTGCATTATGAATATGATGAGGGTTAATCATATCTAGATTCCTTGCATGTTGATGTAATAAAGGAATATTCTTAATGTTTATATAACCCTTATATGATTTTTTATGAATATCTCCTAGCTCATTAATGTAATAGTGTGGTGATCTGGTGTATTATATGTAAGTGATGTTGTTGAGCCTTGCTATAAGGCATGGAAAGATAATGATGATCTTGTAGGGAATTGTATGATGATCTTAATGACCTTTGGGCATGGTTGATCCCTGAATGAGGTGTAATCCTCTTGTAATGATAAGGGTTGATATCCTATGATATTGTTAAAAGGATTTATATCTTGTGATCGTATGATGACTAGTGTAGTCTCATGAATGGCAAGTGAATAGTACCATGTGATGATGAAATGATAAATTGTGTTTCACACGTTTTATAAATTTTGAAGTTGTGATACTTATATTCTTACTAGATGTGAATTAGGGTTTATATATCCATTTGTTTGATGCAACCTTAATTGACCCAATTGGCATAACTCATCAAGTGGAACTCTAATCATGTAGTGCCATGTGCCATAGATCCATTTGACTATCAAAACTTGACAGATGGTGAAACGAGTATTCTTAAGGGAAACACAGAGCACATACTAATGAGTATGTGGGGAGATTGTAATCCTGAATTCATTTGTTTAGGGAGGATTACTATGGTCATACCTAGCCCTTAGTTTGAGAACGACTGTGGTTGTTTCTTGGTGATTATATATGTGATGACATTGGAGGACAACTGTGGTTGTACCTCGGATGGTAGGGTATGCGTACCCACCTCCTTTCACTAGTGTTGTGACCTATATAAAGGATAGACTAGGTTGTAGCAGCTAGACATTATGTGTCACTGTGGAGGACCTGTACTGACTGGGGGAGGAGAAGATCTTAGGAGTCCGGCTCTTCCTAGATATTGTATGACACTGATTGCGACTGAGCAATGGTCACTTGGAACTTGACTGGTATCCTCAAATTCCTCAGGGTTTAATAATATAGCCATGTGGCATATTTCTTTAGTGTTATACACAATGTTTTACATTGGATGATAACCCTTCTTTGTTATGTTTACATAAAGATGATGCTTAGTGGAATTAAGAGATAGTAGATATACTTTGGTTGTAGATATGCTTAAGATTGTAGATGAATACATACAGTAGCTATGCTTATGTTGATAGCTATACTGCTACTGCTGATTATAATCATGGTGCTAGATATCTCATGTTGTTAGCTATGTTTAGCATGCTAGCCATGACTTTGTAACTAGAGATGCATATACAGTTAATCATGCTTATCCAGTTAGTTGTGCTTATGTTGTTAGCTCATCTTATGATGATGATATGTTCAACCTATTAGACATGTTGATGTTGTTATCTATGCATATGATACTAAACTTGTTCATGATGTTGGAGATGCTCATGTTGTTAGACTTGTTATATTATTAATAGGGATATGAGAATAGTCTGGCTAACAAAGATCGTTATTATCTACCCATTTATGTATTTTGTTAATCATCAGTGTTGTTGATCTTATTTGTTATATATGATTAAACTGCTTAAATTGGCTCATCACCTAAAAATGTTGGAAGCAATGAATGTTGTTGGAGGTTATATCTCTTGTTGGGACATGGGTCTCACCCTTGTGGTTCGCCACATTTTCTTTTAGGTAATTGGAAGTGATGAAAACAAACATGTGAAAGCAAAGAGGATCTATAGTAATGAATATTTGAGAAAGTTGATTAGATGTCTAGTGTGTCCTAGAGTCATCCTTGTACTCTCAGGTCTGGGCAGGAAAAGTTTGTATTTGGTGTTTCAAATGAATCAAAATTTTGTTAGCATGTTAATGCTTGTTCGTGTGGCATAAACAAATATTGTTCTCCTGTGTATATATGTTGTGGCTAAGATGATAGAACAATTTGTATCAAATCCTTGTCATAGTGTGGACACAAGAAAGATATTGGGCTCTTATACAAATGTTTCTGAGCGGGTGTTGATGTTGAAATTGGTTTTAATTTACCCATATTTTTGAGGTATGTGGTTAATTGGTGATTGATTGTGTTTTATGTTTTGAGTAATCTCATTTAGTGTAATGGGGTATTACAAGTTGGTATCAGAGCTTTAGGTTCATTGAGTCTACAAGGACAGTAGGACTTAGGACTAGGATGATGTCAAAATTAGGAATATGACTCCAAAACATGGTGCATACTGCCTAATCTCAATATTTGGCTGCCCTGTCTAGGTATTCAATTATTGAAGAAACACTAAGTATGGAACTCTAAGATTGTTATCTTTTTTATTACTCAGATCAAGTAGTCATTTTGAAACAATCTAAAGAGCATAATGAAGCAGAAATCATGGTGCAGATAATTCAATATTACCTCAAGAGAAGATGAGGATTACATCATTATCTATCAAAACTTGAATCGTTGGTAACTATAAGAGAAAGATATAACACCATGAAATCTAAATCTAAATACAAATAAGCAAAGTAGGAGTTCTTGAATATGAAATTCAAGAAGATAATAAAATAAAAGACAGATAAGTCTGTTCTTATAAAGTGATTCAAGGTATGAAATTCACATAAGATGGAGAGAATTTCTATGATAAGTATAAAATGAGAAGATGAAAGGGAACAATGACAAAGGAATAAGGTGGAACCTGAGTTAATCTCAAACCAACCTATGTATGTAAGAAAATTTTAATGTAAAATCAGCATGGCATGTGAAAGAAATTAAGGGAGGTGATCCTTGTTTAATGAAGAAAATTTAGAATATGATGATTTACCTCTAAATAAGTGGTTGAAAAACATAATAAAATAAGAGAACATATCCAAATGTGATAAATAGTCACCAAGGAAGGATTAATGAGATATGTTAATCATGATGATTCCTATGCTAATGGCAAGGAACCTAAAATGAAAAAGGTAAAATGACACATAAGAAGTTGTAACCTGCATAATAAAAATAGAATTGGTTACCTTTTTGCTAGTGACACTTGAAAAATACTTCTATGATGTGGGAAGTGTGTTTCCTTTGTGTCTTTCCTTTCTAGGGAACAACTTTTAAGTGGATCATTGCCGCTTGGTATGTGTGGATTTGTTGTAAACATGAGGTAGGATAGCTTGTTATAGCATGAGGTTTCTTGGACTATGGTTCCAAGAAGTCTGTGACGAGTATGGTTTTGATCCTTCCAATAATGAGGAAGACTCCCCTTATATGTATTAAGATTTAATTATGTTGGTAAAAGTAGATGAGATAAGGACGTGAGTTCCTTATATCACATGAGGTGGATACCAAGGTAATGAATCCTAATATCCAAGATGTATCAACAATATGGAAGTATGTGAAGGTTGGAGATGTTTATTAAATGAACATTCCAAGTAATCCTCTCCCTTAGAGAGAGAGAGATTTGATGATGACCCTATAAATGTTGTTTGGAAGGAAAAACAAAAGTGATTCTATAATGTTGTGTATGGTTCAGTGATAGATGGGAAAGACCACTATTAAGGATAGATGGTTTGTTGATCAGTAGACATGTGATACCCTATTTATTTAAGATAAAATATCATTTATACATAAGAGTTGGAATGGATGACATAAGTTGCATGACCATGGTGAGTTTAGGGTTATGTCCTTTAGACTAACCAATGTACCAATAGAATTTATGAATAGGAGAAACAGAGTGTTCAGGTCATGTCTTACAAGTTGTAGCAAGCTTTGAATGATGACATCCCAACATATTTTAGAGATGGTCATTAACATGGTTAACATCTTTGCTAAACCTTAAGAATGTTGAATCAACTGTACTTATGTGTGACAATTCTAGCAAGAGTGAGTTGGGGGTTGACTATAGTATCCTCTTGGAGTTATGATACCTCTATTAAGTATGTTATGTGAATCCTGATAAGATGAAGACAATGTCGTTTCTCTGCCCCTAATTCTTCTATAAACACATGACTCTATGGTGGAACCATTGCAACCACCGATGGTGTTGTCTTCATGACAAATGATGGTGGTGACCAAGGGTGTCAACTGACATTCACCCCTTAGTTCAGGTGTTGGCCTAATTAGAAGCTTAGTGATTAACAACTAAGTACCCTAATGATGTTATCAATCAATGGTGATATTAGTTTGATATTTGATGGTGATTAATGAATATAGTGTTGATCTAAAAACCTATGGTTTCTTAATGGTCACTAGTGATGGTGGATCAGGTCTCCAAAACCTATGGTGAGTTAAGCATGTACTTGTAGCATCAATTAAGCCTTAAACCAATGGTCTCTTGGGTCATTTGATGCAATGGTCAAACATATACTCCAATTGATGGTTTTAATATATGAACTTGACCTAATGATTGAGATCTAATGTTTCTTCATCCCATATATTGGAATTATTCCTAAATGTAATATATTGGTCCTAATAAAGTGATTTAAATGGTTTCCTTCATGAGATCAACTTAAGAAGCTCATTTACTGGCGGCTTGTTTTAAATAAACAATCACTTGGGGGTTTTACCCTACTCTCAATGGAACTTTTTACGTTGTTAATCAAGGGATGTAAAGGGTTAGATGGTGGCTCTTTCTAGAGAACAACTCAATGAATTCATATGTGGTTTTTCCAAGATGTTTACTTATGTAAACGACCAATGACTTTACCTTTTCAACATTTAATGGTTAGAAGTTGATGCCTCAATATTCCCATTGTTTTGGGTGAAGGATGTAGTGTAATGTTATGATCCTGATGATGAGAATTCGATGGTTCAATGCCTTAAACTTGTAGTATTACCCTTTCCCTTGTATGATTATGATTTATATTCACCATAATGAATTAATGGCTAACCCTAATGAGGTATAGCTTGTTATACCTAGCTTTAATATAACTAAATGATGGTAATTGGGTATGAATAGTCCTTGAATGACTTATACAATCATGAAGTACTCTCTTATTGTTTTTGAAACCCTAGTATGCTATAATCTGATGGTTACACCTTGATTTATGTGTGGGTTCATACTTGAGAAAAATATGGAATGTGATGGTGATGCTTCACCTTATGCATCCATGATCTAATGGGGATGTCGTGAGTTAGGGTATGGGTATGAGTGCTGATTAGTAACATTAATATAATTTATCTTGTTGAACCTAACTTTAATGCAAATAGATAAAGATGAGTATTTATGTTTAACCTTCTTATATGATGGCATGATGGTGAAATAACCTCCTTAATATGATTATAACCTTAATGTGTTAATTAATGGTTATCATAGCCACATGGTTGATACTTTCTTATGCTAAACATGTGCATTATGAATATGATGAGGGTTAATCATATCTGGATTCCTTGCATGTTGATGTAATAAGGGAATATTATTAATGCTAATATAACCCTTCTATGATTTTTTATGAATATCTTCTAGCTCATTAATGGAATATTATGTTGATCTAGTATATATATATATATATGATGTTGTTGAGCCTTGCTATAAGGCATGGAAAGATAATGATGATCTTGTAGGGAATAGTATGATGGTCTTAATGACCTTTGGTCATGGTTGAGCCCTGAATGAGGTGTAATCCTCTTGTAATGATAAGGGTTGATACACTGTAATATTATGAAAAGGATTTGTATCTTGTGATAGTATGATGACTATTGTAGTCTCATGAATGGCAAGTGAATAGTACCATGTGATGATGAAATGAGAAATTGTGTTTCACACGTTTTATAACTTTTGAAGTTGTGATACTTATATGCTTGCTAGATGTGAAATAGGGATTGTATGTCCATTTGTTTGATGCATCCTTAATTCACCCAATTGGCATAACTAATCAAGTGGAACTCTAATCATGTAGTGTCATGTGCCATAGATCCATTTGAGTGTTAGAACTTGACAGATGGTGAAATGAGTATTCCTAAGGGAAACTCAAAGCACATATTGATGAGTATCTGGGGTGCTTGTCATCCTGAATTCAAGTGTTTAGGGAGGATGACTGTAATCATACCTAGCCCTCAGTTTGAGAACGATTGTGGTCGTGTCTTGGTGATTATATATGTGATGAGATTGAAGGACAACTATGGTTGTACCTCGGATGGTAGGGTATGCATACCCACCTCCTTTCACTAGTGATGTGACCTGTACCAAGGATGGACTAGGTTGTAGAAGCTTGACCTTATGTGTCGCTGTGGCAGACCCGTACTGATTGGGGCCGGAGAAGATTTTAGGAGTCTAGGTCTTCCTAGATCTTGTATGGCACTGATTGTGACCAAGCGGCGGTCACTTGAAACTTGAGTGGTATCCTCAAATTCCTCAGGGTTTAATAAAAGATGTAATATAGCTGTGTAGCATATTTGTTTAGGGTTATACACGATGTTTCACATTGGATGATAACCCTTGTTTGTTATCTTTACATAAATATGATAATTGGTGCAATTAAGAGATAATACATATACTTAGGTTGTGGATATGCTTAAGATTGTAGATGTGTACATACAATTGATATGCTAATGTTGATAACTATACAACTACTGCTGATTATAATCACGGTGCTAGCTATCTCATGTTGTTAGCTATGTATAGCATGCTAGCCATGCCTTTGTAACTAGAGATGCATATACTTCTAATCATGCTTATCAAAATAGTTGTTCTTATGTTGTTAGATCTTCTTGTGATGTTGATATGTTCAACCTGTTAGACATGTTGATGTTGTTAGCTATGCATATGATACTAGACTTATTCATGATGTTAGAGATGCTCATGCTGCTAGACTCATTATATTTGTTATAGGGAAATGAGAACAGTCTGGATAATGAAGATAGTTATTATTAGCTCTTTTATGTATTTTATTAATCATCAGTATTGTTGAGCTTATTTGTTATGTATGATTAAACTGCTTAAATTGTCTCATTACCTAAAATTGTTGGAATCAATAAACATTGTTGGAGGTTATATCTCTTGTTGGAACATGGGTCTCACCCTTGTGGTTTGCCACATTTTTTTAAGGTAATCGGAAGTGATGAAAACAAACATGTGGCAGCAAAGAGAGCTATAGTAATGAATCTTTGAGAAAGTTGTATAGATGTCTACTATGTCCTATAAGTCATCCATGTACTCTCAGATCTGGGTAGGAAAAGTTTGTATATGGTGTTTCAAATGAATTGGAATTTTGTTAGCATGTTATTGCTTGTTTGTGTGGCATATACAAATATTTTTCTCCTGTGTGTATATGTTTTGGCTAAGACAATAGAACAATTTGTATCAAATTCTTGTCATAGTACGATTACAAAAAAGATATTGGACTCTTATGCAATTTTTTTTGAGCGGGTGTTGATGTTGAAATCGGTTTTAATTTACCCATACTTTTGGGGTATGTGGTTAATTGTGATTAATTGTGTTTTATGTTTTGAGTAATCTCATTTTATGTAATGGGGTCTTACATTCGTTGTGTGGAGTGATCAATATTTCTTATTTTCATGCCTCAATTGTATCAACACCACAAACATTTTGAAAGTGGGTGATTGTGTGAGTGTTTCTTCTTTTCTGGACTAATTAATTCAAATGGTTCAAGTCCTTTGATAAACTTGCATCCAGAGACACCTTGGAATGGATTAATAATGCCCCTTTTTGGTCGTTGGGCCAAAGTGGCGTCACCATTTCAGTTCAACTATTAATTTTTTACCCTGCAATTTACTCAATTCTCACGACTCATCATTTCTCCTATCTTTGCACTTACTGCTTTGGTAAAATATATTAATGAGTTTCCATACTTTCCAAACAATGTAAGATTGATGACTTGTTTCCTTCCCCTGCAAGTCAGAAAATACATTATTAAACATTCATTTTTAGAAAAAGTATAAATTATGAAAAAGACTAAGAATTAAACAGTTAAAAGCATATCATCGCTACTAAAGGTAAAAGAGTTAATGCAAAATACATAGTAATATTACACAAATTTGGATGTTATCCACCACCCTGATCTTATAACTTGTTTGTCTTCAAGTAAGATTCAAACTCAATATCCTAAAATAACATCCAAATTGAGTGTGCAATAAATACTAATATTAGAAAAACTATTTTGAGTCACAAGTTGTCCATGTCATGTTATTCAAAATTAACCTCCACCATACAAACAAGCTTAATAATATAAGATCAGAGAACCACTAAGCATGTTTAAGTGATTTCACTATAGTCCAATAAGATTTGTAGGGGTGTAAACCATATCTATAAGTATTAAAGCACAATCACTTGAAAGAAATAGCTAATACGAGTAATGAGTTGTCATTAGGAATTTAGACAAATTAAGTACGACATACCTCCCACTTATTCATTTCCTAATGCAAGAAATAAAAAACAAAAAGGCTTTTATGTCTCATGAGGTTCCCAATCTGCTTTAGACTGGTCCATGTACTGAACAACAGTCCCTGCAATCCGAGCCAGTTGGCTCAAAGCATTGAGATAAACTCATTGTACCATGCTCGAACCAATCTTACTGTTAGAAAAGTCTCATTAGTCTCCTAGGGGTTCCTAATAGACTATGTAGTGAATTTTGGATAACACTACTAGACATGATATGCCCGCATTTGTGAGAAAAGTCATACCCCCATTGGGCATCATCATTAATTCTCCTAAAATGAGAAAATATATCATTCATGCTTTTTTGTACTCTCAGGCTTTTAACACTGCATTCTAATTAATTGGTCATTGGTGCTAGCTATTTTTAGGATTTTCTTTCTTTTATTGAATAGGGAATTATTTTTTAGATATTTTTTCAGAAACGTCTTTTTGCTTATTTTTAATATTTTTGACTCAACGTAATGTGGGAAAATATTAAGACTGCCATAGTAAACACTCCATCTTAATTAAACTCAAGACTCATCATCACTCGCTCAAACCTTAATGAAAATATTTATACGGTACAAGAAATCCTTAGAATATTGTCAAATCTATGAAAACACCGCAAGGATTTTTGATCTTATACTAGCTCCAACAATCAGGCACAAACCTTAGGTTCATCATTTCTAACATGAGATAGGAGAAAAAGTATTTTTAAACTATGGGTAGCAACGCATAATCTTAGAATGCATTGCCAAAATTGTAAAGAAGAATCAATGAGATGAATGAAGTTGAAGGTTAAGAAAATATAATGACGACGGGGTGATTTAAAACTATATGAGAATTAAACTTGACATTCATATCAATATAGAAATAATTGCAAAAATGAACAATTACACAAAAAAGTCCTTAAAATATTAGAAATAAAAAAAATGAAAACAAAGATAGTAGAGATAGAAGGGTGTGCTGCCCTACCACCCCAAGATTAAAATTCTACTCATCCTCAAGAAAATATAAACTTAGGAGAGTAGGGATGTCATGCTTTATAGTCATCTAATCATCTGTCCCCCAAGGGAAAGAGGTTCTTCCAACGATACCAAAACTTCGATCCCAAATCCTACATTTTGGGAGCCAAGTCACTTGTATCTTTTATATTGGATTCTCCATGTATGAGTAGAATGTAAAGAGTGGTCGATCTTTCCAACTTTGAAATAGGTCAATAAAATACAAGTACTTGGTGACTTCATCTTCGTATTGATAAAAAAATGAATTCCTTAGCATAACATCCTTAAGACACCCTTCATAGTAAGGATCTTCATAGTCGGTCCCCAGGATGTTAATACATGAAATGATGGAGGTAAGAGGTCTCGATTTTGGAAAATAGTTGTGTTATTCACCCTTCTTCTCAAACTCTAAGATTGGATCACTTTCTATATATCCAAGTTGAATATGGGACATCCACTCATCTTCTATAGGCAGGACAATCTTAGGCAAATCAAGTTGTGAATTCTTCTCCCCAAACTTGTCACTAAGCAAGGGGGTAGGATTTTTCATGAGTTGCATCCATGTTCTCAGAGTCTATAAAAATTACTACCCCTATATTTTCATCACCATACAAGGGGGGTGAAGTGAAAGTATAGAATGGGTGGTCATCAAGATCAGGATCACTTTCCACCAATGTGCAGTAATCGTGGTCCTCGTCATCATATAAGTTGTCCCAACCAAAAGTAGATGATATGTTACTAACAAAATGACAATCCTCAACATGTGGAGTGTCGCTCTGAGTTGGGATAGAAAATAAAATGGACCAATCAAGTGAGTCATCAAACTTATCTGTAGGATGGTACATGGCTTCTTAGTCGTGTAAGGGTATGTGATATCTTCATCATCATCTTCCATGTAAGGATATTGTAAATCTTCTATTAGCGGTTCCATTGTATGAAACATGTGGAATGAAGGACTCTCCTAGATAGGGTAATCTTCACTAAAAATCTAGTTGAGTCCAATGGAGGATCCAAGTAGGAGGGAAAAATGAATTCCTTAGTGGGACTAGTGTATTGGACGTGATGGTTCAAGTCATCATACATGCAAACTGAGTGTGGATCCGCTATATACACTTAGGGTGTATTGGCAAAGATCTATTTGTCAACATAAATGAGGCTTTTATTGTGGGCAGTAACCTTTGTTAATTCTTGGATCATGTGATTTTGTCTCTCAGTCTTAGTTGGATAGGAATCATCAAAATCTTGGAATTAGGACGACATGGCTAACTTAAGTGCATCGATATTTTCTCTTGCATCAACAGTTACTCTTATTATATCTTGGGTCAAAAAACCAACATGGGATGTCAAAGAAATAGAGTCAAGAGTAGAAAATGAAAAAATAGAAGAAGTTGGTGGTATTAGTGGAAGGATGCCAACTAAATTGGTTGATGTAAGGACATCAACTGAAGTGCACGATTCCTATGATCTGCCAACCTTTTGGAGTGCAAAAAAAATCAAGGGTGCAAATGGACAAGATGGTTTTCCTTGATGTGTCTAGGTCCATGGCTACAATAAAAACCAAGAATAGAGAGAGAGAGATTTTTACAAAGGTTAGAAAAAAAATCTAAGAAGAAAACAAAAACTAAGAAAGGAATCTGAATTACAAAATAAAACTAAAATAATAGTAAGGAAAAATAGAACTACCAGAATAGAAACTTGGTAGAAAGAGGTACACTACTGGAATGAATCTCGGTAGGATAAAAAAAATATTTGTAGTTTTTTTTTAAGAGAAATAAATAACAAGTCTGAAGAGAAAAACTCGATCATTTTATTAAAATAAAGAAAGAAGATAGAAAGAAAATTGTGTAATAAAGTCTATTGATAAACTTCATAACACTGACTCATTCTAAGTAGAACACAAGTTCTTAGTGTTTGTCCATTGCCTTTTCCTCGACAACGATATCAAAAGTTGATCACTTTTTTTTGTGGGTCAATAGTGTAAACACAATTGTCTAGTCAAAAATATCAGACTTTAAATTTATACCCGATTTCAAGAGACATCTACAACTCAATACATAGTCTAAGTGCGGGGTAAAACACAGTGATAAGTGGAATAATAGAACAAGAATGGAAGATATTAACTTATTTTAGTCAAATCAAAGATGTGAAATTGATGTTTCGATCAAGGAATGAATTAATCTAACTTAAACAACAAATTTGAGCTATTAAAGATCAAACAAAAAATATAAATAATTATGAAACGGTAAGAATGATAACTTGGATTGGGTTTCACCAATCAAACCAGCTACAACCATGTAAAACCTTCTCTTCAAATGTATATATGTTCCTGGCATGTTTTGCAAACAGTCATGAAAGATATCCAGTCCTTCCTTCTCTCAAGATTCAGGTAGATTTCTATCCAAAGATATATCTCTCTCAAGAGGATAACAAAGGAACAAGTATAACTATATGACTTATGTTATAGTAACTCCCCACTCTCGTGTCTTTTTACTAACATATACTCCATATCTTATTAAAATCATTCTCTCAAATAAATATATATTGATTGTCAAAAGAAGATAGCTAGTCAACATGTGACCCATTAAAAAAATGAGTATAGAAACAAAAATGTAAGAAAATATGCAATAAGTGAAAGAAAGAATGGTTACATGATTGGGAGGGCCTAACAACTACTCCCAATCCAAGTTATAAGTCTATCCAATCATGACACAAGAAGGAGATAGATTGCAACTTGAACTAGCCATGGTAGGAAGGAAAAAGAGAAAAGGTGGCTATTTGCCAAGTCTAGAGGTCAAAGGTATAATTATGTCTATGACACTAGCTAGGTTTATGGTCTCTAGATTTTGACTTTGATCTCGGTTGTATCCTTTCTGTTCTTTGTCTCCAAAATCCGAGATGCCTTTTTCTGGTGGTGGTTTCTTGGTATTTATAGGAATAGATGGGAAGCATTAGGTTATGACTAAGGATTTGTAAAGTCACAACATTTAATGTAGTGGGAACCTGGAAGGCAAGTGACACTATCGATATGTTGGTGTTTTTCGACCGGGAACATTGACATGTGGTCATTGAACAGGACTGTCAAACAGTGACTATCCCATGGTCTTTGAGTACTTGTCCCTGTCGACTGATTGTGCAAAGCATGGAACTTTCTCTGCTATGGATTGCTTCATTTAAATCATTTGCCTTGGTGGGCTGGTTTATCAATAGGACATCAATATTTGTCTATTAGTCAACAATCATGTATTAAACACAATGGGACTATAGTCTTATATTAATAAAATGTGTCAATGGCCTTGCATCAAAACAAGTTGATGACTTTGCATTATTGAAAGAACTTGATGGTTGTGCAAGTAGATGTTAGTCGACGACCTTTCATATGTTGTGGTGGTCAGCATGCATTTGCATGAATTGCTCCTCAATAGCTCAAGGTTGATCATGTGATTGTGTGCCTTCCCAATCATTATGTATTGTTGTTGTGTGGAGAGATCAATATTTCTTATTTACGTGCCTCAATCGTATCAATACAGTGACATTTTGAAATTGGGTTATTGTGTGAGTGTTTCTTTTTTCCTATGGTAACTAATTCAAATGGATCAAGTCTTTTGATAAACTCATGTCCAAAGTCAACTTGGAATGGATTGATGATTTTCCTTTTTGTTCGTTGGCACAAAGTGGCATCGTCATTTCAGTCTATCCATTAATTCATTGCTACGCAATTTACTCAATTCTCATGACTCGACATCTCTCCTCTCTTTGCGCTTCCTACTTCGGTAGAATATATTAATGAGTTCCATGCTTTCCAAACTATGTAAGATTGATGGCTTGTTTGCTTTATCTGTAAGTCAGAAAATACATTATTAGACATTTGTATTGAGAAAAAGGACAAATTACAAAAAATACTAAGAGTTAAATAGTTAAAGGATGCTAATAAAGGTAGTAAAGTTAAGGGAAAATACATAGGAATATTGCACAAATTGAGGTGTTATCAACACATGTTCATTAGGGTTATTCACACACATGGAAACCTTCTACATATTTCAATCATCAACCATAAGTATACATTGATTCATTAGCTCATTTGATTCAATACTCAATGCAACCGTAAATAGGGAAAATCACCACCTCATACTGATCATTATGTATGTATCATGTTCAATTTCAGTTAGATTCAACAATACACTTGTGTAATTCATTCTAATACAATTCACTATGATTCTATACTTGTCAACTCATTTTCTAAGCATATCATTCAGTAGTTGGTTCTAAGAAACATCTGTATGAAACAACATAATTATATGTCCATGACATAATTCATAGAACTTAAATCAACATGTTAGGTACTAGTAAAATATTAACCAATGAAAAAGGATCCAAATTGGTAGCATTTATTTTCCCAAAATCATCCAAATTGGTTATACAATCGCATACAAGTACTGACAATGATTTTGGTTACTTTAATCAGATATAATTAGGCTTTCAATATGATTACAGAGCTTCATAGGGAGATAAACACTCACCTAAGGTGACAAGAACCTTAAAAAGGTAGGCCAAACTCTGAATATTTAGAAATCCACCAAGTTCTAACTATTGAATCCATTTCTTCCTCCTTTCAACTTAGAAATCCTACAAATGGAGATTAGGAGAGAAAGAGTATGAAAAGTGAGAGATTTGATATCACTTCAAATCAAATCAGAGGATGCATGGGATATTGACATGTGAAATAAGATTCACCATGAAAAACTAGTCAACGAAGCTAAACTTATTCGATTTTATCATTTCTCAGATGGTGAAACCCTAGATAATCAATTCCACCACTTTATCCTCTCAACTCTAACTCTCCCTTTCTCTCTCTCTAGGATTTTGTCTCTATGGAATGAATGACGAAATATTAGAGATATTTGGGTGATAGGTTACTCATATGGTTCAATAAAGGTGATTGGGTCAATAGAAAATTGACCCAACTTTACACTTCTATTTTATTTTAATAGATTTTTCTATCATAAAATAGGTTAATGAAGATCGTTTACTTAATAGGTCACACCTCCTCCAATAATGATGAAAAATTAGCCTATTGTGTGAGATAGAATTTTAGATCTCCAGTAAAAATTTTAGATCATTCAGGGTTAATAATAAGTAAATAAAAATCAAATACTACACTATTATATTACAGTTTGCACCATGGTCGGTCAAGTTGTTACTAATAAGAATACCAAAAAACACTATGTAAAACTAAAACATCATCCAAAAATTATAAAAATTAAAAAAACTATTTAAAATGTAGTTTCCCAAGTATCGTTAAAATTTTTGATCAATTAAATATACCAACGAAAAGATAAAACTAAATACCATACTGCTATATTTTAGTCTGAATACATGGTTGGCTGAGTGTGTCTTGGGAAAACTCGTCCGACAAATAGGTCATAAAACATTCCATAATTCTGATATTTTTCAAGAATTCTTACATTTGATTTCTCCAAATCATATCAAATTTCAAGTAAGTTATATTTGTAAATAAGATACTAAAAATCATTCAATAGACTATTGTGTTTATCAAATTATGTATTCATATGCTACCAAAATCCTAATTTCATTGACTAGGGTTTACACTTATGAAACCTAAATTATTCAAAGTAAAATCATAATTAGAGTTTCTCATTATGCATAAAGAACCATAATTAGACTACCATCCCTAATCAAACTTAAACAATAATCAGTTTACTAAGCATGCAATCATCCAAGTAAACCATATTTAGATGACTAATCTAAAAACGGGTCGTTACAACTACAAATCCACACACAAACAAAGTAAAACAAGATTCTAAAAGGACCATTTTCCCATGTTGGACAAAATAGAACCTTGAGTAAGCAGGGGGATTGAAGGTAAAAGTGCAAAGGGGTTTGTTCCAGCAACTTGCATGCCATTGCTTAAAGCCTTAAATCTCTAGTCTAAGATTAAGTATGCACTTCACCCATCCTCATATCTGGGGTCATTCCTCATCTGTTCAAGAAAATGGGTGAAGTCTGGTGAGGCAAATCTCATAGATATGTGGTTAGGAGTGCATGGTGGTGATGTTCCACCATGAAAGAGGACTAAGGAGGGGGTCCGATATTGAAAAAATAAGGCCACCCTCTGTGAGGTTGAACCCAAAGAAAATCCCTAGATGAGGTGATCATCAAAATAATGCATCAAAATAAGGTTTTAAGATAACAACCCAATTTATGATGCTTAAAGTAGAACATAGAAGTCAAAACCTAGAACAATGATATAACTCTGAACAATGTCAACCAAAACACTCAAGAGATTCCTCATGATCCCATGAGGAGATTAGCGTGTGCTCTAAGTTGTGAGGTCGTAGAGCCTCCTTTCTGAATATGGACTATGTTTTAAGGGGAGGTTGAGTTTGAGGAAGAAGACATGTAGAATTCATGCATAAACAATGATGGGGAATGAAAGAAGGGCAACTTAAATGCTTTCCATGTGACCAATTGGGCAATGGTAGCTTGTCTAAGTGTAGAAAATTGTTGATGGTTGAAGAGGAATGTAAAGCATGGCATGACTTTCCAAAAGCAATTGGCAGTGTGGGGTGGTTACAGAGGAGTAAATATAGCTATTTGGGTAGTATTATGGGCGTTTCACAAAATGGCCCCCATTTCCCTTGAACCCAAGACCAAATGATGTGAAAATATTAGGGGACGAGAGTGGCAAAGAAATGTCAAAAGTTCATAATTGTAGTAGTAGAATTGGGCACACAAGGATTTCTTGTCAATAAAATGGTAGAGTGTGGGTGAAAGGAGTAAAAAGATGATACCTCGGTCACTAGATCTGATGGTTACATGACTGGATCCATCAGATTGTGTGGTTTAACTAATGGATGGTCCATGTGAAATTCTATTAAATGAGGACTTCAGATAAATTAAATCCATACTTTGATAAAATAACTTAAAGTGATGTTATTTAATGTTTTATTGGCTAAATTAATAGAGAGAGAAAACATTATTCAAATGCCATGAAAATTTCTGGGTAGCCTAACTGGGTTATGAACCATCTGAATTTTGCATTTTCTCACCTTTTGAAATCTTTTGGTGACTTATTTTATCACATGTATGTTATGTATTCAATTAAAGTAGTTAGTCCACGTAACTAACCAATTGTACCACCATTTTACATATCGGTTTGATTTCTTTCATTTTGTACTCCTATGGATATTATGGAGTTTTAAATTTGAGGGAAACTTATTATTTTGTAAACTTTTACATCAAACCCTATTATTTAATGTATTACAGTTGTGTTATCTTTAAACTCCCCATATTGAAGTAGTTTATGAAACATGATACTATTTGACTCTGATTAATCATAATATAACATAAATCAAACAAAAAGAGACTTAATAATATTAAAACAAAAAAACCTAGAAAAAGGAGAATCAACCTATGAACCTAGATTTGTGTATGTTGTAGAACTTCACCCCTTAAAGAGGATCCCATTCCCAAAATACATCTATATATAGCCATGTATACTAAGTTATATATTTCAATAAAATTACAAGTTTCTAGTTCACTTAATGTAGTGTATCATACAATACCACCCCTTGAACATTTACAGCCCAAACCTAAGGTGAAACTATCACTCCATGCATGAGTCCCCATTAGTATTCATATATATTATGTTGAGATATGATTTTTTACATCCACATTTAGGATTATCCTAGTAGTGTTGTATTAATTAAGGTTATCTATCTTTTAATGGGGGTTTCTACATTCTTTTATCATGGTTAGCATGATTATGATTTTTTTAACTTAGTAACTAACCTTGTTTATGTTCATCATTTAGTTTAGCCAAGACAAATTGTATAGTTTTTTATAGTTATGCAAGTAACATTCTAGATGGTCAAATTAGTAAGTCTTACACATATACAATGGTAATGTGGTATCTATGTTGTTTAGCATTAATACTAGAAATTACCCAAGTATTACTTTTGGTGGGTTTGGAAACATTGGAACCTTCCTTGAGTATATAGATTTGGAGGCTCTTAACAAGTTTAGCTAATAATTCATTTGATCATATTATATGTTTAGAAGAAAAAAAACATAACTTTTACTTTGTTATAGAATATGAACTTTGTTGGAGTAAATCATCAAGTGGAGTACTTCTGAATTGCATTCATAACTCAAAAATGAGTATTATATTATGTCCATTTCCTTGTTATCAAGAAGAAAGTCATGTGTATTGCATTTAGGGTCCTATTTTTATTTTAGACATGTGTGAATTTTGTAAGGCCTTGAGTTTCTACTAGTGTTTGTGCCTATCTTGTGTTTGAAAACCTAACAGATTATAGACATGTGCTCAATAGTGGGTTCAATAAAATAGTTATTCATATTATTTTAAAACTAGTAAGACCAATATTGTTTTAACTTAGTGTTATCGAAGTTGAAAGTTTCTAGCCTGCTACAGTGTGACATGTAAGTCACACTAGAATAAGTATGTTACTTAGCCTTATACCAAGTCAAAGTTGTTGGATGCCACTGCTTGTAGAAGAGTTGGAAGTACAAGAAATGATGATGTCAATGGAAGATGCAACAAATCTACTAGGGTGACTATTTTATCCCCATTCTCTCCTTTTTTATTAAGGTGAAAAACTTATGAGAGTCCTTATTTGTAATATATGTCTCATTTTTCATGTTGTGGTATTTCATTATTTGACAATATATAAGTCCATCTAGTAGCAACTAGTATTTACTACCTCAATTCCATCTCAATTAGCATATTAAGCTACGAAGATATGCTCAAAGTATATTGAGATTTTATCTTTGTGGCCCAATTAACTTGTAGGGTTGTAATTGGGTAAGGTATTACCCATTTACCCACCACCCATACGATGTATGGTAGGGTAGGGGTAAGTATATTTTTACCAACTACCTGTTTATCCATTATCTGCATCTAAAGCGGGTAGGGTAAATGGATATGATTTACCCTACCCACTTTACCCATTTATCCATCAGTATAAGGTTGAATTATTACTGTTAAATTATAACAAAATTATCCCTGCCTACAAAATCCTCAACAAGCCTCACCACTACTTTCTCAATTTGGACTATTATTTGATTCTAGATTTTTTATTAAGTAATAGGTAACATGTAGCAATTTTATCATCATACATTATAGAAAAATAATTCCCCAATAAGAAAGGGTATACTAAAAAGTTTAGTCCATATTTGTAAGAAATAAAAGTTGACCAAATATTTGTATATTATGTGTTTATCATTCTTACTACTATCTAAAATTAATTTTAAAGTACCATGTCTTTGATGTATGAAATATCATATGAAATCATTGTTAAAAATGTTGCATTTTTATCTTCATATTTCTTTACCCATTTCACCTATTACCCTACCCATCTACCCTATGGGCAAACTAGTGTGGGTAAGGCAGTAAAGGTCTTTTAGAAAGGATAATTATCCTATTCGCTACCTGCAACATGCTTTGGATAAGCCTTTGCCCTATCCTACCCTATCTAGTCACAACCCTATCTGCTTGAAATTTTTTCTTAACTACTTCATTTTATTACTTGTTCATATCTTTGTTAAAGATTACCTATGTTTTATATTACATGTGTTGTTATAGTTAAACAAATTGGAGCAAAAGTTGAAGCAAGGATAGACTTCTAATGAACATTATAGATTGGGGTTTGTTTCCAATCTGTCCAACTTATCGGTTATCTATTGAGAGCTTGTATTGCTTCTTGTCATGAATCAGATGGTGGGAAGTAGTATTTTTATATGTTATGTGAAACTTCAACTACTTGTTATGTGATGCAATTTTACTAAAGTAATCTACAACTATAAATTTCCAAGTTAAAATCATGTGAATATTGATCATGCTTTTCACTTTTGCTGGAAATCTTGTGTTGGTTTGGCTAGGTTCAAATGTGCCAATTTGGGCATTATGGATCAGGTCCAATTTTGTTTGATCGGGTCCAAATTTGCCAATTCATGTGAGGTGGGTCGCATCAAATAAGTATTGCAAAAATTATGATTCGAGTATGAGTCAGGTTGGGTCTAAATCTCAGGTGGGGTCAAAATGGGTCGTGTATTTTTTGGGTCTTGATATCCAATTCTTTCCCAATTGAGTCGGGTTGGGTATGCGTCTTATCACTTTTGGGTAAAATTGGGTTAAGAAAATCCAACATGTTTCCTGACCTATCCATCACCAAGAGACAACTATTGATGTCATCATACATGATCACAACAACCATGGTCCATATCGTATTGCTTTTAGAACATCTTTGAGTGTCGAGGATATCTTTGAGGCAAGCCTGCTTGCAAGCTAGTACACCCTCAACCTTTGTAGGGTGACTGGTCTTAATTTAGGCTCCCTGGAAATGGACACCAACCTTAGTTGAATCCATATTCAGCATGACTTCTTGCTTATGGCGCTCAAGGCGGGGTGAATATGCATTAATCCAAAAAATAGCTACTGTTGAGATAAATTTTTTATCTGATTAGGATAATGAATATTGTCGTAATAATATAGGAAAGTCCAAATTTGTGTTAGACTTGAAGTTTGAGATATTGTTTCCTTTTCCAATTCTCTTTCCTATTTGGTTTTGAATTGTATCCTCATTATCCTTTACCATTAGAATAGTTGTATCCTCTTGTCCTACTCCTAATCTAGGTTGGTCTATCTTTTGGATCTATAAATAGAGTACTAGACATATGTTGTGGGTGTGTGAAAGGGGGAAGCCAAAGACATAGCCAAAGAGGAGAGAGAGCAAGAATGGGTTACATGATTCTATTGTGGGTGCATGATTGTGAGAGAGAAACAATCCTTGTAATCTTCTTAAAGTTATTTAATAGAATTTTGTGGTCTTCTTTGCCAATATTGTTCTCTCGTTGGTTGTTCGTTTGGCAATTATTGGCTCTATTGACAAGGGTCGTTCTTGTTCTTCTCGTGCATGCTCGGGTTGTATCCTGCATCACATGCTTTTCTTGGGCTTGAATCTTCTACAAATCTCTTCAAGTGGTATCAGAGCAAGGTCGTTGCAAGACAATTGATGAGCAATGGTTGCACATAAAACATGGTGGCATCGATGAATGTCGTGGGGAGTCATCATATTGAGAAGTTTGATGGAAAAATAAATTTCAGTGTGGCGGAGCATGGTGAAAGATGTCCTAGTACTACAAGGGCTAATTGAATCTCTTAAAGGAGAGAAGCCGCAAAAGTTGTTTGTTGGAGATAGGAGGATGATGGAGCGTAAAGCGGTCAATACAATTCTTCTAAGTCTTTCTCCTGAGGTAAAGTATTTTGTGATCAATGAAGACTCACTGAAGAAAATATGGAAAGTTTTAGAAGATTTCTACATGGCAAAGTGATTGACGAACAGATGGGTGCTAAAAAGGCAATTGTACAAGTTGTGCATGGAAGAGGGCACACGGTTCGTTGACCATCTCAGTGTCTTCAACAAGCTTGTCACACAAATGGTTAGCATAGAGGATAAGATCACTGAGAGCGATAATGTAGTTCTCATAGTCTCATCTCTACCACATTCATCAGAGCAATTGGTGATTAATATTCTTGTTGGGAAAACTATACAACTTAAATGAGGTGGTTGCATATCTTTTAGAGACATAGGGGTCACAAAAAGAAGAGTCAAAATGTCAAGGGTAGACATACATGCTATATATGTGAAGAGGAGAGTCGCATACTAAAAGATTGTCCAAAGTTGAGTTTGCTCGTTGACAGAAGGATATTCAAAAG
The DNA here is from genome assembly GCA_963693085.1 of Alisma plantago-aquatica. Classification (NCBI taxonomy): domain Eukaryota; kingdom Viridiplantae; phylum Streptophyta; class Magnoliopsida; order Alismatales; family Alismataceae; genus Alisma; species Alisma plantago-aquatica. The sequence continues at coordinate 881,433,393 of OY856411.1, forward strand.
TCCTGACTGTTGTGGAATTAGGTACACATAATGGTTAGATATTTGATTCAGGTTCTCTCTTCATCATATATCCATAGAGAAGAATATTTGATGAGGGCTCTCTACGCACGCGGAACTGTTCAATTGGAAGATGATAGACTCTACCAAAATACCAAAATTAGAACAATTACATTCAAGATGGAGATGGAGCATGTCGCACATTGTCGGGGGTCCGATATGTCCCCGGTCTCAAGAGGAATCTAATAGTTGAAACAACACTTGAATCTATTGGTTGTAAAATTCTAAAATAAGGTGGAGTCGTGCAAGTTACTTGCAAAGGGAAAGTAATCATGAATGATACCTAGCCTAGTAGAGCATATCAATTGGTTGGAGATATTCTAGCCAAAAGAGGAGTAGTTGAAACGAGTTATACAAGCATTGGAGGCGTAGATAAAGTATTGGCATGTGAGGCGGACGTCATGAACCCGGATAGTGTTACATGTGAACCTCTCTCAAGTGTAGTCAAGTGTGATGCTGCAAGATCGGCTACAAATTTTAACAGATGTAGAAGTGAAGTTGTCAACTGTTGGAAGAAGGAAGACGTCAAAAGATTGACCGCGCAATACCATCGAGCGGGAGCAGCTCAGAAGAGGTACAAACGTGTGGCATGGAGGGTCAAAGGTGTGAAGGATATGGTTCTTCCAACCACATGTGGAGACAGTGTAGTTGATCAAACTATACATCTTGTGGAGCTCTCATGTGATGGGTTCAGGCATCCATGCCCTAACACACACTCTGTATAGACGAGCATGGTAGAGCGCTTCCAGTGACGAAAGTGGCTTCTGAGGGTGGAAGCATAGAAGAAGAACAAGAGTAAAATTCTAGAAGGAGCAGACACACTTCAATGGATAAGATCCAAGGTGGAGATTGTTGAGATAATATCTATTATCCTATTAGGATAATTAATATTGTCTTACAATATAGAAAAGTCCAAATTGGTGTTAGACTTGGAGTTTGAGATATTGTTTCATTTTCCAATTCTCTTTCCTATTTGGTTCCGAATTATATACTTATTATCCATTATAATTAGAATAGTTGTATCCTCTTGTCCTACTTCTAATTTGGATTGACCTATCTTTTGATTCTATAAATATAGTAGTTGACATATGTTGTGTGCCAAAGGGGAAGCCAAAAAGATAGCCAAAGAGGAGATAGAGCAAGAGTGAGTTACTGGATTTTATTGTGGGCGTAGGAATGTGAGAGAGTGATAATCTTTGTAATCTTCTTAAAGTTACTTAATAAAATTTTACGGTCTTCTTCACCAATATTGTTCTCTTGTTGGTTGTTCATTTGACAATTATTGGTTCCATCGACAGGTCCTTCTTATTTTTCTCGTGCATGCTCGGATTGTATCTTATAGAACGAATTTTCCTGGCGCTTGAAGCTTCCGCAAATATCTTATGCTACCACTCGCGTCTAATAATTAGGAGAGCAGCTGCTAAAATTTTCCCCTCGGAAATTATTGGAGGAAGATATGCCGCCTCACCGGGCTACACATCGTATACGTAAGCGTGTCCGATAAGTTGTAGGTTTGTATGCAACGCTATATGCTAGGTCTGGCCGTCAGCAGCCACGTCGTTTGAGAGCTTGGAACGGGCAAGGAACATCTCCTTGGTATGTATGTATGGATAAGGAATGAAGATGACCAGTGTTAATTAGATTGGCAGTTGCACCCTACTAGGACTTCTAGCTATGCCATGACCTGTGCTGCTGCGTAGTCGTCGCAATATCTTTTACCTTAGGGATATCTACAGTAATGGCGGACAGTGATAAGTACTAGTGCATCACTGTATGTCCCGGCGCGCCACTCCCATCAAAGAATACACAAGAAAACCCTTGCGCCGGGGACGACGTCAGGTCTTTAAATAGACTCCTTGATGATCCACTGTTCAATATTAAAAAGAAAATGAAGGTGTTGTAGGAGGGAAGCACATGTATGACAGGGATGCTAGGAAACGCATATAAACGCCCTGCCTGCCTGGGCAGAAGCAGATCCCTTGCACGCGAGTTTTGTCTCTGCATTCCTTGCCTAACAGGGAACGAGCTTCCCCAAGTTTGGTGGATGCTATAATGAGTTTTGACGCGTGAATCATTAACTGACACTAGCTTCCAACTGTGATCATAAATAAAAGAGAAAACAAGGAAAGAAGACAGAGGAACCGAAGGGAAAGGCATTATTTGCGCTAATGCTACTATTCACTGACGTGGATGGACAGTTACATGGACGGGGCCCCACGCCGCGGCGACCATTGCATACCGTAACTGGAGTCACCGACATTGATCACCTCGCACGGACTATTTTCATTCAGAGAATATCGATAGGTCATATTATAAAAATCCTCTTATTGCTAGTTCAATATAGGGGTAAGCATTCCGTTATGGTTAATTTGGTCCGATTACATAGTTAATTTACTTTCAAAGATTTTAAGCAGTAATCTAATCTAAATAGAGAGTCTAATGCGGTTTGGTTAACCAAATACTTTGGTTCGATTAATGAAAAACTTTAATTAATCAAATTAAATAATGTATATTGAGATAATGTCTTTTATTCTATTAGGATAATGAATATTGTCTTAATAATATAAGAAGTCTAAATTGGTGTTAGACTTGGAATTTGAGATATTGTTTCCTTTTCCAATTGTATTTCCTATTTGGCTTTCAAATGTGTCCTAATTATCCTTTACAATTAGAATAGTTGTATCCTCTTGTCTTACTCCATCTGGGTAAATTTATCTTTTGGGTCTATAAATATAGTAGACTATGGTGTGGGTGTTCCGAAAAGAGGAAGCCAAAAAGATAGTCAAAGACTAGAGAGAGCAAGAGTAGGTTATGAGATTCTATTGTAGGTGCAGGATTGTGAGAGAGAGACAATCCTTGTAATCTACTTGAAGTTACTTAATAGAATTTTGCAGTCTTTTTCGTCAATATTGTTCTGTCGTTGGTTGTTCATTTGATAATTATTGGCTTCGTCGACAGGGGTCGTTCTTGTTCTTCTCGTACATGCTCGGGCTGTATCTTACATAATGAGTATTTTTTGGGCTTGAAGCTTCCGCAAATCTCTTCAAGTGGTATCAGAGCAAGGTCGTTGCAAGACTATCAATGAGCAACGGTTGCATGTAAAACATTGTGGCGTCGACGAATACCGTGGGGAGTCATTATATTGAGAAGTTTGATGGAGAAAGCAGTTTCAGTGTGTGGCAGAGCACGGTGAAAGATGTCCTAGTACAACAAGGGCTAATTGAAGCACTTGAAAGAGAGAAGTCGGAAAAGATGTCTGATGGAGACTGGAGGATGATGGAGCACAAAGTGGTCAGTACAATTTGTCTAAGTCTTTCTCCTAACGTAAAGTACTCTGTGATTAATGAAGACTCATTGAAAAATTATTAAAAGTTTTAGAAAAGTTGTATATGGTGAAGTCGCTAACAAATAGATGGGTGTTATAAAGGCAATTGTACAAGTTGTGCATGGAAGAGGGCACATGGTTCGTTGACCATCTCAACGTCTTCAACAAGCTTGTCACATAAACGGTTCGCATGGAGGAGAAGATCGGTGAGAGCGATAAGGTAGTTCTCATAGTTTCATCTCTATCACAGTCATGGGAGCAATTGGTGATGAATATTCTTATCGGGAAAACTACACTCAACTTCAACGAGGCAGTTGCATATCTTTTGGAGACAGAGTCTTCAAAGAAACCATCAGAATCATCCTCAGGTGGTCAAGTTTTAGCCGTTACAGATGACAACAACAAAAGCAAAGGTCACAGGAAGAAGTGACGAAAGGGCAAGGGTTGGCGTACATGCTATATATGTGAAGAGGAAGGTCACATATTAAAAGATTGTCCAAAGTTGAAGGAATTGAAGGGTGGAGTTTGCTCGTTCGCAGAAGGATATTTAGAAGCTATGACTATTTTGGAATTAGGTAAACGTAATGAATTAAAGGTTATATCAAATCATTGGGACCTGGGGTCTCACCTCATGGGTTTCCACACCTTTTAGGTGATCAACAACATGGGCATACTCGTGGTGGCAAGGAACCTCAATTTGGAGACTAGTAAACCAGAGAAGTTGGGTGGTTCTTTTTAGAATCCTAGATTCATGCTTGTACTCTCAGGTCTTGGCAGGGCAATTGGTATATGATTTATATTGACTTGAGATTTTGATTGTATGTCATTAATTATGTATATCTTGTAATTTTATGGAAACACCTTTTACACAGAGTTTGTGTCTAAGGCCACCGAACTCATATAAAGTTATATGACATAAATATATGTTATGTTTGGGTCATTATATGCATATTTTTATAGAATGTTTGATATTTTTATTCAATTTTAATTGTGTAGCTTTTTAATGATTTGGTTAAATAGTATTTGATTGGTTCTTTGGTTTTGAGAAATCTCATTTAATGTGATAGGTTTTTCACACTTTGGTTGTTTGTTGAACCTATAGGGACATATGACTTAGTTTGTTGTGTATATTCTTTCATATCTAACTTATCTAACATGGTTTATGGTTATGCAGATATATTTGAAGAATGTGAAGAACATGTTGAAAGTAGTTATGTGATGCCTGGAGGTTGCGGTGGGAGACATGTATCGAAGGGAAGAGTACCCAAGATGGGGTCATAATAGCCCATCCCCCATCCTTGTGACCCTATGACCTTAGTTTTTGGGAAGTTAATGGTGATGATTTTGCATTTGGCTGACAAGGCACCTGTACTTTCACCTAGGGTACCTTCCCCAAATGTTGAGTCACATGATCCAGGAAAGACATTTGAGAGGTTGAAGCATGTTGGTGCCACCAAGTATGTGGGAACAACCGATCTGGGAGATGTGGATATGTGACTAATGAAGTTCGAGAAGGTATCTAGGATCCTGAATATTACCAAGGAAGATGAGATTAAGCATGTGATCTACATTCTAAAGGGTACTTCTAGCCACTAGTGGGCCATCAAGGAGAAGAGGCCAGGTGGAGCAATTAGAAGAGATGAGTTTTTATGGGAGTTTGTCAACGATTAATATATTGATATGTATCTAGAGGAGAAGAAGGCTCAGCTTCAGCAGTTACGCCAAGGTCATGGTCATTGAATGATTATGAGGCAAAGTTTATGGAGCTTTCAAGGTTCATACCTCACATGGGAGCGATGGAAAAGGAGAGGATTAGAAGGTTCAAGAATGGCTTGAATGACAAGTTGCCACCCATTGTGTCAGCTTTGGGGTCAGGTGAGAAGTTTCCACCCTTTGTGGAGTTTGTTTGGAGGATATAAATGATAGTTGTAGACCCACAAGAAGAGACTACAAAGAATAGGTTAGCTCATTTTCATGGACAACATTGAGGCAGTTACAAGATGTAGAGGTTTTTGGCCCCACAGTAGCAAAAGACACACCAAAGGTCAGTATTTTTTGAGCCAAGGCCACAAGTACAATCACAGTGGTCACCTAGCAAGGGGAGAGGTCGTAATTTTCTAGTGGCTAGGGGAAATAGTTTGTAATCTATGTTTGTGATAAGGACATCTAGGTCACAGTATGATACAAGGACATGCTTCAGGCATGGCCAAATTGGGCATGTGAAGTGATGTTTTACCATGAAGAACTAGGAAGTAACACAACTACCAAGGTAGAGCCAACAATGCTACACAACAACAAAAGAACAGTAGCACTTCTAGAAGAGTATGTTGCCAGACATCTCAGGTATGGTCTTCAGGGTTAGCAAGTAAGGTTGAGGATGACAATAGGAAACATAAAGACTCTATGCTATGAGTCAGATGGAAGAAATGGTCAACATGCGAGTCCTGACAGGTCAGATGGAACTTTTTATTCTAACTTATATACATCTACGTATGTATCAACTTTGGTTGACCCAGGTTCAACACACTCATTTATCACAAGGGAGGTGATAAGAATTTGTAACTTGCCTATTTATAGTAGATCTATTAACATCTTGTTAGAAACTATTTTAGTTGGTTTCTTCATGTAGTGGGAGGTGTGTCCATCGTGCGTTCTTTCTTTCTTAGGATGCAGTATTCAATGGATCTTATGCCACTTGATATGCATGGATTTAATGTGATCCTAGGGATGGATAAATTTGATAAGTAAGAGGTTGTTTTGTGCTATAGTTCCAAGGTTCAAAAGCTTTGTGATAGGGATATATATTAGAGTTTACAAGGATATATAACGATTCTTCCTACATGTCTGGTGTCTATAGTGATAGCATAGAAGTTGATGAGATAAGGATGTGAAGCTTCTTAGCATATATGGTATATACCAGTGTGAGGAGTCCAAGTATTTAGGATGTACATGTGGTTCATGAGCTTGAGGATGCTTTCCCCACGAGTTCCTAGGTGTTCCACTCCAGAGAGAGATTCCTTTTGAAATTAATCTAGTTCCAGGCATGCAACCCATAGCACAAGCACCATATCGGATGGTTCTAGCTAACATGAAGGAATTGAAGAAATAGTTATAGGAATTATTAGAGAAGGGTTTCATACAGTCAATCATGTACCCATGGGATGCTCCAGTGTTGTTTGTGAGAAGAAGGATGGTTTTATGTGGATTTGCATAGACTACTGACAGTTGAACAAGGTCACAGTAAAGAACAAGTAGCCATTGTCGAGGATAGATGACTTGTTTGATCAGTTAATAGGTGATATTCCAAGATAGACTAGAGATCAGGGTATCATTAGTTGAGGAATAGGGAAGATGGCATACCTATAACTACTTTTAGGACTAGGTCAGATTTTATGTCATTTGGGCTAACCAATGCATTGGCAGCATTTATGGACCTAGTGAATAGAGTTTGTAGATCGTACCTTGAGAAAATTGTGGCGGTGTTCGTAGATAACATCTTGATATACTCCATATATAGTGAGAAGCATGAAATCCTTTTTGTCAGGCATTAGAGTTTCTGGGGCATCATAGGTTGTATGCTAAGTTTTGCAAGTGTGATTTCTAGATGACTGAGGTGTCTTTCCTTGGCCATGTCATTTTGGAAAAATGTGTTTATGTGAACCCCTAGAAGGCAAAGTCAATTTTGGAGAGGGAGCAACCCAAAATTGATAGAGATTTGAAGCTTCCTAGGTTTACCTGTCTATTATAGGAGGTTCATCCAGAACTTCAATTGAGTAGCTTTACCTTTGACCATAATAACTAGGAAGGATGTATGCTTTGTATGGGATGACAAGTGTTAGCATTCTCTTTAGTTATTGAAGGAAGTTGACAAGTGTACTGGTGTTGGTACTATGAGAGCCTATAAAAGGTCACATCATTTTATGTGATGCTTCATAGAATGGGTTGGGATGTGTGCTGATACAAAACAAAAACATAATTTCTTTTGCTTCTTGATAGCTCAAGAAACACGTGGACAACTACCAAACTCATGTCTGGAGTTAGCAGTGTGGTTGTTGCTTTAAAGACTTGGAGGCACTATCTATATGGAGAGAAGTATCATTTTTCATGGATCATAAAAATCTTTAGTACATCTTTTCGAAGAAGGATATGAACATGCGGTAGAGAATATGTATGACTATCATCCTGGAAAGGTAAATGTAGTACTTGATGCATTGAGCATAAATTCATCTTCATAATCATCAACATATATAGCACAATTGTACTCCATGGCTTTTCATAAGTGGGACATGTTGGTGTCACTTTGAAAAATGAATGTCTAGTTGGAAGTCTCCTTGTTGGTGAGCTAGCAGGCACATGTTGGTATATGTATGCCCGTAGAGCCATCCCAAGCGATTGCATGGAGTCGGATATTAATTAATCAATTAATGCTATTATTTGGTTAATTAATGAATTCCGAAATATCCTAATTAATCCACGAGCGTTTTCATTAACGCAACGTTTCTGTTTACCGATGGGTTTAGGAAACCCTACTTCTCTTCTTATCCTATTTAAAGGAGGATAGACGGCCGATATCTATATAAGATATAGAGAGACGCTTTTAGGTTACGCTCACGTACGTAAACCTATCCATCACCGTCCTTAGGAGAGAAAGGAGAGCAACGCGCCGCTAGCACGCCGCCGCAGAGACACGCTCCTTCCCGCCGGCTTGAGAAGCACGACGTGGAGTTCCGTCCATCCGCGTGGACGAAGTAGAGACGCAGACGCCTTGACGCCTGCGTTCGGAGGACGTCAACGACCACCTCTACATGCTGCGAGCAACGTACGTCACTGCCGCAAAGGAGCATCGCCGGATCAACCTGCGACAGCGAACGGGAGAGAAGATATGTCCGTGTTTGACAAGCAGCGTTGCACCGTCGTGCAGCGGGACATCGCCGGACTTGCTCCGCGATAAGGTATATCCCGCAAACCTATTTCCGAATACGCTGTTATCGACGAGATCCTGTTATGGGTTGCGTGGATTTATCACTTCCGCCGCGCATGTTTTCTCCACAAAAACCCAACAGTACAATGATAGGTGAAGTCAACATTGATACAGAAAATCAGATATGCACATAAGATTGATACTATGATGTAGAATATAAGATTAGAATTTGGAAGTAGAAAAGATGATGAGTTTCATGTGACAGATGACGGGAGAGTAGGGGTTAGCAAAACAACAAATCATACCATTGAACTTAAACAAACCAAACCAAATCGATCAAGTCAATTTGTTTTTAGATGGATGATTAGTTCAGTTTGGTTAGGAATTTTTTCAAACCATTAAATGATGGTTTAGTTCAAAGGGTGTAGTTTAACCAAACCAAAACTAATACATATGTGTATATATTATTATATATACTTATTGTATATAGGAGTTACAAGTTTAATCTTTTTAGGTTCAGGAGTACATGGTCTCCTATATATACATATATATATGTATATTTATGTAGGCCATTCATTCACTACCCGTGCGGGTAACTAACTTTAGTTACCTGTGAATCTATTTTGTAATAGAAAGGTACCTATTTGTAACGAGGCAGACAACGTTTGTAATGAGATGACCAAATTTGTAATACAAACACTCATTTTGTATTACAGTGTAAATTGATGTCATAAATATCATTTTTACTATAATCAGACATGTAATACAAAATGAGTGTTTGTATTACAAACTTAGTCATCTCATTACAAATATTTTATATCTCATTAGAAATAGGTACCTTTCTATTACAAAATAGATCGACGGGTAACTAAAATTAGTTACCCGCACAGGTAGTGAATATATACCCATATATGTATATGTATATATATGTATATATAAAGCAAAGGTTAGTTGGATACACCTAAGTGGGTATCTTGAGCTCTCACTTATGTATACCAATAACATAATAGAAAGATATGATGGTGGTGGGCCTAGTCTTGATAAACACTATACCACCACTTATATTGTGGAAATACTTATTTAAATTAAATTTGCATTACTTAATAAGTTTATGGAATTAAATGTATAAATATAATGCTAAATAAATGAAACTAATACCTACAAAGTATAAAATATGTGGTATAAGGCATAAGTATTTGAAGTTAGTTGTAAAATGTTTACTTATAGTTTATATGTGTTCTTATATTGTCAATTTTAAATATTTTTATATGATGTTTGTGTATCATGCAAGCAGGATTGAAAAAGAAAATGAAAAATGGTTGGATTCTCTGTTAAAACTTCAACTATAGATAATAGTTTGAGCCCAAACTAAACTACACCAAAATATAAACTGTCACTCTAGTTTGGTTTGGTCTAGTTAATTGTTCAGTTTGGTTTATTTTTTTTAGAAACCAATATGTATGCTTTAGTTTGTAGTTTTTAACCTTTAACCAAACAAAAATATACCCACCCATGTATGATAGTGTGTTTTCATAATTGGATGGTGGTTCTTAACATTAGCAGACTGAGAGAGATGGAACTTTAGGAGGCTCATTCCTCAATGTACATGATGCATCCTAGCAGTACAAATATGTATGTTAATCTTAAGGAGTTGTATTGGTGTCCAGGTCTGAAGCGTTACGTGGCTTTGTTTGTGGCCAAGTGTCCAGTATGTCAATAGGTCAAGGAAGAGCATCAGAAGGAGATAGGGGCGTTACAGCCTTTGCCAATACCACATGGAAATGGGATCATGTGCCCATGGATTTTGTGGTTGGTCTTTCTAAGACAACCAATGGTCTTGATTTTGTATGGTAGGTTGTTGATTAGTTAACAAAGTCAGCTCACTTTCTAACAGTTAAGACTACCTTCACTATAGAAAAATTGGCACAGAGATGCGTTGATGATATAGTTTGTCTTCATGGCATTCTTTTACAATAGTCTCAAATAGAGGTCCTCAGTTCATGAGCAAATTATATTTTTTTTTATCATTAAGTGTGCTACTTTCTATATTCCATCTATGAAAATTGTACAAGTGGGGGGGGAGATGGATTGCATCTCAATCAAAGACCTATCTATACATGTTTTTGAAATCATTTATTATTCTATTCCACACTACATTTGTAGTGGGTTTAACATTTTAAAAAATGGCCTGATTTCGAGTGAATCAGGTGTAGTAGAGCACTGACATGATCATCATCTTTTCTTTATCTCCTTTCATTAGTAGAACATCATCCCTGTAGGCTGGAATTATAGGAATAGCAGATCATGCTCTTTCCCATAGCTCACAAGAAAATTTGTAGAGCCAAAAAAGATGAGTACCATCCTCTTCCCTCTCCAGGCATAAGAAGCATCTAGAGGCTAGGAGAAAATCTGTACTTTTAAGATAACTTTCAGTGACTAACTTCCCTTGCATTAGCTTCCAACAGTGGAGTTTGAATCTTTGTGTGAATTTAGACCTCCATATCCATCTCGCCCATGGGACTTCCTGACCTTGTTTTCTACAAGAGTTCCAAGAAGCTTTTATAGAGAAGGGATACACCTCATTGAAATAAAAGTGATCTTCATCTCCTATGATCCTACTGTTTTCACAAATATCAGTAAGTCCTTCAGTACCCCTAATGTTTGGAATGTTCCATTTACCATCCTAGATAATGGAATCGAGTTGCTTATCCATAGTTTGTCCATTTCACATGTCTAAGCTTGACCCAATGCAATCCTTGAGGAATTTCCCTTCGACCCAAGGGTCATACCATAGGGAAACTTTAATTCCATTGCCAACTTTGACTCTTACTTGAGAAAAGAAGGTCTCTTTGTTTTAGGATAGACCTCCACATCCAACTATGATATTGTTGGGGAAGATAGGTCCATATAGTGCTTAGTTTTATGTATCTCACATGCACCCTTCTGAGCCACAAAGAGTTTTTTTTGTTGGCTATTTATAGAGAATTTTCTTCATTCTTGCCTTTGCTTAGTCTTCAACTCTTTGAATGCCTAGACCTCCTTCAAGTTTTGGTCTACATACCATCCCAACTGACTGTATGGAACTTCTTAGTGTCTTCACTATCACTGCAGAGAAAGGTTCTACACAGTCGTTCAATTTCCTCCATGGTGGCTCTTGGAAGGGGGAATGTACCCGTCCAAAACAAGTGATAAGATGAAAGGGTGGACACCATCAGTTCCACTCTTCCAGCCATTGTGAGTGATCTAGTTTTCCATGAATCAAGTTTATTCTCAATTTTATCAATGAGCGGGTTGCATAGGCTCTTAGTCAGTCGTCTAATAAACAGTGGCGGCCCAAGATCTCCATCAGGCATACTCGTTCTTCCAACATTCATAGTATCAGTGACACTGATTGGAGTGGCTTTACTAGCAAACATTTGGCTCATTTCCAGGTTGAGATTCAGTCCAGAGATATTAGAGAATAGGTCTAGACTTTCTTGGATTCCCTTAATACCATTTGCATTACCATTTGTGAAAATCAATAAGTCATCAGCAAATAGTATGTGGGATACCTCCAAATTTCCCGCTCTAAAAGGGGTAATTTTCTTTTCACTGACTTCTTTATCGAGAATGTAGGTAACCCTCTGCATTGCTAGAATAAATAGATAGGGAGCAAGGGGTCCCCTTGCCTTATGCCCCGAGTAGCTTGGATCAGCTGAGAAGGAGCTCCATTAACCAGGATCTAAAAACAAGTTGAATTCATACATTCATGGATCCAGCCAAGCCAGTAAGGTGGAAAGCCATGGCTTCTATGATGTCTAGAATATAATCTCGATTAATAGTGTCATATGCTTTGCTCAAGTATGCCTTGAGACATACCTTTTATTTTGCATTTGGATTATCAAAGTCATGAACCAATTCATTTGCCATAAGGATTACATCAGTGATTGATCTACCCTTTATAAACACACATTGGTTGATGCTGATAAGGTGAGGCATTAAATCTTTGAGCCTATTAGCCATAATCTTAGTGATAACTTTGTAGACAAAGTTGCATAGAGATATAGGTCTCTAATCCCCAATCTTCTCTGGTTGTTTCACCTTTGGAATAAGGGTTATATAGGTATTGTTGAGTTCCCGAAGCATTCTTCCTTTTAGAAAAAAGTCCTTAATAGAAGTGCAAACATCTTCTCCCACTATCTCCCGGGTGGACTTGAAAAAGTGATCATTCAATCCATATGGACCTGGGGACTTATCCACATTGTAGTTTTTAACAATGTCATATATCTCCACATCAGATACAATCTTGCACATGGAGTTGATTTGATCTTTGGTTAGGGTCTTGATTCCAGACCAATTCTATTTGCAGTAGCTCCCCCTAGAATTGGAGTTAAAGAGCTCTTCATAGTGCTTCCTAAACTTTAATCTCTTCTTCTTCCTTGATCTAAGTGCCATTCAGGTCCAGGAGTTTAATTTGGTTCCTACACCTTCTGGTTTTGAGAGAAGCATAGAAAAGTTTTGTATTGATGTCTCCATGCTTAAGACACATTATTCTAGATTTTTGTCTAATAATCGACTCAGTTTCTAATCTAGAAAGGAAAGCTTGCTATGAGTGTTTTTTTTCCTTCTATTGGTTATTCCAGGTGAAGTATGGTCCCTTTGCAGGAATTTCTACTACATCCATGTCAACTATAGCATGGTTAAATTCAAGCATCTATCTAGAAGACGGATAGGATCTTCCCCACCTTTCATTCGAGACCCCCGTTGCATTGAAGTCACCTAGGAGAACTAGGGAGCCTTAATTTGGGTTTTGAGCAGACCTAAGTCACTCTAGAGCCTTGTTCTTTTGCATTCATCATTCTCAGCATACACGAATGTACACTCGAAGCAATTATTATCGTACTCCACTCTACAATGCAAATCTTGCCTTGATTGGAAAGTGGATGTAATCTTATAGTTCATATCCTCCCAAATAATAAGGATTCTAGTTTTGTTTGAACTTTGAGAATTATCAAGCCAGGTTGCATTAGGGCACGACTTCCTCATCATCTTTCTATTTTTTTCTCATTTTAACTTCTAAAAGGAAGGCAATATCAAATTTTTCTCTTCCTAGCTCCACTTGGACTATGTCTTGCTTGTCTAATTGGGACAAGCCCCTGACATTCCAAGCCACAATGGTGGGGTGTTCAACCATTAGCATGAGGGGGGTCGTATTGCCGCCCACCACTCCTATGTCATCTTCATTTTCCAAATGTTTGAATCTGTTATCCTGGTTTGGTTTTTCTTCATATTCAATGTACTTTGCCTTCTTGTTTGCCTTGGACTCAGAGCCTTTTTTGAATTGGTAAAACCATCTTCCTTCACTCCATTCTCCAATGATGTGCCTGACTCCTTAGGGGAATTCTATCGATCAGGTTGTGTGGCCTCTGTAGGTTTTTGCAGTGTGTTATCACCCTCCAATGTAGAATTCTTTTCTAGATGTGGGTTTTGTTGCGGTTGCAACTACGACTGTGGCTTGCACAGGGTCTTGTCATGTCCAAAGGTGCCACAATGAGGGCACTTCTCTGAGACCCATTCATACTCCACACTACCTATGTAGTTTCTCCCTTTGTCTATCCTTAGTTTGACCACCTTTAGAAATGAAGAAGACACTAACATTAGGACATTGACTCTGGAAAAGTCGATGCGAGCTTTGGATTTCGTATGCCTATCTAGGAATTGAGACTTGCCCAGGTAGGAAGAAATTCGTGCTATCATCTTTTCTCTCCAGATCTTGAGAGGTAGATTTTGCATCTTGGGACACACAGGAACAGAGGCAAGTTTCTCATGTTCCAATGGTTCCCTTTTCTCCCAAATTTTGAGAATCATCGGCTTCCCCTAGATGTACCAAAGTCCACCCTCTAGGGTTGTATTCATATTTGTCTTGTTTTAAAACTTGATAATGAAACTTCTGTTAGATCTTCCCATAACTTCATTGCTCCCGCTGGTTTCCAAACCTATAGAAGGTTCTCCTTGAGGGTAGGGATGTGTGGTCATAACCCAATTATGTAGCCATCCAGGGTTTTTTTCCATAAAGAAAGATTGGTGTCTACCTCCTCCTGAGATATGATGATGGTGTCATTCTCAATAGTGATCTCTTCCAGTGATATCCTGGTATCGATACCTCCCACAAGAACCTTGGTTAGGGATGCCCATTCCTTTGGGGTCTCCACTACTCTGACCTGGTTTGGATGTGGTAGGCATGTTGTCGTTCCCCTTTTGATGTTGGGGTTCTTTGATGGCCTCCAGCGCCACCACCCCTCGCAACCATCGCGGCAACCTCATGAACAAATTATAGGAATGCCTTCTTACATCATTGCAAGAATATTTGAGGTTCAATAGCTCCTTTCACTGATAAACAAATGGCCTATTAGAAAGGACCATACAGACATCATAGGATCCATTGAGAGCATGTATTCTGATGTTTCTTGGGAGTTGGGATATTCACCTTATCCTAATTGAATTTTCCTATAATAAGAGTTATCAGAGGAGTATAGACATGGAACTGTAACATCCCTGACCTGGGTTATAACCTAACCCTAGAAGTTTTGACTAAATATGTAATTATATACTTGTGAATACTCCTTGGCATGTAATTAAGTTCCTCAGGGACATTTACTTTCAATTTTGCTCCTTTATATGTAAAGTTGTAGCATTGTGTTGTATGCAGGGACCTATGTGCAAATTACCCATTTTAAGGGTTCAACTTGCAAATTCACAAGTTAAGATGTTCCTTTGATGTTGAAACATCATAAGGATGTTTATGATGAAGTTTGAAGGATTTCCCAAGCTTGAGCACCAAGGTGCAGCTGTGGAAGCAATCCTTATGCTTGAAAACCCTAATTTGGAGTAAAATGCAATTTACCCAAATTGAGGGGTACAACTTGTAATTTTCACTTTCTAGAACATATTTTATAACTATTGTCATCATTTAGAGTTTTGGGTTGAAGGACCCAAACGGTCTCAAGACCGTTTGGGGTTCCTCCAAACGGTCTCAAGACCGTTTGGGCACAACCCAAGACCGTTTGAAGGTCTAGGATTGAGATAATCTAATGATTTGAAGGTCCAATTGCAACAAGTTGATGAATTGATAAAAATGCTGATTTTTGACCTAATTAGAGTTCAACCCTAATCTAACCGACTTGGTTTTTGGTCAAACTTTGGGCAAACGGTCTCAAGACCGTTTGGATGATGTCCAAACGACCTCAAGACCGTTTGGGCCAAGTTTGGGCCCAATTGGAGGTCAATTGATAGGTTCAACCTTGAATTGATTCACAATGTAGAATATTGATGACCATCCGATTTGAAACCCTATTTGAGAAGGACTCAACCCTAATTGGCTTTCAATTGAGGGTCAATTTGATGTCCAAGTGATTGAGGTTAATCCTAATTGACTCAATTTATAAGTGGTTATCATGGATTTGGTTACTTGAGGGGTTCAACATACATATCCATGACCAATTGTATCTTTTGAACCACTTTGGAGGTCCAAACGGTCTCAAGACCGTTTGGGGCCAAACGATCTCAAGACCGTTTGGGCTCAAACGATCTCAAGGTCGTTTGGACCAATCGATCTCAAGTCGTTTTGATCAAACGGTTTCAAACCGCATGAGCTTCAAACGGTTTAGAAAGTCAACCTTTTTAAACGGTCAACACATCCAAACGGTCTCAAGGCCGTTTGAGGTCAAATGGTCTCAAGACCATTTGGTGGTTGAAGGTTGAAACCGTTTGAAGGTGTTCAAGGTGGTTTGTACTTAATCAATTGATGATGTAATTGATTCAATGATGATCTAATCTAAACCCTAATGGTAACCAAGGTCATTAAGGGACTAAGTGATTAATGAGTTGACCCATGATGGTGATCATGAGATAAATTACCAAAACACCCTTGAGGGGTTTAATTGAGTAATACATGTTTCCAATAAAACCCTAATCACATGTTAATGATGTTTTGGCTTATGTTAGCCCATGAGGACTTAACCCAACCTGATCTAGAGAGGTGTTATCACCATCTACTAGTATGAGGAGAGAGAGAAAACATCTTAAGAGAGAGAAAGTACCCTAAAAGAGAGAGAGTACCCTTTTAGAGTGGAAACTCAAGTAAAGAACCTTCAATACACATGAATGTGCATGATTAGGGTATGATCCACCTATGTGAGATCATGAAAACCCTAATTATGATATATGATGAATCTTAATCTTACTTAAGAGCTCTAATGATGATGTTTCTCATACATGATGATGTAATGAGTACAATTCACCATGGAGTGAATAGTAAACCCTAATTCTAGGGTGGTGACATGAAAGATGAATAGTAAACCCTAATTGATGAATTGTTTACTATTACCAGTTGAATTAACCTTGCAGGTTGTTATGAGATGATGATCATATCCAGGTATGAATTATAATACTATATTCATTGAAAGCATGTCTTGAGCTTTATGAATAAGTGAAATATCTTGATGCACTGCTAGTGACATCTATTGAGATTTATGGGCTGTAAGAGCCATAAATACCATCAAGGTCATGCTTAACAGATGACTTGTGGTGAAATGATTGAGAACTGATGATTGAAAAGAGTTAGGCTTGCTACAGTTTAGTATTCTCGTTTATAGCTGTTATGCTAATGTTATTGTTTGAAGAACCATGTATGATGTTAAAAGAATATTGAATGTACCTAACTAATCAAGTGTAATGTAGAGCCCTGATCATAGATCCATCATTGTCAGAGTCTAAATGATGGTGAAACAGGTTTTCCCAAGGGAACTCCTGGATCACATACTTTTGAGTATGTGGGGGTATATGGATGTGTAGAACCTTACATCCTAGTGTAGGAATTGATGTAGATTTTTATAGTCCGTCAAACCTTCACTACAAACCCAAAAGGTGAGATGTATCGCTATTCTCTCAAAGTAAACACAAACACCGCATCGGTGAAAGATAATCAAGAAATCTTCCGATAGCGAAGAGAGTACGGAACGCCACTGTAACTCTAAAAACATAGCGAAGGTCCAGTTTACCCTGGTGAGCTATAAATAGCAGACGTCCTGCCAGATGTCCTGCAAACAATCCTCTAACTGACTAAGGAAGATGAGGTCATAAGAATCCAGCTCTTTTAATGACCTATGTATGATACTGATGTGACTTCTTAGCGATCAGTTGGAGTATGAGTGGTATACCTCATCTCCATAGGGCATAATAATGGTTGAAAAACATAATCAATAGCGTAGTACTACTTGATTGATGTTACATTGGATAAAGTATATGTTCTTCATGTTTCATAAATGTTGAACTCTTGCTTATTAGTAAAACTGCTAATGAATGCTTTGAAAGCTTTTACTGCTTAAGCTATTCTTTGCTTGCTTATAAAGCTTCTAGTGGAGAGTTATAACTCTCGCTGGGGCAATTATGTATAATTGTCTCACCCCGTAGACTTCAACTTTTTAGGTGGTCGTCGAAGACGGAGGAACCGGTCTAAAGGTGACCAATCCCAGCAGTAGCAGCACCAGGAGCAGCAGTAAATCTCAGGTGGAGATTCAGCCTGCTATGTGGTGTAATTAGAGTCAGTCCTATGTGTCCTCTGTACTCTCAGGTCTTGGAATGTTTTGGTCATGAGTTCTTGAGATTTTGTATCAAGTTGTATATAATTACTCAAGAAGTAATTTGACAGAGATGTATACAGTTTAAATCCTTTTTCTATGGAAAAGGTTTGTGGTTTCAAGCTCTTATCTCGAAAAGTTTTAATTTTCCATGATTTTTGTCTTCCGCTGATTATCGATTGCTTCTGCTCAAGTTTAAATCGTGATTATTTCGTGGTTTGGAGATCGGAGCCCACAATTAAGTGGTATCAGAGCTCTAGGTCAGTTGAGTCTACAGAGGCATAGGACTTAGGATATCGAGTCTATCTTTAGTACTCCTTCCTTATCTAATAGAATCTTCTGCTCCTCAAGAGAAGAAGATACATAAGGATGGATGAGCCTCAAGATGAGTACGTGGCAGAGAGTAGTGCTAGTGCACCTCGAGGAGGTGCAAGGGTTCCAGAAATAGAACAACCTGCACCTGAGCCACTCAGGGAGCCACCCCAATTTGACCCAGCTGACATGGGTAACCAGCAGTACAAACGATGTTCGGGTAGTTTATGACTGCCATGACACACATAACCGACAGGATGCCTATGCCTGCACCTAGGGCGCCAGCCCAGCCTGAAGGACAAGGTATCGGTAAGACGTTCGAGCGACTATGTCGTGTCGGAGATACCGAGTACCTTGGGACTGCTGACCCTGCAGATGCTGATCTATGGTTGACGGAGTTGGAGAAAGCTTTCAGGATCCTCAATATCCCTAAAACTGAGAAGGTCAGACATGCTATCTATCTTCTCAAAGGAAGCGCTGGTCATTGGTGGACAATGGAAGAGCGACCTGGAATAGAGATCTCGTGGGAAGACTTTCGGCGGGAGTTTGTTCATAGATATTTCCCAAAGACCTTCCTAGATGAAAAGATCTCTCAATTTGAGAGATAGAGGCAGGGAGTAATGAACATTAGCGAGTATGAAGCTAAGTTCATGGAGTTGTTGCGGTTTTGTCCGCACGTGGCTGCCACAGAAGAAGAAAGAATCAGGAGATTCGAGAGGGGTTTGAATGCTGACATGAGTACCCCCGTGTCTGCCTTAGAAAACCGAGAGAGATTCTCTACCTTCGTTGAGTCAGTCCGAAGGATAGAGAGATCTGTGGTTGAGAAGAGGCAAACTCAGAAAAGATATCCACAGTTCCAGGGTTCTTCATCTAGGGACTTTAAGAAGCCTAGATCCTCTGCACCTAACCCTCCACCACCTAGATCTAGTTCTCAGACTCAGTGGTCTCCAAGTAGAGGTAGAGGACGAAGACAACCACCTCAGGAGACTCGGAGTTCTGCATCAATGTCAGTTATTGGACCACCCAGACCACAACAACTGGAGAGAAGCTGCTACAACTGTGGTAAAGTGGGACACTTGATGAAGGACTGTCGATCTAGGCCTGTCAGTGTGACACAGCCTCCGAGACAGAATCAACAAGGATCTCAGAGAATGCAATCTCAAGGAGCAGCTCAAGGATGTGGACAAGCGTCTCAAGCTGGATCATCAGCACCACCTCAACACCAGGCGACAGCGAGGTTCTATGCTATGAACCCACCAGAGGCAGTGGTCGATCCACAAGTGGTGACAGGTCAGATGGAACTTTTATATTCTGATATGTCTAAACCTTGTGTAATATCTGTTCTGATTGACCCGGGTGCTACACACTCTTTCATCACTCGAAAAGTGATTCGCAACTGCAATATGACAACTAGTCATAGGGCAGATAGGTTGTTGTTGGAGACTCCGTTGAGTGGGTCTGTTGTTTTGCAGGAGGTATGCTCTCCCTGCATCCTCTTCTTTTCTAAACATCGCATTCAAGTGGACCTTATACCGCTTGATATGCAAGGATTTGATGTAATCCTAGGGATGGATAAATTGGAAAGGTATCGAGTTATCTTGGATTGTGAGTCCAAGTTGGCAGTGTTTGTTGATGAAAGCAACACATGGATCTTTCAAGGAGAAAGAAAGATTCTGCCCACTTGTCTTGTATCAGCTATGGTTGCTGATAAGCTGATGAGGCAAGGATGTTATGCATTCTTGGCCCATGTGGTAGATGTTACCAAGGAAAGTTCCAATCCTGCTGAAGTTCCCATAGTCAGGGAATTCGAGGATGTGTTTCCTGAAGAACTTCCTGGTATACCACCACCTTGGGAGATTGATTTTGAAATCAATTTAGTCCCAGATACAAAACCTATAGCCCAGACTCCCTATAGGATGGCGCCTGCCGAAATGGCAGAACTCAAGAAACAGCTTCAAGAGTTACTTGAGAAAGGTTTTATCCGACCGAGCACTTCACCTTGGGGTGCTCCGGTTTTGTTTGTTAAAAAGAAAGATGGATCAATGCGGTTGTACATTGACTATAGACAACCCAATAAAGTAACAATAAAGAACAAGTACCCTTTGCCGAGGATTGATGATCTTTTTGACCAGTTGCGTGGTGCAACGGTCTTTTCCAAGATAGACTTAAGGTCTGGATATCATCAACTCCGCATTAAGGACAGTGACATATCCAAGTCTGCCTTTAGGACAAGATATGGTCACTATGAGTTCATGGTTATGTCGTTTGGACTAACCAATGCACCAGCTGCATTCATGGAACTCATGAATAGAGTCTTTCGACCCTTCCTTGATCAGTGTGTTGTCGTCTTTATAGATGACATCCTGATTTATAGTAAAGATGCTCAGCAGCATGAGCAGCATCTTTGCCAAGCTCTGACCTTGCTATGAGAACACAAGCTATACGCTAAATTTAGCAAGTGTGAGTTCTGGCTGCCGGAGGTATCTTTTCTTGGACATGTGATATCTGCCTCGGGAATTCGTGTTGACCCTGCAAAGGTGGAATCTGTTCTACAGTGGGAACAACCGAAGACACCAACGGAAATTAGAAGTTTCTTGGGGTTAGCTAGTTATTATCGAAGGTTTATTAAGAATTTCAGTTCTATAGCTTTACCTTTGACCAAGTTAACCAGGAAAGATGTTCCTTTTACCTGGGGTGATAAGTGTCAACAGTCTTTTCAGTTGTTGAAAAAAGATTGACAAGTGCACATGTGCTTGTGCTACCTAAACAAGGAAAAGGATATGTAGTCTTCTGTGATGCCTCTAAGAATGGACTTGGATGTGTGTTGATGCAGGATAAACAAGTGATTTCTTTTACTTCCCGACAGCTTAAGAAACACGAAGAGAATTATCCGACACACGATCTAGAGTTAGCTGCCGTGGTTCATGCCTTGAAGATCTGGAGACATTATCTTTATGGAGAGACGTTTCAGATTTTCACTGACCATAAGAACCTTAAGTATATCTTCTCTCAGCATGAACTTAACATGAGGCAACGTCGCTGGATGGAGTTAATCAAGGACTACGACTGTACAATTGATTACCATCTGGGCAAGGCCAATGTTGTTGCAGATGCCTTGAGTAGGAAATCAGCAACCTCAACCATGGATAGAGCACAACTAAACTCTTTAGTATGCTCTAAGAGAGATATGCTTATCTCTTTAAGGCAAGACAATGTATAGTTGAAGGTGTCATTGTTAGTCGGGTTGATGGCTGAGATGCATATTAAACCTACCCTAAGAGAGCAGATTAAGGAGGCACAACATGTTGATGCTGCAGTTCAGCAGATTAGATCTGAGTATGGAGATGAGAAGCGAGAAGGTTTTCATGATTCAGATGACCAGGTGGCATGCTATCATGGGAGGATGATAGTACCTGATGTAGATAACCTGAGGAAGATAATTCTAGAGGAAGCTCATTCTTCAATGTATGCCATGCATCCAGGGAGCACCAAGATGTATCGAAACTTGAAGGATATGTATTGGTGGCCTGGGATGAAGAAGGATGTAGCTGAGTTTGTTCTAAGGTGTTCTGTGTGTCAACAGGTCAAGGCTGAGCACCAGAAACCTAAAGGAACAATGCAACCCTTACCCATACCACAATGGAAGTGGGATCATGTGACCATGGACTTTGTTGTTGGCCCACCCAGGACAAACAAGGGACATGATTCCATTTGGGTAGTTGTTGATAGGTTGACAAAGACAACACATTTTCTACCTGTCAAAACAACCTATTCTGCTGAAAGGTTATCATAGTTGTATGTACAAGAGATAGTGTGTTTGCACGGAGTTCCTGTCACTATAGTTTCTGACAGAGGTCCCCAATTTACAAGTCATTTTTGGGAACAGTTACACAAAGCCCTAGGCACCAAGTTAAGTTTTAGTACAGCCTTTCATCCACAGACTGATGGACAGTCAGAAAGGACTATATAGACCTTGGAAGACCTGTTGAGAGCATGTGTTCTCCAGTTTATCGGGAGTTGGGATCTACATCTGAACTTGATAGAGTTTGCCTATAACAATAGCTATCAACATAGTATTGATATGGCACCCTATGAAGCTTTGTATGGTAGACGTTGTAGATCACCCTTGTGTTGGTATGAGACTGGTGAGCACCAGTTGTTAGGTCCTGATCTTGTGCAGCAAACTACAGAGAAGATTAAAGTTATACAACAACAGCTTAAGATTACACAGGATAGGCAGAAGTCGTATGCTGATAAATGTCGTAGATCCCTAGAATTCCAGGTTGGAGACAGAGTGTATCTCAAGGTCTCACCTTGGAAAGGAGTCCTTCGTTTTGGAAGAAAAGGAAAGTTAGCTCCTAGATTTATGGGACCTTATCCAATTATTGAAAGAGTTGGAAAGGTAGCCTATAGACTAGAGTTACCTCAGGAGTTGCAGAAGTTACACCATGTATTTCACATTTCCATGCTGAGGAAATGTCACCCAGACACCGAGTCAATTCTACAACCAATGGAAGTAGAATTAAATGATGATATAACATATGAGGAGGGACCAGTGTCAATCCTTGATAACAGAACTAAAAAGTTAAAGAAGAAAGATATAAGCCTCGTGAAAGTCCTCTGGAACCATCGTGGTGTTGAAGAAGCCACTTGGGAACTAGAGGATGAGATAAGAAGGAAATACCCTGCTCTTTTCTCGTAATACGTTTTATGGATTTCGTGGACGAAATCCTTGTGAAGGGGTGGATAATTTGTAACATCCCTGACCTGGGTTATAACCTAACCCTAGAAGTTTTGACTAAATATGTAATTATATACTTGTGAATACTCCCTGGCATGTAATTAAGTTCCTCAGGGACATTTACTTTCAATTTTGCTCCTTTATATGTAAAGTTGTAGCATTGTGTTGTATGCAGGGACCTATGTGAAAATTACCCAGTTTAAGGGTTCAACTTGCAAATTCACAAGTTAAGATGTTCCTTTGATGTTGAAACATCATAAGGATGTTTATGATGAAGTTTGAAGGATTTCCCAAGCTTGAGCACCAAGGTGCAGCTGTGGAAGCAATCCTTATGCTTGAAAACCCTAATTTGGAGTAAAATGCAATTTACCCAAATTGAGGGGTACAACTTGTAATTTTCACTTTCTAGAACATCTTTTATAACTCTTGTCATCATTTAGAGTAGAAATGATGAAAGGGACACATCAACGAATAATCAGATAAGAAAAGTGATCTTTGTGGTGAAAGTCACCTAATATGGGTATGGAGACCTTTCATGTATATACCCTAGTTGAAGGTTGGTTTTCTTCACCCTTAGATCTTGAGATTTCATTAGCTTTGCATAAGTTTAGATGAGTGTGGACGTGCCCTTGAGCAAGGAGGGACTTAGATGTAATTTCCATACTTGAGAGGTCCTTATGGTGTAAAAAGGCCTGAAGTATATAAGCCATTTCCTTGCAAATAAGTGAACGGATCCTTCATTTCCTTCACTTCCTCTCTTCTTTCCTAAAAACGACCAAGGCTAGCTCTGGAGCTCAGGGGGACTACCAACCTATTCTAGGTAAGAGAACACCACCTTCTAGCTCGAATTCATGGAAGAATTCATCCTTTAAGGTTGGTTTTGTGGATAGCTTACTTAGTCTTCTTGTTTTAGCCGACCAATCCTACCTTTCCTTGGAGGAATCACCTCTGGATGACTTGTGGAAGTTCAAGGACGCCATTAAAGCTTGGATCTTGGAGGTTTGGAGCTCTAGGAACAACCTTTAGGCGGGTTTTATAACTCTAACTCTTTGCTTTATATGCATACTTTGTTCTTGCAAAATTAGCATGTTAGTTCTTCTTCTACCTCCCTTCTTCCTTGCACTTTTGCAAGAAAAACGGTGGGAGAACCGACCTTGATAGAGGTTGAAGATGAGGGGAATGAATCCCTATGTTACTTTATCAAACGACCTTGGACCCTTTTGGTCCAAACGGTTGCAAACCGTTTGGGGTCAAACGGTTGCAAACCGTTTGCCCTCAAACGGTCTTGCAAGACCGTTTGGATTGAAACAGTCTCAAGACCGTTTGATAGGGTTGACCAAGGGACGACCGTTTGAGGGTCTGTTGTTTATATATTGAATTTCATTCCTGCGAAGAATCAAAGTTTAATTCTTAACCAATTGAGAGTTGAAGGCACTTCAACATCCTAACCCTAATCGGGTTGAAATTACTGTTTTAAAGCATAGATCTTGTTGAGTTTTGGGTTGAAGGACCCAAACGGTCTCAGGACCGTTTGGGGGTTCCTCCAAACGGTCTCAAGACCGTTTGGGCACAACCCAAGACCGTTTGAAGGTCTAGGATTGAGATAATCTAATGATTTGAAGGTCCAATTGCAACAAGTTGATGAATTGATAAAAATGCTGATTTTTGACCTAATTAGAGTTCAACCCTAATCTAACCGACTTGGTTTTTGGTCAAACTTTGGGCAAACGGTCTCAAGACCGTTTGGATGATGTACAAACGACCTCAAGACCGTTTGGGCCAAGTTTGGGCCCAATTGGAGGTCAATTGATAGGTTCAACCTTGAATTGATTCACAATGTTGAATATTGATGACCATCCGATTTGAAACCCTATTTGAGAAGGATTCAACCCTAATTGGCTTTCAATTGAGGGTCAATTTGATGTCCAAGTGATTGAGGTTAATCCTAATTGACTCAATTTATAAGTGGTTATCATGGATTTGGTTACTTGAGGGGTTCAACATACATATCCATGACCAATTGTATCTTTTGAACCACTTTGGAGGTCCAAACGGTCTCAAGACCGTTTGGGCTCAAACGATCTCAAGGTCGTTTGGACCAATGGATCTCAAGTCGTTTTGATCAAACGGTTTCAAACCGCATGAGATTCAAACAGTTTGGAAAGTCAACCTTTTTAAACGGTCAACACATCCAAACGGTCTCAAGACCGTTTGGTGGTTGAAGGTTGAAACTGTTTGAAGGTGTTCAAGGTGGTTTGTACTTAATCAATTGATGATGTAATTGATTCAATGATGATCTAATCTAAACCCTAATGGTAACCTAGGTCATTAAGGGACTAAGTGATTAATGAGTTGACCCATGATGGTGATCATGAGATAAATTACCAAAACACCCTTGAGGGGTTTAATTGAGTAATACCTGTTTCCAATAAAACCCTAATCACATGTTAATGATGTTTTGGCTTATGTTAGCCCATGAGGACTTAACCCAACCTGATCTAGAGAGGTGTTATCACCATCTACTAGTATGAGGAGAGAGAGAAAACATCTTAAGAGAGAGAAAGTACCCTAAAAGAGAGAGAGTACCCTTTTAGAGTGGAAACTCAAGTAAAGAACCTTCAATACACATGAATGTGCATGATTAGGGTATGATCCACCTATGTGAGATCATGAAAACCCTAATTATGATATATGATGAATCTTAATCTTACTTAAGAGCTCTAATGATGATGTTTCTCATACATGATGATGTAATGAGTACAATTCACCATGGAGTGAATAGTAAACCCTAATTCTAGGGTGGTGACATGAAAGATGAATAGTAAACCCTAATTGATGAATTGTTTACTATTACCAGTTGAATTAACCTTGCAGGTTGTTATGAGATGATGATCATATCCAGGTATGAATTATAATACTATATTCATTGAAAGAATGTCTTAAGCTTTATGAATAAGTGAAATATCTTGATGCACTGCTAGTGACATCTATTGAGATTTATGGGTTGTAAGAGCCATAAATACCATCAAGGTCATGCTTAACAGATGACTTGTGGTGAAATGATTGAGAACTGATGATTGAAAAGAGTTAGGCTTGCTATAGTTTAGTATTCTCATTTATAGTTGTTATGCTAATGTTATTGTTTGAAGAACCATGTATGATGTTAAAAGAATACTGAATGTACCTAACTAATCAAGTGTAATGTAGAGCCCTGATCATAGATCCATCATTGTCAGAGTCTAAATGATGGTGAAACAGGTTTTCCCAAGGGAACTCCTGGATCACATACTTTTGAGTATGTGGGGTATATGGATGTGTAGAACCTTACATCCTAGTGTAGGAATTGATGTAGATTTTTATAGTCCGTCAAACCTTCACTACAAACCCAAAAGGTGAGATGTATCACTATTCTCCCAAAGTAAACACAAACACCGCATCGGTGAAAGATAATCAAGAAATCTTCCGATAGCGAAGAGAGTACGGAACGCCACTGTAACTCTAAAAACATAGTGAAGGTCCAGTTTACCCTGGTGAGCTATAAATAGCAGACGTCCTGCCAGATGTCCTGCAAACAATCCTCTAATTGACTGAGGAAGATGAGGTCATAAGAATCCGGCTCTTTTAATGACCTATGTATGATACTGATGTGACTTCTTAGCGATCAGTTGGAGTATGAGTGGTATAACTCATCTCCACAGGGCATAATAATGGTTGAAAAACATAATCAATAGCGTAGTACTACTTGATTGATGTTACATTGGATAAAGTATATGTTCTTCATGTTTCATAAATGTTGAACTCTTGCTTATTAGTAAAACTGCTAATGAATGCTTTGAAAGCTTTTACTGCTTAAGCTATTCTTTGCTTGCTTATAAAGCTTCTAGTGGAGAGTTATAACTCTCGCTGGGGCAATTATGTATAATTGTCTCACCCCGTAGACTTCAACTTTTTAGGTGGTCGTCGAAGATGGAGGAACCGATCTAAAGGTGACCAATCCCAGCAGTAGCAGCACCAGGAGCAGCAGTAAATCTCAGGTGGAGATTCAGCCTGCTATGTGGTGTAATTAGAGTCAGTCCTATGTGTCCTCTGTACTCGCAGGTCTTGGAATGTTTTGGTCATGAGTTCTTGAGATTTTGTATCATGTTGTATATAATTACTCAAGAAGTAATTTGACAGAGATGTATACAGTTTAAATCCTTTTTCTATGGAAAAGGTTTGTGGTTTCAAGCTCTTATCTCGAAAAGTTTTAATTTTCCGTGATTTTTGTCTTCCGCTGATTATCGATTGCTTCCGCTCAAGTTTAAATCGTTATTATTTCGTGGTTTGGAGATCAGAGCCCACAATTAAGTGGTATCAGAGCTCTAGGTCAGTTGAGTCTACAGAGGCATAGGACTTAGGATATCGAGTCTATCTTTAGTACTCCTTCCTTAACTAATAGAATCTTCTGCTCCTCAGGAGAAGAAGATACATAAGGATGGATGAGCCTCAAGATGAGTACGTGGCAGAGAGTAGTGCTAGTGCACCTCGAGGCGGTGCAAGGGTTCCAGAAATAGAACAGCCTGCACCTGAGCCACTCAGGGAGCCACCCCAGTTTGACCCAACTGACATGGGTAACCCAGCAGTACAAACGATGTTCGGGCAGTTTATGACTGCCATGACACACATAACCGACAGGATGCCTATGCCTGCACCTAGGGCACCAGCCCAGCCTGAAGGACAAGGTATCGGTAAGACGTTCGAGCGACTATGTCGTGTCGGAGCTACCGAGTACCTTGGGACTGCTGACCCCGCAGATGCTGATCTATGGTTGACGGAGTTGGAGAAAGGTTTCCGGATCCTCAATATCCCTAAAACTGAGAAGGTCAGACATGCTGTCTATGTTCTCAAAGGAAGCGCTGGTCATTGGTGGACAATGGAAGAGCAGAAGAGACCTGGAATAGAGATCTCGTGGGAAGACTTTCGGCGGGAGTTTGTTCATAGATATTTCCCAAAGACCTTCCTAGATGAAAAGATCTCTCAATTTGAGAGACTGAGGCAGGGAGTAATGAACATTAGCGAGTATGAAGCTAAGTTCATGGAGTTGTTGCGGTTTTGTCCGCACATGGCTGCCACAGAAGAAGAAAGAATCAGGAGATTCGAGAGGGGTTTGAATGCTGACATGAGTACCCCCGTGTCTGCCTTAGAAAACCGAGAGAGATTTTCTACCTTCGTTGAGTCAGTCCGAAGGATAGAGAGATCTGTGGTTGAGAAGAGGAAAACTCATAAAAGATATCCACAGTTCCAGGGTTCTTCATCTAGGGACTTTAAGAAGTCTAGATCCTCTGCACCTAACCCTCCACCACCTAGATCTAGTTCTCAGACTCAGTGGTCTCCAAGTAGAGGTAAAGGACAAAGACAACCACCTCAGGAGACTCAGAGTTCTGCATCAATGTCAGTTACTGGACCACCCAGACCACAAAACTGGAGAGAAGATGCTACAACTGTGGTAAAGTGGGACACTTGATGAAGGACTGCCGATCTAGGCCTGTCAGTGTGACACAGCCTCCGAGACAGAATCAACAAGGATCTTAGAGAATGCAATCTCAAGGAGCAGCTTGAGGACGTGGACAAGCGTCTCAAGCTGGATCATCATCACCACCTCAACACCAGGCGACAGTGAGGTTCTATGCTATGAACCCACCATAGGCAGTGGTCGATCCACAAGTGGTGACAGGTCAGATGGAACTTTTATATTTTGATATGTCTAAACCTTGTGTAATATCTGTTCTGATTGACCCGGGTGCTACACACTCTTTCATCACTCGAACAGTGATTCGCAACTGCAATATGACAGCTAGTCATAGGGCAGATAGGTTGTTGTTGGAGACTCCGTTGAGTGGGTCTGCTGTTTTACAGGAGGTATGCTCTCCCTGCATCCTCTTCTTTTCTAAACATTGCATTCAAGTGGACCTTATACCGCTTGATATGCAAGGATTTGATGTAATCCTAGGGATGGATACCTTGGAAAGGTATCGAATTATCTTGGATTGTGAGTCCAAGTTGGCAGTGTTTGCTGATGAAAGCAACACATGGATCTTTCAAGGAGAAAGAAAGATTCTGCCCACTTGTCTTGTATCAGCTATGGTTGCTGATAAGCTGATGAGGCAAGGATGTTATGCATTCTTGGCCCATGTGGTAGATGTTACCAAGGAAAGTTCCAATACTGCTGAAGTTCCCATAGTCAGGGAATTCAAGGATGTGTTTCCTGAAGAACTTCCTGGTATACCACCACCTCGGGAGATTGATTTTGAAATCAATTTAGACCCAGATACAAAACCTATAGCCCAGACTCCCTATAGGATGGCGCCTGCCGAAATTGCAGAACTCAAGAAACAGCTTCAAGAGTTACTTGAGAAAGGTTTTATCTGACCGAGCACTTCACCTTGGGGTGCTCCGGTTTTGTTTGTTAAAAATAAAGATGGATCAATGCGGTTGTGCATTGACTATAGACAACTCAATAAAGTAACAATAAAGAACAAGTACCCTTTGTCGAGGATTGATGATCTTTTTTACCAGTTGCGTGGTGCAACGGTCTTTTCCAAGATAGACTTAAGGTCTGGATATCATCAACTCCGCATTAAGGACAGTGACATATCCAAGTCTGCCTTTAGGACAAGATATGGTGACTATGAGTTCACGGTTATGTCGTTTGGACTAATCAATGCACCAGCTGCATTCATGGAACTCATGAATAGAGTCTTTCGACCCTTCCTTGATCAGTGTGTTGTCGTCTTTATAGATGACATCCTGATTTATAGTAAAGATGCTCAGCAGCATGAGCACCATCTTCGCCAAACTCTGACCTTGCTACGAGAACACAAGCTATACGCTAAATTTAGCAAGTGTGAGTTCTGGCTGCCGGAGGTATCTTTTCTTGGACATGTGATATCTGCCTCGGGAATTCGTGTTGACCCTGCAAAGGTGGAATCTGTTCTATAGTGGGAACAACCGAAGACACCAACGGAAATTAGAAGTTTCTTGGGGTTAGTTGGTTATTATCGAAGGTTTATTAAGAATTTCAGTTCTATAGCTTTACCTTTGACCAAGTTAACCAGGAAAGATGTTCCTTTTACCTGGGGTGATAAGTGTCAACAGTCTTTTCAGTTATTGAAAGAAAGATTGACAAGTGCACCTGTGCTTGTGCTACCTAAACAAGGAAAAGGATATGTAGTCTTCTGTGATGCCTCTAAGAATGGACTTGGATGTGTGTTGATGCAGGATAAACAAGTGATTTCTTTTGCTTCCCGACAACTTAAGAAACACGAAGAGAATTATCCGACACACGATCTAGAGTTAGCTGCCGTGGTTCATGCCTTGAAGATCTGGAGACATTATCTTTATGGAGAGACGTTTCAGATTTTCACTGACCATAAGAACCTTAAGTATATCTTCTCTCAGCATGAACTTAACATGAGGCAACGTCGCTGGATGGAGTTAATCAAGGACTACGACTGTACAATTGATTACCATCCGGGCAAGGCCAATGTTGTTGCAGATGCCTTGAGTAGGAAATCAGCAACCTCAACCATGGATAGAGCACAACTAAACTCTTTAGTATGCTCTAAGAGAGATATGCTTATCTCTTTAAGGCAAGACAATGTATAGTTGAAGGTGTCATTGTTAGCCGGGTTGATGGCTGAGATGCATATTAAACCTACCCTAAGAGAGCAGATTAAGGAGGCACAACATGTTGATGCTGCAGTTCAGCAGATTAGATCTGAGTATGGAGATGAGAAGCGAGAAGGTTTTCATGATTCAGATGACCAGGTGGCATGCTATCATGGGAGGATGATAGTACCTGATGTAGATAACCTGAGGAAGATAATTCTAGAGGAAGCTCATTCTTCAATGTATGCCATGCATCCAGGGAGCACCAAGATGTATCGAAACTTGAAGGATATGTATTGGTGGCCTGGGATGAAGAAGGATGTAGCTGAGTTTGTTCTAAGGTGTTCTGTGTGTCAACAGGTCAAGGCTGAGCACCAGAAACCTAAAGGAACAATGCAACCCTTACGCATACCACAATGGAAGTGGGATCATGTGACCATGGACTTTGTTGTTGGCCCACCCAGGACAAACAAGGGACATGATTCCATTTGGGTAGTTGTTGATAGGTTGACAAAGACAACACATTTTCTACCTGTCAAAACAACCTATTCTGCTGAAAGGTTATCACAGTTGTATGTACAAGAGATAGTGTGTTTGCACGGAGTTCCTGTCACTATAGTTTCTGACAGAGGTCCCCAATTTACAAGTCGTTTTTGGGAACAGTTACACAAAGCCCTAGGCACCAAGTTAAGGTTTAGTACAGCCTTTCATCCACAGACTGATGGACAGTCGGAAAGGACTATACAGACCTTGGAAGACCTATTGAGAGCACGTGTTCTCCAGTTTACCGGGAGTTGGGATCTACATCTGAACTTGATAGAGTTTGCCTATAACAATAGCTATCAACATAGTATTGATATGGCACCCTATGAAGCTTTGTATGGTAGACGTTGTAGATCACCCTTGTGTTGGTATGAGACTGGTGAGCACCAGTTGTTAGGTCCTGATCTTGTGCAGCAAACTACAGAGAAGATTAAAGTTATACAGCAACAGCTTAAGATTACACAGGATAGGCAGATGTCATATGCTGATAAACGTCATAGACCCCTAGAATTCCAGGTTGGAGACAGAGTGTATCTCAAGGTCTCACCTTGGAAAGGAGTCCTTCGTTTTGGAAGAAAAGGAAAGTTAGCTCCTAGATTTATGGGACCTTATCCAATTATTGAAAGAGTTGGAAAGGTAGCCTATAGACTAGAGTTACCTCAGGAGTTGCAGAAGTTACACCCTGTGTTTCACATTTCCATGCTGAGGAAATGTCACCCAGACACCGAGTCAATTCTACAACCAATGGAAGTAGAATTAAATGATGATATAACATATGAGGAGGGACCAGTGTCAATCCTTGATAACATAACTAAAAAGTTAAAGAAGAAAGATATAAGCCTCATGAAAGTCCTCTGGAACCATCGTGGTGTTGAAGAAGCCACTTGGGAACTAGAGGATGAGATAAGAAGGAAATACCCTGCTCTTTTCTCCTAATATGTTTTATCGATTTCGGGGACAAAATCCTTGTGAAGGGGTGGATAATTTGTAACATCCCTGACCTGGGTTATAACCTAACCCTAGAAGTTTTGACTAAATATGTAATTATATACTTGTGAATACTCCCTGGCATGTAATTAAGTTCCTCAGGGACATTTACTTTCAGTTTTGCTCCTTTATATGTAAAGTTGTAGCATTGTGTTGTATGCAGGGACCTATGTGAAAATTACCCAGTTTAAGGGTTCAACTTGCAAATTCACAAGTTAAGATGTTCCTTTGATGTTGAAACATCATAAGGATGTTTATGATGAAGTTTGAAGGATTTCCCAAGCTTGAGCACCAAGGTGCAGCTGTGGAAGCAATCCTTATGCTTGAAAACCCTAATTTGGAGTAAAATGCAATTTACCCAAATTGAGGGGTACAACTTGTAATTTTCACTTTCTAGAACATATTTTATATCTCTTGTCATCATTTAGAGTAGAAATGATGAAAGGGACACATCAATGAATAATCAGATAAGAAAAGTGATCTTTGTGGTGAAAGTCACCTAATATGGGTATGGAGACCTTTCATGTATATACCCTAGTTGAAGGTTGGTTTTCTTCACCCTTAGATCTTGAGATTTCATTAGCTTTGCATAAGTTTAGATGAGTGTGGACGTTCCCTTGAGCAAGGAGGGACTTAGATGTAATTTCCATACTTGAGAGGTCCTTATGGTGTAAAAAGGCCTGAAGTATATAAGCCATTTCCTTGCAAATAAGTGAACGGATCCTTCATTTCCTTCACTTCCTCTCTTCTTTCCTAAAAACGACCAAGGCTAGCTCTGGAGCTCAGGGGGACGACCAACCTGTTCTAGGTAAGAGAACACCACCTTCTAGCTCGAATTCATGGAAGAATTCATCCTTTAAGGTTGGTTTTGTGGATAGCTTACTTAGTCTTCTTGTTTTAGCCGACCAATCCTACCTTTCCTCAGAGGAATCACCTCTGGACGACTTATGGAAGTTCAAGGACGCCATTAAAGCTTGGAGCTTGGAGGTTTGGAGCTCTAGGAACAACCTTTAGGTGGGTTTTATAACTCTAACTCTTTGCTTTATATGCATACTTTGTTCTTGCAAAATTAGCATGTTAGTTCTTCTTCTACCTCCCTTCTTCCTTGCACTTTTGCAAGCAAAACGGTGGGAGAACCGACCTTGATAGAGGTTGAAGATGAGGGCCGTGAATCCCTATGTTACTTTATCAAACGACCTTGGACCCTTTTGGTCCAAACAGTTGCAAACCGTTTGGGGTCAAACGGTTTCAAACCGTTTGCCCTCAAACGGTCTTGCAAGACCGTTTGGATTGAAACGGTCTCAAGACCATTTGATAGGGTTGACCAAGGGACGACCGTTTGAGGGTCTGTTGGTTATATATTGAATTTCATTCCTGCAAAGAATCAAAGTTTAATTCTTAACCAATTGAGAGTTGAAGGCACTTCAACATCCTAACCCTAATCGGGTTGAAATTACTGTTTTAAAGCATAGATCTTGTTGAGTTTTGGGTTGAAGGACCCAAACGGTCTCAAGACCGTTTGGGGTTCCTCCAAACGGTCTCAAGACCGTTTGGGCACAACCCAAGACCGTTTGAAGGTCTAGGATTGAGATAATCTAATGATTTGAAGGTCCAATTGCAACAAGTTGATGAATTGATAAAAATGCTGATTTTTGACCTAATTAGAGTTCAACCCTAATCTAACCGACTTGGTTTTTGGTCAAACTTTGGGCAAACGGTCTCAAGACCGTTTGGATGATGTCCAAACGACCTCAAGACCGTTTGGGCCAAGTTTGGGCCCAATTGGAGGTCAATTGATAGGTTCAACCTTGAATTGATTCACAATGTAGAATATTGATGACCATCCGATTTGAAACCCTATTTGAGAAGGACTCAACCCTAATTGGCTTTCAATTGAGGGTCAATTTGATGTCCAAGTGATTGAGGTTAATCCTAATTGACTCAATTTATAAGTGGTTATCATGGATTTGGTTACTTGAGGGGTTCAACATACATATCCATGACCAATTGTATCTTTTGAACCACTTTGGAGGTCCAAACGGTCTCAAGACCGTTTGGGGCCAAACGATCTCAAGACCGTTTGGGCTCAAACGATCTCAAGGTCGTTTGGACCAATCGATCTCAAGTCGTTTTGATCAAACGGTTTCAAACCGCATGAGCTTCAAACGGTTTAGAAAGTCAACCTTTTTAAACGGTCAACACATCCAAACGGTCTCAAGGCCGTTTGAGGTCAAATGGTCTCAAGACCATTTGGTGGTTGAAGGTTGAAACCGTTTGAAGGTGTTCAAGGTGGTTTGTACTTAATCAATTGATGATGTAATTGATTCAATGATGATCTAATCTAAACCCTAATGGTAACCAAGGTCATTAAGGGACTAAGTGATTAATGAGTTGACCCATGATGGTGATCATGAGATAAATTACCAAAACACCCTTGAGGGGTTTAATTGAGTAATACATGTTTCCAATAAAACCCTAATCACATGTTAATGATGTTTTGGCTTATGTTAGCCCATGAGGACTTAACCCAACCTGATCTAGAGAGGTGTTATCACCATCTACTAGTATGAGGAGAGAGAGAAAACATCTTAAGAGAGAGAAAGTACCCTAAAAGAGAGAGAGTACCCTTTTAGAGTGGAAACTCAAGTAAAGAACCTTCAATACACATGAATGTGCATGATTAGGGTATGATCCACCTATGTGAGATCATGAAAACCCTAATTATGATATATGATGAATCTTAATCTTACTTAAGAGCTCTAATGATGATGTTTCTCATACATGATGATGTAATGAGTACAATTCACCATGGAGTGAATAGTAAACCCTAATTCTAGGGTGGTGACATGAAAGATGAATAGTAAACCCTAATTGATGAATTGTTTACTATTACCAGTTGAATTAACCTTGCAGGTTGTTATGAGATGATGATCATATCCAGGTATGAATTATAATACTATATTCATTGAAAGCATGTCTTGAGCTTTATGAATAAGTGAAATATCTTGATGCACTGCTAGTGACATCTATTGAGATTTATGGGCTGTAAGAGCCATAAATACCATCAAGGTCATGCTTAACAGATGACTTGTGGTGAAATGATTGAGAACTGATGATTGAAAAGAGTTAGGCTTGCTACAGTTTAGTATTCTCGTTTATAGCTGTTATGCTAATGTTATTGTTTGAAGAACCATGTATGATGTTAAAAGAATATTGAATGTACCTAACTAATCAAGTGTAATGTAGAGCCCTGATCATAGATCCATCATTGTCAGAGTCTAAATGATGGTGAAACAGGTTTTCCCAAGGGAACTCCTGGATCACATACTTTTGAGTATGTGGGGGTATATGGATGTGTAGAACCTTACATCCTAGTGTAGGAATTGATGTAGATTTTTATAGTCCGTCAAACCTTCACTACAAACCCAAAAGGTGAGATGTATCGCTATTCTCTCAAAGTAAACACAAACACCGCATCGGTGAAAGATAATCAAGAAATCTTCCGATAGCGAAGAGAGTACGGAACGCCACTGTAACTCTAAAAACATAGCGAAGGTCCAGTTTACCCTGGTGAGCTATAAATAGCAGACGTCCTGCCAGATGTCCTGCAAACAATCCTCTAACTGACTAAGGAAGATGAGGTCATAAGAATCCAGCTCTTTTAATGACCTATGTATGATACTGATGTGACTTCTTAGCGATCAGTTGGAGTATGAGTGGTATACCTCATCTCCATAGGGCATAATAATGGTTGAAAAACATAATCAATAGCGTAGTACTACTTGATTGATGTTACATTGGATAAAGTATATGTTCTTCATGTTTCATAAATGTTGAACTCTTGCTTATTAGTAAAACTGCTAATGAATGCTTTGAAAGCTTTTACTGCTTAAGCTATTCTTTGCTTGCTTATAAAGCTTCTAGTGGAGAGTTATAACTCTCGCTGGGGCAATTATGTATAATTGTCTCACCCCGTAGACTTCAACTTTTTAGGTGGTCGTCGAAGACGGAGGAACCGGTCTAAAGGTGACCAATCCCAGCAGTAGCAGCACCAGGAGCAGCAGTAAATCTCAGGTGGAGATTCAGCCTGCTATGTGGTGTAATTAGAGTCAGTCCTATGTGTCCTCTGTACTCTCAGGTCTTGGAATGTTTTGGTCATGAGTTCTTGAGATTTTGTATCAAGTTGTATATAATTACTCAAGAAGTAATTTGACAGAGATGTATACAGTTTAAATCCTTTTTCTATGGAAAAGGTTTGTGGTTTCAAGCTCTTATCTCGAAAAGTTTTAATTTTCCATGATTTTTGTCTTCCGCTGATTATCGATTGCTTCTGCTCAAGTTTAAATCGTGATTATTTCGTGGTTTGGAGATCGGAGCCCACAATTAAGTGGTATCAGAGCTCTAGGTCAGTTGAGTCTACAGAGGCATAGGACTTAGGATATCGAGTCTATCTTTAGTACTCCTTCCTTATCTAATAGAATCTTCTGCTCCTCAAGAGAAGAAGATACATAAGGATGGATGAGCCTCAAGATGAGTACGTGGCAGAGAGTAGTGCTAGTGCACCTCGAGGAGGTGCAAGGGTTCCAGAAATAGAACAACCTGCACCTGAGCCACTCAGGGAGCCACCCCAATTTGACCCAGCTGACATGGGTAACCAGCAGTACAAACGATGTTCGGGCAGTTTATGACTGCCATGACACACATAACCGACAGGATGCCTATGCCTGCACCTAGGGCGCCAGCCCAGCCTGAAGGACAAGGTATCGGTAAGACGTTCGAGCGACTATGTCGTGTCGGAGATACCGAGTACCTTGGGACTGCTGACCCTGCAGATGCTGATCTATGGTTGACGGAGTTGGAGAAAGCTTTCAGGATCCTCAATATCCCTAAAACTGAGAAGGTCAGACATGCTATCTATCTTCTCAAAGGAAGCGCTGGTCATTGGTGGACAATGGAAGAGCGACCTGGAATAGAGATCTCGTGGGAAGACTTTCGGCGGGAGTTTGTTCATAGATATTTCCCAAAGACCTTCCTAGATGAAAAGATCTCTCAATTTGAGAGATAGAGGCAGGGAGTAATGAACATTAGCGAGTATGAAGCTAAGTTCATGGAGTTGTTGCGGTTTTGTCCGCACGTGGCTGCCACAGAAGAAGAAAGAATCAGGAGATTCGAGAGGGGTTTGAATGCTGACATGAGTACCCCCGTGTCTGCCTTAGAAAACCGAGAGAGATTCTCTACCTTCGTTGAGTCAGTCCGAAGGATAGAGAGATCTGTGGTTGAGAAGAGGCAAACTCAGAAAAGATATCCACAGTTCCAGGGTTCTTCATCTAGGGACTTTAAGAAGCCTAGATCCTCTGCACCTAACCCTCCACCACCTAGATCTAGTTCTCAGACTCAGTGGTCTCCAAGTAGAGGTAGAGGACGAAGACAACCACCTCAGGAGACTCGGAGTTCTGCATCAATGTCAGTTATTGGACCACCCAGACCACAACAACTGGAGAGAAGCTGCTACAACTGTGGTAAAGTG
Organism: Alisma plantago-aquatica; assembly: GCA_963693085.1. NCBI lineage: Eukaryota > Viridiplantae > Streptophyta > Magnoliopsida > Alismatales > Alismataceae > Alisma > Alisma plantago-aquatica. The sequence continues at coordinate 881,471,070 of OY856411.1, forward strand.
GGACACTTGATGAAGGACTGTCGATCTAGGCCTGTCAGTGTGACACAGCCTCCGAGACAGAATCAACAAGGATCTCAGAGAATGCAATCTCAAGGAGCAGCTCAAGGATGTGGACAAGCGTCTCAAGCTGGATCATCAGCACCACCTCAACACCAGGCGACAGCGAGGTTCTATGCTATGAACCCACCAGAGGCAGTGGTCGATCCACAAGTGGTGACAGGTCAGATGGAACTTTTATATTCTGATATGTCTAAACCTTGTGTAATATCTGTTCTGATTGACCCGGGTGCTACACACTCTTTCATCACTCGAAAAGTGATTCGCAACTGCAATATGACAACTAGTCATAGGGCAGATAGGTTGTTGTTGGAGACTCCGTTGAGTGGGTCTGTTGTTTTGCAGGAGGTATGCTCTCCCTGCATCCTCTTCTTTTCTAAACATCGCATTCAAGTGGACCTTATACCGCTTGATATGCAAGGATTTGATGTAATCCTAGGGATGGATAAATTGGAAAGGTATCGAGTTATCTTGGATTGTGAGTCCAAGTTGGCAGTGTTTGTTGATGAAAGCAACACATGGATCTTTCAAGGAGAAAGAAAGATTCTGCCCACTTGTCTTGTATCAGCTATGGTTGCTGATAAGCTGATGAGGCAAGGATGTTATGCATTCTTGGCCCATGTGGTAGATGTTACCAAGGAAAGTTCCAATCCTGCTGAAGTTCCCATAGTCAGGGAATTCGAGGATGTGTTTCCTGAAGAACTTCCTGGTATACCACCACCTTGGGAGATTGATTTTGAAATCAATTTAGTCCCAGATACAAAACCTATAGCCCAGACTCCCTATAGGATGGCGCCTGCCGAAATGGCAGAACTCAAGAAACAGCTTCAAGAGTTACTTGAGAAAGGTTTTATCCGACCGAGCACTTCACCTTGGGGTGCTCCGGTTTTGTTTGTTAAAAAGAAAGATGGATCAATGCGGTTGTACATTGACTATAGACAACCCAATAAAGTAACAATAAAGAACAAGTACCCTTTGCCGAGGATTGATGATCTTTTTGACCAGTTGTGTGGTGCAACGGTCTTTTCCAAGATAGACTTAAGGTCTGGATATCATCAACTCCGCATTAAGGACAGTGACATATCCAAGTCTGCCTTTAGGACAAGATATGGTCACTATGAGTTCATGGTTATGTCGTTTGGACTAACCAATGCACCAGCTGCATTCATGGAACTCATGAATAGAGTCTTTCGACCCTTCCTTGATCAGTGTGTTGTCGTCTTTATAGATGACATCCTGATTTATAGTAAAGATGCTCAGCAGCATGAGCAGCATCTTTGCCAAGCTCTGACCTTGCTATGAGAACACAAGCTATACGCTAAATTTAGCAAGTGTGAGTTCTGGCTGCCGGAGGTATCTTTTCTTGGACATGTGATATCTGCCTCGGGAATTCGTGTTGACCCTGCAAAGGTGGAATCTGTTCTACAGTGGGAACAACCGAAGACACCAACGGAAATTAGAAGTTTCTTGGGGTTAGCTAGTTATTATCGAAGGTTTATTAAGAATTTCAGTTCTATAGCTTTACCTTTGACCAAGTTAACCAGGAAAGATGTTCCTTTTACCTGGGGTGATAAGTGTCAACAGTCTTTTCAGTTGTTGAAAAAAGATTGACAAGTGCACATGTGCTTGTGCTACCTAAACAAGGAAAAGGATATGTAGTCTTCTGTGATGCCTCTAAGAATGGACTTGGATGTGTGTTGATGCAGGATAAACAAGTGATTTCTTTTACTTCCCGACAGCTTAAGAAACACGAAGAGAATTATCCGACACACGATCTAGAGTTAGCTGCCGTGGTTCATGCCTTGAAGATCTGGAGACATTATCTTTATGGAGAGACGTTTCAGATTTTCACTGACCATAAGAACCTTAAGTATATCTTCTCTCAGCATGAACTTAACATGAGGCAACGTCGCTGGATGGAGTTAATCAAGGACTACGACTGTACAATTGATTACCATCTGGGCAAGGCCAATGTTGTTGCAGATGCCTTGAGTAGGAAATCAGCAACCTCAACCATGGATAGAGCACAACTAAACTCTTTAGTATGCTCTAAGAGAGATATGCTTATCTCTTTAAGGCAAGACAATGTATAGTTGAAGGTGTCATTGTTAGTCGGGTTGATGGCTGAGATGCATATTAAACCTACCCTAAGAGAGCAGATTAAGGAGGCACAACATGTTGATGCTGCAGTTCAGCAGATTAGATCTGAGTATGGAGATGAGAAGCGAGAAGGTTTTCATGATTCAGATGACCAGGTGGCATGCTATCATGGGAGGATGATAGTACCTGATGTAGATAACCTGAGGAAGATAATTCTAGAGGAAGCTCATTCTTCAATGTATGCCATGCATCCAGGGAGCACCAAGATGTATCGAAACTTGAAGGATATGTATTGGTGGCCTGGGATGAAGAAGGATGTAGCTGAGTTTGTTCTAAGGTGTTCTGTGTGTCAACAGGTCAAGGCTGAGCACCAGAAACCTAAAGGAACAATGCAACCCTTACCCATACCACAATGGAAGTGGGATCATGTGACCATGGACTTTGTTGTTGGCCCACCCAGGACAAACAAGGGACATGATTCCATTTGGGTAGTTGTTGATAGGTTGACAAAGACAACACATTTTCTACCTGTCAAAACAACCTATTCTGCTGAAAGGTTATCATAGTTGTATGTACAAGAGATAGTGTGTTTGCACGGAGTTCCTGTCACTATAGTTTCTGACAGAGGTCCCCAATTTACAAGTCATTTTTGGGAACAGTTACACAAAGCCCTAGGCACCAAGTTAAGTTTTAGTACAGCCTTTCATCCACAGACTGATGGACAGTCAGAAAGGACTATATAGACCTTGGAAGACCTGTTGAGAGCATGTGTTCTCCAGTTTATCGGGAGTTGGGATCTACATCTGAACTTGATAGAGTTTGCCTATAACAATAGCTATCAACATAGTATTGATATGGCACCCTATGAAGCTTTGTATGGTAGACGTTGTAGATCACCCTTGTGTTGGTATGAGACTGGTGAGCACCAGTTGTTAGGTCCTGATCTTGTGCAGCAAACTACAGAGAAGATTAAAGTTATACAACAACAGCTTAAGATTACACAGGATAGGCAGAAGTCGTATGCTGATAAATGTCGTAGATCCCTAGAATTCCAGGTTGGAGACAGAGTGTATCTCAAGGTCTCACCTTGGAAAGGAGTCCTTCGTTTTGGAAGAAAAGGAAAGTTAGCTCCTAGATTTATGGGACCTTATCCAATTATTGAAAGAGTTGGAAAGGTAGCCTATAGACTAGAGTTACCTCAGGAGTTGCAGAAGTTACACCATGTATTTCACATTTCCATGCTGAGGAAATGTCACCCAGACACCGAGTCAATTCTACAACCAATGGAAGTAGAATTAAATGATGATATAACATATGAGGAGGGACCAGTGTCAATCCTTGATAACAGAACTAAAAAGTTAAAGAAGAAAGATATAAGCCTCGTGAAAGTCCTCTGGAACCATCGTGGTGTTGAAGAAGCCACTTGGGAACTAGAGGATGAGATAAGAAGGAAATACCCTGCTCTTTTCTCGTAATACGTTTTATGGATTTCGTGGACGAAATCCTTGTGAAGGGGTGGATAATTTGTAACATCCCTGACCTGGGTTATAACCTAACCCTAGAAGTTTTGACTAAATATGTAATTATATACTTGTGAATACTCCCTGGCATGTAATTAAGTTCCTCAGGGACATTTACTTTCAATTTTGCTCCTTTATATGTAAAGTTGTAGCATTGTGTTGTATGCAGGGACCTATGTGAAAATTACCCAGTTTAAGGGTTCAACTTGCAAATTCACAAGTTAAGATGTTCCTTTGATGTTGAAACATCATAAGGATGTTTATGATGAAGTTTGAAGGATTTCCCAAGCTTGAGCACCAAGGTGCAGCTGTGGAAGCAATCCTTATGCTTGAAAACCCTAATTTGGAGTAAAATGCAATTTACCCAAATTGAGGGGTACAACTTGTAATTTTCACTTTCTAGAACATATTTTATAACTATTGTCATCATTTAGAGTAGAAATGATGAAAGGGACACATCAATGAATAATCAGATAAGAAAAGTGATCTTTGTGGTGAAAGTCACCTAATATGGGTATGGAGACCTTTCATGTATATACCCTAGTTGAAGGTTGGTTTTCTTCACCCTTAGATCTTGAGATTTCATTAGCTTTGCATAATTTTAGATGAGTGTGGACGTGCCCTTAAGCAAGGAGGGACTTATATGTAATTTCCATACTTGAGAGGTCCTTATGGTGTAAAAAGGCCTGAAGTATATAAGCCATTTCCTTGCAAATAAGTGAACGGATCCTTCATTTCCTTCACTTCCTCTCTTCTTTCCTAAAAATGACCAAGGCTAGCTTTGGAGCTCAGGGGGACGACCAACCTGTTCTAGGTAAGAGAACACCACCTTCTAGCTCGAATTCATGGAAGAATTCATCCTTTAAGGTTGGTTTTGTGGATAGCTTACTTAGTCTTCTTATTTTAGCCGACCAATCCTACCTTTCCTTGGAGGAATCACCTCTGGCCGACTTGTGGAAGTTCAAGGACGCCATTAAAGCTTGGATCTTGGAGGTTTGGAGCTCTAGGAACAACCTTTAGGTGGGTTTTATAACTCTAACTCTTTGCTTTATATGCATACTTTGTTCTTGCAAAATTAGCATGTTAGTCCTTCTTCTACCTCCCTTCTTCCTTGCACTTTTGCAAGAAAAACGGTGGGAGAACCGACCTTGATAGAGGTTGAAGATGAGGGGCATGAATCCCTATGTTACTTTATCAAACGACCTTGGACCCTTTTGGTCCAAACGGTTGCAAACCGTTTGGGGTCAAACGGTTTCAAACTGTTTGGGGTCAAACGGTTTCAAACCGTTTGCCCTCAAACGGTCTTGCAAGACCGTTTGGATTGAAACGGTCTCAAGACCGTTTGATAGGGTTGACCAAGGGACGACCGTTTGAGGGTCTGTTGGTTATATATTGAATTTCATTCCTGCAAAGAATCAAAGTTTAATTCTTAACTAATTGAGAGTTGAAGGCACTTCAACATCCTAACCCTAATCGGGTTGAAATTACTGTTTTAAAGCATAGATCTTGTTGAGTTTTGGGTTGAAGGACCCAAACAGTCTCAAGACCGTTTGGGGGTTCCTCCAAACGGTCTCAAGACCGTTTGGGCACAACCCAAGACTGTTTGAAGGTCTAGGATTGAGATAATCTAATGATTTGAAGGTCCAATTGCAACAAGTTGATGAATTGATAAAAATGCTGATTTTTGACCTAATTAGAGTTCAACCCTAATCTAACCGACTTGGGTTTTGGTCAAACTTTGGGCAAACAGTCTCAAGACCGTTTGGATGATGTCCAAACGACCTCAAGACCGTTTGGGCCAAGTTTGGGCCCAATTGGAGGTCAATTGATAGGTTCAACCTTGAATTGATTCACAATGTTGAATATTGATGACCATCCGATTTGAAACCCTATTTGAGAAGGATTCAATCCTAATTGGCTTTCAATTGAGGGTCAATTTGATGTCCAAGTGATTGAGGTTAATCTTAATTGACTCAATTTATCAGTGGTTATCATGGATTTTGTTACTTGAGGGGTTCAACATACATATCCATGACCAATTGTATCTTTTGAACCACTTTGGAGGTCCAAACGGTCTCAAGACCGTTTGGGGCCAAACGGTCTCAAGACCGTTTGGGCTCAAACGATCTCAAGGTCGTTTGGACCAATCGATCTCAAGTCATTTTGATCAAACGGTTTCAAACCGCATGAGCTTCAAACGGTTTGGAGAGTCAACCTTTTTAAATGGTCAACACATCTAAATGGTCTCAAGACCGTTTGAGGTCAAACGGTCTCAAGACCGTTTGAAACCAAACGGTCTCAAGACCGTTTGGTGGTTGAAGGTTGAAACCGTTTGAAGGTGTTCAAGGTGGTTTGTACTTAATCAATTGATGATGTAATTGATTCAATGATGATCTAATCTAAACCCTAATGGTAACCTAGGTCATTAAGGGACTAAGTGATTAATGAGTTGACCCATGATGGTGATCATGAGATAAATTACCAAAACACCCTTGAGGGGTTTAATTGAGTAATACCTGTTTCCAATAAAACCCTAATCACATGTTAATGATGTTTTGGCTTATGTTAGCCCATGAGGACTTAACCCAACCTGATCTAGAGAGGTGTTATCACCATCTACTAGTATGAAGAGAGAGAGAAAACATCTTAAGAGAGAGAAAGTACCCTAAAAGAGAGAGAGTACCCTTTTAGAGTGGAAACTCAAGTAAAGAACCTTCAATACACATGAATGTGCATGATTAGGGTATGATCCACCTATGTGAGATCATGAAAACCCTAATTATGATATATGATGAATCTTAATCTTACTTAAGAGCTCTAATGATGATGTTTCTCATACATGATGATGTAATGAGTACAATTCACCATGGAGTGAATAGTAAACCCTAATTCTAGCGTGGTGACATGAAAGATGAATAGTAAACCCTAATTGATGAATTGTTTACTATTACCAGTTGAATTAACCTTGCAGGTTGTTATGAGATGATGATCATATCCAGGTATGAATTATAATACTATATTCATTGAAAGCATGTCTTAAGCTTTATGAATAAGTGAAATATCTTGATGCACTGCTAGTGACATCTATTGAGATTTATGGGCTGTAAGAGCCATAAATACCATCAAGGTCATGCTTAACAGATGACTTGTGGTGAAATGATTGAGAACTGATGATTGAAAAGAGTTAGGCTTGCTACAGTTTAGTATTCTCATTTATAGCTGTTATGCTAATGTTATTGTTTGAAGAACCATGTATGATGTTAAAAGAATACTGAATGTATCTAACTAATCAAGTGTAATGTAGAGACCTGATCATAGATCCATCATTGTCAGAGTCTAAATGATGGTGAAGCAGGTTTTCCCAAGGGAACTCCTGGATCACATACTTTTGAGTATGTGGGGTATATGGATGTGTAGAACCTTACATCCTAGTGTAGGAATTGATGTAGATTTTTATAGTCCGTCAAACCTTCACTACAAACCCAAAAGGTGAGATGTATCACTATTCTCCCAAAGTAAACACAAACACCGCATCGGTGAAAGATAATCAAGAAATCTTCCGATAGCGAAGAGAGTACGGAACGGCACTGTAACTCTAAAAACATAACGAAGGTCCAGTTTACCCTGGTGAGCTATAAATAGCAGACGTCCTGCCAGATGTCCTGCAAACAATCCTCTAACTGACTGAGGAAGATGAGGTCATAAGAATCCGGCTCTTTTAATGACCTATGTATGATACTGATGTGACTTCTTAGCGATCAGTTGGAGTATGAGTGGTATACCTCATCTCCACAGGGCATAATAATGGTTGAAAAACATAATCAATAGTGTAGTACTACTTGATTGATGTTACATTGGATAAAGTATATGTTCTTCATGTTTCATAAATGTTGAACTCTTGCTTATTAGTAAAACTGCTAGTGAATGCTTTAAAAGCTTTTACTGCTTAAGCTATTCTTTGCTTGCTTATAAAGCTTCTAGTGGAGAGTTATAACTCTCGCTGGGCAATTATGTATAATTGTCTCACCCCGTAGACTTCAACTTTTTAGGTGGTCATCGAAGATGGAGGAACCGGTCTAAAGGTGACCAATCCCAGCAGTAGCAGCACCAGGAGCAGCAGTAAATCTCAGGTGGAGATTCAGCCTGCTATGTGGTGTAATTAGAGTCAGTCCTATGTGTCCTCTGTACTCTCAGGTCTTGGAATGTTTTGGTCATGAGTTCTTGAGATTTTGTATCATGTTGTTTATAATTACTCAAGAAGTAATTTGACAGAGATGTATACAGTTTAAATCCTTTTTCTATGGAAAAGGTTTGTGGTTTCAAGCTCTTATCTCGAAAAGTTTTAATTTTCTGTGATTTTTGTCTTCCCCTGATTATCGATTGCTTCTGCTCAAGTTTAAATCGTGATTATTTCGTGGTTTGGAGATCGGAGCCCACAGGAACCATACTATATTTTGTATGGAAGGCATTGTAGATCACCTCTTTTCTGGTACAAGGTAGGTCATTATTAGTTGTTGGGTCTTGAGTTGGTTCAATAGACTATATGTCACACCCCGATCTCGCATTACCCACTAATCACGAGATTAGGGCGCGACGGAGGGATTATCACATAAACAAATCACTGAGAACTTTTTCTTTTTAAAACCTCGTAATGATATTCGGTTTATTGCTGTAAACTAAAACATAATAAACTATTGCGGAAGAATTTCAATTAAACTGGCTAGAGAACATAAACAGAGTTTACAACATGTAACATTGTTTAACAGAAAGTAAACATAACAGTTAATTTACATCTTTATACACATTCTACATACACACTCGCTCTCACCCACACCATGTCCCAAGGACCGAGGGGAAAGGACTAAGAGACCACTATCTAACTAACCTCATATACCTTCTACTGACTAGGGTGGTAAGATCCTTCAGATACCTGGAACTGTCGTTGACCTGAAAATGTTTGAGTAGAGGAGTGAGCCTACTCGCTCAGTGAATAGCATTTCATTTAGCTATCACTAAACAACTCATCAGATATATAAAACTGAAATAAAACATAAGTGCAGTACTAAGCAGGGAAGTTCTAATGACATAGCAGAATTTACAGATATTAATCACATTTTTATACAACAACAGATATCTTAAACAAATAAACAGTTATTGAGAATTAACACAGAAGGTCTAAACTCTTAACATATTAAATTTACTGTGATCTTATATGATTACATATTTATATTATTATGCCCTAATCATATGTAGTGTAATCTGCATACAAAGATCTGTAGCGAACTACGATCTCACCGTACAAGACTTAGCGACACACCCGGGAAATGCTAAGTCTAACTTCTCGTCCTGGTCTGCTACAGGACCCACAGGCTCTCTGGCCTCCTCTGCACTCACCATGAGTGCTCTGGACTCCTCCTCTAACCTGAGCACACAGGCGTAGGGAGTCAACACTGGGTTACCACCAGAATTACTCAACCGGTTGGTGTTGGATAACCCTTTACTTTATTTATTATTTTACCCCAGTGCCACCGAAATTACTCAATCGGTTGGTGTTGGACACTGTCTATCAACCCTCGTGCCACCATAATTACTCAACCGGTTGATGTTGGACACGAGTTTCACCCCTAAGGTGCAGACCTCTCAAAGGGGTTCTACGGTGTTAGGGCACCTAAGTCTATTAACTGATTAACATATAAACACTTAAACAGGAATATCACCTTTCATACTTATTTCACATTCTGAACATCACTTGAAAACACATATACATCATTTGTCATCTTTAAATATGACTCAGTATCAACTTATCCAGTTTCGATGCTAAACATCCATTTTATGCTCAACGTATACATTGCAGTTGTAATACATGAAATTCTATCATTTTCATCAATCATATTACGTATTTCAAGTTCCAATGAACCATATAAATTCACTGATTCAATCCACACTGATCAGATGCTAAACTAAATCATATAACGACATAAAGAAGTAGTTTATGAAATAAAATCCGAGTAACGCCAAATACTGTCCAAAAGCCAAGTATCAGCGAAAAATGCACAGTTTACCGAAAAATTCCAACGAAGGAGTTAAATGATGATAACTAAATGAACTCCTACTCACAGCGGTTTGGGATTTTCGGATTCGACTAGAAATGCGTCCAGGGACCAAATTTCCGGGCACACGCAAATCATCATCAACCTCAGTTCAGTTCTGAAGCAACCTGTTCCACGCACAGGTTCACACACTCAGCTGATTCGTCGCTACTCGTGGCTAATTGGCTACGGATTCGCATTTGGGACCCTTGGCCAAACTCAGGGACGTTGCTTGGGACAGCTGCTCGTGCCCAGGGCTCCTGGAACAAACCTTCTGCAATCCAACAGTGGTTTCCCCACATGTACAGGTTGAAGAAGGTCCGGCTAGGATGCTAGATCGAAGCTAAGGCTTCAGATTTCTGCTCTGGACCCTTGGCCGAGCTCCATGGCGGCCGATTCAGGTGCTAGCTTTGTCAAAACAAGCTCCTAGTTGCTGCCTCATGCAGCTATGGTTGCTGCTATGTAGGGGCGCCGCCCCCCTTGCTCGGGCGTCGATTCTTGGCAGTTAAGGTGAGGAAGGAGGGCGTCGTTGAGTAGTTGGTCGCTGGCCGAAGCTAAGGGGCCAAGAACCGCCCCGCCCCTCCGCTTATCTTGCTCGATCGAACTGATGCTGCCACTGTGGTGGTCAGCCGGCGCCCTGGCTAGGGCTGTAGATAGGGTGAGGTTGGAGGAAGATGGGGGAAGGAGAAGGGTAAGTGAAGGGTGGACGAAGTTCGACGGAGGTCAGGGGCTAGCTAATCCACCCTAAATCACCCTAGGTCGCCCTCACGCGATCCCCCCTTGCTTCTGTTCTGTCGGCGCACTATGCGCCGCTTTGCTAATAAATCGATCGGGTAAGGAAGAAGGAGATAAGGGAGAAAAGAAAAGAAAGGAAATTATAGCCAAAATAAACTGGAAAAATTGCAACCAAGTCCAGGACTTCTTGAAAATACCATAACTCCTGCCTCGAAAGTCTGATTAATGTGATTTCTCTTGCAACGTTTCAAGCACAAAATCCTCTACAACCTTAAGGCATAAAATCACAGAAACTAAGCCAATCTGAGCTAGGTTAATCATCTTAGGTAATTAACTTAACTATTAACACTTCAGCTAATATGAATTACATCAGATGAATCAATCTCGACTATTGATTCACATGTTAGCTTATATTAATTAACCATGATGTTTAACAAGGCACTTAGCACTGATCAAGGTACTTCATGCTAATCGAGATATTTACTGACTAAGCTTGGAATGGGTCATAACAATCTCCCTCCCTTATAAGAATTTCGTCCCAAAATTCCTAAAAGAGAAAAGGAAACTTGTTACGCATCTCTCACTCAAGCTCCCATGTGGCTTCCTCTAGGTTATGGTTCATCCACAGAACTTTCCCTAATGGTATCTCATGATTTTTAAGCTTCTTGATCCTCCGATCAACTATCTATATTGGTCCATCAACATATGACACATCTGATCTGAGTTGTGCAGGTTCTGGATCCACTATCCTCTTTGTACCAGGGTAACACTTCTTCAGCATCGACACATGAAACACATCATGTAAATTAGTCAACTCTGATGGCAAATTCAATCTGTAGGCTACAGGTCCAATCCTTTCAATGACAGGAAATGGGCCCACAAACCTAGGAGTTAGTTTGCCTCTCTTACCAAACCTCAACACTCCTTTCCACAGTGAAACCCTCAGATACACTTCATTACCAACTTCAAACTCAAGATGTCTACATCTCTTCTCAACATAACTCTTTTGTCTATCTTGTGCAGCTTTCAACTGTTCTCTAATCACTACAATCTTTCTGATAGTTAAATCCACTATCTCTGGTCCAAAAATACGCTTTTCACCTACCCCATACCAACATATGGATGATCTACACTTTCTACCATATAGAGCTTCATACTGAGCCGTACCAAGACTAGAATGGTGATTATTATTGTATGCAAACTCTATAAGGCTCAAGTGTTCTTCCCAACTTCCATTGAAATGCAAAACACATGCTCTCAGCATGTCCTCAAGAGTTTGAATGGTCCTCCCTGACTAACCATCTGTTTGCGGGTAAGAAGTTGTATTAAATCTTAACTTTGTGCCCAAAGCACGATGCAACTGATTCCAAAACCTAGATGTGAACTTAGGATCTCTATCAGATATAATTGAAACTGGAATACCATGCAACCTAACTATCTTATCCATGTATATCTTAGCCAACTTTAGGACATCAAAGGTTGACTTAATATGAAGAAAGTGAGCAGACTTAATTAGTCTATCCACAATCATTCATATAGAGTTACAACCTCTAGGTGTCCTGGGCAATCCCTATCACAAAATCCCTTGTGATATGTTCCCACTTCCATTCTGGTATAGGAAAAGATTGCAAAGTATCTGTAGGTTTCTGGTGCTCAGCCTTAACCTGCTGACACACATTGCACCTAACCACATACTCAGCTACATTCTTTCCACACCAGGCCACCAATACAACTCCTTGAGATTCATGTACACCTTAGTGTTACGTGGATGCATAGCGTACATCGATGCATGTGCTTCCTCAAGAATCTTTTCTTTCAAATCACTATCTCGAGGTACACAACATATCATGCTAATACAACACACCATCATCTGAAAAGCTAAAATTTGGTCTTTTCCCCCTGTCATGTCATGTACGATCTGCTGCAACCCACTGTCACCCTATTGTAGTTCCTTGATCTGATCACAAAAAGTAGGCTTGACTTGCATCTATGCAATCAAACCACTATGTTATGTCACCCTTAAGTCTAAGTTCAACTTTCACATTTCTACTAGCATGTCTCTCTCGAAACATGCCATAGAGAATGCATCAGTTGTTGAACTTAACTTCCTGCTGAGGGCATCAGCTACTACATTCACCTTTTCCAGGATGATAATCTATCATTATATCATAATCCTTAATCAATTCTAATCATCTCCGCTGTCTAAGATTCAGATCCTTCTGGGTAAAGATATATTTCAAGCTCTTATGATCTATAAACACCTGGCACACCTCACCATAAAGATAGTAACGTCATGTCTTATGAGCATGAACTACAACAACTAATTCCAGATCATGTGACGAGTAATACTCCTCATTCTATGCTACTTACTTCTTATTACTACTGTAAGAATTTATTTCAAAATTATATCTTACTCTTTTCTCCGAGTCATTTTCATATTGTGTATCTACCTTCCAGATTAGCTAACTTTAAACCCTGGATTTTATTAGTGCTAGGTTACCTTTCATAGTGCAAATCGTATGATCTTGTTTTATAAAGATACTAGTATTCAAGGTCAAATCACTAGTGACATCCCTTGAACTACTACAACTCTAAACATTCTAGGGTTTGGTCCTTATCAGTAATATAGAATTATTGTGATGTGACTTTGCTTCCTTAGTTTGAAATCAAACTTTAGATCTCATAAGTTCATCCATCTACTTGTAATGAATACAACAGATATGAATAATCATCAATGAACTACAGATATATAACAGAAATGTAACATCAGCCAAATTCTCTAGCATAACTTATTAACACAAATGCTACAAATAAACATGATACTTGTTACCCAAGCATCACACATGGCTCACAAGGCCATTCATATCTTGTCATCTCTCACTAGGCAACAACTTATTCACATGGCTCACAAGGCCATTCACATCTTGTCACCTCTCACTAGGCAACAACTTATTCACATGGCTCATAAAATCCGTACACATTATTACTTTTATTAAGCAACAACAACATCAACACACAAAAAGCCAATCAACATTTATTATATAAATGTCACAGCCCAAACTTGGCTATATTCATCATCTCATCATACCTGCATGGTTATTAGGCATGATAACAGTCATACAAGATTTTCATCACATCATGTGATACAATAGTAATACCATCATTCCTTAACCAGGAATTAGGGTTCACTATCAAACATGGCTTATCATTCCCTTTTCCCCAAATTAGGGTTAGGGTTCCCCATTTCTCATTAATTCAGACCCTCTTGAGTTAACCAACTTTATCTTGTATTAAGGTATCTCCCCTCTTAATGCATTCCATCACAGAATACTCACCTTTAGCATATAATGCATAGGCCACACATTAGAATTGTCCAGCTATCTCACATGATATGGACTTATCTTAGTTTAAAGCATAACTTATAAAGTTGCCTATAAACAATCGCAATGATACACCCTCAGCTAGGGTTTCACAATGATACACCCTCCACTAGGGTTTACTAATCATGTATTGGATCCATGCATTGGTTATGCATTATTGATTAGTACCATTAAGGGTATTTCTCACCTAATCATTACATTTAACCTGACCCTTATTGTGTTCCTTTATTTCTAATTAAGGATTGCTCATATGAGGTTCCAACATTGGGCCTCTGATATCATTTCCAGCAAATTCTTAGCTGTTCTAATCTTTCTTTTACATCTCAACGTCTTAGTGTATGTACATTCTTACTATGATGTGAGTCTAAATTATCCAGAGTCTACTCTTATTATACTGTTAATAGGAGTCATTAGATCTCAGTAACGCATCCTGCCAGCCGGACCAGGCCGAACCTGTAGTCCTGAAGCCAAGAGCTACTCAGGATTAACCAACTCCTATTAATCTCAAACATGTGGAAAGAATATCCACCTAGGGCAGACTCATTTAAACATAATTTCTGGTCTACTTAATACAAAGAATATAAACAATAACTAAATCACTTCATGACACACAACAATATAAAAGAATCATATTTATTCTATAAACTGAAAATTTAAATCCATACATATAAGATCATTTCTAATGATTTCCAATCAAATAAGCAATATAAAGCAAGAGTTGCATCACATCCTATGTTTAATCTCTTACTCCTGCATAAATTTCCAGTTTCTTAACCCTAAGATTTCTAGGGTTTCTCTCTAGCCTATCCTTCCTCTGCATACCTGGCCAGGGCATCCAGAGAAGAATAGATAGAGTAGCTTGATACTGGTCAATCTAAGTATTCAGACACCTGGCCAGGGTATCTAAACACTCAGACCTCCCAGAGCTAAAGACATATCACTTCTTATTTTCCTCACTTATAACTTTATCTTTTGATCCTAATGATCCCTGATGACTCAGCCTAAGCTCTCTACTTGGTTCTCATGACCATATTCTCTTCCTGTCATCTACAATAGTATAACAGAACACTTCCTGTTAGAAAATTGCAGTTAGAAGGAAGACACCTAAGTCCTAATCCTATTGGTCTCTTATCGTCCCCTGACCTTGACTTAGAGTAACCATGTACTCAACCTATGCTCTGATACCAAGATGTCACACCCCGATCTCGCATTACCCACTAATCACGAGATTAGGGCGCGACAGAGGGATTATCACATAAACAAATCACTGAGAACTTTTTCTTTTTAAAACCTCGTAATGATATTCGGTTTATTGCTGTAAACTAAAACATAATAAACTATTGCGGAAGCATTTCAATTAAACTGGCTAGAGAACATAAACAGAGTTTACAACATGTAACATTGTTTAACAGAAAGTAAACATAACAGTTAATTTACATCTTTATACACATTCTACATACACACTCTCTCTCACCCACACCATGTCCCAAGGACCGAGGGGAAAGGACTAGGAGACCACTATCTAACTAACTACATATACCTTCTACTGACGAGGGTGGTAAGATCCTTCAGATACCTGGAACTGTCGTTGACCTGAAAATGTTTGAGTAGAGGAGTGAGCCTACTCGCTCAGTGAATAGCATTTCATTTAGCTATCACTAAACAACTCATCAGATATATAAAACTGAAATAAAACATAAGTGCAGTACTAAGCAGGGCAGTTCTAATGACATAGCAGAATTTACAGATATTAATCACATTTTTATACAACAACAGATATCTTAAACAAATAAACAGTTATTGAGAATTAACACAGAAGGTCTAAACTCTTAACATATTAAATTTACTGTGATCTTATATGATTACATATTTATATTATTATGCCCTAATTGGTGGGTTTTAGGGGAGATAGAGAAGGCAGCGGAAACAAAAATTTTCTCCCCCAACCCATACCGAGGAAACGTGTCAACGTCTATATAATAGGAAAGGATGGTTTGCGGAATCATACCTTGTCCCGAGGCTTGCTCGGAGACAATACCTCGCGCAATGCATGGTCTTCAACTCCGGTCTTGGACGGCATCTGTGCAGCTCCTGGTCGCACTGGGACTGACAACTCCTACTCGAACCGGACTGTTGGATGACAGTTGTCCTCCTAAGCGGCAGTGTCCTCCCGCCTCTGTAGTAGTCCACACAGACCACCTGGAACTCCACTCTCCTTGTCCCACAAGGAAGTGGAAGGAGTCGTACCCTCCTGTTGACGTACTAGTCGCCAACACGCTCTCCTACCTCCTGTTGCAACTGCAGTTGTCCTTCCCTTGCTGCACCTCCCTTTTTGTGGGAAGCACTTGCTCGGGCTCTCTCACGGTTACCAAAACCAGAGAGAACGACAACTTGCAGAGCAACTGGTTGCACTGAGCTGTACTTTGAGAAGCCCCCAATACCCCTATATATATAGGAGAGTCATGGGACATGGTTCTCCATCCCGGGCAATGCGGGACTAAATCAGGAGTAGAAGGGTTCGAGAATTTTCCACAAAAAGCAACCGATTCGCAACTTGAAATGATCGGTTCACAACTGAACCGATCGGTTCAGCCATTGAGCCGATCGGTTGGACCTGATCCGATCATTTGGGGCACTCCAACCGATCAGTTGGTGCCCTGAACTGATCGGTTCATGGTCCTAATCCAGCTCAAAAAGACTTTCCTTGTTTCTTTCCCAATTGGTATCGAATACCAATATTATTCCCAATCGAATTGGGCAACTTGAAACCAAAGGAAAATTCTTGCCGACATGACTTTTCCCAACTGGTCGGTTGCACCAGTTGAGCCGATCGGTTCAACCCTTGAACCGGTCGTTTCAACCTGGGCATGAGCCGATCGGCCTGGACACTCCAGCCGACCGGTTCACCAACCTCAGCCGACCGGTTCATCACATGAACCGATCGGTTGGGAGCACAGGTTGGGCAAAATCAGTCAATTGCGATTTCAATCAATCTGATACTCCAATCAATGCTTCCAACACCTTGAACCATATGATATTGAGTCATCGACTGATTGAGTGTTTAATTGAACTACTAAACTCCTTTAGTAATCAATCTAAACATTGCTTGTGGACAAAACTCCTCTTCCAGGTTAAATCCTATGTGTGTGACCCTGCAGGTCCATTTCACGTTGGCAGTGAAAGTTCATAACACTTATGACTTCACAAGCAAAGAGCGGTGCCTAGTCACACATCAGTGCTACCCAAGTGAAAGTAGAAAGTTGGAGAACAACTTTCATCCTACAATCTGTGAATGGTGTTACAGCGAATGTATAATTCCTTTGTCACTGATATCCCGAATGAACTCGAGGCATGGAACAGTCATCCTGTCAACGTTCATTCACTTCCTTGATCTCAGAGTAGACTGGAAGAGATATGTATGACATCAGTATCACATACTGATTCACACATGCGTGCACGCCTTTCTCAATCCTACTCATCAAGTGGCCATGGATATCAAACTCCCTCAGGAGGGACAAATCCCATATCTAGCACTCGCCCCTCAAAAGCCCCATGTGTCAAAGCCACCCAATCATCACCTTTATAACAACCCATGTTTCAGGACTGCATTTGGTGATGTCAAAGTGTGCCCAACGACATGTGTTGAGTGCAGTGATTTCAGGTCTAAGAATCACACTCACCACCATCACTGTGAGTACTGACTGTGAGTACCATCTCATGGTTCCATGTGTCAAACTCACGGTGGGTCTGTCTGGTACCTTGTTCTCTAACAAGTACCTATGTGTTTGGTTTGATATCTCTATATCATGACTAATGAGATTCTGTCATCAACCAACACCACAATCTAGTCTTGTGTGTCATTGCTGTCTATCTACCTTCCACAATGACATCCGACTAGGGACATAACAAGAATGTACAAACTCTTAGCATCCATATGATCTCATCGTTTAGGTCCTCAACCTGAAAGCATACGCCATTGAGTTATGTCATTCTTTAGACATTCAATCTGTTCTATCACTATCTCTTATGACTGAACCAGAAAGAATTAGAAGCTCGCCTTTGAGGTTTATCAAATCAATCTCAATGTATCCCACCAAGCATCCCATGATTGGCTCTCAGGGCATACATACCAACAGACTCCCACTTGCACTGTGAGCCAATCACCCATGAATCATATTCATAGTGATCTTCAAACATGTCCCACATGTTACTGTGCTCTTAGTGCAAACATAGTGAGTAATGGCAACACCTTGCCAAAGTCTGTACAAATTGCATGTCTCTCATCTCTTCACTGTACGTCACACGTATGAGATGGAGTTGCCGTAATATGTGATCTAGTATTCCATTTCTAACCTTTAGCCACATTGCATGATCAAGGATTATAGACTTATCATCAATGAGTGGAATATAAGCTCATCCTATGAACTTTCAGATCCATATAGTATCCACTGCTGTTTACTAACACCTAGATACTCGGCATTTCCCTTTTAAATGGCTTTATTGGAACACTTCTAATTATCAACAAACATTCTCTTTTATACATCTCATATATATTTTGCGATTAATTTTCTATCCTTTCAGAAGTTCGCATCAATGTAACTCTTTACATTAAACTCTTCCTTATCTCCATAGAACTAGTACTTCACAAGCACTTATCAAGTTCTCATGGTATTCCAGTAACCCTTACTGGAAGTAGACAGACATCCACTCGTCATGTCCTACATACGAGTTATCAGGATGAGTACATCATATTGCCATGTCCTACATACAAGATGATGAATGCATTTTATTCTTGCCATGTCATACATGCAAGATAATGGGATGATTACATACATGATAGATCCATATCTATTCTTAGTGTTCCCATTCTTCATAAGAATTGGACACTTGGCCTTGGGATACTAATATCCATGTAACATGGACAAGTTTTCTCCCACTGAATCTGTGCATACTAAACACTTCAGTACAGATTGCCAATGTATGCTTTCTCTTTCCAGGTCAAGAGATTTTCGAGAACTATCTCTATAGATCTCTATTCCTATCACATAGGAAACATCTCTATCTTCCTTAAAGATAATTTCCACATTCGGATTTCTAATCTAGAACATTTCCATTTCACATCAATATGTGGAATGTGAACACGCTCCCACTAAATCACAGATCCCTTCTTTATCTTTGACATATCAGTCAAACCCTTTGACTATATCATCAAAATAAAGATCCAATTTTGAGTTGCTTGAACTCAATCAATCACATTGATTAGTCCATTGTAACTTATAGACTTCATTTGCATTAGTGGATTTATAAACCTTATAGGTTGTGTCACGTACACATCCTGGTTTTATTCCTCATAGGAATGCGGTTTTAGTATCCATATGCCAAATGTCTTAGTCATTAAGTTGCAATAAGCATCATCCTTCTCAAAATGTTATCCATGTGTCTTAACACTTAAGACTCGTCTGCACTTATGGATATGATCCAATGAGTGCTACCATCAAGGTCATACCTTATGGTTCACATGGAAGTCATTTAGGATGTAATGGTTTTAAACCATAACTCAAGATTCGGTTCCTCATATTCATCTTGATAGTTGACTCATCACATGAACAACTCATCACATAGATAATTGAGGTGTATCTGTTAAAGATATAAGAACTCACAACCCTTGTGATTCTTAATTTCTTTTATTAGTGTGGGGTATTCATTTATTAAGAAGAATTCAGTTATTTGATAATCATTCTCTAACTCCTTAGAGTATGATTCCTTCTTGATTCAGACATCACCATGCCTTAATCATGAGTTCACTATGATACACTATCATAATCACTCATAAGGATCTCAAACATTTGGTCCAAGTATTTCATTCATTGATCTCATCAAGAATTAATACTTTACCAAATTTGTGCTTCATTTATGATAATCTTGAACACTTCAAGATATTCATATTGGTATTTCTCTAAACACCATTTGAAGTATTAGCATTTATTCCAATAGGTATGTAAATACATCACATGTATTATACCTAATAGGATAATCACTCTCCCACTACATTAGTGAAGATTGATTAATCATGTCCAAGATATTCATGTCTCTTACTGGTTCTATAACCAAAAGAGTCTAGATTTATCCATCACATGGAAACTAGAAATGAATTTCTCATGATTAATGCTAATTAAATTGTTTGAGTTATCTATAACTTTTAGGTATCGTCTTATCTTATGCATATCAAATAGCATGAGATAAATAAGGCATTGCCACAAAGATCACATCTTTATAAATTGAAACATCTCTTTATTAATTGCCATCATTGTCAAACAATATGCAAAAATAAAGTGTTTCTATCTATTGGCAAGTATGAAATAGCAGTTCATAACTGTATTACATGCCTTATTGGCTGAAAATAAACTAAAGTATTCCTATCTATAAAGGCAACACTTGCCCCAAGTAAGAATGCTTTACACTTTACATCTTGATATCATATATCTCAAAAAGTGTTACAAGTTTACTTTCATGACACCTTCAAGTAGAGGCTTCAGTCGCCTCCTTCTTCTTTTGTTCTTCCAGGTAGAGAGGACAATTCCTTTTCCAATGTCCTGGCTTTTGACAATGGTGGCAATTTCCTTTCTTTGTCACGCCTCCCTTGGCCTTGAGAGCTGAAGATGGCTTGGACTCCTGGCTAGCTTCAGAACCTTTCTTAGCTTTTCCCTTGCCCTTGCGCTTGGACTTGCCTTTCTTGCTCGTGATCACCATCACGGACTTAGGCTTGTCCTTCTTCATCTGTAACTCGGCTATCCTCAACATGCCCAACAACTCTGACAGTGGCCTATCAAAGTTGTTCATGTTGTAGTTCATCACAAACTGACTGTAAGATTCTGGCAACGATTGCAGTATCACGTCAGTAGCCAACTCTTGGCTCAGCGGAAATCCCAGTCTCTACAGGTTCTCCACATACCCAATCATCTTGAGTGTGTGAGGACCAACTGGATCTCCTTCTGTCATGACGCACTTGAACAACGCCCTAGAAACATTGTACCTCTCTTGTCGTGCCTGATCTTCATACATGTTCTTGAGATGCAGAATCATCTCTATGACACCCATGTTCTCATGTTGCCTCTACAACTCATGGTTCATTGAACATAGCATCAAGCACTTTGCATCAATGGAATCATCAGAATGCTTCTTGTAAGCATCCCTTTCTGCCTTTGGTGCATTAGGAGCGGGTTCCTCTGGAATTGGAGTATCCAGGACATAGAGCTTGCGCTCTTGAGTGACAACAATTCTCAATGTCCGATACCAGTCGTGGAAGTTTGTCCCATTTAGCTTGTCCTTGTCAAGGACCGATCGCAAAGAAAAGTTGTTGTTGTTTGTTGCCATTTGAACTACAAAAGGAAAATATGCAATTTTAGTCCAAAACTCATTTTTGACTTATTTGATTGATTTGAAAGTTTGACGATATAATTAGGCCTTTAATTAATTATCGCTCCCACTATTTTACTTCAAATTGATAGCCCTCACCATCAATTCGGAAGATTGCAGCGTACAATCTTCTAGTGGGCAAGATCTTGAAATCCTCTAAGTCATGGACCAGCTTGGGCTGTCACCCACAACATAGATCTCTCAGGTAGGCAACTTTTGCCAATTGCATCATATGCAAATCTTGATAAGATGTCATCTACAACTCCTTGCAATGATCATCTCCATGCCTCAAGGCACTAGATCCTATCTAGGTCACCTTGTTAAGTCTGACCCAAAGCAAACACGATAAATATGCACCCTGCTAGGGCAGACCCACACATTCATCCTTCACGCTTCCACGAGATAGACGGTGCACCACGCTAGGGCGTGCCCACACTTGGTCGATCAAGCTTTTCACGTGTGTCGCATTTGGAAGGCATCTAAAACTTAATATTTTAATGAGGGATTTGGTTTTATATACATATACATATCCAATCACCACAATACATAGTACGTATCATATACATGCTATATCCCACAGAAAACATGCACAAACGATAAAAAGCGATGATTATGGCCATCCTAATGTGATTCCTCGAGCCAAGAGGAATCACGGTCATCTAGGTCTACATCACATGCAACCTGTACAAGATGAACTCTGTGCCTTGCCATCCGAGTAGATCAACTCATCACATGAATGATCTGTACTCTCCAGCCGGTCGTCTGGGTGCCACCAGCCGATCGGTTGGCTCCTCCAACCGATCGGTTCGTCTGGTCGTCGTGCATCTCGTCATGTCCGCCACCCGCTCCTCTCGCTCCTCGAACCGGTCATCAACCGATCGATTCACTCCTTGAACCGACCGTCTGGAACGTCAACCGATCGGTTCACTCCTTGAACCGATCGTCTGAGTAGTCGTCTTGATGTCCGCCGGTCTTTGACATAACAGGAAATAAAATCCTATTCTATTTATTACATTGCTTTAAAAGGAAACCCCGAGTTACATTCGGGGGGAGCAAAGGTAGGAAAGAATCTCGAATTATTTCGAGTTACATCAGGAATAAGAGAGGGAAGATCGGTGCGCAGACCGATATGCAAGCAACCACACACAACCAATCACAGATAGGCGTTTATAGGCCATAATCATGCTACATACATCCACCACAAAACTCGTTTAAGGGCGACGCGTATCGAGTGCATTAATAATACATATCATATATGTAATTAGGGATTTGTGGATTTAGGATTGGACATGCATAAAGCCGATATTAATCGCATCGTATGCAATAAATAAAGGCGACAAACCAAAATCGATCATATCGATATTCCTAAAATATAGAGCAGTTGACGTGGCTCTGATACCACTGGTGGGTTTTAGGGGAGATAGAGAAGGCAGTGGAAACAAAACTTTTCTCCCCCAACCCATACCGAGGAAACGCGTCAACGTCTATATAATAGGAAAGGATGGTTTGCGGAATCATACCTTGTCCCGAGGCTTGCTCGGCGACAATACCTCGCGCAATGCGCGGTCTTCAACTCCGGTCTTGGACGGCGTCTGTGCAGCTCCTGGTCGCACAGGGACTGACAACTCCTACTCGAACCGGACTGTTGGATGACAGTTGTCCTCCTAAGCGACAGTGTCCTCCCGCCTCTGTAGTAGTCCACACGGACCACCTGGAACTCCACTCTCCTTGTCCCACAAGGAAGTGGAAGGAGTCGTACCCTCCTGTTGACGTACTAGTCGCCAACACGCTCTCCTTCCTCCTGTTGCAACTGCAGTTGTCCTTCCCTTGCTGCACCTCCCTTTTTGCGGGAAGCACTTGCTCGGGATCTCTCACGGTTACCAAAACCAGAGAGAACGACAACTTGCAGAGCAACTGGTTGCACTGATCTGTACTTTGAGAAGCCCCCAATACCCCTATATATAGAGGAGAGTCATGGGACAGGGTTCTCCATCCCGGGCAATGCGGGACTAAAGCAGGAGTAGAAGGGTTCGAGAATTTTCCACAAAAAGCAACCGGTTCGCAACTTGAAATGATCGGTTCACAACTGAACCGATCGGTTCGGCCATTGAGCCGATCGGTTGGACCTGAGCCGATCGTTTGGGGCACTCTAACCGATCGGTTGGTGCCCTGAACCGATCGGTTCATGGTCCTAATCCGGCTCAAAGAGACTTTCCTTGTTTCTTTCCCAATTGGTATCGAATACCAATATTATTCCCAATCGAATTGGGCAACTTGAAACCAAAGGAAAATTCTTGCTGACATGACTTTTCCCAACTGGTCGGTTGCACCAGTTGAGCCGATCGGTTCGACCCTTGAACCGGTCGTTTCAACCTGGGCATGAGCCGATCGGCCTGGACACTCCAGCCGACTGGTTCAGCAACCTCAGCCGACTGGTTCATCACATGAACCGATCGGTTGGGAGCACAGGTTGGGCAAAATTAGTCAATTGCGATTTCAATCAATCTGATACTCCAATCAATGCGTCCAACACCTTGAACCATACGATATTGATTCATCGACTGATTGAGTGTTTAATTGAACTACTAAACTCCTTTAGTAATCAATTTAAACATTGCTTGTGGACAAAACTCCTCTTCCAGGTTAAATCCTATGTGTGTGACCCTGCAGGTCCATTTCACGTTGGCAGTGAAAGTTCATAACACTTATGACTTCACAAGCAAAGAGCGGTGCCTAGTCACACATCAGTGCTACCCAAGTGAAAGTAGAAAGTTGGAGAACAACTTTCATCCTACAATCCGTGAATGGTGTTACAGCGAATGTATAATTCCTTTGTCACTGATATCCCGAATGAACTCGAGGCATGGAACAGTCATCCTGTCAACGTTCACTCACTTCCTTGATCTCAGAGTAGACTGGAAGAGATATGTATGACATCAGTATCACATACTGATTCACACATGCGTGCACGCCTTTCTCAATCCTACTCATCAAGTGGCCATGGATATCAAACTCCCTCAGGAGGGACAAATCCCATATCTATCACTCGCCCCTCAAAAGCCCCATGTGTCAAAGCCACCCAATCATCACCTTTATAACAACCCATGTTTTAGGATTGCGTTTGGTGATGTCAAAGTGTGCCCAACGACATGTGTTGAGTGCAGTGATTTCAGGTCTAAGAATCACACTCACCACCATCACTGTGAGTACTGACTGTGACTACCATCTCATGGTTCCATGTGTCAAACTCACGGTGGGTCTGTCCGGTACCTTGTTCTCTAACAAGTACCTATGTGTTTGGTTTGATATCTCTATATCATGACTAATGAGATTCTGTCATCAACCAACACCACAATCTAGTCTTGTGTGTCATTGCTGTTTATCTACCTTCCACAATGACATCCGACTAGGGACATAACAAGAATGTACAAACTCTTAGCATCCGTATGATCTCATCGTTCAGGTCCTCAACCTGAAAGCATACGTCATTGAGTTATGTCATTCTTTAGACATTCAATCTGTTCTATCACTATCTCTTATGACTGAACCAGAAAGAATTGGAAGCTCGCCTTTGAGGTTTATCAAATCAATCTCAATGTATCCCACCAATCATCCCATGATTGGCTCTCAGGGCATACATACCAACACTAATCATATGCAGTGTACTCTACATACAAAGATCTGTAGCGAACTACGATCTCACCGTACAAGACTTAGTGACACACCCGGGAAATGCTAAGTCTAACTTCTCGTCCTGGTCTGCTACAGGACCCACAGGCTCTCTGGCCTCCTCTGCACTCACCATGAGTGCTCTGGACTCCTCCTCTAACCTGAGCACACAGGCGCAGGGAGTCAACACTGGGTTACCACCAGAATTACTCAACCGGTTGGTGTTGGATAACCCTATACTTTATTTATTATTTTACCCCAGTGCCACCGAAATTACTCAATCGGTTGGTGTTGGACACTGTCTATCAACCCTCGTGCCACCATAATTACTCAACCGGTTGATGTTGGACACGAGTTTCACCCCTAAGGTGCAGACCTCTCAAAGGGGTTCTACGGTGTTAGGGCACCTAAGTCTATTAACTGATTAACATATAAACACTTAAACAGGAATATCACCTTTCATACTTATTTCACATTCTGAACATCACTTGAAAACACATATACATCATTTGTCATCTTTAAATATGACTCAGTATCAACTTATCCAGTTTCGATGCTAAACATCCATTTTATGCTCAACGTATACATTGCAGTTGTAATACAAGAAATTCTATCATTTTCATCAATCATATTACGTATTTCAAGTTCCAATGAACCATATAAATTCACTGATTCAATCCACACTGATCAGATGCTAAACTAAATCATATAACGACATAAGGAAGCAGTTTATGAAATAAAATTCGAGTAACGCCAAATATTGTCCAAAAGCCAAGTATCAGCGAAAAATGCACAGTTTACCGAAAAATTCCAACGAAGGAGTTAAATGATGATAACTAAATGAACTCCTACTCACAGCGGTTTGGGATGTTCGGATTCGACTAGAAATGCGTCCAGGGACCAAATTTCTGGGCACACGCAAATGATCATCAACCTCAGTTCAGTTCTGAAGCAACCTATTCCACGCACAGGTTCACACACTCAGCTGATTCGTCTCTACTCATGGCTAATTGGCTACGGATTCGCATTCGGGACCCTTGGCCAAACTCAGGGATGTTGCTTGGGATAGCTGCTCGCGCCCAGGGCTCCTGGAACAAACCTGCTGCAATCCAACAGTGGTTTCCCCACACGTACAGGTTGAAGAAGGTCCGGCTAGGATGCTAGATCAAACTAAGGCTTCAGATTTCTACTCTGGACCCTTGGCCGAGCTCCATGGCGGCCGATTCAGGTGCTAGCTCTGTCAAAACAAGCTCCTAGTTGCTGCCTCATGCAGCTATGGTTGCTGCTATGTAGGGGCGCCGCCCCCCTTGCTTGGGCGCCGCTTCTTGGCAGTTAAGGTGAGGAAGGAGGGCGTCGTTGAGTAGTTGGTCGCTGGCCGAAGGTAAGGGGCCAAGAACCGCCCCGCCCCTCCGCTTATCTTGCTCAATCGGACTGCTGCTTCCACTGTGGTGGTCGGCCGGCACCCTGGCTAGGGCTGTAGATAGGGTGAGGTTGGAGGAAGATGGGGGAAGGAGAAGGGTAAGTGAAGGGTGGACGGAGGTCAATGGAGGTCAGGGGCTAGCTAATCCACCCTAAATCACCCTAGGTCGCCCTCACGCGATCCCCCTTGCTTCTGTTCTGTCGGCGCACTATGCGCCGCTTTGCTAATAAATCGGGTAAGGAAGAAGGAGATAAGGGAGAAAAGAAAAGAAAGGAAATTATATCCAAAATAAACTGGAAAAATTGCAACCAAGTCCAAGACTTCTTGAAAATGCCATAACTCCTGCCTCGAAAGTCTGATTAATGTGATTTCTCTTGCAACGTTTCAAGCACGAAATCCTCTACAACCTTAAGGCATAAAATCACAGAAACTAAGCCATCTGAGCTAGGTTAATCATCTTAGGTAATTAACTTAACTATTAACACTTCAGCTAATATGAATTACATCGGATGAATCAATCTCGACTATTGATTCACATGTTAGATTATATTAATTAACCATGATGTTTAACAAGGCACTTAGCACTGTTCAAGGTACTTCACGCTAATCGAGATATTTACTGACTAAGCTTGGAATGGGTCATAACACTATAGATAAGATAAAGGTGATCAGGCAATAGTTGAAGGTAGCACATGATACGCAGAAGCTGTATGCAGACAAACAATGTCAACCTTTGGAAATTACATGTTGGATATTGTGTGTATCTGATGTTTGGAAAGAAAAGTCAGCTCCTAGGCTCATGGGACCCTACCCTATCACATCTCGAGTTGGGAAAGTCATATATAGATTCGAATTACCACCAAAGTTTCACAACTGCACGTTGTATTTCATGTTGAGGAAGTGTCACCCAGATATAAAGAAGATGATACAACCAGTGGAGGTGGAGTTGTGTGATGAGGTTTCTTATGTTGAGGGTCCAATGTTGATCTTAAATAGACATGTATAGAAGCTGAGGAAGAAGGATATACATTTGTTGAAAATTTTGTAGCATCATTATGATATATAGGAAGCCACATACAAGTTAGATGATGAGATGTGCAAAATGGCCTTATTTGTATAGAATTTCAGGCATAAAATACTTGTTAGAGGTTTATAGTTGTAAGACTCCTGACCTGACATAATACTTAAACATGCTTGTTTGACTTAATTGGTTGAATAGTTTCATAATCAACTTTATATTATGATTTAATATTAGTTGACAAATCTATATTTCAAATTTGAACCAACTCTGGCTTCATTTTCTCAGATGTGATTCTATGTACTTTTGTGGGCTTATCTACAATTTTCCCTTTTTGGGGGTTTAATTGCAATTTTTGTGTATGTATATTTTTCTACATGGTAATATTGATAATTTGTAAAGTTTATCTTTATATCAATGTTGATGAACCCTATCTCATATAGGTACCAATCCCTTATATTAGTTTTGTGTGGAAGTGATGGTAAGTACACCTACCAATGCTTGCTTAGCTTCATCAACTGGTGGTTATTCTACATGTTCATCCACTGAAGGTTATTCTATGAGTTCATCAATAGAAATTTTTCATGGGTGTGACGATCGAAGGTTGTTTTGGGTGTGACAACCAAATATTGTTTTGGGTGTGTTGTTCGTTCATTTGCATAAGTCCAAAATTTATAACTCGAACACTACCCCACAAGTATATGGGTGTGTGTACTATATTTAAGACCATCCAAGGAGAAAGGATTTGTTAAGCGCAAGAATAATGAACTTTAACAAGCTAGATCCTTTTTAACATGATAGTTTTTTTATGTTAAATAAGCAATTAAAAGAAATAAACAAAAAAAATCTCTTGTACTAAGGATCAAATTGGTTGGAGATTCCTAAGAATAGGTTTCATACTAAGTAGTAAAATCACAAAGGGAGGTTTGAGATCTACACCTCCTCAATAGTGTAGACTAGTTCTATCTTTATATAGCACCATAGTGCATATATTAGGGGAAGAACCACCAAAACCTTAGAATCCCCTTAACTTCCAAGCCACTGGAGTGGTCAAGGAAACAAAATTGCAAAAATGCCTCCTTACTTCCAATTCTCCTTCCCTATATATATAAGAAGCATAAGACATACATACAAGATGGCCAATTGTGATAGAATGGAAATTTGATATTCTTGATGTTTACATATTATAATGACATAATAATAGTCCTTGAAGTGTGTTTTGATCATATGAAGGTACTCCAATTGATTTGACATAAATTGAAGGTGATTTGATGTTAATATCGTGATTATTTTCCCTAAGTGTGTGTCGTTCTAGATCACAAAATTGAATGGTCAAATAAATGAGTCTTGGTACCAAAATTTGATGAGAGGTAACTTGGAATGTGATGAATGTATGGCTAAAGTTTTATAGTATTTCAATATTCCCAAAAGGAGATACTGGAATATGAAGACAATGAATTAATGTGTATATTTAGGCATGATAGACCAAGACACTATTTCTTAGCCTAACCTCCAATTGACATCAGTACCACACGCCTTGGTGAAGTAGGCCAGTAACGTGGATGTTTTACCCAAGGGGCAGTGCAGCCCATTCACAACCTTTAGGTTTGAATTGGGTGATGTGGAGACTGCATGAGTCTTGATAGCAAACCAACTATGAGGGTGGGGGAGGTCCAGCCACCATGATCATTAGTCATGGGTGACTAGTTTCTAAAAAAGCACCTGTATCATGCTACCCACTACCCCGATGGTTTTTGGCTTAGAAATAAAAGAGGTCTACTAGCAGTTCCCTCCTCATAATCCATCACCATCTACAAAGCTCGAGAGGAAGCGGAGGAAGGATGAACAGGATGTCGGGTTTGGAGGAGTAGGCGAGGCCAGTGGGATTTCTATCTCTCTGTTCCTACCTCATATCCATTGTAGAGTGCATAAAAGAAAGATGGAGGAAGATCTAAAGTGGACCGTGAGGAACTGTGTCGCCATGCTTGCTTGACAGAATTGAGCGGTCAGCATCAGCAGTCAGGTTCATAATAAAGAATGGTCAGGGGCGTTGGAAATGATGATCAAGTATGGGAGGGAAGTTTTCTTCCTCGTAGCTCTCCTCTAGAAGTAGAAGTGTCGAGGAGTCCATCAAACTACGCAGAGAAGCCGATGTTGCTCACAGAGCACAACAACATGATGACAACCTGTCCGCGGAGAACACATGGCAGCGCTTGAGAGAGAAGCAACAGGTGGTAGTTGTGTTATGGACTAACAAGGATAGAACATTTTGAACACAAGAAAGGAGAGGAGGAGAAGGAGCGAATGACCTCTCACTAGAGCAGACCTAGCCACGACAGTGCCCAAGATTAGGAAGAAGGGAGCCGATCACGACAGCTCTCACACTCAGGCAGAAGCTCGACTATGGTCTCTCGAGGATAGATTGCGAAAAAGAGTTTGTGCGAGGGATAAAAGGAGAGTTGAACCGGGTTCATAAGGTAGTGAACCGCTAGAGAACCAAACCAGCCCATAGCAAGCAAAGGGCAGCGCCAGCCTAGCGACACGTGGCGACTACTGATTGCCTCAAAGGTAACAAAAATCCCAGAAATACCTAGATCTTAGAAAATGCATAGTAATCCATATGCTTCTTAGAAAAATACAAAAAATATGCTTAAATTCTCAAAAACTTATGTAGAACGTTATAAAAGTATAATATCAGACTTTTGATGTGCTAATATTAGTGATATCATGTAAGTTGTAAAATGCTTATTTCATGGATAATAAATATCAAATGATGGCCTAAAATTATGATAACATGTCCATGAATCCTTAATCATGTTTTTAATCCATCTAATGTGAGTAATTATGATGTTGATGCACGAAATCATGTAATTTGCTCCCTATGGCTAATTAGGGCTAATAACCCTAATTAATGTGCAATAATTGCAAAGATGCTCTAGAAACCCTGAAAATTATAGATTAAGATCGTATCAGTATATGGAACCTTATATCAAACTCTAAGATCATGATGATACACATAATTAATGATAATATGGTGATGACTCATAATATATGGTTTTGTAACCCTAATTGGAGTAATGCATGTAACCTAGGGTTAATTTGTTCACATAAGTATATGCAACCAAATAATCAGACAATATATCTTAATCTGGAATCTAAGACCAGTAACATGATTACAAGAATATAAGACAAGTAATTATGCACATATCTTAATCAGCTAAGTAAACCCTAAAATGGACATATTGGGGTTAAGATGATGGGAATCTAATGCATGGCATATATGATCTTATCTTAACCAGGGTTTGACCAAGAGTGGTAGTTGACATCAGGAGTGTGATAACTAGGTTATCTCTTGATCAAGGTACATCATTATCTCTTACTTGGCTTATTATACAATATGCTTATGTTATAAGTGTAGTAAAATACTTGGCATATGGTATTGGATGAAATGATTGTTCTTGAATGATATGTTTCTTGATGTTTTTCATACTTATATGTTTATGAACACATGTAACATAAGATATCTGATCCATCATGTGATAGCACTAAACTCTTTGGTAGTAAGTGCATTGAGGTGATCTGACTCATTGGTAGGAGATCACATTGTATACATGATCTAACTCTTTGGTAGGTGATGATAAGGCCTAAAAGTGTCTATCCCTTTGGTGGTAGATTTATGAGATATATGATGGAAATTGTGCTTAAAATATGTGTTCTTTATTTTTAATAACCATCTTTGTTCAAGTATATGCATTTTCTTATATTTGTTTATTACTGCCAAGTTTTAACTTTATCTTATTGTCAATATTAGTAATGAGAGGTATATAAAAGACATGTAGGCATACTCAGTACAATATTCCTTAATATTGTGTTGACGTGTACCACATGTAATCTTTTGTTTAGGTTATGGATATGTGACCTTGAAGAACCAGGATAGTTGAGAGTTGTGTGGTGAGCTTATGTATAGGTGGACATGTTGTCTTAAGATCGTATTGTTTAGTGGTAGTACATGTACAGGTAGAAGTTTACAATTCAATATGTAATATCAAATGTTGTAACAATTCATTTTGTAACTATATGTTGAATGGTGAATATGTGTTGTATGGTTTTATTATTATTCATGTGCATGTGCTACTGTAGTTTCCTTCTGACTCCCTTTGATTTTCTTCTTCTTAGCTTAGTGTGTGATGTTTAAATTGGATGCTCGCTGAGGTGATGTTTCAATTTGGATGTCACACATCAGATTAGGTTTTAGATAATCTGGGGATGTCACAGGTGGTATTAGAGTATGAATAATAGCAAAGACTGACATTTACCCATTATGCAACTCAAAACTAAAGAACCTTGAACTAAAAAATCCTTAGGGTTAGATTAGTCATCTTTTAGAGACTAGATCTAACTTATCCTCTAGGTTAGCACCTAGATGTTAGAGAAGTAGGTCTAAACTGGTGTTTGTTTTATAACAAGTCCTCAGTTGTTGTTCTTTCCTTATAGTGCAGTGGTATGGGACATTGCATTATTTGGAAATGAAGTACATCACGGGAAGAGAAACCTTTGGAATATGATGCATCTATGTTTTAGGTAGCTACACCAGTCTACACCATGTCCTCACCATTTTCACTAGGTGACATGGCACTAGACTCTCTACGATATGTGGGACACTCATTTTGTGGACTTGGTTTTTTATTCCAATTGGATCAAACCTTGATAGTTTTCTCTAATGCTTGTTTTATCAGAGAAAAACTATATAATATTTTATTATATATGTAAGTATTAAAAAATGTGTCCCCACACATGTACGAGTAGGAGGTGATCATGCAACCTAAGTGAAAGTGAATGACATCAGTCTAGAAGAGATAATAGTTCTATATTAGATGTCTAGAGCCTTTTTGGAATATGTGATAGATGGACTAAGATTAGATGACGGTCTAAGATGTATAGAGATGATATAAGATAGTTTGTGATGATATATGTTTGTATTTCAGGATTTAAGTTCAGATTTGAGGATATGAGATAAGTTTTGATGATGCAAGTATGCACTCTTTCCTAAGATAAGTTAAGATAAGCTAAGCTAAGACATGATGTGAATCAACATGAGCCTCAATATCTTTCATGAAGGAGGACCTCTAGTGTTAGGACCAGTTTCAGGGTTAACTCTAGAGAGAGTGAAACCCATAGGGAGAAGGTCAGAGAACCTAAACTCTAAGATATGAGAAATATGAGAAATGTATGTTATGGTATGTCCTAAAGTAGACTACTTGTTGAACCCTAGATGTCCTTGGGAAGACCAAACCCTAGAGTCAGAGAGAGGTTGGTTATATGCATATATTTGAATATGAATATGAAAAACTACCATCTGGGTGAAGGAGAGAGAGTCTTAAGACCATAGAGGAGGTAACTGTGTCAGTTTCGGTAAAGACTCAAGCTCGGGTTGGTGGTTCCTTGTAGGAATCTAGTGGTTGCGTAGATGAGAGAGTTATGGGTAAGCATGTCTCATGGGTAGAGAACCTATGAATAGAATGTCATAGCATGTTTTGGTTTGTGTTTATGTGGCTAGAGCTTGTAAGGCCATCACTAGTGCCAATGAGGTGATTCGAGAACCCTAGACTAAGAGAGGAAAGATAAAGTATATGCATATGAGATACTCATAGATCTGAGTTAGCTCAAAGAGACTGAGCATGACACTATCCTCATGATATGGGTCAGGAGAACCTCAATTGGACTAGATGAAGTTTTATATATGTTTAACAAACCACTTGTATAAGTTTGTTTAGAACAACCATGGTATAATATAAGTAAGAATGCGATCTTATCTTGAAATGTGATATAAGTAGATATGGCATGATGTAATAACGAGTATAGTTTGATAGATCTCTATACATAAATGGTTAACCATATACATGAATAATGATGATAATGTGTTATGGTTGGTTAATCTAGTGATGAAGTCATTCATGAAGTTAGTAATATGATATGAGGAAATGAAAATTAATGATAAACAATGAATGTGGTGCTAATGTTAGTTCTCAATAAAGATGTTGATATCTGAAACATTAGTACAATGAAATGATGATGGCACACTAATATGATCCAAATGGATAGAGTGAGTTAATGATAGTTAACTCCCACATAAAAATTATATGTTAATGTTGGAAATCTTAATGCTTGGGTAAAATGAGGATGTAAATCCTACAATCCATGACGCATAAGAATCTAAATCATGATATACATTGAGGGGTTCACCCTAGATGCTTGAAATCTCATAAGAGTGGCTAAACAAGTTCTAAACCTCATTTTCTTGGAGATGTTGCACCTAGAGTGGTAACACATATGTTTTTTAAGACCTTTTGTTTTGTTTTTCATGGAGTAATAGGATGCCTTAATTTAGAGGACGAAAATTTCTTCTAAGATGTATATGATGTGAAGGGCTGGATTTTGGCTTAATTTTGAGGACGAAATTTGTTTTAAGGTATGCAGGATGTGATAGAATGGAAATTTGATATTCTTGATGTTTACATATTATAATGACATAATAATAGTCCTTGAAGTGTGTTTTGATCATATGAAGGTACTCCAACTGATTTGATATAAATTGAAGGTGATTTGATGTTAATATCGTGATTATTTTCCCTAAGTATGTGTCGTTCTAGATTATAGAATTGAATGGTCAAATAAATCAGTCTTGGCACCAAAGTTTGATGAGAGGTAACTTGGAAAGTGATGGATGTATGTCTAAAGTTTCAAAGTATTTCAATATTCCCAAATGGAGATATTGAAATGTGAAGACAATGAATTAAGTTGAATATTTAGGCATGATAGACCAAGACACTATTTCTTAGCCTAACCTCCAAGTGACATCAGTACCACACGCCTTGGTGAAGTAGTCCAGTAACGTGGATGTTTTCCCCAATGGGAAGCGTGGCCCATTCACAACCTTCAGGTTTGAATTGGGTGATGTGGAGACTTCATGAGTCTTGATAGCAGAATCAAAGGGTGGAGAAGCTATTTGCTACACTCAGCAAACCAACTATGAGGGTGGGGGAGAGCCAATCACCACGATCATTAGTCGTGGGTGACCAATTTCTAAACAAGCACTCGTGTCATGCTACCCACTGCCCTGACGATTTTTGGCTTCGAAATAAAAGAGGTCTACTAGCAGTTCCCTCCTCATAATCCATCGCCATTTATAGAGCTCGAGAGGAAATGGACGAAGGCTGAATAGGATGTCGGGTCTGTAGGAGTAGGCGAGACCAATGGGAGTTCTGTCTCTCTGTTCCTGCCTCATCTCCATTGTAGAGTGCATAAAAGAAAGATGGAGGAAGATCTGAAGCAGACTGTGAGGAGTTGTGTCGTCCTGCTTGCTTGCCAGAATTGGGCAGCTAGCATCGGCGGTCAGGTTTATAACAGAGAATGGTTGGGGACGTCCGACACGATGATTAGGTACAGGAAGGTAGTTTTCTTCCTCC
This sequence comes from Alisma plantago-aquatica, assembly GCA_963693085.1. Classification (NCBI taxonomy): domain Eukaryota; kingdom Viridiplantae; phylum Streptophyta; class Magnoliopsida; order Alismatales; family Alismataceae; genus Alisma; species Alisma plantago-aquatica. Next base: position 881,505,940 of record OY856411.1, read on the forward strand.
TAGATCTCCTCTAGCAGTAGAAGTGTTGGGGAGTCCATCGAACTGTGAGGAGGAGTCGATGTTTCTCACAGAGACCAACAGCACGACGACAACCTGTCCAAGGAGAATAGATGACGACGCTTGATAGAGAAGCAGCAGACGGTAGTTGTGTTACATATTAACAAGGACAGACCATTTCGAACGCGAGAAAGGAGAGGAGGAGAGGGAGAGGCTGACCTCTCACTGGAGCAGACCTAGCCACAACAGTGCCCAATATCGGGAAGAAGGGAGCTGAGCACGACGGCTCTCACGCTCAGGCGGAAGCAAGAAGGGAGCTGAACTACGGTCTCCCAAGGATAGATTGTGAGAAAGATTCCGTGCGAGGGAGAAAAGGAGAGTTGAATCGAGTTCAGAAGGCAGTGAACCGCCAGAGAACCAAATCGGCCCGCAGCAAGCAAAGGGCAGCGCCAGCCTAGCGACACGTGGCGACTGCTGATTGGCTCAAAGGTAACAAAAATCCTAGAAATGCCTAGATCTTAGAAAATGCATAGTAATTCGTATGCTTCTCAGAAAAATACAAATAATATACCAAAATTCTTAGAAAATTATGTAGAACATTATAAAAGTATAATATCAGGCTTTTGATGTGTAATATTAGTGATATCATGTAAGTTGTGAAATGCTTATTTTGTTGATAATAAATATCAAACGATGGCCTAAAATTATGATAACATGTCAGTGAATCCATAATCATGTTTTTAATCCATTTGATGTGATTAATTATGATTTTGATGCACAAAATTATGTAATTAGCTCCATATGGCTAATTAGGGCTAATAACCCTAATTAATGTGCAATAATTGTAAAGATGATCATAAAACCCTGACAATTATAGAGTAATCTCATATAAGTATATGGAACCTTATATAAAACTCTAAGATCATTATGATGCACATAATTAATGATAATATTGTGATGACTCATAATATATGGTTTTGTAGCCCTAATTGGAGTAATGCATGTAACCTAGGGTTAATTTGTGCACATAAGTATATGCAACTAAATAATCAAACAATATATCTTAATATGGAATCTAAGAACAATAACCTGATTATAAGAATACAAGACAAGTAATGATGCACATATCTTAATAAGCTAAGTAAATCCTAAAATGGACATACGAGGGTTAAGATGATGGGAATCTAATGCATGGTGTATATTATCTTATCTTAACCAGGGTTTGACCAAGAGTGGCAGTTGACATCAAGAGTGTGATGACTAGGTTATCTCTTGATCAAGGTATGCCATTACCTCTTACTTGGCTTATTATACAATATGCTTATGTTATAAGTGTAGTAAAATACTTGGCATATGGTATTGGATGAAATGATTATTCTTGAATGATATGTTGCTTGATGTTTTTCATACTTATATGTCTATGAACACATGAAACATAAGATATTTGATCCATCATATGATAGCTCTAAACTCTTTGGTAGTACAGTGCATCGAGGTGATTTAACTCATTGGTAGGAGATCACATTATATACACGATCTAACTCTTTAGTAGGAGACCATAAGGCCTAAAAGCATCTATCCATTTGGTGGCAGATGTACGAGACATATGATGGAAATTGTGCTTAAAATATGTGTTCTCTTTTGTTAATAACTATCTTTGTTCAAGTATATATTTTTTCTTATATTTGTTTATTACTGCAAAGTTCTAGTTTTATCTTATTGCCAAGCTTAATAATGAGAGGTATATAAAAGACACGTAGGCGTGCTCAGTACAATATTCTTGAATATTGTACTGACATGTACCACATGTAATCTTTTGTTTAGGTTGTATATATGTGACCTTGAAGAACCAGGATAGTTGAGAGTTGTGTGGCGAGCTGATGTACAGGTGGACATGTTGTCTTAAGATCCTATTGTTTAGTGGTAGTACATGTACATGTAGAAGTTTATTATTCAATATGTAATATCAAATGTTGTAACAATTCATTTTGTAACTATATGTTGAATGGTGAACATGTGTTGTATGTTTTATTATTATTCATGTACATGTGCTATTGTTGTTTCCTTCTGACTTCCTCTGATTTTCTTCTTATTAGCCTAGTGTGTGATGTTTAAATTGGATGCTCGCTAAGGTGAGTTTTCAATTTGGATGTCTCACGTCAAATTAAGTTTTAGAAAATCTGGGGACGTCACACCAATCAAGAACATGTGTAGAATAAACATTGATATACTCGTAAAACTAAGATTAAACTAACCTCAAGTAAGAAAATTCGTAGTTCAAAAAAGCATTACATGGGAGTTACTCCCCCCATGCCAAAAAAAATAGATATACTTGTCCATGGCTATAGAAAGTAGATAAAAATAGTAGTTACTAGGGCTAGACATTATAAAAGAAGAAAATGAACTTGGATGTTTGTACAAAGGAGTAGGGGCTCCGGTGAAGGAGCCAAAACTCTATTCTAGTTGTTAAGTGCTCTCTGAGAAGATTTCCTTTGGAGTTGATGGAAGAGAATGGCAAATATTTCTAATGCAAACATTAGATTAGAAGGAAGTAGAAGTTTTCTCTCCTGAGAAACCAAATTTTCTTCTCTTGAACTCCTCCAACTTCTACTAGCTCTTCTCTACTGTGGTTATACTCCAAAATGATATGAAATACTTCATGGTAAACGATCTAAGATGACTTGAGATCATATATAAGCATGGGGTAGTTACATTCACATTTAGGTGAAATCTATAGGTAACACATTGTGTTGGTGAGATACACGATGTGTTACTTGCATATTCCTGAAATCATAACTAATATGTAATTCTAGAGTTGTTGTGACACGACATGTTTCTAAGTCAACACAGTGTGTCAGTGGAAGTCTAAAAGTTCTGTAGAAATCTGGAATGAGTCAACACGACGTGTCATTATGTCAACACATCATGTTGTTGGATGTCAAGTTCTTCTGTGAAAATCTTAAGTAGGTTGATATGATGTGTTGTTATGTCACAACTTGATGTTGAGATTCAATAACTCTTAACATCTCTAGATTCGAAGAGGTCTGACTTGTTGTTAAGTAAACACACAACATTTTAATTGCTTGTTGTAGGGAGTGATTTTCCTATTATGGACACACCATTTTGGTTGATCAACATGGCATGTCGCTGACAATTTTTGCAGCTTTGTACCTCTAAATTTTTGGATTCTTGGGGAGTGACTTGATGGATGATATGATGATCCTCTTCTCCACCATTTTGATGCCAAAACGAATTACCTACGATAAAAACCATGGAGAAAATAAAGACAGTACAAAAGTGAAAATCTAGCATGGCTAGATACTAATTGAAGTAGGAAATGGATTGAAAATTCATGCAAAAGTAGGTAAAAATACTATATAAATCATGCACATAAAATCCCTCTAAGCTTGAATCATACATTGTCCTCAAGTGAAAAGAGCATTGAAAAATAGTTGAAGGAAGTGTCAAGCACATGTATCAAGTGAACGAAATGAAAGAAGTGTATCAAGCCAATCCAACCATAATCAATGGGTTTCTTCTATTGGCCTTGAGTTCAACTCAAAAAACTCACGATAGGAATTTTGTTTGGTAAAAGTGGAAAAAAATCTAATTGGAAGAGCCAAAAGAACAACATTGAGTAGAATTTAGAAGATTAAGCTAAATAATTAGTGAATATGCAACCAACTGTCTCAATTACAAGGATATTAAAAGGTGAAATCCAAGCTAATATAAGAAACCCCACAGTTCTCTCTTTACTTTTAATTAAAGAATAACATAATGAAGGATACATTTTGGCACTCGGGGTACCAAAATAGACACATGTGCATCTGGAATGATAGTTTGAGGTTAATTAACCCTCTTAAGGATGTAAGACCCATGCCATAATGGGAAACAATATTATTCTATCAATAATATCATCGGGGAAATGACTTATCAATCCATGACTTTATATTTATATAATTCAATTTCATCAAAATTGAGGATATTACATTCACCCCTCCATAAAAGGAATTTTGTCCCCAAAACTCACACCTAGTAAGGTTAAGGTGAATGATAACTTAGTTTAGCTTCAAACCTTAGGGTTACCAACCCTTACTTAATTATCTTTAACATCTTTTATTGATACGCAAATTCCTCCCATTATTACTAAGATTGGTACTTGAATTTGATACATATCCTTAGTATTTACATGATATCACCTCCCGGTGATAAAATTTTCATTGTTTATTTCAATTTCACTTGATGACTATCTTTTCACCTAGGTTTCCAACCTATTTTTCATTTATTTTCACAAAAGGGTGAGGTAACACCTCAAACCCGTCATCATTTCATTAAACTAAACTTAGGATATTCATTCTCATATGTCCATTTTAAGCATAATATGTGTCTATCCAATCTCCCTCACTCATAATAAGATGAAATAAGCATTTGACTACAGCCTAAATACAAAGTCTATCTCATTCTAAGAGTAGAGATGGTGTATCCACATATTATCTCAAAATTTCACATCTTAAGTTGAATCATTCTCAACATGACTATAAACTATACTTATTTTTTAATTTGACAATATTCTTATTTTTCTTGAAGTCAAGTTTCTTTATCATTCTTGTGTTTATGCACTACTCTCTTAATATTTCATCATTGCATGACTTCTTATATCTTTTATATCTACACCTCAAGTCTCATTAGCCTTAGTCATTTCCTTAAGGTCTCTAGGGGTACATGTACCTTTGGAGTGATCTCATCCTGATCTCTTGGGCCTTATGGACGTAAGGAGTGCCTCTCACATCTACCCCTTGGGCCTCATGAAATCATGAAGGTGGTCAATCTCATGACCCATCAACCTCGGGCAAACATGGATGCCTATCTCCAGACCCTAGGGTCTTATGTATTTAGGGCACGATCACTTCCTAATATCATCAGTCTTATGTACCTTTAATCTTACTTACTTGACCTTAGGATTGATGTAGGGATCTACCCCACCTAGGGTTTATTGAGGGCACATTATTTCACACTCAATTCTTTAATCCATATTTCCTTCATCTCTCTTGGGCACACATTATCCACTTTTGGTCCCAACATCAGGCTCGGGACACCTTCCCTATCTGGGGCTTGGTGCCATGTCAGCCTTCCCTATCTGGGGCTTGACCTCTTTGTGACCTTCCCTATTTTGGGCTTGGTCATAGTCGTATACATAGTGGACTTGGGCCACCTTCCCTATCTGGGTATTGGTCATAGTCTTCTACATAGTGGACTTGGGCCACCTTCTCTATTTGGGATTCGTGCCATATGGGTATTCCCAATCTGGGGGTTGTTCGTCCACACTATGAACTTAGGCCACCTTCCCTATCTAGGGCTTGGTGACATACTGGTATTCCCAATCTGGGGCTTGACCACTTGTGTCCCTAAGAGATGGCATACTTGGGTTCAAAGAATGTATGTGCTTTCATATCCTATATTCTCAATCCTCCACTATTTAGGTGACATTCAAGGTTACCTCGATCCTTAAATTGATTGGTCAATTCACCCTTGTAAGGAAGGTCCTAACCTAGGGTGTCTTCTTGACTCACATGAGGAGGTTAGGCTCTCCATTTACAACATGACCCCACGGGTTTAGGGTTTTTCCTCCCTCATAGGTCCTTTTCCCACTCTTGGGTTGACCCACCCCATGTAGGGACACCAACCCTAAAAGTTGAACTAAAGGTTTCATATTTCTATCATACATTGTTATTTATAACTTCTCAACCTATATTTTCCCAAACTTTGTGGTATATCCACTCACTTAGGGTACTCATAATATCATACTCACTCACTGGGAGTATTTCAATGATGTACCCACTCTCGAAGGGTAACCTCTAATCATACCCACTCATTGTGGGTTACCATAATACCATACTCACTCATTGAGAGTATTACAATGATGTACTGACTCACTGGGGGTAATTATCATGGTATACCCACTCGCTGGGGGTATTCCTTGTTCATTCATTCCTCCAGAGATAGCATTTGGGCGATGAGCAATTTATGGTCACCTAAAGTCATTTATATTTTCCTTAGTCCTCTTACCCTAATTAGGGCTCATATGGGTAGGGATACTCTAGCACCCACACTACTCCCATTCCCCAGGGTTAGGGTTTAGGGTTCAAGTTAGGGACTACCTTTACACCTTAGGGTTTTCTATGTCCCTTGACCCATTAAGGGTTTTTCTAAACCAATGCTAGTCCCATCTAGGGTTTACTTGTCAGGACAACCCATAAAACATTCTTCTTTATTTTATCATTATTTCCACATTACATGTGCATTAATTGGTGGAGCATGCCTTATCCTACTTCTTCTCAAAGTTCCTAATTTGAGATGAGGAGGGAAGTATCTTTTAGGGCTTATTAATAAATAGGATGAGAAGTGGATGAAATTAGATATGAGAAGACTTAGAGGAAAATTATGCCAAGAAAACCCTAGGTTCTGGGATAAAATTTCCAAGATCCAGATTTAACCAAATAACAAATAATAGAAAATAATTTCCATTATTTCATAATATTTTTTACAAGTATACAATGATGCTCCTCTAAGGAATTACACTAATCTCTAACATGAACTAATACACATTGAGAAGAAGTCTCTAGCTAATCCTCCTTTTATTTAGCATTAATGCCTTCAGGTAGATTTCATTTGATTCATCCAGTCTTGATATATCACATATTGCATCTACCTAAAATGACATAAAACAAAGAACAGATCATTATATCAAAATATATTATGTATGTGGGGTGCATACAAATGTGTGCAAATAATATAACAACATATAATCACTCAATCATTTGTAGATAAGAACTGGCATTTTATTCACATATTATCGTCTTTATGTGATAGCCATATTGGCATATAATTGAACAGATTGTAACGAACAACTAACATTTTATTTGAATAATGTTCGAGAAATCCTTGAAAACACTTACAAACTATATCATGGGTAGTCATAGTTATAACTACATACCTTTTATAGAACCATACATATATCATGTAATATACATTTCAAGTATATTTGATCAATCCAATCAACAGATCTAAGCAATTCAACATTTAATATGCATGTATGTAAATCTTAAAGTGTCACAATCACTTTAAAAAGATTAAACTCTGCTCGAGTCCTAATCTAGGGTTTAGGGTTGTCTCGAGTTTAGATAAGGAATACATGCACAAATTCTAGTTCCATCATAACTTTTCATTATGTTCATTAATAACATATCAAGTTATGACCTTTAACCCTAATTTTGCATATGCATGATCATTCACATTATCAACTCTAATTATCATCATTATGGTTATAATCATGATAAATTATCATTATATTCCACATTATTAGTTTACATTTCAAAGAATCATATTCAACATGACCAACAACCTATTTATCAAAAACTAGGGTACATATGCCTTAATCACCATTTTAACACAAATTAGCACTTACTTTTAGAATTGGGATTAGAATTAGGCATACTGATATTTTATTCATATTTCTCTCATTTTCCTAATCAATTTTCATATATAACTCATCTCAATATGACCATCTTAGTAATTACTACGATTTTTGTAAGATATAAATAACCAGATCAATCATAGAGTTCCATGTCAGTAATTAGTACCTTTTATTCAGTTTACACGTGGCTTGGTCCCAGCCAATGGTAGCTGCCATCTCAGCCTCATAATCCACCTGGGAAATTCTGAAGACTAGGGTAAAATTACTATGGTAGCCTCACCTCATGTATGTCATCTGAGGTACTCACATCATTTCACCCTATGTCATCTTATTTCTCACGATCTTGCTTGATCTTGCATCTGGGCAAGTCAACCGGTAAGTTGATTCCATGGTCCAGGGCATCTGACAATTGGGAAAAGGTTCCAGTACCTCTACAGGGTCTCTCCGCACTCTTTGGTGGTCTCCACTTCACCAAGGTAGCAAGAACATGGTTGTTGACTATGTACGCAACATCATAGCCTTCGGGAAGGATCAGGAGTCCTTAGCTAGGCATGTTAGGAAGGGTGACCATGCCCGATGATCTCCCAGTGACTCTCCACACCAGCCGTGGGTCTCAGGACTACCAATCTCCTCCTTTGTACTCATCCTGATAGATCGTTGGGGTATTTTGTACTCATGGAGCAAAGGGGAGAAAGACTAGGATATGGTGGGATCCTAAACGCGGTGTCTCCCTCACAAAGAGACCATACACACACACACACACACAGATATATATATATATATATATATATATATATATACTACTGGTCATCAAGGGTCTGGGTTGGCTTCCATGGAGTTTGACTCCAATCTATGAATTAGGGAAAACCTATCCACACATGGAAAAAGGAGTCAGGGATGGTTAGCTTTGATTTCTTCTCCTGAATCTAAAGGGAAAGGTTTCAGGCTAGTTATGATCTAGGGAGAGAGAGGGGTCAAAGGAAAAATGATGCATTATAGTTACACTGTTATAGAAAGGAGATATAGCGTCAGTTATTTTTGGTATTCTACATCGGTTCTGTACTGACGACCAAGTGGGCGACGGTAAAACTCAAACATTTTTCGTCGGTTCAGTGAACCGATAAAATAAGGTTTATGTTAGTAGTTCTTTATTAGGGAAGAACCGAAGTTGTAACTCACAGTGAGCGACATTATTGTGGTCTGCTTTGACCTTTCTTGTCAGTTTTTAAGAAATCAACCAACTTCATTAATATTTCCTCGCCGGTGGTGTGATGACAAATAACCGACGCCAAATTACCTGATGTCGGTTTTATCAGTGAATGAACAATGAAATTTTGGATGTATATCGTCGGTTTTTTTATAAAGAACTGACAGAGAATATGCATATAATCGATTATTATCAAATAAATGATGATAAATGTGTATTTTTTATGTATAACAGTCTTGCTGACATATTGTCCAACATGCTAACCTGTCTGGACCCTTATTCCTCATAACTGAAAGTTCTGGAGAACAGCAGGCTCTCTGCAAGCATCACTGCTTAACAACAGGTCGGCACACCTGTAAGAAAAAGTTAAAATTATACAAGCCACATTGTATCATTTTTTAAAATTTAAATTACACACAAATCCATGAACTCACAGCTCAATTATTTCCATCTCAGCCACACTTCAAATTCATACATATATGCACGAACAAACATCATTCGTTTCCTCAGTCATGAGGAGGAAGATGACTTATGAGTCATGATTTGGGATCGGTCGAACACCAAGCTGTGCGACATATAACATCTAGACCTAAGTTTCCTAATTACAATATACACATGATATGTAATTGCCAATTAATCCTTCACTTTAGGAAACTTATAAAATTCATGACTCCCATGTCTCTTCTCCAATTAACCCCAAATTTTAAAGGAAATTGTATGATGACTTAATCTCAAATTGGGTAATATTGAATATCAAAAAGATATTTCTAGATGCACATTTTCTCTCTCTTCAAAAAGGAATATAATTCATTTATCTCAAGTAGGTCCCTCCATCCTCACAATTTTCTATAGGCCTCTAGGAACCTTCTTTTTCTATGAAACCTGGAGGGCAACTCATTGAAGTCTTTCTCAACCTTTATCTATTTTGTGGGATTTATTTGGATAACTGTTATGTACTAAACTTTCTCTTTTAGTATATCCTTAAATTAATTACCCACACTAGATGGAAATTCTTTTTTTCTCAAATTCTAGAATTCTCTTCTTTTCATTATTATTCTCAAGTATGTCAAAAGAAAAACCGAGATAACACTATTTGATACCTTAAATCTTGTGTTTCCATTCTTGACTAGATAATTACTCCCTTAGTTATCTAAAATATCACACATCATATTTTCTTTTTGAAACTTGTATATTATCTCATATTTCAGTTATTTAATATTTCACAAAGTCACTATCCTTTACTTATGTACAAAATTTCTTATCTCTTTAACTTGTGCCACAAGGACTTATTTACAAAGAAAATAGTCTCATGGGCCTCACTTGGGCCATGAGTTTCACCGATGTCACAAAGTGGGTAACAATATTATTCTATCAATAATATCATTAGAGAAATTATTTATCAATCTATGGCTTCATATTTATATAATTCAGTTTCACCAAAATTTGAGGATATTACACAATCAATATCACTGGATCAAAATTTGATATTGTCATCATCTTGTGCATTCTGGAAGTCAATATGTTTGCAAATAGGAAATATAGTGAACCGACCGATTTAAATATTGAATCGACTGATTCACATGTGAACCGACCGGTTCAAGTGTTGAACCAACCGATTAACATACAAATTGACTATTTCATAAGTGAGCCGATGGTTCGTGATTCAAGCAGCCAAAAATTTGTGAAAATCCGTCTCTTCGACTCCTAATTGATCTAGAAACCCTGACTGTGGCCCTCATATAAATAGAGGGATAGTCAAGGTTTTCAAGAGACACAAAAATAAGCTCTAATAATTATTGTCCTCTCATAGTTGTGGTAACTAACGAGCCCGATCAAGTTTTACCTGTAAAAGGGAGAGATCATAAGAGAGAGATAAAAAGGGAGAGCAAGTCAAAGCTAGCATGTTGATGTTCAAAGGGATGACTCCTCTTGTTGGATCTGGTAGCACAATGTAGAGTTTTTAGTGGTACGTGTGGACTAAGTAGATGTGTGGAGGTCGTTGCTTCCAAACTAGGAGGACAACAACTATTGTTGTCTATGGTGCTACACTAGGAGGCCATCACCAATAGTTGTCTTTGTGTAGCTTGTGAAGTATGCACATTACCATGCAAGAGTTGTCACTGGACTTGCTCTATGACTATGTATATCTCTTTCAACCTTCTTTTCTAGATACATTGTTGTTGATGCAATCTTCAATCAAGGAATAAGGATAAAAAAAATTCTGCTGCCTTCTGTGCAGTCCCTATTTCCCAACAACTATATTTAATCAACCTTCAAGTGTAATAAGGTACGAGACTAAAAATTGAGATACAAATTTTAACAAGAGTAGATGTGAATGTGTGAACTGTTAGAATAAGGAAGATGTGGAGAAGGATGATCCTGTGGTATTGTCGATCGGTTGCGCTCTGAGAAGGTACAAACCTATAGTATGGAGGACAAAATATATAAAGGATGTAGTTCTTCCAACGGCATACAGAGATAGTGTAGTTTATTATATTATATGAATTATGAGCTCTTACATGGTGAGTTCATCATACCAAGGCCGGACAATCACTCTGCGTAGGCATTGCATTAATAGGGTGTTTTTGTGGACGAAAACAACTTCCAAGGACAAAAGCATAGAAGCAGAACAAGAATAAAGTTCTTAAAGAAGCAAATATGCACTTCAACGAATAACACAAAGTGTAGATTGCTGAGATAAAATTGCATATTCTAATTTTAAAATAATAAATATCATTTTATAATATTGGAAAGTTAAAACCATTTTCATAATTGGAGTTAGATATATTGCTTAGTGTTATCCTCTGCATATGTCTTATTTAGTTTTTGAATTATCTTCTCAATATCATTTTGTTATATTCTAGCCGTGGCCTCTCTTTTTTCTCAGTAAGTGCCTTAATAAATTTAGTCTTATCTCTTAATTTAGTATTATGTGGTCCTGTTGGTCCTGTTAATGTTTTATAAGTAAGAGTAAATGTCATATGATACATTTTGGCAATATAGAGAGTCTAAAGGAGAAGGTAAAAATTGTGCTGAAAAGATAATCAAAGGAGAGAGTGAATGAAAGTGAGTCACATAATTCTATTGTAATATCTAGCGGTTGTGTAAAAGCAACAATGCATCAGGATTTTCTTAAAATTACTTAATAAAATTTTTTATCTTCTTCACCAAATCCTTTTATTGTTGGATGTTAGATATATTCTCAGTAGTTATCGATTGGGTCGTTTGTTTCCTTTGTTCATGCTTAGATTTTATGTCACCTAATAAAATTCTTAAACTTGAAGATTCTATAAGTTACGCCAGTGTTGCATTCGCCTGCCAGGTTACTTACTTGCGAGAATTGAGATAAATGATCGTGATCTATAAACTACAACTATTGAGATTTAGAAACGGAATGAAATGGTGTTGTTAGCGTTAGCATTGACCCATTTATGATATGCATATGGTTATCGGTTTGGAAGTCGCTAGCTATGAGATTAATGTAGTCTTACTTCTACGGTTAAGATGCCGCTATGAGACTAATGAAGTATTCTGCAACTTCTTAGTTCTTAGCTAAGGATGTGTAACGGAGTGTGAAATCGGTGGCTGGGAAGTCATATCTCTAAATGGACAACTTGATAATCCACTGAAATAAATTTATACTACTATAAGAAGAGTGAATGTTTTCTTTTAACTACTATTACACCACTGACTAATCAGATCAAAGTATTTTCAAAATATTGGACTCCCCTCGATTCTCTTTTTTTTTTTCTCACATTTATTATCCTTTTATTCCTCTTTTTAACCTCAAATTCCGTTCTCCTTCTCGAGATTGTGGGTCATTAAAATTTTGAACAATCTATTCCGAAACAAACACCCCCACGATTTCTCTAATCATAACTACAACTTAGGGCCTGTTTGGTAGGGAGTAGGAGGAGTTCAATACTTTTGAACTCTGGAAATTAGGACACAATTTTTATTTAGTTAGCAGACTGGAAAACGAAAATGTTGCTTTCCGATTCGCAAAATGATCTGTTTTGTCGCAAAATCCTGGACTTGGTACCACGCCCGAAACGGGTGTGGTCCAGTGCGGTTTGTCCTTGCACAGCTGTAATCCACGGATCGCACGTTAATTTTTACCGAGCAAAAACTGCCAGCTGCTGATTCCAAACAATTATCAAGTGAACTATTGCGATCATCCGTTGACAAACCAAATGAAACCGCTGCTTCCCAAAAAGCATGAATTTGTCTGCTATGTTTTCTTTTTCATCAAACTACCTTCCATTACACTGTAGCAAACAGGGCCTTAGCCTCAACTTCCATTCTCCTTCCGCAATGCTGGAGATTGTGGGGCATTAAAATTTTAAACAGTCATATCCGTAAACAAACTCCCCGACGAATCTTCTAACTGGCTGTGACTCCTCTCATCTCGGCACAACTACAACTAGAAGTGATTTATCTTATTTTTTATATTCTTTGTCACTTTCTTATTTCCGTTATATCTTCAATAAATTGTATCCTCTAACAAACTTTTCCAAAGAAAATGTCAACACAGCCCGCACTCTCCATGCTCTCCAACCATATTCATCTTTCCATAAACTTCCCTCCACATCCTCTTCCTCATTTCCAGGACTCTACCCCACTCTCTCCCTCAACTTCCGTAATTTTCAGTTTCTTCTCACCCCCATTTCTTATTAAAAGTGATTACTTGACTTTCTCTCTCCCATCACAATAACTTCCTCCACATAATCAGTTTTTCGCTCATCATCATTAAAATAACGTCTTAACACATTCTCTCCAATAAATTGCTATACAGGTACGGTGGCAACATTATATTAGCCATATAGGATGAATTGAAACAATCTATGCTTCTCCTTTTTTGTTCTTCCTCTGATCATCCATAGATTGCCCGACTTTTTTGCATTCCATCGTCGGCTAGAGACAAGTGAACCGTTATTAGTTTCTTGTCCCTTCTAATTAATATTTCACTTCTTTTCTTCTCTCTCATATTGGGCTATACCTATATTCGTCAATTGGTTTCTCATTATTGTACTCCTTTGAAGTAATCATAATCAGCACCACCCACAATTGAGTCCTACAAGTGATGGTTGTAGTCTGCTGATCACCACTATTAGACTAATTTCTATTGTGAAGATCCTACTCCGCCAAGATGGATAACACAACTAACGACGCCTGCTCCTTGACCCAATAAGGAGTTGTAGCACCTACTTATCTTGCTCCTACTTTTCATTGTATTATTTAAATGATCTTCAACAAAAGAATGTTTATAATTGTTCTTTTACTCTCTTTTTTGTCTATTCAGTCTTCAGATGTTGTAGTTGTGGACATTGACACAACACAACTAAAGTGATCGTCAAGGGCCTATCTTCTTCCTACATAGTAGGAAAAACCTATGTGTAGTAATTAAGAATAAGGGTACATTGCAAGAGTAATCTTCTTTTCATTGTCTAAGAGAAGTTTGTTTTTCCTCTCTATTGTTGTTCATGACTAGATTCAGTCGACAAATGTCAGTAAATTCATAAGAATACTCTCATCAACGTGGAAAATCATATAGTATCTTTCCCATCTACATCAATACACTAGTTTGATAATAAGATAACATTAAGCAACCTATCATTATGGATAGAGAGATAGTCTTTAATAAACTAGATCTAATATTCTTACAAGATACATGTGATGTTCATACTAATTTGTTAGAATTTTCAGCACACATGTTTCATAGAACTTTTCTTTTCAATGATACATGTTTTGTCAAGTTTATGATTAGTTGGTGGAATACAACGTTAATCATTTATTTTTTTTCTTCTTGTGGGCTTATTGTAGATTCGTTTTGGTGTAGACGGAATGGCTCAACACATGAAAACGGTGTGGACGTCATCACATCATGCATATACAAGATCTATAGAATATATAGATGGAAATATAATTTAGGTTAGCAAAAATGAATTAGGTTTCAAGGTAATCAGCATTCACAAGGTCAATATGATTCTTTGGTGTACAAGTTTCATTAAATGATAAATGTGTGCAAATTGAAGAAGCAATCATACGTGTTTAGTTTTAAGAACAAATGTGTGCATCATCAATTTTTTTACAATTAGTTGCTTGGAACAATTTCTACGAATATATTTTGAATGTATTATGAATATATGAAGATTTAATCTGTAGTTTCAAAGGTTGTTCTACTTTTATTATTAGTTCTTTCTATGAAGTTGAATCACTTTTTACACAGTTTTTCCTCTATGTGCAAAAATATATAATGCTTTATTTGTTTGAAATTAATCCAGAAAAAAGTTTATTAGTTCAATTGTCATTCAAAAATTTGAAGTCCTAGGTCATTGTAAGTAACAAATACCAGGTTTACTTCAATGTTTAATGTTTTCCTCATTAAACTTGAAAAAAAATATTTGACATGTCCATAGATCACGTACACCCAAATAATTATATTTAAATAAATTTTCTTCTACAAAAGAATGTTATACTTCTAAGAATTATTTTTAAATTATATTTAATATATAATTTAAATAAATATTAGTCGGCGAGCAGTAACCCAGTTGGTCGCAGTTCGGGACCCCTCATGAAGGGTCTCGTGTTCGACTCCTGCTGGAAGCACTACTCGGAAATGAATTTCCCGCAGCGTCAGCCGGCCTCTGATGCGACTTATTGAGATACTGGCGTGTGGGCGCGCGGGTCTCTTGAGTTTACCATCCCTACTATCTGGGCCTCCTCCTAGGGGGGTGGGTTTCCCCCGGAAATAAAAAAAAGAATGTTAAACCAAAACGCATTGCATTGAGTTGCAATATTTTGCACTTTGTCACCTTTCAATCTAGCATTTGATGACAATGTATCATTTTACATCTTTCAAACACAATTTAATTAGTGAAGATTTTGATAAAAGTTATAACTTTATTAGAAACTCCTTATTTTAGTTGTAAATACTTAAAAATAATTGATTTGGTGAATGAAAAATATAATTTCCAAAAATATTGTTTTCTATTATAATTTTAGTCAAAAATCAAGTTCAGTTTTTCATATTTTGTGTTTTAAAAAAGAGGAACCATGTTCAATGATAAAAATCATTTTACAAGTTCTAAACATTTTCAAAACAACTTTCTTAAAAACTCAAAATCCTTATTTCAAATGATTTGGCAAATTCATCCTTTTCAAAATTCAAGATGCTTTACGTAGAATTTGAATGTAAACATTTTCTTGGATTTTCTACATCTTTTTAAGTTAATCTTTTTTTAAAGTCAAATTCTATTTTTGAATTTGTAATAATTTTGTAAACCCTAAGCTTTTTCAAAGATAGTTTCACTTTCAAAATTTGAACACTTGTAAAATTGCAAACATACTTGATATCAAAATCCAGTTTTCAATTTCTAATATTTTTGTAAACATAAATTGTTTGAAACAAAAATGATTTTTCCAATTTTAAAGGTTTCTGAAAATGGATCATTTTCTAAAATCAAAATCCATTTCCAATTTCAAATGTTTTTAGAAAAATAAAGCTTTTTTGAAAATAGATTCCCTTTTTATAGTTTAAATATGTCAAGAACCTTTTATGTTTTCAGAAACCAAAATCCTTTTTTCAATTCAAAGTTTTTTTCAATCTATGATTTAAAAAAATAAAGGATCTTTTTTTATTTAAACAAATTTTAAATGTCTAAATCTTTTTTATAATGAAAATTGCCTTTTTGAGATTTTTTAATCTAAAAATTGATCCATTATCTAAAAACATTATTCATTTATTTAATTGTAAGTATATTTAGAAGTTTGAGCCCTTTTCAAAAAATCAGCATCCACTCTTTATGTTTAGTGATGTTTAATTTTTTTTGAAGCCACTCCATTTTTCGAATCTGAATTGTTTTTAGAAATCCAATCCTTTTCTAAAAATCTACATTCCTTTTCCAAACTTCAATCATTTTCAAAATTCAAACCTTTTCCTTTTTGATATTTCAAATGACCTCAATAATCTAATACTTTTAATATCAAATTCGCTCTTTTAAGCCCAAACAATCCCTCATATATACTCTCTCTCCTCTCATAAATTTTTACATATCCATTCCAACTTCTCCCATCCCTAGTTCATGCGTCCTTCTCTCTCTTTTTGTATGTTTATAATAAGATTTCCCATCTATAGTAATGTTGACTTCTTTCTTTATTCTATTCCTTTCAATCTTTTCCTTTTTCATATACCTTTTTGATAGTCAACAAACTTCCACTTTATCTCTCTCACCATGCACATAATTACTCACAATATGTTATGTCTCTCTCTTTCCATCTACATCATAGACGATTCTTAAATTCTCTACTTTTTTAATGAAATCAAATATTAAATGTTATTTTATCTTTAAAATTATATCTCATGAATTTAGCTTGTCCAATATGGCATGTGCATGTGCACGTGTGTCTTCACTAGTCTATATACTACTATAAAAAGAGCGAGTTCACGCTGCATTCTCCTTGATTCTCTCTCTTCTCACAATTTTTCTCAACTTTTTTTATATTTGTTTAATTTTATATTTTCTCTTTCATGATAAAAGAATAAAAAGATTATCATTATCCTTTTGGGTAGTTACGAAGATTATCATTATCTTTTTAGGAAGCTTTATTTTTTAAATGTTTAATGTAAGATAAACATGTTCAATGGGGCACGATTATCATTTTTTTTTTAAGTTCTATTTTTTAAATATTAAAATAAATATGTTCACTACTACAGAACACGCCTTTGGCGTCGGTTGTTTAACCCCTTTTAGCGACGGTTCTCAAGCGACGCCTATGTGGGCGCCGCTAAAGGTCAAACTCTTCCGCGTCGGTTTTCTAACCGATGCCAAAAGGCTTCGCGCCAC
Organism: Alisma plantago-aquatica; assembly: GCA_963693085.1. Taxonomy (NCBI): domain Eukaryota; kingdom Viridiplantae; phylum Streptophyta; class Magnoliopsida; order Alismatales; family Alismataceae; genus Alisma; species Alisma plantago-aquatica. Next base: position 881,523,464 of record OY856411.1, read on the forward strand.
TGAAAATGCGCTAGCAGGGCACCTATAGGCGTTGGTTATGTATAGTAAGCCGACGCCAAAAGGGTTCGCGCCACAAAAAGGGCGCCATCTAGGACACTTTCTGTGTCGATTTGCAACTAATTAACCGACGCCATATTTCTAGACGCCACGACCGTGCTTCCTTGCACGACCATGTTTAGTACTATAGGCGTCGGTTTTATACTAATAACCGACGCCATATCCCGCCACGGTCGTACTTTCCTGCACGGTCGGGTTGTTTGTCATATTAGGCGGCGGTTTTTATCCAATAACTGACGCTGTAAGCCTTTGATGACGGTGTTCTATAAATAACCGACGCCTATGTTTTATTTTTTTTTCTTATCAATTTACAGGCCTGTTGTGGCTGATCAGCAGGATGAGAACCTGCAGTTCAGTTTTCTGAACTACAAGTTTACGACATTCATTGATATCAGCCTACAAACAGGCCACAAACTTGCAAAATCAACAAATATACTTTTCACACAAGTATATACATTCAGACATCAATTCAATTCTCACATTCACACATGTAGAAACATTCAAATACATGCATAAACATTCAGACATGCATAAACATTCAAAAATATTCATTTATAAAATATCATTCAACATCGCTATCAGCATCCCAATTATATTTTACAGTCCCCACTGCTTGAATGTCTCTTACTCATTCTTCTCTTACTTCATTTAATACTTCCATCGTGTATGGAGCATGTACATATTTTAAGTATTTACCTATAGTGTGGTCAGTTTTAAACACCTGAAAAGAGAATGATGTATATATATAAGTAATAATATAAAAATAAGATTGATATATTTCATACTAACTAATGAGACTATATATAATACATCATGTATGGTACCGATGTCCAATGCGGCATATTGGATAATCATCTGCATAAATCGCATCACATAGTATGTACATGCCCAGCTGTTGTCTTGTCTAGCGCACTATAAATTGAAACATGCAAAATATTAAAAAATACAACTAAGCACAGTTCACATAAATAATATATACATTGGAGTCGGGAACTTACTTTCACATTCTCCCAAATTATTGACTGGTTCTTTTTCCCGGGGACCTTTCCTCCAGCCTTTTTGAATGCATCTAAACCCCTACATGTTAATGTAACACAGTAAATTACATAATTAGATAGTAATGTAATAACAGATATAAAAATAAAATATTTCTCACCAGAATAATGGCATTCTCATTACGTGTCCAATTTTAGTATTCAATGTACTCCCCGCAGGATCTAGATAATAAACAGTGAACGTCCCGGGGAGAATAACTAGTAACTCTCAATGCCTACCGCTAGAGGTAAAAAAAGTTAAAAATTAATAACTCAAAATCTACATCAGGAGAAGAGTGGGTCACCATAGGCTGATTGGAAGCCTAAGATGCAGTAACATTCTAAAAAAAGAATAGGTTACCTCTTCTTGTGAAAGTCCCGCTCTGGGTTTGCGCTGGGATGGCCCAAAGAATGCTTCGATGCCCACATGATGAATGTGCCTTCTTTCCTCTGCTCGTGCATATATAATACATAAAGTGCAGCACGCACAAGTGCTTCAGATTCATATAACAACATGACATACTAACACATATATAGTGCATAACAACAACAGCGCCGAATTTATATAAAACACTAGCTTAGTACATATATAGTGGGACTAAGGTGATGAGTTAACAGGAGGACAAACAGATTTCACCATGAGTTAACATTAAAGAAGGTCTACTAATCTATACTGAGCTAAACAAGTTTATCAGTACTAGCCTAAGGCACAAGTACCGTTCGTCGGGACAATGACGGTCGTGGAAGCTTAGTGGCCACTGGCCAGTTGAACGTGTAGTGGCCACTAAGCTGGTGGCCACTAAGCTTCCACGACCGTCATTGTCTCGACGAACGGTACTTGTGCCTTAGGCTAGTACTGATAAACTTGTTTAGCTCAGTGTAGGTTAGTAGACCTTCTTCAATGATAACTCGTGGTGAAATATGTTTGTCCTCCTGTTAACTCGTCACCTTAGTCCCACTATACATGTACTAAGCTAGTGTTGTATGTAAATTTGGTGATGCTGTTGTTATGCACTATATATGTATTAGTATGTCATGTTGTTATATGAATCTGAAATACTTGTGTGTGCTGCACTTTATGTATTGTATCTGCATCCTGCTTCTCTTCATTGTGGCTTCTTTTGCTATTTCATGGCTTGTTGCCTATATATCTATATAACCTTAGTATGGGATGCTTTCTCATTGAGCATCGCTAATAGCCTAGTTAGTTAGCACATTGATTTGGTTAGTAACACTAAGGCTCCTATTGGTTTGGTGTAACTCATGAGTTCCCAGGAACTCATTTTCTGGGATCTCTAGTTCAGTTTTTGGAACTTAAGTTCCATTGACTTCCATATGATTGGTTTGTTGTAAGTATAAACATGGAAATCAATAAAAATATTATTAATTTTTATTATATAATATAAATAAATAAGGTTGACAATGACATAACAAAATCATATTCGTAAAAAATCATAACACTCTTAAATCATAATAACCACAACATTTGATTGTGGTGTAGATTTTACTCCTCCAAAATATTTTATTGTGATACAATTAAAATCTTAATAAAAATATTATGATAAAAATTACATCGCAATATTTTTATTTCACTTGTGTATACAAAGTATTGTAAATATATCTCATTTCGTGTGTTCATAAATATAAGTTTTGGTTGATCATTGTTTAGAGTAATGAAAAATATTAATTTTTACATTATTTATGTAGGAAACTTTTACTATATTATTCATACATCATTACACTTAATTATCATATTTCACATCATATTTTTTAAACATAAAGAATAAAAATATATTACATAAATTGCATTGTTTTCACATGGTGCATTGTTTTTTCTCATGATGTTTGTATTTTTATGTAGATTGTACTCATTAAAGTGGTTATAGTGTAAAATATTTTTCATAGTGCGATTATAGTGTATGATATTTTGTCATATTATGTTGCGGTTTTAGCAATGAACTATATCTGCACAACTAATATTTCTAGTCATAAAAATTATAAATGTGTCATTTATTACGAATGAAGAATATAATTGTATAAGAAATGTTGTTATTTGTCCCAGAACTCATTTTCCGCTCTTTTTAAGAGGGAACTCAGGAACTGTGTTTTGTATGTAAGTCTGTAACTCACCAGAAGTCACGAAACTCAAGTTCCAACACTTACTTTAAACCAATCATGAAAAACTGCTCAAGAAACTCCAGTTCATAAGTTTTTCAGACCAGTTACGACAAACCAATCAGAGCCTAAAGGTTAATCTTGAATAGGTGAATACATAAAAACGTATATTAATTAAATTGGGAGTGGCGCTTAATACCTTGAATTCATCTGTTTTCTTTGGGTAACAAACTTCTCCCAGTCTTTGGGGTCCAAGTAGTTCCATTGTTGTGTGGCTTCCTTCTTCCTATATTTATTTTTCAAAGAGAATACAAACAAAAATTATTAGTGTAGAGTTAGTGAAATATTGATCAATGTCTAGAATTGGAATCAAACAAGAACTTATTCTCAGCATCGCGTATGTAATCTCGGGTGAGATTGGTCCTATAGTTTCTTAGGACCCTCCCACAACGTTTAGCATTTGTATTAACTAGAAGATAATGAAACATCAAATCTAAAAATGATATTGATATTAAAAAAGCAAACATTTAGCTTCAATAAAAAATATAAACATGCATGCCTCTAAAATTGTGATCTTTTATCAATTAACAATCCTTCATTGTGATCTCCGTGCACATATAATTCATCATTAGCTTTAATATTTTGTGGAGTTGGAAACCCAACTGAGAATGGACTGGAGTCATCATACTTATCATAGTACTCTTCTTCATCTATAGGATCTTCAATGAACTATCTTTTACCATGAAGAACAACCGACCATTTATCATTTGCAGGATCATCGATATAGAATATTTGTTTCGCCTGTGATGTCAATATAAATGGTTCACCCTTCTCTCCAATATTTTCAAAGTTCACTAAAGTGAAACCCAATTCATCCACTATAACTCCTTTGGTGTTATCAACCCAATTACATTTAAAGAGCGAAATTCTGAAATCTATGTAGTCAAACTCCCATATGTCTTCAATGACACCGTAATATGACATTTTAGCTTCATGTGGACTCTTATCCTTTGCACTTGCAAAAATACATAGTCAACGATTGAAGAGTGACCCCACTGTTTTGGAAAACACTCTTATCATCTTGGCGCTTTGTGTAATATGTGAACCCATTAATGTCAATCCCTTCATAAGACATAACATTCAGTTTTGGTTTAAAGGCGAGGCATTTGATAGTTTCCGTAATATCATTTGGTGTTTGAGATAGTTGATGTAAGACTTAATCTTCAAACCACTTAGTAAAAGTCTTGTTATGCTCTCTAGCAAGCCACATTGAACTTGCTCGAGGATGTTTTCTCTTGATGAAATTGGTATGTTCCTCGATATAAACACTCACTTCGTCCATGTTGTATAAAATATACAAGTGACCTTATTCCAATTGCTCATGGCTGATTACTTTCACCCGTGATCCCAAAATTCCTTTGCCCTCCTCAATATTCTTATCATTAATAGGAGTGTTATTACCACTCAGAAAGTCATTGAAAAAATCCATAACCTCTCTCGCCACATAACCTTCAATAATACTCCCTTCAGGCCGATAACGGTTTCGAACATCACCTTTAAAAACGCTCATGTATCGTTCAAATGGATACATCCAATGCAAGAAAACTGGTCCCAACATTTTCACTTCCCTAGTCAAGTGGACTATAAGATGTACCATGATATCAAAGAATGAAGGAGGGAAATACATCTCAAGCTGACATAGGGTAACAACCACTTCTCTTTGCAAATTATCGAGAGTATCAGGGTCAATAACTTTGCTGCATAGACTGTTGAAAAAGAAACAAAGTCTGGTGATTGCAAACCTTACATGCTTCGGAAATATAGATTGAATTGTCACTGGCAATATTTGTTGCATTAGAGTATGACAATCATGAGATTTAAGACCTATCAACTTCAGATCTTTCATTGATACCAATCTACGGATGTTGGATGAGTAACCATGTGGCACCTTAACATTTACCAAGCATTCACAAAAAGATTTCTTCTCCTTTCTAGAAAACGTGTAACAAGCGGGAGGTAAGTATGTTCTTTTATTACCCATTTCACGTAATTCTGTTAATTCTGACCTTATTCCCATTTCACGTAGGTCCAGTCTGGATTTTATCCCATCTTTAGTCTTACCTGGTATATTTAACATAGTACCAATGACACTATCACAGACATTTTTCTCAACGTGCATTACATCGATACAATGCCTGACTGTCAAAGAACTCCAATAAGGAAGATCCCAAAATATTGACTTCTTCTTGAATGAAGAATTGTCACTCCGTGTGGCCATACTATATTGTGATTTCTTACCAAATTCATTGACAATGTCTTTTACTCTTTCATAAACAACATCCCCTGGTATAGGTTTAGGTACACTCCGTTCATCATTCCATCCATTGAATGCTTTGCGCTTCATACGATACGGATGGAATTTTGAAAGAAACCTTCGATGATCAAGATATACAGTCTTGCCGCCATGTTTTAGTCTTATTGAATCGGTATTTTCTTCACATATAGGACACGCTTTAGCTCCTTTGACACTATATCCAGACAAATTCTCGTATGCTGAAAAGTCATTAATAGTGCAAAATAACATAGCGTGCAAATGAAATGTCTCTCTTCCTGAAGCATCATAGGTCATCACACCTTCAGGCTAAAGTTTCTTTAAGTCATCAATCAGAGGTTCAAGATAAACATCGATATCATTTCTGGGTTGTTTAGGGCCCGATATCAACAATGACAATATAACATACTTATTTTTCATACACAACCAGGGAGGAAGATTGTATATAACAAGCATGACTGGCCAAGTGCTATGTTGGCTGCTCAATGTCCCGTATGGATTCATCCCATCTGTACAAAGCCCAAGTCTTAGATTCCTATCTTCTTCACCAAATTTGGGGTACAATAGATTAATCTTCTTCCACTGTGGGGAATCAGACGCATGTCGTATGATCCCATCATTATTTTTCTTAACATCTGCATGCCACCTCAAATTCTTCGCATCTTTCGGATTTGCAAACAAGTGTTGAAACTGTGATATTATAGGTAGATACCACATCACCTTGGCAGGAGAACCAGTTTTGGACTCCCCCGAAGTCGTCAATTTATACCGTGACGCACCACATTTTGGACAATCTTTCAAATCCACATAGTCCTTTTGAAATAATGCACAATCATTCGGGCATGTGTGTATCTTCTTGGCCTCCATTCCCATTGGGCACAACAATTTCTTTACCTGGTATGTTGAGATTGGCAGCTCGTTTCCTCCGGGAAGCATTTCTTTCAACAAAGTCAACAATGAAGTGAAGCTTTTATCGCTCCATCTATTGTTAGCTTTCAACTTATACAATCTCAACACAGCGCTAAGCTTCGTAAACTTAGCACATCCTGTGTATAATGGTATCTCAGCATCATGCACAATGTTTCTAAAGATAGGAGGTTGATCGGTGTGCTCTACCCTACAACTATCCAGCATCGCATCAACGATGTCTACTGGAACTGGTTCGTTCACATCTACGTCATCAGAGGCAATTTCTTCTTCCACCCAAGCACTGCTATCGACATCCACTTGTTTCAAGTTTGAAATCTCTCCTTGCCAATGTCATTTTGTATAGCCTTGTACTATCCTGTTGCACATGACATGACTTTTGATTTCGTCACTAGTGCTAACTTTCAAGTTGTTACCGCAATGCCTACATTGACAGTAGAACCTATCTCTAGGTTCTTTCCTATGTTCCTCGGCAAATCTAATAAACTGATCAAGACCAGATATAAACTCTGGGGTACAACGATTACGAATGGACATCCATGATCTATCCATTCTATGATCAAAGAGAAAACAAGTATATATTAGGAAAAGATTAGGGTCTACAATTAACAAATACATGTGATGTCATTCTTATATATAATAAATGTATACCACCTATCCCATCCTTGAACACCTAATCTCACTAGTAAGTGTATAATGTGTATTGGGTTTTCGAGAAAATTTCGGCAGCATGTCCCCGCTGTTCTCTAAGTACATATGTACTTAGAGAACAAACGGGGAAATACTGCCGAAATTTTTTCGAAAACCCAATACACATTATACACTTACATCCTAAGTGAGATTAGGTGTTCAAGAACAGTCCCAAACCGGGGACTATCTAAGGTTTACTCCTAATGAGTAAATCTTGGACGGGTTTCTAGGCCAACAAACACAATAATAGATATGTACATGTTAGGGTTTCATCACAATTAATGTTAGGGTTTCATCACAATTGATGTTAGGGTTTCATCAATGTTAGGTTTAATCAAATCAAATCAAGTTTAAATCTTAAGTACATATGTACTAACATCAAAATTTACTGAATTAGGTCAAACATTAGGATTAGAAGCACAAATATATGCAAGCAAAAGATTTGTTCGTATCTTAGGATTTACATAAAGCATTACATAAAGATTTGTTCATATCCTTACCAACAGCAAGCACGGTCGTGGTTGTATTGGACTACCACGGCTGTGCTAGCCGCTTTGCTTCCTTCTCCCTAGCTCCTTACCAACAGCAAGCACGACCGTGGCTGTGTTGGCCTACCACGGTCGTGTTGTCCAGCACGGCCGTAGTAGGCCAACACAGCCACGGTCGTGCTTGCTGGTAGGCCAACACAGCCACGGTCGTGCTTGCTGTTGGTAAGGAGCTAGGGAGAAGGAAGCAAAGCGACTAGGGCTACCTGGAGCTAGCGTGGAGAAGAGCGGTGGCAACAGTGGCGGCGAGCAGGCAAAGAGAAGAGTAGAGCGGCGCTCGTAGTGGCACCAAGAGACGAGCAGAGCAGTAGAGAAGAGCAGAGCAGCAATGGCGGCGAGCGGCGGCAGCAGCAGAAAGAGGACGCGGCGGCGGCGACGACGAGCAGAGGCGCACCAGCAGCAGCGGCGGCGAACAGCAGCGGGGGTCGTCGGCGATTTTAGGCGAGAGCGGCAAGCACAGGAAAATTATCGCGATGAAACAGGAAGAAAGGGGGAAGAGTCGGGTGATCGGGTCTATTAAGTTGGTCAACAACGTCGGTTATCTATAAAACCGACGCCTATTAATCTTTTGCGTCGGTTGATATTAAAAAATCGACGTCTAATTAGACAATCTTTGCCTTAAATTATTTGGCGGGAACCATTATCAGCGTCGGTTATCAAAGGATAACCGACACCGAAAGTGGAACTTTTCGCGTAAATTTTCATCTTAAATAGACGTCGGTGAATAGTTAAAAAACCGACGTTGTATGTGACGCAAATTTTTTCGCTCAAAAATTGGATTTCACGGGCGATTTTATGCGTCGATTTGTTATACCCAGTCGACGTTGAATACAAAGCGGTACCCGTGTCTGGCTGGTCTTCGAATATAGACGTCGGTTTTCTTAAATAACCGACGTCGAATAGTATAGGTGTCGGTTTACCTAAATAACCGATGTCGGTTTTCTTAAATGTTTTTGTACTAGTGGTTCAATTTGTGTTGCTAGTAAATAAATATAAACAAACCAAGGGCCGGGAAGTCATTGGCAGGACGGCAGCTGGTCGTATATCCCAGTCAAGTAGGTCTTCTTAACCAGAAACAAACGCTCTGCCTGCTGGGGAGGATGTAGATTTATCGTGGTCGATTGTTGTCTCCACATGCCTTGCATAAAAGGTAACGCTCTTAGGTAGATGCATGCAATTACAGCCCATAAGCCATTAACTCTCACCAACTGCCAACCGTGACGGCAAAGCAAAAGAAGGGATGGATGGCTTGGTTGGAGCAGCGCTAGCGACGTATAAGTCGGTTGAACATCCTCAACCCGTCAACCGGACGGCAAGGTAGTCACCACATAAATATAGTTACCCGTAAAGAAGCCCTCTTTTTGTTTTGAACAACACGCGTCGGTCATTTATTATTAAGTTCTCATTTTCTGAGATTCATAAATTTTCCTTCTTCCTTTGGGTTGACGTTTCAATCTGTGAGTGAGCCTTTCATTGTCGACGCGGCGTGACTGGTCTTCTCACGCTGATCTTCACTAGAAGACCTACAAAGTTGGCCTATGAGGTTCTCAAGCAACCCAATTGGTTTTCTCTTTGGATTGGAGTTTCCCGTGAACGGGTTGGCATAACCTTCATAAAAGCAATTGAATTTAATATTGTATGAATAGAACTGTTTCGACTTGGATTTAAATTTTCTGTTCCAAGCTTGTTGTCCTAACGTGGTTTTTTTAGGGGTGAGTTTTTAGATAAATGAATGACAAAGATTTTTTTAGACACAATCGGAACAGCAAGTCCGATACAGCAGATTTGAAGGCTTTTGACATACCCATCCTTTCCTCAAGTGATAATATGAATGTGGATACATATAAAGATACATGCCGTACAAAATACCATACAAGTATCGTTAACAATTAGGATACAATGACAATAAGCACAAGTGTGCATGATGAAGGATAGGGATGGGAAGACTGTTGCGCTAAAAAGTATCATATCCTAAACATATATTGTAGATCAAATTTGTATTGTATATAACATGACATCCTTGGTTTTCATGATGTACAATTTCAATTTTTTGGTATTGTATAGGGTTGTACATCGTTTTAAATCGACTAGACCGGACTAAAACATGAATAAGTAGAAATTCTTAGACCGAATAAGTACTAATATGGTGCAAACCAGAAAGATGATTCTTGTGCCAAAATGAACTGACGAGATTCGATAATCTTAATTCTAACAAATAATATAGAACGTTAAAATAGTGTCGTTGTTCATCTAGCTGTCAATTTTGTAACTCTATCAACATTATTCTTTCTAAAAATGTGTTTCTCATATAACGTGCTCATAAGTTATAGTTGCGTCATGGTAATTTAATTACATTACTTGAGTATTTGAGTGTGGAAGACCACAAAAAAATTGTATATCATGTATCCATTATCTTATAATCAAATAAGGACTTTTGTTAACGAAATTTGTATATTAAATAAAGTATATGAAATTGAAAGTAAACTATGTAATAAAATATGTAGAGGTAAGGGGTTGTTCAATTTAATCTAGACATCTAAATATACAAAGACATTGTGTCTCTTTAATATCAACCCATCCAACATTGTGACTCTTTAATATATATATATATATATATATATATATATAGAGAGAGAGAGAGAGAGAGTCAGGCTAGAATACACTCGAGTATATCCGGAGCAGAATACACTCAAGTAATTTTTCATGATGCAATATTTTTTTTTAAATCTAATCCATTGATCTTATTAAACATCTAGTGAACAACTCATACGCAAAATTTGAGCACATTTGGATATGTATAGCTCATGTTATGAAGACCACAAAAATTATGCATTTCAAATTAGTTTCGCGCGTTGATTTTGTTGTCCTTGGATGAGTGACTTACACTCATCCAAATGGGCTCAAAATTTGTATGTGGCCTAGTTATAGTATGACGGTGAAGATCAACAGTTTACATTTTGCAAAAAATAATCTTGATATACAAACACACTTGAGTGTATTCGTGCAATCCGTACACTCGAGTGTATTCTAGCCTGACTCTCTCTCTCTCTCTCTCTCTCTCTATATATATATATATATATATATATATATATATATATATATATATATATTGGAATGATCCAGTGAGAGCCCTATGATGGTGAGAGCATGAGAGCCTTTCGAATAACTCTTACAAATGACATTCTAATCATGATCAAACCATACGGATTGAAAGACTACCAGTATATGTACCTACCAAAACAATTTCATACACACCAGACATGTAGATTGTCTGCAACAATGGAAACAATTTCAACGCTCCTTGTTGTGTTTAGAGCTGACCGTTAGATGCAATAAACACATATTGCATTTATGAACAATCAAATTAAAATTGATCATAGTAAAAATTTTTCTAAAGGTAGTGACAATGATGTTCTTTCCATCGATATGGTTGGATTTGAAAAATAAACAAAACTTTGTAGTTATTCAAAGGGCTCTCATGCTCTCATATAAGCAGGGCTCTCATAGGATCATGCCTATATGTGTGTGTGTGTGTGTGTGAGAGAGAGAGAGATATGTGTATGTATGTGTGTGTCTGTATGTATGTAAAAAAGGTATCCTCTAATATGATACCAATTCAGTTGACTTTACAGCTCGATTGGCTTACATTAGTTCTTTCTAGGAAGAAAATATTAAAATACTTATTTTGATCACTAGCAAGTCGAATCATCTTTTTAGGAGATAGGTCAATTTCTCATACCAAAGTGGATGCATTAACAAACCAAAAGTTTGAAGCAAAAAAGCACAACTGGTTTGGCCCTAAACAAGTCGACCGACTTGCCATGAATTTTGTCACTTTGGCCCAACTTTGGAGGAGGTCCAACTGGTCAAGATAGAACCATGAATCACCTGATGGGGCTACATTGGCCCCCAAAGTCACCTCGATCTGACTTAAGATCAGCCAACTTTCAAGTAAATAATAATAATAATAATAACAATAATAATTTGAAGTTTTGATCCTATTGTAAGTATAACAAACCTCTATTTTTATCCTATAATAATACATCATCATCCAAGAACACTTGGTGCATACATTTTCATCATAAACATGATAAAAATATATTTCATGTAACATTTATTTTACATGAACCACATAAACACATTACAGACAACTCACATCAACCATGCATTTATGAAGTGGTATTCAATCAGCTTATACATGATTATCTTAATTCAAGAATCATTACGCTAAATATTCAAACAAAGTATATTCACAATTTTGCTAATATATATTACTTGAAGGTTTGTAAGTTCTTCACCCATTAAGATTTTTACTAACTTAGGTACATTCACATACATTCATTCACATGAATTAGGGTTAAGTGCAGTTGACATTAGTTTCATCATGAATTCTTATTCTGATTAATGTCTAATAAGGTGATATTAGACATAAAGAGGTTAATCTTTGGTTTAGGTAAACTTGGGTTTGGGTCATTATAAATTCCCTTCCCTTAAGAAATTAATTTTGTCCCCAAAATTTAGAACAACTCAAGGTGAACTCTTCTCCTCCTATACATCCTATGTGATTTCCTTGACGTTGTGGTGTTTCTAAAACACTTTAATCATATATATATCTCACCTCCTCGATTTATAAATCTAGTTATGTATAACTTATACTAGACTTCTTCATAAGTGGCTTCTTCCACTATCTACACATCAGTTACCAGCAAAACCTGGCCCGTATTAGGGTGACATTTTTTCAACATGGACACCTGAAATATATCATGTAACTATTGTATCTCTAAATGTAACTATAACATGTATGTGACTTTCCTAATTATTTCTATAATACAATAATATGCCATGTATCTAGGGGTCAACTTGCCCCTCTTCCCAAATATTAGGCCTCCTTTCAATGAGTATGGTTTCCTACATGAAATTATATATGTATAAGCCTATAATTTGCATAACTCTTCTCCTTATAATGTGTAACCTTCAACTTGTTGGTATGTATGCCCAGAGAGTCAATCATGTGATGATTCTAATGACATAATTTGTAAATTAATTGATTATTAATAAAGGCAAACTTCCAATTTATTTTGTTCTATTCAGTTATGAGATAATGATATAACATAATAAATGTCTAGAGAATGATATAACTCAATGATGTATGTCTTTAAGTATGTAACTTGAACAATGAGATCATATGGATGTTAAGTGTATATACATTCTTATTATGTCCCTAGTCAGATGATATTGTGGAACGCAGATACACAATAATAACATATAATACTAGAATGTGTGTTGGTTGATGACAAAATATCATTAGTCATGATATGTGATATCAAACCAAGCACACAAATACATGTTAAAGAATAGTGTATCGGGCAAACCGACCATGAGACTGTAGGAAAATAAAACATCAGGTAGGAAATGAAAATAAAAAAATTTACTGACATGTTTCCCATAAACTAACAGATTGCGTCAATAACTATGTAATGGGGAGGATGGTTTCACAAAGATATACCTAGTCCTGGAGCAAGTACATTAACAATCCTTGTCGATGTAGACGTGCACTCTATCTTGGACAATGTCTGTGAAACTCCTAATCATACTTGGACTCGTCTGACTGCTCCTCCACAGACAACAGACTCGGACAACTGTTGCATCAGCTCCTCAGATCTCGCCACGGGCTGCGAGTTGACGTTGTCCTCCTAGCAGCATCCAAAGGACTCCCACCTCTAGAGTAGTCCATACGGACCAACTAGACTCCTTTCATCCTGTAGGAATGAATAAGAAGGAGTTGTCCTTTCCGTTGGTGTACTAGTCACCAATATGCTCTCCCACAACAATGATCATCAGTTGTTTCTCTCTCGTAGCTATCCCTCCCTAGTCAGGTAGAACTTGTATGGGCTCTCATGGTTACCACAACTAGAAAGGACAACACTTGTCAGAGCAACTAATTCTCAATTGGTTGTGTAGTAGTTATGCTCTGGGAAGCCCCCGATACCCCTCTATATATAGAAGGGGTTTGGGTCAGGGTCCCAGTCCCCGAACAATGTGGGACTAAAGAGCAAATGGAAAGGACAAGTAGATCTTGAATTTTTGTAACTTTTCTGAAAGTTTCACAACTTGTGTGCGACGAAATGGTCATCTCACCAATCGAGACGGTCATCTCATTAAGCTAAATGGTCATCTCGCCCAGTGAGACGGTCGTATCACATGTGAGACGGTCGTTTCACTAAGCTAAATGGTCGTATAGGATGCGAGACTATCGTTTCGCTAAGAGAAATTTTCATTTTGCACCTTCCAGTTCTACACATATGTTGACAATTCAATTCCAGTTAGTACTCAACTTGATGTCAACACCAATCCTTTGTGCAATCGAATTGCACCCCCAAAATGGGCATTTGGTGCATTTGAGATGGGCCTCTCACACCATGCCAGGTGGTATTTTCTCACAAGCGAGACAGGCATCTCACAGCCCAGGTCAGGCAAAATTCCAATCAATGTATAATACAATCAACCCGACACTCCAAACGACTATCTCAACACTTGAACCGATCATTTGGAAGTCTAGCCAGTTGATCTATTACGTGAATTGAAATACCTAAACACTTTAGTAATCAATTCAATCATCATTTAAGATCAGACTTCTCTTCTAGATGAGTTCCTATATGTGTGACCATATAGGTCCCATATCACATTGGCAATGAATGTCCATAACTAGCTTATGCCATCACAAGCAATGAGCGGTGCCTAGTCACACATCATTGCTACTCAAGTGAAGTGGAAAGTTGGGGAGCAACTTCAACCTACAATCTGTGTATAGTGTTATAGTGTTTGTACAGTTCATTTGTCACTGATATCCAGATTGAACTAGAGGCATGGACCAGTCACCCTCTTTATTATTCAATCTTGTTCCTTGAACCAGAGCAGACTGCATGAATATGTAAGCTCAATATCACATATTGATTCACATGTGTATGGCCATACTTTTCTCATTCTCATTCAAGAGGTCATTGGATATCATACTCCTTTCGAAGGGACAAATCCCATATCTATCCCTCACAGTCATACCCCATGTGTCAAAGTCACCCAATCATCACCGTTATAACAACCCATGTTTCAGGACTGTGTTTGATGATGTCAAAGTGTACCCAATGACATGTGATGAGTGTAGTGATTTCAGGTATAAGAACCACAACCATCACTGTGGGAGTTGACTATGACTTCCATGATTATGGCTTCCATGTGTCAGTCTCACGGTGGGTCTGTCTGATACATTATTCTCTAACATGTATCTATGTGCTTGGTTTGATATTTCCATATCATGACCAATGAGATTCAGTCAACCAACTCACACTCTGATCTCATGTGTCATTGTTGTCTATCAACCTTCCATAATGACAATCGATCAGGGGCATAATGAGAATATGTATATGTATTCTTAACATTCGTATGATCTCATTGTTTCCAAGTCTAATACTTGAAGACATACATCATTGAGTAATAATATTCTCTAGACATTTATAGGTTATTCATTACCTCATAATTGAATATACAAACTAAATTGGAAGCTTGCCGTTGTTATTAATCAAATCATTTATATGTTATGCCATTGCAATCATCATATGATTGACTCTCTGGGCATACATACTAACTGTTGGGTTTTAGGGGAGACAGAGAAGGCAGTGGAAACAAAAATTTTCTCCCCAACCCATACCGAGGAAACACGTCAACGTCTATATAATAGGAAAGGATGGTTTGTGGAATCATACCTTGTCCCGAGGCTTGCTCGGCGACAATACCTTGCGCAATGCGCGGTCTTCAACTCCGGACTTCGACGGTGTCTGTGCAACTCCTGGTCGCACCGGGACTGACAACTCCTACTCGAACTGGACTGTCGGATGACAGTTGTCCTCCTAAGCGGCAGTGTCCTCCCGCCTCTGTAGTAGTCCACACGAACCACCTGGAACTCCACACTCCTTGTCCCACAAGGAAGTGGAAGGAGTCGCACCCTCCTGTTGACATACTAGTCGCCAACACGCTCTCCTGCCTCCTGTTGCAACTGCAGTTGTCCTTCCCTTGTTGCACCTCCCTTTTGCGGGAAGCACTTGCTTGGGCTCTCTCACGGTTACAAAAACCAGAGAGAACGACAACTTGCAGAGCAACTGGTTGCACTGAGCTGTACTTTGAGAAGCCCCCAATACCCCTATATATAGGAGAGTCATGGGACAGGGTTCTCCATCCCGGGCAATGCGGGACTAAAGCAGGAGTAGAAGGGTTCGAGAATTTTCTACAAAAAGCAACCGGTTCGCAACTTGAAATGATCGGTTCACAACTGAACCGATCGGTTCGGCCATTGAGGCGATCGGTTGGACCTGAGCCGATCGTTTGGGGCACTCCAACCGATCGGTTGGTGCCCTGAACCGATCGGTTGGTGCCCTGAACCGATCGGTTCATGGTCCTAATCCAGATCAAAAAGACTTTCCTTGTTTCTTTCCCAATTGGTATCGAATACCAATATTATTCCCAATCGAATTGGGAAATTTGAAACCAAAGGAAAATTCTTTCCGACATGACTTTTCCCAACTGGTCGGTTGCACTAGTTGAGCCGATCAGTTCAACCCTTGAACCGGTCATTTCAACCTGGGCATGAGCCGATCGGCCTGGACACTCCAGCCGACCGGTTCAGCAACCTCAGCCGACCGGTTCATCACATGAACCGATCGGTTGGGAGCACAGGTTGGGCAAAATCAGTCAATTGCAATTTCAATCAATCCGATACTCCAATCAATGCGTCCAACACCTTGAACCATACGATATTGAGCTATCGACTGATTGAGTGTTTAATTGAACTACTAAACTCCTTTAGTAATCAATCTAAACATTGCTTTGTGGACAAAACTCCTCTTCCAGGTTAAATCCTATGTGTGTGACCCTGCAGGTCCATTTCACGTTGGCAGTGAAAGTCCATAACACTTATGACTTCACAAGCAAAGAGCGGTGCCTAGTCACACATCATTGCTACCCAAGTGAAAGTAGAAAGTTGGAGAACAACTTTCATCCTACAATCCGTGAATGGTGTTACAGCGAATGTATAATTCCTTTGTCACTGATATCCCGCATGAACTCGAGGCATGGAACAGTCATCCTGTCAACGTTCATTCACTTCCTTGATCTCAGAGTAGACTGGAAGAGATATGTATGACATCAGTATCATATACTGATTCACACATGCGTGCACGCCTTTCTCAATCCTACTCATCAAGTGGTCATGGATATCAAACTCCCTCAGGAGGGACAAATCCCATATCTATCACTCACCCCTCAAAAGCCCCATGTGTCAAAGCCACCCAATCATCACCTTTATAACAACCCATGTTTCAACTACGTTTGATGATGTCAAAGTGTGCCCAACGACATGTGTTGAGTGCAGTGATTTCAGGTCTAAGAATCACACTCACCACCATCACTGTGAGTACTGACTGTGACTACTATCTCATGGCTCCATGTGTCAAACTCACGGTGGGTCTGTCCGGTACACTTGTTCTCTAACAAGTACCTATGTGTTTGGTTTGATATCTCTATATCATGACTAATGAGATTCTGTCATCAACCAACACCACAATCTAGTCTTGTGTGTCATTGTTGTCTATCTACCTTCCACAATGACATCCGACTAGGGACATAACAAGAATGTACAAACTCTTAGCATCCGTATGATCTCATCGTTCAGGTCATGAACCTGAAGGCATACGTCATTGAGTACTGTCATTCTCTAGACATTCAATCTATTCTATCACTATCTCATATGACTGAACCAGAAAGAATTGGAAGCTCGCCTTTTATGTTTATCAAATCAATCTCAATGTATCCCACCAATCATCCCATGATTGGCTCTCAGGGCATACATACCAACAGACTCCCACTTGCACTGCGAGCCAATCACCCATGAATCATATTCATAGTGATCTTCAAACATGTCCCACATGTTACTGTGCTCTTAGTGCAAACATAGTGAGTAATGGCAACACCTTGCCAAAGTCTGTACAAATTGCATGTCTCTCATCTCTTCGCTGTACGTCACACGTATGAGATGGAGTTGCCGTAATATGTGATCTAGTATTCCATTGCTAACCTTTATCCACATTGCATGATCAAGGATTCCAGACTTATCATCAATGAGTGGAATATAAGCTCATCCTATGAACTTTCAGATCCATATAGTATCCACTGCTATTTACTAATACATAGATACTCGACATTTCCCTTTTTCAAATGGCTTTATTGGAACATTTCCAATTATCAACAAACTTTCACTTTTATACATCTTATGTATATATATTGCGATTAATTTTCTGTCCTTTCGGAAGTTCGCATCAATGTAACTCTTTACATCGAACTCTTCCTTATCTCCATAGAACTAGTACTTCACAAGCACTTATCAAGTTCTCATGGTATTCTAGTAACCCTTACTGGAAATAGACAGACATCCACTCGTCATGTCACACATATGAGTTATCAGGATGAGCACATCATATTGCCATGTCCTACATACAAGATGATGAATGCATTTTATTCTTTCCATGTCATACATGCAAGATAATGGGATGATTACATACATGATAGATCCATATCTATTCTTAGCGTTCACGCTCTTCATAAGAATTGAACACTTGGCCTTGGGATACTAACTCCATGTAACATGGACAAGTTTTCTCCCACTGAATCTGTACATACTGAACACTTCAGTATAGATTGCCAATGTATGCTTTCTCTTTCCAGGTCAAGAGATTTTTGAGAACTATCTCTATAGATCTCTATTCCTATCACATAGGAAACATCTCTATCTTCCTTAAAGATAATTTCCACATTCGGATTTCCAATCTAGAACATTTCCATTTCACATCAATATGTGGAATGTGAACACGCTCCCACTAAATCACAGATCCCTTCTTTATCTTTGACATATCAGTCAAACCCTTTGACTATATCATCAAAATAAAGATCCAATTTTGAGTTGCTTGAACTCAATCAATCACATTGATTAGTCCATTGTAACTTATAGACTTCATTTGCATTAGTGGATTCATAAACCTTATAGGTTGTGTCACGTACACATCCTGGTTTTATTCCTCATAGGAATGCGGTTTTAGTATCCATATGCCAAATGTCTTAGCCATTAAGTTGCAATCAACAAGCATCATCCTTCTCAAAATGTTATCCATGTGTCTTAACACTTAAGATTCATCTGCACTTATGGATATGATCCAATGAGTGCTACCATAAAGGTCATACCTTATGGTTCACATGGAAGTCATTTAGGATGTAATGGTTTTAAACTATAACTCAAGATTCGGTTCCTCATATTCATCTTGATAGTTGACTCATCACATGAACAACTCATCACATAGATAATTGAGGTGTATTTGTTAAAGATATAAGAACTCACAACCCTTGTGATTCTTAATTTCTTTTATTAGTGTGGGGTATTCTTTTATTAAGAAGAATTCAGTTATTTGATAATCATTCTCTAACTCCTTAGAATATGATTCCTTCTTGATTCAGACATCACCATGCCTTAATCATGAGTTCACTATGATACACTATCATAATCACTCATAAGGATCTCAAACATTTGGTCCAAGTATTTCATTCATTGATCTTATCAAGAATTAATACTTTACCAAATTTGTACTTCATTTATGATAATCTTGAACACTTCAAGATATTCATATTGGTATTTCTCTAAACACCATTTGAAGTATTAGCATTTATTCCAATAGTTATGTAAATACATCACATGTATTATACCTAATAGGATAATCATTCTCCCACTACATTAGTGAATATTGATTAATCATGTCCAAGATATTCATGTCCCTTACTGGTTCTCTAACCAAAAGAGTCTAGTTTTATCCATCACATGGAAACTAGAAATGAATTTCTCATGATTAATGCTAATTAAATTGTTTGAGTTATCTATAACTTTTAGGTATCGTCTTATCTTATGCATATCAAATATCACAAGATAAATAAGGCATTGCCACAAAGATCATATCTTTATAAATTGAAACATCTCTTTATTAATTTCCATCATTGTCATACAATATGCAAAAATAAAGTGTTTCTATCTATTGGCAAGTATGAAATAGCAGTTCATAACTGTATTACATGCCTTATTGGCTGAAAATAAACTAAAGTATTCCTATCTATAAAGGCAACACTTGCCCCAAGTAAGAATGCTTTACACTTTACATCTTGATATCATATATCTCAAAAAGTGTTACAAGTTTACTTTCATGACACCTTTAAGTAGTGGTTTCAGTCGCCTCCTTCTTCTTTTGTTCTTCCAGGTAGAGAGGACAATTCCTTTTCCAATGTCCTGGCTTTTGACAATGGTGGCAATTTCCTTTCTTGGTCACGCCTCCCTTGGCCTTGAGAGCTGAAGATGGCTTGGACTCCTGGCTAGCTTCAGAACCTTTCTTAGCTTTGCCCTTGCCCTTGCGCTTGGACTTGCCTTTCTTGCTCGTGATCACCATCACGGACTTAGGCTTGTCCTTCTTCATCTGTAACTCGGCTGTCCTCAACATGCCCAACAACTCTGACAGTGGCCTATCAAAGTTGTTCATGTTGTAGTTCATCACAAACTGACTGTAAGATTCTGGCAACGATTGCAGTATCACGTCAGTAGCCAACTCTTGGCTCAGTGGAAATCCCAGTCTCTGCAGGTTCTCCACATACCCAATCATCTTGAGTGTGTGAGGACCAACTGGATCTCCTTCTGTCATGACGCACTTGAACAGCGCCCTAGAAACATTGTACCTCTCTTGCCGTGCCTGATCTTCATACATGTTCTTGAGATGCAGAATCATCTCTATGACACCCATGTTCTCATGTTGCCTCTGCAACTCATGGTTCATTGAACATAGCATCAAGCACTTTGCATCAATGGCATCATCAGAATGCTTCTTGTAAGCATCCCTTTCTGTCTTTGGTGCATTAGGAGCGGGTTCCTCTGGAATTGGAGTATCCAGGACATAGAGCTTACGCTCTTGAGTGAGAACAATTCTCAATGTCCGATACCAGTCGTGGAAGTTCGTCCCATTTAGCTTGTCCTTGTCAAGGACTGATCACAAAGAAAAGTTGTTATTGTTTGTTGCCATTTGAACTACAAAAAGGAAAATATGCAATTTTAGTCCAAAACTCATTTTTGACTTATTTGATTGATTTGAAAGTTTGACGATATAATTAGGCCTTTAATTAATTATCGCTCCCACTATTTTACTTCAAATTGATAGCCCTCACCATCAATTCAGAAGATTGCAGCGTACAACCTTCTAGTGGGCAAGATCCTGAAATCCTCTAAGTCATGGACCAGCTAGGGCTGTCACCCACAACATAGATCTCTCAGGTAGGCAACTTTTTCCAATTGCATCATATGCAACTCTTGATAAGATGTCATATACAACTCCTTGCAATGATCATCTCCATGCCTCAAGGTACTAGATCCCATCTAGATCACCTTGTTAAGTCTGACCCAAAGCAAACACGATGAATATGCACCCTGCTAGGGCAGACCCACACATTCATCCTTCACGCTTCCACGAGATAGACGGTGCACCACGCTAGGGCGTGCCCACACTTGGTCGATCAAGCTTTTCACGTGTGTCGCATTTGGAAGGCATCTAAAACTTAATATTTTAATGAGGGATTTGGTTTTATATACATATACATATCCAATCACCACAATACATAGTACGTATCATATACATGCTATATCCCATAGAAAACATGCACAAAATGATAAAAGCGATGATTATGGCCATCCTAATGTGATTCCTCGAGCCAAGAGGAATCACGGTCATCTAGGTCAACATCGCATGCAACCTGTACAAGATGAACTCTGTGCCTTGCCATCCGAGTTGATCAACTCATCACATGAATGATCTGTACTCTCCAGCCGGTCGTCTGGGTGCCACCAGCCGATCGGTTGGCTCCTCCAACCGATCGGTTCGCCTGGTCGTCGTGCATCTCGTCATGTCCGCCACCCGCTCGTCTCGCTCCTCGAACCGGTCATCAACCGATTGGTTCACTCCTTGAACCGACCGTCTAGAAGGTCAACCGATCGTTTCACGCCTTGAACCGATCGTTTCAGATGTCGTCTTGATGTCCTCCGGTCTTTGACATAACAGGAAATAAAATCTATCCTATTTATTACATTGCTTTAAAAAGGGAAACCCCGAGTTACATTCAGGGGGAGCAAAGGTAGGAAAGAATCTCGAATTATTTCGAGTTACATCAGGAATAGGAGAAGGAAGATCGGTGCGCAGACCGAGATGCAAGCAACCACACACAACCAATCACAGATAGGGGTTTATAGGCCATAATCACGCTACGCACATCCACCACAAAACTCATTTAAGGGCGACGCGTATCGAGTGCATTAATAATACATATCATATATGTAATTAGGGATATGTGAATTTAGGATTGGACATGCATAAAGCCAATATTATTTGCATCGTATGCAATAAATAAAGGCGACAAACCAAAATCGATCATATCGATATTCCTAAAATATAGAACAGCTGACGTGGCTCTGATACCACTGTTGGGTTTTAGGGGAGACAGAGAAGGCAGCGGAAATAAAAAATTTCTCCCCAACCCATACCGAGGAAACGTGTCAACGTCTATATAATAGGAAAGGATGGTTTGCAGAATCATACCTTGTCCCGAGGCTTCCTCGGCGACAATACCTCGCGCAATGCGCGGTCTTCAACTCCGGACTTCGACGGTGTCTGTGCAGCTCCTGGTCGCACCGGGACTGACAACTCCTACTCGAACCGGACTGTCGGATGACAGTTGTCCTCCTAAGCGGCAGTGTCCTCCCGCCTCTGTAGTAGTCCACACGGACCACCTGGAACTCCACACTCCTTGTCCCACAAGGAAGTGGAAGGAGTCGTACCCTCCTGTTGACGTACTAGTCGCCAACACGCTCTCCTACCTCCTGTTGCAACTGCAGTTGTCCTTCCCTTGCTGCACCTCCCTTTTGCGGGAAGCACTTGCTCGGGCTCTCTCACGGTTACCAAAACCAGAGAGAACGACAACTTGCAGAGCAACTGGTTGCACTGAGCTGTACTTTGAGAAGCCCCCAATACCCCTATATATATAGGAGAGTCAAGGGACAGGGTTCTCCATCCCGGGTAATGCGGGACTAAAGCAGGAGTAGAAGGGTTCGAGAATTTTCCACAAAAAGCAACCGGTTCGCAACTTAAAATGATCGGTTCACAACTGAACTGACCAGTTCGGCCATTGAGCCGATCGGTTGGACCTGAGCCGATCATTTGGGGCACTACAACCGATCGGTTGGTGCCCTGAACCGATCGGTTGGTGCCCTGAACTGATCAGTTCATGGTCCTAATCTGGCTCAAAAAGACTTTCCTTGTTTCTTTCCCAATTGGTATCGAATACCAATATTATTCCCAATCGAATTGGGCAATTTGAAACCAAAGGAAAATTCTTGCCGACATGACTTTTCCCAACTGGTCGGTTGCACCAGTTGAGCCGATCGGTTCAACCCTTGAACCGGTCGTTTCAACCTGGGCATGAGCCGATCGGCCTGGACACTCTAGCCGACCGGTTCAGCAACCTCAGCTAACCGGTTCATCACATGAACCGATCGGTTGGGAGCACAGGTTGGGCAAAATCAGTCAATTGCGATTTCAATCAATCCGATACTCCAATCAATGCGTCCAACACCTTGAACCATACGATATTGAGCTATCGACTGATTGAGTGTTTAATTGAACTACTAAACTCCTTTAGTAATCAATCTAAACATTGCTTTGTGGACAAAACTCCTCTTCCAGGTTAAATCCTATGTGTGTGACCCTGCAGGTCCATTTCACGTTGGCAGTGAAAGTCCATAACACTTATGACTTCACAAGCAAAGAGCGGTGCCTAGTCACACATCAGTGCTACCCAAGTGAAAGTAGAAAGTTGGAGAACAACTTTCATCCTACAATCCGTGAATTGTGTTACAGCGAATGTATAATTCCTTTGTCATTGATATCCCGAATGAACTTGAGGCATGGAACAGTCATCCTGTCAACGTTCATTCACTTCCTTGATCTCAGAGTAGACTGGAAGAGATATGTATGACATCAGTATCATATACTGATTCACACATGCGTGCACGCCTTTCTCAATCCTACTCATCAAGTGGCCATGGATATCAAACTTTCTCAGGAGGGACAAATCCCATATCTATCACTCACCCCTCAAAAGCCCCATGTGTCAAAGCCACCCAATCATCACCTTTATAACAACCCATGTTTCAACTGCGTTTGATGATGTCAAAGTGTGCCCAACGACATGTGTTGAGTGCAGTGATTTCAGGTCTAAGAATCACACTCACCACCATCACTGTGAGTACTGACTGTGACTACCATCTCATGGTTCCATGTGTCAAACTCACGGTGGGTCTGTCCGGTACACTTGTTCTCTAACAAGTACCTATGTGTTTGGTTTGATATCTCTATATCATGACTAATGAGATTATGTCATCAACCAATACCACAATCTAGTCTTGTGTGTCATTGCTGTCTATCTACCTTCCACAATGACATCCGACTAGGGACATAACAAGAATGTACAAACTCTTAGCATCTGTATTATTTCATCGTTCAGGTCATGAACCTGAAGGCATACGTCATTGAGTACTGTCATTCTCTAGACATTCAATTTGTTCTATCACTATCTCATATGACTGAACCAGAAGGAATTGGAAGCTCGCCTTTGATGTTTATCAAATCAATCTCAATGTATCCCACCAATCATCCCATGATTGGCTCTCAGGGCATACATACCAACACTAACAAACTCCCAATTGCACTTAGATCCAATCACCCACATATATCATCCCTAGTGACCTAACATGACCATCATGCTTCTGCTGCGTAAGTGCTTTTATAGCGGGTTTAGCAACATTTACTTTAAGTTGGTATTTTGCAATTTTCTCGTATCTTCGCTGTATGAATACTCGTATGAGATGGAAGCGTCTTAGTATGCTATCCAAGATTCCCAACCTAACTAGTAGCTCCATTGTTGTCATCAGTATTTCTATTATGTCATCAATGGTTTGGAACCTCACACAAGTCCACCCATATAAACTTATTGATCCATACAGTATCCTCTATTGTTCTCATAACATAGTTACTCGACATATTTTGTAGATCCCAACAACTGTCATTAGCTTAGAACTCTTTCTAGCTCACAGTTCTCATTTGTCATCAGACATAAATTTAGATTGTGATTATTTTTTCAATTTGAAAACTTTCATGGGTGTAACCCTTTACATCCAACTCTTCCTTATTACCATAACTAAGGAACCAATCCTTTAAGTTCTTTACAAGCACCTAAGGATGTTCATTATGATAGTTAAGTGAATCTCACTGGTATCTAACATATACTCTCTCATCATACGAGATTGCTAGGTAGGTATATATATGTCTCCTCATCATGTCAAATACATATGAGATGACTGGATATCCTCTCATCATGTCCAATACATATGAGATTACTAGATATCTTCTCATCATGTCCAATACATATGAGATCACATGATAAGTACATAGCATTGCATTCAAGATAGATCCAATGGCATCTATCCATGTGCCCCTATTCTTCATAAGAACTAGGACACTAGGCTCTTGAAAGACTAAATCCATAGAACATGGACAAGTTTTCTCTCATTGAGTCTTGCATGTTGAACCCTTCAACATCTTATCAATGTATGTGATTTTACTTAGGTCAATAAGCTTTCGAGATCTATCTCTATAGATCCCGGTCCCTATCACATAGGTTGCTTCGCCTAAACCCTTCATATAGAAGGTACTTTCTCTGCCAGGTTTTAACATTTATAGGATAAAGACATTATTCTCCATCATTATGTGGAATATCAACATTCTCCCACTAAATCTTTTGTAATTACAGATTACATCTTCATTCTAACTCAAGTCAAATCCTTTGACTGTCTTGTCAATAGAAGATTCCAGCTCTGAGATGCTTGCCTCAATCTTTGTAGCTTAAATACATTATTTGCATTAATAGATTTATAAAACCTTTAGGCCGTGTCACGTACACATCCTCCTAATTATTCCAATTAAGGAATACAATTTTAACATCCATATACTAAATCTCATAGACAAACTAAGATGCAATAGCAAGCATGATCCATATGGATTTAACTATGGTAACTCGTGAAAGACTTCATCATGGTCAACACCTTGAACTATATTGAAATTCTTTGCAACCGATTTTCCCTTTTAGTGTTGGTCTTCTTACAAAAACCCATATGCACCCTATGGGTTTTATCCTATTCGGTGGATCCAACAAGGTCATACCTTGTTGGTGTACATGGAGTCCATCTTTGATCTTATGGCCTCAAGCCATTCCTCATATTCTGGTCCCTCAATAGTTTCTAGGTAGGTTTTTGACCCATCTCTATGATCAACTCACCACCTTTTGAGTTATAAGATATCATAATCTTTCAAATTCAAGGCATGTTCTACTAGAACTACGAGTTATATGTATTACACGAGGAACTTGAGATTCTACAACAGTTTGTGATCCTCCTTGTTCCTTGGTGTACCTATTTAGGTTCAATGTTTTTCTTGTTTGTCTCAAACATTTTGAGTTCTACTTTTACTCTCATTAATTCCTTTAGAACTATGTTCCCTTTAGGAATTCAACCATCCTAGCAACAAACACGTTGTTGTCGGGCTGGAATATAACTAGCATTCAACAAGATAACATTCATGTGATTTATGGATAAAGACTTTTAAGAAACTATTTCTAATATAAGCTTTCAATCCCAATCACTACAAAGGACTCATCGGGACACTTCCCATGCCATATCTCATATCCTATCTTTTGAACCATTTTAGATGGTACATTGTTTAGTGTTTAAGCATGTCTCAAAAAGAAATTGTAAGATTAGCTAGATTTTATTGATAATCTCACCATGAAATGGTGTGATACCTTTTTTCTGACACATCCGTATGTTTCAGATGGAGTTCATTGTGATACATGATCACGATCTCTCCAGAAGGTTCTCAAACTAATGGTTTATATATTTCAACATTGATCGCATCAATGTATCTTAATACTTTACCAAGTGAGTTATGTACTTCATTCATAATCTCCTTGAACACTTCAAGAGATTCATACTTGTATTTCATTAAATACAAATATCTATTGATTGCATCCTTAAATGTAATGAGGTACTTGTAAATACCTTTAGCATTCATTCTAAAAGGTCTATGTACATCAGTATGTACTAGTCCTAATGGAATAGACGATCTCCAACTATATCTAGTGAAGATACTCTTGTCATATTGTAGTACAAATAAGACATGCATGTCTTTATTGGTTCAATAACCAAAAGAGTCTAGATAACCATCATATGGATTCTAGAAATGCATTTCTCATTTATGCTCTCTGAATTTCAGTGTTATAGGTATTCAATTTTTGAGTTATCAAGTCATTCAATTTGTGTCATACACATATAGTTTTGAGACATAGGGCATTTCCATAAAAGATCATATCTTTTAAAATGAAACATAATGTCCTTGTCACACAAGACATATCATGGCTTCGTTAATGACAAGTATATAATAGCAATCCACTAATTCTATTATGTGCCCATGAATGACTGCTTCCAACTATAAAGGCATCAACCCTTCACTACTACAGAACACACCTTTGGCGTCGGTTGCTTAACCCCTTTTAGCGACGGTTCTCCAGTGACGCCTATGTGAGTACCGCTAAAGGTCGAACTCTTCAGTGTTGGTTTTATAACCGACGCCAAACGGCTTCGTTCCACTGAAAACGCACCAGCAGGGCATCTATAGGCATCGGTTATGTATAGTAAGCCGACGCCAAAAGGGTTCGCGCCACAAAAAGGGCGCCATCTAGGACACTTTCTGCGCCGGTTTGTAACTACCTAACCGATGCCATATTTCCATACGACATGGTCGTGCTTCCCTACATGGCCGTGTTTAGTACTATAGGTGTCGGTTTTGTACTAAGCACCGATGCGTTTTCCGCCACGGCCGTACTTTCCTGCACGGTCGGGTTGTTTGTCATATAAGGTGGCGGTTTTATCCAATAACCGACGTTGTAAGTATTTGATGACGGTTTTCTATAAATAATTGACGCCTATGTTTTATTTTTTTTTCTTATCAGTTTGCAAGTCTACTGTGGCTGGTCAGCAGGATGAGAACCTGCAGTTCAATTTTCTAAACTGCAGGTTTATGACATCCATTGATATCAGCCTACAAACAGGCCACAAACCTACAAAATCAACAAATATACTTTTCACACAAGTAGATACATTCAGATATCAATTCAATTCTCACATTCACACATGTAGAAACATTCAAATACATGTAGAAACATTTAGACATGTATAAACATTCAGAAATATTCATTTACAAAATATCATTCAACATCGCTATCAAAATCCTAATTATATCTTACAATCGCCACTGCTTATATGGCTCTTGCCCATTCTTCTCTTACTTCAATTAATACTTCCATCGTATATGGAGCATGTACATCTTTTAAGCGTTTACCTATAGTGTGGTCAGTTTTAAATACCTGCAAAGAGAATGATGTATATATAAGTAATAATATCAAAATAAGATTGATATATTTCATACTAACTAATGAGACTATATATAATACCTCATGTATGGTATTGATGTCCAATGCGGCATATTGGATAATCATCTGCATAAATCGCATCACATAGTATGCGCATGCCCAGCCGTTGTCTTGTGTAGCACACTATAAATTGAAATATACAAAATATTAAAAAATACAACTAAGCACAGTTCACATAAATAATATATACATTGGAGTCGGGAACTTACTTTTACGTTCTCCCAAATTATTGGCTGGTTCTTTTTCCTTGGGACCTTTCCTCCAGCATTTTTGAATGCATCTAAACCCCTACATGTTAATGTAACATAGTAAATTGCATAATTAAATAGTAATGTAATAACAGATGTTAACAGATATAAAAATGAAATATTTCTCACCAAAATAATGGCAATCTCATTATGTGTCCAATTTTAGTATTCAATGTACTCCCCATAGGATCTAGATAATAAACAGTGAACGTCCCGGGGACAATAACTAGTAACTCTCAATGCCTACCTCTAGAGGTAAAAATGTTAAAAATTAATAACTCAAAATCCACAATAAAAATGTAATTTTCTTAAGTCCAAATTATAAGTAAAGTAAACTTACTTGACATTGAATGGAGCTAAATTATTATCGTCTTCTTTTCCTGACCGAAAATTGTAAAAGCATCTATATAGTATTGTTGAACACTATCAGGGTCTTTAGCTACCATACTAATCAATGATGGAATCAAAAATCCCACATGGTCAAATGCAAATTGTTTGCATTGATTTTTGACTAAGTAGCTACAAAACATGTATTACGTATGTATTAATATATAAGAAACCAGATCACAGGATCTTACACAAGGTATATGGATGTATAAACAAGATCTCACCTTATCCATGTCTTTATCATTGATGTATTCAACCAATCATATATAAACAGCTCAATAATATCTTGTATAAATAAAGAGCTTTCGTATGATTGACATGCATAATTAGCTTCTAAAGAAACAATTATAGGGTAATGTATATTATGTGCTTGTAGCCAACATGCCATTCCCCTACAAGTAGAACCTAACGGGTATTTTAGGTCAGTTGGAACCCAAGTTGGTAATGCAAGAAGTGGAGGTGGAGACCTAGGTGCTCCGGGTGTCTTCTTTTTAACCTGTATATATAATTTCAGAACAATTGACCTCATATATACACATTAACAATCTAAAGTAATGTAAATTGTGATCTTACAATTTCAGTAGTGTAGACGACATCTGCTTTGGGCTACAATATCACCCCGCCTTCTACCTCACCAAGTGAATCAATGTCCGGGTGGGCATATGTCAATGTAGCTTCCCTCCAATCGGGTAATACACATATTGGGCTCACACAAACGTAGCCCTGCGGCATTGGAGTCCCATGAAATGTTACCCCAGAAAGGGACGGGTAAGCCTGCGCCTCTACAACAACATAGTCTTGCATTCTTAAGCGGCATGGCTTCAATGCCAACAAATTTACATAAAGAATGTTATACATATATACATATCATCTTGAAAACATATCATCTTGAAAAGACTAGCTACAATTCATAAACAATACTTACAGCGGACGTGTTAGGTGGTGGGTCTCCAGGATTACTCTCAGTTTGTGCATCAGGAGAAGAGTGGGTCGCCATAGGCTGATTGGAAGCCTGAGATGCCTGCCACCACACCATTTCTTCCTTGACCTTCTCAGCAACTATATCATTGACCTTCTTAGCAACTATATCCTCGACTCTCTTATTCTCCTATACATGGATAAAAGAAACATTAGCTTCTTATTATTGAATTCCCTTTTGCAGTAACATTCTAAAAAAAGAATAGATTACCTCTTCTTGTGAAAGTCACGCTCTGGGTTTGCATTGGGATGGCCCAAAGAATGCTTTGATGCCCACACTAGCGCCTGCACCCCTAACATGTCCAGGATGCTATGGGTTACCGAGAGCAACTGTCAATTCATCCCTTGTGCCCTGAGGGATGAGCGTGCCTTGTTTCCTCTGCTCGTGCAGCTCCCGCTAATCACCATCAATAGAAATTGGTAAGTTAACACCACAAATAATCAATATTCAAACGATTACTCTAAGAGTTGTATTTTACCATTTTCGCAGTCACCTCAGCAGTTACAGGCTTCTTTATTTCACCCTTCTTATTTTGCCTCCCAGTTATCCAAACATCATGGCGAGGCATGGGTGTGGCACATGTAGTAGAGGACTCTTGAGTAGCAGCAGACTCTGCATGTAGTCTTTGGCGAACGCTTGCATAGCCCTTTGGACCCATAGTGTGGTCATGCACATTCAGTGCACGCCTTGCTTTTTGCGTCTCACTGAGGGCCTAGTTAGTATGCACATTAATGATTTGGTTAGTAGCACTAAATGTTAATCTTGAATAGGTGAATACAACGTATATTAATTAAATTAGGAGTGACACCTAATACCTTGAATTCTTCAGATTTTCTTGAAGCAAAAAATGTGTCCCAATCTTCTTTGTCCAAGAAGTTCCACTGTTCAAGGGCTGACTTTTTCTTCTTATCACCATCTTTTATGTATTCTCTATTGAGATTTGTCCTATAGTTCCTTAGCATCTTTCCAGCGCGTTGCATCACACTTTTATGATGCAGCTTCTCATCCAATGCAAACAGATTCTGTAAAATAGAATTGTTATTAACTAGTATCCAAAAATAGAATTGCAAATAATAGAATTTGTAATCTACAAAATAGAATTGAAAATAATAATAACTCACACATAAATCCTTCCATATCAAGTCTTTCTTCGCCTGAGGAACTTTATGCCAATTATCATACTTAACACCACAATGGCTTCGAGTGACAACCCCAAGATAGTTTACAAAATTATTGCGGTTCACTCCAATTGCATTTCCTCCATTATCAAACTCCACAACCAATCTGGATCCACTGCCACTTAGCACTATTAACTTCTTCAACAGAGTGATACCCCTTTTCTTGTTAAGTGTTTGGTGATGCGCATCAAGTTCCTCCAGTGCTTTAGTAGGTACATGTGCATCATCAACCTAAAATTTGACAAAAATAAACACACTGAATTAACCCAATATAGAAATATGGGATATATGACATAACTAGAAGATAATGAATTTTATAGAAATATAGGGTATGTTTTTAGAACTTACATTGGTATCCTCGCCATGCTCATCATGGACAACATGCTCATCATGGACTTCATGCTCATCATGGACATCATGCTCATCATGGTCAGCCATCTGAAAATGTCATTAAAAAGGCAAACATTTAGCATTTGTATTAACTAGAAGATAATGAAACATCAAATCTGAAAATGATATTGATATTAAAAAAGCAAACATTTAGCTTCAATACATGTGTACCACCTATCCCATCCTTGAACACCTAATCTCACTAGTAAGTGTATAATGTGTATTGGGTTTTCAAGAAAATTTCGGCAGCATTTTCCCGCTGTTCTCTAAGTACATATGTACTTAGAGAACAAACGGGGAAATGCAACCGAAATTTTCTCAAAAACCCAATACACATTATACACTTACATCCTAAGTGAGATTAGGTGTTCAAGAACAGTCTCAAACTGGGGACTATCCAAGATTTACTCCTAATGAGTAAATCTTGGACGGGTTTCTAGGCCAAAAAACACGTGATGTCAATCTTATATATAATAAATGTGTACCACCTATCCCATCCTTGAACACCTAATCTCACTAGTGAGTGTATAATGTGTATTGGGTTTTCAAGAAAATTTCGGCAGCATTTCCCTACTGTTCTCTAAGTACATATGTACTTAGAGAACAAACGGGGAAATGCTATCGAAATTTTCTCGAAAACCCAATACACATTATACACTTACATCCTAAGTGAGATTAGGTGTTCAAGAACAGTCTCAAACCAGGGACTATCCAAGATTTACTCCTAATGAGTAAATCTTGGACGGGTTTCTAGGCCAACAAACACAATAATAGATATGTACATGTTAGGGTTTCATCACAATTAATGTTAGGTTTTTATCACAATTGATGTTAGGGTTTCATCAATGTTAGGGTTTAATCAAATCAAATTAGGATGCTAGAATGGACAAGTTTAAATCTTATTTCAACATGCATCAAAATTTACTGAATTAGGTCAAGCATTAGGATTAGAAGCACAAATATGTGCAAGCAAAAGATTTGTTCGTATCCTAGAATTTTCATAAAGCATTACATAAAGATTTGTTCATATCCTTACAAACAGCAAACACGGCCGTGGTTGTGTTGGCCTACCACAGCCGTGCTGGGCAGCATGGCCGTGGTAGGCCAACACAGCCACGGTCGTGTTTGCTGTTGGTAAGGAGCTAGGGAGAAGGAAGAAAAGAGGCTACGGTTACCTGGAGGCTACGACAGGCAGCAGGCAGGTAGGCAGCGGTCAGCAGGCAGGTGAGAACGGAGCCGGCGGGCAAGGAGAACGACGGAGGCAGCAAGGAGGACGGTAGCGGTGACGCAGAGCAGCAGTAGCGGCACCGACGGTGAGCAAGCAGCAGGCAGCGTTGGCGACGAGCGAGAAGCAGCAGGCGGCGAGCAGCAGCGGGCGAGCGGGTGGCGACGCAGTAAGAGCAGAGAAAGGGGAACAGTTGCTTCATGATGAAATAGAAGAAAGGGGAACAATTGATGTTCGTGGGTATATTAAGTTGGTAAACGGCGTCAGTTATAAAAAACAAACGACACCTAAACTCGTAGACGTCGGTTGTTCCTTAAAAACTGACGTCCAATTAGACAATCTTTACCCTAAATTATTTGGCGGGAACCATTATCAGTGTCAGTTATCAAAGGATAACCGACACCGAAAGTGGAGCTTTTCGTGCAAATTTCCATCTTAAATAGGCGTCGGTTAATAGTTAAACAGCCGCCGTTGTATGTGACACTTTGGGGCCAAATTTTTTTCGCTCGAAAATTGGATTTCATGGGCGATTTTAGGCGTCAGTTTGTTATACCCAGCCGACACTGAATACAAAGTGGTACCCATGTCTGGCTAGTCTTCGAATATAGACATCGCTTTTCCTAAATAAATGACATTGAATATTATAGGCGTCGGTTTTCCTAAATAACCGACGCCCAGAAAAGCGACATTGAATATTGTTTCCGTAGTAGTGCTTGCTCCATATAGTTCTAGCTTACGACTTCCTAGGTCGTAAAGTAGATATCTCTATCTCCATCTTCTTCTTGAGATCCTCGATAAATAGAAAAGTCATTTCCAATGTCCAAACAAGTGATAATGGTGGCACTTTCTTTTCTTTATCCTTCAAGTGAAAAGGACATATTCCTTTTACACTTACCCTTCTCCATACATTGAGTGCAGAATACTTGGGCTTCAGCTTAGCCTCAGAACACTACTTAGCCTTGCTTTTTCCCTAGGATCACTTCCGTTGATCACCATCACAGATTTATCCTTCTTCTTCCTTGCTTTGGCATCAACATGCCAAGCATGTGATAAATTGAATATATGATTCATGCAATGCTTGCATAATCATATTCATGGTTAACTCTTGACCTAAAAAAAATTTAAGCGGCCTTCGGCTTGGCGGCAGCTGGAGCAGCCTTGGGCTTCACAGCAGCGGCCTTTGGCTTAGCGGCAGCCTTTGCCTGAGGATGAGAGAGGATGGCGAGGAGAGGGAGAGGCGGAAGAGGGTGAAGTGGAGGCCGCAACCCTAGTAGCGGCGAAGCTGGTAGAGGGAGAGGGACTAAGTCGATTGTGACTCCTCCAGGCGGCTCAAGCGAGGCTGTTGCAGCGGACATCCCCTCAACTTCCCAGAATCAAGTCAAAAATGGCGCCTCATCATCGACAACACAGACCCCTGCTTCCAGCCCCTCCGATCCACAGCCAGAAGCTCCCAAGGGTGCGTCGCCTCTTCCTCCTGAGCCTGACTGGATTCAGTCTAGCAGACCTGGGAAAGAGTCCAGGGAGGAGTCGATCATTAAGTTTGTGGAACCGGTCGTCAGAAACGGGGTGAAGGTTTTCTCCTTCTCCACCAAGATCGACTCAATCCCAAACTGGAAGGAGTACATTTCTCTTTGGTTTACTGGAAGAAAACCCTTCAAGGTTCAGGTCCATGGTTGGATCAAAAGGCATTGGCGTCCAAGCGAGGAGTTTCAGATCATGGCTGAAGAAATTACATGCTTCATTATTAAGCTGGCGACGGAGACGGAGAGGAATAGGGTCCTCGATGAGGCCCCCTGGATGATGGATGGTGCCTTAGTCATTTCTCATCCATGGGAGCCGGGTGAACCTCTTCCCCCCTTTCCTTTCAAAAGCTCCCTATGTGGATGTGAGTGGAGAACCCAGGCGTCCCCTAGACCCTGGACCGGCTTGGAGGCATTGTCAGCTTATTTGGGTGACCAATTGACTTTGACGAAGCCTCCCTGTCGGCGAATTGCCTCAAGGGAGCCGTGATCTGTGTGGAAATCACGTCGACTGTTGGCTTCCCGAAAGAGGTTATGATTGAAATGGACGACATCCCAAAGAAGCTAAGTATTGAATACATAGCTAAGCCACTCCTCTTCTCAAAGTGACAACACTTTGGGCACAAGTTCTCCTCCTGTCCCCAGGTGGATAAACGTAGACAACATGGATGTGAGCTTCAGATCAGAACTGGTAAACCCTGCCGCACTCCACCTATTCGAAAAAATGATCCAATGACAGTAAAAAGCCATAGAGGGCAGGTCGGTTCCGACGCTAACCTCCACCAAAGAACACCAATAATGGAGCCAGAGATGCACTGTGAACCGTTCTGTGTGCTGGGGGGTGCGTTAGACCTGGAGGGGGAATTGGCCTTCTCCAATCTGAAGATTACTCCGCCCAGTAACAGAATTCTTCATGATGCAGGTATCTCCCTGGAATACCATCGAGCAGGTGGACCCACATCTGAAGATGAACCCACAAGCTCCTTCGACCCAGAACCTGATCACTCGATTGAGGTTCAACTCAGTGCAAGCCCCAGACTAAGGAAGAAGAAGAAGACTAGAAGAGTTAGATCAGATGAAGTCCCCTGGATGGATGATTCTGCCTAAGTTCTTGCTAGATTCAGCTCATTTCCCTAGCTTTCGTTGGTCTCCATAAGGTGTCTTTGTCGTAGACATGTAGATGATTCTACATCAATACAGATCTCCTTTCTCCAAGACGTACTTGATTGCCATTGCTTCTCTTCTGCCGCACTTTCAGATGTGGTTTTATTGCTAGATGGTTGGATTAGAAGTGGATGGTCTTTGATTGCAGATTGTTGGAAGTTTCTCTCTGTTCTCCTAGAGTGTTTACAAGGTCACGCAATGAAGACTTGATGTTTATGCTCTGCTGACTCCCCACGTGTTCTGGGGTCTTCAGATTTTGCTTACCTCCTATGCTGGACTGTGGGTAATGAGAAAGTGGGTTCTCTTCTCTAGTCATAGGCTACCTGTGTGATGATCAGAGAGGCTTTATGCCCCATCCAAGATGATACTACTTTCAGTGTTGGGTTTATTGTCTGTATTTTCTTTGTTGTCAGGTGTAGAGTTTTGATGATGGTTGCACAACATCTGTGGCTGTTAGGACTCATGTTTCCTCGTTTCTCTTATTCTTGGTTTAGATTAGGACGGTGCGACCATGAGTGGTTTGCCCTCATTTTCTTGCTTTCTATTTTGGGGTTCTGTCCTCCTTTGTACATGGGCCCAAAGTTTTTGGTAATATATAGAAAAAGATTTTTAGCCGACCAAAAAAAATCATATCGAACACATGGGGTTCTACTAGACCTCCCTTTTTTAGTTTTCACTCAATTAGTGCTTGGAGACATTATACATTCTTTGCTTTACATGATTCTTAAGATACATGTCCATCTCAAGAATGTCCATGTATTCATGTTGTTCATGCAACTCATAGTTCATACAACATAGCATAGGTATTCAAATGTCTAGGGCATCATTGGCATGCTTCCAATAAGCATCCAGTTATCCTTAGGTGCATTTAGAGCGGGTTCCTCTGGCATAGGTCTATCAAGGACATAGAACTTTTACTCATTGGTGAGAACGTTTCTCAAAGTCCTTAACCAATTGTGGAACTTTATCCAGTTTTTTCCTTTTAAAAGATCGGTCGCAATTTGAATGTGTTTGTGTTTGACATTTGATTCTACAAAGAAATATTGCAACTTTTTCAAAACATTTTTTATTTAGTTTGATTTGATAAATTTGTTGATATTAATTAGGTCTTTAATTAACTACTGCTCCCACTATTTTATTCAAATTCATAGCCCACAATATCAATTTGGAATATTGCAACATATAATATTTTAGTGGGCCATGATCATAATTTCATCAAAACATGAGCCAGCTAGGGTTGTCACCTACAACTTGATTCTATCAGGTAGGCAATCATGCCAATTGCATCATATGCAACTCTCAGATAGATGATATATGCAACTCCTTACCATGATCATCTACATGCCTCTAGGTGCTTAATCTAACTAAGGTCACCTAGTTAAGCCTAACCCAAAAGCCAACACAATAAATATGCACCCTACTAGGGCATACCCACATATATACCATCACACTCACACGAGATAGATGACTTACCATGCTAGGGCGTGCCCACACTTAATAGATCAAGATTTTTATGTGTGTTTCTTATGTAAAGCATCTAAGACTTAATATTTTAATGGGGGAGTTTGTATAAATATATATACTTTATCAATCACCACATATATAGTATGTATCATATACATGCTATAACCACAAATGAGAACATGCAATAAATAAAACACACAAACGATGGTTATGGCCATACTAATGTAATTTCTTAGAGCCACAAGGAATTACTACCACCTATGGTCCACATCATATGAAACCTATTGTTGGTGAATTTTTGTGCTCGAACCAATCCGAGTAGATTGATTCAACTCTCGAACCGATCATCTCACCTCCTGGTCGCTCGGTTGGGCTCTTCTGAAATGGTCATCTGGTTCTCAAGTCCAAGTAGCATTTGGACACCTCCAGTTGGTCAGTTGGGCCACCAGTCGATCAGTTCATCCTCCTGTCATCTGGCCACCTCAGTCCTCCAATTGATCGGGTTGTCTCATGAGTCAGTCATTTTGTCTTGTATAGATCGTCATCTCATGTCGAAACATAAATTAAAACTATCTTATTTATTGTTACATTGTATATAGGGAAAACCTTGGTTACATTCGAGGGAAAATAGGAAGAGAAATATTAATTTATGTTTGGAAGGAGAAAGAGGCTCGGTACGAAGACCGATTAAGAACAAGAATAAATAACCACAACCATGCACACATAGATCTGGGATTTTAGCTATAACCACGCTTCACATCCACCATCAAAATTGATTTTATGATGACGCGTGTAAATTATATATATATATATATATATATATATAGAGAGAGAGAGAGAGAGTGAGGCTAGGGTACACTTAAGTGTATTCTGCCTCAAATACAATCAACTTTCAAACCGTTGGATCGGGCATCTTAGAGATCTGCCAAAAGCCAGTCTAACGCTCACTTTCTCTGTCACCCAGTCGTGAGTCTGTGACCCCACCAGTCGTCTGTGACTTCCCCTCCCCTGTGACCCTCCTCCTCTGTGGTCTCTCGTCTCTCTCCCCCATCTTTCTCTCTCCCCTCTGTTCCCTCTCTCTCACGCAGGCGCGAGGAGGAGCCCGCCGCTCCCGTGTAAGGGGAAAGCTGACGGAGAGGCTTCCGTCTGGCCGTCCATCTCTGGTGTATGATGGAGAGCTTCTTCTTCCCCTTTTCTCCTCACCGGCTATCTCACCAGCAGCGTGCTGCCCCGACGTCAGAAGATTTGGCGTGGCAGGCTACTCCGGTAGGAACTGGACGACTACAGTCCATCCGTGACTTTCTCCTCACACGGTGGTGGGTGAGCAGCCACCTTCATCTCGCCATTATCAGCTCCGGTCCTCTACTGTATTTAATCTTCTCCGGGTGGCAACAACCAAACAACGACCAGTCATCACTTACTTCTGGCCAGAGGTGAGCATGTTTATTATTAGTACATTGGTTTGCGATTTCCAATAATATACGTAATGGATTCTCCTCTACTTAACTCTACTCAATTATTTACATTTTTAACAATGCTCTCTGTCATTCTTTGCTTAGAAAAAATTTGCTTAAATTAGATATCTATATGGTTTTTCCTAATAAATATTTTCTTTCTTGTCTAAGATATGGAAGGTTACATTCCAATTTTTTCAGATAGGGAAGGGACTAGCACCACACAACAATCCCTACATGGTTAGATCTCCGTTTCTCTTATCAATGTGGTCTCATTTGTTCATTAAACAATATACTCATATTGTTTACCAATATACAAATAAGAGAATGATTATGTCTTTTTTTTTAGATATGGACTTTCATTATGATGTTGACGGCATGACGGGAATAGATTGGTTGGCTTATGACCAAGTGGTGGATGAAAATGAAAACCCACCAGAAGAAGATGATACCATTTTAGAGGATGATAGGGTTGACATACAATCTGAACTAGAACCTTTCATGGGTCTACAATTTGATAGCCTTGATAAAGCTGAGGAGTTTTACAATAAATATGCATATCGTATTGGATTTAGCATAAGGAAGGGAAATCACTATGTCTCAGATAAAACCCAAAAAGTCACAAGCAGGGTATTCATGTGCTCTAAAGAAGGATTGCATAAACAAAAGACGAAGAAAGACAATGGTCATAAGGGCACCCCACAAAAAGATGTCATTTCCAATCGAACTGGATGCAAGGCTCAAATGCGAGTCAAGTTAGAGGAGGACACAAAGTGGGTTTTTATGAGCTTTGAAAAAGAGCACAACCATGATCTCACTAATAGTCCATCTAAAAAGAGGTTTCATCGCTCACACCGTCACATGTCTTCTGAAGTAAAGGATTTAATTCACACAATGCATGATCAAAATATTTCTGCTGCATAGATTATGTCACTCATTTCTAGCCAGCAAGGAGGAATCTGCAATGTCACATTCACAAGAAAAGATCTAAGCAACACACTTGTTTCTTTGCGAAGGAGATACATAGGTGTCGATGTAGCATCTACAATAGAGCATTTTAGAAAGCAACAAGCAATAAATCATGCATTCTTCTACTCTGTGCTATTTGATAATGACGGTTGTGCACGCAATATATTTTGGGTAGATGCAAGATCAAGAATGGCATATCAAACATTTGGAGATGTGATTACATTTGACACAACTTACATGACTAATAGATACAATATGCCATTTGCACCTTTTATTGGAGTGAATCATCATAGGAAATCTACTTTGTTTGGTTGTGCTTTGTTACGAGATGAGACTGCTGATTCCTTTGTTTGGGTTTTTGAAACATTTTTGGAAGCAATGTATGGAAAGCACCCAAAGGCAATCTTAACTGATCAAGGTCCTGCAATGAAGAAGGCAATTTGTATTGTATTTCCTAGTGCAATACATCGATGTTGCCAATGGCATATAATGAGAAAAGTGTGTGAGCATCAAGGCGTGATCTATGGGACTGTTGTTGGGTTCACTGAAGAGTTCCAATCTTGCATCAATCACCCTATCACCATTGATGAGTTTGAGGAAATATGGAAGAAGATGATAATATCATACAATTTGAGTGACAACACACATCTAACTCTATTGTGGAATATCAGGGAGCAATGGATACCTGTATACTTCAGAGATACCTTTTTTGCCAACATGTCTACAACACAACGGAGTGAGAGCATGAATGCAATATTTAAAGATCATGTTAACAATCATTTGCCCTTATTTAAATTTGTCCAAGCATTTGAGAAGGTGATTGAGAATCGTTATGATAAAGAAGATGAAGAAGACTACAGATCTAAGGATGCCCCACCAACATTGTGGTCTTATGCTCCCATTGAGAAACATGCAAGGGATATCTACACCAGATCAATTTTTAAAGTTTTTAAAGAGCAAATGAAGTTGACCTCATGCTATGATATAGAGGAGGTTCGTAAAGATTCTCTGTATCACATTTCACGTGTTGATGGTCAGTCACTTGCATTTATATCTAAGAATAGCTATAAAGTACATGCTAATCTAGATAGAGAAGAATTTTGTTGTGAATGTAAGCTATTTCAGTTTTCTGGCATCTTATGTGGCCATATACTAAAAGTGATGCTTTACCTTAAAGTCCATAAGATACCACCTCTATATGTGCTGAATAGATGGACTATGGAAGCAAAAAGTAAAAAAACTTATCATTGCATTGAAGACACTTGGAAGGATATTGATGGCAGTACACCTTTGGGTAGGTATAACTCCCTTTGTAGGTCGTCAATGAAATTAGTTGGTATAGCTTCTAAGAACAAGGACACTTACCTCACTGTGCAAGAGTTATTTGAAAAAACTTATGACAATTTGTTGTTGCTACAAAAGAGTATGGAAATAGATTCGTGTGATGAAGGCATGCCATCATCCCAAACTAATATTCCAACACAAGGTAGTCAATGTGTGCTCCGAATGCAAGATGTGGAAGATGTCAATGAAGCAAGAGATCCACCACCATCACATTGTAAAGGGAACCGAAAACCGCAAAGGTTTAAGCCACAAGCTGAGTTAAAAGTAAAAAGACAGCGGACATGCAGTACATGTAATAGAAAGGGGCATAATAGCCGTACATGCAAATCTGGAGTAAGTTGGTTTAGTTGATTTTAATTTCATTTAAATTACTTAACTTAATTTTTCATATTCCATGTGACTCACTTTGTGTAAATTTACAATACATGTTGTCAAAGATATATCTGATGCTCATGATCTTGAACAAATTGACGAGTCCGACGAAGAATAATACCTTGCTTGTGTCTTAAATGTGGACTGAAGATCTAAACATGGATGAAGACTTTCAAGTGGACTGAAGTTATAAATGTGGATGATGACATTCTAGTTTAGTGAAGATCGAATATCTTGTTTGTGTCTTGAATGTACTAATTTGTATCGAACCTTGGATCTAAATTCAGTTTGTGTTTGTGACTTTTCTAAATGTACCAATTACTATGTGAAATTAATGATGTCTTTATGTATTTGAGAAACATGTTTTATGAATGTCTTTTCTCCAACAAGTCACTGATTGTGCACATTAGACTGATGTTCCCTATTTTCTACTCCTCAATCCTCGAACAGGTTGGAGGATTGAATTCAAACTAACATGTGCTACCAAGCTACTGACGTGGCCTTCATAATTAAATTCAGTTCTGAGTGCACGTGATAACTTGAAGCTTTCAGACTTGAATTTTGCTTAAATGTATCTGTTTGGAGTGTAGCAGATTATAGAACACACATCACCTATGGTGTTGTAGACACATCACTTCTTGGTTGTTCATGTTTATGGATCAACAAGTTCTTAATGTATGTGGTTTATGTATACATCAGTTATCATCATTCACAGCTGGGAATTCAGAAGTGTTTGGATGCACATCAGTTTTCATCATTCATAGCTGGGAATTCAGAACTGTGTACTGGTTGGTTAATGGATGTTTGGGTTGCTTGCTGTTATCTCAATGTTACTGAATATACGTCCTCCAAGCACATATTAACGCAGGAATCCCTTGTGTGTGTGAGTCATATCCAAAGATTGTTCTTAATTGATAGTGAGCAGCTTATCTGTTAATGGACAGATAATGTGATAACTGATACATCAGCCATTAATAAAGAAAGTAAATTGGCTTTAAGAACTTGACCATAAGCTTGGACAGACTTCTAACTATAGCTACTCGATACAAATTACAACAAACTGGAATTATTTTGATTATTAGCAAGTTTAACTACATCAGCAGGAACAGATATCTTTCTTGTTGCTTAGTAAAATAAACAACCTACATTGATGCTTATATCTTTCTCTTCCTTTTCCTTCAACACTAAATCGGTTATCACATTAAAACAACAACAGCAGCAGCCATTAATTGCTAGCCCGGGTAGAATGTGGTTTAACAATTTTAGTGTTTTATGATGAATGAGCATTGCTCTTTCTTGTTGGAAATCAGTGGTTAACTTATTGGCAATGTGGCAATTGTGAAATTGGTTTTTTTATCATGTTTCTGTTGACTAAATGTTCATTGTGGCCCATTTGGAAAGAGATGAGGTTTGTATCTCGCATATCAAAGAAATCAGTTCAGTTAGTGTATCAGGCATAGCATCCAGGTGCATTGGAGCTGTATAGACGACACTTGGGATGTGGTTCACACTCAGTTCTATTTATGAATCAATCCAGGTGCAT
Organism: Alisma plantago-aquatica; assembly: GCA_963693085.1. Lineage (NCBI taxonomy): Eukaryota > Viridiplantae > Streptophyta > Magnoliopsida > Alismatales > Alismataceae > Alisma > Alisma plantago-aquatica. The sequence goes on from OY856411.1 coordinate 881,566,116, forward strand.
TGTGTATCATGTTTAGCATCATGGTAATTCTGAATGAAATCTGAATGCAAATCAGCCTTTAATCGAGTCTTGTGGATGACCATGTATGTAATTGAGTCTTTAATCGCAGCTAAACCTTATGATAAATTAAAGACTAGCTTCTACATATGCTGCTGCAACAAAACTAGATTATTTGGTATGCACTGGATGACCATGAACTCCAAAATGAATTTGTCTCATTCATTGATTTGAAAATAGATTACAATCCATCAAGTTCAGTCATTGCCACTATCCAACCACATTACAATTTACAATTGGATCCGGCATACACAAGTACAAATATAACCCAGGAAGCCACTAATCCAGCCAAACAATATCTATATTTTGTCCTAGCCATCTTTACTTCTTGCTCAAGTTGTAAATTCTTGGAGTCTTCAGTAGTTGTTGTCCTGGCCATCTTTACTTCTTTCTCAAGTTGTAAATTCTTGGAGTCTTCGGTAGTTGTTGGACTTGAGTTGCCCCATTGAAAAAAATTACAGTATGGAAGTCCCTACAAACAATAAGAAACATATTAAATTCAGTGCATTCAGAATTCCCATGTAAGAAGAACAAAATCCACCTTTTTGTTGTAGTTGGGACAACCAAAGAATACTCGACCATAGTTCTTCGGAGTCTTAGCTATTTTAGCCTCAACTAAATCACCACATTTGCAATACTTGGCCCCTCTTCGCATCAAAGATCTATGACTAAAATTATCTGAACATGTCGAAATTGGGCAACTATTTTCGTTTTTTTTAGCCATGCCTTGGGATGACTGAATAGACATACAAAGAGCACAAATGATATGCAATCAGTACACATTCGTGATCAGAAAAAAGAAAAACAAGAGGCCCAGGAATCGCATAGTCAATACACCTAATGTTTTCGTTTTTGTTAGCCAGCAGCAATATTTCCTCCTCGCTTCCTAGTTCACCTTAGAAAATGAGGAGCAGTGAGATGGGAATTACCAGGTGTATTTGTCGCAGCTGAAGAGGGGAATCTATAAAGGAAGTAAGGCATTATAACGATGATTAAAATAAATGCAGTAGCACAACATCAAGATAGCAAATACAAAAACCCCTCAGCGCTACAGATGGAATACGAATTCAACTTCAAGATAGGACAAGACCATGATTGATGGACCAGAGGTGTTGAGACACCCTTGATGATCCTTGCATAGGCCAGGGAAAGGCAAGAGAAACGGGGTTGCTCTGCCATGACCGTACACAGGGGAGACAAAGGGGGAAACTGAATCAAAATCAGAAGAAGAGAAGGAAGGGGATTCATACCCTTCAAATAGACCTCCTATGTATCTAGTTTGTCCCAAAGCCAAAAAACTGAGCGGCGAGTTCGACTATGGGAAGTAGGGCGGTGGTGTTGACATCCTTCGTGCGGAATCGGGAAGAACAGAAGAGATGGATGAGGAGTAAATACCTTCATTGTTGTCCGTTGCCCTCCCAGAATCACCGTTTATTGCAAATCGAGGAGAGCGAGCGGCCGCTGGAGTGGAGGGGTGTCGGTACTGCTGTCCTTCGAGCAGGTTGCCATTGTTGTCCTCCGAGCAGGAAGGGGGCCGGCGGAGTAAAGGGGCCGGGCAGAGGGAGGAAGGGCTCTGGGCTCTGTGCACTAACGGGGAGAGAGAGAGGGGGAGAGAGAGCGAGAGAGCAGAGAGACTGATAGTGGTGGGGTCTGACTGAGGAAACAGACGTTTACTCATCCCGTGAGTGCAGGCAGGAGCCAGGATCAGATGCAGATCCTACGGCTAGAAACTCTGTTGTATTGGGGGCAGAATACACTTAAGTGTACCCTAGCCTAACTCTCTCTCTCTATATATATATATATATATCATATATATATTCTTTTGGGTTTTTATGTGGTTATTTAGATGGATGTGCACATCAACCAGTTTAAATATCTGCATTGCATGTAATAAATAAATACTATAAAATCAAAATCTGATCATATTGATTGCCCCAAAGTATAATTAATTGACGTGGCTCTGACACCATTTTAGGGAAATACGTCATCAGTTAGGCAGCAAAAACAAAAAAATTTATTGACATATTTCCCATAAACTAGAAGATCATGTCAATAACTATGTAATGGGAAAGATGGTCTCATGAAGATATATCTGGTCCTAGATCAAGTCCAGCGACAATCCTCATCGATGTAGATGTGTACTCTGTCTTAAACGGTGTTTGTGCAACTTCTAGTCGCACTCAGACTCTTCTGACTGCTCCTACACAGATAACAAACTCAGACAACTGCTATATTGGCTCCTCAAATCTCACCATGGACTACGAGTTCACATTGCCCTCCTAGCAGCAGCCAAAGCACTCCTGCCTCTAGAGTAGTCCATACAAACCAATTGAAACTCTTGTCATCCTACATGAACGAACAGGAAGGAATTATCCTTCCCATTGGTGTACTAGTCACCAACATGCTCTCCCATAATAATGATCCTCAATTGTTTCTCTCTTGTGGCTATCCCTCCCTAGTCGGGTAGGACTTGACTAGGCTCTCGTGGTTACCACAACTAGAGAGGAGAACACTTGTCAGAGAAACTATTCTCAATTATCGATGTAGTAGGTGTGCTCGGGGAAGCCCCCAATACCCCTCTATATATAGGAGGGGTTAGGGTCAGGGTTCCCAGTCTCTGGACAATGCACGACTAAAGAGGGAGTGGAAAGGACAAGAAGATCTTGAATTTTTACAACTTTTCTAGAAGTTTCACAACCTACGTGCAACAAAACGGTCGTCTCGCCCAACGAGATGGTTGTCTCGCACACGAGACACTCGTTTCACTAAATGAAATGGTCATCTGGTACGCGAGACGGACGTTTCGCTAAGCGAAACAGTCGTTTCACACCTTTCAGTTCTACACATATGTTGACAATTCAATTCCAATTAGTACTCAACTTGACGTCAGCACCAATCCTTTGTGCAATCGACCCCAAAATGGGCGTTTGGTGCATTTGATATGGGCATATCGCACCAGGCCAGACGGCCATTTCACAAAAGCGAGACGGGCGTCTCGCATCCCAGGTCAAGCATAATTCCAACCAATGTACAATACAATCTACTTGACACTTTATACGGCTATCTCAACACTTGAAACGATCATTTGGCAGTCTAGTCAGTTGATTTGTTGTGTGCATTGAAATACCTAAACACTTTAGTAATCAATTCAATCATCATTCAAGATCAAACTCCTCTTCTATATGAGTTCCTATGTGTGTGACCCTATAGGTCCCATATCACGTTAGTAGTGAATGTCCATAACTAGCTTATGCCATCACAAGCAATGAGCGGTGCCTAGTCGCACATCATTGCTACCCAAGTAAAATGGAAAGTTGGGGAGCAACTTCAACCTACAATCTATGTGTGGTGTTATAGTATTTGTATAGTTCTTATATCACTGATACCCAGATTGAACAGAGGCATGGAGCAGTCACCCTTATAATTATTCAATCTTATTCCATGAACCAGAGTAGACTGCATAAGATATATGTAAGTTCAATATCACATACTAACTCACATGCATATGGCCATACTTTTCTCTGTCTTTTTAATCAAGAGGCCTTTGGATATCATACTCCTATCGAAGGGACAAATCTCATATCTATCACTCACAGTCATACCCCATGTGTCAAAGTCACCCAATCATCATCATTATAACAACCCATGTTTCAGGACTGCATTTGATGATGTCAAAGTGTACCCAACGACATGTGATGAGTGTAGTGATTTCAGTCTAAGAACAACAACCACCACCATCACTAGGAGAACTGACTATGATTTTTATGATGATGTCTTCCATGTGTCAGTCTCATAGTGGGTCTGTCTGATACACTATTCTCTAACATGTATCTGTGTGCTTAGTTTGATATTGCCATATCATTACCAATGAGATTTAGTCATCAACCAACTCACACTCTGATCTTATGTGTCATTATTGTCTATCAACCTTCGATAATGACAACCGACTAGGTACATAATGATAATATGTATATGTACTCTTAACATCTGTATCATCTAATTTCTTCCAAATCTAATACTTGAAGACATACGTCATTGAGTAATAATATTCTATAGATATTTATTATGTTATTCATTATCTCATAACTGAATATAAAAAATAAATTGGAAGCTTTCCTTTGTTACTAATCAAATCATTTATATGTTATGCCATTGCAATCATCATATGATTGGCTCTCTGGGCATACATGCCAACAAAAACTGGCACATGGAAATCATTACAATGGTAGTCATAGTCAGATCTCATAGTGTTGGTGGTGATTGTGGTTCTTAGACCTAAAGTCACTACACTCATCACATGTCATTTGGAATTCTTTGACATTATACAATGTAATCCTAAATAAGGGTTGCCATAACAGTGATGTTTGGGTGACTATGGCACATGGGAAGTGATTGTGAGTGATGTAGATGAGATTTGTCCCTCTTATGGGAGTATGAAATCCTAGGCCTCTTCATAAGTGATACTAAGAAAAGCATGCCATGAACATGTGAATCAATATGAGATATTGAGCTTACATACATCTTATACAGTATCCTCTGGTTCAAGAAGCAAGATTGAATGTTGAAGATGATGACTACTCCATGACTCGAGTTCAATCTAGATATCAGTGACAAAGGAACTATACAAATATTATAACACCATACAAAGATTGTAGGTTGAAGTTGTTCTCCAACTTTACATTTAATTGGGTAGCATTGATGTGCAACTCTGCACCACTCATTACTTGTGATGTCATAATTGGTTATGGACATTCACTACCAATGTAATATGGGACCTATATGGTCACACACATGGAAACTGACCTAGAAGAGGAGTTGTGATCATGAATGATAATTGGATTGATTAATAAAGTATTTAGGTATTCAATTTAAGAAACAAATCAACTGATTGGACTCCCAACCAGTCGACTCATGTGATGAAATGACCAGTTGGAGTGTCAGGTTGATTGGATATTGTATTGGTTGAATTTTGTTCAAACTGGGGCACCAATCGACTGGTTCACCTAGTGAACCGATTGGTTGGGGGTCATGGGATGACCAGCTCACTTCTTGAGATGCCCAGTTCATGGTGCAATTCAATTGCATCAAGAATTAGTGTTGAAGTCATGTCGCGCATTAATTGGAATAGAATTTCCAACTGATATGAAATTAGAAACCATGTGAAACAAACTGATCGACTTGTATGTCAACCTACCGATTCATTGCTCGCAGGTTGTGAATTTTTAAGATTTTGGTTTGATGCGATGATTTTGAGTCGCATTTATAGACCTTTTTGATATGTATTTTGTGCTTTTATTAGTCATTTTTATGGTTAATATTGCATAATTCACCTATTTTGGTCTTTGCCATCATTTTATGTCAAATCCCCTTAGTTTTATCATTTTGAGCATTAATCATCACTTTATTATAATTCGTGTGGATTTATTCGATCTTGTCTTGGAATTTCAGGAAAAACAAGTATATGCTTCCGTCGATACCATCGACGGAAGTCGATACCATCAACAAGGCCACAGGTTGCCAGCCGAAAGGAGCAGCAAAAAGTTGATACCATCGACACCCAAGTCGATGGTATCGAGACCCCTTCAGGTTGCTGGCGAGGAAGCTGTCGATAGTATCGACTCCAAGTCGATACCATCGACACATTGAGGCTACAGCGTCGCTAAACGACAAAACCGACGCTACAGAGAGGTCGATACCATCGACCCCAGTCGATGGTATCGAGATGGCTACAGGCACTCGGACGAAAAGACAAGAAGGCTGTCGCTACTACACTGGGTCGATACCATCGACCGCGTCGATGGTATCGACACCGGCAGATATGCGTTGGATTCAGATTGATTTCAATCAGACGGCTGGAGTTAATTGACGACCTAATTAGGGACTTATACCTAATGACGTCCGCCCAGATGAGATCATCATCTAATTTTGCCATTGCACAAGTGCCGAGGAGGGAGAGAAAGGAGAACGGAGGCCAGAAGTTCATACCTGTCGATCCGGACGCTGCCGAAGACGGATTTCACCACCGAGAGGTGGGAAAGCTCGTGCTCTATGCAAAGGATCAACCGGTTCTCCTCCGTTCAGGGGTTTTCCCATTTAATTCACGTTTTTCATATGATTTCCCCTATTTCTACCATGTATTTGTGCGAGATGAATATGCAAGGCTAATCCCCTCCATCTTTAGGACCGGGAGTAGCCCGGGAATGCATTGTATGACAGTTTTATATTAATAATTCATATTTTCTCTCTTAAATCCGTGGTATGATTTCGTTTTCTCCATATATTGTTATGCTTGATCACCATAATAATAACCTAATGCCCTTAATCACTTCGACAGAAGGATTAACGGTTGAAAAGAGACGAAACCTACATTAATCGATAAATCCCTTGATAAAGGAGGTGTAAAATTAATGGTGGAAACTGAGAGATCGTTCGTAATGCACTTAGTTTAGGGGATAGATTACTACGACAGTGGAATTAACCTAAACCTAAGTAGTGAATTACACCACGACAGTGGGTAATTCTGTTTTCAGGCCACTACCCGGATAGAGAGAGAAGATTGAGGAATTATATGAAACCTAATACAATGATAACCCGCGGTGAAACCGCAATCCTAAAGATACTCTTTTGAATTGATTAAATTAACATTTAATTGATTGGTTGCTTTGTTTTATTTTTACTTTCTTTTAATTTTGACAACAAACCCCAATTTGTTATTTGGCTTAGCTGATCGCAAATAGTTAGTAGGAGTCTCCAATAATTCAGCGTATCCCTGTGTTTGACTCGGGCCTCACAAAGGCCTGTACTACTCGACGCGTATACTTGCATTTTAGCGCGTAGTAAAATACACGTCAAGTTTTTGGCGCCGTTGCCGGGGATACGGCGGAATTGTTGGCACTTCGAGTGCTACGAGCAGCCACTCTAGGCCACAAATTTCTTTTTAATTTTCATTTAAATTCAAATATTTTTACATTGCACTATAATTGTTATACTCGTCTAAGCATAGTACTGAACTCGAATTTTCTTATTTCAGGTACTGTGTATGGTGCATACACGTAGTACAGACTATGACAATCGAACACCCGAGGTTCCATTTCCGGGACCTGAGAACGAGGAGCATTCTGAGCACGAGTACCAAGAAGAGATAGATTCTGAATCTAAACCAGAAGACATGGTCGAGCCACAGACTATATGGGAGAAGATCAAAGCTTCTTCCTCATCAGCTTCAAAGGGGCCTATAAAAAAGCAGGCGATCAACATACCGACATATAAGATCGATCCAGCATTGATTAATTTGGTAAAATCAAATGCATTTCATGGGCTGAAGAATGAGGATCCTGTTGCACACATCAGCCAGTTCGTTGAAAACTGTGACATGGTAAAGATAGACAGGTTTCCACAAGATGCTTTGTACCTCAAGCTGTTCCCAAGTTCCTTGGTAGGAGCAGCAAGAGAGTGGCTACATAATCTAGACGATGAGTTCGTTGAGTCTTGGGACCATATGGTGGAAGTCTTCTTTGAGAGGTTCTTCCCTCCTAAGAAGACTAACGACATGATCTGGAAGATTCACAATTTCACCCAACAGGCGGGTGAAACATATTCTGAGACCTGGGAGCGATTTCAGGTTATGTTGAGGAGATGTCCGCATCACGGGCTGGACAAAGAGACACAGGTGAAAATCTTCTAGTTTGCTCTCTCCGAGCATGATAGGAGTAATCTGGATTCAGCTGGGTCGGGATTTTTTCTGAATAACACTAACACTAGATGCTGGGAGATACTCAAGAACATGGCGAGAAAGCAGTCCTGGGGAGAAAGAGAGAGAGGCCCAGTTGAGCAAACACGAGTCGCCAGTGAATCAAAGGCAATGAGAGAGATGAATGAGAAGATGGATCTTCTCACAAAGAAGTTACTGCAAAAAGAAGAAAATGAGTCTGAGGATGAGGCTCAAGTCAAGTACATGACACAACAACAAGGGTACAGGAACAATGACTACTCATGGAGAAAGGACAAAAAGTTCTCATGGAAGGATCCGAATAATTTTCTGCAGGATCCGGAAGCCAAGCCTACACCTGCTACAGAGGACAAGAGCACAGAGTTGCTCAATCAGGTCATCAAGCAAAATCAAGAGTTAATGAACACATTCGGACAGCAAATCAAGCAACAAGGTGAATTTATGAATCAATTTGGGCAGACATTGCAGAGCCATGGGGCTCAAATGAGGACCATAGAGACCTCCATGGCGCAGACGGCAGCTGAAATTGCTAGTTTGAAGAAGCCAGCACATCCGGGTTTTCCAGGGAACACCAATGTTCCCAGGGGAAACCAGCAAGCCAAGGCCATTTTACTGAGAAGCGGAAAGAAGGTGTTGAATCCAAGAATGGATGAAACAAGCATACCGCAAGATAAAGTTGAAGGTGAAACCACTACGGAGCAGCCCACACCAGTCACAGGGCAGGTTGAAGACATAGCCGTGGATGGTAATGATGAACAGGTTGCTGAGGAGGAACCGCAGAAAATGACGCCTTATGCGCCACCTCATCAAAGGGCACAAGCCGTTCTGGTCCCCTATCCGAATAGTGCAAAGGCAAGGAAGGTAGATGCACAATTCAAGAAATTCTTGGACAACTTTAGGAAGCTTTCGGTCAATATTCCGTTATTGGAAGCTATTGAGCAAATCCCTTCATACGAGAAGTTTCTAAAAGATGTCATCACCAAGAAGAGGAAGATACCAGATACCGAGGTCGTTGTATTAAAGGAGCAAGTGAGTGCCTTCATTATGGGCACTCTACCGCCAAAGAGACAGGATCCCAGGTGTTTCAACATTTCTTGCTATATCGGGAAGTTTAAATTTGGAGAGGCATTATGTGATTCAGGGGCAAGCATCAATTTGATGCCCCTTTTGACATTTAAAAAGTTGGGATTAAAGGAGTCACGACCGAGCAATATGACTATCCAATTGGCCGACAACTCTGTGGTGAAGCCTTATGGAATCTGCGAAGATGTCTTAGTGAAGGTGGATCGATTTGTCTTTCCGGCTGATTTTGTGGTTATGGAGATGCAGGACGAGCATGGTAATGAGCTATTACTTGGACGTCCATTCCAAGCTACAGCCGACATGATCTTAGAGATGGGGAGAGGTCGCTTGACCTTAGGCATAGCAGATGACCGCTTTGAGATGGTCATGCCCTCTAGCACTGCGTCTTCGAAAGCAAAAGAACAATGTAATATGGTGAAACACATGGATCACAACATCTCACTCTGCCTTGGAAAACCATTTTTGGACATGGCTCATGTGATGAGCAAGATGGATAATGGAAACTTAGCTGTGGATATCATGGAGAAAACTAAGGTTGTCTCTTTGTTTAAAGCTGTTGGATTTCCGAATGATGAGAATGAGGACATTCCGCTCTGTTGGGAGGATGATGCGATTGCTATTTCTGTTGTTGATGCATATCCGGAATTGCCGCTGGAGGCTTGTTTATTGAATGTTACCTATGATTGGATGCAGAGTAAATCACTCAAGGAGTGCGCTAAAATGCTTCAGATGCTTCCATGCTTCTATGCGAGGTACTATGAAGATTTAGGTGCACTTCCCCCACCGCTGCATTCATCTCTTATCAGCCCGCCAGATTTAGAATTGAATCCGCTGCCCCCGCATCTCAAGTACGTCTTTCTAGCTGAGAAGGACAAGTTACTGGTGATCGTATCTGCTTACTTGAGTGCGGATGAGGAGGAGCAATTGCTGATAGTGCTCAAGAACCACCGTGGAGCTTTTGGGTGGTCTGTTGCAGACATCAAGGGGATCTCCCCTACTCTTTGCCAACATAAGATTCGGCTTGAGGAGGGAGTCAAGCCAGTTATTCAACCTCAAAGACGTTTAAATCCGAGCATGATGGAGATTGTGAAGAAGGAGGTCATCAAACTTCTTGCGGTAGGGATTATATATGCCATATCAGAATCGACGTGGGTGAGTCCCACACAGGTAGTCCCTAAGAAGGGGGGAATTACTATGACTAAAAATTTGTTGAATGAACCTGTCACCACCCGATTGGTAACCGGGTGGAGAGTTTGTATTGACTACCATCGTCTAAATGTTGCCACACTTAAAGATCATTTTCCTTTACCATTTATTGATCAAATTTTAGAACGTCTTGCCGGTCGGTTGCATTTTTGTTTTCTGGATGGGTATTCGGGGTATAACCAGATTTTGATTGATCCTTTGGATCAAGAGAAGTCTACGTTCACCTGTCCCTATGGGACTTTTGCTTACCGTCGAATGCCATTTGGTTTATGTAATGCACCGGCGACGTTTCAACGCTGCATGCTCGCCATATTTTCTGACATGGTAGAGCGTTGTCTTGAGGTTTTTATGGATGACTTCTCGGTTTACGGTGCGTCTTTTGATGAATGTCTCTATAACCTAGACAAAGTGCTGCAGCGTTGTGAGGACACACACTTAGTCCTTAATTGGGAGAAATATCACATGATGGTGACAGAGGGAATAGTTCTAGGACACAAGGTGTCTAGCAAAGGTCTTGAGGTAGACCCGGTGAAAATTGAGGTGATTTCCAAGCTGCCCCCACCAAATTCTGTAAAAGGGGTGAGAAGCTTTTTGGGACACACCGGGTTCTATCGGCGATTCATTAAGGATTTTTCTAAAATTGCAAAACCTTTATCCGAACTTTTGGAGAAAGATGCGGTCTTCGATTTCAACGATAAGTGTCTTCATGCATTCGAAGTTTTGAAAGAAAAATTGATTTCTGCCCCAGTTGTTCAAACGCCGGATTGGACAAAACCTTTCGAATTGATGTGTGACGCTTCAGATTTTGCAGTAGGAGCCGTTTTGGGGCAAAGGGTAGATAATAAGCCCGCTGTGATTTTCTATGCTTCCAAAACTCTGAATGATGCTCAATTGAACTATACAACTACTAAAAAAGAATTACTTGTCGTCGTGTTTGCTTTTGAAAAATTTCGGCAGTATTTAGTTGGATCTAAAGTAGTTGTATGGACCGACCATGCTGCGATAAAATACTTGATGGAGAAAAAGGACGCAAAGCCTAGACTCATTAGGTGGATTTTACTCTTACAAGAATTTGACATTGAAATCAAGGATAAGTCTGGAATTGAGAATGTAGTGGCTGATCATTTGTCTAGGTTAGAAAGGGTGAATGAAAAAGATTTGCACATACCCATAACCGAGACGTTTCCCGATGAACAGCTTTTGAAAATTAATTCTAAAGAACCGTGGTTTGCTGAAATTGTTAATTATTTGGCTTGCGGGATCATCCCGGAAGACTGGTCATTTCAAGAGAAAAAGAGATTCTTTCATTCTTTAAGATACTACTTTTGGGATGATCTAATTCTTTTGAAGCAATGTAGGGACGGTATCTTACGCAGGTGTGTGCCTGAGGTGGAGTATGAGAGTGTTCTCCACCATTGCCATGCATCGCCTATGGGAGGACACCATGCCAGTTCGCGAACAGCAGCTAAGGTGTTGGAAAGCGGCCTTTATTGGCCAACTTTGTTTCGGGATGCCTACGATTTTGTAAGTCAATGTGACCCGTGTCAGCGAGCAGGTAACATTTCAAAGCGACAAGAGATTCCCCTGAATGTATTTCAGGAAGTTGAAGTATTTGATTTGTGGGGCATAGACTTCACGGGACCCTTTGTGTCCTCGAACTCCAATTTGTATATCTTGCTAGCTGTTGATTATGTGTCGAAGTGGGTGGAAGCAATCCCCACAAGGACTAATGATTCTACTGTAGTGTGCAGGTTTGTAAAGGAAAATATTTTCTGCAGGTTTGGGATACCCCGAATGATAATAAGCGATGGGGGTACACACTTTCGGAATCAGAAATTCTCAACACTATTGAAGAAATATGGGGTCAAGCACAACATTGGCACCCCCTATCATCCACAGACTCAAGGCCAAGTGGAGGTCTCAAACCGTGAAATCAAGAAGATTCTAGAGCGAACGGTGGCATCCACAAGGAAGAATTGGAGTGCCCTACTACCGGACGCACTTTGGGCGTATAGAACGGCTTACAAAACACCTATAGGCACTACGCCTTTTAGGTTGGCGTATGGTCGGGCTTGTCACCTTCCGGTGGAGTTGGAGCACAAGGCCCATTGGGCGCTTAGAAGGCTAAATTTGAGTTATGATGAAGCTGGGAGAAAGAGGATGTTTGAGTTGAATGAGCTGGACGAGTGGCGCATGACGGCATATGAGAATGCCCGAATATACAAGGAGCGCACAAAACTGATCCACGATCGCCATATCGAGCTGCGCACGTTCAAGAAGGGAGATAGTGTTCTGTTGTTTAACTCCCGACTCAAGTTGCATCCCGGGAAGCTGAAGTCCCGGTGGAGTGGACCGTTCGTGGTGGAAGAGGTAAAACCGCACGGTGCGATTCTGGTGCATGATGGAGATGCCACGTTCTTGGTGAATGGACAGAGGCTAAAGCTGTATTTTGGTGAGAATTACAAGAGAAAAGTGAATGAGGTCAAACTCATTACACTTGCGGACGAATGAGACGCTCGGAAGCCATCTAGCCTAAGACGTTAAATAAGGGCGCTTGTTGGGAGGCAACCCAACCATCGATACATTAGGATAATTTAATTATAATCATAGGTTGCTTTAATTTCGTTAAAATTTTAGTGTAAAGAAGATACCTTGATCCGTTTGTTCATTGTGCAGGCTGAGGCAGTGTCGATACCATCGACACACTGGTCGATGGTGTCGACATAGGTTCAGGTTGACAACTGCAAGGTTCGTTCTGAGTCGATACTATCGACGGTCACGTTGATGGTAACGACACACCTACAGGCAGGTCGCGCAACAAATGTCGATAGTATCGACACAACAGTCGATACCATCGAGATCTCTGGAGAAGTTCAGACCGATTTGTCTCAGTCAACTCGATACCATCGACGGCCTCGTCGATGGTATCGACATGGTTACAGGTTGAAGTGCAAAGGGGTGGTGTCGCAATTAAGCCAAGTCGATACCATTGACTCCTGTCGATGGTATCGACCATCCATGTCACCGATCCGCGCAAAGAAATCGACGGCGATCGCGGCGTCCACGTCATCGATCCGGGTGCAGCGTCGATACTATCGACCTATGTCGATGGTATCGATAGGTCAGCAATCCGGGTTTCAAGATCAAGCAATCGTCAGCCGTCGATACTCGCGAGGGGGGCGGATAGCATCGAGACGTGTCGATACCATCGACCCGCGTCGATGGTATCGATGGGTCAACAGTGGTGCCGACCAAGTCTATATAAGGAGAGTCATTACGTCATTTGACGTCACACCTTCAGAGTGATCTCCTCCCTTTGCGCCGAGCACTCCCCCGAGCTATCCAAGAGCGAAGAGCAACAGCACCGAGTGACGATCTTCACCGAGCGGAGATTCATATCTCCAATCTTCTCCGAGCTCTCGTCTTCTAATCTCTTTCTCTTCGTCATCATGGTGCGTACCGCTGGAGCTTCTTCCTCGCGTGCTCGCATGGACGACATTCCCGAGTTTGTGCCGCCACCGCCATCATCGGTGGCACGTCCTTGCCTTGTCCACCCTTCTGCGGAGGTGAAGAAGATTTTTGACGAAATCATGAAGCGCAAGATCGAGCCAACCCAGTATGTGGATCCGGAGATGCTCCGTGATCTTGGCTTCAAGGAAAACCTGGACTACGTGCTTAAAGGACAAGCACACCAAACGGGCCATGAACCAGACAAGCTAGATTGCCACGAAGACGGTCAACCTTTCTTCGGCGAGTGGCTGACATATAAGGAACTGGTGGCAGAATTCATGGCGTCCCTCGACGTCAATGTCGTGCCCAACGAGATATCTGCCAGCGACCGTGAGTGGGAGAAGGGCCGGGTGTCTTTTCGGCTCTACAACCACAACTACACCATCACTCTGGAGCTGTTCAACGACATCTTCAACTGGAACAGTTCCAAGTACGACTACCGCCGGCCAGATAACCGCACCGACTACGCCGCCATCTTCGCCGAGTTGGTGACGGTTCTGCATGGGAGGTCAGTGAGCTACCACAACGCCGCGGTAGCCGACTTCGAGCACCCGTTTGCGAGGGTCTTGCACAGGATGCTGAGCTCAACCATCTTTGCTCGAAGCGATCTTGCTTTGAGCAAATTCCAGGAGCCTGATCTTTTCTTCCTATACAAGCTCCTGACGAGACAAGAATGCAACTGGGGTGCATTCTTTCTACATCGAGTGTTGGCGGTGAAGAGGAGCACGAGGAGAGCCCCGATTCATTTCGGCGGGCTAGTCACCAGGATAGCCCTTTACTTGGGCTTGAATCTCGATCAGATGACTCCTCTTACTACGAGAAGCAAGGTCAACTTGCAACATCTTCACCGGGCCAACCTAATTCTTCTCCGAGATGGTGTGGCATTTGCACATTGCCACATGAATCAAGCGTACCAGGAGTGCGCACTGCCGGATCCCGTCTTCAACATCGAGGGCGCACAGCATTTCAGATGGCCAATCATAGCCATCGACTTCGATGAAGAAGAAGGTGGCAACGACGGTGGTAACAATGACGAGGCAGCGGAAGAGGAGGAAGAGGCATTCACACCTCTTCGAGCACGAGTAGCACCCCGGAAGCGTCCTCGGATGCATCCAGGTGCATCATCATCATCACGGCCTTCGCCTCCACCGCCGCAGCCCTCGCAGCAGAGCGAGGATGTTTATTCTATGCAGGGCATGTACAGCATGCTCCAAGACATTCAGCAGACGCAGCACAGCCACACCGTTGCATATGACGGTATCCAAGACACCACCGACCGACTTTTCGTAAACCAACATGCGATATTCAAGATGAGCGCCTTCTTTTCGCCAATCAAGAAAGCATCCATGATCGGCTGCATAGGATGGAGCAGCAGCAGCAGCCGTTCTATGACCACTACTGGAGTCAGGGCTATTTTGGTGGGTATCCACAGCCTCCACCAATGCCCCTGTATGAGCCGAACTTCCAAGGGCAGTTCCCGTCTTGGGACCCCACTTCTCCGCAGCCACCTCCACCTCCACAAGAGTGATCGGGTATCTCTTTTCCACTCTTAAGTTTGTTTTTGACTATGAGGCCATAGTCAGATTCAAGCTTAGGGGGGTAGTTGGAACAGCTCTATCTTTTATTGTTTTTAGTTTTTAGCATTGTTATTTGTTTCTTGCATCTTTAGTTTTTGTAGGATCCACGTGCTATCTAGTGTAACTGTGGATGTCGTACAAGTTTGTCATCTGGCTGTTAGTTCATGGGAAATTTAAGGGAAATTTAAAAATTTTTGTGTCTTGGATAGCTTGCTTTGGTTGACCTTGGGGAGCACATCCTACGAAAATGATTGATTATGTCAACTTTAAAACAACATTTCACACCTGTACTCCTAATGATTCATGAAAAGTGGACAGTAATGGTTGTTTGAGCCTAACCTAACCAAATGGTAATGAGACCTTAATCGGATGTAAGAGAGAGAACCCTCTAAACTATTACACATGTCAGTAAGGAGGGACACATAATATCTTTCTAAGGTTCAGTCATCTAGTCTTGTGATCGTTCCACTTCATTTTTCCATAATCCACCAAGAATTGGAAGTAAAGTGCAGTTTTAATTCCTTTTTGTGTGCATAGCATGTAGATAGGACTTGCATTGATATTTTCCATACTTTTGCATAAAAAGAAAAAAAATATAGGGATTCATGCACATTACCTTTAGGTGCATGCCATGTAGTTGCACTCATGATTTTCATGCATAAAGTACATCATGTACCTCAATTTTTTCCCAATGGTGAATTAAACTGTTCCATACCTTCTAAATATTGAAAAACATTTCTGAGCATGAAGAAAATAGCCCAATAAACTTATCTTTAAGCAATTATGGATATGTGGGCTGAAGAAAAAAAAATTCTGAAAATCTGCAATAAAAAAAATAGAATTTAGAAGAAAGTGAAATAAGAAGGAGAAAGGAACATGATATCACTCGCACTTCAAGAAAATTGAGTACATGATGTAGTTAGACTAGATATCCATCTCATTTTGAGGTGGAAGGTTAGTGCACGCATCATTTTCACCCAATTTTAGGCATTAGGGCATTTCTAATGTGCATTGGCATCATTTAGGACATTTTTGTATTATGCATGTTGAAACTGTACAATACTTCCAAGTTCTTCCATGAGCCACCCATTTTCATCCACCTGTTGCTCGGATTGGTAGGCCACCATGAAATTCTCCTTACTAATGATTATCAGGAGAACTGCTTCCATGTAGATGGTAGTTAGGGCAAGCAACGTAGTATAGGCGATCACAAGATGCACCAATGCTGAAATCGGAGAATTTTATTATGTTAACTACCTTATGTGATAGTGTTCATCGGTTTGGAGGTTAATTTCTTTTATTGATGATTACTGTCACCTTTAGGGTAATTACCGTTCTGTGGTTAGAGAAGGCCGGTTTGAGAACGTTCAGTGGGAGTCACATGGGATTTTGGGTTGGTGTGTTGTTTTTCAGTTGACATTTGCAATTCTATTCTAAGGATTAGTTGCTCGAGGGTGAGTAATGTTCAAGCTTAGGGGAGTTTGATGCGATGATTTTGAGTCGCATTTATAGACCTTTTTGATATGTATTTTGTGCTTTTATTAGTCATTTTTATGGTTAATATTGCATAATTCACCTATTTTGGTCTTTGCCATCATTTTATGTCAAATCCCCTTAGTTTTATCATTTTGAGCATTAATCATCACTTTATTATAATTCGTGTGGATTTATTCGATCTTGTCTTGGAATTTCAAGAAAAACAAGTATCTGCTTCCGTCGATACCATCGTCAAGGCCACAGGTTGCCAGCCGAAAGGAGCAGCAAAGAGTCGATACCATCGACACCCAAGTCGATGGTATCGAGACCCCTTCAGGTTGCTGGCAAGGAAGCTGTCGATAGTATCGACTCCAAGTCGATACCATCGACACATTGAGGCTACAACGTCGCTAAATGACAAAATTGACGCTACAGAGAGGTCGATACCATCGACCCCAGTCGATGGTATCGAGATGGCTACAGGCACTCGGACGAAAAGACAAGAAGGCTGTCGCTACTACACTGGGTCGATACCATCGACCCGCGTCGATGGTATCGACACCGGCAGATATGCGTTGGATTCAGATTGATTTCAATCGGACGGCTGGAGTTAATTGACGACCTAATTAGGGACTTATACCTACTGACGGCCGCCCAGACGAGATCATCATCTAATTTTGCCATTGCACAAGTGCCGAGGAGGGAGAGAAAGGAGAACGGAGGCCAGAAGTTCATACATGTCGATCCGGATGCTGCCGAAGATGAATTTCACCACCGAGAGGCGGGAAAGCTCGTGCTCTATGCAAAGGATCAACCAGTTCTCCTCCGTTCAGGGGTTTTCCCATTTAATTCACATTTTTCATATGATTTCCCCTATTTCTACCATGTATTTGTGCGAGATGAACATGCAGGGCTAATCCCCTCCATCTTTAGGACCGGGAGTAGCCCGGGAATGCATTGTATGACAGTTTTATATTAATAATTCATATTTTCTCTCTTAAATCCGTGGTATGATTTCGTTTTCTCCATATATTGCTATGCTTGATCACCATAATAATAAACTAATGCCCTTAATCACTTCGACAGAAGGATTAACGGTTGAAAAGAGATGAAACCTACATTAATCGATAAATCCCTTGACAAAGGAGGTGTAAAATTAATGGTGGAAACTGAAAGATCGTTCGTAATGCACTTAGTTTAGGGGATATATTATTACGACGGTGGAATCAACCTAAACCTAAGTAGTGAATTACACCACGACAGTGGGTAATTCTGTTTTCAGGCCACTACCCGGATAGAGAGAGAAGATTGAGGAATTATATGAAACCTAATACAATGATAACCCGCGGTGAAACCGCAATCTTAAAGATACTCTTTTGAATTGATTAAATTAACATTTAATCAATTGGTTGCTTTGTTTTATTTTTACTTTCTTTTAATTTTGACAACAAACCCCAATTTGTTATTTGGCTTAGCTGATCGCAAATAGTTAGTAGGAGTCTCTAATAATTCAGCGTATCCCTGTGTTCGACTCGGGCCTCACAAAGGCCTGTACTACTCGACGCGTATACTTGCGTTTTAGCGCGTAGTAAAATACACGTCATGGTTCCTTCCATTCCCACACAGACTGGGAACCCAAACCCTAACCCCTCTTATAAATAGAAGGGTATTTGGGGCTTCTCAAATACATAAATTACCTACGACAAATGTTTGTCTTCTCTAATAGTGGTAACCGAGAGAATCTGAGTAAGTCCTACCCGATAAAGGGAGGGATAGCAAGGGAGAATGATCTTGGGAGAGTAAGTTGGTGACTAATACACCAATGGGAAGGACAACTCATTCCTGTCTAATCTAGTAGGATGATAGGAGTTCTAGGTGGTCCTTGTGCACTTCCATAGAGGTGTGGAGGTTGTTGTCTGCCGCTAGAAGGACAACGTAAACCTGCTATACATGGTGAAGACCAGGAGGCACATCAGATGAGTCATAGTGCAACTAGAAGACAGTTTCAGATCTACAACGATGAAGAGTATGTCACTAGACATGCTCTAGGACCAGGTATATCATGGAAACCATCCTTACATTAGTTATTAACGTGATCTGTTGGTTTGATGGGGAATATTGTAATGACCACATTTGTGCTTAATTGGTAAACTAGGGTTTACCTGAATGATTACACGCTTGATTAGATTGAACATCGTTTAGACTTGATTAATGATAGTAGATAAATTATGATGTTTCAAACCTAAGAATAAAATCTAACTATAATTTTATCTTGAAGAATTAGGGTTTGAGAAATGTAAACCCTAATCGGAAAAATTAGGGTTTTGATAGTACATGAATATGGAATTTGATCAGGATAGCAGTGTGGTAAATGATTTTTCATATTTTCTACAAATTTTTATTTAATTTAATTTTGTATATGATATGGATAACTCAATCATGCATATTAGAGAAAATTTTCAGAATATTTGAGTGTTCTTTGAATGTGGTTCTCGGTCAAACTATACTTCGACCAAAATGCTGACAGAGTGTTTTTCAGCAATGTCGTGTTTTATTTTTATTTATTTATTAGTAAATCCAAATGATCTGAAATTTTAACTAGAGATCTGAAACTCAATCATAAACAACATGTAAAATTTTCATAATTTTTGGATGCGTTTAGACCTTATTAGTAGATGAATTACAGTAATATTTTATCAGTAGATGAATCACCTTATGTTTATCAAGATGTTTAATTGCATGATTTTAATGTATAAGTGCCAAATGGACATGCATTATGTTTATTTAAGTATTTCGGTCTGCCTATATGTATAGTATGTTGATTCCTTAGTATATTACAGTGTTTGAATATACTGCTCTGCCAAGTTTAGAATGATGTACATGTTGTATTATAAACTTCAATTAAATAGATGTGGTACCATAGAGATATCAGAGTCAAGTATAAGTAAGAGAAAGGTACAATGTAGAAAGAGCTTTCCAAGAATAATAAAATAATATACATAGGTGCCCTGAACACCGTAGATTCCCTACGGATGTCTTCGTTGTAGGGAGGAAACGATCCACTATGGCAGTGACCGGTATACGGGGATCGGATCTCACCCACAGAGCGTGCGGGGAGACAAAGCCCTTGAGGAAGTCTCCTAAGAGAAGATAGGTTACCCAACATGAACTGGAGATCCCGGTGGTAACCCATAGGTACCCACAGAGCATACCAAAATGAGGCCCACAGAGTGTCTCAGACCCTCCACCTGTGTACTCAGCCTAGAAGGAGAGGTCTAGTTAAAGGCCAGTTGTTTAGCTACCTTAGTCAGACGTGACGGTTCGAGTCAAGCATATCTGGATTCAGTTCTAGGCTTAGCTTCTCGGGTTTTAAGCTAAGTCTTATACGGTGAGATCGTAGTTTTCTACGAGTATTCATATGTAGAGTACACTGCATATGACCAGGGCATAATCTAAATTATGTTCATATAGGGTTAAAGAGTTTCTCATAAGTAAGAAAGGTTAAGAAAGATTCGAGTACAGTTTCCCAGCAATTATTCTTTGTATGTTTCTGAATTATTAGTTCTCTTTGAAATTTATCAAGAATGATCATATATTGATTTGCTCTTGTTGATATCTAGAGTATCCTGCCATATTTATGATTGTCAATGATCAATCTCTTTAAATCGTACTATTGTTATAATTGATATCAGTTGCTCAAAACATATCTGTAATTATATTAGTGCTTTAGACTGTTTCTTTGAAGTACTCATTCATTGAGTGAGTAGGCTCACCCCTCTACTCACAAATTTTAGGTATATCACATGGACTTGAAGATATCATTGCATCAGAGTAGATATGCCACAAGAGTTAAGTCTGAGTATAGTTAAGTTAAGTCAGTCCATGTCACTCTAGGTCCTTGTATAGATGTGAGAGAGTTGTAAATGATGTTTGTATCTTCGTTTCCTTAATAAGAGAGAATGTATTTGATTATCATGCCGTATGTACATGGAAGTATGAGTAACATAATGAATGTTCATACATGCATTTTTACTGTTGAAATCAGATTAGAGAAATTAATGTTTAGATTCCCTTGTAAAGTTAGTTTATGTGATTCAATGTGAGAAAACAAAGAGTTTGAAAAAGAAAAAAAAGTTAAGGGTGATCTTTGTATTACGTTAATTCCTCAATTTTTGGCCTAATCTCATGATTAATGGTAATTGTGAGATCGAGGTGTAACAAATATGGTAGTAAAATTTTTGTTTTCACTTCCTATTTTGTCGCCATATTTCCCTATTGTGGCATCAGAGCCACGTCAATCTACTATATTTTAGGATAATCAAAATGATCTGATTTTTGGTTTTATTATTTATTTATTGCATACAATGCAAAAAATATTGTCCAATCAAATATCACACATAATCACAGACTAATATATATGATATATATATATATATAGTTTACACGCGTTGTCCTGTAGGTAAGTTTTGATGGTGGGTGTGTAGCATGGTTATATCCAATAATATTAATTATCTATGCATGGTTGTGTGGTTGGTTTTTCCTATTTTATCTCAGTTTGCTTACTGGGCCTCTACCTCATCTTCCAATTGTAAAGTATTATTCTCTCTGACCTTTGATCCCCTTGAAAGTTACTCAAGGTTTATCCATAATCATGTAAATGAAAAAGAAGAAAGACGCTCAAACTAGGCCAACTGAACGTCTCAAAGGTGAGCTGATTGGCTGGAGGACTGAGGAAGACCAAGGAGGACGAGTCAAACCGATCAGTTGTGGACCCGACTGATCGATTGGACGATCCAGAAGATGGTGGATCATAGACCAAACGATGGGTGAGACGACCAACCGATTGGACATGAGGCGACTAAATCAGTTCAAGGGTTGCTCATATTGGCAAGTATAGATCTTCATCAACAATAGGTTTCTGCATGTGATGTGGACCCTAGGTTGTGGTAATTCCTTATCGATCCAAAGAATTACATTAGAATGTCCATAACCATTGCTTTTTGTTTATTATATGTTTTGATTGTGGGATATAGCATGCATATGATATGTGCTATATATGTGGTGATTGGATAAATTATACATATTTAAAAATGCAAACTCTCTCAATTATATATTAAGTCTTAGATACTTTCCAAAAGCAACACACATAAGAAGCTTGGTCAACTAAGTGTAGGTTATGCCCAAGCATGGTGTGTCATCCATCTCGTAGAAGTGTGATGGTAGATATGTAGGTTCTTCCCAAGTAGGATGAATATCTATCGTGCTGATTTTGGGTCAGGATTAAATGTGTAACCTTAATGAGATTAAGCACCAGAAGCATGCAGATGATTGTGGCAAGGAGTTGTGCATATCATCTATCCAAGAATTTCATAAGATGCAATGGGCAAATGTTTCCTACCTAAATAATTAACTATGGACGCTGGCATCGGTCGGGTAATAGTTGATTTGTTTTGGATCTTGGCTTACTAGAAGGTTGTATGCTACACTATTCTGAATTGATATGTGAGGGATATCAATTTGAATAAAATATTGGGACCGATAATTAGTTAAACACCTAATTGAATATCATCATTTTTTATATCAAATCAAATCAAAAAGGGTTTTTGACAAAATGCAATTTCTCTTGTAGAATCAAGTGACAAACAAATCAATATTGTGATCAGCCCTTAGGAAGGACAAACTTGACGAGACAAATTTCTACAACTAGTTTTGGACTTTAAGAAGGGTTCTCAATGAAGAGTGCAAGTTCTATGTCCTTGATAAACCAGTGCCAAAAATACATGATCCTAATGTGCCTAGGGCTAAAGTGGATGCTTAATGGAAACATGCCAATGAAGCCTTAGACATAAACTGCTTTATGCTAAGTTGCATGAACTACGAGTTGCATGAGAAATGCAAGGATATGGGGATTCTTGAGATGGTAATACATCTTAGGAAATTGAACCATTGTTACACCCCGATCTCACAATTACCATTAATCATGAGATTAGGGTATAAATTGAGGATTTAACGTAATACAAAGATCACCCTTAACTTTTTCTTCTTTTTCAAACTCTTTGTTTTCTCATATTGAATCACATAAACAAACTTTATAAGAGAATTAAACTTTGATTACTCTAATATGATCTCAACATTAATGATACACATCCATATATTCATTCTATTTCTCACACTTCCATGTACATACGATATGATAATCAAATGCATTCTCTCTTACTAAGGAAATGAAGATACAAACATCATTTACAACTCTCTCACGTCTATACAAGGACCTAGAGTGACAGGGACCGACTGAACTTAACTATACTCAGACTTAACTCTTATGGAAGATTTACTCTGATGCCATGATATCTTCTTCAAGTCCCATGTGATTTCCCTAAAAATTGTGAGTAGAGGGGTGAGCCTACTCGCTCAGTGAATGAGTACTTCAAAGAAACAGTCTAAAGCACTGATATAATTACATATATACTTTTGAGCAATTGATATCAATTATAACAGTAGTAAGCTTTAAAGAGTCTAATAATTGACAATCATAAATATGGCAAGATACTCTAAATATCTACAAGAGTGAATCAATATATGAAATGCTTGATTGATCATAAAGAGAACTCATAATTCAGAAACATACAAAGAATAATTGAATAAATGTACACACTTGTTTGACCTCTCATTCATTTTATTATGCCCTGATCATATGCAGTGTACTCTACATATGAAGACTCGAAGTTCACTATGATCACACCGTACAAGACTTAGCGGACACACCCGGGAAATATTAAGTCTGACTACTCTCCTGGTCTGTAACAGGGAAATGGCTCTCTGGCCTAAACTAGACTCCTCCTCCAACCTAAGCACACAGGCCGAGAGTCAAGCCACCTCTTGGCTTTTTTGTACTCTAGTCCCACCAGGACTTCTGGTTGATGTTGGACACTGCAAACTATAATTTAAGGAGAGTTCCACTAGGGCTTCGTCCCCCGTGCCAACTGATAGCACGTTCCGACCCTCGTATACTAGACGCTGCCAGGGTTAGGTCGTTTCACCCCTAAGGCGTAGACCTCACATAGGGGTTCTACGGTGTTCATGGCTCCTAAGTTTATTATTTTATTATTCCTAGAAAGCTCTTTCTACATTGTACCCTTCTCTAACTTATACTTGAATCTGGTATCTCTATGGTGTCGCGTCTACTTATTTGAAGTTATAATACAACATGTATATCATTCAAAACTTGACAGAGCAGTATATTTAAAACACTATAATATATTGAGTAATCAACATACTATACATGCAGGCGGCCTAAAATTCTTAAATAAACAGATTACATGTCCACTTGACACATACACACTAGAATCGTGCAATTTATCATTTTATTACACAGATAAGAGTTAATTACTTGACAAATGAGTAATCGTCAATAGCACATGCAACTTATCTGTAATTTCTCAAAGAACGTGCATATCAACCCAAATCTTGAGTTGTGCATCTCATAACTCAGTTAAGAGTTAATTACTTATCATGACAAGAACTATTAATAATAACTGAGAATATTGATATCACAATACTTGATTCATTGAACACCCTACCCTTAGGGTTTCATTTAATCATAACAAAAGCTACAAAGAAAGGTGTAATACATCTATCACGTACTTTTCAAATCTTTACAACACATGATACCTGGGATCTCAATCCCTTATCACATTACTGGGAATTCTCATCCCTTCACATCATTACCATAATTACTGGATCTGGGTATTCAAACCCTTAGATCATCACATAACATTGCTACCTCTGTAGCAGGTAACCATTACCTCTAGGTCCTTAGACCAAGGTATTCATTTCACTGGTTGTATAAGTATTCTCATGGCTCAGAAGGCCATCACACATCTTTTCACCTCTCACTAGGCAACAACTTATTCCCATGGCTCCCATAAAGATTTCATGCGACATAAACATTCACTGAATAAAGACTACTATCAACAAATCATATAAAATCAATATATGTATGAAACCTTGGAACTGAGCTGAATTTGGGTTTCCATGCCATTCATTGGGATATCATGCATCAACAATAACATTGAATAAATAAAGTTTATTAAGTCAAGAAAATCCCTTCAAATGGATTTCACGATATCTATTTGCAAATATCCAACTTTCCTCGCATCTAGGGTTTCACCCTCTTCACTAAGATATCAAACAAACACTACTCACTTTAAACAAAATACAAGATAGTATCTGACATATATGTACTATGAATTTAGATAAACAATTATTCAAAACCAAGGGGATCTAGATAAGCAACTTTCTCTATTTACTTATACAGCAAATTTCAGTCATAGACAAATTCCTTATATTTCAGTTTACTCTTATAACCTCTGTGAATACTTAGAGAATTCTAATTAGAATGCATTGTATACATTTCTAATATGATTTTATCATCTAAAATTCATTCAAACAAAGGAAGAATCCATTTCATATCATTTTACAACAACTTAGAACAAATAGACAATTCAGGGTTTGTAGTCGCATACTAAGTAATTAAAGATTATGGTTGACTTAACCCTTTTTTGTGCAATATATTGTTTAAAGGCAGTTTCCACTCACCCTAAGGTGTGAAAACACCTTAAAATGTATCACATATATGAAAATCTCAAATCCATATCAAATCCCTAGTAATTCACCCAATTCTTCTTCCTTTCAACTCAAACACCCTAAAAATGAGGGATTATGAAGAAAGAGTGAGAAAAGGGGAAGTTTTGATAACATTTTGGATCAAATTAGAGGAGGGATGGAATTTTGATATGTGAGAGAAGATTCACCATGAAACTATATCTAAAGAATCTAAACTTACATGATTTCATCATTCCTCGGACCGCAAAACCCTAGGTCAGCATCTCATTAATTTCTCCTCTCAAACCCTAGCTCTCTCTCTCTCTTTAAGTTTTCATTTCTCTATATTGAATCACAAATTATGAGAGCTCCTTGTGTGTTAGGTTGACCATATAGAGCAATTGAGCTGCTTGGGTTAATTGCACATTGACCCCTTACTAAACTTTTTTTCTTATTTCAACATATTTTTCTGTCATGAACAGGTTTCTGTGAATTCATGTATTTCAGAGATCAAACCTTCTCAAAAAATTATTATAATTTATCATGTTTTTTATAATTTAGTTACAAAGCTTCAGTTAAAATTTGAGATCATTCCAAGCTTCCATTAAATAATTAAAAATCTAATAGTGTACTATTATCCAAAATTCTACATAAATGTTAGTTATTGTAATTCGTCTAATGATAAGATCTAAACACATCCAAAAATTATGATAATTTTACATGTTGTTTATAATTGAGGTTCAGATATCCATTTAAAATTTCAAATCATTTGTATTTACGAATAAATAATTAAAAATAAAACACTACACTGCTAAAAAGCACTCTGTCAGTATTTTGGTCGAAGTATAGTTCGACCGAGAACCACATTCAAAGAACACTAAAATATTCTGAATTTTTATCCAATATGAATGATTGAGTTATCCATATCATATCCAAAATTCAATTAAATACAAAATTTGTAGAAAATACAAAAAATCATTTACCACACTGCTATCATGATAAAATTCCATACTCATGTACCATCAAAACCTTAATTTCAGCCAACTAGGGTTTATATTTCTCAAACAATAGAATACTTAACATTTTTATTAGGTTTAAAACATCATAATTGAATTATCATCATTAATTATATTTAAGCAATGATCAATCCAATTAAGCATATAATCATCCAGGTAAACCCTAGTTTACCAATTAAGCTCAGATGCGGCCATAACAACCATAATCTGACAAATCAAGAAAGGAACAATGTTATAAAGGTACTCTTTGAGTGTAAAATGACAGAGGGAGACTTCGTAGAAGATCATCTGATCAATATGATTGGACATTTGTATCATCTTGAAGAATTGAGATTCTCTTTGAGCCAGAGTTGGCCACGGATATGATTATGAAATCATTTCCAAAATCATATAGCCACTTTATTGAGTGTTACCACTTGAATAATATGACCAGACCAATGTCAGATTTGCTTGGTATGTTGATTCATGCAAAAGCAAATATGAATAAGGACAAATATGTGATAGTGATCAACGGAGTTGAGACTGAGGATGAGAGAAAGGCCATGAAGAGTTCTGAGGCTAAGCCCAAATCCAAATCTTCAAAACTCAAGATGAGGAGAAAGAAAAGTACAAGAGGAACTTATCTATTGTACTTGAAGGCATTCAGGAAGAATTAGATGGGGGTACAGATCTCCACTTTAGGTATATATGTTATTGAGATAAACTTATCTACTTCTCCATCATGGTTACTGGATACTAGATGTGGATCTCACATATGTTCGAATAAGTAGGATCTAAAAAGAAGTAGGCCTTTGAGAAAGGGTGAGGTTAAACTGTGAGTCATAAATGAAGCAAGAGTTGTTTCCACTGTAGTTGAAACCTATAGTTTATCTCTTCCATGGTCTTGTAATAGAGTTAGTGAACTGCTATTGTGTACCTTCCATAAATAGAAACATCGTGTATGTATCTTGTATGGACAAGGATGCATATAAATTTCATATTAATAATGGTTGATGTTCTATATCTAAAGATGGAATCTTTTATAGAAGTGTCTCAATATCTTATGGTCTTTATTTTTTAGATCTAAAGATAGATGTTTATAACGTAAATACCAAAATATTAAAACTTAACAACTCAAACAAAACATACCTTTGTCATTGCCGTCTAGGACACATAAATGAGAATCGCATATCTAGACTCCATAAAGATGGTTATCTGGACTCTTTTGATTTCAAATCAATAGAGACATGTGAATCTTATCTATTGGACAAGATGGCTAAGACCCCTTTTACTGGTAACAATGAGATGGCTAGTGATCTATTTGGACGCATACATATTGATGCATGTGGGCCTTTTAGAACAACTACTAGAGGTGGGTATCGGTACTTCATTGCCTTCACTGATGATCTCAGTAGGTACGATTATGTTTACTTGATGAAACATAAATCAGAATCTCTTGACATGTTCAAGGAGTTCATGGATAAAGTATAGAACCAACTTGGCAAAAGTGTTAAGGCACATCATTCTGATCGAGGTGGAGAATACTTAAATCACGAGTTTTAGGACCTTATGCGAGCCCATGGGATAGTATCTCAATGGACTCCATCTAGAACACCTCAGCATAATGGTGTATCAGAAAGAATGAATCGAACATTGTTATATATGGTGCGGTCAATGATGAGTTCAGTTGAGCTTCTGACTACCTTTTGGGGTTATGCTCTAGAAACCGCCGCATTTATACTATATTGAGTCCATCTAAATTGGTTCAAAAGACTCCATATAAGATATGGACTAGGAAGCATCCCACATTGTCTTTTATGAAGATTTGGGGATGTGAAATTTATGTGAGTAAAAATGTTTCCTGTAAAGGTTGGCCCTAAATTTGGTAAATGTTATTTTGTTGGATATCCTAAAGAGACAAAAGGATATTACTTTTATTCCCTATCTGACAACAACGTGTTTGTTTCTAGTGATATTGTATTCCTAGATATGGATTTTATTTTCAAAGGAATCAGTGGGAGGAAAGTGGGACTCGAAGAGGTTCGGGACCAACAAGAAAACATTGAATCGATAGATGTACAAGAGAAATAAAGAGAATCACAAATTCGTCAAGTAAAATAGGTACCTCGTGGATCTAATAGGACACACCTTGAACTTGAGAGATTTGTATATCTTGTGACTCAGGAAGGTGGTGAGTTGGTCATAGATGATGAGCCAACAAGCTATCTAGAAGCTACTGAGGGACCAGAGTCTAGGAAATGGCTTAAGGCCACGAGATATGAGATGGAATCCATATATACCAATAAGGTATGGACCTTGTTGGATCCACTTGAAGGGGTAAAACCCAAAGGGTGCAAGTGGGTCTTCAAGAAGAAGACTGGCATGGATGGTAAAGTACAAACATATAAGGACAGATTGGTTGCAAAGGTTTTAGACAAGTTCAAGTTGTTGACTACGACAAAACCTTTTCTCTAGTGGACATGATTAAGTCCATAAGGATCATGCTTACTATTGCAACTTATCATGACTATGATATTTGGCAGGTGGATGTTAAAATTGCATTTCTTAACGGAAATCTTCATGAGGATGTGTATATGACACAACCTAAGGGTTTTCTAAATCCAAAGGATGCAAATAAAATTTATAAGCTACAAAGGTCAATCTATGGATTGAAGCAACTATATCAGAGCTAGAATCCTTATTTTGATGAGATAGTCAAAGAGTTTGGCTTTAGCTAAAATGAATATGAACCTTGTGTATACAAGAAGGTTAGTGGGAGCATAGTGTCATTCCTCATATTGTATGTCGATGACATAATTTTGATGGGGAACAACATCCCTACTTTATAAAAGGTAAAACATGGTTGGGAAATATGTTTTCTATGAAAGACTTGGGATAAGCATCCTACATCTTGGGGATTAAGATCTATAGAGATAGATCTAGAAGGCTTCTTAGACTAAGTCAAAGCACATACATTAATAAAGTGTTGAAGTGGTTCAACATAGAGAACTCAAAGAGAGGAAACCTTCCCATGTATCATGGAGTTACCATCTCTAAAGCTTAATGTCCCAGTTCTTGTGAACAAAGGGAACACATGAGTTTGATTTCATATGCATCAACAACTAGATCAATCATATATGCAATATTGGGTACCCATCTGGATGTCTCATATGCCTTGAGCACGATGAGAAAATATCAGTTAGATGCAAGTGATGCTAACTGGATAGTCGTGAAGAACATCCTTAAATACTTGAGAAGAACTAATGATCCAATTCTTGTCTACGAAAGAGAAGAAGAGTTGGTGGTAAAAGGTTACACCGATGTAAGCTTCCAAACTGACAAAGATAATTACAGATCGCAATCAGGATTCATGTTTTGCCTAAACAACAGAGTTGTAAGCTTGGAATTGTTCCTAGCAAGAGACAGTTGTCGACTCTACAATAGAGGCTGAGTATATTGTTGCATCGAATGCAGCAAAGGAGGTTGTATGGATCAAGAAGTTCATATCTGAACTTGGGATTGTTCCAAGCATCAACGAAGTAATTGAGCTATATTGTGACAACAATGGAGTTGTTGCACAAGCTAAGGAACCCAGATGACATCAGTGTTCCAAGCATATACAAAGACGGTTCCATCTCATACGAAAGATAAAATTTGCAAAGTACCAAACGAGAGCAATGTTGCTGGCCCCTTGACAAAGGCATTTTCGTAGTAGAAGCATGATGGACATGTTAGATCACTTGAGATAAGATTCATGGGTGGTTGTCTCTAAGTGAAAGTGGGAGTTTATTGGTATGTATGCCCAAAGAGCCAATCATATACTAATTGTAATGACATTATTTGTAAATGATTTGATTATTAATAAATAAAATCTTTAAATGTATTCTATTTTATTTAGTTATGAGATGATGATATAACAAAATAAATGTCTAAAGAATGATATTAATCAATGACATAAGTCTTCAAGTATGTGACTTGAACAATGAGATCATACCGATGTTAAGAGTATATACATTCTCATTATGTCCCTAGTCGAATGATATTGTGGAAGGCAGACAGAAAACAATAACACATAAGACTAGACTATGTGTTGGTTGATGACAAAATATTATTAGTCATGATATGTGATATCAAACTAAAGAAATGGATACATGTTAGAGAACAATGTATCGGGTAGACCCACCATGAGACTGACACATGGAAACCATTACAATGATAGTCATAGTCAACTCTCATAGTATTAGTGGTGATAGTGTTCCTTAGACCTAAATCACTACACTCATTACATGTCGTTCGGTATGCTTTGGCATCATCCAACATAATCATAAATAAGGGTTGCCATAATGGTGATGATTGGGTGATTGTGACACATGGGGACTGACTGTGAGTGATGTAGATGGGATTTGTCCCTCCTATAGGAGTATGATATCCTAGGTCTCTTGATAAGTGAGACTAAGAAATGCATGGTCATGCACATATGAGTCAATATGAGATATTGAGCTTATATACATCTCAGACAGTTTGCTCTGGTTCAAGAAACAAGATTGAATGTTGAAGAGGATGACTACCCCTTGCCTCAAATTCAATTTGGGTATCAGTGAGAAAATAACTATACAAACACTGTAACACCATACACAGATTGTATATTGAAGTTGTTCTCCAACTTTCCGTTTACTTAGGTAGCATTGATGTGTGACTAGGCAACACTCATTACATGTGATGTCATACAAACGTAATATGGGACCTATAGGGTCACACACAACTCAACCAATACAATATCCAATCAACCGACACTCCAGCCAATCGATTCATCACATGAGACGATCTGTTGGGAGTTCAGTCAGTTGGTTTCTTACTTGAATTGAATAGATAAATACTTTATTAATCAATCCAATTATCATTCATGATCAAAACTCCTCTTCTAGGTCAGTTCCTATTAGTAGTACTACTGCCATATAGGCGGAGTTTGCACTATTGTATGGGCCTATTTGGCAGGATATAGTCTAAAGAGAAAGAGTTCAAATGTAATGATTTTTTATTTGAATGGTATTAGATAGGGGTGTAATCAGGTGTAGTTGTGAGAATTGGAACTGCACAAAAGAGCCCGGTTACCCTCAAATTTCTGGAAATTGTACCGCACCGAAAAGTGGTGTGGTCGGCTGCGGTTCAGCAGCTAAAAACGGCATCTGCCCGGTGTTTGCAGCTGGCAACGGCTAACACAAGACACACCTTAATCTGACTTTCTCTCTATGCAACTCTCCCTCACGTGCTGATTCTGTTAGGCCAACATAGGTGGATGTTCCTTTTCCTACTACGCTACTAACCAAATGAAAACAAAACAAAAGAATATATATGTCCCCAGACAATATAATTGCAGCTCAAAGTCCAATATATTCAACTATCTACATTAGAAAATACAATTTGTTATTCTTTTAGATCCTACTAAACAGTGCCTAAGCTCACAATTTCAAATAACGACTTCGACCACCAGAATGTCATAGTTAGATGGATGCCCAGCATGTGACTCTGGTCGATATTCGGAAGCTAACCTCGAGACTGGACACAAAGGCGGCGTCTATTCCCAGCTTTGCAGCACTATGCTCGGCTGGCGACGTGGCACAGCTCCATATGTACACTCCCCACGGGCTCCTCCTTACATGTTAGGATTAAACTGTCACCGTTGGGGGTTACTTAGACTGTGACTTATGAGCTCTTGAAGCCTTTTGTGGTAATTCATGCGACACGTTAGGTTGGGGTATCAGATGACTGACAAAGATGACAATGATTTTCAGCAGCATCAGCTTCTCTTTCCTTTTTGGCGAAGATTGGAAAACTTCATTCATCCCATTCCTTAATGGATATAGAACAAAAAAAAGAAGTAACGCCTGGTGTGACACCAAAAAGACCTCAAAAGATGCCGACAGAAAACCTTGCATCGTCTTGTGTATCTAATCTATATTTGATATCCTCTAAGTATCCAGTATCCACTGCACCTTTAATTGCGAAGCTGATATCTCCAAACTGTGCACCCCTCACTCACTCATTGACGTCTATGCAACTTATAAAAGATGTATTCATTCTCCAACCTACTTCACACTCCAACAAAATGGTGGCATACAGCATGGTGCTTATTTGCAGCAGAAGGTGTCTCATTTTATCCTAATTATAAGAGGAGAAATTTCTATTGATCAACTCTCGAAACTTCCCAACCCAAGTCCTTAAACTTTCATCCTACTATCGAGAGAAAAGGTACACCTTCCCCTTGGTAGTGCTGTCACCATGACAATGGTTGACCACTAGTGGCGATATAGGTGAAGTGATGATGACGACGAATGACCCTCCCTCTAATTCTCTCGCGAGAGCTTGATTGTTGATTCCTTTGTTGCTGTTATTTGACATAGAAAGTGCGTGGTTTTCACTGAAAGTAGTGCAAACGGACTGTGACCGGTGTCTTCAGAGATATGCCACGCACTGAAGCTGATGCTAGCAATCAACTGAATAATGCATATCTCTGTTTTAACAGCAACACTGATCCATAATCAAGAGACTTTGTCCAGATTCTAGATGATCTTTTTCCACATTAACGGGACGACGAACGACCAATTATGAATTCCTTACAGTACGAATACGGCCAATCTGGCGTATTATTAATCCAAGCATTCGAGATTTCTACTGTCAGTGTTATTGCAAAAACCAAGAAAGGAACGGGCAGACATCCACTCAGCCGTGTAGCCTTCACCTCTACTAGTTCACATTTGAGGGGGCAAGTAACAAATTCCAGACCACTTTTAAAATCGTCGGGTATGGTTCAATCAACGTTGATCGCCCAGACCAGCCAACCCGTGTAAGCATTTCTCAGTTACGGCCCATAAAGCCGACGGAAGCTCGTGATCTCAAAACAAGAGACGAATAGCTTTTGTCAAGACTTTGGAAGTGATTTTTGTATATAGTTTGTCAAATTATGGTTGTCTTTTTCACTAACACCGGATCCCCAAATTTGAACACTACACTGTAGTTAAGGCTCGTCCGGTTCAAAGTGGTTGCAAGGAACACTGTTATTACTTCAAAAATGTGAAAACGAATACAGGAATTAAAGTACGATGTTTGGCGTTTGGATCCATGTAGTCAGATCAAAAGCATTAATGGGGCTATAATCTGGTTAGAAGAAATTCACAATCCGGTTGCATGGTGGGTTTACCCCATGTCACAATGGGACAGATATAGAAGAATATCACTCGTGGGGACCTACAGTTTATGTTATACCACAATATCATTCCGCACTCAGCAGCTTGGAAAATAAACTATTTCGGCCGCAGTTTCGTTTCCATCAATCTGCATGTAATTAGAGGTAGCCATGTGTAGTCTGTGTCCCAAGTAGAGGTTTTAACAACATCAAACCAAACATGCGGACTTCCAAAACAAGTACAGGTTCAACTCAATCTAACCAAATAAATATCATGTAGTTCTAACTTGGGAATAGAGTACAACGACTAGTAGCACAATATTGTGGTCACTGGTAGAAGCGCGGATCTGCGGCTGGAAACATCTTGGCACGAATGTTCTTGTTACCAAGCAGCTCGTTTCAAGTGTTAACCAAGTGGGAAAAAGTGATACCCGATACGGAAGGAGACCGATTAAATTCGTAACACTGATAACAGTCCATTCTTCCGTGCTGTAACAACAGAAACTCAGTAAAACTGGCGTTGAATGTGGCCACCTTACCTGTTGTAGGATATTCTTTTTGTAAACATCATTATATTATCAAATAGAAATCACAAGTGCCGGAACCGTGAAGTTGTCACATAAAACAAGACATTCAAACCTGAACAAATGAAAACCATCTGCTCCAGAGTAAGAGACAAGGGAACCAGGAGTAGGGAGTTTGTAGGAATAGTTTGATTGGACTACATTTCTATTTTAACAATTAAGAGGGAAAAGTTCATCCCAGACTAGCAATTGCACCGCCAACCCGAGCTAAAGCTGCAGCTAAGGCTTATCTTCTATCTTATTTAAGAACTCAAGGGGAAAAGTATATCGACCAGCATCCAAATATTTCCAGTGTGATCGTTTGTCATCCAAACAAACAGGCCCGTAATGAGAAGAATGCCTCCCATAACTAAATATTCGCTCATGTACTCCGTTTTCTATGATCTTGACCTAGCTTTACAAGTAAAACCTAATATAGTGAAAGCAATATCCCAAAGAAGAAGAAAAACTGTGATCAGAGGATCAAGCCTAAAGGACCTATAATCTGAGACAATCAACAAAGTTACATCTCTATACAGGAAAAATGACCTAATAGATTAAAAAGGGGAGAACATCACTACCGTCAAAACTGTTTCCTATACTTCCAATATACCTTCCCTGTACACCATTCCCCGGCCCCGCAGTGTTTTCAAAGCAACTAATGCAGGTGATGGAAGCCAAAAAGTTCAGTCTGTGCCAAGCATGAACCAAGACTCTCCCTAAACTGAAACATGTTCAACAAGTTCGCCAAAATTGTATTACTTCATTAGCGGACTCAATCCATCACCTTCCCATCCCAATCGCAACATCTGATCCACCACCTTCAAGCTCAACTGCAGTCAAAAGTAACAGAGGAAGAGGATCACGTCAACAAGTTATCAAAATGATACGTTATTCATTTGAACGCCGTTACAGTGTACTGAACTTCAGAAAATAAAAGAGAGGCCCCAAAAGCAAGCCAGTAGGTAATAAATTTGTTGCACCAAGTAAAGCACTGAATGCTGGTCAACTATCACAGTGTAAACAACTACTGGGGTCACTCTGTAGATAATTTGAAAGGAATCAAGAAAAAACTTACAGCAGGGTCAGTGAAGACCATCAACTGTTTATCAACGGTTGAAACCAACAGATTTGTGTTGTCTTTGTTCAAAGCAACAGCAGTGACATCTTGACCTTCTTCAAGCTTGATTGTATGAAACAACTGCCAAAAAGAAATAATTTGCTCACAACTTGTCAGATAATTCATAAGATCAATGTAATGGACATATAAAACTTGTTAAAAATCACAAAAGAGGTACAGCACAATCTCTATTTATGTAAAATGTTATTCTAACATAAGTACGCAGAATAAAGATTAAGTACCTCGAGGTTGTGCAGTTTCAGAAAACATATAGAAGGCACGGGGATTGATAACTGGTTTTCTCTGCTGGAACTTGAATTTAGATTGGAATTTAATCGTCCAGTCATGTTCGATCTTAACTCTGTGGTTTCCTTCAAACTGTCATTCTCTCCTTGTTTATCATCAGAAGAAGAGCTAGTACCAACAAGAATATTTTCCCCATCCAAAGAAACTTCTATGCAGCTTATCCTACCTGAAAAGTGTGTTAAAGTAGCTTCCATTATAGGTGCTCCGTTTAAAGTGAAAGTACATATCCTTTGTTCTACTTTGTTCCAGGTCAACAAAACACCCTGGGAAGATAAACACAAAGCATGTGCATCCATGACATGTATTTTCTTCATCAATCGTCCCCTTTTTATGGAATGAATTAGCACACCAGAAGCGCAAGAGGATGATGCAATGATGCCAAGGTCGGAACTGACACAACAACAAATAATTTCCCCGAGATGGCCTCTGAGTACATGGATAGGGCCTTCAATGTGGCATCTCCTATTGTTGTTAAACACATTACGAGGGCTATTAGTACTAGCTGGGCTTTTAGGAGTGAGTGCTGGAGAGGTTGGTGTCTCTGGCATGTTGTTAACATGTGGAGAAGAGAACCGATGAGTTCTCCATAAAACAACTGTGGTATCACGAGAGCCAGACACCAAGTAGTTGCTGTCAGATGAAAGTGCAAGACAAGTGACGGGTGCACAGTGACCTACTGCACTTTCAATGGTTTTGGCACCATCGGACGATATCAACTTTATGGTGTTATCGGCGTGTCCACCTGTTGAAATGAAATCAAGATCGTAAGCATCAATGTCAAAGGACAAATGCAAACTACTATCATCCCATAAATGGGGCTTACTTTCTCAAGGTAAGAGAACAAGTATGAATATTACCAGAAGTAATGAATATGCATTGCACAACATTTCAAATTAATGTAGTTCACTTTTAAGAAGCTACTAAAGTGCATTGCACATTATTTAGATACTAAAGTGCCAATCAAGTTTCCACAGCGTAAATATATTAAAAAAGAGATAGGCGTACTTAAAAAAGACATTCATTTATCCAAATAGAACATTTTTCTTCTTCAAAGGAAACATTAGAAGGTAAATGAAGATGAAAAACTGTCTTCACACATGTGTGATGGTTTAGCACTAGATGGAGATACAGACAAGTTAGACACAATATGTAAACCCAGTGCATTCACGTTTGTTTATAAAACACACCATTTTGAATCCTTTTTGTGCCCATAATTGCTAATTCTTATATTCGGAGCTTACAAGTGCTCCAATGGTAGAAAACAGGGGTTAATCAATCATGGTAGAGAACGGAGAATAATCAATCATACAAAAGCTTTTGTCTAGTGTAGAAAGACATGATTCCCATTAGATTAAACAAGAGTATATAGGAGTACAGAGGATTACATGGATACACTTAAGTGGGTCACTTGAGTGTACCAAGGGAAACAGAAAACATAATATTAACTAATGACAATGGGCCTAAGCGCAATAACCAATTATACTAACACTCCCCTCCAAGCTGGAGAGTATACACAATGTAGTCCCAACTTGATACCCAATAATGAAAAAGAGATGCCAGTAGTGGTTGGTCAACATTGTTAGCATTCTAATCCCATGTCTACAAGTGAGGAGCTAGGAAGCATAAACACTTCCAGAAGTAGGTCGTGGCTGTCTTGGACACCGTAGACACGTCTGGACACGTAACGGACACATGGAAAACATGTCCATAACGTGTCTGAGTCGGACACATTTCCTAGATGCCCACAACCTCCCAAAAGCGTCCCTTCTACCTCCTTTTTTCTTCTCTTCATCGGCCTATCCTCTTCTTCCTTCTCCTTACATGTCTCTCACTCCACTTTCTCAAGCTCCACTAATGGTGAGGAGTGGAGCTTGGGAAGGGTAACATACCAGGGATTGATATCGTTCAAGAAGTGTCCGATGATGAGAGTGTCTCCTTGGTGACTTCAGCAGAGGCAGTGGGCAAGAAAAAATTGAGCTAGGTGGTGAGCTCGTTGTGTCGCAGTATTTTTGGACCTATAAATTGGAATCCGAAATCCACACATTCAATCAGTATTCGGATTCAAAATTTTAAAAAAAATTGATATCCGTCTGATTCAGACTGAATACTGAATATTAAATTTCAGATTCAAAAATTTTGGATCACGCTAAACCCGGTTAAAAAAAAACTGGATACAAAAAATATATACATATATTATTAAAATATAGTATATTCCTGTGTAAAAATATGAAAACATAAACTGACAGAGGACGCCGCTCTCTCTCTCTAGAACGAGAGCTCCAGCTTCTCTCTAGGGTTCCCCCCGCTGGGGGGAGGGACGTCGTCCCTTCAGGCGTGCCCTCCCCTTGGCCTTCTCCACCCCGATCGCGCCTGAAGGTAGCGCTCATTTCCGGAGTATTGGAGCTGGTGGCCGATCGTTTCAAAGAAGCCTCCTCGACCATCTGGGTTGATGCAGACAGGGACGCGCCACATTTTTCAGACTGGCTAGTGGATGGAGTGTTGATTCGTCAAATCCTCTCCGTTCAAGCTTGATGGAGGGA
The DNA here is from genome assembly GCA_963693085.1 of Alisma plantago-aquatica. Classification (NCBI taxonomy): domain Eukaryota; kingdom Viridiplantae; phylum Streptophyta; class Magnoliopsida; order Alismatales; family Alismataceae; genus Alisma; species Alisma plantago-aquatica. The sequence continues at coordinate 881,604,065 of OY856411.1, forward strand.
TAGATCTGTTCCAGTCAGCTCCGACTTGCGGTGTGGCTCCGTCGCGGCTGAAGCTAGGGGCCTTCGTGCCTCTTCTTTCACTCATTCCTGCTCGCCCAGTGTGTCCCAGTCTTTTGACGCTTCTTGGAATCGGTTGGGATCTACCTCGACGGCCTTATCGACACAAGGGAAGGCCAGAGCGGTTTGCGGCTCCAGGTCAGCTCGAGGTTAGTTTGTGTGGATCTGTTACCCCCAATGATTGCTCATGGCCTTCCTCTGGCGATGGCCTCTGGCCTTGAAGTGGCGGTGGGTTGGCTCTATCAGGCGGCTAGGGCTTTTCCCCCATCCGTCCAGTGTGGGTCTTCCCCATCTACCTACCTTCGGCAGTCTTGGCGGTAGGGTGGCCGATTAATGGGAAGCTTCACCTCGTGTCTTGGCGTCGGTGATGCTGGCTCCCTCAATGGGTGATCGGGTCCCCCTGGTCTGCTCGAAGATGCGGCTTCACCCCTGCTGCGTTGGTGGCGCCCCATTCTGGGGTTCAGCTTCCCGACCTGCTCTAGGTCCAGGGTTACAGGGTGTTCCTTATCCCTCTGTTGTTGCAGGTGGATAGCACTTCAAGGTTGATGCTTAGGTTGACGCCAACAGCAGTCACTCTGCTGATGCTGCTGAGTGCTCTCATGGTGTTTGTAGGAATGCCTATGTGTGATTAGCAGCCTTGGCGTCTTCTCCGGCATTGATGGATTGGTGTTGTGTTAACATCATCCATTGAAGATCAAGGACCTCGTAGGTTAGCTACTTGGCTGTTGGGCGAGATGATAGTGACAAAGATCTCTCTAATCTTGACATAGTACCACACTTTGTGGGTACTCCTAATGGATAGTTGGTGTTGTGCCAAGCATGAAGGAGTGATTTGGAGCTGTTCTTCTTTCCCCCATGCTATGTGGCTTAAACGTGCTGGTTTTCTTGATCCTGTTTTGGCTGGATCAGCCTCTATGCTGATCTGATATCTTGGGGTTCTTTTTTGGGTGACCTTGCCCTTTTAGAAACCTGATGTTCTGGTAGATAAGAAGGTTAGAAGCTTCAAGGCTCGCTTCAGGCAAAAATATTAGTCTTGTTCTATGTTAAGCTATGTTACTATTTGTGGGTATGCTGAATGCATGTAATAGTAGTCTGGTATAGTCTTCTTCTTATAGGTTTGCTTGGAGTTAGCTTGTGTAGTTTGATAGGTCTTCTTAGTTTTATTTCGTCTAGAGTTTTTTTGTGTTTCCCCCTGCGAGGGACGCTTAATCTTTGTTTGAGCTGTTAAGCTCCTGTTGATGTAATGGGGTACTTTGTGCCCAAAGTTTTTGGTTTCTATAGTAACACGCTTTTTGACCGACCAAAAAAAAATATGAAAACATAAAACATATGATCATATATATGAATAATATCAATAAATTATATATTTTTGTATTTTTTTGACATTATGATTTTCGGTTCGAATTGGATATTTAACCGAATTTAGATATTATATGTTTGGATCAGATTTAGATGTTAGCATATGATATCCGTCAGATATGAAATCAGATATCGAATCAAACCTTTCCTGAATTCGAATATCCGATATAGCAATATCAGCTCCGAATTTTGTCCATTTATAGATCTAAGCATTTTGATAGAGGGAAGTTACCCGGTTGCTTGGAGGAGATTATGTACATCGCCTTGTAGAGGAAGATCAACTTTCTTGTTGACTGTAGAATTGTTACATCTCATTCCACATTTTCTTGGTGTTGTGATGCTAAATGTACTTGAGGGTAGGGTTGTACATATATCGGTCCAGACCGGTAGACTGGACCAGCTATTTGGTCCAGTCCGGTCTTGAACCAACTTGACTTGCGATCCAGTCCTCAGTCCAATCATTATCATCATCATCAACTAAGCCTCAATCCCAACTATGTTGGGGTCGGCTACATGGATCCTTCTTTTCCATTCAGCTCTATCATGGGTCATATTCTGGTTGAGATGTAGAGATTCAAAATCTCTCTTTATAAGCTCTTCCCATGTTAATTTAGGCATTCCTCTTCTTCTATTAATTGCGCTTGCCTCAATAGTATTGTTTTGTATAGGCGCATTAGTCGGTCTGCGTTGCGCATGTCCATACCATCTGGGTCACCCCTCGCGCAACTTGTCCCAAATGCTCGTCACCCCCACTTTATTCCTGATATAGTCATTTCTCAAGCGTTCTTTTCTTGTCTTCCCACACATCCATCTCAACATGCGCATTTCAGCCACGTTCATCTTGTTGAGTCCTTATTTCTTCACCGCCCAACATTCACTCCCATAGAGCATGGCTGGCCGTATAGCAGTTTTATAAAACTTGCTTTTTAGTCTGAAAGGGATCTTCTGATCACATAATACTCCAGTTGCACTCCTCCATTTTAACCATCCCGCAGTGATCCTATGACAAACGTCATTTTGGATATCACCATCTGTTTGAATCAGTGATCTAAACTTCGGCGAAGTCGACCGAAACTTCGGCGAAACTTCGAGCTTCGAAGGTTGGCGAAGTCGAAGCCCTAAGACTTCGGGTCCATCTCAACTTCGAGCCGACATTTCGTGAACTTCGACGAAGTTGCTGTTTTTCTGTACAAAATGGTCCAAACATCGTCGATGTCAGCGAAGTTTCGGCGAAGTGGCCGATGTTGGGCCGAAGTTTAGACGGCCAGGCCCAGTTAGCACAAAAGCCTCAAATTGGCTATTTTAAGTTGATGACTTGCACGAGGAGCCTCACATTTGCTCTTTGCAAGTCTTGGACGAGTTGTTGTGTCTGCTGGAGAGCTTCTTTGCTGCTGTTGAGAAGGTAAGTCCCAAATCTCCTCCTTTTTCTTTGTTTTTTCAATTCTAAATAAAAACTACTACTAACTCTTAAATACTCCATTCTCTACTACTTTCCCTATACATATATACATAATATGTAGATCTAATGATCTGAAATTAGTATTTTTACATGCACAAACTGTTAATTATTAATATTTAGGTGAATATAACCTAGATCGTACCTTAATCTACTAAGATCTAGCCTAAATCTAACTACATCTAGCTTAGATCTAGCTTAGATCTAGCTTAGATCTACTTAGATCTAGCTTAGATCTAGCTTAGATCTACTTAGATCTAGCATAGATCTAGCTAATATTTACTTAGATCTTGTATTATTACAACAAAATATCATAAAACAAATATGAAAAATAATGTTTTTATGAATTTCGTTTTACATAAATATTATATACTTTAATATTGCATTAATTAGATTTAGAGTTAGAAAATTCGTAATATTGTATTATAGTTAGTTAATGAGTAATTTGCTGACTTTAACTACAATATTTGCAACATATATAATAATTTCAGTAAATATTAATATTATTTATCAATTTTCAGATATAAATAAATTATAATTTTCAAATTTCAACCTAGATTATTCACTAGTTAGTTAGTTAACTTAGTTCGTTAGCTACTTAGCTAGTTAATCCCACTTAATAGCTCGCCATACTATCAATTTACAATATATTTAATAATTTCAGGAATTATTAGTAATTATTTAGTACTTAATTAAAAAAATTCAGTTCTAAAAATGTATGATTTTCTACCAAGTTAGTAGTACTCAGTTAGTTAACTTAGTCCCACACTCCCACTTATTTGCCTAATATCTAATAATGAGTTAATCCCACATTCCCACTATTTATCTAATATTTGTTTGTTTTAATTTATTGTGTGCAGGTTTTCTGTGACTGAAGATATGGGTATTTTGTGGGTGCTACTTGTTTTAATGGTTGGTTCAGGTCGTGATGGTGGAGAAGGTGAAGGTGGAGGTGGTGAGTCAGGGGGGAAAGTTGACCCTGCATGGATGTATTGTGAAATGGTTGATGGATCTAGGCAAAAAACCAAGTGCAATTTCTGCAAGAAAACTATAATGAGTGGTGGGATTTCTAGGTTCAAAAAGCACTTGGTGGGAGGGGATAAAAATGTTGCAAAGTGTAGAGATTGCCCAGATCAAATAAGAAAAATTGTTTCCAAGCAACTCAATCAAAAAGATCTAAAACACATGGAAGACAAGATTAGAGATGCAAGGTTCAAAGAGCTAATGTTCGGTGCATCGATACCACGAAATGTAGTTGATTTAGAAGATGATGATGATGATGACGCAATGAGACAAGCACTGAAAAGATCAAGAATGGAGGCGGTTTTCAGACAAGAAGAAGAAAGGCAATTTCATGAAACCCGACGTGGTTTTGGCCCATCTGATTTCAATGTTGGTGGTGGCAGTGGAAGCCGTCCAGCAAATTTTGTCAATTTAGAAAGCCAAGAATTGCAAGGTTTGAGGACCAATAGCATGAGGTACACTTCTTCTGAACCAGGGTTTCGTAAACAAAGTCATAAGCAGAAAACTTTGTCAGGTATGTGGAAGAATGCAAAAGATGTTGTGGGACAGGCAATAGGAAAATTTATATTTGCTAGTGGTATTGCTCACAATGTGGCACAGGGCCCTTACATGCAACATATGATAGATGTTGTCGCCGAACATGGACGAGGAGTCAAATCACCAACTCCACACGAATTGATGAACAAATATCTTCCACAGGAGAAACTACTGCTAGAGCAGTGGATTGAGGAGATGAAACAAAAAAAGTGGTCAATTTTTGGGTTGACACTCATGTGTGATGGTTGGACAAGTGGTACCAAGACACAAATTATCAACTTCATGGCTTATTGTGACGGTGATACATTTTTCATAAAATCAGTTGATGCATTTCGCCACATCAAAAACCACAGCTACCTTGCAAAATTGATTAAGAGTGCGATAAAATATGTTGGAAAAGAGAATGTTCTTCAAATTTGCACTGACAATGGGCCAAATTTCAAAAAAGTTGGAAAATCAGTTGAAGAGTCTTCAAAATACAGCTTATTTTGGACGCCATGTGCCGCACACTGTATTGATCTAATATTGAAAGATTTTGGAAAATTAGATTTGTTTACATATGTAATGCCTAGGGCCACAAGAATTACAAAATTTATATATAATCGCTCTTACCTACTTGCAATGATGCGAAGCCAAGAGTTTTTTGGAGGAGACATAGTAAGACCGGGCATTACAAGATTTGCAAGCAACTATATCGTTTTGCAAAGCTTAAAGCAAAGGCGACAAGGGTTAAAAAGAATTTTTGTTTCTGAAGAGTGGGCCAAACACCCTGATAGTAAAACTGACAGAGCCAAAGAAGTGGTGAAAATTTTGAATGATGACTACTTCTGGACTAGAGTGACCAAGGATGTAAAGATAATGGATCCTGTGGTTCATGTCTTGCGCATGGTGGACGGTGATAAGAATGCCACCATGCCCTATATCTATGAGGCAATGCGCCTCATGAGAGATAAAGTAGAGGAAGTTGCAACTAATGCCAAGGCACAATTCCTAAAAGTTATAGATGAACGATGGGATGGAATGCTTCTACACCCATTGCATAAAGCAGGTAAAGATGTGACATTTGCATTTAGCCATTTAGGTCTTAGTGTTTATTAGTCATCTAATATTTTCTAATTTTTGTGTCCTTATATGTGCAGCTTATTTTTTAAACCCAAGATTTCAATACAAGAATGACATTGGGAGAAGAGGAGACTTGGTAATGGGTCTCCAAGAAGTGATTGATAAGCTCTTTGCTAACAACAAAGATGACGCAATTCGAGCTATTGCACAAGTATGGGTTGGATAGTATATAATTCTTTATTACACGTTATTATAAAATGTTAATCTAATTCCCTCACTTTACCAATCACTAGATAAAACCATTCAGAGAAGCATCTGGCCTGTTTGCGCTACCGGCGGCTATCTATTCAAGGGATAAACTTTCTCCTGGTAAAGAATTACATGATTGGTTATGTTTGATATCATAATAATGAATGGTTCACTTGTCCACTTATTGATCATTGAACACTCTTTATTTTTTACAGCTGATTGGTGGATGAATTATGGTTGTGAATGTGAAGAATTGAGATCGGTAGCAGTTAAAGTTTTATCCCAAACAGCAGCAGCAGGTGGCTGCGAAAGAAATTGGTCAACCTTCAACTTGATTCACACAAAAAGAAGAAATAGGTTGTCTGCCTCACGTCTTCATGACTTGGTGTTTGTACACTATAATATGAAGTTGAAGCAAAGACACACACAAGAATCATTGAGGAACCCAACAAGCAATGTCGACATTGATCCTCTTGATTGGGCGTATGTCTACACTGACAGGGCTGACGATGAAGACCCATTACAAGCATGGTTGAACAATACTACTGAGCCTTTACTTGATGAAGGGCGTCCAGGTGGGGGGCCTAATGCCACAATTGCAGGGGCAATGGGGGTTGATGTAGATGAATATCAAGAAAGTGAGGGAGCACAAGCAGATCAGACCACTCTTGGAGTGGAAGAAGACAATATTGATAAAGATGATTTTTGGCAGGGTCTACCAGAGGATGAACCAGATGCCTCATCAGGTTCCACCACTCTAGAGCCCTCAGGTGGTGATGATGGGGGCAACACTCCTGATAGCTATATAAGAGGAGATACGCCGCCACATAGAACACCATCTCTTCGCCCTCAACCTCAACAACAACGTCAACAACAATATGAGAGTGGTAGTGGTACTCAAAGACCGACAGATCGAACCTACCAAAGAAAGGGAAAGGGTAAAGCTCCACAACAACAACTAGATTCATTGTCAACATGCTACGAGAATTGGTATCCACAGGGTCAAGGACATGTGCCTCAACCTGTTTATCATGCACCTTACAACACTGACAATATCACATAATCAATTGGAAGTCTCTCATTGGGAGGTCAATCGGGAGCAACAGGAAGCACCTTTGTGGATGATTTATTGGGTTTTACTGGGCCTACTTCTAGAGGATTTTATCAACAAGAACCCGTTCCTAGATATTATGGTGGTGATTCAGAAGGAACTTATGGAAGTCGGGTTTCCCATAGAACTGATAATGAATCATATAGTTACTTAGGCCCTGGATATGCCCCTGATCCTTTTGCAGCTACAACTGACACTACATCAGGTGTTCAGAGTCACTACTATCCACCAATGGCACAACCCGAGCCCCCACCACAACCTAACATATATGTACCCCCTTCTGATTCTGATGCAGAAAGGCCACCCCATATACCAGAATTTTACAACTTCACACCAGGATCTCTTGCCTCCAGATATCCAACACAGCTTGCATTGTATACAAGATTTGGATATTTGTCAGAAATATCCCATGAAGATTTTGCTGCATATGTGCATGATTATGAGCTCAACCACTCTCAGCAAACAACTTGGATGCAATATGATATGAGAATTGATAACCAAATGTCACTACTGAGGCAGACTCAAGAAGCTCAACATTCAGGCCATGATTTTGGAAGGCATTCAGCTTTTTACTGAAGACATTTATTGCGTATGCACTTCATTTTAATGAATTGTAATCTATATTAGTATATTACTATATTTCATATGTAATATACGGAAGTATGAAGGATATTTGCTTGGAAAATGTATGCTGAAGTAGAGAATTGTATAAGAATTTGTATATTTTTATTTGCAAATGTAAAACATGATTATTGAGACTTGAGACCATTAGCAAGTGAGCACTGCATCATTTACTACTTTGTATTATCAACTTACCTAGCACTAGAGAGTCATGAATTGTGTTTTTTATGTCAAATTAATACATATGAATTAGAGTTAGAGCATAATTTGTAAGTTTCCAATCGAAGTTATGCATCATTTTGCTAAAAAAACACCATCGAAGTTTGTCGAAGTTTGCGTCTAAACTTCCTCGAAACTTCCTCGAAGTTTCCACAAACTTCCACTTCCACACCTGGCGAAGTCGAAACGAAGTCGAAGTCCTGCACCATGGTTTGAATGATAGAGCCCAAGTGACGAAATTTATCACATTTTGGTATATCTACTCCGTCCAACTTGGCTCCACCATTCACACTGTGAGATTGGCTGAAATTACAATGCATATACTCAATTTTGCTCCTACTAATCATCAATCCATTTGATTCCAGTGCCTTTCTCCAAAGTTCAACTTTATCATTCAAACCATCTTTAGTTTCGTCGATCAATACAATATCATCAGCAAATAACATACACCAAGGAACATCATCCTAAACATTCTTTGTCAACTCATCCATAACAAGAACGAACAAATATGGGCTGAGTGTGGATCCTTGGTGTACCCCAACTGTGAAAATGTTGGTGTCTCATCTCCAGGAGTCTTCACACTTGCAGTAGAGCTACCATACATGTCTTTAATCAAGTCAATGTATTGGGTTGGCACACCATTTTTCCTCAAAACCATCCACAACACTTCTCTGGGTACTCGATCATAAGCCTTTTCCAAATCGATAAAAACCATGTGAAGATCTCTTTTTCGTTCCCTATACTTCTCCATAAGCCTCCTCATCAGAAAAATAGCATCTGTTGTTTATCTACCAGGCATGAAACCAAATTGGTTGTTTGATATTTGTGTTATAGATCTAAGCCTCTGCTCAATAATCCTCTCCCAAAGCTTCATTGTGTGACTCATCAACTTGATACCTCTATAGTTTGTGCAGCTCTAAACATCACCTTTGTTCTTGTAGATGGGGACTATAGTACTATTTCTCCATTCATCTGACATCTTCTTTGTCTTCATGATCTTGTTAAATAAATTTGTTAACTACATAACTCCATCCCCCATACTCTTCCATACATCAATGGGAATACCGTCTGGTCCGCATGTCTTTCTCATTTTCATCTTTTTCAAGGCATTCTTGACCTCAAAATGTGAAACTCGTTGTGTGTTAATGATATCTCTTGTATCCCTGTCACACGAGTCTCTAACATTATTTACAATATCTCCATTGAAAAGCTTATGGAAGTAATTTCTCCATTGGTTCTTGATATCATCGTCATTTACCAGCAGTTTACCATTTTCATTCTTGATGCATTTTACTTGACTCAAGTCTCTTCCTTTACTCTCTCTTATATGAGCCATTTTATATATATCTTTCTCCCCTTCTCTAATGTCCAACTGCTTATAAATATCATCAAAGTATCTAGACCTTGCCTCCTGAACAACCTTTTTCGCTTCTTTCTTTGCTTGCTTGTATCTCTGGAACGTTGCATCATCTCGAGATTTGGGCAAGCTCCTATAGATCTCCCTTTTCAGTTTAATAGCCTTATGTACTTCATCATTCCACCACCAAGTCTCTTTTTGTAGAGGCCCACAACCTTTGGACTCCCCTAAAACCTCTCCGGCAATTTTTGTTATGCAGGAGATCATGTTATGCCACATAATGTTGACATCAGACTCTAAGTTCCAAGTTCCCTCCTTGATGAGTTTATCATGAAAGGTCAATTTCTTTCCTCCTTTAAGATTCCACCACTTGATCCTGCTATCTTGATTTTTGTTATGCTTGCCTTTATTGATCTTCATGTTCATATCCAAAACCACCAACCTATGTTGGGTCATGAGTTCTTCGCCAGGAATCACTTTATAGACAGTCTGATATTTCTCCTAAATCCGGTCCTCGATTTGGTCTGATCGAAAACCGGTAGAAATTGATCTTAGATTGGTTGGATTGGATAATATACAAAAAAAACTTCTTAATATATTAATTAAATCTAATATTTATGAAGGGTTGTGGGGATGTGTGGTAGATTATCAATGACTCTAGAATTTACCAATAGCTAATTAATATTGTGGTCTACACACTAATGTCAATATATCACTAAATGTCAATAGTATTAATCGTTGCACTTATACAAGCATCGAGTAGCGGCTAAATAAATTTGAATATTGCATTATGGCAATGAAAAAACTTAAAAGGACGTTGCACATTTACGTGAATTGTTAATAAATTAGGGTATTACCTATTAACTATCATCTAATCAATTTTTTAATATATGTAAGAGTTAGTTTTCTGTGTATTGCAAAATCTGGCAACAAGTCTTGAAGTGTTATTATGTGTAAGTATTATATTAGTAATGTTTCCAATAGTGTTATAACACTTTATTCTCTCCATTTATAAGAATTTATTTGTGTGATTTGGTTTGTGTTACCAAACTCAAACGGATTATCAATTCTTTTATAATTTTTATATTTTATAATCAATAGTGCATGCATATTGGTTATCCGGCTCGGTCCGGTCCGATCCTTGATTTTTCCAGTCCAGTCCGGGACTGGACCGGCTATACTCGGTCCATGAATTTCTTGTTAACCGGGTCTCAGTTCAATCCAGTTCAAACTGGTCCGGACTGGGTTTGGACCGATGTACAACCCTACTTGAGGGTAATGTCTAGCTCCATGCATCCCCAAAGTCATGACAAGACTTGTCTGTTCCTAGTGACACATGCATCATCGAGTTCTACAGGTGCCATATTTTTGATGTACTTAATCTGATGTGTCATTCAAGAAACGTCTAGATGACATTCATCCAGAGTGGAAAGTTGTCACCTTTCAATATAATAGCTAAGGCATTTGGCATGTCATTATAGATAAAAATCGGCGGCACATGCACTTTCACATCAGCCGTAGTAATAAATAATATTATTAGATTAAAGCCATGGTACAAGAAGATATGTAGAAAGCACTACTGGCTATAGAAGCATGGCAGGAGTAAAGAAACAAAGAACCAATAGGGGGGCTACAGGAAAATAATGCATGGTAGGAAAGGGATCACATTTTTATAGTTTTGTGGTGTGAAAAGATAAAAGCCCCTGATTTATCATAAGCGGCACTCAACCATGTGATTTAGGGAAGAACATGAAGATGAAGCAAAATGAAGTTTTTCCTATCCTTTTGAGTTGATGCTTTATAAGATTAGCACCCTTGGATATACTTCAATCTGCTCGTGATTCAAGAAAACATATGGACTGCATTCATTAAGAGTGGAAAGTTTTCGCCATTCAATTTAGTAGTCAATACATCCCGCATGTCATTATAGGTAACAGTAGGCTGGGAAGGGGCTTTTGCAACAGCCATAGTTATAGATCATAGTACCAGATTAAAGGCACATAGAAGAAGACACGTAGAAGGCACTACCATTTATAGAATCATGGTAGAAATAAAGAAACAAAGAACCAAAAGGGGCACTACCGGAATATAATGCATGGTAGGAAAGGGATCACATGTTTATTGTGATGTGAAAATATGAAAGCCTATAAACTATCATGTGGCACTCAACCGTGTTGTCTAGAGGAACCATATTGAGAGGAAGGAAATGAAGTTTTGCCTCTCTTTTTTGTTGATGCTTTATAAGATTAGCACACTTAGAGGTCTTTCTTTATTATCCACAACATCTAGAAAACAAGAAAAGGAGGGAGAAGAGTAGACAAATTAGTCCATAGTAAAGAACTAGCAGCGGTCGTGATCAACGGCTGGCTTGGGTGTCGACTCTTGCTGGCCCCATTGGGCGCTGATGTCAGTTACCCCTGGGTGCCTGATCCAATTGCCCTTGTGGCGGCAGCCAGCATGTTGTTTGCCCCTTGTGTGTTGAGGCCAGTTGCCCTTGTAGGAGCCTAATATTGGCGTATGTCATTGGCCCTTTGGGCGCCAACAGATGCTAGCCTAGGGGTGGTGGCTAGCCTTAATGTTGTTGTGGCTCATGTGCTTGGTGGCAAGGAACGAAGTATCCGATTTCAATGCCGTTTCGACAAAACATGGAAACCGAAATTTTTTGACATTTCGACGAAAATTTTGATAGATGCAACCGTGCCCGCTTCGACGCCAAAATGAACGAATTAATTTATGAAATTTTACAGGTGTGATCTCTACACCTAAATGCATCATTTTATGCAATAAAATTTTGCGGGGGTAGGATGGGGGTGGTCCTCCATGTGGGAGGTAAGGGAATTATCTTGTTTCTTGAGGATTTCGATGAAGGGCTTTGATAAGAAAATGTAAGAATTAAGTTATGCAATTTTGCAAGTATGAGCTATATACATTCACGTACTTATTTGTGTTATAATATCAAGTATTGGATATGTAGGGAATCCCCACACATTTTACTTAGGTTGATAGTATGTTGTTGATACTGACTCAATAGTCAATCATTTCATTGGTCCCAAGAACACTAGTGCAATGTTTCCAAGCTAAATCATTATTTGTTGGTGTGGTTAGCTTCCTAACACCCTCATTGTCTAATAAACCACCACTAGGATACATGTCCACATTGCAGAAACTAAAAAAGTGTGCATTGCATAAGTATTTAATAATTTGAATAGCAAATATCAGGGAAATGCAATGCAATTATGATATACTATAAGTATATACTATGCATGAGGCCATGAGTACTAAATGGTGAATAACCCCAATCCCCCTTTGCTCCTCTTAAAAAAAAAAACAATAACAACAAGGATTGCAATTATCGAAATTTGGCATAGTTCATCAAAATTTGGCGAAATTCATCAAAATCATTGAAATTTGGCGAAATTCATCGAAATCATTAAAATCGACATAGTCGCACATGTCGGTACCAAATCCCATCAAAATCGAAATTTTTTGGCGAAATTTCGCCAATTTCACGGAAACCTCATTCCTTGCTTAGTGGTTTCTAAATTGAACAAAAGGAGATAGGAGGGGGACACGACGAGTAGATTAGGTTAGAGCAATACTCTAATACCATGTAGAAAGCCAAAGTAATTCTCATTAGATTAAACGGGGAGTATTAAGGCTCTCCTATATATTAGAGTATGAAGGATTACATGGATACACTTATGTGGGTAAATGGATCCTCACTTAAGTGTACCAAGAAAAATAAAACATAATATTAACTAATGGCAATGGACCTAAGCCCAATAAGCACATATATTAATAGCTAGATGAACCATTTCCTACTAAATGAGTCCACATAAATATATAGAAAATAAAATGTAGATCGTATACAGAATAGCAACATAGAATCGATATTGGACAGTATCGAGAGAGACAAAAAAATTACATCAATAGTTAGATCATATAATGAACTACAACTCGAGAAGCACGACTCAGAGAGAAGCAACAAGATCATAGTGGAGGAAATATAAACTAGTAAGTAATAATGTGAACAAATGCTTTTCAGTAACTTATTGAATCTCAAAAAATGTCAGGATAACGACTACTTTAGAAGAAAATTTTAGTCTAGGATAGAACGTTGATTTCTAAAGAAATCAATAATGGAAACTTAATGGAAATAGACAAACCTATGCAAAATTGCCAAGTTATGCTATCGTCAAATATATGTTGATTTCGATTCAACAGTTATATCGCAATAGCTTACCAGTTATAACATCTTTGTCACAGGTAATAGCCACAACTTCAGAACTTCGTATTCCCACAGCAGGAAAAGCTACGGCATGAGGAAATTGCCACTCATCTGAACCAGACCCACTGGGTCCTTTGAACATGCGCATAAATGCTCCACCAGCAGTAGTCCCTGCAGTTTTCCCATGTTGAAACAGGAATGGTGTTCCTTGACCATCAGGTGTATTAGGCTGCCACTTGTGTAATGCCACGTTTGCCGCAGGAGCATGCATATCCACAACTACAACAGAATCCTGAGTTGCACAGATTGCAGCAGCAGGAAGATTGCAGCGCTCGGGATTGGGGACTGAGTAAGCCTTTATCTCTCTAGGGTTACGAAAGATTGTCTGTTAAAAAGTAAAACATTGAGTATATAAATCTGAAATAGATGTATATTTTCATATTGTGAAAATTTCAAAAGCAACATTACCATTCACCATCAATCTAGGTAAAGAAAGCACAATATATACACTAAAGAGTGAGCATAAATCTGAAGGATCTCGCACCTGTAGATGCAACACATCAGCAAGAGGTCGTTTCTTAATGTGAGGGACTGTCAGAAGCTGTGAAGGAGTCTGCCCAAAGTATGCAATCTGATCTTGTGTAGCACGTTGTTGAACCTTCAAAGCATATCAAAAATGGAATGAGGGGAACATGCTTAGCAGTATCTTAGGGGTATGAAAGCAAGTAAACTTACTGGATCAGAAATTTTGTCAATGTCCACGGTCCCTTCATATGTGATATAAAAGAAAACATTGTTTGCAGCAATCGCTTCTTTCCCTCTTTGCTTGTAGCTGAAACACACCATGGTTTGATTTACAATCACTGTAAGTAAACAAGCCAAAGAAACTCTCCAGTAACATTACAAGCAACAAAAGACTTTTTCTTCTTTTTTAGAAGGGGTTTAAAAAACTGAATAATGGACTCTTAAAGGGCCATGCAATGCTTATGAATACATATTCACTCTCAAGGGGTTCAAAAAACTGAATAATGGATTCCGTTGGTAATACATACCCAAAAATGAGATCTATCCATTCATGCAAGTGCTCAGAAACATATTCACTCTCCAGGGCCATGCGATGCTTATGAATAAAATCAAAAGGACTATCTGCCCAAGGAGGCAATTTGACAGAATCTACAGAAGAAAGTCTGTCAGATAAATTTAACAAAAGTAAGTAAAATGATGTGTCTGCCTAAATGCTATACCAATTTTTTCCTCGTGCTGTGTAGATCCAAAGTTTATGGAGTTTTCATTTGTTAGCACCTCAGGAAGATAAAAAAGTTCCGGTACCTACACACAAGATATTGAGTATTAGAAGGTAACAACCCATATAAGATCTAAATGCCAATACTACAAGGTAAATCATGAAGCTTGTAAATGCTATCACTAGAAGATGATGGTTAGACATTGGAAAACTGTAGAGACACCCATAAATTTATATACATAAGAATCTGGATGAGGCTAATACCAACTCCTTGACATCACTCATATCCTCAAGTACACCATTCCATGTGGCTCCAATGTCAGAGAACATACGATCGGCATGATCAAATTGACCACCTTGTAATTGAATGGACAGAGTTGTGTATGGCTCCACTCTCACCAGGTAATACAATACCTGCAAAGACAAATGGCATTCATCAGATCTTTTATTTGTTAGCAACAAAGCCAGCAGAGTGATGCACTTTATTTAATTACCTTTGGGATGAATCACTCATACAAACCGATAAGTTTTAATGTATTTGCTATCAAAACAATTTTATCAAAAAATTTACAGAGACAAACTCTTTTCTAGTACAAGAAAACTGATTTCAGCATGGGCGCTGATCTCATCGGGCTACCAGTTTTTAATACAGTTCTTATTTCAATTACAAAATCTATTTTATATTTACCCATCGTAGCTAAAAGAGAAAATTATGACCAGAGACCAACAACATCAACTACTGCAGGTTCAACAAAAGAGGATATTGTAAAACTTTTTGGTTGGTATGAACCAAATAGAGAGGGAATCAGAAAACATTGTGGAATTGCGCCTTGACGGTAATCAACATGTCTGCATTATTCGTGGGATATTACACAAATTTGCAATACACAAGCTGTTACAGTATAGGACTTTTATTTATATTGATTATGGGCTCAAGTGTATTAAGCCCGTTAGTGCCTAGACTCTAGTCCATTAGGGTTTTGTCTGCTTCTTTGTATCTCCTCCTATATATAGAAAAGGGGCTTTCCCATCTATCAATAAGAAATGCACAAGGGAATTCCACATTACCATGTTTTCTCACGAAAGCAAAAAAGAACATAAGCCAAGACTGCTTCGCAAAAACACAAGTATAAAGCATAGCATGAAACCTCGATGCTCCAGTGAACATAAACTGGTGAAAAATCCTATTCCCCTCTTCTCAGAGATCATTAAGAAAGGGGCCAAAGGACTGAAAAAATAACTTAGATCGATGGCAATTTGTGTATTCTTGCAACCCTATGGAACTCAAGCAAAGAAAGAGAGAGACAATCGAGTATCTACAAAAAATACCATTTCTTTGCATATTTTATGGTGGAATCATCTAAGACAGTGCTGCTCACAAGTTATCTAGGAAAGCAAAACTAAGCATATGATCCAAATGTGTGAAGAAGACCCCTCAAACGAAATTAGACGATAAGGAAGCACTCAAAAGAAAAGATGAAGACCAAAGCAAGGAGCGATGAGGAAGCATGTGATTCCATGGCTAGTACATACGTATGCCCAAAAAGGTGTGGTGTGATCACGATTAGATTGCAGCGCGAACTAGGTTCTCTTGTGATCAACAGATATGATTGAATTATTATGAGATATTCTAGCTAGAGTCATGGTTTGTACTATTGGCACAATGGTGCTAGCCCTTGATTTACCTATGCCCTAGATACTTTTTGGGGTCAAGGGGGAGTTCTTCACCCTTTGAGCTACCATGCAAACATGCATACATACTTCAACTGCTTTGCAATGTAAGATAAGAAGCACAAAAACAGCAGTGGACGTAGACACAATATGGAACTTTTTGAAACTATAGAACACAAGCAGACGACATTGACAAGCAAACTAAAATTGGAAAAGATTCTATACCTAAACTTTGTTTCATGATTGGAAACTGTTAAATATTAGTCTTATTTAGTCCTTTTATATTCTCTTGTTATTTCTCTATTCTATGTGAACCTACATGTAATTGTTCCCTTAATTCTTTTTATATAAATATATGAGGGGACACACATTGTGTCCTCAACGATTCCTAAAACCCTCGAAAGATGGTGTCAGACCGGGTTACGTAACCCCAGTGTTTCAAAAAGCGGTATGCGTTATGCGTTCGGAGAGGTCACCTTGTAGAGTATATGCGGTATGCGGGAGTATATGCAGAAGTATATACGGTTTTGGATTTTTTTAATTAATTATTATATATATGTATTAATCATGATTTACATATTTAATTTGTGCAATTGTGTATCTAAATAGTACAATTACAAGAATAATGGATGCAATTATGCAAATATGCAATCATCACAACTTAAATAAATACAAACATGCACTATAATCTAAATTTAAACAATGTAAATGTATAAAACAAGAAATCAGAATATCTCTAACTAAAAATCGGGGTATAATCGGCCTTGTATGCGGCCGTACAACCGATTATGCGGCTTGGACCGCTTTTTGGACCGATTTTTATTATGTGGATTTTTGGAAGACCGCACCTTGTATGCGGCCGCTTATGCGGGCGCATACACCGATTTTTAAAACACTGTGTAACTCGTTTCTCACGCTGACGCCGCCGACCCCCCCCCCTTTTCCCTAGCAATTGCTCCCCACCGCCGATCCCCGTCGCCGCCCTCCCTCCCTTTGGCCGCTGCCACAGCCTGTCGTTGCTGCTGTCGCGGGTGTAATGTAGTCGCTGACATTGACGTTGTAGCCCTCAGCCGCCGGCCACAGGACAGCCCGCCGCCGCCGCAAGGCAGCCTCTCGCCGACCCTCTCCTTTGTCTGCCCATGTCGGGCATTTGAGCCGTTGGGTTCTCTGTTGCGCCTTAGCGTAGTTCTCATGTAACTGGTCCGTCCAGTCTATCTCATCTGACTGTTGTCGCCTAGGCGGAGGATCTAGGTGGTCCTCTGCTATTGTTTCTATCTGCTGAGGTGGGCTCGATTTCTATCATGGCTTCCTCCCATGATGATTACCATCGACAGGTGACAACCGTGAAACTGGATGGGCAAAACTATTAAAATTGGGTATGCTCCATGGAGATCTAGGCCAAATCCCAAGGCAAGCCTTCCCATCTGATCTGTGATGTGCCTCCTGCACCATCCCGTACTACCGAGTCCAAGGATATAAAGGCCTACGATGATTGGGTCAAAGATGATTCTATTGTGATGACATGGATCCTCAACAGTAGTGAAACTCGCATCAGTGTTACACTACTTCGTCTCTCGACTGCCAAGGAGATATGGGATCAACTAGCCAGTACTTATTCTCACAGTAAAAACCCAAAGAAGGTGTTTGACTTAAACAAGCAACTGACTCGTCTACAATTTTTTGGGCCCAACATTGTTGATTACTTTTCCTCCTTCAAAGGAATCTGGGCTGAACTTGAGAGTTACCATCCTCTGTCTACTGACTTAGCCACCATGCAACGACAACGCCAGGAACTTCAGGTAGTTCAGTTCTTGTGTGGACTTCCAGAGTCGTATGCTGGGTGGTTGATCAGATTTTTTTCCAGTGATCCCCTGTCGACGTTGGAGAGTGTGTTTCGGCGTCTTCAGTGTCTGCCTACTTCTTCTCCTGCACCGACTTCAGACACGGGTGACAATACTGCTCTTGCTGCCATGGCCGGTCGTGGACGTGGACGGGGTCGAGGTAGGTTTCAGGAGAACTGACCTCCTCCCAGTTCTGGTAGAGGCAAGGAACGAGGTATCCGATTTCGATACCGTTTCGACAGCATGGAAATCAAAATTTATGGAAATTTCGACAGAAATTTCGATAAATGCAATCGTGCTCGTTTCGACGCTGAAATGAATGAATTAATTTATGAAATTTTACAAGTGTGATCTCTACACCTAAATGCATCGTTTTATGCAATAAAATTTTATGTGGGGTAGGTTAGGGAGGGGGTCCTTCATGTGGGAGGTAAGGGAACTGTCTTGTTTCTTGGGGATTTCGATGAATGATTTCGATGACAAAATGTAGGAATTGAGTTATGCAATTTTGTAAGTATGAGCTATATGCATGCATGTACTTGTTTGTGTTATAATATCAAATATTGGATATGTAGGGCATCCCACACATTTTACTTGGGTTTATAGTTTGTTGCTGATATTGACTCAATAGTCAACCATTTCATTGGTCCCAAGAATACTAGTGCAATGTTTCCAAGCTAAATCATCATTTGTTGGTGTGGTTGGCCTCCTAGCACCCTCATTGTCTAATAAATCACCACTAGGATACATGTCATCCACATTGCAGAAACTAAAATAGCATGCATCACATAAGTATTTAATAATTTGAATAGAAAATATTAGGGAATGCAATGCAATTATGATATACTATAAGTATATACTATGTATGAGTACTAAATGGTGAAATGACCCCAATCCCCCTTTGCTCCTCTTCAAAAATCAACAATAACAACAAGGATTGCAATTATCGAAATTTGGCGAAATTCATCGAAATTTGACGAAATTCATCGAAATCGTCGAAATTTGGCGAAACTCATCGAAATCATCGAAATCGAAACAATCGCACGTTTCGGTACCATATAGCATCGAAATCGAAATGTCGAGCGAAATTTCGATGATTTCGACGAAACTCATTTCATGGGTAGAGGATGTGGTTCCCTTGGATGTGGTTTGTCATTTGGACCTCCTAGCACTTTTGGGGGTACTGTTGGAAAGTGTTACTAAAACTTCTGTGGTCGCGCCAACCACGCTGAGAACATGTGCTGGAAGAAACATGGCACACCTGCTTGGGCCAATATTGCGTCTGAGGGCGGTTCTCAGACTCTTGTTGTTGATACTTCGAGCCCCTCCACTGCTAATTTGATTCGTTCGGAAGTGGAACGTCTACTGCTAGAGCGAATCGGAGCTTCCTCTTCTACTGTTGTTGATTCTGGGGCTCATGCTGCTAATTACACTGGTGGTGATTCTGCTTTTCTGGATGCCTCCTCTTCTAGTAATAGTGATACCAAATGGGTGATTGATTATGGGGTTTATTCACATATTTCTGGAAACCGGTCTCTTTTCTCTAAATTATCTAAACCCTGTTCTAAATCTTCTGTTATGCTTGTTGATGGATCAAAATCAGCTGTGTCTGGCATTGGTGGTATTTATGCTCACTTTCTTCTGAGATCTGCTCTATATGTGCCAAATTTTCCTTTGAATATGTTATCCGTCATGGTTGTATAGGCGGCTAGGCGACCCGGCGTTGCGTGGGAACGTCTAGGCGGAGGCCTAGGCGTTTCTAGGCGTTTTGTTATATATATTATTTTAGTGGATATATATTCAATTTATGAATTAATATGATCCCTAGATATATAGTTATACATTATAAATACAAAATAGTGGATAAATAAATACAAATCAGTTAATAAATAAATACAAATTAGTAGGTTAATAAACACAAATTGGTAGATAAATAAATACAAAACAGTAGATCAATAAATACAAATCAGTATATAAATAAATACAAATCGGTAGAAAAATAAATATAAATTAGTAGATGAATAGATAATTTCAAAATCAGTAGAGAAATAAATATTGAATACAAATCGCAAATTTCAAATAAATAGATGAGGCAGAAGCAATAGTTGATGAATAGTTGTTGTTAATATATTTCATATTTATTCTATTTTGTAATTTCTATATCCTGCTGGACCTCTATGTAAATTATTCAGTTTCCCTTATTAATAAAAAGGGAGAAGGCCTATGGCCTCTCTCAACGCTGCATTGAACGTTGCATTGCGGCACCACATTTCACAGTTGTTGAGGGTGGGTTAGATTAGGGATTTCATGCATGAATACACATTATAAATATAAAATAGTGGATAAATAAATACAAATCAGTAAATAAATAGCAACAAATCAGTAAATAAATAAATACAAATCGGTAGATAAATAAATACAAACCAGTACTTAGTAGACAAATAAATACAAAACAGTAGATAAATAAATACAAATCCTTAAATAAATAAATACAAATCAGTAGATAAATAAATACAAATCGGTAGATAAATAAATACAAACCAGTACTCAGTAGATAAATAAATACAAAACAGTAGATAAATAAACACAATCAGTATATAAATAAATACAAATCGGTAGACAAATAAATATAAACCAGTAGATGAATAGATAATTTCAAAATCAGTAGACAGATAAATATGAAATACAAATCCCAAATTTCAAATAAACAGATGACGCAGCAGCAATAGTTGATAAATAGTTGTTGGGGTGGGTTAGATTATGGATTTTATATAGAGGTTTAGAATTAATAGGATTCGTATTTAGGTTTTACAGTAGGATTTAATATGATATTATACTAATAGGAATCCTACTTACTATTAGGAATTATATAATTAATAGGAATAAATTAAAAATATCTTAATGGGTCTGATTTAGTAGCCCAATCCACCTGGGCGGACGCCGAGCCCGCCTGGGTATACTGATGTACTGGGCGCCGGGCTTTGGAGGACCCAAGGGCCGCCCGGGCACCCACCTGTACAACACAGCTATCAACAAACTTGTGTGTAGCTTGAATTGTAGTTTAACCTTTATACCGGGTACTTTTTCTTAGGACCTTCGCACGAGGATGAAGATTGGTGGGGGCATGAAGGACGTGATGGACTCTACTATCTGGATGATTTTAAAAAGATTGACACTACAACTATAGCTTCAGTTTTATCTTCTTCTGTTTCTACATTACAGTGGCACTATAGACTTAGGCACCCGTCTGCTGATAAAATAAAGCATGTTATTTCTGGAGTAGGAATGCATAGTTTCCAGTGAGTCATGTCAGTTAGGCAAACAGTCTAGAACCGTCTTTCCTAGAAAGACGTAGATTGGTAGTAAAGGCATTTTTATTTAGTTCATGTTGATGTATGGGGTCCATGTAATGTTCCAAGTTTGTCTAGAAATAAATATTTTACTCTATTCATTGATGACTTTCCCCGTGCTACTTGGTTGTTTCTGATGAAAGATAGATCACAAGTCTTGCCTACTATTGAATTCTCTTTTGTTGAAATTAAAACCCAACTCTCTATGCCTATTAAAATCATGCACACTGATAATGCCTTGGAGTTTATTCAAAAGGATGTTGCATTTTTTTGCCGATCTATTGGTACCATTTACCAAACATCATGTGCCTACACGCCTCAACAGAACGGGGTTGCTGAGCGGAAAAATAGGCATTTACTTGAAGTTACTAGAACTATTATACTGCACTCTAATATTCCAAAATAGTTTTGAAGTTGTTCTCACTGTCGTTTTCTAATTAATCGCATACCCTCATCTGTTATTGGGAACAAAATTCCTGTCCAGGTCCTACAACCCCAGATTCCCCTTATTCTGTTCCTCCAAGGATTTTTGGGTCAATCTATTTTGTTCGTCTTCTTGGACCAAATCATGATAAGTTGTCTCCTAGAGCTGAAAAATGTATTTTTCTTGAATATCCGCGTGCTCAGAAAGGATATCATTGCTATAGTTCTACTGCTAGGAAGTGGTTCACGAGCAATGATGTGGTTTTCTTTGAAGATACTATTCTACTAAAGGGAAAATTTTGACTTCAGATATTATTTCAGCACCTCTACATGTTATCAGTGATTCTTCTTCTGTTATACCGCCTGTTGAGACTACGTCTCCACCTCTTATTGTTTATCAATGTAGGAATCAGCCCCTGCATTCTACTCCTGTTGAAGACCCCCCCCCAACACAGTCAATCAATCTTCACCTCTTGAAGGTCCCGCGCCAATCGAGGTAACTTCTGATCTACATATGCCTATTGCTCTTCGGAAAAGCACTAGCTCATGCACATCACATAGTATTGCTAACTATGTTTTTATTGTTCATGTTAGTAACTTTGTTGTTGCTCCTTCTGTTGTTGTCGTTCCCAAAAATATTACTAATGCTTTACACAGTACTGCTTGGACACATGCTATGAATGAGGAAATGACTGCTCTTACTGACAGAGGTACTTGGGATTTGGTTGATCCTCCATCTGATTGCAAGCCTGTTAGATATTATTGGGTGTATATTGCAAAATATCATCCTGATGGGACTGTTGAAAGATTCAAGGCATGCCTACTTGCAAAGGGGTACACTCCAACTTATGGTATTTATTATTTTGGAACTTTTTCTCCTGTTGCCAGGCTAAATTTTGTACGGGTCCTCTCTGTTGTTATTAATTTGGATTGGCCCCTTATCCAATTAGATGTGAAGAATGCATTTCTTTATGGTGATCTCCAGGAGGAAGTCTGTATGGAGCAACCACATGGGTTTGTCGCTCAGGGGGAGTCACACAAGGTTTGTCGTCTCAAGAAGTCTATTTATGGACTCAAGCAGAGCCCACGTGCATGGTTTGATAAGATGAGCAAGTTTTTGACTACTTACGGCTTCTAGAGATCTCATGTTGATCACTTTGTCTTTATTAAGAAGACTTCCTCTTGCATAGTTGTTTTGGTTGTGTATGTTGATGATATTATTTTATCTAGCATTGATCTTTCTGAAATTCATGCTACCAAAGCTTATTTATGCAAGCACTTTGTCACTAAAGATTTGGGAAAGCTAAGGTATTTTCTGGGAATTGAAGTTTTAAGGACCTCTAATGCTCTTGTTTTGTTCTAGATCTTCTATAGGAGACAGGGATGCTTGGAACTCGAGTTGTTGATACTTCCAGAGATCTCATGTTGATCACTTTGTCTTTATTAAGAAGACTTCCTCTGGCATAGTTGTTTTGGTTGTGTATGTTGATGATATTATTTTATCTAGCATTGATCTTTCTTAAATTCATGCTACCAAAGCTTATTTATGCAAGCACTTTGTCACTAAAAATTTGGGAAAGCTAAGGTATTTTCTGGGGAATTTAAGTTTCAAGGACCTCTAATGCTCTTGTTTTGTTCTAGATCTTCTATAGAAGACAGGGATGCTTGGAGCTCGAGTTGTTGATACTCCTCTAGATCCGAATGTAAATTGGGATGATGATGAATCTCCCATGTATCCAGACAGTAAATGATATAGGAGACTGGTTGGCAAATTAATCTATTTGATTGTTACTAGAGCTGATATTTCTACTGCAGTTGGTCTTGTTAGCAGGTATCTTGACAAACCTAAATAGTGTCACTGGGAAGCACTGTGTCATATTCTGAGGTATCTGAAGAAATCCCCTGGTAAAGGCCTTTTCTATAGGAAGCATGGCCATTGCTCTCTTGAAGGCTACTTTGACTCTGACTATGTTGGAAGTAAGATCGATAGGAAATCTACTTCTGGTTATTGCACATTTGTTGGTGGCAATCTTGTTACCTAGAGGAACAAGAAGCCGAATGTTGTTGCTAGATCTAGTATTGAGGCAGAGTGTCGGGCCATGGCTCACACAGCTTGTGAACTTCTGTAGGTCAAGTCTCTTCTCAAAGAATTTGGTGTGAGCTCTTCGGATCCTATCCCCATGCATTGCAATAATAAAGTAGTTATCTTCGTTGCCAATAATCTTATTTATCATGAGCGGACCAAGCACATTGAAGTTGATTGTCATTTCATTAGAGAAGCTATCTTGACTGGTCGTATTTTCACTCCATTCACTCGCTTAGAAGATCAAATTGTTGATGTCTTCATGAAGTTGTTGGCCAAGAAACACTTCAGCTCTCTTGTGGACAAGTTGGGCATGATTAATATCTATGCTCCAACTTGAGGGGGGTTGTTAAATATTAGCCTTATTTAGCCCTTTTATATTCTCTTGTTATTTCTCGATTCTATGTGGACCTACATGTAATTGTTCCCTTAATCCTTTTTATATAAATATATGAGGGGACACACATTGTGTCCTCAACGATTCCTAAAACCCTCGTAAGAGAAATTATTGTGTACAGATCCAACCTTACGGATAAGATGTAGATTCTATGGATTGTGTACATAAAATACCATTCTAACGAGTTTACGTAACTTCTTCATCATAAGAATATATGCACAAGAAAGTAAATAGTAACTTTGGATTTAGCCATTTCCATTCCAATGTCCATAATATGGCAATAAATATAAAGATGATTGATATGAGGTTTTTAACCACATGGAAACCAAACCAATATTCATCGTATTCGTATGATTGGAATACATAAGAAGGACCAAATACAAAATAAGTTCCTCTACCCTTGGGTATAAGTATATATGCAGAAACACACACAGACACGTGTGTGTGTGTGAGAGAGAGCGATAAATGGACTTCATACCTAGACGTAGGAAACTTCATGTACTCAATCTTCATTTGGCATCAAGACAAAGCAGTTTCGACATGATCCTACCTTATGGATTGGAAATTTACAATTTATATAGTTTGTGCTTCAAGTCTTAAAATCAATGGTGACGTTAGACACTATATATACCACTTGTTGAAGATAGTAATTCTTTTGTTCCAGTGGGACTATTGGGCCTAACATGCTTGACTTAATACATGTTCAGGGAGTTATGCTTCTCCTTAATTCCAATATAAACATATAATGTGATCATGCCCAGTGATCTGAGCACTTTGTCGCAACTAGCATGGATGACTTGATATTGCCTTGGTGAGCAACACTGAGATGGGTCCAGGATGAAAGAGTGTGAAAGAATAATGAGAATCACCAATGGACCAACTGAAGTTGGTCAAGTAGGCAAAGGTGGTTCCAAGCAGCTGGGCATGGAGTTCGGAAGGTCCACCTTGCCGGTCGGCATGTAGGTAGGAGGCACTCATACTCATCATTGACAAGAGCAACATGTGAGGGAGCATAAATTGTAGTAGTAAGCAGAGCAGCTACGCCTGGTGGTGATTAGGTCAAATGAACAATACCTCTACCTCTACCTCGACTGAGTAGGGTTGCCTTCTTGGTGCAATACTTGTAGTACAAATATTATGTCGCCGCATCGACAATCTAATACGCATTAGACTTTTTTTTGCTTTCATATAGATTGTGTTTTATTTCCCTTTTATTTGGGCTGTTATAAAGCCATGTAGTTTAGTCCAACATCAGCTACCTCTTGACTTATCTTGATTCAAGTGTCTATCTAAAGGTTTACCACGATAGGGTTTGGATCATGTAGCCCTGCTTCCTTTCCTTTTAATTGTCACCCTACTGTTCCGCCTCTCTTCTCCCTTGGGTACTGCCATCAGCAGCAATGACCAATAGCAGCAACAACCCCCAAGAGTGCCTCCAACAGAAGCAGCCCCCAAGGGCCCCACCAGCAGCAGTAGTCTCCAAGGACGCCGGCACACGCAGTCGGCACCAGACGGCATACGAATAGCCATCCTTGACTGCAGCTGTAGCAGCCCCAAAAAATTGGATTCACAGATGAAGAGGCAAGCAACACACTTCCACAGGGACCATCAACTTCGACAACAATAAATTCAACAAGGCAAAAAGTAGAAGACATTGTGTTTTTCCTTTGGATAATATCTCTTCACTTGATTATTTGTGTTTTTTCTTATATATACAGTATATTTAGTACACTTGAAAAGGGTTCATAGTTGTGTGTTTATTTCTCTACAAAAAAAAGTTGCCAAGTCCCATTCTGCGCGAGGTTTTTCTTGTACATTGCGCCACTTTACTCTCATGTTTTCTGTTCCCATTGGTATTTTTGGAATATTGTGTTGTACTTTTGCATAGCATAATTTTACGACACTCGCTTATCTCATTGTGCAATCAAAGATGTCCAGCAATAGAAGTGAACACCAATTTAGGAACCCAATTCGGATGTTGGATCTCATCCTATTTTAGTCGATAAAAAAAATGGTGAAACCCTTCAAAGTTTCAACCACTAGAATTGATTCAATGAAACTTTTACGTTAAATAAAAGAAAACAGCAACAAATATTTTAGGAAATGCACTATTTTGTGTTAAAGGAGATGACCCCTACAATATTTATGTTTTAATAGTACTTCAAGAACATATAGGCTAGCCTTAAAATTAAGGTAGAAAAAACTCACCGTTCCGGCACTGGAATAGTGTGAACCATAATGAAATTTTGGTATTACAGGATCGTCAAAGCTCATATACCTCTCCTGGAACTTTACTAGACGCTCCTCATTTAAAGCACCAATCGTCTGAAACAAATAGATTCCACATAAATACTATGAAGTAAGAAATACAACGACATCAAGGGAATGTTATTGGACCTTTGAAAGATCTCTATATGTTGATGTATTTCCAAGATCTAAAGTGCTTGATGTGTAGTCTGCGAGAACCCAAGGGAAAACAGGATACTGCAAGTGCAAAATGCATATATATTCGTTATATAGTTACATGATGTGAAACTTTTCATCGAAGAGCAACTTTACCTGTGTAATATCATTATAACTGCGCCCAGCTAATGTGTTAAGTTCCATTAGATATTCAAAATTGCTAATCTGCAACAAATGTTATTCCTAAATGTCAGAAAATTAATAATAAGCTATTGGTTAAGATTAGCTATAGCTTCAGGGAAAAACAATTGTATTACCTCCCACCTTGACCATCTATCCATAAGTTGAGCTCTTTTGAGAAGCTGATCCGGACGCTAGTGATAGAAGGATAGCAAAGAAAAACTAAGAAACAGGAAGTAAAAACAAATAACATTGGATGTATTCATCAGGAAAAATACCTGTGTTGCTAGATAGATATTGTTCAAGTGAGGAGGATGGGCTTGAACAATAGCATGGTAAGCATTTTTTCGTCCTTCAATACTCTGAAATTGATTAAATCAAATTAAGTCAAAATCCACTGGCAACATTAGTAGATTAAACCAAAAATGAGAAATACCCCAAAGTCGAAAAAGACATTTGAACGGTCAACCATGAAAAGTTCCAAAGCACTCCTCCTAAGGAGATACCTGCAGATGCATATAGATTTATAAATGACATGACAGACCAGGAATATCTAACAGCTTTGAATAACGTGAACAGAGCATAAAGAATAAGAAAATTCGTTGTGCTTTTACTTAATTAACATAGAACATGTATTTGTTAAGAGAACAATTTGATTTCACGCAGACTATTTTGATACATGTGATCTCTTGATTTCTTTCCATTATGAAAGAATATTCTTCATATATTAATATCATTATCTTTTATTTTTTGTCCCATACTGCAGAATTAGCTCTTCCTTAAGTGTCTCTCCATCCTACATAAGGGGAGGCATACTGTACTTTTAAATGTATTACAAGATAGTCTATTTTATTTCAAATATTAGGTGTGATAAATGTGTGTCAGAAGTCACACTGCAAATGACAGATTGTGACTGGAGCAGCTAGAACCATAAGCCACATCACCAATAATTTTGATCCTTCACTTGGTAATTATTCTCTGCTGAACATCCTTCCAGTGGTCCCTTCCCTATATAGGCAAATAATTAAGGGTATGGCTGACATATTTGTGGTCCTACACGAATGAAGTAAAAAAACAAATCCATTGTGGTTGCACTTACATGCTTGTTAGCTTTACACATAGGCCATGTTTGGTATGCAGTATTTGGGATAGGATTGGATGTATATACCACGTTCTCTTCAAATCCCATGTTTGGTAGCGCTTATAAGGTGTCAGGATATCAGTCCCGTGTAACTCAGACTCCCACTTCACTAGGAGTAGCGAGTTCCACGCCCATCGATCCTGTGAGTTTCAATGCCCACCGCTCCGTCTCTGCTACTTCTAGTGCGCTCTGTCCTCCATTGTTCCATTCTTTTTTTTTTACTTTTATCCAACCGGAAGCACCATTGGGTGGTTGTATAAGCACCACAACGTAAGCGAGGAGAGATGGAACCACGATGGCAAGGGCATCTGGTCTCCATGGACAGACTTTTTCTCCAGGTTTTTTATTTTACTGATGGATCTTCGGTTAGTAACTCTGCACGACCTTGACGGCATCAGCACCAGGTAGAGGGTGGTATGGCTTCCCCTCTTGTAATGCACAGGACCTTGATGGTGTCAGCGCTGGCTGGCGGGTGGTGAGGCTTCCCATGCCGTATATGGCCTTTGCCGTTTCGGCACCGACTGGGTGCTGTGTGGCTGGACCTTCCGTAATGCATAGGATACTGACATTGTGGGCACAGGCCAGTGTGGTTTTCGTAATGCAGATGATTTTAGTGGAGCTGGAACTAGCAGGTCTTCACTACTCCGACCCAAAGTGTACATGAAGTTGACGGTGTTGGAACTTATCAGTGTGGCAACTCCCGTCGTGCATTGCAAGCGCCTTCTGACATGTATGACAACTTGTTAGTGTTGTTGGTTCACAACATCTCCATTGTGCAAACCACATTATGTGCAGCGCCTGATTTTGTTTGAAGTCCCCAATTTAGGGTGCCCAGCTGTGTGGTATGGAATGTCCTATCATGTGTTGCATCCAAACACAAGATGGCAAATCAGCGTCCCTTCCTACACTAGTGCCAAGCCATCCTTTCCGTTAGAATATCCTGATCTAATCCTTTCCTTCCAACCAAACAGGGTCATGCAAAAGAATATAAGATAGTAAGGAACGACCTACACAAAGTCCATGTGAAACTACAGTCCAAGATCAAGTCAAGGAGAAAAACCCAGTCCTCATCCACCAGAAGACTGCCTAACGAAGAGTGTCCCTCACAAGACACATCAGAAAAGCCATTACCAGTCTATGGAAAATGCTAAGCAAATCAACTACACCACGTTTTTGCAGATGCCCACAACAGTTGTGAGACAAAGCCCTATCGTTTAGGCCAACTCCATTAACAAACCCAAAACTTAAACCCAAACATTGTAACAGGCCAAAGTATTGGAGGTTCCACTTCTTCAACAGCCTAAATCAAAGTTTTCAGCAAAATTTCTATCCAACATCAAAGTAAGTTTAGATCCAAGAGATAAATCCACTAGTGTGATGATGCCTCTAGAGGTCACCAACTGATCCCTTATCTTATTTTGACCCCACTATGTTGCAGGCTTCGGTATTTATCAGTGTTCACCCTAAGCTGCAAAGTGAAACCCACCACCCCAAGTAGTCACTCATATGCTTTAAGAAAATTTGCACTGCTTTTTCTTGTTTGTCTATACTAACACCTTTTTTTGCCTTAATAGATCAAGCTTTACCTCAAGAAAAGAATGACAGAAAAAAAATCTAATATTACTATATAAGTTGAGATAAGATTTTTGTGAGTAATTTGTCAAGATAACTGAATAGAAAAAGGGATCGATGAAGACCCACAAAATTATTGTGAAAACAAAGAAGCTAGATTCATTGTCATCACCATCACCTAAGTCCCATTCCCAACCATGTTAGCGTCGCTTACATGGATCATTTTTTTCATTCAGGATGTTATGAGTCATCCTCATAAAAATGTAAAGAAATTAGTAGGGAAAAGAGATGGAGAGGTTGCAAATGGTAGACAATGGAAGAAATCAGTTAAACTTAGCTTGATTTGGGTTTCAGTCGCCAAAAATCATCCAAACGTACCTTCTTCTCCTCCCGAGTAGCAACAGCTCTTATTCTCACAGAAAAGTTACACCCGAAGTATACTCGTCAGCAATGTTTTAAAAAAACGTTAAGCGGTAACCGTGCGGACAGCACCTTGTAACTGGTTAAGCGGTAAGCGGCCGGTTTTTAAAAAAACGGGTTTTAATTTCCTATATAATTTTATACAAAATTACATATATATGTATATAAATACTAATACTCTTTGAAACTTTTATATATATCTAAAGATTCTAAACACTCTACCCAACAGTAAAAACACCCAATTAGTTTATAAGATAGCTATAAGACAATAATTATAGCCATAATATAATAAATAATAGATTTGACATAGATAAAATACCCCACATACATGATTCAGAAATATTTTTGCATCACATGTTTACATAGTTAAGCAGTAAACAATAGACTCATTATTGGATACCTTTCTAACTTATTGTTATATGTGCATATCATCAATTAGTCATACATTACAGCAGTACAATTAACTAAAGTATGCATTCTAAAATTAGATAATAGTTACATATATTTTACTTGTATAAATTACACTTTGCAACAGTACCCTATTATCCCAACTTGCATACAGTAAACAATAGACTCATTATTGGATACCTTTCTAACTTATTGTTATATGTGCATATCATCAATTAGTCATACATTACAGCAGTACAATTAACTAAAGTATGCATTCTAAAATTAGATAATAGTTACATTACATATATTTTACTTGTATAAATTACACTTTACAACTGTACCCTATTATCCCAACTTGCATACATGTATGCATTCTATTAGACTAGGCTTATCATAGGATATTTAAGTTTAATATATTATAGTCAGTAATACTTGGGGCCATATAGTTTATATAAAGTTACAGGCGTACAGCAAAATTTACAAAAAAACGGACAAAAAACGGCCAAAAAGCGGGAAAAAAACGGGCAAAAAAACGGAAAAAACGGGTAAAAAACGGAAAAAAAAACGGCCGATTAATTACAAAAAAGTTAACCAGCGATTTTAGCAAAAATCGAACGGGCTGGGTGTTTGGCCGATTAATCGGCCGCTCAGCCCGTTTTTCATTTCACTGCTCGTCAGTATCGGTATCCTAATATTTGCGAGCCTGTCAGTATGTGTGTGTGTGTGTTTATATCTGATGGTGTCAGTATGGTATTTTGGACAGCATACCGCCAATACCATCAGCATTTCCTTTTTTTTGGTGCATGTTATATTTTGCAGATATTGTGTTGATTGATGAAACTAAAGATGGATTGTGTATATCACATAGTAGAACTGTGGAGATAATTCTTGGAGTCTAGAAGTTAAAAGATTACTAGAAAAACAAAAGATGATATGTATTGTGGTTGTAGTTAAACTAGAAGTTTAGGAGGAAAAGTCAGTAGGCGTGAAGTAGATGCCAAAAATGGAGGCTCAATTATGTAAATGGAAATTGAGCTACAAGAGGATCTCTCGTGGACGAGTGCAATTGGAATATTATGCAGCAATTCCATGAAATTGGAAGTCAAATTCTATTAAAAAAACTATACCATGTCGTATGGTAGTAAATGTTAGTTCGTGAAGAAACGTGCTGAAAAATGAGTAGCACAAGTGAAGTCTAAGATTAGAAGTGTGGGAAGATGGGGAATGCCCACATAAGATATGACTATGTAAGAATAAAGTAGGAGTGGCAAGTATTGAGGAAAAACTACAATAGAGTTCTTTTAGATGCTTAAGACATGTGAAATGTAAATGGAAGTGTAGCGGTCCGAAGTAATGTTATTAAGTCCATTAGAGGAAAAAGGTAAGAGCTAGAATCTAGGAAGCATAGATACTACATAATAGGTTTTGTACCCGTGCCAGATACGTATTGGATATTAGTATTCCTAGGATACGCCTAGATGCATGTCAGATACTTCTTCAGTTGTATCTAGATTTATTTTTCACATTTAAAGAGGTGAATACTTCGTAGATACATCTTGGATACTTCATGGATACGGCCCGACCCATTTATATAGAGATGAATACATAAATCTGACTTAACTTACCAGTATGTGCCTATTGTAACTGTAAGTTCTATATCTATAATTTTCTTTCTTCGCTTCAAATAAAACTTGAGTTTTGGGACTACCACAAAAATCAGTATGTATCATGGTGTAGGACTTCGACTTCGTGTCGAATTTACCAGGTGTGGAAGGGGAAGTTTGTGGAAACTTTGAGGAAGTTTAAATGCGAACTTCGATAAACTTCAACGCCATTTGTAAAAGAAAATTTTGTGAATTTGAAGGAAACATTGGTTGAAAACTTCTAATTATGTTATATCTCTATCTTATATATGAAAATTTAACACAAAAACATGATTTACAACTCTCTAGCCCTAGTTAGGTTGATAATACAATGTGTTGCTTGCAAGGGTCACATGTGCAATACACATATACAAATACATTTTGTTGTATGTAATCTATACAATATAGTTAAATAGGAAAGAGTGGTAACAACAAACATAGGACTTGATATTAGAAGTTGGGAAGAGGGCTGGAGACGACACTTATGCCTTCTATGGGCATTAGGGCACTAGTTAGGATTAATGTTCTAGGTCGTCTCGCCCCAACTTTGACAACTTTGAGGAAATTTCGACAACCTCGGAGAAGTTGAGACGAAAATACACACAAAAAAGTCAACTTCGCCGACATCAGTGAAACTTCTCCCCAAAGTTTAGACGAGGCCGAAGTATTTGGTATTCGACTTCACCTATGGTCGAATTTCAAAACTTCGGCAAAACTTCGCCCAACTTTGACAACATTGTGTTCCAAGGTTTGCATGGTAATTATGGATCCAGACAACGTTTTTTATAAACCAAGTTGACATTCTAATAAAATATTAGTATTTGTTACAAAAAGTAACTTATTGTTATGTCTTGATAGTAACCTAGTGTTACTAATTATTGAGAGTAACTGTTAATTTCAAATTCTTGAGAGTATTCTCGTAGCTTAATATTCGCTCTAAACTTTTATCAAACGCTTAAGAAGTTTCTAACTACAACAAATCAAGTTGAATATTGATTACAATCATAGATGCACTATTTTATTAGCTTGGTAGTTATAAACATGGTACTAAATGTCGTCGCATTGGGCGATATGTCGTCGAAAGTGTCGGCGTCGAAAGTGGGTGACATCGAATGCATGTAAACATTCCTATTCTACAGTGTCATCGACATATTGGCAAGGTTTTCAAACCCGACCCGGAGGTCAACCCGACAAAGCTCATGGGTCGACATATTGGCAAGGTTTTCAGACCCGACCCGGAGGTCAACCCGACAAAGCTCATGGGTCATAGGTCTTTGGTTCAATAGTCGGGTCAACTCGGTTGATCCGGTGACGTCAGCATGACACCATATACATATTATTATTATTATATACATGCAATCATGCATGTATGTGCATGTATATTTCAATAATATGTATGTCCATACATAATTACTATATAAGTGTGTATATATATGTACACAATCTACTGTATGAAACCATGAGATGATGAGATATGAAACATCAAACATACAAAACCAAGTATCTATTCATAAAGAAGCAAACAAATGGTTTTGCAATACTTAAAACAAGTGACAAAATATAAATAAGTGAATATATCAATGTATGGAATAGTTGGGGTTGCATGAAAGGACATTAAAATCAGTGAAATGGTCATTTAGGGAAGGAAATAAAACCAACAAAACCTGATTGGGTCTTTGACCCAAAGGCCGGGTCACAGCCTCACAAGGTCGACGGTTGAACCGAACGGGTCACCGGGTCAACTTCGGGTCTTGGCCAAAAATGGGTTTTCGCCCCACCCGACCCGCAAAACTTGCCAGGTGGAGGTCCAACAGGTTCAACCGGCCGGGTCGGGTCGGGTTTCAAAACTGTGTATTGAGCCAGTTCGACGATATGGGCCCAAATATCGCTGAAACAGGCCCGGCCCAGTGCAAAAATTCCAATATGTCGTCGAACTTGTCGACACAGCGACACTTCGCCCAACACTTCCTGTGGTTTTAACGACTTTTTGTAAGGAAGAGGAAAGGATTTGGACCTTGGTGCAAGGTGATTTTGATAGTTTTTTACTTAATCTTAGCTAATAATAGTAGATTTACCCTTTCTCTACTAGATCTACCCCTTCTTTACTAGATCTACCATAGATTTATGTAGATCTACTCATGTAAATGTCTATTTGCCATAAATCTTATAGATCTTGAAGAAATCCCCAGTCAGGAGAAAGTTGCATCACAAATCTGCATGTAACCATGTGTTTCTCTACATCTGAAAATCTTTATGAATGGCTATATGTAAACACATATTGTGTTTTTAAGCTAGATTTGATGAAATCTATCAATTTTCATCACAAATTCAGTATTTTTTAGCTTAATTTTGTCAAAGTTGCGTCGAAGTTTGGTTGTAAAAATCCTCGACATTTCCACAAACTTCCAATTCCACACCTATCGAAGTTGGCTCGAATTCGAAGTCATGTTCCATGGTTATAAATATAAACCCCTTTTAGACTATGGATCAAAGTGCATGAAAGCGGCCAGATTAAGTTGATGATATCAATTCATTGAAGTGCTTGTTGTTAGGATTTTGAACCGTTATGCTAATTCAATATCTTGTATTATGTTGCTAAGAATATATCTTAAAAGTCTTGCTCTTGTCAAAATCCACATATCTTTCTTTGTAGATGTTTTTCACGTGAGTCATATACTCCATCCCCTTGAACTATTTTTTTTCTGCCTTATACTATTCAATCAGCACTAATCGTTCTATCTCTATTATCCAATCTTTATCCCTCTTATTTAAGGACACATGTCTCACAACTGAGTGTGATGAGCATGCACCTTTCTAGATATTGTGTGTTTTTAATATCATAAGCATGAAAGGTTGGCAATAGTGAATGTTGTTATAACAATGTTAACAAAGAGTACATGGAATCACATTACGCTAAAAGTGTACTTGCTAAATGGTCTATGCAATGGGATCAAAATTTGCCCAAAACTTACTATAGAACACCTAATTGAAATGCAACAGGTTGTGTATGAGGTCGAACAAAGATCGACATATGTCATCCAAGAAGATCCTTTTTCATTGATATTTATCTTTCAATGAAATTAAATGGATCGACATATGTCATCCAAGAAGATCCTTTTTCAATGATATTTATCTTTCAATGAAATTAAATGGTCTTAATTTGAATTTTTATGAATGAAAAATATAGTATATATTTAGTTTGAAAATATTTTTTGTAGTATCCATGACATACATGTATCCAAAATTTTCAAAAATCGTTGTATCCCGTACCTGTGTCCTTATATGTCTGTATCTATATCCTTGCTTCATATGGTAGAATTAATGAACTTGGACAGAGATAATGAGTGATAGATTGATTACCTCTCGGAAGAATAACCCAATATATTTCTGAACTGAAATTAACAAACCATGTATGTGATCACATCATGGTTTGGATTGACGGTTAGATGATGATGGCATAGCAGAGCAAAAACAGTACACAACCAAATAAATTGGTTAGTCAGGCGTTTCTAATGACACTGATAAAGTTGGTGTCAACAAAATCAACCATGTTCTGGTGGATCTCTGACAGAGATTTATATTAATTAAACCCCTATTCGACTGAGAACAGCAATACTACCATCCAGATTTTCCATTCCTTTTCATTGTACTTTTCAGTCCACGAGAGCCTACAGTAATCTGCAGAACTAAGGCAGACCAGAGGTCTTTTTGACGAAGTCATGAAACAAATTCCAGAAAATTAAACATATCAGCCATCACAACGTCCTTGAAGCTATACAGAAGAATTTAACTACTAAGAATCAGTACAGACAGTTGATAGTAAACTGGTTTCAGACGACATTGCACTATACAGCTGTCTGCAGAAAACACAGGATACAACAACATTTTCACCTAT
Source organism: Alisma plantago-aquatica (assembly GCA_963693085.1). Lineage (NCBI taxonomy): Eukaryota > Viridiplantae > Streptophyta > Magnoliopsida > Alismatales > Alismataceae > Alisma > Alisma plantago-aquatica. Next base: position 881,639,996 of record OY856411.1, read on the forward strand.
TTATATCAAATATTTGTACGGACCTTCTACTGAAAACTTGATGAAGCGATGAAATTAGCCAACTGTGATCCTTCTCTTGCTCTTTATTTTTACTAGTAGAAGGTACACTGTCCTGAATACCGCCATCCTCCTGTCGCTTATCTACGATGAAGTTGATTCTTCTAGAAGTTATCTACAAAAGACGGGGAGAGACATCATGGAAAAGTCAAAATCATCCCGCCAGTTAAACTAGACAAGCACAATGCATTGTGTTGTTCAGAAAGTAGTCAAATTATGTGTGGAACACATTGGTCAATCAACTCTCAGGTTCAATAATTAGAGTAACCCAGAATTAGAATGTTATTTACTGAAAGAAACGAAGCTGTTACTACAAAGTTTCTTACCTGGAATGTTCCCTTCACAACTTTTAGAGGCTTCACAATGGATGCTGACACTTCTATAATGATTCTTTCATCAGAATCACTAGGCACATATCCAGGGGCTACCACAGATGTTTCATGTCCTAAGTTCGGATTAGCAGAAGCATCCAAACCACCATGATCCAGTGGCTGCCCTGAAGAAGGTTCACTAGACACAGAACCTGAGAGTCTATCCTGGTGACTGTCCGTGCTTGCACCAAAGTTTTCATTTTCTATGGGTTCATCGTCCTCATTACCCTCTTCCAAAGAAAGGGCTTCGGATGTCAATATAGTAGTAGCCGAGGTTAGTTTTTCATTAAAGGAACCTTCAGGGTCATTTGTAACACATACAGCTGTCTCCTCAGGTTTATATTGTAGATGATCATTTGCATAATTAGCAGCAGCACCAGTGTGATCAGACCCTCTGTAGTTCCTTTTTAGATATCTTCTCATTCTAGAAGAGCTTTCCATGAAATCTAACTTCCAGAAAACCTATAAAGTAGAACAGAAAACCATGAATGTAGAAATCTAGGACTCTATGCCACCAATGATTACTATCTCTAACAATATCCATGTAAAGTTGATGCTGGCCTTATCTATAAAAACATACTCGGTCGGGATTACAAAGATGATTGGCGAAGGGAGCAAAAAGCTCATCCATCTCCATTAGATAGCGTATAAGTTTTCTCCATGTGCGAGTTCCAACAGAAGCACGGTGACGGTCTATTAGATCAACATATGAGCGTCTATCCATCTGAAGATTCAGAATAAATCAGAAATAGGTAATTTAGTTTCAAGATTGTGAAAAAAGAAATGTATTGTGTACCTCTGATCTCTGCATATTTCTTGCTAAAGCAAAACTAGCTACCAGAACAGCAACATATTTATAGGACAATGCGGAAAAATCTTTTCCAGAAACAGACTTTGTATCTGCTGACTGTAAACATTCAGTCCATGCAATCCTCATTGCCTCTGCTAGATTCCATCGTTTTGCACGTTCTGCATCAGTGACACTCCTTCGCTGAGCAGAAGTTGCCATTGCAACAGCACTTAGACCTCTTCCAGTACCGATCTTTGAAAGTCGTTCAAGATCCCTGGCAGCAACCAGAGCAGCAGCCTTTGCAGATGCTTTGTCTTTTGGACCAGGAAGAGGATTTTTAGTAGGCTCTGGTGGCTTTGGGAAGCTAGCAAATGTAGTTAGTTTAGAAATTTTAGTTTCACGCAAGGAGCTGTCACGCCTAAATGATGTATTTCTTGGAGGAGGTGCAGTTTCTCCACCTGCAGCCCCCGCAGCAATCATAGCTAACGCCATCGCAGCAGGAGGTGATGCAAAGGCAGCAGCCCATCCAGGAGATATCATCGACAGTGCAGCCTGTCGAAAATCAAACAGATAATGATCTGGATGCAAAACAAATTTATATATTTAACACAACAGGGTGTACACACTATCACATTTAACATGGGCAGATCCCGCTGATGTCAAGCAATTTTTCTGGCTATATTTACAGCAAAATTACGCCAGAGTGACAAGAACTACATAGAATTGAAGTGTGAAAAGTAGTTCGAACTTCAAAGTGCATTGAATGAAGAGAAAAGTAGGAAATAAATGAAATATCAAAACATATTGATCACATGAAAGGATGAAAGGAAAAGACGGCGAAAGTCACCTCAACTGGAAGTGCATCAGCCGCCAATGCCCGATCATCAACAATTAGAGGATTTTGACCATCTGAAGACGTAAGCTCATGAATGCCAGCCAAAAGAGGCCGCCATCGTCTTAAAATGGCAGCGAAAGGCGGTAATATCACCTCTAAGTACTGCTTCCGAAGAGGCTGCTTGTCCCTGCTAACAGCATGCCACACCTGCACCATAATACTCTCAGATTTAACTGCTGAGCGAGAGAGAAAGCAGCCTACATGCAGTAGTTACATACGATATATTGCAGTACAGAAGGACTCAATATATGCAGCAGGAAATGTAAATGAGTAAGATTTGCAACAAGATTTCCTCAAAGCCATATTTGGATTTTCGGAAGTTCCCTGAACAATGCTATAAAGTTAGCAAGGTGATAAAGCAACATCATCAGAACTGCATGGCTGCATGCTGCTATGGTGACACAGATGATACTCTCAGTGTCAATCACAAAAGAAAAAGCCTTCAATATTCATAGCACACGTTTTGAAGTTTGAACCATTGAATGGAGCTGGAAAATAGAAGAAATTTCGAAAAGACTGAATCAGAAATGACAGTCAAAGAAAGTGAAAAAGATTTGATGCCTAATTTCGATATGGTATGTCTTGCTTTTACATTAGAGCCAATAGAACGTGTTCCTGATGCCCAAAGTTTTAACTTCAACATCTATCATACTACAAAAGTAAAAAGTGATGATGGCATGAATCTGAACCTAAGTCTTCAAGGACCATGGAGGAATAAGCAGTTCAACTATCTAGATCCAATTAAAGAAGCCATTCTTATACATGTTTTTGGCACGCACTTATTAGTTTTAAGATGTAAATCGACATGAGGTCCATAGGATTTATATTTAATAAATTCATTTTTAGTAAAATTTATTCAGTGTTGAAAGAGGAAATACTAGGAACATGGTATACAATATCTTCAGTATTTGTTTACATTTTATTATGATAACGTAAGTGGATGCCTTGATGACTGTAGGCTTTAATGTATCTATCTATATAGCAGATACAGTTCAATGTCAAGGAGTTGGTCGACCAAAAAAATTGGTGTAAGCAGTCAAGCTAATGCCAAAAGTTGTGGTATTATTACTTCTTTATCCCACAGCCCTCTCAGCAGTGCGTCAGAATAAATTCCTCTTCTGCTAATAAGACACGTTAATGCCCATCCTATCTTATTCTGAACTGTAGTTGCTGATAAGCCTCCCTAGACCACAGATAACATCCACTTGCAATCAATGCCCTAAAATTCACAAAGTTGTGACCTCCCACCGCTATAACCCCCAAGTAGCTTAATACGTTGGTTACTCACTTTGATACTTACCTGTACTCTTTTTCCTTGCCCTGAATTTTCCTTAATTACTGTATTTTAAAAATGCAACACAGATATTATTCTTTTCAAGTTCCAAACAGATCCAACAAAACTAAATAGTAAATGCATTGCGGGGTCATTTAATAAGTGAAGATGAACAAACAAGCATCATTGAAGTCATTCAATAAAAAAAAGATCAAGCCCCACAGCTAGAGTATTGTTAACATATTGATTAAAGCATAAATAACATTACATTATAGTAAATAAGGATTTAAAACTCGCCAACCTCTGAATAAAGGATGCAACATGCAACCAACACTCGCTGCCTCTTAGACTCGGAAATTGGCATATTCAGAATAGGTGAGAGAACACTGCAAAAAGAAAATACCCTTTCAGCTACAGGTATCAACTTATATAAGGATATAAACAAGAGTAACCAAGTCATCCAGTGAAACTAATTTTCATTTTTAACGATCAAAGTTATATCAGATTATATTGAGATTGATTATATTTGCTGCAGTCACTCATAGGAATACTCCTGGTAATCTCGTGTATCAACTGAAGTGAAGCTAAAACCCAAAGACAACACTCTCTAAAGCATGTAGAGTTTTACCAGACCGCTTGTACAATAAAGGGAAACAATAGGAGAACACTATAAAATTGTGATTGATTATATAAATCAAATAAGCCACGCTTAAATTAGCAAGGTGAAACTCCTCTAGTGTGAAGGCAACTAAGTGCTCTTTCATATAGTGTTGTCGCCAATGATGTGAGTGAAGATAGTATTCATGATCTTAGATGAGAGACTTGTAAAGTTGCTTTGTAAAGTCATACATATCAAAGACACCACCCTCTATTGTTGTCTCCTCCATTAAGCATGCTTTGTTTTCCCAACCAAATCAAGGTATGTCGCCTTCCCTTCTAAAAGATTGCCCGGGTTATTAATAGTGATGCTACAAAACACATGACTAGGAGCTCCCAAGTAGTTTTCCCAATACAAATGGGGTATTTACATCAGTGGGTAGTCATCGCAGATGGGTCTGAGGCTAAGGTGGCAGGAAAAGGAAGCATCCCTCTTAAGCATGATATTACTCTTTCTAACGCTCTGCATGTTCCCAGTCTCTCCCTTGATTTACTTTCACTTAGCAAGTTTGCAAAAGACCTGAACAGCTTTGTGAGTTTTTATCGTGATAGTATTTTGCAGGATCTGGTGATAGGCAAGAGATTGGATCGGTTTGATCTAATGGCCAATATAAGATGCCTAGGGTACTCCAGATTGTTTTACATGACATCTAATGAAATTCAGCTATAGTATGCTTGTTTGGGTCTTTAGATATTTTTCCTTTTACAAAAGTTGTGTTCCCCCAGATGAAACGAAAAGTCTTCCGTTGTCATATTTCTAAACTATCTAAGCCTCACCATGCTTATTTGAAAAGTCAAGCAATAAAAGAAGCAATAATTTGCCTTGATTCACTTTGACGAACAGAGCCCTACTTCTGTAACTTTCGTGTGGATGGGGTGGGTTTATTGAGGTCAAGCTTTACGATTACAGAGAAAAGGTGATATAGTATTATTGAGGAAAGGCAACTTTGAATGCATCATATCTTATCAATCAGATGCCTACTAGTGTGTTGTCTATGTATCTATTCTCGTATCTTTGATAACCCAAGGTGAAATATCATTTTTCTCTTCCACCAAAAGTCTAGGTGTCTGTGTTACATTCATGTCAAGGAAATGATGATATCTCGCTTGCATTGTTTGTTTTATTTTCATGGGATATTTCCCTACTTAGAAAGGATAAAAGTGCTGATCCCACCACAGGGAAGCACTATGTCACCAAGGATAAAGCCTTCCATGAGAATGTGCCTTACTTTGTGATTAAGACTCCTTTTCAGGGGGGGAGTTGTCATAGAAATGAAGAGGAATGTGTTACTAAATTGTAATTCATCTTCAAACGCAAAAGGAAGCAGCACTCAGGAGGAGACTGAGACTGAACAGAGGGATTTGCAATAGTTTAGAGAAGAAGACCAACAATCCTACCAATCCGAATAAATCATCTCCCACAAATAAGGTCAACCCTCCAATATTGTGCTGCAGGATTATACAAAAACATTTTTGAAGACAGGCTATTGCCCATAGGAAGGAAGTTCATGAGTGTACTAGATACCTTTTCACATCTTAGTACACAATATAAGTGTTTCACGTTTTCTCTTGAAATGTCTCATGTACCCAATTTTATGGCAAAGCCTATCTATATCCAAATGTCTTATATACCCCGTTTCGCGGCGAAGCCTATCTATATCCAGATGGCAACGTCTAAAGATTGATGGAGTCAACCTATGTCATCGCCAACATACTTTGAATATTCTTTGAAAACTAGGAAAACTGAGGTGGAAACTTGCTGACAGTGAAGGCTGCTCTAATGAAGAATTAGGTGTAAAAACGCCTAAATGGGGATCTAATTGAAGAACTATTTGGCAAATGCCACTTCGATATTGAAAAAAAAGCAAACAGTCTCTACGAGCATGGTTTGATCTGAAAGCCTAAGGATCTACATGAAAAAGCTAGGGTTTTTTAAGGAAATGGTGAACACACTCTATGTATCAGGTGGCAGCTACGAATGTTGCTTTAATGCTTGTATATGTGATTGACATGATAGTTACTACTTACTAGGTATGAGGAGGATGACATCAGAGAGATTGTCGAGATTTAATCAGGGTCAAGAAGATTGTTACGCTTTATGTGAAGACTAGAGAGCAAATTGTCAATATTTTCACTAAACCCCTCCTACATTCTTCCTTCAACTATGTGTAGCAAGTGGGGAATACATGATGTGTACTATGAGAGTTAAAAGTATTAGATATAATAATAATAAAAGAAATGGGCCTCTCCTACTTTAGACCATTAGCATTGTTCTAGGTTATCTTACATTGCTTACCATGTACAACGCACCCTCAGCCTGCATACATATAGAACTCATTGTATCTCTATTTTGGATTAACAGAGACAATGGATTATATCACAACCAGGTTGGCTCTCAAGGTGAAGAATGCTCTACTTCTGGAGGAAGATTTGTTATTTAGAGAAGTACAAAATAATTTTTGGTTTCCAAATCTACCACAGAAGCATAGTATAATGTTGTAGAGCCACAGCTTTTGCATTGCACTTCTGGAGTTCTTTTTGTGTTTGATTCTTTTTTTTGCCCAGTACAGGATAGGATATATACATTTACCCTAGAGAAGAAATAAAGAGTACAAAGTTGTTGTGTTAAAGGTCATTAGATACTTGGCATCCAAATCATCTAAGCTAACATAGGTGTTATATCAGTGGCTCCTATGAAGTCGTGTGACAACAAGTTTATCATTCACATCCCCAAAAATGTGTAGTTGGATCGACACTTTATTCATAAAAAAGGATGTTGGATGTCTTTGCATGTCCTATGTGAAGGAAAGTGAGAAGGTTGCATATCAAGGAAGAAAATGTCCGATTCCAATGTCATTTCAGTGGCCACAGAAACAAAAATTTACCAAAATTTTGGCACAAATTTTGACAAATGCATTCCTAACATTTCTGTGGCAAAATTTACGAATTAATTCATAAAATTTTACCAGAATGATCTACTAGTGCAGAGCTACTCAAATATGCAATAATATTTCATATTGGATATGTGGGGTGGGGTCTCCTCATTTTTGAGTGAAGGACCCTAAACTGTTTTGATGGGAATTTGGAAGCGGAATGTTGATGTCAATTTTCAATGATGAAATCAATGAATCAAGTCGTTATAGTTTGCAAGCACAATGTATAGACTTAAAGACATAAAATTGTGCAAAAAAACATGCTCTAGGTAGTACATGGTACCAAGGTTGTCAAAACCGAACCGGAGGACATGAAGCCTTCGGTTCTCGGTTCATTGGTTCAACCGGTGACGTCAACATGACATCATAACCTAAATAAGTATATGAATCATGGGAAATAGACATGAAATATGAATAATAGCACAATTGTTCACTATAAAGCAATTGTCCAAAAAAAATTAATCATAGCAATCAATTTAATAATTCTAGGACATAGGCACTACATATAGAATTAATTAGATATCAAATGTAACAATCATATTACTATATTAGTGTATTGTAGATAGAGAAGAGAGTAGAGAAGTTTACCAGTGTTGCAGCAGAAAATGTATTGCAGCCAAGCAGCAGTAGCCAAATCAGTAAAACAAACCCGCAGCAGTGCATTCATGTTTGTTGAAGCACCAACATGAAGCTCAACAGGGATAGTTGTACGATCAAGGGGTGATAGGGAAATTTAGAAAATAAATTAACTGGTTAAGGAAGAACATTTGAGTAGTAAGAGGGGTAGATGTAATAGCGGAAGAAGATAACAGGAAGAGGACGGGTACATGAAGAAGGTAATGCATTGAAGAAGGAAAAGACCAGTAAAAGAAGGGAAGAATTAGATGATCACGACATTAACAACAGGGAGTATATCAGTAGAGGAAGACTGAGATGTTATTGGGAGAGGTGTAGAAGAAGTAGTAGAAGGCAAGGAGCAAAGAGGAATACAGGCAGTAAAGCAATAGAGAAAGAAGAGCACAACCAATAAAGGAGTAGAAGAAAAGGAGGAAATGAAAGCGGAAGTGGGAGAGGAGAACGATGAGGGAGAGGATGAGGTGTTAAATTCAACAATTTCACTAGATAACAGCAAGAAGAAAGGGGTTGGGGACAAGCAGTGGCCTAGCCGCCTGGAGTGGAAGAAGAGTACAGGAAGAAGAGGGGGGAGAGGAAGAAGAAAAGGAGGACGTTACCTGGAAGCAATGTGCAACAGGGACCGATGAGAGAAGTTGCACCAGCAGTAGCAACACTGGCTGGCAACAGCAACAGCAACAGCAAGCCAGAAGTAGCAGCTACTTCGGCGGCCGTAGCGACTCCGACGGTTTGCGGTGGGCTTCCGGTGGCAAGGGACCTCCTTGCAACGGCGAGGTACAGATATGGAGGAGACTAGGGGCATAGGGCTGGTTGAGAGACTGGGGGAGTCGGGGAGTAGGGGTTGGGGAAGTCGGGAGAGTTGGGGTTTTTTCTCCCCCTTGCTGATTTGATCCGCCCCTGGGCACTTAATGGTTGGGTGAGAGAGCCGGCCGGTTGGGCTAAAACCGGACCGGTTCGCCGGCTGGTTCACCGGTTTAACGACGGTAAGACATCATTTCCGGGTTTGGGAGAGGACCGAGCCGATAGAGGGGCCGGTTCCTGATTCAACTGGTTGAACTGGCCAGTTCAGTTCGAGTCTAATAACCATGCATGGTACATTAGAAAGAAGAAAAACAATTCGATGATCAGTGTGTTTCTACAGTGCATTTCGATATCCGACTGCCATCGGTATGGAAATAATTGGCAAAATTTTAACCATTTTGTCAAAAATTTAAACTATGTAGCATATGATTTCATAAAAAGAGTGTTTGTCTCTACCTTTGTTGATAATTCTTGTAAGTTGGGCATGTTTGACTTGTATGGCCAACTTGAGGGGGATGTTGAAGTTATTCATGGGTTTTTAAAGTGTGCTTGGGAGTTGCGAGGCAGATTGTTACCAGTTATATTATGTTTGTGATAGGTAGATCTTAGTGGTGGATCCATTTAACACTTGTCTATATTGTAAAAACTCTCCTATGTTTTTGGTTGAGAAAGCAGAAAACAACCAGCACAGCTATCGCAGGTGAAGAATAATCTCCTATGGTAGTTTTTTTCCTTCATCTTGGGGGGTCCACTTAAACCCCTTCATTTTTGTAGTGATCGTTCTACTCTTCATTTCTACAGTAAAGATATACTCATCCCATGCAAAAGTGTAACTCACTCCCCATCAATATTGCAATTAAGACTCAACCTCTAGGTAACTCTGAAGCAGTTACATAGGCAGATAACATGTGAGCTTCTTGATCAAACTGTAGTAGAGCATCTCGTGCAGCAAGAGACGACAAATGGTTGTCGCAACTCGCAACAAATAACATCTTAGCTAGTAATGTCATCAAGTACTCTAGAGAGTGCCAGTACACAAGATGTACACAGTTATGGTAGTAAGCAGTCAAGGATCACAGAATTGTACAAACAAAAGACAAAAGTATGCAGTGTGTTATGTCATAGTACTATAGTAGCCAGTAGTAAAAATGCACAACATTGCACGGACCAGGTAGTAGGTAGTCGATGTATATAGATGGTCGCAACCGCGAATAAGTCTACAACAACAGAGTAGACCCTACAAAAAAATCCATCGTCCAAAAGTTTTACTCTTTTTCACTCCATCTCTTCTTCTCCTATCAGCTCATCACACCCTTCTCTATTATCTTCCTCACCCAACTATGAACGAAACCAACGAGTGTTTCTGGAAGACAAAACAAACTACCCTCAATAGAGCAACTTGTGGAACAGCCGAGTGAAAGGGGAGAAGGTGGGGTCCGTGGGGAAGAGGGATTGGAGTCAGCGAGGGAACGAAGGAGAGGAAAGTTTTTAGGTTACCTCAGACAGAACATGAGGATTTAGTGTGTCTAAGTCTGATATACATGTAAGAGTTTCAAGGAAATTGTTAGATAAGCTGATCAGACTTACTGGTTGTGATTTGAATAAATAAGACAACAGCTAAAAATATCAGTTGCAGCCTTGCAGGGTCCATTTGTGGCCATTTTTATCAAGATACACCATTTTTACTCAAATGTCAAAATATTGATCTAGAAGTTGGCAACGAGATTGCTTATTATTGGATGATCTAAAAAGAATACAATGGTCTCTCTTTTATAAGACAAGAGAGTGTACAATATTTAGAGATGAGCAATATGGGATAAAGAGAAGAAGAGAATAAAGAGAAATAAGCAAATACACTAAGTAAAGAAAAGCAGTAAAGTGTATATACTAATACTCCCCCTCAAGCTGGAGCGTAGATGTCAATCATGCCCAGCTTGGATGTCATAGCAGTGAATCTCGTCTTCGGAAGAATCTTGGTGAAGATGTCAGCCACTTGATCAGAAGTACGTATGTAGGGAGTAGATATCTGGCCAGATAAGACAGCTTCGCGAACAAAATGACAGTCAACCTCAACATGTTTTGTTCGCTCATGAAAAGTAGGATTGTTGGCAATAAAAGTGGCAGCTTTGTTGTCACAGTACATCGGAATAGGAGAAGAGTCAGAAATGCCAAAATCCTTCAGTAGGCTCCGAATCCAGAACAGCTCACAAGTAGTATGCGCCATGGTGCGATATTCTGCTTCAGCACTTGAGCGAGCAACCACAGTCTGTTTCTTGCTTCGCCAAGTAACAAGATTTCCTCCTACAAAGGTATAGTAGCCAGAGGTGAAGCGTCGGTCGATTTTACTCCCGACATAGTCAGAGTCAGAATATCCAAAAAGCTTACAGTGACCATGTTTTTTATATAGCAAACCTTTCCCAGGAGCACTCTTCAGATATTTGAGAATGTGGCAAACGGCATCCCAGTGACATTGACGAGGTTTATCCAGATATCTACTAACAAGTCCAACAGCAGAAGTAATATCAGCATGAGTAACAGTGAGATAAATGAGCTTGCCAACCATGCGGCGATACTGATGATGATCAGGATAGGCAGGAGAGTTCTCATCATCCCAGTTAGTATTTGGATCCAGAGGAGTACTAGTAGGTTTAGCACGAAGAAGTCCTGTGTCAGAAAGAAGATCCAGAACATATTTACGTTGAGACAAGCATAAACCTGAAGCAGATCTAGAGACTTCAATCCCAAGGAAGTAACGCAAAGTCCCAAGGTCTTTGGTGACAAAGTGTTTCTCCAGATAACACTTAGTAGCCTGAATATTGTCAAGATCACTCCCTGAGAGAATAATGTCATCAACATATACAATCAGAATAACAAGGCCAGCAGTAGCGTTTTTAATGAAGACAGAATGATCGGACTGGGAGCGTCGAAAAAGAAACTTCTGAAGAATGGTACTTAGTTTATCAAACCAAGCACGGGGACTCTGTTTTAAACCATAGATAGCTTTCCACAACCTGCAGACTTTGGAGGACTCCCCCTGAAGCACAAATCCTGGAGGTTGTTGCATATAGACCTCATGTAAATCCCCATACAGAAATCCATTTTTCACATCCAGCTGGTACAAGGGCCAATCAGAATTAATAACAGAAATAAGAATGCGTACGGAATTCAACCGAGCCACCGGTGAAAAAGTCTCAAAGTAGTCGACCCCATAAGTCTGCGTGTAGCCCTTGGCAACAAGTCTAGCCTTGAGGCGCTCAACCGTGCCATCCGATTGATATTTAACAGTAAACACCCAACGACAGCCAACTGGAGAACAATCAGTAGGAGGATCGACTAACTGCCAAGTATTGCGATCAGTAAGAGCTTGCATTTCCGCTTCCATGGCCTGACGCCAAGCTGGATGTTTAAGAGCCTGAGAAGCATTTTTAGGAACAGAGACAGCAGAAAGAGCAGCAATAAAATTTGCAAAATTAGTTCCCAAATGATCAGAAGTACAGAAATTGCCAATAGGATGTTTAGTACAAGCTCTAGTTTCTTTCCTCAAACTGATAGGAACATCTAAGTCAGAGTATACCTGTGGTGGTGTTTGATCTGGCACGGAGGACAAGGACTCTGGAGGGGCCATAAGGGAGTTGTTGTCTTCTGTCTTCGTTGATAAACTTTTAGAGGAGGACTTTCAGTAGGAGGAGCAGTATCATCAATCATAGGTAGAGGTGTCTCCATTAAAAAATCCGATGTAAGGGCAAACCCGGCAGAGGAGTAGAAAGGCATGTGCTCAAAGAAAACAACATCAGCAGATACAAACCATTTCTTTGACACGGGATCATAACAGCGGTACCCTTTCTGAGTGCGAGAGTACCCTAAAAAAACACACTTTATTGCTCTAGGATCAAGTTTGGTGAGACCAGGACGAAGATTTTTAATAAAACAGGTGCTCCCAAAGATACAAGGAGGAACAGAAAAGAGGGGCGCATCCGGGTACAGGATTTGATAAGGGACTTGATTCCCAAGCACAGAGGACGGCATGTGGTTAATAAGGTAACATGCAGTGGAAACAGCTTCAGGCCAAAAACATTGTGGGACATGGTAATGAAACAGTAAAGTGCGAGCAACTTCAAGGAGGTGTCAATTTTTGCGTTCGGCGACTCCATTTTGCTGTGGAGTGTAGGCACAAGAAGTTTGGTGTATGGTACCCTGTTTGTGACAAAAGTTGCTGACCGAGGCTTGTACGAATTCAAGGGCATTATCAGTGCAAAAAATTTTGATAGGTTTGGCAAACTGGGTAACGGATCTCAGCAAAATAAGCAGTAATGGTATCAAGTATAGTAGATTTGTCCTTGAGCAAGAAAATCCAGGTAGTTCTAGAAAAATCATCAATAAAACTCAAAAAGTAGCAAAATCCAGAAATACTGGACACAGAACAAGGACCCCAAACATCAGCATGAATAATATCAAATGGCTGCTTTGAATTAATACATGATTTCTTAGAAAAAGATGCTCGCGTCTGTTTGCCCAATTGGCAAGTCTCACAATGAAAAATAGAATCTAAAACATCAGGAAGTAAATGTTTCAATTTCACTACAGAAGGATGTCCCAGACGGTAGTGCCACTGGATGCCTGTCACAGAAGATGTCAGATATGTTGCAGTCTTTGGAACGTCCAAGTAATATAGCCCATCTGGTCCCTCATGGCTCGAACCAATCGTCGTCCTCGTGCGCAGATCCTGAAACACAACACCATCTGGGTCAAAGGTAATAGAGCAACGAAGACTTTTTACAGTTCTATTGACAGATAACAGATTTATAGGAAATTTCGGAACATAAAGAGTAGACCGCAGAGGCAGGCAACCAGGAGTGCAGATATCATCAATGCCAGTAACAGGTGTCTTAGACCCATCAGCCAGTGTAACAGGAGGTATAACAGAAGTATTACGTAAGTTAGAAAATAACGCAGGATTTTCAGAGATATGGGATGTCGCACCCGAATCAATCACCCATGATTTTTTACCAAACTGGGTCAGAAGTGCAGCGCTCCCGTCAGTAGAGGCTTCAGCAGAAGAAGCAAGACGAGCCTGAAGAAGTTTCTCGAACTCCGACCGGATCCAATCAGTAGAAGGAGCAGCAGAGGTAGTGGTAGTCTCAGGTTGATCTGTAGTGACTTGGTTTGCCCAGGCTGGCTTGCCATGCTTGATCTAACAGCAATCTTCATTGTGATTTGTGCGCTTGCAGAAAGTACAGAAGTGTGGTTCAGTAGTCTCAGTACCAGAGCCACGTCTAGGTGCAAAGGAGCGCCTGCGACCACGGCCCCGTCCTCGACCGCGGCCACGAGAGGAGTCACATGTGCGAACAGCAAGGGCCGCTCCATCAGAAGTGTCAGGCAAAGACTGACATACAGAAGTTAGACGTTGAACACGTTTCAGAACATCTCGCAGTGTAGGCAGAGGATCACTCGAGAGAATCTGATCAACAACTCCGGCGAAGGAGGAGGGTAGACCAGCGAGGAACTGGACAAGCTGAAGTTCGTTCCGTTGACGCTGGATTTCAGTGATGTCGGCAGAAAGCGGATGGTACACCTAAAATTCATCCCAGAGAGCACAACAGTTGTTGTAGTAGTTCTCGATAGAATCAATAGTAGAAAACTCTTGCTTGGCCAGCTGCTTGAAGATCTCAAACACCTTCTTTGGATTTTGCTGGTGAGAGTATACGTGGGAGAGTTGGTCCCACATATCCTTTGTAGTCTTCAGACGAAGGAGAGACTGGCTGATCTTCGGTTCGACGATGTTGACCATCCAGGTCATAACACCATAGTCCTCCTTGGACCAGAGATCATAGGCCTGCTTGGTCTTGTCATCAGCATCAGCAGTGGGAGCGTCTGATCCCTTGGTCGATAGATGAGAATAGCGTCCTTGTGCTTTAACATAGAGTTCAAAGGAAGCTGTCCAGAGGTGATAGTTGGAGCCATCCAACTTCACAGTAGTAACACACAGAGTACGCGGAAGATCCGGAGTCGCCATCGGAAGGTGCAGTCAGGGGCAGAAGCACAGGCGCAGAGAGCAGTAGTAGTCAGCAGTCAGAGGCAGAAGTCCAACACATGGACTAGTAGTAGAAGGTAGAAGATCCACGCATGGATCTTAGAAAAACCCACGTAGGAGCAGCAGATGAAAAGAAAAACCTACGCCAACATGGAGGATCAGTCACTCCACCATGAGGCGTAGGCAAACAGAGAGGATGAAGCTCGTTACTCCGTCAACGTGCCAGAACTGGAAAGTTACGGAGGCTGTCCGGAGATTTCAGAAAGAGAAACGAAGCTAGACAGAGGGGCATGTGGTGGATTAGGCCACAAGGATGGGAGAAGGGAAGGAGGTTGGTGGAGAGATTGGATGGGAGGGCGGCAGTACTGTAGCAGTACTGTAGCTGCGGAAAAAAAAGAGGTGGGGGTGGCGGCGGCTAGGGTTGGTGGAGAAGATGGCGGCTAGGGTTGGGGTGAGAGAGGGATTAGGTTTAAGGTGGATCGGCCCGCTCTGATACCATCTAGAAGTTGGCAACGAGATTGCTTATTATTGGATGATCTAAAAAGAATACAATGGTCTCTCTTTTATAAGACAAGAGAGTGTACAATATTTAGAGATTAGCAATATGGGATAAAGAGAAGAAGAGAATAAAGAGAAATAAGCAAATACACTAAGTAAAGAAAAGCAGTAAAGTGTATATACTAATAATTGAAAACACCATTGAAATGTTTAAACCACCCCACTACTTCAGAGGTAGTTGTGTCTCAGTACATCATAGCCATCGGTACTGAAAGTTTAGGCAAAAAATTTGGCAACTTCATCTGAATTCCACGCATAGCTTTCACCTGCAATGGCATGCATTAGATCTAGCTATATCTACAAGACTACGACGATTACCTACAAGTCAGTTTGCGGGAAACTGATTATGAAACTAATAACATTTCGCCGACAGTAACAGTTGGCATGTAACACTCCCCAGATACATATATTAGTTACATGTATACCCCATATTTGAACTTTTATAATCCAGCCCACCAGGCAAAACCAGTGCTTTCTTGGTCACGTTCAGATAAAGCTAAAGTTCCATTAAAGAGTGTTTCCACAAGGTAGAACCTCCACAGAGAATATAAGGTTTTCATGAGGCTGATCCTGAGCCGCATTCCAAGCACGATAACCCTCGTTTAAGATAATATTCTTGGTATAGAAAGTCTCAATGCACTTAGAATTTAGCCACTGAAGGCTACATTTTCTTACCATTTGACAATTCTGTGTGTTTAATTGTATTTAGTATTCGACAGAACCATACATACCTATAACCTACAAATGTTCAAGCTTCATAAGATGGTTTAAATTGTTATTAGTCTCATTGTAAGAGGTTATTCTAAGAATATTATCGGTTGGAACATGAGTTTCTATCAGTGTAAGTAACACCACCAATCCCTCAAATATCATCCCAATTTCCTTGTGTCTACTAGAACTTCCATCTACAACAGGATTTACCAAAATTCCCATTTCCATGGGTGGCAAAACGGCGTTGAAATCCACACTTTGAATACCCAGCTAATATGGATTAGAGAGACTGTAACTAGGCAAGGAAAGACAATAAGCAAAAGACAGCATCGGATACATCAAATACATTGTTGATGACGTATAAATAAGCTTTGGGAGGAAAAAATTGAAAGAAAGAGTACTTCAATGCATATTTATCAAATAATCATTACAAAATTCATTTATTTCAGAATTGTGAAGGTGCCTAAGCCATAAAGCAGTCTGCCTAGACTGTATAGTCCTGTCTAGGAGCCACAGCAGCATAGCATCTCGACAGAGACTCTTATATTAGCTCTTCGACAACTTTAATGATGACTATGAAATTATCATTCACGTCATGTTAATTCACCAACCTAAGCATGATTCTTAGTACAAACAATCAAAACTAAACAGATTTGAACCACATACCTCCAAAGCAAAGCAGAGCGAGGTGTTCGAGTCGGCATGCGAGTATGACTATCAAATGAAGTAGTTCCCGCATGACAATGCAATCCTTCGGAGACTCCTTCCTTTAGGCTTATGTTTCTCATGAATATATCATCCTCTCCATTGTCAGCTTCCCTCATTGAGACAAGAACTAATCGGAGCATGCACAAAAACGGTTGATCGCTGTCCAATAATTGATACAATGCGGACATTCCTCCCATTCCAGTGCCAGATCCACCACCTATCCCTAGCCCACCACCAAGACCTGATTCGTCTAGTAACAAAGCCTGGAGCACAGCAACAGACTTCTTAATCAAGTGAATTTCAACCCAATTTCCATTTGCATCTTTATCCAATGCAGCCTTCCAAGGATCCCAGCCACTTCCACCACCCCCGAAAGTAGCATTTTTAGCAGGAAGCCCAACACCATACCACAGTCGACTCCTAGCCTTCCAGCCTTCTGATAGATCGGCCCCACAACTCCCATATGATACAAAAGCATATCTTACTGATTCATAAGGCTCAGCGGCAGCTGCTGCAGTAAGCCGCTCCATGACCAGAGCAGATATTTGCCCATTTGCATCGGCCATGGAAGCAAGAACCTAAACATCAGAAGAGATATTGCAGTTAAGTAAATACCTGGAAAACAGATATTTCACCAACAAATGACTCCAAAAGCAATTGTTGACAACAATGTCATTTGGTACAGTTTTCTTAGATGAATAATGTTTTAGCATGACTCATAGAAATCAAAGAGAGATTCGACTAGGAAATAGATAACAGACTAGCAATCAGACAAGCATTTTACCACTGTGCCATACTAAGAAAGTATTAAACATTGTAATAAAATAATTATTTCAACAAATATTACAGTCAGAAATTGAAATCATCAAAGAGCTCAAAGTGACAAAATTCGAAATACGAAATTTCAAGAATACTACTTCGACATAAAAGGAGAAAAATAAAGAATGTTAACAAAGGTTATGGGATCGGACTTTCCTCTGTCCAAGTAATTTTTGGTTACAGGGACTCAACCCCCGGTCTTGAGACTAGTGATGCAGGATAATACAAGCTATTTAGTTATGCAAGTGTTCCTTGTATTATGTTTTAACACCTTTATTATGCCTTGTTGTTTACTCCCACATGGGCTACCTCTCAAGTACGAGTAGTCATAAATGCATATAAAGGCCTTGAAAAGGCAGAGTCGATGGTTGAAATCGATGTGATATTTATTTTGATTACAAGATAACTTGATTTGTTTAGACTTTATCATTAGGTTCCTTCATTAACTAGCCGAGGCCGAAAAAAGCTTAGTAAGGGCCCCCCCAACACACATACACCAACAAAAAGAAACTGAAATTAATTACTGTACTTTATTACATAAAAGAACTATAAAACTCATGGGAAAAATAAGTATAGGGACGGTTACTGTTGTTAGGCTATCGTATTAATGGATTCAGATATTTTTTAATGGGAATTGAACTTTTATACTAAGGTGCAAATGAGTTGTGGTTCTGGGGAAATATACTATTTCCATAACTTCGTTATGCTTAAATAATTAAGCACAGAAACCAAGGCCCAAAAGCAACCAATTTAACAGCTTTGCATTTAAACAGTTCATGCAGATCCAGAGAGAAGTGAAGTAACTTTTACCATGAACAAGGCATAGTCTACAAGCTTCTTTGAAGGAAATATCTCTATATTATTGGAATGAGAGCTTATAGAAAAAGAAACTATTGCATAGGAGTCGCATGCAATCATTGCAACTTCAAAGTCGAACCCCAATCATCTTTCTCCCTACTATTAATTACTTCCAGGCAATAAATATTTGTTATACATAACCCTATTAAATACTTCGACAACTAATTGAGAGCCACTAAGAACCATCTTCTATTCCTTTTCATGGCATACTTGATACACTTGAGCAGTCCATGTGCATCTGACAGAGACATTTAATTTTCAGTCCTGCAAGGTATACCACCAGGTCATAGCATCTTCAAACGTCAGCATTTGAAACCAGGCTTAATTTAGATTCCCTGAAAGGTCTCTCAGAGAACGGTAGTGATGCCACCACTCAAAATAGGTAACAAAAATCCTCATCAAATAACCCTCCAAACCAAAGAACTAAAAGTCCAATCTCAACGCCGTATCCGATTGCTCAAAAACAGAAACTTTTCCTGTGGAAAATAAGATGAGAGGCTAATGAGTTGATTTATTAGACAAAACACCACTCCTATATTTAGCATAGTAACAAGTTCGGGATTCGGCAACTTTTCGGCTGGCTGGAAAAAATCGGAATTCGGAAAAAATTGAGAAAAGTCGTGAAAAGATCGATAAATTTCGGTCAAAGTTCGGTCAACTATTCGGAAATAATCGAGAATAAGTCGGCAATATAAGTATATACATATATATATGTATGCATATATATGCATGTATGCATGTGTATATATATAGATAAATGTATGTATGTACATACGTATATGATGCATGTAACTGTTACGGCCACAAGACATACAATCTTAGTGAGTAAAAATGTAGGAAAAGAAGTAAAAAATAGTTGAGAAATAACACGAACTGTCCAGAGGAGTGGGGGCTTTGAGGTTTAAGTGTGTATTAGAAATTTTATGTACATGGTTTGGTAAAAAAAGAGCAAGCGACTTAAAAGAGAAAAATCGTGAAAAATCGTGAAAAGTCATGAAGAATCGTAAAAAATCGTATAAATCGCAAAAAAGTGGGATTAATCGTGAAAAGTCGTGAAAAATCGGCGATTGGCGTATTAATCGTGATGAATATTCGGGAGCCTATAACATCATGAAAAATCGCCGATTTTTCGTAAAATTCGGAGACTTTTGTTACTATGATATTTAGGAGAGGGGAACACTTACAAGGAACGATCACTAGGAAAAGGACTCTGATACTAAAGATCCCTGACTTCTAAGATATTTCTTAGGCATAAAAGTTATATATTAAACATTACATCAATTTGTTGCAAAGAAAATACAACCTTCATCTGTTACAAGAAACCTAAATTCAATATGCCAAACTAGCCTCAACCCCCATGGATTGTCATTGGGAACTAGCTTTCAAGAAAGCCATGGTGACTGTTGTGATCCTAGAAATTACAGGAAAAAATGTTAAGAAACTTTTTTACTTGTAATTACTCACTCAGACATTTAGATGTAGCGGAGTGGTAAATCAATAAATGGACTCTCTAAAACAATCACGCAGGCAGTTGTTCATATAATCCTAATAATTCGAAAAGGGTGTGTGGGAGGGACCTCACTTTTCAAAATCTTTGTCAACTCACAAACTTAAATTAGAAGTTATGCTGATTCTGACACGGTCTAAAATGCAACAGACGGACGACATCTCTAGAATTTGTCTTTTTCTTCATGGTCATTTGGTGGCTTGGAAGTTGAAAAGGCATAAAATGATGGTAGTTGCTAACGTTGTTCAAAAAAGCAACATGTAGTATACAGGCACGGAGGGTACCACAGAGTCTATGTGGTATGCAAGAGCATATGCAGGAGTATATGCAGTTTTGGATTTTTTTTAAATATTTACTATAGATAATTATAAAATTCCTAACATACTTGTTAAGGAACGCACCTAATCGGCAAGGCGCCCTTAAGGGGTGCACCTTGCCTAATTTTCCGTCTTGTGTTATTTCGTGCATTCATTGGCATATTAATGGCTTTTAATGGTCTATTTTCTTGTCCTAATGTTCACACTTACATTCGTGTGATTCTTATGTGCCAAGTAACATATTCTATTATAATTATTTCTCTTGATATGTGCTTCTTAGTTTTTCATTTTTTGGCTTGCTTTTTTATTCAAGTTTCTGTTTAGGAGCTATATTATCAAAGATAATCAATACTTGATTAGAAATGTTATTTGTTTATTAAACCTCGCTCTCTAACATAATTTGGAATATTTTCTTCTTTTTTGGCAATGTTAATTAAACTTGATTAGAAATGTAAATGTTTATGTTCTCTTACCCAGATACATATGTATATCTTTGGGTTAACCATATGTTTATGTATTTACTTACACATATAATTGTGAAATATAAGTATATGAAGGGGGAAATGTGTATGAAAATCACTAAATATGTGTTTATAGGTAACGTGTGCTGATATTTTAACTTTTAAAAAGCCGCCAATGCCGAGGTGACTAGCCTTGGCGCTGTGACGGCCTTTCCGCCTTAACAAGTATGATATAAATGATAAATCGAGATTTAATTAACATTTATATTGCAGAATAAACTAATATATGTATTAGAAACTAAGTATCATAATTAACATGTATGATATGTTTAAATAAGTATACATATATGTTTGGAATATGATATGATATGATATATATATATGACGTGTGTACATATAAGTGTACTAATGTATGTGCGGAGTGTGTGTATGTGTATGTTCCTTAAAATATGGGATTAAGAAAGGCATTCTCTCCCTCTCTCCCACGCCCGTAGCGGAGGCCGAACGCCCGGGAGGGTGGTAAATCAAGGCGGCAACTGGGATTCGAACCAGGGTCCCTATGTTAGGAGACACCGTGCTTGACCACTTGAGCCACTCCTTGCCAGCGTATATTCCTTAAAATACATATACATCTATGTGTGGAATGCGTGTATATGTATGTAGCTTATATATATATATATATATATATACATGTGAATATATAAAAAAGTATACATATATATATGTGTGTGAATATATGGTGTGTATTCAAATGTATGCATACAACTATACAAGTGTGTGACTACATTAAAGAAAAAAAATATATAACATCTATATATCCAAGCACGCATGACAAAGACAAACGTGTACATATATGTGCATTTATGTAGGGTGTAACTTGCAAGCTTTTCAAATAGCAATGGTAATCGGCTACATATGTGGTCCAAGACTGCTTATTGGGCCAATTATCAATACGCGGTGAGGCAGGGAAACCGCTAAGGCATATGTGGGATTATATACGTCCAAGAGGAGAAGTTCGCCGCACAGTGGTTGCTCATTGAAGTATGATGTCGAGCATCAAGCTATGGGTCATACTTGCATTGAAAGTCAGTGGTGGCACTCCATCCTTCTCAAACTGAATATGCACGCTCCATATCCTACGACCATGAGAGGTATAATCAAACTGCCATTCATATAGCACATAAGTCAATGTTTCATGAGTAGACAAAGCAAATTGAGGTTGACTAGCACTTTTAATAAGGTTTCGTGCTTCTTAATCTCTTATAAATGTGGCCCTCCTTACTTTAAGCAAAACCCAGATTGCCAACAGAATCTGTGACTTGTTATTTTATTTCTTTATGTATTTTTCTTGACTGTCCTAGGAGCAGCAGTTTTAGCAGGAGAAATAACTCTCTTCTTGAGCAGGGTAGAAGAACAAAGCGACTCTGTGGGGCTTCCATAAAAATGGGAGTAAAACTAGATGCTGATACCAATTTATAGAAACTTCACCACTGCCAAACTAAAACTTAATACACACACAGATATGTATGTGTCTATATATATATATATATATATATATATATATATATATATGTAAAGAATGAAAAAACCTCAATGAAAGGGAGACAAAGGCAAACATTATCAAAGAAGTGGTTTAAATCAACTACAGTTAAAGCTATGTTTTTTTAGTAACTGATAGGATAGGAAAAAAGTGATGCCAGCAGTTCAAGGATCATGGTTTAATTTTTTTCAATGTGAAGACTGAAGAGTGTACCATGATAAACTTACATCCAATGGTAGTCCACCAGAATCACTGGAAATTGAAGACCTCCTTGAATTTAAGATATCCAAAGATTCTCCCGAAGCTCTACCTGTAGAACTTGAGCGACTAAAAGCCATGGAAGCTAATGAAGGTGATCCTGGCGTGTCTCCTATATGAGAAGTAATATATAGCTGGCTTTGTAAGCGTAAATGATCTTCCACAAGCATCAGGATGACAACTGCATTTTCAGCCAAAGCCATGGACAGTTGTGCAGCATTTTCTGCTTCCAGCTTTGCATCTTCTGGAGATAAACCCTCAGCAGCAACACCAGCAGCTGCAGCTGCAATAACTTGTGTCTGCTGAGAGATTAGAATTGGGCATGTATGTTGACGAAAAGAAGTAATCACAAAGAAAGGGTAGAGAATCAAACTCATTAAGCAAGAATAAACAAAACATCATTATTTTGCAACTATCAATGAATATACCAACCAGCAAGAATACTATATAAAACCACCAAAAGTAACCAAATTCTAAGGTTCCACAACCTTGACAGTAAATAAGCAACTGTGTTTTTGCAAATTGTCCTTTTTGCTAGTATTGTTTCTGTAAACTTTAAAATATAATATATGTAACTTAGCAAATAAAACATCCAGATACTTCAGCTATCTGCCTGGTTTTAGATTTTTATTTTCAGTTGCAAGGTTTTTAAAGCGACAATTTTGTACAAATAATATAAGAATATTTAGCATATAAAACACAGGTACTTCAGCAAGGTTTTTGAAGCGACAATTTTGTACAAATAATATAAGAATATTTAGCAAATAAAAAACCCAGGTACTTCAGCTATCTGCCTAGTTTTAGATTTTTATTTTCAGTTGTAAGGTTATGGAAGCAGCAAATTGTACAATAATGATGGTTACCAATCAGAGAGATGGTTCCATAAGCTAATCATGTTGGTGTGGTGCCTAGTAACAAATATAGGTGTTTTTTTGGAAAAAGACGATTCTTTGCGAGTTTTTGGCCATCCAAATGTTCTTCCCCAATAATACGTAGGTTGGCAATTTTTCCTGACTTTTTACGATTTTAACGACTTTCTATGATTTTTTAACGAACTTTTACAATTTCTTAAATTAAACTATATTCCAAGTAAAATTCCATTTTACGTGTTTTTGATAAGTTCCGTGGGCCTCCTATGACATGTCCTAACCCAACCCAATACTATGACTATAGAGTTCTCCACACTCTACATCTTGTACAACGGCAGTCTGTTTCATATTTATTAGTATATATATTTTCATGGTTTTGTTATTTGTTATGTTATGGGCTTTAGACTTGTCTAGTTGTCTTGTCTATTAGCCTTTTTCTTTTATCCCATATTGCTTATCTCTGCTTTATGTTTTACTCTCTTATCCTATAAAAGAAAGAACATTGTAATTGTTTTATATATTGAATACCATTCTCTCATTTTATACGATATCAGAGCTTTTTGATCCTCCTTAGCCCTCCCCACTCTTAAAACCCTAATCCTATGCTCCTTCACCCTAGCCTAGCTGCCACCCCTCCCATCTCCCCTATCCTTGACGCCCCGCCCCCCATCTTGCCGCCACCAACCATCCTCTCCCATGCCCACAGTCGCCCCTCCCCCCCCCCTTTCTCCCATCTTGTTGCCGCCGCTCCTTCACCCCTCCTTCCACTTCACCATCCGTCGTCGCCCTTTCCCCCTCCCTTTAGCCCAGCCGCCACCACCCTCCACCCCCACCCTGCCCTTCCAGCCACCGCAGCCCCCTCCCTCCACCAAGTTGCTGCCGTTGTTCCCCCTCACTCCACCCCTCTCCACAGCCACATCCATCTATCCCTCTCACTTGTTGCTTCCCTCACCCTCATCATCATCATCCTCCACCCTCCTCCCATCATCTAGCCTCCCTTTTCATCTCCCTCTCTTCCTTTCTTCTTCGGCTACGTCTACGAGAACTTTTTAAAATAGTACATTGAAGGTCTAAAAAGTTCTCTGTGTGCTATCCATCTGCGCCTCATGGTTGAGTAATGTTTCTCTCCGTGGTGGTGTAGGTTCTTCTCCGTTCTCTATCGCATGTCTGCAGGTTTTCTGGGTCTGATGTGTCAGATCCTCTATTGTTGTTGCATGCCCCAGTGAGAGTTTTTCCGGATTTGTTGATCAGCCCCTTTATGCTGCCCATGTCTTGGGTTTCTACTGCCTACTGACTTTTGCTACTACCTGTTGCTTGTTGCTTCCTGTCGCCATGCTTCTTTAGTCTGCAACTGATTCCTGCTATCTCCGTTCTATATTGCACGTCTGCGGCTTTTCTGGGTCTGATGTGTCAGATCCTCTATTGTTGTTGTTTGCCCTCATGCAGGTTTTGCCGGATCCGTTGATCGGCCCCTTTCTGCTGCCCATGTCTTGGGTTTCTAATGCCTATTGACTTCTGCTACTACCTGCTGCTTGTTGCTTCCCATCATCACGCTTCTTCTTGTTGTAACTGATTCCTGGCGTCTATTAATCCTCTATGAACGCTTTGCGTCATGACGGTCAAGTTGAATGGATCCAACTACCATACTTGGTCCACCTCCTTCGAGCTTTATGTTAAAGCTCAAGGACGTTACTCCCATCTTACTACTAATGCCCATGTTGTTCCTGCTACGACTGTTGATGAAAAAACAAAACAGGCGTATGACCTTTAGACGAAGGAAGATTCTGGCGTTATGACCTGGATGGTTAATAGTGTCGAGCCTAAGATCAGTCAATCCCTTCTTCGACTTTGGACTGCTAAAGACATATGGGATCAGCTTTCCCATGTTTATTCACACCAACAAAACCCGAAAAAGGTGTTTGAGATTTTCAAACACTTGGCCAAGACAGAGTACTCTGCTACTAAGTCTGTGGAAGATTACTACAACCAGTGTTGTGCGCTATGGGATGAATTTGAGATCTATCACCCTCTCTCTGCTGATATCAAAGAAATCCAACGTCAAAGGAATAAACTTCAGCTAGTCCAGTTCCTTGCTGGTCTACCTTGTGTTGTACGGGCGGCCGCCCAGGCGGCCCTTGGGTCCTTTAAAGCCAGGCGCCCAATGCATTCAGTGTACCCGGGCGGGTTAGGTGGCCTAGGCGTCCGCCCAGGCAGATTGGGTCACTTAATCAGGCTCATTAAGATATTTTCTAATTGATTCCCTTTAATTATATAATTCCTAATAGTAAATAGGATTCCTATTAGCATAATATCATATTAAATCCTACTCTAAAACCTAAATATGAATCCTATTAATCCTAAACCTCTATATAAAATCCCTAATCTAAGCCACCCTCAACAACTATTCATCACTATTGTTGTTGCCGTATCTATTTATTTGAAATTTGGGATTTGTATTCCATATTTATTTCTCTACTGATTTATATTTATTTGTCTACCAATTTGTATTTATTTATATACTATTTTGTATTTATTTATCTATTGTTTTATATTTATTTATCTACCAAGTACTGGTTCGTATTTATTTGTCTACCGTTTTGTATTTATTTATTTATTGATTTGTATTTATTTGTTTACTGATTTGTATTTATTTATCCACAATTTTGTATTTATGATGTATATTCATATATGAAATCCCTAATCTAACCCACCCTCAACAACTATTCATCAACTATTGTTGCTGCCTCATCTATTTATTTGAAATTTGGGATTTGTATTCAATATTTATTTCTCTACTGATTTTGAAATTATTTATTCATCTACTGGTTTATATTTTTGTCTGCCGATTTGTATTTATCCATATACTGATTTGTATTTATTTAAGTAATGTTTTGTATTTATTTATCTACTGTGTACGGGTTTGTATTTAATTATCTACCGATTTGTATTTATTAATCTACTGGTTTGTATTTATTTATTTACTGATTCGTATTTATTTATCCACTATTTTGTATTTATAATGTATATTCATATATCTAGGGATCATATTAGTTGATAAATTGAATATATATCCACTAAAATAATATATATAACAAAATATCTGGAAACGCTTGGGCCTCTGTCTGGGTGCCTAGGCGGCATGGGCGTCCCCAGGCAACGCCTGGTCACCTAGCCGCTTATACAACCATGGGTCTACCACGTTCCTTTGTTGGTGTCGTCGACCAAATCTTGTCGAGCAATTTGTTGCCTACATTGGGGATGTTCTCAAAAAAGTTCAAAGATTACCATATGTCTCCCCAGTTTCTCATGACTCTTCTGATGCAGTTGATCTTGTCATCACAACGAAAATATGTTTTAGATCTCTTGTCTGAAACAGGAATGCTTGGGGCGAGACCTGCTGCTACACCCTTAGATCCTAATACTAACTGGGATGATGATAGTTCTCCTCCATACCCTGAACATCAACAATATCATAGTATGGTAAGGAAACTTACATATCTTCCTGTTACCTGGGTTGATGTCACTTCTGCAGTTAGTCTAATCAGCAGATATCTAGATAAACCCAAACAATGTCACTGGGAAGTTGTATGTCATATTTTGAAGTATTTGAAAAACTCTCCAGGAAAAGGCATGTTTTACAAGAAACATGGGCATTGTAATCTCATCGGCTATTCTAATTCTGACTATGTAGGAAGCAAGATAGATCAAAAATCTACATCAGGCTACTGCACATTTGTAGGCAGTAACCTTGTTACCTGGTGAAGCAAGAAACAAACTGTCGTTGCTCGATCTAGTGTTGAAGATGAGTATAGAGCAATGGCTCATACTACGTGTGAACTCTTATGGGTCCGTGGACTTCTGAAAGAATTTGGTATATCTGATTCTAAACCTATTCCCATGTACTGTGATAACAAAGAAGCTATATTTATTGCCAGCAACCCTACCTTCCATGAACACAACAAATGTATTGAAGTTGATTGCCACTTTATGCGGGAAGTTGTTTTATTTGGCCAGATCTCCATGCCATATACACATACTTCTGATCAAGTAGCAAGCATCTTCACCAAACTTCTTCCAAAGACCAGACTTGCTACCATGATGGACAACCGGGCATGATTGATTATCTATGCTCAGCTTGAGGGGAGTATTAGTATATATATTTTCTTGGTTTTGTTATTTGTTATGTTATGGGCTTTAGACTTGTTTTGTCTATTAGCCTTTTTCTTTTATCCCATATTGCTTATCTCTGCTTTATGTTTTACTCTCTTATCCTATAAAAGAGAGAGCGCTGTAATTGTTTTATATATCGAATACCATTCTCTCTATTTATAATATTTGATGAGAAAATGAACACACACATTGACATATAGATATATATGGGCATACATATGTATCATATACATGTGTGAGTATATTGCACACATGCACACACACACAACACATATATACATATACACCTGCTGACTTGTTCATTTTTTCCCAAATAGTTGGTGAAATGTTAACAAGTTTTCACGAATTTTCTGTAAATAGATTTTGTCAAGCAAGCCGAAAAATTGTAGAATCCCGAACTTGACACTATAGCATGATGAAGAATATTACTGTCTATCATCATTGATAGATGCCATCCAACCATTAGTTAAACCAGACATTTAGAAAGTTGAAGCATGTCTACAGAACTTCTTCAATATAAATTCGAACTAATCAAATCAGAAAACAAAAGTTCTTACATGTGTAATGTGCCAGTGCCCTGCTCAAATATAGAAAGATAGCAGGTATTTAAGAGATAGACAATAGTTATGATCTAGAAAACACAGCTACTCCAAAATATGTCTTGTATCCAGGACACGTGTAGGATACCACTACTCCTGGGATATGTATGGAACCGTATTGGATACTTCTCCAGACATATCCACACAAAATTATTTTTTAAAGGGTGGATTTTTTGTGGATACGGCTGGATACTTTTTCGATACTGCCCTGCCCACTTATAGAATTATATACAAATCTGATTTTAGTTCTCTATATGCGCCTTTTGTTACCTTTAGTTCTATATTATTTTATTCTAAACATTTTGGCCCTCACACAAAACATAGAGACTTTTAGAACTACCAAGATATCAATCTATACGGTAATTATGGATCGATGCAGCACTATGCTAAACCAAGTTAGCATTCTAAGAAACATATTTTTTGTTTGTTACTGAGTAATTTACTGTTACTTCATGTTAGTAACATGCTGTAACTGTTGTTAGTTCCAATATACCAAACTGCTATAGTTAGTTATTGTTAGTTCTAAATTTTTCTTAAACTCTTTGGCTCTCAAACAAAACTTAGAATTTGGAACCACAATGAAATCATGAGGAATGTTAATTATAGATCTATAGATGCAATACTTAATAACCCAATTATTATTAAAAGAAAACCTTTCTAGGCTATTGAGCAAATGTGCAACCAATGGCCATATTAAGTCTACAATATCAATTCATTAAGATGCTTGTTGTTTAGTTGATGATCGATTATGATGCTAATTCAATTTCTTATAGTAAGTTACTAGGAATATCTCATAGTCTCACTCGTCAAAAGTCTCACACCTTCTGGCATCTCGTTCTTAGGTGTTTTTTCCCATGAGTCATTATTTAACTCCTTGAACTATATCTTCGTATTTGGTATCTAATATGCACCAATATTTCTACGTCAGTTATCTAATCTTTCTCTCTCTTATTATAGAACATGGGTTTCTCAATTAAGTGTGATGACTAATGACTATGCACCAATGAAGAAATAGGTGAATGTATTATTGGAAGCATCGAAGGTTGGAAATAGTGAATCTTATCAAAAAGATGGTAATAAGGAGTATGAGGATCCTATACTAGGGAAAAAGCTCACTTGCTAAAGGTTCCATGTAGTGGGATCAAAATTTTCCCAAAAGTCATTGTTGAACAACTAAGTGAAATGTAAAATGTTGTTAACTGGACGAACAAAGATTGGAAAATGGCATGCCTGAAAAGGTGCAACTTCATTGTTCTTATCTTGAACGAAATTCGTGTTTAAATACTTTACAGTATATATTTATTTTTCCTCTCTTTATTTAGTCCCACAATGGTATCACGTTTGTGTTTTAGTTTCTCCTTATATTAGTAAGGCATTGTACTCTTGTTTAATTATTGAATGAACATTTCACTTATATACATAGTATCATAATAGTGCACATCCTGATTCTCTGTGACTTAGTTCTCAATGTCTACGTCCAACAATACCCCCTCCCCGCCCACCAAGTCGCTACCTCTAAACGCATGTAGTCGTTGCTCTAACCCTCCTTTCTACCCGTCATTGTTGTTTCCATTCACCCACCTGTCCGTTACCACCCCCATTCCATGTCATCGCCCCTTTCTCTATCCCAGCCATTGTCGCCACTCTTCCTCCTCCATGCTTCCCTATTATATGTAGTCATTGCTCTAACCCTCCTTTCTACTCGTCATTGTTGTTTCCATTCACCCATTTGTCCGTTACCACCCCCACTCCATGTCATCGCCCATCTCTTTATCCCAGCCATTGTTGCCACTCTTCCTCCTCCATGCTTCCCGATCGTAGATGCCCCTGCCTCCAGGTCATTACTGCCCTGGTAGCGTTGGTGTATCTCCCGCCCCTGCTTTCCCGCTGCCACTACATGCCCCTTGCCATTACATCACCCGCTTGTTGCTCCCACCTCTCCCACCACCATCTCTCAGTTTGTCACTGGCCCCCTTCCAGTCCAATTGCCACCACTACTCCTCTTCGTCCTTGTTACCTCATCCCACCGTCCACCTATGGCAGCTATCCTTACTTCTTTCCTCAACTTCCTCTCTTTCTCCTACCTTGACCCTTATTGCCCATAACATCTATACTTCGACAAAATTCCCTAAGCCATTGACGGTTATAATTATACCCTCTCTTTTCTAACTCCACTTATCAACAAAGGGGTTTATTTTCCTTTGCCTGGGGGATCTTTCCCATCTTGCTATGTCACATGTCCATGTAAAGTGACAAGTGATGCTACATGGACGTGATATAGTGTTCATATGTTGCCCATGCCACACATCTTTACATCTGCTAATATTGTGTGTTTAATCAGATGATCTTTTTTACTACCTCCATCTGCCCTACTTTGTTATCATTGTCGTTGTTATAGATACATTCATGCTCTTTGATACTATAGTCAAACTAGATGGATCCAACTACAACACTTGGTTTGTCTCATTTGAACTACACATGAGGCTCAACGGAAGTATTCTCATCTTGTCACTACATCTACGAGCCTACTACTGCTATTGCTGATGCCAAAGCCAAGCAAACCTATGACCTCTGAGTCAAGGATGATTTTGGTGTTCTGGTCTAGATAGAGCCCAAGATTAGTCTGTTGACTCAAAGTCTAATTGACTAAACTCTTGTTTTGATGATGACTAACTATTCCACTTATTTGTGTATAATGCCTCTACATGAGTGATTTCAGATTAGGTATAGACACGCTCCAAATGCCCAAACTTGTGCATCCCAACTAGGAGAAAAGACAAGTCAAAATCAATGCATGTGCACCTTTGTGGAATATGATGTATCTCTATTAGAGTCATGTTGTAATGATTGTATGATTTGTAATTAAGCTTGGAAAAAATCAAGAGTACTTAAATCGAATATTTAAGCACTTTAATGGCGGTTTCAAAAAGTCATTACAGAGACTTTTGTCGGCCGAGTTTCATGTAGGATAAACTCGATCGACACCCTTGATGGATTTTGGGAACAGGGTCGTCCGAGTTTTCCCAGGACAAACTCAACCGACACCCTTGCACAGGCAAACCAAATTTAAGCCATCGGCCGAGTTTCATTCAGGAGAAACTCGACTGACAACTCAAATTTGATTTGCTACATAATGTTATCGGTCGAGTTTCCCAAAAGTAAACTTGACCGACCGCGTTGCACGGAATGTGCAAAAAAATTGCTTCTAGTTGTTGAAGTGTTGCAAAACTCAAAAATAGATCAGTTGCAACACCCCAAACGACTAGAATTTGTCCTTAAGTGCTTTTACTGGCTAGTAGGCATCCTCAACTATAATTAGGACCCCTTGGGCTTCATCCCATGGTTAGCCAAGCACTATGAAGGTCCCTATATTATAATTGAGTGCCTGCAAGAGCCTTCTTCCACTCTTAAGCTTAATCACTTACTACATCCAGTAGAGTTAGTAAGAGATTTGTAAAGCTAGTCATATACATATATATATATATATATATATATATATATATATCTTGTGAGGCTCTCACTTCCTCCACCTCCCAATCTTTCTTTCCACCATGAAGATGAAGATTCTCTCTCTTGGCTAAGAGAGGTGAAGAAGAGGAGTCCCTTGGTGAAAGTTTTTCCTTAGCGAAGGTGAAATCAAAGGCGGAAGATCTAAGTCAAGAGTGGGTAATTCCTTCAAGGAGGAAGACTTATTGCAAGAGTGGGTACGTCTTTGTTGAAGGCGGAAGACTCGGTGCAAAAGTGGGTGTCCTTGGTGAGGTAGAAGACTCTTGGTCATGGATAAGTAAGTCCTTTATAAGGCTATTGGCTCCCTTGTCCCCAAAGGGAAGGCTGGATATCCTTGTCCCGGAAAAGGAAGGTCATATGTCGTAACTCTTATAATGGAATATAAAGAGTGAGACATGGTTGAAAATCCTAGAGGTTGACCTCTCTAGATAGTGGATTTACACTCTCTTAGTTTCGAGTTTGGAACCACTATACATAGCTTGTCTTTCTTATCCAATCTCTCTCGTCCTTGCTATGTATGTTTAGTTGTACTCAAATTCCATATATGCAATCTTATCTCTTGATACAATTTCAAAGTCCAATGAATTTGGTTTAAGTGTTTTTAGCTCTATTCAACCCCCCCCCCCCTCTAGAGCCCATCATCCATAGATCCAACATAGTCGTCTCTTCACCTAAAGATTGTTAAGGACATGTGGGATAGGTTCTCCTATATCTACGCCCATTACAAATATCCAAAGGAGGTTTTGAAATTTTCAAGGCTCTTACCAAATAGTTTTCTATAGACAGTTTTGTGGAGGATTATTTCCATCAATGTAAACTTCTATGGATGAGTTTGCGATCTACCAACCTCTTACTGCTATATCACAGAGATACAACGCCAACACAATGAACTCCATCTTGTTCAATTTCTTGTTAGCTTAATGTCTTCCTTCTCCGAAGAGGTGGATCAAATTCTTTCTAGTAATATCTTTCCTAATTTCGTGTTGTTCTGAAAAGGGTCTAATGCTTCCCATATGTTACTTCGTCCCTGGTAGAGACGTCAGACACGTCTTCTTAGTTGTTTGCTCTGATGATTGTGAGCATAGTCACTGTTGACGAGGAGTTGATCGAGGCCATGGACAACCTACAAAATACTGCAATTTTTGTGGTCATAACAAGCAGTGCAAAGCACGGCATACTTGCATGGGCAACGCAAGGCATGCCTACATGGGAAAATCAAGTAACCTCAGATCAGTTAGTTTGTATGCTACTCCCTCAACATCTTCCTTCAATTATGTTGCTCCTACTACTAATTGGATTTGCAATTAGTTTGAGAAACTTCTACATGAAAGACTTCCCGCTCAAACTGCAGTTGCTCACCAAGGAGGTCCAATGTTTCTTGCATCTTCTGCTTCATATGGTAACAATATATGGGAGATTGATTTTGGTGTCTCATCACATATTTCTTGAAATCCCCATTTTTTTTCTTAAGAAAACCACCACTATTCCCCTGGTTATGTTGGTTGATGGATGTCGATTTGCGATACACAGGATTGGCATTGTAAGCAAGGAATTTAATGACCGATACTGATGTCGTTTCGAAAGCTTGGATATAGATATTTACCGGTATACCGACGGAAATATCGACAGATGCAATCTTGTCAATATCGACGCCAAAATGAACGAATTAAATCATGAAACTTTACAGGCGCGGTCTCAACACCCAGATGCAACGTTTTATGCAATAAAATTCTATATTGGGTATGTGGGGGGGTTGTCCATCATGTGGGAGGTAGGGAACCTGTCCTGTTTTCTGCAGATTTCAATGAAGGATTTCGATGACAAAATATTAGAATTAAGATTTGGAATTTTACCAGCACAATCCATAAACATAAATACACACACTTATGTAATAATATCCAATTTACAACACATGAATAGCATAGTAACTTACTAACTCATATCAGTTGTATGTCGAATTACACACTGATTCTCCATACAATATTGAGTTGATATGGTTGACATATTGCTCCCATGACATGTACATTATGTAAGGTTGGTGATATGAAGTTACGTGTTGCTCATACACGTCATGTACAATACTATATAAATGCATAATACTCGTTCGTATTATGTAATTAAACACGATATGTTTTAGAATTTTACAATACTATGTCTCCATATGCATCATATCATATTCTGAAAGAAAATACACACCAGGGCTTTCTATTGCTCTTCTTCAATGTGTGACTTTGACAATTTACTTCATGACTGTCAAGGAAGTTAGGCACCATCATTATTGTGACACCTTTTCTCCGTCGTTGTTTGTTGCACAGGATCTTGATATGCGGTAGTGAGTTTCTTCATGGATTATGCACAATAGCGGGATAAGTATAAAAGCCATTATTATCATGCATGCTATATGCATGTTGAGGGGATGTGATAATATAAAAGTGTAGTTACCATGTCACTATGTCCATGTTGTGGGATATATGTAGCAAGTGTCATATATAAACAAATATAAGACTAAAAATTACAAAATCTATACTTTTTTACAATATTTGTTTGTTGTGTTGCGAAGTAGTACATTTTCTTCCTTCGTATGATAAAAATACTAGTAAGAAGAACATATGTATACTAATTAGCTTACTACTAAAAATGATAGCAAATTATACTTATATTTCGTGTATTATTTAGGTATATTACTATGATTATAATGTAGATTATGAGAAAGTGTTGTAGATCTAAGAACAGATACAATTAGGAAGACATAAAAAAGCAGATGGCGGGATCTTTGCCAATTCAAGGCATTTTGGGATGAATTTACATTTTAATTGAGATAGATGAAGTGTAAATGAGAGAAATGGTAGAAAACATAAAAGCATACCTTAGATTAGACTTTCCTATCCATCTACTATTTGTTAGTGAAAACTGTGAAAAATGCTTAACTACACTTTTGACCCTGATGATTGTATCTTTGAGGAACTGAACTACTTTTTCTCATAAAACTACTATTAGTACACCATCGTTATTAGAGATTTTTCACAATGGTGCATGGGGGCCTTTTGTTTCTAGCTTGTCTGGTTTGCTTTATTTTTATTAAATTCATCGGTGTTTATTCTTAGATTAATTTGGCTATTGTTACTGAGGGATTGTTCTCAAGTGTTGGATACCATCAAATACTTTTTCAGTTAAATACACACACAGTTCTCCAGATCCATTAAGGTTCTCAGATTTAGTAATGCATAAGAATTCATGCAAGGTGCTATTCAACAGTTCTATGGACTTGAAGGTACTGTTCATCGGACATCTTCTTCATATACCATCAACATAATGGCATCGTTGAACTGAAAAATCAATAGCTACTTGAGGTTGCTCAAACTTTGTTTATACATTGTAAGGGTCCTAGCCACTCCTAGCTGGAAGCAGTCTCTACAGAAGGTTTTCAAATAAATTGTATGCCTTCGTTCCATATAACATTTTGAATCCCGATGCTGATCTTTTTTCTGTACCGCCAAGGATTTTTGGAAGTACATGCGATATACAGGACCTTTGCCCTGGACATGCTGAGTTGGATCCACGATAAGTGAAATGTGTATTCCCGGGATACTCTTAAACACAAGAATAGTATAAATCCAAAGCACAAACATTGGATTGTCAGTTCAGATCTAGTCTTCTTTGAGAATAGACCTTCTCTACTTACAGTTCAATCTTGTTTATTGATATTTCAGTATATAGATGGTTCTCCGCTACCCTTGCAAATATATTTCTAATGATTTACCATAGCCTCCTACTTTTTGAAATTGCAACTTTTTCCAACATGGCACCACCTTAGTTAAATACTCTTGAATCCAATCAGCTCCACCTTAGTTAAATACTCTTGCAACCAAGTCCTCTATCAAATGATCCTTTGCACCTCCTTAGTTAAATACTCTTGAATCTAATCAGCATCTTTGTATTGGTTTACAAATGGGGTTCATTCCAGCACATTGCATCCCATGAGCAATTTTTTATCCACTCACCAGTTGAGCTCTAGCTTTACAAGTTTTACTATTGCCTTGTCCAATGTGTAGTTCCTAAAACTGCAGCAGAAGCCATTCGTCACTTTGCTTGGTGTCAGGCAATAAAAGTTGAGATGGATGCACTCTCCGATCAGAGCACTTGGGATCTTGTTGAACCACTTGGTGATTGCTCTCATGTAGGATGCCGTTGGGATTTTATATATTTTATTATTTTATTTCTTTAAAATCTCATGTTATTAGTTACTTTACAGATTTGGATACATGGATATAATATGTATTAACTTCACGTTATGTGTATGAATATGTATATTTGTGTGTGTGTGTGTGTGTGTGTGTGTGTGTGTGTGTGCGCGCGCGCGCGTGTTTGTGTGTGTGTGTGTGTGTGTGCGCGTGTGTGTATACTTATACACAAGTATTTATTTACATGTATATATGTATATTTATTTATATGTATATGTGTGTATGTTGTGTCCAATGCCGTGTCTATAACCTATATTTTTTAAAATTGTCATGTCTCGTGTCTGTGTCCATGTCGTATCACGCGTCCGTGTATGTGCTTCCTAGACACAAACATATAGAAAATTAAATAATAGGAAATTCAAGTACTTTTCATCATTTTATTAAGTTAAAAACTATAGGATTGCCAAAGAAGTGGCATCTAGTTGGTAAATGTAACGTTGTACGACCGAGAGGTTAAAGGTTTGAAACGCCCATGTAATAGGATGAATAAATCGCCAATTTTAGTTCTACTATATTTTCTTTTATATAAGTTCACATTACTCTTTACTAGAACATCTTCTACCAAACATACATAACAAATAATTACAACATTACTTATTGTACTAGTACTAGTAATTTGATAAATAACATGATTATAGTAATTAATAGTGTGTAGTTAGGTAGATCTAGAGATAACATTGTAGATCTACATAATATACTTATAGATGTAGGTAAATTAGCATCAAAATTACCAAATTTTGGAGTTGTACTTGGTTTTGGCAATAGAAAATCATTCTTTAGGTGAAAATGGAAGAAAATAGTAGGAAAAAAAGATGGAGAGGTTGCAAATTGTATACAATGGAAAAAAAATAGTTAAAGTTAACTTGATTAGGGCTGATTTGAGCTCCAACCGCCAAAACTCGCCCAAATGCACCTCCTTTTCTCCTCCCAAACAGTAACAATCATGGTTATCAAAACCAAACCGAACTGACTGGTTGAACCGGGAACCGGTCACTCTATCGGGTCGGTCCCCTCCTAAAGCCGAAAATGAAGTCTGACCGGCATCAAACCGATGGAACGACCGGTTGAACCGGCGAACCGGTCCGGTTTTAGCCCAACCGGCCGGTTCTCTCACTTAGCAAGTAAATGTATGGTTGTTGCTATTTTTTGTTAATTAATATTGAATACTATATAAACGTTGGTATATAAATGTCCATGAATAGAATAATATTTGTTATTTGGTCTGTTTATCAAGTTATTGTGAGAAGTTGTGCTATTATTCATGTTTTATAACTTTTGCAGGGATATTTTTATGAGTATCAAAGACATTTATATATTTTCAAACTATTAGTGATGTCATGATGACGTCACCGGTTGAACCGGTCAGACCACTGGTTGAACCAGTGAATCGGGGACTAGAGGCCTCGCTGGTTCACTGACCGGTTCGAATCTGACAACCTTGGTAACAATCGTCATTCTCGCAAAAGAAATGTATACTTGTCGATATATTGCCAATTTAGGTCGTACAATGAAGTAGTGCATTTTGCATCGAAACAACCGAAACATGGTGGTATCGGCGGTATACTCATCGGTATACCTATATTTGCGAGCCTATTGGTACGCGCACTTGTTTTCATATCTGATTGCGTCGGTATCAGTATTTCGATCAAAATAATGACGATATCTCGTTCCTTGCTCACCATTGATGGGGATTTCATACAAGAATCACAAGAAGATCATCAAATAATCTAAATCTGGTTATACCAGCAGCAAGATTAACAGGAAAACTACTTATGATTTTTACACATTTGTGGGGGGGAGCTCACCAAGAGGAGTGAAAAGCAATCAATGGTCGTTTGGTCTAGTGTAGAGTCCGGAAAACAAAGTTACTCAAAGAATTATGTATTTCTGATAATGGAGCTATTCCTATGTTCAGTGATGATAAAGCATTCAACTTTATTGCAAGTAATCCTACCTTTTATGGACGCATAAAACATATAGAAGTGGATTGCCATTTTGTTCAAGAACATGGTTTAAATTTCGACAAAATTTTGGCAATTATTTCAACATTAATGGCCATTGGACATCGAAATGCACTATCGAAACACACTATCCATCAAAATTATCTTTCTTTTTAATGTACTATGGATTACCTAGCGCATTTTTTTGCACAGTTTTGTGTCTTTAAGTCTATATATTGTGATTACAAACTATAATGACTTAATTCATTGATTTCACCATCAAAAATTGACATCAAAATTCTCCATCGAAGTCCTCATAGAAACAGTTTAGGGTCCTTCACTCACACATGAGGAAATCCCACCCCCTACATCCAATGTGAAATAGTGTTGCATACTTGAGTAGATTTGCACTAGTAGATGATTCTGGTGAAATTTCATAAATTAATTCGTTAACTTTGTCGCTGAAACGTTAGGAACACATTTATCAAAATTTTGATGAAATTTCGGTAAATTTTTGTTTTTGTGGCCACCGAAACGGCATCAAAATTGGACATCTTTTGTTCAAGAAGCCATCATATGTGGACACAGTTCTACTCCCTACATTAGGACAGAGGATTAGGTTGTTGGCATCTTTATAAAGCATGTACTAAAAAAGACATTCCAAAACCAGTGGACAAGTTACGTAGTAGATATCTATGCTCTAGCTTGAGGGGGTGTTAAAATACTATATTGCTTTTGTCTAGTTTTCCTCTTTGTTTAGTCCCACATTGGTGAATATCACCTTTGTATTTTAGTTTCACCTTATATTAGTGAAGCCTTGTACTTTTACTCTTATTTAATTATCAAATACACATTTCACTTATTAACAATTAGATTGGAATTTCTTTTGCATATTTATGAATACAATTGGTTTATATGTAATTTCATTGTCTGTGTATCCTATATTTTCAAAATTATTGCATCTTGTCTCTGCACCGATATCCATATTTGTGATTGTATCTTGTTTGTGCTTCATAGCTTATGATCCACAATAGAGACAAAACTAATTAAATCTGTCTGCAAAACATTTAAAAAAATAGTTGTCTAGGAGGCTAGGTGGTGGCTTTCAGAGTTGGGGTTTAGTCGCCCAGGCGGCTAGGCGCCACCATGCCCACCACCTAGGCGACCAAGGCTTTCTAATAGCTTTACAATCTTATCAAAAAATCATTAAAATATATATGTTTGTATGCGTACTTTACTAATCATATCATACTGGTTTCCTAAACTTGATTACTCCTAAATATATAGACACTTAAATTGACCTAAATCAGATCTAATTACTTTGATTTGACCTAAATCAGAATAATTCAGCCAAATCAAATCAAAACCAACCTGAATTTAACAAAGTCGCCTCATTTAGCCCTAAATTGACCTCACATGGCCTAGTTTGATAAATGTCGCCTAGGCGGCTAGGCGCCACCATGCCCACCACCTAGGCGACCAAGGCTTTCTAATAGCTTTACAATCTTGTCAAAAAATCATTAAAATATATATGTTTGTATGTGTACTTTACTAATCATATCATACTGGTTTCCTAAACTTGATTACTCCTAAATATAGACACTTCAATTGACCTAAATTAGATCTAATTAATTTGATTTGACCTAAATCAGAATAATTTAGCCAAATCAAATCAAAACTAACCTGAATTTAACAAAGTCGCCTGATTTAGCCCTAAATTTACCTCACATGGCCTAGTTTGATAAATGTCCGACTTGATTTGACATAGTTTGGTGCCAAAATCGTCTAAATTGGGCCTAAAAAGCCCTAGGCACCCACCTAGTCCATTAGGGAATTGGGTGTCCATGGACACCTCGTCTAGAGCCTAGCCTACCTAGGCAACGGGTGAAAATGCACCCAGCCTAGAAGATGTAAACATGTACTTTGACCTAGTTTGGTGCCAAAATGCCCTGAATTGGGCCTAAAAAGTCTAGCCTACCTAGGCGACGGGTGAAAATGCACCCAATCTAGAAGATGTAAACATTTACTTTGACCTAGTTTGGTGCCAAAATGGCCTAAATTGGGCCTAAAAAGTCCTAGGCACCCACCTAGTCCATTGGGGAACTAGGGCATTTTGGCACCAAACTAGGTCAAAGTACATGTTTACATCTTCTAGGCTGGGTGCACTTTCACCCGTTGCCTAGGTAGGCTAGGCTCTAGACGAGGTGAAAATGCACCCAATCTAGAAGATGTAAACATGTACTTTGACCTAGTTTGGTGCCAAAATGGCCTAAATTGGGCCTAAAAAGTCCTAGGCACCCATCTAGTCCATTGGGGAACTAGGTGCCCATGGGCACCTCGTCTACAGCCTAGCCTGCCTAGGCGATGGTTGAAAATGCACCCAACCTAGAAGATGCAAACATTCACTTTCCCTAAGTCCAAAATATCATTTTAAGGTGGTGGTTCAAAATGCCACTTGTGCTTATACCCATGGTTGTTGAAGCGCCAACTAAGCAATTAGGCACCCAAGGCGGGTTCCTCCTAGGTCGTCGCCTACCTAAAATGGCAAGTAGGCATCTAGGCAAGCAACTAGGACCGCCTGGGCGGCCACCTAGGAGCTCCAGACAAGATTTTTTTGGATTTTTTTTGTTTATTTTGTATAATGTCATTTTAACATTTGTGACATGTTGTGAGTAGTTTTCAAGCATTTTCGGCTACTAGCTCATTCTTACACGACTATTTAGGGTGTATAACATTAGATACACACATAAAATACCACATATATAATTTATGGTATATACTATATATACAAAAATGGATAAAAAACAATAGGCATGCACACAGGCACCCGTCTAGGTGGGCCTAGGAGTAGGCGCCCAGCCAGGCCAGGCCACCCTCGGTCTGCCTTGACAACTATTCTTACACAAGTTTAAGATTTTTAGGGACATAATATCATGTGTTTTAGCAGATTAATGTGTTTTATAAAATGGATGGCTTGGTTTAGGTGTCTTCAATTAATATTTGATTGACTAGTGGATATTTAAAGTATTGTGAATAAGATATGTTCAAATCATATAAAAATATTTATGCACAAAATTGGAAGGCAGTTAGTTAATATGAACAGCTGAGTATGTTGATGTGTGGGTGGTAAAGGAGAATAGGAAATCAAAAACATAGGTCATCTCACAATCAAACATTAAGTTGGTTAGGCTATGCTTGATAGCTTTCCCAAGAAGAAACTATCTAATCGGGAGTAAAGAGGGAGGGGAGCTTTAATTTTAGTTGGACATCATCTCATGACGTGGGATATAATGAGACTTGCCAACTATTACAGAATCTCATGTTATTTTTTCATATATGAACGTCTATATTTGATGTCGAGGATCTGCTACATCACTAGATTTTCTCCGAGTTGAGAAGGGGGAAATGAACGCCTAAGAAAATTAGTATGAATAGGACTTGACCTTCGTTCTCAGGTTGCTTGCTTGAGGCAACGAGTGATTCGAAGGCGGAGGTGCAAAGAAAGGAACTGACATGGAATTAGATGTCCTTAGATCTAAACCTGGGAGTCAATTAGTAGGAAATAGGTAGGAATCTATGGCGAGCACGGTGTCACATGACCCCCTCCGGCTGGCAGTTTAAACTACGAGAAAGATGCCTAGAGGACAGGAGCAAGTATTTCACTCTTTAGTCAAAATGACATGTATCCTGAAAGATTTCAATAGATTATATCCCTTGCCTGTCTTTTTCCGCATCCTCATTAGGTCGAGTAAAGAGAGGCTTGTAACAAAAATCAATCCTCGTTCCAACTGAGTTGGAACCCTCAACCAATTTACTACCTATGTCATATTTCACTAAACTCACTTTGACTGAACCTTTGGCATCACTACTCTTAGCTCTCTTGTTGATGATATAAGCTTGTATTCGAACTACTTACTCAAGGTGATCAATGCAAGTAGATAGCATGACCATTGATGAGTCTTGAACACCATTAAACAACCCCTACATATATGATGAATGTATCGCCTCCAGCATATAATAACCAAAGTCTGCAAGATGACTATTAATTGAGTTTGCCCATAGAAGAAGAAAAAATGGAATCATCTAGTAGATGGGCTTTCTTCGCTTTTCCTATTATCTAAGAAAACTCTAATCATCTGTTTGCTTTTTCCCTCTCAGTGGTTTATCTAGTAAACGCCAGTAAGCGATTGATTCCTAAGTTCTGACAGTCCCCGTCCTCACAAGGAACTAAAATGAAGGAGAACCGACCTATCCATCTCAAGAAAGTTCCAAATCGGGTTTGATTTCATTTAGAAAATCTTGATCTTCCGAGGTAGGATAAACCTAGGCCGCTCCATCCTCATCAGTCAAGCAAGCCTCAGTTGCCTCCCTTTAAAGACTTTTGGATTAGCCAATAGAAGAATCTCTCCCCTTATTTTAAACCCTGAAAGGAGAGTCATACAGGAACACGAAGCAGTTGATTTTTGGAGGGGAGAGGAAAGCCCAATTGCATGTGACTTGAGTGAATGTGCAAAGGCCCCTTAGGTAGAGATTGTAGAGTGAAGACGGAAGCTCGTCTCGTCGTCCTAGGTGGGCAGTTTCTCAACCGATATATAGTTTAGGCTCCGATTGGTTTGTCGTAACTGGTCCTGAAAACTTATGAACTGGAGTTCCTTAAGCAGTTTTTTATGATTGGTTTGAAATAAGTGTTGGAAGTTGAGTTCCGTGACTTCCGGTGAGTTACAGACTTACATACAAAACACAGTTCCTGAGTTCCCTCTTAAAAAGAGCGGAAAACGAGTTTCGGGACAACTAACAACATTTCTTATACAATTATATTCTTCATTCATCATAAGTGACACATGTAAAATGTTTATGACTAGAAATATTAGCGGTGTGGATATAGTTCATTACTAAAACCATAACATAATATGGCAAAATATCATACACTATAATTGTACTATGTAAAACATTTTACACTATAACCACCATTATCAGTGTGATTTATGAAATAAAAAATACAAACATCATGAAAAAGAAACAGACCACACCATATGGAAATAATGTGATTTACCTAACATATTTTTATTCTTCATGTTTAAACAATATGATGTGAAAAATGATAATTAGCTATAACCATGCACGAATAATATAGTAAATTTCCCTACAAAAATAATGTAAAAATTAATATCCTATATTGTGTTAAACAATGATGAAAATTTTATATTTACAAGCACTAAAAATATCATGATTATTGTGATGTGATTTTAATCATGACATTTTTATTGAGATTATAATTGTACCATAATAAATATTTTTTAATGAAACAACATCTGCACAATAACCATTTGTTTAGGTTATTATGATTTAAGATTATTATGATTTTGTACGGATATGATTCTTATTTTATGTCTTTGCCATCCTTATTTATATGACACAGTAAAAATTAACAAATTTTTAATGATTTTCATATTTACACTTACAACAAACCAATCACATGGAAGTAAATGGAACTTTAAGTTCCAAAAACTGAACTAGAGTTCCTAGAAAATGAGTTCCACAGAACTCATGACTTACAACAAACCAATAGGAGCCTTAGAAACAAGGTTAGATGCAATGAAGACCGACACATTACGGATGGTGTATTAGCTTTGTTACATAGAGTCCTAGCCTTGTCAGACTTTTTTCTCCAACTCACTCAACAGATAGGTTAAGGCAACCAACCAACGGAAGCCACCCATCAAACCATAATTAGTTACTAAGACAGAATATTGATAGACAACGATTCAATTTGCAGCAGGAAAAAAATCACATAAGAGGAAAACAAAATGAACATATGTCCATAAGATAGAAAGATTGCCAAAAGAGCTAACAGTTATAATGAGAACTGGATCAAATGTGGGGTGGTATGGTGACAAGGAGTGAAAGGTTGATGGAAAACGATTTGATATGTTCACATTAAGCATGAACATTTGTAATCTAGACTTCTACACTTCTGGGAGAGTCAGTATATATCACCATTGTTATTCATGTCTGGGCTGGAAAAGGGAATCCTGAAAATATTATTCGGGACTAGAAAACACCTGGCACAGGGAAATAGCAGAATAATAACACAGTTCAATTAACTCGCAGCCATCTGTCTCTTTTGTAAAAAGCAGTCTCAGAAAGTGATGCATGCACTACAAATACTACAACTTTCAGTGACTCATTTCGTATATGAGATTTCGAATTTTGAAAAGAATAACGAAAGAAGCCAAGCATAACAGCACAAAGGATTATCAAAGGATCATTCAAAGAGCCAATCATTTTATCCTATTTGACAGTGTCATTTCACACACAGAAAACGTATAAAGGGAACTTTTCAGCAAGTAAAGCCAAATCTGTGAATTACCTGAGCTTGAAGTTCCCTTGCAGCAAAGTCTAGCAATCCACCCAAAAGTCTTCTTTTAAAGACAGGTAATGACTCTTCTCGCCTGCAAATGCAAGCAGAAAAAAGGCAAGTTTCAGAAGAATATTCGATTTGGAAGCATTTTCATAATAGTGGCAGCAAGACAACAATCAATTGGAAGCATCTTCTAGAACACCACAATCATATTAGTTGGCAAAACATTGTCAGCATGTTCTTTAGTCATTCTTAATTGTCAAACGGATTCGATTAGAAAATTGAAATTTAATTGATATTAAAATTTTAGGCTTCCATCATCTCAAAGTCGGAACCCTCAAGCTGAATGTTGCACCAGCATAATAATGTACAATCAAACAGGGGCCTCAACGGGAACACTAATATAAGTAGGTCAAATTAGGCACTAACATCTTCAAATTCAAAATCGGGTGCAACCAATATTTTATATCTCAAAAGAAAATCACCCTCAAACTGGATGTTGCACCAGCATAATAATACACAATCAAACTTGGTCTCAACGGGAACCACTAATTTGATCTTAACGGGAACCACGAATACAAGCTAAGTCAAATTAGGCACTAACATCTTCGAATTAAAAATCAAGTGCAACAAATATATACTTCTCAAATGAAACTCTCGCCGGGCTGCACAACAATGGATGTTATCAAGAACATTGCTGGAAGCTGACACATTTCTGGACATGGGAAATGGTGATTGTCTAGAGTCAGGACACACACACGGCATGGCATGGACACAAAAAAAAATTATATATATATATATATATATAGAGAGAGAGAGAGAGTCAGGCTAGAATACACTCTAGTGTCTAATCACGCGCTACACTCAAGTGTGGTTTGTATATCAATAAATATTTTCTAGAAAATCCAAATCATTGGCCTTCATTAGTATGATAAATATAGTCAGTACACAAAATTTGAGGTCATTTGGATGTTGGTAAGGCACTCAACCCAGTACAACAAAATTGA
The DNA here is from genome assembly GCA_963693085.1 of Alisma plantago-aquatica. Lineage (NCBI taxonomy): Eukaryota > Viridiplantae > Streptophyta > Magnoliopsida > Alismatales > Alismataceae > Alisma > Alisma plantago-aquatica. Next base: position 881,684,868 of record OY856411.1, read on the forward strand.
CGCACGTAAAGTTTTTCAAGTGCATCATTTTTGTTGTCTTTAGATGCATGGTCTATAAATGTTCAAATGAACTCAAATTTTGTATGTATGCTGTTTATATGATTTTTACGAAGATTGACGGTTTAGATTTTTTAATATAATTTTTACAAGGTACAAAACGGCTTGATTGTATTCTGTCTCCGCTACACTCGAGTGTATTCTAGCCTGAGAAATTTTTCCATCTTCTTTTGCATTCATATATATATATGGCTAAAAGAATTGTGTACATGAGTACATGTAGCTTACATGTATCCATCTTTATTTTGATGATTACATAAGTATAAAAAGCAATCCAACCTATTGGATGAAATGCATACCTCTTAGATAACATGTGTATCAAAAATCACTTCAAACAGAGGTTCCTAGACCATCAAATGAAAGAATATACATATTTTCTAATCAACAGTAAGTTGCAGAAATTGCAGAAACCATTCAGTGATATATTGTTAAATCTCATGATATACATGAGGAATGGTTGTGATTTTTTGAACACAATTAATCTATTGAATTTTGATTCAATCTATAAGGTTGGATTGAATAAATATATTCTACATAAGTCATTTTCATGGTCGGTACATATAAATTGCATGTGCCGGCCGGTACACACACACATATATATATATATGAATGCAAAAGATGGAAGAATCCCTCAACACATTCTCATGGTTGGGGTGCTTCTATATTTACATAGAAGAGACTTTACACATAGGACCTTGGCTTTTATCACACTTACGAGTAAGTCCCTATACACACATATTAACACTCCCCCTCAAGCTGGAGCATATATATCATATGTACCCAGCCTATTACATAAGTACTAAACCCGACAACCATTTAGGGGCATTGTAAACAAATCAGCTAACTGGTCTTTTGATCTGACTAGCGACAACTGAATAAAATTTTGTTGAATCTTTTCTCGCATAAAATGACAATTGACTTCAATATGTTTGGTACTCTCATGAAAAAACAGGATTTTGGGCAATGTGGACAGCAGCTTGGTTGTCAAACTTCAAGTCAATGGGATCTTCTGAATAAAGCCAAGCTCCTGTAGCAAGTGACGAACCCATAGCAACTCACATGTTGCTAGGGCCATAGCTCTACACTTTGATTTTGCACGAGATCTTGCAACTATGGTCTGCTTTTTGCTTTTCATGACACCAAATTTCCTCCAACAAATACGCAATAGCCAGAAATAGACCTTCTATCAATACTAGATTCAGCCCAATCAGCATCTGAGAAACCCTGAACCTGTAGATGTCCATGATTTTCATATAGAAGCCCTTTTACAGGAGACTTCTTGAGAAACCTCAGAATGTGCATCACAACCTCCATATGACATGTGCATGGCTTATCCATGAACTGACTAACAACACTAGTAGCAAAGGAAATGTCGGGCCGAGTCAAAGTCAAATATATTAACTTCCCAACAAGTCGTCTAAATCTCCATAGATCATCAAGTAACTCCCCCTGCTCCATGGATAATTTGACTTTAGGATCCATTGGAGTATCAATAGGCTTGGTACCCAGCATCCATGTCTCAGTGAGAAGATCTGACATATTTTCTCTGTGAGATAACTATTCCCGACTTGGACTTGGCAACCTCAATCCCCAGAAAATATTTGACACAACCCAAGTCCTTTGTCTAAAATTGGCCTTGTAAAAATGTCTTTAACTGTGCAATGTCATGTCTGTCATCACCGATAATTACAATATCATCAACATATACCACTAGAAAAATGCTCCCAGATTTCTATCGTCTGTAGAAGAATGAATGATCCATAGTACATCTCTGGAGACCAAACTCTGAAAGAGCACTACTGAATCTGCCAAACCATGCATAAGGTGACTGCTTTAGACCATAGAGGGACTTGTAAAGACGACATACTTGATCTGACTCTCCCTGAGCAACAAACCCAGGTGGTTGCTCCATATAAATCTCCTCATCTAGATCGCCATGAAGGAATGCATTCTTAATATCAAGTTAGTGTAGAGGCCAAGAGTGAATAGCAGCCAGAGACAAGAAAATGTGAATAGATGTCATCTTTGCCATAGGAGAGGTCTCAGAGTAATCACCACCATAAATCTGAGTGTAGCCCTTTGCTACCAAACGTGCCTTGAGTCGATCAACACAACCATTTGCACCCTTTTTGACAGTGTAAACCCAACGACATCCAACAATAGACTTGCCATGCGAGTGTGAAACAAGAGACCATGTCCTGTTCTAGTAAAGAGTTGGCATCTCATCCATAGCGTGACGCCAATCTGGGTGATCAAGTGCAATTGAAATAGACAGAGGTATAGAGACAGAAGACATAAAAGAAATATAAGTATGATATGAAGGTGAGATGTGGCTATATGAAACAAAGTTTGAAATAGGATGTTGAATATTTTTAAGTGTGCATGATCTTACGCCTTTACTCAAGGCAATAAAAAGATTATGTTGAAAAGATGGAGGAATTGTCATTACCTGACCTTCTGATAGGGAAGGATCTGGAGGAGTTGAACTGCTAGGACCGGATGTACAGCTACATTGGTGCCAGAACCAAACTGCCCACTTGTACCTATACGACGAGTGTAAACTAGAGTGACTGGTGGTCTAGCTGGACTGGATGGAATTACATCACGAGGACCATCATCGCTAGGGGACTCAAAAATAGGAGACGCGACAATGATGGGAAGAGGCAAGAGTTCCTTCATAACTACGGGTGTCATTGAAGAACTATCATCAAAGTAGGATGTGTCTTCAAAGAAGGTGACATCCGTAGATACAAAGAAGCGATGTAAGGTGGGATTGTAGCACTTGTACCCCTTTTGCCTTGAGAATAACCTAAGAAAACACATTTGGCGGATTGTGGACTCAATTTATCCATATGTGGATCAAGACAATGGATAAAACAAACACATCCAAACACTCTAGGTGGAGCACTGTACAATGGCTTTATAAGATGAAGGATCTGAACAGGTATGCAGTTTTGGAGAACGGATGATGGCATACGGTTGATGAGGTAGGTGGCAGTGAGAACTGCATCCCCCCAGAATTCTCTAGGAACATGCATATAAAGGAGAAGAGTGTGAGCAACCTCAACAATATGACGGACTTTCCTCTCAGCGACTCCATTTTGTTGTGGAGTATGTGGGCAAGATGATTGATGTATGATGCCATGCGTGGAGGTGAAATCGATGAAGTCACCACTGAAGTATTCTCTAGCATTGTCAGAACGAAGAGTACAAATTTTCTTTTTGAACTGGGTTTCCACTTCTGCACAAAACGACTTGTATATGGACAAAAGTTCATCGCTCCTTCATCAAATAAAGCCATGTAGCACAAGAATAACGACGAAAATGACAAAATATCAAAATCCAACTATGATGTGATACGACTTGGACCCCATACATCAGAACGTACCAGCTCAAAAATAGACTTTGTTCTTTGACTCTCCCTAGACCTAAAGACAGACCTTATATGTTTCCCAAATTGGCATGATTCACATTGCAAATTCTCCAGGTTGGACAAACTTGGAACCAAAACCTTGAGCTTCTCTATAGAAGCATGACCAAGACGATCTGCTAGGCAGTTACATTGTTAAAAGCTTCAAGTTACAGCTTAGAATTTAATACTTGCAGTTACAAGTTATAAACTTACAAAGTACAACTTGTACCAAGTCTAGTGTTAGCATTTAACTAGGTTAGATGGAACATTTAAACATATATGAATGTAAGTAGTAGTTATAGATATATGTATGCAATATATATGTACATATATATGTGCAAAACATATATATACATACATCAGTATGCAATATATGTATATATCCTCCGTTTTTTTCACAAATAATTGATCGTACTTTTACCGTACATTGACTGCTTTTAACCCGATTTTCCCACATAATTGCCGAATTCCGAACTTTTCAACTCAACCGAACGTATCCCGAATACCGAATTTGTGACTATGCACATATCCAAGAAAGAATTTTGTTATTTTCGGAGTATTTTTCCATATCTCTATAGAAGAGTGTAGAAATTGACGAAGGTAATGTATAGATGGTCTAGGGATAAGGTAAACATACCTTAGAATTAAGAAAAATGGCCTTTAGAAGCAAGAGATTCAAAAAAAAATTGTCAAAATACCCAAGATGTAGTATTAACAGTCTTAGAAACAAATTTCTCAAAATTTAAGTTGTGTTTCTGTACCATTTTGCAAAATTACGACCCAAACTGGGCTTTTTGTTGTGAAATTCCACCCTGTTATGCAAAATTTTGCACCTAGGGTCAAACTTTTAGTGAAATTATGTCCCATTCCATGCATTTGTGCGTTTCGCATGTCCGGTCGTAAGTTTTGATGTCCAATTGCAAAGAAATGAAATTTTGAGCGAAATTTTGCAATTTCGATCAAAATTTTGTTCCGTGGCGGGAAGATCATAACCCAACAGAGAAGAAGGAAGAAGATTGAAGGGGCGACTAGTGTAGACGGTGTCGACAGAGAAAAGGGCAGAAAAGGCAGTCGATGAAGAGACAACATGGAGGGACGAAATGAGATGCACTCAGTGTGTTCCTATGAATAGTCTCTATGATGTGATACCATGTGAAATACAAGGAAGAAGAACGTTTTGGGTCTTATTCACGTCTAAACATGTGTGTTTATAGGAGTAGGGTAACAAGCAAACCCATGTTACACAATGTGGGACAAAACATAAAAGAAAGAGAACAAGAAAGTGGCATAATGGAAAGTGATAAAGATATTACATTTGTTCTTCAATAACTACTATCATCTTATTTTGTTTGAATGTTGCTTATTGATATTATCAAATTACTTGTCGATAAACTACTTTTTTGTTATATATCTGATCGGTTGACATTTTAAATATTATATGGAGGAAGTTATATGGCCTTAGTTATTCAGATACCTAACTATGACATCTTGCCTTGTTTATGATTCTTTTTCATATTACATGATGTCATGTTTATATTATTGGTTTAGTCTAATCCTCCTAACTTTTATAATGGAGACCTAAGACCCACGAGCTATGTCAGATTTATCTCTTGGGTTAATCAATAAAACTTGTTCTGGTTCTGATTACATTAATAATCAAGAATGGATTAGAAAAGAAACAGCATATTCAAGGTTATCAGTAATTCCAGGAAAAGTCGTATAAGAAATATATAAGTCACGAAAAAGTTGATGTACATAATTCAACAAAGGAAACTTATGGTTCTTATATGCACTCAAGCAGCTAGACTACGGTAAAAATCAAATTATTAGACAATTGGGGTGCAATTGAGCTTATAATTAAGGAGCCAAAGTGTCTCAAGCAGAGTTTTCACCTAACTCTTGTAGAAGTAGCATATATATGATATCCAAAAGACCAAGGATAAATTGCAAATCATATATAAAGGTTGAAAAAACTATCAACGTTTGATGTTGCTTCAAATAAGTACCTAACTCGATGGTCTCCGGTGCTAGATCCACCAACCATAGACAACCATTCTGCACAATGTATTGTAGCTTCAACATCCTGTAAAAGGCATTGCAAAGTCATCATGAAAAATATGAATTGCTCGCTTCGAATAGGTTTATAAATCAATATAATATTATTCGTTCAAAGCATCTGTCAGATAAAACGTAATCATGTAAATTATGTGAAATATGACAAATTGATTCATGTGAATGTAATAATTCCCTCGAAATTTAAGTCTCCCAATTTTATTTAAAGGAGACAAGTAACCTTTTAGAAAACCTACACAGCTAAAAGTCAAATCTCTTATGACTAAATATGATGCACTTAGAATTTTCTTAATTGTGTGCTCACTCTAAGAGTTCCATTTTGTACATATATGAACTAGATGTATTGCATAGTTCGATGATCATTCGTGGCTCCTATTGTCGAAATTTAACTATCAACATTTATAACAATGTAGAAGTCAATGTTTGTTATTGATATTTACACCAATTAGGTTGATATTTGAGCTCTGATTACTGGTTTTGTTGGTTCCAAGTACTCTTTACAAAAACATTTACTTGTTATATAGTAGTAAAATAGTCAAGGAAGAAAATGTCCGATTTCGATGCCGTTTCGCTGGCCACAGAAATAGAAATTTACCGAAATTTCGATGGAAATTTCAACAAATGCATTCCTAACGTTTCGACGACAAAATGAACGAAAAAAACCCCATAAAAAACTACTCCTTACTCGGATTAATTTGTGAAATTTTACCAAAATCATCACATAGTGTAGATCTACTCAAATATGCAATAATATTTCATACTGGATATGTGGGGGTGGGGGTCTCCTCACGTGTGAGTGGAGGAACCTAAACTGTTTCGATGGGGATTTCGATGGAGAATTTTGATGTCATTTTTCGAGGGTGAAATCAATGAATTAAGTCATTATAGTTTGCAAGCACAATATATAAACTTAAAAGGCACAAAACTATGCAAAAAAGTATGCTCTAAGCAATCCATAGTACATTAAAAAGAAAGAAAAATTTCGATGGACAGTGCGTTTTGACAGTGCATTTCGATGTCCGATCGCCATCGGTATGGAAATAATTGTGGAAATTTTCACAATTTCATGGAAATTTTAAACTATGAAAATAGTCTAAGCATATCCTAGCAAGTTTTATTCCAAAAAAAATTCTAAGTAATTATTGCATGCATTCTATGTAAACGGTATGTGCAAGGTCGTCAGACCCAAACCAGTAAGCGAATCGGCGAACTTCGGTTCTCAGTTCATTGGTTCAACCACTTATCGGACCGGTTCAACTACTAATGTCATATGATATGTTTGATATGCTAGGTAGTTTATGCCATGGTTAAGTGCTCACAATAGTTAGAAAAGGACTTGGGTTCAAATCTCCCATTCGACAAATTAATATGTATTTTCAAGAACTAAGAAAGTGGTTTATCCCGTCGGTCTAGTCCAGTCTGATTCAACAAGTTCAAGCGGTATGACCTCAGTATCCACTGATCTAGTCCTCAAAACATTTGACCAATTTCTAGGCCTTTGGGATAGGTTAGGCTTTGCTTCAACTACTCCAATTGGTTGGGTTGGTCATGTTCCCAAACCAATGATCTCTATTGCCAGCTTTTAGATCAAATTGTGATGACAAAATTATAGATCACTTTAACTTTTAAGAGGCAACTAACAATCTAATTCTTCATATCTTATTGTTCTCATAATAGTCTAACATGTTTACACTGTTATTGCAAAGGGTAGAAAGTGTATGCATCATTTCTAGGATATCTATTAGTTAGGATCTTATCCACTCTCCTTCATAAGTGCTTGGTGTTATTTTCTTTCTTCAAGAAGGGGAATATGTGATAAATTTTCTACATACTCATTTTAAAAGAACGGTCAAGACTCAATCTCAACTTGAAAAAGTGCTAACCGGTTGGTATTTTGATAGAGGAAGAAAGGATAATTATTTTGGTTGGTCAAGATGGGTTATAAAGAGGAGGTTTTCCTTTGTCTACCTCTTTCTTACTCGAGATCCAACTCAGAGTGAAACTTTATGATTGTTTGTCTTCACAACTGCAAAGTATTTTTAGAAAGCAAGGGTCATGTGTTTCTTTCCCTTAGAGAGAGATGGTTAATCGTCGTCGTCGTCATCATCATCTAAGCCTCAATCCCAACAATGTTGGGGTTGGCTACATGGATCCTTCTTTTCCAATCAACTCTTTCATGGGTCATATTCTAATCAAGATGTAGGGATTCAAAATCTCTCTTTATAAGCTCATCCCAGGTTAATTTAGGCCTTCCTCTTCTTCTTTTAATTGTGCTCGACTCAATAGCATTGCTCTGTATAGGCGGTTAGTCGATTTGCATTGCACATGTCCATATCATCTCAGACAGCCCTCGCACAACTTGTCCTCAATACTCGCCACCCCGACTTTATTCTTGATATAGTCATTTCTCAAGCAATTTTTTCTTGTCTTTCCATACATCCATCTCAACATACGCATCTCAGCCACATTCATCTTGCTGAGACTTTGTTTCTTCACCGCCCAACGTTCACTCCCAAATAGCATCGTTAGCCACATAGTTGTTCTATAAAACTTATTTTTTAATCTAAGAAGGATCTTCCCGTCACATAATACTCCAGTTGCACTCTTTTATTTCAACCATCTTGTAGTGATCTTGTGACAAACATTATCTTAAACATCCTGATCCGTTTGAATAAATAGAACCCAAGTAATGAAATTTATCCCGTTTTGATACATCCACTCCGTCCAACTTGGCCCCACCATTCACAATTGGCTAATGCAGATATTATATTTACATATGTTTGTATTCAAGTTGTCAGTTCATATGATTCCATAGAAGCAAATGTTTGATTTCAATGTTGTTTGAACGACCCCATATTGTAGAACATGCACAGATGCACTCATGTTTTCACGAATCCCTTCCTAGCTTTTAGAGTCACTTGGGGACAACATTTTAGGAGAGATTTTGAATCTTTGCCACTTGATTACAATGCTGAAAGGAAAAGAAGGATCCATGTAGCTAATTTAACAATGTGGAGATGGAGGCTTAGATGTCACTGGGGGCGGTGGTGGTGGTGGTGGTGGAGATGATGTTCTAAGATAACCCATGCATAATTGAAATGACTATGTCTCGTTTGTGTTACCAAAACCAAATTCCAACATAAGTTCCTCAAAACTGGAAATTTTTGATAAATTCCGCTCACTGCCTAATGACGTATGTGAGTGTGGGTATTCAACTCATACCAATTGGCAATGAGCAAAGGGACCACAGACCTTGTAAGCCCAAGGATCACCCCCAAGCTCAATGGTGTGGAATTATTCTCACATCCCCCACAAGTGCAGCCATATACTTGTGTGCTTGCACTTGTTATTGTAGGTAGTGTGGTTCTTACCCTGATACGATGTGTGAGTGTGGGTATTCAGTTTAAAACCAATTGTCAATGAATGAAGGGACCACACACCTTATCAGTCCAAAGATCAACCCAACTCAATTGTATGGGATTATTCTCACAACATGGCATCGTTTCAGATGGTCGGGAAATGAAAAATTTAACATATACGTTCCTAGAAATTTCAACTCCAAATGAACTAATTAAAACATTAAATCTTACCAGAACAATCTCAACACCAAGATACACTTATATATGCAATAATATTACATGTTGGGCATGTGGGGGGTCTCCTACATATGTAAGTGAAGGCACACAGATTGTTTTGACATTTATTTTGATGACAATTTTGGTGGTAAACTAAAGGAGTTCAGCTATGAAATTTTGCAAAGACAATATACATACATCATTATAAGATAACTTTATATGTTGAGATGACAGGGTGAGTCTTTACGTCCTAATGAGTGAGTGCACGATGGAACTGAACTGGCGAGTCTGTCCAAAGTTACAAATTAACAGGTTACAATCTCACAAGTTACAGCTTACAATATATAAAACAAAGTGACAAACATACAAATTACGTAATTATGCAGAAATATGTGTTGGATTTAAAATAATTGTATATTTATATATTACATACCATTATTTCATAGATCTACAATTTTTGTTTGTAGATCGTATGGTGAAAAGATGTAGCATTTAAAACTTTGTTTTTTTGAAGTATTTCTTTAGATCTATATAGAAGAGGACAGAAATAGGAGGAGGTGTGGATGGGCTAGGGATAGGGGAAGCATATCTTAGAATCAAATAATTGTGGTCACAAGCAAGAGGTTCAAGAGAAATTGCCAAAAACTAACAACCTTAGTAGTAACACCTGCGGAACATTGTTTCAATATGCAGGTTGCGTTTCTGGCTTATTTTGCAACTTGAAGGCCAAACTTGGCTTTTTGGTTGTGAAATCTCACTCATTGTGCAAACTACCGCACCCAGCTGTGAAATTTCCATGAAATTGCACCCAATTGTTGTGTATGCACAGTTCGATGTTTGTTTGCTCAAAAAATAAAATTTTGACTGAAATTTTGTTCCATGCTAATATGTAAACTCTTTTTAATATTTGCTTTCCACCAATATCAAAAATTTCTTCCATGTAAGGTGCATTGACAAATTCTTGAGGCTATTGGGTTCCTAACAATTATCCACAAAGAAGAATTTTGATGTCTGATACTACTCAAGAGGAATGGTGTGTTTGTGTTGCTAGATGGCTACCTCCTGCGTGGGTTGGCATTCTCAAGATGATGGAGAGATGTTAACGTGCAACAGAACTACAGCTCAATGAAGGCTCTCTGGTCTCCTTTCAGCGGACCAGGCAGTGTAGAAAGTAGAAAAACCTTGTCGGCAAATCACTTTACATCATCATCATCATCTAAGCCTCAATCCCAACCATGTTAGGGTAGGCTACATGGATCCTTCTTTTCCATTCAGCTCTGTTATAAGCCATATCATGTCAAGATGTAAAGATTCAAAAATCAAAATCTCTCTTTATAAGATCTTCCCAAGTTAATTTAGGTCTGCCTATGCTTCTTTTAATTGTGCTTGACTCAATAACCTTGTTTCGAATAGGTGCACCTATCGAGGACCAAAATAGCATCTGTTGTTGAGAGTTATTTAGTTATTGTTTTCTTTGTACTTGTTCATAAGACTCCTTATCAGGAAAATAGCATCTGTTGTTGATCATTCAAGCATAAAACCAAATTGGCTGTCTAATATCTGTGTTATCGATTTTTAGCTTTTGCTCAAAAATCCTCTCCCAAAGCTTGATAGTATGACTCATCAGTTTATACCTCTGTAGTTTGTGCAGTTCTGAACATCTCCTTTGTTCTTGTAGATCGGGACTGTAGTACTATTTCTCCATTCATCTGGCATCTTCTCTGTCTTCATAATCTTGTTAAAGAAATTTGTTAACCGCATCGCACCTTCATCCCCCATACTCTTCCATACATCAATGGGAATACCTTCTGGACCGCATGCTTTTTTCATTTTCATCTTTTTCAAAGCATCTTTTATTTCATATAGTGAAGCTCGTCGTGTGTAAGTGATATCTCTTGCATTCATATTACCAAGTCTCTTACTTTATTCCCAATATCTCCATTGAAAAGCTTATGAAAATAATTTCTCCATTGGTTCTTTATATCACCATCCTTCACCGGTATTGTCATCTTCGTTCTTGATGCACTTTACTTGACTCAAGTCTCTTCCTTTCCTTTCTCTTATATGAGCCATTTAATAAATATTTTTTCCCTTCTCTAGTGTCCAACTTCTTATATATCTAATCAAAGTATCTAGACCTTGCCTTTTTAGCATCTTTCTTTGCTTGTTTGTATCTCTGAAAAGTTCCATCATCTCTAGATTAGACAAGCTCCTACAGATTTCCCTTTTGAGTTTAATAGCCTTTTGTACTTCATAATTCCACCAAGTCTCTTTTTGGGAGGCCCACACCCTTTGGACTCTTCCAAAACCTCTTTGCAACTTTTGTTATGTAGGAGTTCATACTTAGCCACATAGAGTTAACATCAGTCTCCAAGTTCCAAGTTCTTTCCTTGATAAGTTTATCATAAAATGTCAATTTCTTTTCTCCTTTAAGATTTCACCACTTGATCCTTCTATCTCGGCTTCTGTGATGTTGACCTTTGTTAATCTTCATGTTCACATCCAAAACCATCAGCCTATGTTGGGTGGTGAGTTCTTCCCCAGGGATCACTTTACAATTCTTACATTCTTTTTTATCTAATCGTCTTGTAAGGAAGTAATCAATTTGGCTACAATTGTGCCCACTCTTGAAAGTAATAATATGAAGACCACTTTTCTTGAAATGTGTATTTGCCAAGATCAAATCATAAGCAACTGCAAAATCTAAAATTCTCTTCATTTCTGCTACCATATCTAAAACCTCCATGCACTCTCTCATATCCAACATTGCTACTCTCCACATGGCCATTTAAGTCACTCTCAATAATGATCTTCTTCTCTATCGGTATTACTTGAATCAATTCATCCATGTTATCCCAAAAATCATTCTTTGTCTCCTCACTAAGGCCAACTTGGGGGGCATAATCCCTAATACTATTAAAAATCATTCCCCCAAGAACAACCTTGATAGCTATGTCGCACATTCGTGTGATCTTGACGACATCATCTTTCAGCATCTTATCAACAATAATACCAACACCATTTCTATGTTTGTCAATACCAGTATACCAAATTTTATATCATGTGTTTCCAATCTCTTTGCATCTTTCCCCTGTCCATTTGATTTCCTGCAAGCAAATAATGTTAACTTTTCTTCCAATCATGGTATCCACTATCTCCAAAGACTATCCTGTCAAAGAGCCAATATTCCAAGATCCCACTCTAATCCGTTTTTTCTGGCAAATCACTTTGCATCCCTCTTTAAAAAAAAATTGAGCATGGTGCAGGACTTCAACTCCGTGTCGACTTTGCTACGTGTGGAAGTGGAAGTTTGTGGAAACTTCGAGGAAGTTTAGACACAAACTTTGATAGACTTCGATGCCCTTTTTTGAAGAAAATGATGTGAATTTGAAGAAAACTTTAATTAAGAACTTCTAATTATGTTATACTCTATCTTAAATATGTTAATTTAACACAAAAACATGATTCATGACTCTCTAACCCTACGTAGGTTGATAATGCAATGTGCATTTATAGTTGCAAGGTTTAAATGTGTAATACAAATATCGAAATACATCCCACTATATGTCCTCCATACAATATGGAGTCAAATAATAGTTACAACATCTTCTCCAACAAAGAGTGCCAGCCAACAAACATAGGAATTGATATTAGAAATTGTGAAGATAGTTGGAGGCACAATTTATGCCTTATATTGCCTCAGGGTACTAGTTAGGATAAATGTTCTGGGTCGTATCAACTTCGCCTCAACATCGCCAACTTTGGGGAAACATTGACAACACTTTGAGAATGTTGGGACAAATATACAATGTAAAAATCCAACTTCGTCGCAAGGGGGAAACTTCGGTCCGAAGTTGGGACTAAGTCAACATAGTGGTGTATCGACATCGCGTGGGATGGATGTTGGAAACGTCAGGGAAGTTTCACCCAACTTTGGGAAAGTGTCACCCAACTTTGGGGAAGTTTAGTTCCATGATTCTGATTAACAAGTGGCTTCTAGTGTTGTTTTCAAGATGGTAATTGGAATTCCTGAACCGAGATTTGTTACCAAATGATGAGATTAAGATCCTCTTATCCCTTTATCATCTTATTCCTTTTTCCCAGTTGAATCGGTGATTTTATATGCCTTAGGTGGGAACTAGGGATGGCAATCTTGTTGTGGAAAAACCATATCCGTGGATAACTGCACCACATGCTACACCGCATAACCACACCAAATGGTTAAGGTGTGGATATGGTTTTAAGTTTGTAAAACCGTTGTGGTGCGGTGTTGTTATGGTTCTAGAGACAAAACTATAGATAAAAACTGCATCGCAAAGAATTAATGTTAATTTTATATAACTATATGTAGAGGGCTATCCTAAACACATTATTTGTTGTCGTTCTTACATAGATTGCTAAATCTCTATTTTTAAAATGGAATTTCATGTATAGAGAAGAATTTTCATTTTTTCTACAATTACTACATGCATGGTTGCCTTCTTTGTACAACTAATAAGCATACATGTTCTCTTTATTTGTTGTCTATGTTGTTATTTCCATGTATTGTGTTAAATTTCATAAATTTTATGTATAATATTTCAGTTATTACTATGTGAATAGAAATTTGTTCACGATTTGATGTGGTGTGGTAAGGTGCGGTTGACCGCGGTTTTTTGACGGTGCGGATATGGTTTTTCATATTAAAAATCGCAATGGATATGGTGCGGTTATGGTGTTTGATTTTTCTATGTGGTGTTATGGTTTTGCTATAAACCGCACCATATCCGCACCACTGCCATCTCTAGCGGGGATTGGAAACTCATCCATGTATTTTTTTAATGCCAAATTGTTGAAGGTAGATTGAGATCATGGAACTAAATGTCGTCGACATGGGGCAAAATTTCGCCGATATTGTCGATGTCGACGACCGACGACGTTGAATGCATGTAAACATCCTCATTCCACAATATCCTCGACATTTCGTCGAAGTTGTCGACATTTCCCCATATGTCGACGAAGTTGACCCAAGTCTATACAAAAATTCCACAATGTCCTCGAAATCTGTCGAAGTCGTCGAAGTTGGCGACATTCTTCTGGTATTTTGTGGAGTTTGCTGTGTGAGGGGAAAAAAGTTTTGGAGCTTGAGGTAAGATGATTTTAATGTTATTTTTTACTATTCTAAGCTAATAGTAATAGACTGATCCCCTCTCTGCTAAATCTACCACATATTTACACCATTTTTATGTAGTTTGTTTATTGTCACAAACTTTATATATGGAAGAACTTCGTACTTCGGATACGACTACATGTAATCGTGTATTTATTTACATATGTAAACCTATATGAATGGCTATATGTAAACGTATATTGTGTTTTTTAGCTAGATTTGATGAAATCTGTCAATTTTCATCACAAAATGACTATTTTTTAGCTTAATTTTTGTCGAAGTTGCATCGAAGTTTGGTTGTAAAAATCCTCGACATTTCCACAAACTTCCATGTCCACACCTGGCGAAGTGGGCTCGAAGTCAAAGTCATGTTCCATGATTGAGATTACAAGAAAGTTATCCCTATGGGCCCTTTCATGAGTATGGAGTACCATAGCTCCAGGCAAGATGTGTGACGACTTCTTTAGTAGAAGAAGGTGACTATGGATGTAATCTGTCGCTTTTCCAAAAGGGTGGGCTCGATGTGCCTTTCGCAGGTTGTAGCTTGAAGATTCTGATCACCTTTCTAAGAGACATGCATAGTGTATATGACATGGAGAGCTCTCTTTTAGAAATAATCATATAGTCTCAGTCTCTAACGGCTGGGGGTTCCACTCATTGGTGTGCGGCACTGACCGTGTAAAAGACACGTCCTAGCTGATTTGTTTCCAGGAAGCTCTTCATGGACAAATTTAAGGCAAATAACAAAAAACAGCTCAGCTTCTTTTTCTTCTCTAAGTCTGATAGTGAGAAGAGTCTCCTTCATTTTATCGGCAAATCTAGTAGGGAAGGAAAAAGATAGAAATCCAACACGAACCCTTTGCGTAATGAATTCAATGATTTATTTCTCTTTTCAAAAATATACTACTGGACACTACTGCTGTACATATAACATTTGTTTCAGACAAAATGTAAAAGAGGAGGGTTAGATAATTTCATGATTTATACATAATCAAAGAGAAGGATGGGGGGTGAGAGGAGTGTATAATAGCGAGCATTGGTGAGTAGTGATTCTGGTGCATAAAGCAGCACCAGATAGTTAGGCACTGTTGTTGCGCGAGGTGCTCAACATTTGATGAAAGAGAATACTCAAGATCCAAAACGGATCCTTGAAAGTATGACCCGAAACTCTTTTGACTAATAAAGCAAATAATAAGAGGAAAATGTAGGGAAAGCTTGTTATCAATAAAACCAGTTTAACTGAGTCAAGTAAACTGAATAACCCGACAAACAACATTAGTATTGTTTAATTAGCTCCTTGTAGTTAAGAAGACCCTGGCACCTCCATTGAGAAAAATGCAAGCCTTCTTGTAGTGCTTTGTTTAGGACCTTAGGTGCACAAGAATTTGGCACTTCATCTCATAGTTGTTAGGGCGGTCAGGGCGCTAGGCGTTTCTAGGTGTTTTTCCTTTTTTATATACTGTTGATATTCCATAGTTGTTAGGGTGGCCAAGGAGCTAGGCGTTCCCAGGTGTTTTTCCTTTTTTATTTATTATTGATATTCAAATATTTACATTCATTATTTCATATTTATAAATGTATAATTATATCTTTATTAAATAGCATTACATAATGTTAGGATTAGTTGGGCTTAGGACAATTGTATTTTCCCTTTTCTCTATTTAACCCTCTCTCCGGCTCCTATGCATAGAAGACCAAACACTATTATTTGTTTTACTGAAAGTCACTCCTTTCTACATGGTATGAGACGCAGTATCCTAACCCTAACCTTCCCTCTCTCCCTCCACCTTTCTCACTTTTCGGTGAGGGATGCGAACACCGGGGCTGTCCCTGATACTTCTGATCCACCTACTGCTGTAAAGTTTGACGGAACATAACAAAAGACGGAGTAGATTGTGCTCCCTTCCCGGTTTGTTCGGAAGCGGTCGAGGATTCCTTTTCCAGCTTCTTTAGATTCATGCTCACGGTTCGTAATGCATTAGAAAGTCCTCTGTGCGTTGCGGCCTAATTCCAAGGAGATCGTGCACGTAAGATCAGCAAGAGTTGTAGATCACACAAGTGGATTTCTCCTCCACTATTTTCTTGTTGTTCGTAATTGTAAATGCATAGTAGTTAGTCAGTTTTCTTTACAATTTCTGATCGCAATAGTCGACTCTAGTAAAAACAAAAGAGAGAAACAAAAAAAGTCAAAACAAAAGACCCCGTGCTGATTTATAAAGCACAAAAAATGGGGCACAAATTTATTCTTCTTCCTCTCCATGTGGTTCCCCTAATACACATGGTTGAGTGCTTTTCCTAAAAATTGGGAATTTTATGTTCTTCATCCTATTGTGCCATTAATCCAGCAGTGCTTTGTGCTTTCCTACCGAGATTTATTCCGCGTAACATGAGCTAATCAAACCTAGCTACTAGTAATTTGCCCTATATTGATCAAAATGAGACCTAATGTGGTAAAGTCATACCTAATTTCGCCAAACCAGACCTATTTTACCCAAACCAGGCCTGTTTTTCCCCAAATCAGACCTAATTTACCCACATTTGACTTGATTTGGGCTCAATCAGACCTACTTCAACCATTATATGACTCAACTTGATCTAATATGACCAAATCTAGACCTAACTTATGCTGAATTACCCTTTAAGTGGCTTAATATGGGCCTATAAGGCCTTAGGTAGCCAGATAGGTCACATTTGGGGCTAGGC
Organism: Alisma plantago-aquatica; assembly: GCA_963693085.1. Taxonomy (NCBI): domain Eukaryota; kingdom Viridiplantae; phylum Streptophyta; class Magnoliopsida; order Alismatales; family Alismataceae; genus Alisma; species Alisma plantago-aquatica. The sequence goes on from OY856411.1 coordinate 881,701,837, forward strand.
GCCCAGTTTGAGGCGGCTTCCCTTAAGCCCTGATAACTAAGTTCATCCACAATGTGACAATGGTAAACAAAAAATATATTTTGGGTGAAGTTCGTAAGGGAAGAATGGTTGAATGATATTACCCATTGATACAGTTATTTTTCTATTTCTATAGCAGACCGAGAGAGAAATATAGAGGGAATAAGTTTTTGCTCTCTTAAAATCAAAGTGTATTCCAACTTTTTACTATCATGACACTACTTGCTTCCAAACAGCTTATTCTGATATGGCATGACCACGAATAAGCTTCTTGGTTCTTACACACCCAAAAAATGCATGGAGAACCCATTCCATACTGGAAACAACAGAATATAGAATATTGTAAACTAGTTGCTAGATAGATTCAACTAGGAGAATATTATATTAATTTGTAGATAAAAACTGGCTATAGATTGTCAAAAAAATATTTATAACATGTAGCAATCCCAGACAAGGGAAAAACGTTAAAGACGGCATATCTAGTCATGCATCATAACATCTTATTAGCTTTTTTTTAAAAGCTATAGCATCTTATTAGCTTGAATACTAATTTTACAAGAGGAACTATAAATATCCCAAAAGCAAGAATTCCATGCACCAAATCAACAATGTGTTATATATACTGACCTTCCAACCGTCTTTTTGTCGCATTGAATGCTCCAAGACAATAATTAAGAAATTATGTATGAGATCTTCTATGTCGCCGATTCTTGGACCGTGTGAATGCTTACTTGAACCCATCTATAGAAGATGATACAGTGCAGTGTAAATAAGAGGGGGGAACAATAGCAAACAAGTAAATTGATTCCAAAATCACATCATACAGAGAAAATCCAACTTATAAATGTATAATATCAACATTGATTACCTCATAATTTGATATGAGAACTTCCAATATCCACTCTGGCCACTCCTCCATGCAAGTTAAACTAGTTCGGTTTTCAGGGTGACTGCAAGCCAAAAACAGAAGATCCTGAAATCATATAAAAAGGTCATTTCAGAAATAGAAACGTGCATGCCATAAATTTCTTTATGAGAAGAACAGAGGAATGATTTAGGCAGTTGACGTGTATAATTCAAAAATATTAACTTTCAAGATTCATAATTTAGCTGGCATAGCAACTTTGATCTACCATTCCCAGTATCAATGCATCAAGGCATGCTTCGTTTAACGTAGGAGAGGACATGAAAAACAACCATGACCCTGTGGTCAAGGAATGAAGTTTCGCCGGTACCGGCGGACCGGCGGTATTTCGACCGAAATACCGATACCGACGCATACCGATACCGAAACATGCGTGAGTACCGATAGGATCGCAAATACCGATAATACCGACATGTATACCGCCAATACCGCCATGTTTCGATGATTTCGGTGCAAAATGCACTACTAACTTTATTGTACCGACCGAAACCGGCGGTATACCGATGGGTATACCGTTTTTTGCGAGAATGACTGCAGTTACTTATTGGGAGGAAAAAAGAAGGTGCATTTGGATGGTTTTTGGCGATTGGAGCTAACACCAACCCAAATCAAGTTAATTATAACTAATCTCTTTCATTTCTACCATTAGCAACCTCTCCATCTCTTTTTCCTACTTTTTTCTTCCACTTTCACCTAAAAAAAGTGTTTTTTACCGCCAAAGCCTAGTATTACTCCAATTTTTATATGCTTACACGAACTATACATACATCTATAAGTATATTATATAGATCTACAATATTATCACTAGATCTACCTACTTACAACACTATTAATTACTATTATCATACAATCTATCTAAGCATATTACAATTAGTATTGATATAATTAGTTACTTATTTATGTTTAGTGGAAGATGTTTTACTAAAGAGTAATGTGAATATAATACAAAGGAGTATTACACACTTATACAGTATCGCACATGAATGAGCAACATGGAACTTCATACAATTTTCCAATAATGATGTGTATGAGGAGCATGTGACTACATACAACCACCTTTATAGGATGTGCATGTCATGGCCGCAATATCTCAGTAATATCAACTCATTACTGTGTGGAGAACCAGTGCGCCAGTCAACATACAGCTGATGTGAGTTGTAAGTAGATATGTTATTCATATGTTGTAAATTGTATATTATTGCATAATTGTGTGTACTTAAGTGTGTGGTTTGTGCTAGTAAAATTTCATATCTTAATTCCTACATTTTGTCATCGAAATCCCAACGAAACAGGACAGATTCCTTACCTCCCCCATGATGGACCCCCCCCACACCCAATATAGAATTTTATTGCATAAAATGATGCATTTAGGTGTAGAGATTACACCTATAAAATTTCATAAATTAATTCGTTCATTTTAGCGTCGAAACGGCCAGGATTGCATATGTCGGTATTTCCGTCGGTATACCGGTAAATACCTATTACCAAGTTGTCGAAACGGCGTCGGTATCGGTCACCTTGTTCCTTGCTTGTGGTAGATAATAGAGGTATATTTCCCTAAGTACATGGACATTGAGGCATCAGCCTACACAAGCTTCATCTTGAAACATTCCAAATTTAGAAAAGGAAAGACGCACTGCTACCTAGGGGCACCTTGAAGTGCCTAGGTGGCGAAGTGGGTGCCTATCTAGGAGGCTAATACAGTACTTTTCTTTCAAAAATACATTTTTTTCTTGTCATTTTGCTCTCATTATTTACATGTATGAACGGTTTTCATCATGGTTGGGATTTTACTCCAATCTTACTTGATTTTAAGGTGTACAAAATTTATATATCCCTGGATAGACGAGGTAGTCTTAAAAACATTTGCCTGTAGGGCATCAGACTGAATCCAATAGGTACCTAAAGGGCTTGATAATCATGCTCAAGACTATTAAACAGGTTTTGTAACTTGTTTTAAAAATGATTGGCCAGTTGACTAACCACCTGACTCCAAAAATGACAATTTCATAGATATCACGTTAATCTAGAGAAGAAGTTTTGTTTCTAATACCCTATAAATGAAGCAGAGTGACATGTATGTTTTTCCTACCTGCGTGGTTATCTGCTTTATTGCTTTTGGTTTGTTGCTTTGTCGGTGTTCAGCAGTGATTCAAAACTAAAATAATTGTGCACACGCCCACCATGGATTCCGCATGAGACAGTTATCATCGCATGGTAAATTCTCGCGTTAGTTTGCCTGTTTCTTTTGCTATTTTTTTTAGTAATTTTGTCGCAACATGGTTCGTATTTGTGTAGTTTTCGGTTCAGTTTGTTCTTGGGTTCATCGGTTTAGTCATCCTCTGGGTATCAGTAGTTTGTATGCTTGTTAATCAATGCAAGTTGTATGTGTCCTTACAAGTTGGGTTAGCTTGATGTTAATCGAGGTTCTCTCTCCTAATGTGTTGTATATTATTATTGTGTATGGTAGTGAAGTACTTTTCATGAGTCCAACAAAAAATTAGGTTTAGATCCGGAGGGTCAGCTTTTCTGTGTGCTCATTTGTCCAGCCTGTCTATTTGTTTCACCAGCCTGTATGTGTATTAACTGGTCTTGTCTGTCTTTATGCTTATAGGTTGGAGGCAGTCAATTGAATGTTAATCAAGCTATCTATATCAATATACCATATGAATGAGCCATCCAGTGTACTTCTTTTGATCCTACAGCTGACATATTGATATCCTTTTCTCGGAAAATCTCAGCAAATTTTTCATTGATTGGTTTCTGACTGCCAGCCAGTGTGCAGCTTTCGGTCGTACAGCCCACGTACAGATTCCCCTTTTCTCGAAAAATCACTAGTTGGTTTCCAACGTTTTTATTTTAAGCTGGTTTCCAACGTACAGATCTTTCAGCTACTGTAGTCGGTGTTCTTAAATCTTTAGCACGAATAGTGTCGGTAAGTTCACATGGATTGTCTTTTTCATTTACATCATTTATTGAACAATTCGGTTCTGCTTTTTCTTCTTTTTTTACAATTGCTGCTAAAGCAATAAAATGTAGAGCCAAACATCGTCACTAATCGATCAGAGCATGCTTCAACTTAAATTTTTGCATCCTTCTTTTAGGAAAGTGATGAGAGAGGGTGGTATTGGGCGCTATTTGAACAAATTGGTTCAGTTGCTTGCATTTGTTAATTTCATTTTTATTATTTTTTATCAGTGACTATTCGAGCAGCTTGCTTTCACTAATAATTTTTAACAAACTGCAAAAGCATCATTCAAGCAATTTACTTCAACTGATCTTTTTAATCTGACAAATAAGTGTGACTGCACAACTTTTATTTGAGCAGCTTGCTCGTGCTCATTTTTTTTCTTTTTATCAACTAATGTTGTTCAAGCATCTCAATCTACGTACTTCTCTATTTTCCATACAACGTGTCGACAAGTCAACCAGGTTGGATATCTTTCGTTTGGTTCTAATTTTTCAAACATCTTGCTTCTACTTTTCTTTTCTTTTTTGCCAAACTGCTACCTGAATAGAATAATATAAAGGCAATAACCATTTCCATTCAAGCATCATTCTTCAATTGGATTTTTTTCTTTCTTTTTCACAAAAGTGAAGATAGATGTTGGTGTTGGGGACTATCCATACATGTTGGTTCAGTACAACTTGCTTCTATTTTTTTCCAGTTGGTATTCGAACAGCTTGATTCTGTAGATTTGTAAAACAAGTTAAGGGCCTGTTTGGTAGGGTGTAGCCGGATGACAAAGTGTGTGTTTAATGTACATTTTTACATTGCAAACTCACACAACTGCACCCTAGTACACCCAACCAAACTAGCCCTAACTGAAGAATGCTATTTGAACTGTATGCTTTAATACAAAATTCAATTTTTTTAAAAGCGGTGACAGAGGGTGGTGTTGGGCGCTTCAGATGATTTTGTCATTTTTTTGTACAAAAGTTGTTAGAGACTGGTGTTGCACAGTTGACGTTCTTATCTCTTTTTAAACTGGTTGGTTGTCTTTTTCAGTCAGTATTTGATTTTTTGAACAGCTTGCTTCTGCTCTATTTTGTGTCAATTGTTACTCAAGTAGAAAAATAGTATGATAGTAATAGTTGATATTCGACTAGCATGCTTCAATTAAATTTTTTTCAATCTTTTTTACATATAAATTACAGAGGTCTACGTTGGGAGCTATTCAAACAAGTTGACTCAATGCAGCTTTATTTTTCAATCTTTTTTTATCTGGTTGGTTGTCTTTTTCAGTCAGTATATATTTTTTGAACAGTTTGCTTCTGCTCTATTTTGTGTCAATTGTTACTCAAGTAGAAAAATAGTACGATAGTAATAGTTGACATTCGAATAGCATGCTTCCATTAAATTTTTTTCAATCTTTTTTTACATATATATTACAGAGGTCTGTGTTGGGAGCTATTCAAACAAGTTGATTCACTGCAGCTTTCTTTTATCAATTTCACTTTTATTCTTTTTCATCAGTGATTGTTCGAGCAGTTTGCTTTAACTAGTCATATAGCTTGCTTTAGTTGATCTTTTCTAAATTCCTTTTTGCAAAAGGATGACAAAGGTTGATATTGGACACTTCACAAGATCTTTTTTCATTCTTTTTTTTTAGAAAAAGTAGTGGCAGAGGTTAACGTTGAGGTGTATTTAAATAACTTTCTTCAAGTGATATGCACTTTTTTTACCAAAGCGATATTCAAGCAGCTTTCATCAGTTAAATTTTAAAAACATTATTTTTTATACAAAAGCATGATAGGGGTTGATGTTAGGCACTTTCCAACAGATTAATCTTGGGATCAAACACTAGTAAACCAATACCATAATCACAGGAGGAGACACGTGCTGACAAATAAGTATATCCCAAAATGTGCAGTTGCTACACGAGCAGTTTGCTTAAAATGAGTTTTTTCAAATTCCTTTTGACAAAAGATGTGACAACAACTATTGGGCCGTTAGCTTCAAAAATGTTGTTAGTTGCTATTTCAAAAACATAATATAATATATTAATTGCAATCCATGTGCTTAGCACAGTGCACTCTGCTAGTTTACAAGAAAAGAGGCATGGCTTCATGTTTGAAATGCAAATAAAAAATGAAAAATCACGAGCCTACCTGTATAGCCCGTACTTGGAATGCCCTAGATGCATATGGAAGAGAGCGAAGGAGAACCAACAGGATTTGCAAGTGTTCAAAGCGATGCCCAGAATCATATAGATTTAACCCATCCTCAGTTGAAGACACATTCATCTGTAGAAAAATATATACATTAGCTTTGTTGTATACCAATATGGAAGTCCAATCCTATCGTACTCTCCAAGAACAATCTCATTTATTATTCCATTGACATCCATTTTTCTCGGGCGTTTAATTGTAGTGCAGAAATATGCAAGGTTAGAATACTTCCCAAACGAAAATGAGAGAATGAGAGAAAAAAGAGGCAACATGATAATCATTAAACAAGTATTATGGGTTGATAGACATTAAACCAACCAACCCTTTTTAAGGTAGTTAACACCTAAATTCTACGCTATTATGCTGATAAGCATAATATTAAGCAATTTTTTTTAGATCAGAACCCCAATTCTATTAGATTAGAACATCCTAGTTCAAATTAAAAATATATCTGTATCTAAAAGATACTTCCACAGTATATGGGCTTTTAGAAAAAAATGTCTGTTAGAATATAGCCTATTTAGTTAATAGGTTATAAGTCTATTGTCTACATGGGCCTGTTGCCCAAAGCCCATCATGGTTAGTCCGCTTCCTTGTAATAGCCTCCTTTCCTATATATAGGATAGGGGTGTACATATCAATAGAACAACACAACATTATCGTATACACTTCTTCACAATGTCTATATTTATGTGTATAAACAAATCACCATTGGGATTATCTATCGTTTACTGCATGGAGTATTTCTTAATAAAAGGGTTTTAGCATCTAATAAACATACAATGCAAAATTTCAAAGTGCACCAATCACTGGAAATGGTAAAAAGGCTGATTTTATCTGAAACATATGTTACTACACTAAGCAGATACATAATCTCAATGTGTAATGTTAACTTGTCTATAAAATACTTTTTGTCCTAGAACAACAGTGATGGTGGGTGTGTGTGTGTGTGTGTGTGTGTGTGTGTATCGATTTTTACTAAGGTCTGTAAAACGGTCAAAGTTGTATTTAGATATAATCTGTACAATTAGAGGTGGTGTCTTTTTAGCTATAATAAGTGTTTGTTAGATGCAAACAATACATATAGCATCAGTTTGTACGAGGTCACAGATGTGCAGCCAGTTGCAATATACTCTATATATACTAATACTCCCCCTCAAGTTGGAGAGTACACGCTATCCCCTACATACACTCCAGGATAATGAAAGAATATATGAGCAAGCAACATTTTTTTTAGAGCAAAACAGATTAAATACATCACTTAGCCATACGGCATCTACATAAAGAGGGAGAACAACCATCACAACATACAACGATCATGGAGTAACCCATAATCTTACAGAAACTCGTATTGGAATGCGAATAAAACATTTCTGCATTGATCACTTTTCTTTGATGCTGATATAACCAGCTTTCCTTAAGAGATTCCTTCAAAACGAGCATGGATCTAAAGACAGAGCAGTCTAAGACCTGTGATCCAACGGGAGTTCACCTCTACACGCAAAGACATACAGCAAAGCAACATATCTAAGCTGAATCAAAATCCGAGCTCTAGCCGAGACTAGAAGCAACGACACTCTCACGAAGGAGAGACACAAAACGCCGATGAAACGACGAGTAACAAATGCCGATTAGACGGCAAGAAACTAGGCTGAGTAAAGCCACTGGCCAACAACAACTAACTAACTAAAGCAGGACAAGGAAAAAGAAGATAGGGAGGAGGAGCTCGGTGCCGTAGGACTTGGTAGCAGGAAGAGGATAGTCAATCCGCTCACGCTTGGGGCAAACCAAAGCACCGCTTGGCCCCCAATCGCTGACCACAACCGATTAGCCCCTCAGCAGCGCTAGGGAAAAACAGGGACGGAAGGACCTGAAGCCCCAACGTTGGCGCCAAGGGGATCCGCCGAAAGCCACGATCTGACGATGCCCGCCTCCTATAGCCAAATCCTATGTGCGGCCGAGCGAGGAGAGGCCTGGGGGGAGCGAGGCGGCGTCCGCCGACGACCAGAGCCCCCTCCCCCAAGCCAGCTTCCACCCACAAAGAAACCCTAGTCGCGTCGCTCAGCACGCCAGAGATACGTCGCAGCAAGCAACATAAATTATACTAAATACTCAATTTGTGTAAGCATCTTCATGACATCCCTTCCATATTTTAGGCTCCTCTCATGTCTTACCTCCACCAATTGAATGGCATTGGAATATGCATATCAAGTAGCAAAGAAAGATCAAAAAACAAAAAAATGTTTCCTTACTCTTTTCAGAGATGTCAAGCAGTCACTGTCGAAAACTCGAAATCCTACCAACTTAAGATGATTATGTACCTCAAAACTGACTGCAGCACAAGCATGAAGCCTACTGAAAAATGAATTCCTTCTTAGATAGGGTAAGACAGATTTTTCATTTCTGAAGAAAATGACTGCATGCTCTCCTACATGGATCCTCGCTTACGCATATAATTAGAGAGAATACATAGTAGGCCTAAGCCCAATACTAATATACTAATTACTCCCCCTCAAGTTGGAGAGTACACATTGTTTAATCCCATCATGGTACCCATATGTCAAAATAGGGCGGGAGGTAGTGGTTTAGTGAGAATATCAGCTATCTAATCTCCAGTCTCCACATGTCATGTCACAATTTTCATGGCTTTGATGAGATCCCATAAAAAGTGGTGATCTACTTCGATGTGCTTTGTGTGCTCATGGACAAGTGGATTGTTGGCAATGTGTATAGTTGCCTGGTTGTCACAATAAAGTGCAGGCGGTGGAAAATCCAAATTCAGAAAGAATGCACGGAACCGAATAAAGGTCAAAGCATGCATGAGCCATAGTTCTATACTCAGCTTCCATGCTTGATCAATCTACAACATATTGTATCTCACTCCGATATGCAACAAGATGTTTGCCTATCATAATGCAACTTGATGAGGGCCCAACCAGCATATGTATCCAAAAACCAATATAATCTTTTTTTGAGGCCTTACATAGAACATGCCTCTCCCTAGAGCACTCCTTGCATGCCTTCAGATTCGTTCAATGTTGCTCAGGTGAGCCTGAAGAGGGGAGCTAATTTGTTAATTGCAACACCTATAGCATAGAGGACATCAGGGCGTGTGATTGTTAAAAGAATCAATTTTCCAACAATGTGTTGTTATTGCTCTGGATCAGGGAATAACTTCCCCTCATTCTGAGGCATCATGTGGTAGTTGATTGGAGTAAAAATTGACTGTCGATCTATCATCCTAGTTTCCTTTAGCAATCTAGAACATATCGTCTTTAGGAGAGGTGATTCCATCCAAGTACTTCTAAATCGAGAAAGTTTCCCTGATCTAAAGTGTGAAATGAGACTGAAGAGTTGTTTTAAGTCAAAGATAGCTCGAGTATTACTTCTTGTAATGAGAATATTATCCGCGTATAAGCAAGTAGAATGTGATCCCAAGAGGACTGAGTCACTAGCAGTCAACAGATCCTTTGAAGCATGGATGTTCAAAAATTGTGCCCAGTGTGGTGAACCATGCCCCCAAAAGAATGCTTTTGTCCATAGAGAGAGTGGTGAAATGTACAAGAATGGCAACAAATCATGGGGGGTGCTACATGTACATCTTTAGATGAATCGTCGTGAAGCCATATATGATATCGAGCTGATATATTGACCAATCTAGAAGAATAGCAAGAAATGTCAAAATACAATCAGAGGCAATGCGGGTGATAGACGAGAACGACTTGAAGAAATTGGCGCTAAATGTCTATGTATACCCTTTGGCAACCAAGCAAGCCTTTCGTCGCTCCATGGAGTCGTTAGAGTGGTGCTTGATAGAAAAGAAGGGAAAAAATCGGTGGACAACAATGTTCTTCTCACATAGCGGATCAACCAACTCCCAAGTAGGATTGTCCCAAAGTGCATGAATCTCCTCCATCATTATAGCTCTCCACCCAAGGTGTGAAAAGGCATCCGCAGAGTGTTTAGGATTAAAGATAAGGCGTGGGAAGAAGAAGAGAGACTTACAAGGAAGGAAGTATTAGATATGGAGTGCTTAAATGTGCAAAAACATATACCTTCTAAAGTGCCGGTAGTATTTCAAATTGTTTTGAGCTAGATGATGGTGGAAGAGCTAGTGGTTGTGGATCAACTTCATTGTCTGAACCTTAGGAGACGTTAGATGTAGGGAAGTGGGAAAAGGGCATGCGGAACGGAATGATTGGATGTGGGGCAAAAGGGTTAGGAAGAGAAACCATTCAGAATGGTGAGCACTGTATTAAGAAACGGCCCAGGCGGCCGCTTATGTTGACAGATGTTAGTCGTCTAATCCAGGCTTAGGCGCCCATTTTTTGGCCGCTCAGCCCGCCTAAGTGCCCGCTTCAACAACTGTTTTAGGCGGCTGCTTTGACCCGCTTGAGTAAAAATCGGCTCCTAGAGGTCATGGTATTGGATTACTTTTACATATTTCTTTGCTGATTTTATACTAGTATGGATATTAGATATTACTCTATCATACTTCTAGTGAATGATTAATTTTACTAATTTCCTTGCTGCTTACAACGACTACTGATTGGTTTTACTGACTAGTAATACTTTTTCGCATAATACTGATTGCTTGATTATTAGTTGGTTATTCATAATTACCGATTTGCTAGCTGAATTTAGTGATGAGAAATATTGACTGGTAGTAACTATTGATAAGTGCTTCGTTAATACTGAATTACTGATATGCCTTCTTATTTTACCGATTAGTATTACTGATTAGTAGTAAAGAGTTCAATAATAAATTTATAGTTGGTTATTCACAATTACCAATTTGCTTGCTAATTGAGTGATCAGAAATATTTTTAGTAGTAAAGTTTGATCAATACTTAGTTAACTACTGATTTGCTGATTAGATATGTATAAAAGTTTCTTAGAAATATATTTTTATGAACAAATATGTGTAATTTTGTAAAAACAAATACATAAGAATTTAGGCACCCGCTTTTTCAAAAACCACCTGCTTAAGCACCAGCCTGGCGCTTAAGCAGTTACAAGATGTCCGCACGCCTCCCTCTTCCGGCTTTTTAGAACACTGATGGTGTGGAATCCGAAGTTGGAGTCAAGGAAAAGAAGAGTTCGTCTTCGTGGAAGGTAACATCAGCATAAACATATAGGCGTCCAACAACCTGAACAAGGCACTTATTACCTTTTTGAAGCCGAGAGTAACTTAGCAAAAACAGTTTTAATTGCTTAGGGAAATGTTTTTCTGCGTTTGGACCAAAATATGCACGAATGTGACACATCTGAATACCCAAGGAAAAAGGGAAAAGAATTTTCCAGTGGATGAAGAATTGGAAAGGGATATTTCCTTTTAAGAATGGACGACGATTGGCACAGAATTAAATGTCCGATTTTGATGTCGTGTCTGATGACCCAGAAACAGAATTTTTTTGAAATTTCGATATTTACTGCCCTAACGATTTTGACGATCAAATAAGCGAATTAAATCATGAAAATTTACAAAGACAAGCGGAATGCCAAGATCTACTCAAATATGCAATAATATTTCATATTAGATATGTGTTGGGGGGGGGGGGGGGGGGGTCTCCCACATTTGTAAGTGAAGGAAATTGAACAATTTCGATGGCGAAATGAAGGAATTAACTTATGAAATTTTGCAAACACAATGTTTAGACATAAACACACTAGAGTATATAATACATATGTTTAGAGGTCAAGGTGGGATGCATGTCTTGATGAGTGAGCGCACAAATGAACAGAAATGTCAAGTCTGCTAGACAATTAGACTATTAAAAGTTTCAATTTACAGCTTAGAATTTAAAACATACAGTTAGAAGTTCCAAACTTACCAACTACAACTTGTATAAGTCTGGTGTTAGCATTTAACTAGGTTACATGAGACATTTATACATAGATCCAAGAAAGAACTTTGTTATTTTCAGAGTATTTCTCCATATTTCAATAGAAGAGTGTAGAAATTGATGAAGGTAATGTACAAATGGTCTAGGGATAGGGGAAACATACCATAGAATTAAGAAAGATAGCCTTTAGAAGCAAGAGATTCAAAAAAAATGTGAAAATACCCAAGATGTAGTATTATCGGCCTTCGGAACAAATTTCTCGAAGTTTAATTTGTGTTTCTGTACCATTTCGCAAAATTACGGCCCAAAGTGGGTTTTTTTGCTGCGAAATTTCACCATTTTTGTCGAAATTTCACACCTAGGGTCGAAATTTTTGCGAAATTACTTCCCATACCCTGCATTTATGTGTTTCGCATGTCCGATCGTAGGTTTCAGTGTCATAATTGCAAAAAAACGAAGCTCGAAATTTCACAATTTCGATCGAAGTTTTATTCCATGACAGTTGGTGATAAAGGCTCTGGTTGGTTTGCCGTAACTGGTCCGGAAAACTTATGAACTAGAGTTCCTTAAGCAGTTTTTCATGATTGGTTTCAAGAGTGTTGGAACTTGAGTTCTGTGACTTCCGATGAGTTACAGAATTACATACAAAACATAGTTCATGAATTCCTTCTTAAAAAGAGCGGAAAATGAGTTCCAGAACAATTAACAACATTTCTTATACAATCATATTCTTCATTCGTCATAAACGGCACGTGTAAAATACGTATGACTAGAAATATTAGCGGTGTGGATATAGTATATTGCTAAAGCTATAACATAATATGACAAAATACTATACATTATAATCGCACTATGTAAAACATTTTACACTATAACCACCAGTATCAGTGTGGTTTACAAAATAAAAAAATATGAACATGAAAAAGAAACACAATGCACCATGTGACAAAATGTGATTTACCTAACATATTTTTATTCTTCATGTTTAAATAATTTGATGTGAAAAATGATACTTAACTATAACCATGCACGAACAAACATAGTGAAAATCCCTAAAAATTTTGTAAAAATTAATATCTTACATTGTGTTAAACAAGGACGAACCACAACTTATATTTGCAACACATAAAATGCAGATTTTATTTCAATAATTTGTACATACAAAGTGAAATAAAACTATTGTGATGTGTTATTAATAATAATAGTATTATTAAGATTTTATAAGTATACCATACTAAAATATTTTTTAAAGGAGCAACATTTGCACCATGTACAGTTGTTGAGGTTATTATGGTTTAACAATATTGTGATTATTCAGGGATATGATTCTTTTTTTCATGTCTTTCACATCCTTATTTATGTTACACAATAAAAATTAACAATATTTTTAATGATTTCCATATTTGCACTTACAACAAATCAATCACATGGAAGTGATGGAACTTAATTTCTGGAAACTAAACTAGAGTTCCCAGAAAATGGGTTCCACATAACTTATGACTTACACCAAACCAATCGGAGCCTAATGGGAAAATGTGTTAAACAATATCGGACCAGAATTGTCTTGGGAAATTTAGCATGGATGGTCAAGGAGTCATATCAAGGTGATAATTTGTATCCATGATGTTGTTTTGTTGCAGGGTAAAAGCACAAGTTCACTAATAAATTATACCTATATCATGACAAAACAAGGACTTTGCAGTTTGAATATACTCTAGGGCATTAACCAATGTAGAGGATTTTAATAGAAGTCGAGAACTGAATAGATACCATCTTATGAAAAACCTCGATAAAGAAATAAGAGGATAAACTTGTCCACGGGTGTTAAGGAAATAAAGTTGCTAACATATTCGTAGTTGGGCCTAGGCCCACTTTGCATTCTTTTATTTCACTCTACTTAATACATTTAAGTGAGGATCCATTTACCATTTAAGTGTGTATATATAACTCTATGTACTAGATATAGAAGAGCATGTATACTTTATTTCAACTATCAAGAATTACATCATAGTAATCATACATGATATTGGAGCAATAAGCTCTAGGATCCCTTTCTCCCTCTTAACCCTAATTCCCATCCACCTCTCCCCCTCTTCACTACTAGGAAGCTGTCGGCCAACGCCCCAAGTAGTAGTGCCCAAGGAGCATCTGCCACAGCAGTCAGCCTATGTGGCAGCAGTAGATTGTTGTCGGCCTGTACAGTAGTAACCAGCGTGATGGTCGCTGGCCAATCATTGCAACAATTCCCCACCTATGGTGACCAGCGTTGACTAAGGGCAATGTAAGCTTTGCCGCCAGATGCGTCGGCAGTTGGATGCCATCGTCCAGATTGTGTCATTATTTGATCATGTAACAACAAAAAAAATAAGAGAGAGGGAGAGAGCAAAAGACTTGTGTTGTGCTATATTGAAACAAGAACAAGAGGGGCGGAGCATTAATTTATTTTCCTCTCTGCGTAGATCTCCTAATTATTTCTTAAAACAGAGAGCGGTATGATTTTACATCAGAGAGTTAAGTTCATGGTGTTAGTATCATGTGATCTTCTCCTACCGTGCTTCCTTCCGGTAGTGCCTTTCTTTATCTATTTCTACAACTGTGCACTTATAATTGGTAATGCTCCCTATGTTTGTAACGTGCTGCATTCCATATACATATATGTTGCAATGGATGAACGCAGTCAAAACTTTCTAAAATCATGTTGCAAGCTGAAGTTCATCAAGAATGATGACGTGTGGGTGATGGGATCTCCACTAGCTGCAGGAAGCACAGAGACTATCGAAGAAAATGTCTGGTTTTGATATCGTTTCGATGGCCACAGAAGCAGAAATTTTGACAAATTTCTACGGAAATTTTGATAAAATGTGTTCCTAGCGTTTCGACAACAAAATTAACAAATTAAGTTATGAAATTTTACCAAAATGATATACTAGTGTAGATCTACTCAAATATATAATAATATTTCATATTGGATATGTGGGGGTGGGGTCTCGTCATTTGTGAGTGAATGACCTGAACTGTTTCGATGAGCATTTTGATGGGGAATTTTCATGTCAATTTCCAATGGTGAAATCAATGAATTAAGTCATTATAGTTTGCAAGCACAATATATAGACTTAAAGACACAAAACCGTGCAAAAATATGATCTAGGTAGTACATAGTATATGCAAAAAGTAAAAGAAATCGATGATTTGCGTGTTTCGAGAGTTTTGACAGTCCATTTCGATGTCCGATTGCTAGTGACACAGATAAAATTGACAAAATTTCGACAATTTCGTCACATTTTGAACATTGATAGACTCAAATTGTGATGAAGTACATGTGACACTAGAACACCAAGACCATTTGAATGAGATTGAATTGTTTGACACGGACAAAGAAAATTGTTTTTTCCTATACAACATTAAGGACAAGTTCTCCGAGCAACATGATGTTTGGACCCTAGAAGTCTACTATGATTTAATGAAGGCACTACGTTTGCAAAAGTCACCAAAGAACAGAATTGTATCATCTCAGGTTGTTTCCTAAATAGTCTCCAACTTGATTGCGTGGCAGTTAATCAAATTCTGTTAGGAAGAACATCTTTGTCGTTCATGGATCAAATGCATGCATGTCTATCTCAATCTGACATGACACCATCAAGAACCATCCATGCTGAGCCTCTAGAGGCACAAGCAGCATTGGTTGCAACTTGCAACAATAGGAGGTCGAGAATGTGGACATGGACCACATCCTAGATGCACCTCATTGGTAACAACTTGCAACAATAGGAGGTCGAGAATGTGGACATGGACCACATCCTAGATGCACCTATTGCAACAAATTTGGCCATATTGAGGATGCCGCACACTCCTACCATTGTTATCCCCCTCGTTACAGACGTGGATGTGGTCGATCCGTTGCTCACATGGCCCAGACTTTGTCAATGCATATCGTTCAGACCAGTCTATGATTACTACTACTCCTAGAACTTCAGTCAGGTACTTTTCTCATGTCTCTCAGAATATTGAATATTATAAGTGTCTTCTTCACGTCTGACAGTTTTCAGGAGTCTATGTTGCATTCCCAATTAGCACAGTCCTTTATCTACATGACTCAACCAGACCAAAAGCTCAGTGCTCGCCTTTTTCCCATCTTGCAGCATCCCACGAAGGTCACACTAGGACATCTATGAATGTTGCCCAGTCCAACTTTATTGTGGATTTTGGCTACCCGACACATTACGGGTATCCACACTTACTTACCTATGTCGACTCCATTCCTCACTCAACTATCACATTGGCAGACATGTTTGTCGAACGAGTTATCATAGGTAGCACCGTTCCTCTTTTCTCCACTTTCAAATTATCCTCGGTCCGTTATGTTTCTATTTTGCCATATAATTTAATGTTTATAACTAAACTTATTGGGATTTTTTGTTGTTATGTAAACTTTGGACTAATTGGGTTTGTCTTGTATGGTTTGCAGAATATGATGGTGATTGGGCAAGGAGTTTATCATACTACTCTCCAACCCTCCACCCCCACAGCCCATTGCCTTCGTCACCACCATGCCACTTCAGCTTCATCTACATTTTGATCATCCCTCCTTGGGAAAATTAAAAATCTGGGTTCATTTGTATTGTCTTGTCTCTTCCACTATTTTGTGTAAAGCTTGGGAATTAGGAAAGACCACCATGTGTCTCTTCCACTATTTTGTGTAAAGCTTGGGAATTAGGAAAGACCACCACGTGTCTTTTCCTACTCGTACCACAAAGAAGCCCAAAAAACCATTTGATAAGGAATGATCCACTAGCAATTATGTGCATGTTTCCTGCAACAAAATGGCATAGCTGAGTGCAAGAATCATCACCTTGACACTATTCGCCCCTCTTACTATTCGTGCTAAGCCACAAAACAAGTGGCCCGCGAGGTGGGGTTGTGGCTGCTATTCTCTTGTTTAGCTGAGGGCGAGGGCCCCATCCAGGGAGCTTGTTATTGCCACGTGGGTTGAGGAGGTGGTGGTAGCGCCTTCTAGTTCATGGGAAAGAGAAAAAGGAGGAAGTGGAAGGAAAAAAGGAGAGAGCATAGAATTAAATATCTGATTTTGATGTCTTGTCCAATCACCCAAAAATTAGAAATTCCTACATTTACATTGGTGACATTTTGATGCCAAAATGAGTGAATTAAATCATGAAATTTTACCAAATTAATGTAAATGCAAAATACACTAACTTATGCAATAATATTACATATTGTTTATGTGGGGGTGTCCCACATCTGTGGGTGAAGAATGTTGAATTGTTTCGAAGTAGATTTCAATGACTATTTCGATGGTGAAATGAAGGAATTAAGTTATGAAATTTGGCAAACACAATGTATAGACATAAACACACTAGATTATATACTAAATTTATATGTTGGGAGGTCGAGATGAGTCACCATGTCTTGATGAGTGAGCTCACAAATGAACTGTCGAGCCTTCGAACTATTACAAACTTATAAACTTACAAGTTACAACTTAGAACTTAAAACTTACTGTTACAAGTTACAAACATAGAAATTACAACTTATATTATCTATGTTACTAACTAGTAACAACTAATTTAGTAATAAGTAGTAATTAGTAAGTACTAAGTAGTCATAACTAGAAATGCGAAGAGAGATTTCTTATTAGCAAACAAAGTGGTTATAGGCTCTCCTGTATATAGGAGTAAATAGAGATATGCACATAGACTAAAGTGGTAAATGGATCGTAGCTCAAATAATACCAATAGAGGTATAGGTTTGCAGTGTTAAATGATGGGCCTCAACTCAATACTAATATACTAACAACTTCATGTCCCTGTTAACTCCAGATCCTCTAAAATCACTATTGATGGTGAATAAGAAAGGGATATAGGTCTGGAGTTGATGATCCAGATCTTCCTGCAGTTCACCAAAAACATAGAATGCTCCTCAAACTCCAAAGCGGAGATTTAATACCATCCACAGTGACCAGACCCCCACAAATAAGATTATAAGAACATGATCTGAGGTGCCATGGCAACAATGGCCTTGAGCCAGTAGTGCCACCCCCTTGGACCCCTGACAAGTGATTTCATTGGGGACTGCCCATCATAAACAGAGAAGGAAAAAAAGTATTGTTTTCGGAATCTGTGAAATTGCCCTAGCAAAACTACATATACCACCAAAAAGATGTGTGAAAACTGCAAATGCCAAAAAGATGTGTGAAAACTGCAAATGTAGTCGGTGAGTTATTTCTTGTTTTTGTTTATTCCCAGTAAAATGAAAGAGGATTGAAAATGTATTTTACCATTGAGCAAAATCAATGAAAGAATTATGTTAATAAAATAAGGAGTTGCAAATAATACATAATGGTAGTACTTATAAAGCAGCCAAAAAACTTTACGTAATTACAAACCACAATGAAATTCATACCGAAGCACCCAAGAGCGCCATATACACATTTATGCTCATCAGTCTCTGTGGTGCTGCTTGAAATGCCTTGTGTAGAGCAAAAAGCAATAAGGAAACTTTATCTCCAAACATGGTACTGCTGCTGTCATCGGTCAAACCATTGCCTAGGAAACTGCTAGATAAGTTAGAAAAAGGGAATGATTCACACTTAAGATGCCCTGAGGAAACCAATGCGCCCAACAAATTAACAATTCCAACAACAATCCCGTCACCATTGTCAATGTTGTACACATTGTTCCTGGCGCTGTCAGCACTAATTGAGAAGCTAATCCCACCTAAACTCTTTAGCAATTGGCTCTCAGATTGCGATTGGACCCTTGAAAGGGTAATTATTGAGGAATTTCTTGCCATATCTATACTTCGGGATGATTGAAATTGCGGAGTTTCAGGAACAGATGCTGGGTCCTTTTCATTTTGAGCAAGCAATTTTGATGCAGTTGAAGAATCTGTTTCCCCACCCACACTAGCATTCTCCGAAACTTTGCCGTCAGAATCTCCACAAATATTACGGTTACCTAATTTTGCTTCCCGTTGCAAGAGAACAAGAAGTGTTTCTAGCCCTCCAGAAGAAATGAATGACTCTGCAAATAAATGAGCCTTAGATGCATTTGGTTGGACCACCAACCTGTAGATGAGATGCAGAACTCTAGCAACCTGTAAATAGAAGATACTGAACAGACATTAAAAACACAATCACTAAGATTTCTATGGATAGGAGCACAAAATCACATCATGTAGAAGTTTAAGAATGAAAATACGGTGGTGACAAAAAGGTGCAGATCAATGTCCATTAAATGATCTTCATTATTGAAGCAGCAGTAATGGAACTTATATTCACCCTATTTTCATGAAATGGTCACCAAAAAGATCCAGGTAAAACATTCTAGGAAGACATGCCTATACGCACCTATGGACCATATATAAACATAACTGGAATAGATTCAGTCACACTGATATAGCGGGATTACATCCGAATGTAGCAAGAAGACTCAGAGTCAATCATCTACCTGTATTTAATTAATTGCAGTCAAGAGCATAATTTTTAATATACTTTCGGGACCAAAAGCTGTCGCCGACTGAAAGAAGCGATGTCATGAAACGATGACTAGAAATATCTTTAAATATATGTTGGTACAAGCACAGCACTTTATTTTAGACACCTCAAGTTTTGTCACTTCTGTTTACTTCAGTAATTTCATGTATATGTCCACATTAGCCACACCAAGCATAACGTTAACAAAAATATATTCATAGCCAATTACCTTCAGTTGATCGGTTACCATTACTATCCATTAAGTACATTATAAATTCGTGAATACTGGTATTGGCATACAAGTTACTCTAACTCATTACGCCAAATTTACAATATACTAAAGAACAATCTTCTATCAACCTAAATATAAGAATAAGTACAGCATATTGATGATTGATTACCACATACATGCAATTGAATCATACAAGTCGTAATAGATGATTAAGCAAGTCAAATCGTGAATAACCCAAAATCTAATGAAGGGATTCTTAATTTTGTCTCAAGAAATAAACTGCACAATTAATCACCTGATTCGGTTGTGGACAATCAATCAAAAATCCTATTAACCGACGAAGATCCTCAACAGCCAGTGATGAAGATGCAGCTCCTATCAAAAGTTCAATGACAACTAAAAGCTCATCCACTAATGCATTCACTTCTCCCATATGTCTTGCCTTATCATGAAGAGAAAAGGTATCAACAGAGTCCTTTTCTCGAAGAACCCAATAGCATCTCCTGCAGCCATCAAGTAACACCTGAACTGCATTTGCATCCCGCATCGCCGATGATTCGGTAAACACCATGTCTGCTAGTGAAGACAGAAGCTTTTTTTGTAGACCATAATTGCATAGACTCCAGATTTTCAAATCCAGTAACAAAGTTGAAAAAAGTTGCACTTTAAGCGCATGGTTTTTTTTCTGAGACTGGCAAAGCAGCACAACTGCAGCAACCAACTCTTCATCACTTAAACCAGTTTTCTCTCCAAGGTCCAATGTCGATAACATCTGAAGTAGATAACGAAGAATTCTCGACAAGACCTCAGGCCCCTGGGTACGGCATAATTCATCATTATTTCCAACATGCTCAACAGACATTGAGACAATTCGAAATATTGGTGCAGCAAGCGAAGCCGTTGCAAGAGAGAGAGAGAAATCACCCACGGCAGGTTCTAGGTTATCCTTCTGTAATTCGCTTACTGTAAGTGGAAGTAATGACATTGGGCCTCCATAGGCCAATGCCCACAGAGACTCAGATGCACGCATTCGTGAAGCAATATGGACCTGCCCAAGGACCTCAGCAGGCCTACGAGACATACCTGAATATAAAGAATGACTATGCCAATTAAATAGTAATAGAGCATTTTTCAACAAACTGAGTCATTATATTACACCAACACACTTCTTTCAAGGTTTATTAGCTAGGAGAAAGAAGAAACACAAACTCTAAAATCTCTACTTACTATGTATCAATCGACTTATTCAAAATGTTAACTACACCAAGCAATTGGCTATACATTTTTGTAGGCTTGGTTTGACTTTGTGTCACCTAAAATGTTCTTAGCTATATACTTAAACCATGAGCTATCTGTACCATAGGATTAAATGTCCAATTCCGGTGTCGTATCCGATGACCCAGAAACTGAATATTTTTTTTCAAAATTTTGATATTTAACTATTTGACGACCAAAAAAGCAAAATTAGATCACAAACATTCAGGACGGTCTAAACGTCAAGATCTACTCAAATATGCAATAATATTTCATATTGGGTATGCATACTTGTTAAGGCGGCAAGGCGACACGGCGATGGGGCTGGACGCCTTGCGCCAAGGCGCGCCTAAAAAAAAATTATGTATATATTTTATGTATTTATACATGTGTCATGGTTTTTCTCCACTCATATACACACATTGTATAGTTATATATGTAGTTATCTATATATTTATAGTCGATCTCCCCATATATATATATATATATATATATATATATATATATATAGCGAGAGAGAGAGAGAGAGTCAGGCTAGAATACACTCGAGTGTACGGATCGCACGAATACACTCAAGTGTGTTTGCATATCAAGACTATTTTTTGCAAAATGTAAACCGTTGATCTTCACCGTCATACTATAACTAGGCTACATACAAATTTTGAGCCCATTTGGATGGGTGTAAGTCACTCATCCAAGGGCAACAAAATCGACGCGTGAAACTAATTTGAAATGCATAATTTTTGCGGTCTTCATAACATGAGCTATACATATCCAAATGTGCTCAAATTTTGCGTATGAGTTGTTCACGAGATGTTTAATAAGATCAACGGATTAGATTTTCAAAAAAAATATTGCATCATGAAAAACTACTTGAGTGTATTCCGCTTCGGATACACTCGAGTGTATTCTAGCCTAACTCTATATATATATATATTATTATTATTATTGTACGAAAAAATAAACAATTACATTTCTAATATATTATCATTGACAATAATGTCAAGGACACGAAAAGAATTATTGTAAAGAATGTAAGAGAGTGATCAACAAATAAATATATATTTATTGTCATACATAGCTACAAGTATTAAGCAATGTAATCACTATCCTTCATAGCATAGCCACTTAGTACAATCTGAATTGAAGGTGCAAACTAAGAAAAATCAAATGTGTACTAAGAGTATTAGATCCAGTCAAACAAAAAAAGAGTATTAGATCCAATTAAAAGTGATATTTGGCACATAAAATAGGCAACACTATTAATTTTGAACATTGGTGTAGCCATATCAAACATTAAAATAAGTGAATATACAACCAGACCCACAAAACTAGGTCATTGTAGCATTATAAATAAAGCGTCCTCGCCTAGGCGCAGCCCTGGGACGCCTTGCTGCTTAGGCGGCCACCTAGGCGAGCGCCTTGACAAGTATATGGGTATGTGAGGGGAGTTGTTCTCCTACATTTGTAAGTGCAGGAAGCTGAACAATCTTGACAAAATTTCGATGGTGATTTTGATGGCAAAAAGAAGGTATTAAGTTATGAAATTTTGCAAACACAATGTTTAGACATACACACTAGAATATATAATAAATTTATACGTTTAGAGGTCAAGATGGGATCCATGTTTTGATGAGTGAGTGCACAAATGAACAGAAATGTTGAGTCTGCTGACAGTTACTGTCAAAAACTTCAAGATACAACTCAGAATCTAAAGCTTACTTACAATTTACTAGTCACAAACTTACAATTATAACTTGTATAAATCTAGTGTTAGCATATAACCAGTGTTGTCAAGGCGCCCGCCTAGGCGTCCTAGGCGCTAGGCAAGGCTGCTCAAACTAGGCGCCTAGCCTAGTATGTGCATTATATGGGTGTCTAAGGCCTTTTAAGCCTAAATTAAGTCAATTAAAGGATAAATTAGCATGAATCAATTCTGGATTTGGTCGAATTAGATTAGCTTGAGTCAATTTATGGCTGAAATAGGTCTGATTTAGGCAAAATCAGGCCAAATTTTGGAAAATTAGGGAAAACATGTTTGATTTGGGCCAAATTGGTAAGTCATAAAATCACTTCCTCATATGTTTGTTGTTCTTGCTTCTTTTTCTTTTCTTTTTTTTTATCCTTTCTCCTGCATTTTAGTCCTTAATCCTACTGCTGCTGCGTTTTTTTTTGAGTTATTCCTCCTATATCCCCTCCTACTCCGAAATCCTACTACTGCTGTGTTTTTTTTAATTATGTTTTCTTCAAATCCTCTTTTACATCACCTATGCTTCGTAATGTTGATGATGTTGTACTTTCTACTTTCCTCTTTTACATCTCCTATTCCTCGTGATGTTGCTGCTGTTGTTTATATTTCTTTTGTTTTGTTTCCCATCCTCCATTTCCTCTCTATTGAGTTACAACCTCATCCCGCCCTTTTTTCCCTGTTTTCTTTTATTCTTTTCTACATCTCCTGCTCCAATTATTGTTGCAGGCTTGTTGATATTACTTCCCTTTTTCCTTCCTATTCCCATCTCCTGCTACTTCTGTCATAGCCTCATTTTGCCACCCTTTTTCCCTGCTTTCTTTTCTAAGTCTCCTGCTCCAATTGTTGTTGGAGGCTTGTTGATATTACTTCCCCTTTTTCTTCCTATTCCCATCTCCTGCTACTGCTGTCATAGACTCATAACCTCATTCTGCCCTCTTTTTATGTTTCCTATATGGTATTATATGTAGTATATATGTATAATAAGAATCAAATTAACATACTGAAAAAGATACAAAATATAAAAAACGCCCAGAACAGCCTAGGCGCCCGCCTAGGCGCCCCTTGGGAAATGCTGACCGCCTAGCCGCCTTGACAACCTTGCATATAACTAGGTTACATGGGGCATTTTATACATAGATCAAACTTTTTTACTTTCTAAGTATATCTCTAAATCTCTATAGATGATGTAGAAATTGAAGAAGGTAATGTACAGATGATCTAGGGATAGGGGAAACATACCTTTAAGAATTTTCGTGAAAAGTACAGTAATAGAAAAAACACACGTATTACAAATTATTATTCCATATATTACAAGAACTCGTTCTAATATATTTTTTATATTGAATTTGAATTGAAAAATGGAAAACATTCATTTTAGTTAATGTGAATCGTTTAATTCATTTTTTATAGTCATATTAATTAAGCTACGTCCCAAGAGAAATCGCCTCTACAAGCAAGAGATTCAAAAAAATTGCCAAAATACCCAAGATGAAGTATCAACAGCCTTAGGAACAAATTTCTCAAAATACAAGTTTTGTTTCTATGCCTTTTTGCAAAATTACGGCCCAAAGTGGGCCTTTTGCTTCAAAATTTCACCCTATATTGTGCTATTTCGCACATGGGGTCAAAATTTTCACAAATTTACGTCCCAATCACTGCAATTGTGTGTTTCAGTATTCGATCACACGTTTCGATGTCTGATTGCAAAAAAAAAATTGAGCAAATTTTGCAATTTCAATCAAATTTTATTACATGATTCGGACGATGTTTGTTAGCGCATGGCAGTATATTATTTTATTATAGAAATTAGAAAATAGTTTTTTCATAAAATTCGAAGTGGCAGAGTTTATCTATCTACTAACATTTTTAGAATTTTTTCTAAGATTAGTTAATGGCCAAAATAGTGGAGAGAAATGTGGTAAGTAGCTTGGCTTTTTGAGTATCTGATTCCCAATGGGAATTTAGTTGGCCATTGGATCTAAGGATCCAACTGTTACCTACTTACCTCATTTCTGCTTAAGTCCATAAGAGTTGGGAGAATGTATGCTACTCGTTTCAACTTTCAAGGAGGAAAGGGAAGCAATCATGGATAATAAATCTATATACAAGAGGATAATAAATCTATATACAAGAGTGTTTTGCTTCAGAGTGCACCTCTCCGAACTCGTAGGAAGCTGAAATCTGACAAACGAGGAAGAAAGCAAGGAACAAATGGAGCAACCACAAAGTAGTGGCTTAGATCTCTGGTGATCACAAAAAAGGTTTGTTGTGGCTGATCAGGGTATGACGCAGTCGTTGCAGGAATCCCTCAACATATTCATGATTGTCAAGGCGATCAGAGGTTGTAGGAGGTCATCCCCGAGGCAGGCCACCTCTATTCCACGAGTACATGAGACGCTATGAAGAGGACACGTTCGGGATCCAAATCCTGAGGAGGTTCCAGCTCATCAGATCCCAACCTAGATCTAGTGTTGGGGAGGGGATTCCTTGGTCAAGATGGTTGAAATGGATTATGTCTATCTTTTTTTATCAGGATAGATTATTTCCATCTAATATGCACAAACAAGATTCTCCGAATTAGTTACACTTTAATAATTCATATATTATCAAATGACATGTCCAATTGAAACATATGACCTACCATTTAGGAATTTACACAAGGAAATGAGTCTGCTTTCTATAAAAATGCTAACAACCAGCTATTTGACATTTTTATGACTATCAAATATGCAAGCATAGTCATTTCTATAATGCAATGATTAAAAATACATAGAAAACCCTAAAATATCCAAATAAATTTTTATAGTTGTATTTTGATATTATCTTATAAGGATCCAAGTCATAAAAATAGTGACAAAGTTGGTTGAAATTTTTGATATTGTCTGCCAATCTAGAATTGTGAATGGTGGGGTCAGTTGGATGAAATAGATGTACCAATATGTGATAAGCTTCATTACTTGGGTTCTATTCTTGAAAGGGAGGGTGAGGTTCAAGATGATGTTTGTCACAGGATCACAGCAGGATGGTTGAAGCGGAGGAGTGCAATTGTAGTATGTGAAGAAGATCCTTCTCAAATTAAAAATCAAGTTCTATAGAATTGTGCATCCAGCCATGCTATATGAGAGTGAATGTTGGGCAGTGAAGAAATGAGATCTCATCAAGATGAATGTGGCCAAAATGTGTATGCTGAGATGGATGTGTGGGAAGACAAGAAAAGATCATTTGAGAAGCGACTATATCAAGAACAAGGTGGGGTGGTGAGTATCAAGGACAAGCTGTGTAAGGCCGTCTAAGATGGTATAGACGTGTAGCGCAGACTGACAAATGCACCTATTCAAAACAAGGTTATTGAGTCAAGCACAATTAAAAGAAGAAAAGGCAGACCTAAATTGACTTGGGAAGAGCTTATAAAGAGAGGTTTTTAATCTTTACATCTTGATTAGAGATGACCCATGACAGAGCTGACTGGAAAAAAAGGATCCATGTAGACGACCCCAACGCGGTTGGGATTGAGGCTTAGATGATGATGACCATCATCATCATTATCATCATCATCATCATCATTGTGATATTATTTTATCGAGTACTATCATCTGATTTACCCAACCTTGTTAAGGTTCATGTTCCTTACGTACATGTATTCTAAAGATATGATTATTGAATAATAGATTTCATAATATATTCTTATTGATTCACAAACTACATGTTCAAAAGCTTGTTTGGAATCCTATAGTTTATAAGGATAATGTTTTCATGCTTATGAGGAAGTAATCCCTAACTCAAGTTGAGAAACCATGTGTATGTAGATGTCTCGGGGAAATTCAAGTATAACTGAAGGAGGCATTGAAAGATGAGATCATGCTACTATAAATGGAGAATGACATCTTTGATGTGCTCCTACTATCTTTCTAATTGTTGATACACCTTTGATGGGGTTCAACAATCTTATGTTTATGTGCACAATTTCATATTCAAGTTCATGTTTAAGATTCACGCCCATGAGAAGGTTGATGTAGATACATATAATAAAGGATGATGAATCAACTTAGGCTTTACATGTTTCTTCATGATTTTCCTCAAGTTTTATTCAGAATATAATGATATAGATTCTTATGTATATGGCTGTGTTTAATATGGGTCCAAATCCACTTATTGAATTTGTTTGTCAATCCATGGGGATCTGCAGATTCACATAGGGAACTACCGCAACAAGGAATAGCATTTAGAAGGTTTGATACTAAGGGATGCTAATAGTACTCGACTTGGTGGGGCACCATCTATATGTGATCCAAGGATGTTAAAAATGTTTCATACTTCTCAAGTTTTTATTATACTTTAGAGCCTATTATATTAGATTTTGTAGGGATAAAAACATGTATCATGTATGAGTTTTCTATAATCATGGTCATGTCTTTTGGAATGGTACCTATTAGATTTTGTAGGGAAAAAAGCATGTATGAGTTTTATATAATCATGGTCATGTCTTTTGGAATGGTACCAATATCATTGCAACGAATGATATAGAATTACTTTATCGTAGCACTCTCCAAAGGTCAACTCTATGACCCGTGTTTTGAGTAGCTCGTAATGGATGGCACTTGGGAATTGTTACACTACCAATATGCTCCTTCCATCACCCATGTGTCGCCCACTATAATATTATTAATCAAGTTGTTCCCTTTTGGTGACGCAACCCAAAAGAAAAATGAGGCATTTTTGTCTACTTTCAAGTCTCAGATTAGGCGCGATTGTTTTACTTAATTTCCTTGTCTAATAGTAGATCTACATAAGCTTTCTCAGCCGTCATAAGTAGTCAACTTCTCGATCATAAAGCAAGAATTTGTGACAATTCTCTTCTTTAGCTCTTAAAAATTTAGGCGACGCTCAAAAGTCCTTCCTCCACTTAATGTGTGCATCGAAGATTTGATCTAGCATAAACTTGTTCAATGCGTAAAATACATAAATAATACTCATCGTTAAAGCATGTCTTTAAAATCCTCATATAGCTTTATACTGGGGCATGTCGAAATTATTGTCATTTCCAATTAAGGAAAAGGTTTGACAATATAGGTAACAGATCCAAAACCATGTGTGGGTGATCAATTGCTCAATGTCAGAATAGAATGTTAACCACTTAGAGGAATTCAAAAGGTATCCCATCTTTAATGAGATGTGCAAATGAAAGCTCTTAGACCAAGTGTTCTTACTCACTTAGAGAAGGCGTGTCTAGTAGAGTGATCTTGTCACATATGAGATGTGTTTAGTAGTGAGAGTCATTGTTAAACCACACTCCATTGACTCCAATGAACCATGGCTCTAGTTAACCATGGAAAAGATGTACTTGCTTCAATGCAAACCAGAATTACCGCTAATCATCAAAAGTCGAGGGTCATACACTCTAGAAGCTTAGACCTACAAGAGAAATCAATGGTATGAGAATAATTACAATAATTGCCACTTTCATTACACATATGACTGATTGAATCCGTAAAAGGAACTCCATGAAGATAATCACATCATTGTCCCATATTCCTTTCAGGTGGAAATCATCAATAACCTAACTCCTTTTGTCCAATCTTAATATTGAATGTGTTATAGCCTAGTACTAAAGAATGAATCCACTTAAGTTCAAATATTGGGGTTGAGATTTCCTTGGGAGTCGTTGAAAGAGATGCCTATCTCTATAAGAACCATAACTCCCTTGGGACCAGAAACTGTGAATCATCAAACATAGATATCACTTGGAGTTCTATGTCATTCTTCTAGGAGTCCTATAAAATTTGACTTATCACAGTATCGTTGCTATTAGAGAGCCAAAAACCAATCAACCTTCAACAGTTCAAGCCTTCCTTTGTGGCCAAAAAGGAGATGATGCCACTGTCAATTGTGATGCCTTTATTGGCTTAGCAACTCAGCGTAGTGGTGGATGTGGACATGTGGGCATGTCACAAGTGTGTCGAGGAAACTCCACATCACCACATTAATCTAACAAGGGCAAACAATTGAGAACGCACAGTCCCCATGCTCCCCAAGAAAGGACATGACTAGTAAAATCAATGAGAAAATGCCACAGATTGGCCCAGTAAATTATTAGGGCAAGAACGGTCCAGCAATATGCTAGAGGAATGAATAAATCATTAAATGAAGAAGTGAAATCCTTCGACCCATCCAGGCGCCATCGCAGTAGCTTCTACTAATTGCACATTTTGTTGGGAGGGCAAGTTGAACAATGTTTAAGATATCATATCTAAATAGAAGACCTCACCAATGTCATCAACCAAGTTTGTTAAAGTTGTTGATATCGTCACAAGACTCCCCTTCATCTACTTATCATTGAGTCCCTATGTTAACACACCTTAAAAAACTTAATCGCCTTCATAGTTCCCTTTACATCTCCAGCTTCCTTATACTTGAAAGAAACTCCTCAATGAATCAGCAAGGAAGAAGCCATCTATGCAAGAGGGAACCAGCCTTAGGCACGTAGTCCTAGAGAACCCAACATACGGATGTCAAGTCACATCTGAATATTTCAAGGTTAGAAGGCCATTTGAGTAATATGCGTGACTCACAAAGCTCACGCCTCACCTCTCACCAAGAGAAAAAAATACAACAATAGTCATGACATGACTTAAATTATCAGGATAACCAAAATGTTTGGGATGGATAATTGAATATCTAATATAACAACACAGATGAATGGAAAACAAGGATCAATGTAGCTGATGAGAATTAGACAATGGTGATGAATTGTATATCTAAGGGTGTGGCATTTCATCATTGTCGTCGTCGTGGTCATCTAAGTATCAATCCCAACCATGTCAGTTTCAGCTACATAGATCCTCATTTTCCAATCAGCTCAATTATAAGTCATGCTAGGATCAAGATGTACAATGTTCAAAAGGGTTCGTGAGTATTGAGCACAAGTCACGTGAGGGTCGCCTCAAATGATATGGAGGTGCACAACACATACCAAAAAAATGCATCGATCCAAAATAATGCTATTGAGTCGAGCATAGTGTTAAGAGGAAGAGATATACCTAAATTAATTCAACGACAGCTTATAAGGAGAGATTTTTACTTTCAAATTTTAGTGAGAATATGACCCATCTTAGAGTTGAATGGAAAAAGAAGGATCCATGTAGCTAACCCGACATGGCTGTGAACGAGGCTTATATGATGATGATGATGATGATGATGATGATGATGACGATGAAGCATTCTTGATGTCATTGTTGGAATTGTTTTATCAATACTTAATGCAAAATATAGTAGATGCATGTCACCGATTTTGTTATGATATTAATATACGGAAAATGTCATAATATCAAGAACAACAAGAAGTGTATTGTAGTGATATGTGTCTACTTATGGAAAGTAGGTAACTTGGGTTCAAATCTCAGCTTCGCCATAATTGTGTGAGCACTTAGATGACTAACATATTGGCAAGTATGAGTATGATGTGGGTACATTGTTGGAAAGCAAAAGGCACAAATATTGACAAGCTCGTATACACACCATATCCTACTTGTTTACAACGCTATCAAGGTGGAGAAAAGGGTTTGGCAGCTCCAACACCCTCCAACAATGGAAGGTCCTATGGGTAAGGCAATGATGACATGGCTGAAGGAGGCCCAATGAGTGGCAGCTCTAGTCCTCCATATCCTTTTTAGACCCCTCACCCCTTTTATCTTCCTACCAGCTCATTCTCCTCTCCTCATCCCTCCTCCCTCCCTCCAGAAAGCTGAAAAGGTGTTCGAGTTGTGGCGGCAACAGCGAAGCTAATGCTAGAAGGAGGGGGGGTAAGGAGAATCGGTGGTAGAAATAAAATCTAGGGTTGGAATGAAATTAAGGACCTAAGCATAAGTTGGGCATTATTCGGTGACTATGCATAGATATGTTAATCAAACATCAAATGCCAGACTCTGTTCTTCACTTTACCATTAGAATGTAGAGCAATGTCATTGCCATAGGGTATGAAGAAGCCATAAGATGTCTTACATAAAGTGAAGAAGCTATATTGCAGAAGATAACTCCACAAAGCTTATATTTTCACAGAATACCACATAAGAAATCAAAGATGATTAAAGTTTACTCAAAAATGAAAAACAGAAGTGAAACCTGCTGCACCGGATGGAGAAGCATCGGGACAGGAGCGTCCAGAGAGTAAACTGGGGTGGTAAAGAAGGTGCAAACTCCCAGCTAGTTCTGCATCCAATGAGAAACTTTCTTCTGCCATTGTCCTCATCTGGGCACTTGTTGCAATCCATGGAGAGCCTGCACCACTGCCAAAACTAGGCAGTGCATCTCCTCCCCTAGCAGCAAGCCTGGCCATCCTGTCAGGACCAATTGGCTCCTTGAACACATAAATCGGACCCATTTCAGCAAACAAAGGACACTGACGGCGCCTCCTCTGTAAACCTGCCATGGTAGGAGGAGGGTTTGTTCCAATGCAACAGAAAGCAAGGGCCTTAGATATCCGTGGGAAGTCAAAAGACCTAGTCTCATACAAATTTCCATCAACATACAGGCGTAACTCGCTCTCTGCCTTCCCAATCAAACCTTGTTTGCACGTATGTTCCAAGCCAATGAAGTACCAACACTGGGGTTTAAAGGCGTAAGTAAAATGGAGAGAGGCTTTCCTTCCCTTCCCACTGCCACACTCTACGACCAAGAACTGCCCGTGGAAATAGGCTTCCAATCCATGGCTCTCAGGGGATAAAAAACTGAAGAGCCTGGGCATATGCGTAGTTCCTTCTCCAGCGAGTGCACTAGCAGCCGCAGCAGCAGACACTGGAGAAGTTCTTCCCGACCTGGCCGCCGCAGCTGCTGCAATGGCAGCGGCCGTGGCTGCGGTGTTCAATGAGTCGGCAAATGATTCAATATAAATCCATGTGGCAAAACCATAACCGTTTGAGAAGGGCCAACGGCTTTCAGCAGGGCCTAGCAAGCCGGAACTCTCGCCGTCGAACTCGAAGGTACAAGCGGGGCCACAAGCTTCTCTCCCACCCATGGCCTTCTCCAATGCGTTGACCAGATGCAAAGCCCAGTCAGTAGTGAGCGTCTTCTGGACAACTCCGAGCCACCTGTGGAGATCGGGCACACTGACGGAATGCCCCGCTAAGACCTGAATGCACTGGCAGAGAGGGGTGCCGTCCCAAGCGACACGGTCCGTGGAGTCAACCAATATCTTTTCTGCACACTGGAGCAACATCCCGAGCAAACCAGCGGCGGAGCACATGGCGCGGTTCCTCGCACACGCCCGCAGGATGTGGAGCAGGCCCTTGACCATCCTCGTCCTCGGAGACATCCAATGTTCCAAATCGCCCCGCCAGGGGAGCCAGGGAATAAGCTCGGCACCGACGACGGCGGCACGAGAGTTGTGCATCACGCACGGAGTCGGGCTTGCGGAGCCAAAGTCGTCGAAGTTCTCGATCCCGCCCATGGTGACAAGGAGCGCGTCAACGACCGACCTGGCAACCTCATCGCCAGTGTCCGCTGTAGTCGAGGGAGTGACCATTTCTCGGAGCTTGTTCACACTCTCGGCGACTCCCATGATGGCCGAGTCAACGAGATGGACTAGCTCGGGCGGGATCGCAGGCATGACGGGTTTGGGTCGCAGCCTTGGGGGCGAGCCGATGGGGGAGCAGTAGGAGTCGAAGCTGGCGGTAGACGAAGGCGGATGCATCCCGCGATCCCCGAATGGCACCATGCGATCCGCGGACGCGAACCCTGGCTGGTCCATGCCGAGGGCGCGGTCTAGATCGGCTGCGAGAGCGGAGACGTCAGAGGAGCGGCTCAGGTTGTCGTATGCGGGAGGTGATCGGAACGTTGTTGCCGAGGTGGAATGGAGGTCATGCCTTCTGGATCCGATGGCACGGTCGAAGTCGCGGAGCGACACGGGCTCGAAAAGGTCGTCCTCCGAGATGCAGCTGCTGGTGAGAGAGGGGCGCTCCGGGGAGCGGTCGATGGGTTTGGACGGATCCGGAGCGTCCTCCTCCATTTTTTCTTTATCTTATATGAAGGATAGCCGTAGATACGCCGATCGGTCGGCAAGAGGGTACGACTTGGACCAATTCACATCAGTAGTATCTGAAGAGACAAATGAACAAGAGGCTAATTAAAAACAATAACTCAGTGGCAGGTGCTGGATTAGGTGGTGAGGTCGTGGGGTAAGAAAGGTATGTGGAGAAGAAGTGTGACCGGGTAAGAAAGGTCGACGGCGAAGTGCGGCGACGTTGTGTTCGTGACTTGTGTTTCTTTGACGGAGATAAACGAAGATAGAGGGGACTTCCTTACCGACGACGAGATCCAATCTGAAGAGGAGGAGCAGGAAGAAGGAAAAGAAAAGAGAACAGGGAGAACGCGAATGCAACGCTAGGAGGAGCGGAGTGAGAGAGTCAGAGGGTGGGGGTGGAGGAGAGCAGTGTTCGGCAGTTTTTCGCGGCGAGTTTCTGGGATGAGTTTATTTTACCTGGAGCCCCTATTTTTTTCATTCAGTAAAAGCTAGAGCCCCATTCTCAAGAAAATAAGTAGCCCTCTTCTATTGGAATCCCAATTTTATTCTGCCAACATCAAACAGCCGTCCACCCAGTCCAAATGGAAGCTTTTGCAGCCAACTTTTAAATATGTATTTGCCTATTTGGGGTAGGGTCATGTTTTGTATAAATACATAAGGAATGGTGGATGTAGTGAATATGTTTATATCTTCTTTCGTGCTTTAGGGTAAGTTTGGGTATGTGGTTAAAAAATAAAATGGGAAAGGGGACGAGGACGAGGACGGGCAAGGAAAAATTGTTAAAAGTTGTTAATATGTGTATTGGCAAAGGACGGAAATGAAAATATTTCAAAAAAATATTGTTTGTTACACGGAGATTGGGAGATTGGGAGAGTTCATTAAAGACTATAAATTCTATTTATTAAAACCGTTGACAAATCAAACAAAAGAATTTGACATAAACAACAAAAGCATTTTATCATCACATTTTATTATAACAACAATATAGATGTCGTTCATCATAAACGAAAGAAAACATAACCATATAGATTTGGTTCATTTTAAATGCTTATATAAGAACATGTCCCTGTTCACTTGAGTAGAAATTAACTTAGAGTTCTAGAGGGAAATGCTTGGCAGGTATTGATCTAGGAGAAAACAAATATTTGATATCTCCATAGAGGAAAAGATAACAACATAAATTTGATTTAACTTATTGTAAATATTTATGTAAAATCATGTCACTTTGTGTAGATAGAAAATAATTTAGTGACAAACTTTTCTTTAGATGAAAAAATATTTCGGTGGTTATTGACAGGGAAGAAACCAAATATTTAGTCGACAATGTTCTTAATAGACAATAAAGACACTCATGTTGGAAGACAAAAATTTTACTTGAAGTGAAATATATTTTTAGATGGAAGTTCATCTATTGGGAAACAATATTATTAGTTGAGAAAGGTTAGATTAATGAAAGAAATATTATATTAGTGGGAAAGAAATTTACTTAGAGGAAAGTGATATTATAAAATAGTGTTTAAAAGTAAGATTAAAAATAGTATTTATAAGAAAAGAAATTCTTGGTTGAAAAGTAAAATTTATTGTTGGGAACTTTATAAGAGATAAATGTGTCTACTTTTGGGAAAGCTTTTTCGTGTAAGTGTTGAGATAATTAGTGGAGTTTTGAAAGAAAATGTTTGTCCAATGATTCGCCATGCTTTTTTTGTGGTGACAAATATAGACCAAACTTTCTCATGAATTCTCTTAAGAAAAAAAAATTGTTCCCATCACCATACTAAACAAATAGCATTCTTTATCTCTCCACCATTCTCATCTGCATGATTAACCATGTATCAAATATAGCGTTAGTGGAGATCAAACTCACAACTTGTTATTAATAAATTGACATGCTTACTAGGGCCACTCTAAGTATGGGTATTATTTGACTTAATCATGTTATGTGGGTTTTAATATGTAAGGACATATTTACATTTCCTTTTTCATGATTGGAAAAAGATTACATCGAAGTAGAAGATAAGAGGGCAACAGGTTGCGCCGCTAGTCCTTTTTAGATGGTAAAATCAATCATCTGAAACACTACATCCATATATTTGGGAGCCATAACATTACTATTCATAACTTTTTGGACCCTCTTCAAAAGCTCCACGACTTCTGGTGCTAAAAATCCAAAAGTATCAAATCTGAAAAGTATGAAGGTGTGTTGATTCTCAATACATACTTTCTAATACCTGACTACTTTGGCTGAAGCAGCTTTAAGGACAACATGTCCCGCTATAGAAGTCCTACTCCATAATCCCACTAATGGAGAAACTCCTGTCAGATCCACACATGCATGTTTGCCTCGAGCCCACCCAAAAATCAAAACATTAGCAGGTCTAAGTTTAGACCTACCCTTAGACCTGCCCTCTTACAGATCAGTCAAAAGGTTCACAAGGTACCTCTTTCTTAGCAGCAACGCATGCACGTCTGAGTACATCAAAGAGAACATCTCTAACAAGATCATGCATGTACTTAAAATGTAGAAGCTCCTTGTAATGGACCGCGTGCTCTCCAAAAGTGTCCAAACACATCTTACGGAAAACTAGACATATTAGCTGGAAATAAAGGAATCAATAGATGATATT
The DNA here is from genome assembly GCA_963693085.1 of Alisma plantago-aquatica. Taxonomy (NCBI): domain Eukaryota; kingdom Viridiplantae; phylum Streptophyta; class Magnoliopsida; order Alismatales; family Alismataceae; genus Alisma; species Alisma plantago-aquatica. Next base: position 881,737,162 of record OY856411.1, read on the forward strand.
CGAGGATACCATAGTACTCCACTAGTGACATGTGCAAACTAAGTCCATCAATAGAAATAGCAAGGAGAAAGTCTTAATCATGATCAGCTTGTAAACACCCAAAAATTGCCTTATATCTAAAGGTCATTCCGAACTTAAATTCTATATCCTCAATTATTTTATTAAAAAGAGCACTCGCCAAAGCATTTTGGGCCTTTTGGGGGACGGTGTCTTTTGTAGAAAAATGACTAAGGTCAAAGGAGGGAATCATGACACGAAGACGATCTAGAGCATAATCAAAGCCAGAGTCCATATTTTAAATCCAACTGCTTCATAAGATGTGATCTTGAAGAGCCCAAGACTGGCCCTAAATGCCACAAAAGCGTACAATGAAGCCTCAAATGCTTAATATAGTCCCAAGACACCAAGTCAAATGGACAATGAAGCCACCCTCCATTATAGGTCTCCAAAAAAAGGACCTCTACAAACTGCAATGTCTTCAATAGACCCTCGTAAGCCTCTATCAAACCATGTTGTTGCCTCTTTCATGTACATAGGTTGACAAGTCCTTAACCCAAATAAAAGTTTTTTGATACCTATATATGATCAGAGCAAAAGAAGCTCACTCTGGGGATCACCCAACTCAGGAAGAAGGTGCATCAACTCAACAGCCTTAGAAGCCCTCACCATATCCAAACTCTCAAGAAAAATATTGCCTCTTCTAACAGCTCCTCCAAGCAACTTCACACCAAACAAAGGTCTCCCAATATCTATAGGGAACAACTCTTCGTGAAGCTTCCTACCATCACATGTAGGCCAGAATAGCTCAGTTTTACAAATATATAAAACCAGACCCAAATATGGTCCATGACGTTGAATGATATCTCAAACCTTAGGCACCACCTTTGTGTCCCAAATGATTGTTCCATCATCAAGATACCATGCATGAAGAAGAAGCTTACATTTGTTCCTGGTATGATAAATAAGTGGATGGAGTACAAGGGAAAAAAGAAGGGGACCCAAAGGATTACCTTGTTGTACCCCAGTGGCTGACCAAATTTGTCTATCCCCAAGGTATAGCCTTGTTTCCTGGCCATACAAGAACTCCACCCACAAGGAAATAGATGGGCACCTCGTCCTCACCTCATGGAGTAAGGAGGACCTATTGACCATATTGAATACGTTAGAAAAAATCATTGTAAGCATGGATAAAGAACCATCATCGTGTCACGCGTTCAACACTCTGTTGGCACTATGTAAAATAGCCTCTACCCCATTAGATACACCCACACCAAACTAGAAGTCATTAAGATACTTGGCTATACTTTTACTCACTCCTGCCGTAGCAACTTTGAATACAAGGTGCCTCCAAATAGTACCTACTGCAATGGGACGTTATTGAATCATAATTTCCTTCCATAGATTCTACTATCCTAGTGTAGAAACCTTGGTTGAGGGATAGTGATCACAAGAATGAGAACATTTATATCCCACGAGTTGTGCTTTTTCAGGAGAACATGTCATCTTATGAAGGAAAGTTGAGGATAATGAATCTCATAATGTATGTATTCATAATTTGCATTTTTGTATATAGGGATCCCTTGCTATCAAGAAGAAGTATAAAGAAGGACAAGAAAAAATGTAACTCTAGGAGGAGCACTCAAAAGGTACAAACAGTATGGGTATCGTTGGTGCATTTGGCTCTCTTCTCTAGTAAGTTCTCTCTTCTCTCTCCTCTCTCATCATTCATTCATCTTCTCTTCATGTATCATTTCTCTCATTTTCCTCCTTTCATGTCTAGTCAAACATATATGTGCCTTGTGCTTCTAATAGGTTTTGCATGATCATATGAAGGGTATGCAACAACATCAACTGGCATGTCTTGGTAAAAGTAATTTAGGTCAGTCTACAAAATTATTCACATATCTTACATTTCTCTCTTCATCTGTTGAGTTGCACTATAAAGGAGGTGAAGCAGTCTAGAAGATCACATATGCCATCAAACAAATACATTATGCTTACTCTGTAAATTGGTCATATGCAGAGTGCGGAACCAAAAATCTTTATTTTTACTAAAGTTGTGTTTTCCTTCTACTATCTAAGCAATCACACCATCAAATTAGAGGATACGGAGCATCCTAATAAGAGAGAACACTACAAGGTAAAGAAACACCTTACAAAAGTTAGTTCTTTGCTTCATCTAGTGTATGTACAACCTCAGTGTTGGACTTGTCTGAGTAAATCACATATCAAGGGTAGTTTCACCTTCATCTTATTCCTCCACGATGTCCTTGGTCAATTATTCATGTCTTGAAGATGGAACAAAGCCAGATTTGGGTTAGTTTGAAAGGTATAGTGAAGCTATAAACCCTAGGAATGAAAAAGAAATAGATTGAGGTGGTCTTGCAAGAGTAATTTTGATCATATTCTATTTATGCCAAAGGTCAGACCATTTAAGTTAAACATCAACAAACTTATCAGTCGGCATTGACCTAGGTTGGTCAGAGTCAACCTTTGAGTTAGTTTTAGAGTTTTTCCTAAACTGCCAACAAGGTTAGTCTTGCATTTCATCTACCTATTTGAAGAACGGTTAGTTCTTTGAAAGATCAAGCTAAACTAAATGGTAGCCAGTTTTTGCAAATTTATAGTAACCTTTTCAGTTGTTGTGGGAAAAAAGTAGGAGTGGTCAAATGTAAGTTACCCAAGCACCTGTAATTCATTTTAGAATTTGACCCCTAAGCACCTCAAACTATCATTTGTGCATGTATATTACCAATTTCAGAGGAGGAGAGGAGAATCTAGGTTTCAGTGGTGGATTTCACCTCAAAGTCAAGGAACTAAAGGGTTTTAGTGGTGTATTTCATCCTTGTATCAAGGAACTAAGCTACGTTGTTGCAATTGGTGTTAATATTCAATATTTAGGTTTCTATCCATGTTTGATGTTGGAATTTTACCCAAGTCCCTCTCATGGCCCTAAGTCCATTCTTTTTTCCCTTTTCTTCCACGTGTGATCAACAATGGATCCCAAAAAATGCTTTTGGTGTTGAATTTCAAATTGGATGAAGTTTGGATATGGATTTGAATTTTATCTTCTTAGAAAATGATTGTGAGGAATTCCTTCAGATTTCAAATATTACAAAGGAATGTTGATTGTATTGAATTGTAGAATTTTAATAGTTTTGGGTTTTTTGGTGGTAAACTGTGGGGGATCGCAACTTACTGATTACATTAAGATCTTAATAAATGACACATGTTCTCAATCATGTTTTGTGAATTAGAATGGATTACAAGAAGTGTATTATGAATTATTCAGAACTCATGCTAACATTGCTAATAAAAACACAATGAACAATATGAATGACATTTAAGTATTTATGATCCAGTCGTGGTTTTTTATCATCTGATGATGCTTGGATTCTAATTTTTTGGGGGGAATAATGGTATTACACTTACCATATTTGAGAATATTCTTGAGGAAGCCAACTTGGATGAGTTTATTAAATGGTGTTTGCTTGCACTAAGTTAATTGAATGCATTTTGATAGATCACATTGTTTATAAGCATCATGAACAATAGTAATTATCATTTGATATTATAAGAAGATATTAGTGAATGGTGATTTTGTTAATAATGATGGTGAGGGTAATGTGAACTAAGCTAATCACACATAACATTAGAAGCACATTTTAGAATAAAAATGAGGAATGGAGTCCTGAGATTTGAATTGAGTATACTTTGTCATCTTGGAGTTATTACTTATTATGAGAGCAAGAAGTCATGTTAAGGTGTATCAACCAAAAAGCCCTTCTTGTTTTTCCGATTTCACCATAGAGAAAAAGCTTTGTGAATAAGCTAATCTTAGCTGCCATTGTAGAACTCAAAGTTGTCACGTTATTTTATGATAAAAATAAGGAAAACTATGGATACACATTTAAATCAGTGGTAAAATGTAAAAAGGACAAAAAGTGATTCCGCTTGAGGGTGGATAAAATGCCAAAGTCATGGCTAAGCAACCTAAACCGGTAGTCCCACTATGACTTGGGAAGTTGTTAGGCAACCTCACGCTGCCCAAAATTCAATATCATGCTTTGAAATCTTGAGTTCATGATAATCATTCGCTCTGGGTTTTGTTTAAAGAAACAAAGTAAGAAAACATAAGGCAAATTATTGTTAAGGTGTGCAATTCTTTGGTCGAGATGATTATAACTCTATGTCGTCATCCCAGAGGCACCAATATTACCCCTTGGATCTCAATAAGCTCAAGATCTTCCATGACGGACATGCATCCTAAAGAGTGGAATGAGATTTGAGAACATCAATAAAGGAATGAATAGAGAGGGACTAAATATGAGAAAGATATACTTGTGTGTGTGTGGTCAAGCAAAAGAGTAAGAAAGATGACATAACCTACATGGTAAAGATGTATTTATGCTATTTTTTATTTAAAAAATGACTAGACTATTAAGGTGATATCTATTTTAGTTAACCATGATAGTTGTCATTAGATGAGAAGTTATTGAACAAGTGACTGATTAATCAAGTCGAAATAGTTGAAACAATTATGAACAATAAGAGATAGATAAATAACTTTGAATTAACTCAAAAAACTCATTACCTTCTTAATATCTCTGCAATCTCTTGGCATGGTGGAGTTGATGTGCTAGAAGAAGGATCTTTAGAGCTTGCTTCTACTTGGGTAGCTATCGACATGTCACGAGGAGGCCATTTGGCTTTTTTACATAGATGAGGTTGTGGATAAGGAGGTTGTTATAGATATTTTCTTACTGAAATAACCTTTCTTACCCTGATTGATCGAGACATGATCGAGACCATGAAGGTGACCTAGGAACCCGACCATGTATGTGTGAACTCAACTTGGTTGATAGAGGGAAAAGTTGACTTGTACCAATACATACTTTCTTACCTTAATGAACGTGATGATGATGTTAAAATCTTAAAACATATTTGGAAATGAGTTTTCACCCTTCACATGTTAAGAGTAAACCAACCATATCCTGATATTGTCTATAAACCAGGTGAGTTCCGTGCAAACCCAGCTGGTTTGTGATGGGTAAAAATGTCATTTATACTGAGATGTTATATTCTTACTTAAAATATTTATATAATTAGAGAATAAAATTGTATCCTTATTTTTAATAAAACTACATGCCACTTTCTCCAAAAGGTTTGAAATCCTTAGAAATGATTTTACTCAGTTTTAACATATAAATGGTATTGAAATAAGAGTTTACACTTTATTAGGATAAATATGGATCTAGAAGTAAGTTGTAAGGAGTGGGACCTGATAGGGGAGCCACTCCTTACTTAAATGAGACATAAATCCTTTTAACCCAAACACACAGATAAGTATTATATGTTACTAAAAAAGTATGATATATTAAGTGTATTTTCATTTCTTAAAAGAATGATATATAAGCAACATGAGTAAATAGTAGCAAAAACATAATTATTATATTATCTCAAACTTATTCCATTTACATTGTTCCTCACCCATTAAGAGTGGCATAACATACATGAGAAGCTACAAACTTAACTTATACAAAAGGACCAATTGCAGGGGAAAACATGGCCATCTCAAGCTATCCTCAAAATTCCATATTCTGACATATGTCCAACCTTGGCCATCTTCACCTAATAAACCTATACCAAGTGAGCTGGAAACAACACCTATAAAGAAAGAAGACAAAAGATAAACATAATCATTAAGAACTTACTATGAGAATATAAAAAATTAGGCATTATTTAGGACAAATCTGAGTAATTAAGAAGATTTCAAATAGAGAGTTCCAATCAACTAGATAGTTCAAGAGGAAATATATTCTAGAGATTTATTAGGTGAAATTGACGAGGCATCTAATAAAAGAGAAGATGAAAAAAATAAAAGATCTTCTTACTATATTAATCTCACATCAACAATATCTTAAGCATAAGAAGTGCATGTCAAAACAGTTGGACTAATATTATTTTAGTATGTCTGAGATCCATAAAATCTTAAACCTAAAATGTCAGGTGGAAAGGCTCACCCTGGATGGAAACACACCCCTATATTTAAATGAGTGGAAATCCACATTCTTTGTGTAGAGGTGCACCGAATAATATTATGATGGTATAGAGGTATCACTATTCTATACAATCTTAGTCTATTGTATAAGCACAAATATAGTGGCAAGATGTTGTTGGATCCTAGATGGGTGATTAGATGCTCTAGAGGGGGGTGAATAGATCTGAAAGCACTTAAACAAAACTCATTAAACCTTCAAGATATATGACAAGATAAGGTTGCTAAATAGGTAATTTGAGTGCAACTAAAACATACATAGCAAGGGAGAGAGAGATTGAACATGCACCAATTAGATAAGCTATTTAGAGTGGTTCCACACTTCAAACTAGAAGTGTGTCAGTCCACTTTCCTAGAGAGGTCAACCTCTAGGACTTCCCAACTATTGCACTCTTATATTCATTCATAAGACATACAATGCATGACCAAACAAAAGACTTACCTATCCAATACAAAGAGTCTTCAACCTTACCAAGGACTTACCCACTTTGCAAGAGTCTTCGGCCTTCTCCAAGGACTTACCCACTCTTGCACAAGTCTTCAGCCTTGCAGGGATCACCCACTCTTCTTGGATCTTTAGCTTTTTGACTTCACCTTCACTCGAAGAAGCTTCCACCAAGGTCTTACCCACTTGAGCTTCAGTCTTCTGCCTTCTCCAAGGGCTTACCCACTCTAGCTCCAAGTCTTCAGCCTTGATCTTCATCAAGGGACTCCTTCCCTTATTCTTCTTCACCTCTCTTGGACAAGAGAGAGAACTTTCATCTTCATGATTGAAATGAGAGAAATGGAGGTGGTGGAAGTGAGAGCCTCGCAAGATATACATGTAGGACTAGCTCTCTTACAGATTTCCTACTCACTCTAATGGATGTAGCAAGTGATTAAGCTTTGAGAGAGAGAGGAGGTTGTAGGAAGCACTCAGCTATAGAATAGGAACCTCACATAGAGTTTTGCAATGAATGCTCAACCTTGGAATGAAGCCCAAGGGGTCCTATTTATAGATGGGGATGCCTCTTAGCCTTTGGGAACACTTGTGAATGAAAACTAGCCGTTTTTTGGCTTGCAACAGATCTATTTTCACTTGTTGCAACTCCACAATGGCTAGAAGCACTTTTCTGCACTTTTCCGTACAGTGCAATTGTTCAAGTTTCCATAAGGGTAACTCGACCGATCAAGTAAACGACAAGGCCGATACTCAAATGATCGGTCGAGTTTGTCCTGACAAAACTCGACCGACCATTAGGAATCGAAATGGTCAGTTACTTGATCGGTCGAGTTCTATGTAAACGCAACTCGACCGATGCAATCTGTAGAAAATTGATCAAGGATGATCGGTCGAGTTTTCAGGCTGGGAAACTCGACCGACAAAGTGCCTGTAATAAATTTTCAAAGTTGCATCTAAAGTGCTCTAATATTCAATCTAAGTGCTCCTGATATTTTTCTAAGCTTAATTACAAGTCATACAATCATTACAAGTGATTTACAACATGATTCTAATGGATTTACATCATATTACAAAAACGTCCACTTGTATTGACTTTGACTTGTCTTTTCTCCAATTTGATATGCGCAAGTTAGGGCATTTGGAGTGTGTCTATCCCTAATCTGAAATCACTCAAGTAGAGACATTAGACACCAATATGTGGAATGGTTAGTCATCATCAAAATATGGGTTTAGTAAATTTAGATGTGAGTCAACATTGACCTAATTGACCTTGAGCCAACAGATGTAAGCAGCCAATTTTCAGTTTAAAGCATATAAAGAGGGATGAGAACATACATTATAATAGATTTAGGTCAAAAAACCATCAATAATGATTTTAGTAACAAGTCAAAAAACAATCTTAAAATATAAGGGAGCATCAAAAGATCATAATGATTAATAAAATGGTGATCATATTCAGGGTAGATGCCTCATATGGAAAATTACAGATATAGTTGTGATAATGTATAAATAAAGAGTGAATGCACACACCTTATATCCTTATCTAAAATTTCAAAACCAAACCCTAGGTCCAAATTAGGGTATCAAAGCACCTAATTACATATAGAAAAAGATTATGGTTTAGTTCCATACTTAACTAAACCCTAGAGATCAACTTTCAAGACTAGTCAATTTATGTTAAGAAAACTGCATCAGATGATCAATCTAATTTTTATGATTTCAAAGGGTATTTTTTATTAAATTTTCTAAATTATCAATATTTAGGCATGGATTTTATAAGGCTAATATGTTTATGAGAATTTATGAAATTTTGACTTGAAAGTTTCAATCGATATAGATTTAGAGACATATCAAGATATATTCACTAGTTCTATGAATTCCTAAGTTAATGATTTATATTGATTTATAAATTGGAAGCCGACCAAAAGACCAAACTACCCTTGCATAATGTTACACATCATAGTCATGTGATAGGGCTTTTTGGTAACACCACTACTCAAACTCATGCGTCCAAAAACATAACAAAATATGAAATGATGCAAATGCCCTTTAAGGACTGTGGCAAAATAAAAAATAGTTGGAAGGCATATTGGGTTTTTTAAGAACTTAGGATCTTCCTCATGACATGGAAGGAAGTTGAACACCTTCTTGATATTCTGACCCATGGAATTAGGGAAGCTCAACTAGAAAGCATGACTGCTAGACTGGTGTGCTGATTCTAGAATGCTCTGGCACTAGAGAAGCTGGTGCAGAGAACATTATGTCTGTTACACCCCGATCTCACAATTACCACTAATCATGAGATTAGGGTATAAATTTAGGATTTAACGTAATACAAAGATCACCCTTAACTTTTTCTTCTTTTTCAAACTCTTTGTTTTCTCGCATCGAACCACATAAACTAACTTTACAAGAGAATTAAACTTTTATTTCTCTAATGTAATCTCAGCATTAATGATACACATCTATACATTCATTATGTTTCTCACACTTCCATGTACATACGACATGACAATCATTTGCATTCTCTCTTATTAAGGAAACAAACATACAAAATATCATTTACAACTCTCTCACATCTATACAAGGACCTAGAGTGACAGGGACCAACTGAACTTAACTATACTCAGACTTAACTCTTGTGGTGGCAGATCTACTCTGATGCAATGATATCTTCTTCAAGTCCATGTGATTTCCCTAAAAAATTTGAGTAGAGGGGTGAGCCTACTCGCTCAGTGAATGAGTACTTCAACGAAACAATCTAAAGCATTGATATAATTACAGATATACTTGTGAGCAATTGATATCAATTATAACAGCAGAAAGCTTTAGAGAGTCTAATGATTGACAATCATAAATATGGCAGGATACTCTAATATAAGAGTGAATCAATATATGAAATGCTTGATTGATCATAAAGAGAACTAATAATTCAGAAACATACAAAGAATAATTGAATAACTATACGCACTTGTTTGACCTCTCATTCATTTTATTATGCCCTGATCATATGCAGTGTACTCTACATATGAAGACTCGTAGTGCACTACGATCACACCGTACAAGACTTAGCAGACACACCCGGGAAATGCTAAGTCTGACTACTCTCCTGGTCTGCAACAGGGAAATGGCTCTCTATCCTAAATTAGACTCCTCCTCTAACCTGAGCACACATGCGGAGAGTCAAGCCACCTCTTGGCTTTTTCTGTACTCTAGTGCCACCAGGACTTCTGGTTGATGTTGGACATTGCAAACTATAATTTAAGGAGACTTCCACTAGGGCTTTGTCCCCCATGCCACCTGATAGCATGTTCTGACCCCCCATATACTGGATTCTGCTAGGGTTAGGTCGTTTCACCCCTAAGGCGCAGACCTCACATAGGGGTTATACGGTGTTCAGGGCTTCTAAGTCTATTATTTTATTATTCCTAGAAAGCTCTTTCTACATTGTACCCTTCTCTTACTTATACTTGACTCTGGTATCTCTATGGTGTCGCATCTACTTATTTGAAGTTATAATACAACATGTATATAATTCTAAACTTGGCAGAGAAATATATTCAAAACACTATAATATACTGAGTAATCAACATACTATACATGCAGGCAGACTAAAATTCTTAAATAAACAGATTTCATGTCCACTTGGCACATGCACACTAGAATCGTGCATATCAACCCAAATCTTGAGTTGTGCATCTCATAACTCAATTAAGATTTAATTACTTATCATGACAAGAATTATTAATAATAACTGAGAACATTAATATCACAATACTTGATTCATTGAACACCCTACCCTTAGGGTTTCATTTAATCACCAAAAATGCTACAAAGAAAGGTGTAATACATCTATCACATACTTTTCAAATCTTTAAAACACATGATACCTGGGATCTCAATCCCTTATCACATTACTGGGAATTCTCATCCCTTCACATCATTATCATGATTACTGCTTCTGGGTATTCAAACCCTTAGATCATCACATAGCATTGTTACCTCTGTAACAGGTAACCATTACCTCTAGGTCCTTAGACCAAGGTATTCATTTCACTACTTGTATAAGTATTCTCATGGCTCACAAGGACATCACACATCTTGTCACCTCTTACTAGGCAACAACTTATTCACATGGCTCCCATAAAGATTTCATGCGACATAAACATTCATTGAATAAAGACTACTATCAACAAATCATATAAAATCAATATATGTATGAAACCTTAAAACTGAGTTGAATTTGGGTTTCCATGCCATTCACTAGGATATCATGCATCAATAATAACATTGAATAAATAAATTCTATCATTTCAAGAAAATCCCTTCAAATGGATTTCACGATATCTATTCGCAAATATCCAACTTTCCTCGCATCTAGGGTTTCACCCTCTTTACTGAGATATCAACCAAACACTATTCACTTTAAATGAATCAAGATAGTATCTAACATATATGTACTATGAATTTATATAAATAATCATTCATAACCAAGGGGATCTAGATAAGCAAATTTCTCTATTTACTTATACAACAAATTTCAATCATGGTGCAATTCCCTATATTTTAGTTTATTCTTATAACCTCTGTGAATACTTAGGGAATTCTCATTAGGATGTATTGTATACATTTATAATATTATTTTATCATTTGAACTTCATCCAAACAGAGGAATAATCCATTTCATATCATTTTGCAACAACTTAGAACAAATAGACAATTCAGGGTTTGTAGTCGCATACTAGCAATTATAGATTATGGATGAATTAACTAATTTTCGTTCAATATACTATTTAAAGGAAGTTCCCACTCACCCTAAGGTGTGAAAACACCTTAAAAACGTATCCCATGTCTAAAAATCTCGAATTCATATCAAATCCCTACCAATTCACCTGGTTCTTCTTCCTTTCAACTCGGAAACCCTAGAAATGAGGAATTATGAAGAAAGAGTGAGAAAAGAGGAAGTTTTGATACCATTTTGGATCAAATAAGAGGAGGGACGGAATCTTGACATGTGAGACAAGATTCACCATGAAAGGATATGCAAAGAAGCTAAACTTACATGATTTCATCATTCCTCAGACCGCAAAACCCTAGGTCAGCATCTCCATCAATTTCTCCTCTCAAACCCTAACTCTCCCTCTCTATCTAAGATTTCATTTCTCTAGTTTGAATCACAAATTATGAGAGCTCCTTGTGTGTTAGGTTGACCATATAGAGCAATTGAGCTGCTTGGGTCAATTGCACATTGACCCCTCACTAAACTTTTTCTTATTTCAACAGATTTTTCTGTCATAAAAAGGTTTCTGTAATTCGTGTATTTCAGAGATAAAAAATTCACCAAAAATTATGATAATTTATAATGTTTTTTTATAATTGAGTTAATAAGTTTCAGTTAAAATTTGAGATTATTCCAACCACTCATTAAATAATTAAAAATTGAATAGTTCACTACTATCCAGAATTCTATAGAAATGTCAGTTGTTGTAATTCGTCTGCTGATTAGGTCTATATGAATCCAAAAATTAATAAAATTTTACATGTTGTTTATGATTGAGTTTAAGATATCTAGTTAAAATTTCAAATAATTTGGAGTTACCAATAAATAATTAAAAATAAAACACTACACTCCTGAAAAGCACTCTATCAACATTTTGGTCGAAGTATAGTTCGACCGAGAACCACATTCAAAGAATAATCAAATATTCCGAAATTTTGTTAAAATATTCACAATTGAGTTATCCATGTCACATCCAAAATTTAATTAAATACAAAATTTTTAGAAAATATGAAAAATCATTTACCACACTACTATCCTGATCAAATTCCACATTCATGTACCATTAAAACCCTAATTAGGGTTTATATTTTCTCAAACCCTAATTTCTCAAACAATAGAACACTTAACATTCTTATTAGGTATAAAACATCATAATTGAATTATCACCATTAATTATATTTAATTAATGATCAATCCAATTAAGTATATAATCATCCAGGTAAACCCTAGTTTACCAATTAAGCTTGGATACGGTCATAACAATTCTCCACCCCCCTTTAAAAGGTTTCATCCCCAAAACATAAATGTGTAAGAAAAGTACTTTCAAGGTTTATTTTAAGCTTATGAAATCTTACATGTCATTATATTCTTGTATTTCATACTTGAATGCAGTTTTCAACATTAAGTCCTTTATTTCTTTTCTAATCGCAACATGTTAAATCATGACTGCTCAATGATAACAAATGAATTCTCTATGTCACAATTAATTATAGGATAGAGAGAGAAATAGCCATTTCAATATTTTCATACTCTTGAGGTTTTACCTCAACATTGGTAATCTGATCCAACTATCTCAATTCATACGGCTCAATATGTACTATTGTTATGTATTACCACTAAATCACAAAAGAGAGTTCACCATGTTGTTTTGAATTTTTACTATTATGCTATTCAAATAGAAAAATAGTCTTTGAGTTGGAAGACTAGATTCAACAAAAATTGTAAAATACTATTCACGGCATCCCCATTGGATCATGGATGCATAAGGTGAAGCATTACCATTACATTCCATACTATTCTCAAGTATGAGCCCACACATAATTCAAGGTGTAACCATTAGGTTATAGATTACTAGGGTTTCAACTACAATAACAAAGTACTCCATGATTGTATTAGTCATTCAAGGACTATTCATACCCAATTACCATCACTTAATTATATTAATGCTAGGTATAACAAGCTATACCTCATTAGGGTTACATATCAATACAATATGGTTATCATCCCTTCTATTCATATGAGTGAATAGGTAAGACTACCTTATTCAGGGTAACCCTCCATTCATTTTATCATCCTTTGAACCATATCACCATACAACAATTATACAATACTAAGATGGATTACTAGTATGAATGACTACAACTATCAGACACCTCAAATTAACATATTGCTTGTACATGTACACTGAAATCATACGTAGAACCAATTTACATCCCTTAATATACCTTCAACAAATTATACTTCTAAAAACAAATTCACATATTACTAAAATTCATTGTTTTCTCTTATCTCTCTTCTCATTCATTACTACTTACTTTTTGCTACTTATCCTTCTCGTTTTAATCATGTAGATTAAACATCCCTAAAATTGAAACATACAAGCTAAGAATAGATTATTTATCATTCTTGATATCACTGTAAGAATTTGTTTTAGATTACACTTTGCTCATCTTGCATTCTTATTTTTTTTCAAAACACACTTGTTACATTTCAAATTTATTTCTTACCCCTTTCTCTGAATAATTTTCATATTGTTCATCAACCTTTTAGATTATCTAGGATTACTATCAGTGTTAGTTTACTTCTCATAGTGCAAATCACATGATCTTGTTTTATAGAGATGCTAGTATTCAAGGTCAAATCACTAGTGAGAACCCTTGAACTACTACAACTCTAAACATTCTAGGGTTTTGTCCTTATCAGTAGCATGACGTTGTTGTGTGTAACTTTGCTCCCTTAATTTGAAAGTCAAACTTTGGATCTCACACGTTTTACTAAAGTTGTAACATCCCTGACTTGGATTATGTCTTAACCCTAGATGTTTTACTTAAGTAAGTCTTTTAGATTATTGTCTTTATCTTTTGAAAAGTAATTAAGACTAAAGGACAGCTTATGTTTCAATTTTGGTCTTATTTGAATAATGTTGAAACAATATTTTACCTGTTTTGGACTAAAGTGCCATTTACCCAATTTAAGGGGTTACCTTGCAAATATTACATGACAAATGTTCCTCAAGTGTTATAGCATCATAAGAATGAGAATGATGCTGAGGTATGGCTTGTGGAAGCCTAAGTTCCAAGAAGGAGCTTGTTTGAGTAATGCTTGTGTATTGAATGCTAGTTTTGGTGTAATTTGCAATTTACCCCAAAACCTAGGGTTGGATATGTAAAATACCACTTCAAGAGTGTCCCTACTGTTTCTTGGTATCATTTAGAGAAAATAAAAAGAAAGGGGCATCTTTTTTGAACTACTTTTGAGGAGAGATAATCTTGATAATAAAATAATCAAGATTTAAGCATAATTGAAACCCTAATTTATTTTGTAGCAAAAATAAATATATTAATTGAAGTGGCCATCAACTAAAAAGGATGTATTCGAAATCATATAGTGGGAGGATGTCCAAATGCCTTGAGTGGCACCGAAATATCCTAAGTAGGTGAAGAAATCCACTCACATTTGTTATAAAAAAAGTAATGTCCACTAAAAATGGATAATAGTATTATAATGATTAAGGTGCTTAAGTGGTTGCTTTTAATTCAAGGATAATTGAGAGGATAATGAGGGAAAGGAAGTTGGATTCGGAGTCAAGGAAGGGAGGGGGCATGTGGCAAGAAAGTGGATGAATTTTCCCCTACTTTCTTTCTCCTAGAAAATCAATTATATGTACTCAATTTTCTCCTTACTTGAAAGGCTATTTTTGCAAACTACTTTCTTTCCTTACTTTGGCCGATGACCAAGGATCTTAGGAGCAGGAGGAAAACGTTCCCCAAGCTGAAGGTAAGCTCCATGATCATCTTCAACCTTGAATTGATGGTTGAAATCAGATTTCAACACTCATTTTCTTCTCTCTTCTATCCAATGCTCAACTTTGGCTATCTTTTGCATCCAAAGAGTTGGAAACAAACCTTGGATAGTTGAAGGAGCTTCTTTCACCATTAGATACGAGAAGCTTGAAGCTTTGAAGCTACTTTTAAGGCGGTTTATGTAACATGAACCCATCAATGTTATTATTGATTTCAATTTCTCATCATATGTTGATCTTTTATTTTTCTTCTTGAATAATTGATGAATTCATCATATATATTACAGTAGAATTCAGAGATGTGAATCTTGATGATGATGACATCATCTTAGCACACATTTCTAAAAACAAAAATATCAAACGGTTTTCAAAATATTTGACCAAACAGTTTTAAACCGTTTAATGATCAAACAGTTTTCAAACCGTTTAAGGGTTGAACGGTTTCAACTCGATTGAATGACCAAACGATTTCAAAGGAATCTTCAAGACCGTTTAAGTCTAACGGTCTTCAAACCATTTGAGGGATTAGAGACCAAGACTGTTTGAAGGTCAAGTGACCTCAAGACCGTTTGAAGGTCAAGTAACCTCAAGACCGTTTGAAGGTCAAGTGACCTCAAGACCGTTTCAAGGTCAAGTGACCTCAAGACCATTTGAAGGTCAAGTGATTTCAAAACCTTTTAATGAGAAAAAGGTTCAAGATTGATTGAAGGTTTAATACCAAGACCGTTTGATGGTCTAAACGGTCTCAAACCGTTTGAAGGTTTAAGACCAAACCATTTGAAGGTTTAGGGCCAAACCGTGTGAAGGTTCAATTGGTCTAAACCGTTTGAAAGTCCAATTGATTCAAACCATGTAAGTACTAATAACCCCATAAGTGGTTGAAGAGTATCTCAATATTGGTTTTAATGGAAGTACCTCTAAAGTACTTAGGTGATTAGTATAATTAGAGTGATTATCACTCAATGCCTATGAAAGTAATAAATTCAATACACTATGATAAGAATAGGTGCATGTACTTGGTGAAAGGTTAAGTCAACTGAATAAGGTATGATGGTGATGTGTGTTCCTAGTACATGGAACAATGGTAAGTATGATTTAATACTTAAATAATGCTATGTGCTCCAAGATATGTGGAAGCACTGACTTAGGGTTTGGATTAATGAGTTAATCATACAACCCTAATTAATATAGAATGGGAAACCCTAACCCTAATATAGGGTGATGTTATGTGAAACCCTAATATTGGGTGATGTTATGTGAAACCCTAATATAGGGTGATGTTATGTGAAACCCGAATATAGGGTGATGTTATGTGAAACCCTAATATAAGGTGATGTTATGTGAAACCCTAATATAGGGTGATGTTATGTGAAATCCTAATTGATAAAGATGGGAAACTCTAACCCTAATGAGGGAATAGTGATGTTATCCTTTTATTTCATAATGTTGATGCATAATTGATATGGTTGTTATCAAGCATACTAACCATGCATGTATCATGAGATGATGAGCATAACCAGGTATGAGCTATGATGTTAATGTGCCTTGTGAGCCATTATTTTATTTGTTGCCTAGTGAGAGGTGACAAGAAGTTGAATATGCCTGGTGAACTATGTGAGATGCTTGTGTAACAAGTATCATGAATACCTTGGTCAGATGACCTGGAGGTAATAGTTACCTGGTAGTGGTAACCATGTTCAGTGATGAACTAAGGGTTTGAATACCCAGATCCAGCAAACATGATGATGGTGTTGTTGAGGGATGTGAATTCCCAGTAATGAGACAAGGGATTGAGATCCCAATGTTTTATAAAGTTTTGAAAAGTACTTGATAGGAGTATTGTTTCTTTGTAGCATTTTTCATAATAATTCTTGTTTGAAAACTTTACTGATGCTAAAAGAATATGGTAATGTACTTAAATAATCAAGTGGAATTTTATCATGTAGGGACCTGTCCATAGATCCATCATCGTCAGTAGCTGGTGATGGTGAAACGGGTTCTCCTGTTGGTTAATCCAGAGTGTATATTGTTGAATATGTGGGGTTTCTCCTAGCCGAAAATAGAAGGATTAGAGTGCAACTTCGATTGTAGACTCAAGATATGTTTAAGAGCATGGTGAATAGGCCCATGGCTCAGTGTGATGGAGCATGAATGCGTTCATGGCTCAGGGAGCACGGTGAACTGGCCCATGGCTTAGATTTACTAGCACCAGGACCTGTATCAAGGCAGGCTAGAGAATGGGTAGCCTATGAGAGCTAACCCTGTGACTGAGGTCACTTAAGCAAGAGACTACGGTCCTACTTGTGGTCTCACACTGACCGAGACAGATGAGATCGAGGAGTCCGACTCTTCCTTTGATCTTGTATGGCACCAACTTTGGGTTTCACAACCGAAGGTTGGATTTGAGCGGTACAGCTCACTTCCTCAGGGCATAAGAATGATTGTAAAATGTAATCAGCCGTGAAGCATATTTGCTTAAGGACGAATTATGGAAATCATTGGTTGATGTTACTTTGCTTATTGTATCCTAAAGTGGATAAATATTATACATGTTATTCATATTCCTTATTAAAATGAATAGATGATTTACTGCTTTTTTATTTATAGTTGTAATGCTTTAAAAGATGATATTATTCTATTCTGCTTAATAATGATTAAATCCTGCTGTTTAATAGAGATTCCTCTATTCAGTTTATTACTGCTTATCTGCAATAATAATATTTATGGCGGAGAGTTATATCTCTCGATGGGACATGGATCTCACTCTGTTGATCAACAACATTTTTAGGTGGACGCAGACGAGGAGGCAGGAACCATACATCAGGGGAGGGACAACAACATCAGGGACAACAGTGATATCTTAGGTGGAGATACTGACTGTCGTGTCTGATAGTTATGAGTCCTATGTGTCGTCTCTGTACTCTCAGGTCCTTAGAATCAGTAGTTAGTGCTTTAATGATCGGTCTGAGATTTTGGCATTGAATGCCTCAAGGTTTTATGTTGCTTATGTGTAGATTTAATAGGGCAACAGTTGTATGTAATCCTCGAGAAGAGAAGGTACATGGTATGTACTTTATGGACCAAAATGTATATATAATATTTTGGTTCTTGTTATAAGAGTTTCCTGAAAATGGATCTCTTTGCAAATGGTTTTAATTTTTAGTGAATTTTGTTAATCCACTGTTAATGTTTGATTCTGCTTAATTGTAACGATTTGTTTATCGGTTTGGTGACTGTCGTCACAAATTTTTTGGTATCAGAGCTTAAAGTTTGCTGAGTCTACAGAGACATAGGATTAAGGTCGTTGAGTCTGTTCTAGTATCTTTTAGTTTATCCGATAGTGACTTATGCTCTTAGGAGAAGAAGTAAAGCTTGAAGATGGTTGGATCACACGAAGAACATGCTGTTGAAAGTAGTGTTGCTGCACCAGGAGGAGGTGCAAGGGATCGGGCTAGAGAAGAACTAGAACCTGAACATCCCCAGCTTGACCAAGCTATACTAGAAAACCCAGCTTTCCATGCTCTATTTGGGTAGTTCATGGCGACAATGATACATATGGCGGATAGGTTGCCACCACCTGCACCTAGGGCACCAGCTCACAATGAGGGGTATGGAGCTAACAAGACTTTTGAATGGCTTCGCCGGGTAGGAGCCACTGATTATGCTGGTATAGCTGACCCAGCAGACGTAGACTTGTGGCTGACTGAGCTGGAAAAGGCCTTCAGATATCCCAAAAGCTGAGAAGGTTAGACATGTAGTGTACCTATTGAAGGGGAGTGCTGGCCATTGGTGGCCATAGAAGAAGGCAAAAGGCCAGGTTTTGAAGTCAGATGGGAAGAATTCTGACATGAATACGTTAGTAGATATTTTCCCAAGACTTATCTGGATGAGAAGATCTCCCAGTTTGTACGGATAAGGCAAGGACAAATGAACATTAGTGAGTATGAAGCTAAGTTTATGGAGCTTCTACGGTTCTATCCGCACATGGCTGCCACAGATGAGGAGAGGATTCAGCATTTTGAGAAGGGTTTGAACATTGATTTAACCACACCAGTATCTACTCTAGAGAATAGAGAGAGGTTTGCCACCTTTGTGGAGTCAGTTAGGGGGATAGAAAGGTCCGTGACTGAGAAACGTCAGGCCAACAACAAGAAAGTATATACCCAGTTCTAGGGACAGAGGTCTGAAAGTTTTAAGAAACCAAGGTTTTCTGCACCAACAACACCACCGAGGTTTAATACCCAGACACAGTGGACATCCAACAAGGGTAGAGGTCGTAGTTTACCACCAGAGGGAGCCCACAACTCAGCATCAATGTTAGTAACAGGACCATCTAGACCACAGTGGGAGACCAAAGTCTGTTATAAATGTGGGAAGATGGGACATCTGATGAAAGATGTCTACCTAGAGATGTTAGTGTAACACAACGACCGAGGAAGAGTCAACAAGGCTCTCAAAGGCGACAGCTTAGTAGTGGCACTCGAGGACTTGGACAGGCATCCCAAGTTGGCTCATCTACATCCAACAATAGGGCAAGTGGTCGACAACCAGCAACGGTAAGATTCTATGCTATGAATCAGCCAGAAGCAGTGGTCAACCCACGAGTCATGACAGATCAGATGGAATTATTTCATTCTGATATGTCTTCATCTTGCTTTGTATTTGTTTTGATTGATCTGGGTGCTACACATTCCTTTATCACTCGAGAAGTGATTCATGACTGCAATATGACTGTCAGTCATAAAGCAAATAACTTGTTTTTAGAAACTCCATTAGTTGGATCTGTAGTGTTGCGGGAGGTATGCTCTCCCTATGTTATTTCTTTTTCAGAACAAAGCATTCAGGTGGATCTTATACCACTTGAGATGCATGTGTTCGACATAATTCTTGGGATGGACACCCTAGAAAAGTATAAGGTTGTCTTGGATTGTGGTTCCAAGCAGGCTATGTTCTCAGACAATGGTGATACATGGATCTTTCAGGGGGATAGAAAAATTCTTCCAACCTATCTAGCATCAGCTATGAGAAGTTGATGAGACAAGGATGCTTCACATTCTTGTTACATGTGGTAGATACCAGAGCAGAGAATCCTAGTCTTTCTGAAGTTCTGACTGTTAGGGAATTTGAGGATGTGTTTCCTGAGGAACTTCCAGGTGTTCCTTCACCTCGAGAGATTGATTTCGAGATTAATCTAATCCTGGTATGCAACCAATAGCTCAAACACCTTATAGAATGGCACCTGCTGAGATGGCAGAACTCAAGAAATAGTTATAGGAGTTGCTTGAAAAGGGTTTTATTCGACCACGTACTTCACCATGGGGTGCTCCGGTTCTCTTTATGAAAAAGAAGGACGAGTCTATGTGATTATGCATCGACTATAGACAGCTAAACAAAGTAACCATAAAGAACAAATATCCTGTGCCAAGGATAGATGACTTGTTTGACCAGTTGCGTGGTGCAACTATATTCTCTAAAATAGATCTGAGATCAAGATATCATCATTTACATATCAAGGAGAGTGACATACCTAAATCAGCCTTCAGAACAAGGTATGGTCACTTTGAGTTCATAGTTATGTCGTTTGGACTAACTAATGCACCAGCTACATTCATGGAACTCATGAACAGAATCTTCCGACCATTCCTTGATCAATTCATAGTAGTCTTTATAGATGACATCCTGATTTACAGTAGAGATGCTCAACAACATGAGCAACACCTTCGTCAGGCCCTGACTTTACTGAGAAAGCGCACACTATATGCCAAATTCAGTAAGTGTGAGTTTTAGTTATCAGAAGTGTCTTTTCCTGGACACGTAATATATGCCTCAGGTGTCTGTGTTGATCCTAAAAAGGTAGAATCTATCTTGGAGTGGGAACAGCCAAAGACACCAACAGAGATACGTAGTTTTCTAGGTCTGGCAGGATACTATAGGAGGTTCATTAAGAACTTCAGTTCTGTAGCATTACCCCTAACCAAGTTGACCAGGAAGGAGGTTCCTTTTATCTGGAATGACAAGTGTCAACAATCTTTCTAGTTGTTGTAAGAAAGGTTAACAAGTGCACCTGCGTTAGTGTTACCTGAGCATGGAAAGGGGTATATTATTTTCTGTGATGCTTCTAAGAATGGTCTAGGATGTGTGTTGATGTAGGATAAACAAGTGATTTCTTTGGCTTCTTGACAGCTTAAGAAACACGAGGAAAATTATCCAACACATGATCTAGAATTAGCTGTAGTGATTCATGCGTTGAAGATCTGGAGACATTATCTCTATGGAGAAACATTCCATATTTTCACAGACCATAAGAACCTAAAATACATCTTTTCACAACATGAGTTGAACATGAGACAACGCCGCTGGATGGAGTTAATCAAGGACTACGATTATATAATTGATTATCATCTGGGAAAGGCTAATGTAGTGGCTGATGCACTAAGTAAAAAAGCATCATCACCAAACATTGACAAAGCACAGTTGAACTCTTTAGGGTGCTTTAAACGAGACATGCTTGTCTCTTTGAGGCAAACAATGTACAACTTAAAGTATCCTTGTTAGCTGTACTGTTAGCTGAGATGCACATAAAACCTACTCTGAAACAACAGATCAAAGAGGCACAACAGGATGATACTATGATTCAGCAGATCAGGTCAGAGTATGGTAGTGAGAAACATGATGGTTTTCATGAGTCAGATGATGAGGTAGTATGTTACCATGGTAGGATGGTAGTACCTGATGCCAATGACTTAAGGAAGTTAGTCATGGAGGAAGCTCACTCATCTATGTATGCAATGCATCCAGGGAGTACCAAAATGTATCATAACTTGAAAGATATGTATTGGTGGCCTGGTTTGAAGAAAGATGTAGCTGAGTTTGTTATGCGGGGTCCAGTGTGTCAGCAGGTTAAAGCTGAACATCAAAAACCCACAGAAACAATGCAACCCTTACCTATACCACAGTGGAAATGGGATCACGTGACCATGGACTTTGTGGTTGGTTTTCCAAAGACAGCCAAAAGTCATGATTCTATTTGGGTGATAGTTGATAGGTTGACTAAGTCATCACATTTGCTTCCTATCAAAACAACCTATACTGTTGAGAAACTTGCACATATCTATATAGATGAGATAGTGTGTTTACACGAGGTTCCAACTACAATTGTTTCTGATAGAGGTCCCCAGTTCACGAGTCATTTTTGGGAACGACTACATAAAGCTTTGGGTATGCAGTTAAGGTTTAGTACCACCTTTCACCCACAGACAGATGGACAATCTGAGAGGACTATACAAACTTTGGAGGATTTGCTTAGGGCATGTGTCCTTCAGTTTGTGGGAAGTTGGGATATACACTTGAGCTTAATAGAATTCACTTACAACAATAGTTATCAGCACAGTATTGATATGGCACCATATGAAGCATTATATGGTAGACGTTGTAGATCTCCATTGTGCTGGTATGAAACAGGAGAATACAAACTTTTGGGTCCTGAATTAGTGCAACAGACAACTGAGAAGATTAAAGTAATACAGTAACAGTTAAAGGCTGCACATGATAGACATAAGTCATACACTTATAAATGGTGAAGACCTTTAGAATTCCAAGTTTATGACAGAGTATATCTCAAAGTCTCACCTTGGAAAGGTATTCTTAGATTTGGAAAGAAGGGTAAGTTAGCTCCTAGATTTATGGGGCCTTATCCAATCACTGAACGGGTTGGAAAGGTGGCCTATAAGCTGGAGTTGCCACCTGAACTATACAGATTGCATCCAGTATTCCACATATCCATGCTGAGAAAGTGTCACCCTGATATGGAGTTAGTATTGCAACCTGTGGAGGTAGAGTTAAATGAAGATATATCCTATGTAGAGGGACCAGTGTTGATTCTTGACAGGAGAATCAAAAAGTTGAAAAAGAAAAACATAGTTCTTATGAAAGTTCTTTGGCATCATCATGGCATTGAGGAAGCTACGTGGGAGCTGGAGGAAGAGATGAGGAGTAAGTACCCTTCTCTTTTCTCTTGATGATTTCGGGGATGAAATCCCTATTAGGGGTGGATAATTGTAACATCACTGACCTAGGTTATGTCTTAACCCTAGAATTTTTGCTTAAGTAAGTCATTTAGATTCTTGTCTTTATCTTTTGAAAAGTAATTAAGACTAAAAGTTAGCTTATGTTTCAATTTTGGTCCTATTTGAATAATGTTGAAACAATATTTTACATGTTTTGGAATAAAGTGAAATTTACCCAATTTAAGGGGTTACCTTGAAAATTTTACATGATAAATGTTCTTCAAGTGTTATAGCATCATAAGAATGAGAATGATGTTGAGGTATGGCTTGTGGAAGCCTAAGTTCCAAGAAGGAGCTTGTTTGAGTAATGCTTGTGTATTGAATGCTAGTTTTCGTGTAATTTGCAATTTACCCCAAAACCTAGGGTTGGATATGTAAAATACCACTTCAAGAGTGTCCCTACTATTTCTTGGTATCATTTAGAGAAAATAAAAATAAAGGGGCGTCTTGTTTGAACTACTTTTGAGGAGAGATAATCTTGATAATAAAATAATTAAGATTTAAGCATAATTGAAACCCTAATTTATTTTGTAGCAAAAATAAATATATTAATTGAAGTGGCCATCAACTAAAAAGGATGTGGTCTAAATCCTATAGTGGGAGGACGTCCAAATGCCTTGAGTGGCACCGAAATATCCTAAGTAGGTGAAGAAATCCACTCACATTTGTTAATTAAAAAGTAATGTCCACTAAAAATGGATAATAGTATTATAATGATTAAGGTGCTTAAGTGGTTGCTTTTAATTCAAGGATAATTGAGAGGATAATGATGGAAAGTAAGTTGGCTTCATAGGAAAGGAAGGGAGGGGGCATGTGGCAAGAAAGTGGATGAATTTTCCCCTACTTTCTTTCTCCTAGAAAATCAATTATATGTACTCAATTTTCTCCTTACTTGAAAGGCTATTTTTGCAGACCACTTTCTTTCCTTACTTTGTCCGATGACCAAGGAGCTTAGGATCAAGAGGAAAACGTTCCCCAAGCTGAAGGTAAGCTCCATGATCATCTTCAACCTTGAATTGATGGTTGAAATCGGATTTCAACACTCATTTTCTTCTCTCTTCTATCCAATGTTCAACCTTGGCTATCTTTTGCATCCAAAAAGTTGGAAACGAACCTTGGATAGTTGAATGAGATTATTTCACCATTAGATATGAGAATCTTGAAGCTTTGAAGCTACTTTGAAGGCGGGTTATATAACTTGAACCCATCAATGTTATTATTGATTTCAATTTCTCATCATATGTTGATCTTTTATTTTTCTTCTTGAATAATTGATGAATTCATCATATATATGACAATAGAATTTGTAGGTCGGAAGCTTGATGATGATGAAATCATATTAGCACACATTTCTAAAAACAGCAATATCAAACGGTTTACTAGATAGTTGACCAAACGGTTTCAAACAGTTTAATGATCAAACGATTTTCAAACCGTTTAATGGTTGAACAGTTTCAACTCAATTGAATGACCAAATGATTTCAAAGGAATCTTCAAGACCGTTTAAGGTCTAATGGTCTTCAAAGCATTTGAGGGATTAGAGACCAAGACCGTTTGAAGGTCAAGTGACCTCAAGACCGTTTGAAGGTCAAGTGACCTCAAGATCGTTTGAAGGTCATGTGACCTCAAGACCGTTTGAAGGTCAAGTGATTTCAAAACCGTTTGATGAGCAAAAGGTTCAAGACCGTTTGAAGGTTTAAGACCAAGACCATTTGAAGGTTTAGGGCCAAACTGTGTGAAGGTTCAATTGGTCTAAACCGTTTGAAAGTCCAATTGATTCAAACCATGTAAGTACTAATAACCCCATAAGTGGTTGAAGAGTATCTCAAGATTGATTTTAATGGAAGTACCTCTAAAGTACTTAGGTGATTAGTATAATTAGAGTGATTATCCCTAGATGCCTATGAACGTAATAAATTCAATACACTATGATAAGCATAGGTGCATGTACTTGGTGAAAGGTTAAGTCAACTGAATAAGGTATGATGGTGATGTGTGTTCATAGTACATGGAACAATGATAAGTATGATTTAATACTTAAATAATGCTATGTTCTCCAAGATGTGTGGAAGCACTGACTTAGGGTTTGGATTAATGAGTTAATCATAAAACCCTAATTAATATAGAATGGGAAACCCTAACCCTAATATAGGGTGATGTTATGTGAAACCCTAATATAGGGTGATGTTATGTGAAACCCTAATATAGGGTGATGTTATGTGAAACCCTAATATAGGGTGATGTTATGTGAAATCCTAATTGACAAAGATGGGAAACTCCAAACCTAATGAGGGAATAGTGATGTTATCCTTTTATTTCATAATGTTAATGTGTAATTGATATGGTTGTTATCAAGCATACTAACCATGCAGGTATCATGAGATGATGAGTATAACCAGGTATGAGCTATGATGTTAATAGGCCTTGTGAGCCATTATTTTATTTGTTGCCTAGTGAGAGGTGACAAGAAGTTGAATATGCCTGGTGAACTATGTGAGATGCTTGTGTAACAAGTATCATGAATACCTTGGTTAGATGACCCGGAGGTAATAGTTACCTGATAGTGGTAACCATGTTCAATGATGAACTAAGGGTTTGAATACCCAAATCCAGTAAACATGATGATGGTGTTGTTGAGGGATGTAAATTCCCAGTAATGAGACAAGGGATTGAGATCCCAATGTTTTATAAAGTTTTGAAAAGTACTTGATAGGAGTATTATTTCTTTGTAGCATTTGTCATAATAATTCTTGTTTGAAAACTTGACTGATGCTAAAAGAATATGGTAATGTACTTAAATAATCAAGTGGAATTTTATCATGTAGAGCCCTGGCCATAGATCCATCATCGTCAGTAGCTGGTGATGGTGAAATGGGTTCTCCTGCTGGTTAATCCGGAGCATATATTGTTGAATATGCAGGGTTTCTCCTAGACGAAAATAGGAGGATTAGAGTGCAACTTCAGTTTTAGACTCAAGATATGTTTAAGAGCATGGTGAACAGGCCCATGGCTCAGTGTGATGGAGCATGAATGCGCTCATGGCTCAGGGAGTATGGTGGACTAGCCCATGGCTCAGATTTACTAGCACCGGGACGTGTACCAAGGCGGGTTAGAGAATGGGTAGCCTATGAGAGCTAACCCTATGACTGAGGTCACTTAAGCAAGAGACTACGGTCCTACTTGTGGTCTCGCACTGACTGAGATGGATGAGATCGAGGTGTCTAACTCTTCCTTTGATCTTGTATGGCACCGACTTTGGGTTTTGCAACCGAAGGTTGGATTTGAGCGGTACGGCTCACTTCCTCAGGGCATAAGAATGATTGTAAAATGTAACCAGTCGTGAAGCATATTTGCTTAAGGACAAATTACAGAAATCATTGGTTGATGTTACTTTGCTTATTATATCATAAAGTGGATAAATATTATACATGTTCTTCATATTCCTTATTAAAATGAATAGATGATTTACTGCTTTATCATTTATAGATGTAATGCTTTAAAAGATGATATTTCTCTATTCTGCTTAATAATGATTAAATCTTGCTATTCAATAGATATTCCTTTGTTCAGTTTATTACTGTTTATCTACAATAATAATATTTATGGCAGAGAGTTATATCTCTCGCTGGGACATGGGTCTCACTCCATTGATCACCAACATTTTTAGGTTGACGCAGATGAGGAGGTAGGAACCATACATCAGGGGAGGGACAACAGCATCAGGGACAACAATGATATCTCAGGTGGAGATACTGACTGTCGTGTCTTGTAGTTATGAGTCCTATGTGTCATCTCTGTACTCTCAGGTCCTTGGAGTCATTAATTAGTGCTTTAATGATCGATATGAGATTTTGGCATTGAATGCCTCGAGGTTTTATGTTGCTTATGTGTAGATTTAACATAGCAACGGTTGTATGTAATCCTTGAGAAGAGAAGGTACATGGTATGTACTTTGTGGACCAGAATGTATATATAATATTTTGCTTCTTGTTATAAGAGTTTCCTGGAAATGGATCTCTTTGCAAATGGTTTTAATTTTTAGTGATTTTTGTTAATCTGATGTTAATGTTTGATTCTGCTTAATTGTAATGATTTGTTTATCAGTTTGGTGACTGTCATCACAAAAGTCTTCCTTATCTTATCAATTGAATTTCCTTTCTCTTACTTGGCCATTTAGACAGATTACATTCTCAATTTACCCTGCTAGGGTTTCATCATCATATTGTATGTCATTATTACATTCACTAGATGTCTCTACCACAGTGGTTATGCATCATATATGATTCATTTTCTTATCACTTCATTCCCACATTGTTCTCATTAAGGAAGATATGAAAGAGAAGATGATTTTGAGACTTAGAATTCTTATCTTCAAACATTCAATAATACATTTCTCATATGTAGGTTTAATTAATTATCAACAAGGATACTTGACTAATTAGCACTTTCTTGAATCTCACAACCTCTTTCTTTTATAATCTATATTACTCCATTATGTTTCAACCCATTCTTTACTTTCCATAATCCCCTTACCATATACTACTATTCTACATGTCATCTTTAACTTCTAGTTTTCTCTTATGATCATGTTGCTTCTTTTATGTGTATGATCATGTATACCATGTTGCATATATTTCCTTTTATCCTTCTACTAATGTGAAGTTGAAATTCTAAATCAATAATCTCTCTACTAGTATCACCTCATGTTTAATACATTACATATCCTTCATTTTAAATCAAACGGCTCATGCATGGGTGAAGCATAGTTTCTCTTTCAATCAAGTTTTTCCTTCCTGAATATAGTCTACCTTTGTATGACTTATTCATTTATTTAGCTACACTTTTGTTCTTATTTTGGAAACTAGTTTATATTTCTATAAAGACTTAGAATCCAAAGGGAGTAAGGATGAATGTATTAAACTTATTAATAAAGGTATACATTCCATGATCTCAATTATATCATAACCCTCATTCCTTAATCAAGCTCATTATTTCCAACATTTCTCTTTGTTTCAACTAAGTTTCTTATCCTAGTTTTAGTATTTACATGCTCATCTAGTTCTCTTCACTTTAACTCTTCTGAAGACTCTTCGCTTCAATGTACTTATCGAATACTTGACTCCTTTCTTCTATTTTCCCTTTGCTTTGGAGTACATAAAACCATTGTACTCGATTATATAATCCATTACTCACGATTGATTCTTACTATCTTGGCCCTTACATACTTTTCTAATATATTTTCCATATTTTATATTTGGAGTTCATATAATACTAATAATTAAACTTAATCTGAACCTTATGTCGTGTTCCTTTATTCCCAATTAAGGGTTTCTCATATGAGGCCCCAAAGCTAGATCTCAAATATTAGTTCCAACTAATTCTTAGTTATCCCAGTCTTTCCCTTATGCTTCAAAATCTTAGAGTATATACATTCATATATACTAGAATTTGGATCTAATCTATCCAGAATTTACTCTTGTTATGTTATTAATAGGAGTCATTAGATCCTAGTAATGCATCCTGCCAACCGAACCAGGCCGAACCTGCAGTCCTAAAGCCAAGAGTTACTTAGGATTACTCAACTCATATTCATCTCAAATGTGTGTATGAAAACTTATCCACTTAGTAAAGCTCATTCAAAGATCATTTCTAGTCTACTTGATACAAAGAATGTAATCAATAAATGCTACAACTGCATAGTGTACAACAAATCTTGAAGTGTAACATCCCTGGCCTGGGTTATGCCTTAACCATAGGAGTTTTGCTTAAGTAAGTCATTTATATTCTTGTCTTTATCTTTTTAAAAGTAATTAATACTAAAGGAGAGCTTATGTTTCAATTTTGGTCCTATTTGAATAATGTTGAAGCAATATTTGCTTATTTTGGACTAAAGTGCAATTTACCCAATATAAGGGGTTACCTTGCAAAATGTTACATGATAAATGTTCCTCAAGTACTTTAGCATCATAAGAATAAGAAGGATTCTAAGGGATGGTTTGTGGAAGCCTAAATTTCAAGAAGGGGCTTGTTTGAATAATACTTGTACATTGAATACTAGTTTTGGTGTAATTTGTAATTTACCCAAAACCTAGGGTTGAATATGTAAAATACCACCTCAAGAGTGTCCCTATTGTCTCTTGGTATCATTTAGAGAAAATAAAAAGAAAGGGGCATCTTGTTTGAACCATATTTGAGAAATGATACTCTTGATAATAAATTAATCAAGAAATAAGCATAATTGAAATCCTAAGTTATTTTGTAGCAAAAATATATAAATTAAATGAAGTGCCCATCAAATAAAAAGCTATGGGTGAAATAATATAATGTAATTTCAGACAAAATACCTTGAGAGGCTCCAATATTCCTAAGTAGGTGAAAATATCTACCTACATTTTTAATTGAAAAGTAATGTCCACTAAAATAAAGGTACTAATGGATAATAGTATTATATTTATTAAGGAGCTTAAATGGTCAATTATAATTCAAGGATAACTCAAAGGAATTTGAAGATAAGAAGGATAGATTCGGATACAAGGAATTGGAGGGGGCATGTGGCAAGGAAAGTTGATGACTTCCCTCCTACTTTCTCTCTCCTAAGAATTCAATTATATACACTCAATTATCCACTACTTGAAAGGGTATTTTTGCAATACACATTCACTCCCCACTTAGGCCAACGACCAAGGAAGAAAAGGAGAAGGAGGAGAGCATTCCCCAAGCTTGAGGTAAGATCCATGGTCATCTTCAACCTTGGGATGAAAGCTAAAATCAAGTTATAACTCTTCTTTTCTTCTCTCTTCCATCCAATGCTCAACTTTGGCAATCTTTTACATCAAAAGGGTCGAGAACGTGCCTTGGATAATTGGAGGAGCTATCTTCACCATTAAAGACAAAAATCTTGGAGCTTTGAAGTTGCTTTGAAGGTGGGTTATATAACTTGAACCCATGGATATTATTATTTGATTTTGATCTTGCAATATATGTTGATCTTTCCTTCTTCTCAATTTTTTCTTGAGTAATTGATGAATCAATGAATCCATCAGTTGTATGGACAGTAGAAACGGAGGTATGAAGCTTAATGATGATGACATCATCTTAGAACACACCTCTAGATCAACAATATCAAACAGTTTCAACTATGTATGGCCAAACAGTTTCAAACTGTCGAGTGTTCAAACGGTTTCAACATAACCTAGGTCAAACAGTTTCAAACCGTTTAGTGTTCAAACAGTTTCAACATAACCTAGGCCAAATAGTTTCAAATCATTTAAAGTTCAAACGGTTTCAACCTAATCTAGGTCAAATGGTTTCAAACCGTTTAGTGTTCAAACGATTTCAACCTAATCTAGGTCAAGCTGGTTCAAACCATTTAGTGATCAAACAGTTTCAACCAAATCTAGTTCAAATGGTTTCAAACTGTTTAGAGGTTCCAAACCATTTGGAGATCAAAGAGATCCAAACCATTTGAAGAATAGAGGATCTCAAGACCGTTTTAAGGTCAAAGGGGTCTCAAGACCGTTTGAATATTAGGGGTCTCAAGACCATTTGGAGGTCAAAGGGGTCTCAAGACCGTTTGAAGGTCAAAAGGGTCTCAAGACCGTTTGAAGGTCAAAGGGGTCTCAAGACCGTTTGAAGGTCAAATGGGTCTCAAGACCGTTTGAAGGTTAAATGGGTTTTTAAGATCGTTTGAAGATTAAATAATCTCAAACCGTTTAGAGACTAAATAGTCTCAAAACCATGTAAGGTCAAACAACCCTATGAGTGTTTGTAAAGTATCTCAAGGTTGATTACAATGGAAGTACCTCTAAAGTACTTAGGTGAATAGTACACTTAGAGTAATTGTCATTTGATGTTTATGAAAGTAATAAACTCAATACACTATGATAATCATAGGTGCATGTACTTTAATGAAAGGATGAGCCAACTTAATAAAGTATGGAGTAATCAACATCCTAGAGAGGATGAGAGAGAAACTCATACTTGTGTATTAAACATGTAATGTGCATACATTGATACTTTTAATAAGTGTAGAGTATGAATTAGGGTTTGATCTTTGATAATGTGATCATGAAACCCTAAATTGATAAAGAATGGGAAACCCTAACCCTAATTTTGGGTAATGGTATGAGAAACCCTAATTGATAAAGAATGGGAAACCCTAACCCTAATGAGGGAATAGTGGTGTTACCCTTGTATTGCATGGTGTTGATATGTAATTGATATAGTTGTTATCAAGTATACTAACTATGCATGTATTATGAGATGATGAGTATTGCCAGGTATAAGCTATGATGTTTATTTGATAAAAATGCTTAATGGGCCTTGTGAGCCATTATATTATTTGTTGCCTAGTGAGAGGTGACAAGATGTTAATGGACCTTGTGAGCTATGTGAGATGCTTGTGTAACAAGTATCATGTATACCTTGGTCAGATGACCTGGAGGTAATAGTTACCTGATAAGTGATAACAATGTTCAGTGATGAACTAAGGGTTTGAATACCCAGATCCAGTAAACATGATGATGATATTGTTGAGGGATG
This sequence comes from Alisma plantago-aquatica, assembly GCA_963693085.1. NCBI lineage: Eukaryota > Viridiplantae > Streptophyta > Magnoliopsida > Alismatales > Alismataceae > Alisma > Alisma plantago-aquatica. The sequence continues at coordinate 881,768,851 of OY856411.1, forward strand.
AGAATTCCTGGTAATGAGATAAGGGATTGAGATCTCAATGTTTTATAAAGTTTTGAAAAGTACATGATAGATGTATTACACTTTTCTTTGTAGCATTTGTCATAATAATACATGTTTTAAAACTTGGCTGATGCTAAAAGAATATGGTAATGCACTTAATTAATCAAGTAAAATCTTATCATGTAGAGCCCTGGCCATAGATCCATCATCGTCAGTAGCTGGTGATGGTGAAACATGTTTTCCCATGGGATCTCCTGGAGGGCATATTTTTGAATATGTGGGGGTAATGGACGTGAATATCCTTACACCCTAATGTAGGATTGACATGAGATAAACACGAGATCTCTCAATCCTTCATTATATGTGCCGGGATGGATGTATCACGAATCTCCCGATGATGATTAATGTCGGATCAATGTGAAATAAACATGAAATCTCTCGACTGCGAAGAGAGTGCAACCGCTGCTATAGCTCTATAGAGAAGTTGCCAGTATACCCTGGAAAGCTATTAAGCAGTGACACTAGATGTCCTGCATGTGGTCTCACACTAACCGAGATGGATGAGGTCATGGAGTCCGGCTCTTCCATTGACTTAGGTATGGAATCGATGCTTTATGCCACCGTGGTCGGTTGGAGTATGAGTGGTATACCTCATCTCCTCAAGGCATAAGTGTGATTGTAAAATGTAATCAGCCGTGTAGCATATTTGCTTAAGGATGAAATACAAAAATCATTGGTTGATGTTACATTGCTTAATATATCCTAAAATGTATAAATGTTATACATGTTCTTCATATTCCTTATTAAATAGATGATTTACTGCTTTATCATATATAGTTGTAATGCTTTAAAAGATGATATTGCTCTATTTTGCTTAAACAGTGATTTATCCTGCTTATGAATAATAAAGAATCCTCTGCTCAATTTATTATTGTTTATCTGCAATGATAATATATTTGGCGGAGAGTTATATCTCTCACTGGGACATGGGTCTCACCCCATTGGTCACCAACATTTTTAGATGGATGCGGACAAGTAGGTAGGGATCATACAACAAGGGAAGGACAACAACATCAGGGACCGCAGTAACATCTCAGGTGGAGATACTGATTGTCGTGTCTTGTAGATATGAGTCCTATGTGTCGTATCTGTATTCTCAGGTCCTTGGAATCAATACTCAGTGTTTTCATGATCGATATGAGATTTTGGCTTGAATGCCTCGAGGTTTTATGTTTCTTATGAATACTTTTAGCAAAGCAACTATTGTAAATATATTCCTCGAGAAGAGATGGTACATGGTATGTACAATGTGAACTATAATGTATGCAGTACTTTGGTTCTCTTTATAAGAGTTTCCTGGAATTGAATCTCTTTGCAAAAGGTTTTAATTTTTAGTGATTTTTGTTATTCTGTTGATTATGGTTAATTTTGCAATTAATTACACAGTGACGGTCTGATTTGTTGTCAGATCGTCACAAAGTTTTGATATCAGAGCCTAAGGTTTGCTGAGTCTACAGAGACATAGGATTAAGGTCGTTGAGTATGTTCTAGTGTCTTCTAGTTTATCTGATAGTGAATTCTGCTCTCAGGAGAAGAAGTAAAGCTTGAAGATGACTGGATCACACGAAGAACATGCTGCTGAAAGCAATGTTGCTGCACCAGGAGGAGGTGTAAGGGATCAGGCTAGAGAGGAACTAGTATCTGAGAATCCCCAACTTGACCAAGCTTCGATAGAAAACCCTACTTTCCATGCTCTGTTTGGACAATTCATGGTGACAATGACACATATGGTGGGTAGGATGCCACCACCTATACCTAGGGCACCATCTCCCAATGAGGGACATGGAGCTGGAAAGAGTTTTGAACGGCTTCGATGGGTAGGAGCTACCGATTATACTAGTACAACTGACCCAGCGGACGCAGACTTGTGGCTGACTGAGCTGGAGAAGGCCTTCAGAATTCTTAATATCCCAAAAGCTGGGAAGGTTAGGCATGCGGTGTACCTTTTAAAAGGGAGTGCTGGCCATTGGTGGGCCATTGAGGAAGAGAAACGACTAGGAGTTGAGGTCAAATGGAGAGAGTTCTGACGAGAGTTTGTTAGTAGATATTTTCCCAAGACTTACCTGGATGAGAAAATCTCTCAATTTGATCGGATAAGGTAAGGACCAATGAACATTAGTGAGTATGAAGCTAAGTTCATGGAGCTTCTACGGTTTTGTCCGCACATGGCTACTACAGATGAGGAGAGGATTCAACATTTTGAGAAGGGTTTTATTCAACCGAGTACTTCACCTTGGGGTGCTCCAGTTCTCTTTGTGAAAAAGAAGGACATGTATATGAGATTATGCATAGACTATATACAGCTCGACAAGGTGACCATAAAGAACAAATATCCTCTGCCAAGGATAGATGAGCTGTTTGACCAGTTGCGTGGTGCAACTATATTCTCTAAAATAGATATGAGGTCAGGATACCATCAATTACATATCAAGGAGAGTGACATACCTAAATCAGCCTTTAAGACAAGGTATGGTCATTATGAGTTCATAGTTATGTCATTTGGACTAACTAATGCACCAGTTGCATTCATGGAACTCATGAACAGAATCTTCCAGCCATTCCTTGGTCAATTCATATTAGTCTTTATAGATGACATCCTGATTTATAGTAGAGATGCTCAACAACATGAGCAACACCTTCGTCAGGCCCTGACTTTACTGAGAGAGCACAAGCTATATGCCAACTTTAGCAAGTGTGAATTCTGGTTATCAGAAGTGTCTTTCCTAGGACACGTAATATCTACCTCAGGTATCTATGTTGATCCTAAAAAAATAAAATCTGTCTTGGAGTGGGAATAGCCAAAGACACCAACAGAGATACACAGTTTTCTAGGACTGGCAAGCTACTATAGGAGGTTCATTAAGAACTTTAGTTCTGTAGCATTACCCCTAACTAGGTTAACTAGGAAGGAGGTTTCTTTTGTCTGGATTGACAAGTGTTAACATTCTTTCCAGTTGTTGAAAGAAAGGTTAACAAGTGCGCCTGTGTTAGCTTTACCTAAGCAGGGAAAGGGATACATTGTTTTCTGTGATGCTTCTAAGAACGGTCTAGGATGTGTGTTGATGTAGAATAAATAAGTGATTTATTTTGCTTCTCGATAGCTTAAGAAACACAAGGAAAATTATCCGACGCATGATCTAGAATTAGCTGTAGTGGTTCATGCGTTGAAGATCTAGAGACATTATCTATATGGAGAGACATTCTAGATTTTCACAGACCATATGAACTTAAAGTACATCTTTTCACAATACGAGTTGAATATGAGACAATGTCGCTGGATGGAGTTAATCAAGGACTACAATTGTGCAATTGATTATCATCCGGGAAAGGCTAATGTAGTGGCTGATGCACTAAGTAGAAAATCATCGTCGCCAACCATAGACAAAGCACAGTTGAACTCTTTAATGTTCTTTAAATGAGACATGCTTATCTCTTTGAGGCAAAACAATGTACAACTTAAACTATCCTTGTTAGCTGGACTGTTAGCTGAAATGCAAGTAAAACCTACTCTGAAACAACAGATCAAAGAGGCACAACATGCTGATACTATGATTCAGCAGATCAGGTGAGAGTATGGTAGTGAGAAATGGGATGGTTTTCATGAGTCAGATGATGAGGTAGTTTGTTACCATGGTAGGATGGTAGTACCTGATGCCAATGACTTAAGGAAGTTAGTCATGGAGGAAGCTCATTCATCCATGTATGCAATGCATCCAGGGAGCACCAAAATGTATCATAATTTGAAATATATGTATTGGTGGCCCGGATTGAAGAAAGATGTAGCTGAGTTTGTTATGCGGTGTCCAGTGTATTAGTAGGTTAAAGCTGAACATCAAAATCCCACAGGAACAATGCAACCTTTACCTATACCACAGTGGAAATGGGATCATGTGACCATGGACTTTGTGGTTGGTTTACCCAGAACAACCAAAAGTCATGATTCCATTTGGGTGATAGTTGATAGGTTGACTAAGTCAGCACATTTTCTTCCTATTAAAACAACCTATACTACTGAGAAACTTCCACAGATCTATATAGATGAGATAGTGCGATTACACGGGGTTCCAACCACAATTGTTTCTGATAGAGGTCCCCAGTTCATGAGTCATTTTTGGGAACGATTACATAAAGCATTGGGTACGCAGTTAAGATTCAATACCGCCTTTCACCCCCAGACGGATGGACAATCTGAGAGGACTATACAAACCTTGGAGAATTTGCTTAGGGCATGTGTCCTTCAGTTTGTAGGAAGTTGGGATCTACACTTGAGCTTAATAGAATTTGCTTACAATAATAGTTATCAGCACAATATTGATATGGCACCATATGAAGCATTATATGGTAGACATTGTAGATCTCCATTGTGCTGGTATGAAATAGGAGAATACCAACTTTTGGGTCCTGAATTAGTGCAACAGACAACTGAGAAGATTAAAGTAATACAACAACAGTTAAAGGCTGTACAGGATAGACAGAAGTCATGCACTGATAAATGAAGAAGACCCTTAGAATTCCAAGTTGGAGACAGAGTATATCTCAAAGTCTCACCTTGGAAAGGTGTTCTTAGATTTGGGAAAAAGGGTAAGTTAGCTCCTAGATTTATGGGGCCTTATCCAATCACTAAACGGATTGGAAAGGTAGCCTATAAGTTGGAGTTGCCACCTGAACTACATAAGTTGCAACCAGTATTCCATATATCCATGCTGAGAAGGTGTCACCCTGATATGGAGTTAGTATTGCAACATGTATAGGTAGAGTTAAATGAAGATATATCTTATGAAGAAGGACCAATGATGATTCTTGACAGGAGAATAAAAAGGTTGAAAAAGAAAGACATAATTCTTGTGAAAGTTCTCTAGCATCGTCGTGGCGTTGAAGAGGCTATGTTGGAACTGGAGGAAGAGACGAGGATCCCTTCTCTTTTCTCTTGATGATTTGGGGGACGAAATCCCTGTTGGGGGTGGATAATTGTAACATCACTGACCTGGGTTACGCCTTAGCCATAGGAGTTTTGCTTAAGTAAGTCATTTATATTCTTGTCTTTATATTTTGAAAAGAAATTAATACTAAAGGAGAGCTTATGTTTCAATTTTGGTCCTATTTGAATAATGTTGAAGCAATATTTGCTTATTTTGAACTAAAGTGCAATTTACCCAATATAAGGGGTTACCTTGCAAAATGTTACATGATAAATGTTCCTCAAGTACTTTAGCATCATAAGAATAAGAAGGATGCTAAGGGATGGTTTGTGGAAGCCTAATTCCAAGAAGGGGCTTGTTTGAATAATACTTGTACATTGAATACTAGTTTTGGTGTAATTTGTAATTTACCCAAAACCTAGGGTTGAATATGTAAAACACCACCTCAAGAGTGTCCCTACTATCTCTTAGTATCATTTAGAGAAAATAAAAAGAAAGGGGCATCTTGTGTGAACCATATTTGAGAAATGATACTCTTGATAATAAAATAATCAAGAAATAAGCATAATTGGAACCCTAAGTTATTTTGTAACAAAAATATATAAATTAAATGAAGTGCCCATCAACTAAAAAGCTATGGGTGAAATCCTATAATAGAATGTCAGCCAAAATACCTTAAGAGGCACCAATATTCCTAAGTAGGTGAAAATATCTACCTACAATTTTAATTGAAAAGTAATGTCCACTAAAATAAAGGTACTAATGGATAATAGTATTATATTGATTAAGGAGCTTAAATGGTCAATTATAATTCAAGGATAACTCAAAGGAATTTGAAGATAAGAAGTATATCTTTAGATATAAGGAAGTGGAGGGGGCATGTGGCAAGGAAAGTTGATGACTTCCCTCCTACTTTCTCTCTCCTAAGAATTCAATTATATACACTCAATTATCCACTACTTGAAAGGATATTTTCACAATACACATTCACTCCCCACTTAGGCCGCCGACCAAGGAAGCAAAGGAGAAGGAGGAGAGTGTTCCCCAAGCTTGAGGTAAGATCCATGGTCATCTTCAACCTTGGGTTGAAGGCTAAAATCGAGTTATAACTCTTCTTTTCTTCTCTCTTCCATCCAATGCTCAACTTTGGCAATCTTTTACATCAAAAGGATTGAGAACGTGCCTTGGATAATTTGAGGAGCTATCTTCACCATTAAAGATGAAAATCTTGGAGCTTTGAAGTTGCTTTGAAGGCGGGTTATATAACTTGAACCCATTGATATTATTATTTGATTTTGATCTTGCAATATATGTTGATCTTTCCTTCTTCTCGATTTTTTCTTGAGTAATTGACGAATCAATGAATCCATCAGTTGTATGGACAGTAGAAATGGAGGTCTGAAGCTTGATGATGATGACATCAACTTAGCACACACCTCTAGATCAACATTATCAAACAGTTTCAACTATGTATGGCCAAATGGTTTCAAACCGTTTAGTGTTCAAATGGTTTCAACATAACCTAGGCCAAACAGTTTCAAACTGTTTAGTGTTCAAACGGTTTCAACATAACCTAGGCCAAATGGTATCAAACCGTTTAAAGTTCAAATAGTTTCAATGTAATCTAGGTCAAATGGTTTCAAACCGTTTAGTGTTCGAACGATTTCAACCTAATCTAGGTCAAATGATTTCAAACCGTTTAGTGATCAAATAGTTTAAACAAAATCTAGTTCAAATGGTTTCAAACCATTTAGAGGTTCCAAACCATTTGGAGATTAAAGAGATCCAAACCATTTGAATATTAGAGGATCTCAAGACCGTTTGAAGGTCAAAGTGGTCTCAAGACCGTTTGAAGATTACAGGTCTCAAGACCGTTTGGAGGTCAAAGGGGTCTCACGACCATTTGAAGGTCAAAGGGGTCTCAAGACCGTTTGAAGGTCAAAGGGGTCTCAAGACCGTTTGAAGGTCAAAGGGGTCTCAAGACCGTTTGAAGGTTAAAGGGGTTTTCAAGATCGTTTGAAGATTGAATAATCTCAAACCGTTTAGAGACCAAATAGTCTCAAAACCATGTAAGGTCAAACAACCCTATGCGTGTTTGTAAAGTTTCTTAAGGTTGATTACAATGGAAGTACCTCTAAAGTACTTAGGTGAATAGTACACTTAGAGTAATTGTCATTTGATTCTTATGAAAGTAATAAACTCAATACAATATAATAAGCATAGGTGCATGTACTTTAGTGAAAGGATGAGACAACTTAATAAAGTATGGAGTAATCAACATCCTAGAGAGGATGAGAGAGAAACTCATACTTATGTATTAAACATGTAATGTGCATACATTGATACTTTTAATAAGTGTAGAGTATGAATTCAGGTTTGATCTTTGATAATGTGATCATGAAACCCTAAATTGTTAAAGAATGGGAAACCCTAACCCTAATTTCGGGTAATGGTATGAGAAACCCTAATTGATAAAGAATGGGAAACCCTAGCCCTAATGAGGGAATAGTGGTGTTACCCTTGTATTGCATGGTGTTGATATGTAATTGATATGGTTGTTATCAAGTATACTAACTATGCATGCATTATGAGAGGATGAGTATTGCCAGGTATGAGCTATGATGTTTATTTGATAAAAATGCTTAATGGGCCTTGTGAGCCATTATATTATTTGTTGCCTAGTGAGAGGTGACAGATGTTAATGGACCTTGTGAGTTATGTGAGATGCTTGTGTAACAAGTATCATGTATACCTTGGTCAGATGACATGGAGGTAATAGTTACCTGATAAGCGATAAAAATGTTCAGTGATGAACTAAGGGTTTGAATACCCAGATCCAGTAAACATGATGATGATATTGTTGAGGGATGAGATTTCCCGGTAATGAGATAAGGGATTGAGATCTCAATGTTTTATAAAGTTTTGAAAAGTACATGATAGATGTATTACACTTTTCTTTGTAGCATTTGTCATAATAATACATGTTTGAAAACTTGACTGATGCTAAAAGAATATGGTGATGCACTTAATTAATCAAGTGAAATCTTATCATGTACATCCCTGGCCATAGATCCATCATCGTCAGTAGCTGGTGATGGTGAAACAGGTTTTCCCACGGGATCTCTTGGAGGGCATATTTTTGAATATGTGGGGGTAATGGGCATGAATATCCTTACGCCCTAATGTGGGATTGACGTGCGATAAACACGAGATCTCTCAATCCTTCATTATATGTGCCGAGATGGATGTATCATGAATCTCCCAATGATGATTAATGCCGGATCGATGTGAGATAAACATGAAATCTCTCGATTGCGAAGAGAGTGCAGCCGCTGCTGTAGCTCTATAGTGAAGTTGCCAGTATACCCTGGAAATCTATTTAGCAGTGACACTAGATGTCCTACATGTGGTCTCGCACTGACCGAGACGGATGAGGTCATGGAGTCCAGCTCTTCCATTGACCTGGGTATGGAACCGATGCTTTACGCCGCCATGGTCGGTTGGAGTATGAGCGGTATACCTCATCTCCTCAGGGCATAAGTGTGATTTTAAAATGTAATCAGTCGTGTAGCGTATTTGCTTAAGGATGAAATACGGAAATCATTGGTTGATGTTACATTGCTTAATATATCCTAAAATGTATAAATGTTATACATGTTCTTCATATTCCTTATTAAATAGATGATTTAATGCTTTATCATATATAGTTGTAATGCTTTAAAATATGATATTGCTCTATACTGCTTAAATAGTGATTTATCCTGCTTATTGATAATAAATAATCCTCTGCTCAATTTATTACTATTTATCTGCAATGATAATATATTTGGCAGAGAGTTATATCTCTCGCTGGGACATGGGTCTCACCCCGTTGGTCACTAACATTTTTAGGTGGACGCCGACGAGTAGGTAGGGACCATACAACAGGGGAAGGACAACAACATCAGGGAACACAATAACATCTCAGGTGGAGATACTGATTGTCGTGCCTTGTAGATATGAGTCCTACGTGTCATCTCTATACTCTCAGGTCCTTAGAGTCAATACTCAGTGTTTTCATGATCGATCTAAGATTTTGGCTTGAATGCCTCAAGGTTTTATGTTGCTTATGAATAGTTTTGGCAAAGCAACTGTTGTAAATGTTGGTATATGTATGCCCGTAGAGCCATCCCAAGCGATTGCATGGAGTCGGATATTAATTAATCAATTAATGCGATTATTTAGTTAATTAATGAATTCCAAAATATTCTAATTAATCCACGAGCGTTTTAATTAACGCAACGTTTCTGTTTACCGATGGGTTTAGGAAACCCTACTTCTCTTCTTATCCTATTTAAAGGAGGATAGACGGCCGATATCTATATAAGATATAGAGAGACGCTTTTAGGTTATTCTGACTCACGTACAAAACCTAGCCGTCGTCGTCCTTAGGAAAGAAAGGAGAGCAACGCGCCGCTAGCACGCCGCCGCAGAGACACGCTCCTTCCCGCCGGCTTGAGAAGCGCGACGTGGAGTTCCGTCCATCCGCGTGGACGAAGTAGAGACGCAGACGCCTTGACACCTGCGTTCGGAGGACGTCAACGACCACCTGTACATGCTACGAGCAACGTACATCACTGCCGCAGAGGAGCATTGCCGGATCAACCTGCGACAGCGAACGGGAGAGAAGATCCGTCCGTGTTTGACAAGCAGTGTTGCACCGTCGTGCAGCGGGACATCGCCGGACTTGCTCCGCGATAAGGTATATCCCGCAAACCTATTTCCGAATACGCTGTTATCGACGAGATCCTGTTACGGGTTGCGTGGATTTATCGCTTCCGCCGCGCATGTTTTCTCCACAAAAACCCAACAGTGGTATCAGAGCCAGGTTGATCTACGGGGTATTTGGATTCGTTTCGATATGATCGAATCGCTGTATACTGTTTTATGTTGCATACGATGCGAATTAAACATGTTAATGTGCAAATCTAAACCTAATTCCACATACGCCGCATGCTATTGTTTTTGACGTTTTGGACGGGGTCGACTGTGGAAAATAGTGATCCCCGCACAGGGGCGCTGCCCCTGTGTACCCCGCATTGTCTGCGTGGGAGTCAAAATTCATTTAATGGGGAATGTCCCGCATTAAAAGTACTGCAATTTTAATATGTATATACGTATATGTAGATATACCTATGATAGCATACATGTCGCCTTTAAAATCTGTTTTATGTGGTGAGTGCATGCACGGTTATGGCCTAGTATCCCCTTTTGTGAATGTTGTGAATGGATGTGGATGTTGATCTTGTGGATATGGTTGTTTGTGAATGTTATGGATGTATAATCGTTGCATATGGATCCTTTGTATAATGTATTCGGCTTGCATGCCGAGCCTCATCTCTTATTTCAAAGTGTAATTAATTCTTTCTCTTTAATTTTGTAATCATATGATGTAATAAAGATAGGATTAGTTTTAGTCTTTGTAATTTTGATGTAAGGAGGCCACTTGAAGATCCAAATCCAAGGAGTGTCCATGGAGAAGCACCATGAAGATCTAATTCCAAGAAGCAACCTGAAGATCCCACTCCAAGGAGCGTCCATGGAGAAGCAACAAGAAGATCCCATTCCAAGAAGCAACTTGACATTCCAACCTCACGAAGCATCCATGAAGTTGTTCATTGTAATGTTGATCATTATAGGCTTACAGGTTGTTTTCACAGGTGTTGCATGAGATGCATAAGACCATAGGTGGACCGTAATCCTTTGTTGCTCCAAAGGATTACAATAGTATGGCCATAACTGATGTATTTGTGATTGCATGTCTATCGTTTGTGGTTGTGGATATAGTAGTATATGATACGTACTATAAGTATGTGGTGTTTGGATATATATATATATATATGTATTAATAAAATCCCTCAATTAATAATATTAAGTTTTCGTTGCCTTCCATAAAGCAACACACATGAAAAGCTTGATCGACTATGTGTGGGCACGCCTCCGCGTGGTACACTGTCTATCTCGTGGAAGTGTGATGGTGGGTGTGTGGGTCTGCCTCCGCAGGGTGCACACTCATCGTGTTGGCTTATGGGTTGGACTTAACTAGGGAACCTTGATAGGATCAAGTACCTAGAGGCACACAGATGCATCATGGCAAGGAGTTGTGTATGATCATCTATCCAAGAGTTGCATATGATGCAATTGGCAAAAGTTGCCTACCTTAGTATTTGGTCTTTGACGCCGGCGTTGGCTGGGCATTGATCCAATTATTTTGGGTCTTGGCTCACTAGAAGGTTGTGCGTTGCAATCTTCCGAGTTGATAGTGAGGGCTATCAATTTGAATAAAATAGTGGGAGCATAATTAATTAAAGGCCTAATTAATCTCATTTATCAAATCTTTACAAGTCAAAATGTTTTGGACTAAATGCAAATTTTTTCTTTTGTAGCAATCAAATGGCAAACAACACTCACACGTTATCGTTGCGATCGGTCCTTGAGAAGGACAAACTTACCGGAACCAACTTTCAAAACTGGTTTAGGACATTGAGAATTGTTCTCACACATGAGCGTAAGCTCTATGTCCTTGAAACACCAGAGCCAGAGGAGCCCGCCGTAAATGCGCCCAAGGCTGAAAAGGATGCTTACAAGAAGCACCTTGATGATGCTGTGGATGTCAAGTGCCTAATGTTGTGCTCAATGAACTATGAGTTGCAAGAGCAACATGAGAACATGAATGTCATGGAGATGGTAACACATCTCAAGAACATGTATCAACATCAAGCAAGACAGGAGAGATATGATGTCTCAAAGGCGTTGTTCAAAAGCAAGATGAAAGAGGGAGACTCAGTTGGCACCCATATACTCACCTTGATTGGGTACATGGAAAGCCTATCCAAGCTGGGATTTCCCCTAGGTCAAGAGTTGGCCACTGATGTGATTCTACAATCGTTGCCTGAATCATATAATCATTTTGTCATGAACTACAACATGAACAATTTTGACAAGCCGTTGTCAGAATTGTTGGGCATGTTGAGGACAGCCAAAGCACAGATGAAGAAAGACAAGCCCAAGTCTGTGATGATGATCAGTAAGACAAAGGGAAAGTCAAAAGGCAAAGGCAAGGCTAAGAAAAGTTCTAAAGCCGGGCAGAAGCCAAAGTCATCCGCGCTCAAAGCTAAAGGTGGGATCTCCAAAGAAGGCAGTTGTCACCATTGTCACCAGCCTGGACATTGGAAAAGAAACTGTCCTCTCTACCTGGAGGAACTAAGGAAGAAGAAGCAGGGGATAGAGATCTCCACTTCAGGTATATACGTTATTGAGATAAACTTAAATACTTCTTCATCATGGGTACTAGATACCGGATGTGGATCTCACATATGTTCTAATATGCAGGATTTGATAAGAAGTAAGCCTTTACGAAAGGGCCAAGTCGAGCTGCGGGTCGCTAATGGAGCAAGAGTTGCTGCCACCGCAGTTGGAGTTATTAGTTTATCTTTGCCTACGGGCCTTGTAATAGAATTAGAGAATTGCTATTATGTACCTGCCATTAATAGAAATATTATTTCTATATCTTGTATGGACAAGAGTGGATTTGAATTTCACATTAAGAATGGAATTATTTCTATTTCTAAAGATGAGATCTTTTATGGAAATGCCCCTATGTCTTATGGCATCTACTTGTTAGAACTTGAGACTAGCATATATAATGTAAATACTAAAAGGCTAAAACTTGACAGCTCAAACAAAACATTCTTATGGCATTGTCGTCTTGGGCACATAAACGAGAAGCGCATATCTAGACTCCATAAGGATGGTTATCTAGACTCTTTTGATTTTGAATCATTAGAGACATGCGAGGCATGTTTATTAGGGAAGATGACCAAGACTCCTTTCACTGGACACAGTGAGAGAGCCAGTGATCTGCTAGGGCTCATACATACTGATGTATGTGGACCTTTTAGATCAAATGCTAGAGGAGGCTATCAATACTTCATTACCTTCACTGATGACCTCAGTAGGTATGGCTATGTATATCTTATGAAACACAAGTCAGAAACTCTTGAAATGTTCAAGACTTTCATGAATGAAGTGGAGAAGCAACTTGGTAAGAGTATTAAAGCACTCCGTTCAGATCGAGGTGGTGAATACTTAAGCCAAGAGTTTGAGGACCTTCTGAGAGACCGTGGTATTGTATCACAATGGACTCCACCTGGTACACCACAACATAATGGTGTGTCAGAAAGAAGGAATCGTACATTATTAGACATGGTACGATCAATGATGAGTTCAGCCGAACTTCCAATATCGTTCTGGGGATATGCTCTTGAAACTGCAGCATTTACACTTAACCGTGTACCTTCCAAATCGGTTCAAAAGACACCATATGAGATATGGAATGGGAATCGTCCCAATTTGTCTATGTTAAAGATTTGGGGATGTGAAGCTTATGTTAGGAAACAATTTCCTGAAAAGCTTGGACCCAAATCGGAAAAATGCTATTTTGTTGGATACCCCAAGGAAACTCGGGGATACTACTTCTACACACCAACTGACAACAAAGTGTTTGTTGCTAGGACTGCTGTATTTCTTGAAAAGGAATTTATTTCCAAAGGAATTAGTGGGAGGAATGTAGAGTTCGAAGAAGTTCGAGACCAACAAGAAAGCAGAGAACCTGAGGAGGTACATAAGGAACATGAGGACTCACAAGTTGTTGTGGAATTTCAAGTTCCAAATGTAACACAGGAACCTCGTAGGTCTAGTAGGACACGAATTGAGCCTGAGAGATTTGGATTTCTCATAACTCAAGACAGTGACGAATTGGGCATAGCAGATGAGACAACTTCCTATCTAGAAGCTACTAAGGGACCAGAATCTGAGAAATGGCTCGAAGCCATGAGATCTGAGATGAAATCCATGTACACCAACAAGGTATGGACCTTGGTGGATCCACCCGAAGGGGTAAGACCCATAGGGTGCAAGTGGGTCTTCAAGAAGAAGACTGACATGGATGGAAATGTTCAAACCTATAAAGGTAGATTGGTTGCGAAAGGATTCCGTCAAATTCAAGGTGTTGATTATGACGAGACCTTCTCACCAGTTGCCATGGTTAAATCCATCAGGATCATGCTTGCCATTGCAGCTTATCATGACTATGAGATTTGGCAGATGGATGTTAAAACATCATTCCTTAATGGGAATTTACTCGAGGATGTGTACATGACACAACCTGAGGGTTTTATCGATCCAAAGGAAGCCAATAAAGTCTGTAAGCTACAAAGGTCAATCTATGGATTGAAGCAAGCATCTCGGAGCTGGAATCTATGTTTTGATGAAGTAGTCAAAAAGTTTGGCTTTAGTCAAAATGAAGATGAACCTTGTGTTTACAAAAAGGTTAGTGGGAGCACAGTCGTATTTCTCATATTGTATGTGGATGACATACTATTGATGGGAAATGACATCCCTACTCTTCAGACAGTAAAAGGTTGGCTAGGGAAGACTTTCTCTATGAAGGATTTAGGTGAAGCATCCTATATACTAGGGATCAAGATCTATAGAGATAGATCTAGAAGGCTTCTAGGCCTAAGCCAGAGAACATACATTGACAAGGTGCTAAAGAGGTTTAGCATGGAGGGTTCTAAGAGAGGTAACTTGCCCATGTCCCATGGGGTTACAATCTCTAAATCCCAATGTCCTAGTTCATGTGATGAACGGGCACGCATGAGTAAGATTCCATATGCATCAGCAATTGGATCTATCATGTACGCGATGTTATGTACTCGTCCTGATGTATCGTATGCTTTGAGCATGACGAGCCGGTATCAGTCAGATCCAGGTGAATGTCACTGGACAGCCGTAAAGAACATCCTAAAGTACTTGAGAAGGACTAAGGATCAATTCTTGGTATACGGTGGTGAGGAAGAGCTCATAGTAAAGGGTTACACCGATGCTAGCTTCCAAACTGACAAAGATGACTACAGATCGCAATCTGGATTTGTGTTTTGCCTGAACAACGGAGCTGTGAGCTGGAAGAGTTCCAAGCAAGAGACGGTTGCGGATTCTACAACAGAGGCCGAATATATTGCCGCATCTAATGCTGCAAAGGAAGCTGTGTGGATCAAGAAGTTCATTTCTGAACTTGGAGTGGTTCCAAGCGCTGGTGATGCAATTGAGTTGTTTTGCGACAACAATGGAGCAATTGCACAAGCTAAAGAACCAAGATCGCACCAATGTTCCAAACATATTCTACGGCGGTTCCATCTCATACGAGAGATCGTACAACGAGGAGATGTGAAGATTTGCAGAGTACCTACAGAAAGCAATGTGGCTGACCCGCTCACAAAAGCACTTTCACAGCAGAAACATGATGGGCATGTTCGATCACTTGGATTGAGATTCATGGGTGATTGGGTATAAGTGCAAGTGGGAATCTGTTGGTATGTATGCCCATAGAGACTATCATTCGATGATTGTAATGGGATACTATGTAAACGATTTGTAATACTATATTGATCATATCAATAAAGGCAAGTTTCCAATCTATATGTTTGTGTTTTATATTGTGAGATGACCATAAAACTTATAGATGTCTATAGAATAATATACTCAATGACATATGTCTTCGGGTTGATGACCTGAACAGTGAGATCATATGTATGCTAAGAGTATGTATTCTTGTTTTGTCCCTAATCGGTTGTTATTGTGGAAATATCCATAGACATCAATAACACATAAGATTAGAATGTATGTTGGTTGATGGAAGAATCTCATTATCCATGATATGGAGATATCAAACCAAATACATAGATACTTGTTAGAGAACAGTGTATCGGATAGACCCACCTTGAGAGTGACACATGGATACCATGATTGGTAGTTAGAGTCACATCTCATAATGATGGTGGTGATTGTGGTTCTTAGACCTGAAGTCACTACACTTATCACATGACGTTTGGTGTACTTTGACATCATCCATCGTGGTCCTGAATAAGGATTGCTATAAAGATGGTGCTTGGGTGCACTGTGACACATGGGGATGACTGTGAGTGATGTAGATGGAATTTGTCCTTCCTACGGGAGTTTGATATTCCGGCCACTTGATAAGCGAGACTGAGAAATGCATGGCCATGCTGATGTGAGTCAATATGTGATATTGAGCTTACATATATCTCAGACAGTCTGCTCTAGTTCAAGGAACATGGATTGAACATTGAAGAGGATAACAATTCCATGACTTGAGTTCAATCCGGATATCAGCGACAAAGGAACTGTACAATCACTGTAACACCAGTCATGTATGATAGGTTAAGTTGTTCTCCAACTTCTCCAATTACTTGGGTAGCAATGAAGTCTTGCTAGATACCAATCATTGCTTGTGAAATCATAATATGATTATGGATATCACTGCCAACGTAATTTGGAGCCTACCAGGTCACACGCACAGGATGTGTTGGAATAGGAGTATAATTGTGGATTTGATTGAAATTGCTTCGAATCACATTGATTACTAAAATGTTTATGTAATCGATTAGAATAATATTGGAGTGACTGGCTCTAAGTGCAAGTGGGAGTCTGTTGGTATATGTATGCCCGTAGAGCCATCCCAAGCGATTGCATGGAGTCGGATATTAATTAATCAATTAATGCGATTATTTGGTTAATTAATGAATTCCGAAATATTCTAATTAATCCACGAGCGTTTTAATTAACGCAACGTTTCTGTTTACCGATGGGTTTAGGAAACCCTACTTCTCTTCTTATCCTATTTAAAGGAGGATAGACGGCCGATATCTATATAAGATATAGAGATACGCTTTTAGGTTATTCTGACTCACGTACAAAACCTAGCCGTCGTCGTCCTTAGGAAAGAAAGGAGAGCAACGCGCCGCTAGCACGCCGCCGCAGAGACACGCTCCTTCCCGCCGGCTTGAGAAGCGCGACGTGGAGTTCCGTCCATCCACGTGGACGAAGTAGAGACGCAGACGCCTTGACGCCTGCGTTCGGAGGACGTCAACGACCACCTGTACGTGCTACGAGCAACGTACATCACTGCCGCAGAGGAGCATTGCCGGATCAACCTGCGACAGCGAACGGGAGAGAAGATCCGTCTGTGTTTGACAAGCAGTGTTGCACCGTCGTGCAGCGGGACATCGCCGGACTTGCTCCGCGATAAGGTATATCCTGCAAACCTATTTCCGAATACGCTGTTATCGACGAGATCCTATTATGGGTTGCGTGGATTTATCGCTTCCGCCGCACATGTTTTCTCCACAAAAACCCAACAGTAAATATATTCCTCAAGAAGAGATGGTACATGGTATGTACAATGTGAACTATAATGTATGCAGTACTTTGGTTCTCTTTATAAGAGTTTCCTAGAATTGGATCTCTTTGTAAAAGGTTTTAATTTTTAGTGATTTTTGTTATTCTATTGATTATGGTTAATTCTGCAATTAATTACACAATGACGGTATGATTTGTTGTCAGATCGTCACATAAAGACCCATATATATTTCAAAATATTAAATATCTGAATTCAAACATATAAGAGCTTTTCTATTCATCTCAAATAAAACAACAATATGAAATGAAAGTTCTATCTCATTTTATATTTATGCTCTTAATTCATGTTACTTATCTTGTTTCTAACCCTAATATTTCTAGGGTTCCTCTCTAGCCCATCCTTCCATTGTATACCTGGAGCATGTATACATGAAAGAATAGACAAAGTAGCTTGATATTGGTTGATCCAAGTACTCAGATACTAGGCCAGGATATCCAAATACTCAAATCCCCATAGCTAACATCATAACATCTCCTATCTGCCAAACTTATGACTCTAACTTACTAACTTAATGGTCCCTTACAACTCTTCCTAAGCTCTGATACCAAAGCTGTTACACCCCGATCTCACAATTACCACTAATCATGAGATTAGGGTATAAATTGAGGATTTAACGTAGAACAAAGATCACCCTTAACTTTTTCTTCTTTTTCAAACTCTTTGTTTTCTTGAATTGAACCACATAAACTAGCTTTACAAGAGAGTTAAACTTTTATTTCTCTAATGTAATCTCAGCATTAATGATACATCCATACATTCATTATGTTTCTCACACTTCCATGTACATATGACATGACAATCATTTCCATTCTCTCTTATCAAAGAAACAAACATACAAAACATCATTTACAACTCTCTCACATCTATACAAGGACCTAGAGTGACAAGGACCGACTGAACTTAACTATACTCAGACTTAACTCTTGTGGCAGATCTACTCTGATGCAATGATATCTTCTTTAAGTCCATGTGATTTCCCTAAATATTTTGAGTAGAGGGGTGAGACTACTCGCTCAGTGAATGAGTACTTCAAAGAAATAGTCTAAAGCACTGATATAATTATAGATATACTTTTGAGCAATTGATATCAATTATAACAACAGAAAGCTTTAGAGAGTCTAATGATTGACAATCATAAATTTGGAAGGATACTCTATATATATAAGAGTGAATCAATATATGAAATGCTTGATTGATCATAAAAAGAACTAATAATTCAGAAACATACAAAGAATAATTGAATAACTGTACACACTTGTTTGACCTCTCATTCATTTTATTATGCCCTGATCATATGCAGTGTACTCTACATATGAAGACTCGTAGTGCACTACGATCACACCGTACAAGACTTACCGGACACAATAGGGAAATGCTAAGTATGACTACTCTCCTGGTCTATAATAGGGAAATGGCTCTCTGGCCTAAATTGGACTCCTCCTCTAACTTGAGCACACAGGCGGAGAGTCAAGCCACCTCTTGGTTTTTTCTGTACTCTAGTGCCACCAAGACTTTTGGTTGATGTTGGACACTGCAAACTATAATTTAAGGAGATTTCCACTAGGGATTTGTCCCCCGTGCCATCTGATAGCACATTTCGACCCCCATATATTGGACGCTGCCAGGGTTAGGTCATTTCACCCCTAAGGCACAGAACTCACATAGGGGTTCTACAGTGTTCAGGGCTCCTAAGTCTATTATTTTATTATTCCTAGAAAGCTCTTTCTACATTGTACCATTCTCTTACTTATACTTGACTCTGGTATCTCTATGGTGTCACGTCTACTTATTTGAAGTTATAATACAACATGTATATCATTCTAAACTTGGCAGAGAAGTATATTCAAAACACTATAATATACTGAGTAATCAACATACTATACATGCAGGTAGACTAAAATTCTTAAATAAACATATTTCATGTCCACTTGGCACATACACACTAGAATCGTGCATATCAACCCAAATATTGAGTTGTGCATCTCATAACTCAATTAAGAGTTAATTACTTATCATGATAAGAATTATTAATAATAACTGAGAACATTAATATCACAATACTTGATTCATTGAACACCCTACCCTTAGGGTTTCATTTAATCACCACAAATGCTACAAAGAAAGGTGTAATACATCTATCACATACTTTTCAATTTTTAAAACACATGATACCTGGGATCTCAATCCCTTATCACATTACTGGGAATTCTCATCCCTTCACATCATTATCATGACAATTGGATCTGGGTATTCAAACCCTTAGATCATCACATAGCATTGTTACCTCTGTAACAGGTAACCATTACCTCTAGGTTCTTAGACCAAGGTATTCATTTCACTGGTTGTACAAGTATTCTCATAGATCACAAGGCCATCACACATCTTGTCACCTCTCACTAGGCAACAACTTATTCACATGGCTCCCATAAAGATTTCATGCGACAAAAACATTCATTGAATAAAGACTACTATCAACAAATCATATAAAATCAATATATGTATGAAACCTTGGAACCGAGTTGAATTTGGGTTTCCATGCCATTCACTAGGATATCATGCATCAATAATAACATTGAATAAATAAAGTCTATCATGTCAAGAAAATCCCTTCAAATGGATTTCACGATATCTATTCACAAATATCCAACTTTCCTCACATCTAGGGTTTCACCCTCTTTACTGTGATATCAAACAAACACTATTCACTTTAAATGAATCAAGATATTATCTGACATATATGTACTCTGAATTTATATAAACAATCATTCATAACCAAGGGGATCTAGATAAGCAAATTTATCTATTTACTAATACAACAAATTTCACTCATGGACCAATTCCCTATATTTCAGTTTATTCTTATAACCTCTGCGAATACTTAGGGAATTCTCATTAGGATGTATTGTATACATTTATAATATGATTTTATCATCTTAACTTCATCCAAACAGAGGAAGAATCCATTTCATATCATTTTGCAACAACTTAGAACAAATAGACAATTCAGGGTTTGTAGTCGCATACTAGCAATTAAAGATTATGGATGAATTAACCAATTTTCGTGCAATATATTGTTTAAAGGAAGTTCATACTCACCCTAAGGTGTGAAAGCACCTTAAAAACGTATCCCATATCTGAAAATCTCGAATCCATATCAAATCCCTAGCAATTCACCCGATTCTTCTTCCTTTCAACTCGGAAACCCTAGAAATGAAGAATTATGAAGAAAGAGTGAGAAAAGGGGAAGTTTTGATACCATTTTAGATCAAACAAGAGGAGGGACGGAATCTTGACATGTGAGACAAGATTCACCATGAAAGGCTATGCAAAGAAGCTAAACTTACATGATTTCATCATTCCTTGGACCGCAAAACCCTAGGTTAGCATCTCCATCAATTTCTCCTCTCAAACCCTAACTCTCCCTCTCTCTCTAAGATTTCATTTCTCTGGTTTGAATCACGAATTATGAGAGCTCCTTGTGTGTTAGGTGGACCATATAGAGCAATTGAGCTGCTTGGGTCAATTTCACATTGACCCCTCACTAAACTTTTTCTTATTTCAATAGATTTTTCTGTCATAAAAAGGTTTCTATAATTCGTGTATTTTAGAGATAAATCCTTCTCCAAAAATTATGATAATTTATCATGTTGTTTATAATTGAGTTATTAAGTTTTAGTTAAAATTTGAAATTATTCCAAGCTCCTATTAAATAATTAAAAATCTAATAGTGAACTGCTATCCAGAAATTCTTTAGAAATGCCAGTTACTATAATTCATCTACTGATAAGGTTTAAACGCATCAAAAATTAAGAAAATTTTACATGTTTTTTATGATTGAGTTTAAGATCTCTAGTTCAAATTTCATATCATTTGGAGTTACCAATAAATAATTAAAAATAAAATACTACACTACTGAAAAGCACTCTGTCAGCATTTTGGTTGAAGTATAGTTTGACCGAGAACCACATTCAAAGAACACTCAAATATTCCGATTTTTTTTCCAATATGCACGATTGAGTTATCCATATCATATCCAAAATTACATTAAATAATGTTTTTTAGAAAATTTGAAAAATCATTTACCACACTGCTATCCTGATCAAATTCCATATTCATGTACCATCAAAACCCTAATTTCAGCCAACTAGGGTTTATATTTCTCAAACCCTAATTTCTCAAACAATAGAACACTTAATGTTCTTATTAGGTTTAAAACATCATAATTGAATTATCATCATTAATTAGATTTAAGAAATGATCAATCAAATTAAGCATATAATCATCCAGGTAAACCCTAGTTTACCAATTAAGCTCGGATATGGTCATAACAATGTCCTTCAATCTCAAAGACCCTAAGGTCAAGGTCCACAAGTGACTGGACATTGTAAGGCCATCCATGCCAAGTATAGATGCAAGGGTGATGGGGTAACACCAAAAAACACCATTCAAACAAGAGTTAACACAAGAGGCGTCTTTGAGAAGCTTACATGGAATTGGACTATCTAGTTACCAATGAGAAGAAACCCAAAAAACATAAATCTACATGAACAACATGATGCATGCTCAACAGAGGCAAGATAGGAAACTATTACAAAACCATACAATAAAAGAAACTAATACTAGGAGGAGAATGTTGAGGTTTCTCCAGTGGCCCACTGCAAAGAGTCATCAGGGAGGAAGACTGACTCCTTTGAAAATCATGTTGATGGTGCACGAAGCTTTAGACTCCTCCATGGAAGGTAGCTTTGAAGGGAATTGACTCCTCATATGTCTAACACAAAGGTTTCTATTTTTGAACATTGATAAAAAGGTGGGGTTAATCAAAAGGGTTTGGTGTAGTGGAAGGGTTGAATTACTAGGTACAAGTTTCTCGAGAAGGGTCTAGGATGATCATGGAATAAACTTCTTGGGAAAATGATATACAAAATGATTTTTGGAGGGCTATTCGATAAAGGGGTCAAAGGGAGGTTTGGGTGTTTCTCTTATATCTAAACCTAGGGATCGAGTTGGGGTGGAAATGTTTGGAAACAAACTAGGAATGTAGGGGAGAAACAATCATGCAAATTGGGTGAGATATAAGGGAATTGAACATGGAGAAAATATCTCATTTGTTATAACATGGTTTTTCACATGTATATACATATTTGAAATGCAAATATGTAAATAATCAGAATATGTTAGAATATTTACGTGCCTTATTTTAAAGGTATAGATTTAATTTACAAATCTTCCTTTGCAATGGTTCTCATGGATTTTACTATTTTCAATTATCCAATGATGAATATGGGAAAACGGAAGAAAGAAAATCCAATAATACAAAGGTAATGGGTAATTAATAATCCACATACATAATTATGTTGAGTTTTCTAGAAAGATGGTGTCAAAGGAAACTAATGGATTGGTTTTGGTTTCTACATTGTTTTTAATTAGAAAAGTTATCAAAATAAGAAATATGGCCTATTTGGGAAGAGAAAAGAGTAAATTTGGTGCCTTAAATAAAGGACATAAAAGGGAGACTTGGAGACAAAGAAAAGAATCTTTAAGTTTTTTTTATTTTGGTCTCTAATCTTACCCATGCTTAGATTAAAAGTAATTAAGACTTCCCTATAAAATTTGGAAGAAAACAGAGTTACCATGTGGTGTGGATAATTAATTAAAGGATTTGCAAAAGAAGCAAGATTTGGCTATTTAACTTATTCCAATAAATATCAAAAAGTAGATAGAAGTGGGGAAAGAATTTTATGAGATACCATCCAAGTTTCATAGTAAAAGTCCTACAAAAAGTTGTGAAGATAGAGGGACCTGTTTGAAATAAATGAATTGTATTCCTTTTTGAAGAGAGAGAGAGAAAAGAGGCATCTAGAAATATCTTTTTGATACTCAATCTTGCCCAATTTGAGATTTAGTCATCATAAGGCTTCCTTTAAGTATGAAGTCAATTGGAGGAGAGAGGAGAGAGTTATGGATTTTATAAATTCCCTAAAGTGATGGTTATTTGATAAATTAATATGATTTGTCACATTTAATGTGACCATAGAACATAAGCACTACCCTTTAATGTGTCGTACACACTGGTGGCCACTAGATCATTGATAAACAACTTTGAAGTCATCTCCTACCGTCACATTTAATGTGACCATAGAACATAGGCACTACCCTTTAATGTGTCATACACACTGGTGGCCACTAGATCATTGATAAACAACTCTGAAGTCATCTCCTACCGTCGAACCTCTATGGCAACTCAACTACAATGTTACCTTTCGATCTTTGATCTCTCTCTCTCTCTCTTTCTATCTCTGATCCTTTGATCAAAAGTGAGGCCTACCTTCTTGGATTTAGGGAGTAAATATGTATCATATTACCCCTACTCTTCCATGGTTTCAGAAAGATTTGAGACTATCCCCAATTCTCCAGTAGTAAGACTCCTGACCTAGCTTAATGCTTAATTGTAATTTATTTGCATAATGAGATACTTAAATCAGAATCTAATCTTTTGAGATGTCTTAATTACATGTGACATGATTACATTATGTGTACCCGTCGCTACACGTTGACGCTCCCAAAAGTGACTAGTAAACTGTGGACCTCTCTCTGATACAATGGTATCTAGGATACCATGTATACGTACTATCTCATCAACATACACTTGTACTAGCTTGTCAACTGTATATGTTGTCTTTATTGGAAAAATGTGTGTTGATTGAGTCAACCTATCCACTATCACCCACATGGAATCATGACGTTTGGTTGTTCTTGGAAGTCCAATCACAAAGTCCATTGTAATATGATCCCACTTCCACTGAGGTATAGACAATGGTTGCAAAGTCCCTGTAGGTTTCTAATGCTCGACTTTAACCTACAGACACATTGCACACTTAGCCACAAACTCGGCTACATCACGCTTTCATCCTGGCCACTAATACAACTCCTTTAGATTCTGATACATCTTAGTGCTTCCTGGATACATAGAGTACATAGAAGAGTGAGCCTCTTATAGAAATAATGTCCTCAGATTATCTATATCTGGCACAACTGATCTACCATGATAACACACTATCCCATTATTAGATTCATGGAAACCATCACATTTCTCACTGCCCAACTCTGCCCGAATCTATTGTACCGCAATATCATTATGTTGTGCATCTCTCATCTGCTGACTCAACATCTTCTTCACTTGTAATTGTGCCAACAGACCTGCTAACATAGACACTTCCAACTGTACATTCATCAGTTTAAGGAGACCAACATGTCTCTTGTATTGTAGTCAAACTTAACTCATTGGTTGGTCTTACTAAGTTAAGTATTATTAGAATAACAAACAAGTCTTCATAGTTTGATCTTAAAATGATTTGCAAAACAATCAATTAAACAATTGATAATTTAATGTATTTTCTCAAAAAGGATTGAAAACTTGCAATACCGGTACCATTTATGATTCCATCAATTAGTGTCATTTTAGGCACAACTGGTACATTCCAACTTTTTTACTTGTCATTTACGTAAAAATAGTCCAACTGTGCCTTCTCGGCGGTTGATGACAAAGAAGACTTCCTACTTAAAGCTTTTTCTACCACATTTACCTTCCCTAGATGGTAATCTATAGTACAATCAAAATCCTTTATCAACTCCATCCAATGTTCTTATCACATGTTTGACTCTTGCTTCGAAAAGATATATTGTAGGTTCTTGTGGTTGGTGAAGATATGACGCTTCTCACCATACAAGTAGTGTCTCCATATTTTCAAGGCATGGACCGCCGTGGCTAACTCCAAATAGTGCGTTGAGTAGTTCTCCTTGTGTTTCTTAAGCTGTCGCAAAGCAAAAGAAATCACATTATTATCTTGCATCAACACGCAACCTAGACCATTCTTGGATGCATCACAAAAGACCATATAATCCTTTCCTTGTTATGGCAATACTAATACCGATGCACTGGCCAACTTCTCCTACAGAAGTTGAAAGGGACGCTGACATATGTTGTCCCATATGAATGGTGCATCCTTTCTTATAAGCTTTGTTAGGGGTAACACCTCCACACTGAAGTTCTTAATGAACCTCATGTAATATCCTGCCAAACCTAGAAAGCTGCAAACTTTTTTAGGTGTCTTCGGTTGATCCCATTCAAGCACTGACTCTACTTTCTCTGGGTCTACACAAACTCCTTTAGCAGATATAACGTACCTTAGGAAAGACACTTCGTTTAACTAGAATTTGCACTTATTGAATTTTGCATACAACTGGTGCTGCCTCAACAAAGTCAAAGCCTGACGTAAGTGTTGCTCGTGCTGCTGGCTATCCCTAGAATAGATCAGGATGTCATCTATAACTACAATTACAAACTGGTCTAGATGGGGTCTGAACACCCTGTTCATCAGATCCATAAATGTTGCTGGTGTATTGGTTATCCCAAAAGGCATAACCACAAACTCATAATGACCATACCTTGTCCTAAAGGATGACTTAGGTATGTCATTTGTATTGATCCGCAACTGGTGATAGCCTGACCTCAAATTTATCTTAGAAAAGACAATGGCACTTTGTAACTCATCAAACAAATCATCTATTTATGGCAACAAATACTTATTCTTATTTGTCATTTTATTCAACTATCAATAGTCAATATACAACCTCATTGATCCATGCTTCTTCTTTACAAAAAGAACGAGAGTGCCCCAAGGAGACATGCTTGGTCTAATGAAACATTTCTTAAGCAGTTCTTGCAACTGTTTCTTTAATTTCCCATCTTAGCTGGTGTCATTCTATACAGTGTCTATGCTATAGGTTGGGTACCTGGAACTAGATTGATCTCAAAATCAATCCCCCTAGGAGGTACACCTGGAAACTCATCAGGAAACACATCCTTAAACTCCTGCACAATTGGCACTTCCTGAATACTAGGACCCTTTGCCTTGGTATCCACAATATGTGCCAAAAACGCATCAAAACCCTATCACATCCACTTCTCTGTTGTCATAGTTGAAACTAGACATGTCAGAAGGATCTTCCTATCATCCTGGAAAACCCAAGAAGCATCACCATCTACAAACGTTGCCATCTTGTCACTATAGTCCAAGATCACCCGATACTTTTCTAAAGTATCCATCCCAAGGATCACATCAAATCCATGTATTTCAAGTGGTAGGAGATCCACTTGAATGCTATGTCCTAAAAAGGAAAGAACATAGGACGAACATACTTCCTGTAGCTCTACAGAGCCAAATAAAGAAGTTTCTAGATGAAGATTGTCATGTCTTTGACTAACATGCAAGAAATAGTTAACTATCACTTCTCTAGTCTTGAAAGAATGTGTCGCACCCGTGTCAATCAATACAAATATAAAACATGAAGAACATAATTCAAAATGAAATAATTCCATTTGAACTATCATGACACGATGATTAATGACTCCTTCTGGATGAATCATCACATAGAATCGAGTCGTCGCATGTTGTCGCCCTCTTCCTCTACTAGCATGTCTTGAAGAACCCACCTGTGGCGCTTGTCTGTGTCCTCTGTCACTATTTTGTTGTTTCTACTGCAACCCTTGATGACTTTTCCTGGATTGTTGAGTCACCTCTTCATCCTTCACAGGGAAGCACCACTTAGTATGCCCCACCTATCCACACTTAAAACAGGTCTTGCCCTCATACCACGACCTGAACAACCCTATCACAGATACTGACATTGCACTGTGAGCTCCCACAGGTGGAAAACTATGGTCCCTGCCTCTATTCTATGTCCACTATGACTGAGTCACTAACGAATGTTGAGACTGAGGTGCTAAGTACCTAGGCTTCTTGAAACCTCCAGAAGATTTTCCTTGGTATTGTGCATGCCTTTTCTTGGCCTTCACCTCACATTTATCTATAACTAATCATTCTACCCTCCTAACTGACTCCACAAAAGTTGCAAACCTGTCCCTATTCTCCAAATATGATATTGGAGTTGTCAACTCAGAACTCAGACCCTTCTCAAACCGCCTGATCCTCTCCTTGTCTGTTGTAGCCATATGCAGAAAAAACCTTAGAAGCTCCATAAACTTAGCTTCATAAGCACTGACTGACATATATCTCTGTCGGATATTCTCAAACTGCATAATCTTCTCATCCAAATAAGTCTGTAGAAAGTACCAACTTATGAACTCATGTCGGGATTCTTCCCACATAATCACAACACCCGACCTTTTTCTCTTCCGTTATGGCCCACTAGTGGCCAACACTCCCCTTCAATAGATACACAACATGTTTCACCTTATCCTCCCTGGGGATGTTGAGGATCTTAAAGGCCTTTTCCAGGTCAGTCATCCACATATCTACATCAGTTAGATCAGATGTACCAATATACTCCAATACTCCTACACATCGAAGTCTTTCAAAAGTCTTTCCAGAACAATGAGTTTCAACACCGGGAACAGTTGCCCTAGGTCAGGCTACAAGTATGCTATCCATCATGTAGTTCATTATAGTCATAAACTATCCAACCATGGGCTCAAAAGCAGGGTTGGTTACATTAGTTGGGTCAACCGGAGGCACTTCTGGCACAACCTCTTCCCTCTCTTGTCTCCTAGCACCACCTCCTGGTACACCAACACCACTTTCAACAACATGTTGTTCATGTTCTCCAGACATCTTTTTCTTCTCTTCTTCTTCTGCATAAGCAGAAGTGGCCATAAGATATATTGGAGGATACTATAATAGACTCAAACCCTAGTCCTACGTCCATGTAGACTTAGCGAACCTATAGCTGTGATACCACTAAATTGTGACGACCATCGCCACACAAAGCGAGATTACTCAAAACAAGCACATAATTCCCATTAATAAACAATATTAACACAAACAGGGTAAATTAAAACCATTTGTAATTCAATATCCTAAGTGGAAGTATTTTATAAACAAACCTCCAACACAGACCATCTGTATTTCATATATACTAAAAGATGTTACATATCATGTTCAGAGGCTGTCAAGCCATCATTGTTACATATTACCACATGCCATTTCTATACACTCATGGCACAAAGGCAAAATCTACATGTCAATATATAAAACAACAAAATCTCCCCAAAGACCCGAGAGTACATGGATGACACGTAGGACTCTACTACATAACTACATCAACAAGTCCAACATCTAGCAATCACTGCTCTCCTTGTTGCTCAGAACCTGCACCACGACCTCGGCCTCCTCATCTATGACCACCTAAAAGTTGTGGAACCCACAAGATGAGACCAAACATTCCAACAAGAGATATAACTCTTCACCAACATCTATTATAAGCATTATTATATAATAAATCAAATAAATAAAGTAGATAAATAAAGCAGATATTGCTATTGAACAGTCTAAGCATTTACAACTGAGCAGTAGAATAATTTATACTTTTAAAAGGAATATGAAGAATACATATAACTATTGTAAACTAAACAATACAAGAAATTAGGCATGGGGTCCTTCAATGTGATTCTTATTTGACCCTAAAAAATATACTACACGGCTATATTATCATTGTTACTATTATGCCCTGAGGATTTGAGGCATACCACTCAAATCCAACCAACCATTGCTAGGTTGAAATTAGTACCATACAAGATCAATGGAAGAGTCAGACTCCATGATCATCATTAGCACTACTTGGTCAGTTCGAGTATGCAATGTAGTGATATAACCGTCAATAGCTAAATAATAACTGATAGTCAACGATATAGTCATGTAGAGACAACAACTCATAGTCAAAGCTATGGTTCTATAAAACAACTAGCCTGTCTTGGTACATGGCACAAAACTAGAGATCAATCTCATACATGGTCATTCTATAACAAAGAATTATACCACTATTTCACAATTTAAGGATACAGGGAGTTACCTCCACAGATACCCCGCATATTCAATAATATGCGCTACGAGCTTCTTGTAGGAGTTACTCGTTTCATCATCCAACTAGATACTTTCGTTGAAGATGGATCTATGTGCAGCAAAACTACTTGATTAGGGTTTCACTTGATTAGATATTCCAATTGGGTATCTTTTAATGCATCAATCAAGTTACAACATATTAACCCTAAACATTTTCTACAACATTAAGATAAATGCAACTTAGAAGATATGAAATGTATCAAGTGAGAACTTGTCTTGTCATCATATGGCGCTTGTATTACTACCATTCACTATACCACCAACAATATCACATCGCTATGGGAAATCAATCCCTCATTTACATCAATAAAGGTTTTCACCTCAAACTGTGCTCAGGGAAGTTGCTAGGTCATTATACCCATTTATATAGTTCATGCACAAATGATAACACATTATATCTCAGCAATGCTCATAATCATCACCCTGTATTATACAAGGTACACTATAGTACTCACATGACAATGCCATTCATCTCACCTACAAAGTTAGGATCACATAAATAGGAGAGAGAAAATATTTATTATGAAATACAATCTTCAATTAAAATGACACATATATCATATGGTCACATTATTAGGGTTAGGGTACGCACATAGTCAATTAGGGTTTCATAATGTTATTAACCCCTAAACCCTAATTCCATTACCTCCCATATGTTTGAAGTCTTTAAGGTTAAGCACAATCATTATTAATTAACCATGTATAATTATATCATCATGTGTAAACCACTACACTATACAACATCCATGCACATACCTACGTGTATTAACATTTCTCACTCACATGTGTTGGCATGATATGCAACGCGTGCAGTAGGTGACTCAACCTGCAATGCGTGCAACACCACCTTGATCTACAACGTATGCAAGGGTATCAGTCATGACGCGTGCAATGGTGTCGTGGCCGACGATGTGTGCATCACCTCACTTGCATGTAACATGTGCAAGACCTCACTTTCCCACAACATGTGCAGAATTGACTCGCCCGCAATGCACGCAACCCGTCTCGACCGCAACACGTGCAAATTGACTTGACTGCAACACACGTAGGGTTGTCTCGCCCGTGACACTACGTTGCAATCAGTCAAGCGTGCAACAACCATCCCTTTGTGTTGATAAGTTCTAATCAACCATCTATACACGGTTTCAACCCAACGAAGGCCAAGGAATGTCTCAACCATGGATTAGCTATATGCCCATCATCATAGCAGATTTGAACAAGGTCAAAATAGGGGTTAATAGCAGGAAATACCAAACATTATCAGAGTGCAAAACACCCTAGATCATGGTACTTGTCAACCCTAGAACTTTTTGTGGAACGTTATCAAAAGTGTTATGTATGGAGAGAGAAAATCATGATTTTCATGCATGTTATTATCTCCAAAACTTACTATTTTCTATAG
Organism: Alisma plantago-aquatica; assembly: GCA_963693085.1. NCBI lineage: Eukaryota > Viridiplantae > Streptophyta > Magnoliopsida > Alismatales > Alismataceae > Alisma > Alisma plantago-aquatica. The sequence goes on from OY856411.1 coordinate 881,799,472, forward strand.
TAAATGAATCCTATTTCAAATGTTAATATTCCATAGAAGATGATCCTAAGAAACACACCAATCTATCATTTATGAACAAAATCGGGTGCTATGAATTTAGGGTTTATAACGAGAATATCTCTTCAAGAATACTACAAGATCAAACCCTAACTTCATCATTCTCCTATCATAAAGAACATGCTTTTAAGATTTGGAACAACAACAATAAAATCAGATCTAAGATGCACATAATAGGAGTGATATAATTTATATGACCATCCTATTTTTTGAATAGAAATCAACCTCCCAAGATCTCAAGCTCCAAGATCTTCAACTAAACTCAAACACTTCGGCCAAGGGATCACCTCCAAGAAGAAGAAAACCATGATCACAAGGGGGTTCAAGAAAGAGGAAAAATAGATCTAGGCCGAACCAAGAAAGAAAGGGGAAAAGAGAAGAAATCATCCTCTCACTAGTTGCCACCATGTCGAATGAAGAGAAGTTTTCTCTCTAGAAGGCCACCATGGATAATCCACAATCTAAGGCCAAGGAGGAAGAAGAAGATAGATATGGAGTTTTCAGAAAGGAAAACATGATCTAAAGAAGAGATCACTTACCAAGAGATGATTCTCCAAGAATCACCACCAAAAGTTGATCCTAGCATAAGATCTTCAATATCCAAGATAGATCGACCACCCAAGGTTGCAAGATCTGACCTTCCTTGCTTCTAAAGCTTCAAGGGAGATCTAAAGGAAGAAGAAAGATATTTAGGGCTGAAAAGGTTGCTCTCTTGTGAAGAGGATGGGTTATATACCCAAATGAGGAGAGAAGTAAGAGATATTGAGGTGTCAACACAAAAGATCACCAAGGGACACATGCCCATCAAAGAAATAACCTTATTTCCTCTTGCATGCATATATAGAAATGTTCATATTTATCCAATCACCATTTCATGACCCACTATGTTGGTTTCCCCCTTGTCTCAGTTGAGACACACTCCCCTCAACTTGTCACGGTCAAGACACTTCAAGGTCAAAACCCTATGTCATATATGTACATGGTCGAGTCACTAGAAGACAAGGTGTTTCGATCCACCCCTCTAAAGGTTGTCTCGATCGTGACCACATATCCAATACATGTGTTTAGGTCATGACCCTCACCAAAAGTGGTGTAGGGGTCAAAACACTCAACCCTAAGTTAATCACCATATCAACTAAGGCAAAACCCTAGAAACCCTAGAGTCACCATGTGATGTCACATCACCACCCATGATTCAAATAAGGTGCCCCATTGCACCATCTTCCCTCTCATGATGCTAAAGCATAAGAAACACTCTCTTCATATGACATTTTGCAAGGTAACCCTCACTTATGGGTAAATTGCAAACTAGTCCAACACAAGCACATATATTACAGAGTAACTTAAACATCAATCAAATTGGACTATGAGAGGACAATACAGACCTTGGAGGATTTGTTGAGAGCCTTTGTGTTTGCAATTTTTGGGTAGTTGGAATATACACCTTAGCTTGGTAGAGTTTTCTTACAACAATAGCTATCAGAGGAGCATTGACATGGCATCATACGAAGCGTTGTATGGGAGACGTTGTAGATCTTCTTTGTGTTGGTATGAGATGGGAGAATATCAACTTCTAGGTCTTGAGCTAGTGCAGCAAACAACAGAAAAGATAAAAGTCATTCAACAACAATTGAAGGCAACTCAGGATAGACAAAAATCTCATGCTAATAATTGACGTAGACCTTTAGAGTTCCAAGGGGGAGACATGGTGTACCTCAAAGTCTCTCCTTGGAAAGGTGTTCTAAGGTTTGAGAAAAAGGGTAAGCTAGCTCCTAGATATATGGGACCTTATCTTGTAGTTGCACATGTTGGGAGGGTGGCTTATAAGCTAGAGTTGCCATCTAAGTTGTAAAAGTTACATCCTATGTTTCATATCTCTATGTTGAGGAAGTGTCACCCTGATATGAAGTTGACTCTTCAGCCTATTGTGGTGGAGTTAGATGATGATATATCTTATGTAGAAGGTTGTATTCTGATCCTAGATAGAAGAATCAAGAAGTTGAAGAAAAAGGACGTTGTGCTAGTCAAGGTTTTGTGGCATCATCATGGCGTAGAGGAATCCATGTGGGAGCTTGAAGATGGGATGCAAAAGAAGTATCTGTCTCTTTTTGCATAGGATTTCAGGGGTGAAATCCCTATTAGGGGTTTATAGTTGTAAGACTCCTGACCTAGCTTAATGCTTAGCTATAATTTCTTTGCATAATGAGATGCTTAAATCATAATCTAATCTTTTGAGATGTCTTAATATTATATGACATGATTACATTTTCATTTTGGTCCAATTTGATTGATGTTTGAGTTACTTTGTAATATATGTGCTTATTTTGGACTAGTTTGCAATTTACCCATAATTGATGGTTACATTAAAAAATGTCACACGAAGAGAGTGTCTCTTATGGTTTAGCATCATGAGAGGGAAGATGGTGCAATGGGGTGCCTTGTTTGAATCATGGGTGGTGATGTGACATCACACAGTGACTCTAGGGTTTTGCCTTAGTTGATATGATTATTAACTTAGGGTTGGGTGTTTTGACCCCTACACCACTTTTTGTGATGGTCGTGACCGAAACACATGTCTTGGATATGTGGTCACGACCGAGACAACCTTGAGAGAGGTGGGTCAAAATACCTTGTCTTCTAGTGACTTGACCATGTACATATATGACCTAGGGTTTTGAACTTGAAGTGCCTTGACCGAAACAAGCTGAGGGGAGTGTGTCTTAACCGAGACAAGGGGCAACCGACCCAGTGGGTTGTGACATGTTGGATGGATAAATATGAATATTTCTATTTGTGCATGCAAGAGGAAATTAGATTATGTCTTTGATGGGCATGTGTCCTTTGGTGATCTTTTGTGTTGGCACCTCAAGATCTCTTATTTCTCTCCTCCTTTGCGTATATAACCCATCCTCTTCATAAGACATCAACCTTTTTAGAATCAAATCTCTTTCTTCTTCCTTTGTATCACCCTTGAAGCTTCAGGAACAAGGAAGGGCCAGATCTTGCAACCTTCGGTGGCCGATCCATCTTGGATAATTAAGATCTTGTGCTCAGATCAACTTTTGGTGGTGGTTATTGGAGAATCGTCTCTTGGTAAGTGATATGTTCTTTAGATCACATTTTACTTTCTGAAAACTCTATCTCCATCTTCTTCTTCCACATTGGCCATAGACTGTGGACTATCCATGGTGGCCTTCTAAAAAGAAAACTCCTCTTCACAAAGGCCTTAGACTGTGTTTTGACATGGTGGCAACTAGTGAGGGGATGTTTTCTTCTCTTTTCCCCTTTCTTTCTTGGTTTGTCCTAGATATTTTTTATCCTCTTTCTTGAACCCCCTTGTGATAATGGTTTTCTTCTTCTTGGAGGTGATCCCTTGGCCGAAGTGTTGGAGTTTAGTTGAAGATCTTGGAGCTTGAGATCTTGGGAGGTTGATTTCTCTTCAAAAATAGACGGGTTATATAACTTCTCTCACTCCTATTATGTGCATTTTAGATTTGATGTTATTGTTATTGTTCTAGATCTTAAAAGCATATTCTTTATGATAGGATAATGATGGAGTTAGTGTTTGATCTTATTGTATTCTTGAAGAGTTATTCTGGTTATAAACCCTAATTCATAGCACCCGATTTTGTTAATAAATGATAGATTGGTGTGTTTCTTTGGATCATCTTCTATGGAATATTAACATATGAAATAGGGTTCGTTTACTACAGAAAATAGTATGTTTTGATGATAATAACATGCATGGAAATCATGATTTTCTCTGTCCACATAGAATCCTTTTGATAACATTACAAGAAAAAGTGCTAGGGTTGACGAGCACCATGATCTAGGATGTTTTGCACTCTGATAACATTTGGTATTCCCTATTGTTAACCCCTATTTCGACCTTGTTCAAATCTGTTATGATGATGGACATATAGCTAATCCATTGCCGAGACATTCCTTGGCCTTCGTTGGGTCAAAGCCATGTATAGATGATTGATTGGAACTTATCAACACAAAGGAATGGCTGTTGCATGCTTGACTGATAGCAACACAACGTCATGGGCGAGACAACCATGCATGTGTTGCGGTCGAGTCAAGTTGCATGCATCGTGGTCGAGATGGGTTGCGCGTATCGTGAGTGAGTCTGTCATGTACGTGTTGCAGGCAAGAGGTCATGCATGCATCGCAGGTGAGTGAGGTGTTGCACACATCTTGGGCTGCGACACCATTGCACGCGTCGTGACTGATACCATTGCACACATTGCGGGTCAAGGTGTTGTTTCATGCATTGCAACTAGAGTCACCTGATGCATGTGTTGCAGACCATGACAACATATGTGAGTGAGCAATGTTAATACACTTAGGTATGTACATGGATGTTGTATAGTGTAATGGTTTACACATGATGAAATAATTATACATGGCTAATTAATAATGATGATGCTTAACCTTAAAGACCTCCAAACATATGGGAGGTGATGGAATTAGAATTTAGGGGTTGAATAACATCATGAAACCCTAATTGACTAAGTACGAACCCTAACCCTAATCATGTGACCATATGATATATATGTTCATTTTAATTGAATATTGTATTACATAATAATATTTTCTCTCTTCTATTTATGTGATTCTAACTTTTCAGGTGAGATGAATGGCATAACCATGTGAGTACTATTGTGAACCTTGTATAATACATGGTGATGATTATGAGCATTGCTGAGATATAGTGTGTTATCATTTGTGTAGGAACTATATAAATGGATCTAATGACCTAGCAAGTGCCTTGAGCATAGTTTGAGGTGAAAACCTTTATTAATGTAAATGAGGGATTGATATCCCATAGCATTGTGATATTGTTGATGGCATAGTGAATGGTAGTAATAAAAGTGCCATACGATGATGAAATTCTCACATAATACAGTTCATATCTTATGAAGTTACATCTTACCTTAATGTTGTAGAAAATGTTTAGGGTTAATACGTTGTAACTTCATTGATGCATTAAAAGATACCCAATTGGAATATCAAATCAAGTGAAAACCTAATCATGTAGTTGCCCTATACCATAGATCCATATTTAGCATTAGTATCAAGCTGGATGGTGAAACAAGTAACTCCTACAAGAAACTTAGAGAGCATACTACTGAATATGCATGGTATCAGTGGAGGTAACTCCTTGTATCCTTAAATTGTGAAATAGTGGTATAATGCTTTGTTATAGAGCGACCATGTATGAGTTTGTTCTCTAGTGCTATGTCATGTATCGAGGCAGGCTAGTTGTTTTACAGAACCATAGCTTTGACTATGAGTTGTTGTCTCTACATGACTATAACTTAGACTATAAGTTGTTATTTAGTAGTTGACTATTATGTCACTACATTGCAGACTTGAACTAACCGAGTAGTGTTGATGATGATCAAGGAGTGTGGCTCTTCCATTGATCTTGTATGGAACTGATTTCAACTTAGAAGTCGTCAGTTGGATTTGAGTGGTACGCCTCAAATCCTCAAGGCATAATAATACTAGTGATAATACAATTGTGTAGTATAATTTTTAGGGTCAAATATGAATCACATTGAAGGACCCCATGCCTTATTTCTTGTATTGTTTAGTTTGAAATAGTTATACATGTTCTTCATATTCCTTTTAAAAGTATAAATTGTTCTACTGCTCAGCTGTAAATTCTTAGGTTGCTCAATAGAAATATTTGCTTTATTTGTCTACTTTATTATATAATAATGCTTATAATAGACATTGGAGAAGAGTTATATATCTTGTTGGGACGTTTTATCTCACACCATGGGTTCTACAACTTTTTAGGTGGTTATGGACAAGGAGGTTGAGGTCGTGCTACATGTGTTGAGCAACAAGGAGAGCAGTGACTGCTAGAGGTTAGACTTGCTGCTATAGTTATGTAGTAGAGTCCTACGTGTCGTCCTTGTACTCTCGGGTTTTTGGGGAAATTTTGTTGTTGTATATATCTACACGTAGATTTTGGCTTTATGCTATGTGTGTATAGAAATGGCATATGGTAATATGTACCGGTGATGGTTTAACAACCTCTGAATATGATATGTAACATCTTTTAGTATATATGAAATACAGATGGTCTGTGTTGGAGGCTTGTTTATAAAATACTTCCGCTTGGGATATTTTTTTTGATAACGAGGAACCCCTCCCGGGATTGGCCACTATTGGACCCCACCCATCCAAGGGTAAACCCCAGAACCAGCCGCGTACTTGGGGGCACCGCGGCGCACTCAGTAACGTGGGGCCTTTATTACACCTCGAGGGTTTTCGCCTAGAGTCGAACCCGGGTCCCTTCATTGAGGATTGCCGAGCCGCACCACTTGGGCTGCTCCCTCGCCCCGCGGTTGGGATATTGAATTACAAATGGTTTTAATTTACCCTATTTTGTGTTAATATTGTTGATTAATGGAAATTCCATGCTTGTTTTGACTAATCTCACTTAGTGTGGCGATGGTCGTCACAATTTAGTGGTATCAGAGCTATTAGGTTTGCTGAGTCTATAAGGACATAGGACTAGGGTTTGAGTCTGTTCTAGTGTCCTCCAGTATATCTTGTGGTCACTTCTGCTTATGCAGAAGAAGAAGAAGAAGAAGAAGAAGAAGAGAAAAAGATGTCTGGAGAACATGAAGAACATGTTGTTGAAAGCAATGTTGCTGCACCAGGAGATGGTTCTAGGAGACAAGAGAGGGCATAGGCTATGCTAGAAGTGCCTCAGGTTGACCTAGCTAATGTAACCAACCCTACTTTTAAGCCCATGGTTGGACAATTTATGACTACAATGAGCCGCATTATGGATAGGATGCCTACAACCCAACCTAGAAAACTGTTCCCCGTGCTAAAACTCACAATTCTGGAAAGACTTTTGAAAGACTTCGACGTGTAGGAACATTGAGTATGTTGGTACATATGATCCAGATGATGCAGATATATGGTTGACTGAGCTGGAAAAGGCCTTTAGGATCCTCAACATCCCCAAAGAGGATAAGGTGAAACATGTTATGTATCTATTGAAGGGGAGTGCTTGCCACTGGTGGGCCATAGAGGAAGAGAAAAGGTCAGGTGTTGTGATTATATGGGAAGAATTCTGATGGGAGTTTGTAATTCAACACTTTTTGGAGATTTATTTGGATGAGAAGATTATGCAATTTGAGAATATCTGGCAGGGATATATGTCAGTAAGTGCTTATGAAGCTAAGTTTATGGAGCTCCTATGGTTTTGTTCGTATATGACTACAATAGACAAGGAGAGGATTAGGCGCTTTGAGAAGGGTCTAAGTACTAAGTTGACAACTCCAATATCATCTTTGGACACTAAGGAGAGGTTTGCAACTTTTGTGGAGTATGTTAGGAGGGTAGAACGATCAATTCTAGATAAACGTGAGGCGAAGGCCAAGAAAAAGCATGCACAATACCAAAGACAATCTTCTGGAGACTTCAAGAAACCTAGGTACTCAGTACCTCAGTCTTAACAAAAGTCAGTGACTCAGTCACAATGGACACAGACTAGAGATAGAGGCCATAGTTTTTCACCTATGGGAGATTGCAATGCAACGTCAACTCTGTGACAGGGCTGCTCAGGCCCTAGTACGAGGGCAAGACCTATTTTAAGTGTGGACAAGTGGGGCATACTAAGTGGTATTGTCCTGTAAAGGATGAAGAGGTGACTTAGCAGTCCAAGCAGAGTCAGCAAGGGTCACAACATCAACAACAAAATAGTGGCAGAGGATGTAGACAAGCATCACAGACAGGTTCTTTAGAACATGCTAGCAGAGGAAGAGGGCGACAACATGAGACAGCTCGATTCTATGTGATGAGTTAGCCAGAAGGAGTCGTTGGCCCTCGGGTCGTGACAGGTCAGATGGAATTATTTCATTCTGATTTGTCTTCTTCATGTTTTATATCTATATTGATTGACTCAGGTGCGACACATTCTTTCATCACTAGAGATGTGACAAGTAACTATTTCTTACCTGTTAGTCGAAGACATGACAATCTTCATCTAGAAACTCCTTTAGTTGGTTCTATAGAGCTGTGAGAAGCATGTTCGTCATGTGTTCTTTCCTTTTCAAGACATAACACTCAAGTGGATCTCCTACCACTTGAAATGCATGGATTCAATGTGATCCTTGGGATGGATACTTTGGAAAAGTATTGGGTGATCTTGGATTGTAGTCCAAGATGGCAACATTTGTAGATGGTGATGCTTTTTGGGTTTTCTAGGGTGATAGGAAGATCCTTCCGACATGTCTAGTTTCATCTATGATAATAAAGAAGTGGACGAGACAAGAATGTGATGCATTTTTGGCACATATTATAAATACGAAGGCAAAGGGTCCTAGTATTCAGGAAGTGCCAATTATGTAGGAGTTTGAGGATGTGTTTCCTGATGAGTTTCCAGGTGTACCTCCTCCTAGAGAGATTGATTTTGAGATCAATCTAGTTCCAGGTACCCAACCTATAGTACATACACCGTATAGAATGTCACCAATTGAGATGCGATAACTAAAGAAATAGTTGCAAGAACTGCTTGAGAAAGGTTTAATTAGACCGAGTATGTCTCCTTGGGGTGCTCCCATTATTTTTGTAAAGAAGAAGGATGGATCAATGAGGTTGTATATTGACTACCGATGGTTGAATAAAATGATGATTAAGAATTAGTATCTATTTCCATGAATAGATGATTTGTTTTATCAGTTATGAGGTGCCACCATCTTTATTCAGTAAGTGTGAGTTCTGGTTAAAGGAAGTGGCTTTCCTAGGGCACATAATATCTACTAAAGGAGTCTGTGTAGACCCAAAGAAAGTAGAGTCAGTGTTGGAATGGGATCATCCGAAGATACCTATAGAAGTTTGTAGCTTTCTAGGTTTGGTTGGATATTATAGGAGGTTCATGAAGAAGTTCAGTGCGAAGGCATTACCACTAACAAATCTTACAAGAAAGGATGTGCCGTTCATATGGGACAACAAATGTCAACATTCCTTTCAACTTCTGAAGGAGAAGTTGACCAGTGCACTGGTATTAGTATTACCAGAACAGGGAAAGGGTTGGTATTTATGCATCCAAGAATGGTCTAGGTTGTGTGCTGATGCAAGATAAGAACGTGATTTATTTCACTTCTTGATAGATTAAGAAACACGAGGAGAACTACCCAACACACGATTTGGAGTTATCCATGATGGTCCATGCCTTGAAAATATGGAGACACTACTTGTATGGTGAGAAGAGTCAGATCTTCACCCACCACAAGAACCTACAATATATCTTTTCAAAGCAAGAGTTGAACATGAGACAACGACACTGGATGGAGTTGATAAAGGATTATGATTGTACTACATATTACCATCCATGGAAGGAAAATGTGGTAGCATATGCTTTAAGTAGGAAGTCTTCTTCGTCATCAACCACTGAGAAGACATGGTTGAATGCATTAGTGTGTCATAAGAGAGACATGTTGGTCTCCTTATGATATATGAATGTATAGTTGGAAGTGTCTATGTTAGCATGTCTGTTGGCACAATTACAAGTCAATCCGACATCAAGTCAGTAGATCAGAGATGCACAATAAAACTATATTGTGGTACAATAGATTTGGGCAGAGTTGGGTAGTGAGAAACGTGATGGTTTTCATGAATCTAATAATGGGATAGTGTGTTATCATGGTAGATCAGTTGTGCCAAATATAGATAATCTGAGGATGTTAGTTCTAGAAGAGGCTCACTCTTCTCTGTACGCTATGTATCCAGACAACACCAAGATGTATCAAAATATGAAGGATCTTTATTAGTGTCTAAGATTAAAGCATGATGTAGCCAAGTTCATGGCTAAGTGCACAATGTGTCAGCAGGTTAAAGCCGAGCATCAGAAACCTACAGGGACTTTGCAACCATTGCCTATACCTCAGTGGAAGTGGGATCATATCACAATGGACTTTGTGGTTGGAATTCCAAGAATAGCCAAAGGTCATGATTCTATCTAGGTAATAGTGGATAGCTTGACTAAGTCAGCACACTTTTTTCCAATAAAAACAACAAATATGGCTGAGAAGATAGCACAAGTGTATGTTGATGAGATAGTATGTTTACATGGTATCCCAACTACCATTGTATCAGACAGAGGTCCACCGTTTACTAATCACTTTTGGGAGTGTCTACATGCAGTGATGGGTAAACAGTTGAGGTTCAACACTACCTTCCATCCAAAGAAAGATGGACAGTCTGAGAGGACAATAAAAACCTTAGAGGATCTATTGAGAGCTCGTGTGTTGCAATTTTTGGGCAGTTGGGATATACACCTTAGCTTGATAGAGTTTGCCTACAGCAATAGCTATTAGAGGAGCATCAACATGGCACCATAGGAAGCATTGTATGGGAGACATTGTATATCTCCTTTGTGTTGGTATGAGACATGAGAATATTAGCTTCTGGGTCCTGAGCTAGTACAACAAGCAAAAGAAAAGATCAAAGTCATTCGACAACAATTGAAGGCAACTTAGTATAGATAGAAATCTTATGCTAATAATCGATGTTGACCTATAGAGTGCCAAGTGGGAGACATGGTGTACCTCAAAGTCTCTCCTTGGAAAGGTGTTCTAAGGTTTGGGAAAAAAGGTAAGCTAGCTCCTAAATATACAAGACCTTCTCATGTAGCTCCATGTGTTGGGAAGGTGGCTTATAAGATAGAGTTTCCATATAAGTCATACAAGTTACATCATATGTTTCATATCTCTATGTTGAGGAAGTTTCACCTTGATACAGAGTTGACTCTTCAACCTATTGAGGTGGAGTTAGATGATGATATATCTTATGTAGAAGGTCCTGTTCTAATCCTAGATAGAATGATCAACAAGTTGAATAAAAAGGACATTGTGCTAGTCAAAGCTTTGTGGCATCATCATGGTGTATAGGAAGCCACATGGGAGCTTGAAGATGAGATGCAAAGGAAGTATCCATCTCTTTTTGCATAGGATTTCGGGGGCGAAATCCCTATTAAGGGTTTATCGTTGTAAGACTCCTGACCTAGCTTTATGATTAATTATAATTTCTTTGCATAATGAGATGCTTAAATCATAATCTAATCTTTTGAGATGTCTTAATATCATGTGACATAATTACATTTTCATTTTGGTCCAATTTGATTGATGTTTGAGTTACTTTGTAATATATGTGTTTGTTTGGACTAGTTTGCAATTTACCCATAATTGATGGTTACCTTGAAAAATGTCACATGAAGAGAGTGTTTCTTATTCTTTAGCATTATGAGAGGGAAGATGGTGCAATGGGGTGCCTTGTTTGAATCATGGGTGGTGATGTGACATCACATGGTGACTCTAGGGTTTCTAGGGGTTTGCCTTAGTTGATATGGTGATTAACTCAGGGTTGTGTTGTGACGTCCCCAAATTTTCTAAAACTTAATCTAATGTGTGACGTCCAAATTGAAACCCTCACCTCAGCGAGAATCCCAATTTAAACACCCCACACCAGGCTAAGAAGAATAAAATCAAGGGAGTCAGAAGGAAACGATCAGTAGTACATGCACATGAACAATAAACAAACCATACAACATATGTTCACCATTCAACAATTAATTACAACATGAATTGTTACAACATTTGATATTACATATTGAACAGTAAACTTATACATATACATGTACTACATCTAAATAGCAATATCTTAAGACAACAGGTCCACCTGTACATCAGCTCGCCACACAACTCTCATCTATCCTGGATCTTCAAGAACATATGTCCACAACCTAAACAAAAGATTACATGCGGTACACGTCAGCACAATATTCAAGAATATTGTACTGAGTACGCCTACATGTCTTTTATATACCTCTCATCATATCTTGGCAAAAGATAAAACTAATACTTGACAGTTATAAAGAAATATAAGAAAAAGCATATACTTGCACAAAGATGTTCATTAACAAAAGAGAACACATATTTCACCACGACTTTCCATTATATGTAAATTTGATCAACCACATGCACTATTCTACTAAAGAGATTTAGTGCTCACATGTAATATTCTGCCAAAGAGATTTAGTACTTCATAAATGCACTATTCTGCCAAAGAGATTTAGTGCTTTCATCAATGCACTATTCTACCAAAGAGATTTAGTGCTATCATATAATGGATCAGATATCTTATGTTTCATGTGTCCATAACCATAAGTACGAAAAATCAAGCAACATATCATGCAGAACAATCATTTCATCCAATATCATATGCCAAGTATTTTACTACACATATAACACAAGCATATTGTATAATAAGCCAAGTAAGAGGTAATGGCGTACCTTCCAAAGAGACAGATCATTCGAATCACATATTCCTCATGTCATCTATATCTTGGTCAACCCCTGATTAAGACAAGATCACATATCATTATCAGGTTCTCATCATCTTAACCCTAGTTATGTCCATTTTAGGGTTTGCTTACTCATTTGGATATTCTCATGATTACTTGTATTATTGCCTTAGGATTATTTTATTGATCTTATATTACAAATTATAATTCATCAACTGGATATACTCATGTGTCACATTATTATGTGAACATATTTAACAATATGTCACTTCATTAACCATATTAGGGTTACATCACCTGTATTAAGGGTGCTCTTCATATAACATGAATTTTGTGTATAAAACTGATCTCAGATTTACATATTATCTTCCTGTGACTGATATGAGGGTTTTCTATAAATCTCATCATTTATTGAGCACGTAAGTATATATTGCATTTTATTTAGGGTTATTATACCTAATTAGCCGTGTTAAGAAAATTACATAATTTTGTACATCAACATGGCCATATCTGACATCATATGCATTCTATACATAATTATGGACTTACTGACATGTTATCATAATTTTATGTCATCATTTAATATTTATTACTCAAGAACTAAGCATTACACATCTTACATGATATCACTGAGATTAGTGCATCAAAAACCTAATATTATAGTTCTATTGTGTTCTACTCATTTTCTTGAGAATTTTGGTACTTTATTTGTATTTTTCTGATAATCGTGCTGTTTTCTACGAATTATACGAGATCTGAGAATTATTGAATATTTACCTTTTTGTAGCGAATCACGTTGCGCCCCGTGGCCCCGTGGGGGGGATTCACTTTCCTCACTGGGGTCTGTCTGGTTCAGGAGTTTTGAACCCGATTTAGCTTGGTTGCACTAGTCCAGTTCAACGGCTGGACCAATCGGTCCTCCTCCTTTCTCTCATGCACGTGAGGCGTGACCCTTTTCTCCTGTGAACAGGTGCTGCCACCATCTGGCCCAGCTCTGGCGAGCAAGCATACTCCCGACCATCCTCCTCAAGAGCTCCGATCAGTACCAATAGATCCAACAGACCACCTAGGGCTCCGCCGGCGTCTCCGTTCCTTGATGTGCTGAGCCTGGTTGGACTCGGTTCTCCTCTCTGCAGGGTGTGCTGCCGTGCTGATCTCCTCTCGACGCCAGGGTATGCCGCTGTGCGGATCTCCTCAGTTCCACATCACTGTTCTCTGGATGATCTTCGTCTCCATGAACTGCACACATCCACAAGCTTCAGACATGCGCCTCCTCCTCCACGATTATGCCGACGCAAACTATCTCTCCGCTCGGCGCCTACTTTCTCCATTGACGTGGCTTCCGCCATGGGAAGGTCTCTGGCAAGCAAACGGCTATGCTGTAGACTCTAGTGACCTTGGAGGATCCAAAATATTTCCACACTAGCTGGGTTGGAAGGCCGATTGTGCCTTCATGATGCCGCCATGGAAGGCTTGGCACTACTTGTTCGCTCTCAGCAACAGAGACGAGAGGGAGACTAAGAGCACATTCTCCCTACTTTAGTCTCCTGTAGGTGACGGTGGACCAGCCATGGTGTGGCATGTTGTCGACTTCTCTCATCTTTCCTTGGAATATATAGGCTAAGACAACCGCCCACTAGCCTATCTTCCTCACGTCCTCATGCCACGATCATGTCATGGATAATTGGAAGGTTAGAGTGCCAAAATGCTTCACTGCTTGGTAGGTAGTTACGATATCTTAGATCCCAGATCTGATCATCCAAGGGCTACTAAAGATCCACATTCCCAATCCGTGGCATCATAATTTTTGTTGACCTAGTTGGACGCGTGACACCGCCACTAAGTCTAGAAACTCAACACTTAGGTCCATTAAACACCAATAACGCACATTATTTCCCAAATTTCCAACCTTCATAACTTCCTCTAGGAACATCCAATTGCCACCAAATCTTAACCATAGATTCCCTACCTCTCAAGGTACATTTTGCTCCAATTTGGTGATGAAAATCAGCTATTAGACCATTCAATTAAATTCATCAAGAAGACATTAAAAAGAGATATATTAATCATAATGTCAACCTCACATCAACACACTTACTTTGTCAAAAGCTTGGAACTCTTAATATATCTCAACCGTATGATTTCACTTATGTCATTGGACATTTAGGATTCCCAAAAGTCCAATCTATCACATGTGTGTTTTCACCCCCCCCTACACCACTTTTGGTGAGGGTCGTGACCGAAACACATGTCTTGGATATGTGGTCATGACTGAGACAACCTTGAGAGGGGTGGGTCGAAACACCCTGTCTTCTAGTGACTCAACCATGCACATATATGACCTAGGGTTTTGACCTTGAACTGTCTTGATCGATACAAGTTGAGGGGAGTGTGTCTCGACCGAGGAGTGTGTCTCAAATGAGACAAGGGGGCAACCAACCTAGTGGGCCATGACATGCTGGATGGATAAATGTGAACATTTATATTTATGCATGCAAGAGGAAATAAGGTTATTTCTTTTATGGGCATGTGTCCCTTGGTGATCTTTTGTGTTGACACCTCAAGATATCTTACTTCTCCTCCTTTGGGTATATAACCCATCCTCTTCATAAGAGAGCAACCTTTTCAGCCACAAATCTCTTTCTTCTTCCTTTGGATTTCCCTTGAAGATTCAGGAGAAAGGAAGGTTAGATCTTGTAACCTTGGGTGGCTGATCCATCTTGTATATTGAAGATCTTGTGCTAGGATCAAATTTTGGTGGCGATTCTTAGAGAATTGTCTCTTGGTAAGTGATCTCTTCTTTAGATCACATTTTCCTTTCTAAAAACTTGATCTCCATCTTCTTCTTCCTCCTTGGCCATAGGCTGTGGACTATCCATGGTGGCCTTCTAGAGATAAAACTCCTCTTCACAAAGGCCTTAAGCTATGTTTTGACATGATGGAAACTAGTGAGAGGATGATTTCTTCTCTTTTTCCCCCATTCTTTCTTGGTTCGACCTAGATCTTTTTTCCCTCTTTCTTACACCCCCTTGTGATCATGGTTTTCTTCTTCTTGGAGGTGATCCCTTGGCCGAAGTGTTGGAGTTTAGTTGAAGATCATGGATCTTGAGATCTTGGGAGGTTGATTTCTCTTCAAAAATAGGCAAGTTATATAACTTCTCTCACTCCTATTATGTGCATCTTAGACCTAATCTTATTGCTGTTGTTTAGAATCTTAAAAGCATGTTCTTTATGATAGGAGAATGATGAAATTAGGGTTTGATCTCGTAGTATTCTTGAGGAGTTATTATGGTTATAAACCCTAAATTTGTAGCACCCGATTTTGTTAACAAATGATAGATTGGTGTGTTTCTTTGGAATATTAACATCTAAAATAGGGTTCATTTACTATAGAAAATTGCAAGTTTTGAAGATAATAACATGCATGAAAATCAAAGTTTTCTCTCTCCACACATAATTGTTTTGATAACATTCCATGAACAAGTGCTAGGGTTGACAACCACCATGATCTAGGGTGTTTTGCATTATAATAACATTTGGCATTCCCTATTGTTAGCCCATGTTTCAACCTTGTTCAAGTCTGTTATGATGATGGGCATATAGCTAATCCATGGCTGAGACATTCCTTGACCTTTGTTGGGTTGAAACCATGTATAGATGGTTGATACCAAAGGATGGATGTTGCACGCTTGACTGATCGCAACACAATGTCGCGGGAGAGACAACCCTGTGGGCGTCGTGATTGAGTCAAGTTGCGCATGTCACGGTTGAGACAGGTTGTGATTGTTGCGGGTGAGTCAGTCATGCATGTGTTTTGGGCAAGTGACGTCCTGCACATGTCGCGGGCGAGTGAGGTGTTGCACGCGTCGTGGGCCACGAAACCATTGCACACGTCACAACTGATGCCCTTACACGCGTTGCGGGTCAAGGTACTGCTGCACATGTTGCAGGTAGAGTCACCTACTGCACGCATTGTAGATCATCACAACATATGCGAGTGAGCAATTTGAATACACTTAGGTATGTACATGGATGTTATATAGTGTAATGGTCTACACATGATGAAATAATTATACATGACTAATTAATAATGATGGTGCTTAACCTTAAAAACCTCCAAACATATGGGAGGTAACAAAATTAGGGTTTAGGGGTTGAATAACATTATGAATCCCTAATTGACTAAGTACGAGCCCTAACCTTAATCATGTGACCACATGATATATGTGTTCATTTTAATTAAAGATTATATTTCATAATAATATTTTCTCTCTCCTATTTATGTGATTCTAACTTTGTAAGTGAGATGAATGTCATAGCCATGTGAGTACTATGGTGAACCTTGTATAATACAAGGTGATGATTATGATCATTGCTGAGATATAATGTGTTATCATTTTTGCAAGAACTATATAAATGGGTCTAATGACCTAGAAAGTGCCTTGAGCACAGTTTGAGGTGAAAACCTTTAGCGATGTAAATGAGATATTGATATCCCACAATGATGTGATATTGTTGATGGCATAGTGAATGGTAGTAGTACAAGTTCCATATGATGATGAGACACATTCTCACTTAATATGTTTCATATCTTCTAAAGTTTCATCTTACCTTAACGTTGTAGAAAATGTATAGGGTTAATACGCTGTAACTTGATTGATGCATTAAAAGATACCAATTGGAATATCTAATGAAGTGAAACCCTAATCATGTAGTTTCCCTGTACCATATATCCATCTTCAACATCTTTATCTAGCTGGATGGTGAAATGAGTAACTCCTATTAGAAACTTAGAGTGCATACCATTGAATATACAAGGTATCAGTGGAGGTAACTCCCTCTATCCTTAAATTGTGAAATAGTGGTATAATGCTTTGTTATAGAATGGCCATGTATGAGTTTGTTCTCTAGTGATATGCCATGTACAAAGGAAGGCTAGTTGTTCTACAGAGCCATAGCTTTGACTATGAGTTGATGTATCTATAGGACTATAGCTTTGACTATAAGTTGCTATTTAGCAGTTGACTGTTATGTCACTGCATTGCAGACTCAAATTGACCGAGTAGAGCTGATGATGATCATGGAGTCTGACTCTTCCATTTATCTTGTATGGTACTGATTTTGACTTAGCAGTGGTCGGTTGGATTTGAGTAGTACACCTCAAATCCTCAGGGTATAATAGTAACAGTGATAATACAGTCGTGTAGTATATTTTTAAGGGTCAAATACAAATCACATTGAAGGACCCCATGCCTTATTTCTTGTATTGTTTAGGGTCAAATACAAATCACATTGAAGGACCCCATGCCTTGTTTCTTGTATTGCTTAGTTTACAACAGTTATACATGTTATTCATATTCCTTTTAAAAGTATAAGTTGTTCTATTACTTAGTTGTAAACTCTTAGACTGCTCAATACCAATATCTTCTTTATTTATCTACTTTATTATATAATAGTGATTATAATAGACATTGGCAAAGAGTTATATCTCTCACTAGGATGTTTGGTCTCAATGCATGGGTTCTAAAACTTTTTAGGTGGTCGTGGACAAAGAGGTTGAGGTCGTGGTGCATGTGTTGAGCAACAAGGAGAGCAATGACTGCTAGAGGTTGGACTTGCTGCTATAGTTCTGTAGTAGAGTCCTATATGTCGTCCCTGTACTCTCATGTCTTTAAGGAGATTTTTTGTTTTAAATATTGATATGTATATTTTGGCTTTGTGTCATGATCATATAGAAATGGCATGTGGTAATATGTACCAATGATGCCTTGACAACCTCTGAATATGATATGCAACATCTTTTAGTATATATGAAATACATATGGTATGTGTTGGAGGATTGTTTATAAAATACTTCTGCTTGGGATATTGAATTACAAATGGTTTTAATTTACCCTATTTTGTGTTAATATTGTTGATTAATGGAAATTCCACACTTGTTTTGAGTAATCACACTTTGTGTGGCGATGGTCGTCAAAATTTAGTGGTATCAGAGCTATAGGTTTGCAAAGACTACAGGGACATAGGATTAGGGTTTGAGTATGTTCTAGTGTCCTCCAGTATATCTTATGGTCACTTCTACTTATGCAAAAGAAGAAGAAGAGAAGAAAAAGATGTCTAGAGAACATGAAGAACATGTTGTTGAAAGTGGTGTTGCTGTACTAGGAGGTGGTGCTAGGAGACAAGAGAGGGTAGAGGCTGTACCAAAAGTGCCTCAGGTTGACCCAACCAATATAAACAACCCTACTTTTGAGCCCATGGTTGGACAATTTATGACTAAAATGAACCACATGATGGAAATGATGCCTACAACCCAACCTAGGACAACTATTCCCAGTGCTGAAACTCTTGGTTCTAGAAAGACTTTTGAAAGACTTCGACGTGTAGGAGCATTAGAGTATGTTGGTACATCTGATCCAGCTAATGCACATATGTGGCTAGTTGATCTAGAAAAGTCCTTTAAGATCTACAACATCCCCGAGGAGGATAAGGTGACACATGTTGTGTATCTATTAAAGGGGAGTGCTGGCCACTAGTGGGCCATAGAGGAAGAGAAAAGGCCGGGTGTTGTGATTACATGGGAAGAATTCTGATCGGAGTTCGTAATTCAGTACTTTTCAAAGACTTATTTGGATGATAAGATTGTGTAGTTTGAGAATATCCGATAGGGATATATGTCAGTCAGTGCTTATGAAGCTAAATTTATGGAGCTTCTAAGGTTTTGTCCACATATGGCAGCAACAAACAAGGAGAGGATCAGATGCTTTGAATAGGGTATGAGTAATGAGTTGACAACTCCCATATCATCTTTGGAGAATAGGGAGAGGTTTGCAACTTTTGTGGAGTCAGGTAGGAGGGTAGAACGATTAGTTATACAGAAATGTGAGGTGAATGCCAAGAAAAGGCTATGCCTACACAGTACCAAGGAAAATCTTCTAGAGGCTTCAAGAAGCCTAGGTACTTAGCACCTCACTCTCAATAGAGGTCAGTGTCTCAGTCACAGTGGACATACATCGGAGGGAGAGGCCATAGTTTTGTGACTATGGGAGCTCGCAGTGCAACGTCAGTGTCTATGTCAGGGCTGTTTCGGCTGTAGTACAAGGGCAGACCTATTTTAAGTGTGGATAGGTGGGGCATACTAAGTGGTACCATCCTGTGAAGGATGAAGAGGTGACTCAATAGTCTAGGAAAAGTTAGCAAGGGTCACAACAACAACAAAAACAACATAGTGGCAAAGGATGTGGACAAGCATCACAGGCAAGTTCTTCGAGATATGGTAGTAGATGAAGAGGGCGACAACATGCAATGACTCGATTCTATGCGATGTTTCAGCCAGAAGGAGTCGTTAACCCTCAAGTCATGATAGGTCAAATGGAATTATTTCATTCAGATTTGTCTTCTTCATGTTTTGTATCTGTGTTGATTGACCCACATGCAACACATTCTTTTATCACTGGAGAAGTGATAGCTAACTGTTTCTTGCCTATTAGTCAAAGACGTGATAGTCTTCATTTATAAACTCCTTTAGTTGGTTCTGTAGAGCTGCGGGAAGTATGTTCATCTTGTGTTCTTTCCTTTTCAGGACATACAACTGGATCTCCTACCACTTGAAATGCATGGATTCAATGTGATACTTGGGATGGATACTTTGGAAAAGTATTGGGTGATCTTGGACTGTAGTGTCAAAATGGCAATGTTTGTAGATGGTGATGCTTCTTGGGTTTTCCAGGGTGATAGGAAGATCCTTCCGACATGTCTAGTTTCAATTATGACAATAGAGAAGTGGATGAGATGGGGTTGTGATGCGTTTTTGGCACATATTGTGGATACCAAGGCAAAGGGTCCTAGTATTTGGGAAGTTCCAATTATGTAGGAGTTTGAGGATGTGTTTCCTGATGAGTTTCTAAGTGTCCCTCCTCCTAGAGAGATTGATTTTGAGACCCAATTCTTACAAATGAATATTTACAAAATAATATCAAAATATATAAACAAATATCTTTTTTTACAATCACGGTTTACATCAAAATCGTGGAAGCTTTACA
The DNA here is from genome assembly GCA_963693085.1 of Alisma plantago-aquatica. Classification (NCBI taxonomy): domain Eukaryota; kingdom Viridiplantae; phylum Streptophyta; class Magnoliopsida; order Alismatales; family Alismataceae; genus Alisma; species Alisma plantago-aquatica. The sequence continues at coordinate 881,819,908 of OY856411.1, forward strand.
TAAAATTACAAAAAAATTCATGGATTCCTATCTATTCTCCAACAGTGAGAAATTCTTGCGCGTCTCTTCGAAATCTTCTCTGAGCACTTGCCCATGAGTTTCCAGAGGGAATGAAACCACATATGGCCTCCAAAAAGGGAAACTAAGGTCACCAAAGCTAGTACAAAATTGGTATTTGGAAAGCAAAACAATATGAACCTATCTACAAAGAATTCATATGACAAAAGTGCAAAGGAATGAACAATATAGGCAAGTATCAAGAAATAGTAATGGGTTTTCAATTTCAACAATATTCAAAGTCCAACTTTTAAAACTAGTCATTAAATTATACTAGTTAGAACATGCCAATGTTTAGTATTTGGGGAAGCCATATGTTCTATCCTACAGAGAATGAAAACACACCAACTAAAATTCCTAGTATACTGAGGGGCCCTATGTCCTTTAAATCTACGCAGAGACGTGGAAACACAATTCCACTAAACTAGGGGCACTAACCTACCTTTTTTGATGTTTAAACAATGTTCTACTATTTCCTAAGAATAAGTGTTGGTGGCCTTTCAAATAAGTAGGCTAAGGTACAAAAAACCAATTTCAGGCAACCAACCTATCTAGTCATGCATGCAATCAATTAGGGAAATAACTTTCCAAATATAAATAGAAATTTCATACCTTTGAATCAAGAGTATCCAAAATGCAAAATTCCAGGTATGGACTCCAATGAACAAACAAAAGAGATATCTACAAATTTAGAGACATATTTGACACTATATGGATTGGAATCAAGTTTTCTTCAAATTGAATTCATTACAATTATAGTTGTTATTGTCTAAGGTTTCTACTTATATTTTCTCAATTATTATGGTTTCTATATTTTCAACTAGATTTTATTCTTGAATATTATATTCTTTTCTCCACTTAGGTCATCGATTGTTATTCTCTCTCAAATATTGTTCTACTTAGTAATGAGGTATAATTTATCAGAATATTCATAAGTATATAGTATTTTTGTTATACATAGTCAACACATAATAGTTGTAAACTCATATTTAGTTCTTATTTGTATATAAGTATGCATTGAAATGAAAAGATAATAGAATAGCCTAGTATTAATTTCATCTTAACATTAATATGTATAAACATAAGGTCATAAATATGAACATATGATAATAATAACCATCTTACATTAACTTCCCTCATATATACAAGTATATCCAAACTAGACTAGTAAACATCTTAGATTCATCAAATGTTAGGATTTGAATTCATAATAAGGCTAAACTAGTATTTAGGTTAGTCTCATCATAAATTATTGCATTTCCTATTTGTTACTTATTAGTCCATACATGTATAATTATGAGTAGTACTTAATATAATGACCCACTAAGTCAAATTTTCTTGATAACTATATTTTACATATATAATGTGGGCATTATTAAGTCTTCTGGATAACCAGAATGAATGATATGTTTAGGGCTCCATATCCCCTTGGTTATCTAATTATGTATGAATCATATCGACATCAACTTATAGTGGTCTATATATACTTCTAGATTAGGGTATGTACCATTTTACTTATTTGGGTATGGATCAGTCTGTTGTTATTGGGCCTATATTACCATGATTGTCTTATAGTTTACTATCATATGAATCCTTTTAAGCATATTATCAGATTCATAGGATCAAGTGGAAAATCTTTCTAACAGTCATTAGGGTGGAGTATCTTACCCAATGATCATCATGATATGCTGATTAGATTCACCAAACCTTGGATCCAAAATCGAGGTTAGCTCTATTACATGAAGGCTAGATATAAAACAAGACTCATTCTCACAAATCACGATCCATCTAGCATCGTCGTAGCTTGACTCTGTCCTACAATCAAGTTTGCAAGACTCCATTCACCCCTTTGTTGGATGATTAGGCTAGGTGGTAGTGGTTGGATCTGTAGCAAGGTGTCGTAAGGATGTAGTGGTGTATGTCATCCTAGGTGGTCTCTATCACTGGGGGGGATGGTAGGACATCAATGGATGCTGCTATGGTGCTGCCTGAGAAGGAGTAGTATGCATCGTCTTCACTAGAATCATCTGAGTCAGATGATTTATAGAATCCAAGAATGCTGAGGTTGTGTTGACCTTCCATGTCCACCTTCATATCTTCAAGGAAGGACCTGCGTCAGAATGGGAAGATGAGGACATATCTAGGATGAGCGGTGGTGATGATGATGAGGGGAGCTGACAGAGGTGGTGGCGATCGAGTTGAATATGTGTTGTAGGTTGGCTTTTTCAATCCAAATCTCACCAATCATTATTGGGTGATGGAAGGGATCGAGGTTGACCTTGCCGAGGAAGGGGAAATGGTTGTGAACCCTACGGTGGTGTCAGCAAGCCTGATGTTGGAGGTGGTGTACACATTGCAAGTAGGAGTTGAGTATGCTAGCGACGACAGTCTATGGAGGCTGGGCAGATGACGTTGGCGAGTTTGCTAATCAATCATGATGGCCCAAGGTTTGGCGGAGACTACTGATAGTTCTATGGTATGAGGCACGGTGAAGAGGAGGTCAAGATCTGATCGACACGGCCATGGATGGAGACAGAGTTGTAGGCCGACATCTATTGAAGGAAAATGGTGATCAAAGTTGGTAGTGGTCATCTATGGTGGTTTCCGTATGCAAGGTTGATGGATTGTTGTGTCTAGAGGATTATATATACCATGGTGTTATAGGTTTTCAGGCTTAGATGATGAAGAGATATAGGCGGGAAGGTGAGTCTATGGAGGGGAAGAAGAAACAACTGAGTTGATGGCATCTAATGGTTTTAGAGATGAGAAACTATTTCATCACCATTTTCTAGTTAGGAGGAGAGAAATCATGATCCAGATGGTGTTTATGTCAATTTGAGGGAGTTTCTAACGACTCTGGTTTATCATCCTAATTAAAATGAAGAGTTAATAATGTAGCATTTTACTTCTTGAGTTGTTTATTTGAACAAGAACTCAGAAACTAAAGGAAAAGAAACCTTCACGGTCATATTCATAATAATAGTTTTCTAACCATTGACGCGGAAGATCCATATATTATTAAAAACATAGACTTACTCGATATGAATATCATTCATGGTGATAATGGTAAACACCAAATAATTTCTTATTTTCATAGATTTCATTTTTATCGGCCCAAATGAAACTAAAATTTGTGGAGCATTATATTCTAAGGAGTTAACATTATTAACTCCCTACTTGAGATATCTATCTAGCTTATTTAACTATATTTCATTGAAAATCCACTATTTATAAATTTTTACCAATATTTCAAATGATTCCAAGACACTAGCAAGCAAATGCATGTACCTTCAGATCAAAAGGTCTTATCTAAGTATTAGAGCATCCACTGCACTAAATGTGGTGAGAGTGACTCATAAAGATGAAGTAAGGGTTTAATTTGTAAATAGTACTCAAGGGTTGAACTCATTATGATATAAAGGATTCAATGCATGAGAATTTAGTATGAAAGAACAAGGATTGATAAATTTTTCTGAAGAAGAATGAATAACTTCAAGTTAGGAAAATTGATGAATTATAACTCAAGAGAAAATTAGGACCCCAAAATACAGTATGTTACAACCAGGACTAGCAAAATTTTCCTCCACGCCGCTAGTCATCTTACGAGGACTCTCGGGCCCATGCATCCTTCCTGGTCAAAGTTGGAAGATTTTGTCCAAAGTAAAAAACCTGTAGGTTTTCTTCTCATCTTGATTCATCCACTTCTTATCCTCTTTGCTTAATAAACCCAAAAAGGAACTTATTCCTCATCTAAAAGTTAAGGTTTTTGAGAAGAAGTAGGATTAAGGCATCCTCCACAAATTAATGAACATATTATGTGGAAGTAATAATAAAGTAAGGAAAATGGTTTCATGGGTTTTTCCTTACAAGAATAAACCTTAGATGGAGCAAGGGTTAGTTTAGAAAACCCCTAAGTGGGTCAAGGGACATAGAAAACCCTAAGGTCTTGGGGTATGGTTCCTAACCCTAGTCCTAATCTAATCAATGGATAGAGAAAAGAGAGAAAACCCATGAGTTGGAATACCCTATCATACCCATGCATGCAAGCATGTAGAAGCATGACATGCATAATACACGAGGCATGATTGTATTTACATAGAAGCATGGGTGATAAGTGGTTACGTAATAGGGAAAATATGAAAATTTCTTAGTATGGATTTTAGGATTGATGTCCCGCTCTGGGGTGGGTCGACCCAATAATGAAGAAAAGATTAGGAGGCAGATAAAACTTTAAGGTCAGGTTATGACTAGAAAGTCTAAACTCCTTCTGGTAGGCACCCTAACAGGAAATGTGATCCCACACAAATATGAGTAGAAGGTAGACATACACCTATTTTAATGTGAGTGACATAAAGGCTAAAAAAGGGATTGGTTCTAATCCAGAGGTTTAATGCCTTGTTGGGTTATGATATAGACGTAATACATGGAATAGATGAAATGATTTTAGTTCCATGTGATGATGTAATATGATTGATGATGACCTCATTCAGTTTTGAAAAATTGACTTTAGTTTTAAGGTTTGGATATGGGAGTGGACAATACAAGTGTGTTCCTCTCTGGGGTAAGGTAAGTTAAGGGAACATAAGATGGGAATATGTAGGAGTCTTGACCTATTCTACAAAGGGGGATCTCTAGTGTTAGGACCAGTTATAGGGTTAACTCCATGAGAGAGTTAGACCCAGAAGGAGTCATGAATCTAAACTCTAAGACATGAGAAATATTTGTAGTGATATGTCATAAACAAGAATACCCCTGAGTGAATGAGTTTAGTTACTGCATGTATGGTTCCTAGAGGTTTGTTATACCCTAGATGTCCCTATAAGAACCAAACCCTAGAGACAGAGTAAGAGGCTGCTTACATAGATGTGTATATGATATGTGTACCTACCATCTATGTGAGGGAGAGGGAGTCCCACGATCCCAGAGAGGTAAGAAATGGTGATATGTTGCAAAGCCTTGTATTCGGGTTGGTAGTCCCTTGTGTAGGACTCTAAGGGTTGTTTCCGTGAAAGAGAAAGTTTGGTAAGAATATTTTGTGACCATGAATCTAAAAAGAGAATGCCATATTATGTTTTGTTTTGCTACGTGCTTGAGTGGCTAAATCTTACATTATTAATGACCATGATATGAAGGTAAACTTGAGGATCCTAGACCGAAGAGGGAAAGTGAATCTAAGGCATAAAATGGTCATACAATTGACTGAGCCCATAGAGATTGAGCATGGAACCCCTCAAATATAGGGTTAAGGGAACCCTGGTTGGATTTTGATATATGTTTGATGAGCCACTCATACAAGTTGGTTTACCATCACCATACTATCATATATACATATGAAACTGGTCCAACCTTCAGAGGTGATGAATAGGTAGGACATAATGGAAAACTTATAAATGGTCTAGTCAATTATCTATCTGTAATTGATTATCCATAGGTAGGAAATATGATAATGTGGAATGGTTAGCTAACCTCAGGATGAACCTTTAATAAAGAACACAACCTAATATGAGAAAGTGAAAATATGATAATGTTCATGATATATACCGAATGTGGTCACAATTGACATGATGGCTATGTGGTAAATGATTTTGTCTTCCTTGAAGTATGATTTACCTCTTTTAGCCTACCATGTGGTATGGATTGGATAACATGCTCAATATATGACATTGGGGAAATAGTTGTTCCTATAATCTTGGACATGTGAGACATAATACATCGATTTCATTATATCTAAAAGCTTCAGTTCATGGTATTAAGGTACCAATAGTGATGCAACTCTTGAATAGTAGATCACATGATATAATGATAGAAATCTCAAGGGATAAATGATGGATGATATAATGCAAAATATGTCTAAAGGACATGTCTCTTTGTTGTGAAATTGATCTTAGTACTATATCATTTCTGTTGGTTACTAATAAATGCTAGTTTTATCTTGGTCTGGGATAGTATCTACCCTAGAAGGTTGAATTCAAAAATCAATTTAAGACTTGAGGTAACACTAAAATGTCACTTAAAACTTGAGAGATCGAGTGCTTGAAGCACAAAAGCACATATATTGAGTATGATTCTTTGGACCCATGTATACTATCTCTATGAGACATGAGGAAAAGACACAATGGGAGTGACTGATAGAATGGGGCCAGGCCCATATGGGTAGGTCACCATGATCCCAATGAAGGGACATAAAGAAAATAATGTGTACCCTAAGAGATGAAGGAAATTTGGGTGAAAGAATTTTAAAGGATATAATGCGCTTGGATATTATTAAATAAATCCTGAAGGGAAGGGTAGGACCACAAGTCAACCCTAAGATCTTGTAGGATTATTAAAGGTACATAAGACTTATGAAGATGGGAAATGATCATGTTCTAAGTGCATAAGGCCCTTTGGGGTCAAGAACAGATCATTCTAAAGGTACCTATTCCCTAGAGATCTTAAGGAGATGTCTGGGGCTAATGATACATGAGATATAGATGAAAATAACACAAGAAGTCATAAGATGATGTTTGAATAAGAATAAATCACGTTCCATGTTAGTGTATAACTAAAAGGTATTCATGGTATGGAGTCATTGATGAGAGTGACTCAAACAAAATTTGGAAATTTAAAAAGATAATGTGTGATTACACCATCTCTGTCCTTGGAATGGGATGAACTTTGTATTTAGACTACAACTAAATATTCATTTTATGTTGTTATGAGTGTGAGAGTTGGATAGACACATTTTATGATAAAAAAAGATATGAGGATGAATACATGAGTTGAAATTTAATGACATGACCTAGGGTTGGATAAGTTACCTCACCCTTAAATATCAAATAATAGATTGGAATCCTTGGTGAAAAAGTAGTCACCAAGTGAAATTGGAATGTAATTACAAAGTGAAATTGGAAATAAAAAAGTAATCACCGCGTGATAAAAACACACAATGGACAATTTTGTGGATTACCCTGAAATTTAAATTGAGTACAAATTTTAGTAAGGTGAGAATTTAACTGAATCAATAGAAGTTGTTAAGAATGATCTAGATAAAGATTTATAATCCTAAGTTTTGAAATTAATGGGAAGTTATCATTCACCTTGAATTATTTTGGCTTGAATTTTTGGGACAACATCCCTTCAAGGAGGGATGAATGTTAGATCATCGAATTTGGTAAATTCAAATCCTATGAATCTAAAATTTAAACTGGTGAACAACACAAGAATAATTACCTAACCATAAATGGCAACACGAGATATGTAATGAAAATAATAAAAAGTGGTTTTAAGATTTGAGATAGGAAAGGTTCTTTGGAAGAACCATGGTGAGAGTGAAGCCTCATGGGAGACAAAGAAAGACATGGAAATGTCTCATCCTGATCTTTTGTATGATTAGTTGAATTTTGAGGACAAAATTCCTACAAGAGGGAAAGGATGTTATAACATGATTATTCATATGTACTTACATATTTGAAATGCAAATATGTGAATAATCAAGATATATTAGAAAATTGATGTGCTTTGTTTTGAATATATATTTAATCTACAAATATTCCTTTGCAATGGTTTTCATAGATTTTACTATTTTCAATTATTCAATGATGAATATCAGAAAAAGGAAGAAAAAAAATTCAATAATACAAAGGTAATGGGTAATTAATAATCTACATATGGAATTATGTGGAGTTTTCTATAAAAGTGGTGTTAAAGGCAACTAATGGATTACTTTTATTTCCACGTTGTTTTTAATGAGGAAATTTACCAAAATAAGAAATATGGACAAGCTGGAAAGAGAAAAGAATTAATTTGATGCCTTAAATAAAGGACATAAAAGGGATACTTGGAGACAAACAAAAGAGTCTTTAAGTTTTGTATTTTGGTTTCCAATCTCGCCCACACTTAGATAAAAGTAATTAAGACTTCCCTTTAAAATTTGGAAGATAAAGGAGTTATCATGTGGTGTGGATGATTAATTTAAGGATTTGCAAAAGAAGCAAGATTCATCTATTTAACTTATTCCATTAAATCTTATAAAATAGATATAGGTGGGGAAAGACTTAATGGGATTCCATCCAACTTTCATAGAAAAGGGAGGTTCCTAGAGGCCTATAAAAATTATGAATATAGAGGGACCTATTTGAAATAAATGAATTATATTCCTTTTTGAAGAGAGAGAGAAAAGAGGCATCTAGAAATATTTTTTGATACCCAATCTTACCGAATCCGAGATTAGTCATCATAAGATTTTCTTTAAAGTTGTGGAGTCAATTGAAAGAGAGGAGAGAGTTATGGATTTTACAAAATTCCCTGAAGTGATGGTTATTTGATAAATTAATATGATCTATCACATTGAATGTGACCAGAGAACATAGGCGCTTCCCTTTAGTGTGTCACACACACTGGTATCTATTGGATCATTAATCAATGGCTCTAAAACTGTCTCCTACCTCAGACCCTCTATGGCAACTTGGCTACAAAGTTTCCTTTCCATCATTGGTCTCTCTATCTCTATATGATCAATGATTGAAAATGAAACCTTCCCCTTTGGATTTGGGGAGTAAATATGAGTCAGATAACTCCCGCTCTTCCCTAATTTCAAAAACATTGGATACTTTCCCCAATTCTCCAGTCACCTTGAACCCCACAGCTACCAGCCCTCCAATGGTACCTATATATGTATAGCCTTTGGGATACAATCACATAGACAAGAATCTATCTCATGAGTATGAACCATAGGAAGAAATTCAACCACTCTCAATTTCTCTAACAGACCTTTGCCAGCCTCTTTTTCTTCTCTGAGGAACTCTGTTCACAAACCAGATTTGGAAAAAGGAGTACTTATCATCTGCAGACATGGAAAGGGGCACTGAGAGACTCACACATGCATAAGTAACTTATCCCAATGATAAAAATAGCCATAAATAAGGTATTAACCCCCCCTTTTTCTTCCATTTTTCTCTAGTTGGTATCCATGTCTACAACCTAGTTCCTTCCCCTCGACCACCTTAGGTTTAAGATACAGGCTGGGCAACTCTAGTGAGGGAGGGAGGAGGTCCCTTGACCCTTGTTCATCTCTAAGAGGAGTAGACAGAGACGTAAACATATGCGTTGACTCATCGACATGGAACTTGATGCATTTACATGGTAGAAGAAGGTGGGGACCAAAGTACAAAACTAACCCAACATGCGTGAACAATTCAATTCACAAGCCCAAGGGCAGTTTGGCCCTTTCACCCTCTCAAACGACTGGCTCGTGTGGAGCCCTAGTTCTGTCTTGGTGCCACACCATTGTCTAAACGCCGACCCATGTGGCCGATGGTGAATAATGAAGGTGATACAAACACAGAGATGATGTGGAATCTTCCTACTGGAGCACTAGTATTTAATTTGCCAAAATTATAGAAATTAATTGGTAATTTATATTGCAACATGTTATATATGGAATTTGATCAGAAAAATGAGAGAAACACAAAAAAATATAATTGAGTCTTTTTAATGCTTCCTTTTCCAAAATTGCATAAAGATACCATCTTTAATGTAAAATATGCATAAGAGCCCTAATTTCAGGATTATAATGGTCATCAATTGTGTAAATGATATTAATGGTTAAATATTAACCTTTTTATATACAAGGGTCATCTTGGACCTATTTTGATGATTAAAAGTTAATATATTGCTAAATTAGGATTTGTAAGTAAAAATGCATTAAAATAATAATTAGGGTTTGTGAAGCCAAAACCCTAAAGAAACCCTAAGTTGACCCCAAAACCCTGTATTGGAATCCAAGCTAGCCGTTAATGGTATATTTTAGATAAATGTTATGATTTAATTTTAAGTAGTTTCTTGATTGCTTGCTTTTATTACCTTTGCCTTGGACATCTTGTTACTTTTGAGAAAGGTATGTCGTTATGCCTATGACTACTCGACTTAACCGACTTCCATGATTTTTGAGGTTTTTCTGCATTGATTGCTGATGTACTATTGGTTGTTTATTTAATTCCTACAATCTTTAAAGCCACTATTATTATCACATTATATAAGTATAACTTGCTCAACTATATGTGATGGATGTAAGTGATATATGTGGGATGTAAGTGGAGTCAGTATAGTGATGAGTGATCAAGCTAGGATAGGATGATCACCAATAAGACCAAGCTAGGATAGGATGGTCATGACGAGGCCTATCCTGGAAAGGAAGGCCACAATAGACCAAGCCCAGGAACGTGGGGGGGGGGTCATAAGATGTACATGACTGGGATAAAACCCTAATGAGAGGGTTCCCCACATGAATAATCCATAGAGGGAGTGTCTCACAGAGATTAAGTTGAGAAGTTAGAAAGAAAATGCATGTTTGATTTTGTAATCATATTTGTTACTATGGTTGAATATGTTGTTACTCCTAGATGCGAATATTTTGTTTCCCCCACATACCAATATAACTTGTTATACTAAGTGTGTTTTGTTTCATGACATTTTAGGTAAATGTTAGATATAGGGATATCAAGATATAATGATGGACAAATGAACTTACTTGAAGACATTAAAAGTTAACTTGTAAGGAGGACTAGATAGATACTTCTTCTCATATAGTTCTCATATGTATAGTTCTGGTGATATAAATTCATGTACTCATAGGAGCATTTTGTAAACAAATTTTGAGTTAATGAAATTATTTGTTATTGATTATTATTTGTTTAAGATCTGAATCCTTGGGAAAAATTAGGTAATGGCTCTCATCCTTTTGTCCTTCCTTAATTGGGGTTTGCTAAAAAGTGAGGTCGTTACACCATTGTTGTTTTATGGAAATAGGTCTCCTACCAAAGCTAGGAGATTACTTCAACAATGTTTGATCAAGATATGATGGTGTAACATGAGGTTCAAGTTTTAGAAAATTCTGATACAAGAATCATAGTGTGAAAAGTCAAAAAATCAAGGGAACAAAATCTTTTATTTGAATATAACCTCCTATATTTACAATTGTTTACTTCCTAATTTATTTTAGCTAGATATCCTATTGCAACCAACATGATAACTAATTCCCAATATAATAATAACATGTAAATTTCAAATTTCATCTCCAGCTTTGGAAGTATTTGATATGTCATATGCTTGATTTAAGTCCTTTTAGCATTAGCTTGTTATTTTCTTTTATAATACCCTTATGGCAACTAACAATTATCAATTTAAAGTGAAATTTGACATGTAGTCTAATTATGATGTGTAGAATATGAGTTTAACATCTATTTCCTATTCTGAGATCGAATATCAAACCATCTAGAAAGCTAGGGATTTTTAGTATTATTTAGATAAACATTAATATAAATATTAATTGGCTACCACATTTCACAATTATCATTGTTTTGGATTCATCTTCAAATTAAACATTTTCCTATAAACCTATATCTAGATTTATCAATATTTACTCAAGTTTATGAAGTTGGAGGGATGGGGATGTCATGTGGGAGTGGAAATAGTAGGGGCAGCTGAGGGAGATCTCCTTTCCTTAGTGGCATCCAATGATAGGGAGGGCGACATGGAAGGGGGGCAGGGGAACTCAAGGCATATACCTTCAGATGGAGTGAGGGTCTTTGTGTAGGAGATAGTTCTTAATCTTTGTTACGAATGCATGAAAGGACTGGGGCAACAAGATCTGGAAAAACTATTTGAGCCACAAACATACATGGATATGGATAATGAATCAGTTCTAAAGATGTTGCAAGTGTATAAAGAAACTTCCACTCCTAATAGTAGCACAAAAGAACCTCAAAAGGTCAAGGAGTATAGGTTATCACTGTGTGAAAATGTCAGAGAATCTAAGAAAGATTTTACTAATGGGAGTATGAGTCATGACAAGCTGCTTAGACCCTAAAACTATAGAACTTGTACTAGATCGGGGGTACCATAGATCTATATATAAGACAAGGTAGAAGAAGATCTAATAAGCCAACAGAAGTTCTCAATTATCATCAAGTTGATTGGTAAATACATCACCTTTATGACAATGACTGACAACCTAAGGCTTTATTCAAAGCCAACTAGAAAGTCCAGGATGTATGAGTTGGACAAGTTATACTATTTTTTTTCCATTTTTCCATGAAAAAACATTATGAACACACCATGGGTGGAGGTCCCTGGTCCATCTTTGGCAGCTATCTAATGGTGTGGATATGGGATGCCCTATTCCAACTTAGTAACTAGATCCTGGACTATATTGTTACTTGAGAGAGAATCCTAAACCTACCCTTACACCTATATGACAGGGTGTTCTTTAAAACTTTTAGGGCCGCACTAGGGCATCTAGTCAAGGTAAATGACTACACGTTGTCCAGGCATAGGAACAAATATGTGAGGATTTTTGTGGAGGTGGAGATGTTACAATCATCCTTCATGCGGTGATAGTTAATGGCATTGACTAAAATCTAGAGTACAAGGTCGTACCTAGACTATGTCTATCATGTGGGTTGATGGGTCACATTGCTCAAACATGTAAGGTGGGGTCTGAAAAACATGGGGAGAAGGATCCAAAGAGAGATGAAGTCAGTGCGAGTGTGAAGTAAGTAGAGGAGGAAGGTAAATGGGAAAAGGTTTATGCCAAAAATGTACACACTAGAAGGAAGCCACCCAATAAAGAGAAGGAAGATCTCAACAAAAATGATAAGAAATAAGGGAAAAAAGTCTAATATCTAGATAAGGAAGTTGAGAAAGAAGTAGTGGAGGTTCCATAACCCTAAAAAAATGCAAAGAAGACAACAAGTTCTATAACAACTAAGGTTTGGAATAAATTAAAGACATTTTTAGCTGACGAAAGCACTAGAAAGGTGCTTCTAGATATTTCCTTAAGAGATAATGAAATAGCCAACAAACAAGGAAGTAAAAAATCATCCATCATCACAAAGAGGTCTACCCCTTCAAGGCCAATTGTGGATCCAAATGTTAATGAAGTTATCATGAATGAAGGTTAGGTATCTATGACTTCGAAGAAGGAACCAGTGGTTACAGTGAAGGAGACTACCATGTCACCACATGAAAATCCTATGCTTGGCTTACATAAACCTCCATAGCACCTATTACCCCCCCCAAAAGTACACTTCACCAGAAGTTAGGCGAGGAAGCTACTGGATGAGAAGAGCGACCACTCTAATGGGAATGTGAGGAGAAGGGATTCTTGAAGTGCCTTCTACTGGGTAGTCTCAAATTTTTTTATCTAGTCAATGAGCACATTGATATGGAATGTTATAGGAGATGAAAATGAGAACACATGCAACATTCTCAAAGAGTACATTCGCTATAAAAATGCTAAGGTTGTAGTGACCGTGGAACCCATAATCAATGGATCTACTACTAAGAAGGCTATTGCAACTATTGGTTTTCATAGATATCACTGAGTTGAATCTTGAGGATTTGTAGGAAGGATTCAAATATTACAATTTACATTTGAATGCACCATATGGATCATTCTTAGTCATCTCCAGTTTGTCTAGTACAAGGTAAAGTATAGATTGTTTGTCACTTCCATTTATTAACATGTTACCATCTGAAAGATGTTGTGGGAGCATCTCATAAAGTTGGACAATGCCACAAATGGACCCTGGGTGGTTGTTGGGACTTCAATGTCATGTTTAGACCCATGGAAAAATAGGAAGATGCCTTTCCAACCATGAAGAGGCCAACATATTTTCCAACTCTCCCATGGAAGCAAGCCCACACAATATCAAATTTGAAGGTTTGACCATCACTTATAAGCATGGGTGGCTTCATGAACATATCAATAGAGTTGTGTCAAAGCTGGAGTTCCTGAACCAATCCAAGAACCTACATAGTGAGAACCTACCTCAGGTGTTTTCTAACCACTATCCCATCCTAATCAAGGCATTCAATAAGGAGTGTTGTACCCTTCGATTGATAACCAGTGTGTCATGGACCCTCAACATGGAGTTAGATCATGTGTTAAAGGGATGTTGGGACCCTACCAAGGAGTTTGATGTGTACTAGAGAGAGGCCTCACCTATTATCATGAAATGGGATAAGAATGAATCTAACAAACATATTAGAATTAAACTTGATCTTATAGGAAAAATCAAGAAAGTGAAGTATGTCATGATTAACAATTATGCAAAGGCCTAAGAGATTCAGTATCAAAACTTATCCAAAGAGCTAGAAGAACTCTTAAGAAAGAGGAGACGAACTGGAAATAGAAAATCCACCAAAACTTCCTTAGAATGGGCAAACAAAATACTAAGTTATACTAGATTTTCATAAATTAAAGAGCACGAAGGAACAAAATCACATTGCTTAAGAATCAATAAGGGGACTAGGTGGATGAAAAGAATGAGTTGAAGGATCTTGTTTTCAATTTCATCATATTTTGATTCATTATTGTCTTATATCCTTGCAATGAGAAAGTATGCAGCTATCCTAGAGCTTTTAAAGAATTGAACCCATAGAAGAAGAAGGGCATTGCTACCCAACCTCTAGAGAAGGAGATCCTTCAGGTCCTATAAAGAGTATATTCCTACAAGGTCGCTAGCCCAGACGATGTTGACACTTTGTTCATTAAAAGAAATGGAACACTATCACTAATTCAATGATGATAACCATTAATAAGCCTTAACTGGGGAAAAAATCTCTACTAGGATGTGTGACGTCTCCCTCATTTTGATATTAAAGGTAGTCATTCTTGAAACATGCAACCAATTGAACCACATTTCTCTCAACAATGCTATTGTGGGCTCTGATATCCAAACCACGATATAAACATGATTTAAACTCAGCGGAAGACAAAAATCATGGGAAATTAAAACTTTTTGAGATAAGAGCTTGAAACCATAAAACTTCTTCCATAAAAAGGGAATAACTGTTTACATCTCTGATAATTACTTCTTGAGTAATTATACACATCATGATACAAAATCTCAAGAGTCAGACCAAAATCTCAGACCAATAACTCCTAGGACCTGAGAGTACAGAGACAGCATAGGACTATTTAACAACATGACTCAGCAGTCAGTATCTCCACCTGAGATTCACTGCTTCTCCTGGTGCTGCTGCTGCTGGTTTTGGTCACCTGTAGGCTGGTTTCTCCGTCTTCGACGACCACCTAAAAAGTTGAAGTCTACGGGGTGAGACAATTTTAAATAATTGTCCCAGTGAGAGTTATAACTCTCCACTAGAAGCTTTATATAGCAAATCAAAGAACAACACGCAATAACAGCTTTTAAGGTAAACATTAGTAGATTGGTATTAAGCAGAACAACAACAATTAAGGAATGTGAACAACACATCTACTATGTAGTGTAACATCATTCAAGTATCTCGTAGTTTAACCTAAGCAGTTATACTACGCGGATGATTATGTTTTACAAACATCATTATGCCCTGCGGAGATGAGGTATACCACTCATACTCCAATCGATCACTGTTAAGTCGCATCGGTATCATACTTAGGTCATCAAAAGAGCCGGATTCTTATGACCTCATCTTCCTCAGTCAGAGTGAGGATAACTTGCAGGACATCTTGCGTCTCTGCTAATATAGCTCACCAGGGTAATCTGGTACTTTGCTATTTTTAGAGTTACAGTGGCATTCTGTACTCTCTTCATCATCGAGAGATTTCTTGTTTATCTCTGATCGATGTGGTATAAGGATTTCCTCGAGAGAATTGTGTTGCAGCATAAACATATAGTGAAGGGTTGATGGATTAAGATGCATCTACATCAATTCCTACACTAGGATGTAAGGATTTACACATCCATATTCCCCCACATACTCAAAAGTATGTGATCCAGGAGTTCCCTTAGGAAAACCTATTTCACCATCATTTTGCTTTCTGACAATGATGGATCTATGATTAGGGCTTTGCATGGTATGATTATACTTGATTAGTTAGGTACATTTCAGTATTCTTTTAACATCATACATGTTCTCAAACATTAATCATTAGCATAGCAGTTATGAAAGTAGAATACTTAAATGTAACAAGTCTAACTCACATCAATTATCATTTCTCAATCATCTCATCACAAGTCATCTGTTAAGCATGACTTTGATGATACTCATGGCTCTCGCAGCCTAGCAATCTCATTAGATGCCACTTACTAGGCAACATGGTATTTCACTATTCATAAAGCTAATAACATGCTTTCAATGAATATGGTATCATCATCCTTACCTGGGTATGATTATCTTCCCATAAGAACCTGCATGGTCAATTCAACTGATAACACTAAACAATTCATTTTAAAGAAGTTGTACCTTCCTACTCTTACAAGAGTTAGGTTACCTGATTTTCATCAATTAGGGTTTACTATTCACATTACATGTCATCACCCTAGAATTAGGGTTTACTATTCACCTCATGGTGAAATGAACTCATAACATCATCATGTATGAGAAACATCATCATTAAATCCCTCAGATAAGATTAAGATTCATCAATTATCACAATTAGGGTTTCCATGATCTCACATAGGTGGATCATACCCTAATCATGCACATTCATATGTTTTGAAGGTACTTTACTTGAGTTTCCACCATAAATGGTACTTTCTCTCTCCTCTTACTACTAAATAGTGATTACACCACTTTAGATTAGGTTGGGTTAAGTCCTCATTGACTATCATAAGCCAAATCACCACTATCAAGTGATTAGGGTTTGATTAGAACAAGGTATTACTCAATTGAACCTCTCAAGGGCATTTTGGTAAATTACCCATTGATCATCATTATGGGTCAATTCATAAGTCACTTAGTCCCTTAATGTCCTAGGTTACCATTAGGGTTTAGATCAGATCACCATTGAACCAATTTCACCTTCAATTGATCAAGTACAAACAACCTTGAAAACCTTCAAACGGTTTCAACCTTCAACCACCAAACGGTCTTGAGACCGTTTGGTCTCAAACGGTCTTGAGACGATTTGCACTCAAACGGTCTTGAGACCGTTTGGTCTCAAACGGTCTTGAGACCATTTGCACTCAAACGGTCTTGAGACCGTTTGGGTGTGTTGACCGTTTGGGAAGGTTGACTTCCAAACCGTTTGGTGCTTATGCTGTTTGAAACCGTTTGATCAAAACGACTTGAGATCGATTGGTCCAAACGACCTTGAGATTGTTTGAGCCCAAACGGTCTTGAGATCGTTTGGTCCAAATGGGCTCAAACCGTTTGGACCTCAAACATGGTTCAAAAGTTACAATCGATTATGGTTATGTATGTTGAAGCCCTCAGTTATCCAAATCCATGTAAACCACTTACAAATTTAGTTAATTAGGATGAGCCTTAATCAATTGGACACCAAATTGACCCTCAATTTAAAGCCAATTAGGGTTAAATCCAATCTCAATTAGGGTTTCAATCGGATAATCATCAATGTTCAACAATGTGAATCAAATCAAGGTTGAACCTATCAATTGACCTCCAATTGGGCCCAAACCTGGCCCAAACGGTCTTTAGATCATTTGGATGACCTCCAAACGGTCTTGAGACCGTTTGCCCAAAGTTTGACCAAAAACCAAGTCGGTTGGATAAGGATTGAACCCTAATTAGGTCTAAAATCAGCAATTTTATCAATTCATCAACTTATTGTAATTGGACCCTCAAACCATCAAATCACCTCAACTCTAGACCTCCAAACGGTCTTAGGTTGTCACCAAACGGTCTTGAGACCGTTTGGATGAATCCCCAAATGGTCTTGAGACCGTTTGGGTCCTTCAACCCAAAACTCAACAAAATCTATACTTGAAATGAGCAATTTTAGCCCGATTAGGTTTAGGGTGTTGAAGTGCCTTCAACTCTCAATTGGTTTGAAATTAGATTATGATTCTTTGTAGGAATAAAATTCAATATGTTACCAACAAACCCTAAAACGGTCGTCCCTTGGTCAACCCTATTAAACGGTCTTGAGACGGTTTTGATCCAAACGGTCTTGCAAGATCGTTTGAGATCAAACAGTTTGAGATCAAACGGTTTGAGATCATACGGTTTGAGACCGTTTGACCTTAAACGGGTTGCAACCGTTTGGACCAAAAGGGTCCAAGGTCGGTTGATAAAGATACCTAGGAATTCATGCCCATCATCTTCAACCTCTGTTCAGGTTGGTTACTCCACCGTTTTGCTTGCAATAGTGCAAGGAAGAAGAGAGGTAGAAGAAGAACTAAGTATACTTTGCGAGAACAAAGATATGCATAAAAAGCAAAGAGTTTAGAGTTATAAAACCCACCTCAAACGTTGTTCCTAGAGCTCCAAGCTTCCAAGCTTCAAGCCTCTAATGGCGTCTTGAGCTCCACAAGTCGTCCAAAGGTGATTCTCCAAGGAAAAGATGGGGATGGTCGGCTAGAACAAAGAATCTAAGTGAGTTAACCATAGAACCAACCTTATATGATGAATTCATCCAAGAATCCGAGCTAGAAGATGGTTCCTTCTCACCTTAGAACTAGTTGGTCGTTCTCCTGAGCTCCAGAGCTTTGCCTTAGCCTGTTTGAGAGAGATGAGAAGTGAATAGGATAAAGGATCCGTTCACTTGGTTTGTAAGGGTTTTAGCTTATATAGCTTAGGCTAATTTCCACCATAAGGACCTCTAAAACATGGATTTCTCATCTAAATCCCTCCTTGTTTCTATGGCACGTCCAAGCCATCCAAAATTAAGCAAATCTCATAAAAACTCAAGATCTAAGGGTAAAGAAAGCCAACTTTCAACTAGAGTACATACATGAAAGGTCTCCTTACTCATTCTTAGTGAATTTTTACCACAAAGATCATTTTTCTTATCTGATTACTCATTCATGTGTCCCTCTCATCATTTTTACTCTAAATGATGTCAAGAGTCATAAAATATGTTCTAGAGGTATATTTTACAAATTGCACCCCATATTTTGGGTAATTTGCACTTTACCCCAAAATTAAGGTTTTAAGCACAAGGATTATTCCTCAAGCTGCATCTTGATGCCCAAGCTTGGGAAATCCATCATACCTCATCATTTTCACTCACATGATGTCTCATCATCAGAGGAACATCTTAACCTGTGAAAATTGCAAGTTAAACCCCCTTAATTGGGTAATTTGCACATAGGTCCCTGCATTATAAAAAAATAATACTACAACTTTGTTTTAAAAGGGAAAAATTGAAAGTATATGTTCCTGGGGAACTTAATTACATGCCAGGAAGTAATCACAAGTATATAATTACATATTTAGGCAAAACATCTAGGGTTAGTTTATAACCCAGGTCAGGGATGTTACATCTATCATCAAATTGACCTCTAAGATTATGGTTGAGCACCTAAAGAGTCATATGAGTGATTGGATATCACCCTTACCAAGAAGCTTTGTCCCAAAGAGAAGGATTATAGATAATATTATTCTAGTTTAGGAGTTGATACACAATATATAAAAGAAGCACACTACACCTACTACGACTATCAAAATTGATCTTTCCAAAACTTATGAATGGATGGATTGGAGCTTCATAGAGGACCCCATTACCAAGGTTAATTGGTCTCTAGACATCATTAGCTATATATTTCTCAAGGGGATACTATTGTTATCTGTGACGATAAGCAACTACCTAAGTTTAAAGTGAATCGAGGGTTGTGGTAGGGGGACCCCCTCTTGTCCCGTGTATGGAATGCTTGAGGCAAGTCATTGAGCAAGAGGTTGTGCCTGATAGGTGGCAACTAGTTTAAGTGTCTCACATTGGACCAATGATCTTACATGTGACCTTTGTAGATGAGATCATTTTCTTTGCCAAAGCTTTTGTTGACCAAATCAAGACCATCATGAAATGTATTAGAAAATTTGGTAATGTGTCAGGCAATAGGTGCCTATAGAGAATTCAAACTATTGGTACGTATGCCCATAGAGCAGGTCATGTGATGATTGTAATGGGATACTTTGTAAATGATTTGAATAATAATAAAGGCAATTTCTAATCTATATGTTTTAACTGTTTCTGAGATGATAGTGTAACATGATAGATGTCTAAAGAATTGTTTTACTCGATGACATATGCTTTTGGGTTGAGGACCTAAACGATGAGATCATACAGATGTTAAGAGTATACTTTCTTGTTTAGTCCCTAGTCGGTTGTTATTGTGGAGATAACCATAGACATCAATAACACTAAAGACTAGATTGTGTTTTGGTTGATGACAGAATCTCATTAGTCATGATATAGTGATATCAAACCAAGCACATAGGTACTTGTTAGAGAACAAGTGTACCATACAGACCCACCGTGAGAGTGACACATGGAACCATGATTTGGTAGTCACAGTTAGCTCTCACAGTGATGGTGGTGAGTGTGATTCTTCGACCTGAAATCACTACACTCAACACATGTCATTGGGTACACTTTGACATCATCAAACACAGTCCTAAAACATGGGTTGTTATAAAGGTGATGATTGGGTGGCTTTGACACATGGGGTTTTTGAGGGGTGAGTGATAGATATGGGATTTGTCCCTCCTAAGGGAGTTTGATGTCCATGGCCACTTGATGAGTAGGATTGAGAAAGGCATGCACATGCATGTATGAATCAATATGTGATATTGATGTCACACACATCTCACCCAGTCTGCTCTGAGATCAAGGAAATGGATGAACGTTGAAAGGATGACTGTACCATGCCTTGAGTTCATTCAGGACATTAGTGACAAATGAATTATACATTCACTGTAACACCATTTACGGATTGTAGGATTGAAAGTTATTCTCCAACTTTCTATTTCACTTGGGTAGCACTGATGTGCGACTAGGCACCGCTCTTTGCTTATGAAGTCATAAGTGTTATGGACTTTCACTGCCAACGTGAAATGGACTTGCAAGGTCACACACATAGGATTTAACTTGGAAGAGGAGTTTATCCATAAATGATGTTTAGATTGATTACTAAAGGAGTTTAGTAGTTCAATTAAACACTCAGTTGATTGATAGCTCAAAATCATAGTGTTCAAGGTGTTGGACCAATTGATTAGAGTATCAGATTGATTGAAACTGCAATTGACTGATTTTTCACAGTATGCACTTCCAACTGATCGGATCATGTGATGAATCGATCGACTCAGGTTGGTGAACCGATCATCTCAAGTGGTGAGTCGATCGACTCATGTGTCAATGAAATGATCGGCTCAATTGTTGAACCAGTCGATTTGTGTGACCAACCGAGATCGTTTGGAAAGTCAGAAGACTCTTTTTGTAAAAACATATTTGTTTCACTTGTACAAATTTGATTTGAACAAGGACTAATATTTGATTAGTCAGAAACAAACATGAAAGTCAATTTGAGTTGGACCAGGACCACGAACCGATTGGCTCATGCTTGAACCAATCGATTCAGGTGTCCCAACCGATCGGTTCAGGTGTGAACTGATCGGCTCATGTCCCCAACTGACTATTTCATGCTTGAAACGATCGATTCAACTGACACAGTTGGTTGTTTTGTGGAAAATATTGAACCCTTCTACTCCTGCTTTAATCCCGCATTGCCCGGGGTAGAGAACCCTGTCCCATGACACTCCTATATATATAGGGGTATTGGGGGCTTCTCAAAGTACAACTCAGAACACCAATTGCTCTGCAAAGTTGTTGTTCTCTCTAGTTTTGGTAATCGAGAGAGCCCGAGCAAGTGCTACCTGATAAGGGAGGCAAAACAAGGGAAAGACAAATGTAGAAAAGTGACTGGTGGTAGGAAAGTGTGTCGATGACTAATACACTGACATGAGGGTGCGACTCCTTCCGATTCCTTATGGGACAAGGAGATTGGAGTTCTAGGCAGTCCATGTGGATGACTGCAGAGGCGGGAGACTTCTACCGCTCGGAGGACAACTGCCAATCCCCACAGTCCCGATGAGACCAGGAGCTGAACAGACACCGTCCAAGACTAGAGGTGAAGACCGCGCAAGCCGCGAGGTAACATCGCCGAGCAAGCCTCGGGAAAAGGTACGCCTCTACAAACCATCCTTCCTATTGCATAGACGTTGACGCGATTCCTTTATTCTGGGTTTGGGAGAAGAAATTTTTGTTTTCCGCTACCTACTCTGTCTCCTCTAAAACCCAACACAAACATCTTCCTTCTTAAGAATGTTCCTTCCCGACTCAACACGATATTAACTAAATATGTGGTTTTAGCAAAATAGAGAACCTAGATAGACAGCTTGGGGTGCATATCCTCTACAATAAGGTCTCAAAACAGAGATACACCTCCACTCTAAAAAAATAGAACAATGAGTGAATGTGTGGATGTCCCACACCTTGTCCTTGGACAGAGGAATTCCTTAGCTAAAATGACTTTAACAACCATCCCCACTTATGTGATGCAAATACCAAAACTCTGACTAGCTTGTGCGACCATGTAGATAGAGCTAAGAGGAAGTTCATTTGGGGAGGGGGGCACAAGAATAATCGTATGTCCTTGGTGGTTTGGGAGGTAGTTATTGTTAATAAAAAGGAAGGAGGTTTAAGGGTGAAGAATATGTAGTTGTGGAATAAGGCATCACTGGTTATAAATTCCTAGGAAGTCAAATGCAAATGAAAGGCTTTATGGGTTAAAGGGACGTGTAACAATTATAATAAGTATGTCAATCAAGATGGGAGAAATGGTAATCCTTTCTAGAGAGATATCCATGAGAGCATGGAGTTGATTAATAACAAAAATATATGTAACATCTTTGATGGCAAATATACTAACTTTTGGAATGATGTATGGGTCCCTAGATTCCTAAGACTAGATGAATTGGTCATTAAGTGACCTTTGATGAGCTAAGGACATGAAGGTGGAATGTTTCACTAGCAGGAGGGAGAGTGTTATGATAAGTTCTTGTCGAATTATCTTTAGCCTGAGGTTGTAGGCATGATATGTGATATGAGGTCACCAATCTGGGAGGGCTAGAACAATGTTTGGGCTTAGCATGGTACTAAAGATAACAATTTCACTACAACCTCAAATTACAACCTTTTGGCAAAGGGGTGCATTGTGAATCGAGCGAGCAGCTGGGAGAAGCTCGGGGAAGAAAAGGTGTAGGAAAAAGTGAATATGTTCTTTTGGCTCACATGTCGCTGCGCTATCCTCACCAAAAAAGAAGAAGGGACAAATATCTCATGGTTGATTCTAGCTACCACAAATGAAATGTGGTGGAGGAATCCACCATAGATGCCCTGTGAGATTGCCCCTGGGTAGAAGAACTGTGGAAGCTTATAGAAGTTGCAGACATAATTTTGGAGTTCTTCATTCATAACCTAGATGCTTTAATGAGTAAAATCCTGAAAATGAAAGATGAAGAAAGAAACCTTATCATGGTTACCATGTGGCACATATGGCACAATAGGAATCTAAAGATTTTTGTGGATAGGGTGAAGACCTCACAGGTTCATAGGAGCTTTATTATGTGCAAGCTAACCATCAAACAAAGTGATGGAGCCAGTAGACAATCTAGCAAGGACACTAAATATATAGAAAGGTGATTACCTCCCCTAACTGGCTGGGTAAAGCTAAACATCAATGTCACTACTAGTAGAGAGAGAAAATCCTTAATGGTGGTGGATATAGATAGAATGGGTGGATGGCTGTTAGGGAAGTGAAGGAATATCAAGTTCAATTCAATTGCTTATGCAGAACTTGATGCCATTGATTTAGCTCTGGATGTGGCTAGAAGATTCGACGTTGATAGGTTCCTCATTGAAAGTGATAGCATGATGACTATTGAGTGGATAAACTCTTATGAGTTGCAACCACTAAACTGACTCACTCAACTATCAGTCAAGCATCCAAAATAAGACTAACAAGTTGGAAGAGGTCACATTTAGATTTGCAAGAAGATGTGCTAATTAAGTGGTAAACAACTTAACCAAATTTCATCTAAATGCACATTTGTTGCCATATACCTATGAAAGGCCTCCGAATAATCTAGATGGCTAGTTAAATTATATGTGAACACCATCATTGAGATATAAGGCCATCATGTAGTAGGAAATGGGGCAGGTAGTTGTAATGGTCTTATTTTGTCTACACAAGGAGGGTAGAATGAATAAAATGGCCTCTTGACTTTCCTTAAAAGATATTTACTCAAGTTTCCACTTTTGACATATTTAAATACATCAAACCAAGACTTGAGGGTGAAATATTCTTTTATTATGCTTATCTATTGACTCATTAAATTCCTAAATTTCATTTTGGACTCTTCCTTTCTCTCATTTAATTCTACAAAAATTCTAGAGAACCAAGTGTAAAACTAAATATATTATAGTGGTCAATTATAGAACTGACCCGTAATTGTAACACTATATTGATTATTTATACTTAAGCCTCAGATAAGATGATTATTAGTTAAACCACTATATTTATATAGCTAGGCATCCTAGTATACTAGAAGTTGGGAAAATGATATTAAAGTTGACATTATTAAAAAGGCATAAGATAAGGGAGGTTTACATTGAATACCTAGAGTTGGGTATGTTACACAAGTATACATGTGCAAGGAAGCTGATGATAGGATCTAACTAATAAAGTAAGAATGAAGGTGATTTAGGAAATTTTTGGTAACATGTGAATTTGTATATAAAAGAAGGAAACCTTATATATAAGTAGACACATAATGGGATATTTCCCATCCTGATATGAAAAGCCATAATTTTCTTCTATCTTTTCCTATAATATTTATGGATTTGGAAAAGTTTACTATATGGTGTGGCACTACAAGATGTATTTTTGGTTATGGTTTATACATGTAGGATTGATACCTTACAAGAGATGCTTTGGGTGCCTTATATAGTCTTTATAATTGTTATGTAAGCTCTAGAAGAGAATTGGAATGATGTTTAATTACCCTTGAATTGTATGATTATTAATGTAACATCCCTGACCTGGGTTATGAACTAACCCTAGGTGTTTTGCTTAAGTATGTGATTAGATGCTTGTGGTTATCTTTTTAAATGTAATTAAAGTTTTTGAGGAACTTATATTTCCATTTCAGTCATTTTTGTATAATGTTGAAACATTGTTTTGTTAAAAAAATGGACTAAAGTGCAAATTAACCAAGTTGAAGGGTTAACTTGTAAATTTCACATGTTAAGATGTTCCTCTGACGATGAGACATCATAAGAATGAATATGATGTGGTGGTATGGATTCCACAAGCTTGAGCACCAATATATAGCTTGTAGAGTAATCCTTGTGCTCTAAAACCTAGTTTTGGTGTAATGTGAAAATTACCCAAAACCTAGGGTCCAACATGTAAAATGTATCCTCTAGAGTATCTCTCATGTTTCTTGGCATAAAGTTGAGCAAAGAAAATGAGAAGGGTGCCTCATTTGAATGATCAAGAAGGAAAGACAATCTTGATATTTAAATAATCAAGATTTAAGTAAATAGCTCTTTAATATACAACTTATTAAGATGTTTTGTTTCTTTTCCTTTTAACCTTGGATAATAAGGGAGTTTTGTATGAGGTTAGGAGGAGGAAATGTGGCCAAGGATGGAGGGAGCCTTGGTGTATGTATTTGGAGATATCTATCTCTTTCCATTTTCCTTGAAAATACCCATAAATATATAAGCAACCTTTTCTACACACCAAAGGATCGTTCCTTAGATTCTTTCTCTCATCACTTTTCTTGGACTGACCAAGAAGGAGCTATGGATCATAGGAAGGACGACCAAGCTAGTTTGGTAAGCTTTGATCACCATCTACCTCAAATTCATGGTGAAACCATAAAACAAGGTTGGTTTATTGGTGTTTTTCACACGATTCTTCTTTCTAGCCATCTTCTCTATCCAAAACTTGAAGAACGAAGCTTGGAAAACTGCTGGATCTTCATTCACCATTAAAGATATAAATCTTGGAGCTCTAGATCAGACCTAAAGGCGGGTTTTATAACTCTAAACCTTGAGCTTTGTTTATGCATCTTCATCTCCATGAAAAATCGTTAGTTATTCTTCTTCCTTTTCTACTCTTGTGTTCTTTCTAGAAATTCCGTGAAGAACAACCCCTGTTCTTGAGGTATATGAAGGTGACATTAATTCCTATGTTTATACAATTTTTTACTTTAACAAACGGTCTCTCACCTTTAGCAAACGGTTTGCCAAACCGTTTGGAGCAAACGGTTTCAAACTGTTTGAATGCAAACGGTTTCAACCAAACCGCATAGAAGCAAACGGTCCAAGACCGTTTGGAGGCATTGACCATTTGTAGGACTGATGATAATAATGTGGGATAATTACCTACCAAAAATTATCCATTAATTCCAAGTGGTTCACCAATTGAAGGCTCATCAACCACATAAACCCTAAATCGGGTCTATTGCTGATTTCAATATTTTAACCATGTTGAAGTTTGGGTTGAGTGACCCAAACGGTTTCAAAACCATTTGGGGATCACCCAAACGGTCTCAAGATCGTTTGGTGATCACCCAAGACCATTTGGAGGTCTAGGGTTAAGTATAGTTGACTAGTTGAGGGTCCAATGATATCAAGTTGATGAGTAATCGATTGCTGATTTTAATGACCAATTCCAATATCCAAACCCTAAATGAATGATTTGGTTTTTGATAAAATAATGGGAAAACCATCTCAATACCGTTTGGAGGGTATCCAAACAATATCAAGACCGTTTGGGGATCACCCAAGACCGTTTGGAGGTCATCCAAATGATCCCAAGACCGTTTGGGGTCAAGTCATGATCAAATTGAATGATGGTTCAATGGTGACAAATCAATTAAACTCACATTGGAACATGTTGAAGGGTAATCGATTCCAAACCCTAATCCAATCAATCCAAGCCCTAATTGATGATTAATTGAAGGTCAATTGAGTGTCAAATCAGTTGAGGGTTGACCTAATCAACTCAATTGATGAGTGGCTAATAAGTGCATGACTAATTGAGGGGTTTAACATTGGAAACCCAAACTCAATTGAAGTAGTTGAGACACTTTTTGGTCCTTGATGTTTTGAGGTGGTTTGGACCAAACGGTCTCAAGACCATTTGGGTCCAAATGGTCTCAAGGTCATTTGGGACCAAACGATCCCAAACCGTTTGGTGCTCATGCGGTTTCAAGGTCAATTGTGTCCATGCGGTTTCAAAGTCAAACTTGACCAAACGGTCTTCATGACCAAACAGTCTTCACCCATCTTGGGCAAACGGTCTTGAGTGTGCACTTTACCAAATAGTATCAAAAGCCAACAAGACCCAAACGGTCTTCAACACCAAATGGTTTCAAGGTCTGTCCAAGACCGTTTGGGGGTTTAGTGTGCAAGACCGTTTGAGGTTTAAAAAGGGTCAAGATCGTTTGATACCTTAGCACTCAAGATGGTTTAGTAGTTGATTAACCTAAACCTCATGGATGCTTAAAGTGATTAAAGGACCAAGTGGTTAGTTGGTTAGTGTATGTTATAATAAAGGTACCCTTGATGATATAAAGTGATTAGCACTCTTTGAATGAGTAAGCCTTCATGATCATAATGGTAATGACATAACCCATGATGTCAATGTTGAATTGATTTAGCCTAATCAAGAGTGATGTAAACATCATCTTATTGAAATAAGAGAGATAAGACTTCTTAGATGAATGATTAATCAAGTAATGAAGTCCCAATATGAATGGATACCTAATTAGGATATGATCCATGATAATGAGATCATGAAACCTTAGTTATAACAATTAATGAACCATAACCCTAATTGAGGGCATTAATGGAAGTAATCCTCATATATGATGATGGTATAATCTTAATGTGATGTAATACGATTAGTAAACCCTAAATCTAGGGTACTGTGATGTAATGTGAATAGTAAACCCTAATTTTGAATTATGCTTCTAAGCATGAAACTCTAAGATTGAATTATGAAATGAGGGAACACTATTCCTAATTTAGCTATAGGGGTTGGTTAACCCTAATTGAATTAAAAAGGGAAAACCTAACTCTAGTAAGGGCATAGTAGTACAACCCTTGAATTGAAAGGTTATCTTTATTTTGCAATGTTCTGATATAGAAATAATTTGCCTATTATCAAATGAATTAATTATGCAGGTTTTTATGAAATGGTGAACATAGTCAGGTAAGAGCTATGATGTCATATTAATTGAAAGCACTTATAAGCTTTGAAAGTAATGATATGTTATGTTGCCCAGTGAAAGGTAACATAAGATATTGACATGCTTTATGAGCCATATGAAATATCAGCATTGCTATTATTCTGTTCATACTATTAAATGACTTAATGGCAACATGTTACTTGGTAACAAGTGTTTGATGATCTAAGGGTTTGAATACCCATATTCCTGAATCACAATGATGAGATGGTTAGGGATTGAGATCCCAATGTTAACTAGAGGTGAAATGAACTTGATACAATTAGTACTCTTTCTTAAATAGCAATTGTCTTATTAGGTTTATGTTGAAAACATGCCTGATGCTAAAAGAATGCTATAATGTACTTAATTAATCAAGTATAATGATATCATGTAGAGCCCTAACCATAGATCCATCATTGTCAGAAGTTAAATGATGGTGAAACAGGTTTTCCTAAGGGAACTCCTGGAGAGCATACTTTTGAGTATGTGGGGGTTATGGACGCAAATATCCTTACGTCCTAATGAGGGAATTGATGTGAGATGTGCATTTGATCTCTCAATCCTTCATTATATGTGTATGCCGGGATGATGTATCACTAATCTCTCGATGATGTTGTTAATGCCGCATCGATGAGAGATAAACTAGAAATCCCTCGATGGCAAAGAGAGTACATCATGCCACTATAACTCTAATAACGAAGTTTCCAGAATACCCTAGAAAGATATTTAAGTAGAGACACAAGATGTCCTACATGTTGTACCTCACATTGACTGAGGAAGATGAGGTCATAGAAATCCGGATCTTCTGATGACCTATGTATGGTACCGATTGCGATTTAGTAATGGTCGGTTGGAGAATGAGTGGTATACCTCATCTCCTTAGGGCATAATTATGTTTGTAAAATGTAAACAGCCGTGTAGCATATTTGCTTAGGTTGAATTGCGAGAAACAATGATTGATGGTACATTGTTTATTGAGTCCTTATTGGACAAGTAATATACATGTTCTTCATATTCCTTATTGATTATATGTTCTATTGTTCAATCAAGTTATAATTGAAATGATTGCTTAGAGAATACTGCTCTACATAATTTATTCAATGAATTGCCTGCTGTTGGATAATTATAGTTCTATTGTTCATTAAATCTTTTCAATAACAATGCTTCTGGAGAAGAGTTATAACTCTCACTGGGACAATTATTCAATTGTCTCACCCCCGTGGGATTCAACTTTTTAGGTAGACGCCGAGGACGAAGAAACCCTTCAGTGGGTGAGTAGCAACAGCAGCAGCAACAACATCCAGGACAACAATGATCCTCAGGCGGAAACACTGTCTGTCAAGTCATGTAGATAGAATATCCTATGTGTCGTCTCTGTACTCTCAGGTCCTAGGAGTCAGTAGATGGTTTAATATAGATCTGAGATTTTTGGCGTAATGCCACGAGATTTTTGTATACTGCTCATGTACAGTTCAACAGGGCAGTCAGTGTTATGACTCTCGAGATGTGATATTATAGAGATGTAATGATGAATCAGGTTGTAAATAACTTATCTTGTTTCTTTATGAAAGAGTTTTACCGTTTGAGGTTCTCTTTACAAAAAGTTTTAATTTTTAGTGATTTTCAGTAATTCCGCTGTTAACAAAACGCTCCCACATTAGTTTAAATTAGTTAATCTTATTTTCACGAATCGGTCGCCACAATTAAAAGGAATAGAATGTGATAATACTTCAAAATAACTCTTATACTGGAATATTGATGATTAAATACCCTTGAATTGGAAGATTCTTAAAAGATATAGAATGTGATAATACTTCATAATAACTCTTACACTAGAATAGTGACGATTAAGATTGTTATATAGTTACATATTATTTATGATAAATATGAGGATTTCTAAACAAGAGAAAATGGACTATCCTATGTGTTTCCTATATCAATTATAATTATACATGATGGAAAGAGAAATACATCATGTTTGTGACTTATTTAATGTTGAAGTTGAATAATTGTGACAAAAGGGTATGTGGAACATATGAAAAGCCCAAGGGGAAGCCCTTAGTGAGCATAGTGATGAATAAAGGCTTTTGTCCTATTGATGATGATAAAATAAAATTAAGAAAAATATAATATCGCTTGTTTAGTATAACATATATTTTTATATTGCATGTTCATATTATATTCTTGCATCATGTATTACAGTGCTTTTGTATGATAGTGATAAGCATGTAGGGTATTCCCTAGCATCGTAGATCTTTACCATTATTCATAAGACAGGGAAGGGAAATAGGCATCCTTGTATCAACCTGAGGGCCGTGAGAAGGTACTCAAAGTCATATATCTTTGAGTATACAGGGGTGACCAAGAATCAATATTAGGTATGTTCCCCTTGGTGCCCTAACCTCACTAATGAGTTGAGTGAGGTCAATTTCATATTTCTATTTGTTATGGAACTCTTACCAATAATATGACAAAAAGAATTATGAAATGTGATATATGATGTGATGATGATAGGTGTCATGACCTATATACTGACGTGGGATTTTATCGCACTAACAAACTCACTAGGGGTTGAAATCCCTAGGCTTTTACCAAAACCAATGTGCAATAATACCACCCACAAGCGGACGAGTCTTATCGTAGTATAGTTAAGGATCGAACCCAAAGGACAACATTTTTAAGAATCCTTGTCAGTTGAATCTAGCTCTTAGTGAGACTAATATTTAAAACGATTGATTTGGTTGAGGTTAATTTAAGTAAATGCAAGAAAGTAAAGGACATAATGAAAGTTGTTTTAGATTAAATGATATGGAATCCCTGGGATAGTATTGGGTTTTGCCACCACTGCACATGCAAACACATCCAAGCATCAAACATCTAGGCAAGATATAACCATCCAAATGGAGCTGTTGTAAAACCCCCCATACGGGCATTAGGTTCACATAAGAATCACCTTAGGCATCAGATGCCTCATCACCATCCATATCACACACTTATGACTCTGAAGATATATAAATCCAACTAAGATTGTGAGCCCCCTATACAGGCGTTAGGCACACAAAATCGTCACCGTAGGCTAGATGGCTCGTCCCCTCACAGATCACATACTTGTGACCTCAAGGGATCCTATCATAAGTTCGCATCAAGGAGTCAACCACATTAATCTACAAACAAGCAGATGATTGATCTACAAGCAAACAACAATGATTAACAAAGAAGATACAAAATCCAACTAAGGTTGTGGGCCCCCTTTAAATGCGTTAGGCACACAGAAGCGTCACCGTAGGCTAGATGGCTCGTCCCCTCACGGATCATACACTTACGACCTCAGGGAATCCCATTCTATTTCTAGTTTGGGAGTCTACCTCGTTAAATGACATCCTACCCTACATATAGAGAAACTCACAACATAGGGAAGAACAAGATGGAAGCAAGCAGGTAACCAAACTACTAGAATGAACGATTAGTAACGAAATGGAGAATTATATACACTGCCATGGAAAGTTTAACAAGAGAACATGCTTGCATGGGCAGCAGGGCTAGTCCCTGCACCCCAACGAAAAGGAACTACTCGCTCATGATGCGAGAAATAACAAGGATAAGAAGGAGAGAGGAATCCGCCATGAGCATGATGCAGAAGGTAGTCGCAGCTCGGTGAAGATGATGCAGGCTTCTACGTCGTGTCAGAGCAGATCTGGAAGAATGAGGGATGCCAAGACAGATCGGGCAGTCTTTCTCACTCCTCCTTTCCTCTCTTCTCAGTCTCCTTGAGTCATAGTAGGAACAACATGTGAAGTGGCAGTGTGGACAGAACTGGATCAAACCTATGTACAGGCAGCCTGTCGACGTCCCAGAACCGATGCCTCAAATGGGGACCCTACTGGTCCTATTTATAAGCACCAGTTTGGCTATCATGCTTTTGGCATGATTTTAGTCTAAACGGTTTGGGAGATATTTTTTCTCAAATGGTTTACTAAAAATCTCCTTCAAATGGTCTTGGTAAATATCTATTTCAAGTGGTCTCATTGCAACCACTTTATCAAACGGTTTGGTGATCATACGGTCTGGTACAAACCAACCAAACAGTCTTGGATAGTTGAGCAGCAAACGGTCTTGATCAGTACATCTTCAAAAGATCTGCATGCTTAAATGGTCTTCACAAATCTTTGACTTTTCTATACGGTCTGGGAAATATGATACCAAACAGTCTCACGGTCAAATTTGAGCAAACGGTCTGTGATACCTTCCTTAAACGGTCTCGAGGTGCCAGCCATTTGGTCTTCACACTCCATTCGGTCTTTGAGCTGCTAATCCAAAAGGTCTGCAAGCATGCTTTGGCAAATGGTATTGCTCACACAACTATGGTCACTCGATCTGCTGCTCATTCGATTTGCATGTAAACCAAGAGACCAAACGGTCTCGAGGTACCCTCCTCCATTCGTTCACAGACTGTTTGGGATGGTCACAGTCTTAGACCATTAGGCTGCCGCAGGAGATGTTGGCTGTGGCATGGTGCAGTAGGTCTAGGTAGAGGGAAGCAAGGTGCCGACGTTGACGGAGGCATGGTGGTAGAGTTCTAGGAGCAGCAGGGACTAGGGTTTGCGGAAGGTAGAAGACGACACACCACGACTGTGTTGAGACAACATGATCATGGTGAGGCTGCTGCCTCACGACTGTGCACCTCACACATGTGTACCAGGTGAAGATTTAAGTTCTGATGGCGGTGCTCCACGACTGTGGTGTGACAACACGGTCATGGCAAGGGTAATGGAGTACGAGCATGGCTGATCACAACAGTCGTGGTGAGTGCTCTGCTTCATGATCTTGATCATTTTTTGCATAGGCTTGGGTTATGAGTCAGATTCCAAATGGTCTTGTGTTAATATTTTCTCCAAACGGTCTTGAATTGATCGTCCAAATGGTCTAGGTTATGCCTCCAATCGGTCTCTGCTGGCCTATCGGTCTTGAGACCGTTTGGGCTCAAACAATCTTGAGACCGTTAGAGAAAATCGTTTGGGTGAAACCGGTTGGCCAAAACCGTTAGAGTCAAGGCTGTAGAGGTCATGACCATTGGCAATGGTTGAGGATGATGAGGCAAAAAATCCCTAGAATTGGCGACTGAGAGGATGAATCTGGAGGATTCATCATGGGTCCCACTCAAAATGGTTTGATTGTTCAACTTTGTCAAGACTTGCATCAAATTAACATAAATTCATTTAAAATCATGATAGTTGGACCAGTTAAGTAATATTGATATTTAGTAAATGAAATTGAATGCATTGAATTGAATTTGACCCGAGATGGTAATTGAAATTCCTGATGAATATGCATTCATCAAAATACCCCGAACTTAAACGTTGCTCGTCTTCAAGTAACACAAAATCTAAAACAATCGCCACATGAATACTTTCAATTTGTGTGATTGCCTCATCTTCACATCATGATTGTTTTCTTTCTACTCAGCATGACTCAACATCTCAACTTCCTGAGATCACTGAACACATCTTACCATATCTTCATTCCTGAGTTCGTTTTCCAATACCACTTCCTCCTCACTTTTTCCAACAACAAGCATGTCAAAGAGTTTTGTAAGAGTCCAGAGTCACCCACAGAACAACAAGTGTGCATCTGATCTGACACTGGTGTATTTCAGGGTAGTAGAGGCTTTTATTATGCCTTTAGGTAGAAAAGGGAGTGAAGGGTGAAATGGAAGGAAGAAGTAAATCTCTCCTCTATTCGACTCGAGATTTTTATTATTTTTGCAATTTCATTTATTGCATTTTTTGTGTGAATATCTCCTCTATTCGACTCGAGATTGCATTTCTTTTTGTGTGCATTTAGTCATCTTTTTGTGTGCAAATCTCTCCTCTATTCGACTCGAGATTGCATTTTTGGTGGTACACCCCTATTAATTTGTGAGGGTATGGAAGAAGAGGATAAAGAGGGAAGTGGCATGCCACCCTGAACTTAGGGTTTGGGACTGTTTGGCTATTTTTGTTTCTTTTTGATGGATGGAGGGGTACGAAGATGATAGAAGAAGTGTAGAAGAGAGTTCAGATTAGAATGCAACTTGATTTACAATTCAGAGCACCAGGTCGATCTCTTTATCGTACTCTGCTCAAATAATGACTTAATGAGGATCCGGTGGGGATTCCATGTTATTGATCCACTACTCAGTTAGGAAGCACGACGTGTTTGATCCCTATTAGTTTGACAGACACTTGTCATTTTTGCATAAGTATCATGATATTAGGAGTCATAAGCTTCACAAGATGAATTCAATCAAAAGGCTAGTTTAAAAAAATGGTCCTTTTGAGGATTTACTTCGAATAAGGAGGATATAATGATTCAAAATGCATAGCAGGTTAGTTAGTGACTTTTAATGAAACAATAAATGTCAAAAATTCATCCAGTATCTGTTCAATGTCTTTGAAAATTTTAAAAAATTTTGAAAATTTTAAAAAATTTTGAAAATTTTGAGAAATTTTATCAAAAATGCGACGATGCAATCTTAAGTCTGAATTAGATGGGTGAAGGTGGAAAGTGAGATACCCACCACCCACCCTCCACCCCGAACTTAGAAATATGCTCGTCCCGAGCAAACTCTAAATCTGAGATGGAGGGAGAAGTTCATGCCATTTGGACCACTGGACGTGGTTGCATTCTAATCAGTGTGCATTCTCCATCTGAAAATATCAAAAATGAAGATTAATTAGAACTCAAAATAGCATCTCGCAATGCAATTCTTATTTGGTGCAAAATTATCTAAAAAGTAAAAACAAAATTGATAAAAATTTCTAATTCAAAATTTAAACGAATTTTATTTATCGGGTTGCCTCCCGACAAGCGCCTTTGTTTTACATCGATGGCTCGATGTGATATTTTCAACTTCACGGTGGTTCCTTTGGATTGGAGAGATCTATTATTGCTTCGGTGCTTATGTCGGCTGTGGTGAAATATCTTTTCAAACGTTGACCATTTTCCACGAATTCACCCGACTTTTCGCTCCATAAAGAGAAATCACCATGTGGGGAGATGCATTTGACGATGTACGGTCCAGACCAGCAAGAGCGGAGTTTCCCTGGGAATAACTTCAACCTTGAGTTGAATAGCAGAACTTGGTCTCCCACTTGTATGTCTTTTCTTTTCAAATGACTATCATGCCAAAGTTTGGTGTGTTCTTTGTAGATTCGTGCATTCTCATAAGCTGTCATTCTGAGTTCGTCCAGCTCTTGGAGTTGCAGAATCTTGGCTTGGCCTACTTCTTTCATATCAAAATTCAGTTGTTTTATTGCCCACCATGCCTTGTGTTCCAGTTCTACTGGCAGGTGGCAAGCCTTTCCATATATTAATCGAAAGGCGTAGTCCCGAGGGGAGTTTTATAAGCAGTTTGATAGGCCCATAATGCGTCTTTGATTTTCACTGACCAATCTTTCCAATTGCGGCCTACTGTCTTTTCCAAGATATCCTTGAGTTGATGATTAAAACCTCCACATGTTCACTTGTCTGTGGATGGTAGGGTGAGGCTACCTTGTGAGTAACACCATACTTTCTTAGCAATTCTTCAAATCTTCTTTCAAGAAAATGGGAGCCTCCGTCGGATATCACCATGAGTGGGACACCAAAATGGGGAAAGATAATATCCTTGAATAATTTAATGACTGATTTGGAATCACTAGTGACGGTTGGTATGGCTTCAACCCATTTTGAGATGTAGTCCACCGCCACTAGGATGTATGAAAATCCATGAGAGGATGGGAATGGACCCATGTAGTCCACCCCCCAAACATCGAATATTTCTACTTCTTGCCATAGATTCATTGACATGTCATCTCTCTTAGTTATATTGCCAGATCTTTTACATTTGTCACATGATAGGACAAAGTCGTAGGAATATTTGGATATGGTTGGCCAGAAGAATCCACATTGCAAAACCTTCAAGGCAGTCTTTTTAGAGCTCATATGTCCTCCCACTGGTCCTGAGTGACATTGTTCCAAAATAAGTTGAGCTTCTTCTTTGGCGATACATCATCTATATAGACCGTCAACACATAGTTTGAAAAGGTACAACTCATCCCAGTAGTAATGTTTCACATCATGCATAAATTTCTTCAGTGCATTTCTGGTGCATTAAGGATGAATAACCCCAGCAGTAAGGTAGTTCACAAAATATGAGTACCATGGTGTAGCTTCTGAGACCTTCATTAGTTGATCATCCAGAAGGGAATCATTAATCGGAATCTTCTCGGTATCCAGAGTGTGGATGCAACTGAGGTGATATGCTACCACATTTTCTGTACCCTTTTTATCTCTTATCTCCAAATCAAATTCTTGCAATAGGAGAATCCATCTAATTAGCCTAGGTTTTGCATCTTTCTTTGCCATAAGGTAACGAATGGCAGCGTGATCTGTGTAGACAATGACCTTTGAACCAATTAGGTAGGATCTGAACTTGTCGAAGGCATACACGACTGCCAGAAGTTCTTTCTTAGTAGTGGCGTAATTCCTCTGAGCTTCATCGAGGATCTTTGATGCATAATAGATCACATAATGTTTCTTTTCTATATATTGGCCCAAGACATCACCTATAGCATAATCACTTGCATCACACATGATTTCAAAAGGGAGGTCCCAATCGAGAGCTCTAATGATGGGTGCGGTTGTAAGGGCATGCTTTAGTGTGTTGAAACTTTTAATACATTCTTCGTCAAAATTGAATTCAACATCCTTTAGTAACAAATTTGTCATTGGCTTGGTTATCTTTGAGAAGTCTTTTATAATCTGTCTATAGAATCCTGCATGGCCTAGGAATGCTTGAACTTCCTTTACATTGATAGGGATAGAGAGCTTGGAAATTACTTCAATCTTGGCCTTATCTACTTCAATTGCTCGATTACTAACCCTATGGCCCACGACAATGCCTTCCTTTACCATGAAATGATACTTCTCCCAATTCAGCACAAGATGAGCTTCTTCACATCGTTTGAGGACCAGAGAGAGGTGTTTTAGACATGAATCGAATGAATCTCCGTATACAGAAAAATCGTCCATGAAAACTTCCATAATTGTTTCAGTAAGACCAGTGAATATGGCAGCCATGCAATGCTGGAAAGTTGCAGGTGCATAGCAGAGGCCGAATGGCATTCTCCTAAATGCATATGTTCCGAATGGGCAGGTGAAAGTGGTTTTTTCCTGGTCATTTGGATGTATAGGTATTTGTTAGAATCCAGAGTAACCATCAAGATAACAGAAGTATTCTTGATGATCCAGCCGCTCTAATACTTGATCAAGAAAGGGCATTGGAAAATGATCTTTTCGAGTTTCCTTATTTAACTTCCTATAATCTATGCACATCCTCCACCCTATGACTGTTCGAGTGGGGATGCGTTCATTGTTTTCATTTCATATAATAGTTGTTCCACCTTTCTTCGGGACTACATGCACTGGGCTCACCCATGGTGAGTCTGATATCAGATAGATTATTCCAGCTGTGAGCAGTTTAATGACCTCGCGACGGACAACTTCCTTCATATTTGGATTCAATTTCCATTGATGCTCAATAGTTGGCCTATGATCTTCCATCACAGGGATCTTGTGCATACACATCACTTGACTAACCCCAGTTGGGTCACTCATTTTGTAGCCAATCACTTTCTTCCTCTCCTTCAATTCTTTCAGGAGTTTATCTTCTTATTTGGTTGTAAGATCAGAATTTATTATTACTGGACAAACCTTGAGATCATCCAAAAACACATACTTCAGTCCCCCAGGTAGGGGCTTCATTTCGGGGGCCTCTACTTTTTCACATGTTTTTTCAGTAGCTTCCACAACCTCGAGTCCTTCAAACGTAGCTTCATGATCTTCTTCGGTAGTGTCAAGGTCAAGAACACACTCTTTAACTCGTTCACTGATGGAATTATCAGTAGAGGGGTTTGTTAGAGTCACTTATAAAGGATCGTCTTGTTCATATCTCTCTTGTGTGAGGAGTGATATTTGTTCAATGCAGTCAATCAAATAATCTTCTTCTTGCATACTTGATCTTCTCATGCTTTCAAAAACCTTGAATTTGAGAGTTTCTTTACCAAGTCTGAGAAGCAAAGTTCCTGCTTCAACATCAATTAGAACTCTTACAGTGGCGAGGAATGAATGTCCAAAGATGAGAGGATATCTAACATCCTCTTTTATGTCCATGATGACAAAGTCACACGAAACATAGGAATCTTTTCCTACCTTGACATGTACATCCTCAATAATTCCTAACAAGCGTTTTATCGAATTATCTACGAGTTGTATGGTCATGCCAGTTGGAAGAATTTCAACAAACCCTAGACTTTTGCAAAGGCTGAGTGGTATGATGGAGATGCTAGTACCAAGATCTTCCAGTCCTTTCTTGCATGAAGAATCACCGATATGGCAGGAAATCCCAAAAGATCCTGGATCTTTCTATTTCTTTAAAATCTTATTCTGGATGATATCGGAAGTGGTTTTAGCTAACTTGACTGTCTCATATTCTTCAGTTATATATTTCTTGGTGAGGAGTGACTTTTAAGTACTTTGTCTAGGCTGGTATCTCAGCCAGTGCATCCAAAAAGGGTATATCAACATGAAGTTTCTTCATAGCTTCTTTAAACTTATTGAACTGAGTATCAAGCTTGGTTTGCCTTAAACAAGCAGGGAATGGTATACGAGGCTTGTATACAGGAATATCAGGTTCTGGTGTTTTAGTTTCTTCATTAATAGGTTTCTTAAGACTTTCCTTATCTATCTTATCAGCAGTTACTGGTTCTTTCAGTTGAGATTCCAGTGTTGTTGAGTCTTGGACAATCATAGGTTCATCTTCATCTGTAACAACCACAAGTGTCTTGACAGGGGGATCAGAATAGTCTTTTCCTGACCTGGTGGTGACTGCCTTCAACTATTCAGGATGCTTAGGATTGTTCTCGGGTTGGCCAATAAAGACTCCAGTAGGTGGCTTTATGCTAGCTGCGAGTTGAGCTAGTTGAGATTCAATAGCCTTTGTAGTAAGTTCAAACCGGGCATTGTTTGCCTATTTGAACCTTTCTTACTTGCTGAATAGGCTGCCGAGCTGTTAGATGTGGTACGTCTAGATTGGGTGGTTGACAACCATATAGAGGAAGGAAAGATATGGGTATATGCATACCTGAACCTAAAGCCAGTGATTTTTAGAAGACATAGACAACACATTACTGTTAGATGTGAGGCCTCAGATGGTTCATTCTTCTTTGTTACGGCTGTGTATGCAAGTTATGATTATGCCTACAGGAGAGATCTCTGAGAAGAGATTATCATCATGTTTGCTGAAATAGGTGATATGAAATGGATCATAGCAGGTGATTTTAATGTTGTGCGAGAGGCCCATGAGAAACGTGGGGGAAATGCTCCAACTTATCAGGAAATGTTTGATTTCAATGCTCTTATTGTTGATGCTCTCTTGAAGGAGGTTCCTTTTGAAGGAAGC
Source organism: Alisma plantago-aquatica (assembly GCA_963693085.1). Lineage (NCBI taxonomy): Eukaryota > Viridiplantae > Streptophyta > Magnoliopsida > Alismatales > Alismataceae > Alisma > Alisma plantago-aquatica. The sequence continues at coordinate 881,859,476 of OY856411.1, forward strand.
CAGTTTACTTGGGTTAACAAATAGATACTCACACCTACTATTTGGGAGAGGTTAGATAGGGTTCTTATGAATGGAGCATGGTTTGCAGAGAAACCCATGACTCGTTCTATACACCTTACTAGATCTCGGGTGTCGGATCACTGCCCTATTATAACTATCCCTGGTGCACATGCTATTACTGATAGGAAAGCTCACTTCTCATTCATGTCGACATGTCTAAGGGAGGCTGAATGTTTGAAGATTGTTGAGCAGATCTGGGAAGAGAGAGTTTTGGGAAATTCATCGTTCATTTTCTATCATAAATTGAAGTAAGTAAGAGGTTCTCTCAGGGCCTGGAGTAAGATAAAGTTTGGAGACAATAATCAACGTATCAAAGATTTAGAGGACGTGGTGTTCACTACACAGGCTGTGTTTGATGAAAATCCCACTCCACTAAATGAGTCAAACTTAAAGACTGCAGAGAATGAGCTTGAGTAGCTTCTAGATGTGGAAGAGACTATTTGGAGGGAGAAGGCCAGAATTAGTTGGCTACAAGATGGTGAGCGCAACACTTGGTTTTATCATTCTGTGGTCAAAACTAGGTGAAGACATGGAAGGCTAAATGCATTGACACTGCCTGATGGTACAGTGATAACGAACCCTGCGGAGATGGATGAGAAGGCGTCGACACATTACCAACAACAATACAATGAGGAAGTTGAGATAGATAGCATTGCCTTAGAACACCAATTTCTACAGGACATCCCAGAGACTATCTCAATAGATGATAGCTGCTCACTAACGGCCACCCCTCATGAGGACGAGATTATGAAGACATTGAAGGAAATGGACCCAAATACAACCCCTGGGCCAGATGGATTTACCCTACCTTTCTTTTCAGCTGCATGGCATATTATTAGAGATGATTTCCTCACTCTGGCAGATGGTTTCTTTAGAGGACAGATGTGTCATAGAGGTTTGTTCTACTGTAGAATCCTCCTTATTCTGAAGGTCGACTCTCCCAAAAAGTTATCCACTGATTTTAGACCTATCTCGATTGAGAATTTGATCCTAAGAATCCTTGTGAGAATGCTTAGTAACAGGTTGGCTCCATTGATGACCCGGATGATATCCCGTCCACATAGAGCTTTCTTGAAAGGGAATGATATTACTCATCATGTCAGGCTGGCTAGAGAGTTGATGCATGATATCAATCAAGGTCGGGAATTTCCTAATGCTGTGGTTAAGTTTAATATGTCAAGAGCATATGGCAGAGTGGATTGGCAGGTGATGTGTAAATGTCTTGCTGCTTTTGGGTTTCTACCTGAGGTGATCAATCTATGTATGAGTTTCTTTAAACACACCTGGGCTACGATTACTATTAGTGGGGATACAACTGGGTTTTTTCAGATTGGAAGAGGCTTAAAGCAAGGTAATGCTATATCACCATTCATGTTCATTATCTTTGAGGAACTTCTTTGCAGAAGGATTAGTAGATTGGCGAGTGATCGGTCCATTGCCAATTTCTGTACGAGAGGATATGGGTTGGTGCCTCCAATTCTTCTCTATGCAGATGATCTTGTGATGTTCTTCAATTCAAACTGGGTGACAATCAATACAATTAGAAGCACATTCGATTTATATGAAAAGGCAATTGGTCAGAGAATCAATAGACAAAAATCTATTTGTGTGATTGGGGGGTATGATCAAGCAAAGGAAGATGACATAGCAAAGGACTTTGGAGTGGAGAAGGCGACCCCGTCTTTTACTTACCTAGGCATACTGATTTCTAAAGGAAGGACAAAATTAATTGACTACGAGTTTCTTGTTAGAGAAGTGAACTCTAAAGTGGCTGCATGGAAATCTAGATTGCTATCTTTTGCAGGACGGAGGTTACTGATTTCTCATGTGCTGTCGTCCATTACTGTCTACATGGCAGCGGTGGTGGGAATTCCAAAAGGTATCATCCAACGTATAGAGAGCAAATTTTCGAGCTTTCTATGGGCAGACAGGGAGAATCACCAGAGAAAAGCATGGATCGGATGGGAAAGAGTTGCCACACCACTGATAAATGGGGGTCTTGGTCTCACTTCCTTGAAGATGATCAATGATGCCTTTATTGCTAAGGCGTGTTGGGAAATTCTCAATACTGAGACTTTGTGGGCATCTTTTTGCAGAGATAAGTATGCTAACCTTGCAACAGGAAGGTCTGGAAACTATCCTAATCACTTAAAGATTAGTAGCTGTCCATCCCCTTTCTGGAAGAAGATATGGGACATGTTCCCTAGAATGTTTCCTTTTTGTAGATGATCAATTGGGAGAGGTAATATCCCTTTCTGGGAGTCATGGTGGTGTGATGAGAGACTCACTAACCATGCCATCTTTGCTAGTGATAGAAGGCAGCCGTTCTTGGTTAGAGATTTCTGGAATGAAGAAGATGGATGGGAGTGGGAGACGATCCAACAGGTGGTTGATGACCAGGGTGTGGAGCTGATAAAAAAGGCACATGCTTGGATAACGAACACAGATGATGAATTGGTGTGGGGTATTGACCAGAAGGGTCGCTTCACTATGAAATTAGTGAAGAAGATTCTGATGCAACCAAGAACGGGAGGACCAGATGCTCTAGGAAAAATATGGGGCCTGGACACCCCTAAGGTGAGTGCTATCATATGGAAGTTGACTAAAAAAGCTATTCCTACAGATGATAATGTTCAACATAGATGCTGCATCTCCCTTGTATCGAGGTGTAACTGTTGTGATGATCCGAGAGTAGAAGATGCTGATCACCTCTTCTTCCATGGACAGGTTGCCATGTTCTTCTGGAACAGATTTTCCCATTTGATGCAGATGTAGTCACCTCATGATATACATACCCTTCTTAATACTTGTGAGAAAGGTTACTCTCGGAGGATATCAGATTGGATTGCAGGAAGATTAGCAGTTAACATACCCCACAACATTTGGAGGATACATTGTGCATCTAGATTTGGGGACAAACTGCGAGGTTGGGAGTTTGAATGGAACCAAATCATCTCTTCTGTGAACAACACGATTCAACATAGATCCTTCTCCGTTGAACATGGATTGAGCATTTACAATAGAATGAGAGATGGCGGGATTACTGAGCCTAAGATGAAAATGAGAGAGATTCAACTGATAAGGTGGATGAAGCTTGACTTGCATAACTTGAAAATGAACTTGACTATAGGAAAAAATAAGGGAGAAGATGGGGTGTGTAGGAGGTGGGCGGTAGTCCTGATACGAAATCATAATGCATATATATGCATGGTGTTCCATGCCTGGCTCAAGGCACCGGACTTCGTCTTGGCATATGTACATGCATGCATTATTGGAATGAAGCTGGAAGGTGATCATATGCTCTGAGTTTCATGTATTGAGATTTATGACCAGGAAGTCTATGATATTCTGTGGAAGGATGATATCGAACCATGGAGGACCAAGCTGTTTGTTAGAGAGCTGAGGTCCGAGTTGGTTAGATCTAGTATTACTGGTTTAGTGGTACACAAAGTTGCTAACTCTATACCCAGAGAGATTGGGAGATGGGGGAAAAGATTTTCAGAGATGATAGTTATTACGGATAGAAGGATGATACCGAATAGAATTCGAGGCATGGAATCTTTGGAGAAAAGATGCATTCCCTACGTGCACCTGAAGAGGGTCGACGCTTGATGAATCATGGATGTTTTTTTATAGCTGTTTCTTTGTCTGGGTTGTGATGATTTATTTTTTTATTTGTTTTTTTTGGGGGAACAAACCTGCAGACATATAAGCAGGAGTTGTATTCTGTTGATGTTTTCGCCCACAAGAGAGGGGTGGGATGAATAGAGAACTCTCTGGCTTAATTAAAAAAAAGATTCAATAGCCTTCTACTGAGCTTGTTGGTTAGCTATCATAGTTTGCTGAGTTTGCAACATCTTTTCAATGGCCGATAGCTTATCATTAGGAGAGACGGGACCTGCTTGTTGTCCTTTTTGTTGATAAGGAACTTGGTTAAGACTCTGGTACTGGGAATTGTTTTGATAATTATTGAAGTTCCTATTTTGAAAGTTTCCCTTAAATTTCCTTGATTTCCAAAATTCTGTTGATGATTGTACTGGAATCCTGGTGGGCCTCGTGGCTGATTGTTCGAACCAAATTGATGTAAATTTATTTCTCTAGAGGGGTTTCCATATTTAAATCCTGGATGATTCCTATTCTGATTCAGATTGTAGTAACTTTGACCAGGGATGGCATTAACAACATTAAGATTTTCCATTTGACCATTATCTCCTTGTCCACATACGTTGCTTAGAACAACATCGTAAAGAACATTACATGCTAATGTGGAATGATCTGTACTTTTACATGCTTCACAGAACAATGAAGCTGACTTGATCTATTCTTATTGTCGAGTGGACGAACATCCTCTTCCAATAGCAGTAAGAGATGATTCAATATGGTCTTGCTTGGAAACTAAGAGTTTTAGGGTTTTAGCGACAGACTTGTACTCAGGAGTAGCTTCAGCCATAGCTACTTTCAAGACTCCTTTACCTACAAATCTACCCCAATTGGCTTGATTTTCTGCTCCAAGGGTGACAACCCTCCATGCCCTGTCATAACTTTGTCGCATGAAGTTTCCTCCAGATGAGGAGTCCAAGAATCTCTTGATATCATCATCCACACCCCTATAGAAAATTTCGATGAGTTGATTCTTAGGAATTCCATGGTGTGGACACTTGCGTAGAAGCTCTTTGTATCTGTCCCAGGATTCAGCAAGGGTTTCTCCAGGGACTTGAGTGAAATTTGTTATTCGGCCTCTAATTTCATAGGTGAGAGAGGGAGGGTAGAACTTTTCCAGAAATACATTTTGAAGTTGTTCCCAAGTGGTGATGGGTTCACTTTGCAATGAGTTATACCAACTTATGGCTCTATCAGCGAGAGAATACTTGAAGAGATGGAGTCAAATGACATCATCGAATACTCCATTTTACTTTGTCATGGCACATAGATCAATAAACCTCAAAAGATGTTCCTGACTATCCTCTCCTTGTTTGCCATAGAATGAGCTGTTTTGAAGCAACGTGATCCAATGTGCCCTAATCTCAAAATTGGCAGCATTGTTGGGAGGAGGTTGTACTGGATGATGAACATTAGAAACTTTGGGGATCGAGAACTCTCTAAGCTCCTTTTGTAGTTCTGCTGCTTGTGCCGCTGCTTGTGCTACTTGAATTTCTTCTTAAACCGCAGCTCTAGCTTCTTACATGAATCTTTCTCTCGGTGTATTAAGGGTTTGAGCCACCCTTTGAGCTATGTCCTCTTCTTGAGCCATCCTTGCTTGATTCTCTCTGATCTGACGATGAAAACTTCTGTCTATTTTAGGATCAAAACTTGCTGTTAGTCCGGGTTGTCCGAACAGCGCATGCACTATGCCTTGGGTTGTACCTGAATTAAAAAGATTTCGAAAGTGAGAAGCACAGAGTAGAATCAAATTCAAGTAGATGATCGATTTTATCAAAAGAAAATTAAAATCCTAGATTAGCCTCAAAAGAACTAGATTTGTCTAACTGATTCCGTTTTCCCCGACAACGGCGTCAGGATTTGACGTGGGATTTTATCGCACTAACAAACTCACTCGGGGTTGAAATCCCTGAGATTTTACCAAAACCAATGTGCAATAATACCACCCACAAGTGAACGAGTCTTATCACAATATAGTTAAGGACCAAACCCAAAGGACAACATTTTTAAGAATCCTTGTCAGTCGAATCTAGCTCTTAGTGAGACTAATATTTAAAACGATTGATTTGGTTGAGGTTAATTTAACTAAATGCAAGAAAATAAAGGACAAAATGAAAGTTTGTTTTAGATTAAATGATATGGAATCGTTGGGATAGTATTGTGTTTTGCCACCACTTCACATGCAAACACATCCAAGCATCAAACATCCAGGCAAGATATAACCATCCAAATGGAGCTACTGCAAAACCCACCATACGGGCATTAGGTTCGCGTAAGAATCACCTTAGGCATCAGATGTCTCATCACCATCCATATTACATACTTACGACTCCGAAGATATAGAAATCCAACTAAGGCTATGAGCCCCCAATACAAGCGTTAGGCACACAAAAGCATCACCGTAGGCTAGATGGATCGTCCCCTCACAAATCACACACTTACGACCTCAAGGAATCCTATCAGAAGTTCTTGTCAAGGAGTCAACCACACTAATCGACAAACAAGCAAATGATTGATCTACAAGTAAACATCGATGATTAACAAAGAAGATACAAAATCCAACTAAGGTTGTGGGCCCCCTTTACAGGCGTTAGGCACACAGAAGCATCACCGTAGGCTAGATGGCTCGCCCCCTTATGGATCATACACTTACGACCTCAAGGAATCCCATTCTATTTCTAGTTTGGGAGTCGACCTCATTAAACGACATCCTACCCTACATATAGAAAAACGCACAACATAGGGAAGAACAAGATGGAAGCAAGAAGGTAACCAAACTACTAGCATGAACGATTAGTAATGAAATGGAGAATTATATACACTACCATGGAAAGTTTAATAAGAGAACATGCTTGCATGGGCAGTGGGGCTAGTCCCTGTAACCCAATGAAAAGGAACTACTCACTCATGATGTGAGAAACAAGAGGGATAAGAAAGAGAGAGGAATCCACCATGAGCATGATGCAGAAGGTAGTCGTAGCTCAATGAAGATGATGCAGTCTTCTACGTCGTGTGATGCGAGGATTTTGAGTCATTTTCATAGGCTTGTTTATATTGGTTTTATGCATTTTCTTGTCATATTTTTGACTAATTTCACATGATTCACTTCTTTTAGCCTATAATCTCGTAATGCATCAAGTTTACCTTGTTTCACCTGATTTTGTATTAATGATCATATTTATCAAATTTGATTGGTATTCTTCTCTTTGTTTTAGGCAGTTCGCATATCTGGATCCGTCGATACCATCGATGGGAGGTCGATACCATCGACATGACCACAGTGACTTTGACAGAGAAGAAGAAGAGCCTGTCGATGCCATCAAAACACTGTCGATGGTATCGAGCTTGCCTCAGCAGGATGAGCTCTAGCGACGGATTCCATAGCAAAAGTGACGTTTAAAGAGTCAATACCATCAACTACCTATCGATGCTATAGAGATGACAACATCATTCCAGGTATCAACAAGTCGATACCATCGACATCACATTGATGGTATCGAGCCATCTTCAGAGAGGACGCCAGAAATAGAAAGACTTTCGCTACCCCAGGGGGTCGATACCATCGACCCGCGTCGATGGTATTGACGCCGTCAGATCAGGATTTGCTAAAGATCATGTCTAATCGTACGGTGGTGATTTTTGGGTGACCTAAAGTGGTGCATATACCTAATTAAGGTGGCCCTAAGCGATCAATCACATCATTAGCCGCTGCACAGGTCTCAAGGAGAGAGGAGAAGAGAAAGGAGTCGAGAACCATACCCCGACTGTTCCGAAGGCTGTCAAAGGAGTTTTCCATCGCCAGAAAGATGTAGAACGCTCACCCTACACCGAGGAATGCCTAGATCTCCTCCATTCAGGGGTTACACAATATCTATCCAAGTTTTCTCCATGTATTCTTTTTCTCTCATGTTGTTTTTCATTGAGATGAACATGCTGGGCTAATCCCCTTTGTCTTTAGGACCGGGAGTAGCCCGGGTAATCGTTGTATGACATTTTTTATATAATTAATCATAATTTTTCTCTCAAATCTGTGGTATGATTTTGTTTTCTCCCTTATATCATTATGATTGATCACCCTAATGATAATCTAATTCCTTTAATTACTTTGAAAGAAGAATTAACGGTTGAAAAGAGATGAAAATCACATTAACTAATAAATCCTTTGAACAAGGTGATGTACAATCAATGGTGGAAACCCAGAGTAGGATCTTAATGCACCTAGTTCAGGGTATAGGTTGCTACTACCGTGGAACCGACCTAGATTTAGGTAGTGAATTGTATCGTGAAAGCGAACAATTCTGACTATAGGCCACTACCCGGAATAGGAGACGAATTAGGGTAATTATGTAGAAATTATTTCAACGAGAGCTTACGGTGAAACCGCAATCCTAAAGACTCCAGTTTAAATTGATTAAACCAAACATTTAATCAATTGCATTGTTTCTTTTATTTTTATTTTCTTTTTCAATAAACTGTCAAACCTTTTTAATTGGTCTAGCTGATCGCGAGTAGTTTGTAAGTAGTCTACCGACAATTCAGTGTCCCTGTGTTCGACTCGGGCCTCACAAAGGCCTATATTACTCTGATGCATGCACTTGCGTTATACGCACGGTAAAATCGTGTCAAGGTTTTGGCGCCGTTGCCGGGGACATGACAACTGTCGGCACTACGAGTGCTGCAAGCGGCCACTCTATGCCACATTTCATTTTATTATTATTCCTGCAATTCATCATTTATCTTTCACATTTAGTAATCACCTAGCACTGTACTTAATCAAATTTATTACCTTGCAGGTAACAGTGCATGGTGAAGACGCGTAGCACAGACTACACACTGTCATCACCAGGGGTTCCACCGTTGGGAGCAGACGACGAAGAGAACAACATTCAAGATCAACCTGAGGATATAGATTCAGACTCTGAACCAGAAGCCATGGCTGAGGAACAAACAATATGGGAGAAGATAAAGGCTTCTTCCTCATCAGCATCAAAGGGGCCGATCAAAAGGCAAGCAATTAACATTCCAACATATAATATTGATCCGACACTGATAAACTTGGTCAAGTCTCAAGTATTTCACGGGCTGAAGAATGAAGACCCTGTTGCCCACATCAGCACTTTCGTGGAAAATTATGATATGATCAAGATAGACATGTTTCCACAGGAGGTACTGTATTTGAAGCTATTTCCCAGCTCTCTTGCAGGTAATGCACGTGAATGGCTGCATAACCTTGATGATGAGACCGTCGAGACTTGGGATCAAATGATCGAGGTTTTCTTTGAGAGATTCTTTCCACCGGAGAAAACCGATGACCTAGTAAGAAAGATCCATCATTTCTATCAAAGGGCTGGGGAGACATATTCTGAGACATGGGAGCGCTTTCAGATAATGCTACAGAAGTGTCCACATCATGGGATAGATAAAGAAAAACAAGTGAAGATCTTCTACTTTGCTTTAAATGAGCACGACAGGAGCAATCTAGACTTAGCAGGTTCCGGTTTCTTCTTGAATAATACTGGCACTAGGTGTTGGGAAATCCTGAAAAATATGGCCAGAAAGAAATCATGGGGCGACAGAGACACACTAGAACAGGTTCGAGTTGCAGGTGAGTCAAAGGCCATCAAGGAGCTGAATGAGAAGATGGACTTATTAGCCAAGAAATTACTAGCAAAGGAAGACGGAGAATCTGATGATGAGGCACAAGTGAAATTTATGCGCCAGAAACAGGGGTACAGAAACAATGACTATTCTTGGAGGAAAGATAAAATTTTTTCATAGAAGGACCCAAACAATTTCCTGCAGGACCCCGATGCCAAACCACAACCGTCGGCAGAGGAAAAGAACAATGAGCTTCTTAATCAGGTGATAAAGCAGAATCAAGAGCTGATGAGCACATTTGGCCAACAGATTAAGCAACAAGGAGAATTTATGAATCAATTTAGGCAAACTTTATAGAGTCATGGGGCTCAGATGAGGACTCTGGAGACATCTTTAGCACAGATGGCGACTGAGATAGCAAATCTGAAGAAGCCAACACAACAAGGTTTTTCGGGAAATACCAACATTCTAGGAGGGAATCAGTAAGCTAAGGCAATATTGTTGAGAAGTGGAAAAAAGGTTTTAAACTCTAAGGCCGATGAACCAAGCACAACACAACTGGAAGCAACGGGCGAGGCCACCGAGGAAGTCACAGTGTCAGAAATAATGGATGATGTTACAGAGAAGCCCACTGAAGAGCCTATTTTGGAGAAGGATAAGGATACCATGACGCCTTATGTGCCACCCCATCAGAGGGCACAAGTCGTTCCTGTCCCTTATCCCAATAGTCTTAAATCTAAGAAAGTTGATGCCCAGTTCAAGAAATTTATGGACAATTTTCGAAAGCTCTCTATTAATATTCCGTTGCTAGAGGCGATTGAGGAGATACCTGCGTATGGTAAATTCTTAAAAGATATAATCACCAAGAAGAGGAAGATTCCTGATACGGAGGTGGTAGTTCTTAAAGAGCAGGTTAGAACATTCATTTTGGGCTCATTACCACCAAAACGACAAGATCTAGACTGCTTCAATATTTCATGTTACATAGGTAAGGTGAAATTCGGCGAAGCATTGTGCGACTCTGGGGCAATTTTTAATTTGATGCCTCTTTCTACTTTCAAGAAGCTAGGAATTAAAGAATCTAGGCAAAGAAACATGATGATTCAACTAGCAAATAATTCTGAGGTTAGGCCATATGGCATTTGTGAGGATGTGTTGGTAAAAGTTGACAGATTTGTGTTCCCAATGGATTTTGTAGTCATGGAGATGCAGGATGAGCAAGGGAATGAGTTTCTCTTAGGAAGACCCTTCCAGGCTACTTCTGATATGATACTGGAAATGGGTAGAAGTCGTTTGACATTGGGAATAGCTGATGACAGATTTAAGATGGTCATGCCACCAAACACAAAACAATCACAAGTGAAGGAAAAATGTCGTAAGGTGAAGCACTATGATCAGAACATTTCCCTCTGTTTAGGAAAGCCATTTCTGGATATGGCTATGTTATGACCAAGGTATACAAGGGAACACTGGCCGTGGACATTATGGAACAAACCAAAGTAGTGTCTCTTTGTAAAGATGTGGGTTACCCAAATGATGAAGAGGAGGAAATTCCTCTATCTACTGAGGATGATGCTATAGCAGTTTCTATGATCGATTCATATCCGAAATTGCCCCTCGAAGCATGCATATTCAACATCATGGATGATTGGATAAGAATCACGTCCTTACAAGAATGTGTGAAAATGCTTCAGGTGCTCCCTTACTCTAAGCACTATGAGGATCTTGGACCGCTTCCACCACCGCTTCAGTCTTCATTGATCTGCCCGCCTGAGTTGGAACTTAAGCCGTTACCCCCCCACTTAAAGTATGTCTTCTTGGTGGATGATGAGAAGCTTCCGGTGATTATATCGGCATATCTGAATGCTGATGAGGAAGAACAATTAATGATTGTGCTGAAGAACCACCGTGATGCATTCAGGTGGTCAGTTTCTGATATTAAGGGGATTTCCCCTATTCTTTTCCAGCACAAGATCCGGCTCGAGGAAGGAGCCAAGCCTGTGATTCAGCCACAATGTCGACTTAACCCGAGCATGATGGAGGTTGTCAAGAAGGAGGTGATTAAACTCCTTTCTACGAGAATCATCTATGCCTTTTCCGATTCATCATGGGTAAGCCCGACACAAGTAGTCCCTAAAAAGGGGGGATCACTATTACTCATAACTTGTTCAATGAGCCTATCACTACCCGATTGGTAACCGGGTGGCGTGTTTGCATTGATTATCGACGTTTAAATTCTGTTACTTTAACAGATCATCTTCCCCTCCCATTCATCGATCAAATTTTGGAGCGACTGGCTAGCCGCTCTCATTTTTGTTTTTTAGATGGCTACTCCGGCTAAAATTAGATCTCCATTGATCTTAAGGACCAAGAGAAGTCTACCTTCACTTGTCCTTATGGAACCTTCACATACCGCCGCATGCCTTTTGGTCTGTGCAATGCACCAACCACTTTTCAGCACTGCATGCTTGCCATTTTTTCTGACATGGTCGAGCGTTAATTAGAGGTTTTCAGGGATGATTTTTCCATCTATGGTGCATCGTTTGGTGAGTGTCTGTACAACTTAGATAAAGTTTTGCAAGGATGTGAGGACACACATCTAGTTCTCAATTGGGAGAAGTGTCATATGATGGTTAGTGGAGGAATTGTGCTGGGACACAAGGTGTCTAGCAATGGGTTAGAGGTGGACCCAGTCAAGATTGAGGTTATTTCAAAACTACCCCACCGAATTCGGTGAAAGGGGTAAGGAGTTTTCTCGGTCATACAGGGTTCTATCACCATTTCATTAAAGATTTCTCAAAAATTGCTAAACCGTTGTCTGAATTGCTTGAGAAAGATGCGATGTTTGATTTCAATGAAAAATGTTTAGATGCTTTCAATGTACTTAAGGAAAAATTGATTTCTATACCAGTTGTTCAAACGCTAGACTGGACTAAGCCTTTCGAGCTCATGTGTGATGCATCAGATTTTGCAGTAGGGGCTGTTCTTGGGCAACATTTTGAGAACAAACCCGCGGTGATTTTTTTATGCATCAAATACCTTAAATGAGGCACAAATTAATTACACCACAACTGAAAAGGAACTTCTCACTGTGGTTTTTGCATTCAAAAAATTTCGGCAATACTTAATAGGGTCAAAAGTTCTAGTATGTACGGACCACGCCGCCATAAAATACTTAATGGAAAAGAAAGATGCCAAACCTGGATTGATTAGGTGGATCTTATTACTGCAAGAATTTGACATTGAAATTAAGGATAAGACAGGCATAGAGAATGTGGTCGCGGACCACTTGTCCCGGTTAGAGCGGATAGATGAGAGGGATATCAATATACCGATTACCGAGACATTTCCTGATGAGCAAATCCTTTCTTTAAAATCCAAGGATCTGTGGTTTTCATACATTGTTAATTATCTTGCATGTAAAATAATCCCAGATGATTGGACTTATCAAGAAAAAAATAAAATTTTCCATTCGTTAAGATATTATTTCTGGGATGATCCTATTTTTTTGAGACAATGCAGGGACGGCATTTTACGTAGGTGTGTACCGGAGGTTGAATATGATAGTGTGCTTAGTCACTGTCATACGCTTCCCACCGGTGGTCATCATGCAAGCTCAAGGACGGCGGCCAAGGTGTTAGAGAGTGGTCTTTATTAGCCAACACTCTTCTGGGACACTTATGACTATGTGAGAAGATGTGATTCTTCTCAAAGGGTAGGTAACATCTCAAAATGGCAAGAGATGCCCCTCAATGTGTTTCAAGAAGTTGAGGTATTTGATGTGTGGGACATCGATTTCATGGGACCCTTTGTGTCCTTGAATTCAAATTTATACAATTTGCTTACTATTGATTATGTATCGAAGTGGGCAGAGGCAATACCCACAAGGACTAACGACGTGGCTGTAGTGTGCAGATTTGTGAAAGATCATATTTTCTACAGGTTTGGTGTGCCACGGATGACCATTAGCGATGGAGGCACCCATTTCACAAATCAGAAATTTGCTGCGTTATTGAGAAAGTACGGGGTGAAGCACAATGTGGGTACCCCGTACCACCCGCAAACACAAGGGCAGGTCGAAGTGTCGAATAGAGAAATTAAGAAGATTTTGGAACGCACAGTGGACTCGACAAGGAAGAATTGGAGTGCACTCCTACCAGATGCATTATGGGCATACATGACTGCATTTAAAACACCTATAGGCACCATGCCTTTTAGGTTGGTTTATGGGCGGGCCTGTCATTTGCCGGTGGAATTAGAACATAAAGCGGACTGGGTGCTTAGGAAGCTTAATATGAGTTATGATGATGCAGGGAAGAAGAGAATGTTAGAGCTCAATGATCTAAATGAGCTGAGAATGAACACTTATGAGAACTCGAGGATCTACAAAGAAAGAACAAAAAAAATCCATGATCGTCACATTCAACTGCGTGTTTTCAAAAAGGGTGATCACGTGTTATTGTTTAACTCGAGATTGAAATTGCATCCCGAGAAATTGAAATCCCAGTGGAGTGGCCCGTTTGTGGTGGAAGATGTACATCCCCACGATGCTATTATGGTGAGAGATAGAGGGCAAACATTCTTGGTGAATGGGAAACGATTAAAGCTCTATTATGGAGAAGATTTCACAAAGAAGGTACATAAGGTTAAATTCATGGCGCTCGAGGGAGAATAAAAGGGCTAATTTCATCTAGCCTAAGATGTTAAAGTAGGACGCTTGTTGGGAGGCAACCCAACCATTGGTATTGCATTTCTATTTAGTTAATTTTTAGTATTGTTCTTTAATTTTGTAGTTAAGTTTGTAAAAATGATGCTCTGATGCGTGTGTTAAGTGTACAATACTGATTGGGTGTCGATACCATCGACCCTTGTGTCGATGGTAGAGACGATGGTACAAAGCGGTATCTATAGAAAATTTGCTCCGTCGATACTATCGACGACCTTGTCGATACTATCGATGACCTCGTCGATAGTATCAACTCACCATCAGGTTGGATGATGAAAAAATGCTGAAGGAGGTCGATAGTATCGAATCAAGTGTCGATACTCACGAGATCTTTGGAGATTTTTAGATGAATTTGTCTCAGTAAAATCGATACAATCGACGGAGCAGTCAGTGGTATCGACCCGGCAGTAGCAACGAAGCGTCGCTCAGGCCTCGCGAGGTTAAATGACACATAAAGTGTCGATACCATCGACATCTCATCGATGGTATCGATGTGACACATCACCAATCCGTGAGAAGATATCAATGGAGGCTGCCAAATCAAGGAAGATGATCCGTGGGATGGGTCGATACCATCGACACCTCGTCGATGGTATCGACGAGTCATTGATCTGGGCCCCCACATCCAGCCATCGAAGACTATCGATAGTAGCGAAGACCTGGATTGTGCTACAGGTGTCGATACCATCGACACCCAGTCGATGGTATCAACGGGTCAACACTGGCAGCGGGTTCATCTACAAAAGGAGAAGTTGATTTCATTTTCTCTTCACACCTTCAGAGTTTCTCCCCTCAACTTGTGCATCGAGCATTGCTGAGCAACTAGAAACCTTCATCGAGCGTCAAGGGATTGAGATATCTTCCCCGAGCTTTGCACCGAGTGGAGATCTTCTTCTCCGACCTTCATTGAGCTCTATTTCTTCTTCTCCATTCCTTTCTGTTCACGATGGTGAGGATGGAAGGGGCTTCTTCTTCTTCACGAGCAGCCCCAATGGAGATTGAGACGTTCGTTCCTCCACCACCCGGCTCCATTCCTCGTCCGAGGATCATTCATCCCTCAGAGAATGTAAAGAAGATCTATGAGGAGCTGCTAAAGTGAAAAATTGAACCGACCCAATATGTTGATCGGGCCATGATCTGTGACCTCAGGTTTGAGGCCAACCTTGCTTATGTCCTTTAGGGGCAAGCAAAGCAAACAACCAAGATGGAAGAAGATGTATAGTACCACACCGAGGGCCACCCCTTTTTCGGTGAGTGGCCGACTTATAAGGAGTTAGTGGCAAAATTCATGTCTTCTCTTGATATCTGTGTCGTGCCCAATGACCTTATCACCACCGATAGGGAGTGGATAAAAGGGAGAGTGTCTTTCCAGCTCTACAACAACAACTACACCATCACCCTCACCTAGTTCAATTCTATCTATAACTGGTATCATGATCCCATTCAACACCGGAGGCCAGACAATCGGGCGGACTATGATGCAATATTTGCTGATCTGGTGACTACTCCAGCGGGAAAGTCAATAAGCTTCCACAATGCCTCCGTGGACGATTTCGAGCACCCGTTCATTCATATTCTACACCAAATGTTATGTGTCACGTTCTTCGCTCGCGGTGATCTGGCACTGAGCAAGTTTCAAGAGGCGGACCTATTCTTTCTTCACAAATTGCTGACTAAAGAAGAGCTTAACTGGGGTGCGTTTTTCCTAACATGTGTTATGGATGTAAAGAGGAGCACCCGGAAAGCCCCAATTCATTTTGGGGGACTTATTACACCTCTAGCCATCTATCTTGGGCTAGATGTTTCTTCTCTAACCCCGTTGGTGAACAAGAACTCCTTCAACCTTCTTCATATGCATCACTCAAATTTATTAACGTTCCGAGACGGCATGGTTTATGTGCATTGCCATGTCAACAAGGAGTATCAGGAGTGTGCACTCCCTGACCCCATCTTCAACATTCAGGAGGGCCAGCATTTCAGGTGACCCATCATTGCTATTGATGATTCTAAGAGTGAAGAAGATGGGGATGAAAACAACAACGACGAAGGCGACAAGCATGAGGAGGAAGAGGAGGCTTTCACTCCTCTTCAATCACGAGTAGGGCCGAGGAAGCATCCACGCTTCTACCCGGGAGCTTCATCCTCGTCTCAGCCTCTGCCATCGCAACCCTCTCAACAAGGAGAGGATGTCTATTCCATGCTGCAGGATATCCAGCAGACCCAGCAGCAGCACACTGCCTCCTTTGCCGGTATTTAGGATACTATGAACCGGCTATTTTTAAATCAGTAGGCAATTCATGAGAATGAGTGCCTCCTCCTCGCCAACCAAGAAAATATTCACGATAGGTTGCATAGGATGGAGATGCAACAACAACCGTTCTATGATCACTACTGGAGCCAAAATTACTTCGGGGGATATCCACAACCTCCGCCCATACCCCCATATGATCCTACTTTTCAGGGGCAGTACCCTGAATGGAACCCCAACACCCAACAACAACCACCATTTCCACCACCAGAACAATAATGGGTATCACTGTTCCACCTTCTGAGTTTGTGTTTGACTATGAGGCCATAGTCGAATTCAAGCTTAGGGGGGAGATGGAACAATTTCTATATCAATTTAATTTTTCTTTCTTTTGTTTTAGTATTTTTCTCTCAGTTTAGTTTTGAGTAATTTTGTTATTTATAGTTTTTTAGGATCCACATGCTATCTAGTGTAATCCGTGGATGTCTAATGTAGTGTGTCATCTCAATGTTTTATGTGTGCAATCATCTAAAATTGGGCATAATTAAAACTTTGTTCAGAATTGGAAATTTGAGTTGTTTGAACTTGAGCACCTACTTATGAAAATAATTGGGTTTTTCAACTTAAAAACATAAAATCATAACTGTACATCCTTATGATTCAAGAAATGTGGACGGACATGGATGTTGAGCCTAATTTGACCAAACGGTAACGGGACTTTAATCATAAGTGAGAGAGAGAAGCCCTTTGATTAATTGTTACACATGTCAGTAAGGAGGGACATATAATATTTTCCAATGGTTTTATCAATTAATCTTGTGATCTATCCACCCCATTGTATTCATACTCCACCATAAGAACTGGGAGCACATTACAGTTTTCATCTTTTGATTGCATATCATTTAGGTAGGATTGCATTATAGCTAGATTTTGCATAGATGAAAAAAAATGGAAAATGAAAAGAAATTTTGTAGATGAATCATGTATGCACACATTCTTGAGTGCAAGTCATTACAGTTGCATAATTATTCTCATGTAGTTGCACTTTACATATTTTTGAGCATATAGGACAGTATGTGCCTTATTTCTTCTGAAAAATAAGAGAAGTGGGTAACTCATTCTATACTCGATGGAAATTAAGTTGTAATGCTTCAATGATAGCAGTTATGTGAAAATAAGCCCGAAAAAAATTCTGAAAAAAAAACATTATACATTTCACAGTAGCCAAATTGAGAGAAAGAAGGGCTTGAAAAAAAAGTGATACTAGAGGGAGAAAAGAGCTTGTCTCACCTATATAATAGGAAGAATAAGCACATAATGTAGTTTGTAGACATTCTATCTCGCATGGAGATGGAATAGTAGGAACATGCATCATTCCACCCAAAATGTAGGCATTAGGTCATTTTCATATGCATATGCATCATTTAGGTCATTCTTGTTAATTGTGCATGTTAAAACTGTATTGTGCTTCCTTTTCTTCCACTTCCGCCCATTCCATCCACCCATTGCTCGAAAAACGGTAGGCCACCATGATTATCTACTCATGATTGTATATCAAGAGATCTTCTTCCATGTAGATGGTAGTTAGGAATTGAGCAACGTAGATAGAAGATCACAAGATGCACCTAGCTTGAACCTGAGGAATTTATTATATTAACTGCCTTATTTGATAGTGTTCGTGATCTTGGGGTGGGCATCTCTTATGGATGATCATTGTCACCTTAAGGGCAGTTACCATTCTATGGTTAATGAGGGCCGATGTGCAAATGACATGTGGGAATCATAGTGAGATGTCTTTTATGCTAACGTATTCTTTAGTTGACTCTCGCAATTTTATTCTAGAGTTTTGTTGCTCGAGGACAAGCAAGTTCAAGCTTAGGGGAGTTTGATGCGAGGATTTTGAGTCGTTTTCATAGGCTTCTTTATATTGGTTTTATGCGTGTTCTTGTCATATTTTTGACTAATTTCACATGATTCACTTCTTTTAGCCTATAATCTCGTAACACATCAAATTTACCTTGTTTCACCTGATTTCATATTAATGATCATATTTATCAAATTTGATTGGTATTCTTCTCTTTGTTTTAGGCAGTTCGCATATATGGATCCGTCGATACCATCGACGAGAGGTCGATACCATCGACCTAACCACAGTGACTTTGCCGGAGAAGAAGAAGAGTCTGTCGATGCCATCGACACACTGTCGATGGTATCGAGCTTGCCTCATCAGGATGAGCTCTAGCGACGAATTCCATAGAAAAAATGACTTTAAAGAGTCGATACCATCGACTACCTGTCAATGCTATCGAGATGACAACAACGTGCCAGGTATCAAAAAGTTGATACCATCGACATCACGTTGATGGTATTGAGCCATCTTCAGAGAGGACGCCAGAAATAGAAGGTGTTTCGCTACCCCAGGGGGTCGATACCATCGACCCGCGTCGATGGTATCGACGCCGTCAGATCAGGTTTTGCTAAAGATCGTGTCTAATTGTACGATGGTGATTTTTGGGCAACCTAAAGGGTGCATATACCTAATTAAGGAGGCCCTAAGCGATCGATCACGTCATTAGTTGCTGCACAGGTCTCAAGGATAGAGGAGAAGAGAAAGGAGCCGAGAACCATGCCCCAACCATTCTGAAGGCTGTCGATGGAGTTTTCCACCGCCAGAAGGCTGTAGAACGCTCACCCTACGCTGAGGAATGCCTGAATATCCTCCATTCAGGGGTTACACAATATCTATCCATGTTTTCTCCATGTCTTCTTTTTTCTCTCATGTTGTTTTTCATTGAGATGAACATGCTGGGCTAATCCCCTTTATCTTTAGGACTGGGAGTAGCCCGAGTAATCATTGTATGACATTTTTTTTATATAATTCATCATAATTTGTCTCTCAAATCCGTGGTATGATTTCGTTTTATCCCTTATATCATTATGATTGATCACCCTTATGATAATCTAATGCCTTTAATTACTTTGAAAGAAGAATTAACGGTTGAAAAGAGACGAAAATCACATTAACTAATAAATCCTTTGAACAAGATGATGTACAGTTAATGGTGGAAACCCAGAGTAGGATCTTAATGCACCTAGTTTAGGGTATAGGTTGCTACTACCGTGGAACCGACCTAGATTTAGGTAGTGAATTGTATCGTGAAAGTGAACAATTCTGACTACATGCCACTACCCGGAATAGGAGACGAATTAGGGTAATTATGTAGAAATTATTTTGACGAGAGCCTGTGGTGAAACCGTAATCCTAAAGACTCCAGTTTAAATTGATTAAACCAAACATTTAATCGATTGTTGTTTCTTTTATTTTTATTTTCTTTTTCAATCAACTCTCAAACCTTTTTAATTGGTCTAGCTGATCGCGAGTAGTTAGTAAGTAGTCTACCGAAAATTCAGTGTCCATGTGTTTGACTCGGGCCTCACAAAGGCCTATATTACTCTGATGTGTGCACTTGCATTATACACATGGTAAAATCGTGTCATCATGTCAGAGCAGATCTAGAAGAATGAGGGATGCCAAGATAGACTGGGCAGTCTTTCTCACTCCTCATTTCCTCTCTTCTCAGTCTCCTTGAGTCGCAGTAGGAACGGCATGTGAAGTGGCAGTGTGGACAAAACTGGATCGGACCTGTGTACAGGCAGCCTGTCGGCGTCCCGGAACCGATGCCTCAAATGGGGACCCTGCTGGTCCTATTTATAGGAACCAGTCTGGCTATCATTCTTTTGGTGTGGTTTTAGTATAAATGGTTTGGGAGATATTTTTGCTGAAATGGTTTACTAAAAATCTCCTTCATACAATCTTGGTAAATATCTATTTCAAACGGTCTCATTGCAACCACTTTATCAAACAATTTGGTGATCATACGGTCTGGTACAAACCGACCAAACGGTCTTGGATAGTTGAGCACCAAACGGTCTTGATCAGTTCATCTTCAAATGGTCTGCATGCTTAAACGGTTTTCACAAAGCTTTGAATTTTCTATACGGTCTGGGAAATATGATACCAAATGGTCTCACAGTCAGATTTGAGCAAACGGTCTGTGATACCTTCCTTAAACGGTCTCGAGGTGCCATCCATTCGGTCTTCACACTCCATTCAATCTTTGAGCTGCTAATCCAAACGATATGCAAGCATGCTTTAGAAAACGGTCTTGCTCACGTAGTTGTGGTCACTCGATCTGCAGTTCATTCGGTTTGCCTGTAAACCAAGAGACCAAACGGTCTCGAGGTGCCCTCCTCCATTCGGTTGTAGACTATTTGGGACGGTCACAGTCTCATACCATTAGGCTGCCGTAGGAGATGTTGGCTGTGGCATGGTGCAGTAGGTTTAGGCGGAGGGAAGCAAGGTGCCAACGTTGGCGAAGGCATGGTGGCAGAGTTCTAGGAGCAGTAGGGACCAAGGTTTGCGGAAGGTAGGAGATGATGCACCACAGCCGTGTTGAGACAATACGGTTGTGGTGAGGCTGGTGCCTCACGAGCGTGCCAGGTGAAGATTTAAGTTCTGATGGCGGTGCGCCACGACCGTGGTGTGACAACACGGTCTTGACAAGGGTAATGGAGCACGGGTGTGGCTGATCACAACGGTCATGGCGAGTGCTCTGCTTCATGATCTTGATCATTTGTTGCACATGCTTGGGTTATGAGTCAGATTCCAAACAGTCTTACATTAATCTTTTCTCCAAACAGTCTTGAATTGATCATCCAAATGGTATGGGTTATGCCTCCAATCGGTCTCTGCTGGCCTATCGGTCTTGAGACCATTTGGGCTCAAACGGTCTTGGGACCGTTTGGGCTCAAACGGTCTTGATACCGTTAGAGAAAATCGTTTGGGTGAAACCCTAGACTTAGATTATGATGTGATGTGAAAATGAAAGTTTAATAATAGGCAAAACATTATGACCTTGCTCAATGAATGTAAGCCCTAGACTTAGATTAAGTATTCTATTTACTAAATAAAGAAATAATGAGTACATGTGTTGATATGATGCTTCAGTTGACATTTTAAGGTGCTAATGGTAGGTGAAAGCCTTAATTTTGTAATCAAGATTATAACAAAGCTTGTGTACTCTTTTGAAGGACAAGGTTTGAGCTATCAGCCCTAGAACCCAATACAAGCCTAATTGGGCCAACTAGGCTTTACATGTTGGTCCTTGGGACATAAAATTAGGAAATAAGTATTTAAGATCATAATTACCACCATTGATAATTTTACTTGGGTGATAATGTACTTATGAAATTATAGGATAAATTGCAATGTATTACAAGTTAACTTCTGTTCTAGGTAATTGAATACATAATTATGTAGTATTACATGAAAGGTAAGATTGAGTCATTAAGAAATTAGTTTGGAGCTAATCATTGACCTAAGATAGGATAAGATAAATGAAAGTATAATATCAAAGTTTGGGATCAATTGAATATCATGTGTGGCCCAGAGAATTACTTCTGTGTTTTGGGGTTTTATCTAAATGAAAGGATTGGAGAAAAAAATATGGGACATAGACCCTCTAGACCCTGATATGGATCCCAGGTTCACAGGTAGATCCATGGGTGGGGGACCCATCTTTCCAACCTAGGAATTATCAAGAAGCTCTGAGGTTTGGGGACTCCTCTCCTCTAGTCTCGATACACCTCTCTATCCACCGCCTAACCTTCACCGCACTCTATGGAAATTCTCCCCTAATTTTAACAAATTCAAACATAATAGAAGGTTGGTATTGTCACAGAGATGATAGTGGATAGCATCATTATATGCTTGATGACTTGAAGGGGTTACAAAACCAAAAACTCTACTCCACACATCTACATAAGGCATAGACATCCTTTGACCAGTGTAGAACAATGGACCAAACATCCCTAAACCCCCACAAGAAATCAATACCTTGTAGTCATATCTGAGACCTTGCATCCATTGGGGGGGGAAGAGCATTGGACAAGCTTTCTCTTAGAACCCACATAGAAGGAAGGAGCCTGAAGGCTACTAAGAAGGAACGATCTTTAGCAAGCCCACCCAGAGTACCTAGGTATGGACCGTTCATTCTAGTACCATGATCTTTTCCTACTTCAAACCACTAGATGATGATTGAGGTTCTCCCGATCTCTAACCACCATAGACCACAACCAATGGCTATACAAGTTTGACAAAGGTTTATGGAGATGCAAAACCCTTTTTTATTTTTTTTTGGCCATTCTATTCATCCCGTGGCCTGGGCTCGATCCTGGGACCTCTCGCTAACAAACTGAGTGTCTAACCATCTTGGTGTCTTCCGTTTATGGAGATGCAAAACCCTTTCTTGACTCTATGAAGCCCAAGAGCCATGAGTCAACTACTCTATTGACTTGCCAGGGCTAGGATTGAGCTCCTCTACTAGGAAGAAGATGACTCATGGTCAAATGACCCATAATTTCTTGGTAGAGCGCTCAAAGAATGTGAGAACCAAGGTCATTTGACCTGACCCTATGCCGGTCCAAAAAGGACATAGTAATAGATTATTTTTCTGACGTATCATCACATGATTGAGCTATTTATGTTTAATTATGATATAGAAAATGAATGGTGCCTTCATCATAGTCAAATTATATATCAATTTTATCAGAAACATATGTAGAATCTAAACAAAATATATTCAAAGCTTAATCATGATCATAGTTCCAAAATACAGTTAATACATGAGTATAAGGTGATGAGTACACATAACCTATGGATTTGGTGAATAACATGTTGAATGAGTTAAATGTGCTTACTTTTGATAAATTAATATTTTTTTAATAATAATGAGATTCTAAGATCTTAGTAAGATTAGGATAATAATGATGTACAATTAGGGTCTCTAGAACATATGAACCATATACTTGTGAATTAGGGTTTCAAGACTTAACCGTAATGTCAACCCTAAACCAAAAACCCTGATACGTATATTGAACCCTGATTTGTATTATCTGGATACAGTGGTGACACTTTAGGGTTATGTATAATTATAAATCAGGTTGATTGCTT
Organism: Alisma plantago-aquatica; assembly: GCA_963693085.1. Taxonomy (NCBI): domain Eukaryota; kingdom Viridiplantae; phylum Streptophyta; class Magnoliopsida; order Alismatales; family Alismataceae; genus Alisma; species Alisma plantago-aquatica. The sequence continues at coordinate 881,882,780 of OY856411.1, forward strand.
GTATATACACTATGAATGCTTGGATCATGTACTTAGACTACTTGAAGGGAAACTACATGTGTTCATCATTAAAGGCACGTGGATAACTTATGATTACTCACACTTATCAAATTCTTAGAATTTACAATAGTTTCTCGATGATTGATACCATGAATATACTATTTGGAAATTTATTTAGTTTTAGTTAAATATATGATGCCTATGTATATCATATAGAGATTATATGATATTCTAAACCTAGGCTTAGAAATAATAAGGGGTAGTTCATATGAGTCAAATTGTGGACAAACCCTAAGTGGCATGACAAGAACATGCTTGAATACTTAGAAGAAAATACAAGTTCATATGTGCAAATTTGAATGTTGAACAATATATGCTGATATATGTACATGCACACTTTTGTATGCAACCTCATACACAATATAGCAATATAATGATACATATTTGTTTGTTAGCGATTTAGGTAACTGGCTTACCTCAAACATATGAAGATATGGAAATTTAGATGAATGCATCAAAGAGAAATAATCTAAAGCCACAAGGAGGATAGATAGATAGTAAATCTTTTTCATGTTGTATATCATCCCTTCCTTTTTCTTGGAAAATTATGTAAACTCCTTTAGTATTTTCTATTTCTTAAGTCTGGATTTTAGAAAATGAGATTATGATCCTTATCGCTATGGTCTGCTTGCAATGGTGGGTAGTTAGGAAGGGGGTGGTAACATTTGGTATGAGAGCCCAAACTTATCAAATAACTAATAATAATTAGTAGTTTTAGTTATTCCATAGAGCCATAAGGGAATTGTTAGTGAGGCAACACATCCCATTATCACACAGATAACGAGGTGTTACGCGAAAACGTGCGGAAAATACCATAACCACAGATTATAAAAAACACGGGTTAATTAAAACCGATTGCGGAAAACTGGTAAACTGTGAAACTATTACTTTCCAGTCCTCATCCTGCACAGAAACATGTCATATAAATATGTACATACACAAGATCTGACACGTGTCCACAGCTCAGGAACAGCTGTCCATCCATCACATGAGTTCACCACCTGTTCATATATACATAAAGGCCCACATCCGGCCAACAGCAGGATCTACAGATATCATCGAACGATCTTCGTGAAACATTGTCAAAACACTGCCAAGGACCTGAGAGTACAGGGATGACTCTAGACTCTACTACAAAACATCCGAAACAGCAGCATGTCCAACGCTTGCCTTTTACTGTTCCTCAACCTGCTCGTCCGCAACACCACAACCACGACCACGTCTACCTCGACCACCTAAAAAGGGTGTAAACCAGCGGAGTGAGACAATTGAACAATTGTCCCAGCGGGAAACATAGCTCCCCACCGCAACTACAGAACCTCAGCAAAATAAACCATAACAGCAATTATAACATGAGCAGATATCAGAAGCAGTTATATATATATAGCAAGATCATTCTTACCGGCAAGCATACCGGCTGTACTAAAGCGTAAAACCAGATGTCTTTCAAAGGAACATGACTATCAAGATGAGATATATCAACATGTAACAGGATTATTAGAACAGGGTATAATGCCATATAACCTGATTATCAAGATAAGGTAGATTACCACATGACCTGCAAGGTATAACGGAATATTACACAAACAAGGCCTCAACCAATGTTTCGTATTTGATATGACTAGTAAATACTAAACGGCTGTATTACATTTTATTATGCCCTGAGGATTTGAACCGTATCGTTCAAATCCAACCTTCGGTTACGAAACCAAAGATGGTGCCATACAAGGTCAATGGAAGAGCCGGACTCCACGACCTCCCACCTCATGGTCAGTACATGTGTAGAACACAAGCAGGACCGTAGTTACATGCTGAAGTGGTCTAAGCCACAGGGTTAGCTCCATAGGCTACCCATTCTCTAGCCCGCCTTGGTACAGGTCACGGCGCTAGTAAAACTGAGCCACGGGCCTGATCACCGTGCTCTGAGCCATGAACGCATTCATGCTCCATACATCACATATCCTGAGCCATGGGCCTGTTCACCATGCTCTACACACATATCTGAGTCTGCAACCGAAGTTACACTCTTACCTCCTCATTTTCAGGCTAGGAGCAACCTACACATATTCAACAATATGCGCTTCCAGGTTAACCCGTAGGAAAACCTGTTTCACCATCACCAAGTCCTGACGATGATGGATCTATGGCCAGGGCAAACTACATGATATTTTTCACTGTGATTAATTAGTATCTTTTAGATGGATTGCAGGATTCAACCAAGTTGTATAACATGCAAAGATATAACAGAAAGTAAACAACCTATATTATAATCTGAGCACGTCAACCTGACCCATCTCAAGGGTCCAACATCACATGTTACCACTTGGCCTCTTGCCAACCATCCAGATCCATCTCAAGGATCACCACATACCGCAGGGTCTCAACCCCTCATCATGTATTGTTACTGCCTCTCAAGGCTCACATCATCATCATGGGACCAACATATCCTACATACAGCCTCATAGGATAATTATCAAGTAATGATACTCATAAATTTCATAGCCTTCTTATGGCTAAAACATCACCTGCAAGGTTAGGGTGTACTATAATTGAAGATTCAACATAAGGAAGATGCTCACTATCATGAAATATCATTCAAGATAATCTACTTATCAATATGACAGTTATTGGGTAATCAAGTATGTTAAGTACATCATTAAACAACCATACTGATACTTACCCTTATATCGAGATTGTACAAACAATCAGGGTATATAGAGATCATGCTGTGTTTACAGAACCAACACTATTATTAACAAGGTCATTACTATGTCATCAACTATTGTCATCTTTATCATGAAGCAACCTTTAATGTAACTGTCACTTAGCATCATTATTACCAACATTATTATCATTAAACAAACTACTAGAGTAGTTATCATCATCTTCTTTATCATTAACAATTAAGCATAAGGGTCACATCATGCATCAATTACATGAGGGCTAACATCATATACATTACTATCATTAGCATCCTTATTGTTTGCAAGGCTTCATATACATTGTTGATATCACAAACACCACCATCGCTCATTGGTGCATAGCTAACCACTTCCATCACATGAGGGACCGTCACCAAAGAAACTCATACCCTCACTATAGCCTCACAACCCTCATCTAAAGCCTATCACCCAACATGGGTATCGACTACCACACTATACCTATCGGCCAACACTCACTACTAACCCTATCGACCCTCACACATCCTGCACATAAGGTAGGGTATCACCCAACATGGCTATCGGCCATTAGGGTATTGCCCCTCATGGTGTCGTCCATTAGGGCTATCGGCCATTAGGGTTATCGGCCACCATGGCCCAAGGCTTATCGCCCAACCCTAACACTCATGGCACTACATGACCCTATCGTCCATCACATGGACAAGGAGATAACTCGACACAAGAGCACCCACTCTATCATCCAACACAAGGACATCCATATCGGCCAACAAGAGGAAGGGTATCGTTCATCTCCAAGGTACTCATCATATCGGCCAACAAACCCTAGCTCACCCTATCGCCCAACACATGGGCAAGGGTATCGGCCACCCACAAGGACTCATCCTATCGTCCACCCAAGGTGCCATGTCGCCCAACATGGTCACCATGTCGACCAACACAAGAACAAAGGGGACCATGTCGGCCAATACAAGAACAAAGGGGACCATGTCGGCCAACTCAGAGACAAAGGTGTTGCTCAACCCAAGGTTACTCATATCGTTCAACTTAGGGGCAAGTGTGTCGCCCAACACACCCACAAGGAAGGGGTATCGCCCAACCCTGGGTCATCTTCAACCTCCAACACAAAGAGCACAAACCCTAAAAAGCAAGGTATACAAGGAACCCTAAAAACCCTAGAGGGGGATATCGGCCACTAAGGTACATAAGCAAGATGTACAAGCAAGGAACTAAGCTAGACTACTAACATATAACAAGATCAAAGATAGAGGTAAAAGAGTTAGGGTTAGAAACTATGCAACCCGCCTTAAGCTCCAAGCTTCAAGGAAGAAGATGCACTCCAAGGTCCAAAGCTATCGTCCACCAAGCTGCTCCAGGAGGGTGTATCGGCCACCACTTCAGCTCCAAGGAAGTATATCGGACAACACAAGAAAGATGGAGAGGGATATCGTGCACCAAGGGTGGAGGGGAGACCAAAGGACCAAAGGAGACTAAGGCAAGGAGAATAGCTACCTATATAGGAAGAAGGGGAGGAGAAACCAAGGTACAACCATGCTATGTGTCGCCCACCCAAGGGACACATGTCCACCAACTCAAGCCACCTCTCATGCAAGCCATAAGGCACTTGTCCAAGATGTGCACCATGTGTCCATCACCCAAGCCAAGCCATCTGGGCGACACAACAAGAGCTACTGGGCGACACACCAAGCAACTGGGTGACACACCACCTACCCTGGGCGACACAAGGCTCAAGCAAGCCCAACAAGGAACTCCAAGGCCCAAACAAGCTCAACTCAGGCCCAAAGGACTCAAACAACAAGCCCAAGCCTTCCTCTCAACCCTAGAGGAAGCAAAGAGGAAAAACATCTCACAAGATGGCAAACTTGCCCACAAAACCCTAAACTTGGGTTATTTGCAAGTAGCCCCTCGAACTCTCAACAAAGCACAACCAAACCCCAATCACCACTAAAGGTGGTTAGCAAGCACCAAAGCACCAAGATCAAGCAAAACAAACAGGGTAAACCCTAAACGCAGGCCAGGGTCCTTATAGTTAGGGCATTATCCAAAGACAATGATGTATAAAAAGGATGACAACCTGGGGTATGAAAAGTTTTTCCTCCCCACTGCTTGTTGGTAAATGAAGACTCACGAGCCCTTGTGAAATCCACTTGGCCATCTTCAAATGTATTTGCCCAAAGTAATATACCTCTAGGGCATTCTCATATTAAACTTAGTCCCCTTAGTATTCACTTCTTTCTTCATCCTGAGTTAGGGTTTTAGGAAGAAGTGGGATTAAGGCATCCTTTGCCAGTAATATACCATGTAAAGTTAACTAGAGAAATATATATGGAATATATGACATATAAGTTATGTCCCTATAGTAAGGGTAAGCATTAGAAAGACATAGGGATGGATTGGGATACCCCAACTTTCTAGGTAGGTATTTGGTTGGGATAACCTATTCGGTTATGAAAACCTAAGTGGGTTAAAGGAAAGAGAAAACCAGATGATGTGGTAGTTAACCCTTAACCCTAATGAAAACCCGAATTCCAAGTATATACATACAAAGAGAGAAGGAAATAATAACGCTACCCAGACAAACCCTAAATGAGGATTAAGGAAGCAAAAAAACCAAATGAGTTTGGGTAATTCTATTTGGGTACTACAAATTAGATACCAACAATTTGCTTTGCATGCAAGTATGTAGGGTACAAGTAATCATCCATGCATGACACACATAAGTAGTTTTGTATGTAAATGAACTACCGAAAATTAGTAGTCACATAAGAAAAAATATAAGACACTCAATTCACTATTAAAGTTGATATCCAAACTTGGGGTGGGTCAACCCAAGAATGGAGAAAGACCTATGAAGCAGAGATAACCCTGAACCTGTGGGTTCAGGTTGTGGCTAGAGAGCCTAACCTCCAATTGAAAGCCAACAAAGCACCCTAAGATAGGAACCTTTTGAGAAGTATGGGTTGAATAGCCTCATTTAAAAATTGAGGAAATCTTCGACGTCCTTAGAGGACCTAAACTTAATGTGACGGGGGATGATGGGATGCCATGAGTATAAGACAAGAAAATTCTTATCACTACCTAGTCATAATAAGTTGTTCTTAATGATTGAACAATAACTGTGACATAATTATATATGGAAACTTGGGTGAGGGAAATTTCAACAAAAAATGTAATGGCAAGCAAATTACATTGAAAGAAATGTAAGAATGATGCCTATAAGGCATGTAAGCCCTACTGCCACAAAGTCTAGAATAAGAAATTTGCGTGTTTGTCTTAATTCTATGGATGCATAGAAATATAAGTATGAAAAATTTATCTAAAAAAGTCTCGATCTAGATGTGTAATAAGAAGTTACTACATTGAGAGGAATACTATCACATGCATCTAAGTTATAGACTGGTTAGGATGAATAAGGGGATGTAGAAATATAATGATATGAGAAATCATATTTTTAAACAAGGTGTAAGTTACGAGAGAGTGATGACTGTCTATTCATCATGTTTTTAGTAGCATTTTAGATCTAGATTTACATATTTTGAGTAGTTTTTGCAGTTATTTGGTATTTAATAAATTTTATCAATAAGTTGATGCAATGAAAAGAAGAAATTATCCCTTCGTGAAAATCCCAAGAGAATGATCAAATATTGTATATCTCACTCCCTAATTGCGACAGTTAGAGTGAGGATCAATAAAGTATAGATGGCAACTCAAATGGTCATAACTTTTGCATACAAACTCGAAATTGGATGATAGAAAAGACATTAAATGTGAAATTCAATATCTATAGAAAAATATTTATTATTAAAATCTGGTCAACCCACCAGCAATGAGGATCATCCAATCATGAAGTTTAGTACAAATCACAGTAATTTGTAGAAAGTATACCCCAATACTAAAATGACTCTAAATTCTACATCCGAGGTTGGAATTGAATGATTTAAGTTAGGTTGAAAGATAATTCGATTATCTATACAATGAATATACTTGTTAACTACTCTAGCCTGAAAAAACATTATAGAAGTCATTTAAAACTCCTATGATAGAAATCTACAATTGACAACCATTGGATTAATTTAGAAGCATCTGATATTTTGAGGGCGTGCACAAAAATACTTGAAGGACATACACGCTAAAGGGTTCAAACCTATTCTCTCTTGCTCACAACCATATCCATCACCAAGTTATCCCAGAGATTAAAGCCTCCATTTTGACGTGGAGGTGTGTTGCGCTGTAGATATGCACCAGAGGCTAAAGCACGAGACCACTAATATTCTCCTCTACGCTAGTGATAACACCCAAATTTGGACATTTACACTAAGTATTTATTTATGGTTTTGTGCCATTATAGCCTTAATATGACCTAAATAACTGTGGATACTTATCTTTTCATAATTTTTATATCTTTCAAAGATAAAGTCGCTCAGCTAGCCAATTTAGGACATGCATAAATCGAACTTGAAAAGACATCTATTCTTCAAGATTTCACCCCACCACAAGGTTTTTGCAGCAGTTAGGCTTCCATCTATAGTGACCTGTACACTCAACATGGCCACGCCAAGCCCGACACAGCCATGCTGAGGACAAGGGTCAGCTGCACGTATCTCACCCGTGACACCCGTCATGACCGCGACACTTGTCGCAACCGCTATGCTTGACACAGCCCCGCCAAGGACAAGGATCAACTGCACCTGTCTCGCCCGTGACACCTACCTCGACCACGACACCTATCACGACCACTATACAAAGAAAGGACGTTCTGAGGACAAGGGTCAGCTATACCTGCCTCGCCTACGCCACCTGCCTCGACCGCAACACCAATCGCGACTGCGACACCTATTTTGCCCACATCATCTGTCCTGACCGCTATGCCTGGCACTACCGTGTCGAGCCCGCCATGACCATGCCACATACAAAGATCAGCTGCACCTATCTCGCCGCGACACCAGTCGTGACCATGACACATGTTGCAACTGCTACGCTCGACACAACTGTGCCGAGCCCGACACGACCACACCGAGGATAGGTCTCACGACCACTTATCACATACACTTCCCTTCACCTATAAATACCCACCCCTCACTACCTGTAGAGGGATTCTGATATTTTTTGGTTCCCAAAGCTCCATGGGAGTGTTCCATGGTCTGAAAGGGATGAAGTGCTCATCCTACATCTGTCTCTTCGGCTTGCCTCCATCCATTGTCATCATCTACCTCTGCCCAACCATTTGCACCATCATTCGCCTAGTTTCCAACCACCTTCCACCTCCATACATCCACCAAGACTACTGTTTGAGGAGGAATCAAGGAGAAAGGAGGTCAAGCAGTCCATAAGACCAAGGAGGATGACCCAAAGATGAGATCCGTCCCATACAGAGGCTAAGGAGCGAGAGCCACCTCTCCTCTATGGGCTAAATCTCTTCTTCTTCTCCTTTCTTCTACTATTCTCCTTTGTTTCTATACAAATAATGTTTTTTCATCTTTGTTGGATGCTAACTATGCTTGTCCATGACTAGTTGAGCTCCTTCTTGGCTATGTTTCCCATTTTTGGCATGTTTATGTACTTTTACCTTAAGCAACTCATTTTATTCCAGATCTAGTATGTTTTCCATTCTATCTTCTCTTTTTGGTTTTGATTGCTAGTTTGGTTGATATCTTAGCTGCTTGAACTTCTATTTCTACCTATATCAAGAGATTCATTGTAGAAATATGTAAGAGAAGGTGGTTTGGATCAGAATTTGAAAAGAGAATGGTTCAAGGTGATCTAAGCAGAACTAGAGACCTGGGCACGACCGGGCCCACCATCAGGCTCTATCCAGATCACACCTATTCCTAGCATCTCAGAATATTCTAGACCTGAGAGAGTATCTAGGATACTAGGGTGTTGATTTGTCATCCTTGAGAGAGGTTTCATATCATTGATGTGTTATAGTCACGCTGCACGAAAGTGAGTAGGATGACCCCCCATAGGAACGAATACCATAGTACACAATATGTTTGGATGTAGGTTATTTTTTGAGGCATTCAAGAGTTGTCTAAGCCTGAGAACAAGTGCATCGACTGCCTGACTTGTGGTTACATATCTAGGAACTCCTTCTCTTTGATTAGTAGAATTTGACAAACTCTGTTTTGTTTTCTTTACTTTGTTTTGTTTTATTTCATGACATTTTTCTTGACTCGTTTTAGTTTTGTATTTTTATCAACTATTAGATTGTCTTAACTAACTTAAGAGTGAGATCTTAAGCATCGTAAATGTACCCACGTCCATGTGTTTGACCCCGTATATTTACTTAGACCCCATAATAAAGTTGCGGGGGTCCTTGGAGGTTTTGGGTTATAAATTTCAAATTCTAATCACCCCTTTCGGGATGCGATCAACTTTTTAGCACCGTTGTCGGGGACATGGTTTCCAACGTCTACATGCCCAAAGAATTTTAACTGTCATCCTTAAGCCTGTATATATGCGTAGTTTTCTTTTTTGTTTTGCACATACTTTTTCATATATACTGAATAGCCTTCCTTGTTCTTATACTTTTACAACCATGGACCTTGTTTCAACAAGGTAAATTATCTTGTCCACCCGTCCTCCCAATTTTTTCCGCAGTTCTGACTGCTGGAAAATAATTGAAAGTCATGCTCTATAGTTAGTCAAGCTATACTCGCCCCTACCGTTGTCATACTTAGACATTTTAGAAAAGGAGATTGTCGATCAGCCCTCAACTTCCATGCTGTCATGGGATTAAGAATTGATCAGAGTAGTAGAGCTAGCTGGAGAAAGTGTTGATGCACTCACCTCCTCCTTAGCTCCTCATCTCCAAGAACATGTTGACCCACCTCAACAACTACTAGAAAAGCAAAATCATCATCTCCAAGTAGCCACTAAGGTCGTAGACTGCAGTAGAAGTATACTTCAAACCATTGAACTAGGATTCATCTGAAAGCATCAATTTCATACAGTAGATTCCCAACAATAGTGTATGGTAGAATTGACAGATCTTGAAAGCATTGCTGCTCAAGTACAACAACTTCATGATAAGGATGTTGAATAAGGCAAGAGGCTTCAAGAGCTTATACATTTGATTACCATCCAACTGAAAACACCATCACACAACCATGAAGATTACAGTCATCAAAACCATTCCATTGGGCCTGAATTGGAACTTGCCTCACCATCCTATTCAGACCACCAACTGGATTCACCATGATTTTTATGTGAAGACCAACCCACATGGGGAATCCCTTCATTTTATCTAGATGATTCATCTGATCAACCAATGGAATATACAAGCCACACACATGAATGGTTACATGATGATGATGACTCTTATCCTCACTAGGGTAGTCAAACAACCTTGCATCAGGAAGGTTAGTTTGAGGATACTGAATCAGGACGTTGACCCAGACTAGGGTGATATCTCTCATATTGAGACTTGTCACTTTGCTTTTAGTAGTACATCAATAATGGTTTGGAACAATTTGTTCAATGAGGATGATGGCGACCTTTCAAATTGGGTAAGTGAGTATAGTGGCAACAATGAATTGGAGTGGCATGAGATGACATTACCCACCATCCCTTTTTAAGGGGTGGTTGGCATTGAAGGAGCAGGATGGACTATCCATCACAACATGGTTTTTGATCATGAAGATACCTTAGACCCCATGGAATGTGACAAGCTTAAGATGGTACAACCACAAACAGATTCACCTGGGGGTACTTATTGTTCAGAAGATGATTGGATGACTCAGAGTGTACATGAAAATTTATCTAAGCATCCAACCTCAAGTTCAGAGGTGGAGAGAGAAGAGAGGAGTCCAGTTTTGATATCCTAGGACCTTCCTATTCAATTTCATACATTGACGGGTACCTTGAGGATGCTTTGCCGAAGAATTCATTTTAGTGCAGTTCAAATAAATTCCAACATAGAGATGACTTCACCGAGTCACCAAATTCTACTACTCTACTTTAGAATGAGAAGGGATAATATCTCCACATATTCTACTCCTACTTGGAAGAACCCATCGACAAGACACAGGTGACACTGGTCCCAAAACTTAGGATTTAGGATCCCAATGTTGGTATCGTGGGGGAAACTGCCCCCTTTCTCTTACTCCTTTATTTTCTCAATATGTTAAAATAAATTCCTTTCTCATGTTCTTTCTTAGATAGTTTCTTTCCTCTAATTGCTTAAACATATCCTTGCATACATGCATTATAGTAGGAATTTAATAAATTTCTCTCACATACATCCATGCATTCCTTCCTTACTATGTCAAGTTCAAGGCTTGCTCGAGGACGAGCAAAGTTTTGAGCTTGGCGTGGTAGGGCTATTCACCATTCTGTCCCTTCATTCTTCATGCATGCATGTTTATTTCCTACATTTAGGCGTTCTACTTCCCGCATCTAGGCATAAATTTTATAAATTTTGTAGAACTTTGTTGCATAATTTGTAGTCTTGGTAATTAAGGCTATTTAAATTTCATATTTAAATGCTCAATATTATGCCTAAATGCGCTATTTTTCATCTTAAATTACTTGATCTCTTGCTTGACTAGCTCATTGACTCTTTCCTTAAGTTTATCTATCAATTTAAGGTTATGTACATTTTTCATAGCTTAAAACATTATTCCCTTGATCTATGTTGTGAATGACAAACTCAGGATGTGGAACCATTGGAAAGAGCTAGAGTTTGATCAAAACTCCAAGATACGCTATTCACAAAATTTCCTCTACTCCAAGGATCCTTGAATCATAATTACTACTTTTCACATAGGTATCAAGTGGATAATGATGTGTTTTGAGCTATAATAAGGTTGAAGTGTTTTCCTTGATGGACTACACACTCAATCTCTTTAGATTTTGTCTAAAAGATGAAAAATAAAAAAACGTGCAAAAGAGGCTTGGCCGCCCAAAAATATCAAAATGTCCAAACCTACAAAATAGAATGCAGAGAATGAAAGCCTAAGTGTGAACAAATGAGTGCTTGTTTTTTCTTTCAGGAGGGTTGAGGATGGTGTCTATCCAGTGTATGAATGCACTCATGAACGCAGGTACGTCTTGCCTAGTAGTGCCACCCCAAAAGCTCATTAGAGAGTCACTAGGAGCCCCTAGGAGACCTATGAGATCATCCCAGTAGCAGGATTGGTTTGAGCGTAGTATGAGGAGTTTGTCTCACTACTCTGGACCAATTGGCTTGGACTGCAGGGACTGTTGCTCATTACATGGACCAACCTAACACAGTTCATGATCCTCAAAAGTCATGAGAGTATTTTTGCCTTTTGTTTCTTCTTAGGACCTAAATAAGTGGGAGGCATGTTTTGTTGGTATAGTATGCCCAGAGAGCCAATCATATGATGATTGCAATAAGGCATATGATACCTGATTTGATAATAATAAAGGTAATTCTACCTATTATGTTTGTCTCAGTCATGAGATGATGACACCTATGTGATAGATGTCTAAAGAATGATGTGACTCGATGCCATATGTATTTAGGTTGAGGACCTGAACAATGAGACCATATGTATGATAAGAGTACATACATTCTTGTTATGTCTCTAGTCAGATATTAATGTGGAAGCAAAATAGTCAACAATAATGCATACGACTAGAGTGTGTGTTGACTGATGATAGAGTCTCATTAGTCATGATATATGATATCAAGTCAAGCACACAAATATATGTTAGAGAATAGTATATCGGACAGACCCACTGTGAGAGTGATACATGGATACCATGGAATGGTAGTCACAATCGTCTCTCATAGTGATAGTGGTTCTTATACATAAAATAACTACACTCATCACATGTCATTGGGTACACTTTGACATCATCAAACACATTCCTAAAACACATGTGTTATAAAGGTGATGATTGGGTGACTTTGACACATGGGGTTTTGACTGTGAGTGATAGATATGGGATTTGTTCCTCCTCCAAAGGAGTATGATATCCAGGGCCCCTTGATAAGTGAGATTTAGAATTGTATGTCCATACTCATGTGACTCAATATATGATATGTGAACTTACATGCATCGTAGACAGTCTGCTCTAGGTTAAGGAACATGGATTGAATGTTGAAGAGGATGATGTTCCATGCCTCGAGTTCAATCTGGATGTCAGTGACAAAGGAACTATACGATCACGGTACCACTAATCACAGATTGTAGGTTGAAGTTGTTCTCCAAATTTCTGAGTTATTTGGGTAGCAATGATGAGTTACTAGATTCCGCTCATTGCTTGTGATGTCATAAGTTGTTATGAACATTCATTGTCAATGTAAATTGGAACCTGTAGGGTCACACACATAGGATGCCCCTGGAAGAGGAGATTGCCCATGAATGATGCTTAGATTGAGACTAAAGATGTTTAGGTACTCAATTAAACATACAATTGACTGACTGGACTCAGAACTATCAAGTTCAAGTGTTGAACTAGCTGGTTAGAGTGTCAGGTTGATTGGAGACTGCATTGGAAATCTCAAGACTGCCAACCGATCGGTTCACCCACGTGAGCTGATTGGATGGTGTGAGCCAACTGACCGATTCACAGTCTTACCAATGAAGGAAATTGGGATTTTCCCAGTTGGACGAAAACTTTCATGTTTCACTTGTTTGATTTGATTGGAATAAGGTTAATCTTTGAATTAATTGGAAACGATTAAGGAAAGTCAATTATGGGCAAGTCTGGGAAGTAAAACGACTGATTCACTTAGTGAACTGACTGATTCACACTCCCAACCAACCGATTCACTAGTGAACCGATCGGATCACCTTGCCTAATGACAGTTTCAGTTGTGGAATGATCGGTTTGCCTGCCGCAGTACAAACTATTCACGAAATTTCTAAATCCTTCTACTCCCGAATAGATTAGGAACCCTGACCCTACCCTCTACTATAAATAGAGGGGTACTGGGAGCTTCTCAGAACACACAACTTAGAACATCAGTTTCTCTACAAAGTTGTTGTGCTCTTTGGTTTTGGTAACTGAGAGAGCCCAAGCAAGTGCTACCCGACTAGGGACGCACAACGAGGGAAAGACAACTGCAAAAAAGTAGTCTGAGTTCGGGAGAGTAGGTTGGTGCTAGTACACAAATAGGAGGGTCATCTCCTTCCTGCAAGTTCTTCTATAATGGTAGGAGTTCCAGGTGATTTGTGTGGACTATCTGTAGAGATGGGAGACGTCTTCCGCTCAGGAGGACACATCAATCACAATATGTGGTGAAGATCAGAATCCATGGCGAAGACTAGGAGCTGAACAAACACCGTCCAAGACATGGCAATGAAGACCGCACATGGTTGTGAGGTATTATCACTGGGCAGGACCCAAGACTAGGTATATCTCGCTAAAATCATCCTTCCCATTACATAGTCATTGATGCAATCTCCTGTTATGGGTTAATGGCCAGTAAATTTTTTGTTTCCGCTGCCTACTCTGAGGCCATAAAACCCAACAGTGGTATCAGAGCCACGTCAACGTACTATGTTTTGGGATAACCGATATGATCATATTATGGTTTTATCATCATTTATTTATTTCATACGATGTGAATATTTAAAATGACTAATGTGCATATCCAACTAAATACCACACGCGATCACAAACTAATATACATATATGATATGGTATATATGCAATTGATACACGTCACCCTAAAATGATTTTGATGGTGGATGTGTAGCATGATTATGGCCTATAAACCCTATGTGTGCTTGTTTGGTTATGGTTGTTTGCATCTCGGTTTGTATACCGAGCCTCTACCTTCTATTCCACATGTAACTTGAGATAACTTGAGATCCTTTCTCTTCTACCTTTGCTCCCCTTGAATGTAAATCAAGGTTTCTCAAAGATTATGTAAAAGTAGGATAGTTTATTTTTTGTTACATTGAAGAAGAAGACACTTAGCACTGGATGAGCTGACCAAGGAGGATTGCATAGAATCCAGACCGACTGCTTGTTGGAGGTGTCCAGACATCGGAGGCCAGACTGACCAACCAACTGACCAGGAGGTGAGCCGATCGTGTCATAGGATGAGATGATCAACTCGAAATGGTTCAAGCACAAAGATCTTCATCAATAATAGGTTGCATATAATGTAGACCTGAGATGACTGTAATTCCTTGTGGCTCCAAGGAATTACAATAGGATGACCATAAACATCGCTTTTATCAATATTGCATGTTTTCTCATTGTGGTTATATCATGTATATAATACATACTGTAAATATATGGTGATTGGATATGTATATATATATATATATAAATACCAAACCCCTAAATGTAATATTAAGTCTTAGATGCTTTCCATAAGCAACACACATGAAAATCTTGATCGACAAGTGTGGGCATCCCAAGGGTGGTGCGCTGTCTATCTCGTGGAAGTGTGATAGTAGTTGTGTGGGCCCACCAAGTGGGGTGCACTCCTATCGTGTTGGCTTTTGGTTCAGGCTTAACTAAGTGGTCTTAATGGGATTAAGCACTTAAAGGCATGCAGATGATTATGGAAAAGAGTTGTGCATATCTATCCAAGAATTACATGTGATGCAATTAGTAAATGTTACCTACCTTAATAATTGATTATGGACGCTGGCGTTGGCTGGGTAATAACTCAATTGTTTTGGATCTTGGCTCACTAGAAGGTTGTACGCTGTAATATTATGAATTGATGGTGAGGGCTATCAATTTGATCAAAATAGTGGGAGGAATAATTAATTAAAGGCCTAATTAATATCATCAAATTTATCAAATCAAACAAATCAAAAATGTTTTGAAAAGTTGCAATTTTTTTTTGTAGAATCCAAATGACAAACACAAATACATTATCGTTGCGATCAGTTCATAAATGGGATAAACTTCAAAACTGGTTTAGGACTTTGAGAAGTGTTCTCAATAGTGAGTGTAAAATCTAAAGTCCTTGAAAGACCAGAGCTAGTAGAACCACTCCAAATGCACCTAAAGCTAAAATTGGACGCTTATTTGAAGTATACCAATGATGCCTAAGACATGAAGAACCTTATGATGAGCTATATGAACTATGAGTTGCATAAATAGCTTGAAGCATGGACATTCTTGAGATAGTTATACATCTTAAGATTCATATAAAGCATGAAAGGTATAATGTCTTCAAAGCGATGTTTGAGTATAATCAGACAGATGGAGATCAAGTATAATATCCTATGCTCAATATGATTATGCATATAGATTGACTATGATTTCTTAGAGGCTAAGAGTTGACCAAACATATGATTCTACAAATCATTATGTGAATCATTGATAACACCAAATTTTGTGATATTTTAGACTGTTTTTCTGTTATCAAAACTGCCCTTTTCTGCTATTTTCCTCTCTTTTATATGCACTTTCACAATAATTGGCCAAGCAATGCTATTAATCCAATTTTCCTATCTTTTGCAGAGTTTTCCTCATTTTTGGGCAATAAGGCCGCTCCGGACCATGAATAAGTCCAAGTCTGTCTCAGCCTCCCTGACGACCGATACAACCCCTGCCCGACAGGGCTGGGTGACACAAAGACGCTCGATAAAGAGAGGGGCCGCATGAGAAGAAGCTGACAGACGACACTCCTTCTACCCGACAGGGAGCCCGACTCGCCCCGACAACCCAGCTTGTCGGGCGACACAACCACCCACCGGCAGGCGTGCCACCCATCATGACCGATAGCCAACACCATCTACGTCGAGCGACACCTCTGTATTGGCCCGTCCAACGATTGGTGCATAAGGGAGCCACGTGGCGCTTCCAGCACCATGTCTTCTCTTCAACCAGCTGACTATAAATAGCAGCTACAGGGAGCCGAAAAGATAGTCCACAGTCCACAGTTTGGAATTCGGAGTTCTAGAATTCAGACAGTTGGGAGTTGAGCCATCTTCCGAGGAGACTGCGAGAGCATACGTGTCGTGCCCCAGTGCTTGTCTCGAGCGACACTAGGTGAGCTTCTCCTCATCCTGAGAGGGAGGGGACAATTCACTTAGGACCGTCCCAGGTGACACTGCGGGCCGATATCGGCCGACGTAGATGAGCGACGCAAGTGCCCGACAACAACAATGCGTAGCTCTTAGCCCGACACGATATCAACTCGATACGCTTAGCTTGTCGAGCGTGCCGCCTGAGAGGGTGTGCCGCCCGACATGAGCGTATCGGCAGGGTCCTTGAACGATATGGTCGATAGCCGGTGCGTGCCGCCCGAGAGGGTGTGACGCCCGACACCTCTGTATCGGGCTAGGCCTCTGACCAATATCAGGTAGGAGAGCTACTGCATCCTGTCATCCTTCTACATCAAGGAGGCGATACCTATCTTTACTTTATGTCATTTAATTCCTTACTTACGCATTGTAATTAAGATCCTTTATTTGTCTATGGAAATAGAAGATGCTTATTTACTTGCTGCTCTGTGCTTGGTACAATCTGTTGGATGATTGCTATGTATGATATCCGAACTCTAGCTTGCATGTTTGGATCACGTTTTGCTTAGCTAACGAATCATGTTTTCCCATCGCAACAACTTCGAGAGTTGTATTGTGGCTCTAGTGTTTGGTCCGATTCTGGAGTACGAGAGTGCTTGGAACAGAGTTGCCTTAGTGACCTTTCCACTCTAATTTTAGTCCAGTGACCTCGAGAGGGGCTCTGATGCCTTGTTAGAGGTACCCGCTTCGAGAGGAGGGGTACAGGACTGGTTCTACCGCCGCTTGTTTTACCGCAGTTTTATCCTTCGTACCTCGCTTTAGCTCGAGCAGTATCTTTATGTTTCTGTTGCATGAAAACCCCTAAAAACTACTAAATGACTAAAATCTTAAATCTCTCTTGTAACTCCACTTGGAGATAGTTTTCTTTGTTTTATTTGTGACATCTTACTGCTTCCCTTTTTGGGAATTTATCTCTCTTTATACCTGCCGGAGTGTAGCGTGTCGATTCCGTGTTCTCAACACTACCCCCTTGTCCCTGTGTTTGACCCCGTATTTCTACTTCGACCCCGTAAACAAAGTTGCGGGGGCCTAGAAGGATTCGGGTTTATAAATGTAAAAGCTCGACTACCTCAAATCCGCCTCCAATTTTAGGACGCGCGATTTAGGCCGGTCAACTTTTTGGCGCCGTTGCCGGGGACAAGGCAAAAGCAGTACTGTAGATGAACCCGAATCCACTAACTACACTCTTGTGCCTCAAGTTTAGAAATGAGCTTGACAACACTCTTTCTCGTTTTCTTTTTCTTTTTCTTGTAGTCATTCTTACACAAGAATGATGATTCAATTTTCTAAACTTGATTTTCTATGCCTTTTCAGGAACTCTGAAAAACTGTGACCTGTTCCGCCAAGCTTTGAGACCATGTCTCTCTGCGAGCAGTCCCTTTCTGAGAGTGAATGTCAGGGCCAAGGCGGGAGGTCGAGCCAGCCTAGCTTAGTTGGTCACTTTCTGCCTACATAAAGAGACAGGCCACCATCATCAGCAAACTGGTGCAGAACACGCTCCCTAGCCCTGGGGCTCTGAATTCAATGCAATGCCAGATGGCCAGCTTGCAGATGCGCCAGCGTGAGGTAGATCAGCGACTGACCCAGATGGCTTCTCTGATGGAGAATCCTACAATAAAAGCACTCCCACACCCTGAATCTGCCATAATGGCGGTCCTGATGTCTGGGAGAACACTGGAGCACCCTGATGAAGCCAGGCCTGAGCCTGAGCTAAGGCCTGAGAGTGCTACCCCAGCAGAAGGAGAAGAAAGACAAGCAGGCGTTTGAGAGTCTGCACAAGGGTTCCCTGAGGAGCTGCCCGGCGGAAGGAATTCTTACTCTCCTAGGATTCCGTTCCCATACAAGTTGAGAAAGGAGAATCTGAAGAAGCGTCATGAGAAGTTAATGGACTCGATCAGGAAACTGCATCTTGAAGTCCCCTTCTTTGATGCATTGGAAGAGATGCCTACGTACGCCAAGTTCCTCAAGGACCTTATCACAAAGAAGAGAAGGGGAGGGAGGATAGAGACTGTGCATCTAGCTTCCGCCTCCTCCACCTTCTTGAAGCCCGACATGCCAAATAAGAGAAGGGATCCCAGAGCCTTCACGATCCCGTTCGACATCGGAGACAACGTCGAGCGCAAGGGTCTAGCAGACTTGGGGGCGAGCATTAGCCTCATGCCCCTAAGTTTCACGCAAAGGGTGGGCTTGACCGACATGGTTGGAACCAACATGCGGATTCAACTGGCAGACCACACCTTTAAGAGACCCATTGGCATTGTCGAAGATGTGCCGATCAGGGTTGGCGATTTCTTCATCCCTTGTGATATAGTCGTCATCGACACAGCTAAAGACCCCCGGTGCCTGATCATCTTTGGTCGCCCCTTCTTGGCGACAGGGAGGGCGCTGATTGATGTTTCCGAGGGGGTGATCACTTTAAGGGTCGACAATGACCATATGGACTTCAAGCTAAAAGAAATCATGAGAAGCCCATCCCTCTATGAATCAACATGTTTCGCAGATAGCTACAATAAATTATACGAGAAAGTAGAGGAAGATATCCGAACAGTAGACCCCCTCTTGAGGGCTATAAACTGTTAAGATCCTGACCTCGAAGATCCTGAGGTCGCGAAGCATCTCAACCTTTTCAACCTTTCTGACGAAGACTTGTAGGAAGAGGATAAGGTGGTAGAGTCTGTGATGTATGCCTCTCTCGAGGAGGAGCCTCGGGAGAAGGCACTCAGGCCAAAGCCAGAGTTAAAAGCGTTGCCCGAAGGCCTGAAGTACGAGTTCTTAGATGAAGAGCAGAGAAACCCCGTCATTGTAAACACCGATTCTTCAAGCAACCAGCTGGACCGACTCCTTGAGGAGTTAAGGCTCCACAGGAGGGCCATAGGATATTCAATAGATGATATCAAAGGCCTTAGCCCCACCCTGTGCATGCATCACATCAACTTGGATGAATCTGCCAAGCCTCTGGTTCAACCCCAGAGGAAACTAAACCAGATGCTTAAGGAGGTCGTCAAGAAAGAGGTAATAAAGCTTAGGGATGCGGGGATCATTTACCCAATCAACGACATCAATTGGGTAAGTCCGATCCACATAGTGCCCAAAAAGGGTGGGATGACGGCGGTTAAGGGTGACGAGGTGGTGGTTAGGACCATCACCGGCTGGCGGATGTGCATAGATTACCGAAAGCTAAATCAGGCTACAAAGAAGGATCATTTTCCGCTACCTTTTATTGACCAAGTTCTCGAAAGGTTAGCGCATCACGATTTCTTTTGTTTTCTTGATGGCTTTTTAGGTTTTTACCAGGTAACCATCTTGCCCGACGATCAAGAGAAAACAACGTTCACCTACCTTTACGTCACTTATGCCTTCCGAAGGATGCCCTTCGGACTCTGCAACGCCCCCGCTACCTTTCAAAGATGCATGATATCGATGTTCTCAGATTTTCTAGAAGACATCGTAGAAGTTTTCATGGACGACTTTTCCGTCTATGGGAAGGACTTCGACAGTTGTCTAAAGAATCTGGCATCGATCCTTCAAAGGTGCAAGGAGAATAGCCTAGTTCTGAACTGGGAAAAGTGCCATTTCATGGTGCGGGAGGGCATCATTCTCGGGCATAAGATCTTGAAGCGTGGGATCGAAGTGGAAACAAGCAAGGTTGAAGCAATATCCAAGCTTCCTCCACCGAGATCCGTGACGGGGGTGCGAAGCTTCCTCGGGCACGCGGGATATTACCGAAGATTCATCAAGGACTTCTCAAGGATTTCCAAACCGCTGTCCAATCTTCTGGTAAAAGACGGTGAATTTGTTTTCTCTAACGATTGTCTAAGTGCTTTTCAGGCCCTTAAAAATGCTTTAGTATCACCACCTATCCTCCAAGCACCAGAATGGGGTTTACCTTTTGAGCTGATGTGCGACGCAAGCGACTACGCGGTTGGGGCAGTCCTGGGGCAAAAGAAAGACAAAAATCACCATGTGATTTGCTACTCTAGTCGCACGTTGGACGAGGCTCAAGTAAACTACACAACAACTGAGAAGGAGATGCTAGCGATCATCTTCACATTTGATAAATTCAGGTCGTATCTCATTGGAGCCAAAGTCAAGGTATACACATATCACAGGGCTATAAAATACTTAATGCAAAAGAAAGACGCAAAGCCCATACTGTTGAGGTGGGCCTTGCTGCTCCAAGAATTCGACCACGAAATTATCGACAAGAAGGGCGCAGAGAATGTGGTCGCAGACCATCTGTCAAGGATCATGACTGAGAAAGAGAGAGGGCCTCCTATCAATGACGACTACGCTGACGAAGCTCTTATGTTGGCCGAAGCCCAAGAAGAAAGCCTACCCTGGTTTGCAGACATCTGCAATTATCTTGCTTGCGGAGAACTGCCTCCTGACATAACATACAATAAGAAGAAGAAGCTTTTCGCGGAGGTTAAAAACTAAACTGGGATGATCCTCTCATGTTCAGAAGATGCACCGACAACTTATATAGGAGGTGCATACCAGAAGAAGAAACCGCAAACATCCTGAAGCAATGCCACGCCTCCCCCTATGGTGGTCACCTAGGTAGCGAAAGAACAACTGCAAAGGTGCTACAATCAGGTTTCTACTGGCCCTCCTTATTTAAAGACGCTGCACAGTTTGTGAAGGCTTGCAAAGAGTGCCAGTTTACGGGGAACATAGGGCAGAGGGATGAAATGCCAATGGCGAGCTGGATTGAAGTCGAAATATTTGACATATGGGGGATCGACTACATGGGACCGTTTCCCCCATCTCGGGGGTATCAGTACATACTTGTGACTGTGGATTATGTATCGAAGTGGGTGGAAGCGGTAGCCACCCAAACCTACGACGCCAAGTCGGTTATCAAGCTCTTCGAGAAGACCATCTTCCCTCGTTTCGGCGTCCCGCGCACAGTTATTAGCGACGGAGGATCGCACTTTGGAGAAAGACAGTTTGAAGCACTCCTGCGCAAGTACGGAGTGAAGCACAAGATCGCTACACCCTACCATCCCTAGACGTCAGGGCAGGTAGAGGTTTCCAACAGACAAATCAAGCAAATCTTTCAGAAAACTGTCAGCCGAACAAGGAAAGATTGGTCCATAAATCTTGACGATGCACTTTGGGCCTACCGCACCGCTTACAAAACACCCATTGGAACCACCCCTTACCGTCTCATCTACAAAAAATCCTGCCACCTACCGTTAGAATTGGAACACAAGGCCCTCTGGGAAATCAAGTTCCTAAACATGAACCTCGACAAAGCAGGAGAAAGAGATTTTTGCAGCTTCAAGAGCTCGAAGAGATGAGAATGAATGCCTACGAAAATGCAAAAATCTACAAACAGAGGACAAAGTTATGGCATGATGCCCATCTCAGGAGAAAAGATGTAAGCGAAGGGGATAAGGTCTTGTTATTCAAGTCCTCTATTCGTCTTTTCCCTGGGAAGTTGCAAACGAGGTGGTCTGGACCGTTCACAGTGTCAAAGATATATCCATCAGGGATGATGGAGCTCTACGACAAAGATGACCCGAACAAGGCCTTTCAGGTGAATGGGAATAGGGTGAAAAGGTTCTACGAAGATGAAGCGTTTGTCAGGAGAGCAGAGATCAGTCTGCAAGATATGGGTACAACTGAGGGCTGATCAAGATGATCTTACACCAGTCGAGCTGGTGACGCAAACCCCAGCGCTCCTCGGGAGGCCGCCCGAGTTCTTTTTCCTTTCATAGGATAGGTTGCATTTTTTTTATAACAAGTAAAAACAAACTTCATGGATTGTAATAAGACCCGAAGTCTGAGCATGCGTCGAGCGTGTCGGCTCTTCTGTTTTTTTGGGTCATCGTGGAATTTTCTGAAGCTTTGAAGAGTATTGCACTCTGAGGTCATGGGCTTAACCCTTAGCCGATGATGTTTTACCCTTAGATCGCTGTTTCTGCTCTTAGGTTTTTACGCCCGCCTATTTTAACCGTGTCAGGCAGCCGCTCAGCTGGCGCGCAGGACCGCCCGTACCGGGTTTTGGTCTCTCGGGCATCGCAACGGCCGTAACGGTAGGCATTCCCGGGAGGCATGCACCCTATCGTGCATGGGAATAAATGCCCTTAATGAGATGGATGTGACCATCGTCTCGGGAACCACCTGACCCGTTGGCCGACGCACACCCAGAGATGTCCGTTTCACCCCAGCCGAGCTGGCTATAAATAAGAACGGTGGTTTTACCACGTCAGACTGTCACACTTTACTCATTTTAGCCACCTGTAACGCTTGCAGTAGTCCACCCTTTTGCTCCCGTGTCGGCCAATTGCCTTCACCGTGGTATCAGACGATGGCTCCTATGAACAAAGGTATAGCCGATAAGCTTATCGCTCGACAGTCTTATCGACTGACAGGCTTATCGCCCGACACATGTTTTTCCTATCGCACGCTGTCGATTTTGTATCGCCCGACGCAGTTAAGCGCGACATAACGAGCGATGGTGTCTACCCGACACACCATGTCGGGCGACACGTTTTCTTTGGTGCAATCCTATCAGGAAGTTGCATTTTGGCAGTCTTATCGGCCGATATACCCATATCGGGCGGCGTGCTTCTCACGTCTTGCTATCGGGTTTTTGTTTCATGTGACCTTGTCGCCTGACATGCTTGTCTCCCGATACACCTGTGTCGCGCGGCAGTCGTATCGCGCGACAACCTCGTATCGCCCTGGATCTACCCGAGGTTACACCGCGAGACAAGTTTTAATAGTTTTTCTTTTTATCTGACTAATGTGTAAATAAATTTTAAATCTGAATAATATGTATGGCTCGTACGGAGCAAACCACCGGCTGCGCCAACAAGCACAGCGCGGGGATCAGGAACAACTGTCGGACAAAAACGACACCAACAAGAAAGGGATGGATTCTTCTTCATGTGATAGCTCAAACGGAGGGTCACCTTGTTATCAGCCTGTCTTTGTGGTGGTTTAGGACCATCTCCAGAGACAGCACGAGTACGGTGACCAAGGCCTCCGAATAAGTTTGGGGCATTCCGGTTCTGTCCTCCTAGGGGAGAGGGCCCACCCTGACTACACACTCCTGGGAATGAACATGGATTGATAATCAGTCCTTTTGTTCATGTTCACAACGAAGATCTGGAGAAAAGGTGGGCCAGAAGTGAATTTTGAGGGTTTACGCTCCTGCTCAACCTCTCATTGGCTGCAGCGAACCCGCTAGACAACCTCCCAATGGCATGCTGCAACTTTGTAGGAGCATATTGCAGCACATCAGCGAGCTAACCCTCACTGGCTAAACATTACCTCACCCTGCCCTCTTCACCACTCTGGGACAAAGTGTGGAGTAAGTTTGGGGGGGGGGGTACCCGTGTGCCAGTGAGGGAGGTATAAAATTCTTAACTCTTCAAGCTTTCTATGCTTAGGGGTTTCATATTTATCTGACGTGCTCTTATAGCTTCCTGTATATCTGATCTACGCATGTATGTCATATAAAAATGTTCAAAAATCTGCCCTTTGCAAATTTCTGTCCCTATGCATATGTACAAAGTTGCTGTAATATTAGTAAAAACCAGATGCAACTGCTTGCCAAGTTTATTTTCTTTGTACTGAATGTGACACAAGTCCTGTCATATCTTTTTGATAATGCTGCTTCAAACAAACAAAAGAATATGTTTTGCCATGTCAAAAATTTTCAAAAAAAAATATAATAATCTCGCAAACAGCTAAGAGACAAGTATGGAGAAGGAAAAAGCTGCCCAAATAGCAGGAATCTCTTTGTTCCCCCTTACCCAAAAAAAATCCCAAAAAGAGAGAAAAGCCTTATGAGTGTGAATAAATGCATGAGAGTTGTTCCCAATAAAAGAAAAATATAAAAAAAATATATACACCACTTGTTTTTCCAAAAGTACCCATCTTTAGGCATGGTAGATCCGGGGCAGTGGTATGTAGGATGTGAAATCACTGCTCTAAAGCCAACTGGCTTGGACTGCAGGGACCACTTGCCCGCTAACGAACCCTTACCTGGATGGACTGATGGGAGACAATAATGAAAAACCCAAAAAGCCTTAGCCTACCCTATACACAACTTTCTGCCCCAAAAATAAAGCTGTTTGGTGTGTAATCTAACTTCAAAATCATACAACTAAGTCTCGCCGAAGCTGTAGAGAAAAATCTTACTTAACAATAAGGTAGGGAAAACTAAGTCTTTTGTTCGTATTGAGACAACATTATCTTTAAGGCATTACAATCTTCGTTTCACTTTTTGAACAGGAAGTTATACCAAGCAAGAAGAAGCATCAAAAAATATAGTTTAAATATTGATTGAGGACAATCAAAATGCTAAGTTTGGGGGAGTTGATAACACCAAATTTTGTGATATTTTAGACTATTTTTCTGTTATCAAACTTCCCTTTTCTGCTATTTTCCTCTCTTTTATATGCACTTTCGCAATAATTGGCCAAGCAATGCTCTTAATCCAATTTTCCTATGTTTTGCAGAGTTTTCCTCATTTTTGGGCAATAAGGCCGCTCCGGCCCATGAATAAGTCCAAGTCTGTCTCGGCCTCCCTGACGACTGATACAACCCCTGCCCGACAGGGCTGGGCGACACAAAGATGCTCGACAAAGAGAGGGGCCGCGCGAGAAGAAGCTGACGGACAACACTCCTTCTACCCGACAGGGAGCCCGGCTCGCCCCGACAACCCAGCTTGTCGGGCGACACAACCACCCACCGGAAGGCGTGCCGCCCGTCACGACCGATAGCTGACACCATCTACGTCGAGCGACACCTCTATATCGGCCCGTCCAACGACTGGCGCATAAGGGATCCACGTGGCACTTCGAGCACCATGTCTTCTCCCCAACCAGCTGACTATAAATAGTAGCTACAGGGAGCCGAAAAGACAGTCCACAGTTTGGAATTCGGAGTTCTAGAATTCAGACAGTTGGGAGTTGAGCCATCTTCCGAGGAGACTGCGAGAGCATACGTGTCGTGCCCCAGTGCTTGTCTCAGGCGACACTAGGTGAGCTTCTCCTCATCCCGAGAGGGAGGGGACAATTCACTTAGGACCGTCCCGGGCGACACTGCGGGCCGATATCGGCCGACGTAGATGAGCGACGCAAGTGCCCGACAACAACAATGCGTAGCTCTTAGCCCGACACGATATCAACTCGATATGCTTAGCTTGTCGAGCGTGCCGCCCGAGAGGGTGTGCCGCCTGACATGAGCGTATCGGCAGGGTCCTTGAACGATACGGTCGACAGCCGGTGCGTGCCGCCCGAGAGGGTGTGCCGCCCGACACCTCTGTATCGGGCTAGGCCTCTGACCGATATCGGGCAGGAGAGCTACTGCATCCTGTCGTCCTTCTACATCAAGGAGGCGATACCTATCTTTACTTTCTGTCATTTAATTCCTTACTTACGCATTTTAATTAAGACCCTTTATTTGTCTATGGAAATAGAAGATGCTTATTTACTTGCTGCTCTGTGCTTGGTACAATCTGTTGGATGATTGCTATGTATGATATCCGAACTCTAGCTTGCATGTTTGGATCGCTTTTTGCTTAGCTAACGAATCATGTTTTCTCGTCGCAACAACTTCGAGAGTTGTGTTGTGGCTCTAGTGTTTGGTCCGATTATGGAGTACGAGAGTGCTTGGAACGGAGTTGCCTTAGTGACCTTTCCACTCTAATTTTAATCCAGTGACCTCGAGAGGGGCACTGATGCCTTGTTAGAGGTACCCGCTTCGAGAGGAGGGGTACATGACTGATTCTACCGCCGCTTGTTTTACCACAGTTTTATCCTTCGTACCTCGCTTTAGCTCGAGTAGTATCTTTCTATTTCTATTGCATGAAAACCCCTAAAAACTGCTAAATGACTAAAATCTTAAATCTCTCTTGTAACTCCACTTGGAGATAGTTTTCTTTGTTTTATTTGTGACATCTTACTGCTTCCCTTTTTGGGAATTTATCTCTCTTTATACCTGCCGGAGTGTAGCGTGTCGATTCCATGTTCTCAACACTACCCCCTTGTCCCTGTGTTTGACCCCATATTTCTACTTCGACCCCGTAAACAAAGTTGTGGGGGCCTAGAAGGATTCAGGTTTATAAATGTAAAAGCTCGACTACCTCAAATCCGCCTCCAATTTTAGGACGCGCGATTTAGGCCGGTCAATCATACAACCAGTTTATCAAATGTTGAGAAAATTGGCCAAACCACTGTCTGAAGTGCTTGGCAAGTTGATGTCAAAGCATGAATGAAGAAAGGACAAAACCTATGATAATGATCATCTGTGTAAAGTCCATTGACTAAAGTAAGGTCAAGAAGTGTTCTGAAGCTAAGATAAGGTCCAAATCTTCATCACTCAAGATATGGAGAAGGGATAAGTGTAAAAGGGAATATGTCCTTTTTTACTTATAAAGATAAGGAAAGAAAATGCCACCATTGTCACCTGTTTGACATTGAAAAGGGAACTGACCTCTTTATAGAGGATCTAAGGTAGAAGAAAGAGATAGAGATATCTACTTCAGGACCTGAGATGAAGTAAGCTAGAAACTGTGCGGAGCAAGAGTTTCTACTATTACAGTTACAATATGACATTCATGGGCATGTAATAGAATTAGTGAATTGCTATTATATACCTGCCATCAATGAAAACATCATACATCTTGTATGGGCAAGAGTGTTATGGACTAATGTTTCATTTGAAAGATGTGATGTTTGATGGAAATGCCTATGTATCATTAACTATACTTGATAGATAAAGAGACAAATGTATGTGACACATGTAATGAATGACATGATAACTCAAACTTGAATGCCTATAGCGATGCCATCTAGAGCACATAAATGGGAATTGCATTTCTGGAATCTATATGATGGATATCTAGAATCTTTTGGTTGTTGAACAAATAGAGACATGCTAATCTCATTTATTGTGCAAAATTACAAAGGTTCTTCACTAGATGTAGTGGGAGGATGATTATTCTATTAAGGATTATACATATTGATGTATATAGTCCTTTTAGAATAAATGCTAAAGGTAATCACTAGTACTTCAATGTATTTACTGATGACCTCAGTAGAGATTATAGTTTGTAATTAGTGAAATACAAACATGAATATCTTGAAGTGTTCAAGAAGATCAAAATGAAGTACATAACAAACTTGGTATAAGTATTAAATTTTGATATGATCAATATGGAAATACTTTGAACTAAGAGTTTGAGAACCTTATGAAGATCATGATAATGTATCATGATGGACTCCATCTGAAACACAATGATAGTGTATCATGAGAAGTGTACCAGAAAGAAGGAATCACACCTTGATAAGTCAGAGTGTGATTACTAGCTAAATTTCAAATTTCCTTTTGGGCATATGCTTTACACTGGGAATAAAGAGAATCATAAAATGTTGTGGAATCTCAAAGTTCTTTAAGTAACACACAGAACTCATGTTTCTGGTAGAACACACCTAGATCTTGAATGATATATGATATCTTATGGACAAGAAGGTGGTGAGTTGATCATATGATGAGTCAATAGTCTACCTAGAAGCTAATGAGAGCCAGAAACCGAGATATGGCTTGAAGCCATGAAATCCAAGATGGACTCCATGTACATCAACAAAGTATGACCTTGGTTGATCCACCTGAAGGGGTAAAACCCATAGGGTAATTTTGGGTCTTCCAGAAGAAGACTGACATGGAGGGTAAGTTGGTTGAAAAGAGTTTCTAACAAGTTCCAGGTGTTGAACATGATGAAATCTTTTCAGCAGTTACCAAGGATAAACCCATCAGGATAAGGCTTGCTATTGTAGCATATGACTATGATATTTGGAATATGAATGTTAAAACCACATTCCTTAAATGGAATATTGTGTAGGATGTGTATGTGACACAACCTAAAGGTTTATAAATCCAATAATGCAATTAAAGTCTATAAAGCTGCATACATCAATCTTTAAATTGAAGCAAGCACCTCAAAACTGGATCTTCAATTTGACAACAGAGTCAAAGAGTTAGACTTGAGTCAGAATGAAGATGTAGTGTGTGATTACAAGAATTTAGTGGGAGCATATATATATTCCACATATTGATGGGGAGTATCATCCTTATACTACAAAATATGGCAACAAAGTGCATTCTAAAAGGTTTTTGGTGAAGCATCCTACGTGATAGGAATCAAGATCTATTGAGATAGATTAATAGGGATTCTTGACCTAAGAAAGAGAACATACATCAGTGAGATGCTGAAAGGGTTCAACATGATGAGAGAAAACTTGTCCATGTTCCATGGAGTTAGTCTCTCAACAGCCAAGTGTCCCAATTCTTATGAAGAATAAGTAATACATGGATAGATGCCATATGCATTCGCTGTTGGATCTATCATGTATGAACTCATCTCATTATCTTGTATGTATTGGTCATGAAAAGAAAATATGAACTAATTATCTTGTATGTATTGGACATGACAAGAATATACGAACTCATCATCTTGTATGTATCTGGCATGACAACAAGATATGAAATCATCATTTTGTATGACAAGATGATATAAATATCCAGTTATCTCATATGTATTGGACATGATGAATGGATATCTGTCAAAATCTAGTAAGAGTTACTATAATACAATGAAGGACATCTTTGTGTACTTATGAAGTACTAAAAGGATTAGTTCTTTAGTTATGGTAATAAGGAAGAGTTGGGTGTAAAGAGTTACACCGATACAAGCTTCCAAAATGAAAAAAATGTGTTTGACCTTGGAATAAGAATTATTAGTTGGAAATGTTCCAACATAAGACAATTGATTAATTCTACAATAAGAAGCCGAGTATCGTAGTGTTACGAACACTATAAAGGATACTATATGCATCTAGAAGTTCATATGGATGAACTTATGGGAGGTTTCGACCATTGGTGACTCAGTAGAAATATTGTGACAACAATGGAGCTACTGGTTAGGCAAAGGAATTTTAGATAGTGTACTACGACACTTCCATCTCATATGAGTTCTTGTACAACAAAGGGATGTGAAACATGCAATATACTGACTTGAAGCAAAATTTGCTTACCCGCTATAAAAGTGCTTGTGCAGTAGAAACATGATGGACATGTTAAGATCACTTGGAATATGATTCATGGGTGATTGGCTCTAAGTGCAAGTGGGAGTCTGTTGGTATAGTATGCCTAGAGATCCAATCATATGATGATTACAATAAGGCATATGATACCTAATTTGATAATAATAAAGGTAATTCTATCTATTATGTTTGTCTCAGTTATGAGATGATGACACATACATGATAAATGTCTAAAGAATGATGTGACTCAATGACATATGTCTTTAGGTTGAGGACCTGAACAATTAGACCATATGTATGATAAGAGTACATACATTCTTGTTATGTCCCTAGTTGGATATTACTGTGGAAGAAAAACAAAAAACAGTAATACATAAGTCTAGAGTATGTGTTGACTGATGATAGAGTCTCATTAGTCATGATATATGATATCAAGTCAAGCACACAAATATATGTTAGAGAACAATATATCGGATAGACCCATCGTGAGAGTGATACATGGATACGATGGAATGGTAGTCACAATCGTATGTCATAGTGATAGTGGTGATAGTTGTTCATAGACCTGAAATCATCACACTCAACACATGTCATTGGGTACACTTTAACCTCATCAAGCACATTCTTGAAACATGGGTATTATAAAGGTGATGATTGGGTGACTTTGACACATGGGGTTTTGAGTATGAGTGATAGATATGGGATTTGTCCCTCCTACAAAGGAGTATGATATCCAGGGCCCCTTGATAATTGAGATTGATAATTGTATGGCCATACTCATGTGATTCAATATATGATATGTGAACTCACATGCATCTCAGACAGTCTTCTCTAGGTCAAGGAACATGGATTGAATGTTGAAGAGGATGACATTCCATGCCTCGAGGTCAATCCGGATGTCAGTGACAAAGGAACTATACGATCACAGTAACACTAATCACAAATTGTAGGTTGAAGTTGTTCTCCAACTTTCTGAGTTACTTGGGTAGCAATGATGAGTTACTAGATTCCACTCATTGCTTGTGATGTCATAAGTTATTATGAACATTTACTGACAATGTAAATTGGAACCTACAGTGTCACACACATAGAAAACCCCTGGAAGTGGAGATTGTCCATGAATGATGTTTAGATTGAGACTAAAGGTGTTTAGGTACTCAATTAAACATACAATTGACTAACTTTACTCAGAACTATCAAGTTCAAGTATTGAACTAGCTGGTTAGAGTGTCAGGTTGATTGGAGACTACATTGGAAATGTTAGGACTGCCAACCGACCGGTTCACCCATGTGAGAAGATCGACTGGTGTGAGCCAACTGATTGGTTCACAGTCTTGCCAACTGAGGAAATTGATATTTTCCTGGTTGAAGGAAAACTTTCACGTTTCACTTGTTCAATTTGATTGGAATAAGGATTAATATTTGAATTAATTGGAAACAATTAAGGAAAGTCAATTGTGGGCAAGTCTGGGAAGTGACATGACCGGTTCACTTAGTGAACCGACCGGTTCACACTCCCAACTAACTAGTTCACTAGTGAACTGAATGGATCACCTTGCCAAATGACCATTTCAGTTGTGAAACAATCGGTTCGCTTGTCACAGTACAAACTATTCATGGAATTTTCAGATCCTTCTACTCCCGAAAAGATTGGGAACCCTGTCCCTGCCCTCTACTATAAATAGAGGGGTACTGGGGGCTTCTCAAAACACACAACTTAGAACATCAGTTGCTCTGCCAAGTTGTTGTCCTCTCTGGTTTTGGTAACTGAGAGAGCCCAAGAAAGTGCTACCTGACTAGGGAGGCACAATGACGAAAAAACAACTATAGAAAAGTAGTCTAAGTTTGGGAAAGTAGGTTGGTGCTAGTACACCAATAGGAGGGCCTTCTCCTTCCTGTAAGTTCTTCTAGAATGATAGGAGTTCCAAGCGGTCCGTGTGGACTATCTATAAATGCGGGAGATGTCTACTGCTCAGGAAGACACGTCAGACGCAGTCCGTGGTGAAGGCCAGAGTCCATGACGAAGAGCAGGAGCTGCATAGACACTATCTAAGACATGGCGTTGAAGAATACACATGGCTGTGAGGTACTATCACAGGGCAAGCCCCATGACTAGGAATATCTTGCTAAAACCATCCTTTCCAATACATAGTCATTGATGCGATCTCCTATTATAGGTTAATGGCCACTAATTTTTTTGTTTCCGCTACCTACTCTGAGGCCATAAAACCCAACATGTTTTTCCTCATTGGTCTACATAAATACATGATAATATATCATTACTTATCACTCACAAGACCATCTATGTGACAATGCTCTAATGCTGTATCATTATGATTCAAACCCTCATGAGTACTAACAAGTTGTAGTGAATTCACTTAATATTCCCTGGATGCTCTTTGATCATACTTTAGCAAGATTTTGCTCGTCTGGTGGGGGTTTGCTCTGAAACAACATGAATTAGGAGAATTTATGTTTTAAATGATTTTTCTTAGCCTTCACATTTATCACCAAACTTAATTTGGATGTTATTTTTGGTTCTCTGAGCACAGTTTTTCTTGAGGACAAGCAAAGGTTTAAGTTTGGGGTGGATGATAACCTCCCAAATTTGGACATTTATTCTAAGAATTTACTTATGGTTTTGTGTCATTATAGCCTTAATATGCCCTAAATAGTTCTAGATACTTATCTTTTCATATATTTGTATATCTTTTAGAGATAAAGTAAATTAGCTAGCCAATTTTGGGACATGTAGGCACCGAACCCGAAAAGACATATATTCTCTAAGATTTCTCCCTAACACATAGTTTTTGCAATAGTTAGGCTTCCATATGTAGTGATCTCTATGCTCGGCATGACCGTGTCGATCCCGACATGACCACACTGAGGATAAGGGTCAGCTACACCTATCTCTCCCGTGACACCCGTCACAACCGCGACACGTGTCACAACCACTATGCTCAGCATGGCTGCACCGAGCTCGACACAACTGTGCTGAGGACAAGGTCCAGCTGCACCTGTGTCACCTATGACACTTGCCTCGAGTGCAATGCTCAACATAGCTGTGCCGAGCTCAATACGACCACACTAATAAGAAGGGTCAGCTGCACTTGTCTCACACGCAACACCTGCCTCTACCGCGACACCCTCACGACCACGACACCTGTCTCGATCGCTACACCTATTATGCACACGACATCTACTATGACTGCTATGCCCATCACAGTCATGCCAGCCGAGGACAAGGGTCAACTACACCTGTCTCTCCTGTGAGACCTATCTCGACTGCGATACCTATCACGACCGCTACGCTCAGCACAGATGCACTGATGATAGATGTCATGACCACTTATCACATACACTCCTCTTCACCTATAAATACCCACCTACCCACCCCTCACTACCTAGAGAGGGGTTCTGATATTTTTTGGTTCCCAGAGCCCCATGGGAGAGTTCAAAGGTCTGAAAGGGCTGAAGTGCTCATCCTACATCTATCTCTTTAGCTTGCCTACATCCATCATCATCATCTACCTCCACCCAGCCTTTTCCACCATTGTTCACCCACTTTCTAGCCATCTTCCACCTCCATACATCCAACAAGGCTGCTTTTTGGGGAGGAATCAAGGAGAAAGGAGGCCAAGGAGTCCAAAAGACCAAGGAGGACGACCCAAAGATGAGATCTGGCCCATACGAAGGCTAAGGAGTGAGAGACACCTCTCCTGCACAGGATAAATCTCTTATTCTTCTCATTTCTTCTACTGTTCTCCTTTGTTTCTATACAAATGATGTTTTTCCATCTCTGTTCAGTGCCAACTATGCTTGTCCATGACTAGTTGAGCTCCTTCTTGGAAATGTAGGCCCTTTTGGGCATGTTTATGTACTTCTACCTTAAGCAAGTTGTTTTATTCCAGATCTAGTACGTTTTTTGTTCTATCTTCTCTTTCTAGTTATTATTTCTAGTTTGGTTGATCTCTTTCTTTCTTGAACTTCTATTTATACCTATATAGAGAGACTCATTGTAGAAATCAGTAAGAGAAGGTGGTTTAGATCAGAATCTGAAAAGAGAATGGTTCAAGGTGATCTGAGCATGACCAGAGATCAGGGCATGGCCCAGCACGGTCGGGCCCACCATCAGGTTCTATCCAGATCACACATGTTCCTAGCATCTCAGAATATTCTAGACCCAAGAGGGTATCTATGATATCCTACGATGTTGATTTGTCATCCTCGAGAGAGGTTTCACATCATTGATGGTTATAGTCACGCTGAGCGAAAGTGAGTGGGATGACCCCCCACAGGAACAAGTACCAAAATACGTACTATGTTTGGATGTAGGTTATTTGCTAAGGTGTTTGAGGGTTGTCTAAGCCTGAGAATGAGTGCATAGACTGCCTGACTTGTGGTAACATAGCCAGGAACTCCTTCTCTTTGATTAGTAGAATCTGACGAACTCTATTTTTTTCTTCTTTACTTTGTTTTGGTTTTATTTCATGACATTTTTCTAGAGTCATTCTAGTTTTGTACATTTATCAACTATCAGATTGGCTTAACTGACTTCAAAGAGAGATCTTAGTCCTAAATGTACCCATGTCCCTGTGTTTGACCCCATATATCTACTTCGACCCCGTAATAAAGTTGTGGGGGTCCTTGGAGGTTTTAGGTTATAAATTTAAAAGTCTGATCACCACTTTTGGGACGCGATCAACTACTACTTTCTCCATGATCTTTCTCTCCTCTTTCTCATTTTGTATCACTAACAAGATTAGGGAGTAGATATTTTACTAGAGTGCATGGATTATCCCCACTTTCTGTTTGTTGTACTTTTTGTTATGAATTGTTATTCATATGCATTTTCATATTGATTATCAATTGTTTGATTGCATCCTCTATAATTTAACTATCAATTTTGCATGACTGTATAATCTCAGATGTAGAGACCTTAAAATCTAAGACTAGAATACCAATCAGTATCGTTGAATTCTAGATGAGACCATAAAAGGAATTTCTGTAGGGTTATGGATTAAGAATATGTAGGTAATGAGACTTCAAGCCTACGAAGAAACCAATCTTTGTGAATTTCATACTTTAAAGCATATGAAATTACTGGCCCACAATATAAATCTCTATATAACTGAGAGATGTAACGTAAGAGAATGGATACATAGGCAGTGGTAGTGAAATCTATCATCTTGGTAAATTTATCATATTGTTAAAAACCACTTCTTGCTTAGCTTGATTTTATTTTTTGCTTATTAATTTAGTTAATAATCCATCAACTCACTCTATCCTTATTAATCACTTTTCTTAATTAGGCAAAAAATATGAATTGTTATTAAAATATTATCCTTCAGATTCGATCCTAAAGCTATATTTTGACAAGACCTCTCCACTTGAGTGGTGATTATTGCATGTTAATTTAGGTAAACACTTAGGAACTTTCTCAAGGTGAATTTCTTGTGCTATAATATACCACATCAAATTTGGACCTTTTTGGGGGCAACAAGGCGTTTTAAATTTTTAGTCTATTGAGATAAAGCTAGGATTTTTTTCTTCTATTTTTCCTATTTTTAGTTTGGTACAACTTTTAGTTTCTTTTTATATTTTAATTTGGTTTCATAATTTCTTTTTGCTTTTTTTAAATTTCCAGCTTATTTTTTTGTAGTTTATTCTTTCTATTCCTTTGTATAGGAAAAATGTATATTCATTGATTTTTTATTATCTTGAGCCCGATGCCAATTTTTTTTCTAGACATTCATGTTAATGAAGTGACCATCAAAATATACAATGCAAAAAATTTGGCTCCTATTATCATGTTATATGGGGATGCCCTAATATGACTCAACAAGGCAAAGTAGCCATGCATCAACTCAATGTCTAGCATAAGGTCAAGCTCTTGAAAAGCATATATGAAGTAAACTACAATTCATAATGTTACAGGGGATACTATAAGGATCCGTTCGATGTAGATGATTATCTTGAAGAAGCAGACTATAATCAGTAGTATATGGAAGTTATGGTGAAGGGCCTTTCTATGAAGATGAATATCCTCCTAAAAGCGATGAAAGAATACATGCCCTCCAAAAGATGTTAGTTTCCCAACTATCAATTCTACCTAACCAACAAGCTATGGTAGCTGATGGACAAGTATGGAGCACAAGAATTGAGGCACAACTAAAACAGATGAAAGCAAAACTCTCCCAACTAGTCATGTTACTTAAGGGTCAACTCGAAATCCCCTTGAGGAAGATGGAGCAGCCCAATCTTATGATCAATGATGAGGATGATTTTTATATCATTCTTGAGTCAACGATGCATAATGACCATGACATGGAAACTGATGGGAGGTGTAGCCAATAAGAGGTATACATGCCACCCCTGATCTATTTTTCTATCTCCTCTCTAGTTCTCGTTCTCATCAAGCCCATGAAGGAGTTGTGTGTGTTCCACATGGAGGATCCTCAACCATATGTTGATATTGTGAAGGACCCCACTATTTTGATTGATTTTGATGTTGACTGGATTGTAGACCAGAAGGATACACAACTGCTAACAACATTTTCTAGGCAGATTTTATAGATGATATAGTTCCTCCTATGCCAACAACACATATTATTATGCATATTTAGGTGATGAGAAGAAGCCAGAGCTAGACCCTCCACCTAATTTAGCACAGTTGGCAACATAAGTTACATTTTTTTCACATTCTACCTTATCCATACAAGAAGGTAGTCTGCCTCCAACATTCACATATGAGAAGATCTTGAGGCCACCGGATGGACACCGTTCCTAAATTGCTCACTTCTTCTTGATTCATACAATACTACCACATTTCCTCTACTTATGGAGGAATATTGGTGGATCATGCTAGATGGACTATGGGGCAAAAGCCAAAATTGCTTCAATATCCATACAATATCAACTACCACGACCATATTTTAAGCTCAACCCTTGTTCATATTCCCTTAAGTTGGACATTCTTCAAATTTGCATACCGAGCCTCTTTTTTTCCTCCATATACAAGTTATGCTTTCTTCCTAATACTCCCCTAGAATGTAACTTGAGGTTTCACCTTTTACAATGTAATAAATAAATAGGATTAGCTTTAAATTCTATATCTATGAAAGAGAAGACATTATACACTAAGTAAGTCGGCCGACTAGAAAGTCAAGTCGATCGATCGGAGCACCAAAGTGGAAGCAGAAAAAAGGAGCCAATCAATTGACTGGAGGATCAATTGACACTGAAGGAGTCTGTACATATAGCCTCTTGATCCAGAACTCAATCAACCAACTATCGTAGACCAATGAACAATAGGCAAACAAATCGATTGACTGGAGTAGTCCAACCAATCGACTCACTTGTTTCCAACACAACATGTTTTCCTTTACATGTTGTAACATGTAATGTTTGACTTTAGGTGTATATAAATTCTTTGTGACTCAAAATAATTGCATTAGTATGGCTATAACCATCACTCATATGTTTGTGATTGCATGATTCATTTGTAGATATAGTTGTATATGATACACCTTGTAAGATGTTGTGATTGGATATGTATATGTATTTATATATAAAATCCCTCAATAAATATTAAGTCTAAGATGCTTTCCATAAGTGACACACGTGAAAAACTTAATCGACCAAGTGTGGGCACTCCCTAGCCCGGTACACTGAATATCTAGTGGAAGTGTGATGGTAGTTATGTGGGTCTACCTTAGTAGGGTGCATATCTATCATGTTGGCTTTTCAGACATGCTTAAATAGGATACCTTAATAAGATTAAGTGCATAGAAGCATACAGATGGACTACGACAAGGTCTTCTATGCATACCATCTATCCAAGAATTGTGTAAGATGCAATTGACAAATGTTCTTACATTAATAATTGATTGTGAGCACCATCATTGGCTGGGTAATCACCACCATCATCATCATCATTCAAGCCTCAGTCCCTACTATGTTCGAGTCGGCAACATGAATCCCTCATTTCCATTCCACTCTATCATGTGTCATACTTCTATTGAGATGTAGAGATTCAATATATCTCTTTATAAGCTCTTCCCATGTTAGTTTAGGCCTTCCTATTCTTCTATTAATTGTGCTTGACTCAATAGCATTACTTTGTATATGTGCATTAGTCGGTCCGAATTGCACAAGTCCATGCCATCTAAGTCGGCCCTCGTGCAACTTGTCCTCAATTCTTGCTTCTTCCACTTTATTCCTGATATAGTCATTTATCAAGCGATCTTTTCTTGTCTTCCAACACATCCATCTTAGCATACACATTTCAACCATGTTCATCTTGTTGAGACCTTATTTCTCCACATCCCAACATTCACTCCCATAGAGCATGATTGGTTATAATCTTCTGATCACATAATACTCTAGTTGCACTCCTCGAATTCAACCATCCTGTAGTGATCCTACGATTAACATCATTTTAGAAATCCCCATCTATTTGAATAATAGAACCCAAGTAACAAAATTTATTACATTTTGGTATGTCTACTCCATCCAACTTGGCTCCACCAATCACTCTATGAGATTGGCTGAAATTGCAATGTGTATACTCAGTTTTCTCCTACTAATCATCAATCCATTTGGCTCCACCATTCACATTGTGAGATTGGTTGGGTGATAAATTAATTATTTTGTATCTTGGCTCAAAAAAAGATTGTACATTGCAATCTTATGAATTGATAAGTGCGGGCTATCAATTTGAACAAAATAGTAGGAGTGATAAGCAATTTTAAGGCCTAACTAATATCATCAAAATTTTCAAATCAAATCAAGTCAGAAGTGTTTTGACAAAATGCAAAATTTATTTTGCAGAAACAAATGGCAAGCACCAACATGTTTTTTTCACAATTGGTCCTTGA
The DNA here is from genome assembly GCA_963693085.1 of Alisma plantago-aquatica. NCBI lineage: Eukaryota > Viridiplantae > Streptophyta > Magnoliopsida > Alismatales > Alismataceae > Alisma > Alisma plantago-aquatica. The sequence goes on from OY856411.1 coordinate 881,921,455, forward strand.
GAAGGACAAACTGAATAGGACTAGTTTCAGATGTTGAGAATCATTCTCACATAAGAGTGAAAGCTCTATTTCCTAGAAACACCAATGCCAAAGGAACTCACTTCCAATGTCCCTAAGGCTGAAATGGATGCTTACTCGAAGCATGCAAATTATGCCACAAACATCAAAGACCTTATGATGGGTTGTACGAACTATGAGTTGCATAAACAATATGAAAAAATGGACATTCTGAAGATAGTAACACATCTTAAGAATCAACAAAGAAATAAAGGTGCAATGTCTCTAAGGTGATCTATGAGTGAAAGATGACGAAAGGAGTTCCAATAGATCCCCATGTCCTCAATATTATTGGGCATGTGGAACATCGATAGAGACTCAATATGTGATATGTGGGCTCACATGCATCTCTTGCAGTCTACTCTAGTTCAAGGAATAGGGCTTGAATAATAAGAGGATGATAATTCCATGCCTTGTTTCCAATCTAAATTTTAGAGACAAAGGAACTACACAATCACGATAACACTGATCATGAATTGTAGGTTGAAGTTGTTCTCCAATTTTTTAGTTACTTGGGTAGCAATGATGTGTTTCTAGATATCACTCATTATTTGTGATGTAATAATCTGGTTATGGATATTCACTTCCAACATAATTTGGGTCCTATAGGATCACACACATAAGGATGCACCTATAATAGGATATAACTCATGAGTAAGATTTAACTTGGTTACTTAAGTGTTTAGGTAATCATATTAAACAACATGGGTTGTTAGTTGGCTTAATGGAGTGTCTAGTCGACTGACTAAAAAGCCATGTTGACCGATTGGACGACCATTAGAATTTGATTATGGTATTCATGTTGACGTTTCATGTGCATTGATCATCACATTAAAATCCAACATGTTTGCAAATAGGAAAAATAGCCAATCAAATGATTGGAGTGTGTAATCGATCAACTGGTGATTTGCAAATGTTGAAAATTCATGAAATATATCCCATCATGTCCTCATGTTTGTGAAAACTCCATCCCATCCACTCCTATATAAAGGGTGGTGGCTAAATATCTCAAGACTATTGTATGACAAAACTCCTCATCTCAACGTTGTGGTAACAGGAGAGTTAGAGGCATCTTACCCATAAAAGGAAGAGATAGCCAAAGGGGAGAAAAGTCAAGACTAGCACGTTGACAACACAAAGGGAGAACTCCTTTCTACTGGGTTTAGAATAATGAAGTGGGATTCTCAGAATTCTACGTGGACTACGTAGAGGCGGGGAGGCCATTTCCGTCATGCTAGGAGAATGACGTCAACTTCCATCTGTCGTTGTACACCTAGAGGCCACCGACGAAGACCGTTCATGTACTAATTGAGAAAGAAGAAGAACACTGCAACGATTGTCACTAGACTTGCTCCAGGACTAGGTATATGCCTTTGCACCCTCCTACCCACTTCACAGTTGTTGACATGATCCACTGGTTATGGGGTATATGGTAATATTTTTTTCTCATTGCCTTCTCTGTTGCCATGTTTTCTTATAGAGTGCAGTCAAAAAATAACGAACCCATTTTTTCACATTGCAACATAGCATGAAGCTGATAGTGGATGAGACAAAGGAGACAAACACATATCAGACTCTCTAGGAACTTTTGCAAGGCATTATTGCGGTCAGAGCACTGTAGATCTTAGTGTTGACTAGGGTGGATTGGCGAGATGACATCTCTTAGGGTTTTTACATTGGTTTAGTCTATTTTATCCTTATTCCTCTCTTTGTATCATGATATCAATCATGCTAAGCTAAACCCTATATTCCTTAGGACCTGAGAGTATGCTAGTATTGCTTTGTATTCAAATTTTATGAATAGATAATTTATTTCCCTCATTCAGGATATCAATTTATGATCTTTTATTGATGTATTTATGCTTATGACCATAATCTAAGTAAGAGACTACTAATTGCTAAAGGACAAGGATTAGGGGTTGGACATATCATAGATTCAAACAACCTATATCACGTCTCAGGAGAGGGCTTACAGTTGCGAAAACACAACCTAGAGATTTTGTTAATTCACCTAACCAATTCCTAAACTACTATGGTAGTGGAGTTTTTTTTTGTTTAGGTAGTGTAATACACTATAAGTGTAGGTAATACTTGCTACATGTCTTTAGTATAGGGTTAAGGTTTAATAATTATTGATGAAATAAAATTTGAATGCAATGCATTCTGTGGTGAAACCATAGTCCTGAGGAATCCATCAATTTTTGATCACATTCATTTAATTTAGATTGTATTCTTTTCTCTTAGTTGTAAAACAATCAACCAACTATTCTTTTATGCCTAGTTGAAAGTTTCATTTAGTAGTAGTCTTTAGTGAATGTTTCCCTGAGATTGACACTCAAACCTCATAGGCCTTTCTAAACAATATGTGCACTTGCATTTACACACATAGTTTTAGTGTGTCAAGTTTTGGTGTCGTTGTCGAGGAAATGGAAACATCAACACTACAAGTGTTGTGACCTGCCAATTTAGGCCATTTCTTTTCTTCTATTTCTTTTCAATCTTTTTTCTAACAAGAGCATAATTTTTTATTGGCAGTTCACTAGTATTCAGTATGTCACATTGCTATTTGAATTTTCATGTATCGGAGAATGGTGCATAATTATACTATGGAATATGGAGAGTCCACTCCACCAAGTACATTTCAAGAAGAGATATTGAACAAGGAACACGAGTTCAGAACTTTAGCTGAGAAGCTAATTCATACTACCCCACAACCTGACAACCAAGCACATGTGATAGACATGGACATGAATGGTGAAGAACATTTAGAGGACGGGCCTGGGGAACAGACGATTTGGGAGAAGATAAACACAATCATTGGTGACCATGGTTGGTTGGTTGATGATATTTAACTCCTTAAATTTGCCCACGTACCCTTCAAATGATGTCTCTCTCACTGCCTTAATTCTCCTTTGCACCTCCAGCTGGAGAAATATATTGCATTGAAATATGCATGCATACATTTATTAGTACTTGATGATCTATTGGTATCTACTAGCCTACTAGTAATTCTGTAACATAATAAGTTACACTTACGTCTGTAAATAAGCAAAGTTGAGTAGGGTAATGGCTTATTGGGTAACGGGTAATGGGTAACTTAATTATACTTTGTTAAAAAACTTTTATCCTATCATTACTCACACCCAGAGGAAAATGAGTAGAATAATTGGTAAAACATGTAAAGCAACATATAAAAATATATTCATATTTTCAACAATCATTTTAGATGTTATTCCCTACATCAAGCATAACACACCCTGAAAGTTAATCATAAATAGGTGACATACACACAAAATACCAATATTTATTAATTTATTTTTAGTGAAAAAGTCCAGATTTTTCTAATATATCTTTTTGGGATTCTTTTTTTTCTATCTAATATAAGATCATAAATTTTTTAACGTGATCATATCTTTTTATTTGGGTTCTTAATCAATTAATATTATAAATCAATAAAGCACATTTAATATTAATTAGTAAATGTAGTGGAGACTCTTTTTAATAAATCAACCCTATATTAATGGTTGATAGTAGAAGTGAGTAGGACAAACTTTTTTGTTTTCCTTACCCTTTGTTTTTTTGATAAAAGGTTCATTTCATAAATAACAATCAACACACAAGAGACATGCTTATTGTAAGGTACAAAGTACGATGATCTTGTGGGTTCGTTTCATGTGTAGATAGCACCAGGAGTGACATATGAGCTATGAGAACGGGCCCTGATGATGAGCCTAAAGGAAAAGTAATGTATAAGATTTTATATGGAGGAGGCACCTCGATAGTAGTCCTCTGATATGAAAATAAAAAACAACAGAAGTCACTGGACTCGGTGAGGATCTCCTTCAATGGTGTATGTTCTCTATGTGGCCGCCTTGCCTCCAAATTTTGTACATAGATGGTCAGTTTGGTTACTCTGCTTTATGGTGACATGTTGATCTGCATTGAAGAAAATATTCATATAAATTTGTAACCTGTTGGATGAGAGTATTATAATTGTTGTGTTGTTTTATTCTAAATCTTCTATTGTTTCTCCCAATCAATATCATCTATATCAATGATGCCATCAAGGTGGTTTTATATTTGAAATTGTAATGTATTCGTTTTGAAAAATGAACCATCTGTTGGATGTTGGTAAAAGTTGAAGTGTTCATGGTGTGCGGTGTGAAATAGTGTTCCCTAGGGTGGGTAGCAACTAGATAGTGGACAAAGAGGTGAGTAGTAGTTTCCTCATATAGTGTATACAGTGTGCCAATGGAGGGTCCATGCATCTAGTTGTCATGTTGTTATTGGTGAGGATCTTATCGTATAAGATAAGCCACATAATGAGTTTTATATTGCATGGTCCAATAATGTTCCAAATGTATTTGGAAGGACAAAGGTGCCCAAGGTAAATGAAGAAGTGATATGCTAAATGATGAGTGTAAGTGGGTCCCCAAACCCATGAAATACAAATTGTGGTAATTATTTTGAGGTGACTATAGAGTTTAGTATAATGCTCCTTGAAAAAGAGGCGGTGAGGGTTCTTTTAAATTTTATCACATTGACTTCCTAGAAGTGTCAAATCTTTCTTAGTAGATATGTTGGATATAGATTAGGGAATGAAAAGTCAAATGGTTTGTTGAGTAATGATTTGTCCATGAAGCCAAGTCTCTATCTAAAACTTAACATTATTGACAACATGTGGTAGAGTTTAAATGTTTTTTTTAACATAGAAAATGTGTCTATTGATGTGTTTCTGTAGTGACAAATTTATTTTCCTTACTATGTTCCACCAATGATTTTTTCCATGGTGTATTTGTCAAGAATGTATTCCTTTCAAATGTATTTTCTATCAAATCATAGTGTAGCAATGATGCATTAATTTTCGGTCACTTCTCTCAAGTTATTTTTCATGTGTTTATTGCATATTTGTTCATTTAAAGATATATTTATGTAGTGTTTCTCATTAGATGTCTGTGACTCACTATTGCATCAATATTGAGTACTTCTCCAGAAACATGCTAAAATATCACTCATAATCTGGATTTATGTTTTTTTTCTTATTATTTTAGGTAAATCGAGCACTTGTATGATAGCTCAGTGCTATCGACACCTATGTCTATGGTACTGATGTGACATGAAGTTTTAATAGGGGAATCTAGAAATCCCATTGCTACCGATCAAGGAGTCGATGCTATCAAAGCTTTTAGTCGGTACTAGTGACTCACATTTAGTGAACATCAGGAATCATGTTTAATTGTCTCGGTGCCATGAACATGTTGTCAGTGGTACCGACTTCAGTAGTCAATATACATAAGAACTCATAGAAAGCAACTTGGTACTATCAACACTCATGTCGAAGCACCGACATAGTGTGAGTATTTCAAGTTAGTTAGAAACTAGGTGCCATTGACAACCGGTCAGTGGTACAAACATATTGCAATAAATGTATATCTAAGATTAAGTCAGATCCAACAGCTATGACCTAATGATGGCCAAAGCCTCACTTATGACCTAAGGGGAGTGTGTTGGTATTTATGCCCAGAGAACCAATCATATGATGATTGTAATGGGGCATCGTATACTTGATTTAATAGTAATAAAGGTAATTTTGTCTATCATGTTTGTCTCGGTCATGAGATGAGGATACAAACATAGTAGATGTCTAAATAATGATGTTAATCAATGACATATGTCTTCATGTTGAGGACTTGAACATTGAGATCATATGTAAGATAAGAGTGCATACATTCTTGTTAGGTCCCTAGTCAGATGTTATTGTGGAAGTAAAATAGATGAAAATAATACATAATTCTAAAATGTGTGTTGACTGTTGATAAAGTCCCAATAGTCATGATATAGGGTATTAAGTCAAACTCATAGATGCTTGTTAGATAACATAGTACCAAACAAATTCACCTTGAGAGCGATACATGGTAACCATGGAATGATAGTTGCAACTAGCTCTCAAAGTGATAGTGGTGATTTTGGTTCTTAGATCTGAAGTCACTAAACTCTTCACATGTCATTCGGTGAACTTTCACTCTATCCTATGCGACCTTCAATAAGGGTTTCTATAAAGGTGATGTTGGGGTACATTGTAACACACAAGGATTGATTTTGAGTGATATAGATGGGATTTTTCCTCCTTTAAGTGTTGATATCCTGGCCAATTGATAAGAGAGATTGAGAAATGTATGACCATACTCATGTGACTCAATTTATGATATGTGAACTCACATGCATCTCATACAATATGATCTAATTCAAGGAGCATGGATTGAATATTAAGAGGATGACGTTTCCACACCTCGAGTTCAATCTAGATATAAGAGACAAAGGACTATACAATCATGATAAGATTGATGATGGATTATGGGTTGTAGTTGTTCTCCTACTTTTTAATTACTTAAATAGGAATGATGTATTGTTAGATATCACTCATAATTTTTGATGTCATAATCTTGTTATAGACATTCAGTGCAAACATAATTTGGGACCTATGGGTTCACACACATATGATGCACCTAAAATAAAAGTTTACTCATTGATAAGGTTTAACTTGGTCACCAAAGTGTTTAGGTTATCAAATTAAACTAGACTGGTTGTTAGTTGGCTGAATGGAATGTCTAGTCGACCTACTGGGAATGCCAATCAATTGATTGGAGTGTCCATTCGACTGACTAAAAAGTTCAGTCGATCGACAGGACGATCAATAGGAATTGATCAAGGAATTGATGTTGATGTCATGACGTGTTTTGATCATCACATTAAAATCCATTATGTTTGCAAATAGGAAAATAGCCAATTGACTAGATGGAGTGTCTAGACGATCAACTAGAGTGTCCAGACAACCAATTATGAGTCCATTTAACCGATTGGTGATTCACAATAGAAAAAAATTCATGAAATCCATCCAACTGTGTCCCCATGTTTACGCAAACCCTAGCCCATCCATTCCTATATAAGGGTGGTGGTGGCTAAGGCGCTAAAGAACACTCTTGTATGACAAGACTCCTCATCTCAACATTTTGGTAATGGGAGAGCCAAAGGCATCTTACTTGTAAAAGGGAGAGATAGCCAAAGGGGAGAAAAGTCAACACTAGCACGTTGACAACACAAAGGGACAACTCCTTCCAAGTGGTTCTAGAATAATGGTGTGAAGTTCTTGGTGGTCCGTGTAGACTACATAGAGGTGTGGAGGTTGTTTCAATCATTCTAGGAGAACACCATCAACCTCCATCTACATTGCTACACCAGGAGGCCGACGCTGATGACCGTTCATGTGTTGCTTGAGGAAGAAGCACAACATTACAAAGATTATCGTTGGACTTACTCTAGTACCATGTATATCCTTTGTCACCCCCTTCCCACTTCATAGTCATTGACGTGATCTGCTGGTTATGAGAAATATGGAAATGAATTTTTTTCACTGCCATCCTTTGTCTCCATATTTCCCTACAGTTGTATTAGAGTGACGTCACTTTACAATGTTTTAGGATTTAATCAATATGATCGATTTATTATTTTATTATTTATTTTGTTGCATGAGATGTATATATTTAAATGATAAATTTGAATATCTGATTAAATACCACATACATTAGGAATATCCATAGTTCCTATATATATGTATATACATACATATATATACATATATATGCAATTAATATGTAGCCCTAAAATAATTTTGATGGTGGATTTATGTGTGGTTATGGACAATTCCCTTTGGATGTGTTTTCTTGGTTGAATGGTTTAATTTATGTCTCTTAAATTCAATTTACATACCAAGCCTCTTTTTTTTTCTCCATATACAACTTATGCTTTCCTCCTTATACTCCCCTAGAATGTAACTTGAGGTTTCACCTTTTACAATGTAATAAATAAATAGGATTAGCTTTAATATCTATATTTACAAAAGAGAAGATATTATGCACTAAGTAAGTCGGCCGACTAGAAATCAAGTCGATCGATCGGAGGATCAAAGTGGTAGCAGGAAAGAGGAGCCAATCGATCGAATGGAGGATCAATGGACACTGGAGGAGTCTGTATAGCCTCTTGATCCAGAACCCAATCAACCAACTATCGAAGACCAATGAATAATAGGCAAACAAATTGATTGACTGGAGTAGTCCAATCGATCGACTCACTTGTTTCCAACACATGTTTTCCTTTGCATGTTGTAACATGCAATGTTTGACTTTAGGTGTATAGAAATTCTTTGTGACTCAAAATAATTGTGTAAAGAAGTGAAAACACTTCCTTACTAAAAATTTGAACAATAGAACCTCCAGTCCAAACATACTCAAAAGGTATGATGGAGTGGGTGTAAAATTTTCAAATCTTTCTATAATGGTAACCAAAAGGCCAAAGTATAGCAGCGGAATAAAAACATGACTATATTCAATTATAAAACAAGGGAACATCTTAAGCTTACAACATAAGGATCCATGTAGAGAAAATCTAAACCACCTCAAGATTATCTCCAAGCTTTAACTCTCAATCTAAGTCCGGGTCCACATGTCAAGCCTTCCTTGTCCTCCACCTAGGGTTGGAAGCATACCCCAGCAAAAGAGAAACAAAAGGAGACATCAACAAAGGCTGGTATGTGCATACTAAAAAGCAAATTGAGCAATATAAGGATATAAAGGACATCAAATGTAAAGGCTTCCCATGCAAGAGATAAGTACCACCCAAATGGGTATCAAGAGAAAGAATCACATTAAAGGAGATACTTGCCATAAATCAACATAAAAAGGATTGTGCCATAAATAAATCCACTACCATGGTGGGAAACAAAGCACAAGTAGGGCACACACCCCACAATCAATATCCTGCATGCATGTGAGATAAACATAGCCCTAGAACAATATAAACACAATTGGCAGCCAAGGCTTCACATCCTTGCAAACCTGATAGAGAATGACACACCGCCAAAATCCCAAATATATATAAAATGGGTCAAGACACACATCTTGCCCTGGGTACAAGGTTCCTTTCCGTCCCAAAAAGAGAAGGAAATATCACATTTTCTATAAACAAAACCAATGCAATTACAGTACTCTAGTACTACTGAATCACATTGCATGTAAATATAGAGGCAAGTAAAAGTATAGTCAGAATTGTACAATGTTGCCATCACACAATGGAAAACACATACATATAAACAAATCCACTTCAAAGTGGGCATATATCAACAAGTAACTTCCACATCACAGTGGTCATATAATATCAAAAGTCCAACTTGCACCAAGGCAACAAGATAAGATTCCAAGAGAATATCCATGATCACAAGATCAATAATAAAATAAGGTACTTCAAATGAAGCATGATTTCAAAATAACAAGACAATGTGTAGGCTAATGTCCAAAGGACCAAAAGTAAGACAAAAATAGGTTAATTGCTCAAAAGAATAATTGGGGATGCAAACATACCTCAACATCAGATTCAAACGATCCAAAGTCACTTCTAGGTCCAAGCCTAGACTTCCAAAGGACCGACTTGTCAATTGCACCCGCGATGGTGCAGAGCATGACAGAGAGAAACAATTCGTCAGAAACCCAAGTCGAGCAGGCCCGATATCACCACGAAGTGAATGACCAAATTGAAGTGAGGAAAGCAACAGTTCTAGGTTGAGGGTGCTTCATGGTATCATAGATATAGGGAAGTAAGGGTGTAAAGTTATCTGTGAAAAATGATGGGGAGAGGGGAATTGGGGTTTTCATATATATATATGGCTTGAGGGGTCAATCGATGGATCACCAGGTTCGGAAACAAAAAAGGAAACCAACCGAGAAAGAATTTCGGGAAACCGATGTTTGTGGACGGAGAACGGTGGAAGAGAAAATCGCTTTTACTGTACACAGAAACAGGGAGTCCGATCCAAGGTAGGAGATAATCTTGCTACCCTTGGATCCAAATCTGATGGTCACAGATGAGTCTGAAAAAGGAAAACCAACATGACAATTGAAATCTGACTAAAATTTCGATTAAAGCAAAGTGTGATCACATTATTTCGTATTTTTCTCTCTTTTAAGTTGAGGGCTCAAACATTATCCAAATTAAATCAAAATTTGCACAGAGGCCAATAAAGGCATGCAAATTCCGATTATGCACTTAGTTTTGCCTTTTGGAAACTTTTAATGGGTTAAATAAATCAAATATCATATTCTCTTTCCTTCTTCATTTATGATATTAGAATTATCCAAATTAGGTGAAACTTCATTCTTAAGTTATATTTGATATGTTGAATACGAATTTGGAATTATTTCCATATTTCAGTGTCATATATTATATTTAATTATTTCTTACATCTTTTAGGTAATTTCTCTCTCTTAACTTATCATATTTTATTAAGGTGGTCCAAATTAGATGAAAATTGACATGTAAACTTATTTTAATGTGTAGATTACGAATTTGAAGTCTATTATTTAATTTGAGACTTTCTTACATGGGTTTTTTCATATGGCCCATTAGAGGCCCATTAACATCATTATGCATGAAATTAAGTTATTTGTCATTTTATTAACACCAAACGAATTATATTACATTATTCATACCTTATATTATTAGGATCATCCTAACCTCAACCTTGTTTGGTCAAACCCAAAAAGGTCAAAGTTCTAGGGTAGAGTTCTAGATCCGGTATGTTACAACACTCCACCCCTTAAAAGGATTTCGTCCTCAAAATCTATTGATCTAAACATCAACAACTAACTACTCTCCACCCCTTAAAAGGTTCACCCTAACAAGTCAAACTAAACAAATTTTTAGAGCTACCCACACCTCTTTGTTGTGTAAGTTTTAGAGATTAATATTTCTCATGTATCCAACTAAAGTTTCTATCTAGGGTTGAGTTTTTAGGTCCTTGTGTCTCTAACCTATCAACCCTACATGAACATCTAAAAGTCATAGGGTAGGTCAGCTACACCATTAAAACATACCTAGTCACTAAAACTAGGGTTAGATTCTACTCAAACTAGAGTTTCATCTTCATTGTGACTTAGTTCATGAAAACATCGACAAAGTAGAGAAAAGTTTTGTACATATAGTAGTATAGTGAAAATAATTTTTGTTGATAAAACTTTGCGATGTAAACCAACATGCTAGCAAAAATCAATACGAGAACCGAGTCACAATTGATCCATATCAAGGTCTTCTCATAACCTAATCTTATCCTCAAAACAAACCTTATTGCATAAAAGATCATCATAGATCAAATCTAAGGTCATCATCTCACTTAAAGCTATCTAGAAAAGTCAAGGGTGTTCTTATGGGAGACAAAATTGAAATAGTCGATTCCGACTACCATGGGCTCTGATACCATGCTGTAAAGAAGTGAAACCACTTCCTTACTAAACATTTGAACAATAGAACCTCCAGTCCAAACATACTCAAAAGGTATGATGGAGTGGGTGTAAAATTTTCAAATCTTTATATAATGGTAACCAAAAGACCAAAGTATAGAAGCGGAATAAAAACATGACTATATTCAATTATAAAACAAGGGAACATCTTAAACTTACAACATATGGATCCATGTAGAGGAAATCTAAACCACCTCAAGATTGTCTCCAAGCTTTAACTCTCAATCTAAGTCCGGGTCCACATGTCAAGCCTTCCTTGTCCTCCACCTAGGGTTGGAAGCATACCCCCACAAAAGAGAAACAAAAGGAGACATCAGCAAAGGCTGGTATGTGCATACTAAAAAGCAAATTGAGCAATATAAGGATATGAAGGACATCAAATGTAAAGGCTTCCCATGCAAGAGATAAGTACCACCCAAATGGGTATCAAGAGAAAGAATCACATTAAAGGAGATACTTGCCATAAATCAACATAAAAAGGATTGTGCCATAAATAAATCCACTACCATGGTGGGAAACAAAGCACAAGTAGGGAACACACCCCACAATCAATATCCTACATGCATGTGAGATAAACATAGCCCTAGAACAATATAAACACAATTGGCAGCCCAGGCTTCACATCCTTGCAAACCTGATAGAGAATGACTCACCGCCAAACTCCCAAATATATATAAAATGGGTCAAGACACACATCTTTCCCTGGGTACGAGGTTCCTTGCCGTCCCAAAAAGAGTAGGAAATATCACATCTGCTATAAACAAAACCAATGCAATTACACTACTCTAGTGCTATTGAATCACATTGCATGTAAATATAGAGGAAAGTAAAAGTATAGTCATAATTGTACAATGTTGCCATCACACAATGGACAAAACATACATATAAACAAATCTACTTCAAAGTGGGCATATATCAATAAGTAACTTCCACATCACAGTGTTCATATAATATCAAAAGTCCAACTTGCACCAAGGCAACAAGATAAGATTCCAAGAGAATATCCATGATCACAAGATCAATAATAAAATAAGATACTTCACATGAAGCATGATTTCAAAAGAACAAGACAATGTGTAGGCTAATGTCCAAAGGACCAAAAGTAAGACAAAAATAGGTTAATTGCTCAAAAGAATAATTGGGGATGCAAACATACCTCAACGTCAGATTCAAACGACCCAAAGTCACTTCTAGGTCCAAGCCTAGGCTTCCAAAGGACCGACTTGTCAATTGCACCCGCGACGGTGCAAAGCATGCCGAAGAGAAACAATTCGTCAGAAACCCAAGTCGAGCAGGTCCGGTATCACCACAAAGTGAACGACCAAATTGAAGTGAGGAAAGCAACAGTTCTAGGTTGAGGGTGCTTCAGGGTATCATAGATATAAGGAAGCAAGGGTGTAAAGTTGTCTGTGAAAAATGATGGGGAGAGGGGAATTGAGGTTTTCATATATATAGGGCTTGAGGGGTCGATCGATGGATCACTAGGTTCGGAAACGAAAAGGAAACCAACCGAGAAAGAATTTTGGGAAACCGATGTTTGTGGACGGAGAACGATGGAAGAGAAAATCTCTTTTACTGTACACGGAAACAGGGAGTCCGATCCAAGGTAGGAGATAATCTCACTACCCTTGGATCCAAATCCGATGGTCACAGATGAGTCCAAAAAAGGAAAACCAGCGTGATAATTGAAATCTGACTAAAATTTCGATTAAAGCAAAGTGTGATCACATTATTTCCTATTTTTCTCTCTCTTAAGTTGAGGGCTCAAACATTATGCAAATTAAATCAAATTTTGCACAGAGGCCAATAAAGGCATGTAGATTCCGATTATGCACTTAGTTTTGCCTTTTGGAAACTTTTAATGGGTCAAATAAATCAAATATCATTTTCTCTTTCCTTCTTCATTTATGATATTAGAATTATCCAAATTAGGTGAAACTTCATTCTTAAGTTATATTTGATATGTTGAATACGAATTTGGTATTATTTCCATATTTCAGTGTCATATATTATATATAATTATTTCTTACATCTTTTAGGAAGTTTCTCTCTCTTAACTTATCATATTTTATCAAGGTGGTCCAAATTAGATGAAAATTGACATGTAAACTTATTTTAATGTGTAGATTACGAATTTGAATTCTATTATTTAATTTGAGACTTTCTTACATGGGTTTTGTCATATGGCCCATTAGAGGCCCATTAACATCATTATGCATGAAATTAAGTTATTTGTCATTTTATTAACACCAAACAAATTATATTACATTATTGATACATTATATTATTAGGATCATCCTATCCTCAACCTTGTTTGGTCAAACCCAAAAAGGTCAAAGTTCTAGGGTAGGGTTCTAGATCCGGTATGTTATAAATTGCATTAGTATGGCTATAACCATCACTCATATGTTTGTTATTACATGATTCATTTGTAGATATAGTTGTATATGATACACATTCTAAGATGTTGTGATTGGATATGTATATGTATTTATATATAAAAGCATTCAATAAATATTAAGTCTAAGATGCTTTCCATAAGCGGCACACGTGAAAAACTTGATCGACCAAGTGTGGGCACGCCGTAGTCTGGTACGCTGAATATCTAGTGGAAGTGTGATGGTAGTTATGTGGGTTTACCTTAGTAGGGTGTATTTCTATCATGTTGGCTTCTCAGACATGCTTAACTAGGAGACCTTAATAAGATTAAGTGCATAGAAGCATACATATGGACTATGGCAAGGTCTTCTATGCATACCATCTATCCAAGAATTGAATAAGATGCAATTGACAAATATTGCTTACATTAATAATTGGTTGTGAGTGCCATCATTGGCTGGGGAATCATCATCATCATCATCATCATCATTCAAGCCTCAGTCCCAACTATTTTGGGGTCGGCAACATGGATCCCTCGTTTCCATTCCACTCTATCACAAGTCATATTCTGTTGAGATGTAGAGATTCACAATCTCTCTTTATAAGCTCTTCCCATGTTAGTTTAGGCCTTCCTATTCTTCTATTAATTGTTCTTGACTCAATAGAATTACTTTGTATATGTGCATTAGTCGGTCTGAATTGCACAAGTCCATACCATCTAAGTCGGACCTTGTGCAACTTGTCCCCAATTCTCGCTTCTGCCACTTTATTCCTAATATAGTCATTTCTCAAGCGATCTTTTCTTGTCTTCCCACACATCTATCTCATCATACACATTTCAACCATGTGCATATTTTTGAGACCTTGTTTCTCCACAACCCAACATTCACTTCCATAGAGCATGGTTGGTTGTAATCTTCCGACCACATAATACTCTAGTTGTACTCCTCCATTTCAACCATCCTGTAGTGATCCTGTGATAAACATCATTTTGAAAATCTCCATCTATTTGAATAATAGAATCCAAGTAATGAAATGTATTACATTTTGGTATGTCTACTCATCCAACTTGGCTCCACCATTCACTCTATGAGATTGGCTGAAATTGCAATGTGTATAGTCAGTTTTCTCCTACTAATCATCAATCCATTTGGCTCCACCATTCACATTGTGAGATTGGTTGGGTGATAAATTAATTATTTTGTATCTTGTCTCAATAAAAGATTGTACATTGCAATCTTATGAATTGATAAGTGTGGGCTATCAATTTTTAACAAAATAGTAGGAGCGATAAGCAATTAAAGGCCTAATGAATAGGACTAGTTTCAGATGTTGAGAATCATTCTCACATAAGAGTGAAAGCTCTATGTCCTAGAAACACCAATGACAAAAGAACTTGTTTCCAATGTCCCTAAGGCTGAAATGGATGCTTACGCGAAGCATGCAAATGATGCCGCAAACATCAAAGACCTTATGATGGGTTGTATGAACTATGAGTTGCATAAACAATATGTAAAAATGGACATTCTCAAGATAGTAACACATCTTAAGAATCAACAAAGAAAGAAAGGTGCAATGTCTCCAAGGTGATCTATGAGTGAAAGATGACGAAAGGAGTTTCAAGAGGTCCCCATGTCCTCAATATTATTGGGCATGTGGAACATCTAGAGAGACTCAATATGTGATATGTGGGCTCACATGCATCTCATACAGTCTGCTCTAGTTCAAGGAATAAGCATTGAATAATAAGAGGATAATAATTCCATGCCTTGTTTCCAATCTGAATATTAGAGACAAAGGAACTATACAATCACGATAACACGGATCATGAATTGTAGGTTGAAGTTGTTCTCCAATTTTTCAGTAGCTTGGGTAGCAATGATGTGTTTCTAGATATCACTCATTATTTGTGATGTAATAATCTGGTTATGAACATTCACTTCCAACATAATTTGGGGCCGATAGGATCACATACATAAGGATGCACCTATTATAGGATATAACTCATGAGTAAGATTTAACTTGGTTACTTAAGTGTTTAGGTAATCATTTTAAACAACATGGGTTGCTAGTTGGCTTAATGGAGTGTCTAGTCGACTAACTAAAAAGCCCAGTTGACTGATTGGACGACCATTAGAACTAGATTAAGGCATTCATGTTGACGTTTCATGTGCATTGATAATCACATTAAACGACAACATGTTTGCAAATAGGAAAAATAGCCAATCAAATGATTTGAGTGTGTAATCGATAAACTGGTTATTTGCAACAGTTGAAAATTCATGAAATCTATCCCATCATGTCCTCAGGTTTGTGAAAACCACATCCCATCCACTCCTATATAAAGGGGGGTGGCCAAGGATCTCAAGACTATTGTATGACAAGACTCCTCATCTCAACATTGTGGTAACATGAGAGTCAAAGGCATCTTACCAATAAAAGGAAGAGATAGACAAAGGGGAGATAAGTCAACACTAGCACATTGAAAACACAAAGGGAGAACTCCTTTCTACTGGTTTTAGAATAATGAAGTGGGATTCTCAGCATTCTATGTGGACTACGTAGAGGCGTGGACGCCATTGCTGTCATGCTAGGAGAATGATGTCAACTTCCATCTGTGGTTCTACACCTAGAGGCCATCGACAAAGACCGTTCATGTACTGATTGAGAAAGAAGAAGAACACAGCAAGGATTGTCACTGTACTTGCTCTAGGACTAGGTATATGCCTTTCCATCCTCCTTCCCACTTCATAGTTGTTGACATGATCCACTGGTTGTGGGGTACATGGTAATATTTTTTTCTCGTTGCCTTCTCTATTGCCATATTTTCTTAAAGAGTGTGGTCAAAAAATAACGAACACATTTTGTCACATTGCAACATTGCATGAAACTGATAGTGGATGAGACAAAGGAGACAAACACATATCAGACTCTCCAGGAACTTCTGTAGGGCATTATTGCGGTCAGAACGCTATAGATCTTGGTGTTGACAAGAGTGGATTGGCGAGACAACATCTCTTAGGGTTTTTACGTTGGTTTAGTCTATTTTATCCTTCTTCCTCTCTTTGTATCATGATAACAATCATGCGAAGCTAAACCCTATATTCCTTAGGACCTGATAGTATCCTAGTATTGCTTTGTATTCAAAATTTATGAATAGATAATTTATTTCCCTCATGCTAGATATCAATTTATGATCTTTTATTAATGTATTTATGCTTATGACCATAATATAACTAAGAGACTACTAATTGCTAAAGGAGAAGGATTCAGGGTTGGACATATCATACATTCAAACAACATATATCGCGGCTCAGGAGAGGGCTTACAGTTGTGAAACCACAACCTAGAGATTTTGTTAATTCAACTAACTAATTCCTAAACCGCTATGGTAGTGGAGTTTTTTTTAGTTTAGGTAGTGTAATACACTACAAGAGTGGGTAATACCTGCTACATGTATTTAGTATAGGGTTAAGGTTTAATAATTATTGATGAAATAAAATTTGAATGCAATGCAATCCGTGGTGAAACCATAGTCCCGAGGAATCCATCAATTTTTGTATCACACTCATTTAATTTAGATTGTATTCTTTTATCTTAGTTGTAAAACAACCAACCAACTATTCTTTTATGCCTAGTTGAAAGTTTCATTTAGTAGTAGTCTTTAGTGAATGTTTCTCTGAGATTGACACTCAAACCTCATAGGCTTTCTAAACAACATGTGCACTTGCATTTTCACACATAGTTTTAGTGTGTCAAGTTTTTGGTGTCGTTGTCGAGGAAATGGAAACATCAATACTACAAGTGTTGTAACCTGCCAATTTAGGCCATTTCTTTTCTTCTATTTATTTTCAATCTTTTTTCTAACAAGAGCATAATTTTCTATTGGTAGTTCACTAGTATTCAGTATGTCACATTGCTATTTGAATTTTCATGTACCAAAGAATGGTGCATAATTAGACTATGGAATATGGAGAGTCCACTCCACCAAGTACATTTCAAGAAGAGATATTAATCAAGGCACACGAGTTCAGAAATTTAGCTGAGAAGCTAATTCAGACTACCCCACAACTTGACAAGCAAGCACATGTGATATACATGGATAGGAATGGTGAAGAACATTTAGAGGATGGGCCTGGGGAACAAAAGATTTGGGAGAAGATAAAAGTGATCATTGATGGCCATGGTTGGTTGGTTGATGATATTTAGCTCCTCAAATTTGTTTGCATACCCTTCAAATGTTGTCTCTCTCACTGTCTTTATTCTCCTTTGCACCTCCAACTGGAAAAATATATTGCATTGAAATATGCATGCATACATTTATTAGTACTTGATGATCTATTGGTATCTACTAGCCTACTAGCACATTTATACATACCAAGATTAGGGTTATCTTTTATTCTATAACATATGAAGTTACACTTACGTCTGTAAATAAGCAAAGTTCAGTAGGGTAATGGCTTATTCATACAGTTTCCTACATCAAAGTTGTAGCTAAAGGGTAATGGGTAACATAATTATACTTTGTTATAAAACTTTTATCCTATCGTTACTCACACCAGAGGAAAATGAGTAGAATAATGGGTAAAACATGTAAAGCAACATATAAAAAGATATTAATATTTTCAACAATCATTTTAGATGTTATTTCCTACATCAAGCATAATACACCCCCAAAGTTAATCGTAAATAGGTGACATACACTCAAAATACCAGTATTTATTAATTTAGTTTTTAGTGACAAGTCTATAACTTTTTATCATGTCTTTTAGGGATTCTTTTTTTCTATCTAATATACGATCATAATTTTTTTAACATGATCATATCTTTTTAGTCATGTTCTTAATCAATTAATATTATAAATCAATAAAGCACATTTAATATGAATTAGTAAATGTAGTAGAGACTCTTTTTCATAACTCAACCCTATATTAATGGTTAATAGTAGACTCAAGTAGGACAAACTTTTTTGTTTTCCTTACCCTTTGTTTTTTTGATAAAAGGTTCATTTCATAAAAAACAATTAACACACAAACTACATGTTTATTGTAAAGTATGAAGTACGATGATCTTGTGGGTTCGTTTCACAGTGTAGATAGAACCAAGAGTGACATATGATCTATGAGAACGAGCCTTGACGATGAGCCTAAAGGAAAAGTAATGTATAAGAGTTTATATGGATAAGGCACCTCGATTGTAGTCCTCTGATATGAAAATAAAAAACAACATAAATCATTGGACTTGGTGAGGATCTCCTTCAATGGTGTATGTTCTCTATGTGTCCGTCTTGCCTCCAAATTTTGTACATACCTGGTCGGTTTGTTTGCTCTGCTTTATGGTGACCTGTTGATCCGCATTGAAGAAAATATTCATATAAATTTGTAATCTGTTGGATGAGAGTATTATTTTTGTTATGTTGTTGTCTTCTAAATCTTCTATTATTTCTCTCAATCAATATCATCTATATAAATGATGCCATCAAGATGGTTTTATATTTGTAATTGTGATGTATGGGTTTTGAAAAATGCACCATGTGTTGGATGTTGGTAAAAGTAGAAGTGTTCATGGTATGTGGTGTGAAAAAATGTTCCCTGAGGTGGGTAGCAACTAGATAGTGGACAAAGAGGTGAGTAGTAGTTTCCTCATATAGTGTATACAATGTGCCAATGGAGGGTCTGTGCATCTATTTGTCATGTTGTTATTGGTGAGGATCTTATCGTACAAGATAAGCCACATGATGAGTTTTATTTTGCATGGTCCAGTAATGTTCCAAATGTATTTGGAAGGACAAAGGTGCCCAAGGTAAATGAAGAAGTGATATGCTAAATGATGAGTGTAAGTGGGTCCCCAAACCCATGAAATACAAATTGTGGTAATTGTTTTGAGGTGACTATAGAGTTTAGTATAATGCTCCCTGAAAAAGAGGCGGTGAGGGTTCTTTTAAATTTTATCACATTGAATATCTAGAAGTGTCAAAGCTTTCCTAGTAGATATGTTGGATATAGATTGGGGAATACAAAGTCAAATGGTTTGTTGAGTAATGATTTGTCCATGAAACCAGGTCTCTATCCAAAACTTAACATTATTGACAACATGTGTTGGAGTTTAAATGCTTTTTAAAACATAGAAAATGTTTCTATTGACGTGTTTCCATAGTGGCAAATTTATTTTCCTTACTATGTTCCACCAATGATTTTTTCAATGGTGTTT
This sequence comes from Alisma plantago-aquatica, assembly GCA_963693085.1. NCBI lineage: Eukaryota > Viridiplantae > Streptophyta > Magnoliopsida > Alismatales > Alismataceae > Alisma > Alisma plantago-aquatica. The sequence continues at coordinate 881,941,446 of OY856411.1, forward strand.
TTTTCAAGAATGTATTCCTTTCAAATGTATTTTCTATCAAATCATAGTGTAGCAATGATGCATTAATTTTCGGCCACTTCTCACAAGTTATTTTTTGTGTGTTTATTGCATATTTGTTCATTCAGAGATATATTTATGTAGTATTTCTCATTATTAGTCTGTGACTCACTATTGCATCAATATTGAGTACTTCTCCAGAAACATGCTAAAATATCACTCATAATCTAGATTTATGTTTTTTTTCTTATTTTAGGTAAATCGAGCACTTATATGATAGCTCGGTGCTATCAACACCTATGTCTATGGTTCCGATATGACACAAAGTTTCAATAGGGAAATCCAAAAATCTCATTTCTAGCGATCAAGTAGTCGATGCTATCAAAGCTTTTAGTTGGTACTAGTGACTCACATTTAGTGAACATCATGAATCAGGTTTAATTGTCTCAGCGCAACGACCATGTTGTCAGTGGTACTGACTTCAGTAGTTGATTTACATAAGAACTCGTAGAAAACAACTTGGTACTATCAACACTCATGTCAAAGCACCGACATAGTGAGAGGGTTTCAAGTTAGTTAGAAACTAGGTGCCATTGACACCCGACCAATTGTACAAACACATTGCAATAAATGCAGATCTAAGATTATGTCACATCCAATGGCTACAGCCTATTGATGGCCAAAAACTCACTTATGACCTAAGGGGAGTGTGTTGGTATTTATGCCTAGAGAACCAATCATATGATGATTGTAATGGGGCATCATATACTCAATTTAATAGTAATAAAGGTAATTTTGTCTATTATGTTTGTCTCGGTCATGAGATGAGGATACAAACATATTAGATGTCTAAAGAATGATGTTACTCAATGACATATGTCTTCATGTTGAGGACTTGAATATTGAGATCATATGTAAGATAAGAGTGCATACATTCTTGTTAGGTCCCTAGTTAGATATTACTGTAGAAGTAAAATAGACAAAAATAATACATAATTCTAGAATGTGTGTTGACTTTTGATAAAGTCTCAATAGTCATGATATAGGATATTAAGTCAAACTCATAGATGCTTGTTAGATAACATAGTACCAAACAAATCCACCTTGAGAGTGATACATGGTAACCATGGAAGGATAGTTGCAACCAACTCTCAAAGTGATAGTGGTGATTGTGGTTCTTAGATCTGAAGTCACTACACTCTTCACATGTCATTCAGTGAACTTTCACTCTATCCTACGCGACCTTGAATAAGGGTTTCTATAAAGGTGATGTTGGGGTACATTGTAACACACATGGATTGATTTTGAGTGATATAGATGGGATTTTTCCCTCCTTTAAGAGTTGATATCCTGGACAATTGATAAGAGAGATTGAGAAATGTATGTACATACTCATGTGACTCAATTTATGATATGTAAGCTCACATGCATCTCATACAGTCTGATCTAATTCAAGGAGCATGGATTGAATATTAAGAGGATGCCGTTTCCACACCTCGAGTTCAATCTAGATATAAAAGACAAAGGACTATACAATCATGATAAGATTGATGATGGATTATGGGTTGTAGTTGTTCTCCAACTTTCTAATTACTTAGATAGAAATTATGTATTGTTAGAATCGCTCATCATTTTTGATGTCATAATCTGGTTATAGACATTCAGTGCAAACATAATTTGGGACCTATGGGTTCACACACATATGATGCACCTAAAATAAAAGTTTACTCATGGATAGGGTTTAACTTGGTCACCAAATTGTTTGGGTAATCAAATTAAACTAGACTGGTTGTCAGTTGGCTGATTGGAATGTCTAGTCGACGTACTTGGAATGCTAGTCGATTGATTAGAATGTCCATTTGACCGACTAAAAAGTTCATATGGCCGACTGGACGATCAATAGGAATTGATCAAGGAATTGATGTTGACGTCATGATGTGTTTTGATCATCACATTAATATCCAATATGTTTGTAAATAGGAAAATAGCCAATTGACTGGATGGAGTGTCTAGATGACTGACTAGAGTGTCCAAACAACCAATTATGAGTCCATTCAACCGATTGGTGATTCACAGTAGAAAAAAATTCATGAAATCCATCCAATAGTGTCCCCATGTTTACGGAAACCCTAGCCCATACATTCCTATATGGGGGGGGGTGGCCAAGGCTCTAAAGAACGCTCTTGTATGACAAGACTCCTCATCTCAACATTGTGGTAATGGGAGAGCCAAAGGCATCTTACTTGTAGAAGGGAGAGATAGCCAAAGGGGAGAAAAGTTGATGCTAGCACGTTGACAACACGAAGGGACAACTCCTTACAATTGGTTCTAGAATAAGGGTGTGAAGTTCTTGGTGGTTCGTGTAGACTACGTAGAGGTGTGGAGGTTTTTTCCATCATTCTAGGAGAACACCGTCAACCTCCATCATAGTGATACACTAGGAGGCCGACGCCGACGACCGTTCATGTGTTGCTTGAGGAAGGAGCACAACATTGCAAGGATTGTCGTTGGACTTTCTCCAGTACTATGTATATCCATTGTCAGCCCCCTTCCCACTTCATAGTTGTTGACGCGATCTGCTGGTTATGAGAAATATGGAAAGGATTTTTTTTTTTGCTGCCATCCTTTGTCTCCATATTTACCTACAATTGTATTAGAGTCATGTCGCTTTACAATGTTTTAGAATTTAATCAATATGAATGGTTTATTATTCTATTATTATTTTTGCATGAGATATATATTTAAATGAAAAATTTGCATATCTGATTAAATACCACATACATTAGGAATATCCCATAGGTCCTATATATGTATATATATACATATATATACATATATATGAAATTCATTTGTCACCCTAAAATCATTTTGATGGTGAATTTCTGTGTGGTTATGGACAATTCCCTTTAGATGTGTTTGCTTGGTTGAATGGTTTAATTTATGTCTCTTAAATTCAATTTGCATACCGAGCCTCTCTTTTTTTCTTCATATATAAGTTATGCTTTCCTCCTTATACTCCCCTAGAATGTAACTTGAGGCTTCACCTTTTACAATGTAATAAATAAATAGGATTAGATTTAATTTCTATATCTATGAAAGAGAAGACATTATACACTAACTAAGTCGGCCGATTAGAAAGTCAAGTCGATCGATCAGAGGACCAAAGTGGTAGCAAAAAAGAGGAGCCAAATGATCGACTGGAGGATCAATTGACACTGGAGGAGTTTGTATAACCTCTTGATCCAGAACCCAATCAACCAACTATCGGAGACCAATGAATGGTAGGCAAACAAATCGATTGACTGGAGTAGTCCAACCGATCGAATCACCTATTTCCAACACAACATGTTTTCCTTTACATGTTGTAACATGTAATGTTTGACTTTAGGTGTATAGAAATTCTTTGTGACTCAAAATAATTGCATTAGTATGGCCATAACCATCACTCATATGTTTGTGATTGCATGATACATTTTTAGATATAGTTGTATATGATACACATTGTAAGATATTGTGATTGGATATGTAAATGTATTTATATATAAAATCGCTAAATAAATATTAAGTCTAAGATGCTTTCCATAAGCGATACACATGAAAAACTTGATCGACCAAGTGTGGGCTCACCCTAGCCTGGTACGCTGAATATCTAGTGGAAGTGTGATGGTAGTTATGTGGGTCTACCTTAGTAGGGTGCATTTCTATCATGTTGGCTTTTCAAACATGCTTAATTAGGAGACCTTAATAAGATCAAGTGTATAGAAGCATACAGATGGACTATGGCAAGGTCTTCTATGCATATCATCAATCCAAGAACTGCATAAGATGCAATTGACAAATGTTGCTTACATTAATAATTGGTTGTGAGCGCCATCATTGGCTGGGTAATCACCATCATCATCATCATTCAATCCTTAGCCCCAACTATGTTGGGATCGACAACATGGATCCCTCATTTCCATTCCACTCTATCACGGGTCATATTCTGTTGAGGTGTAGAGATTCAAAATCTCTCTTTATAAGCTCTTCCCATGTTAGTTTAGGCCTTCCTATTCTTCTATTTATTGTGCTTGACTCAATAGCATTACTTTGTATATGTGCATTAGTCGGTCAGAATTGCACAAGTCCATACCATCTGAGTCGGCCCTAGTGCAACTTGTACTCAATTCTTGCTTCTACCACTTTATTACTGATATAGTCATTTCTCAAGCAATCGTTTTTTGTCTTCCCACACATCCATCTCAGCATACACATTTCAGCCATGTTCATCTTGTTGAGACCTTGTTTCTCCACAGCCCAACATTCACTCCCATAGAGCATGGTTGGTTGTAATCTTTTGACCACATAATACTCTAGTTTCACTCCTCCAATTCAACCATCCTGTAGTGATCCTACGATAAACATCATTTTGGAAATCCCCATCTATTTGAATAATAAAACCCAAGTAACAAAATTTATTACATTTTGGTATGTCTACTCCATCCTACTTGGCTCCACCATTCACTCTATGAGAATAGCTGAAATTGCAATGTTTATACTCAGTTTTCTCCTACTAATCATGAATCCATTTGGCTCCACCATTCACATTGCGAGATTGGTTGGGTGATAAATTAATTATTTTGTATCTTGGCTCAATAAAAGATTGTACATTGCAATCTTATGAATTGATAAGTGTGGGCTATCAATTTGAACAAAATAGTAGGAGCTATAATCAATTAAAGGCCTAACTAATATTATCAAAATTTTCAAATCAAATCATGTCAAAAGTGTTTTGACAAAATTCAAAATTTATTTTGTAGAAACAAATGGAAAGCACCAACACATTTTTTTTGCAATCGGTCCTTGAGACTGACAAACTAAATAGGACTAGTTTCAGATGTTGAGATCATTCTCACATAAAAGTGAAAGCTCTATGCACCAATGCTAAAGGAACTCGCTTCCAATGTCCCTAAGGCTGAAATGGATGCTTACTCAAAGCATGCAAATGATGTCGCAAACATCAAAGACCTTATGATGGGTTGTATGAACTATGAGTTGCATAAACAATATGAAAAGTGGTCATTCTCAAGATAGTAACACATCTTAAGAATTAACAAAGAAAGAAAGGTGCAATGTCTCCAAGGTGATCTATGAGTGAAATATGACGAAAGGAGTTCCAATAGATCCCCATGTCCTCAATATTATTGGGCATGAGGAACATCGAGAGAGATTAAAAATGTGATATGTGGGCTCACATGCATCTCATACAGTCTGCTCTAGTTCAAGGAATAGGGATTGAATAATAAGAGGATGACAATTCCATACCTTGTTTCACTGCTACAGAAACAGCATTCAACGTTGCTTTTCGGGGCGTCAGTTATTTAATGAAACTGACGCTGATCATCATTACACGTCGGCTATTAAGGAAAACCGACATCCATATTTGAAGACCATCCATACATGGGTATCGCTTTCTATTCAGCGTCGGTTGATGAAATGAAACCGACACCTAAAATATCCCGCGAAATCCAATTTTTTCGAGCGAAAAAATTGCCCCCAAAGTGTAAAATACAGTGTCAGTGTTTTACCGAATAAGTGACACCTAAAGAAGATAAAAATTGCGCGTGAATTTTACCATATGGGCATCGGTTGTCATGGGATAACCGACACTGATAAGGGTTCACGCACCCTCCCCGCCAAAAATTTTAGGGTAAATTGACGTCAGTTTTATTGGGATAATCAATGCTGAATAGTAAAGGTGTCGGTTGTTATAGATAATCGACACCTTTTTGTAACTTAATAGCCCTCGTGCATAGCAGAGTACTCTAATTCCCCTTTCTTCTGTTTCATCGTGCGATCGACTCTCGATCCCTGCTGCGTCGCCACCGTCGGCCCCTGCCTCCGCGCCGCCGCCTGCTGCTGCTGCTCACCGCCACCACCGCCTGCTGTTGCTTCTCTACTCGCCGTCGGCACCTTTCCTTCTCTGCTCAGCTCCCTTCTCCTGCCACTGGTGTGCTCGACACCCTTCTCCTGCCGCTGGTGCTCGGCGCCCTTCTCCTCACACCGTCGCCTCCGTCTCCATGTTGCTACCAACAGTAGGCCCTCCTCTTCTTGTTCTAGTAGCCTGCTCTTCTTCTTTCTTCTCCCTCCTTACCAACATCAAGTACGACCATGTGGGATGGCACAACCGTGCTTCCCAGCACGGCCGTGTGGTCGGACAACACAGCCACATGACCATGCTTGTTGTTGGTAAGGAGGGATAAGGAAGAAGAAGAGGGTATACATTCAAATGAAATCAATTATGAATTTGTGATGAAATCAATTACATGATGAATTCAATTATGTTAAAATTGATTATGTTCAATTATACAATGAAATCAATTAATATATTCAAATCAATTATGTTCAATTATATGATGAAATCAATTATGTTCAAATCTTGTGATGAAATCAATTATGATGAAATCAATTGTGATGAAACCCTAACATCTACATGAATCCCTATTGCATGATGAAACCCTAACATCGACATACTCTATATGATACCTAAAATTGTGATGAAACCCTAACATCAATTGTGATGAAACTAGGATTGCATGTATTAGAATGACAACATACATGTATTTGTTGGCCTAGAAACCCATCCAAGATGTACTCATTAGGAGTAAATCTTGGATAGTCCCCAGTTTGGGACTAGTCTTGAACACCTAATCTCACTTAGGATGTAAGTGTATAATGTGTATTGGGTTTTCAAGAAAATTTCGGTAGCATTTCCCCATTTGTTCTCTAAGTACATATGTACTTGGAGAACAGCGGGGAAATGCTGTTGAAATTTTCTTGAAAACCCAATACACATTATACACTTACTAGTGAGATTAGGTGTTCAAGGATGGGATAGGTGGTACATGTACATTTATTATATATAAGAATTACATCACATGTATTTGTTAAACCTAGACCCTAATCTTGTCCTAATATATACTTGTTTTCTCTTTGATCATAGAATGGATAGATCATGGATGTCCATTTGCAATCGCTGCACCCTATAGTTTATATCTGGTCTTGATCAGTTTATTAGATTTGCCGAGGAACATAGGAAACAACCTGGAGATAGGTTCTACTGTCCATATAGACATTGCGGTAACAACTTGAAAGTCAGCACTGGTGACGAAATCAAAAGTCATGTCATGTGCAACGGGATTGTACAAGGCTATACAGAATGGCACTAGCATGGAGAGATTTCAAACCCGAAACCAGTGGATTTCGATAGTAGTGCTTGGGTGGAAGAAGAAATTGTCTCTGATGATGTAGATGTGAACAAACCAGTTCCAGTAGACATCATTGATGTGATGCTGGATAGTTGTGGGGTGGAGCACACCGATCCACCTCCCATATTTAGAAACATTGTGCATGATGCTGAGATACCGTTATACACAGGTTGTACTAAGTTTACAAAGCTTAGTGTTGTGTTGAGATTATATAAGTTGAAAGCTAACAATAGATGGAGCGACAAAAGCTTCACTTCATTGTTGACTTTGTTGAAAGAAATGCTTCCTGAAGGAAACGAGCTGCATGTTTTAGAGGCATGCATGTTTATATTTTTTTACATGTTTCATTTTTATATGTGAACTATATAAAATTCTAAATGTTTGCTTTTTTAATATCAATATCATTTTCAGATATAATGTTTCATTATCTTCTAGTTAATACAAATGCTAAATGTTTGCCTTTTTAATGACATTTTCAGATGGATGACCATGGGGATGATGTCCATGATGAGCATGATGTCCATGATGAGCATGATGTCCATGATGAGCATGGTGAGGATACCAATGTAAGTTTTAAAAACATATCCTATATTTCTATAGAAATTCATTATCTTCTAGTTATGTCATATATCCTATATTTCTATATTGGGCTAATTCAGTGTGCTTATTTTGTCAAATTTTAGGTTGATGATGCACGTGTACCCCCTGAAGCACTGGAGGCACTTGATGCACATCACCAAAAAGTTAATAAGAAAAGGGGCATCACTCTACTGAAGAAGTTAACAATGCTAAGGGGCAGTGGATCCAGATTGGCTGTGGAGTTTGATAATGCAGAAAATGCAATTGGAGTGAACCAGAATAATTTTGTAAACTATCTTGGGTGTGTCACTCGAAGCCATTGTGGTTTTAAGTATGATAATTGGCATAAAGCTCCTCAAGAAAAGAAAGACTTGATATGGAAGGATTTATGCATGAGTTATTATTATTTGCAATTCTATCTTGTACATTACAAATTCTATTATTTGCAATTCTATTTTTGGATACTAGTTAATAGCAATTCTATTTTACAAAATCTATTTGCATTGGATGATAATCTGCATTGTAAAAGCGTGATGCAACGCACTGGAAAGATGCTAAGGAACTATAGGAAAAATCTCAATAGAGAATACATAAAAGATGGTGATAAGAAGAAGAAGTCAACCCTTGAAAAGTGGAACTTCCTGGACAATGAAGATTGGGATACGTTTGTTGCTTCAAGACAAACTGAAGAATTCAAGGTATTAAGCATCACTCCCAATTTAATTAATATAAATTGTATTCACCTATTCAACATTAGCCTTTAGTGTTACTAACCAAATCAATGTTCATATTAACTAGGCGTTCAGTGAGGCACAAAGAGCAAGGCGTGCATTGAATGTGCATGACCACACAATGGGTCCAAAGGGATATGCAGGTGTTCAACAAAGACTACAGTCGGAGTCTACTGTTACTCAGGAGTCCTCTACTACATGTACCACACCCATGCCTCACCATGATGTTTGGATAGCTGGGAGGCAAAACAAGAAGGATGAAATAAAGAAGCCCATAACTACTGAGGTGGCTGTGAAAATGGCAAAATACAACTCAACAATGCATGTCGTTCGAATATTGATTATTTGTGGTGTTTACTTACCAACTTCTGTTGATGGTGATTAGTGGGAGCTGCACGAGAAGAGGAAACATGGCACATTCATCCCTCAGGGCACAAGGGATGAATTGACAGTTGCTCTGGGTAACCCAGAGCATCCTGGACATGTTAGGGGTGTAGGCACTGGTGTGGGCATCAAAGCGTTCTTTTGGCCATCCCAAAGCAAACCTGTCGCAAGAGCGAGACTTTCACAAGAAGAGGTAACCTATTCTTTTTTAGAATGTTACTGCAAAAGGGAATTCAATAATAAGAAGCTAATGTTTCTTTTATACATGTATAGGAGAATAAGAGAGTCAAGGATATAGTTTCTAAGAAGGTCAAGGAAGAAATACTGCGGTGGCAGGCATATCATACTTCCAATCAGCCTATGGCGACCCATTGTTCTCCTGATGAACATGCTGAGAGTAATCCTGTAGACCCACCACCTAGCACGTCTGTTGTAAGTATTGTTTATGACATAGTAGCTAGTCTTTTCAAGATGATATGCATATATGTATAACATTCTTTATGTAAATTTGTAGGCGTTGAAGCCATGCCACTTAAAAATTGAAGATTATGTTGTTGTAGAGGTGCATGCTTACCTGTTCCTTCCTGGGGCAATGATTCACGGGACTCCAATACCACAGGGTTATGTTCGTGTGAGCCCGATACGTGTAATCCCCGATTGGAGGGAAGATACATTTCCATATGCCCACCCAGATATTGATACACTTGGTGAGGCAGATGGTGGGGTGATATTGTGACCCAAAGTGGATGTCATCTACACTACTAAAATTGTAAGATAAATTTACATTACGTTAAATTGTTAATGTGTATATATGAGGTCAATTGATCTGAAATTATATATACATGTTAAAAAGAAGACACCCAGAGCATCTAAGCCTCCACCTCCACTTCCTACATTACCAAGTTGGGTTCCAACTGACCTAAAATTCCTGTTAGGTCCTGCTTGTAAGGGAATGGAAGTATGGCTACGCGCACATAATATACATTGCCCTATAGTTGTTTCTTTAGAAGCGGATTATGCAGGTCAATCATACGAAATCTCTCTATTTATACAAGATATTATTGAGTTGTTTAACTATGATTGCCTGAATACATCAATGATAGAGGCATGGATAAGGTGAGATCTTATTTATACATCCATATACCTTGTGTAGGATCTGGTGATCTGGTTTCTTATATATTAATACATACGTAATACATGTTTTGCAGCTACTTAGTCGAAATTCAATGTAAACAATTTGTATTTGAACATGTGGGATTTTTTGATTCCATCATTGATTAGTCTGGCAGCTAAAGACCCTGATAGCGTTCAACAATACTGTTGTGATGCTTTTACAAATTTTGGTCAAAAAAAGAAGACGATAATAATAGCTCCATTCAATGTGAAGTAAGTGTACTTTTCTTATAATTTGGACTAAAGAAAATTACATTTTTATTATGGATTTTGAGTTATTAATTTTTAAGTTTTCTACCTCTAGCGCTAAGCATTGGGAGTTACTAGTTATTCTCCCCGGGACGTTCACTATCTATTATCTAGATCTTGGGGGAGTACATTGAATCCAAAAATTGGACACGTAATGAGAATGGCATTATTCTGGTGAGAAATATTTCATTTTTATATATGTTAACATATGTTATTACATTACTATTTAATTATGCAATTTACTGTGTTACATTAACATGTAGGGGTTTAGATGTGTTCAAAAAGGCTGGAGGAAATGTCCCCAGTAAAAAGAACCAGCCAATAATTTGGGAGAATGTGAAAGTAAGTTCCCGACTCCAATGTATATGTTATTTATGTTGGATATTACTAAGGCTTTCGATTCTGTTCGTTGGTCTTACCTTTGGGATTGTCTCTACGGCCTCAGGTTCGATGAAAAGTTTATCTCCATTCTTAAGCAATGTGTGGAAACTCCATCCTTTTCTCTCTTGCTAAATGATTCTTCAGTTGGCTTCTTTAAAAGATCCAACGGTCTTAGGCAAGGCGATCCCTTATCCCCTATACTTTTCGCTATTGCTATGGAAGGTCTCAGCAGATGTCTTGAGGAGGCGTATGATAATAGACTCATCAGGAGCTATTCCATCAATGGGACCAAAGCTCTTAGCCATCTTCTATTTGCGGATGATGTACTTATCTTTTCTGAGGGACGTCTACGCAGCCTTGTCAAACTCAAACAAGTTTTGCTTGAATTTGGTTCTGTTTCTGGAATGAAATGCAATCTGAATAAAACACATATATTCTTATCCTCTTCTTGCCGCAACAAGGACGCCTTGATTAGATGCTTGGGTATTCAACGTGGTACGTGGCCCACAAAGTATCTTGGTTTTCCTATGGCTAGAGGCAACCTCAGGAGGCGCCATTTCCATGAATGCTTAGATAAGCTCAGAGATATGACATAGAGATGGCCTGGTTCTAAAATATCTATGTATGGTAATCTTGTGCTTATTAAGCACTGAGCCATGGGTCTGATCAGCAATTGGATGCGTATGGGTGACATGCCTCCTGCTGTCTTATGAAGAATGGAGATGTTACTTTCTGACTTCCTTTGGGGTAGCTCGGTGCACCCCTCTAGTTGGTCACATCTAGCTTACCTGCTTGGCGAAGGTGGCTTGGGGCTTAAGAGACTTGATGAACTTGCATATTACCATTCGTTACGTCGCATCAATAAGTTCACCCAAGCTAAATGTATATGGAGCTCATGGCTTTCTTGTAGTTATGGTGATACCTTGTCTATTGCTTCCAGGAATGGTTCTACTTGTCACAGACGTATGGTAGCTCTATGGCCTTCCTTCTCAACTTGGGAAGGCAATGATCTTTGGGAGAACGCAAGACAAAAGCATCCACCTGATAAGGCTTATGGAAATCTTTGGCTCTCCAAGCACTATCCTAGATGGAGTCTTACTACCTTTAGAGCACTCGCAAATGTACTACCTACTATGGAAAAGATTAGTTCCTGGTCAAGGGCTCCTGTTCCTGCATGCTTACTATGTGGCCAACATAATGAATCCATTACTCATCTTTTTGGGAGCTGCAAATACTGGAAATATATTTGGGGACGTGCCCAACTTAAACTCAACATCAGAGCCTCATATTCTCTATATGAATGCCTCATGGATCTTAGTAAAAGGTCAAAGCAATCCAAAATCATTGAACTGTGGGCCATCACTGGTGCTGTTCACTTCATTTGGGAGGAGCGTAATAAAAGGCTACATAACGGTGGCGCTTCTGACTTTTTCGCCATCTTCAACCATCTTGCTCTTAAGATCAAGAGAATGTACTTTACTTTTAAATCTTGTCTTGAGTTTCCTCCTATTATAGCTAGGTATTGGGATCTGCTGTAACCAATTCCTAGGTGTGTGTAGTCACATGTATGGGTGTGGCTTGTAACTTTGTCCCCTTTTAGGGGGTTTTTGGAATATACTTACCCAATTTTCCAAAAAAAATGTTATTTATGTGAACTGTGCTTATTTGTATTTTTTAGTATTTTGTATCCATTTTATAGTGTGCTACACAAGACAACGGCTGGGCATGTGCATACTATGTGATGCAGTTTATGGACATGATTATCAAACATGCAGACGAAATCAATGCCATACCTAAGGTATTATATATAGTCTCATTAGATATAATGAAATATATCAATCTTATTTATATATTATTACTTATATATACATAATTCTCTTTGTAGGTGTTTAAAACTAACCCCACTACAAGTAAAGATTTAAAAGATGTACATGCTCCATATACGATGGAAGTATTAATTGACGTAAGAGAAGAATGGGCAAGAGCCATACAAGCAGTGGGGACTGTAAGATATAATTGGGATGCTGATAGCGATGATGAATGATATTTTGTAAATGAATATTTATACATGTGTTTCTACATGTTTGAATGTTTCTACATGTATTTGCATGTTTCTACATGTGTGAATGTGAAAATTGAATTGATGTCTGAATGTATCTACCTATGTGTGAATGTGTGAAAAGAATATTTGTTGATTTTGCAGGTTTGTGGCCTATTTGTTGGCTGATATCAATGGATGTCGTAAACCTACAGTTGAGTTCCACTGAACTGCAGGTTTTCATCCTGTGACCAGCCACAGCAGGCCTGCAAACTGATAAGAAAAAAAATCAAACCATAGGCGTCGGTTATTTATCTAAAACTGACAACAAAGGTTTACATCATTGGTTAATGGCATAAAACTGCCGCCTAATGTTGCCAGACAGCCTAGCCAACATGGTCGTGCTGGACAACACGACCGTGGTGGCAGGTGATATGGCGTCGATTATTAGTAGAAAACTGACACCGTTATGGCCAGCACGACTGTGGTGGAAGATGAGATGGCGTCGATTATTTCTTATAACAGACGCTGATGGGGCCGTGCTGGCACATTTTCGGTGGCACAAAGTGTTTTGGCATCAGTAGGAAAACTGACGCCGAAAGGTTTCGACTTTTAGCGGTGCCCGCATAGGCGTCACTTGGAAACCGTCGTGAAAAGGGCTTCAATAACCGAGGCCAAAGGCCAGATCTATAGTAGTGTTTCCAATCTGAATATTAGAGACAAATGAACTACACAATCACGATAACATTGATCATGAATTGTAGGTTGAAGTTGTTCTCCAAATTTTCAGTAACTTGGGTAGCAAAGATGTGTTTCTAGATATCACTCATTATTTGTGATGTAATAATATGGTTATGGACATTCACTTCCAACATAATTTGGGACCTATAGGATCACACACATAAGGATGCACCTATAATAGGATATAACTCATGAGTAAGATTTAACTTGGTTACTTAAGTGTTTAGGTAATCATCTTAAACAACATGGGTTGTTAGTTGGCTTAATGGAGTGTCCAGTCGACTGACTAAAAAGCCCAGTTGATCGATTGGATGACCATTAGAACTAGATTAAGATATCCACGTTGACGTTTAATGTGCATTGATGATCACATTAAAAGCCAACATGTTTGCAAATAGGAAAAATAGCCAATCAAATGATTGGAGTGTGTAATCGATCAACCGGTGATTTGAAACAGTTGAAAATTCATGAAATCTATCCCATCATGTCCTCAGGTTTGTGAAAACCCCATCCCATCCACTCCTATATAAAGGGGGGTGGCCAAGGATCTCAAAACTATTGTATGACAAGTCTCCTCATCTCAACATTGTGGTAATAGGAGAGTGAGAGGCATCTTACCCATAAAATGAAGAGATAGCCAAAGGGGAGAAAAGTCAACACTTGCACGTTGACAACACAAAGGGAGAACTACTTTCTATTGGGTTTAGAATAATGAAGTGGGATTCTCAACATTCTATGTGGACTACGTAGAGGCGTGGAGGCCATTGCCGTCATGTTAGGAGAATGACATCAACTTCCATCTGTGGTTCTACACCTAGAGGCCATCGACAAAGACCGTTCATGTAATGATTAAGAAAGAAGAAGAACACTACAAGGATTGTCACTAGACTTGCTCCAGGACTAGGTATATGCCTTTCCACCCTCCTTCCCACTTCATAGTTGTTGACATGATCCACTGGTTATGGGGTATATGGTAATATTTTTTTCTCATTGCCTTCTCTATTGCCATATTTTCTTACAGATTGCGGTCAAAAAATAACGAACACATTTTGTCACATTGCAACATAACATGAAGCTGATAGTGGATGAGACAAAGGAGACAAACACATATCAGACTCTCCAGGAACTTCTATAGGGCAATATTGCGGTCAGAACGCCATACATCTTAGTGTTGACTAGAGTGGATTGGCGAAACAACATCTCTTAGGGTTTTTACGTTGGTTTATTATATTTTATCCTTCTTCCTCTCTTTGTATCATGATATCAATCATGCTAAGATAAACCCTATATTCCTTAGGACCTGAGAGTATCCTAGTATTGCTTTGTATTCAAATTTTATGAATAGATAATTTATTTCCCTCATTCTGGATATCAATTTATGATCTTTTATTAATGTATTTATGCTTATGACCATAATCTAAGTAAGAGACTACTAATTGATAAAGGATAAGGATTAGGGGTTGGACATATCATAGATTCAAACAACCTATATCACGACTCAGGAGAGGGATTACAGTTGTGAAAGGACAACCTAGAGATTTTGTTAATTCACCTAACTAATTCCTAAACCACTATGGTAGTGGATTTTTTTAGTTTAGGTAGTGTAATACACTACAAGAGTGGGTAATACTTGCTACATGTCTTTAGTATAGGGTTAAGGTTTAATAATTATTTATGAAATAGAAGTTGAATGCAATGCGTTCCGTGGTGAAACCATCGTCCTGAGGAATCCATCAATTTTTTATCACACTCATTTAATTTAGATTTTATTCTTTTCTCTTAGTTGTAAAACAACCAACCAACTATTATTTTATGCCTAGTTGAAAGTTTCATTTAGTAGTAGTCTTTAGTGAATGTTTCCCTGAGATCGACACTCAAGCCTCATTGGCCTTTCTAAACAACATGTGCACTTGCATTTACACACATAGTTTTAGTGTGTCAAGATTTTGGTGTCGTTGTCGAGGAAATGGCAACATCAACACTACAAGTGTTGTGTCCTCCCAATTTAGGCCATTTCTTTTCTTCTTTTTATTTTCAATCTTTTTTCTAACAAGAGCATAATTTTCTATTGGCAGTTCACTAGTATTCAGTATGTCACATTGCTATTTGAATTTTCATGTACCAAAGAATGGTGCATAATTAGACTATGGAATATGGAGAGTCCACTCCACCAAGTACATTTAAAGAAGAGATATTGAACAAGGCACACAAGTTCAGATCTTTAGCTGAGAAGCTAATTCAGACTACCCCATGACCTGACAAGCAAGCACAGGTGATAGACATGGATAGGAACGGTGAAGAACATTTAGATGACATTCCTGGGGAACAGACGATTTGGGAGAAGATAAAGGCATCATCTACTACAACTCAGTTAGGATTGATAAAACGTCAAGATATTAACATTGGAAGCTACAAGATAGATCTTGATTGGTGGCATTAATTAAATCACAGTCATTCCAAGGCCACAACATGGAGGACCTGATGGCACACATAAACAACTTTGTGGAAAGATACGATGTGGTGAATCTAGATAGGGTTTTAATTACAGTGATTAATTTAAAGTTGTTCTCGTACTCTTCGTCAGATAAAGCCAAAGCAAGGTTCCTCAGTGTACTGTCGGAGTCCATAGAAACATTGATCGAGATGATAGATGTGTTCTTTGACCAATATTTCCATTCACATAAGATGAATGAACTGGTGGGAAAATCCATAACTTCAATCACCATGAAAAGGAGTCATATTCAGAAGGGTGGGAGAGATTTTAGAGTATGCCCAGCAAGGTCCCTCATAATGGGATTGATCTGTATAGGTAGGCAAAGACATTCTATTATGGTCTACACAAAGGGTAGAGGAATACTCTTGATAGTGCAGGGGCAATATTCTTTTTAAACAAAAAGGATACAAGATGTCAAATCTTGAAGAACATGGCCAAGGACATGTTTTGGGGAAAGGAGAGAGAAGCACCATCAATAATTAAGAATGCTATGAAATCAAGAGAGATCACATAATTTAAGGCTGAAATGGAGAGATTCATAAGGAAGCTTAACCAAAAATATGAAACCTCATCTAGAGGTGAGAAGGAGTGCATGTTCATGCAGTAGTACAATAACATGGGAACTAATGATTACACATGGAGGAGGGACCCAAAATTCTTGTGAAAGGATCATATAGTTCTCAACAAGACCCATCACAAGCTCATATGTCCAAACAACAACAATGCAAACCTTCAAAATAGTATCAGTAGGGTAGGGGTCCTAGTAATATAGCCAAGATTGAAGGCATGCTATGCATACTAGTGAGTCAGAATGAGGAATTACTAGACCACTCAAAAAGGAACCAATAAAATAAAGGGGCTCAATCTATAGTATTGAAAATAAAATCCCTCAATTAGCAGCAGAGGTGGAATCCACCCAACCAGTAAGGATTTCTAGGAAAAATGGATATCACCCTAATAACCAACATGTGAAGGCAATACTTCTCCACAGTGGCAAGAAGTTGATGAAGGGTCAGAAAGTGGTTCTAGAGTAGATCATAACACCCCTTGACACTAGGGCAGCAACGTACACTATCTCGTAGGAGTAGCCACAAAACACCACAACTGTAACATTACATTTTTATGAGCATTTTTAAAACTTTTATGTATTTTTCCCTAAATGAAAATTTGTTAGGGGTCTTAATGCAAATAGTTCAAAATAATGTTACTTCTAGGATCACAATGCAAAGAGAAATAAAAAAATTACTCAAAATAACTTTTCCCTTTTAACGTATTGGAAATGTTTGACTAGTATTAGTAATATAGTTTTCCCTTTTCTTTTTATCAAATAAGTTTAAAAGAAATGAAAGAGAAAGAGTAAGAGGCAAGGAATTCAAAATTCAAAAGATTTGGGCAATAAGTGTTCCTTTCCCCTTTATATATTTTAAAATAAATTCATTAATATTCACCTTTCTCTCTCCTCCTCTTTAGATTTGACAAAAAGGATTATAAGATGTCTATATTTCATTAATTCGAAAATATAAGAAAAGATACTGACGTGGCAACATTAAGTCACTTTCCCCTTTCCCTTTTTCGTATAAATAGGAGGTAAGTAAAAAGGTCTTTTATTTTCTCTCCCCTTAAAAGAAATTACTCATAGAGGAAAGAAATAAGTGTGATATGACTTTTAAAGACACTATTATGGTTTGTCTTGAATTTTGGAGCAAAGACTCACAATGGAAAGTTTTATATCAATTATTTAATTTATTTGTGCAACTAAATCAAGATGAGTGACAAAATTAGAAATTATAGATCAAATGTGTGAAAAGTCTAAATATGATTGGTTAGGAATATTCTAGACCGTTGAATTAGCCAATGGTCCAAATTTAGGCCCAATTGGACTTTGTTTGATCCTTCAATTAAAATAGGAAAGATTTGGTTTGACTAGGATTTACATTTAATGTACCTAATTTTCATAAAGTCTGGTGATTTACCCTATCACACTACAACCGTTTTACACTCACCTTGTGGGCCATTGGATTTTTGATCTGAAGGTGAGGAGATCATCCCCTACCTTCAGTTGTTTGGATAGTCTAAACATAACAACGTGATCCCTTTCCCGATTCGGTCCTCCCTCGATTCACGATTGTTTTTGGAGATTTATTCTCCTCTATCTTCTTGACACTCTCCCAAATCCATCGAGCCCTAAAACTTCTTCTATCATAGACTATAAATAAAACACCTTTAGGGCTCCGCTGGCTCCCTCTGCCGAAAATCACAACCGCCACCATAGTCAGCCCCATTGTATGTTAAAGCACCCCTCACCAACTCCAAGTCCCAACTCATCCTCCTCCACTTCCAATTTCTCTGCCTGTATCCCTAAACTCCATGACCTACCCGAAGTACATCTTTGGCAGCAGTGGTCCCGTGTTCCACGCTCTGACCACCTCGGCCGAATTCTGAGTGCGGTTAGCATCGAGGGACTTTCCTCCTTCTTTCCCTATGTTTTTTTGTCTCACGATGTGTCCAATCATCGTACCCTATAGTTGGGGTTGAACACCTCACCAACGCTAGCTGTCTTGGCTCCTCAAGGCCCTTTTGGCCATGAAAACGTTGACTTTGGCTTCTCCTAATCTCTACAATTATTTTTGCGCCTTATTCTTTGAGTTTTGGATTGGTTTTATTGGATCTGTGACTTAGACACATTTTCCCTATTTGCCTGGTTCTCCGGCAAGACTCATGGACATAACTTCTCTTATTTCTCTCAGATTGTTACATCAACCTTGCCAGACTCCCACACATGGACTCTCGTCAGTAGTTCCTGTCTTGTGCTAAGATTTCATGCTTTGCCTCCTAGTAGCTCACATCTATGGCCATGACCCTAGTTAGCTATCCCAATGTGTGCCAGAGTCTGAGCTTGAGCTCGTTGACTTCATCTGGGCCTGGTGAACTCACCAGTGATCTCATCTTGATGAGCATGATCCAGGTTACCAAACTTTGATCGAAGGTTCCATGTCTTAGGGAGCTCCAAACAGGTGCACGACCATGGTCCCCACTATGGATCTAGGGAAACAATCCAGGCCTTTGAATGGCCTGGGTGACCCTGAATGAATAATCAAATGATTAATGTTGCAAGGGTAATGTAGTACTTTCATTGATAGTTTTATTTTCAAAATGAGAAAATTCGAGTCATGACCTAATGAAAGATTATGCCCCCGCATGTTTGATTATCATGTCACACATGCCTTGGTTTTCTTGACATTTTGTGTTTTATTTACATTGATCTTATTTTTCATTTAACAAGTGTCACGAATATGGTTCAGTGATTTCTGATTGGTCAGTTTTTGAAAATTCATAGTCTATCACTGGATGCTTAGAAAAATGAGAAAAAATATGTTTTGAAAAGTATTTTTCATGTGTAATCTGAATATTGAGGTCTGGTTCTAAATCTCCAAATGTTGGTTTTATAAGAAATACAAATTAGGGTTTAATGTTGTGAATAAATTGTATATTAATATGTAAAATGTCTTAAATAGGGTAATTAGGGTTTCTCTGACCTAGGGCATGATTAGGGTTTTAC
The DNA here is from genome assembly GCA_963693085.1 of Alisma plantago-aquatica. Taxonomy (NCBI): domain Eukaryota; kingdom Viridiplantae; phylum Streptophyta; class Magnoliopsida; order Alismatales; family Alismataceae; genus Alisma; species Alisma plantago-aquatica. The sequence goes on from OY856411.1 coordinate 881,961,019, forward strand.
TCAACCTAGGAAGAGAGAGAAGATACTCTCTAAATGAAAAGGTAAGTGGTCCATGCAAATTGAACATAGTTAAATTGTTTGCTTTATATATATGCATGTATGAGAATTTCAATGAATGTCATGTTTGTACTATTTACTTTTCCAATTGGTAAAGTCAATAAAATTACGATGAATTGAGTTTATGTTGTATCTTGTATCGCCTTAATGAACATTAATGATAAATTTACAAATAAAGTCAAAAGTAATGTTAAGAGATTTAAGAGAAGAAAAAAATGTTAAAAGTTGGGTTATATAAGTTCCTCATAAGAGAAGAGGCACTTCAGTGCATAAGAGAAGAGGAACTTCGGTGTATAAGAGAAAAGGCACATATGTGCAACCTGAGGTCACTTATATAGGTTAAGATAAAAGAAATTGACCTAAAGAAATTGCATGTCTTTTCAACGTTCAATGCTAAATGTCTATTTTCAATTTTCAAGTTTTATTTAATTTATAACATGTTCAATTCCAGTTACCTTTGGTTTAATTGCATGGTTGGGGGTGTAATGTCCTCATGTTGGAATCTAGCTAAGGAGGGAAGGCTATATGAGGAGTAAACCCTAGCTCAAGGACCTTCAAGGAGAAAAGCATTGGTGGGGTGCCAACCATACCTAGTTTATAGATCCTTTTTCCTTTTCTAAGATTATATACATGTAAAATTTGTTAATATTTGAGAATGAGAAATTGTGATAATTATCCTGTGATGGTTTATTTAAACTCCATTTTGTGCAATGAATATCTTGGTTGTGACACCCCCTTAATGTGAATAAATATATGTGCTTCCTCTCTGAATGGTATAAGTGGAGTGTTATAATAATGGTATCAGAGCCAAAATATGGTTGGCCACTAGGCTTTTCTCATAATCTCATGTTGTTTATGCCTTTTTCACATTGATGGATCCTAAAAGGAAGGGTGATAATGAGAAGGTAGCCATGGGTGGAGATGAATATGAATCTCTTAGTGTAGAAGAACGTTGAGAATTTCCACGTTGAGAATCCCTCATGGTGTCCTTTGATGTCCTTATTATAGCTCTAGATACTACCATGGGGAGAGGAGAAGACCAAGTGGGCAACCCTAGGGTCAACCCTGGGCTTTCCTTGGTTGACTTTTTGAAGATCAAGCTTGACTCTTTCGCTGGAGAGGAAGATGTGGATGTGGTAGGAAAAGTTGAGAGTTGGTTGTAACTAATGGAACACTGCTTCCGTGACCTAGATTATCCCAACCAATCCAAGGTTTGCTTTGGAACACATGCTGAAAGGTTCTTCTAGGACTTAGTGGGAGAACCTATTAGGTTCTCATGAAGTTGGTGCTCCACCACTCACATCAGAGGAATTCTCTGAGACCTTCAAAGACCACTACATATCTGAGGCCATGATCAAGAAGAAGGAAGAAGAATTTCACAACCTACGTCATCATGGTGACATGATGATCACCCAATATGCTATGAAGTTTAGGATCTTGCAGAAGTACAGATATGACTATGATGAAAGATGCAAGACCAAGAAGTTCATTAGGGGTCTCAAGCTAGACCTTAGTTTTGCGCTATCAGGATGTGGGCACCGTACCCTCAAAGTGCCCTTGATGCTTCCCTAGAGCTAGAAGATCATCCACGAAGAGCATGGAAGAAGGAGAGCCACAACAACTCCAACCATCACATTGACAAGAAGCATAAGGCTCCAGTTGAAGCTGTTCCAAACCAGAATGCAAAGTACTCCAAGAACCATTTGGGAGAATGCAAGTTTGGAACTAGAGTTGTTATGCATGTGGCAAGATAGGTCACATTAGACCTAACTACCCCAACATTCATAAGAAGGAGCCAAATGTCAATCAAGCACCTAAGGAAAAGCGGCATGCTAGAATATTTGCCATGGTAGATAGTGATGATGAAAAGACTGAGTAGAAGTCTAGTAGTATAATGCCTTTTCTTTTCAAACTTTTATTTTGTGGAAATTCTTGAAATTATTGATTCCCATGATAATATTACTATGTAGAAAGTTTTTCACTTGATATGGAAATTTCTAAGGTGGGCAGTTTTAATAAAATTTCAAGGATGAAATTTAATTAAGGTGGGTAGAAATGTAACATCCCAATTTTTATGAGTATTTTTAAAAAAATTATGTAGTTTCCCTAAATGAAAATTTGTCAGGGGTCTTAATGCAAAGAGTTCAAAATAATGTTACTTCTAGGATCACAATGCAAAGAGAAGTAGAAAAAGGACTCAAAATAACTTTTCCCTTTTTTATGTATTGCAAATGTTTGACTAATATTAGTAATGTGGTATTCCCTTTTCTTTTTATCAAAGTAGTTTAAAATAAATGAAAGAGAATGAGTAAGAGACAAGGAATTTGAAATTCAAAAGATTTAGGCAATAAGTGTTCCTTTCCCTTTTATAGCTTTTAAAATAAAGTCATTAATCTCCACCTTTCTCTCTCCTCTTTAGATTTGCCAAAAAGGAATAATAAGATGTCTATATCTCATTAATTTCAAGAATATAAGAAACGATGCTCACTTGGCAAAATTAAGTCACTTTCCCCTTTCCCTTTTTCATATAAATAGGAGGGAAGTTATAAGGTCTTTTATTTTCTCTCCCTTCAAAGAAATTACTCATAAAGGCAAGAAAGAAGTGTGATATGACTTTTAAAGAAATAATTATGACATGTCACCAATGTTGGAGCAAAGACTCACAATGGAAAATTTTATATCAATTATTTAATTTATTTGTGCATCTAAATCAAGAGACAAAATTAGAAATTATAGATAAAATGTGTGAAAAGACTAAATATGATTAATTAGTAATGTTGTAGACAATCTAATTATCCAATTGTCTAAATTTGGACCCAATTGGACTCTGTTTGACCCTTCAATTAAAATAGGAAAGATTTGTATATAGTTTGTCTAGGATTTACATTTAATGAACCTAATTTTCATAAAGTCGGGTGATTTACCAAACACGCTACAACCTTTTTTTGATCGCCTTGTGGGCCATTGGATTTTTTATCTGACGGCGGGGATATCATCCCCTTCCTTTAGTTGTTTTGGAAAGTCAGAACATAACAATGTGATCCCTTTCCCAATTCAATCTTCCCTCGATTCGTGATATTTTTTAGAGATTTCTTCTCCTTTTCTTTCATGATACTCTCCCAAATCTATCGAGCCCTAAACTTCTTCTATTGTGGGCTTCAAATAAAATGCCCTTTAGGTCAGTCGGCTTCCTCCACTGAAAATTGTAGCCACCACCGTAGCCAGCCCCATTGCATTTTAAAGCACCCCTCATCACCTCTAGGTCCCGACTCATCTTCCTGCACTTCCAATTTCTCTGCCTGTATCGCTGAACTCTAGGACCTACCCGAAGTACATCTTCGGTGATAACGGTCTCGTGTTCCACTCTCCGACCACCTCAACAAAATTTCGAGTGCGGTAAGCATCGAGGGACCTTCCTTCTTCTTTCCCTATGCTTTTTTGGATTACAATGTGCCCAATCGCCATACCCTATAGCTGGGTTTGAACACCTCACCGACGCTAGTTGTCATGGATCCTTAGGGCCCTTTTGGCCATAGAAACTTTTACTTTGGCTTTTCCCGATCCCTGTAATTGTTTTTGCACCTTGATCTTTGAGCTATGGACTAGTTTTAATGGCTCTGTGCCTCAGACTCATTTTCCCTATTTTCCTAGTTGTCCAGCAAGACTCATGGACACGACTGCTCCTTTTCATGTCAGATTGTTCCATCAACAATGCCAGACTACCACACATGGACTCTCATTAGTAGTTTCCTCTCTTGTGTTGAGATTTCATGCTTTTCCTCCTAGTAGCTCACAACTATGGTCGTGACCTTGGGTAGCTTTCCCAATGTGCGCCAGAGTCCGAGCTTGAGCCTGTTGACTTTGTTCGGGCCTGGTGAACTCACTGGTGATCTCATCTTGACGAGCATGATCCAGGTTACCAAGCTTTGATTGAAGGTTCCACATCTTAGGGAGCTCCAAATAGGTGCTCGACCATGTTCCCCGCCATGACTTTAGGGAAACAATCTAGGTCTTCGAATAACCTAGGTGACCCTACACAAACAATCAAATGATTCATGTTGCTATGGTAATGTAGTCCTTTCATCGATAGTTTTATTTTCAAAATGAGAAAATTCGAGTCATGACCTAATGACAATTATGCCCCCGCATGTTTGATTATCATGTCACACATTTCTTGGTTTTCCTGACATTTCATGTTTTATTTACATTGATCTTATTTTTCATTTAATGTGTCACAAATATAGTTTAGTGATTTTTGATTGGTCAATTTTTGAAAATTCATAATAAATCACTAGATGCTCAGAAAAATGAGAAAAATATGTTTTGAAAAGTGTTTTTCACAAGAAATCCAAATATTGAGGATTTAGAGTCTGGTTCTAAATATCTATATGTTTGTTTTATAGGAAATGCAAATTAGGTTTTAATGTTGTGAATAAATTGTATATTAATATGTAAAATGTCTTAAACATGGTAATTAGGGTTTCTCTAACCCATGATGTGATTAGGGTTTTACTCAACCTAGGAATAGAGAGAAGATACTATTCAAGTGAAAAGGTAAGTGGTCCATGCAAATTGAACATAGTTAAATTATTATTATTATTATTATATATATATATATATATATATATATATATATATATATATATTGGTCCATACAAATTGAACATAGTTAAATTGTTATATATATATATATATATATATATATATATATATATATATGCATGTATGAGAATTTCAATGAATGTCATGTTTATACTATTTACTTTTCCTATTGCTAAAGTCAGTAAAACTATGATGAATTGAGTTTTATGTTGTATCTTGTATCACCTTCATGAACATTAATGATAAAGTTATAAATAATGTCCAAAGTAATATTAAGAGATTTAAGAGAAAGAAAATGTTAAAAGTAGGCTTATATAAGTTCCTCATAAGAGAAGAGGCACTTTGGTGCATAAGAGAAGTGGCATTTCGGTGAATAAGAGAAGAGGAACATATGTGCAACTGAGGAAACTTATATAGGTTAAGATAAAAGAAATTGACCTAAAAGAAATTGCATGTCTTTTCAACGTTCAATCCTAAATGTCTATTTTCTATTTTCAAGTTTTATTTAATTTAGAACATGTTCAATTCCACTTACCTCTTGTTTTATTGCATGGTTAGGGGTGTGATTCCCGTAGGTTGGAAGCTACATAAGGAGGGAAGCCCATCTGAAGAGGAAACCCTAGCTCAAGGACCTTCAAGGAGAAAAGCATTGGTGGGGTGCCAACAATACCTAGTTTATAGATCCTTGTTCCTTTTCTAAGATTATGTACATGTGAAATTTGTTAGGATTTGAGAATGAGAAATTGTGATTATTATCCTATGATGGTTATTTAAACTCTATTTTGTGCAATGAATATCATGGTTGTGACACCCCCCTTGACGTGATTAATTATATGTGCTTATGCTCTTAATGGTACAAGTGGTGTGTTACAACGACCCAGGAGCAAGCCACATGAGAGGAATTAATTGGGCAGTCAGGAGTCAAGGAGTCATCCAGTCCAGGCAACATGTGAAAAATGTAACTCTGGTACCATTTCCTAATATCTTAAAGGCCAAAAAGGTTGACTAGCAATTCAAGAAATTTATTGACACGTTCAAGAAGCTCCATATCATCTTATCTCTTGTTGATGCTATTGAGCAGGTTCCCACTTATGGAAAATTCTAATAAGACATTATCATAAGAAGAGGTGGATAGAAGATTCTGATGTAGTGGTCATAAGGGAAGAAATTAGTGCTTTGATCCAGAGAAAGTTGCCACAGAAGAGAGAATATCTTGGGTTCTTCCACATACCATGCTACATTGGCAAGGTCAAGCTTGGAGACACACTATGTTATTTTTGCAAGGATAAATCTCATGCCAATGACTACACTCAAGAAACGGGACTCAAAGAATCATGGAAGAGCAACACGATGATTCAATTGGTTGATAATTCAGTAGTGAGGCCAATAGGCATAAGCGATATGTTCTGGTAGAGGTGGATTAATCCACATTTCCCGTAGATTTTGTAGTCATGAAAATGCAGGATGCTTATTGCAATGAACTACTCCTAGGAAGGCCATTCCAATCCACAATAGGTGTAATATTGAAGATAAGAATGACATTGGGTATTCATGATGATCAGTTTGACATAAAGTTGCTTGACTATCAACCACCGGACAAGGAGAAGAACAATGTCACATGATGAGACATTTGGGTAGTGAGGTGTCCTGACTCTTGGGAAAACCATTTCTAGACATGTCTAATGTTATGACAAAGGAGGAAAAGGGTACTCTTTCTATTGATATTGTGGAACATACAAATCATATTTCTATGGAAAAGGTTGTAAAGTACCACGATGAGCCGAAGAAGGAAGTGTACCTGATGACAGTTGTATATGTGGTCTCTTCTTCCATCATGCAGGCATACCATCAACTATTAAAAAGTTTGACTCATGAATTTGGTAGATGATTTCACTCTCTGCCATTCACTGGAGGAGTGTGCCTTGTTTCTAAAGTCATTTCTGTGCTTCTATTCAAAACACTATGATGATCTGGGACCGTCACCTCCTCCAATAGTCCCATCCTTGCAATGTCCTCCTAAGTTGGAATTGAAGCCAGTAGCACCAAACTTGAAGTACACATTTCAGGTAGTGGACAACAAACTCTTAGTGATAATTTATGCATCACTAAGTTTAAATGAGGAGGAGCAGCTACTCATCTTTCTGAAGAATCACCAGGATGCGTTTGGGTGGTCCATTGCTGACATCGAGGGGATTTCCCCTAGTCTATGTCAATACAAGATTAGGATTGAAGAAGGATCAAAACCTATAGCACAACCTCAACATCATCTAAATTCTATCATGATGGAGGTGACGAAGAAAGAGGTAGTAAAGCTTCATTGTTAGGTATAATTTATGCTATTTCAGATTCTAAATGGGTTGTCCCAACATAGGTAGTCCCTAAGAAGGGAGGAATCATGGCCACTACAAATTTTGTGACAGAACTAGTTTCTACTAGATTACTAACCAGGTGGCGAGTTTTTATTGATTTTTTTATTGAGTGCCACCACTTTGAAAGATCATTATCCACTCCCATTCATTAATCAAATCCTTTAGAGGCTCTCCAGCCATTCACAATTTTTCTTTTTAGATGATTAATCTGGTTATAATCAAATTTGTACCGAATCATGAGATCAAGAGAAGTCATCCTTCACTTATCCCTATGGTACTTGTTCCTACCTTCGTATGTCATTCAATCTTTGTAATGCTCCAATGATGTTGCAGCGATGTATGCACTCTATTTTTTAATATGGTAGAGAAATGTCTTGAAATTTTTATGGACTATTTTTTTGGTCTATGGAGAGTCATTTCAGGATTGCATTTCCAGTCTTGATAGAGTCTTACAAAGATGTTGGAATACTTACCTTGTTTGAATTGGGAAAAATGTCATATGATTGTGAGTGAGGGTTATATTGGGACACAAGGTGTCCAACAAAGGGATGGAAGTAAATCTGGTAAAAATAGAAGTGATCTCTAAGTGGCCTCCACCATCTTTGTTTAAAGGAGTTAGGAGTTTATTAGGAAATGCCTATTTTTATTGTTGATTCATAAAAGATTTTTAAGAATTGCCAAACAACTTTCTGACTTGCTATAAAAAGATGTGGAATTTAATTTTGACGATTGTTGCTTGAAAGAATTTGATATTTTGAATGAGAAGATGATCTTCGAACCCATGGTGGTGGCTCTAGATTGGAACCAAACTTTCATATTGATGTGTGATGCATCAGACTCTACACTAGGAGCTATTTTGAGCCAACACAAAGATTGTGCCTATTCTGCCGTATATTATATTTATAGAACAACTAACGATGCCTACTTAACTATACCACCACAAAGAAGGATTTTTGAACCATTTTCTTTGCCTTTGATTAGTTCAAACAATACTTCATAAGGGAAAAGGTGATCGTGTGGACTGACCATGCAGCTATTAAGTACCTTTTTGTAGAAGAGAAATGCCAACTTGAGGTTAATTCAATGGATTTTGTTAACATAGGAGTTGATACAAAAATTAGATAAGGGTGGAGTAGGGAATATAGTAACAAATCATTTATCTCAGTTAGAGAGGGTGAATGAGTCAGGGCTGGAGATACCAATTGTTGAGGATTTTCTCAATGAGAAATGTTTTCTATTAAAGACAAAGATCCCTAGTTTTCACACATAGTATACTATTTGGAAAGTGGAGAATTACCAGAAGACTGGGGGTAACAGGAGAGTAAAAGATGTTTCCATTCTTCTAGGTTCTATGTGTGGGATGATCATATGTTGCTTAAGAAATGTATGGAAGACATACTAAGGAAGTGTGTTACTGAGTGTGAGTTTGAGAGCATTCTTCATCATTGCCACTCTCTTCTCCCTAGGGGACACCATGCAAGTTCAAGGACAGAAAATAAGGTTTTGGAGAGTTGGATTTTAATGGATGTCTTTGTTTAAGTATGATTATGATTTTGTGTAGAGGTATGATGCATGCCAACGGTTAGGAAACATCTTTAGAAGAAATGCAATGCCCCTTAATGTATTTTAGGAAGTAGAGGTTTTTGATCTTTGGAGAACTGATTTCATAAGACCCTTTGTGTTTTCTAGTTCTAACCTTTACATTTTTCATACAGTTGACTATGTGTCAAAATGGGTGGAAGCAATCCTGACATGCATCACTAATGTACAAATTGTATATTATTTTGTGAAGGATTATATTTTTGACAGGTTTGGGGTATCCACAGTGATCATAAGTGGTGGGGTCTCTCACTTTATTAATATGAAATTTGGAGCCTTATTTAGAAAATATGGAGGCATAGAGTAGGAACCCCATACTACCCCCAGACACAAGGCCAAGTTGAGGTGTCAAACAGGGAGACACAAATGATTCTAGAAAACATTGTTTCAAGTAGTAGGATGAATTGGAGCATGCAATTGAACGATGCTCTATTTTCTTATAGAATGACTTTTAAGAAACCTATAGGAACGACCCCTTATAGGCTAGTTTATGGGAGGGCATGTCACTTTCCCATGGAATGTGAACATGAACCCATGTCGGCTTTGCATAAACTAAACTTTGATCTATCTAGTGTAGGGAAGAAGCATAGATTAAAATTGAATGAATTAGATGAGGTAAGTCTAGATGCCAATGAAAATTCTAAAATCTACAGAGATAGAACTAAGAAGATCTCTGACGTCCCCAAATTTTCTAAAACATAATCTAATGTGTGACATCCAAATTGAAAGCCTCACCTCAGTGAGAATCCCAATTTAAATACCCCACACTAGGCTAAGAAGAAGAAAATAGAGGGAGTCAGAAGGAAACAATAGTAGCACATGTATATGAACAATATTAAAACCATACACACATGTTCACCATTGAACATATAATTACAACATGAATTGTTACAACATTTGATATTACATATTGAACAACAAACTATACATATGCATGTACTACCACTAAACTACAAGATCTTAAGACAACAGGTCCACCTATACATCAGCTCGCCACACGACTCTCACTATCCTGGAACTTCAAGAGCATACCCACAACCTAAACAAAAGATTACATGTGGTACACATCAGTACAATATTCAAGAATATTGTACTGAGTACGCCTACGTGTCTTTTATATACCTCTCATCATATCTTGGCAATAAGATAAAACTAATATAATTGGTAGTAACATAAGAATATAAGAAAAACACATACTTACACAAGCATATTCATTAAGAAAAGATAACACATATTTTAAGCATATTTTCCATTATATATTAAGGCCTTTATGATCACTACCAAAGAGTTGGATCATATATACAATGTGACCACTACAAAAGAGTTAGGTCCAAGCACATTGCCAAAGAGTTGGTGCTTCCATATGTACAATGTGACCACTACCAAAGAGTTCGGTCACTTCCAAGCACACTGCCAAAGAGTTGGTGCTTTCATATAATGGAATAGATATATTATGTTTGATGTGTTCATAGCAGTAAGTATAGAAGATCAACCAACATATCATATAAGAACAATCATTTCAACCAATACCATATGCCAAGTATTTACTACTACATAACACAAGCATATTGTATAATAAGCCAAGTAAGAGGTAATGGCGTACCTTCAACTGAGATTATCTATACCACATTCCTGATATCATCTATATCCTGGTCAACCCCTGATTAAGACAAGAGCACATACTATCATCAGGTTCCCATCATCTTATATCTCATATTAACCCTAATATGATTCATTAGGGTTTCACTTAGATCATTAGGGTATTCTCATAATTACTTGTATTCTTGTCTTAGATTTATCTTACTGATGTCATATTCTAGATTAGTATACATAATATGAATAGCAGGTTCTGTATTATTCTTTATACATATTAAACCTAGGTTACATGTATTATACAATTTAGGGTTTCATCCCATGTATTAAGGGTCATCTTCATGTAACATGGATTTCATGTATAAAATTGATCACATAAATAAAATTGAGGTTCCATATACTGATATAAGCTTACTCTATAATTTCTATCATTTATTGAGCATGTATGTATTTATTGCATTATCTTTAGTGTTATTAGCCCTAATTAGCCATATTAATCAAATTATAGGCTTTCGTGCATCAACATGACCATATCTGACATCATATACATTATAAACATGATTATAAACTTACTGACATGTTATCATAATTTTAGAACATCGTTTGATATTTATTATCCATTAAATAAGCATTACACATCTTACATGCTATCACAGAGTTTTAAGCATCAAAAGCTTGATATTATTATTCTACTATGTTCTACTCATTTTTTTGAGAATTTTGGTACTTTATTTGCATTTTTACGATAATGGAGCTAATTACTATGAATTTTGGAAGATCTGGACATTTAATGAATTATTACCTCTATTGGCCAATCAAAAGATGCCACTTGTCCATGTGGGGGTGCTGCTCCTCCTGGCTTGTGCTGAGTTTGCCGACCAGTTTAGGGTGTTGAGTCGGGTTTGGTTCACTTGATTCTCTGGCTGGCCGGTCTGCTCTTCTCACGCGATCGGGTGTCCGAGTCTGCAAGTGGGGCTCTATCCTCATGTTTATGATGTTGCCGCCGCATCCAGTCCCCTCCGGTGAGCAATCAGCAGAGCAGAGGTGCTCAGAAGCAGCTCCTAAGACCACCATTAGCCTCAGAGACTTTGCCTTGATCTCCACGGCCACTAGCTTCCTAGTGCTTGGCCGAAGAGATCCTTCTCCGCACAGGCGCCGCCGCCTAGCTTTGGCTACGGCGGAGCAAATGAGGCAAAATGCCTCTGCTTGAGGTATCTCCAAGGCAACTCCTGCAGGAGCAAAGAACATTCCTCGAGAACTCGATCTCGTCTACAAAACACGGCGAGGGGGTGTCCTAGAATGTCCTGCAAGCTTCATCTTCAGCTCTAGCAAGGTGCCCTTCGTCCATCATGAAAACCACCTCGACAGTCCATGGAAACGGCTGGGTTGGATTTCCCTGGACTGTAACTGGCTTTCCACTTCCTCAGATTCCTCAAAACCACCTTCCATCTTACTTCCTACTCATGGGCTTCATAGCTGTAGGTTGTGATGGAGAAGGCATGGCGTGGAGCTTCTCGTTCTCTCTCGTCGGTCTACTAAAACATCCACGTGAAGGGTCATTTGACATGCTTGGAAAGGTGAGATTAACTGCACTATCGATTCTGTTATTAGCCCGCACCCATGATGAGGTGGTGGCTAGAGTCACAACTTCTAGTCATCCCCACGATCTCCAGTCAAACTGAAGGTAAGGGATGAAGACTCGACCATCCAATCAGAAATCTAAGGTCTGGATTGATGCACATGACTGGGCAATCTGTGACTTCTGAAAGCTATGTGATCCCACCCTTGGATCTGAGATCTAGGGCTAGAATCCAACCACGCAGACCCAACCCAAAAGCAAGGGGACGTGTGACACATAAAGGATCGAGACTTAGGTCCAAGAACATCAATTATGCACATTATTTCACCAATTTCAAACCTTAATAACTTCGTCTAGGAACATCCAATTGCCACCAAATTTTAACCATAGCTTCCCTACCTATCAAGGTACATTATAATCCAATTTGGTGACAAAACTCCACTATTATACCATTCAATTAAATTCCTCGAGTAGGCCTAAACGTATGGATCCAAATCATTATATAAACCTCAATCAACACTCGAACTTTACTAGAACACTTGGGATTCTCAAAACAACTCAACATGTATGACTTCACTTGTGTCATTGGACATTTAAGGATTCCAAAAGTCCACTCCATCACTTCCTACACACCTTAAAACAAAGTCCATCCTCAGAATTAAGCCAGAAATCCAGTCTTTCACATCATATACATCTTAAAAGAACTTTCATCCTTGAAAGTACACCATACACATACTTCCAGGGAAAACCTTATCTTGCTCTAATCCACATGTAGGCACCATTATATATGTAACATATCTGCAAATATTACCTAGAAACATGTATCCAAAGCACTATAAGGAGGTTTCAAAAGCATCAAGGGTGAAACCTCACTCCATAGAAGGCTCAAACAAGGGTTTACAAGCTTAGGTTATGTCATTACATATCTCATATGTTAGATTTTCTTCCTTATATTTAGCTATGCATTAGGGTTCCCACATCATATTACCATGTTCTAAAGGAGTTAACTAAGATTAATTCATACATCAAGGTGTCATCAACATTTTATTGAGCTAATTGTTAGAACATGTCCAACATTAACATATTCCTTTTTGGAGGAAGTTAACTATAATTAACCCACTTTATACATATGCATCATATCAAGGTGTCATAATCATTATGTTGTAACAACTATTAAATTATATTTTTCATCTTTATGAAGCACTAAGATTAACACCTCATGTAACATGTTTCATTCATATGATCTTATTTCATTACTCATAATAAATTGCAACATTTATTAATGAATGCATCACAAGATTAACCAACACTATCACATTATCATCATTATTCATGTATATTGTTAACCATTTATGCATTGATATCTATTAACCATCTCTAGGTTTCCATCTTATCATGTCTATATATCACGTCTTGAGATTAGATCACATCTTACATATATTATAACATGGTTGTGCTAACAAACTTATACAAGCGGCTCGTGAAACATGTATCAAAACTTTATATAGTCCAAATGAGGTTCCTCTAACCCATACCATGAGGGTAGTGTCATGCTTAGTCTCTCTGAGCTAACTCAACCCTATGAGTACCTCATATGCATATACTTTATCTTCCCTCTCCTGGTCTAGAGTTCTAAGATTACCTCATTGGCACCAGTGATATCCTTCACAAGCTCTAGCCACATAAGCACAAACCAAAACATAATATGGAATTCTCATCATAGATCTCTACCCATGAGACATGCTTACCCAAAACTCTCTTATATATACACCACTAGAGTCCTATATGGGAACTACCAACCTGAGCATGAGGCTTCACAAAAACTAACACAGTTACCTCCTCCAGGGTCTTGGGACTCTCTCTCCCTCACCCACATGGTAGGTACCCATACTCATATCCACAATGCATACATAACCAACCTCTCTTTGACTCTAGGGTTTGGTCCTCCCAAGGACGTCTAGGGTTTAATAGGTCTATAGGAATCGTGCATAGTGCTACTCAACTCAATCACTCATGAGTATTCTAGTTTAGGAAATATCATATCACATATCTCATAATTCTCATATCTTGGAGTTTAGGTTCTCTAACCTTCTCCCAATGGTCTAACGGAAGACACCAAGATGGTTAAACACTCGGTTTGTTAGTGAGATGTCCTAGGATCGAGCCCAGGCCACGGGATGAATAGAATGGCCATTTAAAAAAAAACCTTCTCCCAATGGGTCTCACTCTCTCTGGAGTTAACCCAAAAACTGGTCCTAACACTAGAGGTCCTCCTTGGTGAAAGAGGTTGATGCTCATGCTGACTCACATCTTGTCTGAACTTATCATATAAAAGCCTAGTTACTTGCATCATCAAGCTTATCTCAAATCCTCAAATCTGAACTTAAGTCCTCAAAGACAAACATATATCATCATAACCATCTCATGTGATTTATATAAGACTTTCATCATATCATCTAAACTTATTTCATCTATTCCATCTATCAAATATATTCCAACAAGGCTCTAGACATCTAATCTAGAACTACTCTCTCTTCTAGACTGATGTCATTCACTTTCACTTAGGTTGCATGACCACCTCCTACTCGTACATGTGTGGGGACACATTTTTGTAATACATATATATAATAAAATATTATATAGTTTTTCTCTGATAAAACATGCATCAGAGAAAACTATCAAGGTTCGATTTGATTGGAATCAAAAACCAAATCTTGAAAACTAGTGTCCCACACATAGTAGAGAGTACAGTGTCATGAAAACTAGTGAAACGGGTGAGAACATGGTGTAGACCAGTGTAGCTACCCTATACAATGAGCGCCATATGCCTAGGATTTCTCTTCCCTTGATGTACATCATTTCTAAATAGTGCAACGTCCCATACCACTGCACTACAAGGAAATAATGACATCTAAGGACTTTCTATACAACAAGCACCAATATAGACCTAGTTCTCGAACATCTAGGTGCTAACCTAGAGGCTAGGTCAGATCTAGTCTCTAAAAGATGGCTAATCTAACCCTAAAGATTATTAAGTTCAAGGTTCTTTGGTTTTGAGTTGCATAATGAGCAAATGTCAGGATTTTCTATTGTTCATGCTCTGATACCACCTGTGATGTCCCCAAATTTTCTAAAACTTAATCTGATGTGTGACATCCAAATTGAAAGCCTCACCTCAGCGAGAATCCCAATTTAAACACCCTACACTAGGCTAAGAAGAAGAAAATTGAGGTATTCAGAAGAAAACAACAATAGTACATGTAAATGAACAATAATAAAACCATACACACATGTTCACCATTCAACATATAATTACAACATGAATTGTTACAACATTTGATATTACATATTGAACAACAAACTATACATATACATGTACTACTACTAAACTACATGATCTTAAGACAACAGGTCCACCTGTACATCAGCTCGCCACACGACTCTCACTATCCCGAATCTTCAAGAGCATAACCACAACCTAAACAAAAGATTACATGTGGTACACGTCAGTACAATATTCAATAATATTGTACTGAGTACGCCTACGTGTCTTTTATATACCTCTCTTCATATCTTGGCTATAAGATAAAGCTAATATACTTGGCAGTAACATAAGAATATAAGAAAAATGCATACTTACATAGGGATATTCATTAACAAAAGAGAACACATATTTTAAGCTTATTTTCCATTATATATCAAGGCCTTTATGATCACTACCAAAGAGTTGGATCATATGTACAATGTGACCACTACCAAAGAGTTGGGTCCAAGCACACTACCAAAGAGTTGGTGCTTCCATATGTACAATGTGACCACTACCAAAGAGTTCGGTCACTTCCAAGCAAACTGCCAAAGAGTTGGTGCTTTCATATAATGTAACAAATATATTATGCTTGATGTGTTCATAGCAGTAAGTATAGAAGATCAACCAACATATCATACAATAACAATCATTTCAACCAATACCATATGCCAAGTATTTACTACTACATAACAAAAGCATATTGTATAATAAGCCAAGTAAGAGGTAATGGCATACCTTCAACTGAGATTATCTATACCACATTCCTGATATCATCTATATCCTGGTCAACCCCTAATTAAGACAAGAGCACATACTATCATCAGGTTCCCATCATCTTATATCTCATATTAACCCTAATATGATTCATTAGGGTTTCACTAAGATCATTAGGGTATTCTCATATTTACTTGTATTCTTGTCTTAGATTTATCTTACTGATGTCATATTCTAGATTAGTATACATAATATGAATAGTAGGTTCTGTATTATTCTTTATACATATTAAACCTAGGTTACATGTATTATACAAAATAGGGTTTCATCCCATGTATTAAGGGTCATCTTCATGTAACATGAATTTCATGTATAAAACTGATCACATAAATAAAACTGAGGTTCCATATACTGATATAATCTTACTCTGTAATTTCTATCATTTATTGAGCATGTATATATTTATTGCATTATCTTTAGTGTTATTAGCCCTAATTAGCCATATTAATCAAATTATATGCTTTCATGCATCAACATGACCATATCTGACATCATATGCATTATAAACATGATTATAGACTTAATGACATGTTATCATAATTTTAGAATATCATTTGATATTTATTATCCATTAAACAAGCATTACACATCTTACATGATATCATAGAGTTTTAAACATCAAAAGCCTGATATTATTATTCTACTACGTTCTACTCATGTTTTTGAGAATTTTGGTACTTTATTTGAATTTTTCTGATGACAGAGTTAATTACTATGAATTTTGGAATATCTTAACATTTACTGAATTATTACCTCTATTGGCCAATCAAAGGCCACCACGTGTCCACGTGGGGCCCCTGCTCCTCCTGGCTTGCGCTGCATTCGCTGACTGGTTCAAGGTGTTGAGTCGGGTTTGGTTCGCTTGATTCTCTGGATGGCCGGTCTGTTCTTCTCACGCGGTCGGGCGTCCGAGTCTGTAAGCGGGGCTCTGTCCGCATGTTTATGATGTTGCCGCCGCATCCAGTCCCCTCTGGTGAGCAATTAGTAGAGCGGAGGTGCTCAGAATCAGCTCCTAAGACCACCATCATCCTCAGAGGCTTTGCCCTGATCTCCATGGCCACTAGCTTCCGAGTGCTTGGTCAAAGAGCTCCTTCTCCACAAGGGTGTCGTCGCCTAGCTTTGGTTGCGCCGGAGCAAATGAGGCAAAACGCTACTGCTCAAGGTATCTCGAAGGCAACTCTTCCAGGAGCAAAGAACGTTCCTCAAGAACTCGATTTCATCTACAAAACACGGTGAGGGGGTGTCCTAGAATGTCCCACAAGCTTCATCTTCAGCTCCGGTAAGGTGCCCTTCGGCCACCATGAAAACCACCTCGGCAGTCCATGGAAACAACTGGGTTGGATTTCCCTAGACTGCAGCTAGCTTTCCGCTTCCTCAGATTCCTCAAAACCACCTTCCATCTTGCTTCCTACTCATGGGCTTCGTAGCTACAGGTTATGATGGAGAAGGCATGGCGTGGAGCTTCTCATTCTCTCTCATCAGTCTACTAAAATGTCCGAGTGAGGGGTCATTTGAATGTGCTTGGCAAGGTGAGATTAACCGCACTATCAGTTCTGTTCTTAGCCCACACCCATGATGAGGTGGTGGCCAAAGTCATGGCTTCCAGTCGTCCCCACGATCTCCAATCAGACCGAAGATAAGGGATGAAGACTCGACCATCCGATCAGAAATATAAGGCCTAGATTGATGCACGTGACTGGGCAATCAGTGGCTTCTCAAAGCTATGTGATCCCACCCTTGGATCTGAGATCTAGGACTAGAATCCAACCATGCAGACCCAATCCAAAGGCAAGGGGACGTGTGACACATAAAGGATCGAGACTTAGGTCCAAGAACATCAATTATGCACATTATTTCACCAATTTCAAACCTTAATAACTTCATCTAGGAACATCCAATTTCCATCAAATTTTAACCATAGCTTCCCTACTTCTTAAGGTACATTATAATCCAATTTGGTGACAAAACTCCACTATTAGACTATTCAATTAAATTCCTCAAGTAGGCCTAAACTTATGGATCCAAATCATTATATACACCTCAATCAACACTCGAACTTTACTAGAACACTTGGGATTCTAAAAAAAACTCAACATGTATGACTTCACTTGTGTCATTGGACATTTAAGGATTCTAAAAGTTCACTCCATCACAATATCCATGATCGCCACATTCTTCATAGGGTGTTTCTACTAGGTCAACAAGTGTTATTGTTTAATTTGAGGATTAAATTGCACCCAAGGAAGTTGAGGTTCTAGTGGAGTGAACCCTATGTGGTATTCAAGGCATTCCCCCATGGCGCATTTGAAATCAATGATGGCGCTAAGACCTTCTAACAAATGGATAATGCCTCAAACACTAGTATGGAGGAGAGGTGGTCCATATGGAGAAAGAGTTGGATTTCATTGAGCCTCCTTAAGCAGTTGCACTAGATTGATTGTCGAGTCTAGGACATTAAACAAAGGCACTTATGGGAGGTAACCCGTTCTTTTGTATTTCTACCATTTGCATTTTGTTTAAGACTCTTCATTAGTTACATTTCATACATGTCTTTATAGAAGATTTTATTGATGTAAAAAGGTACCTTGGTGCTTTTGTGTAGCGTACAAGCAGAGTCAATGTTGGTACCCCTAACACCAACTTTGGTGGCATTGACCTACTAAAAGTTTTCAATATGGAATTTGATATTTTTTTTGGTAGAGCTAGTAGGAGAGTGGGTGGCACGGAATCCTTTATAGGTCTAGTCTGTAGAAAGTTGATACCACTGGAAAAAAAATTAGTGCAACTGACATAGTTTGGGAAAAGTCAAGAGAGCTATAGAAAAATCACCATTGATGCACTGAGATGATTCTTGGTGGTATCAACTCATTCAACTCTACGATGAAAATGATCAACACAGCCCAATACCACCAACAATAGAGTCAGTGGCATTGACATTTTCAGATACAACCCCTGAAGCTACAACACATTCAACATTTGTACCACTAATGTGTATCTCTTTGGCATCAACTCAGACATCAGAGGTGTGCCAATAACAACTCAGTACCACTAACTATGCTATTAGTGAACCAACATAAGAATCCCAATGCGTCATTGACACAAGAACCAAGATTTTCCACATCCAACGGTTGGTACCAACGATCGACATGCATTTCAATGAGTTGGTACCACTGACACCCGTCAGTATCACCGAAACACGAAGATACATGGGTAGGTAAATTGATGGTCCAAGACCATCAATATCAATGGATGGTATCGACACCCACAGATAGAAATAGACATCGATATCACTGACAACATATGTCAATGGCACTGGCATGGGACGGTTAGAAAACTCTTTAGCTACATATGGGTAGGCTATGGGTGATCTTAAATCACACCAAAATCATCACCTCTCATTCAGAAGTGGCCATCCATACATTGGAGACTTCATGAGCATACCAAAATTGACAAGTCTATGCTGAGCTCCATATTCTTCATCTCTTTTCTCCTCTTTACACCGATGGCTTCCAAGAGACAAGCCTCATCCACAATAGCGCTCGATCAGCTATTGCCTAAGTCATCCAAGATTCACTTCCCAGATGATGATCTGAAGAAGCAGTACACCACCACGATGAAGAGGGAAATTATACCAATGTGGTATGAGGATTGTGCTTTCCTCACTGAATTTGGTATCACCAAAAACCTTTGTCGATTCTACATTGGATAGGGTATGGTGGGTGATCACCCATTCTTTGGTGATTGGCCCACCCAGAAGAAGATAGTGTATGCGTTTCTTGAAACTTTGGAGGTCTCTTACATCCTTGAACATGGGGAAGGTTGCAAGGAAGGATGGGTCAAGTTCAGGTTGTACAAAGCCAAGCACTACCTTACCATCGTGGAATTCAAATCCATATACAACTCGCTCATGGTTGAGGTACGCTTTAGGATGTGTTATTTCAACTTCAGGCTAGATTGGAGGTAGATGAAAACCCTTCCTCTAGGGTTTGTTATCAACTAGAACCACTTGTCCATGATGGACATCGATCATCCATTCACCTGTATTTTGCACCACTACCTAATGAACAACATCTTTGCCTAGTACTCAGGGGAAAGTGAAGGTTCAGGAGGAGGACTTCTACATTTAGTGGTGATTTTTTACCTTGGGGAAGGAGAAGGTCAACCTCGGGTCATTATTCCTTCAACACATGATGGAAGTGAAGAGACAAGTCCATAGAAAAACCCCAATTCACTTTATACGCATGCTTACACCGCTTTCCTTACATCTTCACCTTGACCTCTTCAAGGCCAAAACACTCAGTATGCCTTCTACACTTGATTTCAAGCACTTCTAGCAGGCCCACCTCATCATTAAGTACTTAGAAAAGGTGTACGTTTGTTGCACCATCAATAGACAAATGAAGGAAAGGGCCCTTCCTGACCCCATATTTTTCCTACTAGGAGTGATCTACCGTTAATGGCCTACAGAAGATGAACCAAAGGGGAGAATATCAAGTCCAAGGATGAAGAAGAAGAAGAAGAAGAAGAGAGGTTACCATGCCTTATATGATGAGGCGAATCTTACACCACATTCCTTGGTGATATGTAGCATCTAGCTCTGAAACTCCATCACCTGCACTGCCTACAACTCCTTCTCCATGGAGGGAAAGTATGGGATGCTAAAATCCATTTAGTAAGGTTAGCACTCATCAACCTTGATCTAGATTCAAGGTGTCTGGAGAATCTTCTTCAACAACAGTAGATGATTTACAACAAAGGGAACCTTTTCATGGTTAATCAGGAGAGCATACACACACATATAGTTCATTGAGTACCATCAGATGCTTCTCTATGGACATATCTTGAGTTAAGGAAACTTTGCTTTCTACCCATAACCACCACATATGCTAGCCAACCCATCGATGTTCACTGACACTTTCTACCCACTTGATCCATGTATGCCACTGGGAACATTCCATTCACCACCACCATACTGAGCATCTGGTACTCCAATTCCACCTATTAGTTTTAGTTTTGACTATGAGTACATAGTCAAGTTCAAGCTTAGGAGGTGATGGAACAACTTTATCTTGATTTATTTTCTATCTTATTTAGTTTTCTTCTTTACAAGTATTTAGATCCACAATATATCTAGTGTAATATTAGAGCTTATTTTACCATGATTTCATCTATCATTAAAAAGAATGTGCTTCATATTCTTGAAATAAATCTAAAAGGATCACACCTTTTTAAGCTTATCTACGAATTCTTAGTCAACACCAACTGGAGTAAGTGTTTGGGCTAGTCATCTTAATGACACTTTATATGAGTGGACATATTAAGTTATCCAAGACTTGTGTATACAACGGTGAGGTTTGAGCCCAAACCAACCAAACAAGTAATGATATATTAAATGGGAGTTCTAGAAGGAAACTCTAAGGTCACCGGAAACACATGTTGATAGGAGAGGGATATATCATACATAAGAAAGGAAGTGTCTCTTCATCATGTGATTCCACCAACCTTTTGTGATATTTCATTCACCACCACAAGATGATCAAGTAATCCAATTTTTTTTTCTCTTGACTTCATTTCATATCATAATAGCTAGTATGATAGTTAGTTTCTTTGCAAGTGCATTAGGAAAAGAAAAATTATAGAAGTGTGCATATCATTTTATCAAGTACAGAATTCACAGTTGCATAACAAATCTCATGTACATTGCATTTTTCTTTTCCATCATTCTTGCATATCGAGCAACATGTATCTATGTAGATTTCTCTACAAATAACGAGTATAAGGATCTACATCTATATCTCTCCCAATAAAAAGAAAAGAAATGTCAAAAGAGAGAAATGATGAAGAAAGCCCAAGAATTAATCATAAATCATTCTAAGATAAGAGGGCAAAAAATGCAAATCAAATAAAAAAGGAGAAAAGGACGCCTTGAAATCAATATTAAGTTTATTCAAGGAGAAGGGAAAAATAGTTTACATGTATGTACCCTTTCATCCATGCACATCATTAGGATGAGACATTTAGTGCATATATCATCCAATCGTAATAGTTGGCATTAGGAATCATGCATTTTCCATTCCCTTCATTCTATAGATGCATCATATTTCATCTATGAATAAGTAATTTGGATGTTAATTTTGCTTCTTCTTCTTAGCCACCTATTTCATTCCATTCATTCCTCTATATGGTAGGCATATATATGATTATTTCCCTTAGTCATTTCTATACGAGGAACTACTTCCAAGATAGTTGTGTAGGTAGAACAGAGCAATGTAGGTAATTAATCAGATGGTTCTTCAAGTGTATACCCTATTGACTATTATTTTAACTTCTCTATGTTGGTAGTATTTCATTGATCTAAGGGTGGACATCTTTAATGAAAATTTTAGGTCACTTCATAGTAGTTATTTGTTTAGTGGCTAGTAAGGGCCGGTGTGTGACCATTAGGTGGGTGTAATGGAGAAACATAGTTCATTGGACTTGTCTTATTGCTGAATCTTTCAAAGAGATCCAAAGGTAGTGTTTCCCGAAGGTGAGAAATAATCAAGCTTATCAAATTGTGATGCATTGATTTCATTTTCGACCATTTTCTATTCATTTATTGTATATTTGTTCATTCAGAGATATATTTATGCATTATATCTCATTATTAGTTGTGAATCACTTTCACATCAATTATTGATTATATCCACCAAATCATGCTATAATACCACTCATAAACTAGATTTATGTTATTTTGCCCTTGTTATAAGTAAATTGAGCACTTATATGACAACTCAGTGCTACAGACACCTATGTTAGTGATATTGATATGACACGATGTTTCAACAGGGAAATACAAAAATCTTAGTGCTACCATGATATTTCTTGGTTCTACTGAGAAAGTAGTTAATGCTATGAAAGATTCTAGTTGGTACTACTGACTCATATCCAAAGAGTATCACAAACTGAGTTTAATTGTCTCAGTGCCACTGACCATCTTGTCAGTGGTACCAACTTCAACAACCAATTTACATCAGAACTCACAGATAGAAACTTGGTGCTATTGACACTCATGTCGATGCCACCAACACCCTACTAGTGGTACCGACACTTCATGGTTAATGTATATCTAAGATTAAGTCTTATCTTTTAGTTGCAACCTAATGATGGACAAACCCCCACTTATGACCGGAGGAGTGTGTGTTGAAAAAGGAGGACCACATTCTATCATGTTGTAAGAGAGAATGAAGTAAGAAGAGGAGGAGATGTAGGAGATAGCCACAAACCAGATTCTTCTTGCACTTCTAAAGGGTATATTTATGGTCAAAACGATGTAGATCAAGGTGTTCACCAGAGGGGATCTCCGAAACAACTTCTATAGGGGTTCTTACACTAGTTTTCTAATGTTTAGCCTATTTTCTCCTTTTTCCTCTCTTTTTATCATGATAGAAATCATACAAAGATAAATCCCATATTCCTTTGGACCCGAGAGTAGCTTGATATTGCTTTGTATTTGAATTTTATGAATAAATAATTTATTTCCTTCCTTCTAGGTGTGAATTTAAGACCTCTTATGTTTTTTATGCTTGATACCATATTCAAAGTAATAGACCTCTAATTTGTTTGAGAGAGGGATTAGGGGTTGGACAAATCTTATGTTCACATTGCCTCTGTTGTGTCTTGGGAGAGGGCTTACAGATGTGAAAGAACAACCTAGAGATTTTATAAATCCACCTAACTAATTCCTAAACCACTACAAGGGTGGGGTTTGTTTTAAGTTTAGGCAGTTTATTACACAAAGGAGTGAGTAATACTTGCTACATGTCTTTAGTCCATGGTTAAGGGTTAATAATCATGGATGAAATAAAATTTGAATGCAATGCATGCCACAGTGAAATGATAGTCCCAAGGAATCCATCCATTCTTGATCAAACTCATTTAATTAGATTTAATTCTTTTCTCTTAGATACAAAAAAACCAACCAACCATTTTTTTAGGCCTAGTTTATTAGGTTTCAGTTAGTAGTATTTTTTGGTGACTGTGTCCTTGAGTTCAACACTCGGTCCTCATAGGACTTATTACACGACACATACACTTGCATTCTACACACATAGCTTAAACTTGTGAAGCAATAATTTGAGGACCGGGTAGATGGCTTGCATTTTGATATTGATTATGCCCCATCCACTATACTTTTCAGGCACATATGGTGTCCCAATTCACCAAATGGATTTTGTTTCTTAAATGTTTCCTGAGGAAGGTCTATGTATTTTGTCAATGCTATTGTTTATATGGTCTAGGAGGGGGATACAACTCATGTTATAGGTAGTTAGTGATTTAAGGGATCTGTTATGAAGAGTAAGACTACTAGTGATATTGAGAGAGTTGGTTTTCCATGATGTCAGATAATTGTTAATTTTTATTATGGTAGGTTTCCAGATAGATTTGGGCATTGGGAGAGTGGAAGCAAAAATATCAAGGTATGTGAAAGGGAATTATTCTACTTTGTAGTTGAGAAGAGTTTGGTATTGTTGAATGAGTTTGGGTTCATATGTGTGCCAATAATTGTAGATATATGGAGATAAGCTTTGAGTCCTGAAATGTAGAATAACATGCCTAAGATGCGGAATGTATTGAAACACTGGTGTAATTTGGGTGGATGAAGATTGTCGTATCATCAGTACATTGAGCCATGTTTTCTTTTCATTCATGTGGGGATGTGATCAATCCATTCTAAGTACAAAGTTTGATCATGTTTGTAAGTGAGAATGTGACTAGAATGAAGAATATGGGCAAAGGGGTAACCTTCTATGAGTTTGTTTGTGCTCCAAAAATATCCAACGAATGATCAATTAATGATGGTGGAGTACATACATGTGGATGTACATGCTGGAATCCATTTATATGGGAAGCCATATCCTTCTATACAATGAAATAGACAGTTCCAACAGATGTTGTCAAAAGATTTTTGAAGTTCAGTTTGATATAAAGAATAGAGTGATTTGTCTACGCTAATGTACACAAAATTGGGATCTTTAAATATTTATAAGTACCTCCACTTACACACTCAATTAGACTAACCCACTAACCCACAAGCGCATAGGGTCATGTTATATTATAGGGAAGCGGAAAGATAAGGGTTGATCCACTAGGAGAGAGGGGACACTAGAGCTAGGTTGGAGTAACTAAGTTCCTAAAGTGGAGTCTAGGGTAAAAGGGTTTAATTGGAGGTTTGTTTGTTAAACTAAAAGTCCAAGAAAGCAAATAAAGGAGCAAGAAGCAAAACATAAGGTAATCCTAGACAATTTAGTTCTACTAAAAAAATAAAGGAAAAGTAAAAAGAGATCAATTAAGAATAATAAAATAAAATCAAGAGCTAGACTACACTAACTAGCAATTTAGTCAAATAAAGTTTATAAGAGACTAGGACTAAATCTAACGCTACACTTAGAAAAATTAGTCCTAATTAAAAACTTAGAGGAAGAGTATCTAGAGACTAACAAGCACAAGCACAAGAAAGAACAAATATACATTAGCTACACTAGTAAGTGCTAACTATCTAGAGCAAAGAAACTAGCTTAAGAGGAAATTAAAGCCAGTAACTAGTCAAGCATGAAATACCAAGTGCAATTTGGGGTTTTAATCAAGTTATGTAGGTGTGGGTTTCTTGGGGAAATGTAACTTGAATCCAAGTTGGGGGTTCATAACATGCACATTCTATTCATTCATTCTAGATTGTCAAACCAAACATTCTATTGAATTACCCTAAGCTACTAGTTGTCCATGGATGGTATAAGGTGTGTGAAGGGGAACTACACCCTTTCACACCTTATCAACCTTACAAGGCTCAATTAGACTAGGGATTAGGTGAAATTCTAATAGTATCTTCTAGAAAGTCTAGGTCTCTAAAGTAGGTGTTCTTAGGGAAATTGGGATCCAGAGGTAGGAATGGAGAGTGGAGGTGAGGGTGTTTCACCTCACATCACTCACTATCTAGCTTTTAGGGAACTCCCTAGGAAATTCCACTAAGCATTCCCAAACTAGCTACTTGGATATCACAACTAGGAGTAAGATAAGGGATATATGTGCATGTAGATGGGGTGCTAGCTAGGGATCCACTAGTTGCGCATAGGAGCAAATCCTGAAATAGCCTCCCATATGTCATTTTCTCCTAGACCTAGGGGTTTCAAGCACAAATCAACAAGCAATCCATGTTTTCAAGAATAGACCACAAAAATAATTATGGGAAGTAAGATAAAGTAGAATAAAATCATCCCAAAAGGAATATATAGAGTTCACAAGTTATTTCCCCCCAACATGGTATCAAAGTCACATTTTCACCTCCAAATAGCCCACCTAAGGGGCTTAGCTACTCATAATACAAAAATGGCAAAACAAGAAGAAGAATAAGAAAAGAAAGTAGAAATAGGATCTTGTGAATGCACTATTATCCTTCACCTCTAATAACAAGAGTAGCACCTCCCCTCTCCTTGGTGGCAGGAGAACAGGGAAAGGGTGGTGGAAGTGGTCAAAACCCCAGAAACTAGGGTTTTGAGATTGAGAAAGGTGGAAATGATGTGGAGGTAGGTGGGAGCTCAAAAAGTGAGTGAAAGTATCTAGGAATGTCCAATATGTAGCTCATAGGAGCTAACCTTATGCTACAATTGTAGCCCATGTATATGTAGGTGGTAGGGAAGCACTAGGTTAAGTGGGGAAAATGGGTCGAACAATGTAGAAAGATAGTAGGGTTTGGGTGGTAGTGCAACTGTGGTGGGTAAGGTGTAGCACGTTCATGCTAAGAGGAAATGAACATATGGTGGATGTGGGAGTGCCACATTCAAAGTGGGAAAGTGGAGGTTGATAACATAATTGTGGCGGGCAGCACGACCCTGGTGGGGGCTAGGTAGCACGATCATGGTGGCAAGTTGGGAAATTGGTTGTTCTCTTTGGCACTGGTGATATGACCCTGGGAAGCACGACCGTTCTGACTGGAACAGTCGTGATGGTATCTTCTTGACACGACCATTCTAGCTGGCATGACCGTTCTACTGAGGCTGTTGTAGCTTTGTCAACTCTGTGATTTTTCTATGATTTTTCCAATTGAAACACGGTCATTATGTGTCACCACAACCATGATGGGGGCTTTGTTTGCACTTTGAGCTTTGAAATTCATGATCATGGACTTATTTTCTCTAGCTTGACCCTTGGCCACTAGGGGTAAGTTGGGGGATCTCTAGGACCTTCTTTGTACTCCTCCACGGGTGGAGAAACCCTACAAGATCTTCCTTCTCTCCTATCCATCCAAGGTGTGGTCCAAGTACCTGAAAAACATGTAAAGAGTGTACATAAGTTCATTTCATAGAAAGCCATTTATTATGGGAAATATCTTGCATTCTAACAAGTATAGATGTGATTGAATTGCAAGAAGAGATAAGATGAATCCCTAAACAGGGTTGCATCACCACCCCAAATTGAAAGATAATTTTCGTCAAGTATGATCCAACTTAATCTCCTTTCAATTCAATCAATAAAAATATGATCATGATGTTATCTTTCTATAATGAGTTCACATGTGAAATTAGGCATGCATTCCAATACTCTTTATTCATTTACTATTTTCAAATGTGAATCATTCACAAAGCACAAAATCTTCAAATATGAGATACCAACCACACATGTAAGTGATGCAATTTTCATAAACCTCTAGGTAAACTGTATCATGCATGGTATACATTGAAATGGTTAAAATTTTGTTTCACTTGATAGAAATACATCAAACACTTCATCCCACCTCTCATGATGCACTTGGCTTGCGTAGGGGTGTGATCACTATAGTTGATTTGCTCCAGCCCAACTAGGCATAAAAAGAGAACAAATGGTTATGGAAGAGAGTGGACTACTATTACATAGGAGCACTCATCTTTTTCTTTTATTTTCTTTAGAGGCTATTACGTAGAGCCATCCCTTATTTCTTTTTTTCCTTTTTCTTTACCCTATATGTAAGGAGGGAAAATGGTAAGAAGAGTGAAACAGTGTGATATAGATATGGCCACCCCAAATTTTGGAGAGTGGCCATGGCTAATATCTGCATTATTGGCATCCTTTCATTAGGTGGAGAGGTAAGAAGATGATGTCAGACATGTTGTGTGAAATAGGGGTCATGGGTGGTGAAGATCCATGTATGGTTTCATCCAAGCAAGCTAGTCCATGCAAGATTCACCATACAAACAAACGATGCATAAAATGAGCTATATATTAGATTACACTCTTTTCACATGGGCTAAATAATCTCAGGCGCTCAAGACTATAAGGTTCACATTTTATCAAAAAATTTAACTACTTGTGTGAGGCTTGGATCACATGAAAAATTTCATCATAGGCCTCATTTAGCCAAAAGCATCATAAATTGGTTGCACTATCCCGATTCTAATCATTCACATCACAATTGAGAAAGATTTTCTTGAAACAAAGCATTAGGAAAGTAAATTCAAGCTTGAGAAAAATTGGCAAAAATTGTTCCAATTTTCATTTAACCACATATAAACCTACCTTTAGGAAATAAAAATCACAAAGAAAGAAAAACACACAAAAATTACTAAAAATCTATAGGAAATGCAGTGTATGACATGGAATGGCAAGAAAAGCATAAGTTTTGAAAAATTACAAAAAAAATGGATGAAATTAACCTACATGGTATGTATCTATGTTATCAAGAACAAAAGGGATGGATACACAAGTGTTTTTCAATTATATTATTTGATCATCCTCAACAAAAATTTAAAACAAGGATCATAGAGCAAAATGGGGTAAAGCAAGGGCTTACCTCCCTACCACCCCAAATTTTAAAATCATGATGCCCTCACCATGAAGTAATAGTTGAGGATTTTAGGGTACAAGACATGGAGTCTGGTAGACAATCACCAAGAGGGGAGAGATATCTCAATGTGTCCAGTGAGTTGGGTACAACCACCACGTTGTTCTATACAAAATGGTTGTTTTGGCTTGCCAACACCATGGTTGTGTTGTGTAGAACGTTCATGTCGATCTGTTTCCTGTAGCTTTTCTACTAATTTGTAATTTTATCTTCAATTTTGACCTTCAACTTGGTCATATCCTCTATGCATAATCTTTCCTCCTATGTACATGTTCTAAAATGCATCACAAACCAAAAACCATCAAGTATAGTGTGTGTGTGTTTCTTGAAAAAACAAAAACAAAAGTAAAAATAAACAAAAGGGGTTTTGATAAAAATAATCTCAAACTAACATGGGTTTCCTCCCACTTGCGCTAAGTTTAGATCCTTCATCCATCATCCATTCACTAAAAACTTTCTCCTATCAGTAACAATGGTAATCCTCTCAAATGCTATCCCAATAGGGCATTCCTCCAAATTACCGTGCTAGCTCTCATCATTTATTCTTTCCGATGTCCCTTGTCTGACATCACCATAATCTATCTCAAAATAGATCTCCTCCTCATCAATCATGTTTTTCCTTTCCTCAGTGATAAACATGAATATATCTATATTTTTCACCATGTATGTCACCCTCAAGGTGTGGGCACACACTTTGATCTCCACATCCATTGTGCATAAGAAGTGATTCCCTGGGATGATGTAGCTTTTCCCATCCTTTGGCTTTACATTTATTATAAGAAAATCAATTTGGTATCCAACATATGCTTTCTTGTTCACGTATACCATTTGATTGTATATCACACCCATAGGTGTGTTGTTGTACACGTCGGGCAACAAGACAACATTATATGCTGGATTCATTCCTTATAGATGAAGCTTGACAAACAAGCTATACGACATGATGCTCACAGTAGAGCCCAAATCAAGTATTGTGTGATCAAAAAATTGATAGTTGATGTAACAAGGAATGAGAGAGATACTAGGATGTTTCCTCTTATGGGGAAGGGATAATCAAGAATGAATTTGACTTTATTTGTTTCTATACTCTTCTTGGGTGGCATCACTATCATCTTCTTCCTCCCGATACAAGAATTTTTAATCAGAGACAGGAGGGATTTGATGTTTTCCTTTATTTTCTCTAAAGCTTTCAAGAAGTCCAATGCATGATCATGCTTTTATTGGGGGAAGGATCTTCCAAAGAATCAAAGAAAAACTACCCACTTGCATCAACATCTTCTAAAATAGTTTGTGGGCTATGGGAAAACACGATAACATTCTTTGACTCATAGGATGGAGTTTGTGCCAACTCCAATCAGGGTGGGATAATAGGTGTTATCTTCTCCAACAAAGGTAGGACAATAGGAATTATAGTGCACTATCACACAATGGCAGAAGAGTAGGGTGTTTGGTTCTCTTCGCACCCTCACATGAACTTCTCAGTAGTGATTCTCTATCATGTCTTTGGTCATTTTCTCCTTCCCCTTCATGGAATTCTCAACAACCTTATTACTCCATATGACAGAAACCATGTTCACTTGCTCATGAGGAAAAGGCAGAGCTCCTGATGATGGTGGTGATGGGGGTAGTTTTTTATTTGGTGGATTTGGATTTTGGAGGATGTATGGTGGTTGTTTTGGAGGTTGTTAGGGAGGTGGTTGGTAATGAGGTTGTTGTTGTGGAGGTGGTTGGTATTGAGGTGATGGTGATTTTTAGAGTATTAAATGTTGAATGGAGATTGTGGTGGTGGAGGAGCATGTGGGTTGGGGGTGTCCTTCATATTGTTGCAAGGTTGTTACTTGCCCTTATGGTGAGAAGGACCTCAAGGAGCACCCATAGAATGATTATCATTGTGTGGATTGGCCATGGTTTGGGAAGGGATCTTCCCTCCTCACGACGGGCAAGTGAAAGAGAAATATGTTCTAGCCTTTTCTCAAGGAGGATGATTTGGTCCATGGGAGGATAGATACTTCATCAATTCATATAGATTCCTCAATCTCCCAAAAACTTCCTCTTTGAACCTTGAATTCTTCCTTGGTCCTTGGTATATCCTCAGTTGTCCTTTTCCTTCTTCCTCCTAATTCCAAGAGAGTTTAGGTGATTCCTCCATTGCGGAGTGTAGGAGATAGACATTGGGCCTTGGTTGTTCTGGTTTCCATAAGATCGAAGATCTTACACTTAATCATAAAGACCATACATAAAGTTAGTGGAGTGGCTAGAAGAACCCACCACTTGAGTTTTAATGAGATTCATCATGTCCGCTAATATCTTCATCATTTGCATATTGGAGTCATCTTTGGATTGAAAAG
This sequence comes from Alisma plantago-aquatica, assembly GCA_963693085.1. Taxonomy (NCBI): domain Eukaryota; kingdom Viridiplantae; phylum Streptophyta; class Magnoliopsida; order Alismatales; family Alismataceae; genus Alisma; species Alisma plantago-aquatica. Next base: position 881,992,100 of record OY856411.1, read on the forward strand.
GAGCAACCCTTGAGTTTCTATCACAATGAACATCCCCACTAGATGGATGGTGACAGAGAGTTCTCACCTAAGTGAACAAAGAGGGGCCATGACTCCTCCAAGGGATTGGCCATGAATGCTCCGCCACAAGAGGAGTCAATGATCATTTGAACCATCTTTGAGAGATTAGTGTAGAAGGATTGAACCTACTTCCATATGGGTACTTTGTGATGAGGGCAGTCCTATAACAAATTTTGGAATTGCTCCTAAGAATCATGAAATTTTTCATTCTCTATCTAGCTGAATGAGGTGATGTACCTTCTCATTTGGGTCATGTTCTCTATGGGGTACGTCTTCAACAATAATATGTTCTTCATAGACTTCCAAGTCACTAAATTTGACTTGGATAGGTACCACTCTTTAACATTTTCCTTTAGTGAGAAAGGAAACAAAGTCTACCTTATAGAATCATTAGTAGCAGTTGGGCTACGGATGGTGGAGCATGTCTCCAAGTAGATGTCAATGTGGTGATAGGGATTCTCATTCTCAATCCCAAAGGAGGGAAGGAGCTCAAGTAGATCTAGAGGGACAGAGACTGTCTTGGCATCTGATCCACCCTAGTAGCAATTGGAGAAGTGCAATTTACATGCATAAAGTAGTCATGAATCAACTTCGGGAGTGGAGGAGATAAAGGGATATGTGTCTTGTCTTTGTGGTCATGAGCATTCCTATCTCCCATATCAACTTCTTAATGTTGTGTATGCTCATGTTGACAACACCTTCTACCTATATCAGTAAGAAAGAGACTAAGAATAACTGACTGGCTCAAATTGTGCGTCTGGAAGGGAGGCGGACTCAGAAGGAATCGAACTTTTAAATTTATAACATGAAACCTTCAAGGACCCCCGCAACTTAATTACTGGGTTGAAGTAGATATACGGGGTTGAACACAAGGATGTGGAGACGTTTAGGACACTCGAGATTTTGTTCTTGAGTCAGATAAGCCAAGATGATAGTTGAGGAAAGATATGGGCTAGAACTAGTTTAGTAGAATGTCACAAAATAAAACAAAACAAAGAAAAGAAAACAAAACAGAGATCGTAGGGTTCCACTAATAAGAGAGAAGGATTTCTCGGCTATGTAACCACAATTTGGGCAGTCTATGCACCCGTTCTCGGGAGTAGAAAAGCCTCGAACACCCTAGCAAGAAATCTACATCCATACGTAGTATGCACCATGGTATCTGTTCCTGTGGTGTCATCCCACTCGCTCTCGCGTAGCGTGACTAAAACCCATCGATGATATGAAACCTCTCTCAAGGATGACAAACTGACAACCTATAATAGTATAGATACGCTCTCAGGTCTAGAGTATTCGGGGATGTTAGGGACAAATGACCTTGAACCGTCCTCCTTTCAGATTCAGATCCAAGCTATCTTCTCTTGTCTTTTTATACAACTAATCTCTCTATACAAGCAGAAATAGCAGATCAAGCAAGAAAGCGATCAACCAAACTAGCAATCATAACCACAAAGAGGAGATAGAATAGAAAACATACTAGATCTGAATTAAAACTACTTGCTTAAGGTAAAAGTACATAAAAATGCCCCAAAACGGGTTACATAGCCAAAAAGGAGCTCAACTAGCCATAGACAAGAATAGTTGGTACCGAACAAAGATGGAAGAACATCATTTGTATAGAAACAAAGGAGAACAATAGAAGAAAGGAGAAGAAGAAGAGATTTAGCTCATAGAGGAGAGGTGGCTCTTGCTCCTTAGCCTCCGTATGGGTCGGATCTCATCTTTGGGTCATCCTACTTGATGTTCTAGACTCCCCAGCCTCATTTCTCCTTGATTCCACCCCAAACAACAGCTCAATGGATGTATGGAGGCGGAAGATGGCTGGAAATGGTGGGAAATGGATGAACAGAGGTGGAAGCACGATGGTAGATGGAAGCTCACTGGAGAGACGAGTGTAGGTTAAGTTCTTAGGCCTTTCTAGGTCCTTTGAACTCTCCCACTGGGCTCTGGAAACCAAAAGGGGTTGGAACCACGAGGTGGAAACTCTCCAGATCGGAACCTAGGACTCTCCGTTCGGGGACCCCTCTCCTGGTTTCAAGGGGTGGGTATTTATAGGTCGAGGACGCATCGCGGTCAAGGACGCACCACGGTCGAGGTTAGATCCATGGTCGTAGTGTAACCCTCGGACTTGGTCGAGGGGTGTTCCCCCGCGGTCGTGGTCTGGTTGTCCATGGTTGCGGTCACGATCGCGCTACAGTCAAGGTTGACTCTGTGATCACGACCAACCCGTGGTCACGGTGTAAGCCTCGGTCGCAGTCAATCTTGAAATCACGATGTTAGTTCGGATCGTGGTCGAGGTGGATACCTCAGTCACGGTCCTTCTCACCTCGACCGTGGTCTTCCCCACCACAGTCGTGGTTGTGATGGATGGAAGCCTAGCTATTGCAAAAACCATGTGTTGGGGAGAAATCTTGGAGAATAGATGTCTTTTCAGGTTCGGTGCACGCAAATCCCAAAATTGGCTAGTTTGAGCTACTTTATCTATGAAAAGATATAAATTACTAAAAGATAAGAAACATGGGATATTTAGTGTAACGACACCCACCATCATTTAAGATAACAAGTGTCATTAACAATAATAAAACATGTGGAAACGATTATTAACTAATGCAGAAGTGAATCATTAGCAACGGATTAGCAAAAAAATCAATGAAAATTAAAACCATTTGCAAAGAGATCCATTCACAGGAAAACTCTTTCATTCAGAACCAAAGTAAAACTTTACATCCTGGTTCATATATACATCTCATGTACTATTGTTTCTCGAGGAATACAAACATCAACTACTCTGTCTTACCTGTACACAGGTAGTATAAAACCCTTGAAGCTTAAAGCCAAAATCTCAGACCGATCCATTAAAACATTACTCCTAGGACCCGAGAGTACAGAGATGACTCATAGGACTATCTATATACAACTTGACAACTCATATCCCCACCTAGGATTTACAGCTGTCCCTGCTACTGCTGCTGCTGCTCTTCCTCTGTAATAGGTTCCTTGACTTTTCGTCTGTGGTTACCTAAAAATGTTGATCCCACGGGGGTGAGACAATATGTAAATTTCCCCAGCGAGAGATATAACTCTCCTCCAATAACATTGTTATTGCAGTTTAGTAGAAATAAACTGAGCAGTGGAATCATATATAATCAACAACAGATAATTCAATATCTACGTAGTTTCGAGCAACATTCTTATGCAAGTATATCATCTATAATTTGATAAAGAAGCATGTCACTATTCAATAAAGAATTGAATAACACAGATAAAATTTATGCATCTAAAACATGCTAAGCAGGATAACATCAACCGGTGATTCTCGTATTTCAAACTTATGCAAATACGCTACTCGGCTGATTACGTCCATAATCTTTTCATAAAATGTTGGGATCTCAATCCCTCATTTCAACACTGGGAATTTTCATCCCTTAACGAGTTCAATACCATATCCATGTGATCCTGGGTATTCAAACCCTTAGCTCATCACCTGAGCATTGTTACCACATTCTCAGGTAACTAACACCTTTAGGTCTTCTGACCAAGATAAGTATGATACTTGCTACACAAGCATCCATCATGGCACTTGAGGCACATTAACTCTCTTGCTACCTCTTTCCAGGCAACAAGGTATATCATGGAACACAAGGCCCAATAATCAATTCAATTAATAATACATCATAGCTCATACCTGGCTATGCCCATCATCTCATGAAACCTGCATGGTTAGCACATATGATAGCAGTACATCAATTATCTATCAACACCATGCAAAACAAATGTATCATTAGTTCAAGGTATCACCCTTATTCCTTTACCAGGATTAGGGTTTCCCATCACATATCTTATGTATCCTTCATCCAACTATATTGGACTTATAATACATCAAGGTATACGACCATATTAGGTCACTTTCAAATCATCTCTAAATCAAGCATAGAGCACCACGGCCGTGCAACCAAGAACGGTCGTGCGAGGGAAAGCCACCACGGCCGTGCTGCCTTACACGATCGTGCTACAGAAGATCACCACATGAATCATATTCATGTATGAATTCTATTCTTTCATCCTTTCAACTTGATTAGGTCACATCAACCCTTCAATCAAGTACATACAACTATGATTAACATAGTGTATCAAGTCATTGACCCTATAAGCAATTAGGAATTCATCCCTTAATTGGCACTAATCCCTTAGGTACTATTAGGGTTTCAACCTTTGTACCTTCTTTGATTATCATTACTAATCATCATTGGATCAATGGATCATTCATCATCTTAATTCTCAAGAGATTCAATCACATTGAACCTCCATTACATAAGGTATCCAATTGAATTAGGGTTTCCAATGTTGATTCCTTCAATCATTGAATTCATGGAACCAATCATCAATTGGACCTATATTCATACTTCAATTGAGTTTAATAGGTTAACCTTAAACTGGTTTGACCCTCAATTGACCCTCAATTGATCATGAAATAGGGTTTGAATCAATTGAGTTAGGGTTCGGAATAGATGATCCAACAACACTAATCAATGCAAGATTGGTTACTTTGAAACTATTGAACCATCATCCAAATTGGGTATGACCTGACCCCAAACGGTCTTGAGGTAATTTGGATTACCTCCAAATGGTCTTGATACCGTTTTCCCATCTTATCACTCAAATCCAAGCCATCCAATTAGGGTTTGGATCATTGGATTGATCACCAAATCAGCATTTGATTACACTTCAACTTAGTGACATTGGATCTTCAATTGCTTAACCATACTCAACCCTAGACCTCCAAACGGTCTTGGGTGACCCCAAAACGGTCTTGAGACCGTTTGGATGAGTCCCAAATGGTCTTGAGACCGTTTGTCCCATCCAAACCTTGGATTCTAGTGAAAAATCATCAAGGTTTGGTCTATTGAGTTGATCAGCACATCAGCACATAATTGCAATATGATTTGGTACCTTTGGACCTTCAATTGGTAAACTATACTTGACCACAGACCTCCAAATAGTCTTCGGTGATCCCCAAACGGTCTTGAAACCGTTTGGGTGATCCCCAAACGGTTTTGAAACCGTTTGGGCTAATCAACCCAAAATCTCAAATTAACTCATTGGAATTTCAGCACTGATTTCAATTAGGGTTTGCCCAATTGAATAGCCTTCAATTCACAATTCCTTTGGAACTAATCCATAAAATTTGGTGAGTCATTAAAAAACATAATTATGAACAGTAATATCAAACGGTCAACCCTTGGTCAACCATCGCAAACGATTTTGAAACCGTTTTCCCAAAAGGTCGAATTAATCAAGCTGAAAAATCAGCACTTAATCCAATTAGATTTGCCTAATTGATTAGCCTTCAACCTATGATTTCTTTGGAGTTAACCCATAAAATTTGGTGAGTCACTATCCCACATAATTAGGATCAAGATTCCCAAACGGTCAACCCTTGGTCAACTCCACCAAACAGTTTTGAAACCGTTTTCCCAAAAAGGTCAAGTTAATTAGGTTGAAATTCAGCACTTAATTCAATTCGATTTGCCTAATTTATTAGCCTTCAACCTATGATTCCTTTGGATTTAACCCCTCAAAGTTGGTGGGTTATCAGCCTACATAATTAGGAACAAGATTCTCAAACGGTCAACGCTTGGTCAACTCCACCAAACGGTTTTGAAACCGTTTGGTCTCATACGGTTTAGTGAAACTGTTTGATTCTAAACGGTTTGAAACCGTTTGGCTTGGTAATTTCCTTTGGATAAACATCTAGGATGATGTCATCATCACCTCCTTCGTTCAACCAAGAACAGAAATCGTTATTGATGGAAATTGCAGCAAAGAAACAAGTGTGTATCAAATTGAAGAAAACAATCAACAAAGCATAGAGAATTGATGCAATATCAATGATTAAGGGTTTGAGTTATAAAACCCGCCTCAAATCAGATATCCAAGCTCCAAGATCCACGGATCTAATGGTGGATGGAGTTCTAGAAACTGCCCAAGGTCCGTTATTGAGCTATTGGATGAAATAGATGGCTAGAATTGGAAATCGGGTGAAGAAAACCAAGAATCAAACATTGATTTAGGGTTTTCACCATGAATCCGAGGTAGAAGGTGATCAAAACCTTACCAACAGGTTGTGTTCGTCCTTCTACTGCTCCTGAGCTCTTCCTTGGTCGGCCAAAGCTAGGTGACAAGGAAAAGACTAAGGAAATGATCCCTATGTGTTATTGGAAAAGATATACATAAAGGGTATGTATATGGGTTTTCAAGGAAAGAGAAAATGGAATTATTTTCTTTAAATTCCATACTAATTTCCCCCAAATCCTCCTCCATTTCTTGGCCACGAAACCACCTTCAAAGCCTTGCAAAATCTCTTCATTATCCAAGAATTAATGGAAAAGAAATTAAGCACCTTAAAGAGTTTTATATTAATATCCAACTTTTAGTGGATATTACTTTTTATTATGATATTGTGAGTTGGCCTCCACTCAACCAAGATCTTTTTGTGCCATAGCAAAGCACAAGCTCGTCCAACACCTTACAAAATAATCCCTCAACTTTTAGTTGAAGGGCTCCTCAATTAATTTATTTATTTTTGCATTAATTTAAATTAAAGTTCCCTTTTTGCTTAAATCTTGATTATTTTAATATAAAGATTCTCTCTCCTCCAACTTAATTCAAATGAGGTGCCACTCTCATTTTATTTGCTCTACATGATGCCAAGAAACATTAGGGACCTCATTAAAGTGGTAATTTGCATATTGAACCCTAGGTTTTGGGTAAATTGCACATTTCACCAAAACCAGGTTTTGGGTAAATTGCACATTTCACCAAAACCAGGTTTTAATGCACTAGGATTGCTTTACAAGCTTAATCTTGATGCCCAAGCTTGTGAAAACCATACCACTACATCATATTCATTCTTATGATGTCTCAACATCATAGGAACATCTTATCATGCAACAATTGCAATTTAACCCCTCAACTTGGGTAATTTGCACTTTAGTCCAAAATAAGCAAACATTGCTTCAACATTGTTCAAACAGGACCAAAATTGAAACATAAGTTTCTCATGAGCCCTAATTACTTTTCCCATGATAAGATTAAGAATTTACTCAACCTTATTAGGAAAAACATCTAGGGTTAACTCATAACCCAGGTCAGGGATGTTACAAATTATAAACCTCTAACAAGGATTTTGTCCTCGAAATCCCAAACAAAAGGAGGGATAGATTATTCATTAATCATGCCCTCAAGTCTCCTCATATACTCTTAATGTTATAGAGATACTATGGATCTGTAATCCATACAAGGTTCCTTTCATTAATTCAACCTTATCAATGTTTACATTTATGCAATGCATAAACCCCTAACATATGGTGTTCATATTATTGAAGAGAAGAAGCATAAAAGAGCATACTTCTATCATCACCCAGGAATATTTATCAAAACGAAAAACATATATATATCTAACAGAGATAATTCACTCAGCAAACCTTAATTTGTTTTTGAAAATATTCACTGAGCAAGTTCACTAAGTATATTCACTAAGTGATTTGTTTTGAAAATATCCACGGAGCAAGTTCGCTAAGTAATTTCCACGGAGCATGTTCACTAAGTAATATCCAAAGAGCATGTTCACTAAGTAATATCCACGGAGCAAGTTCACTAAGTAATATCCACGGAGCAAGTTCACTAAGTAATATCCACGGAGCATGTTCACTAAGTAATATCCACGGAGCATGTTCACTAAGTAATATCCACAGAGCATGTTCACTAAGTAATTTCCACAGAGCATGTTCACTAAGTAATATCCACAGATCATGTTCACTAAGTAATATCCACGGAGCAAGTTCACTAAGTAATATCCACGGAGCATGTTCACTAAGTAATATCCATGGAGCATGTTCACTAAGTAATATCCATGGAGAAAGTTCACTAAGTAATATCCACGGAGCATGTTCACTAAGTAATATCCATAGAGCATGTTCACTAAGTAATATACATGGAGCAAGTTCACTAAGTAATATCCACGGAGCATGTTCACTAAGTAATATCCATGGAGCATGTTCACTAAGTAATATCCACGGAGCAAGTTCACTAAGTAATATCCACGGAGCATGTTCACTAAGTAATATCCACAGAGCATGTTCACTAAGTAATATCCACGGAGCAAGTTCACTAAGTAATATCCATGGAGCATGTTCACTAAGTAATATACACAGATCAAGTTCACTAAGTAAAATCCACAGAGCATGTTCACTAAGTAATATCCATAGAGCATGTTCACTAAGTAATTTCCACGGAGCATGTTCACTAAGTAATATCCACGGAGCATGTTCACTAAGTAATATCCACAGAGCAAGTTCACTAAGTAATATCCACAGAGCAAGTTCACTAAGTAATATCCACGGAGCATGTTCACTAAGTAATATCCACAGAGCAAGTTGACTAAGTAATATCCACGGAGCATGTTCACTAAGTAATATCCACGGAGCAAGTTCACTAAGTAATATCCACGGAGCATGTTCACTAAGTAATATCCACGGAGCATGTTCACTAAGTAATTTCCATGGAGCATGTTCACTAAGTAATTTCCACGGAGCATGTTCACTAAGTAATATCCACGAAGCATGTTCACTAAGTAATATCCACGAAGCATGTTCACTAACTAATTTCCACGGAGCATGTTCACTAAGTAATATCCACGGAGCATGTTCACTAAGTAATATCCACAGAGCAAGTTCACTAAGTAATATCCACGGAGCATGTTCACTAAGTAATATCCACAGAGCATGTTCACTAAGTAATATCCACGAAGCAAGTTCACTAAGTAATATCCACAGAGCATGTTCACTAAGTAATATCCACGGAGCAAGTTCACTAAGTAATATCCACAGAGCATGTTCACTAAGTAATATCCACATAGCATGTTCACTAAGTAATTTCCACAGAGCATGTTCACTAAGTAATATCCACGGAGCAAGTTCACTAAGTAATATCCACGGAGCAAGTTCACTAAGTAATATCCATAGAGCAAGTTCACTAAGTAATATCCACGAAGCATGTTCACAAAGTAATATCCACGGAGCAAGTTCACTAAGTAATATCCACGAAGCAAGTTCACTAAGTAATATCCACGGAGCATGTTCACTAAGTAATATCCACGGAGCAAGTTCACTAAGTAATATCCACGGAGCAAGTTCACTAAGTAATATCCACAGAGCATGTTCACTAAGTAATATCCACGGAGCATGTTCATGTTGGCTAAATGGACATCAGTAAATCCCTTTGTTTTGATAATGACAAACATTTCATTCTTGTCTATCTAACATGCTACTTGAGTGTTGCAGGAATAAGGTCGATGACAAAAGCACTAGGGAATCTATATGCTTGAATGCTTATAAATTTCGTGAAATGTAAATCAATTGTAAACTTGTACAAATATATAATGTACAAGTACTTAGACTTCATGTAAATCAAGCGTTAGATTTTCCCTTGCCATTCACTACACTTAGATAGATCATCCCCTTCAATAGTGTCACATATGCACACTCACATACACATTTAGTATTTCAATTGAAACATTGAAATAGGGTCGATCTCGGTCGACAAAATCCTCGACCGAGACACTCTCGGTCGACAAGTTTCTCGACCGAGAAAGACCCAGGTAGCCGTTAGACACAGCTGACAAGGTAGTTGGTAGTTGGAGATGAACATTGCAAATACTTGATCCAGAGTGCCTGTCGGTCGACAAAACTTCGACTGAGAAGGTATCCCGGTCGGAAATTTCTCGACCGAGATGGACTCTGACAGCAACTGCAGAATTAATTAACTAGTTGTTGTTAATCCAACTAACTTATACCTAACGGCTAGTTAAGCACTTAGAAACCCCTAGAAAGTGTCTAGAACGTCCTTAAGCACTTGTAGGTCATTCCTATAAATAGGACATGCCTTAGGACACCTAAAGGTACTTGATTCTACACTTGAGCAATCCTTGAGCATATACTTTCATTAGCAACCTGTTTTGAGCAATTGAGCAATACTTGCAATTGGCCACTCTTCTCCTAGCTCTAAATTTGTGTCCTATAGGCTAGTATCTCCTATCCACAACAATCACACTTCCATATACTTTGGTTAGGAGATCTACACGCTTGATATAGGCAAATCAAGCCTTGTGCTTCAAAGGATAAGTTGTAATTTCTGTTTTCCTTTCTTGTTCACTTTCATTGTTTGTACTCTCCTTGCTACTCCTAGGTTGGAGGCTGCGGATAAGAGAGGGTTGTGATCTTCTTGGTGAAGAAGGAGACTTTGAACTACTTCAAGAAGGCTGGTGCAACGGGAGGTTACTTCTAAGAGGAAGGCTACTTCAAGGGGGAGCTTGGAGTTACTTCAAGAAGGCTACCTCAAGTTGGTGCATCTACTTCAAAGTGAAGGCTGTTCAAAGGGGTGTAAGAAAGTATTGTATTTTGTGTAATTCCTTGTGAAGGTAATAAAATTAATACTTTCAAATCCCGGTTGGGTAAGCAACCGGGTAGTGGACTGACTGCCTTAGTATTTGCTAAGGTAGGAACCACTCTAAATTCCTTGTCTCCTTCTTACTTTTTCATTTGTGGTTGTTTGAGTTAAATAATTGTAAAATTAATTTTAAAACCCTATTCACCCCCCCTCTAGTGGTTTTTCAGTTCACTAAGTAATTTCCACAGAGCATGTTCACTAAGTAATATCCATGGAGCAAGTTCACTAAGTAATATCCACGGAGCAAGTTCGCTAAGTAATTTGTTTTGAAAATATTTCACTTATCTCTTCCTATTTAATTTCATTATACTCTCTAAATTGTTTCAGAATGACTACTTGATCAGAGTAATAAAAAAGATGACAATTTAAGAGTTTCATACTTACTTAATCTACAATAATCATATACCTGACCAGGGTATATAAGTATTGAGATTAGGTAGTATGCACTTTATTTACTATCATATTCCTCACTTTTCATGTCATTATACACACATAATTTTCCATTCTTGAATTTTCTCCAGGCATCATTTCTATATCTCTCTCTTGCATGCTCCCATGCACCTTTTCCTGGTGCAACATTGCTGCTTCCTACAACAACCTCCTCATGTGACCCAGTCATCTTTAAGTTCTTCTTCTCTTATACGAGCAGAAGACACTATCAGATACACTGGATGACACCAGAACAGACTCTACTACCTTAGTCCTATGTCTCTGTAGACTCAGTGAACCTAGAGCTCTGATACCACTAAATTGTAACGACACCCACCATCATTTAAGATAACAAGTGTCATTAACAATAATAAAATATGTGGAAATGATTATTAACTAATGCAGAAGCGAATCCTTAGCAGCGGATTAGCAAAAAAATCAGTGAAAATTAAAACCATTTGCAAAGAGATCCATTCATAGGAAAACTCTTTCATTCAGAACTAAAGTAAAACTTTACATCCTGGTTCATATATACATCTCATGTACTATTGTTTCTCAAGGAATACAAACATCAACTACTCTGTCTTACCTGTACACATGTAGTATAAAACCCTTGAAGCTTAAAGCCAAAATCTCAAACCGATCCATCAAAACATTACTCCTAGGACCCGAGAGTACATAGACGACTCATAGGACTATCTATATACAACTTGAAAGCTCATATCCCCACCTAGGATTTACTGCTGTTCCTGCTACTACTGCTGCTGCTCTTCCTCTGTAATAGGTTCCTTGCCTTTTCGTCGGCGGTTACCTAAAAATGTTGATCCCACGGGGGTGAGACAATATGTAAATTGCCCCAGCGAGATATATAACTCTTTGCCGATAACATTGTTATTGCAGTGTAGTAGAAATAAACTGAGCAGTGGAATCATATATAATCAACAACAGATAATTCAATATCTATGTAGTTTAGAGCAACATTCTTATGCAAGTATATCAACTATAATTTGATAAAGCAGCATGTCACTATTCAATAAAGAATTGAATAACACAGATAACATTTATGCATCTAGAACATGCTAAGCAGGATAACATAAATCGGTGATTCTCGTATTTCAAACTTATGCAAATACGCTACTCGGCTGATTACGTCCATACTCTTTTCACAAAATGTTGGGATCTCAATCCCTCATTTCAACACTGGGAATTTTCATCCCTTCACGAGTTCAATACCATATCCATGTGATCCTGGGTATTCAAACCCTTAGCTCATCACCTGAGCATTGTTACCACATTCTCAGGTAACTAACACCTTTAGGTCTTCTGACCAAGATAAGTATGATACTTGCTACACAAGCATCCATCATGGCACTTGAGGCCCATTAACTCTCTTGCTACCTCTTACCAGGCAACAAGGTATATCATGGCACACAAGGCCCAATAAACAATTCAATTAATAATACATCATAGCTCATACCTAGCTATGCCCATCATCTCATGAAACCTGCATGGTTAGCACATGTGATAGCAGTACATCAATTATCTATCAACACCATGCAAAACAAATGTATCATTAGTTCAAGGTATCACCCTTATTCCTTTACCAGGATTAGGGTTTCCCATCAAATATCTTATGTATCCTTCATCCAATTATATTGGACTTATAATACATCAAGGTATACGACCATATTAGGTCACTTTCAAATCATCTCTAAATCAAGCATAGAGCACCACGACCGTGCAACCAAGAATGGTCGTGCGAGGGAAAGCCACCACGGCCGAGCTGCCTTGCACGGTCGTGCTACAGAAGATCACCACATGAATCATATTCATGTATGAATTATATTCTTTCATCCTTTCAACTTTATTATGTCACATCAACCCTTCCATCAAGTACATACAACTATTATTAACATAGTGTATCAAGTCATTGACCCTATAAGAAATTAGGAATTCATCCCTTAATTGTCACTAATCCCTTAGGTACTATTAGGGTTTCAAACTTTGTACCTTCTTTGATTATCATTACTAATCATCATTGGATCAATGGATCATTCATCATCTTAATTCTCAAGAGATTCAATCACATTGAACCTCCATTACATAAGGTATCCAATTGAATTAGGGTTTCCAATGTTGATTCCTTCAATCATTGAATTCATGGAACCAATCATCAATTGGACCTATATTCATACTTCAATTAATATTGGATGAAATAGATGGCTAGAATTGGAAATCGGGTGAAGAAAACCAAGAATCAAACATTGATTTAGGGTTTTCACCATGAATCCGAGGTAGAAGGTGATCAAAACCTTACCAACAGGTTGTGTTCGTCCTTATACTGCTCCTGAGATCTTCCTTGGTCGGCCAAAGCAAGGTGACAAGGAAAAGACTAAGGAAACGATCCCTATGTGTTATTGGAAAAGATATACATAAAGGGTATGTATATGGGTTTTCAAGGAAAGAGAAAATGGAATTATTTTCTTTAAATTCCATACTAATTTCCCCCAAATCCTCCTCCATTTCTTGGCCACAAAACCACCTTCAAAGCCTTGCAAAATATCTTCATTATACAAGAATTAATGGAAAAGAAATTAAGCACCTTAAAGAGTTTTATATTAATATCCAACTTTTAGTGGATATTACTTTTTATTATGATATTGTGAGTTGGCCTCCACTCAACCAAGATCTTTTTGTGCCATAGCAAAGCACAAGCTCGTCCAAAACCTTAAAAAATCATCCCTCAACTTTTGGTTGAAGGGCTCCTCAATTAATTTATTTCTTTTTGCATTAATTTAAATTAAAGTTCCCTTTTTGCTTAAATCTTGATTATTTTAATATCAAGATTCTCTCTCCTCCAACTTAATTCAAATGAGGTGCCACTCTCATTTTATTTTCTCTACATGATGACAATAAACATTATGGACCTCATTGAAGTGGTAATTTGCATATTGAACCCTAGGTTTTGGGTAAATTGCACATTTCACCAAAACTAGGTTTTAATGCACTAGGATTGCTTTACAAGCTTAATCTTGATGCCCAAGCTTGTGAAAACTATACCACTACATCATATTCATTCTTATGATGTCTCAACATCAGAGGAACATCTTATCATTCAACATTTGCAATTTAACCCCTCAACTTGGGTAGTTTTCACTTTAGTCCAAAATAAGCAAACATTGCTTCAACATTGTTCAAACAAGACCAAAATTGAAACATAAGTTTCTCATGAGCCCTAATAACTTTTCCCATGATAAGATTAAGAATCTACTCAACATTATTAGGCAAAACATCTAGGGTTAACTCATAACCCAGGTCAGGGATGTTACATTTAGGGCATATTAAGGTTATAGTGACACAAAACCATAGATAAATGCTTAGAAAAAATATGTAAATTTGGGTGTTATCAATCACTCAAAGCTTAAACATTTTCTTGCCTCAACCAAGACTGTGCTCAAAGAACAAAAAGATAACAATCAAATTAATCTTGACGGCAAATGCTAAGGTCAAGAAAAATGGTTAAAACACCAGTTCTCCTGATCCATGTTGTTTTAGAACAAACCCCCACCAATCGAGCACAATCCTGTCAAAGTAAGATCAAAGAGCAACCAGGAAAGATTGAGCTAGTCCACTGTAACCTGTCAATACTCAAGGGGGTTTGACTCATAATTATACAACATAAAAGAATTATCTCATAGACGATCACGCGGGTGATGAGCAATGAGCCATCATCCTGTATCCATGTAGACCAATCAGGGACAACGTGCCTCTCACTTATTCAAGTCATAAGAAGAAAAGTAAAAAGACTCTAATGACTTATGAGGATCCCAGTCTACGTTAGGCTGGTCCATGTAATGAGTGACAGTCCCTGCGGTCTGAGCTAGTTGACCTAGAGCAGTGAGACTGTCACAGAACTAGAATCCCAGTCCCATGAACCAAACGTATACGAAAGGCAACATGTGGAAGCGTAAAGCTTAGCACACATGAATAGATAACAAGATCACCAACACAGTCTCAACATTCAAAAAGTATAAATTATACAAAATGCATTATATTCATGAATTCAGTTACATATTTCCAGAGTCAAGGTACAAGTCATTCATATGCACTAAATCTAGATCTTACAACAAGTACACCTAGCATAGCTCTCCAAGCCCATCAACCTTCTAGCCATCTCTGAACCTACAAACAAAATATGAGAAACGGGTCAACACACGAGGTGTTGAGTATGGGGCAGAAAGATACATATATGTATAAGCTTTGCATAATTTGAAAAGATTTCAACACTAAACGAAAAAGAATAAACATGTTAATTATTTAAAAAATTATACCAACAATATCAAGCATGTTTAAGGCCTTTGACCATCTTCCTGTCATAAGGATCCGTAAGGGTTACAAAATTAGCTAACCCTTTTATACGAGAGGGACATTAAGGCCAAAGACAATATCTAACCCTTTATCAACAACATTATAATGGCGTTCTATATATATATATATATATATTTGTGTGTGTGTGTGTGTGTGTTCAGGTTATAAAACTGAGGAGGCAAACATCGAGTAAGACATAGCAATACTACATGGCAATATTTGAGCAAGTAAACAAACAAGCATACAATACATGTGTTTTCAAGCAAGAAAGTGATATTCATATAACTAGATAAGGCCCATACCTGATTTAGATATTCATAACCTAACATATCCTTCACCATCTAGCAACATGCCAAGCATGATAAGAACAAGATTGCATATATACATTAGATTCTCATCATTAACCCTGATTATCTTCATTTTAGGATTTTGGCCAAGTTGGGTTCAAGGTTGGTTATTAGTACATTATATGATCTCATATTGATTTAGGGTCCATCATAAGAGTGTGGTTCAAGTTTCATATCATTTTGAGGTTTCATGTGGACATCACAAGATTTAGGACACTTTATGCTCAAATTAGGCCACAAGACTCATAATAGAGTAATCAAGGTCAAAGATCATCAATGAAAGGGATGGTTTAGATCAACAAGAATAGGACATAAGAGGCATAAGCAAAGTTGGGTAGATGTCCCTTAGGGGTCTAGGTATCATTGTCCAAACATGGTATCATCATCAACATTCATTTTAACATCAACATAGTTCATGTATGCCATCAATATTCAACATGAGACTAAAGTGGGACATCCACATACAAGATATCATAAGGTATATATCATATCTAATTTATAAGATTAAAGAGAAGAGATTAAGATCCATATCAAGATTGGGGAACTATGAAGACAATCAAGTAATGCAAAATCACATAAGGTAGCCACTAGGGTACTTAGGGCTATACCCACTGACATAGGTCAAGAGGAGATGAACCTAGGCATTAATATCTCACAACATCACAAGCTTACTAATTTTAAGGATCTAATATGATGGGGTGCATCAAGAATGTCGAACTTCGCATTTGAAGCAAGGTATAACCAAAAATTCAAATAAGGGATACATATGTACAACAAGGAGCTATTTATGAGCAATATGGATGATTAGGACCGTCATATAGAATAAAGATGCTCTAAAGATTCTGATTTCATGATTAGGTTGATGAATGATCATTAAAGGTTCAAGTTTTATCATATGGGTGCATTCAAAGTACTCAACATGGCTAAACCTAGTATTTTTAGGTAGTTAGGGAAACTAACATTGGATTTAGAGTCTGGGACCAAGACCAAAGTGTAGATCTCATCGAGTAGATGAATTTTCATATATTATGTGTGGGATTTGGCCAAAGAAAAATACAAAGTATTCATTTTTGAAGTTTATGCAAAAATCATTGGGGAGGAGAGGGATTCTACCTCAAAGTGGGGCCTCCCACGCATATTGGGTCTTTGGATTATCCCTTCCTTGGCTCATGAAGACCCGATCCAACCAACGCGCTGGCGTTCTCCCTATTCACATGGATGTTATGTTCCCTGCATGGAATAGGGCATGAATATGGGAGCTACCTCTCGTTTCTGATCTACCATGGCGCCTGAGATGCGCATAGGAGGGGCGACGTCGAGGCACCTGGTGGCATTGGGTGGCACCGGAGATGAACCAAGAGGCCTGCGGGATTCCCTCGGCTCCAGGAACCTATCTAGTTGTTGTCCCACCCTCACAGGGCTATGCCACAGTGGGGACGAGATCTATCCATGTGACCACGGTTGTTGCACCTGAGCAACATAGATGGTGAGGGAGCCAAGGGAGAAGGGCTCGGAGATGAGGGGAGCATGAAGGGATGAATGGGATAGGTGGCTCTTGGACCACCTTTCGGACTTCAAAGTTACTGCTTCGTCCCCCTGTTACAGAACAAGAAGAAAAGAAGAAGAAGAAAGGTAGGGGGAAGAGGGCTGATGGCTGGAGCAAAAGAGGGGAAAGAAGATGAGGCAAACCAAGGGGGTTTAAAAAGAAGCATCCATCTAGGGTTCTCAACTCCATTTGATACTCGATTTGGAGAAGGGAAAAAAAGAGGAGCAACCCCTGCCCGTCGATGGTTTACCGAAAGAGAAAGGGGGTCAACGAGGCACAAGGGTAAAGCATGGGTCGCATGCCTAACTAGGCCCATTAAGGCCCAAACTCACAAAAGTAATTAAAACATGTACAATTTGGGTCAACTTTCAAATACCCATATCTTGGGATAGGATGGTCCAAACGAGGTAATTTTTGTACCATTGGGAAGATAAATGAACAATCACTATTTTGAAACATATTATAGAGCAAGGTGATCATACTAATTAGGTTCAAGATTATTTACAAAGTAGTGAATCATTAAATAGTGAAATTTAGATCGAGAGAAAAAATCAAATGTACACATTGAGAAATTGATCATTATAATGGCCAAATGAGAAAATCTCACCCCTCCAATTATGAAATTGACATCAGATTCAATAATGGGCCACTTTATGAGAGAGGAAAATATCACTTGAGGAGAGAGAAAAGGTCAGATTATCACATCCTTCCCTCCTTAAAAGAAATTTCATCCTCAAAATTTGTCTAAGATCATAAACATGAATCAAAGTCAAAATTCATCGAGTCTAGGTATCCAAGCATGGTTGTCAACACATTCTCCATAATGGGATGCGCACTAGGTTTTCATCATCAAGGGTGTACTCATCTCACTGATATACACATTTACTTATTATCCCACCATATTATGACATCATCATGGCATTAGGGTTTACCCATCCCTTACAATCTCTATATTAGTTTTTTTTCATTTGGGTATGAGATTAGGTATGTTACCCCTCATTATTCAAGCTAAGCTCTCTAGGCATCATCGTATCAAGTTCATGATTCCCAATCTACATATTTTATGTATGGTATGATTTCGTGTTAGGTCTAGCTTATGTGAGTGACTCATTGGACATATATCAAGTGTTAAACTAGGTGAGATTATTTTCATACATCATGCATCATCCCGAGATGCAACATTAAAATCAACATCAATCTTTCATAATTATCTGACTTGTATATCAAAGGAGCTCCACAAGCTCAAGCCACTCAAGCTAATGCCTATCTATGTCCAAAAAGACATGATAACCATGACCATCTACCCATAACAAACTTTTCTATCCATCTTTCAAGAAATAAGGATAACCACTAGATTCCTTTATATACAACTACTAACCTGAGTATGATGCTCATCATGGATATCACACATCATGTACATCATCTAAGGGACTTGGGACATCTCCCTCACCTATATAACAAGCATCAAATTTTCAATTTCCTCTTTCTCTAGGGTTAGATATTTTCATAGGAAATCTAGGGTTTGACATTTTCAAGGAAACCACACACTAGGTCACTCAACTCATATACTTAGAAGTATTCTAGCTAGAGACTCATCATCAAGTATTTCATCATTCCTATTTTTCAACATTTCAAATATTTTGGAGTTTAGGTATTCTAACCTTCTCCTGAGGTGGGTCGACTCATATCACAAGGTCTCCCTATTCATATGTCCCATGCTATAGGTCCTCATTTATAAAGAGATTGAGGCCCACGTTAGTCTCAAACTATATGTCACATATCATATCTCAACACACACAAGACTAGGTACAAGAAAAGATGCCAACCCACTAGCTATGATTATCACATCAACCAAGTCATATGTATCAACAAGGTGCTAGGTCTAGCTAGGGTTGCATGGTCAAACTCATTCTATATCGTCAAGCTATTTGACTTTCTCAAGGACAAACTTGGGTCTTACCAACATCAACATAATCAACAATATCATCATCATCATATTAGGTTATCTAGTTTACTCACTTTCCTAACCTATATCATGGCTTTAGACAACTCTAGAGACTATCACTATCATCTAAACTCTCTCATCTAGACTTGATGTTACATCTCTTTCTCTTAGGTTGTGGAGAAACTCACTACCTTTCTACATGTGGTAACATTTTTCATATGTACATATAATAATACTTGAAATATGTTTTCTCTAAGGTTTAAACAAATGATGAAAACCACCATACTCCATTTGAATAAACCCAAAATCAAAACAAGTTACCACACTCATGAGGCAGTCTAGTATCATGAAACCTAGAGAACTAGCAAGAACATGGTGCACACTTGTGTAGACATCCTAAGCACATGTCACGAATCATGTCAAGGGAGGTAATTTACAAAAGTCTACACCTAGTTATAGAACATCTAGATTCTAACCTAGAGGCTAAGTTTACCTAATCCAAAAAGGACATCTTATTAAGTTTCTAGGGTTGAGATGTAAAGTGAGTTTAGTTTGTATTTCATGTGAGCAATGTTTGGTGTAGTTATTGTTCATGCTCTGATACCATCTGTCACGGAACCAGAATCCCAGTCCCATGAACCAAATGTATACCAAAGCCAACATGCGGAAGCATAAAGCTTACCACACATGAACAGATAACAAGATAAAGAAACCAACACAGTCTCAACATTCAACAAGTATAAATTATACAAAATGCATTATATTCATGAATTCAGTTACATATTTCTAGAGTCAAGCTATAAGTCATTCATGTACACTAAATCTGGATCTTACAACAAGTACACTTAGCATAGCTCACCAAGCCCATCAACCTTCTAGCCATATCTGAACCTAAAAACAAAATACGAGAAACGGGTCAACACACCAGGTGTCGAGTATGGGGCAGAAAGATACATATATTTATAAGCTTTGCATAATTTTGAAAAGATTTCAAGACTAAATGAACAAGAATAAACATGTTAATTGTTTAACAAATGTGAAACCATATTTTATGTCATTTCACTCCATTATACCAACAATATCAAGCATGTTTAAGGCCTTTGACCATCTTCCCATCGGAAGAGTCCATAAGGGTTACAAAATTAGTTAACCCTTTTATACAAGAGGGACCTCAAGGCCATACCCAAGAGATAACCCTTTATCAAAAAAATTATAATGGAGTTCTATATATATGTGTGTGTGTTCAAGTTATAAAATCGACGAGGCAAACATCGAGTAAGACATAGCAATACTACATGGAAATATTTGAGCAATAAACAAACAAGCATACAATACATGTCTTTTCAAGCAAGAAAGAGATATTCATATAACTAGATAAGGCCCATACCTGATTTAGAGATTCATAACCTAACATATCCTTCACCATCTAGCCACATGCCAAACCTGATTAAGAACAAGATTGCATATATACATTAGATTCTCATCATTAACCCTGATTATCTTCATTTTAGGATTTTGGCCAAGTTGGGTTCAAGGTTGGTTATTAGTACATTTTATGATCTCATATTGATTTAGGGTCCATCATAAGAGTGTTGTTCAAGTTTCATATCATTTTGAGGTTTCATGTGGACATGACAAGATGTAGGACACTTATGCTCAAATTAGGCCACAAGATTAAGAATAGACTAATCAAGGTCAAAGATAATTAATGAAATTGAACCAAGCATAAGTGATGGTTTAGATCAGAATGAATAGGACATAAGAGGCATAAACAAAGTTGGGTAGATGTCCCTTAGGGTCTAGGTATCATTGTCCAAACTTGGTATCATCATCAACATTCATTTTAACATCAACATAGTTCATTTATGCCATTAATTTTCAACATGAGACTAAAGTGGGACATCCACATACATGATATCATAAGGTATAGAACATATCTAATTTATAAGATTAAAGAGAATATATTAAGATCCATATCAAGATTGGGGCACTATGATGATAATCGAGTAATGCAAAATCACATAAGGTAGCCACTAGGGTACTTAGGGCTATACCCACTGACATAGGTCAAGAGGAGATGAACCTAGGCATTAATATCTCACAACATCACAAGCTTACTAATTTTAAGGATCTAATATGATGGGGTGCATCAAGAATGTCGAACTTAGCATTTGAAGCAAGGTATAACCAAACATTCACATAAGGGATACATATGTACAACAAGGAGCTATTTATGGGCAATATGGATGATTAGGACCCTCATATAAAATAAAGATGCACTAAAGATTCTGATTTCATGATTAGGTTGATGAATGATCATTAAAGGTTCAAGTTTTATCATACAGGTGCATTGAAAGTACTCAACATGGCTAAACCTAGTATTTTTAGGTAATCAGGGAAACTAACATTGGATTTAGAGTCTGGGACCAAGACCAAAGTGTAGATCTCGTTGAGTAGATGAATTTTCATATATTATGTGTGGGATTTGGCCAAAGAAAAATACAAAGTATTCATTTTTGAAGTTTATGCAAAAATCATTGGGGAGGAGAGGGATTCTACCTCGAAGTGGGGCCTCCCACACATATTGGGCCTTTGGATTATCCCTTCCTTGGCTCATGAAGACCCGATCCAGCCGTTGCACTAGTGTTCTCCCTATTCACATGGATGAGATGTTCCCTGCATGGAACAGGGAACGAACATGGGAGCTACCTCCCGCTTTCGATCTGCCATGGCGCCCGAGATGCACATAGGAGGGGTGGCGTCGAGGCACCTGGAGGCGTTGGGAGGCGTCGGAGATGAACCGAGAGGCCTGTGGGATTCCCTTGGCTCTAGGAACCTATCCAGTTGTTCCCACCCTCACACGGTTGCGCCATGGTGGGGATGAGATCTGTCCATGTGACTACGACTGGTGCACCTGAGCAGCATAGACGGTGAGGGAGCCAAGGGAGAAGGGCTCGGAGGCGAGGGGAGCACGAAGGGATGAATGGGATAGGTGGCTCTAGGACCACCTTCCAGACTTCAGAGTTACTGCTTCATCCCCCTATTACAGAACAAGAAGTGAAGAGGAAGAAAGTGAGGGGGAAGAGGGATGACGGCTGGAGCAAAAGAGGGGAAAGACGATGGGGCAAACCAAGGGGGTTTAAAAATAAGCAACCATCTAGGGTTCTCAAATCCTTCTGATACTCAATTTGGAGATGAAAAAAAAGAGGAGCAACCCCTGCCCATCGATGGTTTCCCCAAAGGGAAAGGGGGTCAGAGAGGCACAAGGGTAAAGCATGGGTCTCGTGCCTAACTAGGCCCATTAAAGCCCAAACTCACAAAAGTAATTAAAACATATAAAATTTGGGTCAATTTTCAAATACCCATATCTTGGGCTAGGATGGTCCAAAAAAGGTAATTTTTGTACCGTTGGGAAGATAAATGAACCCTCAATATTTTGAAACATATTATAGAGCAAGGTGATCATACTAATCAGGTTCAAGATTATTTACATAGTAGTGAATCATTAAATAGTGAAATTTAGATCAAGAGAGCAAATCAAATGTACACATTGTGAAATTGATCATTATAGTGGCCAAATTAGAAAATCTCAACCCTACAATTATGAAATTGACATAAAATTAAGTAATGGGCCACTTTATGAGAGAGGAACATATCACTTGAGGAGAGAGAAAAGGTCAGGTTATCATAGAGACAAACTCCTCGTACTATGCTTGAACCAACCCTTCTACTGGGGCGATCCCATAGGTCTCTAAGGGGTTCCTAGTGACTCTCTAATGATCTTCTGCAGTGATACTACCAGGCACGACATACCCGCATTCATGAGTGCAGTCATACACTGTCTGGGCATCATCCTCAACTCTCTTGAAAGAGGAAACAAGTGCTCATTTATTCACACTCAGACTTTTATTATCTGCATTCTAATTTATAGGCCAGGGTGAGAACTCTTTTGAAGTTTTTGGGATTTTGTGGGCGGCCAAGCCTCTTCTATATATTTTTAACCTTTCATCTTTTTGACTCAATATAAGGTGAGAGGGCACATATTCCATCAAGGAAAACACTTTAACTTGATTATAGCTCAAAACTCATCACGATCTATTGACATATGTGTGAAAAGTAGCAATTATGATTCAAGGATCCTTAGAATAGAGGAAAGCTTGTGAAACCACAACTAGGAGTCTTTGATCTTGCTTTAGCTCTTTCCAATAGTCATATACCTTGGATTTGTCATTCACAACATAGATCAAGGGAATAAAGCTTTAAGCTATGAAAAGGCACATAACCTTAGATTCATTACCAAACTTAAGGAAAGAGTCAATGAGCAAGTCAAGCAAAAGATCATGCCATTTAAGATGAAAAATTTTAGACATAAAGATAAGCATTTTAGACATAAGATTTGCATTTCATAGACTTAATTTCAAAGCTACAAATTACAAAACAAAGTCTTACAAAGTTGAAATTTTAAAATTTTACACTAAATTTTACACTAAACGCAATGGACATAGAAGAATAATGAATGCATGCTATGAAGGAAATAAAAGGGAAATGCAGAAGATACACCCTGACTACCACCCCAAGCTTAAAAATTTTTCTTGTCTCCCCGAGCAAATCTCAAGCCTTGGATGGTATGGAAAGTAGTTGTTATTGGTAGAAACTGTTTATAAATTGATCCAGATCATCTAAGACATGTGATGTGTTCTCATATTCCTAGTTTAGTCCTTGATGAAAATGAAATGACTGCCTGAAGTCCTGGGCTGGCTGGTAGAAAGATCAGCGAGGTTGTTGAAATGGTTGTTGAAAATTCGGTTGAGGCAGTGGGGAAAAGACTATGGCAAACCTCCATCTGAGGTACTGCACATCCTCCAGCATGTCAAACCGTCTGCCTGAGTCATCCCTAAAATCAGTCATGAACTCGTAAAGGTTCCCCAAATGGGGGTATGGGGCGTATTGTTCCTGCTGAGGAGGTCGCATGTAATCTACAGTAGGCATTCCTGTATAGGGTCCTCCCTGGTATGGTATGTCCTGGAAGGTTGCCCCTGTTTACTGTCCACCCTCCTGAGCCTCTAGCACTGGTGGTGCTGAAGTAGACACTCCTACAGCTCTGCCTGTATGATGAACGTTACCATGGGCATCCAATAGAGAGACGTCCACGAATGTTGTCTGACATGCGAACTCTGCATTAGCTGGCAGTACTATCATGTGCTTGTAGTAGCCGAATATATAAAAATATCATGTGCTACACTGTTTGACCACTCCTGAGCAGATCAAATGGTCCAAGTCCAACTTTGACCACTCAGCTTGTTCCTACATAAGTGCCAATTGTCCATCTCCAATTCCAAGATGGTGTGCCATAAGAGTGAGAATTCCCTCCATCGGCATGAATTGGACCTGTTTCTTGAAAGTGTTGTGAAAGTGGCGGATAACAAAATTCCCCACATTCACTTTCTTTACTACTATTGCACACCACAAGATGTAGAGGTCTGTTGCGCTGAGCACCCCTTGACTGTGTTGTTTTTCCAAGATGCAATTTGAAATCACCCGATGCAGATAACGAAGTGTCGGGTTGTGGATGTGTAAAGCTTTGGTGCTTTTCGCAACATATCTATATTCCCCTGTAAGCATTTTCCATGCTTGTGCTGCATTAAATTCGATGTCCCATGTCTCCATCCGGCACCTGGACATCTCAGTACAATCTTCAACAGAGCGTGACAACTAACTATTGAGTTGGTCCATAGTAACTTTGTGGGGCTGGTTCAGGAAGTGAAAATGTATGGCAGTGTGCTGGTGGTCCTTTGGTGTCCCTAGTGTAGCATAAAACTCACAAGTGAGTCTATGATAGGCATTACACTATGCATACGTGAGGACATCTAGGCCGACAACTACAAGATATATGTCGACCTGTTCTTGTATCCCGAGCCTAATGAGTGGTCCTGGATCGACATATCTCGGGCCCACTAATATGTGTATGTCTTTAATCAGAGTATCAAAACTCTACCTTTTCTTTATACTTCTGAATAGGGGAGAAGGGAGTGAACTTTGGTTGACACCATCAGGGGTGAGGTGATGTATGTTCCCTTGAATTGAATCACACAATGAAGTTAATCGTTGTAAGGACGTCAACCGTTCTGCTGACTGTCAACGCTGGTCTCCTACGGATGAAGCTTTGTGCAACACTGATGGGCTCTCTTGATGCCCTGTCGAAGTCTGGAGCTCAGCGTTGCAGTGTGCTGTCCAGATTCTCTCACTGGAGGCTTCCTACAATGACTCACCACTGTAGGTATCCATAGGAGTTCCGGATATGTGGCGGTAGTCTGAATCGGTCTCTTGCGACCCAACCCTGGAGTATAAAGCATACCCTCATCTTCATATATCGGGTTTGTGGTTTGAGTGGCCCAGTGTGGGTATCGTCTCCCATGCTATGATAATGACAGGGAGCTTCATTCTACCTTCTTTCACGTCATGGTCTTCTTAAGCTTCTTAAAACTATTTTTCATTGTGTCCATGATCCCGATTTTCTACTGTTGGTCTGGTTAGCTTGACCATGGTGAGGACTTGGTACTACCACCCCAAGGTGCTCCAACCACGACCATGGTGGGGACCACAACTGCTAAAGTGGCTAGGACATTGCGACCGTGGTATCCCAAGGGTTGGACACTATGAATTGGTTGACCGCGGTCGAGGTAGCCTAGGTGACCGCAACCGTGACTTGACCGCGGCCGTGACCACCTCAGTCGCCTTAATCACCAATCTGCTCGCAATAGAGGAAACCGCAATCGAGGTGACCGTGATCTATATCCTGACTACGACCGAGATCACAAGAGCTTGTGCAACATGAAGCGGACAGTTGGGAGAGTAGGGGTTGTGACCTGAGGTTGCGTTTGGTGGGGAGGAGCTAGGGGTTGTTGCCACTCCACTACTTTAAGACCATGATCACGGTTCAGGTGTTGTTGCTGCTACAAATTCCTATGCACTTGTTCCTTTCCTGCAAGCCAACGATGAAAATCTGGGGAAGAGGGAAACAGGTAGAGAGTTGTGCGGCGGTGGAGGAAACTTGGGGTTTAGGGGAGGGGAGGATGCCTCAGCATGGGTTATTTATAGGCCGGGCGCACACCCTCAACCTTGCCCCAGATCGTGCGAGGCCATGTGTAGGGCGGTGTAAAAATGGGAAAAGGCATCGGATACCCGGTCAAAAAGACCAAAAAATTGATCAAAAGTGCAATAGTCGGTCAAAAAGGGCGGAGACAAACCGACATGTTGGTCAGTTAGGCTGAAAAATCATGCCCGGGCCTCAAGTAACCACAGTCGCGGTCTCGCTGACCCGTGGTCACGGTCTCACTGACCTGCGGTCACGATCTCACTGACCTGCGGTCACGATCTGACATAGGCTTGCCCGCGGTCACGGTCTTTGCCTTCAGACCACGGTCGCGGTCTGGATGTTGACCACGGTCGCGGTCTTATCCCACTGGCAAAAGATGAAATGATGGTGGAAAGTTTTTTAAGGTAGCATAAGAACCAAAGCACCATGGAAGAGTAACAAGATATATCAATTAACTTCTTACAAAAAGATTGAACAAAGGCAGCTGTCAGGTTGAGATGTGGGAAAGCATGTAATAGTAAAGAGTTAATAAGAAATCTAGATGATGCTTAAGGAAACTAAATTTAGCAGTTAGGGGAAAGATAAAATATAAATTGACTTTATTATGCAAACTATTAAAAAACAAATTTAAAGAGAAAATGTGCAGGTAGTAGGGGGTGGCTGCCCTACAACTCCTACACTTGGATTCCAAATTCGTAGTTTTGGGGTCTGATTTACATGTGTCTCATTGCTTGGGCTCACCGTGTAATGGAAGAATATGCGGAGAGGTGGCCCCTTCTGAGTCTTGAAAAGAGGAATAAAATCTGGCGACTTGGTGAAGTCATCTCTGTGTTGTGATCTACTTGAACTTCCCTGGGATGAATTCTTTGGCAAATCATCTTCAAGGTACCTTCCAGGATATGGATCTGAACATGAAGGCCCTAGGATGTCGACACAGGATGATATGGAGAGGAGAGGTTGAATGTCTTATGGAGGACTCATTTCTTCTCTCTCCACCTCTGAACTTGAGGTTGGATGCTCAGATAAATTATCATTGACAGTCTGAGTCATCTAATCATCTTCTGAACAAGAAGTACCCCCAGAAGGATCTGTTTGTGGTTCTACCACCCCAATCTTGTCGCCTTCTATGGGGCCCAGGGTGTCTTCATGCTCAGCAACCATGTTGTAGTGGATTGTCCATCCTTCTCCATCGATATCCACCAAGACTTTTAAGGGAATGGTGGTATATGTCATCTCATGCTTCTCCAACTCGTCGTCATCAATATATTCACTACTCCAAATTGAGAAGTTGTTGTTTTCATCGTCATCATCAAACAAATTGTTCCAAACCATGATTGGTGTACTACTCAAGGCTCAGTGACAAGTCTCAATGTGAGAGCTATCACTCTGGTCTGGATCAATGTCTGACTCAGGTTCCTCAAACCAACCTTCTGGTTGCGAGGTAGTTTGGCTATTTTGGTGGGGATAATAGTCTTCACCTTCATTATCATAAAACCATTCATGTTCGCGGCTTGTATTTTCTATTGGTCGATCAGCTGAGTCATCTGGATGGAATGAAGGGCTTTCCCAGGGGGTTGGTCTTCACAGAAAAATCCCAATGAATCCAGTTGATTATCTGAATAGGTTGGTGAGGCATACTCCGCTTCAGACCCAATGGAATGGTCTTGATGACCAAAATCTTCATTGTCAGGTGACGGAGCTCACAACTACATGGTAGCCAAATTGATGATCTCTTGAAGCTTCCTGCCTTGTGCAACATCTGTTTCATGAAGTTGTTGGACTTGGGCAACAATGCCTTCAAAACCCATCAATTCCACCTTGCACTTGTGTTGTAGACTCGATGTATCAAACTGAGATATTTGGATGAATCCTTGCTCTACAGTTTGAAGTATGCTTCTACTACGGTCTGCAATCTCTTTGGCTACTTGGAGTTGATGATTCTACTTTTCTAGTAGTTGTTGGAGTGCATTGACATCTTCTTGGAGATGAGGAGTTAAGGAGGTGAGTGCATTGACACTTTCTCTAGCTAACTCTACTGCCTTAATCGGTTCTTGATCCCATGATAGCACATAAGTTGAGGGCTAACTGGCAGTCTCCTTTATTGGAACATCTTCATATGATGATAATGGGGGTGAATATAGTTTGATGAGTTGTAAGGCACGACTTTCTATTATTTACTAGCAGTCGGAACTGCGGAAAAATTTAGGAGAACATGTGGACAAGATGACTTGTCTTGCAGAAGCAAGATCCATGGATGAAAAAGTATAATAAAAAAAGAAAGCTATTCAGTATATATGGATAAGTATGTTTAAAACAAAAGAGAAACTATGCATATAGGTATACATGCTTAAAAGTGACTGAACAAAATCTTTTAGGCATGTAAACATGGAAAACCTCATCCCCAGCAACGACGCCAAAAAGTTGACCAGCCTGAATCACGCGTCCGGAAGGGAGGCAGACTCAGAAGGAATCAAACTTTTAAATTTATAACCCAAAACTTTCAAGGACCCTCACAACTTTATTACAGGGTCGAAGTAGATATATGGGGTCGAACATAGGGACATGGTGACGTTTAGGACGCTCGAGATTTTGTTCTTGAGTAAGATAAGCCAAGACAATTGTTGAGGAAAGATATGGGCTAGAACTAGTCTAGTAGAATGTCATGAAATAAAACAAAACAAAGAAAAGAAAACAAAACAGAGACTGTAGGGTTCTACTAATCAGAGAGGAGTTCCTGGCTATGTAACCACAAGTTGGGTAGTCTGTGCACCCATTCTTGGGCGTAGAAAACCCTCGAACACCCTAGTAAGAAATCTACATCCAAATGTAGTACACACCATGGTATATATTCCTATGGGGTCATCCCACTCACTCTCACGTAGCGTGACTAAAACCCATCGACGGTATGAAACCATTATCGAGGATGACAAACCAACAACCTAGAATATTCTAGGTACCCTCTCAAGTCTAGAGTATTCTAGGATGTTAGGGACATACGACCTTGAACCGTCCTCCTTTTAGATTCAGATCCAAATCATCTTCTCTTGTCTATTTCTACAACTAATCTCTCGATAAAGGTAGAAATAGCAGTTCAATCAAGAAAGTGATCAATCAAACTAGCAATCATAACCACAAAGAGGAGATAGAATAGAAAACATACTAGATCTAAATTAAAAATACTTGCATAAGGTAAAAGTACATAAACATGCCCCAAAACGGGTTACATAGATAAGAAGAAGCTCAACTAGCCATGGTAAAGCATAGTTGGCACCGAACAAAGATGGAATAACATCATTTGTACAGAAACCAAGGAGAATAGTAGAAGAAAGGAGAAGAAAAAGAGATTTAGCATGTATAGGAGAGGTGTCTCTCCTCCTTAGCCTCCATATGGGCTGAATCTTGTCTTTGGGTCGTCCTCCTTGATCTTTTGGACTCCTCGGCCTCCTTTCTCCTTGATTCCACCCCAAACAGCAACTCGGTGGATGTATGGAGCTGGAAGTTGGCTGGAAATGGTGGGAAATGGATGAACGGAGGTGGAAGCGTGATGGTAGATGGAAGCTCGCTGGAGATACGGGCGTAGGCTGAGTTCTTAGGCCTTTCCAGGTCCTTTGAACTCTCCCACTGGGCTCTAGTAACCAAAAGGGGTTGGAACCACAAGGTGGAAACTCTCCAGATTGGAACCTGGGACTCTCTGTTTGCGGACCCCTCTCCTGTCACCGGGGGTGGGTATTTATAGGTGAAGGGAGATCCGCAGTTGAGGACACACCACAGTCGAGGTTAGATCCACGGTCACAGTGTAAGCCTCAGTCGTGGTCAACCCTGCAATCATGGTGTCAGTTGACTTGGTCGAGGGGTGTTCCC
Organism: Alisma plantago-aquatica; assembly: GCA_963693085.1. Lineage (NCBI taxonomy): Eukaryota > Viridiplantae > Streptophyta > Magnoliopsida > Alismatales > Alismataceae > Alisma > Alisma plantago-aquatica. Next base: position 882,022,258 of record OY856411.1, read on the forward strand.
CTACAGTCACAGTTTGGCTGGCCATGGTCACGGTCGCGGTCGCATTGTGGTCAAGGTCGACTCCATGATTGCAGCCAACCAGCAGTCATAGTGTAAGCCTCGATTGTGGTCAATCTTGAAATCACGACGTCAGTTCGGATCGTGGTCGAGGTTGATACCTCGGTCACGGTCCTGCTCACCTCAACTATGGTCTTCCCCACCGTGGTCGCGGTTGTGATGGATTGAAGCCTAGATGCTGTAAAAACTGTGTGTTGGGGAGAAATCTTAGAGAATAGATGTATTTTTAGTTTCGGTTCCTGCAAATCCCAAAATTGGCTAGTTTGATCAACTTTATCTATGAAAAGATATAACTTACTAAAAGATAAGAAACATGGGATATTTAGGGCATATTAAGGTTATAGTTACACAAAACAATGGATAAATGCTTAGTATAAATATGTAAATTTGGGTGTTATCAATAACTCTAGCTTTACACTTAGCAAACAAATCCTAATTAGAAACCTATAGCAAGACTAGCTAGACACTAACAAGAACTAGTAAAAGCTAGCACAGATAGACACTAGATACACTAGAAAGTCCTAACTATCTAGAGTAAAGAAACTAGCTAAAGAGGAAATTAAAGAAAATGACTAAGAAAGCATGAACTAGCAAGAGCAATTTGGGGTTTTAAGCAAGTTATGGAGGGGGAATGCAACTAGAATCCAATTTGGGGGTTCATAACATGTAAAATTTATTCATTCATTATAAATTGTTAAACCAAACAACAAGACAAATGCTATTGAATTATCCTAAGCTACTAGTTGGCCATGGACGGTATAAGGTGTGTGAAGGGGAACTACACCCTTTAAAACCCTATACAACCTTACAAGGCTCAATTGGAATAGGCTTAGGTGAAATTCTAATAGTATCTAGCAAGTCTAGGTTTCTAGAGTAGGTGTTCTTAGGGAAATTGGGAGCCAGAGGTAAGAATGGAGAGTGGAGGTGAGGGTGTTTCACCTCACATCACTCACTATCTAGCTTTTAGGAAACTTCCTAAGCAATTTAACTAAGCACTCCCAAACTAGCTACTTCGATATCACAACTAGGAGTAAGACAAGGGATATATGTGCTGGTAGATGGGGTGCTAGCCAGGGATCCACCAGGTGGGCATGTGAACAAATCTCGAAATAACCTCCTATATGTCATTTTCTCCTAGACCTAGGTGGTTTCAAGCACAAATCAACAAACAATCCATGTTTTCAAGTAGAAAACATATGGGAAGTAAGATATAATTAAAACATAAACATCATAAATGAATTTATAGAGTTCACGAGTTATTTTCCCCCAACATGTTATGTCGCATTTTATCCTCCAAACATCCTACCTAATGGGCTTAGCTACTCATGGTACGACAAATAGAAAAAGAAGAAGAAGAGAAAGTAGCCATACAAGCTCGTGGATGCGCTCTTCTCCTTCACCTCCATCAACAAGAGTTGCACCTCCTCCCTCCTTGGTGGTAAGAGAGCATTGAATGGGTGTTGGAAGTGGCCAAAACCCTAGAAAACTAGGGTTTTGAGGTTGAGGAAGGTGGAAATGAGGTGGAGGTAGATGGGAGCTCAAGGAGTGAGTGATAAGTAGCTAGGAATGACCAAGAGATAGATAAGGGTGGCTAACCTTGTGCTACAATCACCACCCATGTATATGTAGGTAGTAGGGATGCACAAGGTTAAGTGGGGGCAAAATGGGTAGAACAATGTAGAAAGACAATAGGGTTTGGGTGGTAGCACGACCATGTTGGGCAAAATGACCATGGTGGGTATGGTGTAGCATGTTGTGCTGAGAGGGAACAATTGTTCTGGTGGAGGTCAAAATGTCATGTTCAAAGTGGGAAACTGGAGGCTAGTAGAAAAACTATTTTGGAAGCATGACCGTGGTGGGGGATAGATAGAACAGCCATACTGGGTAGCATGGTTGTGGTGAAGAGTTGGGGATTTGGTCATTCTATTTGGTTTGAGCAATCAGACTCTGGGCAACATAAATATTCTATATAGCACAACCATGCTAGAATCTTCTTGGCACGCTCGTGCTGGCTAGAATGGTCGTCTGCATGCTTCTGTATCATTGTCAACTTTGTGAATTTTATTTGATTTTTGCATTTTTAGCACGGCTGTTCCATGTCATCATAACTGTGTTGGGGGCTTTTCTTGTATTTTGAGCTTTGAACTTCATGATCTAAGGACACCTTTTCTCTAGCTCGACCCTTGGCCACTAGGGGTAGGTTAGGAGAGCTATAGGACCTTCTTTGGACTCCTCCACAGGTGGAGGAATCCTAAAACATTTTCCTTCTCTCCCATCTATCAAAGGCGTGATCCATGTACCTAAAAAACATGCAAAGAGTGTCCATAGGTGTATTTGATAGCAAACCAATTATTAGGAGAAATAGTTTGCAATCTAACATGTCTAGATGTGATGGAAGTGCAAGAATAGACAATATGAAACCTTAAATTAGGACTGCATCAGAGAGGTATAATGATGGTGGCATGAGTAAATATTTTCCCTCATTTCATTCATTATGAGTGATATAGTATTCATGTGAGAGATCCACATCATTGTATACTTATGAGGCTCTCAAGATCTCCCCTTCTCCAATCCCCTTTCTTGAAGACTCCATCGGTGAAAGCTTCTCCAAGAGAAGGAGAAGGATAAGGCTTCTTCAGCTAGAGAAGAAGGTGATCAAGGCTACTCTAATTGAAGGAGAAGATCAAGGTGGAAGATCCAAGGTGCCGAGTGGGTAAAGCCTCAAGGCCAAAGACTCGTTACATGAAGGGGAGGACCTTGGCGAAGGCATCTAGTTGATTGCAAGAGTGGGTAAGACCTTTGTGAGGTAGAAGACTAGCTCTTAGATAGGTAAACCCTTGATTATAAGGTTGTTGGATCCCTTGGCCTAAAAGGGAAGTTGGTTATCCTTGTCCCTGAAAAGGAAGGTCATATGTCATAACTTTTATATGTGAATATAAGGATTAGACATCTTAGAAATCCTAGAGCTTGACCGCTGTAGGTAGTGGGCTGACTCTTTCCTAGTTTGGAAAGTGGAACCACACTAACAAGTTTTGCGTAAGTTTTGAAGCTCTATTCACCCCCCTCTAGAACCCTTAGATTCAATAGAAATGACTTGGAGATACATTCTATTGTCTATGTAGAAATTGTAGTAACAACTTAAAAGTCAACATTATTGAAAAAATCAAAAGTCATATCATGTGAAATAGGACCATATAGGGTTGTACATAATGGTAGTGGCATGGAGAGATTCCTATTATGAGATCAATAGTTGTCGATAGTAGTACTTGTGTTGAAGAATAAATTGGCAATGAAGTTGACATGAATAAAATGATTCTAATAGACATTGTTGATGTGATGCTCGATAGCTATGATGTAAATCTTATTGATCCACCTTCCTTATTTAGAAACAATGTGCATGATGTTGAGAGACGTTATACTTAGGTTTTACTAAGTTTTTTAACTGAGCATTGTGTTGAGATTGTATACTCTAAAGGCCAACCATTGATGGAGCGATAAAAGTTTCACATATTTATTGTCTTTACTAAAAGAAAATCTTCCTAAAGGCAATGAGCTTCCAGTCTCAATATATGAAATTAAAAAAATTGTTGTATCCAATGGTAATGGAGGCTAAGAAGATACATGTATGCCCAAATGATTGTGTGTTATTTCAAAATAACTATATCAGTTTGAAATATTATCCAAAATGTGAGGCGTCAAGGTACAAAATGATGACTTTAGATAAGGTCAAAACTACCTCTTTCGACAATATTACGTAGTATCTACCTATAATACCAAGATTTTAATGCTTGTTTGCCAACACCATGATGTGGTATCTACCTATAGAAGGGTCAACTATGTTGGTCTATATCCAAGAGGACATTGTACATGAAGATCACACTAGGGTATTTTTGGCATATATTGTAAAGATGTTTACTTATGATTGGTTAAATACAACCAAATCTTATATAGAAATGCCTCATTCTATATATGTGAAAATATATGTTGATTTATTTTCTTATATATTAATATAAACATAATTGTTTTATAGCTATTTATATATGGTGTATAGGAAGTTCACATTAACTAATGTGTCATTTCTAGTTCCATCATTGACAAGACATGTAGAAGACCCAACATTCGTTAGTGATTACAATTCTACCGCATATCAATGTTTTGGTACTGTGGGAAAGAGTTTGATTATTGCACCTTTCAATGTTAAGTAAGTTTTGGACACTACCTATAATTTTGAGTTACAAATTATATTTCATTGTGGGATTTGAGTTTTTTGTTGTTTGCCTTCTTTTCACTTAGTAATAAGCACTGAGATTTGTTTGTAATTGTCCCACAAACACCTTTGCATTTTATCTAGATCTTTTGAGTCAACAAAATAGGGAATGGGATACATGCAATGAAAATGGCATTATTAGCGTAAATGTTTTTTTTATCTGTCAACGTATATTAATGTCTACATCATTACATGACTATTTATTGATTCAATTAAATGTATTACTTTAATTTACTAGAGAATAAAAACATTCAAATAGGTCGGAAGAAAGGTACATAAAAAATAAACTATTACCTTAGAAAAATATTAAGGTAGTTTTCTGACTCCAATGCATATATATGCCAACTATGCTTACTTATATTTATTGACATTCCACATAACTATAAATTTATATTATCGTATACAAGATAATAATTGGACATGCAGACACTACGCAATGCATTATATGGACCTGATTGTCAGACATGTGACACTAGACAGACATTGTATAAAAAAGGTAATCTATATAGTCTTGATCATCATAAGTAGATAGCCTCATTTTTATAATATAAAAAAATCAAATCAAACTCTTAAACTATGTCATTCTAAGTTTGACATGAAAAAGAACTATAGAAAATAAGAGTTGGATGGGATATGAGAAAAGTAGACCAAGTCCTTTGTTAAGGAAGTCAAGTTTGCATTTGACTGGAATAATATATGAATTTTCTAAACTTGGATGTCATTATTTCGATATACATGTGATGTCTATGACTTTTTACAACATTACACTTGATGCAATTGAATCGTTAGTGTATATGTGAATGATGTGTGTATATATGAATGTGTGTCAATGAATGCCAAGAGGAATGAATACAATCATAATTGCATTTCATATGTCATGAGAATGGAATTTCATGTGTGTTTTATGAATTGTGTAGGTTCATGAGAATGGAAATGCATATGTATGAATGAATCGTGTGAATGTGAACTCTTGTATGTGTTTGTTATTGAAGATTTTGCATGTATGATGAGTGTTGTTAAGATGTACTCATGATAACACATGTAGTTCTAATGAATAGTAGGTTCCACATCCTACTGAATAACTAGATAGAAGATGTGTAGACCTACTATATAAAAAACATACTTGTGGTTTCGGTTGTTATAAAAAGACCAATGTCATAGATCTGCATTGTCAAATTTTGATAATAAAAAAAATCGAAGCCACACCCTTATAATGTACATTCTACGTGTAAGGAGGTGGGATCACCCCCTTACTAAAATTTTGAAGAATTAACATCCATTCTACGTGTAAGGAGGTGGGATCACCCCCTTACTAAATTTTTGAAGAATTAACATCCATTCCAAACACACTCAAAGGTATGTTGGAATAGGTATAAAATTTCCAAATTTATTATAATGGTATGAAAAAGACCAAAGTGTAGTAGCAAAATAATATTAATGACTACATTCAATTTTCATAAAAGATTACAAAATTACATCATAATATCCCATAATGGTTTACATGTATGATACAACATAAAGATCTAAGTAGAGGGAAATCTAAACCATATCAAGATTGTCTCCAAGCTTTAACTCCTTCAGCTAAGTCGAAGTCTTCATGCAATATCATCCAAGTCGTCCACTTAGGGTTGGAAGCATACCCCAGCAAGAAGAGAAAATAGATGACATCATCAAAGGCTGGTATGTGCATACTAAATAGGAAAATTGAGATATATATGGAATAAAGTACAAAAAACATAAAAGGCTTCCCATAGAAAGGATAAGTACCACCCAAATGGGTATCAAGAGAAAAGGAATTGAAATCAAAAGAATACTTATCATTAATAAAACATAAAGATTATGCCACACAAGCACATGTAAAGAATTAGGGCACACACCCCATATCATCAATCTGCATGCATATGAGATAAACATAGCCCTAGAACAATATAAAGACATGGTGGCCAATAATCATACATCTTGCACCTGATAGAGAATGGTACATTAACCAAACTCCCAATTTATGAATGCGGGCCAAGAATCATACATCTTGCAAACCCGTGTATGGGGAATCATACATCCTCCATCCCAATAATATCATAATGTTTCCATATTACACAAAACCAATGTAATTACACTACTCTGGTGCTACTGAATGGCATAACATGTAAAATGTAGAGGCAAGTAGAAGGTATGATCAGAATTATACAATGTTTCCATATCATACAATGGACAACACATACATCCACATGCAAGTGGGCACAAGATACCACATATCATCAAAATAAACATCCACATAAAAGTGGGCACATATCAACAATAAGTACATCATGCACCAAAGCATAAGATAAGAGTCCCAAGAGAATATCCAAGATCACAACAAATAAGGTAGTTCACCATGATATCAAAAGATAGGAAATAATGCGTAGGCCAATGTCCATAGGACCAATATAAAGAAGAAGCATAGGCTAATTGCTCAAAAGAATAATCAGGGTTGCAAACATACAATAAGAGATAAATTGCTCTATAACATCCCTGACCTAGGTTTAGGGCTAACCCTATTTATTTTTCTTAAATAAGTTGCTTAGAAATTTAATATAATTCTCTAAAGTGTTTTGTTATCATGTGACAAACTTATGTTTCAAGTTTGGTCATGTTTGAATAATGTTTGAGCAATGTTCTCATGTTTTGGACCAAAATGAAATCTACCCAATATGAGGGGTTATATTGCAATATGTCACATGTTAAACATACCTAATGTTTTTTCGCATCATAATATAGAGAATGGTGCAAGGTGGTGACTTTTGGAAAGCCTATATCCAAGTTTGAACTTGTTTGAATAATGCTAGTGCTTTGTGCATCAATTTTGAGACAAATTGTAATTTACCCAAAATGTAGGGTTGGTATGAAAATTACCACCTCTAGAGTATCCCCAATCCCTCCTCGTACCATTTCAAGGAGAGAGAAAGAAGGATACACCATGTTTTAATTATATATAAGTGATAGCATTCTTGGTGATGGAAATACCAAGAAAGAGTTGAATGTGAAACCCTAACGTGAGTTGTATCAAGTTGTAGAGTTCATATGAGAGTGCCTATCGACCAAGGAGCCATAGGGGGAGTCTTATATCAGTTTGTGAACTATTACCCATTTCCATGATGGGAAAAGCACATCAAGGAGGTGATATGTATCAGTTTACAACTTCCTTTGAAAAGTTGTATTAGGTTGAGTATAAAGTGGTGATTGAGTTGAGATATCTTATCCAACAAGATAAGTGACGGCTGAAATATCATCTCTAGATTAACCTCAAGTGTTTTACATGTCAATATTAATATGAGTGCATGCAAGGACAAGTGTCAACCATGCATGGACATGTGGCACCTAGTAGCTTAAAATGATGACACCTCATATACACACTTTTTCATGAACCTCAAGTATATATACCATTCATTTCACCTATTGGTGAAATTTTCAAAATTTATCACCCTCTTGCTCTTATATATCATGCATAGAGTCTTCGTATCATGCATATGAAGAGGGATATAGTGCATAGAGTTTTGGTATCGGCCATAGCAAGGTGATATCGGGCATAGCAAAGTGATATCGGCCAAGTGAAGTGATGTCGGCCAAGTGAGGGATATCGTCCACAAGTCGTGAAGTATTGTGCATGGTGTTGAGCAACTCAAGTCTTGGACCTTTAATAAGATCATATGCAACCTTGGGAACGTGAAGCTTTGGATCTTGGAGCTTTGCAGTTGCTCTTGAGGTGGGTTATATAACTTGAACTCAATTATGTTATTATTTACCATCAATCTTGCCTTAGTTGATGATTTACTTTAATCCAAATTTTCTTGTATAATTGATGAAACCACGAGTTCTATTAGTGACCTAGGACTGTTGTCCATGAACTAGAATAGTAAGAACAAGAATCTAGAGGTTGATGATTATGACATCATCATAGCTCAACCGGATATTGGGTTGAAGCACCTATCTGCCCGATATGGTGTGGACCATACACACACCTCTTTGTCGGATATGGTGTGGAGCATACACATACCCCTTTGCCTGATATGGTGTGAAGAATACACACACCTCTTTGCCCGATATGGTGTGAAGCATACACACACCTCTTTGCCTGATATGGTGTGAAGCATACACACACCTCTTTGCTCGCTATGGTGTTAAGCATACACACACCTCTTTGCCTAATATGGTGTGGAGCATACACACACCTCTTTGCCTGATATGGTGTGAAACACACACACATCTCTACCTGATATGGTGTGAAGCATACCTACACCTCTATACCCGATATGGAGGATGCACCTCAATCTAATACACTTTATTGAGTGACACATGTAGTGAGTTATGTCAAATGATACATTAAGACATAAAGAGTTTAATGCATTTTGATAAATATGGACCAATGTACCTTGAGCGAAGGATTGAGCCAACCTAATGGAGTATGATGTAATCAACTTCCTAGTGAGGGTGAAAGAGAAACTTATAGTTGTATAATACTCATGTAATGAGTATACATTGATACTCCAAAATGTGTGGAGTATGAATTAGGGTTTTGATTCTTGATGAACATATTGGAAACCCTAATCGGTTAATAAAGGGAAACCCTAACCCTAATTATGGGAAGATTGTATTTATCTTGTATTGAATGGTGATGATAGGTATGTGATATTGAAACCGTGTTGATATCATGTGATAATGAGTATAGCTAAGTATGAGCTACAATGTTTCATATAATACAAATTATATGAGTCTTGTTAGTCATGTGAAATACTTGTACAACAAGTATGATGTTTATACAGGTCTTATGACCTTGAGATGGATGTTTCCTAGTGAGAGGTGACAAGATGGTTATAAAAGTCTCATGATCTAGAGATTGATGTAAGAGATGGTAATGTTTAAAATAAACTAGGAAAAAGGAAACCCCGTAACATACTAATAATAAATTATTATAAAGATAATAATGAAATCTTGGTCATACATGCATTATGATTGTAGCTAAATAAGGGATATAGTGTTTCGAATATGCTAAGATGAGATATGAGGAATACTTGTATCACGTAAAGGATGTGAATGGGTATGATGGCTTGATTGAGGTATAATGCCTAGTAAAGGTGATGTGGTATTCAGTGATGAGTTTAAGGGATTGATATCACATAATGAAAGAGAAAGGGAAACATAAAGGTATTCCAACTACTTTGGAATTCTTAGTAATGTTGCCATGATATCACAGGATTGGTATAATCCAATACCTGGATATAGTCTCACAGGATTGGTACAATCCAATACCTGGATATAGTCTCATAGGATTGGAATAATCCAATACCTGGATATAGTCTCACATGATTGGGATAACCCAATACCTGGATATAATTTCACAAGATTGGGATAACCCAATACCTGGATATGATCTTACAGGATTGGCATAATCCAATAGCTGGCTTTAATCTCACATGATTGGCATAATCCAATACCTGGCTTTAATTTCACAGGATTGGCATAGTCCAATACCTAGATATAATTTCACAGGATTAGGATAACCCAATACCTGGATATAATTTCACAAGATTGGGATAACCTAATACCTAGATAAGATCTCACAGGATTGGCATAACACAATACATGGCTTTAATCTCACGGGATTGGCATAATCTAATACCTGACTTTAATTTCATAGGATTGGCATAGTCCAATACCAGGATATAATTTCATAGGATTGGGATAACCCAATACCTGGATATAATTTCACAGGATTGGGATAACCCAATACCTGGATAAGATCTCACGGGATTGGCATAATCCAATACCTAGCTTTAATCTCACAGGATTGGCATAATCCAATACCTGGCTTTAATTACATAGGATTGGCATAACCCAATACCTAGATATAATTTCATAGGATTGGGATAACCCAATGCTTGGATATAATTTCAAAGGATTGGGATAACCCAATACATGGATAAGATTTCATAGGATTTGCATAATCCAATACCTGACTTTAATTTCACAAGATTGGCATAGTCCAATACCTGGATATGATTTCACAGAATTGGTATAAACTAATACCTGGACAGAACATAATGATGTATATTCACATGATTAGTACAATCCAATACCTGGCTAGTAGATTAGCTGAGGCCAACAGATAGAAATGAGAATGATTCATGGATGTCATACCATGATAATAGTATCACAGGATAAGCTTGAGATGTTGGTACAATATGGTGGGTAAATGACACAGATGTTTTTCATATTCCTTATAAAGTGAATAGATGATTTACTACCCTATCATAGACAGTTACAATTCTTTAAGAGATGAGAAATGTTCTAATTTGCTAATCCATAGTGATTAACCTTGCTTATTAATATAAAAGAACCTCTGCTCAATTTTATATTGTTTACTTGAGATAATAACATTGTTGGCGGAGAGTTATCTCTCGTTGGGACAATTGTCTCACCCCATGGGATCCATAATTTTTTTAGGTGGACGTACATGAGGAGGTAGAGACCATCCTGCAGAGGAAGGAAAACAACAGTAGGGACAACAGTAATAGCTCAAGTTGAGTGTACTGTCTGTCGTGTCTTGTAGATAGAATCCATATTTCTCGTCTTTGTACTCTCAGGTCCTTGGATTTAGTACGTGATGGTTTATGAACGATATGAGATTTTGGCTTGAATGCCATGAGGGTTTTATGTTGTTTAGGTATAGGTTTTAGAAAAACAACTTTTATATGTTATCCTCGAGATGAGATGGTACAAAGTATGTACAATGTGAACCATGATGTATATAAAGTTTGGTTCTTCCTTTAAAGAGTTTTCCAAGAAATGGATCTCTTTGCAAAATGGTTTCAATTTTGTGATTTTGTTAAACCATTGCTTATGATTATTCTGCATAATTAGTAACAATTTGGTTGTCAGTTTGGTGGTGGTCGTTTCAAGTTTGGTATCAGAGCTTAAGGTTCACTGAGTCTAGAGAGACAAAGGAGTAAGGTGTTAAGTTTTTTCTAGTGTCCTCTAGTATATCTTTAGTGACTTCTGCTTATGTAGAAGGAGGGATATAGATTAAAGATGTATGGAGAACATGAGGATCACGTTGCTGAAAGCAATGTTGTTGCACCAGTAGGAGGTGCAAGGGTCAAGCAAGAGAGGAATCAGTGCCTAAGAATCCCCATTTTGATGAATCTATGCTAGAAAACCCATCCTTTCATGCACTTTTTGGGCAAGTCATGACCATAGTAATGCATGTGGAAGATCGGATGCCAGCACCAACACCAACACCTTGGGCACCAGTTCCCAATGAGGGACATGGGTCTGGTAAGACTTTTGAATGGCTATGCTGTGTAGGATCTATAGAATATGCAGGAACAACTGACCCAACATATGTTGATTTGTGGCTCACTAAGTTAGAAAAGGCTTTTAAGATCCTTAGTATCCTAGATGTTGACAAAGTCAAATATGCCGTTTACCTTTTGAAAGGTAGTGTTGGCCACTGGTGGGCCATAGAAGAAGTAAAAAGGAAAGATGAAGAGGTTGGTTGGGAAGAATTTTGTTGAGAATTCGTCAATAAGTATTTTCCACAAACATACTTAGACGAAAAGATCTCACAGTTTGAGAAGGTTCGACAGGGAACCATGTCAATTAATGAATATGAAGATATGTTTATGGAACTTTTGCAGTTTTGTCCTGAAGTGGCTGCTACTGAACAGGAGAAGATTCAACGTTTTGAGAAAGGACTGAATGTTGAGGTGTCTATATCAGCAGCTACTTTAGAAAGTAGAGAGAGATTTTCCACATTTTTAGAGTCAATCTGGAGGATAGAAAGGTCTGTGACAAAGAAACATGAGGCAAACCTCAAAAGCAGGTCTATACAGTCACAGGAATAATGGATTGGTGGTACTAAACAACCAAAGTTTTCAGTAACACCAGTTCAACAACAATATAGTACACCAATACAGTGGTCACCTAGTAAGGACCAAGGTTGGGGTATACCTCTAGGAACTCTAAGAGTACCTTTAGTATCAACAAGGGACTTGTCTAGGACACAATGTGAGGGTCAAGCTTGCCATAAATGTGGACATATAGGACATCTAAGGCAGCAGTGTCCAAGAAGAAATAACGAGGTGACCCACCAGTTAAGGCATAATCTGTAAAACTCACAAGGACCACAGTTTAGTGGAGCAGAAGGCCGAGAACGAAGACAAGTGTCACAGATTGGTCCATCTACTTCTGGTAGTAGAGGACAAAGGCAATAGCGGATGACAACTAGACTCCATGCGTTGAGTCAGCTGAGACACTAGATGATTCGTAAGAGGTAACATGTCAGATAAAACTTTTCATTTTGAATTATCTTTCCTTTTCTACTCTCTGCCTACTAATTATAAGAAAGGTAGTTGTTGTTGAGCTTCCTTTAATTAGTCCTATGAGGACATGAGGAAGAGATAAGAAGGATGAGAACCTATATTCATTCCAATATTCTCTTAAATGTTTTGAAATTTCTCTCTTCATGTAGAAAGGGAAGAGATGTAAAAGAAATACCTAGAGAAAATAAGAACTACTAAGTAGTAAAACCTAAAGAGATGTTAAAAGTAAGAAACATAATATAAAACAAATGCATAATACCTAATTTCAATTCTTGCATACCCTGGCTAGGTATTCATCTATTGAAGGCAAGGTAAGTATGACACTCTTAGATTGCTTTCTTTCTGATTACTCTAATCAAGTAGTCATTTTGAGACAACCTAAATAGCATAATGAAATAGGAGATGTGACACAAATATTTCTACCACATCCTAATTGTTATACGAAGGAATTTGAGTTAATCATAGATCAACTTATAAACAAAAGAAGATGTTTAGTATAAATTACACCTTGGTCTGAGGACCTAGAGGTAATAGTCACCTGATAAAAGGTAACAATGTTCAGTGATGAACTAAGGGTTTGAATACCCATATCTAGTAATCATGATGATGATAATGCTCAGGGATGATGACATGTAATCATATTTATAATTCCTACGCTGAAGGCAAGGAACATAAGAGAAAACAAGATTGAATGACACATGAATAGTTGAAAGTTCATGATAATCTCCTTCTTTAATAATCAACCTTGGATAACGATGGGGTGATGAAAAGGACTATGTTTCCTTGTGGTCTTTCCTTTTAGGGACATGACAATCAAGTAAGTCTTATGACACTTGATATGCATGGATTAGAAGTAATCTATAGGAGGATACTTTGAAAAGTATCAGCTAGTTCTAGATTTTAGTTCCAAGACAAAGTATATGTGTTGAGTAATGTCCCGAGATGAAAGAAAGGACCTATTATATGTTTGTTTTGGTAATAACAACAGAGGATGGAAATGATAAGGATGTGATGTGTTTTTGACACATGTAACTAATACCAAGGTAAGGAATTCTAGAGAACAATAAGTTTTAAAGTGATGAGATAGTGAGGATATGACTCCTAAGAAAATCATTATTGTTGGTAACCTAGAAAGGCCAACTTTGAGATTAGTTTAGTTACATACGATAGTATGGACATCATATGTTAGGGTTTTATGATCTGCATAAACATAACATTGATAAGGATGTATTAATTGAAGGAAAAATTGTAGAATCATCTTGGGAAAAAGTTTATCAAGCTAAGATAACTTCTTAGAATATTCCTATCTAGATCTGTTGAGGCAGCTTATGCAAATAACGTCTAGAGATACCTCTGAGATAGTTCTTCTTGATGAGTAGCCTCTCCTTATAACAAGAAAATAAACAGATAACAAGATGATTGGTTCAAGTCATAAGTAAATTAGTGTTGTGTCAGCAGACTAGAATAGCACAACAGAAGCATGATAAGACTTGTAGTCCCAAACAGATGATAGAATGTAACTTTAGCCTTTCCTTGGAGGAGAAATGCTAAACTAAGTGAGGGGTATGGAAAAATTTCAAGATCAAGAATCTTATTACATAAAAGATATGAGTTGAGACAGGTGACAAAGCAATGAGGTTTGACAACCAAATTATTCAAAGTATATATAGTACTTCTCTAATTTAGAAAGTGTTACTTGACATAGGATTGACACTGCAATCATCAATGGGAAGGACAATTGAGTATGTGTCATGTATGACAGATTCTATGATGACCCTATATGGAAGAACTTTATGCTAGCCAAAGTTCTATGGAATCTCCATGACATCAAGATGTTATGAGGAGGCTTGATGAAATGATGCATGAATAAAAATTGTTTTTCTTCATCTGGGATTTTGGGGACGAAATCCTTATTAGGGGTTTATAACTTGTAACATCCTAGACCTGGGCTTAGGTCTAACCCTATTTATTTGGCTTAAATAAGTTTGTTAGAATTTTAATATAATTCTCTAAAGTGTTTTGTTATCAGGTGACAAACTTATATTTCAAGTTTGGTCCTATTTGAATAATGTTTGAACAATGTTCTCATGTTTTGGACCAAAATGCAATCTACCCAAGATGAGGGTTTATATTGCAATATGTCACATGTTAAACATACCTCATGTGTTTTATCATCATAAGAGAGAGAATGATGCAAGGTGGTGACTTGTGGAAATCCTAAATTCAAAGTTTGAACTTGTTTGAATAATGTTAGTGCTTTGTGTATCAATTTTGGTACAAATTGTAATTTACCCAAAATGTAGGGTTGATATGAAAATTAACACCTCTAGAGTATCCCTACTCCCTCCTAGTATCATTTAGAGGAGAGAGAAAGAAGGAGACACCATGTTTGAATTATATATAAGTGATATTATTCTTGGTGATGGAAAGACCAAGAAAGAGTTGAATGTGAAACCCTAACTTGAGTTGTATCAAGTTGTAGAGTTCATATGAGAGTGCCTATCAGCCAAGGAGTCATAGGGGGAGTCTCATATCGGGTTGTGAACTATTATCCTTTTCCATGATGGGAAAAGCACCTCAAGGAGGTGAGATGTATCCGTTTACAACTTCCTTGGATAAGTTGTATCGGGTTGAGGATAAAGTGGTGATTGAGTTGAGATATCTTATCCAACATGATAAGTAACGGCTGAAATATCATCTATAGATTATTCTCAAGTGTTTTGCATGTCAAGATAAATATGAGTGCATGCAAGGACAAGTGTCAACCATGCATGGACACGTGGCATCTAGTAGTTTAAAATGATGACACCTCATACACACATTTTTACATGAATCTCAAGTATATATACCATTCCTTTCACCTATTAGTGAAAATTTTGAAATTTATCACCCTCTTGATCTTAGATATCATGCATAGAGTATTAGTATCGTGCATAGGAAGAGGGTTATCATGCATAGAGTTTTGGTATCGTCCATATCAAGGTGATATCGGGCATAGCAAAGTGATATCGACCAAGTGAAGTGATATCGGCCAAGTGAGGGATATCAACCACAAGTGGTGAAGTATTGTGCATGGTGCTAAGGAACTCAAGTCTTGGAACTTTGATAAGCTCATATTCAACCTTGGGAATGTGAAGCTTTGAATCTTGGATCTTTGAAGTTGCTCTTGAGGTGGGTTATATAACTTGAACTCAATTATGTTATTATTTACCATCAATCTTGCCTTAGTTGATGATTTACTTTAAATCCTAAGTTTCTTGCATAATTGATGAATCCATGAGTTCTATTAGTGATCCAATAATTTTTTCCATGAACTAGAATAGTAAGAATAAGAGTCTAGAGGTTGATGATGATGACATCATCATAGCTCAACCCGATATTGAGTTGAAGCACCTCTCTGCCCGATATGGTGTGGAGCATACACACACCTCTTTGCCCGATATGGTGTGGATCATACACACACCTCTTTGCCCGATATGGTGTGAAGCATACACACACCTCTTTACCTGATATGGTGTGAATCATACACACACCTCTTTGCCCGATATGGTGTGAATCATACACACACCTCTTTGCCCGATATAGTGTGAAGCATACACACACCTCTTTGCCTGATATGTTGTGGATCATACACACACCTCTTTGCCCGATATGGTGTGAAGCGTGCACACAACTCTCTGCCCAATATGGTGTGAAGCATACCTACACCTCTATACCTGATATGGAGGAAGCACCTCAATCTAATACACTTGATTGAGTGACACATGTAGTGAGTTATGTCAAATGATACATTAAGACATAAAGAGTTTAATGCATTTTGATAAATATGGACCAATGTACCTTGAGAGAAGGATTGAGTCAACCTTATGGAGTATGATGTAATAAACTTCCTAGTGAGGGTGAAAGAGAAACTTATAGTTGTATAATACTCATGTAATGAGTATACATTGATACTCCTAATATGTGTGGAGTATGAATTAGGGTTTTGATTCTTGATGAACGTACTGGAAACCCTAATTGGTTAATTAAGGGAAACCCTAACCCTAATTATGGGAAGATTTTATTTCTCTTGTATTGAATGGTGATGATAGGTAGTGATATTGAAACCATGTTGATATCATGTGATAATGAGCTAGCTAAGTATGATCTATGATGTTTCATATAATATATATTATATGAATTTTGTAAGTCATGTGAAATACTTGTACAAAAAGTATGATGTTTATAAAGGTCTAATGACCTAGAGATGGATGTTGACTAGTGAGAGGTGACAAGATGGTTATAAAAGTCTCATGATCTATAGATTGATGTAAGAGATGGTAATGTTCAAAATAAACTAGGAAAAAGGAAACCCTGTAACATAATAATAATAAATGGTTATAATGATTTGGATGTTGTTTGTGCAAGTTATGCAATTTTGGGTACATTCTGGACTTTTATGCAATTTACCCAATTGGGAGGTTTTATTTGCAAATTATCAACTGAATTTTAATCCTTAGATATTCCCTTACCATTAACGAGATTTTAAACCATTGGAGAACCTAGTTTCACCTTGGTTTAATGGTATTTCTTTCCAAGGGCATTATAGGGATTACCCTCTTTATAAAGATGCTTATCTTTAAAAGCTATCAACCAATGAGGTTATTTCTTTCTTGAAAAATGGTGGGAATGGCCTAGACGGATCTATGGGCTCTTTGGACTGAATTTTGATATCCAAGAAGAGTCCATGATCTGTCCTCTTGCATGGCCATCAAGCCCTAGGCTAAAGACACATGGAAAGTCCCTTAGACACCTCATGCTTCACCTCTTTCTTTATATAGCCATGTATACCCCTTCCCAACTCACAATTCGAAACCTCTTGCTCTCTTTTTCGTTCCTATAGCTTAGAGAATATTTCCTTTTGTATTTGGCCACAAAGTTGCTGTCCCAAGGTAATAGAGGGAGCCTAGCTTGGTGAAGAAGGCTCCTAGGGTTTCCAAATTGCACTATTAGGGTTTCTAAAGCTCCTCCTTGATGAATTCGACCAAAACTAGTAAGTTGCTTCCATTCCTTCCCTATTTTCATACTGTTAGTCTTCCTTACACCCTATTACAGGTCGTAACCATGGAATTCCATGGTGAAACCCCACCTAAAACCCTAAAACACCTCATCTCTATGCTCTTTTGCTAGGGTTTGCACCTCTAAAGTGGAGAAGGTGATCTTTGCTCAAGATAGGAGTTTGGATTGGATCAACCAAACCTTATAATCTTGGGATCATTTCTGTTTGGACCTTCTTACATTCCTAGAGGCAAGTTTTGTTAACCCCCTTCTCATATATTTCTTACTACATGCTTAAAACCCATGCTTCTATGTTGATAATCGATGATTTCTATCTCTTTTTACCGTGTTCTTCTAAGGTTTTGGTTTCTTGCTATTTTATCTTCTCTAGAATCTCTATTTTGGTTATCTAAGAAACTTCAAACCTGATCTTGGGTCAAATGGTGTTTTCTCCCTCTCCATGTCTCTTTAATTATCTCAATCGGTTTGATGATGTGGCAATTTCCTATTGGTCAGTATTGAAAAATTCATATCTTCTAAACCACTTATCCAAATTTGACAAATAAATATGTTTTGGAATTGGAAAGTTAATATATATCTAATAAAAATATTTTCAAGGTCTTATTTCATGGTTTGATGTCGGGTGATTTTTTTAAAACGAATTTAATGCATAAAATCCATAAAAATTACATCTTAATCATCATAACTCCAAAATTAACATAAAAATATGTTTTCTTGATCAGGAGAACCTAATAAGTTCATTGGTGATATTTTCAAAAGCTAAATCCGAATTTTTCTAAAAAGTTCTAAAATTAGTGTTTCTATATATTAATGTGCACTATGTACTCTAATACATGTTAATACATTGAAAATAGGTAAAGTGGAACTTGGACTCAATTAAAGTGGTGAAAGTTAGTAATTAATATTAGTAAGTGAGGTATGTGCAATCCCTCTTTATGTATGTTCTATGTATGTGCAATCCCTATTTATGTATGTGCAATCCCTATTTATGTATGTGCAATCCCTCTTTATGTATGTGCATTCCTTACACCCTATGTTGGGATAATTGTAGACAAACCCTATATTTCCCTAATGAGGTTTAGATGAACCCTAAATATTCTATTTTTGAATCCTAATGTTGTTCATGCCTCAAATTAGATTATAATTTCTTATCGTCTTGTACCCCACTGCCATGCTTATTGAATATTATGACTACTCTTGCCATGACTACTTTTCTAGCATGCGAATTTATGTTCTATTTAATTTAAAGTAGCGGTACTTATGTACAACCACCCACAGAGGGCATGTAAATAATCTCCGTGGGGAATGTCTTATTCTCCCCATAATATTGTAGGTGATTGGGAATGTCTTATTCTCCCCTCACCTAAGGTTAGAGGTTCGGTAGGTGCCTCAACCCTACTTAGTTTTGTAGACATAATTATCTTACATGCAAATCCTCTTTATTATATTTGTTAATGGCAAGCTTCTTTGATATATAGCCTCATACTCTTGTTATCTTCATCATATGATGAACCCTAGCCTGTTTTTATTTACTTTACTTATCTTGATATCCTAGACGAGTTTTGTGACACATACTTTTCTTCCCTTTCCCTTTTTGCTAGGTGCCTTCCCAACCACCCAGGTGTTGAGCAAGGTGATGGACAAGACAAGGAAGATCTCAGCTTTTGGCTTGGACTCAGTTGATGGAGATGTTTCTTGGAGACAAGATTTTAGTAGTATAAACTTCCCTCTATTTAGATCCTGATTGTGTGTCTTGGTGTAAACCCTAATGGGAGAATTTGATGTATTTTTGTAAACCTTTTATGAAATTGAATATAGTTAGTTATTTTTTTATTCCGCTGCTTTCTAATGGTCTTTTGTATACCAATGTTTAAATAAATTTGGAAACTTTATGCCCATTCCATCATACCTCTGAGAGTGTTTGGAATGGACGTCAATTCTTCAAATTTTTAGTGAAGGGGTGATTTCACTCCCTCTTACCGCATGGTATCAGAGCCCATGGTAGTCGGCATTTGACTATTTCAGTTTTGTCTCCCTAATTAGAATCCCTGCCTTACATAGTTCCTATAGGTGACATGGTTGCCCTACAGTTGATCTATAAATGATGTAAGGTTGATTTAGGACACTATAGTTCCACATTAGTATCATGATGAATAAAACCCTAAAATACTCATAAGTAAAATATGCATAACTTAATGTTGTTTAGGTCTTCCTTTACGCAACTATTAGGGCATGAAGTTGAAGCAAAGGTGTCTAGAAAGGATCAGGTTCTAGGGGCTAGAAATATTTTCCTCCGCACCACTTGCTTGGTTTACGAGGACTCCCAGATCCATATGATACCGGCCTGGCCTAAGTTGAAATGGATTTTCCAAAATAGTTTGCTTTTAGGCAATAGTGACCTTAGACATCTATGTTGAATATCTTTGGGAACCCTAAGTTTTAGGTGTATGATGACTTGATTGAGGATGGATACCAAGATAGTCTCCTAATGTCCCTTGGGACCACATGCTTGGATAGTTTATCCCTAGAACCTAGACTATAAAGTTTGGGGTTGAGTGAGTTATCAGAGTGCACAGTGGAAGTGTGATGGATCTTGTACATGGTTTAGTTAGACTCATCCTTTAACCCTAGTGTAGTTTGGCTTGATAGGTCGAACCCTTTAAGGGGTGGAGTATAGTTAGTTTGATGATGTTGGGTGGTTAGATTTCGAGAACAAAATCCTCTTTAGGGGGATGGAGCCCTGTGACATCTTGAAATCTATCTACACTATCTTTAGAAACCCTAACCCCATACTTAGGAGGTTGTTGTGCTTGAAACCTTAGTGGAGTCCAAACAAGCTATAGTTATAGCCTAAATTTCTTGTTTATATATTAATGAACATATAATGATCATCTGAGGAATAGTTTATATGTTCAAACCCTAATGAATACCTAATGCACATAATATGAGTAAGTCACATATTAATCCTAATGGATATGCATGGTGTTGCCCATGTCATAAACTAATAAACCCTAATAAAATGACAAGTAAGATAATTGTAACCTAATCTTGGACTTAATACATGCTAAGTAAAATATAATGATCATATTAACCTGAACCCTAAGTTGTAATCATCTAACCTTAACATATACATCCTTAATGCCTTTTATGATACATTAATGACATTAGGTGCCATAATTAGTTAACATACTTTGATACACATAAATGATATATATAATCATCTAATCACATGTTAATCAAGTCATCAATATGAAATGCATGGTATGTTACCTTGTTATCTAATACACACACGATTAGTCACTTAATGTGAATCAATTTGTAATATGTCCCACCTTGATCACTAAAATACATATAATGACTTCAATATGGATAAGTAATAATTGATTCACATAAAAGTGCATAATCAATCATAAGAACTGAATAAATATGAAAAAAATGATTAATGATGACATTAATGTGAATAAGAAAGTTAATGTGACAATGTTAAATATAGATATAAGTGATTAATGTGACATTATTTGGATTACTTGTAACAAGTTGGATAAAATGTCTTAATTCATGCAAAACAATTTTTTATAATTCATAATGTTGATAATAGAGACTAAATCCAATTATTAAGGATAATAATCAAGTATATTGATAATTGAGTAAACTCTAATTGCGTTAAAACTCATAATGAGGTAAATAAGAAATATATATGGTTTCAAGCATAATAATGAAATATAACTCTTTTGGAAACAAAGTAAATATGACATGACACAATTAAAAGAATAATAATGATAATGTGATGTCATAATAAATATAATCTTAATGAGCCAAAAATGTAAATAATGTTAAATCTCCTAAAAATAATATCTAAATAATGGAACCTAGGTGATCCTTGATAAACCTAACCTATGATGAGATGCTTGTGGAGTATATGTTGATGAGTTGTTTGGTGGAAGTTAAGGTTGGAGAAATAACCTGAAGTTTTGTGATGAGATGTTACACATTCACCCTTGCCTTCTTGCTTGTGATTTCAGGGATGAAATCCTCTTTAAGGGGTGGAGTGTTGTAACATACCGAATTCTAGAATTTTGGATTTTGACCCTCTTTCCCATCTTTTCCTTTCATTTCTATCCTTATTTGCCTTTCTATTTAATTAGTGGAATTTATAGTGGTGTAGTGAACATTTATTCACTAATTATACCAATGGAAGGGTTTATGCACAAATACCTCAGTGAAAGATTAATTACCATAATTAAGTACTCTAAATCTTAATCTAATTTTTTGATATGATTTGAAAACATAAAATGATCATAATATTCAAATTTGGTTCGATTTGTATGTTGTTTGTGCAAGTTATGCAATTTTAGGTACATTCTGGACTTTTATGCAATTTACCCATTTGGGAGGTTTTCTTTGCAAATTATCAAATGAATTTTAATCCTTAGATATTCCCTTACCATTAAAGAGATTTTAAACCATTGGATAACCTAGTTTCACCTTGGTTTGATGGTATTTCTTTCCAAGGGCATTATAGGGATTACCTTCTTTATAAAGATGCATATCTTTAAAAGCTATCAACCAATGAGGTTATTTCTTTCTTGAAAAACGGTGGGGATGGCCTAGAAGGATATATGGGCTCTTAGGACCGAATTTTGATATCCAAGAAGAGTCCATGAGCTGTCCTCTTGCATGGCCATCAAGCCCTAGTCTAAAGACACATGGAAAGTCCCTTAGACACCTCATGCTTCACCTCTTTCTTTATATAGCCATGTATACCCCTTCCCAACTCACAATTTTAAAACTCTTGCTCTCCTTTTATTTCCTCTAGCTTATAGAATATTTCCTTTTGTATTTTGCCATGAAGTTGTTGTCTCAAGGTAATAGAGGGAGCCTAGCTTGGTGAAGAAGGCTCCTAGGGTTTCCAAATTGCTCTATTAGGGTTTCTAAAGCTCCTCCTTGGTGAATTTGACCAAAAATAGTAAGTTGCCTCCCTTCCTTCCCTATTTTCATACTGTTAGTCTTCCTTACACCCTATTACAGGTCGTAACCATGGAATTCCATGGTGAAACCCCACCTAGAACCCTAAAACACCTCATCTCTATGCTCTTTTGCTAGGGTTTGCACCTCTAAAGTGGAGAAGGTGATCTTTGCTCAAGAAAGGAGTTTGGATTGGAGCAACCAAACCTTATAATCTCGGGATCATTTCTGTTTGGACCTTCTTACATTCCTATAGGCAAGTTTTTTTAACCCCCTTCTCATATATTGCTTACTACATGCTTAAAACCCATGCTTCTATGTTGATAATCGATGATTTCCATCTCTTTTTACCATGTTCTTCTAAGGTTTTGGTTTCTTGCTATTTTATCTTCTCTAGAATCTCTAGTTTGGTTATCTAAGAAACTTCAAACCTGATCTTGGGTCAAATGGTGTTTTCTCCCCCCCCCCTCTCTCTTTAATTATCTCAATCGGTTTGATGATGTGGCAATTTCCTATTGGTCAGTATTGAAAAATTCATATCTTCTAAACCGCTTATCCAAATTTGACAAATACATAAGTTTTGGAATTGTAAAATTAATATTTATCTAATAAAAATATTTTCAAGGTATGATTTCATGGTTTGATGTAGGGTGATTTTTGTAAAACGAATTTAATGCATAAAATCCATAAAAATTACATCTTAATCATCATAACTCCAAAATTAACATAAAAATATGTTTTCTTGATCATGAGAACCTAATAAGTTCATTGGTGATATTTTCAAAAGCTAAATCCGAATTTTTCTAAAAAGTTCTAAAATTAGGGTTGCTATATATTAATGTGCACTATGTACTCTAATACATGTTAATACATTGAAAATAGGCAAAGTGGAACTTGGACTCAATTAAAGTGGTGAAAGTTAGTAATTGATATCAGTAAGAGAGGTATGTGCAATCCCTCTTTATGTATGTGCTATGTATGTGCAATCCATATTTATGTCTGTGCAATCCCTATTTATGTATGTGCAATCCCTCTTTATGTATGTGCATTCCTTACACGCTATGTTGGGATAATTGTAGCCAAACCCTATATTTCCCTAATGAGGCTTAAATGAACCCTAAATATTCTATTCTTGAATCCTAATGTTGTTCATGCCTCAAATTAGATTATAATTTCTTCTTGTATTATACCCCACTGCCATGCTTATTGAATATTATGACTACTCTTGCCATGACTACTTTTCTAGCATGTAGATTTATGTTCTATCTAATTTAAAGTAGTGGTACTTATGTACAACCACCCACAGAGGGCATGTAAATAATCGCCTTGGGGAATGTCTTATTCTCCCCATAATATTATAGGTGATTGGGAATGTCTTATTCTCCCCTCACCTAAGGTTAGAGGTTCGGTAGGTGCCTCAACCCTACTTAGTTTTGTAGACATAATTATCTTACATGCAAATCCTCTTTATTATATTTGTTAATGGCAAGTTTCTTTGATATATAGACTCATACTCTTGTTATCTTCATCATATGATGAACCCTAGCCTATTTTTATTTACTTTACTTATCTTGATATCCTAGATGAGTTTTGTGACACATACTTTTCTTCCCTTTCCCTTTTTGCTGGGTGCCTTCCCAACCACCCAGGTGTTGAGCAAGGTGATGGAAAAGACAAGGAAGATCTTAGCTTTTGGCTTGGACTCAGTTGACGAAGATGTTGCTTGGAGACAAGATTGTAGTAGTCTAGACTTCCCTCTATCTAGATCCTGATTGTGTGTCTTGATGTAAATCCTAATGGGAGAATTTGATGTATTTTTGTAAACCTTTTATTAAATTGAATATAGTTAGTTATTTTTTATTCCACTGCTTTTTAATGGTCTTTTGTATACCAATGTTTAATAAATTTGGAAACTTTATGCCGATTCCATCATACCTCTGAGAGTGTTTGGAATGGATATCAATTCTTCAAATTTTTAGTAAAGGGGTGATTTCACTCCCTCTTATAGTTTCTCCTAGCCAAAAATAGGAGGATTTGAGTGCAACTGCGGTTGTAGACTCATGATAGTTGGAGCATGGTGAATTGGCCCATGGCTTAGTATGATAGAGTATGAATGCGTTCATGGCTCAAGATCACAGTGATTAGGCCCATGGCTCAAGGTATACTAGCGCCGAGACCTGTACCAAGGCGGGCTAGATAAAAGGGTAGACTATGTGAGCTAACCCTGTGGCTGAGGCCACTCAAGAAAGAGTCTGCGGTCCTGCTTTAATTATCATGCACTGGCCATGAAAAGGTGAGGTCGTGGAGCCTGGCTCTTCCATTGACCTTGTATGGCACCGGTTTTGGGCTTCATAGCCGAAGGTTGGATTTGAGCAGTACGGCTCACTTCCTCAGGGCATAATAAATCTTAATCCAGCCGTATAATATATATTTCTTAAGATAAAACATAGAACATTGGTTGAGGCCTTGCTTGTATAGTTTCTCTAGTTATATCTTTTGTACGTTCCTCATGTCTTGTGATAAGTTCTTATAAAGCTCATCTTGTCAATCATGTTCCATAAAGAAATATCTGGTTATATGCCTCTTGGTAAGTTATTAATAAGGTTAATCTCTATTTAGTATGCTTCTTACATCAGTTACTTGCTTTATCTGAATTTTAATAGTTTCGGCAGGGAGTTATGTTTCTCGTTGGGATGGTGTGTCTCACCCTGCTGGTTTACACCCTTTTTAGGTGATCATGCTAGATGTGGTGGTGGTCGTGAGGTTGTGGCCGAGCAACAAGAAGAGCAGTAGGAGGCAAGAGATGGATATGCTGCTATTTTGGTTGTTTTGTAGTAGAGTCCTAGAGTCATCCATGTACTCTCTGGTCCTCGGAGGTGTTTTGACGATGTTTCATGATGAATAGCTGTTGTAGCCTTGTATTTTCTATTGTTAGTCTGATGTGGCCCGTTATGTATGTATAAACATGTGATGAACTCTTGTGCTAACAGGACATCTAATCTATATAAGTTGTGGACATATATCCATGCTTGTGCATATTTATATAACATGTTTCCTTATAGGATGAGGATCTGGATATAATAGTTTTCTTTTATCTGCTTTCCGCAATCAGTTTTTATTAACATGTGTTTTCAGTAATATGTAGTTTCATGATGGTTCCGGGCATTTTTGTGTGACGTCTCGTTGTCTGTGTGATAGCAGGATGTCACTGAGATGGTCATCTCACATGCAAGATGGTCATTTCACTAAGCAAAATAGTCATTTGGCACCTTCCAGTTCTGCACATATGTTGGCAATTCAATTCCAATTAGTACTCAACTTGACGTAACCCCAAAACGGGCGTTTGGTGCAGCTAAGATGGGAATCTAACACCAAGTCCGATGGTTGTTTGGTCCAACTGAGATGGACATCTCACACCAAGCCAGACAACTATTTTGCACAAGTGAGGTGGGCGTCTCGCAGCCCAGGTCATGCAGAGTTCCAACTAGTGTACAATACAATCAGCATGACACTCTAAACAATAGTCTCAACACTTAAACTGATTGTTTGGCAGTCTAGTTAACTGATCTGTTGTGTGAATTGAAATACCTAAACACTTTAGTAATTAATTCAATTATCATTCAAGATCAAAATCATCTTCTAGATGAGTTCCTATGTGTGTGACCCTATAGGTCCCATATCACGTTGGTAGTGAATGTCCATAACTAGCTTATGACATCACAAACAAAGAGTGGTGCCTAGTCGCACATCATTTCTACCAAGTGAATGGAAAGTTGGGGAGCAAATTGTCATTGATATCCAGATTGAACTAAGAGGCATGGATCAGTCATCCTCATTATTATTCAATCTTGTTCCTTGAACCAGAGCAGATTGCATGATATATATGTAAGCTCAATATCATATATCGACTCACATATGTATGGCCATACTTTTCTCAGTCTCTCTAATCAAGAGGCCTTGGATATCATACTCCTTTTGGAGGGACAAGTCCCATATCTATCACTCACACTCAGTCCCCATGTGTCAAAGTCACCCAATCATCACTATTATAACAACCCATGTTTCAGGACTGCGTTTGATGATGTCAAAGTGTACCCAACGACATGTGATGAGTGAAGTGATTTTAGGTCTAAGAACCACAACCACCAACATCATTGTGAGAGCTGACTATAACTTCCATGATGACGGCTTCCATGTGTCAGTCTCACAGTGGGTCTGTCCGATACAATGTTCTCTAACATGTATCTGTGTGCTTGGTTTGATATAGCTATATCATGACCAATGAGACTTAGTCATCAACCAACTCACACTCTGATCTTATGTGTTATTGTTGTCTATCAACCTTCCACAATAACAACCAATCATGGACATAATGAGAATATGTATATGTACTCTTAACATCCATATGATCTCATTTCCCAAGTCTAATACTTGAAGATATACATCATTGAGTAATATTATTATCTAGACTTTTATAGTGTTCCATCATTATCTCATAACTGAATGAAACATAACAAATTGGAAGCTTGACTTTTATTATTATTATTATCAAATGAATTATCTAATTATATATCCCAATCATCATATGATTGGATCTTTGGGTATACATACCAACAAACACATCTTAAGAACATGAACAAAAATAATGCAAAGCAAGAAAGGTACAATGTCTCAAAGGTGCTCTTTGAGTGTAAGGCAATAGAAGGAGATCCAATAGAGACCCATACGTTCAATATGATTGACATGTGGAACATCTAGAGAGACTGGGATTCCCTTTGAGCCAAGAGGTAGCCATAGATATGATTATGCAATTGTTGCCTGAATCATATAGCCAGTTTATCAAGTGTTACTGCTTGAGTAACTTGGACGAATCATTGTCAGAATTACTTGGCATGTTGATAAATGCTGAAGCAAGAATAAAGAGAGACAAACCTATGATGATGATCAACAAAGTAAGGTCCGATGACAACGGCAAGGCCAAGAAGAGTTCTGAGGATAAGTTGAAGTCCAAGCCTTCTACACTCAAAATGAGAAGAAAGGTAAGTGCAAAGGGAATCTGGCATTTACACTTAATGAAAATAAGGAAGAAGAAGAAAGAGATAGAGATCTCCACTTTAGGACCTGAGAAGAAGTAACCTAGAACTATGAGGAGCAAGGGTTGTTGCCACTACTATTGGAGTGTATCATTTAGCCTAATGGGCATGTAATAGTGTTAGTGAATTGCAATTATGTACCTGCCATTAATAAAAACATCATGTATCATGTACAAAAAAGTATATTATGAATATATCAATGTTTCATTTCAAAAGATAAGATCATATATGGCAGTTCCCTATGTCTCCTAATCTATACTCAATAGTTGTAGAGACAAATATGTATAACACATATACTGAATGACTTGATGACTCAAACAATGAATACCTATAACATTGTCATCTAGAGAGAGTAAATGAGAAATGCATTTCTAGAATCCATAATGATGGTTATCTAGACTCTTTTGGTTATTGAACCAATAGAGACATGTAAGTCTTATTTATTGGGCAATATGACAAAAGCATCTTCACTAGATGTAGTGGGAGAGAGACTATTCTATTAGGGATCATACATACTGATGTATATAGACCTTTCTAAATAAATTCTAGAGGTGATTAATAGTACCTCATTTTATTTATTGATAATCTCAATAGATATGGTAGTTTGTATTTAATGGTATGCAAGTATGAATCTCTTGAAGTGTTTATGTAGATCATGAATGAAGTACATAACCAAATTGGTATAAGTGTTAAAACATTTTGATATGATTGATGTGGAAAATACTTTGAACCAAGAGTTTGAGAACCTTCTAGGAGACCATGATGGTGTATCATGATGAACTCCACCTGAAACATAGTGATGTATCAGAAAGAAGGAACCATGCCTTGTTAAGTCATGGTGCGATCATAAATAAATCTAACTGAGCTTCCAATTTCTTATGGGCACATGCTTTACACTAAAATAATGTATCGTGTATAATGGTTTAAAATATACCATATGAGATGTGGCATGGGAGGTATCCTAATATGTTTTTTTATAAAGATTTCGATTGAAAGCTTGTATAAGAAAATAGTTTCTTCAATAGCTTTGTCCAAAAAATTACATAAATGTTATTTTGATGAATACTACTTTTATATTCCAATCCAAACAAAAGTGTTTTGTCACCAGGATGGTTGAAATACTTAAGAGGAACTTAATTCTAAAGATCAATGGAAGAAAAATAAAACTCAAAAAGTCCTAGACTAACAAGAAAATATTGAACCTATAGAGGTAAAATAGGAACAAAGAGAATCACAAATTGTTGTAGAATCTCAAGTTCCTTATGTAACACAAAACCTCATAAATCTAGTAGGACATGCCTTGAATTTGAACATTATGATATCTTATAACTCAAGAAAGTGGTGAGTTGGTCATAAACTATGAGCCAACAATTTACCTAGAAGATATTGAGGGATCAGAGTCTGAGAAATGGCTTGAGGCCAGGAGATCCAAGATGGAGTTCATTTAACCAATGAGGTATGACCTTGGTGGATCCACCTAAAGGGGTAAGACCCATAGGATGCATTTGGGTCTTTGAGAAAATGCTGACATGGATGGTAGTGTACAAACCTATAAGAGCATATTGGTTGCAAAGATTTCAAACAAGTTCAAAATGTTGAACATGACAAAATCTTCACCAGTTTCTATGGTTAAATCTTTTAGGATCATGCTTGTGATTGTAGCTTACTACAACTATGAGATTTGACATATGGAGCTGAAAACTATATTCTTTAATGAGAACATTTATGAGGACGTGTATGTGACATAGCCTAAATATTATATAAATCCATGTAATGCAAATAAAGTCTATGAGCTATAAAGGTCAATCTATGGATTGAAGCAATAATCTCAAAGTTGGAATCTTTATTTTGACATGATAGTCAAAGAGTTTGACTTTAGTCAACATAAAGATAAAATTTTTGATTACAAAATATTTATTGGGAGCATATTTATATTCCACATAATGATGGGAAATAATATCCTTATACTAAAAATCATAAAACATGACAATAAAAGTACCTTCTCTATGAGGGGTTTAGGAAAAACATCATATGAGATAGGAATTGAGATCTATAGAGATAGATCTATAAAGCTTCTTGACCTAAGAAAGATCACATATATTGACAAGATGCTGAAGGGGTTCACATGCATGACTCAATGAAAGATAACTTGTCTATGTTCCATGGAGTTAGTTTCTTAGGAGCCTAGTGTCCCTGTTCCTTTGAAGAACAAGAACACATGGATAGATGTCATGTGCATTCACAATTGGAGCTATCATTTATTCAATGTAATGTACCCTTCATGTTGTCTCTCATGTAGTGGACATGACGAGTGGATATCAGTCAAAATCCTGTGAAAGTCATTGGATTGCCATAAAGATTATCCTTGAGTACTTGAGAACTACTAAAAGGACCAGTTACTTGATTATATTAATGGGGAAGAGTTGGGTGTAAAGGGATACACCGATGCAAGATTCCAAAATGACAAAGAAAATTATGATTGCAATCTAAATTTGTGTTTGATCTTAAAATAAAATTGTAAACTGGAAGAGTTCTAAGTAAGAGACAATTGCTAAATCTACAATAGAAACCGAGTATCTTGGTGTTATGAAAACAATAGAGGATACTGCATGGATATAAGTTCATATAGATGAACTTATGGGAGGTTCTAAACCATTGATGATACACTAGAAATACTGTGACAACAATGGAGCTACTGGTTAGGCAAAGGAATCTCAGATAACATACTATGAAACTTCCATCTCATACAAGAGGTCTTACATCATGAAGATGTGAAAACTTGCAAAATACTATCAAAGAGCAAATCTTGCTAACCCTCTATAAAAGCACTTGTACAGCCAAAATATGATAGACATGTTAAGACCACTTGGAATAAGATTCGTGGGTGATTGAATCTAGGTGCAAGTGGGAGTTTGTTGGTATGAATTCCCGCAGAGCCAATCATACAATGATTGTAATGATGCATTGGATGCCTAATTTGATAATGGTAAAGATAATTCCATCTATTATGTTTGTCTTAATCATGAGATGATGACACAAACATAGTGGATGCCTAAAGAATGGTGCTACTCGATGACATATGTCTTCAGGTTTAGGATCAGGATAATGACATCATATGTATGATAAGAGTACACACATTCTTGTTATGTCCCTAGTTGGATATTACTATAGAAGCAAAATAGACAACAATACTACATAAAACTAGAGTGTGTGTTGACTGATGAGAGAGTCTCATTAGTCATGATATTTGATACCAAGTCAAACACATAGGTACTTGTTGTAGAACAGTGTACTGGACAAACCCACCATGAGAGTGATACATGGATACCATGGAATAGTAGTCAGAATTATCTCTCATAATGATAGTGGTGATTGTGGTTATTAGACATGAAGTCACTGTACTCACCACATGTCATTCGATGTGTTTTGACATCATCTAGTGTGGCCTTCAATAAGGGCTTCCATAAAGGTGATGTTCATATGCGGTGTGACACATGGGGATTGAGTATACATGATGTAGATGGGATTTGTCCCTCCTACGGGAGATTGATATCCAAGCCACTTGATAAGAAAGATTGAGAAATGTATGGTCATACTCATGTGATCCAATATAAGATATATGAACTCACATGCATCTCATACAATATGCTCTAATTGAAGGAACATGGATTGAATGCTGAGAGAATGATGATTCCATGCCTTGACTTCAATTTAGATATTAGAGACAAAGGAACTATACAATCAATATAAAACTAATAATGAATTGTAGGTTGAAGTTGTTCTACTACTTTCCAATTACTTGGGTAGCAATGGTGTGTTGTTAGATAATGCTTATTTCTTGTGATGTCATAAGTTGGTTATCAACATCCTATTCCAACATAATTTGGGACCTATAAGGCCACACACGTAGCGTGACATACTAGATCTCGGGCCCTACCCTAGAAGTTGACATTTTGGACTTAGCCAAACAAGGTTGAAGGTTAGACCTAAATAGATGTTTAATATGATCCTAATGAGCTAATACATGAATGTATCACCCTAATGTGGCCTAATGTTTTCACATTAGTCTTAGGTTAATAATGGACACATAAAATATGCCACATAACTCATTTTGGTGGTAATATTAAGATAAGGAACTTACTTAGATGAATAGTTTAGATAATGGGATGTTAATGGGCCATATGACATATCTCATAAAAACAAGTCTCAAAATCGGAAACAAACTTCAAATTTGTAATCTACATATCAAAATTAGCCTACATGTCAAATTTCATCTAATTTGGACAACCTTGAAATATTAGGATAAGTTTAGGAGAGAGAAAATGAGTAAAAGGAATAATTAATGAATAATGTGATTATATAACTTTAAAAAATAAAAATAATGTCGTATTTGTTTTCAACACATCAAAGATAACTCGTGGATGAAGTTTCACCAAATTTGGATGTTGTTTGTGCAAGTTATGCAATTTTTGGTACATTCTGGACTTTTCTGCAATTTACCCAATGGGGAGGTCTTCATAGTAAATTGTCACATGAATTATAATCCATATATATCCCTTAACATTCTTGAGTTAATAAATCTAGGAGCTAACTTACCCTTCTTTTCAAATCTAAGAACACCTTTCCAAGGTGAGACTTTGAGATATACTTTGTCCCTAACTTAGAATTCTAAAGGCCTTCGCCGTTTATCAACGTATGACTTCTATCTATCCTGTGCAGCCTTTAACTGTTGTTGTATTACTTTAATCTTTTCAGTTGTCTATTGTACTACTTCAGGACCCAAAAGTTGATATTCCCCTATTTCGTACCAGCATAGTGGAGATCTACAACGTCTACCATATAATGCTTCAAATGGTGCCATATCAATATTGTGCTGATAACTATTGTTGTAAGCAAATTCTATTAAGCTCAAGTGTATATACCAACTTCCTACAAACTAAAGGACACATGCCCTAAACAAATCCTCCAAAGTTTGTATAGTCCTCTCAGATTTTCCATCTGTCTATGGGTGAAAGGCAGTATTAAACCTTAACTGCGTACCCAAAGCTTTATGTAGTCATTCCCAAAAACGACTCGTGAATTGGGGACCTCTATCAGAAACCATTGTAGCTGGAACCCCGTGCAAATGCACTATCTCATCTATATAGATTTGTGCAAGCTTATCAGCAGTATAGGTTGTTTTGACAGGAAGAAAATGTTCTGTCTTAGTCAACCTATCGACTATCACCCAAACAGAATCATGACTTTTGGCTGTTCTTGGTAAACCAACCACAAAGTCCATGGTCACATGATCCCATTTCCACTGTGGTATAGGTAAAGGTTGCATTGTTCCTGCAGGCTTCTGGTGTTTAGCCTTAACCTACTGACATACTGGATACCACATAACAAACTCAGCTACACCTTTCTTCAAACCAAGCCACCAATATATATCTTTCAAGTTATGATACATTTTGGTGCTCCCTGGATGCATTGGATACATAGATGAATGAGCTTCCTCCATGACTAACTTCCTTAAGTCATTGGCATCAGGTACTACCATTCTAGCATGGTAACAAACTACCTCATCATCTGACTCATGAAAACCTTTCCGTTTCTCACTACCATACTCTGATCTAATATGTTGAATCATAGGATCATCCTATTGTGCCTCTTTGATCTGTTGTTTCAGAGTAGGTTTTATGTGCATCTCAGCTAACATTCTAGCGAACAAGGATACTTTAATCTGTACATTGTCTTGCCTCAAAGAGACAAACATGTCTCGTTTAAAGCATACTAAAGAGTTCAACTGTGCCTTGTCCATGGTTGGTGACAATGATTTTCTATTTAGTGCATCAACCACAACATTAGCCTTTCTTGGATAATAATCAATTGTACAATCATAGTTCCTTGATTAACTCCATCCAGCAGTGTTGTCTCATATTCAACTCATGTTGTGAAAAGATGTATTTTAGATTCTTATGGTCTGTCAAAATCTGGAATGTCTCTCCATAGAGATAATGTCTCCAGATTTTCAACGCATGAACCACTGCAGCTAATTTTAGATCATGTGTTGGATAATTTTCCTCGTGTTTCTTGGGCACCTAGTTGCACCTTGGTTTGAAGGTGTTTCTCTCCAAGGGCATTTTAGGGATTACCCTCTTTATAAATGAGCTTATCTTTAGAAGATATCAATCGATGGGGTTATTTCTTTGATTGGAGGTCGGTTGGGATGGCCTATAAGTATCCATAAACTGAAATTTGATATTCAAGAAGCCTCTATGAGTTGTCCTCTTGCATGGCCATGAAATCCCTAGGCTAAGGACACATGGTAAGCTCCATGGACACCTCATGCTTGACTTCTTCCTTATCCATAAAGGTTTGCATGTCCATGGGCACCCTTAACATTGGACACATGGAAAGTAACTTTACACCTCATGCTTGAATTCTTCCTTATCCATAAAGGCTTGCATGTATGGACACCCTTATACATGACACATTGAAAGTCTCATAGGCACCTCATACTTGACCTCTTTCTTTATATAGCCATATCTACCCCTTCCCAACTCCCAATTCAAAAAATCTTGCTCTCCTTTATTTCCACCAGATTAGAGAATCATTCCTTCTATATTTGGCCATGAAGTTTTTGTCCCAAGGTAAAAGAGGGTGCCTACCTTGGTGAAGAAGGATCCTAGGGTTATAAATTTCTCTATTTAGGATTTCTTAAGCTCCTCCTTGGTAATTTTGACCAAAACTAGTAAGTAACCTCCTTCATTCCCTATTTTCATGTTGTCAGTCTTCCTTCCACCTTCTTCCAGGTCGGAACCCTGGTCTTCCATGGTGAAACCCCACCTAGAGCCCTTAAACACCCCATCTCCATCCTTCTTCCAGGTCGGAACCCTGGTCTTCCATGGTGAAACCCTACCTAGAGCCCTTAAACACCCCATCTCCATGTTCTTTTGTTAGGGTTTTTCACCTCTAAAGTGGAGAAGGTGCTTCTTGCTCGAGATAGGAGCTTTTTTGGAGAAACCGACCTCTCTAAGCTTGGTAACCTTACTTATTGGACCTTTCCACCTTCCCTAGAGGTTCTTTGGAGGCCTAGGCTTGCATCTAGGACTGACTTGGACAGTTTAGACTCAGAGGTTGAGGTATGTTTGTAGACTCAATTATTCATATTGAGTAATTTCTCTCTCTCTTATTATATGTTTGTAGACTCGATTATTCAGATTGAGCAACTGATCTTTTTCACTCTCTTATTGTATGTTTGCAGACCTGATATTAATATTGAGCAATTTCTCTCTCTTATTGTATGTTTGTAGACCTGATTATTCATATTAAGCAACTGACCTTTTTCACTCTCTTATTGTATGTTTGCAGACCTGATTATTCATATTGAGCAATTTCTCTCTCTTATTGTATGTTTGCATCCCCAATTACTCTTTTGAGAAATTAGCCTATGTTTCTTCTTTATCTTGGTCCTATGGACATTGGCCTACACATTATGTCCTATCTTTTGATATCATGGTGAACTACCTTATTTGTTGTGATCTTGGATATTCTCTTAGACTCTTATCTTGTGCTTTGGTGCATGATGGACATATTGTTTATATGTGCCCACTTTGATGTGGATGTTTATTTTGATGATATGTGGTATCGTATGCCTACTTGCATGTGGATGTACGTGTTGTCCATTGTATGATATGGCAACATTGTATAATTCTAGCCATACCTTCTACTTGCCTCTACATTTTACATGCTATGTGATTCAGTAGCACTAGAGTAGTGTAATTACATTGGTTTTGTGTAATATGGAAACATTGTGATATTATTAGGATGGAGGATGTATGATTCCCCATACCTGTGTTTACAAGATGTATGATTCTTAGCCCACATTCATAAATTGGGAGTTTGGTTAATGTATACTTTTCTATCAGGTGCAAGATGTATGGTTCTTGGCCGCCATGTCTTTATATTGTTCTAGGGATATGTTTATCTCACATGCATGCAGGTTGATGATATGGGGTGTGTGCCCTAATTCTTTACATGTGCTTGTGTGGCACAATCTTTATGTTTTATTAATTATTGTATTCTTTTTTTATCATATGATTTCAATTCATTTTCTCTTGATACCCATTTGGGTAGTACTTATCATTTCTATGGGAAGCCTTTGATATTTGTTGTCCTTTATTCCATATATAGCTCATTTTCCCTATTTAGTATGCACATACCAGCCTTTGTTGATGTCATCTATTTTCTCTTCTTGCTGGGGTATGTTTGCAACCCTAGGTGAAGGACTTGGATGATATGGCATGAACACTTCAACTTAGCTTGAGGAGTTAAAGCTTGGAGACAATCTTGATATGGTTTAGATTTCCCTCTACTTAGATCCTTATGTTGTATCATACATGTAAACCATTATGGGATATTATGATGTACTTTTGTAATCTTTTGTGAAAATTGAACATAGTCACTATTTTTATTCCATTGCTACACTTTGGTCTTTTGCATACCATTTTAATAAATTTGGAAAATTTATACCTATTCCAACATACCTTTGAGTATGTTTGGAATGGATGTTAATTCTTCAAAATTTTAGTAAGGGGGTGATCCTACCTCCTTACAACATGGTATCAGCGCCCATGGTAGTCAAAATATGACTATTTAAATTTTGTCTCCCTAGTTAGAATACTTGCCTTACCATTAGGTGACATGTTTTCCCTAGATTTGATCAATATATGATGAAGGGTCGATTTAGGATCCTATAGTTTCACATTAGAATAACGATGAATAGATCCCTAAAATACTTACAACTAAAAGATGCATAAGTAACCATAGTAACTTGAGGTTGTTTAGCTTGGCCTTTAGGCAACTACTAGGACATGAAGTTGAAAGCAAAGGTGTGTAGAAAGGATCAGGATTCAGGTACTGGAAGGATTTCCTTTGCACCACTAGCTTGGTTTATGAGGACTCCCGAATCCATATGTTCCCGGCCTGGCCTAAGCTTATATGAATTGTATGAAATAGCAGGCTTTTAGGCAATAGTAGCCTTAGACATCTATATGATTTATCTTTAGGGACCCTAATATGTTGAACTAGTCTCCCATGTGTAATGACTTGTTTGAGGATGGATACCCAATATAGTTCATTAATGGCCCATAGAACCACATGTTTGGATAGTTATCCCTAGAACCTAGACTTTGAAGTTTTGTGTTTTGTAAGCAATCAGAGTGTGCAGTGAGGCGTGATGGTTCTTGTATATGGTCTAGTTAGATTCACCCTTTTACCTCTAGATTAGTTTGGATTGGTAGGTTAAATCCTTTAAGAGGTGGTTTATAAGTTGTTTTCTTATATGTGGATTTTTTATTTCGAGGATGAAATCCCTTTAAGGGGTGGTGTGCTGTAACATACTAGATCTCAGACCCTACCCTAGAAGTTGACATTTTGGACTTAGCCAAACAAGGTTGAAGGTTATACCTAAATAGATGTTAAGTATGATCCTAATGAGATAATACATGAATGTATCACCCTAATGTGGCATAATGTTTTCACATTAGTCCTAGGTTAATAATGGATATATAAAATATGCCACATAACTCATTTTGGTTGTAATATGAAGATAAGGAACTTAATTGGATGAATAATTTAGATAATGGACTGTTAATGGGCCATATGACATATCTCATAAAAATAAATCTCAAAATTGGAAACAAACTTCAAATTTATAATCTACATATCAAAATTAGCCTACATGTCAAATTTCATCTAATTTGGACCACCTTGAAATATTAGGATAAGTTTAGGAGAGAGAAAATGAGTAAAAGGCATAAGTAATAAATAATGTGATTATATAACTTTAAAATATGGAAATAATTTCATATTTGTATTCAACACATCAAAGATAACTTTTGGATGAAGTTTCACCAAAATTAGATGTTGTTTGTGCAAGTTATGCAATTTTATGTACATTCTGGACTTTTATGAAATTTACCCAATGGGGAGGTTTTCTAAGCAAATTTTCACATGAATTATAATCCTTATATATTCCCTTACCATTCTTGAGTTTTTGAACCATGGGGCACCTAGTTGCACCTTGGTTTGAAAGTGTTTTCTCCAAGGGCATTTTAGGGATTACCCTCTTTATAAATGAGCTTATCTTTAGAAGCTATCAACCAATGGGGTTATTTCTTTGATGGGAGGTCGGTTGGGATGGCATATAAGTGTCCATAAACTGAAATTTGATATTGAAGAAGCCTTTATGAGTTGTCCTCTTGCATGGCCATGAAATCCCTAGGCTAAGGACACATGGAAAGCTCCATGGAAACCTCATGCTTGACTTCTTCCTTATCCATAAAGGTTTGCATGTCCATGGACACCCTTAGCAATGGACACATGGAAAGTAACTTGACACCTCATTCTTGACTTTTTCCTTATCCACAAAGGCTTGCATGTCCATGGACACCCTTATACATGACACATGAAAAGTCTCATAGACACCTCATACTTGACCTCTTTCTTTATATAGCCATATCTACCTCTTCCCAACTCCCAATTTGAAAACTCTTGATCTCCTTTCGTTCCTCTAGCTTAGAGAATCATTCCTTTTATGTTTGGGCACAAAGTTTCTATCCCAAGGTAAAAGAGGGTTCCGACCTTGGTGAAGAAGGATCATAGGGTTATAAATTTCTCTATTTAGGATTTCTTAAGCTCCTCCCTGGTGATTTCAACCAAAACTAGCAATTAACCTCCTTTCCTTCCCTCTTTTCATGTTGTTAGTCTTCCTTCAACCTTCCTCCAGGTCGGAACCTTAGTCTTCCATGGTGAAACCACACCTAGAGCCCTTAAACACCCCATCCCCATGTTCTTTTGTTAGGGTTTTTCACCTCTAAAGTGGAGAAGGTGTTTCTTGCTCGAGATAGGAGCTTTGTGGGAGAAACCAACCTCTCTAAGCTTGGGAACCTTATTTATTGGACATGTGCACCTTCCTTAGAGGTTCTTTGGAGGCCTAGGCTTAGATCTAGGACTGAATTGGACTGTTTAGACTCTGAAGTTGAGGTATGTTTGCAAATGAGATTATTCATATTGAGAAATCTCTCTCTCTTATTATTTGTTTGTAGACCCAATTATTCATATTGAGAAATTTCCCTTTCTTATTGTATGTTTGCAGACCTGATTATTCATATTGAGCAACTGATCTTTTTACACTCTTATTATATGTTTGCAGACCCAATTATTCATACTGAGCAATTTATCTCTCTTATTGTATGTTTGCAGGCCCGATTATTCATATTAAGCAACTGATCTTTTTCACTCTTTTATTGTATGTTTGCAGACTCGATTATTCATATTGAGAATGAAACGAATGCCACCAAACTGACAGTTAAATTGCCACTAATTATGCGAAATAATCATAAGCAACAGATTAACAAAATCACTAAAAATTGAAACCATTTTGCAAAGAGATCCATTTCCTGGAAAACTCTTTAAAGGAAGAACCAAACCTTATATACATCATGACTCACATTGTACTTTCTTTGTACCATCTCATCTCGAGGATAACATATAACAGTTGTTTTGCCAAAACCTATACGTAAGAAACATAAAACCCTTGAGGCATTCAAGCCAAAATCTCATATCGTTCATAAACCATCACATACTAAATCCAAGGACCTGAGAGTACAGAGACGACACATAGGACTTCTATCTATAAGACACGATAGATAGTACACTCAACCTGAGATGTTACTATTGTCCCTGATGTTGTTGTCCTTCCTCTATAGAATGGTCTCAGCCTGCTTGTGCATGCCCACCTAAAAAAATTATGGATCCCACGGGGTGAGACAATTGTCCCAGCGAGAGATATAACTCTCCATCAACAATGTTATTATCTCAGGTAAACAATATAAAACTGAGTAGAGGTTCTTTTATATTGATAAGCAAGGTTAATCATTTTGGATAAGAAAATTAGAAAATTTCTTATCTTTTAAAGTATTATAATTGTCTATGATAGGGCAGTAAATCATCTATTCACTTTATAAGGAATATGAAAAACATGTGTATCATTTACTCACCATACTATACCAACATCTCAAACTTATCCTGTGATACTATTATCATGGTATGACATCCATGAATCATTCTCATTTCTATATGTTGGCCTCAGCCAATCTGCTAGCCAGGTATTGGATTATACTAATCATGTGAATATACATCATTATGTTATGTCCAGGTATTGGTTAATACCAATCCTGTGAAATCATATCTAGGTATTGGACTATGCCAATCCTGTGAAATTAAAGCCAGGTATTGGATTATGCCAATCCTGTAAAATCTTATCCAGGTATTGGGTTATCCCAATCATGTAAAATTATATTCAGGTATTGGGTTATCCCAATCCTATAAAATATATCCAGGTATTGGGTTATGCCAAACTTGTGAAATTAAAGCTAGGTATTGGATTATGCCAATCCCATGAGATTAAAGCTAGGTATTGGATTATACCAATCCTATGAGATCTTATCCAGGTATTGGGTTATCCCAATCATGTGAAATTATATCTAGGTATTGGGTTGAGTGAAATTATATCCATGTATTGGACTATGCCAATCATGTGAAATTAAAGCCAGGTAATGGATTATGCCAATCATGTGAGATTAAATCCAGGTATTGGATTATGCCAATCCTATGAGATCTTATCTAGGTATTGGGTTATCCCAATCCTATGAAATTATATCTAGGTATTGGGTTATCCCAATCCTGTGAAATTATATCCAGCTATTTGACTATGCCAATCATGTGAAATTAAAGCCAGGTATCAGATTATGCCAATCATGTGAGATTAAAGCCATGTATTGGATTATGCCAATCCTGTGAGATTAAAGCCATGTATTGGATTATGCCAATCCTATGAGATTTTATCCAGGTATTGGGTTATTGAAATCCTATGAAATTATATCCCAGTATTGGGTTATCCCAATCCTATGAAAATATATCCATGTATTGGGTTATCCCAGTCCTGTGAGACTATATCCAGGTATTGGATTACACCAATCCTATGAGATTATATCCAGGTTAGTGAATAAATGTTCACTAAACCACTATAAATTCCACTAATTAAATAGAAAGGCCAATAAAGATAGAAATGAAAGGAAAAGATGGGAAAGAGGGTCAAAAGACAAAATTCTAGAATTTGGTATGTTACAGAAACCCCACATATTCAAGCAATATGCGCTCTAGGTAATCCCGTAGGATAAACCTGTTTCACCATCACTAACTACTGACGATTATGGATCTATGGCCAGGGAAAACTACATGATATGTTCCACTATAATTAATTAGTATATTTTAGGTGGATTGTTGAGGCAACCAAGTTGTAAAACATAGACTGCATCGAATTACATTATTACTGTCATTACCATGGGATCTCAATCCCTCATTGCAGAATGTCATTGCCTCTCAAGAAATACTTCACCATCATGGGATAGAAATACCTTATCTCAACATCAGAGGATAACACCTCAACTAGGCATTCAGCCTTTATCAGGTCAACAGACCTTTCTCATCATACTGGTGATACATGTTATCTTATCAACAAGGATTATCATCATTGAGTGTTATATAGAACACATACACCTCATAACTCTTACCTGGCTATGGATTCACTTGATTCACCTACATGGTTAGTATGCTTATCAAGAGAGATAATTGAATCACCAAACATAGATCTTTATGATTATCATGCTATTAGGGTTGAAGGTACATGATTGGAACAACATCCATGATCATAGTTACATGAAGCACAAGTTGTATCTGTAGACAAATTACATTATTGTTATCAAACCATGAGCATCCACTATGCCTTTATATTATGAACATAAACATGTATCTTATCATCTTTCTTAGCACCAACTTTAGGTATCAAACATATCACTGGTCACAACCTATCATTCATAACTCATCATCCACAAAGGTGCGGGCACAAGTAATAAAACTCACCAACCTAAGCTTTCGAGCTAGGCACAATCCTCACCAATGGTACCGCCTACCCTCACCAAAGGTGTGACAGGTAGTTCCATTCCTCCCCCAAGGAGGTATTGGGCAGGGTCATATCCCTCACCAAAGCTCTATCGGCTAGGGCATCAAAACCCTATGGCACTAAACCACCCATATCGGTCACTAGCATAACATGCACCCATGCACAAGGGATATCGTGCAACCAGGGGCCAAGACCTATGTCGTGCACCCATGGATATCGGGCAACCAGGTGCAAGCTGATATCGGGCAACATATGGGCATCACATATCGGCCATCACCCCTATCGCCCATAATGGGTTAGTGTTTTATGTCGGGGAACCAGCAAGGTCATGTCATCCACAATTATATCGTTCAAGGCTATGATGCCCAAGGTCACCACTGTATCGCCCAATAAGCACACAACTAACAAATGATACCATGGCACCCAAGGTAACCTATCGTCCCACAAGGCAGGCACCACATATCGGTCAACATTAGGGCACCTAACTAGGGTTCCACCACCCAAGCACCATATCGGGCAACACTAAAACCAACCTGTATCGCCCAAGGCACAAAATAGAGATGCCTACCAAGCATCATGTCGGCCAAAGTCATAACGCCCACAAGCACCAACTAAGGCAGGAATTTATATCAGGCAAAAGGGACAAAGAACACTTCTTAACATATCGCCCAAGACTCAACCCTAGGAGAGGGGTATCGTGCAAGGCTTAAAGCCATAACGTGTTGGTCATATTCAACCTCAAGATTGCCACCAAGAAGCCCTAAAAGCTCAAGAGAGTTGGCTCACCTCTCAAGACAATTAAGTGAGAGAGGGGTATCGTACAACTTCCATCACCTATCGGGCAACAAGGAGGTCCATCTCCTCATATCGGACAACCAACCCAAGATCATCTTCCTAATGGATTAGGAGACCCTAATCTCACCTCTCAACAACTAAGAGAGAGGGCTTTTGCCCCAGGAACTCCACCTCCATGGTTCGGCCAACCCAAGGCAAACCAAGATACAAAATCTAGGGTTTATCTAGAGCAACCTCATAACCATTATAGCAAGCAACATAGCTAGAAGAAGACATGGCCTATCAAGATATATAGCATGCAACATGAAAAAGAAGTAGTATAGCTAGGGTTAGGAGTTATGTAACCCGCCTCAAGCAAGCTCCAAAGCTCCAAGCACCCAGATTTGAGCTCCAAGCACCACCAAAGAAGCAAGACACCTTCTAGGGTTCGACTACCACTAGAGGAAGAAGAAGAAGACTAGAGCTTGTCGCCCACCAAGCTCCACTAAGAAGAGGGTATCAGCCACCAAGCTCCACCAAGGGGGATGTATCGTCCACCAAGGAAGAAGGAAAGAAGCTAAAGGATCTAAAGAGCTTAGCTACTAAGGAGAGGGTCGTATATATACCATGAGGTGAAGAGGGAGAGCAAGGCAAGGTGGAACCCACCCCCAGCACACTTGTCTAAGGAGTGTGCCACATGCAAGCACCCCAAAAACCCACACCCATGTGTTTCCACTCTATTAGAAAAGCAGCTACCACTTGTTTGAAGATGGTGACACAAATGAAGCTAGAAGGGAGATGTGTGTCTCCTAAGAGGCAACCCATTCACCCTTGGCCGATACAACCTCCTTGGCCAACATACCCACCAAGCCTTGGCCGATACACCTTGGTCTTGCCCGATACAAGGCCCCAACAAGGCAAAACAAGGCAAAACAAAGCCCAACAAGGCTCAACAAGGCCCAAAGCTACTCAAGCAACGATCCCAACCCATCCTCTCAACACAGCACAAACAAACCCTAATCACAACCTCAGGTGATTAGAAAGCATCTAAACACAAGGTTTGGGCAAAGCAAATAGGGTAAACCCAAAATAAAGGTCAGGGTCCTTACAGTCTCACTGGGTGAGATGACCGTTTCTTTGCATGTAGGTTGTGAAAATTCAAGATCTTCTTGTCCTTTCCACTCCTGCTTTAGTCCTACATTGTTTGGGGACTGGGAACCCTAACCCTAACCATAACCCCTCCTATATATAGACAGGTACTGGGGGCTTCCCAGAGCACAACTACTATACAAACAATTGAGAATTAATTGCGCTGACAATTGTTGTCCTCTTTGTTTGTGGTAATCACGAGAACCCGGGCAAGCCTACCTGACTAGAAAGGGATAGCCATGGGAGAGAAACAACTGAGGATCATTATTTAGAGAGAGTATATTTATGACTAGTACACCAACATGAGGGACAACTCCTTCCTCTCTGTTCCTATAGGATGACAGGAGTTCTAGTTGGTATGTGTGGACTACTTTAGAGGCAGGAATATGTTAGCTGTTTCTAGGAGGGTAACGTCAACTTGCAGTGTGTGGAGAGATCTGAGGAGCCATTGTAGTAGTTGTCTGAGTCTACTATCTATGGAGGAGCAGCCAGACGAGTCTGAGTGCGACTAGTTGTTACACAACCACTATTCAAGACAGAGTGTGCATCTACATCGACAAGGATTGTAGCTGGACTCGCTCC
This sequence comes from Alisma plantago-aquatica, assembly GCA_963693085.1. Classification (NCBI taxonomy): domain Eukaryota; kingdom Viridiplantae; phylum Streptophyta; class Magnoliopsida; order Alismatales; family Alismataceae; genus Alisma; species Alisma plantago-aquatica. The sequence goes on from OY856411.1 coordinate 882,066,571, forward strand.
AGGACCAGGTATGTCTTCGTGAAACCATCCTTCCCATTGCATAGTTATGGATATGATCTACTGGTTAATGAGAAATATGTTAGTAAAATTTTTTTTTGTGTTGCCTACCTGATGTCGTATTTTACAAAAGTAGTATCAGAGCCACATCAATTAATATGTTTTGGAATAATAGATATGATCAGATTTTCATTTTACCATGTTTATTTATTGCATGAAATCTGAATATTTAAGCTAGTTGATGTGCATGTCTATCAAAGTCTCCACATAAAGAACCCAAATGAATATATATATATATATATGCAATTTATACGTGTCACCATAAAATCGGTTTTGATGGTGGATGTAAAGCATGGTTATGGCCAAAACCCCAGATCTATGTGTGCATGGTTATGGTTATTTATTTATTTTGTTAATCATTCTATGTACCGAGCATCTCTCTTCTTACTAAATGTAAATTAATGCTCTTCTTCCTATTTCCCCTCAAATGTACCTTGAGGTTTTATCCATATACAATGTAATAAGAAATAGGATATTTTTAATTTATATTTTGATGTGAGATGACGATCTGCATAAAGAGAAATGACCGGCTCATGAGATAACTCGATCGACTGGAGGATCGAGGAGATCAGATGACAATAGGATGAACTGATTGACTAGTGGCCCAACCGACTGATTGGAGGTGTCCAGACACTGCTTGGACTTGAGAACCAAACAACCTCTTCATAAGAGCCCAATCAAGTGACCAAGAGGCGATACTACATGTTTAAGAGTTGAACCGATCAACCCAGATTAGTTTGATCACAAGATCTTCATAAACAACATGTTGCATATGATGTGGACCATAGGTGGTAGTAATTCCTGGTGGCTCCAAGGAATTACATTAGTATATACATAACCATCTCTTGTGTGTTTTATTTATTGCATGTTCTCATTTGTGGTTATATCATGTACTTGATACATACTATATATGTGGTTATTGGATAAAGTATATGTATTTATACAAACAAACTCTGTAACATACTAGATCTCGGACCCTACCCTGGAAGTTCACATTTCGGACTTAGTCAAACAAGGTTCAAGGTTAGACCTAAATATATTTTTAGTATAACCCCAATGAGATAATGCATGTATAGATCACCTTTATGTAACCTAATGTTCTAACATTAATCTTAGGATACATAAAATATGCCACATAACTCATTTTGGTGGTAATATGAAGATAAGAAACTTAATTGGATGAATAATTTATATAATGGGTCGTTAATGGGGCATATGCCATATCTCATAAAAAGAAGTCTTAAAAGTGGAAACAAACTTAAAATTTGAAATCTACATATCAAAATTATCCTAAATGTCAAATTGCATCTAATTTGGACTACCTTGAAATATTAGGATAAGTTTAGGAGAGAGAGAAAATGAGTAAAAGGCATAATTAATGAATAATATAATTTATAAATTCAAAATATGGAAATAATTAAATTTCATATTCAACATATCAAACATAACTAGTGAATGAAGTTTGGTCCAATTTGGATGTTGTTTTTGCAAGTTATGCAATTTTAGGTACATTCTGGACTTTTCTACAATTTACCCAATTGGGAGGTTTCCTTTGCAAATTGTCACATGAATTATAATCCTTATATATTCCCTTATCATTCTTGATTTTTTGAATCATAGGGTGCCTAGTTGCACCTTGGTTTGAAGGTGTTTCTTTCCAAGGGCATTTTAGTGATTACTCTCTTTATAAATGAGCTTATCTTTAGAAGCTACCAGCCAATGGGGTTATTTCTTTGATTGGAGGTCGTTGGGATGGCCTATAAGTGTCCATAAACCAATATTTGATATTCAAGAAGCCTCTATGAGCTGTCCTCTTGCACGGCCATGAAATCCTTAGGCTAAGGACACATGGAAAGCTCCATGGACACCTCATGCTTGGCTTCTTCCTTATCCATAAAGGTTTGCATGTCCATGGCACCCTTAGCATTGGACACATGAAAAGTAACTTGACACCTCATGCTTGACTTATTCCTTATCCATAAAGGCTTTCATGTCCATGTACACCCTTATACATGACACATGGAAAGTCTCATAGACACCTCATACTTGACCTCTTTCTTTATATAGCCATATCTATCCCTTCCCAACTCCAATTTGAAAACTCTTGCTCTCCTTTATTCCCTCTAGCTTAGAGAATCATTCCTACTCTATTTTTCCATGAAGATACTGTCCCAAGGTAAAAGTAGGTGCCTACTTTGGTGAAGAAGGCTCCTAGGGTTCCAAATTTTCTCTATTTAGGGTTTCTAAAGGTCCTCCTTGGTGATTTTGACCAAAACTAGTAAGTATCCTCCTTTCCATTCCTATTTTCAAGTTGTTATTCTTCCTTCCACCTTCCTCCATGACACACCCACATCCCACGATTACCACTAATAATGAGATTAGGGCATGAGTTTGATGATTATACTTGATACAAAGTTCACTCCTGATTATTATTTTTTTCCTTTTATTTCAAACTCTTTATTTTCTCGCATCCAATCACATAAACAAACTTTAAAAGAGAATTAAACTTTCATTATTCTAATATGATCTCAACATTAATGATACACATCCATACATTCATTCTGTTTCTCATACTTCCATGTACATATGACATGACAATCAGATACATTCTCTCTTATCAAGGAAACAAAGATACAAAACATATTTTACAACTCTCTCACATCTATACAAGGACCTAGAGTGATAAGGACCGACTGAACTCAACTAATCTCATACTTAACTCCTGTGGTAGATCTACTCTGATGCTTTGACCTTCTTCAATGTTGATGTGATTTCCCTAAAAATTCTGAGTAGAGGGGTGAGCCTACTCGCTCAGTGAATGTGTACTTCAAAAAAATAGTCTAAAGCACTGATATAATTATAGATTTACCTTTGAGAAAATGATATCAATTATAACAACAGTAAGCTTTAAAGAGTCTAATCATTGACAATCATAAATATGGCAGGATACTCTAGATATCTACAAGAGTAAATCAATATATGAACATGCTTGATTAATCTCAAACAGAACTAATAACTCAGAAACATATAAAGGATAATTGAATAACTACACACACTTGTTTAACCTCTCATTCATCTTATTATTCCCTAAACCCACATGAGGTGTACCACAACATGTGAAAGAATCACATCAAGCTACAATCTCATTGTACAAGGCTTAGAAGCGTGCCCGGGTTCCTAAGCCTATCTCTTGAGTAAGACCCCGTCTGCAGCGGCCCTTGGTACGTCTGCCTCTCGGTGGCTAATGAGAGTGGTCAGATATCTCAAACTCCACCTCTCAACCTGGGTACTCAGGTGGTGAGTCAAAGCCCTCATGCTTATTATGTATCAGTGGACCTATTGACCACTGATCACTCAACAAGTAACACAGGTACCACCGGTATCCCTGGTTGGTGTTGGGTACCACACAATTATAAGGAGTCTGCCCTACTGGTCAAGACCCCCACACCCTACTGGTGCGCTCCAGCTTACCTCGATCTGGACTACCTCCAGTCGGGAAACCATTCCCTCCTCATAGTGTAGGCCTCATCCTGTGAGGATTCTAAAGTGTTTAGGGAATCTACATGTCTAATTCACTCTTTAAATTCACAATTCAATCATCACATCAACATATCTTTGTTCAACTTTATAAACCATTCATTTCCTAACCATCTGATAACACTTACCACAACTGTACTATTAAGCATCACCACATTTCAAACTAAGAAACATTGATATCACAATACTTGTTTCACTGAACACCCTTTCATTAGGATTTCATTTACCTCATTCACTTATCACATAACCCGCATAAGGATTGTATACATGGCACATCAAAAATAACATTGAATCAAGATGTTTAATTGCAAACCTCCAACTTTCCATTCATTTAGGATTTCACACTCCTTACTAATATATCAAACAAACATTGATATCATCGAATGAAATCCAGGATGTTATCTGACATATATGTAATACGCATACAAATAAAACAATCATTCGTAACCAAGGAGATTCAACTAGGCAAACTTCTTTATTCAATTATACAACAATTTCAACCATAGCCAAAAATCCTACTTTTCACTATAATCAAGTAACCTCTACAATTAATTTAAGAATTCTCATTTAGATGGATTGTGATCATTTCTAATGTGATTTCATAATCTGAAATTCATCACAACAGAGAAATAATCTATTTCATATCATCTTGCAAAAATTAGATCAAAAAGGCAACTTAGTGTTTGTACTCGCATACCAAGCAATTGAAGATTATTGATAATTTAACTCATTTTCATGCAATCTACTGTTTAAAGGAAGTACCCACTCACCCTAAGGTGTGAAAACACCCTAAAAATGTAGCCCATCTTTGAAGATCTCGAATCCATATCAAGATCCTAGAAAAATCCACAATTTCTTCTTCCTTTCAACCCTAAATGGGGCATGTTGTAGGTAGAAGATGAGATTAGAGGTTAAACCAAACCTCCAAATCGCTGGATCGAGAAGCAAAAGAAATCACTTGTTTATCCTGCATCAACACACATCCTAGACCGTTCTTAGAAGCATCACAAAAAACAATATACCCCTTTCTCTGATCAGGTAACACTAACATAGGTGCACTTGTCAACCTTTCTTTCACCGTCTGGAAAGAATGCTGACACTTGACATTCCAGACAGAAAGAACCTCCTTCCTGGTCAACTTGGTTAGGGGTAATGCTACAGAACTGAAGTTCTTAATGAACCTCCTATAGTAGCTTGCCAGTCCTAGAAAACTGTGTATCTCCGTTAGTGTCATTGGTTGTTCCCACTCTAAGATAGATTCTACCTTTTTAGGATCAACACGGATACTTGAGGCAGATATTCGTGTCCAAGAAAAGACACTTCTGATAACCAGAATTCACACTTACTGAATTTGGTATGTAGCTTGTGCTCTCTTAGTAAAGTCAGAGCCTGAAGAAGATGTTGCTCATGATGTCGAGCATCTCTACTGTAAACTAGGATGTCATATATAAAAACTACTATGAATTAATCAAGCAATGGTTGGAAGTTTCTATTCATGAGTTCTATGAATGAAGTTGGTGCATTAATTAGTCCAAACGACATAACCATGAACTCATAGTGATCATACCTTGTCCTGAAAGATGATTTAGGTATGTCACTCTCCTTGATACGTAACTGATGATATCCTGATCTCATATCTATTTTAGAGAAGATAGTTGCACCACACAACTGGTCAAACAAGTCATCTATCCTTGGCAGAGGATATTTGTTCTTTATGGTTACTTTGTTTAGCTACCTATAGTCGATGCATAATCGCATAGACCCATCTTTCATTTTAACAAATAGAACCGGAGCACCCCATAGTGAAGTACTCGGTCGAATAAAACCCTTTTCAAGCAACTCCTGTAACCGTTTCTTGAGTTCTTCCATCTCAACAGGTGCCATTCTATAAGGTGTCTGAGCTATTGGTTGTGTACCCAGGATTAGATTAATCTCAAAATCAATCTCTCGGGGTGGAGGAACACCTGAAAGTTCCTCAGGAAACACATCCTCAAATTCCCTAACAACCGGAACTTCAGAAAGACTAGGACTCCCTATTCTGGTATCTACCACATGTGCTAAGAATGTGAAGCATCCTTGTCTCATCAACTTCTCAGCTACCATAGACAATAATAGATAGGTTGGAAGAATCTTTATGTCCCCCTAAAAGGTCCATGTAACACCATTGTCTGTGAACATAGCATGTTTGGAACCACAATCTAAAATAACCTTATACTTTTCTAGAGTGTCCATTCCAAGGATTATATCAAACCCATGCATCTCAAGTGATATAAGATCCACATGAATGCTATGTTCTAAAAAAGAAAGAACACATGGAGAACATACCTTCCACAACACTGCATGTGACACCCCACCATCACACAGACAGCGAGATGTCACGCGAAAACGTACGGAACCACATATTACCAAAAACATGAGTTAATTAAAACCGGTTGCGGAAACATACGTATAGAACATTGCAATAAGGCCTTGTAAGAAGACCATGTTATATATATATATATATATTCAAGATCACCTACCAGATATGTTCACATCTTAAAGCCACCAACTGTCACAACAACACATATTGGTTCATCACCTGTTCATACATACAGAACGTCCACGTACGGCCAGCAGTAGGGTACACCAAAAATTACTACCATTAAACATCATGAAACATCATCAAAACACCTCCGAGGACCTGAGAGTACATGGATGACTCTAGGACTCTACTACAAACCCACCAAAATAACAACATGTCTAACTCTTGCCTTCTACTGCTCTTCTTGCTGCTCGGCCGCAACCTCACGACCACCACCATGTCTAGCACAATCACTTAAAAAGGTTACAAACCAGCGGGGTGAGACACACAGTCCCAGCGAGAAACATAACTCCCCTCCACAACTATAAAACCTTATAAGATAAAAGCACATAAAACAGATAACTTATTATCAGCAGCATTTTGAGCAAGACTATATTATCCATCATCCTTATCAGGATATCCACAAGGCCTGCATCCAGATTTCTTTTATGGAACATGATTGATAAGATAAGCTTTATAAGAACTTATCAAAAAATATAAGGATCATACACATATCTGCAAGGTATAACTAGATGAGCTATATAAGCAAGGCCTCAATCAATGTTTCGTGTTTTTCTTTAAGCTTGATATACTATTCGACTGGATTACATTTTATTATGCCCTGAGGAAGTGAGCCTTCCCTGCTCAAATCCAACCATTGGCTACGAAGCCCAATCCGGTGCCATACAAGGTCTAAGGAGATCCGGACTCCATGACCTCACCTTCTCGTGGTCAGTACACTAATCATCAAGCAAGACCGCAGTCTTATGCTTATAGGGCCTCAGCCTCTGGGTCAGCTCCGCAAGCTACCCATCTATCTAGCTCACCTCATCATAGGTGCTAGTGCATACATACGAGCCATGAACGCATCATGCTCATCATCACAAGTCCTGAGCCATGGGTCTGTTCACCATGCTCCATATATTCATAGTGGTACTCAGTTTCCTCCTATTTTAGGCTAGGGGAAAACCTCGCATATTCAACAATATAAGCTCCAGGCAGATCCTGTAGGATAAACCTGTTTCACCATCACCATGATATTGAAAATGATGGATCTATGGCCAGGGCAAACTACATGATATGTTCATCTATAATTAATTAGTATATTTTAAACCAATTATTGAGGCAACCAAAGTTGTAAACATAACCTCATAGCATTACATCATTATTGTCATCATCATACTGTCTTGGGACCTCAATCCCTCATTACATCAACCACTACCTCTCAAGGCATCGTAATCATGCATCAATATTCTGGGAACACATCCCTCACCTCATCATCAGAGGATAACACCTCAACTAGGCACTCGGCCTTATATCATGTCCTCAGACCTATCAACCTGTTATCTCATTAACAAGGATTATCATCACATTGTGCTAGTCAAAGCACATATATCTCATAGCTCTTACCAGGCTATGAATCCACATAAAAATACTTGCATGGTTAGTATACACATCCATAGAGATATTTGAAGCCATCATGGATTAACAAGATTATCATGCTATCAAGTATAGAGCAACATTCATGATTATATCACACATAAGCTTTATCATTCATAGTATTATTATCAATCATGAGCATACATCATGCCCCATACATGTGACCATATACACGTGCCATTTTAACATGTGTAGTAAAATAATATCTTTCCAAACATACCTGGTTCACAACCTATCATCTTATCTCATCATCCTAGTTGTAAGATTCGAGGTGATTACATCATATCACTTGTATCATCATTATTAATAGAGAACTATATACATTCCGAGAACCCTCACCAAAGCTTCTGCAACCCTCACTATATGTATGGCGGGAAGTGCCAACCCTCCCCACAATATGTATCGGGTATGTTCATACCCTCACCAAATGATGCATCGGCTAGGGTTTCCCAACCCTAAGCAAGCTCACCACCATATCAGCCAACCCATCACTTCACCTATCATGCAACTAGAACCCACCAGTTCACATGGTGTCGGACAAGGTGTATCGTGCATACAACTACAAGGTGGTATCGGGCAACACATGGGAACCTCTTATCGTCCAAGACCCTATCGCCCATTAGGGTTAGGGTTTGTAATGGGAAGCAACTTCCCTCACTGGTATCGGCCAGCAACATGGCACCCCAGCTCAGCCTTGTAGCGCCCACCATGCTCATGACAACAACCAATACCAAGGCACCCTAAGAAGACCAAACACATCATATCGGTCACCACTAAGATACTCACTAAGGTGCACCAGTCAACCCATATCGGGCATCACCACAACTAAACCATATCGCCCAACACAAGGATAGCCTACTAGGCTCTATATCATCCAAAGCATAACGGGCACCAAGCCAACCATCTCAACTCCATATTAGATCAGCCAACGATCAACACAAGGCAGGGGTATCGGGCAACCTTACTTCAAGATGTATCGTTCAGAGCACAAGATATAAGGTTTGTCACCCAAGCTCTATCTCAAGCCAAGAGAACCATATTGGGCATCAAACCAACCATCTCAACTAGGTGTATCGGCTAAGGGTATAACTCAAGACAAGGCTATCAGACAACACTACTCCAAGGTTATATCGTGCAAGGCACAACCCAACATGGTCATCTTCAACCTCAAGCACAAGGGCACCAAACTCTAATTGATCAAGAAGATCGGCTCACCTCTCAATAACCAAGAGAGGGGGGTTTTGCACAACCTCTATCATAAATCAGGCAACCATAAGGACCAACCTCAACATAGGTCATCATCTATCCAAAAGCTTACTTCTCAAATCCATGGTGAGAGGAGGGTGTTGCCCAAGAAACTAGAATGTAAACTCACCTCTCAACTAAAATGAGAGAGGGGTATTGCCTACATCACTAGAGCTCAAACTCACTTCTCTAGACCAAGGAAAGAAAGGGGTGATGCTACCAAATAAAACCCCAAACTATGGTTCGGACAACTAGATCTAAAGGCATATAAACATCAACAACATAATGCTCACTATATCCATAAGATCAACAACATGTACTAGAGCAAGAAACATAACATGAATGGCTAATTATCAACATATAAGAATCATGCAACATAAAAAAGGTAGTATAGCTAGGGTTAGAAGTTATGTAACCTTCCTTAAGAAAACTCCTGAAGCTCAAAATCTCCAAGCTTCAAGCTCCTAGCTCCAAGCACACCACTTTCGACCACCTCAAGAAAAGGAACAAGAACCATAACCACCATGGCCGAAGACTAGGCAAGATGGAGAAGAAGATGCTAAGGAGAGAGGGAAGATGCTTACCAAGGAAACAAGATCCACCTAGGGTTCATCCACCAAGCTAGAGGAAGAAGAAGAAGACTTCAAGAAGGGGATCGGCCACCAACTTGCTCCACCAAGCTGTATCGGCCACCAAACACACCAAAGGGTAGGTGTATCGTGCACCAAGGAAGAGAGGAGCAACAAAGAGATAAAGGGTTCCTAAGGAAGAGAAAGGTAAGGCATATATAGATGAGGATCAAGGTTAAACCAAGGAAAGGTGTCACCTTACCAAGGGACACTTGTCCACATGTTTTACCACCTTGCAACACTCATGCACATGCCATGCCACCACTCAACCAAGGTTCGACCACATGTCCAAGCTAGGGTGACACAACCAAGGCAAGGAGGTCAAACAAGGTCAAAGGCCGACACACTACTCCTCTAGGCTGATAAAAGGCATGGCCGACACACACCAAGGCCGACACAAGCTACCTTGCCTGATACAGGGCTCAACCAAGCAAGGCAAGGCCCAAACAAGGGAAAACAAGGCCCAAAAGAGCTCAACCAAGCCCAAGGCAACACAAGGCACGAACCCAAACCTTCCTCTCAACCCTAGAGGAAGCAAAGAGAGAGAAAGACATATCTCTAGGTGACAAACTTGCTCTGCAACCCTATCTTAGGTTATTTTGCAAGTAGCACCTCCAACACTCAACAAAACACAAGCAAACCCTAATCACCACTAAAGGTGATTAGCAAGAAACTAAGCACAAGGTTTAGGCAAAACAAATAGGGTAAGCCCAAAATGAAGGCCAGTGTCCTTACAAGCCATAAACCTCTAAAAAAGGATTTCATCCCCGAAATCTGAAGAGAAAAGAGAGGGATACTTCCGCTTCATCTCTTCCTCAAGCCCCCACATGGCTTCCTCAACACCACGATGATGCCAAAGAACTTTCATAAGAATTAGTTCTTTCCTCTTCAACCTCTTTACCCTCCTGTCAAGGATCATCACTGGACCTTCCTCATAGGTCACATCTTCTTCAAGCTCAACCTCAACTGGTTGTATCACTGTCCCTGTGTCTGGATGACTTTTCTTCAACATGTTGACATGGAACACTAGATGCAACCTGTGCAACTCTGGCGGCAGTTCTAACTTGTAGGCTACCTTGCCAACACGTGCTATCACCGGGTATGGCCCCATATACCTGGGTGCCAGTTTGCCTTTCCAACCAAACCTTAGCACACCTTTCCAAGGTGAGACTTTGAGATACACTTTGTCTCCCACCTGGAACTCTAAAGGTCATCGATGATTGTCTGCATAAGACTTCTGTCTGTCCTATGCTGCTTTTAACTGTTGTTGTATCACCTTGATCTTTTCTGTTGTCTGATGTACTAACTCAGGACCCAACAACTAATACTCACCAGACTCATACCGGCATAAAGGAGATATGCACTTTCTTCCATATAGAGCCTCATAAGGAGCCATGTCAATGCTCCGCTGGTAACTATTATTATAAGCGAACTCTATCAAACTGATATGCACGTACCAACTGCCTAGGAACTGCAAAACACAAGCTCGTAGAAGATCTTCCAAAGTCTGAATAGTCCTTTCAGATTGTGCATCTGTCTGTGGGTGGAAAGCGGTACTGAACCTCAGCTGCGTTCCCAATGCTTTGTGCAACTGTTCCCAGAAATGACTCCTGAACTAAGGACCTCTATCAGATACTATTGTTTTTGGTACACTGTGCAAACGCACTATCTCATCTACATACACCTGAGCAAGCTTTTTTGTTGTATTTGTTGTCTTTACCGGTATGAAATGGGCAGATTTTGTCAATCTATCCACTATTACCCAAATGGAATCATGATTCCTAGCTGTCTTTGGTAGACCAACTACGAAATCCATGGTTATATGATCCCATTTCCATTGTGGTATCGGCATGGGTTGCAACGTACCTGTCAGCTTCTGATGCTCAGCTTTAACTTGCTGACATACTATGCACTTAGCCACAAACTCGGCTACATCCTTCTTCAAGACAGGCCACCAATACAGACCCTTCAGATTATGATACATCTTGGTGACTCCTGGATGTATAGCATACATCGATGTGTGTGCTTCCTCGAGCACTAACTTTCTCAAACCATCAACATTAGGGACCACCATCCTACCATGATAGAAAACTAGTCCATCCTCAGACTCATGGAACCCATCACGCTTTTCGCTACCAAGCTCTGACTTGAGCAACTGCACTGTATCATCTGCCTGTTGTGTGTCTTTGATCTACTATCTCAGTGTAGGCTTGATTTGCATCTGTGCCAACAGTCCTGCCAACAAGGAAACTTCCAACTACACATTCATCTGCTGCAAAGAGACAAACATATCCCGCCTATGGCATACCAAGGAACTCAACTGTGCCTTCTTCATGGAGAGAGAAGAAGACTTTCTGCTAAGCACATCAATTATCACATTTGGCTTACCAGGATGATACTCAATGGTGCAATCATAATCATTGATTAGCTCCATCCAATGACATTTTTGCATGTTTAGCTCATTCTGCGAAAAGATGTACTTCAAGTTCTTATGATCTGTAAAGATCTGACACACTTTCCCATAAAGATAGTGCCTCTAAATCTTTAACGCATGGACAACCATTGTCAACTCCAAATCATGTGTCGGATAGTTCTCCTCATGTTTCTTAATCTATTGTGAAGCAAAAGAAACCACATGATCCTCCTGCATCAGCACGCAACCTAAGCCTTTCTTGGAAGCATTGTAGAAAACAACATAGCCCTTCCCAAGCTCTGGCAGCACTAGTACTGGAGTACTAGTCAGCTTCTCTTTCAAACTGGAAATCTTACTGCCAACGATCATCCCAAACAAAAGGTACATCCTTCCTGGTTAGCTTTGTCATCGGCAACGCGATCACACTAAAGTCCTTGATAAACCTCCTGTAGTATCCTGCCAAACCCAGAAAACTACAAACTTCTATCGGCGTCTTTGGTTGATCCCAGTCTGCCAATGATTCCACCTTCTTGGGGTCCACTCTGACTCCTTCTGTGGATATCACATGACCCAAGAAAGTCACTTTCTTCTACCAGAACTCACATTTACTAAACTTGGTGTATAACTGATGTTGGTGAAGAAGAGTAAAAGCTTGTCTAAGATGTTGTTCATTCTCTTGATTGTCCCAACTATAGATCAAGATGTCGTCTATAAAGACTACAACAAATTGATCTAGGAACGAACGGAACACTCGGTTCATCAGATCCATGAAAGCAGTAGGCGTATTGGTTAGCCCAAACGGCATAACCATGAACTCAAAGTGACCATACCTCATCCTAAACGCTGACTTTGGTATGTCGTCTGCCTCAATCCTCAACTGATGATATCTAGACCATAAATCGATCTTTGAAAACACAGTAGCACTGCACAACTGATCAAACATATCATCTATCCTCGACAATGGGTACTTATTCTTGATCGTGACTTTGTTCAACTGCCGATAATCTATACACAACCGCATCAATTTGTCCTTCTTCTTAACGAACAGGACTGGAGCACCCCAAGGTGATGTACTCAATCTGATGAAACCTTTCTCCAACAACTCCTGTAACTATTTCTTCAACTCTACCATCTTTGTTGGAGCCATCCTATACAGCGTATGTGCAACTGGCTGTGTCCCTGGCACCAGATTGATATCAAAATCAATCTCTCAAGGTAGGGGAACACCGGGGAACTCATCAGGAAACACATCCACAAACTCTCGGACAACTGTCACCTCCTTAAGGCTAGGACCTTTCGCCTTGGTATCCACAACATGAGCTTAGAATGCTATCCAATCTTGCCACAACAACTTCTCTACTACCATTGCTGACACTAAACACGTCAGAAGAATCTTTCTGTCTCCTTGGAAGATCCACTTCTCTCCGTTGTCATCAAACAATGCCTGCTTGGAACCACAGTCCAACACAACCTTATACTTCTCTAAGGCATCCATCCCAAGGATCACATCGAATCCATGCATATCAAGTGGTATAAGATCCACTTGTATACTGTGTCCCGAAAAAGATAAGACACAAGACGGACACTCCTCTCGAAGCATCGAGGAACCATCAAGATGGGTTTCTAACAACATGCTATCTTTCTTACAACTAACAGGTAGAGGACAACTATTAAGCAGACTATGTGCGATAAAAGAGTGCATAGCACCCGGGTCAACCAGAATAGATATAAAGAAAGAAGAAGACAAATCAGAATGTAATAACTCCATCTGACCTATCACCACTCGCGGGTTGACTATCGCCTCCGGCTGACTCATAGCATGGAATCGAGCCGTTGCTTGTTGTCCACATCCTCTTCTTCCTTGAGTAGACGATCCCACTTGTGATTTTTGACCGCGTCCCCGCCCTCTGTTACTACTGGGCTGCTGTCTGTCTGACCCTTTTTGATTCTGTCTTGGTTGATGTGTTACTTCAATGTCTCTTCTTGGGCAATTTGACCTCAAATGCCTAGTATGTCCACAGTGATAACATGACCTGCCTTCTATCTGTGGCCTAGATGGCCCTGTCACTGCCACTGAGGCTGTATTGTGTGCTTTGGATGGTGAAAATCCATATCCTCTTCCCTTATTTGGAGTCCACTGAGATGGTGTATGAGAACTCTACATTACGGATGGTGCTGAAAACCTTGGCTTCTTGAAGCTACCAGATCTTTGTCCCTGGAACTTAGCAGGCCTTTCCTGGTCATGGACTCCCTTTTCACCATGATAGACCATTCAATCCTGCAGACAGATTCCACGAACATGGAAAACTGCTCCTGATTTTCCAAAGCAGTAGCAGGTGTTGACAGCTCAGCACTCAAACCTTTCTCAAACCGCCTGATCCGCTCATCATCTGTCACTGCCATGTGAGGACAAAACCTCAACAAGTCTATGAACTTGGCTTCATACTCGGTGATGCTCATCGATCCTTGGTGTAGACGCTCAAACTGGTTGATCTTCTTGTCTAGATACGTCTTTAGAAAGTATCTGCTGACGAACTCTCGCTGTAAAACCTCCCAACCGATCTCCTCACTGGGTCACTTCTCCTCCTCGATGGCCCACCAGTGGCCAGCACTACCCTTCAGAAGGTGAACAGCGTGCTTGACTTTGTCTGCTTCGGGGATGTCGAGGATCTGGAAGGCCTTCTCGAGACCGGACAACCACATATCTGCATCCGCTGGATCAGCCATTCCAACATAGTCTGAAGCTTCGACTCGACGAAGCCGCTAAAAGGTCTTCCCAATACTCGATGTTTCACCATGGGGAGCCTATGCTCTTGGCTGAGGCATTGGCACTCTTTCCACCATGTGATTCATCATAGCCATCAATTGCCCCATAAGCTGTTGGTAGGCAAGATTTTTTAGAATGGCTGGGTCAAGTTGGGGGACCTTAGGCACCCGATTTTCACGTGCCTGCACTCTTGCTCCATCAAATGATGCAGCATCGTTGCTCTCGGCAACATGTTCTTCATAGTTTCCAGACATCTTTAAGCTTTATCTTCCACTGAGGGACGAAGGTTATTGTAAGAAAATCTAGAAAACTCACAAGAACAGACGAAAACCTAGTCCTAGATCCCTATAGACTCAGCGAACCTAGAGCTCTGATACCAAACCAACTGTGACACCCCGCCATCCCACAGACAACGAGATGTCACGCGAAAATGTGGGGAACCATATATTACTGAAAACATGAGTTAATTAAAACCAGTTGCCGAAACATACATACAGAACATTTGCAATCAGGCCCTGCAAGAAGACCATGTTATATATATATCTATATATATATATATATATATATATATATATTCAAGATCACCTGCCTGATATGTTCACATCTTAAAGCCACCAACTGTCGCAACAACACATATTGGTTCATCACATGTTCATACATACAAAATGGCCACGTACGGCCAGCAGCAGGGTACACCAAAAATTACAACTGCTAAACATCGTGAAACATCATCAAAACACCTCCGAGGACCTGAGAGTACAGGGATGACTCTAGGATTCTACTACAAAATCACCAAAATAGCAGCATGTCCAACTCTTTCCTTCTACTGCTCTTCTTGCTGCTCAGCTGCAACCTCACGACCACCACCACATCTAGCACAATCACCTAAAAAGGTTGCAAACCAACGGGGTGAGACACACAGTCCTAGCCAGAAACATAACTCTCTGCCACAACTATAAAACCTTATAAGATAAAAGCAGATAAAACAGATAACTTATTATGAGCAACATATTGAGCAAGACTATATTATCCATCATCCTTACCAGGATATCCACGAGGCCTGTATCTAGATTTCATTTATGGAACATGATTAACAAGATAAGCTTTATAAGAACTTATAAAAAAATATAAGGATCGTACACGTATCTGCAAGGTATAACTAGATCAGCTATATAAGCAAGGCCTTAATCAATGTTCCGTGTTTTTCTTTAAGCTAGATATACTATTCTGATGGATTACATTTTATTATACCCTGAGGAAGTGAGCCTTCCCTGCTCAAATCCAACCATTGGCTGTGAAGCCCAATCTGGTGCCATACAAGATCTAAGGAGATCTGGAATCCATGACCTCACCTTCTTGTGGTTAGTAAACTAATCATCAAGCAAGACTACAATCTTATGCTTATAGGGCCTCAACCTCTAGGTCAGCTCTGCAAGCTACCCATCTCTCTAGCTCACCTCATCATAGGTGCTAGTGCATACATACGAGCCATGAATGCATCCTGCTCATCATCACAAGTCCTGAGCCATGGGTCTGTTCACCATACTCCATATATTCATAGTGGTACTCAGTTTCCTCCTATTTTAGGCTAGGGGAAAACCTCGCATATTCAACAATATGCGCTCTAGGCAGATCCCGTAGAATAAACCTATTTCACCATCACCATGATACTGAAAATGATGGATCTATGGCCAAAGAAAACTACATGATATGTTCATCTATAATTAATTAGTATATTTTAAACCAATTATTGAGGAAACCAAAGGTGTAAGCATAACCTCATAGCATTACATCATTATTTCCATCATCATACTGTCTTGGGACCTCAATCCCTCATTACATCAACCACTGCCTCACAAGGCATCATAATCATGCATCAGTATTCTGGGAACACATCCCTCACCTAATCATCATAGGATAACACCTCAACTAGGCACTCAGCCTTATATCAAGTCCTCAGACCTATCAACCTGTTATCTCATTAACAAGGATTATCATCACATTATGCTAGTCAAAGCACATATATCTCATAACTCTTACCAGGCTATGAATCCACATAAAAATACCTGCAAGGTTAGTATACACATCCATAGAGATATCTGAAGCCATCATGGATTAACAAGATTATCATGTTATCAAGTATAGAGCAACATTCATGATTAAATCACACATAAGCTTTATCATTCATAGTATTATTATCAATCATGAGCATACATCATGCCCCATACTTGTGACAATATACACGTGCCATTTTAACATGTGTAGCAACATCATATCTTTCCAAACATACCTGGTTCACAACCTATCATCTTATCTCATCATCCTATTTGCAGGATTCGAGGTGACTACATCATATCACTTGTATCATCATTATTAATAGAGAACTATATACATTCCGAGAACCCTCACCAAAATCTCCTACAACCCTCACTATAGGTATGGCGGGCAGCGCCAACCCTCACCGTAAGATGTATCGGGTATGGCCATACCCTCACCAAAGGATGCATCGGCTAGGGCTTCCCAACCCTAATCAAGCTCACCACCATACCGGCCAACCCATCACTTCACCTATCATGCAACTAGAACCCACCAGTTCATATGGTGTCGGGCAAGGTGTATCGTGCATACAACTACAAGATGGTATCAAGCAACACATGGGCAACTCTTATTGTCCAAGACCCTATTGCCCATTAGGGTTAGGGTTTGTAATGGGCAACAACTTCCCTCACTGGTATCGGCCAGTAGCATGGCGCCCTAGCTAAGCCTTGTAGCGCCCACCATGCTCATGACAACAACCGATACCAAGGCACCCTGAGAAGATCAAACACATCATATCGGTCACCACTAAGATACTCACTAAGGTACACCACTCAACCCATATTGGGCATCACCACAACTAAACCATATCGCCCAACACAAGGATAGCCTACTAGGCTCCTTATCAGCCAAAGCATAACAGGCACCAAGCCAACCATCTCAACTCCATATTAGATCAGCCAAAGATCAACACAAGGCAGGGGGATCGGGCAACCTTACTTCAAGATGTATCATTCAGAGCACAAGATATAAGGTGTGTCGCCCAAGCTCTATCTCAAGCCAAGAGAACCATATTAGGCATCAAACCAACCATCTCAACTAGGTGTATCGGATAAGGGTACAACTCAAGACAAGGCTATCAGACAACACTACTCTAAGGTCATATCGTGTAAGGCACAACCCAACATTGTGGGATCCAACTTGCGAATACGAGATTAACTTAATTCAAACTAATGCGGAAGCATTTCGTTAGCAGTGGAATTATTAAAATCACTAAAAATTAAAACTTTTCGTAAAGAGATCTATAAATGATAAAAACTCTTTTCATAAAGAAACATGATGAATTTCTTACAGACTGATCCATCATTACATCTCTGCAAAATCACATCTCGAGTATTACAAACATCAAGTACCTTGTTAATTGTACAAGGTAAGATACAAAAACTCAAGGCATTAAGCCCAAAATCTCAGATCTACTTTTAAACATCTAAAGACTCCTAGGACCTGAGAGTACAGAGACAACACATAGGACATTCTATCTACAAACTTGACAGACAGTGTCTCCACCTGAGGATCACTGTTGTCCTTAATTGTGTTGTTGATGTTGTTGCTGCTCACGCACTGAAGGGTTCCTTCCTCTTCTTCGGCGATTACCTAAAAAAAAATTTTATTCCCACGGGGGTGAGACAATTGAATAATTGTCCCAGCGAGAGTTATAACTCTCCGCCAGAAGCTTTGTTATTGCAATAATGGAATAACATTAAGTAGTAGAATTATAAACATTCAACAATAGGTTTAACATTGTATAAACTAAGTGAAGCAACATTCTTTTAAGCAATCATTTCAATTATAACTTAATTGAATGACAAGACATATATCAATAAGCAATATGAAGAACATGTATACTAGTTATGTAACTAGAATACTATTAACAATATAACATCATTCATTGTTTCTCATAGTTCAACCTAAGAAAATATGCTACATGGCTGATTACATTTTACAAACATGATTATGCCCTCAGGAGATGAGTTACACCTCTCATACTCCAACCGACCATTACGAAATTGTAATCGGTACCATATATAGGTCATCAGAAGAGTCAGAATCCTATGACCTCATCATCCTCAGTCAGTATGAGGAACAACATGCATGACATCTTGTGTCTCTGCTATAATAGCCTTCCAGGGTATTCTGGAAACTTCACTATTAGAGTTATAGTGGCGTTCTGTACTCTCTTCGCTATCGAGGGATTTCTTGTTTATCTCTCAACGATGCGGCATCAACAACATCATCGGGAGATTAATGATACATCATCACGACATAAACATATAATGCATGATTGAGAGATTAAAGATGCATCTCACTTCAAATCCTACATTAAGACGTAAGGATATTCACGTCCATAACCCCCACATACTCAAAAGTATGCTCTCCAGGAGTTCCCTTAGGAAAACCTGTTTCACCATCATTTAACTCCTGACAATGATGGATCTATGGTCAGGGCTCTACATGATATCATTATTCTTGATTATTTAAGTATATTATAGCATTCTTTTATCATCAGGCATGTTTTCAAACATAGACCAATAAGACAATTGCTATAAAGAAAGAGTACTAACTGTATCAAGTTCATATCACATTTGTTAATATTGGGATGTTAATCCCTAACCATCTCATCATTGTGATTCAGGATCATAGATGTTCAAACCCTTATATCATTAAACACTTATTACCAAGTAACATACTATCATCAAATCATTTAACAACATGACCTTGCTTGTAGCAATGCAGATATCTTTCATAGCTCATACATCCTATCAATCTCATATGTTACCTCTTACTGGGAAACATAGCATATCATTACTTTTAAAGCTTATAAAGTGCTTTCAATGAATATGACATCATAACCCTTACCTGGTTATGATCACTTCTTGGCAAAGACTTGCATGGTTAACACAATTGATAACATGCACATTGTATCTAAATAAGTACAATATAAGTTATTTACAAATTTAGATATAGAACACCACGACCGTTCTATCTTGCACCGTCGTTCTACATAAGTTCACCACGACCGTGTTACATTACCACAGCTGATTTCTAGGGTTAGAGTTTCCTTATACAATTCAATTAGGGTTATTCAACCCCTTTAAATTACAAAGGCATAATGATAACTCATTTCTTTCTTAAGTATTGAGTTCCATGTTTAAAAGCATAACCCAAATTTAGGGTTTACTATTCATGCCATTACATTACCCTGAATTAGGGTTTACTATTCACATTTCATCATATTACCCTAGATTAGGGTTGATTATTCATTTTATAATGAATTAAGATCATACTATCATCATGTATGAGGATTACTTCCATTAATGCCCTTAAACTAGGTTAAGATCTATTAACCATCATAATTAGGGTTTCCATGATCTCACTATGAAGGATCATACTCTAATTAGATGTATCCATACATATTGGAAGCTTATTATTTGATTCTCATTGATATTAGGAGTCTTCTCTCTCCTTTTACTATTAGGTGATGTTTACATCACTCTTAATTAGGTTAAGTCAAAACATCACTCACATCATGGGTTATATCATTACTATTGTGGTCATTAAGATTCACTTGATCAAAGGTATAGGTTACTCTATCCCATCAAGGGTACTTTTGTAATGTCCACCATTGATCATAATATGCATCAATCCACTAATTACTTGGTCCCTTAATCACTTTAGGTATCTATAGGGTTTAGGTTAATCAACTACTAAACCTTTTTTACCACTAAGGCAACAAACGATCTTGACCTATTTAGACCTCAAACGGTCTTGCACACTAACCCTCCAAACGGTCTTGAAAGTACCTTGAAACCATTTGGTGGTGTTGACCGTTTGGTCTGATTTGACTTTGAAACCGTTTGATGAAAGGTACACTCAAAACCGTTTGCCCAAGATGGAGTGAAGCCTGTTTGGTCTTGTTGACCGTTGGGCCAACTTTGACTTTGAAACCGCATGGGCAAAACCAATCTTGAAACCGCATGGGCACCAAACAGTTTGGGATTGTTTGGTCCCAAACGGTCTTGATACCGTTTGGTTCAAACCATCTCAAAACCACATGGACCAAAAAAAAATATCTCAACCATTCCAATTGAGTTAGGGTTTCCAATGTTGAACCCCTCAATCGATCATGTACTTGTTAGCCACTTATCAATTGAGTTAATCGGGTCAACCCTCTACTGATTTGACACTCAATTAACCCTCAATTGATCATCAAATAGGGCTTGGATCAATTGAATTATGGTTTGGAATCGATCACCCTTCAACATGTTTCAACATGAGTCTAATTGACATTGAACCCATTGAACCATCAATCAATTTGGTCATGACCTGACCCAAAACGGTCTTGGGTTTGTTTGGATGACCTCGAAACGGTCTTGAGACTGTTTTATAAATTCGACATCAAGAACTAACTCGACCTATTAAGTTTTGGCTCATTGATTTGGTCATTAGGTCACTAATCGATCATATTTCAACTTATTGCTTTTAAATCTTCAACCCCTTAACCATGGTCAACCCTAGACCTCCAAACGGTCTTGGGTGACCCCCAAACGGTCTTGGGATCATTTGGACATCCTCCAAACGGTCTTCAGACCGTTTTTCCATGATTTCATCAAAGACTAAGTCATTCACTTAAAGGTTGAACCCTAGATTTGGTCACAAAATCAGCACTCAATTGTTCAACAACTTGATATCATTGGACCCTCAATTGGTCAACCCTAATTAACCCTAGACCTACAAATGGTCTTGGGTGATCACCTAATGGTCTTGAGACCGTTTGGGTGATCCCCAAATGGTTTTGAAACCGTTTGGGCCACTCAACCCAAACTTCAACATGATTGCATCATTGAAATCGGCAACAAACCCGATTAGGGTTTAGGTGACTAATGTGCCTTCAATTGGTGATTTAATTGGAATTACTTGATGATTTTTGGTGGTTTATTAGTAAATTATGTTTACAACAGGTCTCCAAATGGTCAACACCTGGTCAACCCATCCAAATGGTCTTGGACCGGTTGCTCCCAAACGTTCTTGTGAAACCGTTTGCTTTCAAACAGTTTTGAAACCGTTTGCTCCAAACGGTTTGGAAAACCGTTTGAGAAAACTTGGGAGACCGTTTGCTAAAGTAAGATTAGGATAAAATTTGGAAATAATTTCATCATCTTCTACCTCAAGAACAGGAACTGTTCTTCACAGAATTACTAGCAAGAACACACCAAAGTGTCTAAAGAAGAAGAATAAGCAATTATACTAGGAGAAAAAGATGCAAAAGCAAAGCTTAGGGTTTGGAGTTATAAAACCCACCTTAGATCTGATCTAGAGCTCCAAGATTCGTAGCTTTAATGGTGAATGAAGCTAAAAAGGTTGCCCAAGGTCCGTTCTTCAAGGTTTGGATGGAGAAGAAGGCTAGAAAGAAGAATCGTGTAAGGAAAACCAACAAACAAACCTTGTATAAGGATTTCCACCATGCATTTGAGATGGATGATGATCAAGACTTACCCAAACTAGCTTGGTAATCCTCCTCTGCTCCTGAGCTTCTCCTTAGTCGGCCAAAGCAAGAAGATAAGGGAAGGAATGAAGGGAAATGATCCCTTGCTTTGAGAAAAAGGGTGTACTTATATTTTTGGGATATTTTCAAGGCAAAGAGGATTATTTCCTTTATTTCTCAATTATCCACCAAGTCCTCCTCCACTTCTTAGCCATGTTTTCCTCCTTCTTTACTTATTCAAAACTCCTCCCTTATCCAAGATTACAAGGAAAAGAAACCAAACACCTTACTAAGTTATACATGTATAAAAGGCCATTCTGCTTAAAACTTGGTTATTTAAATATTAAGGTTATCTTTCTTATTTGATCAATCAAATGAGGCGCCCTCCTCATTATCCTTAATCTACTTGATGTCAAGAGTCATTAAAGATACTCTAAAGCATACATTTTACATAATGGACCCAAGGTTTTGGGTAATTTGCGCATTACACCAAAACTAGGTTTTAAAGCACAAGGATTGCTCTACAGCTATATCTTGGTGCTCAAACTTGTAGAATCCATACCACCATATCATATACACTCTTATGATGTCTCAACATCAGAGGAACGTCTTAACATGTGCAATTTGCAAGTTAACCCCTTTAATTGGGTAATTTGCACGTTAGTCCAAAATTAACAAAACAATATTGCAACATTGTTTAAAAAGTACTGAAAAGGAAATATAAGTTCCTCTAAAGCTTTAATTACATTACACAAGATAACCACAAATATCTATTTACATATTTAAGCAAAATACCTAGGGTTAGTTCATAACCCAGGTCAGGGATGTTACAAATTATCCACCCCTTACAAGGATTTCATCCCCGAAATCAACAAAACATACTAGAGAAAAGAGCAGGGTATTTCCTTCTCATTTCTTCCTCTAGTTCCCATGTGGCTTCTTCAACACCACGGTGATTCTAGAGGACTTTCACAAGACTTATGTTTTTCTTTTTCAGTTGCTTAATTATGTTATCAAGGATCGATACTGGTCCTTCCTAATAAGATACATCATCATTCAACTCTATTTCCATAGGTTGTAGAACTGATTCTGTATCAGGATGACATTTCCTAAACATGGAAATGTGGAATACAAGGTGTAACTTTTGTAATTCTGGTGGTAACTCTAGCTTATAAGCTACTCTTCCAGTCTGTTCAATGATTGGGTAAGGCCCCATAAATCTAGGAACTAACTTTCCTTTCCTTCCAAATCTCAGAACTCCTTTCCAAGGTGAGACTTTGAGATACACTCTGTCTCCAACCTGGAACTATAAAGGTCTACAACGCTTATCAGCATATGATTTCTGCCTATCGTGTGTAGTCTTTATCTGTTGCTGTACTATCTTAATCTTCTCTGTGGTTTGTTGC
Organism: Alisma plantago-aquatica; assembly: GCA_963693085.1. Lineage (NCBI taxonomy): Eukaryota > Viridiplantae > Streptophyta > Magnoliopsida > Alismatales > Alismataceae > Alisma > Alisma plantago-aquatica. Next base: position 882,090,204 of record OY856411.1, read on the forward strand.
ACAAGATCATGACCTAAAAGTTGATATTCACCAATTTCATACCAACATAGGGGTGATCTACAACGTCTACCATACAAAGCTTCATAAGGTACCATGTCAATGCTATGTTGATAGTTGTTATTGTAGGCAAACTCTATCAAGCTTAAGTGCAGATCCCAACTCCCTGTAAACTAAAGAACACATGCTCTAAGAAAATCCTCCAAGGTTTGTATAGTTCTTTCTGATTGTCCATCTATCTGGGGATGAAAGGCTGTACTAAACCTTAACTGTGTGCCTAAAGCTTTATGAAGTCGCTCCCAAAAATGACTCGTAAACTGGGGACCTCTGTCAGAAACAATGGTGACTGGAACTCCATGTAATCATACTATTTCATCTACATACAACTGTGCTAGCTTCTCAGCAGAATAGGTTGTTTTGACAGGTAAGAAATGTGTTGTCTTTGTCAACCTATCAACTATTACCCAAATGGAATCTTGCCCTTTGCTTGTTCTGGTAGACCAACCACAAATTACATGGTTACATGATCCCACTTCCACTGTGGTATGGGTAAAGGTTGCATTGTTCCTGCAGGCTTCTGGTGTTCAGCTTTAACTTGCTGGCACACAGGACACCGCATAACAAACTCAACAACGTCTTTCTTCAAACCAGGCCACCAATATATATCTTTCAAGTTTCGATACATCTTGGTGCTTCCTGGATGCATAGCATACATCGAAGAATGAGCTTCTTCTAGGACTAAATTCCTCAAGTTATCTACATCCGGTACTATCATCCTACCATGATAACATGCTACTTGATCATCTGAGTCATAGAAATCTTCTCATTTCTCACTACCATACTCCGATCTGATTTGTTGAACTGCAGCATCAACTTGTTGTGCCTCCTTGATTTGCTATCTCAAAGTAGGTTTTATATGCATCTCAGCTAACAACTCGGCTAACAATGATACTCTCAACTGTACATTGTCTTGTCTTAAGGAGATAAGCATATCTCTCCTTGAGCACACTAAGGAATTCAGTTGTGCTCTATCCAAGGTTGGTGTTGCTGATTTCCTACTCAAAGCATCAGCAACCACATTGGCTTTCCCTGGATGGTAATCAATTGTACAATCATAGTCCTTGATTAACTCCATACAGCGGCGTTGCCTCATATTAAGATCATGCTGAGAAAAGATATACTTAAGGTTCTTATGGTCTGTGAAAATCTGAAATGTCTCTCCATAAAGATAATGCCTCCATATCTTCAAGGCATGAACCACAGTAGCTAGCTCTAGATCATGTGTTGGATAATTCTCCTCGTGTTTCTTAAGCTGTCGGGAAGCAAAAGAAATCACTGGTTTATCCTGCATCAACACACATCCAAGTCCATTCTTAGAGGCATCACAGAAAACTATATATCCTTTTCCTTGCTCAGGTAACACAAGTACAGGTGCACTTGTCAACCTTTCCTTTAACAACTGGAAATATTGTTGACACTTATCACTCCAAACAAAAGGAACATCCTTCCTCGTCAACTTAGTCAAGGGTAAGGCTATAGAACTGAAGTTCTTAATGAACCTCCGATAATATCCTGCCAATCCTATGAAACTACGGATCTCTGTTGGTGTCTTTGGCTGCTCCCATAACAGAACAGACTCTACCTTTTTAGGGTCAACCTGAATACCTGAAGCAAATATCACTTGTCCAAGGAAACATACTTCTGGTAACCAGAACTCGCACTTGCTAAATTTAGCGTATAGGTTGTGTTCTCTTAGCAAAACAAGAGCCTGACGAAGATGTTGTTCATGCTGCTGAGCATCTCTACTGTAGATCAGGATGTCATCTATAAAGACAACAACACACTGATCGAGAAAAGGTCAAAAAATTCTATTCATGAGTTCCATAAATGCAGCTGGTGCATTAGTTAGTCCAAACGACATAACTGTGAACTCATAGTGACCATACCTCGTCCTAAAGGCAGATTTTGATATGTCACCATTCTTAATACATATTTGATGATATCTCGACCTTAAATCTATTTTTAAGAAGATAGTTGCACCACGCAACTGATCAAAAAGATCATCAATCCTCGACAGAGGATACTTATTCTTTATTGTTACTTTATTTAATAGTCTGTAATCAATGCACAACCGCATTGAACCGTCTTTATTTTTAACAAAGAGGACCGGAGCACCCCAGGGTGAAGTACTCGGTCAGATGAAACCTTTCTCAAGAAACTCTTACAGTTGTTTCTTGAGTTCTGCCATTTCAACAGGCGACATCCTATATGGTGTTTGTGCCATTGGTTGCGTGTCTGGGATTAGCTTGATTTCAAAATCTATTTCTCGGGGCGGTGGTACACCTAGAAGTTCTTTAGGAAATACATCTACAAATTCCCTGACTACAGTAACTTCAGTAGGGTTAGGACTCTCGATGGTAGTATCTACCACATGGGCCAAGAATGCATAACATCCTTGTCTCATCAGCTTCTCAGCAACCATAGCTGACACAAGACAGGTGGTTAAAATCTTTCTTTCTCCTTGAAAGATCCATGTGTCACTATCGTCAGCAAACACAGCTTGCTTGGATTCACAATCCAAAACAACCTTATACATTTCTAAGGTATCCATCCCAAGGATTATATCAAATCCATGCATCTCAAGTGGTATCAGAGCTCTAGGTTCACTGAGTCTACAGAGATATAGGACTTAGGATGTTGAGTCTGTTCTAGTGTTTTCTAGTATATCTGATAGTGTCTTCTGCTCCTCAGGAGAAGAAGATAAAAACTAAGAATGTCTGGACCACACGAGGAACACGTTGCAGAAAGTAGTGTCACTGCACCCCAAGGAGGTGCAAGAAACCAAGAAAGAGAAGAACCTGTGCCTGAACCACCCCAGTTCAATCCAACTGACATGGGGAACCCAGTTGTTCAAGCCATGTTTGGGCAGTTTATGACTGCCATGACACACATGACTGATAGGATTCCTATACCTGTACCTAGGGCACCTACCCATCCTGAAGGACAAGGAATCGGCAAGACGTTTGAACAACTTCACCGAGTTGGAGCCACAGAGTATGCTGGAACAGCTGACCCAGTAGATGCTGACTTGTGGTTAACTAAACTAGAGAAGGCCTTTAGAATCCTGAACATCCCAGAAGCTGAGAAGGTTAGACATGTTGTATATCTTCTCAAGGGGAGTGCTGGTCATTGGTGGACCATGGAAGAGCAGAAGAGGCCAAGTGTAGAGGTTGCATGGGAAGTTTTTCGACGGGAATTTATCAACAGATACTTCCCTAAGACATTCTTGGATGAGAAAATCTCTCAGTTTGAGAGGTTAAGACAATGTCCGATGAACATTAGTGAGTATGAGGCCAAGTTCATGGAGTTGTGGTTTTGTCCGCACATGGCAGCTACAGATGAAGAAAGGATTAGATGTTTTGAGAAAGGGTTAAATGTTGAGTTGACCACCCCTGTGTCTGCTCTGGAGAACAGAGAAAGGTTTTCTACCTTTGTGGAGTCGGTTAGGAGGATAGAGAGGTCTGTAGCAGAGAAGAGACAGACCTAGAACAAGAGGATGTATCCCCAATTCCAAGGATCTTCATCTAAAAGTTTCAAGAAACCTAGGTTTTCTGTGCCTACACCACCACCTAGATTCAGTACCCAGACACGGTGGACGTCGAACAGAGGTAGAGGATGAAGCCTACCACTATAAGGAGCTTGCAATTCAGCATCTATGTCGGTCACATGACCACCCAAACCACAACAACTGAATAGAAATTGTTATATATGTGGAAAGATGGGACATATGATGAAGGATTGCAGAGCTAGAGAAGTGAGTGTGAATCAACCTCAGAGGTAGAGTTAGCAAGGTTCTCAAAGGAGACAGTTTCCAAGTAACGCTAGAGGACGTGGACAAGCGTCCCAAGCTGGATCATTGACACCAGGTCAGCAAGCAACGAATCAACCACAAGCAACGGCAAGATTCTACGCAATGAATCCACCTGATGCAATAATCAACCCTCGGGTTGTAGAAGGTCAGATGGAATTGTTATATTCTGATAAGTCTACACCTTGTGTTGTATCTGTTTTAATTGATCCGGGTGCTACACACTCCTTTATCACTCAAAGAGTGATTCTTGACTACAACCTGACTATTAGTCATAAAACAGATAGTTTGTTGCTAGAAACTCCGTTAAGGGGATCTGCTGTGTTGTAGGAAGTATGTTCTTCCTGCATCCTCTTCTTTTATGAACATCGCTTGATACCACTAAATTGTGGGATCCAACTTACGAACACAAGACTAACTTAATTTAAACTAATGCAGAAGCGTTTCGTTAGCAACAGAATTATTAAAAATCACTAAAAATTAAAACTTTTCGTAAAGAGATCTATAAATGATAAAAACTCTTTTCATAAAGAAACATGATGAATTGCTTATAGACTGATCCATCATTACATCTCTACAAAATCACATCTCGAGTATTACAAACATCAAGTACCTTGTTAACTGTACAAGGTAAGATACAAAATCTCGAGGCATTAAGCCCAAAATATCATATCTACTTTTAAACATCTAAAGACTCCTAGGACCTGAGATTACAGAGATGACACATAGGACATTCTATCTACAAACTTGACAGACAGTGTCTCCACCTGAGGATCACTGTTGTCCTTAATTGTGTTGCTGCTGCTGTTGCTGCTCACCCACTGAAGGGTTCCTTCCTCTTCTTCGGCGATTACCTAAAAAAAAATTAATCCCATGGGGGTGAGACAATTGAATAATTGTCCCAGCGAGAGTTATAACTCTCCGCTAGAAGCTTTGTTATTGCAATAATGGAATAACATTAAGCAGTAGAATTATAAACATTCAACAGCTGTTTTAACATTGTATAAACTAAGTGAAGCAACATTCTTTTAAGCAATCATTTCAATTATAACTTAATTGAATGACAAGACATATATCAATAAGGAATATGAAGAACATGTATACTAGTTATGTAACTAGAACACTATTAACAATGTAACATCATTCATTGTTTCTCGTAGTTCAACCTAAGCAAATATTCTACACGGCTGATTACATTTTACAAACATGATTATGCCCTGAGGAAATGAGTTACACCTCTCATACTCCAACCGACCATTGCGAAATCACAATCGGTACCATACACAGGTCATCAGAAGATCCGGAATCCTTTGACCTCATCATCCTCAGTCAGTATGAGGAACATCATGCAGGAATTCTTGTGTCTCTGCTATAATAGCCTTCCAGGGTATTTTGGAAACTTTGCTATTAGAGTTACAATGGCATTCTGTACTCTCTTCGCTATCGAGGGATTTCTTGTTTATCTCTCATCGATGTGGCATCAACAACATCATCGGGAGATCAATGATACATCATCCCGGCATAAACATATAATGCAGGATTGAGAGATTAAAGATGCATCTCACATCAAATCCTACATTAGGACGTAAGGATATTCGCATCCATAACCCCCACATACTCAAAAGTATGCTCTCCAGGAGTTCCCTTAGGAAAACCTGTTTCACCATCATTTAACTCCTGACAATGATGGATCTATGGTCAGGGCTCTACATGATATCATTATTCTTGATTATTTAAGTATATTATAGCATTCTTTTATCATCAGGCATGTTTTCAAACATAGACCAATAAGACAATTGCTATAAAGAAAGAGTACTAACTGTATCAAGTTCATATCACATTTGTTAATATTGGGATGTTAATCCCTAACCATCTCATCATTGTGATTCAGGATCATAGATGTTCAAACCCTTATATCATTAAACACTTGTTACCAAGTAACATACTATCATCAAGTCATTTAACAACATGACCTTGCTTGTAGCAATGCAGATATCTTTCATGGCTCATACACCCTATCAATCTCATATGTTACCTCTTACTGGGCAACATACCATATCATTACTTTTAAAGCTTATAAATTGCTTTCAATGAATATGACATCATAACCCTTACCTGGTTATGATCACTTCTTGACAAAGACATGCATGGTTAACACAATTGATAAATGCACATTGTATCTATATAAGTACAATATAAGTTCTTTTCAAATTTAGATATAGAACACCACGACCGTACTATCTTGCACGGTCGTGCTACATAAGTTCACCACGACCGTGTTACATTACCACAACTGATTTCTAGGGTTAGAGTTTCCTTATACAATTCAATTATGGTTATTCAACCCCTTTAACTTACAAAGGCATAAATATAACTCATTTCTTTCTTAAGTATTGAGTTCCATGTTTAAAAGCATAACCCAAATTTAAGGGCATTACTTCCATTAATGACCTTAAACTTGGTTAAGATCTATTAACCATCATAATGAGGGTTTCCATGATCTCAATATGAAGGATCATACTCTAATTAGATGTATCCATACATATTGGAAGCTTATTATTTGATTCTCATTCATATTAGGAGTCTTCTCTCTCCTTTTACTATTAGGTGATGTTTACATCACTCTTAATTAGTTTAAGTCAAAACATCACTGACATCATGGGTTATATCATTACTATTGTGTTCATTAAGATTCACTTGATCAAAGGTATAGGTTACTCTATCCCATCAAGGGTAATTTTGTAATGTCCACCATTGATCATAATATGCATCAATCCACTAATTACTTGGTCCCTTAATCACTTTAGGTATCTATAGGGTTTAGGTTAATCAACTACTAAACCTTTTTTACCACTAAGGCATCAAACGATCTTGACCTATTTAGACCTCAAACGCTCTTTCACACTAACCCTCCAAATGGTCTTGAAAGTACCTTGAAACCATTTGGTGGTGTTGACCATTTGGTCTGGTTTGACTTTGAAACCGTTTGATGAACGGTACACTCAAAACCATTTTCCCAAGATGGAGTGAAGACCGTTTGGTCTTGTTGACTGTTTGGCAAACTTTGACTTTGAAACCGCATGGGCAAAACCAATCTTGAAACCGCATGGGCACCAAACGGTTTGGGATCATTTGGTCCCAAACGGTCTTGAGACCGTTTGGTCCAAACCATCTCAAAACCGCATGGACCCAAAAAAATATCTCAACCATTCCAATTGAGTTAGGGTTTCCAATGTTGAACCCCTCAATCGATCATGTACTTGTTAGCCACTTATCAATTGAGTTAATCAAGTCAACCCTCTACTGATTTGACACTCAATTAACCCTCAATTGATCATCAAACAGGGCTTGGATCAATTGAATTAGGGTTTGGAATCAATCACCCTTCAACATGTTTCAACATGAGTCTAATTGACATTGAACCCATTGAACCATCAATCAATTTGGTCATGACCTGACCCCAAACGGTCTTGGGATCATTTGGATGACCTCCAAACGGTCTTGAGACCATTTTATCAAGTCAACATCAAGAACTAACTCGACCTATTAAGGTATGACTCATTGATTTGGTCATTAGGTCACTAATCGATTATATTTCAACTTATTGCCTTTAAATCTTCAACCCCTTAACCATGGTCAACCCTAGACCTCCAAACAGTCTTGGGTGACCCCCAAACGGTCTTGGGATCGTTTGGACATCCTCCAAACGGTCTTGAGACCGTTTGTCCATGATTTCATCAAAAACTAAGTCATTCACTTAAAGGTTGAACCCTAGATTTGGTCACAAAATCAGCACTCAATTGTTCAACAACTTGATATCATTGGACCCTCAATTGGTCAACCCTACTTAACCCTAGACCTCCAAACGGTCTTGGGTGATCACCTAACGGTCTTGAGACCATTTGGGTGATCCCCAAACGGTTTTGAAACCGTTTGGGCCACTCAACCCAAACTTCAACATGATTGCATCATTAAAATCAGCAACTAACCCGATTAGGGTTTAGGTGACTAATGTGCCTTCAATTGGTGATTTACTTGGAATTACTTGATGATTTTTGGTGGGTGATTAGTCCATTATGTTTACAACATGTCTCCAAATGGTCAATTCCTGGTCAACCCATTAAAATGGTCATGGACTAGTTTCTCCCAAACGTTCTTGTGAAACTGTTTGCTTTCAAACGGTTTTGAAACCGTTTGCTCCAAACGGTTTGGAAAACCGTTTGAGCAAACTTGGGAGACCTTTTGCTAAAGTAAGATTAGGATAAACTTTGTAAATAATGTCATCATCTTCTACCTCAAGAACTGGAACTGTTCTTCATGGAATTACTGGCAAGAACACACCAAAGTGTCTAAAGAAGAAGAATAAGCAATTATACTAGGAGAAAAAGATGCAAAAGCAAAGCTTAGGGTTTGGAGTTATAAAACCCACCTTAGATTTGATATAGAGATCCAAGCTTCGTATATTTAATGGTGAATGAAGCTCCAAAGGTTGACCAACGTCTGTTCTTCAAGGTTTGGATGGAGAAGAAGGCTAGAAAGAAGAATCGTGTAAGGAAAACCAACAAACAAACCTTGTATAAGGATTTCCAACATGAATTTGAGATGGATGATGATCAAGACTTACCCAAACTAGCTTGGTCGTCCTCCTCTGCTCCTGAGCTTCTCCTTAGTCGGCCAAAGCAAGAATATAAGGGAAGGAATGAAGGGAAATGATCCCTTGCTTTGAGAAAAAGGGTGTACTTATATATTTTTGGGATATTTTCAAGGCAAAGAGGATTATTTCCTTTATTTCTCAATTATCCACCAAGTCCTCCTCCACTTCTTAGCCACGTTTTCCTCCTTCTTTCCTTATTCAAAACTCCTCCCTTATCCAAGATTACAAGGAAAAGAAACCAAACACCTTACTAAGTTATACATGTATAAAAGGCCATTTTGCTTAAAACTTGGTTATATAAATATTAAGGTTACCTTTCTTATTTTATCAATCAAATGAGGCTCCCTACTCATTATCCTTAATCTACTTGATGTCAAGAGTCATGAAAGATACTCTAAAGCATACATTTTACATATTGGACCCTAGGTTTTGGGTAATTTGCGGATTACACCAAAACTAGGTTTTAAAGCGCAAGGATTGCTCTACAGCTATATCTTGGTGCTCAAACTTGTAGAATCCATACCACAATATCATATACACTCGTATGATGTCTCAACATCAGAGTAACATCTTAACATGTGCAATTTGCAAGTTAACCCCTTTAATTGGGTAATTTGCACTTTAGTCAAAAATTAACAAAACAATATTGCAACATTGTTTAAAAAGGACTGAAAAGGAAATATAAGTTCCTCTAAAGCTTTAATTACATTACACAAGATAACCACAAATATCTATTTACATATTTAAGAAAAATACCTAGGGTTAGTTCCCAATCAAGGTGAAGTGAAGAGAAGAAGGAATCCATGGTTAAAACTACTTACCAAGTCAAATTTATAACAACCCCTTTTGATTTCTGCTATTCTTCACGTTCTTCCCCAAAACCCGTCCTTGAAATCGCCCTCCAGGTCTCTCCCTCGTAGAGCAATATGTCTGGGATGATAGATGATTGAATCGCGGTTCCAACACACTTTGTTTCGTTAAAAACGGATAAGTATTGCTCGAGATAAGATCGTTCTACGATTTGCTGTCTTAGGCGGCATCGATCGCGGTCGCGGTCACGGTGTCGACGCAGCGTCGCGGTTGCGGTGTAGACCGTGGGTCACGGTGTAGACCGCGGGTCGCGGTGTCAACACAATGTCGGTCGCGGTCCTCAATACATTCTTACTAAAAAGGGCATAACTCTCTCATTTTAACTCCGATTTGATTCATTCTTTTTTTGTTGGATTCATAATCAAATTTCCTACAATACAAATATATTATTTTGATAATATTATAAAATTAAAAATTATTTATTAATTATTTATTCCAATGTCATTAATTCTCTTCTTACACACATGTATGGGTTAATGCTATATTAACTCCAACTTGGATCTTTATAGTATGATTAAGTGATGATTATGAGTTACCCAAACAAGTATTTAAGGTTACCAACGTTAATATAAAGCACAACATAGAATATTACTAACAAAAGTATATCAAGCATTAAGATTATCTTAAAACTCTAGGATTACCAGCAAAACTAGGAACGGGTCGTAACACTCCAGGTCACAACCATGGCCTTCCATGGTGAAATCCCACCTAGAACCCATAAACACCTCATCTCCATATTATTTTGTTAGGGTTTTTCACTTCTAAAGTGGAGAAGGTTCTTCTTGCTTGAGATAGGAGCTTTGTTGGAGAAACCAACCTCTCTAAGCTTGGTAACCTTACTTATTGGACATGTCCACCTTCCCTTGAGGTTCTTTGGAGGCCTAGGCTTGGATCTAGGACTGACTTGGATTGTTAAACTCTAAAGTTGAGGTATAACGTATCCCCCATTCTTCTATGTTGAGCAATTCACCTATGCTTATTCATTCTCTTTCTCCTATGGATAGTAGCCAATACACCATGTCTTTTCTTTTGAAAATCATGGTTCATGTGAATGACCTTATTTGATATTGATCATGTGATCATGGATATTCTTTGGAACTCTTATCTTATGCTTTGTTCATGGTGGAACTCTAAAAGATGGCATGTGACGTCTTTTGCCCACTTATGAGGTGGATGTATATGTTGTTCACTTATGTGGTTACTAGTTTATATATTCTGACTATACTTTCTACTTTCCTCTACATTTAACATGTTATGTGATTCAGCAGCACTAGAGTAGGGTAATTGCATTGGTTTTTATGGCAGATGTGTTATTTCCTGCTGAGCAGATGTGATATTTCCTACTCTTTTGGGATGGAAAGGAACCTCATACCCAGGGCAAGATGTGTGATTCTTGGCCCATGTTTTATATATTTGGGAGATTGGTAGTATTCCTTTCTCTATCAGGTTTCAAGTTTATGAGACTTGGCCACCTTTGTGTTTATCTTATTCTAGGGCTATGTTTATCTCACATGCATGTAGGTTGATGAAATGGGGTGTGTGCCCTAATTCTTTACATGTGCTTGTGTGGCAAAATCTTTATGTTTTATTGATGGCAAGTATTCTTTTGTTATCATATGATTTCAATTCCTTTTCTCTTGATACCCATTTGGGTGGTACTTATCCTTTCTATGGGAAGCCTTTTATATTTGATGTCCTTTATTTCATATATTTCTCAATTTCCTATTTTGTATGCACATACCACCCTTTTCTGATGTCATCTATTTTCTCTTCTTGATGGGGTATTCTTCCAACCCTAGGTGAAGGACTTGGATGATAAGGCATGAAGTTTTGGACTAGCTTAAGGAGTTAAAGCTTAGAGACAAATTTGTTATGGTTTAGATTTTCCTCTACTTAGATCATTACGTTGTATCATACATGTAAACCCTTACAGGATATTATGATGTAATTTTATAATAACCTTGTGATAAATTGAATATAGTTAAAATTTTTATTCCGATGCTATACTTTGGTTGTTTTGAATACCATTTATGGAAATTTGAAAATGTTACACCTATTCCAATGTACCTTTGATTGTGTTTTGGAATGGATATTTTATTCTTCAAATCTTTAGTTAGGGGGTGATATTGCCTCCTTACAAACTCCCTCAACTTAAATATTAAGTCTTAGATGCTTTCCATAAGAAACACACATGAAAAGCTTGATCGACTAAGCATGGGCACGCCCTAGTGTGGTGCGTCGTCTATCTTGTTGAAGTGTGATGGTACATATATGGATCTTCCCTAGCAGGGTGCACGTTTATCATGTTGGCTTTTGGGCTAGGCTTAACTAGGTGACCTTTATTGGATTAAGCACCTAGAGGAATGCAGATGATCATGGCAAGGAGTTGTGCATATCATCTATTAAGAGTTGCATATGATGCAATTGGAAAAAGTTTCCTACCAGATAGAATCAAGTTGTGGGTGACATCCCTAGCTGGCTCATGTTTTTTATAATATTTGGATCTTATCCCACTAGAATATTTACGCTGCAATATTCCAAATTAATATTGAGGACTATCAATTTGAATTAAATAGTGGGAGTGATGGTTAATTAAAGACCTAATTAATATTGTCAAATTTATCAAATCTAACCAAATCAAAAGTGTTTTGAAAAGGTTGTAATATTTCTTTGTAGAATCAAATGTCAAACACAAACTCATTCAAATTGTGATTAATCCTTTTAGAAGGAAAAAATAGGATAAATTTCCATAATTGGTTAAGGAATTTGAGAAATGTTCTCATCTATGAGCGAAATCTCTATGTCCTCGATAGACCAATGCCAGAGGAACCCACTCCAAATGTGCCTAAGGCAAAATGGATGCTTAATAGAAGCATTCTAATGATGACATAGACATTTGAAGACCTAATGCTATGTTGTATGTGTTGGGTTTTAGGGGAGACAGAAAAGGCAGCGGAAACAAAAAATTTCTTCTCTCAAACCTAGAATAAAGGAATCGTGTCAACGTCTATATAATAGGAATGATAGTTTGTAAAGACATACCTTGTCCTGAGGCTTTCTCAGTGATATTACCTTGTGGCTTGTACGGTCTTCACCTCCGGTCTTAGACGGTGTTTGTGCAGCTCTTGGTCTCACCAGAATTGTCGGGATTGACAGTTGTCCTCTGAGCAGCAGAAGTCTCCCGCCTCTGAAGTAGTCCACACGGACCACCTGGAAATCCGATCTCCTTGTCCCACAAGGAATAAGAAGGAGTCACACCCTCCTGTCGGTGTACTAGTCACTAACACACTCTCTTGCAACCAGTCGCTTTTCTACAGTTGTCTTTCCCTTGTTGTGCCTCCTTTATTGGGTATCACTTGCCCGGGCTCTCTCGGTTACCACAACCAGAGAGAATGACAACTTTGCAGAGCAACTGATGTTCTGAGTTGTTGTTCTTGAGAATCCCCCACTACCCCTATATATACAGGAGGGTCATGGGATACGGTACTCTACCCCGGGCAATGCGGGATTAAACATGAGTAGAAGGGTTCGAGATTTTCCATAAAACAACCAACTACATCGCCTGAACCGATCATTTCAAGCATGAACCGATTGGTTGGGGACCTGAGTCGATCGGTTCACACCTAAACTGATAGGTTGGGACACTTGAGACGATCGGTTCGGGGTCCTGGTCCAACTCAAATTGACTTTCATATTTGTTTCCAACTAATCAAATATTAATCCTTGTCCAAATCAAATTTGTACAAGTGAAACAAATTGTATTTACAAAATTGTCTTTTGATTTTTCAAACGATCTCGGTTGGTCCACGAATCGACCGGTTCAATAATTGAGCCGATCTTTTCATGACACATGATCCGATCGAATCAAAACTTGAGCCGACCGGTTCAACAACCTGAGCCGATCGGTTCAACCCTATGAGCCGATCGGTTGGGGCAGCAGACTGTGCAAATCAGTCAATCATAGTTTCAATCAATCTGATACTTTAATAATTCGGTCCAACACCTTAAACACTATGATACTGAGCTATCAATTGATTGAGTGTTTAATTGAACTACTAAACTCCTTTAGTAATCAATCTAAACATCATATGTGGATAAACTCCTCTTCCAGGTTAAATCCTATGTGTGTGACCCTGCATGTCCATTTCACGTTGGTAGTAAAAGTCCATAACACTTATGACTTCACAAGCAAAGAGCGGTGCCTAGTCACACATCAGTGCTACCCAAGTGAAATAGAAAGTTGGAGAACAACTTTCAATCCTACAATCCGTGAATGGTGTTACAGCGAATGTATAATTCCTTTGTCACTGATATCCCGAATGAACTCGAGGCATGGAACATCCATCCTGTCAACATTCATTCACTTTCTTGATCTCAGAGTAGATTGGAGGAGATATGTATCACATCAATATCACATACTGATTCACCTATCTCAATCCTACTCATCAAGTGGCCATGGATATCAAACTCCATCAGGAGGGACAAATTCCATATCTATCACTCACCCCTCAAAAGCCCCATGTGTTAAAGCCACCCAATCATCACCTTTATAACAACCCATGTTTCAGGACTGTGTTTGATGATGTCAAAGTGTACCCAACAATTTGTGTTGAGTGTAGTGATTTAGGTCAAAGAATCACACTCACCACCATCACTGTGAGAACTGACTGTGACTATTATGTCATGGTTCCATGTGTCAAACTCACAGTGGGTCTATCCGGTATGCTTGTTCTCTAACAAGTACCTATGTGTTTGGTTTGATATCTCCATATCATGACTAATGAGATTTTGTCATCAACCAACACCACAATCTAGTCTTGTGTGTCATTGTTGTCTATCTACCTTCCACAATGACATCCGACTAGGGACATAATAAGAATGTACAAACTCTTATCATTTATATGATCTCATCATTCAGGTCTTGAACCTGAAAGCATACGTCATTGAGTATTGTCATTCTCTAGACATTCAATATGTTCTATCATTATCTCATATGATTGAACCAGAAAGAATTGGAAGCTTGCCTTTGATGTTTATCAAATCAATCTTAATGTATCCCACCAATCATCCCATGATTGGATCTCAGGGCATACATACCAACAAACTCCCACTTGCACTGTGAGCCAATCACCCTTGAATCATATTCATAGTGATCTTCAAACATGTCCCACATGTTACTGTGCTCTAGTGCTAATATAGTGAGTTATGGCAACAACTTTCCATAGTCGGTATCAATTGCATGTCTCTCAACTCTTCACTGTACATCATACGTATGAGATGGAGTTGTTGTAATATGGGATTTAGTATTCCTTTTCTAACCTTTATCCACATTGCATGACCAAGTACTCCTTACTTGTCATCAATGAGTGGAATATCTATAAGTTCATCTCATGAGCTTCCAGATCCATATAGTATCCACTAATGTTCTCTAACACACGGATACTCGGCTTTTCCTTTTAAACGGCTTTATTGGAACGTTTCCATTTATCAACAAACATTCACTTTTATATATCCCTTATATATTTTTCGATTAATTTTCTGTCCTTTTCAGAAGTTCGCATCAGTGTAAATCTTTACAGGGAACCCTTCCTTATTTCCATAGAACTAGTACTTTCTCAAGTACTTATCAAGTTCTTATGGTATTCCAGTAACCCTTACTGGAACTAGACAGACATTCACTCGTCATGTCCCACATACGAGTGATCAGGATGAGCACATCATATTGTCATGTCCTACATACAAGATGATGAGTGCATTTTATTCTTGCTATGTCCTATACATGCAAGATAATGGGATGATTGCATACATGATAGATGCATATCTATTCTTAGTGTTCCCATTCTTCATAAGAATTGGACACTTGGCCTTGGGATACGAACTCCATGTAACATGGAAAAGTTTTCTCCCACTGAATTTGTGCATACTGAACCCTTCAGTATAGATTGCCAATGTATGCTTTCTCTTATTAGGTCAAGAGGTTTTTTTAGAACTATCTCTATAGATCTATATTCCTATCACATAGGAAATGTCTCTATCTTCCCTAAAGATAATTTTCACTTTGGATTTCCATTCTAGAACATTTCCATTTCACATTAACATGTGGAATGTGAATACGCTCCCACTAAATCATATATCTCTCTTTATATTTGACATATCAGTCAAACCCTTTGACTATATTATCAAAGTAAAGATCACAGTTCTGAGTTGCTTGTACTCAATCAATCACATTGATTAGTCCATTATAACTTATAGACTTCATTTGCATTAATGGATTCATAAACCTTATAGGTTGTGTCACGTACACATCCTTGTCTTACTCCTCATAGGAATACAATTTTAGTATCAGTATGCCAAATCTCTTAGTCATTAAGTTGCAATCAACAAGCATCATCCTTCTCAAAATGTTATCCATGTGTCTTAACGCTTAAGATTCATTCGCACTTATGGATTTTATCCCAATGGGTTCTA
Source organism: Alisma plantago-aquatica (assembly GCA_963693085.1). Taxonomy (NCBI): domain Eukaryota; kingdom Viridiplantae; phylum Streptophyta; class Magnoliopsida; order Alismatales; family Alismataceae; genus Alisma; species Alisma plantago-aquatica. Next base: position 882,106,061 of record OY856411.1, read on the forward strand.
CCATCAAGGTCATACCTTATGGTTCACATGGAAGTCATTTAGGATGTAATGGTCATAAACCATAACTCAAAATCTGGTTCCTCATATTCATCTAGATAGTTGACTCATCACGTGAACAACTCATCAAATAGATAATTGAGGTGTATCTATCAAGGATACAAGAACTCACAACTCCTTATGATTCTTAATATCCTTTATTAGTGTGGGGTATTCTTTATTTAAGAAGAATTTATTTATTTGATAATCATCCTCTAACTCCTTAGAGTATGACTCCTTGTTGATTTATACATCACCATGCCTTAATCATGAGTTCACTATGATACACTATCATGATCACTCATAAGGTTCTCAAACATTTGGTTCAAGTATTTCATTCATTGATCTCATCAAGAATTAACACTTTACCAAATTCATACTTCATCTATGATATTCTTGAACACTTCAAGATATTCATATTGGTATTTCTCTAAACATTGTTTGAAGTACTAGCATTAACTCTAATAGGTATGTAAATACATCACATCTATTATACCTAATGGGATAATCATTCTCCCACTACCTTAGTGAAGATTGATTAATCATGTCTAAGAGATTCATGTCTCTTACTGGTTCTCTAACCAAAAGAGTCTAGATTTATCCATCATATGGAAACTAGAAATGAATTTCTCATGATTTATGCTAATTTGATTGTTTGAGTTATCAATAACTTTTAGATATGATTTTATCTTATGCATACCAAGTACCACAAGATAAACAAGGCATTGCCACAAAGATTGAAACATCAACTTTATTAATTGCCATCATTGTCATACAATATGCAAAAATAATGTGTTTCTATCCATCGGCAAATATGAAATAGCAGTTCATAACTCTATTACATGCCTTTAATGCTGAAAATAAACTAAAGTACTCCTATCTATGGCGGCAACACTTGCCCCATGTATTGGGTGCTTTACACTTTATATCTTGGTATCATATACCTAAAAAGTGTTATAAGTATATTTCATGACACCTTCAGGTGGAGACATATGTCGCCTCCTTCTTATTTAGTTCTTCTAGATAGAGTGGACAATTCCTTTTCCAATGTCCTGGCTTTTGATCATGGTGGTAATTACCTCTCTTGGTCACGCCTCCCTTGGCCTTGAGAGTCGAAGATGGCTTGGGTTGCTGGATAGCATTAGAACCTTTCTTGTCCTTGCCCTTGCCCTTACGCTTGGACTTGCCTTTCTTGTTGTTGATCATCATCACAGACTTAGGCTTTTCCTTCTTCATTTGTGCCTCGGATGTCCTCAACATGCCCAACAACTCTATCAACGGCTTGTCAAAGTTGTTCATGTTGTAGTTCATCACAAACTGACTGTAGGATTCTGGCAACGATTACAGTATCACGTCAGTAGCCAACTTTTGGCTCAGGGGAAATCCTAGTCTTGTCAGGTTCTCCACATACCCAATCATCTTGAGCGTGTGAGGACCTACTGGATCTCCTTCTGTCATGACACACTTGAACAGCGCCCTGGAGACATCATATCTCTCTTGTCGTTCTTGATCTTCATACATGTTCTTGAGATGCTGAATCATCTCAATGACACCCATGTTCTCATGTTGTCTTTGCAACTCGTGGTTCATGGAGCACAACATCAAGCACTTTGCATCAATGGAATCATCAGAATGCTTCTTATAAGTATCCCTTTCTGCCTTTGGTGCGGTAGGAGCAGGTTCCTCTAAAACAGGAGTATCCAGGACATAGAGCTTTCGCTCTTGAGTGAGAACAATTCTCAATGTCCTAAACCCATCTTGGAAGTTAGTCCCATTCAGCTTGTCCTTTTCAAGGACCGATCACAATGAAAAGTGATTGTTGTTTGTTTTCATTTGTATTACAAAAGGAAATAAATGCAATTTAGTCCAAAACTCATCTTTGACTTATTTGATTGATGTGAAAGGTTGACGATATAATTAGGACTTTAATTAATTATCGCTCCTACTATTTTTTTTCAAATTGATAGCCCTCACCATCAATACAGAAGATTGCAGCGTACAATCTTCTAGTGGGTAAGATCCTAAAATCCTATGAGTCATGGACCAGCTAGGGTTGTCACCAACAACTTAGATCTTCTAGGTAGGCAACTTTTGCCAATTGCATCATATGCAACTCTTAAAAGATGTCATATGCAACTCCTTGCCATGATCACCTCCATACCTCAAGGTGCTAGATCCTATCTAGGTCACCTTGTTAAGTCCGACCCAAAGCCAACACGATGAATATGCACCCTACTAGGGCAGACCCACATATCCATCCTTCACGCTTCCACGAGACAGACGGTGCACCACGCTAGGGTGTGCCCACACTTGGTCGATCAAGCTTTTCATGCGTGTCACATTTGGAAGGCATCTAAAACTTTAATATTTAATGGGGGATTTGGTTTTATAGGTACATATACATATCCAATCACCACAATACATAGTATGTATCATATACATGCTATATCCCACAGAAAACATGTGAAATGATAAAAGCGATGATTATGGCCATCCTAATGTGATTCCTCGAGCCAAGAGGAATCACGGTCATCTAGGTCTACATCACATGTAACCTATTCATGATGAAGTGCTATAGCCGTCCGAGTTCATCAACTCATCACATGAATAACTTGCTCGCCCTGGCCGGTCATCTGGGTGCCACCACCCGATCGGTTGGCTCCTCCAAATGATCAGTTTGCCTAGTTGTCATGAATCTCCTTAGGTTACCACCCATTCGTCTCACTCCTCGAGACGATCGTCTGAATCGCCAACCGATCGATTCACACCTTGAACCGATCATCTCAGTCGTCGTCAGATTGTCCTCCGTTCTTTGACATAATAAGAAATAAAAAGTTCTATCCTATTTACATTTAAATTGGGAAACCCTGAGTTACATTCGAGGGGAGCAAAGGTAGGAAATAAATCTCGAGTTATCTTGAGTTACATCAAGAAAAGAATGTAGGGAATCAGTGTGCAGACTGAGATGCAAGCAACCAAATTCAACCAAGCACACATACATAGGGTTTATTGGCGATAACCACGCTATACATCCACCACAAAACTCATTTAAGGGTGACGTGTATCGAGTGCATTTATATTACATATCATATATGTATATTGGGATTTGTGGATTTAGGATTGGACATGCATAAAGCAAATTTTATTTGCATCATATGAAATAAATAAAGGTGACAAACAAAAATTGATCATATCGATAATCCTAAAGTACAGAGTAGTTGACGTGGCTCTAATACCACTGTTGGGTTTTAGGGGAGACAGAGAAGGCAGTGGAAACAAAAAAATTCTTCTCCCAAACCCAGAATAAAGGAATCGCGTCAATGTGTATACAATAGGAAGGATGGTTTGTAAAGACATACCTTGATCGAGGCTTTCTCGGAGACGTTACCTTGCGGCTTGCACGGTCTTCACCTCCGGTCTTGGACAGTGTCTGTGCAGCTCCTGGTCTCACCGGGATTGTCAGGATTGACAGTTGTCCTTCGAGCAGCAGAAATCTCCCGCCTCTGAAGTAGTCCACACAGACCACCTGGAACTTCGATATCCTTGTCCCACAAGGAATATGAAGGAGTCACACCCTCCTGTCAGCGTTCTAGTCACTAACACACTCTCCTGCAACCAGTCACTTTTCTGTAGTTGTCTTTCCCTTATTGTGCCTCCCTTATCAGATAGCACTTGCTCGGGCTCTCTCGGTTACCACAACCAGAGAGAATGACAACTTTGCATAGCAACTGGTGTTTTGAGTTGTTGTTCCTGAGAAGCCCCCACTACCCCTATATATATAGGAGGGTCATGGTACATGGTTCTCTACCTCGGGCAATGCGGGATTAAACAGGAGTAGAAGGGTTCGAGATTTTCCACAAAACAACCAACTGTGCCACCTGAACCGATCGTTTCAAGCATGAACCGATTGGTTGGGGACCTGAATCGATGGGTTCCGACCTGAACCGATCGGTTGGGACACATGAGCTGATCGGTTCATGGTCCTGGTCCAACTCAAATTGACTTTCATATTTGTTTCCAACTAATCAAATATTCATCCTTGTCCAAATCGAATTTGAACAAGTGAAACAAATTGTATTTGCAAAATAGTATTCTGACTTTCCAAATGATCTCAGTTGGTCCACGAATCGACCGGTTCAACAATTGATCCGATCATTTCCTGAAACATGAGTCGATCAACTCACAACTTGAGCCGACCGATTCAACAACCTGAGATGATCGGTTCAACCCTGTGAGTCGATCGGTTGGGGTAACAAACTGTGCAAATCAGTCAATCGCAGTTTCAATCAATCTGATACTTTAATCATTCAGTCCAACACCTTGAACACTATGATACTAAGCTATCAATTGATTGAGTGTTCAATTGAACTACTAAACTCCTTTAGTAATCAATCTAAACATCATCTGTGGATAAACTCCTCTTCCAGGTTAAATCCTATGTGTGTGACCCTGCAGGTCCATTTCACTTTGGCTGGTAAAAGTCCATAACACTTATGACTTTACAAGAAAAGAGCGGTGCCTAGTCACACATCAGTGCTACCCAAGTTAAATAGAAAGTTGGAGAACAACTTTCAATCCTACAATCCATGAATGGTGTTACAGCGAATGTATAATTCCTTTGTCACTGATATCCCGAATGAACTCGAGGCATGGAACTGTCATCCTGTCAACGTTCATTCACTTTCTTGATCTCAGAGTAGATTGAAGGAGATATGTATGACATCAATATCACATACTGATTCACACATGCGTGCATTCTTATCTCAATCCTACTCATCAAATGGCCATGGATATCAAACTCCATCCGGAGGTACAAATCCCATATCTATCACTCACCCCTCAAAAGCGCCGTGTGTCAAAGCCACCAAATCATCACCCTTATAACAACCCATATTTTAGGACTACGTTTGATGATGTCAAAGTGTACCCAATGACATGTGTTGAGTGTAGTGATTTTAGGTCAAATAATCACATTCACCACCATCACTGTGAGAATTGACTGTGACTACCATGTCATTGTTCCATGTGTCAAACTCACAGTGGGTCTGTCTGGTACGCTTGTTCTCTAACAAGTACCTATGTGTTTGGTTTGATATCTCCATATCATGACTAATGAGATTCTATCATAAACCAACACCACAATCTAGTCTTATGTGTCATTGTTGTCTATCTACCTTCCACAATGACATCCGACTAGGGACATAATAAGAATGTACAAACTCTTATCATCTGTATGATCTCATCGTTCAAGTCCTGAACCTGAAAGGATACGTCATCGAGTACTGTCATTCTCTGGACATTCAATTTGTTCTATCATTATCTCATATGATTGAACCAAAAAGAATTGGAAGCTTTCCTTTAATGTTTGTCAAATCAATCTTAATGTATCCCACCAAGCATCCCATGATTGGCTCTCAGGGCATACATACCAACAGTATGAACTATGAGCTGCATGAACAACATGAATACATGGACATTCTCGAGATGGTATCACGTCTCAAGAATCATGTAAATCAAAGAAGGTATAATGTCTCCAAAGCGCTAACAGAGTACAAACTGACAAAGGGAGGTTCAGTAGAACCCCATGTGCTCAATATGATTGGACATGTGGAATGATTGGGATTTCTCTTAGGTCAAGAGTTGACCATGAATATGATCATGCAAGTGTTTCATGAATCATATAGTCAGTTTATCAAATGCTTCGCATGTTGATGCCAAAGTAAGGAAGAATAAGGACAAATCCGTGATGGTGAGCGATGAAGCTAAGTTAAAGTCCAATTCTTCAGAACTGAATATATGGAGAAGGGTAAGTGTAAAAGGAATATGTCTTTTTCACTTAAAGGATATGAAAAGGAAAGTGTCACCATTGTCACTTATCTGGACATTAAAAGGTATTATCCTCTTCATAGTGGATTTCAAGAAGAATATAGAGATATAGATCTCTACTTCAGGACCTGAGAAGAAGTAAGCTAGAACTATATGGAATAAGGGTTTCTACCTCTACAGTTGTAAATAGTCATTCATGGGCACATAATAGAATTAGTGAATTGCTATTATGTACTTGCCATTGATGAAAAAACTATATGTCATGTATGACAAGAACATTATGATCTTTTATGGAAATGTTGTATGTCTCACAAACTATACATGATAGTTGTAGAGACATATGTGTATGACACATATATTGAATGACCTGATAACTCAAACATTGAATACATATAGCATTGTCATTTAAAGCTCATAAATGAGAAATGCATCTCTAGAATCTATATGATGGTTATCTAGACTCTTTTGGTTATTGAATCAATAGAGACATGCATGTCTAATTTTTTCTGCAATATGTCAAGAGTGTCTTCACTAGATGTAGTGGTAGATCGACTACTCCATTAGTATTAGTACATACCAATGTACATAGACCTTTTTGGATGAATGCTAAAGGTAGTTACAAGTACCTTTGGATCTCTTGAAGTGTTCAAGGAGATCATAAATGAAGTACGTAAATAAATTGGTAAAGTATTAAGAAACCTCAATATGATCGATGTTGAAATACGTAAACTAAGAGTTTGAGGACCTTCTGGGAGATCATGATAGTGTTACCCACAATCAACTCCACCTGAAACATACTGATGTGTTAGAAAGAAGGTATCACACCCTGTTAATTCATGGTGAGATTATCAATAAAATCTAGCTAATCTTACAATTTCTTTTGGGCATAATATGCTTATACACTAAACAATGTACCATCTAAAATGGTTCAAAAAACACCATATGAGATATGGCATGGGAAGAGTCCCGATGAGTCTTTTTTAGTGATTGGATTGAAATCTTGTATAAGAAAATATTTTCTTAAAAGTCTTTATCCAAAAATCACATGAATGTTATCTTGTTGAATATTACTTATATTCTAGCCCGACAACAAAATGTTTGTTTCTAGTAAGGATGAATTCCTAAATGGAAATTAGTTCCAACAGAATTAGTGGGAGTAAAAGTAGAACTCAAAATGTTCGAGACAAATAAGAAAACATTGAACCTAAAGAGGTACAACAAGAAATAAGGAGAATCACAAACTGTTGTGGAATCTCAAGTTCCTTATGTAAACACATAACTCATAGTTTTAGTAGAATGCTTTGAGTTTGAAAATTAAGATATCTTATAACTCAAGAAGGCAGTGAGTTGATCATAGCGATGAGTCAATTACCTATCTAGAAACTATCGAGGAACCAAATTTTGGAAAATGGCTTGAGGCCATGAGATTTATGATGGACTCCATGTAAACCAATAAGGTATGACCTTGGTGGATCCACTTGAAGGGGTAAAACCCATACGGTGCATTTGGGTCTTTGTAAGAAGACCAACATGGAAGGGTAGATTGGTTGCAAAGAGTTTCAAACTAGTTCAAATTGTAGAACGTGATGAAGCCTTTCACCAGTTACCATGGTTAACTCCATCTGGATCATGCTTGCTGTTGTATCTTAGTATGACTGTGAAATTTGGCATATGGATGTTAAAACTACATTACTTAATTGGAATAATTAATAGGATGTGTACGTGACACAACCTAAAGGTTTTATAAATCCATTAATGCAAATAACATCTATAAGCTACAAAGGTCAATCTTTGGTTTGAAGCAAGCATCTCAGAGCTGGAATCTTCTATTTGACAAGACAGTCAAAGAGTTTGACTTGAGTAAGAATGAAGATGGAATTTGTGATTACAAAAGAATTTAGTGGGAGCATATTAATATTTCACATGATGATGAGGAATAATGTCGTTATCATGCAAATGTTAAAACATGGCAAGGAAAGTACGTTCTATATGAAGGGTTTAGGTGAAGAATCCTATGTGATAGGGATTGAGGTCTATAGATATAGATCTAGAAAGCTTCTTGACCTAAATGAGAGAACATACATTGAAAAGATGTTGAAGGGTTCAACATGCAAGACTCAATGAGAGAAAATGTGTCCATGTTCCATGGAGTTAGTCTTTCAAGTTCCAAGCATCCTAATTCTTGTGAAGAATAGGAACACATGGATAGATGCCATATGCATTTGCAGTTGGATCTGTCTTGAACGCAATATTATGTATTTATCCTATTATCTCGAATATATCATACATGATGAGAGGATATCTAGTCATCTCATATGTATTGACATGATGAGAGGACATATATATACCTAACTAGCAATCTCATATGTATTGGACATGACGAGAGGGTATATGTCAGATACTAGTGAGGGTCACATGATTATCATAAAGAATATCCTTAGATGCTTGTGAAGCACTTAAAGGATTGGTTCCTTGGTTATGGCAATAAGGAAGAGTTGGATGTAAAGGGCTACACCCATGCAAGCTTTAAAACTGGCAAAATAATCACAATCTAAATTTATGTTTGACTTCAAACAAGAATTATAAGCTAGAAAGAGTTTTGAGCTAATGACAGTTGCTTGAACCTACAAAAGAAGCCAAGTATCTCTGTGTTATGAGAACATGAGAGGATATTGCGTGGATCAAGAAGTTCATATGGGTGAACTTGTATGAGGTTCCAACCATTGATGACATAGTAGAAATACCGGTGACAACAATGGAGCCACTTGTTAGGCTAGGAATGTCAGATAGCATACTACAACACTTCCATCTCATATGAATACTTATACAGTGAAGAGATGTGAAAATTGCAATATATTGACTTAAGGAAAATGTTGCTAAACCTGATATAAAAGCACTTAAGCAGCAAAAGCATGATGGTCATGTAAGGTCACTCAGGACGAGATCGATGGGTGATTGTCTCTAAGTGCAAGTGGGAGTCTATTGGTATGTATGCTCATAGAGCCAAGCATATGATGATTGGGATATGGCATTAGATACTTGATCTGAATAATATCAAAAGGAAAGCTTTCAATTTATTTTGTTTCATTCATTTGTAAGATAATGATGGAACAATATAAAAGTCTAAAGAATAATATTACTCAATGACGTATGTCTTCAAGTATTAGACTTGGGAAATGAGATCATACAGAGGTTGAGTACATATACATATTCTCATTATGTCCCTGATCGGTTGTTGTTGTGGAAGGTTGATAGACAACAATAACACATAAGATCAGAGTGTGAGTTGGTTGATGACTAAGTCTCATTTGTTATGATATGGCTATATCAAACCAAGCACACATATACATGCTAGAGAATAGTGTATTGAACAGACCCACTGTGAGACTGACACATGGAAGCTATCATCATGGAAGTCATAGTTATCTCTCACAGTGATGGTGGTGGTTGTGGTTCTTAGACCTAAAATCATTACACTCTTCACATGTCATTAGGTACACTTTGACATCATCAAATGCATTCCTAAAACATGGGTTATTATAATGGTGATGATTGTATGACTTCGACACAAGGGAACTCACTGTGAGTGGTAGATAAGGGATTTGTCCCTTTGACAGGAGTATGATATACAAGGCCTCTTGATTAGCGAGACTGAGAAAAGTATGGCCATACACATGTGATTCAATATATGGTATTGAACTTACATATATCTCATGCAGTCTGCTCTAGTTCAAGGAACAAGATTGAATAATAATGAGGATAACTGGTCCATGCCTCTAGTTCAATATGGATATCAGTGACAACAAAACTATACAAACAATATAACACCATACACATATTGTAGGTTAAAGTTGCTCCCCAACTTTCCATTCACTTGGGTAGCAATGATGTGCGACTAGGTGCCACTCTTTGCTTGTGATGTCATAAGCTAGTTATGGACATTCACTGCCAACGTGATATGGGACCCATAGGGTCACACCCATAGGAACTCATCTAGAAGAGGAGTTTGATCTTGAATGATAATTCAATTGATTATGAAAGTCTTTAGGTATTTTAATTCACGTAATGGATCAGTTGACTAAATTGCCAAACTATCAATTCAAGTGTTGAGACTATTGTTTGGAGTGTCAGGCTGATTGTATTGTACATTGGTTGGAATTCTACCTGACCTGGGCTGCGAGATGCCTGTTTCACATGTGTGAAATGGTCGTCTGGCTTGGTGTGAGATGCTTGTCTCAGTTGCACCAAACGGTCGTCTGGCTTGGTGCGAGACGCCCGTCTCAGTTGCACCAAACACCCATTTTGGGGGTATGTTAAGTTGAGTACTAATTGGATTGAATTTCTGACATATGTGCAGAACTGGAAGGTGTGAAACGATGATTTCGTTGGGCGAGACAACTATTTTTTCACACACATGTTGTGAAACTTCCATAAAACTTGTGAAAATTCAAGATCTTCTTATCCTTTCCACTCCCACTTTAGTCCTGTATTGGCTGGTGACTGGGAACCCTGACCCTAACCCCTCCTATATATAGAGGGGTACTGGGGGCTTCCCAGAGCAAAACTACTATACAGACAATTGAGAATCAATTTCTCTAACAATTGTTTTCCTCTCTAGTTGTGGTAACCACGAGAGCCCAGGCAAGTCCTATCTGACTAGGAAGGGATGCCACTGGAGAGAAACAACTGAGGATCATTGTTGTGGGAGAGCATGTTGGTGACTAGTACACCAACGGGAGGGACAACTCATTCTTGTCTGTTCTTGTAGGATGACAGGAGCTCTAGTTGGTCTGTGTGGACTACTTTGAGGCATCAGACTGTTGGTTTCTGCAAGGAGAACAACGTCAACTCGCATTCTATGGCGAGATCTAAGGAGCCACTACAGTAGTTGTTTGAGTCTACTATCCATAGAGGAGAATTCAGCTGAGTCTGAGTGCGACTAGGAGCTGCACAACCACTGTCCAAGATAGAGTGTGTCACTGGACTCTCTCCAGGACTAGGTCTATATTTGTAAAACCATCCTTCCCATTGCATAGTTATTGACGCAATCTGCTGGTTAATGGCAAATATTGTTGGATCCTAGATGGGTGATTAGATGCTCTAGAGGGGGGTGAAAAGAGTTGAAAGCACTTAAACAAAATTCATTAAACCTTCAAAATATATGACAAGATAAGATTGCTAAATAGGCAATTTGAGTGCAACTAAATCATGCATAGCAAGGATAAGAGAGATTGAACATGCACCATTTAGACAAGCTATTTAGAGTGTTTCCACACTTCAAACTAGAAGTGTGTCAGTCCACTTGCCTAGAGAGGTCAACCTCTAGGACTTCCAACAATTGCACTCTTATATTCACTTATAAGACTTACAATACATGACCAACAAAGGACTTACCTATCCAATACAAAGAGTCTTCAACCTTACCAAGGACTTACCCACTTTGCAAGAGTCTTCGGCCTTCTCCAAGGACTTACCCACTCTTGCACAAGTCTTCGGCCTTGCAGGAATTACCCACTCTTCTTGGATCTTCCGCCTTTGACTTCACCTTCACTCAAAGAAGCTTCCACCAAGGTCTTACCCACTTGAGCTTGAGTCTTCTGCCTTCTCCAAGGGCTTACCCACTCTAGCTCCAAGTCTTTTGCCTTGATCTTCACCAAGGGACGCCTTCCCTTGTTATTCTTCACCTCTCTTGGACAAGAGAGAGAACCTTCATCTTCATGATTGAAAGAAGAGATAGGAGGTGGTGGAAGTGAGAGCCTCACAAGATATACATATATGACTAGCTCTCTTACAGATTTCCTACTCACTCTAATGGATGTAGCAAGTGATTAAGCTTAGAGAGAGAGAGGAGGCTGTAGGAAACACTCAACTATAGAATAGGAGCCTCACATAGAGTTTGCAATGAATGCTCAACCTTGGAATGAATCCCAAGGGGTCCTATTTCTAGCTGGGGATGCCTCTTAGCCTTTGGGAACACTTATGAATGAAAACTAGCCGTTTTGTGGCTTGCAACGGATCTATTTTCACTTTTTGCAACTCCACAACGGCTAGAAACACTTTTCTGCACTTTTCTGTACAGTGCAATCGGTCGAGTTTTAATGGGTGTAACTCGACCGATCAAGTAGGAGGCAAACCGATGTTCAAAGGATCGGTCGAGTTTGTCCTGAGGAAACTCGACCGACCATTTCAACTGGAAATGGCCTACTACCCAATCGGCCGAGTTCTGTGAGTGCACAACTCGACCGATGCAATCTTCAGAAAATCAAACAAGGTTGATCGGTCGAGTTTCAGGGTGGGAAACTGGACCGACCAAGTGCCTGTAATTGATTTTCAAAGATGCATTTAAAGTGCTCTAATATTCGATCGAAGTGTTCCTGATATTTTTCTAAGCTTAATTACAAGTCATACAATCATCACAAGTGATTTACAACATGATTCTAATGGATATACATCATATTACAAAAATGTGCACTTGTATGATTTTGACTTGTCTTTTCTCCAATTTGAGATGCGCAAGTTAGGGCAATCGGAGTGTGTCTATACCTAATCTGAAAACACTCAAGTAGAGGCATTAGACACCAATATGTGGAATGGTTAGTCATCATCAAAACACGGGTTTAGTCAATTTAGATGTGAGTCAATATTGACCTAATTGACCTTGAGTCAACAATCTCCCCCTTTTTGAAGATGACAAACAATTCCATAAATCTATTGAAAGCTTTTAAGTAAAATCATACCTTTGGAGAAACCCGTGGGGTTTCAATGGAATTGAGCTCATATGCTCCCCCTCAATTGATGCGCATGGAGTTCTCATACTCCCCCTCAATTGATGCTATTTCTCCTGCATGGTTAGCTTTCATAACATTTATAGAATACTATGTCTTCTACTCATATATGTTCTACACATATATGTCTTCTCCCATTTACCTTCTCCCCTTTACATGAACATACTTCTCATCTTCATGTAAGACATGCCTTCTTCCTCTTTTAAAAGAAGACATACCTTTCTCCCCCTTTGTCATTTCAAAAAGTGGGGTTATGAAGAAAATAAGAAACATCACTTGTTAAAGAGAAAGGAGATAACACAAATATATATAAGGAGAGTAGAAGAGCACAGATAGGGGCTTGTCCAAGCATAGAAAGAAAAGCAAGTTAAAGCATATACTTGAACAACCCAAAAATGCAAGATAAAGTGCTGCAGAAAAACAATAAATCACAATTGTGACCCTCAAGATGATGGAATTTGACCAAAAACCATCGGATCTCATGGCATAGCCATGAATCTTGCTCAGAAGGTCGTTTCTGCATGAAAAACACTAGTCTTGCACCAAAAACTGAAACTGGAGCAAAATCTGCATAAAAATCCATAAATACTCCAATTCCCACATATCATGTAGATCTATGTACCCTGCATCACAATGTTATGCAAGCAACTCAAGATAGTAGATATTCAATTTAAGGAACAATCTTGAGCATGTGTGAGACAAGAAACAAGCATAGCATATAGATGAGCAAAGAAGCCAATTATAAACATGGTTAGAACTACATGTATATGAACTACTAGTAGATGATATCACAAGTTAGGACTACTAGTAGGATCTAGATCATAGTAAGAGATACACAAGATAAAGCAAGCTATGAGTAGATATAGAGATATATCCAAACAAAGAGATATGCAATTTTAGAAGCATGAAAGGATATAACTCACATATAAATATGCATCATTACCAAAAGATGATTACCACTAAGAACCTCAAGGTTGTATCAAAACAAGATATACACCTAGAAAGATGTAGCAACTTAGAGCACAACAGAAGCAATTTAAGACACAACCAAGATATCATCATCAAAACCTGCAAAACAACTCAAAGCAAGTAATTGTAAGATATAGATATGCCAATTTAGAGCAATTAGAGAGATAGAGTTGTAAGCAAGATAGGCAATATAGAACATGGCAATATGCATATATAAAGTTACCAAATGAGAGTGCCAAAGAATGAGGCTATTGGTTGAGAAAATATAGTTGAGAGAGAAATTCTCATCCAATAAGAAAATGTATATTCTGTGCACAGTGTTATCGGTCGAGTTTTGTGCATTGTCAACTCGACCGATGACAGCTGTTGGCAACACTCTTGGTGCCTATCGGTCGAGTTTCAATAGGGAAAACTGGACCGACAGATCAGCTGTCAAGAAGCACATATATTTCATAAAAACATATTTAAAGGCATGTTAAAAATACAAACCATATCCAAACATGTCTAAGTAAGTTAGTAATGCACTATAGAAGCATTAGAAACAGTTTTTGAGCAAGAGTGTGAAGAGAATCACAAAATACCACTTTTGACTCAAAAACCATATGTATAGTGCACACTAACTTGACAAAAACAAGTCAGAAGTGTTTACAAGCAATAAAACCATTACCTTCGTGCTTACCATTGCTTTTCCACTTGTTGTCACCCTCTACACATCTCACCTTTCTTCTTTCATGTGGATTGAGAAGTCAATTTGCAATTCAATATCTCAAGTCAATCCATTTGCAAGTACCTACAAGAAGAAAGATGAAATGGTCCCCAATCATATTTTTGGGTCCGGAGGGGTTAGTTTAGCAACCCAAGTCCTATTACTCTTGGGTGCTTTCCTAAAAGGACAACAAGTAGAATAATGACCAATTTCATTGCAATAATTACAAGTGCCCATAGCCTTGGAACTGGAGGATTCTTCATTGAAAATTGAAGGTCCTTTGTCTTTGTTGTTCCTTTGGCTACAGTCATACCCTAAACTATGTCTACCAATTTGTTTAGTAGTATGCTGTAGGATGTCATTAAGACTCTTTTTACCAACTAAGAATCTTTGCAAAGAGGATCTCAAACTATCATTATCATGCTTAAGAGAAGCAATAGTAGAAGACAAATTATTGATATTATCTCTAGCATGTAAAAGATCATTTTCTAGGCAAAGAGCTTTAGTTAAATAAGAATCTCTATCAATATGAAGAGCAGCAACATCATTCTCTCTATTAGTATAACTAGAACAAGGTTCATGCCCATTGATTTTAGCAAGCAAGGAGGCATTTTCATATTTAAGTACCACTAATTCTCTTTGATAAGAATAGATTTCTTCTTTCCTAGCATCATCAATAAGCTTGAGTTCTACATTTTCAGTTTTAAGAGTATCAAGCTCATGCATGAGAGAATCAACAATTAAAGTATGCTCTTCATTAGAACTAGGCATGAGAGGTTGAGCTTCTAGAAATTTAATCTTATCAAGTAAACTAGCATTTTCAAGTTTAAGAGAGTCTACTTGGCTAAGACAATCATTTTTATCAATAAGCAAGCAAGAATTAGCATGTTCAAGATCATCTAGCTCTATATGCAAATTATCAACAATTTTAGCAAGTTTTTTCTTTTTCTTTTTAAAAGACTTATAAGAGGCACAAATATCATGAATAATAGCAATTAAAGATTCTTTATCTAAAGAGTCTAGATTTACCTCACTTGAGTCTTCACTTGTTGACGCTATAAGGGCAAAATGGCATTCTCCTTCATCACTAGAGCTTGATCTTGATCCTTCACATGAATCTTCACTTGAGCTTGAGTTGGAGGAGCCACTTGAGCTTGATTTCCATTTCTTCTTGTGAAGATGGGTCTTTTTGCCTTGTGGGCAATCTTCCTTGTAGTGACCCTTCTTTCCACATGTGAAGCACTGGATGGAGGAGGACTTGCCTTTGTAGAGTCTACCCTTGGAGTGCATGGCATCTTCTTTAGCTTGAGAGGATGGAGAGACTTGCTCCATGATAGCTTCAATTTGAGCCTTTATTTCAACCTTCTTCATTCTCTTTAGCTCTTTCTTCTCTTGTCTTTCTACTTCCTCCCTCTTGTCAAGTGTAGCTTCATGTTCTTGTAGATTTCCAATGAGCTTTTCAATAGGAATATCCCTAAGAGACCTTGCTTCTTCAATAGAAGTCACCTTGGATTCTCACCTCTTGGGGAGAGTTCTAAGGATCTTTGAGTTGATCTCTCCACTAGACATAGGATGTCCTAGAATAGCAAGACAATTCAAGATGGTGTTGAGCCTTGAGTACATGTTGGCTATGCTCTCCTCCTTTCCCATCTTGAAGTTCTCAAGCAACCCTTTGAGCATGTAGACTTTGCTTTCCTTCACTTGATCTATCCCTTCATAAGTGATGCAAAGCTTTCTCCATACCTCATAGGCCGTCTCACAAGAGGAAATCCAGTTGAACTCGGTGGGGTCATGGAGGCATATAGGATGTGCATGGCTCTAGCATTCAATGTTGCTTTCATCAAGGTGGATTCATCCCATTCTTCAATATTTTTCTTTGGTAGAATGTATGGGTTGTTCACCATTTGCCACATCTCGAGACTTGATCCTTGGATGTAGAATTGAAGCCTTCTTCTCCAATAGAGGAAATTACTCCCATCAAAGATTGGAAGGCTGGTCGAGAGTCTCCCTCCTAGGTAGTCACCCATCTTCTCCTACTTGTTGAAGTATGCTTGGAGAAGACCCGCTCTGATACCAATTGTTGGATCCTAGATGGGTGATTAGATTCTCTAGAGGGGGGGTGAAAAGAGATGAAAGCACTTAAACAAAACTCATTAAACCTTCAAAATATATGACAAGATAAGGTTGCTAAATAGGAAATTTGAGTGCAACTAAATAATGCATATCAAGGATAAGAGAGATTGAACATGCACCATTTAGACAAGATATTTAGAGTGGTTCCACACTTCAAACTAGAAGTGTGTCAGTCCACTTGCCTAGAGAGGTCAACCTCTAATACTTCCAACAATTGCACTCTTATATCACTTATAAGACTTACAATACATGACCAACAAAGGACTTACCTATCCAATACAAAGCGTCTTCACCCTTACCAAGGACTTACCCACTTTGCAAGAGTCTTCGGCCTTCTCCAAGGACTTACCCACTCTTGCACAAGTCTTCGACCTTGCATGAATTACCCACTCTTCTTGGATCTTCCGCCTTTGACTTCACCTTCACTCGGAGAAGCTTCCACCAAGGTCTTACCCACTTGAGCTTGAGTCTTCTGCCTTCTCCAAAGACTTACCCACTCTAGCTCCAAGTCTTTTGCCTTGATCTTCACCAAGGGACGCTTTTCCTTATTCTTCTTCACCTCTTTTGGACAATAGAGAGAACCTTCATCTTCATGATTGAAAGAAGAGATAGGAGGTGGTGGAAGTGAGAGCCTCACAAGATATACATATATGACTAGCTCTCTTACAGATTTCCTACTCACTCTAATGGATGTAGCAAGTGATTAAGCTTAGAGAGAGGAGGCTGTAGGAAGCACTCAACTATAGAATAGGAGCCTCACATAGAGTTTGCAATGAATGCTCAATCTTGGAATGAAGCCCAAGGGGTCCTATTTATAGATGGGGATGCCTCTTAGCCTTTGGGAACACTTATGAATGAAAACTAGCCATTTTGTGGCTTGCAACGGATCTATTTTCACTTGTTGCAACTCCACAATGGATAGAAACACTTTTCTGCACTTTTCCGTACAGTGCAATCGGTCGAGTTTTAATGGGTGTAACTCGAACGATCAAGTAGGAAGCAAACCGATGTTCAAAGGATCAGTCGAGTTTGTCCTGAGGAAACTCGACCGACCATTTCAACTGTAAATGGCCTACTACCCAATCGGTCAATTTCTGTGAGTGCACAACTCGATCGATGCAATCTTTAGAAAATCGATCAAGGTTGATCGGTCGAGTTTCAGGGTGGGAAACTGGACCGACCAAGTTCCTGTAATTGATTTTCAAAGATGCATTTAAAGTGCTCTAATATTTGATCTAAGTGTTCCTGATATTTTTCTAAGATTAATTATAAGTCATACAATCATTACAAGTGATTTACAACATGATTCTAATGGATATACATCATATTACAAAAATGTGCACTTGTATGACTTTGACTTGTCTTTTCTCCAATTTGAGATGTGCAAGTTAGGGAAATCGGAGTGTGTCTGTACCTAATCTGAAAACACTCAAGTAGAGGCATTAGACACCAATATGTGGAATGGTTAGTCGTCATCAAAACACGGGTTTAGTCAATTTAGACGTGAGTCAACATTGATCTAATTGACCTTGAGTCAACAATCTCCCCCTTTTTGAAGATGACAAACCATTCCATAAATGTATTGAAAGCTTTTAAGTAAAATCATACCTTTGGAGAAACCTAGCGATTTCAATGGAATTGAGCTCATATGCTCCCCCTCAATTGATGTGCATGGAGTTCTCATACTACCCCTCAATTGATGCTATTTCTCCTGCATGGTTAGCTTTCATAACATGTATAGAATACTATGTCTTCTACTCATATATGTTCTACACATATATGTCTTCTCTCATTTACCTTCTCCACTTCACATGAACATACTTCTCATCTTCATGTAAGACATGCCTTCTTCCTGTTTTAAAAGAAGACATACCTTTCTCCCCCTTTGTCATTTCAAAAAGTGGGGTTATGAAGAAAATAAGAAACATCACTTGTTAAAGAGAAAGGAGATAACACAAATATATATAAGGAGAGTAGAAGAGCACAGATAGGGGCTTGTCCAAGCATAGAAAGAAAAGCAAGTTAAAGCATATACTTGAACAACCCAAAAATGTAAGATAAAGTGTTGCAGAAAAACAATAAATCACAATTTTGACCCTCAAGATGATGAAATTTGACCAAAAACCATCGGATCGCATGGCAAAGCCATGAGTCTTTCTCAGAAGGTCGTTTCTGCATGAAAAACACTAGTCTTGCACCAAAAATTGAAACTGGAGCAAAATCTGCATAAAAATCCATAAATACTCCAATTCCCACATATCATGTAGATCTATGTACCCTGCATCACAATGTTATGCAAATAACTCAAGATAGTAGATATTCAATTTAAGGAACAATCTTGAGTATGTGTGAGACCAGAAAGAAGCATAGCATATAGATGAGCAAAGAAGCCAATTATAAACAGGGTTAGAACTACATGTATATGAACTACTAGTAGATGATATCACAAGTTAGGACTACTAGTAGGATCTAGATCATAGCAAGAGATACACAAGATAAAGCAAGCTATGAGTATATATAGAGATATATCCAAACAAAGAGATATGCAAATTTAGAAGCATGAAAGGATATAACTCACATACAAATATGCATCATTACCAAAAGATGATTACCACTAAGAACCTCAAGGTTGTATCAAAACAAGATATACACCTAGAAAGATGTAGCAAGTTAGAGCACAACGGAAGCAATTTAAGACACAACCAAGAGATCCAAAGAGATCATCATCAAAACCTGCAAAACAACTCAAAGCAAGTAATTGCAAGATATAGATATGCCAATTTAGAGCAATCAGAGAGATAGAGTTGTAAGCAAGATAGGCAATATAGAACATGGCAATATGCATATATAAAGGTATGAAATGAGAGTGCCAAAGAATGAGGCTATTGGTTGAGAAAATATAGTTGAGAGAGAAATTCTCATCCAATAAGCAAATGTATATTCTGTGCATAGTGTTATCGGGCGAGTTCTGTGCATTGTCAACTTGACCGATGATAGCTGTTGGCAACACTCTTGGTGCCTATCGGTCGAGTTTCTATAGGGAAAACTCGACCGACAGATCATCTTTCAAGAAGCACATATATTTCATAAAAACATATTTAAAGGCATGTTAAAAATACAAACCATATCCAAACATGTCTAAGTAAGTTAGTAATGCACTATAGAAGCATTAGAAACAGTTTTTGAGCAAGAGTGTGAAGAGAATCACAAAATACCACTTTTGACTCAAAAACCATATGTATAGTGCACACTAACTTGACAAAAACAAGTCAGAAGTGGTTACAAGCAATAAACCATTACCTTCGTGCTTACCATTGCTTTTCCACTTGTTGTCACCCTCTACACATCTCACCTTTCTTCTTTCATGTGGATTGAGAAGTCAATTTGCAGTTCAATAGCTCAAGTCAATCCATTTGCAAGTACCTACAAGAAGAAAGATGAAATGGTCCCCAATCATATTTTTGGGTCCGGAGGGGTTAGTTTAGCAACCCAAGTCCTATTGCTCTTGGGTGCTTTCCTAAAAGGACAACAAGTAGAATAATGACCAATAACATTGCAATAATTACAAGTGCCCGTAGCCTTGGAACTGGAGGATTCTTCATTGAAAATTGAAGGTCCTTTGTCTTTGTTGTTCCTTTGGCAACAGTCATACCCTAAACCATGTCTACCAATTTGTTTAGTAGTATGGTGTAGGATGTCATTAAGACTCTTTTTACCAACTAAGAATCTTTGCAAAGAGGATCTCAAACTATCATTATCATGCTTAAGAGAAGCAATAGTAGAAGACAAATTATTGATATTATCTCTAGCATGTAAAAGATAATTTTCTAGGCAAAGAGCTTTAGTTAAATAAGAATCTCTATCAATATGAAGAGCAGCAACATCATTCTCTCTATTAGTATAACTAGAACAAGGTTCATGCCCATCGATTTTCACAAGCAAGGAGGCATTTTCAGATTTAAACACCACTAATTCTCTTTGATAAGAATATATTTCTTCTTTCCTAGCATCATCAATAAGCTTGAGTTCTACATTTTCAGTTTTAAGAGTATCAAGCTCATGCATGAGAGAATCAACAATTAAAGTATGCTCTTCATTAGAACTAGGCATGAGAGGTTGAGCTTCTAGAAATTTAATCTTATCAAGTAAACTAGCATTTTCAAGTTTAAGAGAGTCTACTTGGCTAAGACAATCATTTTTATCAATAAGCAAGCAAGAATTGGCATATTCAAGATCATCTAGTTCTATATGCAAATTATCAACAATTTTAGCAAGTTTTTTCTTTTTCTTTTTAGAAGACTTATAAGAGGCACAAATATCATGAATAATAGCAATTAAAGATTCTTTATCTAAAGAGTCTAGATTTACCTCACTTGAGTCTTCACTTGTTGACGCTATAAGGGCAAAATGGCATTCTCCTTCATCACTAGAGCTTGAGCTTGATCCTTCACATGAATCTTCACTTGAGCTTGAGTTGGAGGAGCCACTTGAGCTTGATTTCCATTTCTTCTTGTGAAGATGGGTCTTTTTGCCTTGTGGGCAATCTTCTTTGTAGTGACCCTTCTTTCCACATGTGAAGCACTAGATGGAGGAGGGCTTGCCTTTGTAGAGTCTACCCTTGGAGTACATGGCATCTTCTTTAGCTTGAGAGGATGGAGAGACTTGTTCCATGATAGCTTCAATTTGAGCCTTTATTTCAGCCTTCTTCATTCTCTTTAGCTCTTTCTTCTCTTGTCTTTCTACTTCCTCCCTCTTGTCAAGTGTAGCTTCATGTGCTTGTAGATTTCCAATGAGCTCTACAATAGGAATATCCCTAAGATACCTTGCTTCTTCAATAGAAGTCACCTTGGATTCCCACCTCTTGGGGAGAGTTCTAAGGATCTTTGAGTTGATCTCTCCACTAGACATAGCATGTCCTAGAATAGCAAGACCATTCAAGATGGTGTTGAGCCTTGAGTACATGTTGGCTATGCTCTCCTCCTTTCCCATCTTGAAGTTCTCAAACAACCCTTTGAGCATGTAGACTTTGCTTTCCTTCACTTGATCTGTCCCTTCATAAGTGATGCAAAGCTTTCTCCATACCTCATAGGCCGTCTCACAAGAGGAAATCCGGTTGAACTCGGTGGGGGTCATGGAGGCATATAGGATGTGCATGGCTCTAGCATTCAACGTTGCTTTCATCAAGGTGGCTTCATCCCATTCTTCAATATTTGTCTTTGGTTGAATGTATGGGCTGTTCTCCATTTACCATATCTCGAGACTTGATCCTTGGATGTAGAATTGAAGCCTTCTTCTCCAATAGAGGAAATTGCTCCCATCAAAGATTGGAAGGTTGGTCGAGAGTCTCCCTCCTAGGTAGTCACCCATCTTGTCCTACTTGTTGAAGTATGCTTGGAGAAGACTCGCTCTGATACCAATTGTTGGATCCTAGATGGGTGATTAGATGCTCTATAGGGGGGGTGAAAAGAGCTGAAATCACTTAAACAAAACTCATTAAACCTTCAAAATATATGACAAGATAAGGTTGCTAAATAGGCAATTTGAGTGCAACTAAATCATTCATAGCAAGGATAAGAGAGATTGAACATGCACCATTTAGACAATCTATTTAGAGTGGTTCCACACTTCAAACTAGAAGTGTGTCAGTCCACTTGCCTAGAGAGGTCAACCTCTAGGACTTCCAACAATTGCACTCTTATATTCACTTATAAAACTTACAATACATGACCAACAAAGGACTTACCTATCCAATACAAAGAGTCTTCAACCTTACCAAGGACTTACCCACTTTGCAAGAGTCTCCGGCCTTCCAAGGACTTACCCACTCTTGCACAAGTCTTCGGCCTTGCAGGAATTACCCACTCTTCTTGGATCTTCCGCCTTTGACTTCACCTTCACTCAGAAAAGCTTCCAGAAAGGTCTTACTCACTTGATCTTGAGTCTTCTGCCTTCTCCAAGGGCTTATCCACTCTAGCTCCAAGTCTTTTGCCTTTATCTTCACCAAGGGATGCCTTCCCTTGTTCTTCTTCACCTCTCTTGGACAAGAGAGAGAACCTTCATATTCATGATTGAAAGAAGAGATAGGAGGTGGTGGAAGTGAGAGCCTCACAAGATATACATATATGACTAGATCTCTTACAGATTTCCTACTCACTCTAATGGATGTAGCAAGTGATTAAGCTTAGAGAGATAGAGGAGGCAGTAGAAAGCACTCAACTATAGAATAGGAGCCTCACATAGAGTTTGCAATGAATGCTCAACCTTGGAATGAAGCCCAAGGGGTCCTATTTATAGATGGGGATGCCTCTTAGCCTTTGGGAACACTTATGAACGAAAACTAGCCATTTTGTGGCTTGCAACGGATCTATTTTCACTTGTTGCAACTCCACAATGGCTAGAAACACTTTTCTGCACTTTTCCGTACAGTGCAATCGGTCGAGTTTTATTGGGTGTAACTCGACCGATCAAGTAGAAGGCAAACCGATGTTCAAAGGATCGGTCGAGTTTGTCCTGAGGAAACTCGACCGACCATTTCAACTAGAAATGGCCTACTGCCCAATTGGTCAAGTTCTGTGAGTGCACAACTCGACCGATGCAATCTTCAGAAAATCGATCAAGGTTGATCGGTCGAGTTTCAGGGTGGGAAACTGGACCGACCAAGTGCCTGTAATTGATTTTCAAAGATGCATTTAAAGTGCTCTAATATTCGATCGAAGTGTTCCTGATATTTTTCTAAGCTTAATTACAAGTCATACAATCATTACAAGTGATTTACAACATGATTCTAATGGATATACATCATATTACAAAAACGTGCACTTGTATGACTTTGACTTGTCTTTTCTCCAATTTGAGATGCGCAAGTTAGGGCAATTGGAGTGTGTCTATACCTAATCTGAAAACACTCAAGTAGAGGCATTAGACACCAATATGTGGAATGGTTAGTCATCATCAAAACACGGGTTTAGTCAATTTAGACGTGAGTCAACATTGACCTAATTAATCTTGAGTCAACAAATATGTCAGCTGCCTACCTGATGTCGTATTTCCCAATAGTGTTACTGACACACCTCGATCTCACACTAACCACTAATCACGAGATTAGGGCACGACGGAGGGATTATCACATAAACAAATCACTGAGAACTTTTTCTTTTTAAAACCTCCTAATGATATCCGGATTATTGTTGTAAACTAAAACATAATAAACTATTGCGGAAGCATTTCAATTAAAATGGCTAGAGAACATAAACAGAGTTTACAACATGTAACATTGTTTAACAGAAAGTAAAACATAACAATTAATTTATATCTTTTACACCTTCGCCATACATACTCTCTCTCACCCACACCATGTCCCAAGGACCGAGGGGAAAGGACTAAGAGACCTCTAACTAAACTAACTACATATACCTTCTACTGCTAAGAACTAGGATGGAAAGATCCCTCAGATTCTTGATGTTGTTGCTGACCTGAAAATGTTTGAGTAGAGGAGTGAGCCTACTCACTCAGTGAATAGCCTTTCATTTAGCTATCACTAAACAACTCGTCAGATATATAAAATTGTAATAAAGCATAAGAACAGTACTAAGCAGGGCAGTTCTAATGACATAGCAGATTTTCAGATAATAATTACATTTTTATGCAACAACATATATTTAAACAAATAAACAGTTATAGAGAATTGGCACAGAAGTTCAAATCTCTTAACATATTAAATTTACTGTGATCCTATACGATTACATTTTAGTTATGCCCCAAACATATGCAGCGCACTCTGCATATGAAGATCTGTAGCGAACTACGATCCCATCGTACAAGACTTAGTGACACACCCGGGAAATGCTAAGTCTGACTTCTCGTCCTGGTATGCACAGGACTCTCAGGCTCACAAGGGCCTCACTGCACTAACTCTGAGTGCTCTGGACTCCTCCCGCAACCTGTAGTGCACAGTCGGAGGGTCTCTAAGTCTCTGATGCCTGGGCGTATCCCCAGGGCTGACCGGGACATTCTCTCAGATCTCCGATGCCTGGGAGTATCCCCAGGGCTGACCGGGATCCTACCTCTCAGACTTCGTGTCACCGAGACATTCGGTATTTGTTGGACACGAGTCTCCGATGCTTGGGTGTATCCCCAGGGCTGACCATTTTACCCCAAAGGTACAGACCGTGCAATGGGGTTCTACGGTGTTGGGGCACCTAAGTCTATTAACTTATTAACATATAAACACTTAAACAGGAATATCACATTTCATACTTATTTCATATCCCGAGCATCACTTGAAAACACATATACATCATTTGTCATCTTTAAACATGACTCAGTATCAACTTATCTAGTTTCGATGCTAAACATACATTTTATGCTCAACGTATACATTGCAGTTGTAATACAAGGAAATTCTATCATTTTCATCAATCATATTACGTATTTCAAGTTCCAATGAATCTATCATACTCTATTGTATGTGCTACACTGTTTAGGAGTTATACCAACTGATACTGAAGAAATTAAGCACTTAAATTGAGTTAAATAATGATTTCTGAATGAACTGCCACTCACAACTCTGAAACTCGACCGATTGGTCAGAAACTCGACCGATTTCTTCACAACTCGACCGATCAGCTTGCAACTCGACCGATCAGCTTTTTGTTCGATTCCTGCTAAGAAAACTCGACCGAATCATACATAACTCGACCAAATAGCGCACAGACTGAAAACCTAAACAGACCTGCTGATGTCAATTTCACTCGAATCGGCGGACAAAACCACAGATTTGTGCTGCAAATCACCTGCAACTGATGCACCCAACCATGAACTAACTGTAGGGAAGGAGGAGGACGAGCTAGGGCTGCTCTTCGTGCCCTTTCCCTCTCCTGGCCGCTGCTGTTGCTAGCACAGCTCCTGCTGCTAGCGCAGCTCCTACTGCTGCTGGATCAGTTGGCGAAGAAGGAAGGAGGGGAGAAGATGGAGGGGCCGCAGCTGTTGGCCGGAACCGAGCTAGGGCTCTGAATCGCCCTTCTCTCCCAGGTCTCTCTCTCTCTCTCTCGCGCGAAGAAGAGAAGAAACGCTCTGCGTTTCTCTCGTTTATGAAAGTGAAACGAGTAAAGGGGAAAGAAAGGATAAGAAGAAAAAACCTAGGGACCAAAACGTAAAGTCTGAGAACTTTTGAAAACTACAAACAGGTCCCTGCATGCCCAAAAACTTACAACTTTTAACTTGAAAGTCGGTTTCAGACGATTTCTCTGGAAATGTCTCACGTGCAAGATCTTACACATTTTAAGGGCTAGGATTCACACTACGTACATATCATATATGTTTTAAATGTTATTAACAAAAGCAAGCTTACAACTTAGCAAAGCAGCTAAAACACATGCTTAACAGCATACTTACAGTGTAAGCTCAACACGGGTCGTTACAATCTCCCTCCCTAAAAAGAATTTCATCCTGAAATTCCTAAAAGTGAAAAGGAAACTTGCTATGCATCTCAGACTCAAGCTCCCACGTAGCTTCCCCTAGGTTATGATTCCTCCACAAAACTTTCACCAAGGGTAACTCACGATTCTTTAGTTTCTTGATCCTTCGATCAACTATCTGTACCGGTCCTTCAACATAGGACACATCTGTTCTGAGCCGTGCCGATTCTGGGTCTATTATCTTCTCTGTACCAGGGTAACATTTCCTAAGCATAGACACATGAAACACATCATGAAGATTAGCTAACTCAGTTGGCAAATCCAACTTATAGGCTACAGGTCCAATCCTCTCAATGATAGGATACATGCCCATAAACCTAGGAGTCAGTTTGTCTTTCTTACCAAACCTCAACACTCCCTTCCACGGTGAAACTTTCAGATAAACCTCGTCACCAACCTCAAACTCAAGAGGTCGACGTCTTTTCTCAGCATAACTCTTCTGCCTGTCCTGAGCCGCTTTCAACTGCTCCCTGATCACAGATATCTTCTCTATAGTCATATCCACTATCTCTGGCCCAAGAATCTTTTTCTCACCTACCTCGTACCAACATACAGGTGATCTACACTTCCTGCCATACAGAGCTTCATATGGGGCCATTCCAAGACTAGAATGGTAGTTGTTGTTATATGCAAACTCCATCAGACTTAAGTGTTCTTCCCAGTTACCTCTGAACTGCAGAACACATGCTCTCAGCATGTCCTCGAGAGTCTGAATGGTTCTCTCAGACTGACCATCTGTCTGTGGGTGAAACGTTGTACTGAACCTCAGCCTTGTGCCCAACGCACGATGTAATTGATTCCAGAACCTAGATGTAAACTTAGGATCTCTGTCAGAAATAATGGAAACTGGAATCCCATGTAATCTGATTACCTCATCCACATAAATCTTGGCCAGCTTTGGAACATCAAAGGTTGACTTGATAGGGATAAAGTGAGCAGACTTAGTTAGTCTATCCACAATCACCCATATCGAGTCCGAACCTCTAGGCGTCTTTGGTAACCCTACCACGAAGTCCATGGTGATGTGTTCCCATTTCCATTCAGGAATAGGAAGCGACTGCAAAGTACCCGCAGGTTTCTGATGTTCGGCTTTAACCTGCTGACATATCCCACATCTGGCCACGAAATCAGCTACATCCCTCTTCATACCAGGCCACCAGTACAAATCTTTGAGGTTCATGTACATTTTTGTGTTACCTGGATGCATAGCATACATAGAAGCATGCGCTTCTTCAAGAATCGGCTCTTTCAGCTCACTGTTCCCAGGTACACACAACCTAGCATGAAGATACAACACACCATCATCAGAAAACCTGAATTCTGACCATTTACCTTCCGACATATCCTGTATAACCTGCCACAACTCGTCATCACTCTGTTGCAACTACTTAATCTGATCATAGAAAGTAGGTTTGACCTGCATCTGACTAATCAACCCACTCTGTCCAGACACATCCAAGTCTAAGTTCAACTTTCGCATATCTACAAGCAAGTCTCTCTTGAAACATGCCATAGAAAATGCATCAGCTGTTGAACTCGACTTCCTACTCAAGGCATCTGCCACAACATTCGCTTTACCAGGATGATAATCGATTGTCACCTCGTAATCCTTAATCAGCTCAAGCCATCTGTGTTGTCTCAGATTTAAATCCTTCTGAGTGAAGATATACTTCAGGCTCTTATGGTCCGTAAACACCTGACATGTCTCACCATACAGATAGTGACGCCATGTCTTAAGAGCATGAACAATGGCAGCTAACTCGAGATCATGAGTAGAGTAGTTCTCTTCGTTCTTCTTAAGCTGTCTAGATGCATAAGCCACAACTTTGCCTTCCTGCATCAGCACACAGCCCAAACCTCTCCTGGAAGCATCGCAGAACACTGTATAACCTTTATCTGCCTCTGGCAAAACCAACACTGGCGCTGTGGTCAACTTCCTCTTCAAGATCTGAAAACTCTTCTCACAGTTATCAAACCAAACAAACGGTGCATTCTTCCTCGTCAAACATGTCAAGGGTGATGCTAGCACACTGAAGTTCTGTATAAACCTTCTGTAATAGCCTGCTAAACCAAAGAAACTTCTGATCTCAGTAGGAGTCTTAGACTGTTCCCACTGAAGTACAGAATCAACTTTCTTAGGGTCAACGCTAACTCCATCTCTCGAGATAACATGTCCAAGAAATGCTACCTCGGCCAACCAGAACTCACACTTGCTAAACTTAGCATACAATTGATGTTGCTTCAACAACTGCAACGTTACTCTCAGGTGTTGCTCATGTTGTTCATCATCTCTGGAGTAGATCATAATATCATCTATAAAAAATACAATAAACGGATCTAAGAACGGTTTGAAGATCCGATTCATCATATCCATAAAGGCTGCTGGGGCATTGGTCAGCCCAAACGACATGACCAGAAACTCATAATGCCCATACCTGGTTCTGAAAGCTGTTTTGGGAATATCAGAAGCCTTTATTCTGAGCTGATGATATCCAGATCTCAGGTCTATCTTAGAGAAGATTGTCGCTCCACGCAACTGATCAAATAGATCGTCTATTCTCGGCAAAGGGTACTTGTTCTTAATAGTGATCTTGTTCAGTTGCCTGTAATCTATGCAAAGACGCATAGTACCATCCTTCTTCTTAACAAATAGCACTGGAGCACCCCACGGTGAAGAACTGGGTATGATGAAACCCTTATCCAGCAACTCCTGCAGCTGCACCTTGAGTTCCTTCAACTCTGCAGGTGCCATTCTATAAGCTGGCAGTGCCACTGGATGACTACCTGGATATACCTGAATCTCAAAATCAATGTCTCTGACAGGAGGTAAGCCTGGCAACTCTTCTGGAAAAACATCAGAAAACTCACTAACTACCGGCACATCATAAACACTGACGGTGCTCTTCTCTGCTCTAGTGTCAACCACATGAGCAAGGAACACTTCACATCCTTTCTGTAGCATCTTATCAGCTACTACAGCTGATACAATGCATGTAGGCAGAACTTTCCTGTTTCCAGTAAAGACACAAGAAAATCCACCTTGTTGAAAGGTAGCTTCCTTCTTCCAACAGTCGAGTTGCACTCGATATGTCTCAAGACAATCCATTCCCAAGATGACTTGAAAAGTATTTACATCCAGGGGTATGAGATTAGCAGCAAAGGTATAACCTCCAAAAGATAACGAACATCCGGGACAGAACTTAGATAAAACTGTTGGTCCACCTAGTGGAACCCTCAACACTAACTCATTTACCAACTCTTGAGTTAACAGATTAAGTTCACCAACTAAAGAACGTCGTATGAAAGAGTGAGTACCACCCGGATCTATCAAAACTGAAACTGGTATACTATTAAACAAAAGCATCTCTCCTATAATAACTTGTGAAGAGATTATACCTTCCTGAGGTGTCAAAGAGAAGAAACGTGTTGAAGCTCTCCCTCTGCCACGCCGTCCTCTCTGACCATTTCTGCCACTGGGCATTCCACCACCTCTAGAACCGGAAGCCACAGAAGAACTCGGTCCTTCAACTGGAGGTTGTCTCTGAACATCATAAAACTGAGACTGAGAAGCTTGTGATGCTGCTGGTTTAAGCTGTGAGCAATATCTTCTTATATGTCCTATCTGCCCACACTGGTAACATTCTATAGGGTCTGAACCCCAACATTGCCCAGAGTGTAATCTTCCACAAGCATGACATACTCGTGTTTCCTGCCTCAGTGGACCAGTCACAGAGGTAGATGATCCAGATGGTCGCACACTAGAAGAAGATGTCACCTCACCAGATCTTGGTCTGCTGAAACAACCAACAATGCGTCCCATCTTGGAGAAGAAACCTCTACCTCCACCCCTGTACCCACTACTGGACTGTCTTCCACTAAAATTTGCATACCTCTTCTTGGTCTCATGTATCTTATCAGCATTCACAGATTCTTCAACCTGTCTGGCCGCCTCAACGAATTCACCAAAATTCTCTCTGTTCCTTCTACTAGTAGCAGAAATCGTATGCCGAATCTCTGGCCTCAGCCCTTCCTGAAACCTTTTGCATCTCTCTATGTTATTAGGTACAAGATGAGGACAAAAGTTCGCCAGCCTAGTGAAAAGCGCTTCGTACTCAGTAACTGACTTGTTCCCCTTGCTTAATATTCTCCAGTTGTCTTGTTTTCTCATTAATGAAAGTAGGTGGATAATATTTAAGATGGAACTCTTCAGAGAAATCCTGCCAAGTAGGCTCTGAACCTCTCCTTTTATCCTCCACACTGTGCCACCACAACTCTGCATCGCCTATCAGAAGATAAACTGTGTGATTAATCTTCCTCTCTTCTGGAAGCTCCATCAGGTGAAAAACCTTATCTATCTGTCTCAACCACTCATCAGCCTCAGCGGGGTCTGTAGTACCACTGAATTCTGTACCACCAAGCTTCTTCACAAGCTCATATGATCTCATCAGATCCTTACTGTTGGTATAAATAGAAGCTCGCCTATCAGCCTTACACCTCTCTCTGGTCTCCAAAAACATCCTGTTCATACGGGATGCTTCATCCACATGGTCACCACCACATGGATCCAAGTACAGTGGATCAGGACCAACATGGCTCTCGGCCTGATCATCATGACCATAACCTCTTTCTGCCATCTGCAATAATATAACAGAATATTTCCTGTTAGAAAACTACAGATAGAAGGAAGACTCCTAAACCTTAATCCTATTGGTCTCTTATCGTCCCCTGACCTGGACTCTGAGTAACTATGTACTCAACCTAGGCTCTGATACCAAGATGACACACCCCGATCTCACACTAACCACTAATCACGAGATTAGGGCGCGACGGAGGGATTATCACATAAACAAATCACTGAGAACTTTTTCTTTTTAAAATCTCGTAATGATATCCGGATTATTTCTGTAAACTAAAACATAATAAACTATTGCGGAAGCATTTCAATTAAACTGGCTAGAGAACATAAACAGAGTTTACAACATGTAACATTGTTTAACAGAAAGTAAAACATAACAGTTAATTTACATCTTTTACACCTTCGCCATACATACTCTCTCTCACCCACACCATGTCCCAAGGACCGAGGGGAAAGGACTAAGAGACCTCTAACTAAACTAACTACATATACCTTCTACTGCTAAGAACTAGGATGGAAAGATCCCTCAGATTCTTGATGTTGTTGCTGACCTGAAAATGTTTGAGTAGAGGAGTGAGCCTACTCGCTCAGTGAATAGCCTTTCATTTAGCTATCACTAAACAACTCATCAGATATATAAAATTGTAATAAAGCATAAGAACAGTACTAAGCAGGGCAGTTCTAATGACATAGCAGATTTTCAGATAATAATTACATTTCTATGCAACAACATATATTTAAACAAATAAACAGTTATAGAGAATTGGCACAGAAGTTCAAATCTCTTAACATATTAAATTTATTGTGATCCTATACGATTACATTTTAGTTATGCCCCAAAAATATGCAGCGCACTCTGCATATGAAGATCTGTAGCGAACTACGATCCCACCGTACAAGACTTAGCGACACA
Source organism: Alisma plantago-aquatica (assembly GCA_963693085.1). Taxonomy (NCBI): domain Eukaryota; kingdom Viridiplantae; phylum Streptophyta; class Magnoliopsida; order Alismatales; family Alismataceae; genus Alisma; species Alisma plantago-aquatica. Next base: position 882,137,541 of record OY856411.1, read on the forward strand.
TCCGGGAAATGCTAAGTCTGACTTCTCGTCCTGGTCTGCACAGGACTCTCAGGCTCACAAGGGCCTCACTGCACTAACTCTGAGTGCTCTGGACTCCTCCCGCAACCTGTAGTGCACAGTCGGAGGGTCTCTAAGTATCTGATGCCTGGGCGTATCCCCAGGGCTGATCGGGACATTCTCTCGGATCTCCGATGCCTGGGCGTATCCCCAGGGCTGACCGAGATCCTACCTCTAAGACTTCGTGTCACCGAGACATTCGGTATTTGTTGGACACGAGTCTCCGATGCCTGGGCGTATCCCCAGGGCTGACCGTTTTACCCCAAAGGTACAGACCGCACAATGGGGTTCTACGGTGTTGGGGCACCTAAGTCTATTAACTGATTAACATATAAACACTTAAACAGGAATATCACATTTCATACTTATTTCATATTCCGAGCATCACTTGAAAACACATATACATCATTTGTCATCTTTAAACATGACTCAGTATCAACTTATCTAGTTTCGATGCTAAACATACATTTTATGCTCAACATATACATTGCAGTTGTAATACAGGAAATTCTATCATTTTCATCAATCATATTACGTATTTCAAGTTCCAATGAATCTATCATACTCAATTGTATGTGCTACACTGTTTAGGAGTTATACCAACTGATACTGAAGAAATTAAGCACTTAAATTGAGTTAAATAATGATTTCTGAATGAACTGCCACTCACAACTCTGAAACTCGACCGATTGGTCAGAAACTCGATCGATTTCTTCACAACTCGACCGATCAGCTTGCAACTCGACCGATCAGCTTGTTGTTCGATTCCTGCTAAGAAAACTCGACCGAATCATACATAACTCGACCGAATAGCGCACAGACTGAAAACCTAAACAGACCTGCTGATGTCGATTTCACTCGAATCGGCGGACAAAACCACAGATTTGCGCTGCAAATCACCTGCAACTGATGCACCCAACCATGAACTAACTGTAGGGAAAGAGGAGGACGAGATAGGGCTGCTCTTCGCGCCCTTTCCCTCTCCTGGCCGCTGCTGTTGCTAGCGCAGCTCCTGCTGCTGCTGGATCAGTTGGCGAAGAAGGAAGGAGGGGAGAAGATGGAGGGTCCGCAGTTGTTGGCTGGAACCGAGCTAGGGCTCTGAATCGCCCTTCTCTCCCAGGTCTCTCTCTCTCTCTCTCGCGAAGAAGAGAAGAAACGCTCTGCGTTTCTCTCGTTTCTGAAAGTGGAACGAGTAAAGGGGAAAGAAAGGATAAGAAGGAAAAACCTAGGGACCAAAACGTAAAGTCCGAGAACTTTTGAAAACTACAAACAGGTCCCTGCATGCCCAAAAACTTACAACTTTTAACTTGAAAGTCGGTTTCAGACAATTTCTCTGGAAACGTCTCACGCGCAAGATCTTACACGTTTTAAGGGCTAGGATTCACACTACGCACATATCATATCTGTTTTAAATGTTATTAACAAAAGCAAGCTTACAACTTAGCAAAGCAGCTGAAACACATGCTTAACAGCATACTTACAGTGTAAGCTCAACACGGGTCGTTACAATCTCCCTCCCTTAAAAGAATTTTGTCCTAAAATTCCTAAAAGAGAAAAGGAAACTTGCTATGCATCTCAGACTCAAGCTCCCACGTAGCTTCCCCTAGGTTATGATTCCTCCACAAAACTTTCACCAAGGGTATCTCACGATTCTTTAGTTTCTTGATCCTTCGATCAACTATCTGTACCGGTCCTTCAACATAGGACACATCTGTTCTGAGCCGTGCCGGTTCTGGGTCTATTATCTTCTCTGTACCAGGGTAACATTTCTTAAGCATAGACACATGAAACACATCATGAAGATTAGCTAACTCAGTTGGCAAATCCAACTTATAGGCTACAGGTCCAATCCTCTCAATGATAGGATACGGGCCCATAAACCTAGGAGTCAGTTTGCCTTTCTTACCAAACCTCAACACTCCCTTCCATGGTGAAACTTTCAGATAAACCTCATCACCAACCTCAAACTCAAGAGGTCGACGTCTTTTCTCAGCATAACTCTTCTGCCTGTCCTGAGCCGCTTTCAACTGCTCCGTGATCACAGATATCTTCTCTGTAGTCATATCCACTATCTCTGGCCCAATAATCTCTTTCTCACCTACCTCGTACCAACATATAGGTGATCTACACTTCCTGCCATACAGAGCTTCATATGGGGCCATTCCAAGACTAGAATGGTTGTTGTTGTTATATGCAAACTCCATCAGACTTAAGTGTTCTTCCCAGTTACCTCTGAACTGCAGAACACATGCTCTCAGTATGTCCTCGAGAGTTTGAATGGTTCTCTCAGACTGACCATCTATCTGCGGGTGAAACGCTGTACTGAACCTCAGCCTTGTGCCCAACGCACGATGTAATTGATTCCAGAACCTAGATGTAAACTTAGGATCTCTGTCAGAAATAATGGAAATTGGAATCCCATGTAATCTGATTACCTCATCCACATAAATCTTGGCCAGCTTTGGAACATCAAAGGTTGACTTGACAGGGAGAAAGTGAGCAGACTTAGTTAGTCTATCCACAATCACCCATATCGAGTCCGAACCTCTAGGCATATTTGGTAACCCTACCACGAAGTCCATGGTGATGTGTTCTTATTTCCATTCAGGAATAGGAAGCGACTGCAAAGTACCCGCAGGTTTCTGATGTTCGGCTTTAACCTGCTGACATATCCCACATCTGGCCACGAACTCAGCTACATCCCTCTTCATACCAGGCCACCAGTACAAATCTTTGAGGTTCATGTACATTTTTGTTTTACCTGGATGCATATCATACATAGAAGCATGCGCTTCTTCAAGAATCGGCTCTTTTAGCTCACTGTTCCCAGGTACACACAACCTATCATGAAGATACAACACACCATCGTCAGAAAACCTGAATTGTGACCTTTTACCTTCCAAATATCCTGCATAACCTGCCACAACTCGTCATCACTATGTTGCAACTCCTTAATCTGATCATAGAAAATAGGTTTGACCTGCATCTGAGAAATCAACCCACTCTGTCCAGACACATCCAAGTCTAAGTTCAACTTTCACATATCTACAAGCAAGTCTCTCTTGAAACATGCCATAGAAAATGCATCAGCTGTTGAACTCGACTTCCTACTCAAGGCATCTGCCACAACATTCGCTTTACCAGGATGATAATCGATTGTCACCTCATAATCCTTGATCAGCTCAAGCCATCTGCGCTGTCTCAGATTTAAATCCTTCTGAGTGAAGATATACTTTAGGCTCTTATGGTCCGTAAACACCTGACATGTCTCACCATACAGATAGTGACGCCATGTCTTAAGAGCATGAACAATGGCAGCTAACTCCAGATCATGAGTAGGGTAGTTCTCTTCGTTCTTCTTAAGCTGTCTAGATGCATAAGCCACAACTTTGCCTTCCTGCATTAGCACACAGCCCAAATCTCTCCTGGAAGCATCGCAGAACACTGTATAACCTTTATCTGCCTCTGGAAAAACCAACACTGGCGCTGTGGTCAACTTCCTCTTCAAGATCTAAAAACTCTTCTCACAATTATCAAACCAAACAAACGGTGCATTCTTCCTCGTCAAATGTGTCAAGGGTGATGCTAGCACACTGAAGTTCTGTATAAACCTTTTGTAATAGCCTGCTAAACCCAAGAAACTTCTGATCTCAGTAGGAGTCTTAGGCTGTTCCCATTGAAGTACAGAATCAACTTTCTTAGGGTCAACGCTAACACCATCTCTCGAGATAACATGTCTAAGAAATGCTACCTTGGCCAACTAGAACTCATACTTGCTAAACTTAGCATACAATTGATGTTGCCTCAACAACTGCAACGTTACTCTCAGGTGTTGCTCATGTTGTTCATCATCTCTGGAGTAGATCAGAATATCATCTATAAAAACTACAATAAACGGATCTAAGAACGGTTTGAAGATCTGATTCATCATATCCATAAAGGTTGTTGGGGCATTGGTCAGCCCAAACGACATGACCAGAAACTCATAATGCCCATACCTGGTTCTGAAAGCTGTTTTGGGAATATCAGAAGCCTTTATTCTGAGTTGATGATATCCAGATCTCAGGTCTATCTTAGAGAAGATTGTCGCTCCACGCAACTGATCAAACAGATCGTCTATTCTCGGCAAAGGGTACTTGTTCTTAATAGTGATCTTGTTCAGTTGCCTGTAATCTATGCAAAGATGCATAGTACCATCCTTCTTCTTAACAAACAGCACTGGAGCACCCCACGGTGAAGAACTGGGTATGATGAAACCCTTATCCAGCAACTCCTGCAGTTGCACCTTGAGTTCCTTCAACTCTGCAGGTGCCATTCTATAAGCTGGCAGTGCCACTGGATGACTACCTGGATATACCTGAATCTCAAAATCAATGTCTCTGACAGGAGGTAAGCCTGGAAACTCTTCTGGAAAAACATCAGAAAACTCGCTAACTACTGGCACATCATAAACACTGACGGTGCTCTTCTCTACTCTAGTGTCAACCACATGAGCAAGGAACACTTCACATCCTTTCTGTAGCATCTTATCAGCTACTACAGCTGATACAATGCACGTAGGCAGAACTTTCCTGTTTCCAGTAAAGACACAAGAAAATCCATCTTGTTGAAAGGTAGATTCCTTCTTCCAACAGTCGAGTTACACTCGATATGTCTCAAGACAATCCATTCCCAAGATGACTTGAAAAATATTTACATCCAGCGGTATGAGATTAGCAGCAAAGGTATAACCTCCAAAAGATAACGAACATCCGGGACAGAACTCAGATAAAACTGTTGGTCCACCTAGTGGAACCCTCAACACTAACTCATTTACCAACTCTTGAGTTAACAGATTAAGTTCACCAACTAAAGAACGTCGTATGAAAGAGTGAGTACCACCCGGATCTATCAAAACTGAAACTGGTATACTATTAAACAAAAGCATCTCTCCTGTAACAACATGTGAAGAGATTATACCTTCCTGAGGTGTCAAAGAGAAGAAACGTGCTGAAGCTCTCCCTCTGCCACGCTGTCCTCTCTGACCATTTCTTCCACTGGGCATTCCACCACCTCTAGAACCGGAAGCCACAGAAGAACTCGGTCCTTCAACTAGAGGTTGTCTCTGAACATCATAAAACTGATACTGAGAAGCTTGTGATGCTGTTGGTTTAAGCTGTGAGCAATATCTTCTTATATGTCCTATCTGCCCACACTGGTAACATTCTATAGGGTCTGAACCCCAACATTGCCCAGAGTGTAATCTTCGACAAGCATGACATACTCGCGTTTCCTGCCTCAGTGGACCAGTCACAGAGGTAGATGATCCAGATGGCCGCCCACTAGAAGAAGATGTCACCTCACCAGATCTTGGTCTGCTGAAACAACCAACACTGTGTCCCAGCTTGGAGAAGAAACCTCTACCTCCACCCCTGTACCCACTACTGGACTGTCTTCCACTAAAATCTGCAGACCTCTTCTTGGTCTCAGGTATCTTATCAGCATTCACAGATTCTTCAACCTGTCTGGCCGCCTCAACGAATTCACCAAAATTCTCTCTGTTCCTTCTACTAGTAGCAGAAACCGTATGCCGAATCTCTGGCCTCAGCCCTTCCTGAAACCTTCTGCATCTCTCTATGTTATTAGGTACAAGATGAGGACAAAAGTTCACCAGCCTGGTGAAAAGCGCTTTGTACTCAGTAACTGACTTGTTCCCCTGCTTAATTTTCTCTAGCTCTCTTGTTTTCTCATTAATGAAAGTAGGTGGATAATATTTAAGATGGAACTCTTCAGAGAAATCCTACCAAGTAGGCTCTGAACCTCTCCTTTTATCCTCCACACCGTGCCACCACAACTCTGCATCGCCTATCAGAAGATAAACTGCGTGATTAATCTTCCTCTCTTCTGGAAGCTCCATCAGGAGAAAGACCTTCTCTATCTGTCTCAACCACTCATCATCCTCAGCGGGGTCTGTAGTACCACTGAATTCTGTACCACCAAGATTCTTCACAAGCTCATATGATCTCATCAGATCCTTACTGCTGGTAGAAGTAGAAGATCTCCTATCAGCCTTATACCTCTCTCTGGTCTCCAAAAACATCCTGTTGATACGGGATGCTTCATCCACGTGGTCACCACCACCTGGACCCAAGTACAGTGGATCAGGACCAACATGGCTCTCGGCCTGATCATCATGACCATAACCTCTTTCTGCCATCTGCAATAATATAACAGAATATTTCCTGTTAGAAAACTACAGATAGAAGAAAGACTCCTAAACCTTAATCCTATTGGTCTCTTATCGTCCCCTGACCTGGACTCTGAGTAACTATGTACTCAACCTAGGCTCTGATACCAAGATGACACACCCCGATCTCACACTAACCACTAATCACGAGATTAAGGCACGACGGAGGGATTATCACATAAACAAATCACTGAGAACTTTTTCTTTTTAAAACCTCGTAATGATATCTGGATTATTGTTGTAAACTAAAACATAATAAACTATTGTGGAAGCATTTCAATTAAACTGGCTAGAGAACATAAACAGAGTTTACAACATGTAACATTGTTTAACAGAATATAAAACATAACAGTTAATTTACATCTTTTACACCTTCGCCATACATACTCTCTCTCACCCACACCATGTCCCAAGGACCGAGGGGAAAGGACTAAGAGACCTCTAACTAAACTAACTACATATACCTTCTACTGCTAAGAACTAGGATGGAAAGATCCCTCAGATTCTTGATGTTGTTGCTGACCTGAAAATGTTTGAGTAGAGGAGTGAGCCTACTCGCTCAGTGAATAGCCTTTCATTTAGCTATCACTAAACAACTCATCAGATATATAAAATTGTAATAAAGCATAAGAACAGTACTAAGCAGGGCAGTTCTAATGACATAGCAGATTTTCAGATAATAATTACATTTCTATGCAACAACATATATTTAAACAAATAAACAGTTATAGAGAATTGGCACAGAAGTTCAAATATCTTAACATATTAAATTTACTGTGATCCTATACGATTACATTTTAGTTATGCCCCAAACATATGCAGCGCACTCTGCATATGAAGATCTGTAGCGAACTACGATCCCACCGTACAAGACTTAGCGACACACCCGGGAAATGCTAAGTCTGACTTCTCGTCCTGGTCTGCACAGGACTCTCAGGCTCACAAGGGCCTCACTGCACTAACTCTGAGTGCTCTGGACTCCTCCCGCAACCTGTAGTGCACAGTCGGAGGGTCTCTAAGTTTCCGATGCCAGGGCGTATCCCCAGGGCTGACCGGGACATTCTCTCGGATCTCCGATGCCTGGGCGTATCCCCAGGGCTGACTGGGATCCTACCTCTCAGACTTCGTGTCACCGAGACATTCGGTATTTGTTGGACACGAGTCTCCGATGCCTGGGCGTATCCCCAGGGCTGACCGTTTTACCCCAAAGGTACAGACCGCGCAATGGGGTTCTATGGTGTTGGGGCACCTAAGTCTATTAACTGATTAAAATATAAACACTTAAACAGGAATATCACATTTCATACTTATTTCATATTCCGAGCATCACTTGAAAACACATATACATCATTTGTCATCTTTAAACATGACTCAGTATCAACTTATCTAGTTTCGATGCTAAACATACATTTTATGCTCAACGTATACATTGCTGTTGTAATACAGGAAATTCTATCATTTTCATCAATCATATTACGTATTTCAAGTTCCAATGAATCTATCATACTCTATTGTATGTGCTACACTGTTTAGGAGTTATACCAACTGATACTGAAGCAATTAAGCACTTAAATTGAGTTAAATAATGATTTCTGAATGAACTGCCACTCACAACTCTGAAACTCGACCGATTGGTCAGAAACTCGACCGATTTCTTCACAACTCGACCGATCAGCTTGCAACTCGACCGATCACCTTGCTGTTCGATTCCTGCTAAGAAAACTCGACCGAATCATACATAACTCGACCGAATAGCGCACAGACTGAAAACCTAAACAGACCTGCTGATGTCGATTTCACTCAAATCGGCGGACAAAACCACAGATTTGCACTGCAAATCACCTGCAACTGATGCACCCAACCATGAACTAACTGTAGGGAAGGAGGAGGAAGAGCTAGGGCTGCTCTTCGCGCCCTTTTCCTCTCCTGGACGCCGCTGTTGCTAGCGCAGCTCCTGCTACTGCTGGATCAGTTGGCGAAGAAGGAAGGAGGGGAGAAGATGGAGGGGCCGCAGCTGTTGGCCGGAACCGAGCTAGGGCTCCGAATCGCCCTTCTCTCCCAGGTCTCTCTCTCTCTCGCGCGCGAAGAAGAGAAGAAACGCTCTACGTTTCTCTCGTTTTGGAAAGTGAAACGAGTAAAGGGGAAAGAAAGGATAAGAAGGAAAAACCTAGGGACCAAAACGTAAAGTCCGAGAACTTATGAAAACTACAAACAGGTCCTTGCATTCCCAAAAACTTACAACTTTTAACTTGAAAGTCGGTTTCAGACGATTTCTCTGGCAACATCTCACGCTCAAGATCTTACACGTTTTAAGGGCTAGGATTCACACTACGCACATATCATATCTATTTTAAATGTTATTAACAAAAGCAAGCTTACAACTTAGCAAAGCAGCTAAAACACATGCTTAACAGCATACTTACAGTGTAAGCTCAACACGGGTCGTTACAGTTACCATCTCAATAATTCCATGTCTTTATACTTCTGATGCAACTCATAGTTCATACAACATAACATAAGGTGCTTTATGTCTAAGGCATCATTTGTATGCTTCCAATAAGCATACAGCTCAGTCATAGGTGCATTAGGAGTGGGTTCCTCTGCCACAGCTGTATCCATGACATAGAGCTTATGCTCATTATTGAAAACCCTTCTCAAAGTTCAGAACCAGTCATGGAAGTTTGTCACATTTAGTTTTTCCTTTTTAAGAACTGACAACAATGATGATTTCTTTGCCATTTGTTTCTACAAAATAAATTTGCAACTTCAATCACAAAACTTTTCATTTTATTTGATTTAATAAGTTTGATGATATTAATAAGACTTTTAATTAACTATTGCTCCCACTATTTATTCAAATTAATATCCCTCACTACTAATTTGGAAGATAGCAGCATACAACCTTCTAATGAATCAAGATCCAACATAATTAAGTTAATACCCAACCAACGATGATGATCACAATCAATTTTTAAGGTAGGCAACATCTGCCAATTACATCTCATGAAATTCTTAGATAGATGGTATGCACAATTCCTTGTCATAGTCCATCAGTATGCTTCTAGGAACTTAATCCTAATAAGGTCACCTAGTTAAGCCCGACCCATAAGCCAACATGACAGAATATGCACCCTACTAGGGTAGGCCCACATATCTACCAACACACTCCCGCGAGATAGAAGACGCACCAAGATAGAGTATGACCACACTTGGTCGATCAAGCTTTTCATGTGTGATTCTTGTTGAAAGCATCTTAGACTTAATATTTATTGAGGGATTTTATATAAGTACATATACATATCCAATAACCACATACTTATGTATAATATACATGCTATAAACACAAACAAAAAACATGCAATCAGAAGTAGCAATATATGATTATGTTCAGTTTAATAAAATCCCTTGGATCCATAAGGAATTGCTACCACCTAAGGTCCACATCATATGTACAACCTATTCTTGCATAAAGTTGTGGTGGAACTAGTTCAGGTCGACCGATTCAACTCTTGAGCTGATTGGTTGGCCTCCTGGTCAGACAGTTGTCACTTGAAATGGTCACATGGTCTTTGGTTCAAGATATACATGCACTCCTCTAGTTGATTGGTTGACCCACCAGTCGACCGCTTTGTTCTGTCATCTAGCCCGCCTCACTCCTCCAGTCAATCAGTTAGAGATCTGAGTCAGTTGCTTCATCTAGAGCAGAATGCCTTCTCACAATGAAACATAAATCAAACTATCCTATTCCATATTACATTGTAAAAGGGAAAAATCTAGAATTACATTTGAGGGGAATATAGGAAGAGGAGCATCATTTTACATTTAGAAAGGAGGGGAGAGGCTCGGTATACAAACTAAATAACATCAGGAAATAAACAAAACAATTATGCACACAATACACATGAGTTTTAGGATGTAACAATGCTTACATCCACCATCAAAACACTTTTAGGACGGTGTTTATTGATTGCATATATATCATATCAAATATATATTTATATGTGGGATCATATGTGGTATCTAATAGGATATGCACATTATTCATTTTAATATTCGCATCCCATGAAAGAAAACAAATTCGATCGTATCGATCTAAATCTGGATACATCATAAATTGATGTGGCTATGATACTACTGTTAGGAAATCTGGGTAAAAGATAAGGCAATAGAAATTAAAATTTTAATTATCGACAATCTAATCAGCAAGATCACGTCAACAATAATGTATCTAGGAAAGAGGATTGTAAGAGATATACATGGTATTGGAGCAAGTCCACTAACTTATCCTTATAGTAGCATGCTTCTTCTTCAAGAAGCACTCAAGCAGTCATCATAAATGGTCTCTTGGTACAACACCATGGACGACGGTTGACAGTATCCTCCTAGCGGGTGACAAAGGCCTCCTCGCCTCTACGTAGTTCAGGTGGACTACCAGGAACTCCATGTTGCACTACCAGAGCCAATGAGAAGGAGTTATCCCTTTGAACGTCAACCTATTACGGTTGATTCACTCTCACGTGTTGTCTCTCCCTTGTTGTCCCTCCCTTTTATGAGTAGAACTTGTTGGATACTAGATGGGTGATTAGATGCTCTAGAGGGGGGGGTGAATAGAGCTAAAAGCACTTAAACAAAACTCATTAAACCTTGAAGATATATGACAAGATAAGGTTGCTAAATAGGTAATTTGAGTGCAACTAAAGCATGCATAGAAAATATGAGAGAGATTGAACATACACCAATAGACAAGCTATTTAGAGTTGTTCCACACTTCAAACTAGAAGTGTGTCAGTCCACTTTCCTAGAGAGGTCAACCTCTAGGACTTCCAAACTATTGCACTCTTATATTCATTCATAAGACATATAATACATGACCAACCTAAGGACTTACCTATCCAATACAAAGAGTCTTCAACCTTACCAAGGACTTACCCACTTTGCAAGAGTCTTCCACCTTTATTCCAAGGACTTACCTACTCTTGCCCAAGTCTTCAGCCTTGCAGGAATTACCCACTCTTCTTGGATCTTCCGTCTTTGACTTCACCTTCACTCGGAGAAGCTTCCACCAAGGACTTACCCACTTGAGCAAGGAGTCTTCTGCCTTCACCAAGGGCTTACCCACTCTAGCTCCAAGTCTTCAGCCTTGATCTTCACTAGGGGTGTAAACGGTGCAGGTACGGTGCGGGTCTGGCCATACCCATACCCATACCCATCTAATTTAGCGGGTCCAGTTCCAGTTCTAGACCTGCATAATATAAAACATGGACCCACACCATACTCGTACCCGCAATAATAGCGGGTATGCGGTGCGGGTATGCGGGTAAGCGGTTCTATAAAACATCATATTGTTTATGTAAGAGAAATGACTATGTTATATACATTTAACACAACAAGATATTGTTATCATATAGTATATTAACATGTAATAGTTATATTAACAATGTTATATTCTATACAATAAAATTAATTGAGTAATTGTTTACATATTTGTAGTCATGATCATAACATTTAATTTATGTAGAAAGTAATGTAGATTAGTAGACATTTTGATTTTAAGTTTACATATGATGTTCGTTATTGTAACTAGAATAGTTAATTCTTAGTTATATGACTAGTCTCAACCTTAGAGTAGGATATTATCTCAATAATTATATTAATTAAACTAGTAAAGTATGATATATATAACATATTATTTTAGTAGTTACTTATGTATAGCGGGTACACGGGTCTAGCGGGTCTGGGTCCAAGCATACACAAGGGTATACAGGTCCAAGGGTATGCGGGTATAAACAATTAGACCCGTGACGGGTTTTTTAAGGATCCAGATTTGCGGGTCCGCGGGTCTACCCGTACCCATTTACAGCCCTAATCTTCACCAAGGGACTCCTTCCCTTGTTCTTCTTCACCTCTCTTGGAAAAGAGAGAGAACATTCATCTCCATGATTACAAATGAGAGATAGGGAGGTGGTGGAAGTGAGAGCCTCACAAGATATACATGTTGGACTAGCTCTCTTACAGATTTCCTACTCACTCTAATGGATGTAGCAAGTGATTAAGCTTAGAGAGAGAGAGGAGGCTGTTGGAAGCACTCAACTACAGAATAGGAGCCTCACATAGAGTTTGCAATGAATGCTCAACCTTAGAATGAAGCCCAAGGGGTCCTATTTATAGTTGGGGATGCCTCTTAGCCTTTGGGAACACTTGTGAACGAAAATTAGCCATTTTGTGGCTTGCAACGGATATATTTTCACTTGTTGCAACTCCACAACGGCTAGAAACACTTTTCTGCACTTTTTTGTACAGTGCAATCGGTCGAGTTTCTATAAGGGCAACACGCCCGATAGAGTAAAAGACAAAGCCGATATTCAGACCATCGGTCGAGTTTGTCTTGAGGAAACTCGACCGACCAATGAAAATCGATTTGGTCAATTACTCCATCGGTCGAGTTCTGTGTAAACACAACTCGACCGATGCAATCTGCAAAAAATTGATCAAGGATGATCGGTCGAGTTTTCAGGCTGGGAAACTCAACCGACAAAGTGCCTGTAATCAATTTTCAAAGTTGCATCTAAAGTGCTCTAATATTCTATCTAAGTGCCCCGGATATTTTTCTAAGCTTAATTACAAGTCATACAATCGTTACAAGTGATTTACAACATGATTCTAATGGATATACATCATATTACAAAAACGTGCACTTGTATGACTTTTGACTTGTCTTTTATCCAATTTGAGATGTGCAAGTTAGGGCATTTGGACTGTGTCTATACCTAATCTGAAATCACTCAAGTAGAGACATTAGGCACCAATATGTGGAATGGTTAGTCATCATCAAAACACAGGTTTAGTCAATTTAGACGTGAGTCAACATTGACCTAATTGACCTTGAGTCAACAATCTCCCCCTTTTTGAAGATGACAAACCATTCCATAAATGTATTAAAAGCTTTAAAGTAAAATCATACCTTTGGAGAAACCTAGGGGTTTAAAAAGAATGGAGTTCATATGCTCCCCCTCAATTTATGTGCATGGAGTTCTCGTACTCTCCCTCAATTGATGTTATTTCTCCTGCATGGTTAACTTTCATAACATTTATATAATACTATGTCTTATACTCATAAATGTTCTACACATATATGTCTTTTCCCCTTTACCTTCTCCCTTTACATGAACATGCTTCTCCTCTTCATGTAAGACATGCCTTCTTCCTCTTTTAAAAGAAGACATACCTTTCTCCCCCTTTGTCATTTCAAAAAGTGGTGTTATGAAGAAATAAGAAACATCACTTGTTAAAGAGAAAGGAGATAACACAAATATATATAAGGAGAGTAGAAGAGCACAGATAGGTGCTTGTCCAAGCATAGAAAGAAAAGTAAGTTAAAGCATATACTTGAACAACCCAAAAAGCAAGATAAAGTGTTGTAGAAAAATAATAATGCCTAATTTTGACCCTCAAGATGACGGATTTTGACCAAAAACCATCAGAGCTCATCGTGAAGCATGAGTCTTGCTCAGAAGGTTGTTTCTGCATGAAAAACACTAGTCTTGCACCAAAAATTGAAACTGGAGAAAAATCTACATAAAATCCAAAAATACTCCAATTTCTACATATAATGTAGATCTATGTACCCTACATCACAATGTTATGCAAGAAACTCAAGATAGTAGATATGCAATTCAAGGAACAATCTTGAGTATGTATGAGAAAAGATACAAGCATAGCATATAGATGAGCAAAGATGCCAATCATAAACAAGGTTAGACCTGCATGTATGTGAACTACTAGTATATGATATCACAAGTTAGGACTACTAGTAGGATCTAGATCATAGCAAAAGATACCAAAAGATACACAAGATAAAAGCAAGCTATGAGTAGATGTAGAGATATATCCAAACAAAGAGATATGCAATTTTAGAAGCATGAAAGGATATAACTCATTAGATATGCATCCTTACCATAAGATGATTACCCCTAAGAACCTCAAGGTTGTATCAACATAAGATATACACCTATATAGATGTAGCAAGTTAGAGCACAACGGAAGCAATTTAAGACACAACCAAGAGATCCAAAGAGTTTATCATCAAAACCTGCAAAACAACTCAAAGCAAGTAATTGCAAGATATAGATATACCAATTTAGAGCAAATAGAGAGATAGAGTTGTAAGCAAGATAGGCAATTTAGAACATGGCAACATATATAAAGGTACCAAATGAGAGTGACAAAGAATAAGTCTATTGGTTGAGAAAATCTAGTTGAGAGGGAAATTCTCATTCAATAAGACAAATGTATATTTTGTGCACAGTGTTATCAGTCGAGTTTTGTGCATTGATAACTCGACTGATGACAGCTGTTGGCAACACCCATTGGTGCCTATTGGTCGAGTTTCAATAGGATAAACTCGACCGACAGAGAAACTGTCAAAAAGCACATATATTTCATAAAAACATAATTAAAGGCATGCTAAAGATATAAGCCATATCCAAACATGTCTAAGCAAGTTAGTAATGCACTATAGAAGCATTAGAAACAGTTTTTGAGCAAGAGTGAAGAGAAACAAAAAATGCCACTTTTGACTCAAAAACCATATGTATAGTGCACACTAACTTGACAAAACAAGTTAGTATTGGTTATAAGCAAGAGAAACATTACCTTTGTTCTTACCATTCCTTTTTCCACTTGTTGTCACCCTCTACACATCTCACCTTTCTTCTTTCATGTGGATTGAGAAGTCAATTTGCAATTCAATAGCTCAAGTCAATCCATTTGCAAGTACCTACAAGAAGAAAGATGAAATGGTCCCCAATCATGTTTTTGGGTACGAAGGGGTTAGTTTAGCAACCCAAGTCCTATTGCTCTTGGGTGCTTTCCTAAAAGGACAACAATTAGAATAATGACCAAAATCATTGCAATAGTTGCATGTGCCCATAGTCTTGGAACTAGAGGATTCTCCATGGAAGATTGGAGGTCCTTTATCTTTGTTGTTCCCTTGACTAATATCATACCCTAAACCATGTCTACCAATTTGTTTAGTAGAATGGTGTAGGATGTCATTAAGACTCTTTTTACCAACTAAGAATATTTGCAAAGAAGATCTCAAACTATCATTATCATGCATAAGAGAAGTAATAGTAGAAGACAAATGATTGATATTATCTCTAGCATGCAAAAGATCATTTTCTAAGCAAAGAGCTTTAGTTAAATAAGAATCTCTATCAATATGAAGAGCAGCAACATCATTCTCTCTATTTGTAGAACTAGAACAAGATTCATGCCCATTGATTTTAGCAAGCAAGGAGGCATTTTCTGTTTCTAATTCTTACAAAACATAATCTTTGTCCTTGTTTTTAGATTTAAGAACATCAATATCATGCATGAGAGAATCAATAATTAAAGTTTGCTCTTCATTACAACAAGGCATGAGAGGTTGATCTTCTAGAAATCTAATCTTATCAAGCAAACTAGCATTTTCAAGTTTAAGAGAGTCTACTTGGCTAAGATAATCATTTTTATCATCAAGAAAGCAAGAGTTAGCATGTTCAAGATCATCTAGTTCTACATGCAAATTATCAACAAGAAGACTTAAGAGAGGCACAAATATCATGAATAATAGCAATCAAAGATTCTTTATCTAAAGAGTTTAGATTTACCTCACTTGAGTTTTCACTTGTTGATGCTATAAGTGTAAAATGGCATTCTCCTTCATCACTAGAGCTTGAGCATGATCCTTCACTTGAATCTTCACTTGAGCTTGAGTTGGAGGAGCCACTTGAGCTTGATTACCATTTCTTCTTGTGAAGATGGGTCTTTTTGCCTTGTGGGCAATCTTCCTTGTAGTGACCCTTCTTTCCACATGTGAAGCATCGGATGGAGGAGGACTTTCCTTTGTAGAGTTTACCCTTGGAGTACATGGCATCTTCTTTAGCTTGAGAGGATGGAGATACTTGTTCCATGAT
Source organism: Alisma plantago-aquatica (assembly GCA_963693085.1). Classification (NCBI taxonomy): domain Eukaryota; kingdom Viridiplantae; phylum Streptophyta; class Magnoliopsida; order Alismatales; family Alismataceae; genus Alisma; species Alisma plantago-aquatica. The sequence goes on from OY856411.1 coordinate 882,153,780, forward strand.
AGCTTCAATTTGAGCCTTCATTTCAGCCTTCTTCATTCTCTTTAGCTCCTTCTTCTCTTGCCTTTCTACGTCCTCCCTCTTGTCAAGTGTAGCTTAATGTGCTTGTAGATTTCCAATGAGCACTTCAATAGGAATATCCCTAAGAGACCTTACTTCTTCAATGGAAGTCACCTTGGGTTCCCATCTCTTGGGGAGAGTTCTAAGGATCTTTGAGTTGATCTCTCCACTAGACATAGGATGTCCTAGAACAACAAGACCATTCAAAATGGTGTTGAGCCTTGAGTACATGTTGGCTATGCTCTCCTCCTTTCCCATCTTGAAGTTCTCTAGCAGCCCTTTGAGCATGTAGACTTTACTTTCCTTCACTTGATCTATCCCTTCATAAGTGATGCAAAGCTTTCTCCATACCTCATAGGCTGTTTCACATGAATAAATCCGGTTGAACTCGGTGGGGGTCATGGAGGCATATAGGATGTGCATGGCTCTAGTATTCAAGGTTGCTTTCTCTAAGGTAGCTTCATCCCATTCTTCAATCTTTGTCTTTGGTAGCATGTATGGGTTGTTCACCATTTGCCACATCTCAAGTCTTGATCCTTGGATGTAGAATTGAAGCCTTCTTCTCCAATAGAGGAAATTGCTACCATCAAAGATTGAAAGGCTGGTCGAGAATCTCCCTCCTAGGTAGTCACCCATCTTCTCCTACTTGTAGAAGTATGCTTGGAAAAGACCCGCTCTGATACTAATTGTTGGATCCTAGATGGGTGATTAGATTCTCTAGAAGGGGGGTGAATAGAGATGAAAGCACTTAAACAAAACTCATTAAACCTTCAAGATATATGACAAGATAAGGTTGCTAAATAGGTAATTTGAGTGCAACTAAAGCATGCATAGCAAGGATGAGAGAGATTGAACATACACTAATAGACAAGCTATTTAGAGTGGTTCCACACTTCAAACTAGAAGTGTGTCAGTCCACTTTCCTAGAGAGGTCAACCTCTAGGACTTCCAAACTATTGCACTCTTATATTCATTCATAAGACATACAATACATGACCAACCAAAGGACATACATATCCAATACAAAGAGTCTTCAACCTTACCAAGGACTTACCCACTTTGCAAGAGTCTTCCGCCTTTCTTCCAAGGACTTACCTACTCTTGCCCAAGTCTTCAGCCTTGCAGGAATTACCCACTCTTCTTGGATCTTCCACCTGTTGGCTAAATGGACATCAGTAAAACCCTTTGTTTTGATAATGACAAACATTTCATTCTTGCAATCTAACGTGCTACTTGAGTGTTGCAGGAATAAGGTGGATGACAAATATCATGGAAGATCTATATGCTAAATTGTTTTAATTTCATGAATGTAATAAATTGTAAAACTTGTACAAGTATATAATGTACAAGTACTTAGACTTCATGTAAATCAAGCGTTAGATCTTCCCTAACTAAACACCAAACTTAGATAGGTCATCCCCTTCAATAGTGTCATATATGCACACTCATACACACACTTAATGTCTTTATTTGAAACATTGAAATAGGGTCAATCTCGGTCGACAAAATCCTCGACCGAGACACTCTCGGTCGACAAACTCCTCGACCGAGAAAGACCCAGGTAGCCATTAGACACAGCTGACAATGTAGTTGGCAGTTGGAGATGAACGTTGTAAACACTTGATCCAGAGAGCCTATCGGTCGAAAAAACCTCGACCGAGGAGGTATCTCGGTCGACAATTTCTCGACTGAGATGGACTCTGACAGCAACTGCAGAATTAATTAACTAGTTGTTGCTAATGCAACTAACTTATACTTAATGGCTAGTTAAGCACTTAGAAACCTCTAGAAAGTGTCTAGAACGTCCTTAAGCACTTGTAGGTCATTCCTATAAATAGGACATGCCTTAGGACACCTAAACTCACTTATTCTACACTTGAGCAATCTTTGAGCATACTCTTGCATTGGCAACCTGTTTTGAGCAAATTGAGCAATACTTGCATTTGGCTATTCTTCATCTTGCTCTAAATTCGTGTCCTATAGGCTAGTATCTCCTATCCACAGCAATCACACTTCCATATACATTGGTTAGGAGATCTACATGCTTGATATAGGCAAATCAAGCCTTGTGCTTCAAAGGATAAGTTGTAATTTCCATTTTTCTTTCTTGTTCACTTTCATTGCTTGTACTCTCCTTTCTACTCCTAGGTTGGAGGCTGCAGATTGGAGAGGGTTGTGATCTTCTTGGTGAATAAGGAGACTTTGAACTACTTCAAGAAGGTTGGTGCAACGGGAGGTTACTTCTAAGAGGAAGGCTACTTCAAGGGGGAGCTTGGAGTTACTTCAAGAAGGCTACCTCGAGTTGGTGCATCTACTTCAAAGTGAAGGTTGTTCAAAAGGGGTGTAAGAAAGTATTGTATTTTGTGTAATTCCTTGTAAAGGTAATAAAATTAATACTTTCAAAATCCCAGTTGGGTAAGCAACCGGGTAGTGGACTGACTGCCTTAGTATTTGCTAAGGTAGGAACCACTCTAAATCCCCTGTCTCCTTCTTACTTTTTCATTTGTGGTTGTTTGAGTTAAATAATTGTTAAATTAACTTTAAAACCCTATTCACCCCCCCTCTAGTGGTTTTTCAATTGGTAGCAGAGCAGGATTCAAGGAGATCTAATCGAGTCTTGAAGAATGGAGGGTGATAGTGTCTACAACCGCAAGCAAAGGAAAAGCATGGACAAATCTTCAACAAGTTGCAATTGGTGCTTAGGAACAAGACATACAACACCTAGCTGTCTGTAGAAGTTAAAGAAGGAAGAAGTGCATAAAGAATGTCTAATTGCTACTATAAGTGAAGAAGAAGAAGAAGAGGTAAGTCTTTTTGATCTACCTAAAGAAGAGTTAATTGCTAGTCTTGAAGAGACACATAATAAGTATATTGAGTGCAAGAAGAAATTAAAGAAATCTAATAAGGAAAATGATGAGTTACATGATAAACTTCTTGCTCTTACATCTAAAAATGAGGATCTTAAAAAGATTATTGAAAATCATGATATTGAACTGAAATCCGTTGAAGCAAATTGCAATCTTCTTTCCCTAGAAAAGTTAAACTTGCAAACTCAAGTAAATGATCTTCAAAAACAACCTGTTTTGTGTACACATCTAGATTATGATACTATTGTGAAAGAAAGAGATTCCTTATTATCTAATCTAGATCAAGCAAAGCTATACATCAATAAGAGAATGGATTATATTGTCAAGTTGCAACAAAAGATTAGTAGTTTAAATAACAATGATACCCTAGATAAAATCTTAAATAATTCTTATCATCAAATTGGAAGGAGAGGACTAGGTTATAATCCTAAAAGAAAATCTTATCAAAAACCTAGTTGGAGAAAGACACAAGCACTAGAAAATCAATCTATGTATGTACCTAAAGGAAAACATATATATGTACCCAAGAACAATCTAGAACAAAATCATAGAAAGAGATATGAGGTTGATTCGATATGTTGTCATTATTGTTTACGTCTTGGACATTACTCTTTCTCATGTCCCTACAAGAAAAAGGATGAGTTAGTATGGGTTCCAAAACTCCTAAACTAAATGAATAAAATTAAGTTGAGATATGACCAAAGACTCTAAGTTGTATACCTCTATGTCTATCTCAACTTAACATATTAGGACACAAAGTTTCCAAATATACATCTTAAACTGCTTGTTTTTAGTTTGAATTCTCAAAATGTAAATGATTAGTTGAGATTTAAATGATGATTTGATACTTAAATATCTCAACTAAATCGAGCTTTAAACTTTCATATGATTACTGAAAACAATTCTGAAATAGTACAGAAACTTCTTCGGTCGAGAAACTGTTCGACCGAAAACATCTACTTTTTGAAAAATAATCGACCGAGCAGGTTCCTGTTCTCAAGTATGCAATAAATCTGAAGTTGTTTTAACTTAATTCAGTTTGCTATCAATTTGTTTTTGATGATTGATTTAATATGAATCTTGGAGATCATTTTTAAAAGACATATTGATCTTTTAAACATATTGCAAAAGTGTTATATGAAGACTGATTTCAAACAAATCTTATTCATTGATTGAAAAAGTTTATTGAAACCATTTTGGTATTATCCTCTACATGATTTGACTTAAAACTAAAATTATGAATTTTTTTAAACAAGAAAATTATTGTTTTATCACAATCCACATGGTTTTCCCTAAGTACTCCTTGGTATATCTATATAGGAACCATGTGTGTTGACATGATCATAATCATTGCATTTATATACTTTTATCTTGATCATTGTATTGCAGATATGCTAATTTACTTGCCATGATCACTATGTTTCATTGGTGTGTCTAAAATAATCTTTGATTCATATATACAAACCATGAATGGATATTATTCTTGATCATCATCAAAAATGCCTTGACATAATAGATAAAGATTATTGTGGGCATAGCTTGTAATAAAATAATGATGGTGCTATGACAAGCCAAATAGTGTATCTTAGAAGAAAAATATAATGTTTTATCTAGAAATCTAAAGCACAATCATGACTTTAAGATATCAATCTTTCTTTCAAGGATATCACTTAATGTGCTTAAAATTGATATTTATTTAAGCTATTTGTAGAAATTATACTTCACAAGTAAATCTGCAAAATTTGCCTCTTGGTTGAAATTAAATTTGACCAAGGGGCACTATGGTCGAAGTCAAGGTTGACCTAAAATAAGCTTGACACAATACTTATTTGGATAATCATTCTCTATAAAAATAAGTGATCAAAGTCATGACCACAAAATTGTCCAAATATTGGTAATAATAATCACAATATTACTCCCTTAGAAAATATAGATATGCTCTACAAATTCAGTCTATCATTTACATCAAAAATCAGCTTAAAATTACATTGACAGAAAGTTTCTCGGTCGATGAATTTCTCAATTGAAAACATCTCAGTCCGCTATCCCTTTTTGACCGACAGACTTTAAGAAAGAACTACACGGACAAAACTCGGGCACACTTCCGGTCGACAATTTTTCGACCGAGCCAATGTCGGTGGACAAATTGCTCGACTGAGATTTGACTGTTGGAATCTGACCGTTTGAATATGACCGTTGTCGGTCGATCATTGGGCGACCAAAAGGCGCGTCATGGATATGACCGTTGCGGTCGTCGGTCGACAATTTGTCGACCGAACTGATTACTGGATTGCTATAAAAAGGACCAAAAACGGGTCATTGCATCACACTTTCACATTCTTACTTCTTTAGCTTCTCTCTAGTGCATTTTTGTGCAACTCTTTAGCCTTTCAACCTCCAAGACCTTCTTGCTTCTTCTTCACCTCAAAGCAAAGCAATGGCTTCATCATCAGCGCATGGAAAGAAGCAAGTTGCTAGCAGGAAAGGAAGGATGACCTCCCCACCATTGACAATCATCAACGACATCCACTTCATCGACACAGCTGTTGGTGATTGCTACCTCAGGCTCTCCTCCAAAACTGCTCTTCCATGACGGCCGGTTGACGTCATGGACTTCTACAACATCGTCGACCTGGATGATCTCTTTGAGGTGCAAAATTTGAAAGATTTTCTGAACCCTTCCTTTCCCTCATACTCTTCAAAAGTTGTGAATGAGTTCTATGCAAACTTAACCTTCGATCCCAAAAATAACTCCCTCTCCTCTATGGTCAATGGGAATAGCTTTAACTTTACTGAAGAGGGTATCCTTGACATGCTCAACATAGATGTAGAAGAATACCAAGACACCCTTGACTTTACCACCGGAAATCCACTCAATACATTTTCCCAAGATGACAATACGGTAAGTCTTAGTGACATTAAACGGAATATCTTTCAATCTAACACAACTTGTCACGAAGATAGGGGTACCTACTATGCCATTAACCTCAAACCTGCAGCTAGGATTATCAACCTTATTGTTTCCACAAACATACATCCTAGAGCAAACAAGTCTGAAGTTCCTACCTTTCGCATGTATCTAATTTATGCCATTATCAAACGCATTCCCATAAATCTTATCCGCATTATCATTAAGAATATGCTTGAGTTTTCTAGCAATCCCCCTTATGCTGATTTTGTATGCCAAATCACTCAACACTTTCTTAAGAAACATATTGAGGATCTAGGATACACATGGGAAAGAAAACCACAAAAAATAAGAAAAAACACAGTAGAAAAGATGGGAATTGATTTTGGTCACAAGAGGGCTAGGACGGAAGGGGAGACATCTACTCAAGACATACCATCACCTCCTCCTACCACCCTACCCTATGATCCCATCCAAAACACCCTCACCTACATTGATGGATCCCAATATCATCTAAGTAAACAATTAGATTATAGTCACCATGCCATGACCTACTTAAACCAAAGGATGCAAGCCCTCTCTTCAAATCAACCAGATGAATATCCCTACTCTATAAATCCTGGCATGATTAACCCATATAACCCTTCCTACAACTACTACCAAACTCCACCTCCACCATCTCCTGATCTCACACATACTCAGTTTTCTCACATACAACTACAAGACATTGCTGCTCATTTCCGCTTTGATCGCGTTCCCACCTTCTTGGAAGCATATGCATTAACCAAGACAGATGCTTTGGAATGGCAAACTTTAGTCACGTATTATGGAGCTGAGCCATTTCTTGGAAAAGACTCAGATATCGATGTAATACTTAAGTCTTTTCAGTGAGATTATGAGTGTCCTTTGTAATAGTTGTAATGAAATTGTTATCTTTATATGATTGTAATGAATTGGTTATCTTTGCATGATGGATATCTTCAAAGCATATGAGTCATATTGTGAAATGTTAAGTTGTTGTTCCTTCTATGGCATCACTTAAACATAAGTTTATAAGACTATTATAGTAGAGCATCCAAAGTAAGGGGAGTAATATGCAACGAATCACAAAGGATAAAATCTTTGCAAATATCGAACATTTATGGCTAAATGGACCATCTATTGGAGTGCATTAATTCCTTGATTATAATTGGGATATCTATTTAAGGGGGAGCAATGCATAAGAATTCTTAGTGAAATTTTCTAAACAAATCAGGGCCTAACATCCCATGCTTTTGGTTAGAAATTTTTTTTTCATATACTCTAAAGATCAAAAGGATTCTCATATCTTGGATATCTTTTTGAAATGACAAAGGGGGAGAAATAACAATAAATCTTAAAACATAGTAATTGTGGAAAACTCAATCAATGAGTTTCATAAACTCTTGGCTTTACATTGAAAGTTGCTATATTCCCTCAAGAATTGGATTTCATGTTCTATAATCCATGGGGAATAATAAGCACACATTTTATAAACAAGAGAAGAAATTCACAAAGGTAATCTTCAGGTATGAAACTCACATGTTTTATATTTCCTTAATTTATATTTAGAAATGTTTGTCATCTTCAAAAAGGGGGAGATTGTTGGCTAAATGGACATCAGTAAAACCCTTTGTTTTGATAATGACAAACATTTCATTCTTGCGATCTAACGTGCTACTTGAGTGTTGCAGGAATAAGGTGGATGACAAATATCATGGAAGATCTATATGCTAAATTGTTTTAATTTCATGAATGTAATAAATTATAAAACTTGTACAAGTATATAATGTACAAGTACTTAGACTTCATGTAAATCAAGCGTTAGATCTTCCCTAACTAAACACCAAACTTAGATAGGTCATCCCCTTCAATAGTGTCATATATGCACACTCATACACACACTTAATGTCTTTATTTGAAACATTGAAACAGGGTCAATCTCAGTCGACAAAATCCTCGACCGAGACACTCTCGGTCGACAAACTCCTCGACCGAGAAAGACCCAGGTAGCCATTAGACACAGCTGACAAGGTAGTTGGCAGTTGGAGATGAACGTTGTAAACACTTGATCCAGAGAGCCTGTCGGTCGACAAAACCTCGATCGAGGAGGTATCTCGGTCGATAATTTCTCGACCGAGATGGACTCTGACAGCAACTGTAGAATTAATTAACTAGTCATTGCTAATGCAACTAACTTATACTTAACGGCTAGTTAAGCACTTAGAAACCTCTAGAAAGTGTCTAGAATGTCCTTAAGCACTTGTAGTTCATTCCTATAAATAGGACATGCCTTAGGACACCTAAACTCACTTATTCTACACTTGAGCAATCTTTGAGCATACTCTTGCATTGGCAACCTGTTTTGAGCAAATTGAGCAATACTTGCATTTGGCTATTCTTCATCTTGCTCTAAATTCGTGTTCTATAGGCTAGTATCTCCTATCCACAACAATCACACTTCCATATACATTGGTTAGGAGATCTACATGCTTGATATAGGCAAATCAAGCCTTGTGCTTCAAAGGATAAGTTGTAATTTCCATTTTCCTTTCTTGTTCACTTTCATTGCTTGTACTCTCCTTGCTACTCCTAGGTTGGAGGCTATAGATTGGAGAGGGTTGTGATCTTCTTGGTGAAGAAGGAGACTTTGAACTACTTCAAGAAGGCTGGTGCAACGGGAGGTTACTTCTAAGAGGAAGGCTACTTCAAGGGGGAGCTTGGAGTTACTTCAAGAAGGCTACCTCGAGTTGGTGCATCTACTTCAAAGTGAAGGTTGTTCAAAGGGGGTGTAAGAAAGTATTGTATTTTGTGTAATTCCTTGTGAAGGTAATAAAATTAATACTTTCAAAATCCCGGTTGGGTAAGCAACCGGGTAGTGGACTGACTGCCTTAGTATTTGCTAAGGTAGGAACCACTCTAAATCCCCTGTCTCCTTCTTACTTTTTCATTTGTGGTTGTTTAAGTTAAATAATTGTTAAATTAACTTTAAAACCCTATTCACCCCCCCCTCTAGTGGTTTTTCACCACCTTTGACTTCACCTTCACTCAGAGAAGCTTCCACCAAGGACTTACCCACTTGAGCAAAGAGTCTTCTGCCTTCACCAAGGGCTTACCCACTCTAGCTCCAAGTCTTCAGCCTTGATCTTCACCAAGGGACTCCTTCCCTTGTTCTTATTCACCTCTCTTGGACAAGAGAGAGAACCTTCATCTTCATGATTGCAAATGAGAGATAGGGAGGTGGTGGAAGTGAGAGCCTCACAAGATATACATGTTGGACTAGCTCTCTTACAGATTTCCTACTCACTCTAATGGATGTAGCAAGTGATTAAGCTTAGAGAGAGAGAGGAGGTTGTAGGAAGCACTCAACTATAGAATAGGAGCCTCACATAGAGTTTGCAATGAATGCTCATCCTTGGAATGAAGCCCAAGGGGTCCTATTTATAGTTGGGGATACCTCTTAGCCTTTGGGAACACTTGTGAACGAAAACTAGCCGTTTTGTGGCTTGCAACGGATATATTTTCACTTGTTGCAACTCCACAACAGCTAGAACACTTTTCTGCACTTTTCCGTACAGTGCAATCGGTCGAGTTTCTATAAGGGTAACGTGACCGATAGAGTAAAAGACAAAGCCGATATTCATACCATCAGTCAAGTTTGTCCTAAGGAAACTCGATCGACCAATGAAAATCAATTTGGTCAATTACTCCATCGGTCGAGTTCTGTGTAAGCACAACTCGACCGATGCAATCTCCAGAAAATTGATCAAGGATGATCGGTCGAGTTTTCATGCAGGGAAACTCGACTGACAAAATGCCTGTAATAAATTTTCAAAGTTGCATCTAAAGTGCTCTAATATTCGATCTAAGTCCCCTGATATTTTTCTAAGCTTAATTACAAGTCATACAATCATTACAAGTGATTTACAACATGATTCTAATGGATATACATCATATTACAAAAACATGCACTTGTATGACTTTTGACTTGTCTTTTCTCTAATTTGAGATGCACAAGTTAGGGCATTTGGAGTGTGTCTATACCTAATATGAAATCACTCAAGTAGATACATTAGACACCAATATGTGGAATGGTTAGTCATCATCAAAACACGGGTTTAGTCAATTTAGACGTGAGTCAACATTGACCTAATTGACCTTGAGTCAACAGAACTTGTTCGGGCTCTCTTGATTGCCACAACTAGAGAGGACAATGTTTGGGATGATATCTGAAAGCCTTGACTACACCATTATTTATAGGAGGACTAGGATCAGGATTTTCGTATCAACTAGGAGTCAAAAAAACAAACACTCATGAATTTTTTGGAAGCTAAGAACCATCAAATGATTGGTTCACACCTAAACCGATCAGTTCACACATGAATAGGTTGGTTCAACACTTGAACATGTCTGTTCACTTGCTTTCATATTTTCAACCAGATCGTCTTTTAATATTCAACTAATACAAAATATGATGTTAGCATCAATCATTTATCCAATCCTATTGATCATTGAACCAGGCCATCCAGATTCATTATTGAAATGGTCACTTCATTTATTGAAAAGATCATTTCATTTAAAGAAATGGTAATTTCACTTTTCAAATGGTCCTCTTATCATAAAATGGTCATTTCACTTGTGAAATGGTTGTTTCATATCAAGAAATGGTCATTTCATACCATGAAATTGTCTTTTCACCTTCCTATTCAGCCAATATATAACCAATGTAGTTGAAATTGAATACCTAAATATTTTAGTAATCAAGTTGAACCTTATTCGTGAGTAAACTCCTATCCCAGGTGCATCTTATGGGAGTGATACTATAGGTTGGGAATTACATTGGCAGTGAATGTCCATAACCAACTTATGACATTACAAGCAATGAGTGGTATCTAGCAACACATCATCACTATCCAAGTAATTGAAAAGTTGGAAACAACTTCAACCTACAATTCGTGATCAGTGTGTTAGTGATTGCATAGTTCCTTTGTCTCTGATATCCAAATTGAACTTGAGATATGAAATCATCATCCTCTCAACATTCAATCCATGTTCTTTGAACTAGAATAGATTGTATGAGATAGATGTGAGTTTGCATATTTTATATTGATTCACATGAGTGTGGCCATACATTTCTCAGTCCCTCTTATCAAGTGGCCTAGATATCAATCTCCTATAGGAGGACAAATCCCATCTACATCACTCAGACTCAATCTCTATGTGTCATAACGCATCGGAACATCAACTTTATGGCAATCCTTATTCACGGTCATGTCAGATGATGTCAAAACACATAGAATGGCATCTGATGAGTATTGTGACTTCAAGATTAAGAACCAAAATCACCACTATCATTATGAGAGTTTATTATGACTACCACTCCATAGTCTCCATGTATCACTCTCATGGTGGGTCTATCCGATACACTATTCTATAACTAGTACCTACATGTTTGACTTGATATCGCATATCATGACTAATGAGACCCTTTAATCAGTCAACACACACTCTGGTCTTATGTATTACTATTGTCTATTTTGCTTTCACAATAATATATGACTAGGGACATAACAAGAATGTGTGTACTCTTATCATGCATATGTTCTTATTATCAGGTCCTCAACCTGAAAACATATTGTGATATCCCTCTATCATACAGACAACGAGACGTCACGCGAAAATGTGCAGAACTACCATAAACCACATATTATCAAAAACATAGGTTAATTAAAACTGATTGTGGAAAACATATGAGAGAACTATTTCATTCAGATCTTCATCCTACAAGAAAGGATGTTATATAAATATGCACAAGTATGGATATATGTCCAAAGCCTATAGGAACCAGCTGTCTTGTCAACACAAGAGTTCATCACATGTTTATACATACATGACGGGCCACGTAAGGCCAGTAGCAGGATATACAAAATTACAACAGCTAGTTATTGTGAAACATCATCAAAACACCTCCGAGGACCTGAGAGTACATGGATGACTCTAGGACTCTACAACAAAACCACCAAAACAGTAGCATATCCATCACTTGCCTTCTACTGCTCTTCTTGTTGCTTGACCGCAACCTCTCGACCACCACCACGTCTAGCACGATCACCTAAAAAAGGTTGTAAACCAATGGGGTGAGACACACAGTCCCAGCGAGAAACATAACTCCCTGCCGAAACTATAAAACCTCAGGAGGTTTAAAGCAGATAAAGTAGATAGTTGGTAAAGAAATATAATAAGAGCAGCATACTGAGCAAGACTATTATTACCATCAATCTTACCAAGATATTCATGAGGCCTATATCCATATTTCCTTTATGGAACATGATTGACAAGATAAGCTTTATGAGAACTTATCACACGATATCAAGATTGTACAAGTAACTGTAAGAGATAACTTGATCATCTACATAAGCAAGGCCTCAACCAATGTTCTGTGTTTTTCTCTAAGCAGTATATACTATTCGGCTGGATTACATTTTATTATGCCCTGAGGAAGTGAGCTGTCCCTGCTCAAATCCAACCTTCAGCTGCGAAGCCCAAAATCAGTGTCATACAAGGTCAATAGGAGAGCTGGACTCCATGACCTCACCTCCTCGTGATCAGTCCAACAAAACCAAAGCAAGACCACAGTCTCATGCTTATATGGCCTCAGCCTCAGGGTCAGCTCCGCAAGCTACCCATATCTGTAGCTCACCTTGACACATGTGCTAGTATACTTTTGAGCCATGGGCCTGATCACTGTGCTCTTGAGCCATGAACGCATTCATGCTCTAACTCATTGATTCATGGGCCTGTTCACCATGCTCTTTACCATACAGACTCGACAACTGCAGTTGTACTCTAATCCTCCTATTTTCGGCTAGGAGAAACCTCACATATTCAACAATATGCGCTCCAGGTAATCCCACAGGATAAACCTATTTCACCATCACCAAATTCTGATGATGATGATGGATCTATGGCCAGGGAAAACTACATGATATGTTCCACTATAATTAATTAGTATATTTTAAGTGAGTTGTTGAGGCAACCAAGTTGTAAAACATAAACAGCATTGAGTTACATTAATACTGTCATCATCACATTATCATGGGATATCAATCCCTCCTCACAGATTGCTACTGCCTCTGAAGGCATCAACATCCTGGGATAGAAATCCCTTATCTCATCATCAGAGGATAACACCTCAACTAGTCACTCAGCCTTTATCAGGTCCTCATACCTATCTCATCATACTGGTGATGCATGTTATCTCATGAACAAGGATTATTATCATTTAGTGTTATTCAAAGCACATATACCTTATAGCTCTTACCTGGATATGAATCCATTTAATATACCTACATGGTTAGTATACATATCAAGAGAGATAACTTAAATCACTGAACATAGATCTTTATGATTATCATGCTATAAGGTTTGGAACAACATCCATGATTATATGAAGCATAAGATGTATCAATCATATTATTGTTATCAAACCATGAGCATACATTATGCCCTATTATTGTGAACATAACCATGTATCTTGTCATCTTATGTAGCAGCATCTTAGATTCCCAACATACCCCAGTTCACAACCTACCATCATATCCCATTACTAACATAGATGTGGGTTCAAGGTGATTAATCTATTTATTAGGATTTTCAGGTTAAACATAACCTTCACTATAGATTCCAACTTCCCTCACTATAAGTGTGGCAGGTAATGACACCCTCACCAAAAGAAAAGCGGGCAAGATCTTATCCCTCATTATAGCCTATCGGCTAGGGTTTTCAAACCCTAAAGCACTTATGTCACCACATCGGCCATCAACACTTCATCCTATCATGCACCAGAGAGAAACCAACACTGAGTTGTGTCATGCATCTTGAACTAGAGGTGTGTATTGTGCACAAGCAGCTAGGGTATCATAACTTATCCTATCGACCAAGAACCCTATCGTTTACTAGGGTTAGGGTTTCTATCAGACAACCCTCTCAATAAGGATCATATCAACCAGGAGCATGGTGCCCAAGACACCCTATCACCCAACCATCAAACCATGTCGTCCAAGGGACCCTCATGTCGGCCAAGGCACTCTATCGCCCAAAGCATCATGTCATCCATGGGCAAGGTGGCCACTAAGGCATCATATCGGCTAACTCAACTTAGGGTGTGTCGTGCAAACACAAACCCCATGCCCGACACAAGGTTTACCCATCTTACTCATATCGTTCAAGGAAGAGGCTAGGGTTTCACCCACCTATAACAAACAATACTAAGGCACCACAAGAAGGCTTATCATCCAACTAGGTCAAGCACCTTATATCGGCCACCACGTACTAAGGCACCTATTAGGGTTTTCACCATGCAAACACCATATCGGGCAACTCAAGACCAAACAATGTCGCACAAAATAGAGATAACTTACCATCCACCATGTCGACCAAGGGGACATCCAAAGCAAGGAATCATCTCGGCCAAAGCATATCGTCCAAGGATACTAACAAGGTGAAAGGGGTCATATTGGGCACAAAGCTAACAGGGCTCAACTGAACATATCGGCCAAGCTAAACCCACAAGGGTGTATCGTGCAAGGGCACAAGAACCTCACCAAGATGGTCATCTTCAACCTCAAACTCTTTAGCAACAAACCCTAATTGATCAAGATAGTTGACTCACCTCTCAACAACCAAGTAAGAGGGGTTTTGCAGAACCTCCATCACAAATCAGGCAACATGATGGATCATCTCCAAAGGCTCACCTCTCAAATCCATGGCGAGAGGAGGGTGTTGCCCAAGCAACTAGATCATAGACTCACCTCTCAATGACTAAGGAAGAGAGGGGTTTTGCCTACACCACTAGAGCTCAAACTCACTTCTCAAAACTAAGGAGAGAAAGGGGTATTTCCCCAAAGGAAACCCTAATCTATGGGTTTGGCCAACTAGGTCCAAAGGTACACAACAAAAAACAACACCATCAACAACATGATCACTATGTCCACAAGATTGAAGGTACATGCTAGAGCAAGAAACATATATATCTAACAACATGCATGGCCGATCATGATCATATATGAACATGAAACATAAAAGAAGGTAGTATAGTTAGGTTTAGAAGTTATGTAACCCACCTTAAGCAAGCTCCTCAAGCTCCAAATCTCCTAGATCCAAGGCACACCACCTTCGGCCACCTTAAGGAAAGGAACAAAGCTCATAACCACCATGGCCGAAGAGCAAGCAATAAGGAGAAGGAGATGCTAAGCAAAGAGGGAAGATTCTTACCAACGAAGCAAGACTCACCTATGGTTCAGTCACCAAGATAGAGGAAGAAGAAGAGAACTCCTTCAAAGGGATCGGCCACCAAGCACGCTAAGGGAAGGTGTATCGTACACCAAGGAAGAGGGAGGCAATAAAGAACTAAAGGGATCCTAAGCAAGTGAAAGGAAAGGTATATATAGAAGAGGATGAAGGGGGAACAAAGGCAAGGTGTCGTCCCACTTAGGGACACTTATCCATGGGCAATGCCACCTTCTCATCTCGCCACATCCACATGTCCAAGGCATTTGCCACATGCAAGCATCAAGCACCAAGTGTCCACAAGGGGGGTAACACAAACGATGCTAAGAGTCAAAGATGGTCATAGGCCAATGCATCCTCTTAGGCGATACACTCATGCCCGACACAAGCCATGTCTGACACACACTAGGCCGACACAAGCACCCACACACCCTTTCCCGATACAAGGCTCATCAAGGCAAGACAAAGCCCAAACAAGGCAAAATAAGGCCCAAGGCTACTCAAGCAACGAGCCCAACCCATCCTCTCAACTCTAAAGGATGTAAGGAGAGAGAGAAACATCTCTCAAGGTGACAAACTTGCTCATCAACCCTAAAACTTGGGTTATTTGCAAGTAGCACCTCCAACTCTCAACAAAGCACAAACAAACCATAATCACCACTTGAGGTGATTAGCAAGCAACTAAACACTAGGGTTAGGCAAAGAAAATAGGATAAGCCCAAAATGAAGGTCAGGGTCCTTACACATATTTCATTGAATAACATCATTCTTTAACATTTACTATGTCTGTGTTATCATCTCATGATTGAGACAAACATAATAGATGGAATTACCTTTACTATTATCAAATCAGGTGTGCAATGTCCCATTACAATCATCGTATGATTGGCTCTCTAGGCATACAAACCAACATCTTTAGCTTCAGTTTCTTTCGTAGAACCGACAACACATATATGTATTGTCAATTTCTTATTGTTGAACCGATGACTATGATCTCAGAATAATCTTATAATTATCACTGATATCACTTTGTGCCATTGATGTCTATTTTCTTATCAAACGACACTGGATCTGTGTTGTCAGTTTTAGCTTCCCTAAAAACTGAAGTAGAATGTCCTTAAGTGTAGTGTTGTCTACTTAAGTGTTGGTAAAATATAGACGTTGCAAGTCTAATTTAATTGACACTATATATGTTATTTGAACTAGTGGTTGCTTATTTGATCACAGTCATTGCTTCTCAACATGTTGTACCAACCTATCAATGACCTATATACCAAATGGATATTGAGATACTTTTCTATACAAATTTATTCTAAGAAATAATATACATGGGTTCTCCATCCAGACTTGTAGGACATGAATCTCATGTTTGTCTTCTACATACAACCCTTTATTGACTCAAATGGACTTTTTTGACAGCTTGACACAAGTCATCACATGTGCGGGCTATACCCAGAATTCATATGGTTATTCAATTTTTATGCACAATACACCCCAAGGTCAGGTCATTCTAGTCATGTGTGTGGATGACATAATCATCTAGGAGATGTTATAGCATGAACCAATGAGTTATAATATCGTCTTGTAAAACAACTTCTAGCGGAGGACACTACTTTTTTGACCTAGTGATTGCTCACATCAACAAAGAAACTATAATCTCTAAGCAAGATACACAACAAATCTCATAGTCTATGCTATTATATCTGACTTAAATAATGTAGGCACACCTCTTGAACTTCATGTGAAATTGTACCCCATCATAGTGAGCCAACATGATATAGACAACGACTAATAATCACTACAACATTCAGTATGATTTTAGTATTGCGTCATAATTTCAGACTACTCAAAGTATCTACTATACTCAAAACCGTCGGTATATGAGGCGTTCTCTACTCATAAGCTCTTCCAAGAATCTTAGCATGCATGCATATGTTGATGCTGACTGGAGTAGATATGCAACCACCACAGACCACACGCTCCATCAGTGGCTCTCATAGATGAGGCAAGAAAATACGACGTTGCATCTCTTTTTTTGCAGAGACAACAATAGAAATCATTGTGCAACACACGAAATAGTACACCTCTATTAGATTTGTGGGAGTTATTACTTATGACCGTTATACGTGTGTTCTGTGACGACGACAATGCAATACATATTTAGCATGGTCAAAATGTTCATAATTGGACTAAACACGTAGATAGATTCTCAGAAAACTAGCATTTAACAGGTGTTAATATGTTGGTGTTATCATGTTGCTGTTCACAAACTCGACCTTGAGTCTGAGAGGGGGTAGACGTGGGTGTTGATATGGATTAGTTACTTTCACTTGCTCGTCTATTTAGCTTTGATAATTTTATGTTTGATACAAAGAGAATACTTGATTTGCAATATTAGGTGAACTGTCTGACTCAAGTTATGAAATACCAGTTCCGTAATATCTTGTCTTAATTATAATCCATGTCAGAAGTGGCAACACAATCCTTTTTCGGTTGGACCCATATAGACTGAAGACCCTTCATCTGTAAAGCGAGCCCAATTGCAGTCAGGTCTGTCCTTGTGTGTATATTCACAAAAATGAACAAGGAAAGTATGGTATTTTTCACCAACAGACTGATTTTAGCATCTATTTAAACCATCATCTATCATTCCGCTTCATTTGAAAATTCCTGATATATACTCCAGAAACCAGTGTACTCCTAGATACAGTCGGACCCTACGCCATCCACTTAACTAGGCACACGTACACTTGGGCATCATTCAAAGCAACTCCCAAGGGAGACGCAGGGCCCAAATGGAATCTTTCGGTATTAATAAGTGACTTTGAAATAGGGCTGTCAACGGGGAGGGTATTATCCGTTTACCCTTATCCATACCCTGGAGCGTAAGGGTAAGGGTAGAGATTTCTATTATCCTTTACCCATTTACCCGTTCTCCGTTTCCCCACTATACTATAAGGGGAGGGTAAGGTATAGACATTATCCATACCCTTTTACCCTTTTACCCGCACATGATATAAATGTTACACAAAAATATATTCTAAAGGGGTTTGTATGTAAATGTTTAACTCTAATACTTTATTCTATCATTGGAAAATGACTTGGTGTTGTGCTTATAATACTTTCTTGTTGAGGGAAAAACATATATATCTTGTGGAAAATGAGGTGTTGGTGAAACACTTATTTGTTATGCATACTTATGCAAAGGAAAAAAATGATTTATGCATAAAAAATTGTTATTGTGTGAATTGACTTAACTTTACAAAGAGAAATATATGATTTTGAATTAGATATAATGTTTTATATGTTGTTATCAATAAATTAGTAATAAAATTATTAAAAATCAACACACAATGTGTATAAAACTTTTTTTTGTCAAAATTACCCGCTTACCATTTACCCTCCCCATTTACCCTGTGGAGAAGAGGGTAAGAGTAAGGAGAGGGTAAGGAGATTGCTGAGAAGGATAATTACCCTTACCCTTACCCGCTACCCAAAGAGGGTAAGGGTAAGGGTACGACCTTACCCTCCCCATACCCTCCCCATTGCGCACCGATCCTTGCACAAACCACCACCATCAGACAACTTTTGTGGTGTAAACCTGATTGCCATTTCTTGTTTTATATATATTGGAATACAGCCATACAAATGAAGGTTGCCGTCAACCTCAATTCACTAACACGTGGGTCACAGAGTTACGAAGATACGCAAACCAATTGAACGAAGGAATGATACATCCACCCTGCTCCTACTACGTCTACAATAGGTACACATGCCTAGAGAATCCAAACAAAGCATGCGGAGTCATGTTACCGATATCTATTTCATTTTATATATTTTTTAACAATTCCTTGTCATAGTCCATCGGTATGCTACTAGGAACTTAATCCTAATAAGTTCACCTAATTAAGCCCGACTCATAAGCCAACATGACAGAATATGCACCCTACTAGGGTAGGCCCACATATCTATCAACACACTCCCGCGAGATAGAAAACACACCGAGCTAGAGTATGCCCACACTTGGTCGATCAAACTTTTCATGTGTGATGTTTGTGGAAAGCATCTTA
This sequence comes from Alisma plantago-aquatica, assembly GCA_963693085.1. Classification (NCBI taxonomy): domain Eukaryota; kingdom Viridiplantae; phylum Streptophyta; class Magnoliopsida; order Alismatales; family Alismataceae; genus Alisma; species Alisma plantago-aquatica. The sequence goes on from OY856411.1 coordinate 882,172,988, forward strand.
GACTTAATATTTATTGAGGGATTTTATATACGTACATATACATATCCAATAACCACATACTTATGTATAATATACATGCTATAAACACAAATAAAAAACATGCAATTAGAAGTAGCAATATATGATTATGTTCAGTCTAATAAAATCCCTTGGATCCATAAGGAATTGCTACCACCTAAGGTCCACATCATATGTACAACCTATTCTTGCAGAAAGTTGTGGTGGAACTAGTTCGGGTCGACCGATTCAACTCTTGAGCTGATTGGTTGGCCTTTTAGAAGTATGGGAGAAAGGAAAGCAAGCAACATTTTCATAAGAAGAAGATATGTAAACAAAGCTTTTAAGGTTTAGAGTTATAAAACCCACCTTAGAATCTGATCTAGAGCTCCAATTTACATAGCTTTAATGGTGGCTTGAGCTCCAGAGGTCGTCCAAGGTCCTTTCTTCAAGAATTGGATGGAGAAGATGGCTAGAAACAAGAGTTGTGTAAGGAAAACTAGCAAACCAACCTTGTAATGGGATTTCCTCCATGAATTCGAGCTAGATGGCCATTAAACTTACCTAGATGAACTTGGTCGTCCTCCTCTGCTCCTGGGCTCCTCCTAAGTCAGTCCAAAGCAAGAAGATGAGAAGAAAAAATGAAGGGAAACGATCCCTTGCCTTGTAAAGAGAAGTGCTTATATACTTTGGGTACATTTCCAAGGCAATGACAATTATCTCTTCTACTTTACATCTATATCCTCCACACCTCTCTCTACTTATTTGCCACATTCCTCCCTTCTCATAACATGCAACCCCTCTCTCAACCAAGGTTAAGGAAAAAGGGACCAAACATCTTACTAAGTTGCACATATAAAAGGGTCATTTTGCATACATCTTGATTATTTAGATATAAGGATTTTCTTTCTTATTTGATTAATCAAATGAGGCGCCCACCTCATTTTCTTTACTCTACTTGATGCCAAGATGCATGAAAGATACTCTAGATGGTATATTTTACATGTTGCACCCTATGTTTTGGGTAAATTGCACTTTACATCAAAACTAGGTTTTAAAGCACAAGGATTGCTCTACAAGCTATATCTTGGTGCCCAAGCTTGGAGAATCCATATCACTACATCATATTCGTTCTTGTGATGTCTCATCATCAGAGGAACATCTTAACATGTGCAATTTGCAAGTTAACCCCTCTAATTGGGTAATTTGCACATTAGTCCATTTTTAACAAAATAATATTACAGCATTGTTCAAAAAGGACAGAAATGGAAATATATGTTCCTCAGGAGCTTTAATTTTATATCAAAAGATAACCACAAGCATATAATCACATATTTTAAGCAAAAACACCTAGGGTTAGTCCATAACCCAGGTCAGGGATGTTACAAATTATCCACCCCTACAAGGATTTTGTCCCTGAAATCAACAAAACATTTTAACAAAACATATTAAGAGAAAAGAGCAGGGTATTTCCTTCTCATCTCTTCATCTAGTTCCCATGTGGCTTCTTCAACACCACGATGATTCCATAGAACTTTCATAAGACTTATGTCTTTCTTTTTCAGCTTTTTAATTCTTTTATCAAGGATTGATACAGGTCCTTCTTCATAAGATATATCATCATTCAATTCTACTTCCATAGGTTGTAGAACCGATACTGTATCAGAATGACATTTCCTCAGCATGGAAATGTGAAACACAGGGTGTAACCTTTGTAACTCTGGTGGCAACTCTAGCTTATAGGCTACCTTTCCAATCCGTTCAATGATTGGATAAGGCCCCATAAACCTCGGAGCTAACTTCCCTTTCCTTCCAAATCGAAGGACTCCCTTCCAAGGTGAGACTTTGAGATACACTCTATCTCTAACCTGGAACTCTAAAGGTCTACGACATTTATCAGTGTAAGATTTTTGCCTATCCTGTGCAGTCTTTATCTGTTGTTGTATTATTTTAATCTTTTCTGTGGTTTGCTGCACAAGATCAGGACCTAACAGTTGATATTCACCAGTTTCATACCAACATAGGGGTGATCTACAACGTCTACCATACAAAGCTTCATAATGTGCCATGTCAATGCTATGTTGATAGTTATTGTTGTAGGCAATATCAAGCTTAGGTGCAGATCCCAACTCCCTATAAACTGAAGAACACATGCTCTAAGAAAGTCTTCTAAGGTCTGTATAGTCCTTTCTGACTGCCCATCAGTCTGAGGATGAAAGGTTGTACTAAACCTTAACTGTGTGCCTAAGGCTTTATGAAGTCGCTCCCAAAAACGACTCGTAAACTGAGGACCTCTATCGGAAACGATGGTGACTGGGGCTCCGTGCAGTCGTACTATCTCTTCAACATACAACTGTGCTAGCTTCTCAGCAGAATAGGTTGTTTTGACAGGAAAGAAATGTGTTGTCTTTGTCAACCTATCAACTATTACCCAAATGGAATCAAGCCCTTTGCTTGTCCTGGGTAGGCCAACAACAAAGTCCATGGTTACATGATCCCACTTCCATTGTGCTATGGGTAAAGGTTGCATTGTTCCTGCAGGCTTCTGATGTTCAGCTTTAACTTGTTGACATATAGGACACCGTATAACAAACTCAGCAACGTCCTTCTTCATTCCAGGCCACCAATACATATCTTTCAAGTTTCAATACATCTTGGTGCTTCCTGGATGCATAGCATACATCGAAGAATGAGCTTCTTCCAGGACTAACTTTTGTAAGTTATCCACATCTGGTACTATCATCCTACCATGATAACAGGCTACTTGATCATCAGAGTCATGGAAACCATCTCGTTTCTCATTACCATACTCTGATCTGATCTGTTGAACTGCAACATCAACTTGTTGTGCCTCCTTGATCTGCTCTCTCAGAGTAGGTTTTATATGCATCTCAGCTAACAACCCAGCTAACAATGATACTTTCAACTATACATTGTCTTGTCTTAAGGAGATAAGCATATCTCTCCTTGAGCACACTAAGGAATTTAGTTGTGCTTTATCTAAAGCTGGTGTTGCTGATTTTCTACTCAAAGTATCTGCAACTACATTAGCCTTCCCTGGATGGTAATCAATTATACAATCATAGTCCTTGATTAACTCCATCCAGTGGCGTTGCCTCATGTTAAGCTCATGCTGAGAAAAGATGTACTTAAGGTTCTTATGATCAGTGAAAATCTAGAACGTCTCTCCATAAAGATAGTGTCTCCAGAACTTCAAGGCATGAACCACAGTAGCTAACTCCAAATTGTGTGTCGGATAATTCTCCTCGTGTTTCTTAAGCTGTCGGGAAGCAAAAGAAATCACTTGTTTATCCTGCATCAACACACATCCAAGTCCAGTCTTGGAGGCATCACAAAAAACTATATATCCTTTCCCTTGTTCAGGTAACACAAGCACATGTGCACTTGTCAACCTCTCCTTCAATAGTTGAAAAGATTGTTGACACTTATCACTCCAGGCAAAAGGAACATCCTTCCTGGTCAACTTGGTCAAGGGTAAAGCTATAGAACTGAAGTTCTTAATGAACCTTCGGTAATAGCCTACCAACCCTAAGAAACTACGGATCTCTGTCGGTGTCCTCGGCTGCTCCCATTGTAGAACAGATTCTACCTTTTTAGGGTCAACACGAATACCCGAGGCAGATATCACGTGTCCAAGGAAAGATACTTCTGGTAACCAGAATCACACTTGCTAAACTTAGCATATAGTTTGTGTTCTCTTAGCAAGGTTAGAGCCTGTCGAAGATGTTGTTCGTGCTGCTGAGCATCTCTACTATAGATCAGGATGTCATCTATAACGACAACAACACACTGATCGAGAAAAGGTCAGAAGATTCTATTCATGAGTTCCATGAATGCAGCTGGTGCATTAGTTAGTCCAAACGACATAATTGTGAACTCATAGTGACCATACCTCGTTCTAAAGGGAAACTTTGGTATGTCACTATCCTTAATACGGAGTTGGTGATATCCTGATCTCAAATCTATCTTTGAGAAGACAGTTGCACCACGCAACTGGTCAAAGAGATCATCAATCCTCGGTAGAGGATACTTGTTCTTTATTGTTACTTTATTTAACTGTCTATAATCAATGCACAATCGCATTGACCCATCTTTCTTTTTAACAAAGAGCATCGGAGCACCCCAAGGTGAAGTACTCGGCTGGATGAAACCCTTCTCAAGCAACTCTTGCAGTTGTTTCTTGAGTTTTTCCATCTCAGCAGGCGCCATTCTATACGGTGTTTGCGCTATAGGTTGTGTGTTTGGGATCAAATTGATCTCAAAATAAATTTCCCGAGGCGGTGGCACACCTGGAAGTTCTTCAGGAAATACATCTTCAAATTCCCTGACTACAGGAACTTCAGAAGGGTTAGGACTATCCATGGTAGTATCTACCACATGGGCCAAGAATGCATAACATCCTTACCTCATCAGCTTCTCAGCAACCATAGCTGACACAAGACAGGTGGGTAGAATCTTTCTCTCTCCTTGAAAGATCCATGTGTCACTATCATCAGCAAACACAGCTTGCTTGGACTCACAATCCAAGACAACCTTATACCTTTCTAAGGTATCCATCCTAAGGATTATATCAAATCCATGCATCTCAAGTGGTATAAGATCCACTTGAATACGATGTTCAGAAAAGAAGAGGATGCAGGGAGAACATACCTCCTGCAACACAGCAGACCCCCTCAACGGAGTTTCTAACAACAAACTAACTGCTCTATGACTTATAGTCAAGTTGCAGTCATGAATCACTCTTCGAGTGATAAAGGAGTGTGTAGCACCCAGATCAATCAAAACAGATACAAATCAAGATGTAGACATATCAGAATATAATAACTCCATCTGACCCACTACAACCCGAGGGTTGATAACTGCATCAGGTGGATTCATCGCGTAGAATCTCGTTGTCGCCTGTGGTTGATTCGGTGCTTGATGACTAGATGTCGATGACCCATCTTGGGACGCTTGTCCACGTCCTATAGCTCCTCCTAGAAACTGTCGCCTTTGTGATCCTTGTTGATTCTGCCTCTGAGGTTAAGTCACACTCACCTCTCTGGCCCTGCAGTCCTTCATTAGATGTCCCATCTTCCCACATATATAACAACTTCTATTCAGTTGTTGTGGTCTGGGTGGTCCTGTAACTAACATAGATGCTGAACTACGAGCTCCTCCTGGTGGTAGGCTTCTTCCTCTACCCCTATTCGACGTCCACTGCGTCTGGGTATTGGATCTAGGTGGCATAGGTGCAGAAAACCTAGGTTTCTTGAAACCTTTAGATGAAGATCCTTGGTACTGGGGATACATTATCTTTTTCTGGGTCTGTCTCTTCTCTACTACAGACCTCTCTACCCTTATGACAGACTCCATGAAGGTAGCAAACCTTTCTATGTTCTCTAGGGCAGACACAGGAGTAGACAACTCTGCGTTTAACCCTTTCTCAAATGCCTTATCCTTTCTTCGTCTGTGGTCTCCATGTGCGGACAGAACCGCAAAAGCTCCATGAACTTAGCCGCGTACTCGCTAATGTTCATTGGACCTTGCCTTAACCTCTCGAATTGAGAGATTTTCTCATCCATAAACGTCTTAGGGAAATATCTATTGATACATTCCCGTCGAAAGACTTCCCAGGCAATTTCTACACCTGGCCTGTTCTGCTCTTCCATGGTCCACCAATGACCATCACTCCCCTTGAGAAGATAGACAGCATGTTTAACCTTCTCAGCTTCAGGGATGTTTAGGATTCTAAAGGCCTTCTCTAATTCAGTTAACCATAAGTCGGCATCTGCGGGATTAGCTGTTCTAAAGTACTCCGTGGCTCCAACTCGGCGAAGTCATTCAAACGTCTTGCCGATTCCTTGTCCTTCAGGATGGGTAGGTGCCCTAGGTGCAGGCATAGGTATCCTGTCAGTTATATGTGTCATGGCAGTCATAAACTGCCCAAACATGGTCTGGACGTCTGGGTTCCCCATGTCAGCTGGATTGAACTGGGGTGGTTCAGGAACATGTTTCTCTATCTCGGGGTTTCTTGCACCTTCTCTGGGTGCAGCAACACTACTCTCTGCGACATATTCCTCGTGTGGTCCAGACATCCTTAGTCTTATCTTCTTCTCCTGAGGAGTAGAAGACACTATTAGACATACTGGAAAGCACTAGAACAAACTCAACATCCTAAGTCCTATGTATCTGTAGACTCAGCGAACCTAAAGCTCTGATACCACTAAATTGAGACGATCGAATCACGAAAACAAGATCAACGAATGCGAAAGCGATTAGCAGCGGAATTACCAAAAATCACTAAAAATTAAATCTTTTTATAAAGAGACCATCAAACGATAAAACTCTTTCATAAAGAACATGGTAAGTTGTTTACATCATGTTTCATCATTACATCTATGTAACAAATTCATCTCGAGAATTACAACATCAACTACCTTGTTAACTATACAAGGTAAGATACAAATCTCGAGGCATCATGCCAAAGTCTCAGATATACTGACTCCTAGGACCTGAGAGTACAGAGACGACACAGGACATACTATGTTACACCCCGATCTCACAATTTCCTCAAATCATGAGATTAGGGTGTAAGATAGGATTTATATTTAACACAAAGAACACCCTTAACTTTTTCTTTTCTTTTAAACTCTTATTTCATCGCATTGAACCACATATCATCTTAACAAAGGAATCTGAACATTTCTTCTACTAATCAGACTTTAATAGTAAAGATACATGTATAAGCATTCACGATGTCTTTCACGCATTATGCACATGAAACTTGCTAATTAGCATACATATCAAAGAGGAACAATATTACACATTGAAATTACAACTCTCTCTCTAAACTCTTACTGAGGACCTAGAGTGACAAGGACCGACTGACTCAGCTAATCTCGTACTTGACTCCTGTGGCAGGTCTACACTGACGCTCTGATCATCTTCAAGTCCACGCGGTTAACCCTAAAATGTTTGAGTAGAGGGGTGAGCCTACTCGCTCAGTGAATGAGTACTTCATGGAAACAGACTAATGCACTAATGTGATTACAGATATAATTTGAATAAACGATATGAAATTTAACAACAGTAAATACTACACTGAGCAGTTCTAAAACAATATAATTGAAATAATAAAGAATGTAAATATTGCATCCAAAGAATAACTACAAGAATACTATGCTTCTAGTCTTCCTTAACTCTCATTTATAAAGAACTCTGTGAACCTATATGATCATATTTTAACTTATGCCCTAATCATATGCAGTGTACTCTGCATATAAAGATCCGCAACAAGTCCATGCTACGGTCCCACCGTACAAGACTTAGCGACACACCCGGGAAATGCTAAGTCTGACTACTCGTCCTGGTCTGCACAGGACCCAGGCTCTACGGCCTCAACGCACAACCACGTGTGCTGCACAACCATGTGTGCTCCCGACTTCTCCTTTAACCTGAGTACACCGGCGGAGAGTCACAGGGTTACCTTCGTGACACAAGCACGAATGGTGTTAGATAACCGTGTTTTCTTTTGTTATCGCGGTGCCATCGTGACACAAGCACGATTGTTGTTGGACACTGCCTCTCTTTCCTCGTTTGTCCGTGACACAAGCACGGATGATGTTGCAACATGAGTTTCACCCCAAAGTTGCAGACCCGTCTAAGGGGTTCTACGGTGTTAGGGCATCTAGGTCTATTAATTAATTAACATATAACTATCATAGCTCATGTATTCAACATATACCATGTCTCAGTAATATCCCTTTCTAGGGCATGTCATATCTCATCACCTGCAATTTACGAGATATGTATTGAAATATAAGAAGCCCTGCAGTATGTAAATATCATTTTAGAGGGAACAAGCATATAAAGTTAAATGCACTAGAAACATACAACTCAACAATTAAGCATCACCACATCTCATATCGAGACCTTTCATATTACCATAGTATGATTCATTGAGCACCCCATCCTTAGGGTTTCATATGCCTTATTCATTCATCACATGCCAACACCCTACTCTTAGGGTTGCATTTGCCTCATTCACCTTTTTATTTACCTCATTCACTTGTTACATGGCTCTCATAAGGATTTCATAGGATATAAGCATTCACTAGATAAAGATTGTTTCCAACAAATCATATGCAATCAATATAGACATGAAACCATGGAAATTTAACTAAATTTAGGGTTTCCATACCATTCACTGAGATATCATATATCAAGAATAAAATTCAATTAAGATAACCCATGTGGTACATCCTAACCACTTATAGGATTACTAGTCCTTTTCAATAAGGTTGAAACTCTAGCGATATCTCAATTAGGTCAAACCCTAATTACATCATTTGATATAAATCTAAAAGCATTCTCACTAGGAAGTGTTGTATACGTTTCTGATATGAATCTACCATTTAGGAGTCATTCAAACAGAGAAGTAATCCACATCATATCAATTTGCAACAATCTTAAATCAAACGGACATTTTAGGTTTTAGAATCACATACTAAGCAATTAGGGATTTGGATGCTATAATCAAATTCGTGCATTACACTGTTTAGAGGAAGAACCCACTCACCCTAAGGTGTGAAAACACCTCACAACTGTAGCTCAACTCAGGGAATCTCGAATTCCTATCAAATCCCTAGCAAATCTCCCAATTCTTCTTCCATTCAACTCGGAAACCTTGAAAATGAGGGATTATGAAGAAAGGGTGAGAAAAGAGGGAATTTAGACATCATCTTGGATCAAATCAGAGCAAGGAAGGAATCTTGACATGAGAGAGAAGATTCACCATAAAAGTCTATGCAAGGAATCCGAACTTACTTGATTTCACCCTTCCTGGAATCGCAAAACCCTAATTCAGCAATTCCCCCACTTTCTCCACTCAAGCCCTAATTCTCCTTCTCTCTCTAGGAGCTCGTTTCTCTGGAATGAATGACGAAGAATGAGAGCTGTGTGTGTGTGTGGTTGCTCATATAAGTCAATTGAGCTGCTTGGGTCAATTGCATATTGACCCAACACTTAACTTTAATTATATTGGCTGAATATTCAGTTATACAAAAGTTACTGTAATTCGATTATTTCAGAGATCAAACATTCTCCAAAAATTATGGTAATTTATCACGTTGTTTATAATTGATCTATAAAGCTTCAGTTAAAATTTTAGATCATTTGGAGTTGCCAATAAATAATTAAAAATAGAACAGTGAACTGCTATATTGCAGTCTGCAATATATTCGGCCGAGTTTGTCCTGCACATAACTCGACCGACACCCTTACTGTAGAGATCAAAAAGTCATCCAAAAATTATGCCAATTTAACAGAGTGTCTAAAACTGTGTTTTTCAAGCACAGTTAAAATTTGAGATCAATTGGATATACCAATAAAAAGATAAAATTCCATTACCATACTGCTGTATAATTCTGGAAATGTGATCGGTCGAGTTTGAAACTCGGCCAATAAACAGGTCAGGGAATTCTTCAAAAATTCTGATATTTTCCAATGTTGTTCACATTTTATATATCCAAATCATATCTAAATTTGAAGTAAATCAGAGTTATACATAAAATACTAAAAATCATTTAGTGAGACATTCTACTTATCAAATTCTGTATTCATGTATCATCAAAACCCTATTTTGGGCCGATTAGGGTTTATGCTTCTCAAACCCTAATTCTCAAGACAAAAGAACATTTAAACTTATTATCATAGTTAAAACATCCTAATTGTGTTATCGTCATTAATTAGATTTCAAGAATGATTATGCTAATTAATCTTTGCAATTGTCTAGGTAAACCCTAGTTTATCAATTAAGCTCAGATGGGGTCGTAACAACTCTCCCCCCCTTAGAATGTTTCGTCCTCGAAACATAAACCTACAAGAAAGATACATTCAAGGTTATTCTAAGCTTCTAAAGCCTTCCATGTCATTATATTCTTGTATTTCATACCTGAATGTAGTTTTTAACATTAGATCTTTTAATTCTTTACTAAATCACAACATATTTCAAATAGTTCTCAATGATATCAAGAAAATTCTTTATGCCACAGACAAACATAGAATGCAAAGATAAACCACCACGCTTTCACTGCGCAACTCTGATATTCTGATACAACTATCTCAACTTATGCTGCTCAGAGAGTTCTATTGTTCTGTATCACCTTTAAGTGACAAAAGCAAGTTCACCATGCTGTTTTAAACTTTAATAACATGTTACTCAGATAGCAAAATAGTCTTGAATTAAAAGACTAAATTCAACAATCAATTGCACAATACTACTCTTGGCATCCCCATTGGGTCATGGATGCATGAGGTGAAGCATTACCACCTCATTTCATACTATCCTGTTTCGATCCTGGGACCTGTGGGTTATGGGCCCACACACAATTCAAAGTGTAACCATCGTATTATATCATTTTAGGGTTTCAACAACAGTAATAAGGTAATCCACAATTGTATCAGTCATTCAAGCATTAATCATACTCAATTACCATCACTCAGTTATATTAGAGCTAGGTATAACAAGCTACACCTCATTAGGGTTACTTGTCCAGACAATCTGATTATCATCCCTTTCTATTAATATGAGTGAATAAGTATGACTACCTTGTTCAGGGTATCTCTCCATGTGTCTTGACATCATCCAAACCGTATCACCATATCACAAATACACAATACTAGGATGCATATCTGGTATGAATTACTACTACTATCATACACCTTTAATTTAACATATAGCTTGCACAAATACACCGAAATCATATGTAGAACCAACTTCATATCTTAATATGCCTTCAACAAATCATACATGTAAAAACAAATTCACATATTACACAAAGCTAGTGTTTTCCCATATCTCTCTGCTCATTCATTACTTCTTTACTTTTTGCTACCTATCCTTTTCATATGATTATATACAATAAACATTATTAACATTGAAGTATTTAAGATAGGAATAAATTATTCATCATTCTTGTTATCACGCAAGAACTTATTTCTTATCACACTTCATCATATTGTATGTCACTATTACATTCACTAGATGACCCCACCAAGGTAATTATGTGCCATATATGACTCATTTTCTTATCATTTCCTTCCCACCTTACTCTCATTAAGGAATATATGAAAGAGAAGATGATTTTAAGACTTGGAATACTTATATTCAAACATTCCCTTAATACATTCGCGTATGTAGACTTACTTAGTTATCAACAGAGATATTTGATTAATTAGCACTTGCTTGAATCTCACAACCTCTTTATTTTATAACTTCTCCATCATATTTCAAACCCTTTCTTACGTTTCATAGTCCTCTTACTATATACTACTCTTTAACCCGTCATCTTTAATCCTAAATTTTTTTTTCTCTTATGACCATGTTGCTTATTCATATGTATGGTCATGTATACCATGTTGCACATATTTCCTCCTTTATCTTTATACTATTGTGAAGTTAACATTCTAAGTTAAGAGTCCTTCTATTGGTTTTTACTCATGTTGAATACATTACATATTCTTCATTTTTACATCAAGTGGATCATGCATGGGTCAAACATAGTTTCTATTTCAATCAAGTTTTTCTCTCCTGAATACAGTCTACCTTTGTATGACTTATTCATTCGTTAAACTACACCTATGTTCTTTTCTTAGAAACTAGTTTGTTGTTCTAGTCTTATGAATTACATGTTCATACGATTCTCTTTACTTTTACTCTTTTGAAGACTCTTTACTTCTATGGACCTATTGAAAGCTCAACTCTATTCTTATACTTAGCCTTTTCTTTAGAGTTCATAAAAGCATTATACGTTATTATATGATTCATTCTTCATGATTGATTCTTGTTATCTTGAACCATACATACATACATTTGACATATCTTTTCTATATTTCATATGTATAGTTCATGCAAAATTAACCAATAAACTGATTATGAGCTTCATATCATGTTCTATTATTCCCAATTAAGGGTTTCACATTTGAGACCCCAAAGTTGGACCTCAAATATCAGTTTCAACTAATTCTTAGTTGTTCTGATCTTGCCCATATGTTTCAACATCTTACTGTATGTACATTCTTACTCTGATGTGGGTCTAATTATTCCAATTCTATTCTTATTATGCTATTGATAGGATTCATTAGATTCTAATAACGCATCCTGCCAACCGGACCAGGCCAAACCTGAAATCCTGAAGCCAAGAACTACAAAGGATCACATTCTTCCTGAACTGCCACTCACAGCTCAGAAACTCAGCCGATTGGTCAGAAACTCGGCCGATTGCTTCACAACTCGGCCGATCCGCTTGAAACTCGGCCGATCAACTTGCCGTTTGATTTCCTGAAAAAGGAAACTCGGCCGAATTACATACAACTCGGCCGATCAGTTTGTTGTTTGATTGCCTATTAAGGAAACTCGGCTGAACCACATACAACTCGGCCGAATCGTGTACAGACTGAAAACCTAAACAGACCTGCTGATGTCAATTTCACTCGAATCAGCGGGCAAAACCATAGAAACAAAAGCTCATTTCAAGATGATTTCTAATCTACATATTACAAAGAATGAAATCAATAAATGCAACAACTACATAGTGTGCAACAAATATTAAAGACCCATATTTCAAAGTATTGAATATTTCAATTCAAACATATAAGAGCATTTCTATACATTTCCAACAAGAACAACATTATGAAATGTAAGTTCTATCCCCTTTTACATTTACGCTCTTAATTCTTGTTTCTTTTCTCATTTTCTAACCCTAACATTTCTAGGGTTCCTCTCTAGCTCATTCTTCCACTGTATACCTGGCTAGGGTATACGTGAGAGAATAGATAGAGTAGCTTGTACTGGCTGATCCAAGTACTCAGATATCGGGCCAGGATATCCAAATACTCAAATCCCCAAAGCTAACATCAAACATCTCCTATCTGCCACACTTAGGACTCTAACTTACTAACTTAATGGTCCTTAACAACTCACCCTAAGCTCTGATACCAAGCTGTTACACCCCGATCTCACAATTTCCTCAAATCATGAGATTAGGGCGTAAGATAGGATTTATATTTAACACAAAGAACACCCTTAACTTTTTCTTTTCTTTTAAACTCTTGTTTCATCGCATTGAACCACATATCATCTTAACAAAGGAATCTGAACATTTCTTCTACTAATCAGACTTTAATAGTAAAGATACATGTATAAGCATTCACGATGTCTTTCACGCATTATGCACATGAAACTTTCTAATTAGCATACATATCAAAGAGGAACAATATTACACATTGAAATTACAACTCTCTCTCTAAACTCTTACTGAGGACCTAGAGTGACAAGGACCGACTGACTCAGCTAATCTCGTACTTGACTCCTGTGGCAGGTCTACACTGACGCTCTGATCATCTTCAAGTCCACGTGGTTAACCCTAAAATGTTTGAGTAGAGGGGTGAGCCTACTCGCTCAGTGAATGAGTACTTCATGGAAACAGACTAATGCACTAATGTGATTACAGATATAATTTGAATAAACGATATGAAATTTAACAACAGTAAATACTACACTGAGCAGTTCTAAAACAATATAATTGAAATAACAAAGAATGTAAATATTGCATCCAAAGAATAACTACAAGAATACTATGCTTCTAGTCTTCCTTAACTCTTTCATTTATAAAGAACTCTGTGAACCTATATGATCATATTTTAACTTATGCCCTAATCATATGCAGTGTACTCTGCATATAAAGATCTGCAACAAGTCCATGCTACGGTCCCACCGTACAAGACTTAGCGACACAGCCGGGAAATGCTAAGTCTGACTACTCGTCCTGGTCTGCACAGGACCCAGGCTCTACGGCCTCAACGCACAACCACGTGTGCTGCACAACCACGTGTGCTCCCGACTTCTCCTTTAACCTGAGTACACCGGCGGAGAGTCACAGGGTTACCTTCGTGACACAAGCACGAATGGTGTTAGATAACCGTGTTTTCTTTTGTTATCGCAGTGCCATCGTGACACAAGCACGATTGTTGTTGGACACTGCCTCTCTTTCCTCGTTTGTCCGTGACACAAGCACGGATGATGTTGCAACACGAGTTTCACCCCAAAGTTGCAGACCCGTCTAAGGGGTTCTACGGTGTTAGGGCATCTAGGTCTATTAATTAATTAACATATAACTATCATAGCTCATGTATTCAACAAATACCATGTCTCAGTAACATCCCTTTCTAGGGCATGTCATATCTCATCACCTGCAATTTACGACATAAGTATTGAAATATAAGAAGCCCTGCAGTATGTAAATATCGTTTCAGAGGGAACAAGCATATAAAGTTAAAGGCACTAGAAACATACAATTCAACAATTAAGCATCACCACATCTCATATCGAGACCTTTCATATTACCATAGTATGATTCATTAAGCACCCCATCCTTAGGGTTTCATATGCCTTATTCATTCATCACATGCCAACACCCTACTCTTAGGGTTGCATTTGCCTCATTCACCTTTTTATTTACCTCATTCACTTGTCACATGGCTCTCATAAGGATTTCATAGGATATAAGCATTCACTAGATAAAGATTGTTTCCAACAAATCATATGCAATCAATATAGACATGAAACCATGGAAATTTAACTAAATTTAGGGTTTCCATACCATTCACTGAGATATCATATATCAAGAATAAAATTCAATTAAGATAACCCATGTGGTACATCCTAACCACTTATAGGATTACTAGTCCTTTTCAATAAGGTTGAAACTCTAGCGATATCTCAATTAGGTCAAACCCTAATTACATCATTTGATATAAATCTAAAAGCATTCTCACTAGGAAGTGTTGTATACGTTTCTGATATGAATCTACCATTTAGGAGTCATTCAAACAGAGAAGTAATCCACATCATATCAATTTGCAACAATCTTAAATCAAACGGACATTCAGGTTTTAGAATCACATACTAAGCAATTAGGGATTTGGATGCTATAATCAAATTCGTGCATTACACTGTTTAAAGGAAGAACCCACTCACCCTAAGGTGTGAAAACACCTCACAACTGCAGCTCAACTCAGGGAATCTCGAATTCCTATCAAATCCCTAGCAAATCTCCCAATTCTTCTTCCATTCAACTCGGAAACCTTGAAAATGAGGGATTATGAAGAAAGGGTGAGAAAAGAGGGAATTTCGACATCATCTTGGATCAAATCAGAGCAAGGACGGAATCTTGACATGAGAGAGAAGATTCACCATAAAAGTCTATGCAAGGAATCCGAACTTACTTGATTTCACCCTTCCTGGAATCGCAAAACCCTAATTCAGCAATTCCCCCACTTTCTCCACTCAAGCCCTAATTCTCCTTCTCTCTCTAGGAGCTCGTTTCTCTGGAATGAATGACGAAGAATGAGAGCTGTGTGTGTGTGTGGTTTCTCATATAAGTCAATTGAGCTGCTTGGGTCAATTGCATATTGACCCAACACTTAACTTTAATTATATTGGCTGAATATTCAGTTATACAAAAGTTACTGTAATTCGTTTATTTCAGAGATCAAACATTCTCCAAAAATTATGGGAATTTAGCACGTTGTTTATAATTGATCTATAAAGCTTCAGTTAAAATTTGAGATCATTTGGAGTTGCCAATAAATAATTAAAAAAGAACAGTGCACTGCTATATTGCAGTCTGCAATATATTCGGCCGAGTTTGTCCTGCACATAACTCGACCGAAACCCTTACTGTAGAGATCAAAAAGTCATCCAAAAATTATGCCAATTTAACATAGTGTCTAAAACTGTGTTTTTCAAGCACAGTTAAAATTTGAGATCAATTGGATATACCAATAAAAAGATAAAATTCAATTACCATACTGCTGTATAATTCTGGAAATGTGATCGGTCGAGTTTGAAACTCGGCCGATAAACAGGTCAGGGCATTCTTCAAAAATTCTGATATTTTTCAATGTTGTTCACATTTTATATATCCAAATCATATCCAAATTTGAAGTAAATCAGAGTTACACATAAAATAATAAAAATCATTTAGTGAGACATTCTACTTATCAAATTCTGTATTCATGTATCATCAAAACCCTATTTTGGGCCGATTAGGGTTTATGCTTCTCAAACCCTAATTCTCAAGACAAAAGAACATTTAAACTTATTATCATAGTTAAAACATCCTAATTGTGTTATCGTCATTAATTAGATTTCAAGAATGATTATTCTAATTAATCTTTGCAATTGTCTAGGTAAACCCTAGTTTATCAATTAAGCTCAGATGGGGTCGTAACATACTATCTACACGACATGACAGATAGTGTCTCCACCTGAGAATCACTGTTGTCCCTGAGATTGTTGTTGTTGCTGCTCACCCACTGATGGGTTCCTCCGTCCTCGGCGTCTACCTAAAAAGTCGAATCCCACGGGGGTGAGACAATTGAATAATTGTCCCAGCGAGAGTTATAACTCTCTGCCAGAAGCTTTATTATTGCAATAATGGAATAACAGAAAGCAGTAGAAATATAAATATTCAACAATATGTAGCATTGTATAAACTATGTGAAGCATCATCCTTATAAGTAATCATTTCAATTATAACTTAATTGAATGACAAGACATATAACAATAAGGAATATAAAGAACATGTATATTAGTTACTTAACTAGAACATTATAAACAATGTATCATCAATCATTGTTTCTCGTAGTTCAACCTAAGCAAATATGCTATGCGGCAGATTACATTTTACAACATATTTATACCCTGAGGTGATGAGTTACACATCTCATACTCCAACCGATCATCATTAGATCACAATCGGTACCATACCTAGGTCATCATAAGAGTCAAATTCCTATGACCTCATCACTCCTCAGTCAGTGTGAGGATCAACATGTAGGGCATTTCATGTCTCTGCTATAATAGATTTCCAGGGTATTCTAGCAACTTCTCTATTTAGAGCTACAGTGGCGTTTTGTACTCTCTTCGCCATCAAGGGATTTCTTGTTTATCTCTCATCGATGCGGTATTAACAACATCATCGAGAGATTCGTGATACATCATCCCGGCATAAACATATAATGAAGGATTGAGAGATTAGTGGTACAACTCCTATCAAATCCAACATTAGGACGTAAGGATATTTGCTTCCATAACCCCCACATACTCAAAAGTATGTGCTCCAGGAGTTCCCTTAGGAAAACCTATTTCACCATCATGTAATTTCTGACAATGATGGATCTATGGTCAGGGCTCTACTTGATATCATTATACTTGATTATTTAAGTACATTATGACATTCTTTATTATCAAGAATGATTTCAAACATAAATCAATAAAACAAATGCCATAAAGAAAGAGTACTATTTGTATCAAGATCACATCATATATTGTTAACATTGGGATATCAATCCCTAACCATCTCATTATTGTGCTTCAGGAGTGTGGGTATTCAAACCCTTGAATCAACATAACACTTGTTACCAAGTAACATCTTATCATCCAGTCATTTCATTAGTATGACCTTTAATTACAACAATGCATATGTTTCTCATGGCTCATTCAGCCTATCAAGCTCATATGTTACCACACACTAGGTAACATAACATATTATTATACTTGAAGCATGTAAAGTGTTTTCAATGCATATAACATCATAACCCTTACCTAGATATGATCACCCCTTCATGAAAACTTGCATGTTTCGCATTCACTAATGATATGTACATTGTAACTATATCAGCACAATACAAGTTCTTTTCAATTTATGTATAGTTTACCATGGCCGTGCTATCTTGCACGGTTGTGCAAGAGTAAGTCACCATGGCTGTGCTTCATTACATGGTCTTGCAACAAAGGATTCACCACAACCATGTCATATTACCACGACTGGTTTCTAGGGTTAGGATTCTTATTCAATTCAATTAGAGTTATTCAACCCTTTAGTTTGATTAGGAGTAGTGATTCCTCATCTCATACTTTAATCATGGAGTTTCATGCTTAAAAGCATAACTCAGAATTAGGGTTTACTTGTTCATATCATCACATCACTCTAGATTAGGGTTTACTATTTACATTAAATCACATTACCCTAGATTAGGGTTTACTATTCACATTAGATCACATTACCCTAGATTAGGGTTTACTATTTACATTAGATCACATTACCCTAGATTAGGGTTTACTATTCACATTATAGTGAATTGAGGTCATGCCATCATCATGTATGAAGATTACTCTCATTCATGTCCTTAATAAGGTTAAGATTCATTAATCACCATGATTAGGGTTTCCATGATCTCATAATGAAGGATCATACCCTAAGTATGTGCATTTATATGTGTTGGACGCATATTACTGGATTCCTATTCATATTAGGGAGTCTTCTCTCTCCTCTTATCATTAGATGATGTTTACATCTCTTATGATTAGATTAGGTCAAACCATCATTGATAACATAAGTCAAGTAATCACTAATATGGTCATTAGGGTTTGCTTGATCAAGGGGTGTTGACTTCTTAACCCATCAAGGGTACTTTGGTAATGCTCACCATTGATCATAATATGCATCAACCAACTAATTACTTATTCCCTTAATGTATCTAGGTATCATTAGGGTTTGGATTAATCAACCATTGAATCATCTAAGCCTTTAAAGCATTAAGCATTCTTGACCTTAAAAGACCCCAAACGTTTTTTTGCACTTTCAACCTCCAAACGGTTTTGAAACCGCATGGAATGGTTGACCGTTTGGTACCTTTGACTTTAAAGACCGCATGAACAAACACACCATCAATACCTTTTGCCCAAAAGTGAGATGAAGACGGTTTGGTCACGTTGATCGTTTGGCCAAGGTTGACTTTGAAACCGCATGGACAAATTGATCTTGAAATCGCATGGTCACCAATTGGTTTTGAAACCGTTTGGTCCCAAACGGTCTTGAGACCGTTTGGTCCAAACACCTCAAAACTGCATGGACCAAAAAGTGTGTCAACCCTTCAAATTGAGTTAGGGTTTCCATTATTGAACCCCTCAATTGTTCATGCCATGGTTAACCACTTATCAAATGAACCAATTAGGTTAACCCTCTACTGATTTGACCCTCAATTGATCCTCAATTGGTCACCAATTAGGGTTTGGATCACTTGAATTGGGGTTTGGAATCAATCATCCTTCAACATGCATCAACATGAGCCTAATTGATATTGAACCCATTGAACCATCACTCAATTGAGTCATGACCTGACCCCAAACGGTCTTGGGATCGTTTGGTCATCTTCCAAACAGTCTTGAGACCGTTTTCTCAAGTCCTCATCAAAAACTAACTCAACCTATTAAGGTTTGAACCATAGATTTGATCATTAGGTCACTAATCAATTATATTTCAATTTATTGGCTCTCAATCTTCATTCACTTAACCATAGTCAACCCTAGACCTCCAAACAGTCTTGGGTGACCTCCAAACGGTTTTGAAACCATTTGGACATCCTCCAAATGGTCTTGAAGACCTTTTGCCCATGATGTCATAAAAAACTAAGCCATCCACTCAAGGGTTGAACCCCAATTTAGGTCACAAAATCAGCACTTGATTACTCAATAACCTGATATAATTGGACTCTCAATTGGTCAACCCTACTTAACCCTAGACCTCCAAACGGTCTTGGGTTGTCACCAAATGGTCTTGAGACCGTTTGAGTGATCCCCAAACGGTTTTGAAACTTTTTGGGTCACTCAACCCAAACTTCAACATGATTGCATCTTTGAAATCAGCAATAGACCCGATTAGGGTTTAGGTGGATAAAGTGCCTTCAATTGGTGATTTACTTGGAATTAGTTAATGATTCTTGATGGGTGATTAGTCCATAACATGTACAACAGCCCTCCAAATGGTCAATGCCTGGTCAACATCTCCAAACTGTGGCGAACGAATCAATAAATCACGATGTAAACTCAGCGGAAGCAATTAACTAGCAGCGGATTATGAAAAAGCACTAAAAATTAAAACTTTTTGGAAAGAGATCTTTAAAACATAAAACCCTTTTTATAAGAAACAAGATAATCTATTTACAACATGTTTTGACATCACATCTCTTGTGAAATCACCTCTCGAATGATTAGATACATCCATTGCCCTATTATCTATACAAGGCAAGATACAACAAAATATCGAGGCTAAAAGCCAAAATCCTCAGACCTACTGACTCCTAGGACCTGAGAGTACAGAGACGACATAATACATACTAACTGCAGGACTCGACAGTCAGTATCTCCACCTGAGATTCACTGCTGCCTCTGGTGTTGCTGCTGATGCTGATACTGCTCACCCTCAGATGGGTTCCTTTGTCCTCGGCGTCCACCTAAAAAGTTGAAACCTACGGGGTGAGACAATTTTAAATAATTATCCCAGCGAGAGTTATAACTCTCTGCCAGAAGCTTTGTTATAGCAAGAAAGGGATAATATAAGCAAAATAACTTAAATCATTCAAAAACAGGCTTAGGATTAAGTAGAGCAACAATTACTTAAGCAATCATTTCAATAAGGATTATAAAGAATATGTATACTAGTTACTTGACAAGAACATTTATAAACAAAGTAACATCAATCATTGTTTCTCGTAGTTCAACCTAAGCAGTTATCCTACGCTGTTGATTATGTCTTACAAACATTATTATGCCCTGCGGAGATGAGGTATGTGGGCTCCGATCTCCAAACCATGATTTAAACACGAGCAGAAGCAATCGATTAACAGCGGAAGACAAAAATCACGGGAAATTAAAATTTTTGAGACAAGATCTGGAAATTATAAAATTCCTTTTTATAAGAAACCAAGTAAACAGTTTACATCTCTGTTAAACCACTTGTTGAGTAGTTATATACAACATGATTCAAAATCTTCAGGAGCCAACACCAAAAACTCAAACCACTGATTCCTAGAACCTGAGAGTACAGAGACGCATAGGACTATCTAACTACATAACTCAGTAGCCAGTATCTCCACCTGAGATTTACTGCTGCTCCTGGTGCTGTTACTGCTGGGATTGACCACCGGTATTCTGGTTCCTCCGTCTTTGACGACCACCTAAAAAGTTGAAGTCTACGGGGTGAGACAATATACAAATTGTCCCAGCGAGTGTTATAACTCTCAACTAGAAGCTTTATTATAACATAAATCATACAACAGCAGGTTTAATAACAAGTGAAGCAACTTCTACTTAAGAAATCATGTCTTTAAAGCATATAAAGGACATGTATACAAAATATCTGAACAGATCATTAATGTAAACAATGTAACACCAAACATTGTTCCTCGTAGTTTAACCTAAGCAGATATACTACGCGGTTGATTATGTTTTACAAATATTATTATTCCCTGTGGAGATGAGGCATACCACTCATACTCCAACTGATCGCTAAGAAGTCACATCAGTATCATACATAGGTCATTAAAAGAGCCTGATTCTTATGACCTCATCTTCCTCAGTCAGTTAGAGGATTGTTTGCAGGACATCTGGCAGGACGTCTGCTATTTATAGCTCACCAGGGTAAACTGGACCTTCGCTATGTTTTTAGAGTTACAGTGGCGTTCTGTACTCTCTTCGTCATCGGAAGATTTCTTGATTATCTTTCACCGATGCGGTGTTTATGTTTACTTTGGGAGAATAGTGATACATCTCACCTTTTGGGTTTATAGTGAAGGTTTGACGGACTATAAAAATCTACATCAATTCCTACACTAGGATGTAAGGTTCTACACATCCATATACCCCACATACTCAAAAGTATGTGATCCAGGAGTTCCCTTGGGAAAACCTGTTTCACCATCATTTAGACTCTGACAATGATGGATCTATGATCAGGGCTCTACATTACACTTGATTAGTTAGGTACATTCAGTATTCTTTCAACATCATACATTGTTCTTCAAATAATAACATTGGCATAACAGCTATAAAATGAGAATACTAAATGTAACAAGCCTAACTCTTATCAATCATCATTTCTCAATACATTCATCACAAGTCATCTCTAAAGCATG
Organism: Alisma plantago-aquatica; assembly: GCA_963693085.1. Lineage (NCBI taxonomy): Eukaryota > Viridiplantae > Streptophyta > Magnoliopsida > Alismatales > Alismataceae > Alisma > Alisma plantago-aquatica. The sequence continues at coordinate 882,195,026 of OY856411.1, forward strand.
ACCTTGATGGTATTTATGGCTCTCACAGCCCATTTAATTCATAGGTTGCCATTGATAAGGCAACAGGATATATCACTATTCATAAAGCTAAAGCATGCTTTCAATGAATATAGTTTCATAACCCATACCTGGATATGATCATCATCTCATAACAACCTGCATGGTTAATTCAACTGATAACAGTAAACAATTCATTCTAGAGGTTATACCTTCAAACTCATAGAAGAATCAGTTTCCCCAATTTTCATCAATTAGGGTTATTCATTTCCTTTACTTTTGATTAGGAATATTGTTTCCTCATCTCATACTTCAAACATGAGGATTCATGCTTAAAAGCACAACTGGAAATAGGGTTTCACCCTATACAAAATAAGGTTATTGAAATCTCTTTTTCTTATATGACATTATATTTGTTAACTTGTTCTCAAAGTTCCATACCTAAAGGCATGACACAGGACTAAGGTTAACATACCCCATCCTTCATTGATAATATTTCCCTTTTGGATTATTAGTCCAATTCTAGTATGCAACTCTGCCATCCTTGGAAGCATACCAGGGTATGGTGAGTATTTGCCTTAAATACAACATTTATTGAACATCATAATGATTATCAATTCAAGGTATGAATTCACTTCTCAATCTTATCATGGTGTGAATACATCATACTCATTGATTTGACTATACTTTATTTAAAGGTATTACCTTATAAACATCTCCATAAATTAGGGTTTACTAATCACATCACATGTCATTACCCTAAAATTAGGGTTTACTATTCACCTCATGGTGAATTGAACTCATAACATCATCATGTATGAGAAACATCATCATTAAAGCTCTTAGATAAGATTAAGATTCACTAAACATCATAATTAGGGTTTCCATGATCTCACATAGGTGGATCATACCCTAATCATGCACATTCATGTGTATTGAAGGTATCTTACTTGAGTTTCCACCATAAAAGGGTACTTTCTCTCTCTTAGGATACTTTCTCTCTCTTAGGATACTTTCTCTCTCTTACTAGTATATGGTGATGACACCACTCTAGATTAAGTTGGGTTAAGTCCTCATTGACTAGCATAAGCCAAAACATCACTATCATGTGATTAGGGTTTGACTAGAACAAGGTATTACCCAATTAAACCCCTCAAGGGTATTTTGGTAATTTACCTCATGCTCACCATCATGGGTCAATTCATTAGTCACTTAGTCCTTTAATGACTTAGGTTACCATTAGGGTTTAGATTGGATCACCATTGAACCAATTACACCACCAATTGATTAAGTACAAACCACCTTGAAAACCTTCAAACGGTTTCAACCTTCAACCACCAAACGGTCTTGAGACCGTTTGGGTGCGTTGACCGTTTTGACTTTCAAACCGTTTGAAGCTCATGCGGTTTGAAACTGTTTGATCAAATCAACTTGAGATCGATTGGACCAAACGACCTTGAGATCGTTTGAGCCCAAACGGTCTTGAGACCGTTTGGCCTCAAATGGTCTTGAGACCGTTTGGTCCAAATGGGCTCAAACCGTTTGGACCTCCAAAATGGTTCAAAAGTTACAATTGGTCATGGATATGTGTGTTGAACCCCTCAATTAACCAAATCCATGATAACCACTTATAAATTGAGTTAACCAAGATTATCCTTAATCAATTGGACATCAAATTGACCCACAATTGAAAGCCAATTATGGTTGACTCTAATTCAATTAGGGTTTCAAATCGGATGGTCATCAATATTCAACAATGTGAATCAATTCAAGGTTGAACCTATCAATTGACCTCCTATTGGGCCCAAACTTGGCCCAAACGGTCTTGAAATCGTTTGGACATCATCCAAACGGTCTTGAGACCGTTTTCCCAAAGTTTGACCAAAAACCAAGTCGGTTGGACTAGGATTGAACTCCAATTAGGTCTAACATCAGCATTTTTATCAATTCATCAACTTATTGCAATTGGACCTTCAAACCATTATATTATCTCAACCCTAGACCTCCAAACGGTCTTGGGTTGTGCCCAAACGGTCTTGAGACCGTTTTGAGGAACCCCCAAATGGTCTTGAGACCATTTGGGTCCTTCAACCCAAAACTCAACACGATCTATACTTAGAAAACAGCAATTTGATTATTCTAATAACCCACTGTAATTGGGCCCTCAATTGATCAAATTACCTTAACCCTAGACCTCCAAATGGTCTTGGGTTGACACCAAACGGTCTTGAGACCGTTTGGATGAGTTCCAAACGGTCTTGAGACCGTTTGCCCATCCATCCTTTGGACTCTAGTGAAAATTCATCAAGGTTTGATCTATTGAGTTGATCATCACATCAATACTTAATTACAATATGATTTGGTACCTTTGGACCTTGAATTGATCAACTATACTTGACCCCAGACCTCCAAACGGTCTTGGGGTGACCCCCAAACGGTCTTGAGACCGTTTGGGTGATTCCCAAACGGTCTTGAAACCGTTTGGGCTAATCAACCCAAAATCTCAACATAACTCATTGGAGATTCAGCACTAATTTCAATTAGGGTTTGCCCTATTAAACATCCTTCAACTCATGACTCGTTTGGAATTAATCCCTCAAATTTGGTGAGTCATTAATTAACATCATTATGAACAGTAATCCCAAACGGTCAACGTTTGGTCAACCATCTTAAACGGTCTTGAGACCGTTTGCCCAAAAAGGGCAAAGTAAACAGATTGAAAATCAGAACTTAATTCAGTTGGTTTTGCTAATTGATTTGCTTATATCTCACGATTCCTTTGTAGTTAACCTCTCAAATTTTGTGAGTGATTAACCTACATAATTATGAACAAGATTCCCATATGGTCTTCTCTTGGTCAACGGGACCAAACGGTCTTGAAGACCGTTTTCCCTCACACGACCCTGAAACCGTTTGCCCACCAAACGGTTTGAAACCGTTTTGAGCAATTGGTGGAGGTCGTTTGATAAAGTGGAAATCCGTGGATAAGCATAGGAATTAACGCCCTTATCTTCTACCTTGAGAAAAGTAGCAGTTCTTCATGATTTTGCTTGCAAGGATGCAAGGAAAGATAGGGAAGAAGAAGAACTAGCAACTATATGCATAGAAAAGGATGTATAATCAAAGCATAAAGTTTAGAGTTATAAAACCCGCCTAAAGCTTGCTCCTTGAGCTCCAAGCTTTCTATCTCCAAGCCTTTAATGGCGTCCTAGAAGCTCCACAGGTCGGCCAAGGTGAATCCTCCAAGAAAAGTTGAGAAGAGATGGCTAGAAAGATAGAGCTAAGTGAGCTAGCCATGAATTTGACCTTGAATTCGAGTTTCATCCAAGAATTTAAGCAAAAGGAAGGATCCAAACCTACCTTGCACTCCCCTGGTCTTCCTCCTGAGCTCCAAAGCTCTCCTTAGTCGGTTTGAGCAAGGGGAAAAGAAATGAAAGGGAGAGGGTCGTTCCCTTGCTTAGTGGAAAAGTTGTATATATACTTAGGTGAATTTTCAACATAAGGACATATGTTTTTCCTCATTTCTCCTCTAAGTCCTTCTTTTCTTCCTTGAAAGTCCCCACATCTTATTTCTAAGGACAAACTCCTTCTAAGGTCAAGAATTGAAGGCAAAGAGGATCATCCCATCACTAAAGCATTCACATAAAAGGGCTATTATACATACACCTTGATTAATCAATCACAAAGGTGTTCTTTATTATATGATTTTTCACATGAAGTGACCTTTTCATCATTTTTCTTCTAAATGATGCCAAGAGTCATAAAAGATGCTTTAGATGATATATTTTACAAGTTGCATCCCTTAAATTGGGTAAATTGCATTTTACACCACTTTAGGGTTTTCAAGTACAGGGGTTGCTTCCACAGCTGCACCTTGGTGCTCAAGCTTGGGAAATCCCTTAAACCTCATCATATTCATTCTTATGTTGTCTCAACATTAAAGGAACATATAAACATGTGAAATTTGCAAGTTAACCCCTCTGATTGGGCAAATTGCACATAAGTCCATGTATTGCAAACAATACTTCAACATTGGTTTATAAGGGACAGAAATGGAAACATATGTTCCATAAAAGCTTTAATTACATGCCAAAGGATAATTACAACCATCTAATTTCATAATTAGGCAAAACACCTAGGGTTAGCTCATAACCCAGGTCAGGGGTGTTACAAGGTATGCCGCTCATACTCCAACCGATCACTACTAAGTCGCATCGGTATCATACATAGGTCATAAAAAGAGCCAGATTCTTATGACCTCATCTTCCACAGTTAGTGTGAGGATCAACATGCAGGACATCTCGTGTCTCTGCTACAATAGCTTACCAGGGTATTCTGGCACTTCACTATTAGAGTCACAGTGGCGTTCTGTACTCTCTTCGTCATCGAAAGATCTCTTGTTTATCTCTCATCGATGTGGCATTAAAGATTCCCTCGGGAGATGAGTGATACATCATCCCAGAATAAACATATAGTGAAGGGTTGATATATTTAAGATACATCTACATCAATTCCTACACTAGGACGTAAGGATATTCACGTCCATAATCCCCCACATACTCAAAAGTATGCGATCCAGGAGTTCCCTTAGGAAAACCTATTTCACCATCATTTGGCTTCTGACAATGATGGATCTATGATCAGGGCTCTACATGGTATGATTATACTTGATTATTTAGGTACATTTTAGCATTATTTTAGCATCAATCATGTTTCCAAGCATTTAACTATTAAAACAGTGCTATAAAAGAAGAATACTAAATGTATCAAGTTTAACTCACATCAGTTATCATATGAATATCATTTCTGAATCATTTCGTCAATATGATTCAAGAGTAGGGGTGTTCAAACACTTAGATCACCATAAGTCATCTAACAACATGACCTTGATTGTAACAATGTGAATATTACTCAAGGCTTTTACAGCCCATCAATCTTATATATTGCCTCTTAAACCAGGCAACATAGTATGTCATTATTCATAAAGTTTATAACATGCTTTCAATGAATAAAACATCATAACCCTTACCTAGATATGATTACCTCTTGCTAACAACCTGCATGATTAGCATAATTGAAGACATGCATATATAACAATATCATCACAACACCAATTCTTTTCAATTTATTCATAGAACACCACGGCCGTGCCACCTTGCACGGTCGTGCAAAGTAAAGCTACCACGACCGTGCTACCTTGCACGGTCGTGGTACCAAAGATAACTACATGATTCATATTTATATATGAATTCTAATCTTTGATCCTTTCAACTTTATTAGGTCACATCAACTCTTCAATCAAGTACATACAACTATGATTAACATAGTGTATCAAGTTATTGATCCTATACGCAATTAGGAATTCACCCCTTAATTGGTACTAATAACTTAGGTACTATTAAGGTTTCAACCTTTGTGCCTTCATTGATTATCATTAATAATCATCATTGGATCAATAGAACATTCATCATCTTAATTCTCAAAGATTCAATCACATTGGACCTCCATTGCATAAGGTATCCAATGGAATTAGGGCTTCCAATGTTGATTCCTTCAATCATTGAATTCATGGAACCAATCATCAATTGGACCTATACTCATATTTCAATTGAGTTTAATAGGTCAACCTTCAACTGATTTGACCCTCAATTGTCCCTCAATTGATCATCAATTAGGGTTTAAATCAATCGAATTAGGGTTTGGAATCAATAACGCCTCAACATATTTCAATGTGGGTCTAATTGATTTGAACCCATTGAACCATCATTCAATTTGGACATAACCTGACCCCAAACGGTCTTGGGATCGTTTGGATGACCTACAAATGTCTTGAGAACATTTTCCCATCATATCATCAAAATCCAAGTCAACCAATTAAGGTTTGGATCATTGGATTCATCACCAAATCAGCAATTGATTACCTTCCAACTTAGTATCATTGGATCATCAATTGTTTAACCATACTCACCCCTAGACCTCCAAACGGTCTTGGGTGACCTCGAAACGATCTTGAGACCATTTGGATGAGCTCCAAATGGTCTTGAGACCGTTTGGCTCATCCAACCCTGGGATTCTAGTGAAAAATCATTAGGGTTTGAGCTATTGAGTTGATCATCAAATTAACATTTAATTGCAAAGTGATTTGGTACCTTTAGACCTTCCATTGGTCAACCATGCTTAACCCTAGACCTACAAATGGTCTTGGGTGATCCCCAAACGGTCTTGAGACCGTTTGGGTCAATCAACCCAAAACATCAACTCATTTCAATGCAAAATCAGCACTTAGCCGATTAGGGTTAACACCATATCTTTTGTCCTTCAAACACTTAACCATATCCAACCATAGACCTCCAAATGGTCTTGGGTGACCCCCAAATGGTCTTGAGACCGTTTGGGCTAAATAACCCAAAAAGTCAAATCAATCAAGTTGAAAATCAGCACTTAATCCAATTAGGGTTTGCCTAGTTGATTAGACTTCAACTCATGATTCCTTTGGAATTAACCTATAAAATTTGGTGGGTTATCAACCAACATAATTAGTAACAGGAATATCAAACGGTCAACCCTTGGTCAACTCCCTCAAATGGTTTTGAAACCGTTTTCCCAAAAAGGTCAAGTTAATCAGGTTGGAAATCAGCACTTAATCCAATTAGGTTTACCTAATTGATTAGCCTTCAACTCATGATTCCTTGGGAGTTAACCTATAAAATTTGGTGAGTTATTAAACAACATAATTATGAACAGGAATCTCAAACGGTCAACCCTTGGTCAACTCAATAAAAACGGTCTTGGAGACCGTTTGCTCCAACCGACCTTGTGAAACCTTTTGCCCCAAACAGTTTTGCAAACCGTTTGGCCAAGGGGGGTCAAGACCGTTTGCTAAAGTAGCATTGGTATTCACGCCCCCTTCTTCTACCTCCAGATCAAGGCCTGTTCTCCACGGTTCTTCTTGCAAGAGTGCAAAGAAGGATGGAGGGAAGAAGAACAAGCAACGTTTGCAAGAAAGAAAGATGCATAACAAAGTTTAAGGGTTTAGAGTTATAAATCCCGCCTTAGAACCAGATCTAGAGATCCAAGCTTCGAAGATTTAATGGTGTCTTGAGCTCCACAGGTCTTACAAGGTTTCGTCTTCAAGAATTGGTTGGAAAGGATGGCTAGAAAGAAGAACTAAGTAAGAAAAACTAGCAAACCAACCTTGTATCATGATTTCCTCTATGAATCCGAGCTAGATAGTGGTTAAAGCTTACCCAACTCTTCTTGGTCATTCTCCTCTGCTCCGGAGATCCTTTCTTAGTCGGCCACAACAAGAGATAAGTGAAGAGAGAAAGGGAAACAATCCCTTGGTTGTAAAAGAAAGGTGTATATATACTTTGGGCATGTTTTCAAGATAAGGACAATCTTTTCTTATATTTCTCATATGGGTCCTTCTCTCCTTCTTGGCCACGCCCCTCCTTTCTATAATTAAGAAAAACTCCTTCTTTAACTAAGGTTTAGAGGAAAAGAAGCCAAACATCCTTCTAAGTTGCACACATAAAAGGGTCATTTTGCTTACAACTTAGTTATTTAATCACAAGGGTTTTCCTTCTTATTTGATTAGTCAAATGAAGAGCCCTCTTCATCACTTTTACTCTAATTGATGCCAAGAGTCATAAAAGATACTCTAAAAGGTATATTTTACATGTTGCACCCCAGGTTTTGGGTAAATTGCACTTTTCACCAAAACTAGGGTTTTAAAGTACAAGGATTGCTCCACAAGTTGCATCTTGGTGCCCAAACTTGGAGAATACATAACACTTCATCATATTCATTCTTATGATGTCTCATCATCAGAGGAACATCTAAACATGTGAAATTTCCATGTTAACTCCTCTAATTGGGTAATTTGCACATAAGTCCCTATTAACAAAACAATATTATAACATTGTTTAAAAAGGGCAGAAATAGAAATATAAGTTCCTCAAAAGCTTTAATTACATACCAAAAAGATAATCACAAGTTTCTAATTACATAATTAAACAAAACACCTAGGGTTAGTTCATAACCCAGGTGAGGGATGTTACAAATTATCCACCCCTTACAAGGATTTCGTCCCCGAAATCAACAAAACATATTAAGAGAAAAGAGCAGGGTATTTCCTTCTCATCTCTTCCTCTAGTTCCCATGTGGCTTCTTCAACACCATGTTGATTCCAGAGGACTTTAACAAGACTTATATCTTTCTTTTTCAACTTTTTAATTCTGTTATCAAGGATTGACACTGGTCCTTCCTCGTATGACATATCGTCATTCAATTCTACTTACATAGGTTGTAGAACTGAATCTGTATTAGGGTGACATTTCCTCACCATAGAAACGTGAAACACAGGGTGTAACTTCTGTAACTCTGGTGGCAACTCTAGTTTATAGGCTACTTTTCCAATTCATTCAATGATTGGATAAGGCCCCATAAACCTAGGATCTAACTTCCCTTTCCTTCCAAACCTCAGAACTCCCTTCTAAGGTGAGACCTTGAGATACACTCTATCTCCAACCTGGAACTCCAAAGGTCTACGACGCTTATAAGCATAAGATTTCTGCCTATCCTGTGCAGTCTTGATCTGTTGTTGTATTACTTTGATTTTTTTTTAGTGGTCTGCTGCACAAGATTAGGACCTAACAGTTGATATTCACCGGTTTCATACCAACATAGGGGTGATCTACAACGTCTACCATATAAAGCTTCATAAGGTGCCATGTCAATGCTATGTTGATAGCTATTGTTGTAGGCAAACTCTATCAAGCTTAGGTGCAGATCCCAACTCCCTGTAAATTGAAGAACACATGCCCTCAACAAGTCTTCCAAGGTTTGTATAGTCCTTTCAGACTGTCCATCAGTCTGAGGATGAAAGGTTGTACTAAACCTTAACTGGGTGCCTAAAGCTTTATGAAGTCGTTCCCAAAAATGACTCGTAAACGGGGGACCCCTATCTGAAACTATAGTGACTGGAACTCCGTGCAGTCGCACTATCTCCTGAACATACAACTGTGCTAACTTCTCAGTAGAATAGGTTGTTTTGACAGGTAAGAAATGCGTTGTCTTTGTCAACCTATCAACTATTACCCAAATGGAATTGTGCCCTTTGCTTGTCCTAGGTAGGCCAACAACAAAGTCCATGGTTACGTGATCCCACTTCCACTGTGGTATGGGCAATGGTTGCATTGTTCCTGTAGGCTTCTGGTGTTCAACTTTAACTTGCTGACACACAGGACACCGTATAACAAACTCAGCAATGTCCTTCTTCATCCCAGGCCACCAATACATATCTTTTAAGTTTCGATACATTTTGGTGCTTCCTGAATGCATAGCATACATCGAAGAATGAGCTTCTTCCAGGACTAACTTCCTCAAGTTATCCACATCTGGTACTATCATCCTTCCATGATAACAGGCTACTTGGTCATCAAAGTCATGGAAACCATCTCATTTCTCATCACCATACTCTGATCTAATCTGTTGAATTGTAGCATCAACTTGTTGTGCCTCCTTAATCTGCTCTCTTAGAGTAGGTTTTATATGCATCTCATCTAACAACCAGGCTAACAATGACACCTTCAACTGTACATTGTTTTGCCTTAAGGAGATAAGCATATCTCTCCTAGAGCATACTAAAGAGTTTAGTTGTGCCCTATCTAAGGCTGGTGTTGCTGATTTCCTACTCAAAGCATCTGCAACTACATTGGCCTTCCCTGGATGGTAATCAATTGTACAATCGTAGTCTTTGATTAACTCCATCCAGCGACGTTGCCTCATGTTAAGTTCGTGCTGAGAGAAGATGTACTTAAGGTTCTTGTGATCAGTGAAAATATGGAATGTCTCTCCATAGAGATAGTGTCTCCAGATCTTCAAAGCATGAACCACAATAGCTAGCTCCAGATCGTGTGTTGGATAATTCTCCTCGTGTTTCTTAAGCTGTCGAGAAGCAAAAGAAATCACTTGTTTATCCTGCATCAACACACATCTGAGTCCATTCTTGGAGGCGTCATAGAAAACTATGTATCCTTTGCCTTGCTCAGGTAACACAAGTACAGGTGCACTTGTCAACCTCTCCTTCAACAACTGGAAGGATTGCTGGAACTTATCACTCCAAACAAAAGGAAAATCCTTCCGGGTCAACTTAGTCAAAGGTAGGGCTATGGAACTGAAGTTCTTAATGAACGTTCGATAATAACCAGTCAACCCTAAGAAACTACAGATTTCTATCGGTGTCTTTAGCTGTTCCCATTGTAGGAAAGATTCTACTTTTTTAGGGTCAACACGAATACCTGAGGCAGATATCACGTGTCCAAGGAAAGATACTTCCGGTAACCAGAACTCACACTTGCTAAACTTAGCATATAGCTTGTGTTCTCTTAGCAAAGTTAGAGCCTGACGAAGATGTTGTTCATGCTGCTGAGCATCTCTACTATAGATCAGAATGTCATCTATAAAGACAACAACACACTGATCAAGGAAAGGTCAGAAGATTCTATTCATGAGTTCCATAAATGCAGCTAGTACATTAGTTAGTCCAAACGACATAACTGTGAACTCATAGTGACCATACCTTGTTTTAAAGGCAGACTTGGGTATGTCACTGTCCTTAATACGGAGTTGGTGATATCCCGATCTCAAATCTATCTTTGAGAAGATGGTTGCACCACGCAACTGGTCAAAAAGATCATCAATCCTCAGAAGATCATACTTGTTCTTTATTGTTACTTTGTTTAGTTGTCTGTAATCAATGCACAACCGCATTAATCCGTCTTTCTTCTTAACAAAGAGAACCGGAGCACCCCAAGGCGAAGTACTCGGTCGGATGAAACCCTTCTCAAACAACTCCTGCAGTTGTTTCTTGAGTTCTGCCATCTCAGTAGGCACCATCCTATATGGTGTTTGTGCTATAGGTTGCGTGTCTGGGATCAAATTGATTTCAAAATCAATCTCCCAAGGTGGTGGTACACCTGGAAGTTCTTCAGGAAATACATCTTCAAATTCTCTAACTATAGGAACTTCAATAGGGTTAGGACTTTTCATGGTAGTATCTACCACATGGGCCAAGAATGCATAACATCCTTGCCTCATCAGCTTCTCAGCAACCATAGTTGACACAAGACAGGTGGGTAGAATCTTTCTCTCTCCTTGAAAGACCCATGTATCACTTTCATCAACAAATACAGCTTTCTTGGATTCACAATCCAAAACAACCTTATACCTTTCCAAGGTATCCATCCCAAGGATTATGTCAAATCCTTGCATCTCAAGTGGTATAAGATCCACTTGAATGCGGTGTTCAGAAAAGAAAAGGATGCAGGAAGGGCATACTTCTTGTAACACAGCAGACCCTCTCAACGGAGTCTCTAGCAACAGACTATCTACTCTATGAATGACTATCATATTGCAGTTATGAATCATCCTTCGAGTGATAAAGGAGTGCGTAGCACCCGGATCAATCAAAATAGATACAATGCAGGATGTAGACATATCAGAATATAACAATTCCATCTGACCTGCCACAACCTAAGGGTTGATCACTGCATCAGGTGGATTCATTGCATAGAATCTTGCTGTTGCTTGTGGTTGATTCGGTGCTGACGATCCAGCTTGGGACGCTTGTCCACGTCCTCTAGCTCCTCCTAGAAACTGTCTTCTCTGCGATCCTTGCTAACCCTGCCTCTGTGGTTGGGTTACACTCACTGGTCTAGCTCTACAGTCTTTCATCAGATGCCCCATCTTCCCACATATATAACAACTTCTGTCTTGTTGTTGTGGTCTGGGTGGTCCTGTAACCGACATAGATGCTGAACTGCGAGCTCCTTGTAGTGGTAGGCTTCGTCCTCTACCTCTTCTCAGTGTCCACTGTGTCTGAGCACTGGGTCTAGGTGGTGGTGTAGGCGCAGAAAATCTAGGCTTCTTGAAGTCTCTGGATGAAGATCCTTGGAACTGAGGATACATCCTCTTGTTATGGGTTTGCCTCTTCTCTGCTACGGACCTCTCTATCCTTCTGACAGACTCTACGAAGGTAGGAAACCTTTCTCTGTTCTCTAGGGTAGATACAGGGGTAGTCAACTCAGTGTTTAACCCCTTCTCGAAATGCGTGATCCTTTCTTCATCTATAGCAGCCATATGCAGATAGAACCACAATAACTCCATGAACTTAGCCTCGTACTCATTAATGTTCATCGGACCTTGCCTTAACCTCTCGAGCTGAGAGATTTTGTTGTCCAAGAACGTCTTAGGGAAATATCTATTGATAAATTCCCATCGGAAGACTTCCCATGCAACCTCCACACCATGCCTCTTCTGCTCTTCCATGGTCCACCAATGCCCAACACTCCCTTTGAGAAGATAGACAACATGTCTAACCTTCTCAGCTTCTGGGATGTTTAGGATTCTAAAGGCCTTCTCTAGTTCAGTTAACCACAGGTCGGCATCTGCGAGATCAGTCGTTCCAAAGTACTCGATTGCTCCAACTCGACAAAGTCATTCAAACGTCTTGTTGATTCCTTGTCCTTCTGGTTGGGTAGGTACCCTAGGTGCATTCATAGGCATCCTATCTGTTATGTGTGTCATGGCAGTCATAAACTGCCCAAACATGGTCTGAACGGCTGGGTTCCCCATATCAACTGGATTGAACTGGGGTGGTTTAGATATAGGTTGTTCTATCTCCGGGTTTCTTGCACCTTCTTGGGGTGCAGCAATGCTACTCTCTGCCACATACTTCTCGTGTGGTCCAGACATCCTTACTTATCTTCTTCTCCTGAGGAGTAGAAGACACTATTAGATATACTGGAAGACTCTGAGAATAGACTCATCATCCTAAGTCCTATGTCTCTGTAGACTCAGTGAACCTAGAGCTCTAATACCACTAAATTGTGGCGACCGAATCGATACAACATGATGTAAACTCAGCGGAAGCGATTAACTAGCAGAAAAATATGAAAAATCACTAAAAATTAAAACTTTTTGGAAAGAGATCTTTAAAACATAAAACCCTTTTTATAAGAAATAAGATAAGCTGTTTACAACATGTTTTGACATCACATCTCTTGTGAAATCACCTCTCGAATGATTAGATACATCCATTGCCCTGTTATCTGTACAAGGCAAGATACAACAAAATCTCGAGGCTAAAAGCCAAAATCCTCAGACCTACTGACTCCTAGGACCTGAGAGTATAGAGACGACATAAGACATACTAACTAAAGGACTCAACAGTCAGTATCGCCACATGAGATTCACTGCTTCCCCTGGTGTTGCTGCTGCTGCTGAAACTGCTCACCCTCAGATGGGTTCCTTCGTCCTCGACATCCACCTAAAAAGTTGAAACCTACGGGGTGAGACAATTTTAAATAATTGTCCCAGCGAGAGTTATAACTCTCTGCCAGAAACTTTGTTATAGCAAGAAAGGGATAATATAAGCAAAATAACTTAAATCATTCAACAGTAGGCTTAGGATTAAGTAAAGCAACACTTAAGCAATCATTTCAATAAGGATTATAAAGAATATGTATACTAGTTACTTGACAAGAACATTTATAAACAAAGTAACATCAATCATTATTTCTCGTAGTTCAACCTAAGCAGTTATGCTACGCGGTTGATTATGTATTACAAACATTATTATGCCCTACGGAGATGAGGTATGCCGCTCATACTCCAACTGATCACTACTAAATCACATCGGTATCATACATAGGTCATCAAAAGAGCCGGATTCTTATGACCTCATCTTCCTCAGTCAGTGTGAGGATCAACATGCAGGACATCTCGTGTCTCTGCTATAATAGCTTACCAGGGTATTATGGCACTTCACTATTAGAGTCACAGTGGCGTTCTGGTACTCTCTTCGTCATCGAAAGATCTCTTGTTTATCTCTCATCGATGTGGCATTAAATATTCCCTCGGGAGATTAGTGATACATCATCCCGACATAAAAAAATAGTGAAGGGTTGATAGATTTAAGATACATATACATCAATTCCTACACTAGGACGTAAGGATATTCACGTCCATAATCCCCCACATACTCAAAAGTATGCGATCCAGGAGTTCCCTTAGGAAAACCTGTTTCACCATCATTTGGCTTCTGACAATGATGGATCTATGATCAGGGATCTACATGGTATGATTATACTTGATTATTTAGGTACATTTCAGCATTCTTTTAGCATTAAGCATGTTTCCAAGCATTTAACTATTAAAACACTGCTATAAAAGAAGAATACTAAATGTATCAAGTTTAACTCACATCAGTTATCATATGAATATCATTTCTTAATCATTTCATCAATATGATTCAAGAGTAGGGGTGTTCAAACACTTAGATCACCATAAGTCATCTAACAACATGACCTTGATTGTAACAATGTGAATATTACTCAAGGCTTTTACAGCCCATCAATCTTATATATTGCCTCTTAAACCAGGCAACATAGTATGTCATTATTCATAAAGTTTATAACATGCTTTCAATGAATAAAACATCATAACCCTTACCTGGATATGATTACCTCTTACTAACAACCTACATGATTAGCATAATTGAAGACATGCATATATAACAATATCAACACAATACCAATTCTTTTCAATTTATTCATAGAACACCACGGCCGTGCCACCTTGCACGGTCGTGCAAAGTAAAGCTACCACGGCCGTGCTACCTTGCACGGTCGTGGTACGAAAGATCACTACACGATTCATATTTATATATGAATTCTAATCTTTGATCCTTTCAACTTGATTAGGTCACATCAACTCTTCAATCAAGTACATACAACTATGATTAACATAGTGTATCAAGTTATTGATCCTATAGGAAATTAAGAATTCACCCCTTAATTGGTACTAATCACTTAGGTACTATTAAGGTTTCAACCTTTGTGCCTTCATTGATTATCATTACTAATCATCATTGGATCAATATAACATTCATCATCTTAATTCTCAAAGATTCAATCACATTGGACCTCCATTGCATAAGGTATCCAATGGAATTAGGGTTTCCAATGTTGATTCCTTCAATCATTGAATTCATGGAACCAATCATCAATTGGACCTATACTCATACTTCAATTGAGTTTAATAGGTCAACCTTCAACTGATTTGACCCTCAATTGATCATCAATTAGGGTTTAAATCAATTGAATTAGGGTTTGGAATCAATAACCCTTCAACATATTTCAATGTGGGTGTAATTGATTTGAACCCATTGAACCATCATTCAATTTGGACATAACCTGACCCAAAACGGTCTTGGGATCATTTGGATGACCTCCAAATGGTCTTGAGACCATTTTCCCATCATATCATCAAAATCCAAGTCAACCAATTAAGGTTTGGATCATTGGATTGATCACCAAATCAGCAATTGATTACCCTCCAACTTAGTATCATTGGATCATCAATTGCTTAACCATACTCACCCCTAGACCTCCAAACGGTCTTGGGTGACCTCCAAATGGTCTTGAGACTGTTTGTATGATCTCCAAACGGTCTTGAGACCGTTTGGCTCATCCAACCCTTGGATTCTAGTGAACAATCATTAGGGTTTGAGCTATTGAGTTGATCATCAAATCAGCACTTAATTGCAAAGTGATTTGGTACCTTTAGACCTTCAATTGGTCAACCATGCTTAACCATAGACCTCCAAAACGTCTTGGGTGATCCACAAACGGTCTTGAGACCGTTTGGGTGGTCCCCAAATGGTCTTGAGACCGTTTGGGTCAATCAACCCAAAACATCAACTCATTTCAATGCAAAATCAGCACTTGGCCGATTAGGGTTAACACCATATCTTTTGTCCTTCAAACACTTAACCATATCCAACCATAGAACTCTAAACGGTCTTTGGTGACCCCCAAACGGTCTTTAGACCGTTTGGGTGGTCCCTAAACGGTCTTGAGACTGTTTGGGCTAAATAACCCAAAAAGTCAAATCAATCAAGTTGAAAATCAGCACTTAATCCAATTAGGGTTTGCCTAGTTGATTAGACTTCAACTCATGATTACTTTGGAATTAACCTATAAAATTTTGTGGGTTATCAACCAACATAATTAGGAACAGGAATCTCAAACGGTCAACCCTTGTTCAACTCCCTCAAATGGTTTTGAAACCGTTTTCCCAAAAAGGTCAAGTTAATCAGGTTGGAAATCAGCACTTAATCGAATTAGGTTTACCTAATTGATTAGCCTTCAAATCATGATTCCTTGGGAGTTAACCTATAAAATTTGGTGAGTTATTAACCAACATAATTATGAACAGTAATATCAAACGTTCAATCCTTGGTCAACTCAACCAAACGGTCTTGGAGACCGTTTTCTCCAACCGACCTTGTGAAACCGTTTGCCCTTCAAACAGTTTTGCAAACCGTTTACCCCAAATAGTTTTGCAAACCGTTTTGCCAAGGGGGGGGCAAGACCATTTTCTAAATTAGCATTGGTATTCACACCCCCTTCTCCTACCTCCAGATCAAGGCATGTTCTCCACGGTTTTGCTTGCAAGAGTGCAAAGAAGGATGGAGGGAAGAAGAACAAGTAACGTTTGCAAGAAAGAAAGATGCATAACAAAGTTTAAGGGTTTAGAGTTATAAAACCCGCCTTAGAACCAGATCTAGAGCTCCAAGATTCGAAGATTTAATGGTGTCTTTAGCTCCACAGGTCGTCCAAGGTTTCTTCTTCAAGAATTGGTTGGAAAGGATGGCTAGAAAGAAGAACTAAGTAAGAAAAACTAGCAAACCAACCTTGTATCATGATTTCCTCCATGAATCCAAGCTAGATAGTGGTTAAAGCTTACCCAACTCTTCTTGGTCGTTCTCCTCTGCTCCTGAGATCCTTCCTTAGTCGGCCATATCAAGAGATAAGTGAAGAGAGAAAGGGAAACGATCCATTGGTTGTAAACGAAAGGTGTATATATACTTTGGGCATGTTTTCAAGATAAGGACAATCTTTTCTTCTATTTATCATATGGGTCCTTATATCCTTCTTGGCCACGCCCCTCCTTTCTATAATTAAGCAAAACTCCTTCTTTAACTAATGTTTAGAGGAAAAGAAGCCAAACATCCTTCTAAGTTGCACACATAAAAGGGTCATTTTGCTTACAACTTAGTTATTTAATCACAAGGGTTTTCCTTCTTATTTGATTAGTCAAATGAAGATCCCTCTTCATCACTTTTACTCTAATTGATGCCCAGAGTCATAAAAGATACTCTAAAAGGTATATTTTACATGTTTCACCCCAGGTTTTGGGTAAATTGCACTTTTCACCAAAACTAGGGTTTTAAAGTACAAGGATTGCTCCACAAGTTGCATCTTGGTGC
Organism: Alisma plantago-aquatica; assembly: GCA_963693085.1. Classification (NCBI taxonomy): domain Eukaryota; kingdom Viridiplantae; phylum Streptophyta; class Magnoliopsida; order Alismatales; family Alismataceae; genus Alisma; species Alisma plantago-aquatica. The sequence continues at coordinate 882,212,358 of OY856411.1, forward strand.
CCAAACTTGGAGAACCCATAACACTTCATCATATTCATTCTTATGATGTTTAATCATCAGAGGAACATCTAAACATGTGAAATTTTAATGTTAACTCCTCTAATTGGGTAATTTGCACATAAGTCCCTATTAACAAAATAATATTATAACATTGTTTAAAAAGGGCAGAAATAGAAATATAAGTTCCTCAGAAGCTTTAATTACATACCAAAAAGATAATCAAAAGTTTCTAATTACATAATTAAACAAAACACCTAGGGTTAGTTCATAACCCAGGTCAGGGATGTTACACAAACGGTCTTGAAGACCGTTTGCTCCAATCGTTCTTGGTTGAGATCGTTTACTCTCAAACGGTTTTAAAACCGTTTGCTTCCAAACGGTTTTGCAAACCGTTTGGGCAAGAGGTGGAGACCGTTTGATAAAGTTGGATTAGGATGAAACTTTGGAATTAATGACACCTTCTTATACTTCAAGAACCTGGTCTGTTCTTCACGGTTTTGGTTGCAAGAACACTTAGAAGTATGGGAGAAAGGAAAGCAAGCAACATTTTCATAAGAAGAAGATATGTAAACAAAGCTTTTAAGGTTTAGAGTTATAAAACCCACCTTAGAATCTGATCTAGAGCTCCAATGTACATAGCTTTAGTGGTGGCTTGAGCTCCAGAGGTCGTCCAAGGTCCTTTCTTCAAGAATTGGATGGAGAAGATGGCTAGAAACAAGAGTTGTGTAAGGAAAACTAGCAAACCAACCTTGTAATGGGATTTCCTCCATGAATTCGAGCTAGATGGCCATTAAACTTACCTAGATGAACTTGGTCGTCCTCCTATTCTCCTGGGCTCCTCCTAAGTTTGTCCAAAGCAAGAAGATGAGAAGAGAAAATGAAGGGAAACGATCCCTTGCCTTGTAAAGAGAAGTGCTTATATACTTTGGGTACATTTCCAAGGCAATGACAATTATCTCTTCTACTTTACATCTATATCCTCCACGCCTCTCTCTAATTATTTGCCAAATTACTCCCTTCTCATAACATGCAACCCCTCTCTCAACCAAGGTTAAGGAAAAAGGGACCAAACATCTTACTAAGTTGCACATATAAAAGGGTCATTTTGCATACATCTTGATTATTTAGATATAAGGATTTTCTTTCTTATTTGATTACTCAAATGAGGCGCCCCCCTCATTTTATTTAATCTACTTGATGCCAAGATGCATGAAAGATACTCTAGAGGGTATATTTTACATGTTGCACCCTATGTTTTGGGTAAATTGCACTTTACATCAAAACTAGGTTTTAAAGCACAAGGATTTCTCTACAAGCTATATCTTGGTGCCCAAGCTTGGAGAATCCATATCACTACATCATATTCATTCTTGTGATGTCTCATAATCAGAGGAACATCTTAACATGTGCAATTTGCAAGTTAACCCTTCTAATTGGGTAATTTGCACATTAGTCCATTTTTAACAAAACAATATTACAACATTGTTCAAAAAGGATAGAAATGGAAATATATGTTCCTCAGGGGCTTTAATTTCATATCAAAAGATAACCACAAGCATATAATCACATGTTTTAAGCAAAAACACCTAGGGTTAGTCCATAACCCAGGTCAGGGATTTTACAAAAAGACCCATATTCACAAGAAGAAATGGCAATCAAGCTCAAGTGGCTCCTCCAACTCAAGCTCAAGTGAAGATTCAAGTGAAGGATCAAGGTCAAGCTCTAGTGATGAAGGAGAATGCCACTTTTCTCTTATAGCATCAACAAGTGAAGACTCAAGTGAGGTAAATCTAAACTCTTTAGATAAAGAATCCTTGATTGCTATTATTCATGATATTTGTGCCTCTCTTAAGTCTTCTAAAAGGAAAAAGAAAAAGCTTGCTAAAATTGTTGATAATTTGCATGTAGAATTAGATGATCTTGAACATGCTAATTCTTTCTTGCTTGATGATAAAAATGATTGTCTTAGCCAAGTAGACTCTCTTAAACTTGAAAATGCTAGTTTGCTTGATAAGATTAGATTTCTAGAAGCTCAACCTCTTATGACTAGTTCAAATGAAGAGCATAACTTAATTGTTGATTCTCTCATGCATGATATTGATTTTCTTAAATATGAAAACAAGGACAAAGATTTTGTTTTGCATGAATTATAAATAAAAAATGCCTCCTTGATTGCTAAAATCAATGTGCATGAATCTTGTTCTAGTTCTACTAGTAGAGAGAATGATGTTTCTTCTCTTCATATTGATAGAGATTCTTATTTAACTAAATCTCTTTGCTTAGAAAATGATCTTTTGCATGCTAGAGATAATATTAATCAATTGTCTTCTACTATTACCTCTCTTATGCATGATAATGATGGTTTGATATCTTCTTTGCAAATATTCTTAGTTGGTAAAAAGAATCTTAATGATATCCTACATCATACTACCAAACAAATTAGTAGACATGGTTTGGGGTATGATGGTAGTCAAGGGAACAACAAAGATAAAGGACCTCCAATATTCCATGGAGAATCCTCTAGTTCCAAGACTAAGGGCACATGCAACTATTGTAATGAAATTGGTCATTATTCTACTTGTTGTCCTTTTAGGAAAGCACCCAAGAGCAATAGGACTTGGGTTGCTAAACTAACCCCTCCGGACCCAAAAATATGATTGGGGACCATTTCATCTTTCTTCTTGTAGGTACTTGCAAATGGATTGACTTCATCTATTAAACTGCAAATTGACTTCTCAATCCACATGAAAGAAGAAAGGTGAGATGTGTAGAGGGTGACAACAAGTGGAAAAAGCAATAGTAAGAACAAAGGTAAAGGTTTTATTGCTTATAACCATTTCTAACTTGTTTTTGTCAAGTTAGTATGCACTACACATATGGTTTTTTAGTCAAAAGTGGTATTTTGTGTTTCTCTTCACACTCTTGCTCAAAAACTATTTCTAATACTTCTATAGTGCATTACTAACATGCTTAGACATGTTTGGATATGGTTTGTATATTTAGCATGTCTTTAAATATGTTTTTATGAAATATATGTGCTTTCTGACAACTGCTCAATCGGTCAAGTTTGTCCTGGTTGAAACTCGACTGATAGGCACCAATGGGTGTTGCCAACAGCTGTCATCGGTCGAGTTGTCAATGCACAGAACTCGACTGATAACACTGTGCATAGAATATACATTTGGCTTATTGAGTGAGAATTTCCCTCTCAACTAGATTTTCCCAACCAATAGCCTTATTCTTTGGCACTCCTTTGGTGCCTTTATATATGCATATTGCCATGTTATAAATTGCCTATCTTACTTACAACTCTATCTCTCTAATTGCTTTAAATTGGTATATCTATATCTTGCAATTACTTGCTTTGAGTTGTTTTGCAGGTTTTGATGATGATCTCTTTGGATCTCTTGGTTGTGTCTAGAATTGCTTCCGTTGTGCTCCAACTTGCTACATATATCTAGGTGTATATCTTGTGTTGATACAACCTTGAGGTTCATAGGGGTAATCATCTTATGGTAAGGATGCATATCTAGTGAGTTATATCCTTTCATGCGTCTAAAATTGCATATCTCTTTGTTTGGATATATCTCTACATCTACTCATAGCTTGCTTTATCTTGTGTATCTTTTGGTATCTCTTGCTATGATCTAGATCCTACTAGTAGTCCTAACTTGTGATAACATCTACTAGTAGTTCATATACATGTAGTTCTAGCCTTGTTTAAAATTGGTATCTTTGCTCATCTATATGCAATGCGTGTATCTTGTCTCATACATGCCCAAGCTTGTTCCTTGAATTGCATATCTACTATCTTGAGTTGCTTGCATAACATTGTGATGCAGGGTACAAAGATCTACATTATATGTAGAAATTGGAGTATTTTTTGGATTTTATGCAGATTTTGCTCCAGTTTTAGTTTTTGGTGTGACTAGTGTTTTTCATGCAGAAACAACCTTCTAAGCAAGACTCATGCTTTGTGATGAGCTCTGATGGTTTTTGGTCAAAATCCGTCATCTTGAGGGTCAAAATTATGTTTTATTATTTTTCTGCAACACTTTATCTTGCATTTTTGGGTTGTTCAAGTATATGCTCTAACTTGCTTTTCTTTCTATGCTTGGACAAGCCCCTTCTGTGATCTTCTACTCTCCTTATATATTTGTGTTATCTCCTTTCTCTTTAACAAGTGATGTTTCTTACTTTCTTCATAACCCCACTTTTTGAAATGACAAAGGGGGAGAAAGGTATGTCTTCTTTTATAAGAGGAAGAAGGCATGTCTTACATGAAGAAGAGAAGCATGTTCATGTAAAGGGAGTAGGTAAAAGGGGAGAAGACATATATGTGTAGAACATATATGAGTAGAAGACATAGTATTCTATAAATGTTATGAAAGCTAACCATGCAGGAGAAATAGCATCAATTGAGGGGGAGTATGAGAACTCCATGCACATCAATTGAGGGGGAGCATATGAGCTCAGTCCTATTGAAACCCCTAGGTTTCTCCGAAGGTATGATTTTACTTGAAAGCTTTCAATACATTTATGGAATGGTTTGTCATCTTCAAAAAGGGGGAGATTGTTGACTCAAGGTCAATTAGGTCAATGTTGACTCACGTCTAAATTGACTAAACCCGTGTTTTGATGATGACTAACCATTCCACATATTGGTGTCTAATGTCTCTACTTGAGTGATTTCAGATTAGGCATAGACACACTCCAAATGCCCTAACTTGCGCATATCAAATTGGAGAAAAGACAAGTCAAAGTCATACAAGTGCACGTTTTTGTAATATGATGTATATCCATTAGAATCATGTTGTAAATCACTTGTAATGATTGTATGACTTGTAATTAAGCTTAGAAAAATATCAGGAGCACTTACATCGAATATTAGAGCACTTTATATGCAACTTTGAAAATTGATTACATGCACTTTGTCGGTCGAGTTTTCCAACCTGAAAACTCGACCGATCACCCTTGATCAATTTTCTAGAGATTACATCGGCCGAGTTGTGTTTACACAGAACTCGACCGATGGAGTAACTGACCAAATCGATTTTCATTGGTCGGTCGAGTTTCCTCAGGACAAACTCGACCGATGGTTTGAATATCAGCTTTGTCTTTTACTCTATCGATCGAGTTACCCTTATAGAAACTCGACCAATTGCACTGTATGAAAAAGTGCAGAAAAGTGCTTCTAGCCATTGTGGAGTTGCAACAAGTGAAAATAGATCCGTTGTAAGCCACAAAATGGCTAGTTTTCATTCACAAGTGTTCCCAAAGGCTAAGAGGCATCCCCAGATATAAATAGGACCCCTTGGGCTTCATTCCAAGGTTGAGCATTCATTGTAAAACTCTATGTGAGGTTCCTATTCTATAGTTGAGTGCTTCCTACAACCTCCTATATCTCTCTAAGCTTAATCACTTGCTACATCCATTAGAGTGAGTAGGAAATCTGTAAGAGAGCTAGTCCTACATGTATATTTTATGAGGCTCTCACTTCCACCACTTCCATTTCTCTCATTTCAATCATGAAAATGAAGGTTCTCTCTCTTGTCCAAGAGAGGTGAAGAAGAACAAGGGAAGGAGTCCCTTGGTGAAGATCAAGGCTGAAGACTTGGAGCTAGAGTGGGTAAGCCCTTGGTGAAGGCTTGGTGGAAGCTTCTCCGAGTGAAGGTGAAGTCAAAAGTTGAAGATCCAAGAAGAGTGGGTGATCCCTGCAAGGATGAAGACTTGTGCAAGAGTGGGTAAGTCCTTGGAGAAGGTAGAAGACTCTTGCAAAGTGGGTAAGTCCTTGGTAAGGTTGAAGACTCTTTGTATTGGATAGGTAAGTCTTTTGTTTGGTCATGCATTGTATGTCTTATGAATGAATATAAGAGTGCAATAGTTTGGAAGTCCTAGAGGTTGACCTCTCTAGGAAAGTGGACTGACACACTTCTAGTTTGAAGTGTGGAACTATTCTAAATAGCTTGTCTAATTGGTGCATGTTCAATCTCTCTCTCCCTTGCTCTGTATGTTTTAGTTGCACTCAAATTACCTATTTAGCAACCTTATCCAGGGAGGGCTATTAACAAGTCAGTAAGTTCAAAAGGATTAAATAAGAGAATGAACTTCAAAAGAATGAGACATTAAAGAATAACAAAATTTCAAAGGGTGTCTTGTCATGAACAAATTTATAAACTAAACAAATGCATGTAGGTAATGTATACTAAAAATAACAAAAGTAGGGCCAAGACACCAAGGTTCATTGGTCAAGAATAGGGATGGAAGAATAGTAAGAATGGGCAAAAAAAGTACACCCCTATATTTACTAAGGATGAAATAGTGTACCTCAGATAGAAAAGCATGCCCTTATATGAAAAAATATAGTTTTGTTTAAGTGCTTTCAGCTCTATTCACCCCCCCTCTAGAGCATCTAATCACCCATCTAGGATCCAACAGATGTGTTGTTAGATATCACTCATTACTTGTAATGTCATAAGTTGGTTATGGGCATTTATTGCCAATGTAATTCCCAACCTATAGTATCACACACATAAGATGCAGTTGGAATAGGAGTTTACTCACGGATAAGGTTCAACTTGATTACTAAAATATTTAGGTATTCAATTTCAACTACATTGGTTATATATTAGCTGATTAGGAAGGTGAAACGACCATTTCTTGATATGAAACGACCATTTCTTGATATGAAACAACCATTTCACAAGTGAAATGACCATTTTATGATAAAAGGACCATTTGAAATGTGAAATTACCATTTCTTGAAATGAAATGATCCTTTCATTAAATGAAGCGACCATTTCAATAATGAATCTGGATGGACTGTTTCAATGATCAATAGGATTGGATAAATGATTGATGCTAGCATCATATTTTGTATTAATTGAATATTAAAAGACAATGTGGTTGAAAATAGGAAAGCAAGTGAACAGACAGGTTCAAGTGTTGAACCAACCTTTTCATGTGTGAACTGATCGATTTAGATGTGAACCGGTCCTTTGATGGTTCTTAGCTTACAAAAATTTCATGAGAGTTTGTCTCTTTGACTCCTAATTGATATGAAAATCCTGATCCTAGTCCTCTTATAAATAATGGTGTAGTCAAGGCTTTCAGAGATCATCTCAAACATTATCCTCTCTAGTTGAGGCAACCAAGAGAATTCGAACAAGTCCTACTCGTAAAAGGGAGGGACAACGAGGGAGAGACAACATGTGAGAGTGAATCAACCATAATAGGTTGACGTTCGAAGGGATAACTCATTCTCATTGTCTCTGGTAGTGCAACATGGAGTTCCTGGTAGTCTGCCTGGACTACGTAGAGGCGAGGACGCCTTTGTCACCCGCTAGGAGGACACTGTCAACCGTCGTCTGTGGTGTTGTACCAAGAGATTGTTTTTTATGATTGTTTGAGTGCTTCTTGTAGAAGAAGCATGCTACTATAAGGATAAGTTAGTGGACTTGCCCCAGGACCATGTATATCTCTTACAATCCTCTTTCCTAGATACATTATTGTTGACGCAATCTTGCTGATTAGATAATCGAGCATTAAATTTTTAATTTCTATTGCCTTATCTTTTACCCAGATTTCCTAATAGTAGTATCATAGCCATGTCAATTTATGATGTATCCAGATTTAAATCGATACGATCGGATTTGTTTTCTTTCATGGGAGGTGAATATTAAAATGAATAATGTGCATATCCTATTAGATACCACATATGATCCCACATATATAAATATATATTTGATATGATATATATGCAATCAATAAACACCGTCCTAAAAGTGTTTTGATGGTGGATGTAAGCATGGTTACGACCTAAAATTCATGTGTATTGTGTGCATAATTATTTTGTTTATTTCATGTTGTTATTCAGATTGTATACCGAGACTCTCCCCTCCTTTCTAAATGTAAAATGATGCTCCTCTTCCTATATTCCCCTCGAATGTAACTCAAGATTTTTCCCTTTTACAATGTAATATGGAATAGGATAGTTTAATTTATGTTTCATTGTGAGAAGGCATTCTGCACCAGATGAAGCAACTGACTCGGATCTCTAACTGATCGACTGGAGGACCGAGAAGGGCCAGACGACAGAACAAAGCGATCGATTGGTGGGTCAACCAATCAACTGGAGGAGTGCATGTATAGCTTGAACCAAAGACCGTGTGGCCATTTCAAGTGACAACTGTCTGGCTAGTTGGTTGATGCATATTATGATCAATGGTGAGCATTACCAAAGTACCCTTGATGGGTTAAGAAATCAACACCCCTTGATCAAGCAAACCCTAATGACCATAATAGTGATGACTTGACTTATGTTATCAATGATGGTTTGACCTAATGTAATCATAAGAGATGTAAACATCATCTAATGATAAGAGGAGAGAGAAGACCCCCTAATATGAATAAGAATCCAGTAATATGTGTCCAACATATATAAATGGACATACTTAGGGTATGATCCTTCATTATGAGATCAAGGAAACCCTAATCATGGTGATTAATGAATCTTAACCTTATTAAGGACATGAATGAGAGTAATCTTCATACATGATGATGGCATGACCTCAATTCACTGTAATGTGAATAGTAAACCCTAATCTAGGGTAATGTGATCTAATGTAAATAGTAAACCCTAATCTAGGGTAATGTGATCTAATGTGAATAATAAACCCTAATCTAGGGTAATGTGATTTAATGTAAATAGTAAACCCTAATCTAGAGTGATGTGATGATATGAACAAGTAAACCCTAATTCTGAGTTATGCTTTTAAGCATGAAACTCCATGATTAAAGTATGAGATGAGGAATCACTACTCCTAATCAAACTAAAGGGTTGAATAACTCTAATTGAATTGAATAAGAATCCTAACCCTAGAAACCAGCCGTGGTAATATGACACGGTCGTGGTGAATCCTTTGTTGCACGACCATGTAATGAAGCACGACCATGGTGACTTACTCTTGCATGACCGTGCAAGATAGCACGGCTGTGGTAAACTATACATAAATTGAAAAGAACATGTATTGTGCTGATATAGTTACAATGTACATATCATTAGTGAATGTGAAACATGCAAGTTTTCATAAAGGGGTGATCATATCTAGGTAAGGGTTATGATGTTATATGCATTGAAAACACTTTACATGCGTCAAGTATAATAATATGTTATGTTACCTAGTGTGTGGTAACATATGAGCTTGATAGGCTGAATGAGCCATGAGAAACGTATGCATTGTTGTAATTAAAGGTCATACTAATGAAATGACTGGATGATAAGATGTTACTTGGTAACAAGTGTTATGCTGATTCAAGGGTTTGAATACCCACACTCCTGAACCACAATAATGAGATGGTTAGGGATTGATATCCCAATGTTAACAGTATATGATGTGATCTTGATACAAATAGTACTCTTTCTTTATGGCATTTGTTTTATTGATTTATGTTTGAAATCATGCTTGATAATAAAGAATGTCATAATGTACTTAAATAATCAAGTATAATGATATCAAGTAGAGCCCTGACCATAGATCCATCATTGTCAGAAATTACATGATGGTGAAATAGGTTTTCCTAAGGGAACTCCTGGAGCACATACTTTTGAGTATGTGGGGGTTATGGACGCGAATATCCTTACGTCCTAATGTTGGATATTTGATAGGAGATGTACCACTAATCTCTCAATCCTTCATTATATGTTTATGTCGGGATGATGTATCACAAATCTCCCGATGATGTTGTTAATATGTTAAGTAACTAGTATACATGTTCTTTATATTCCTTATTGTTATATGTCTTGTCATTCAATTAAGTTATAATTGAAATGATTACTTATAAGGATGCTGCTTCACATAGTTTATACAATGTTACCTGTTGTTGAATATTTATATTTCTATTGCTTTCTATTATTCCATTATTGCAATAATAAAGCTTCTGGCGGAGAGTTATAACTCTCGCTGGGACAATTATTCAATTGTCTCACCCTCGTGGGATTCGACTTTTTAGGTAGACGTTGAGGACGGAGGAACCCATCAGTGGGTGAGCAACAACAACAACAATCTCAGGGACAGTAGTGATCCTCAGGTGGAGACACTGTCTGTCATGTCATGTAGATAGTATGTCCTATGTCGTCTATGTACTCTCAGGTCCTAGGAGTCATTATATCTGATACTTTGGCATGATGCCTCGAGATTTTGTATCTTACCTTGTATATTTAACAAGGTAGTTGATGTTGTAATTCTCGAGATGAATTTGTTACAGATATGTAATGATGAAACGTGATGTAAACAACTTACCATGTTCTTTTATGAAAGAGTTTTATCGTTTGATGGTCTCTTTATAAAAAGTTTTAATTTTTGGTAATTCCGCTACTAATCGCTTCTACATTCGTTGATCTTGTTTTCGTGATTCGATCATCTCACTTTTTGCCTTGTGGGCAATCTTCCTTGTAGTGACCCTTCTTTCCACATGTGAAGCACCGGATGGAGGAGGACTTGCCTTTGTAGAATTTACCCTTGGAGTACATGGCATCTTCTTTAGCTTGAGAGGATGGAGAGACGTGTTCCATGATAGCTTCAATTTGAGCCTTCATTTCAGCCTTCTTCATTCTCTTTAGCTCTTTCTTCTCTTGTCTTTCTACTTCCTCCCTCTTGTAAAGTGTGGCTTCATGTGCTTGTAGATTTCTAATGAGCTCTTCAATAGGAATATCCCTAAGAGACCTTGCTTCTTCAATGGAAGTCACCTTGGGTTCCCATCTCTTGGGGAGAGTTCTAAGGATCTTTGAGTTGATCTCTCCACTAGACATAGGATGTCCTAGAACAGCAAGACCATTCAAAATGGTGTTGAACCTTGAGTACATGTTGGCTATACTCTCCTCCTTTCCCATCTTAAAGTTCTCAAGTAGCCCTTTAAGCATGTAGACTTTGCTTTCCTTCACTTGATTTGTCCCTTCATAAGTGATGCAAAGCTTTCTCCATACCTCATAGGCTGTTTCACATGAAGAAATCTGGTTGAACTCGGTGGGGGTCATGGAGGCATAGAGGATGTGCATGGCTCTAGCATTCAAGGTTGCTTTCTTCAAGGTAGCTTCATCCCATTCTTCAATCCTTGTCTTTGGTAGAATGTATGGGCTGTTCACCATTTGTCACATCTCAATACTTGATCCTTGGATGTAGAATTGAAGCTTTCTTCTCCAATAGAGGAAATTTCTCCCATCAAAGATTGGAAGGTTGGTCGAGAATCTCCCTCCTAGGTAGTCACCCATCTTCTCCTACTTGTTGAAGTATGCTTGGAGAAGACCCGCTCTGATACCAATTATTGGATCCTAGATTGGTGATTAGATGCTCTAGAGGGGGGTGAATAGAGCTGAAAGCACTTAAACAAAACTCATTAAACCTTCAAGATATATGACAAGATAAGGTTGCTAAATAGGTAATTTGAGTGCAACTAAAACATACATAGCAACGGAGAGAGAGATTGAACATGCACCAATTAGACAAGCTATTTAGAGTGGTTCCACACTTCAAACTAGAAGTGTGTCAGTCTACTTGAGAGGTTAACCTCTAGGACTTCCAAACTATTGCACTCTTATAATCATTCATAAGACATACAATGCATGACCAAACAAAAGACTTACCTATCCAATATAAAGAGTCTTCAACCTTACCAAGAACTTACCCACTTTGCAAGAGTCTTCGGCCTTCTCCAAGGACTTACCCACTCTTGCACAAGTCTTCAGTCTTGCAGGGATCACCCACTCTTCTTGGATTTTCAGGTTTTGACTTCACCTTCACTCAGAGAAGCTTCCACCAAGGACTTACCCACTTGAGCAAGGAGTCTTCTGCCTTCACCAAGGACTTACCCACTCTAGCTCCAAGTCTTCAGCCTTGATCTTCACCAAGGGACTCCTTCCCTTGTTCTTCTTCACCTGTCTTGGACAAGAGAGAGAACCTTCATCTTCATGATTGAAATGAGACAAATGGAGGTGGTGGAAGTGAGAGCCTCACAAGATATACATGTAGGACTAGCTCTCTTACAAATTTCCTACTCACTCTAATGGATGTAGCAAGTGATTAAGCTTAGAGAGAGAGAGGAGGCTGTAGGAAGCACTCAACTATAGAATAGGAACCTCGCATAGAGTTTTGCAATGAATGCTCAACCTTGGAATGAAGCCCAAGGGGTCCTATTTATAGCTGGGGATGCCTCTTAGCCTTTGGGAACACTTGTGAACGAAAACTAGCCATTTTGTGGCTTGCAACGGATCTATTTTCACTTGTTGCAACTCCACAATGGCTAGAAGCACTTTTCCGTACAGTGCAATCGGTCGAGTTTCTATAAGGGTAACTCGACCAGATAGAGTAAAAGACAAAGCCGACATTCAGACCATCGGTCGAGTTTATCCTGAGGAAACTCGACCGACCAATGAAAATCGATTTGGTCAGTTACTCCATCGGTCGAGTTCTGTGTAAACACAACTCGACCGATGCAATCTCTAGAAAATTGATCAAGGATGATCGGTCGAGTTTTCAGGCTGGGAAACTCGACCGACAAAGTGCCTGTAATCAATTTTCAAAATTGCATCTAAAGTGCTCTAATATTCGATCTAAGTGCTCCTGATATTTTTCTAAGCTTAATTACAGGTCATACAATCATTACAAGTGATATACAACATGATTCTAATGGATATACATCATATTACAAAAATGTGCACTTGTATGACTTTGACTTGTCTTTTCTCCAATTTGATATGCGCAAGTTAAGGCATTTGGAGTGTGTCTATACCTAATCTGAAATCACTCAAGTAGAGACATTAGACACCAATATGTGGAATGGTTAGTCATAATCAAAATGTGGGTTTAGTCAATTTCGACGTGAGTCAACATTGACCGAATTGACCTTGAGTCAACAACATCATCACTATCCAAGTAATTGAAAAATTAGAAACAACTTCAACCTACAATTCGTGATCAGTGTGTTAGTGATTGTATAGTTTTTTTGTCTCTGATATCCAGATTGAACTTGAGACATGAAATCATCATCCTCTCAACATTCAATCCATGTTCTTTGAACTAGAGCAGACTGTATGAGATAGATGTGAGTTTGCATATTTTATATTGGTTCACATGAGTGTGGCCATACATTTCTCAGTCCCTCTTATCAAGTGGCCTAGATATCAATCTCCTATAGGAGGACAAATCCCATCTACATCACTTAGACTTAATCCCTATGTGTCATAATGCATCCGAACATCAACTTTATGGCAATCCTTATTCATGGTCACATCAAATGATGTCAAAACACATAGAATGGCATCTGATGAGTATTGTGACTTCAAGATTAAGAACCAAAATCACCACTATCACTATGAGAGTTGATTATAGCTACCACTCCATAGTCTCCATGTATCACTCTCATGGTGGGTCTATCCGATACACTATTCTATAACTAGTACCTACGTGTTTGATTTGATATCGCATATCATGACTGATGAGACTCTTTAATCAGTCAACACACACTCTGGTCTTATGTATTACTATTGTCTATTTTGCTTTTACAATAATATATGGCTAGGTACATAATAAGAATGTGTGTACTCTTATCATACATATGCTCTTATTATCAGGTCCTCAACCTGAAAACATATGTCATTGAATTACATCATTCTTTAAACATTTACCATGTCTGTGTTATCATCTCATGATTGAGTCAAACATAATAGATGGAATTACCTTTACTATTATCAAATCAGGTGTGCAATGTCCCATTACAATCATCGTATGATTGGCTCTCTAGACATACAAACCAACATCTTTAGCTTCAGTTTCTTTCGTAGAACCGACTATATATGTATTGTCAATTTCTTATTGTTGAACCGATGACTATGATCTCAGAATAATCTTATAATTATTACTGATATCGCTTTGCGACGTTGATATCTATTTTCTTATCGAACGACACTGGGTCTGTGTCATCAATTTTAGCTTCCCTAAAAACGAAAGTAGAATGTCCTTAAGTGTAGTGTTGTCTACTTATGTGTGGATAAAATATAGACGTTGCAAGTCTAATTTAACCGACACTATATATGTTATTTGTACTAGTGGTTGCTTATTTGATCACAGTCATTGCTTCTCAACATGTTGTACCAACCTATCAATGACCTATATACCAAATGGATATTGAGATACTTTTCTATACAAATTTATTCTAAGAAATAATATACATGAGTTCTCCATCTTGACTTCTAGGATATGAATCTCATGTTTGTCTTCTGCATAGAGCCCTTTATTGACTAAAATGGACTTTTTTGACAGCTTCATACGAGTCATCACGTGTGCGGGCTATACCCAGAATTCATATGGTTATTCAATTTTATGCACAATACACCCCAAGGTCAGGTCATTCTAGTCATGTGTGTGGATGACATAATCATCTAGGAGATGATATAGCATGAACCAATGAGTTATAATATCGTCTTGTAAAACAACTTCTAGCGGAGGACCTCAAAAATTTCACTACTTTTTTGACCTAGAGATTACTCACATCAACAAAGAAACTATAATCTCTGAGCAAGATACACAACAAATCTCATTGTCTATGCTATTATATCTAACTTAAATAATATAGGCACACTTCTTGAACTTCATGTGAAATTGTACCTCAATCATAGTGAGCCACTGATCCAACATCTCAGATACAACATGATATAGACAACGACTAATAATCACTACAACATTCAGTATGATTTTAGCATTGCGTCATAATTTCAGACTACTCAAAGTATCTACTATACTCGGCACCGTCGGTTTATGAGGCGTTCTCTAGTCTCTACTCATGAGCTCTTCCAAGAATCTTAGCATGCATGCATATGTTGATTCTGGCTGGGCTAAATATGCAACCACCACAGCAGTGACGGAGCTGCCTATAGGCAAGGGTGGGCACGTGCCCTACCCCAACCTTTCAATTTACATTAATATAAATTTTATCGTCTATACATTTTAGCAGTAAACTTCCATTGTGCCCCCTTAATCATGAGTTCTTTCGTCCCTTTGAGTTGTATTGAATGGTGCCCACCCATTTGGTATTTTCTGGCTACGCCACTGCACCACACGCTCCATCAGTGGCTCTCATAGAGGAGGCAAGAAAATAAGACGTTGCATCTTTTTTCGCAGAGACAACAATAGAAATCATTGTGTAACACCGCCTACGAAACAGTACACCTCTATTAGATTTGTGGGAGTCATTACTTATGACCGTTATAAGTGTGTTCCGTGACGACGACAATGCAATACATATTTAACATGGTCAAAATGTTCATAATTGGACTAAACACGTAGATAGATTCTCAGAAAACTAGCATTTAACAGGTGTTAATATGTTGGTGTTATCATGTTGCTATTCACAAACTCGACCTTGAGTCTGAGAGGGGGTAGACGTGGGTGTTGATATGGATTAGTTTCTTTCACTAGCTCGTCTATTTAGCTTTGATAATTTTCTGTTTGATACAAAGAGAATACTTGATTTGCAATATTAGGTGAACCGTCTGATTCAAGTTATGAAATACCAGTTCCGTAATATCTTGTCTTAATTATAATCCATGTCAGAAGTGGCAACAAAAAATGATACGCAAACCACTGCCACTAAAACAAAAAAAATGTCAGAAGTGGCAACACGATCCTTTTTCGGCCGGACCCATAAGTGACTTTGAAAGGTCGTGCAGTCTCGCGACTAGCTTGTAGTTGCGCACCGATCCTTCCACAAACCACTGCCATCACATAACTTTTGTGATGCAAACCTGATTGCCATTTCTTGTTATATATATATTGGAATACAGCCATACAAATGAAGGTTGCCGTCAACCTCATTTCACCAACACGTGGGTCACAGAGTTACGAAGATACGCAAACCAATTGAACGAAGGAATGATACATCCACCTTGCTCCTACTACGTCTACAACAGGTACACATGCCTTGAGCATCCAAAGAAAGCATGCGGAGTCATGTTACCAATATCTATTTCATTTTATATATTTTTTAATAATTTATATTCTATTAGGAATATATGAACTCGCAGCTTCTGCTCCCCGTAAGGAGAAAAAACACCCAACGGAGGAATTGAATCGATTTAGGCTCCAAACTTGGGGACCTGTGCCGCAGATATCTGCGCAAGGAAGTGCTCAGCGACAAGGCGGCGCTGGATCTTCCCCGTAGCTGTCTTGGGCACGGAATCAGTGATGAAGACCCTCTTGGGAACCTTGAACGCCGCGAGGTTCTGCTTGCAGAATCTGAGGAACTCGTCGTTCCTGATCTGGACGCCTTCTCTTGGAATAATGGCACAGTTGATCTGCAAGAGAGAAGGTGGGAGATGAATCAGTGAAACTGGTAGGCTAATGGAAGCAATAGCTAATTGGGTGGGACTTTTCTTTCTATATATCGTTTGGCTGTGAAGAATGGTCTCTGTTTCACTTCGTCTTCCTCTTTGGGGTGGAAATGAGTCGGGATTGGGGTTTCAAGGTTGGTTGAATACAACGACGACTACTGGTTAAAGTGGTTGTGTCGTTTTTCATGCGTTCACATGAAAGACAGCTTGAACCCACCCCAGCAATTTAGCGGGCGTTACGGTAGCCACTTGGCAAGGCATTTGTTATGGTTACGTTTGGATGAGCTTTCGCCGATAGTATCCCCAGGGTAAGTATAGTATATATATAGTAACAGAACAGAAGTTTTTTGTTACCTCCTCGCCATACTTGTCGTCGGGTACTCCAAAGGCAACAGCTTGCGCGACGTCGGGATGCGACAACAGGACGGCGTCCACTTCAATGGGTGATATCTTCTCGCCTGCAAAACAGAAAAGAAAAGGGTGGGGTTTAATTACTGTTTTTCATTCCATTCCAAGTTGCTTGCTCCGCCACACGCATGTGGAAATACGACAACCGTATAACAAGAACTTAGTTATTTATATGACATGATAATATATGTTGTAGAAATCATGGCGCGTCCCAACCCCACGAACGGTGGGTGCGATATGACGGTGCGAAACCGAACAGTGTGAGTAAAAAAAAAACAGTTTTTAGCGCGTCATCTCTGCTTTTCAACTCAAAACCGTGACCAGAAGGATCTCTGCCTTTTTAACTTTAATAAACCGTGACCAAGGACCAAAACTGACGTAAATCGCACGTTGCAAAGCAGCGAAAACTAGTGGTATATTTTTTTCTTTAAAATAAATAAATCATAGTAGCAGCACAGATATGCGAAAAAGCGAGAATCAGTGATGGTATGAACAAGAAGAAAGACGAAGAACTATATACCTCCTCTGTTGATGAGCTCCTTGATCCTTCCAACCAAGTGCAAGTACCCATCCGCATCCATGAACCCAACATCACCAGTATGGAACCACCCAAACTGGAACGCGGTTTTGTTGGCCTCAGGGTTGTTCTTATACCCTTTGGTAACATTCTGACCTCTCACACAAACCTCCCCGCTAACGTTAGCGGGGACGATGGAACCATTCTCATCCAAAATCGCCATCTCCTGCCCGACGGGTATCCCAACAGACCCGGCCTTGTGGGGTCCATCCTCAGGCAACGGGTTGGACGCCATGAGATGCGTGGCCTCCGTCATAGCATACGCCTCAAGCACCGGCGCACCGAACGCAACCTCTAACCGTTCAAGGATGGACGGCGCGAGCGAGGCGCTGCAGGACCGGATGAACCGGAGCGTCGGGTACCCTGCCGGTTCGGGTTTGGAGTCGTGTCGGTCGAGGATGATCTGGTGGATGGTAGGCACGGCGGTGTACCATGTGGCACCGGACGCGCGCATGTCGGACCAGAAGGTGGATGCCGAGAACCGGCCCGCGGATGGGAGGGTGACGGAGGCTGCGGAGGTTAGGGAGGAGAGGAGTGCGGCGAGGAGGCCGTGGACGTGGAATAACGGGAGGACGATGACGGTGGAGTCGGTGTGGGAGAGCTTGTAGATGGACCGGATGTTTTGGGCGGAGGCGGCGAGGTTGAGTTGAGAGAGGGGGACGCCCTTTGGACGGCTGGTTGTCCCGGATGTGTGGAGGAATAGAGCGACATCGGAGGGGTCATTGTGTGTGCTGATGCTTTCGCGGCGGTCCTCCTGGTTGGGGAAGGTGAACGGGGTGAGTTGGATTGGGGTTGATGCGTCGGGTAGGGTTGCGGTGGCGTGTGGGATGTTGAGCTTGGATGCGGCTGCTTGAGCGGCAGGGTTCCCCTCCGGGTTTGTAAGGAGGAGAATGGACTCGGAGTCGGAGAGGTAGAATTCGAACTCGTCTTTCGTATACGCCTGGTTGAGAGGCGCTGCGGTGGCGCGGCAGCGGATCACGGCAAGGAAGAGTATCACGAGCTGCAGGGGAGGAAAAAGCACACGGGTCAGAAAAGAGAATAGTAGGTCATTAATCAGAATAAAGAAAAACATGACGAACCTCGACGGTGTTTGGGAAAGTGAGAGCCACGACGTCTCCCGGCCTAACTCCAGAGGCACGGAGGCTGGCAGCCGCCTCCTCAACAAGCTGGTTGAGGCGGGCATGGGAGATATCGAACTTTCCAGGGAGAGAGATCGCCCTTCGCTCCGGGTAGTCGGAGGCGGCCTTCTTGAGGAGGCCGGTTAGGGTGAGGACCTCCATCGATAGCAGCGAGGGCAGGGAGGATGCACCGTGCACGGAACGACCCTAGGCGGACGGAGATCCCTAGCTTCTGCCGAAAACGGGTAGTAGACTAGAGAGGAAACTGGAAAGGTGTTGCTGTTTTGGTGAGGAAATGGGGGGAGACGGTGTGGCGTTTAAATACACACACCAAATCGGCGGCCAGCCAGACCAGCGTCCCGCTCCGTCCCGTGGGGGCCGCTGGTTGGCTCTGGGGTTTCTGCGGTGTTGCTCTCTCTTTCTCTCTCTCTTTTCTGCCAAGTTACCTCCTTCACCGGTAACGGCCGACCCACACCACGGGCCCAAGGGGCGTAAGGGCCTGAGGAAGCTGCCAAAGGGAAAGAGAGATGAGGGTAAAGCAAGGGCCTTGCCTATAGAGGGGGGAAGGGGGTGACTCGGGGAGGTAGATGGACACGTGGCGCTCTAAGACGGTCAGCACGAGTGTGCCGGGCATATCGGGGTCATACGGTTTGGGGGTGCGGTGGGAGGGCGTCATTCTCCATCGTCCGTCCACGCGTGTTCACCGGGCCGTGACGTGGCCAACGATCCCACCGGCGGGAGGAAGGGGCTCAAGGAAAATGACCAAGTATGGGCTGGGCCCTGCCAACCTGCCCAAGTGCCTAGGCAAGGATAGGATTAGGGGGGGGGGGGGGGGGGGGGGAGAGGTTCCAAGGAATTGATATTTGATCTTGTTTCCCTCCAATTCCCTCTTTCGTGGGATGACAGCTTCCTAACGAAGATTATGTCCCTCTTTGTTTTGGTCGAGATCATAAAATTCGGATTGGGTTAGTCGATATATTTAGATTAGTTTATATAGATGTGGTTCTGTTTTTATTTTGACAACTAATTTCATTGCAAGCACTCATTATATTGATTTAGAGTGACTTCATAACTTATGTTTTTTAGTATAACATATAAAATAAAATAACACAAAATCCAGCTGTCAACAGCACTGACTTGGTCTGGTTGGAATTTTAGTGACCAAACAACAACTACGTGACTATGGGTGACTTAAAAATGCTACGTAGCATTAAAATGGGAATTTATGTATGCTAAACAAATAGAAGAGGAAAAAACTTCTCGTTGTTTATCACACACAACAACAAAAATGTCTCCCACATAGTATATCTCTGTATCTTGGGCCGTGCCGGCTCGGTAGAGCTGCAACCTTTCTCGTAGCAAGAAGAAACATCAATCTAAACCTCAACCTAAGCGATTTGCTTTGCTTACGGCAATGAGGCATTCAATGAAGTATCATCTTCGCAAGTTGCAGCTGGCAATGCGGTATGGAATGAAGTATAATCGTCGTAAGTTGTCACTCGGTCATACTATATATGTGCACCAATGAAGTACACTGTACTCGCCGTGGTTACGCGCGTATACAACGCACTATGGCTTCTTTTTTCTTATACTCCAACCCAAACCCAAGTTTGTAATGTCACGTGTTGTTTTCTCATAGCAGAAAAGCCCTTGTTTCTAAATTCAGAATCATCTGTTGTTACAAGCTTACTAAGCTAAACATTTACAAAGCGTCACTCGGTACATCTAATGCCTCTCCAACCCGTCAAAGTGGTCAAAGCAGCCCTTACATCTGTTCTCCGAGAGTTGTTGTCGTCTCTCATCTCTAGCCCGTCATAGAAGCTGGTTTTCTTCTATTCAAGGCAGTAGGTCATTCAAGAGGCTAAATTAAGAAAACTAACCATAGCCAAGGTTTTAGATCACTCCATAACAAAATAATTATAAGCAATGGAAATCTACATGAACAGAGGAAAACCAAAGATAAAAATATAACTAAGAAACTAAATACTAGGCTATTGAACTTTGCATCATGTAACGAGTTTATATTGAAAGCTCATTATAGGAAAAAGTCAACAAGCATAATTACAATCCAACGGGAGCGTGAGGGCCCATATTTAGAAATAGCCGTAATTATATACATGAATAGACCTTGAGAGTTTGCAAACGTTTTGATGTATAAGATGAAAGAAGCTAACCTTAGCTCCCTAGGACAATGAATCAAATCAAACATCTACAACAGCTGATTCTGCACAAGGGAGAAGAAAAATAAGGTTCAAAATCAATTGGAAAATAAAAAGGGGAGCAACATCAACCATCCACATAAGTAAATGACTTACCAATAACATCAACATCAACATCTTCGAGAAAATTTGTAATGTCTTTAGTCACCCTGGTATCTATTATATACAAACAAATATATAAGTGGATATAATTAAAATTTGAATTTAATAAAGAACTAAGTCAAATTTATCATTACTGTTGGGTTTTAGGAGAGACAGAGAAGGCAGCGGAAACAAAAATTTTCTTCTCCCCAAACCCAGAATAAAGGAATTGTGTCAACGTCTATACAGTAGGAAGGATGGTTTGTACAGATATACCTTGTCTCGAGGCTTACTCAACGACGTTACTTTGCGGCTTGCACGGTCTTCACATCCAATCTTGAACGGTGTTTGTGCAGCTCCTGGTCACCGGTACTGTCAGGATTGACAGTTGTCTTCCGAGCGGCAGAAGTCTTTCGTCTGTGTAGTTATAACATCCCTGACCTGGGTTATAAGTTAACCCTAGGTGGTTTGCTTAATCATGTAATTAAACACTTGTGATTACCTCCTGGCATGTAATTAAGTTCCTAAGGAACATACATTTTCATTTTTGTCCTTTTTAAGCAATGTTGTAGTATTGTTTTGTAATACAGGGACTTATGTGCAAATTACCCAATTTAAGGGGTTAACTTGCAATTTACACATGTTGATATGTTCCTTTGATGATGAGACATCATATGAGTGAATATGATGAAGTATGATGGATTCTCCAAGCTTGGACACCTAGATACAGCTTGTGGAGCAATCTTTGTGCTTAAAACCCTAATTTTGGTGTAAAGTGCAATTTACCCAAAATGTGGAGTGTAATTTGTAAAATATACCTTTTAGAATATCTTTTATGACTTTTGACATCATTTAGAGTAATAATTATGAAGGGGGCACTTCATTTGAATAATCATAAAATAAGGAACACCTTTGTAATTGAATCACCAAGTTATAAGTATAGTAACCCTTGTATATATGCACCTTAGTGGTAAGTGGACCTTCTTTGCCTTTAGTTCTTGGTCTTAAAAGGAGTTTTGCCTTATATATAAGGAGAAGGGACGTGCAAAGAAGAAAGGAGGGACCTAGATGAGAAATGGAGAAATCAGATGTAACAACCCTAATCTGGGTTATGAGGTAACCCTATTTGTTTTGGCTAATAAAGTTGCTTAGAACTTTAATGAAATCCTATAATATGATTTGTTATCATATGACACATTTATGTTTCAAGTTTGGTCCCGATTGAATGTTGTTTGAGCAATTTTCCTTTATTTTGGACCAAAGTGCAGTTTGCCCAAATTGAGGGGCTATAATGCAAAATGTCACATGTTGAATGTGCCTAATATGTTTTAGCATCATAAGAGAGAGAATGATGCTAAATGGTGGCTTGTGGAAAGCCTAAATTCCAAGTTTGAACTTGTTTGAACAATGTTGGAGCATTGTGCACCAATTTTGGTACAAATTGTAATTTACCCAAAATGTGGAGTTGCTATGCAAATTACCACCTCTAGAGTGCTCCTACTTCCTCTATGTATTAGTTAGAGGAGAGAGAATGAATGAGACACCATGTTTGAAACACTTAAGAGTGATGGTAATGTTGGTGATGAAATGACCAAGAAAGAGGGTTGAATTTGAAGGCTTAACTTGAGTTGTATCAACTTGAAAAGCTTATATATGAGTGCCTATCGGCCAGGGAGCCCAAGGAGGTGTCCCATATCGTTTTGTGAACTCTTGGCAAGGTTCATATCGTGCAAAGCACCTCAAGGAGGTGAGGTGTGATGGCCAACAAGTTTCCTTAGGAAAAGTGTATCGGCTTGACTTAAAATGATGATTTAAATGATATATTTTATCCAAATGGGTAAGTGATGGACGAATTTGCATCTCTAGATGATCCTCAACCTTTTTGTACGTCAAGATAAATGTTGATGCATGCTTGGAAACGTGTCACCCATGCATGACACGTGGCACCTACTAGCTCAAAATGTTGACACCTCATTTTTGTTCTCCTTCATGATCAGCAAGTATATATACCCCTAGTTTGACCCTTTAATGGAATTTTACGACCCTTACCACCCTCCTACCTTGTGGTATCGTGCACATAGCTCCCATATCGTGAAGGGAGGCTATGGTATCGTGCATGGGTCATGGGATATCACCCATGGCATGATCATATCGCCCAAGTAGGTGATCTTGGTCATATTGGGTGATATCGGCCATAGAGTGAAGTGTTTTGATCCCAAGTGAGTACCATATCGTCCAAGTGAGTGTCATATCGTGCAAGAGGGGTGGCATATCGTGCAAGAGAATAAGGGTATCGTGCATAGGCCTTGGGTATCGGCCATAGCAAGCATATCGGCCATACTATGTTGATATTGCTCATAGCAAGTTGATATCGGCTAATTGAAGCAGTTTGGGCCACAAGTGAGAGGGTATCGGCCACAAGCAAAGTTGTGTCGGCCAAGAAGAAGTCCATATCGCCCAAGAGTGGTAGGGTGTCGGCCAAGGAGCTAAGGAACTCAAAACTTGACCCTAAGGTGAGGAAAAGATCATCTTCAACCTTGGATTGAAGCATGAATTTAGGGTTTTGATCTTCCTTTCTTTTCTTCTTCACCAATTGCTTATCCATGGTGATTCCTTGTTTATGAAGGGGTTATGAACGAGCCTTGGACCTTCATAAGTCATCTTCAACCTTAGGAACATGGAGCTTTGGAGCTTGGAGCTTTGAAGTGGTTCTTAAGGCGGGTTATATAACTCGAACTCAACCATGTTATTATTCTTCACTTAAATTGCTATAATTAGTGAAGTACTTTTAATTCCAAAGTTTCCTGAAATAGTTGATGAAATTATGAGTTTTAGTAGTTTCTTAGACCTATTTCCATGAACTATAACAGTTATAAATAAGGTCTAGAGCTTGAAGATGATGGTATCAATTTATAAAAGTAATATCGGGTGCAAGCACATAAGCAAGCAACCCTAACCCGATATGATAATGCACCTGCTTCACTAAAATGAAATGGATATGATTGTATACCTTGTTGCACGATATGTGGGTGTAGTATACACCCCTTGCACGATAGAGAGTCAAGTATAGACTCCATGCATGATGCAGGATTGAATGAATACTTGTAAGTTGACATGAAACCCTAATTTAGGCTAATGCTAATGCACGATATGGAAGCCCGATACAAAACCCTAGATGATGTATAGACCGACATGGTGATGGATTAATACCTAATGCATGACATGGGTAATATATATATACATACCTCTAGCCCGATATGAATGGTATTTATATACTTCTAGCCCGACATGGGGAGTGCTCATATACATACAACCCGATATGGTGAACATATGTATATTTCTAAACTGAGATGCCTTGTAAGGTCGAGGGTAAGACACTCTTAAGAGTAATGAGTGTAACACCAAATAATGGTGTGGCTAATATATTGATAGGTGAAACACCTAAAGTGGTTGGTAATGGTTAATCCTATATCAATAATGCTTCAACCAGAGATGGGTCCATTTTAATTGATGATGGTTGGACTATTCACTACTACAGAAACGGCCTTTGGCGTCGGTCGTTTAACCCCATTTGGCGTCGGTTTCCGACCGACGCCTATGTGGGCGCCGCTAAAGGTCGAACACTTCGGCGTCAGTTTTTTAACCGACGCCTATTTGTCCTATAGGCGTCGGTTGTTTAGTAAATAACCGCCGCCAAAAGTGTTCGCGCCACAGAAAATGGCGTCATCTAGGGCACTTTGTGCGTCGGTTATTTACTACACAACCGACGCCTATATAGAATATAGTGTCGGTGTTTTAGTACATAACCGACACATAAAGTGCCCTAGATGACGCCATTTTCTGTGGCGCGAACACTTTTGGCGTCGGTTATATACTAAACTACCGACGCCTGTACTTCAAGACGACACGACCATGCTTCCCTGCACGGCCGTGTTTAGTACTATAGGCATCGGTTTTATATGAATAACCGACACCATTTACACCACGGCCGTGCTATCCTGCACGGTCGGGTTGTTTGTACTATTAGGCGGAGGTTTTTATCAAATAACCGACGCTGTATGTCTTTGCTGACGGTTTTATATAAATAACCGACGCCTATTTATATTTTTTTTTTCATATCAGTTTGCAGGCCTGCTGTGGCTGGTCAGCAGGATGAGAACCTGCAGTTCAGTTTTCTAAACTGCAGGTTTACGACATCCATTGATATCAGCCTACAAACGGGCCGCAAACCTGCAAAAGTCACAAGCAAAATTCTACACAAGTACATACATTCAGACATCAATTCAATTCTCACATTCACACATACAGAAACATTCAAATACATGTATTAACATTCAGAAATATTCATTTACATAGTATCATTCATTATCGCTATCAACATCCCAATTATATCTTACAGTTGCCACTGCTTGTATGGCTTTTGCCCATTCTTCTCTTACTTCATTTAATGCTTCCATCGTATATGGAGCATGTATATTTTTTAAGCGTTTACCTGTAGTGTTGTCAGTTTTAAACACCTGCAAAGAGAATGATGTATATATATAAGTAATAATATAAAAATAAGATAAGATTGATATATTTCATACTAACTAATGAGACTATATATAATACCTCATGTATGGTATCGATGTCCAATGCGGCATATTTGATAATCATCTGCATAAATCGCATCACATAGTATGCGCATGCCCAGCCATTGTCTTGTGTAGCACACTATAAATTGAAACATACAAAATAATACAACTAAGCACAATTCACATCAATAATATATATATTCGAGTCGGGAACTTACTTGTACGTTCTGCCAATTTATTGGCTGGTTCTTTTTCCTTGGGACCGTTCCTCCAGCCTTTTTGAATGCATCTAAACCCCTACATGTTAATATAACACAATAAATTGCATAAGTAAATAGTAATGTAATAAAAGATGTTAACGGATATAAAAATGAAATATTTCTCACCAGAATAATGGCATTCTCATTACGTGTCCAATTTTAGTGTTCAATGTACTCCCCACAGGATCTAGATAATAAACAGTGAATGTCCCGGGGACAATAACTAGTAACTCCCAATGTCTACCGCTAGAAGTAAGAAGTTAACAATTAATAACTCAAAATGCAAAATAAAAATGGAATTTTCTTAAGTCCAAATTATAAATAAAGTAAACTTACTTGACATTGAATGGAGCTATTATTATCGTCTTCTTTTGCTGACCAAAAATTGTAAAAGCATCTATACAGTATTGTTGAACATTATTAGGGTCTTTAGCTACCAAACTAATCAATGATGGAATCAAAAATCCCACATGATCAAATGCAAATTGTTTGCAATGATCTTCGACTAAGTAGCTGCAAAACATATAGGCGTATGCATTAATATATAAGAAACCAGATCACCGGATCTTACACAAGGTATATGGATGTATAAACAAGATCTCACCTTATCCATGTCTCTATCATTGATGTATTCAGCTAATCATACATAAACAGCTCAATAATATCTTGTATAAATAAAGAGCTATCGTATGATCGACCTGCATAATCTACATCTAAAGAAACTATTATAGGGAAATGTATATTATGTGCCCGTAGCCAACATGCCATTCCCCTACAAGCAGGACCTAACGGGTATGTTAGGTCAGTTGGAACCCAAGTTGGTAATGCGGGAAGTGGAGGTGGAGGCCTAGGTGCTCCTGGTGTCTTCTTTTTAACATGTATATATAATTTCAGATCAGTTGACATCATATATACACATCAACAGTCTAAATCAATGTAAATTTATCTTACAATTTCAGTCGTGTAGACGACATCTGCTTTGGGCCACAATATGACCCCGCCTTCTGCCTCACCAAGTGTATCAATATCTGGGTGGGCATATGGCAACGCAACTTCCCTCCAATCGGGTAACACACGTAATGGGCCCACACGAACATAGCCCTGTGGCATTGGAGTCCCGTGAAACCTTTCCCCAGGAAGGGACGGGTAAGCTTGCGCCTCTGCAACAACATAGTCTTCTATTCTTAAGCGGCATGGCTTCAATGCCTACAAATTTACGTAAAGAATGTTATACATATATACATATAATCTTGAAAACATATCATCTTGAAAAGACTAGCTACAATGTCATAAACAATACTTACAGCAGACGTGCTAGGCGATGGGTCTCCATGATTACTCGCAGTCTGTGCATCAGGAGAAGAGTGGGTCGCCATAGGCTGATTGGAAGCCTGAGATGCCTGCCACCGCAGCAATTCTTCCTTGACCTTCTCAGCAACTACATCGTTGACCTTCTTAGCAACTAAATCCTCAACTCTCTTATTCTCCTATACATGGATAAAAGAAACATTAGCTTCTTATTAATGAATTTCGTTTTGCAATAACATTCTAAAAAAAGAATAGGTTACCTCTTCTTGAGAAAGTCCCGCTCTGGGTTTGCGCTGGGATGACCCAAAGAATGCTTTGATGCCAACACCAGCGCCGACACCTCTAACACATCCAGGATGCTCTGGGTTACCCAGAGCAATTGTCAATTCATCCCTTGTGCCCTGAGGGATGAACGTGCCTTGTTTCCCCTGCTCGTGCAGCTCCCGCTAATCACCATAAACAGAAATTGGTAAGTTAACACCACAAATAATCAATATTCAAACGATTTCTCTAAGAGTGTTATTTTACCATTTTTGCAGCCGCCTCAGCAGTTACACGCTTCTTTATTTCACCCTTCTTGTTTTGCCTGCCAGCTATCCAGATATCATGGCGAGGCATGGGTGTGGCAGACTCCTGAGTAGGAGCAGACTCCTGAGTAGCCGCAGACTCCGCCTGTAGTCTTTGGCGAACACTTGCATAGCCTTTTGGACCCATAGTGTGGTCATGCACATTCAGTGCACGCCTTGCTTTTTGTGCGTCACTGAGGGCCTAGTTAGTATGCACATTAATGATTTGGTTAGTAGCACTAAATGCTAATCTTGAATAGGTGAATACAATGTATATTAATTAAATTGGGAGTGACGCCTAATACCTTGAATTCTTCAGATTTTCTTGAAGCAACAAAATTGTCCCAATCTTCTTTGTCCAAGAAGTTCCATTGTTCAAGGGCTGACTTCTTCTTCTTATCACCCTCTTTTATGTATTCTCTGTTCAGATTTGTCCTATAATTCCTAAGCATCTTTCCAGCGCGTTGCATCACATTTTTACGATGCAACTTCTCATCCAATGCAAACATATTCTGTAAAATAGAAATGTTATTAACTAGTATCCAAAATAGAATTGCAAATAATAGAATTTGTAATCTACAAAATAGAATTGCAAATAATAATAACTCACGCATAAATCCTTCCATATCAAGTCTTTTTTCCCTTGAGGAACTTTATGCCAATTGTCATACTTAACACCACAATGGCTCCGAGTGGTACACCCAAGATAGTTCACAAAATTATTGCGGTTCACTCCAATTGGATTTCCTCCATTATCAAACTCCACCACCAATTTGGATCCACTACCACTTAGCGCTAATAACTTCTTCAACAGAGTGATGTCCCTTTTCTTGTTAAGTGTTTGGTGTTGCGCATCAAGTTGCTCCAGTGCTTCAGTGGGTACAGGTGCATCAACCTAAAATTTGACAAAAATAAAACACACTAAATTAGCCCAATATAGAAATATAGGATATATGACATAACTAGAAGATAATGAATTTTATAGAAATACAGGATATGTTTTTAGAACTTACATTAGTATCCTCGCCATGCTCGTCATGGACAGCATGCTCATCATGGACTTCATGCTCATCATGGACATCATGCTCATCATGGTCAGCCATCTGAAAATGTCATTAAAAAGGCAAACATTTAGCATTTCTATTAACTAGAAAAAGGCAAACATTTAGCATTTGTATTAACTAGAAAAAGGCAAACATTTAGCATTTGTATTAACTAGAAAAAGGCAAACATTTAGCATTTGTATAAACATACATGTCTCTAAAATTGTGATCTTTTATCAATTAACAATCCTTCATTGTGATCTCCGCGCACATATAAGTCATCATTAGCTTAAATATTTTGTGGAGTTGGCAACCCAACTGAGAATGGACTGGAGTCATCATACTTATCATAGTACTCTTCTTCATCTATAGGATCTTCAATGAACTGTCTTTTACCATGAAGAACAACCGACCATTTATCATTTGCAGGATCATCGATATAGAATATTTGTTTCGCCTGTGATGCCAATATGAATGGTTCACCCTTCTCGCCAATCTTTTCAAAGTTCACCAAAGTGAAACCCAATTCATCCACTATAACTCCTTTGGTGTTATCAACCCAATTACATTTAAAGAGCGGAATTTTGAAATCTATGTAGTCAAACTCCCAAATGTCCTCAATGACACCGTAATATGACATTTTAGCTTCACGTGGACTCTTATCCTTTGCACTTGCAAAGTACATAGTCGACGCTTGAAGAGTGACCCCACTATTTTGGACGACACTCTTATCATCTTGGCGCTGTGTGTAATATGTGAATCCATTAATGTCAAACCCTTCATAAGACATAACATTCGGTTTTGGTTTAAAGGCGAGGCATTTGATAGTTTCTGTAATATCATTTGGTGTTTGAGATAGTTGATGTAAGACTTTATCTTCAAACCACTTAGTAAAAGTCTTATTATGCTCTCTAGCAAGCCACATTGAACTTGCTCGAGGATGTTGTCTCTTTATGAAATTGGTATGTTCCTCGATATAAACACTCACTTCATCCATATTGTGTAAAATATACAAGTGAGCTTGTTCCAACTGCTCACGACTGATTACTTTCACCCGTGATCCCAAAATTCCTTTGCCCTCCTCAATATTCTTGTCATTATCAGGAGTGTCATTACCACTGAGAAAGTCATTGCAAAAATCCATAACCTCTCTCGCCACATAACCTTCAATAATACTCCCTTCAGGCCGATAACGGTTTCGAACATCGCCTTTAAAAACGCTCATGTATCGTTCAAAGGGATACATCCAATGCAAGAAACTGGTCCCAACATTTTCACTTCCCTAGTCAAGTGGACAACAAGATGTACCATGATATCAAAGAACGAAGGAGGGAAATACATCTCAAGCTTACATAGGGTAACAACCACTTCTCTTTGCAAATTATCGAGAGTATCAAGGTCAATAACTTTGCTGCATAGAGTGTTGAAAAAGAAACAAAGTCTGGTAATTGCAAACCTTACATGCTTCGGCAATATAGATCGAATTTCCACGGGCAATATTTGTTGCATTAGAGTGTGACAATCATGAGATTTAAGACCTATCAACTTCAGATCTTTCATTGATACCAATCTACGGATGTTGGATGAGTAACCATGTGGCACCTTAACATTTACCAAGCATTCACAAAAAGTTTTCTTCTCCTTTCTAGACAACGTGTAACAAGCGGGAGGTAAGTATGTTCTTTTATTACCCATTTCACGTAATTCTGTTAATTCTGACCTTATTCCCATTTCACGTAGGTCCAGTCTGGATTTTATCCCATCTTTAGTCTTACCTGGTATATTTAATAGAGTACCAATGATGCTATCACAGACATTTTTCTCAACGTGCATTTTTCTTGGCCTCCATTCCCATTGGGCACAACATTTTCTTTACCTGGTATGTTGAGATTCGAAGCTCGTTTCCTTCAGGAAGCATTTCTTTCAACAAAGTCAACAATGAAGTGAAGCTTTTGTCGCTCCATCTATTGTTAGCTTTCAACTTATACAATCTCAACACAGCGCTAAGCTTCGTAAACTTAGCAGAGCATGTGTATAACGGTATCTCAGCATCATGCACAATGTTTGTAAAGATAGGAGGTGGATCGGTGTTCTCTACCCTACAACTATCTAACATCGCATCAACGATGTCTGTTGGAACTGGTTCGTTCACATTTACGTCATCGGAGGCAATTTCTTCTTCCACCCAAGCACTGCTATCGACATCTACTGGTTTCGATTTTAAAATCTCTCCATGCCAGTGCCATTCTGTATAGCCTTGTACAATCCCGTTGCACATGACATGACTTTTGATTTCCTCACCAGTGTTGACTTTCAAGTTGTTACCGCAATGCCTACATGGACAGTAGAACCTATCTGTAGGTTTTTTCCTATGTTCCTCGGCAAATCTAATAAACTGATCAAGACCAGATATAAACTCTGGGGTGCAATGATTACGAATGGACATCCATGATCTATCCATTCTATGATCAGAGAAAACAAGTATATATTAGGAAACAAGTATATATTAGGAAAAGATTAGGCAGCATTTCCCCGCTGTTCTCTAAGTACATATGTACTTAGAGAACAAACGGGGAAATGCCAACAAACACATGTGATGTAATTCTTATATATAATAAATGTGTACCACCTATCCCATCCTTGAACACCTAATCTCACTAGTAAGTGTATAATGTGTATTGGGTTTTCAAGAAAATTTTGGCAGCATTTCCCCGATGTTCTCTAAGTACATATGTACTTAGAGAACAAACGGGGAAATGCTACCAAAATTTTCTCGAAAACTCAATACACATTATACACTTACATCCTAAGTGAGATTAGGTGTTCAAGAACAGTCCCAAACCGGGGACTATCCAAGATTTACTCCTAATGAGTAAATCTTGGACGGGTTTCTAGGCCAACAAACACAATAATAGATGTCTACAATGAAGCCGGACTCCATACAAACAGTATATAATTTAGTGATTGTTCATTCTAATTTATATCAATGTACAAGTAATATAAAAAACAATGATTGTTCACATTCTAGGCCAACAAACACATGTGATGTCATTCTTATATATAATAAATGTGTACCACCTATCCCATCCTTGAACACCTAATCTCACTAGTAAGTGTATAATGTGTATTGGGTTTTCAAGAAAATTTCGGCAGCATTTCCCCGCTGTTCTCTAAGTACATATGTACTTAGAGAACAAACGGGGAAATGCTACCAAAATTTTCTCGAAAACTCAATACACATTATACACTTACATCCTAAGTGAGATTAGGTGTTCAAGAACAGTCCCAAACTGGGGACTATCCAAGATTTACTCCTAATGAGTAAATCTTGGACGGGTTTCTAGGCCAACAAACACAATAATAGATATCTACAATGAAGCCGGACTCCATACAAACAGTATATAATTTAGTGATTGTTCATTCTAATTTATATCAATGTACAAGTAATATAAAAAACAATGATTGTTCACATTCTAGGCCAACAAACACATGTGATGTCATTCTTATATATAATAAATGTGTACCACCTATCCCATCCTTGAACACCTAATCTCACTAGTAAGTGTATAATGTGTATTGGGTTTTCAAGAAAATTTCGGCAGCATTTCCCCGTTGTTCTCTAAGTACATATGTACTTAGAGAACAAACGGGGAAATGCTACCAAAATTTTCTCGAAAACTCATTACACATTATACACTTACATCCTAAGTGAGATTAGGTGTTCAAGAACAGTCCCAAACTGGGGACTATCCAAGATTTACTCCTAATGAGTAAATCTTGGACGGGTTTCTAGGCCAACAAATAATGTGTTGTCATTCTTATACCTAAAATCCTAGTTCTTCAAATTAGGGTGATTATTGATGTCTTTAAAAGCATGATTGGCAATTTAGGGAAAAGTTCATCATTTAAATTCCAAGCATTCACATGTGTGCATTACAGTTCATCATTAAGCAAGAAGGGTGATTAGGATTCTCAATATACTCAACAATAAAATAAGTTAAACATGTGTGCATTACAGTTCATCATTTACATTCCAAACATGTCACATGTGTGCATTACAGTTCATCATCAAGATATCTATAACTTACTTAAACATTCAATTATGAAGTAAATATACACTTAATTAAGAATAGCATGACACACAAAGTTGCAGTCAACATCATTATGTTTTGTTCTATCATGGACTATCAGATCGGTATATCACATATGTATCAGTACATTATTAAATAAACACAATCAGTAAATAACTTTTAAAAAAAAATCCACTAGACGTGCAGCCTAGACGTGCCCTGGCGCCGCCCAAGCATCCGCCCAGAGGCCTATCTAGGCAGGGCACCTGGGCTTGGGACCCTAGGCGTGCCCTGGCACCTACTTAGGCGCTGCCTGGGTGAGTTCTAGGTCGGCGGCGACAGAGAAAAGCAAGGCAGAGGACAAAAAAGGTGGTGAAGGTTTGTGGGTTACCTTGCACGAGGACAGCACGAGTAAAGCTGCTTCTACCGGTGGGGGCGGAGGTGACGACGACAGCACCGTAGCTGCTAGCTTCTACTGGCGGCGACGACTAGAGGAGAGAAGGGGCGGTGGGCAACGACCGGCGGTGACGAGCGGACAGCAGCAGCAGCAGGGGTGGCGGAGAAGAAGGGCGCCAGAGAAGAAGGACGCCGGAGATGGGGCGCCGGAGAGAAGCGTCGGAGAGCAGCACCAGCAGAGAAGCGCCGGAAAGTCGCCGCAACAGGGAAAATCGCCGCAATAGGGTAGCAATGAAACAGAAGAAAGGGGAAGAGTCGGGCGATCGCGGGGGGTTATAAGTTCCCAAATAGCGTCGGTTGTTTACAACAACCGACGCCTAAACATCTTTAGCGTCGGTTGGTTGAAACAACCGACGTCCAATTGGACGATATTTTCATGGAAATTTTTGGCGGGAACCACCTTCAGTGTCGGTTAGACAAGGATAACCGACGCTGAAAGTGACATTGTCCGCGCAAATTTTCATCGCAAATAGGCGTCGGTGTTCTAGGTATATAACCGACGCTGAAAATGACACTATTTTTTTATCAAAAAATGGATTTCGCGGGCGACTTTAAGTGTCGGTTTTTTATAAACAACCGACGCTTAATACAAAGCGGTACCCGTGTCTGGCTGGTCTTCGAATATAGACATCGGTTTTATTAAACAACCGATGCCTTATATGTTAGGCGTCGGTTTTCCTTAATAACCAACGCCCAGAAAAGCGACACTGAATGCTATTTCTGTAGTAGTGATTCAAATGTGTTTGAATAAGTTGTTGCCTAGTGAGAGGTGACAAGATGTGTAATGGCCTTGTGAGCCATGTGTTTGAATAAGTTGTTGCCTAGTGAGAGGTGACAAGATGTGTAATGGCCTTGTGAGCCATGTGTTTGAATAAGTTGTTGCCTAGTGAGAGGTGACAAGATGTGTAATGGCCTTGTGAGCCATGTGTTTGAATAAGTTGTTGCCTAGTGAGAGGTGACAAGATGTGTAATGGGCTTGTGATCCATGTGATGAATTAAGTAATTGTGATATCAAGGTTCTCAGTGTGAGATATGGTGATGCTTAACAGTTCAATTGCATGATTTAGTGTATGAAGTGTGTCATGCCAATTGTTATGATATGGCAGGCCGTGTGAGCCTTGTGAGAAATGTTAAATGAGTTATGATTTCTGTTTAAAATGTATCTATAGTGCTAATGTTAGACTTAGGTGCCCTGAACACCGTAGAACCCCTTTGGGAGGTCTGCGCCTTAGGGGTGAAACTCGTGTCCAACATCAACCGGTTGAGTAATTCTGGTGGCACGAGGGTTGATAGGGTTATCCAACACCAACCAGTTGAGTAATTCTGGTGGTAACCCAGTATTGACTCCCTGCGCCTGTGTGCTCATGTTAGAGGAGGAGTCTAGAGCACTCTGAATTTGTGCAGTGAGGCCCTTGAGTGCCTAGGAACTGCAGTGAGGCCCTTGAGAGCCTGAGAGTGCAGACAGACCCTTGAGCGCCTGGGGCCCTTGAGCGCCCGAGAGTCCTGTGCAGATCAGGACGGACAGTCAGACTTAGCATTTCCCGGGTGTGTCGCTAAGTCTTGTACGGTGTGGTCGTAGTGCACTGCGAATCTCATATGTAGAGTACACTGCATATGATCAGGGCATAAGTGTGATTGTTAAAATATATTCAGCTGTGTAGCATATCTGCTTAAGGATCGAATACGAGAAACATTGGTTGATGCGCAAATCAGTTATACATCTTAGTAGATAGATGTTATTTATGTTTCTTTACATTCCTTGCAAAGCAGATAGATAATTTATAACTCTACCATGGATAGATGCAATGTTCTCCTTAAGAAAGGAGATTACTTCATTCTGTTCATATAGTGAATTATCCTACCTATTAATATAAAGAGAACCTCTGCTCAGTTTATAATTGCTTAATCTGTGATAATAATATGGTCGGCGGAGAGTTATATCTCTCGTTGGGGCAATTTTCAATTGTCTCACCCCCGTGGGGCCCAAATTTTTAGGTGAACGTGCACGAGGAGGTGAAGAACTTTTTGCAGGTGAAGAAAAATAGCTGAGACAGCAGTGACAGCTCAGGTTGAGTGTATTGTCTGTCATGTCTAGTAGATATGAGTCCTATGTGTCCTCTCTGTACTCTCAGGTCCTTGGAGTTGGTTCGTACTGGTTTTATGATCAATAAGAGATTTTGGTTTACGCGCCTCGAGGTTTTATGTTGCTCATGTATAGTTTGGTAAAGCAACTATTATATGTTATCCTCGAGAAGAGATGGTAAAGTGCATGTACAATGTGAGCAATGATGTATATAAAGTTTTGGTTCTGCCTTAAAGAGTTTTCCTAGAAATGGATCTCTTTGCAAAAAGGGTTTAAAATTTTAGTGATTTATATTAATCCATTGTTTATGTTTCATTCCGCTTAATTAATGACGATTTGATTGTCGGTCGCGACAGTTTTGGTATCAGAGCTTAAGGTTCGCTGAGTCTACAGAGACATAGGACTAAGGTGTTGAGTCTGTGTTAGTGCCCTCCAGTATACCCTATAGTGACTTCTGCTTGGGCAGAAGAAAGGGTGAAGTTTATAAATGATTGGAGAACACGAGGAACACATTGATGAGAGCAACGTTGTTGCACCAGGAAAGGGTGCAAGGGATTAGGCAAGAAAAGAATGAATTCCTGAGAATTCCCATTATGACCCGATCAGGATAGAGAATCCTATATTTATGCTCTTGTTGGGCAGGTTAGGACAACAATGATGGATATAGAAGACTGGATACTAGCATTACAACCTAGGTTACCAGTCATCAATACAGAAACTTTGGGCATTGAAAGGGTTCCTGAATGACATAGTCATGTTGGAACAGTGGAAAATGTGGGAAAGATTAACATATGGAGAGAAAGTAGACTGTACCATAAGTTTAGACAGATAGTATATCTGTGATGACAGTGCCCAAGAAGGGGCAATAAGCTGAGAATTTAGGGAAATGTCATTACAATTCCAGAGTCTTTTGCCTAGTGGTTCTAAAAAGCCAAAAGTAACAACATGAAACAACTAGACTCTATGTGTTGAGTCAACCTGAAGCGGTAAATGAGGGATAACAGTTAGATAGAGCTTTTCCATTTTGATATGCTTTATCTTGATGCTATTTGATAACCATAAAAAGGATTGCTGTTATGGACTTTCCCTATTGTTTGCCCTATGGGGATATAGGGAAGAAATGATGAGAACTAGAATCTATATTTTGTTCAGTATTCTTTAAAAATGCTTTATAACTACTCTTATCCGTGTGAAAGAGGATGAAGGGTAGATGTAACGCCTGGAGAAAATCCAGGGATGCTAAATCCTATGCTTGTGATGATATGAAAAGTAAGGAATAAGAAATTACATAAAGTGCATACTATCTAATCTCAATACTTGTATACCCTGGCCAGGTATATAATTATTGGAGATAAGGTGAGTATGGAACTCTTAGATTGTTATCTTTTTGATTACTCTGATCAAGTAGTCATTTTGAGACAATCTAGTGAGTATAATGAAACTAAAAATATGGTATGGATAATTGTATCACATCTTAAATACAAGAGAGAGGAATCTAAAATGATCTCAGATCAGTATGCATGTATGAGGAAGTAAAGAGTATAATCCTTAAAATATGAGAATGAGAACTTGGGAAACGATCTCTGTCTGATAAAGCCTGTGAGAATAATAAAGATCTTTTCCCATAATGTGGAAATGGGGAAATGTGATGAAATCACAAATGTTCATGAACATGTTAAATAATAATGAAGAAAAGAGTAATGACATATAATCATCCTTATAATTCCTAAGCTGATGGCAAGGAATTTAGGATGAGACAAGAATAAATGACTCATGAATAGTTGAAAGTTCATGCTACAAATAGAGGAGATGATAATATTTTCTCTTAATAAACAACCTTGGGTAGTAATGGGATGATGAAAGAAATATGTTTCTTTGTGTTCTTTTGTTTCAAGCACATGGCAATCAAGTGAGTCTTATGACGCTTGATGTGCATGAGATAAAAATTCTCAGTTAATGAATACTTAGAAAAAGTGTCAGATCGTCTTGGACTTTGGTTCCAAGATAAAGATATGCGTAACAAGTAATGTTTCAAGATGAAAGAAAGATGAGGGTGTGATATGTTTTTGACACATGTGACGGTTACCAAGGAAAGGAATTTTGGTATCCAAGAAGTGTCAGATGTTGTGAGAAAGTAAAAGCATAACTCCTAATCAAATGATTTATGTTGAAATGGCTAAACTGTGAAATGAGTTTAGTATGGACATATTTTGTTAGGGGTTTATTCCTTACATAAACAAAACACCAATAAATATGTATTAATTGAAGGAACAATTTTAAAATTCATTGTGGGAAATGCTTACCAAGCTAAAAAAATAATTTTAGAATACCCCTATCTAGATCTGTAAAAGAGAATGTACAATTAATGAGATAGTTGGTACAAGTAGTAAGGAAGTTTAGTGTAGTGTCAACAGACTGGATGGCACAAGTTGATATATGATAAGACTTGTAGTCACAAACGGGTAACGAAAATGTAACTCTGGTCTTTCCTTGAAAATGAAATGCTAAACTGAATGAGATATATGGGAAACTTCCCAAAATCAAGAATCTTGTCACATAAAGTTATAAGTTAAGAAAGGTGACAAATCAGTGAGAATGTATGAAAGAAATTTGTGTTGATCAAGTTATATGGTGTCTCCATGACATTAAGATGTTATATGAAGATTTGATGATATGATGAATGAATAATATCTGTTCCCCTTTTTACCTGGGATTTCGGGGACAAAATCTTTGTTAGGGGTTTATAATTTGTAACAACCCTAATCTGGGTTATGAGGTAACCCTATTTGTTTTGGCTAATAAAGTTGCTTAGAACTTTAATGAAATCCTATAATATGATTTGTTATCATATGACACATTTATGTTTCAAGTTTGGTCCCGATTGAATGTTGTTTGAGCAATTTTCCTTTATTTTGGACCAAAGTGCAGTTTGCCCAAATTGAGGGGCTATAATGCAAAATGTCACATGTTGAATGTGCCTAATATGTTTTATCATCATAAGAGAGAGAATGATGCTAAATTGTGGCTTGTGGAAAGCCTAAATTCCAAGTTTGAACTTGTTTGAACAATGCTGGAGCATTGTGCACCAATTTTGGTACAAATTGTAATTTACCCAAAATGTGGTGTTGATATGCAAATTACCACCTCTAGAGTGTTCCTACTTCCTCTATGTATTAGTTAGAGGAGAGAGAATGAATGAGACACCATTTTTGAAACACTTAAGAGTGATGGTAATGTTGGTGATGAAATGACCAAGAAAGAGGGTTGAATTTGAAGGCTTAACTTGAGTTGTATCAACTTGAAAAGCTTATATATGAGTGCCTATCGGCCAGGGAGCCCAAGGAGGTGTCCCATATCGTTTTGTGAACTCTTGGCAAGGTTCATATCGTGCAAAGCACCTCAAGGAGGTGAGGTGTGACGGCCAACAAGTTTCCTTAGGAAAAGTGTATCGGCTTGACTTAAAATGATGATTTAAATGATATATTTTATCCAAATGGGTAAGTGATGGAAAAATTTGCATCTCTAGATGATCCTCAACCTTTTTGCACGTCAAGATAAATGTTGATGCATGCTTGGACACGTGTCACCCATGCATGACACGTGGCACCTACTAGCTCAAAATGTTGACACCTCATTTTTGTTCTCCTTCATGATCAGCAAGTATATATACCCCTAGTTTGACCCTTTAATGGAATTTTACGACCCTTACCACCCTCCTACCTTGTGGTATCGTGCACATAGCTCCCATATAGTGAAGGGAGGCTATGGTATCGTGCATGGGTCATGGGATATCACCCATGGCATGATCATATCGCCCAAGTAGGTGATCTTGGTCATATTGGGTGATATCGGTTATAGAGTGAAGTGTTTTGATCCCAAGTGAGTACCATATCGTCCAAGTGAGTGTCATATCGTGCAAGAGGGGTGGAATATCGTGCAAGAGCATAAGGGTATCGTGCATAGGCCTTGGGTATCGGCCATAGCAAGCATATCGGCCATACTATGTTGATATTGCTCATAGCAAGTTGATATCGGCTAATTGAAGCAGTTTGGGCCACAAGTGAGAGGGTATCGGCCACAAGCAAAGTTGTGTCGGCCAAGAAGAAGTCCATATCGCCCAAGAGTGGTAGGGTGTCTGCCAAGGAGCTAAGGAACTCAAAACTTGACCCTAAGGTGAGGAAAAGATCATCTTCAACCTTGGATTGAAGCATGAATTTAGGGTTTTGATCTTCCTTTCTTTTCTTCTTCACCAATTGCTTATCCATGGTGATTCCTTGTTTATGAAGGGGTTATGAACGAGCCTTGGACCTTCATAAGTCATCTTCAATCTTAGGAACATGGAGCTTTGGATCTTGGAGCTTTGAAGTGGTTCTTAAGGCGGGTTATATAACTCGAACTCAACCATGTTATTATTCTTCACTTAAATTGCTATAATTAGTGAAGTACTTTTAATTCCAAAGTTTCCTGAAATAGTTGATGAAATTATGAGTTTTAGTAGTTGCTTAGACCTATTGCCATGAACTATAACAGTTATAAATAAGTTCTAGAGCTTGAAGATGATGGTATCAATTTATAAAAGTAATATCGGGTGCAAGCACATAAGCAAGCAACCCTAACCCGATATGATAATGCACCTGCTTCACTAAAATGAAATGGATATGATTGTATACCTTGTTGCACGATATGTGGGGTGTAGTATACACCCCTTGCACGATAGGGAGTCAAGTATAGACTCCATA
Organism: Alisma plantago-aquatica; assembly: GCA_963693085.1. NCBI lineage: Eukaryota > Viridiplantae > Streptophyta > Magnoliopsida > Alismatales > Alismataceae > Alisma > Alisma plantago-aquatica. The sequence continues at coordinate 882,252,241 of OY856411.1, forward strand.
CATGATGCAGGATTGAATGAATACTTGTAAGTTGACATGAAACCCTAATTTAGGCTAATGCTAATGCACGATATGGAAGCCCGATACAAAACCCTAGATGATGTATAGACCGACATGGTGATGGCTTAATACCTAATGCATGACATGGGTAATATATATATACATACCTCTAGCCCGATATGAATGGTATGTATATACTTCTAGCCCGACATGGGGAGTGCTCATATACATACAACCCGATATGGTGAACATATGTATATTTCTAAACTGAGATGCCTTGTAAGGTCGAGGGTAAGACACTCTTAAGAGTAATGAGTGTAACACCAAATAATGGTGTGGCTAATATATTGATAGGTGAAACACCTAAAGTGGTTGGTAATGGTTAATCCTATATCAATAATGCTTCAACCAGAGATGGGTCCATTTTAATTGATGATGGTTGGACTATTCAAATGTGTTTGAATAAGTTGTTGCCTAGTGAGAGGTGACAAGATGTGTAATGGCCTTGTGAGCCATGTGTTTGAATAAGTTGTTGCCTAGTGAGAGGTGACAAGATGTGTAATGGCCTTGTGAGCCATGTGTTTGAATAAGTTGTTGCCTAGTGAGAGGTGACAAGATGTGTAATGGGCTTGTGATCCATGTGATGAATTAAGTAATTGTGATATCAAGGTTCTCAGTGTGAGATATGGTGATGCTTAACAGTTCAATTGCATGATTTAGTGTATGAAGTGTGTCATGCCAATTGTTATGATATGGCAGGCCGTGTGAGCCTTGTGAGAAATGTTAAATGAGTTATGATTTCTGTTTAAAATGTATCTATAGTGCTAATGTTAGACTTAGGTGCCCTGAACACCGTAGAACCCCTTTGGGAGGTCTGCGCCTTAGGGGTGAAACTCGTGTCTAACATCAACCGGTTGAGTAATTCTGGTGGCACGAGGGTTGATAGGGTTATCCAACACCAACCAGTTGAGTAATTCTTGTGGTAACCCAGTATTGACTCCATGCGCCTGTGTGCTCAGGTTAGAGGAGGAGTCTAGAGCACTCTGAATTTGTGCAGTGAGGCCCTTGAGTGCCTAGGAACTGCAGTGAGGCCCTTGAGAGCCTGAGAGTGCAGACAGGCCTTTGAGCGCCTGGGGCCCTTGAGCGCCCGAGAGTCCTGTGCAGATCAGGACGGACAGTCAGACTTAGCATTTCCCGGGTGTGTCGCTAAGTCTTGTACGGTGTGGTCGTAGTGCACTGCGAATCTCATATGTAGAGTACACTGCATATGATCAGGGCATAAGTTTGATTGTTAAAATATATTCAGCCGTGTAGCATATCTGCTTAAGGATCGAATACGAGAAACATTGGTTGATGCGCAAATCAGTTATACATCTTAGTAGATAGATGTTATTTATGTTTCTTTACATTCCTTGCAAAGCAGATAGATGATTTATAACTCTACCATGGGTAGATGCAATGTTCTCCTTAAGAAAGGAGATTACTTCATTCTGTTCATATAGTGAATTATCCTGCCTATTAATATAAAGAGAACCTCTGCTCAGTTTATAATTGCTTAATCTGTGATAATAATATGGTCGGCGGATAGTTATATCTCTCGCTGGGGCAATTTTCAATTGTCTCACCCCCGTGGGGCCCAAATTTTTAGGTGAACGTGCACGAGGAGGTGAAGAACTTTTTGCAGGTGAAGAAAAACAGTTGAGACAGCAGTGACAGCTCAGGTTGAGTGTATTGTCTGTCATGTCTAGTAGATATGAGTCCTATGTGTCCTCTCTGTACTCTCAGGTCCTTGGAGTTGGTTCGTACTGGTTTTATGATCAATAAGAGATTTTGGTTTACGCGCCTCGAGGTTTTATGTTGCTCATGTATAGTTTGGTAAAGCAACTATTATATGTTATCCTCGAGAAGAGATGGTAAAGTGCATGTACAATGTGAGCAATGATGTATATAAAGTTTTGGTTCTGCCTTAAAGAGTTTTCCTAGAAATGGATCTCTTTGCAAAAAGGGTTTAAAATTTTAGTGATTTATATTAATCCACTGTTTATGTTTCATTCCGCTTAATTAATGACGATTTGATTGTCGGTCGCGACATCAGATGTCCTTATGTTGAAGTTTCACCCAAAGATATATATACAACTTTCCTTTGCAAACAAAGGAATGTTTCCTCTTCTTTTTCACTTATCATCTTGCTCAACCGACTAGAGGCAAAGCTCTAGATCTTAGGGAGATGACCAACCTGTTCTAAGGTAAGAAGAGACCATCACCTAGCTCGGATTCATGGAGGAAAGTGAATTACAAGGTTGGTTTTAGGGTTTTCTTACTTAGCTTTCTTGTTCTAGCCGACTTTCCCCAACCTTTCCTTGGACAGACACCTTTGGCCGACCTGTGGAGCTCAAGACGCCATTAAAGGCTTGAAGCTTGGAAGCTTGGAGCTCTAGGAACAACCATAAGGCAGGTTTTATAACTCTAAACCTTTTGCTTTCTTATGCATATACTTGTTCTTACAATTAGTAGTAGTTCTTCTTCTTCCCCATCTTTCCGTGCACTTTTGCAAACAAAACCACGAAGTAACCGACCTGTTCTAAGGTTGAAGATGATGGGCGTGATTTCCTAGGCTACTTCATCAAACGACCTTGGACCAGTTGGTCTAAACGGTTTGCAAGACCGTTTGAAATCAAACGGTCTCATAACCGTTTGATTTCATGTGGTTTGCAAGACCGTTTAGATTCAAACAGTCTCCAAGACCATTTGGTAGGGTTGACCAGGTGAAGGCCATTTAGAGTTCTGTTGGAAACATGTTGAATTAATTATCTACAAAGGATCATAGCCTAATTGCAAACCAATCACAAGTTGAAGGCACTTCAACCTTCTAAAACTTAATCGAGTTCAATTGCTGAATTCATGGACCAATCTTGTTGAACTTTAGGTTGAGTGGACCAAATGGTCTTAAGACCATTTTGGGACCACTCAAACAGTCTCAAGACCGTTTGGTGACCACCCAAGACCGTTTGGAGGTTTAGGGTTAAGGTAATTTGATCAATTGAGGGTCCAAACACAATAGGTTGATGAATTGAATAAAAGTGCTGATTTTAGACCTAATTAGGGTTCAACCCTCATCAAATCGACTTGGATTTTGATGAAACTTTGGGAAAACGGTCTCAAGACCGTTTGGAGGGTGTCCAAACGATCACAAGACCGTTTGGGCCAAGTTGGGGCCCAATTGAATGTCAATTGATGGGTTCAACCTCAATTAGATTCACATTGGTGATTGTTGATGGTTGAGTGACTTCAAACCCTAATTCAATCGGTTTCAACCCTAATTGGCTAGCAATTAAGGGTCAATTGAGTGTTCAATTGGTTAAGGATAACCCTAATTAGCCCAATTGATAAGTGATTAACAAGGATATGACCAATTGAGGGCTTCAACATAAATAACCCTAATCGATTATAACCTTTGATGCACCTTTGAGGTCCATGCGGTTTTGAGCCCATTTGGACCAAATGGTCTCAAGACCCTTTGGGACCAAACGGTCTCAAGACTGTTTGGGCCAAACGGTCTCAAGACCGTTTGGGCTCAAACGATCTCAAGGTCGTTTGGTCCAATCGATCTCAAGGTCGTTTCATTTCATGCGGTTTCAAGGTCGCATAGATTCAAACGGTTTCAAAGTCAACTCTTTCAAACGGTCAACACACTCATGCGGTCTTGGAGGCCATGCGGTCTTGGAGGTCAAAGTATCCAAATGGTCAACGCCTCCAAATGGTTTCAAAACCATTTGGAGGTTAAGGTGTGATACCATTTGGGGACCTTTAGGGCTATGATTGCTTAGTGACTTGAAGGCTTAATTGGTTCAATGGTTGTCTAATCCAAACCCTAATGATACCTAAAGACAATAAGGGGCTAAGTGATTAGTAGATTGAACCATGTGATGATTAATGGTGTACATTACCAATGTGCCCTTGAAGGGTTCAAGTAGATGAAACCTTTGTTTAATCAAAACCCTAATGACATGATAGTGGTGAATTATCTTATGATAATCAAGATTGACTTGACCTAACCTAATCTAGAGTGATGTAATCACCATCTATTAGTAAGAGGAGAGAGAAGATGCCATTTATGGTTGAAACTCAAGTAAAATACCTTCAATGTATATGAATATGCATGATTAGGGTATGATCCATCTATGTGAGATCATGAAAACCCTAATTATAATAATTGATGAATCTTAACCTAATTTGAAGGCATCTATGATGATGTTTCTCATACATGATGATGCTATGAGTTTAATTCACCATGATGTGAATAGTAAACCCTAATTAAGGGTGATGTGATTAAATGTACAATAAACCCTAATTTTGGGTTATACTTTTAAAGCATAAAGGTACAACTCTTAATATGAATTGTTTATTGTTGTTAATTGAATTAACCATGCATGTTCTTATAAGAGAATGATCATATCCAGGAAAGGATTATGATATCATATTCATTGAAAGCATGTTATTAGCTTTATGAATAGTGATATGCTATATTGCCTAAGTTTAAGTGGCATCATATGAGATGATAGGATGAAAGAGCCATGAGTATCATCAAGGTCATGCTAATTAGATGACTTGTGATGAGATGATTAAGAAATGATAACTGATGCGAATTAGACCTGATACATTTAGTATTCTACTTTCATAGCTGTTTTTTTAATTATTAATGTTTGAAAACATGCTTGATGTTAAAAAGAATACTGAAATGTACCTAACTAATCAAGTATAATCATACAATGTAGAGCCCTGATCATAGAACCATCATTGTCAGAAGCTAAATGATGGTGAAACAGGTTTTCCTAAGGGAACTCTTGGATCACATACTTTTGAGTATGTGGGGGAATATGGATGTGTATATCCTTACATCCTAGTGTAGGAATTGATGTAGATGTATCTTAATCTATCAATCCTTCACTATATGTTTATGTCGGGGTGATGTAACACTATTCTCCTGAGGAAATCTTTTATACCGCATCGATGAGAGATAAACAAGAAATCTTTCGATAGCGAAGAGAGTACAGAATGCCACTGTGACTCTAATAGCGAAGTGTCAGAATACCCTGGTAAGCTATAGTAACAGAGACATTAGATGTCCTGCATGTTGATCCTCACACTGACTGAGGAAGATGAGGTCATAAGAATCCGGCTCTTTTGATGACCTAGGTATGATACCGATGCGACTTACTAGTGATCGGTTGGATTATGAGTGGTATACCTCATCTCTGCAGGGCATAATAATAATGTTTGTAAAACATAATCAACCGTGTAGCATATCTGCTTAGGTTGAACTACGAGATATAATGATTGATGTTACATAGTTTACATGTTCTTCATGATGCAGTTGCTTACTTAATATTCAATCTGCTGTTGAGTAATTTAGATTACCTTGTTTATGTTTTCCTTATATGCTATAACAAAGCTTCTGGCGGAGAGTTATAACTCTCGCTGGGACAATTATTTAAAATTGTCTCACCCCGTAGATTTCAACTTTTTAGTTGGTCGTCGAGGACGAAGGAACCAATCTGCAGGTGAACAATATCAGCAGCAGCAGCATCAGGAGCAACAGTGAATCTCAGGTGGAGATACTGACTGTTGAGTCATGTAGTTAGTTAGTCTTATGTCGTCTCTGTACTCTCAGGTCCTTGGAGTTAGTTGGTCTGAGATTTTGGTTTTGAACCTTGAGATTGTGTATTTGGTTGTGTATAATCACTCAAGAAGTGATTTAACAGAGATGTAAACTATTTGTCTTGTTTCGTATAAAAGAAGTTTTATGATTTCAAGATCTTGTCTCAAAAAGTTTTAATTTCCGGTGATTTTTCATATTCCGCTGCTAATCGAATCGCTTCCACTATGTTTATTCCGTGTTTTGGAGATCAGAGCCCACAATAGTAGTCTACACGGACCACCTGAAACTCCGATCGCCTTGTCGCACAAGGCACCAGAAGGAGTCATATCCTCCTGTCAGCGTACTAGTCATCGACACACTCTCCTACAACTAGTTGTCTTTCTGCAGTTGTCTTTCCCTTGTTGTGCCTCCCTTATCGGGTAGCACTTGCTCGGGCTCTCCTGGTTACCACAACCAGAGAGAACGACAACTTTGCAGAGCAATTGGTGTTCTGAGTTGTACTTGAGAAGCCTCCTATACCCCTATATATATAGGAGGGTCATGGGACAGGGTTATCTACCCCGGGCAATGCGGGACTAAAGCAAGAGTAGAAGGGTCCAGAATTTCCACAAAACAACCAACTGCGCCAGTTGAACCGATCGTTTCATGCATGAACTGGTCGGTTGGGGACCTGAGCCGATCGGTTCACACCTGAACCGGTTAGTTGGGACACCTAAGCTGATCGGTTCACTGCCCTGGACAGTTCCCAGTTGACTTTTCCTCTTTTGTTTTGAATTGATCCAAATACCAATCCTTGTTCCAATCAAATTGGACAAGTGAAACAAAGAGAAATTTCTCATCAACCTAACCTTCCCAACTCACTCATTTGGACCAGTTGAGTCGATCAGTTCAACCCTTGAACCAGTCGATTCAGCCTGTCATGAGCCGATCGGTTCACCAACCTGAGCCAATCGGTTCACCAACCTGAGCCGATCGGTTGGGAGTGCAAACTGCGCAGAATCGATCAATTGCAGTTTTAATCAATTTAATACTCTAATAAATTGGTCCAATACCTTGAACACAAAGATACTAAGCTATCAATCGATTGAGTGTTTAATTGAACTACTAAACATATTTAGTAAACAATCTAAACATTGTTTGTGGATAAACTCCTCTTCCAGGTTCAATCATATGTGTGTGACCCTACAGGCCCATTTCACGTTGGCAGTGAAAGTCCATAACACTTATGACTTCACAAGCAAAGAGTGGTGCCTAGTCGCACATCATTGCTACCCAAGTGAAAAGGAAAGTTGGAGAACAACTTTCAATTCTACAATCCATGAATGGTGTTACAGGGAATGTATAATTCCTTTATCTCTGATATCCCGAATGAACTCAAGGCATGGAACAATCATCCTATCAACATTCATTCACTTTCTTGATCTCAGAGTAGACTGGAGGAGATATGTATGACATTAATATCACATATTGATTCACACATGCGTGCACACACCTATCTCAATCCTACTCAACAAGTGGCCATCGATATCAAACTCCCTCAGGAGGGAAAAATCTCATATCTATCACTCACCCCTCAAAATCCCATGTGTCAAAGCCACCCAATCATCACCTTTATAACAACCCGTGTTTTAGGATTGTGTTTGATGATGTTTGTGGTGACACATCTTGCTATCACATAGACAATGAGGCGCCACGTGAAAACGTGCAGAAAACACCATAAACCACATATTACCAAAAACACAGATTAATTAAAACCGATTTCGGAAAGCAGAGAAACCAATAAACTATTACATTCAGATCCTCATCCTGCAAGAAGATAGGTTATATAAACATTTACAAGTCTTGATACATGTCCACATCTTATAAGATCAGCTGACTTGTCATCACATGAGTTCATCACCTATTTATACATACATAACAGGCCACATCCGGCCAGCAGCAGGATATACAAAGCTTCAACATCTACATATCGTAAAACAACGTCAGAACACCCCCGAGGACCCGAGAGTACAGGGATGACTCTAGGACTCTACTACAAAACAACCAAAACAACAGTGAATCCATCTCTTGCCTTCTACTGCTCTTCTTGCTGCTCGGCCGCAACCCCGCGACCACCGCCACGTCTAGCGTGAACACCTAAAAAGGTTGTAAACCAACAGGGTGAGACACATAGTCCCAGCGAGAAACATAACACCCTGCCAAAACTATAAAACCTCACAAAGGTTAAAGCAACAACAGTAGATAACTGATAAAACGTACGATAAGAGCAGTATATACATCAAGGTTGTTATTACTATCAAACTTACCAAGATATCCGGGAGGCATATAACCAAGCATTCTTTATGGAACATGATTGACAAGATAAGCTTTATAAGAACTTACCACAAGATAAAGGATCGTACGCACAAATGCATAGTACAACTAGATCAGCTATATAAGCAAGGCCTCAAACAATGTTCCGTATTTTGTTCTAAGCAAGATATACTATTCGGATGGATTATGTTTTATTATGCCCTGAGGAAGTGAGCCGTACCACTCAAATCCAACCTTCGGTTGCGAAACCCAAGTCAGTGCCATACAAGGTCAATGGAAGAGCTGAACTCCACGACCTCCCACCTCGTGGTCAGTGCACGAGCTCAACATAAGCAGGACCGCAGTCTCATGCTTAAGTGGCCTCAGCCACAGGGTCAGATCCCGTAGGCTACCCTTTCTCTAGCCCGCCTTGGTATAGGTCTCGGCGCTAGTATATTTGAGCCACGAGCCAGTTCACTGTGCTCCCTGAGCCATGAACGCATTTATGCTCTATCACACTGAGCCATGGGCATGTTCACCATGCTCTTGTACACATCTTGAGTCTACAATTGAAGTTGCACTCTAACCTCCTCATTTTCGGCTAGGAGAAACCACACATATTCAATAATATGTGCTTCCAGGTTAACCCACAGGAGAACCTATTTCACCATCACCAGCTACTGACGATGATGGATCTATGGCCAGGGCAACTACATTATATGTTCCACTGTAATCAGTTAGTATATTTTAAGTGGATTGTTGAGGAAACCAGGTTGTAACACATACATAACATTAAGTTACATTATTACTACCACCATCACATCATCCCGAGATCTCAATCCCTCATCACATGAAACCACTGCCTCTTAAGGCATTTTCATCATTTGGGATAACAATTCCTGATTTCATCATCAGAGGATAACACCTCAACTAGGCACTTTAGCCAATCTCAGGTCCTCAGACCTAAACACATCAAACTGGTGATGCAGGTTATCTCATCAACAAGAGTGACCATCAATGCAGTGTTATACAAACATATATACCTCATAGCCCTTTACCTGGCTATGAATCTGCATTAATACCTACATGGTTAGTATACACATTCATAGAAATAACTCATCAAGGATTAACAGAAAGATCATGCTATCAAATATAGGGCAATATACACTTTATCATTCATGCCTCAAACCTGTGACCATAGACATGGGTCACATCATCATGTGAAGCAACTCATATGCTTCCAAGCTTATCATTTACTCATCATTATATATACAGGATTCAAGGTGATCATGAACACATGTAATATCATTATTAACTTGGAACTGTTATCTATATACACCCCGGGTCATCAGAACCCTTACTAAAACCTCCACAGCCCTCACCAAAAAGGGTGGCGAGCACCATGTCCCTACCACAACTTGTAACGGGTAAGGTGGCATCCCTTACTAAAAGCATACCGGCCTAACTATATGCATCAACACATATCAGACAACCCTAAACTGTATCGACCACCACCCAAGGGTGTCGTGCAACCAGAGATCAAAACATATCGTGCAACTCTGATGCACATACCAGGTGTACAAGACACTATCGTGCAACTAGGTTAGGAGAGGGTATTGTGCAAGAGGCTAAGCATGAAACAACTATCTATCCATGTCGACTAAACCCTATCACCCATCTAGGGTGAAGGTACCTATCGGGAAGCCACACCCCTCAAACGCCCCAGGCTAGCTCTATCAAAATGTAGCGTCCCAACACAACATGGTATCGCCCAACATACTCACAACTCAGGCCACACCAAAACGCTCCAAAGAAGCCTATCGGTCAAGGGCAACATCTAAGGTTTCTATATGTCACCATATCGAGCATCACCACCACCAACCATGATGCCCAACACAAAGGTATCTCCCTGAGCTCTATAACGTCCAAGGTACATCAGGCACCAAGCCAACTACCTTAGCTAGGTGTATCGTGTAGGGAACCCAACAAGGCATATCGCCCAACACACAAGGGTATCAGCCACCACACAAGGGTATTGGCCACCACACAAGGGTATCAGCCACCAACCAAACTCCATCTAGGCACAACGGCCAACGGTACAACTCAAGATTAAACAAACAGGCAGCACAACTCCAAGGTCATCTTCAACCTCAAGCACAAGGACACCAAACCCTAATTGATCAAGAAGGTTGGCTCACCTCTCAACAACCAAGAGAGAGGGGTTTTACACAACCTCCATCACAACTTGGGCAACCACAAGGATCCACCTCAACATAGGTCATCCAAATCTCACCTCTCAAATCCATGGTGAGAGGAGGGTGTTGCCCAAGCAACTAGGATGTAGACTCACCTCTCAACTTAAACGAGAGAGGGGTATTATCCACATTACTAGAGCTCAAACTCAATCCTCATAACCAAGGAGAGAAAGGGATATTTCTCAACCATGGTTCAGCTAAGAAGGTACAAAACCTCAACCATAATGACAAGATCACTATATCCACAAGTCTAAAGGTGCAACTAAGCAAGAAACTTATCTTAGAACATACATGGTCGATTATGATCATATGAAAACATACAAGAATATAGAAGAAGGTAGTATGGTTAGGGTTAGGAGTTATGTAACCCACCTTAAGAAAGCTCCAAGCTCCTAGCACCAAGCTTCCAAGCTCAAGCACCACCACAAGAAGAAGAACAAGGCACTCTAGGGTTCGGCCACCACTAGAGGAAGAAGAAGACTCCAAGGAGGAGGAGGATCAGCCACTAGCTTGCAAAGGAGAGGTGTCCTGCACTAAGGGAGAGGGGAAACTAAGGAACTAAAGGGATCCTTAGCAAGAGAAAGGGAACACATATATAGAAGAGGATGGAGGAGAAACTAAGGTAAAAAAAGGCAAAGTGTCACCCACCTAGGGACACTTGTCCATGGGCAATGCCACCCTCACTTCTTGCCCCATACACATGTCCAAGGCAATTGCCACATGCAAGCATCATGCACCAAGTGTCCACTAGAGTGGTGACACAAATGAAGCTAGGAGTCAAAGGTGGTCAAAGGCCGATACACCCACACCTGCCCGACACAACCCCATGGGCGACAGACCCATGGCCGCCACAACCATGGTCGACACACCTATGGCCGACACAAGGTCCAACAAGGTTAGGCAAGGCACAAGCAAGGCATAAAAAGGCCCAAAAAGTCTCATCCAAGCCCAAAGCAGCTCAAGCAACGAGCCCAACCCTTCCTCTCAACACTACAGGAAGTGAGGAGAGAGAAGAACACTTCTTAAGGTGACAACTTGCCCATCAACCCTAGATTCAGGTAAATTGCAAGTAGCACCACCAACACTCAGCAAGCACAAGAAAACCCTAATCGCCACTAAAGGTGATTAGCAAGCAACTAAACACCAGGGTTAGGCAAAGCAAATAGGATAAGCCCAAAATGGAGGTTAGGGTCCTTACAAGCTATAAACCTCTATAAAGGGATTTCGTCCCCAAAATCCGAAGAGAAAAGTGAGGGATACTTCCTCCTCATTTCTTCCTCAAGCTCCCATGTGGCTTCCTCAATGCCACGATGATGCCAAAGAACCTTTACAAGAACCAAATCCTTCCTCTTCAGCTTCTTTACTCTTCTGTCAAGGATCATCACAGGGCCTTCCTCATAGGTCACATCTTCATCAAGCTCAACCTCAACTGGATGTATCACTGCTCCTGAATTTGGATGACTTTTCTTCAGCATGCTGACGTGAAACACTGGATGTAACTTGTGCAACTCTGGTGGCAACTCTAACTTGTAAGCTACCTTGCCAATACGTGCTATGACCGGGTATGGCCCCATATACCTGGGTGCTAGCTTACCTTTCCGGCCAAACCTTAGCACATCTTCCATGGTGATACTTTAAGATACACTTTGTCTCCCACCTGGAACTCCAAAGGTCGTCGGCGATTGTCTGCATAAGACTTCTGTCTGTCCTGTGCCACTTTCAACTGTTGCTGTGTTACTTTAATCTTTTCTATTGTCTGTTGTACTAGTTCAAGACCCAACAACTGATACTCACCAGACTCATACCAACATATGGGAGATCTGCACTTCCTACCATATAAGGCTTCATAAGGAGCCATGTCAATGCTCCGCTGGTAACTATTGTTATAGGTGAACTCTATCAAACTAAGATGTATATCCCAACTGCCTAAGAACTGTAAAACACAAGCTTGGAGAAGATCCTCCAAGGTCTGAATAGTCCTTTCAGACTGTCCCTCTATGTACGGGTGGAAGGCGGTGCTGAACCTCAACTGCGTTCCCAACGCTTTGTGTAACTGTTCCCAGAAAAGACTCGTGAACTGAGGACCTCTATCGGAAACTATAGTTACTGGTACGTCATGCAAGCGTACTATCTCATCTACATATACCTGAGTGAGCTTCTCAGCTATATACGTTGTCTTTATAGGTATGAAATGGGCAGAATTCGTCAATCTGTCCACTATCACCCAAATGGAATCATGATTCTTAGCTGTCCTTGGCAGACCAACCACGAAATCCATGGTTATATGACCCCATTTCCACTGCGGTATTGGCAGGGGTTGTAACGTACCTGCCGACTTTTGATGCTCAGCCTTAACTTGCTGGCATATCACACACCTAGCCACAAACTTGGCCACATCTCTATTCAAGCCAGGCCACCAATACAGGTCCTTCAGATTTTGATACATCTTGGTGACTCCTAGATGCATATCATACATCGATGTGTGTGCTTCCTTGAACACTAGATTCCTTAGCTTATCAACATCGAGGACTAACATCCTACCATGATAGAAAACTAATCCATACTCAGAATCATGGAACCCATCACACCTTTCGCGGCTGAGCTCTGACCTAATCAACTGCACTGTACCATATGTTTTTTGTGCATCTTTGATTTGCTGTCTCAGCGTAGGCTTGACTTGCATCTGTGCCAAAAGTCTTGCTAACAAGGAAACTTCCATATGCATATTCATCTGCCGCAAAGAGACAAACATATCTCATCTATGGCATACCAAGGAACCCAACTTTGCCTTCTTTGTAGAAAGAGAAGAAGACTTTCAGCTAAGAGCATCAGCTACCACATTCGCTTTACCAAGGTGATACTCGATGGTGCAGTCATAATAATTGATTAGCTCCATCCAACGATGTTGTCGCATGTCTAGCTCATTCTACGAGAAGATGTACTTTAGATTCTTATGACTCATAAATATTTGACATACTTCCCCATAAAGATAGTGTCTCCAAATCTTTAATGCATGAGCCACCACTGCCAACTCTAAATCATGGGTCGGGTAGTTCTCCTCATGTTTCTTAAGCTGTCGTAAAGCAAAAGAAACCACATGGTCTTCCTGCATCAGTACGCATCCTAAGCCCTTCTTGGAAGCATCGCAGAAAACAACATAGCCCTTCCCAGGCTCTGGCAGTACTAGCAATGGAGCACTAGTCAGCCTCTTCTTCAAACTTTGGAATGCTTGCTGGCAACGACCATCCCAGACAAAAGGTACATCCTTCCTAGTCAACTTTGTCATAGGCAACGCGATCACACTGAAGTCCTTTATAAACCTCCGGTAGTATCCTGTTAAACCTAGGAAATTGTGAACTTCAGTCGACGTCTTCGGCTGGTCCCATTCTGCAACAAACTCCACCTTCTTGGGGTCCACTTTGACTCCTTCTGCAGATATCACATGACCCAAGAAAGTTACTTCTTTCAACTAGAACTCACACTTACTAAACTTGGGCATACAACTGATGCTGGCGAAGGAGAGTCAACACTTGTCGAAGATGATGTTCATGTTTTTGACTGTCCTAACTGTAGATCAAGATGTCATCTATAAAGACTATGACAAACTGATCTAGAAACGAACGGAACACCCTGTTCATCAAATCCATGAAAGCAGTAGACGCATTGGTTAGCCCGAACGACATAACCACAAACTCGAAGTGACCATACCTCATCCTAAAAGCTGACTTTGGTATGTCATCTGCCTTAATCCTCAACTGATGGTATCCAGACCGTAGATCGATCTTTGAGAACACTGTAGCACCACACAACTAATCGAACATATCATCTATCCTCAACAACGGATACTTGTTCTTGATCGTGACTTTGTTCAACTGCCGGTAGTCTATGAATAGCCGCATCAATCCATCCTTCTTCTTAACGAACAATACTAGAGCACCCTAAGGCGACGTGCTCAGTCGGATGAAACCTTTCTCCAACAATTCCTGTAACTGCTTCTTGAGCTCTGCCATTTCTGCTGGAGCCATCCTATACAGCGTCTGTGCAACTGGCTATGTTCCTCACACCAGGTTTATCTCAAAATCAATCTCTTGAGGTGATAGAACACCGGGGAACTCATCAGGAAACACATCTACAAACTCTCAAACAACAGTCACCTCCTCAAGTCTAGGACCTTTTGCCTTGGTATCCATGACATGAGCTAAGAACGCCTTACATCCTTGCCAACACAGCTTCTCTGCCACCATCGTTGATACTAGACACGTCTGAAGAATCTTCCTATCTCCTTGGAAGATCCATTTTTTCCTACCATCATCAAACACTGCTTGCTTGGAACCACAGTCCAACACAACCTTATACTTCTCTAAGGTATCCATCCCAAGGAACACATCGAATCCATACATATCAAGTGGTATAAGATCCACTTATATCATGTGTCCCGAAAAAGATAGATCGTAGGATGGACACACTTCCCGCAGCATCGACGAACCGTCAAGAGGGGTTTCTAACAACACGCTATCTTTCTTACAACTAATCGGTAAATGACAATTTTCAAGAATACAATGGGCGATAAAAGAGTTTGTAGCACCTAGATCAACCAGAACAGATATAAAGCAAGAATAAGACAAATCAGAATGAAATAACTCCATCTGACCTGCCACTACTCATAGGTTGACTATCGCCTCTGGCTGACTCATAGCGTAGAATCGAGCCGTTGCTTGCTGTCCACGTCCTCTGCTTCCTTGAGCATACGATCCTGCTTGTGACGCTTGACCACGTCCTCACCCTATGTTACTTCTGGGTTGTTGTCTGTCAGATCCTTACTGATTCTGCCTTAGTTGCTGCATTACTTCAACATCTTTCCTTGGGTAGTTTGACTTCCAATGCCCGATCTGACCACAAAGATGGCATGACTGGTCTCGCTGTTGTGGCCTAGACGGCCCTGTCATTGCTATAGAAGTTGTACTATGTGCCTTTGACGGTGAAGAACCATATCCTCTTCCCTTACTCGGAGACCACTGTGATGGTGCACTGGAACCTCTTAACCCAGAAGGTGTTGAAAACCTCAGCTTCTTGAAGCCTTCGAATATCTGTCTCTGGAACTGAGCATGCCTCTTCTTAGACATGGAATCTCTTTTCTCCCTGACTGACCATTCAATCCTTTGGGCAGACTCCACAAATGTGGCAAACCACTCTCGATTCTCCAATGCAGCAGCATGAGTTGTCAGCTCAGCACTCAGGCCTTTCTCAAAACGTTTGATCCGCTCGTCATCTATTGCTGCCATGTGAGGACAAAACCTTAACAAGTCCATGAACTTGGCTTCATACTCGGTGATGTTCATTGTTCCTTAGCGTAGGTGCTCAAACTGGTTGATCTTCTTGTCCAGATACATCTTCAGAAAGTATCTGCTGACGAACTCTTGCCGGAAAACCTCCCAACCGATCACCTCACTGGGTCGCTTCTCCTCCTCGATGGCCCACCAGTGGCCAACACTACCCTTCAGAAGGTAGACATCGTGCTTGACTTTGTCTGCTTTGGGGATGTCGAGGATCCGGAAGGCCTTCTCAAGACCTGTCAGCCATAGATCTGCATCCACTGGATCAACCGTCCCATCATACTCCAAAGCTCTGACTCGGAGAAGGCGCTCAAAGGTCTTCCCAATACCCAATGTTTCACCATGGGGAGCATGTGCTCTCGGTGGAGGCACTGGAAACCTCTCTACCATGAGATTCATTGTAGCCATCATCTTCCCCATAAGTTGCTGGTAGGCAGGGTTTTCAAAAATGGCTGGGTCAAGTTGGGGGACCTCAGGCACCCAATCTCCATGTGCCTGTCCTCCTTCTCCATCAACTGATGCAGCATCGCTGCTCTCGACAACATGTTCTTCATGGTTTCCAGACATCTTGGCTTTTTCTTCTACTGAGGGCAGAAGATAATTGTAAGAAAATATGGAAAACTCACAAGAACAAACACAACCTAGTCCTAAATCCATGTAGACTCAGTGAACCTAGGGATCTGATACCAAAGCTTGTGGCGACACATCCCGCTATCACACAGACAATGAGGTGCCACACGAAAACGTGCAGAAAACACCATAAACCACCTATTACCAAAAACACAGATTAATTAAAAACAATTTTAGAAAGCAGATAAACCAAGAAACTATTACATTCAGATCCTCATCCTGCAACAAAATAGGTTATATAAACATCTACAAGTCTTGATACGTGTCCACATCTTATAAGATCAGGTGACTTGTCATTGCATGAGTTCATCACCTGTTTATACATACATAACGTGTAACATCCCTGACCTGGGTTATGTACTAACCCTAGGTGTTTTGCTTAATAAAGATTATTATATGCTTGCTCTTATCTTTTGAAAAAGTAATTAATGTTTTTGAGGAGCTTATATTTCAATTTCAGTCCTTTTTTAATCATGTTGAAACATTGTTTTGTTAATAATGGACTAAAGTGCAAATTACCCAAGTTGAGGGGTTAAACTTGGGAATTGCACATGATAAGATGTTCATCTGATGTTGAGACATCATAAGAATGAATATGATGTAGTGGTATGGTTTCCACAAGCTTGGGCATCAAGATAAAGCTTGTAGAGCAAACTTTGTGCATTAAAACCTAGTTTTGGTGTAATGTGCAAATTACCTAAAACCTAGGGTTCAATATGCAAGATATCACCTCTAGAGAGTCTCTCATGTTTCTTGGCATCAATTAGAGAAAATAAAATGAGAGGGGTGCCTCATTTGAATTATCATGGAAGAGAGAGAATCTTGACATTAAAGTAATTAAGGTTTAAGCACAAATGGCTCTTTAATATAACTTAATGAAAAAGGGAAATATATTAATTATGGAGCCCTTAAACCAAAAGTTGGAGGATGTGTTTGTAATAGTTTGGAAAAGATTGTGGCATTATTGGGCACCAACAAGATCATTGGTTGAAGTGGAAGCTATTCACATTAATATAATATAAAGCAATATCCACTAAATGATGGATATTAACATATAACTCTTTGAAATGCTTGGTTCTTTTTCCTTTAAACCTTGGGTAATGAATAAGTTTTGCAAGGTATTAGAAGGTGGATACGTGGCCAAAGAATGGAGGGAGTTTTGGTGGAATTTAGTTGGGAGATAAAAGGAAATAATCCTCTTTTTCCATTTTCCTTGAAAATCCATATAATATATATAAGTATCCTTTTCCAAACACCAAAGGATCGTTCCTAAGTTTCTTTTCCTTATCACCTTGCTTTGGCTGACCTAGGAAGAGCTCTGGAACAGAGGAAGGATGACTGAACTAGCTTGGTAAGTTTTGATCATCTCCTACCTTGAATTCATGGTGGAAACCATAAAACAAGGTTAGATTCATGGTTTTCTTCACACGATTTCCTTTTCTAGCCACCTTGTTCATCCAAAGATTGAAGAATGAACCTTGGACAACTGCTGGAGCTCAATCCACCATTAAATCTGTGGAGCTTGGAGCTCTGGATCAGTTCTAGAGGCGGGTTTTATAACTCTAACCCTTAAGCATTGCTAATGCATCCATCTCTCTATTAATCGTTGGCTATTTCTTTTCTTTGGTACTCTTTTGGTTAATTGCTATAACTTCTAAGAAGAACAACAACAGTTCTTGGTTGTTCTTAGGAATAAGATGATGACATTAACTTTGATGTTAATCCAAAGGAAATTACTTTAGCAAACGGTTTGGTTTTGATGCTTAAACAGTTTCCCAAACCATTTGGGAGCAAACAGTTTCAAACCATTTGATTACAAACAGTTTCATCCAAGCCGCATAGAAGCAAATGGTCCAAGACCGTTTGGTGGTGTTGACCAAGCGTTGACCATTTGGAGGTCTGTTGAGAAAAATGTAGACTAATCACCTACCAATAATTATCAATTAACTTCAAGTGGTTCACTAATTAAAGGTCCAATAATCATCAAACCCTAAATCGGGTTAATTGCTGATTTGATAATTGAATTAGGTTGAAGTTTGGGTTGAGTGACCCAAACGGTTTCAAAACCATTTGGGGATCACCCAAACGGTCTCAAGACCATTTGGTGATCACCCAAGACCGTTTGGAGGTCTAGTGTAACATCCCAAAATTTCAAGGCTAATTTAAGTCTAACGATGCAGTTTTTCTCAAATAGAATTAGTTGAGGGTGTTTACACAAAAAGATCATGAAGTGATATTTATTATAAGAAATTGAGGTAGGAAATACAAAACGTGATTCAAGCATACTTCTCTTTTTTTTACATGCACCTAGTACTATAGTTAACTCAAAATATAAATGTTAGTCTTTCCTTTCCTTTTTCTCTCTCCTTTATTGTACTCCTCTCTCATCAAGTGTCTCTTACTCAATTTGATATTAATTGGATAGTTGTGATGTTCCTATTTGGCGACTACAATGGTCAATTTTGCAATGCGTAATTTTATTTTGTACTTTTAATTTAAGTATCTTGCTATTGCATGTCACCTTCTTGCATCTAATTTTGAACCTCGAATCCATGATCTTTTGTCTTTCAGATATGTACCACATTTTAGTGGGCTAAATAACGAATCCAACGGAACAAAAATCACCCAAATCGGATTCTTAAAACCCAAGTTATGAGCTAGTAAATTTTGGGACAAGTTACATGTGTCTTACTCGAATTTCCTTACTTTGAACCTTTTTGGGCCGATTTTTTCCACTTTGGGGCCCATCCACTTGCTCCTCTCCCCTTTCCCCTTTAGGAAAGTAACAAAGAGCAGTAACTGCTCTCCTTCCTCCCTTCCAAATCGAATGATGGCGGAGGCTGATAAAGGGTTCCCTCTACTTTCCTCCCATGATCAAACCCTAGCCACCCCATCATCTGAACACTTTACAACCCTAGATGTAGTTGTTGTCGTCATCATGACCTGGTCGCCATCTTCCTCGACAATGAACAGCCTACAGCAACCATGGCTCCTCGTCAGCAGATCTACAAGCATGCCTTCCGACCTGTAATAGAAAATATCTCGATGTCCTCGACATGGCAACTTCCTCACTCCGACAACACCCCGACGACCATCCGGGGTCTAGCCCCTCGTCTCCTACTCATCTCTGGTGGGTTCTGACACCTTCACCTCTGCTCCACCAAGGAGGACGCCTGCCCATCATTCTCCACGGCCAGCCGCACCAGAGGGCCCAGCCACCGTCGTCGACACCCCTGACGGCCACCTCGCACGGCTTAGCCCCTGCCTTCTCCTCATCATCAGGTGTGGGAGCCTCCTCGTTGTACTCTGTAAAAAAGAGGAAATAGGGGGAGCCGCTCCGAGCTAACGGGTGAGGAAGGAGGCAGATCCTTGGGTGGATCCGCGACCAGCAGACCAACAGAAAAAAAGGGACGCTGCTGCCTATGACCTTTAGATCTTAAATCAACGGCTGAGGATGATCCAAACTAAGGTACTTTTAAAAATTCATATCTTGAGATTGGGAAGTCAGATTTTATCAAACAAGGTACCTGTAGAAAGCTCATGATTAGTACTATCACATAAAAATACTTCCAGATTTTTACTTTGATATCTGTTATTTATTAAAAATATTATATTCAAAACTATATGATTTTGATGTTTGGTCAATTAAAAATAGCAAACAAATTTAGAAATTCATGCAAAAATTTTACTGAATGTGTATTATGATATTCTTAACATGATTTTAAAGCCTGATTTCTATTATATGAAGTTTTATTGAGGTTTTTGATATAAACCCTAATAAGGGTATTGTGGGTATTTCATCCATGATATGATTTTTAAATGACCTGATATTTTAATACATGATCATTCCTACATTATATGATTTCTTTTCTATAGATTTGATGGATTTTATTTTGTTATTATGTTAGTATGTACTTTTGGACCTAAGTGGCCATTATCTAGAATAATAGATGATTATCTTGAGACAATAAGTGATATATATGCCTAATTAAGTCTGATATTATTTATCTAAATGGTTTTTAATTTTATTTCATAATAGAGTCAAGTAAGATTAGTATATATGACTATGTTTGAGATTTTCTTTGATCTATATGTTTATATGAGTGCATAAGACGACTTATGTCTTATTTGAGTATAAAGATAATATTGATTATATAGTATGAGTTTTATTTTATTTCAACACCAATATTTTATGGTTATTTCAGATTAAAGTTATGTTTAGTCTAAATAATAACCCTAAGTTGGTATATATAATTAGGAGGATGGGGTTTTGAGATTTAGAAATAGAAAGAGGGAACATGTACTTGGACTTATAGAACTTTGATTATATTCCGGTGATTAAGATTTGGAACAAGAAATCAAGACTAAGTTAATGACATCATCAACACAAGAGGTAAGTGGTCCATGCACATGAGTACTCATAGTTTATGTTCAATATGTTTACATGTCTCCTGATAAGAGTTTCATGACCTATGTGGTTTAATATTCTAAGACTTCAATGTTAAGATTTACAAACATTTCTATATTTATGCAAGTGTAGATACCCAAAGTCTAAAATAGTGATATGTTGCTCGAAATAGTTATGACCCATGGACCATGTCCATGAGAAAGTTAAAGAATCATGTTCCTACAAGATTTCTTAGAAATGTTCAAAATTAATGAATAAGATTGTAAGATAAGATATGCAAGTAATGTAGCCATACTTAGTTGGTGATTTGGGATGGTTTTGTATTGAGAATTTAAGTACACATATGTTGTCAAGATTTCTCATATTTATAGGCATAACTATGCATTATGATTTCAAGTAGAAATATGCCATTAAGATTTCATATATATGTATAGATATAACAACTAGATTCCTTAGAATAAATAATATCCAAAATTTAATTACAATGTAAGAATACGAATTTTAGAATACTAAGACATGGTCTAATTTTAGAAAAAAATGTGCTTTTGGGATCACAATGTATTGTAGAAATGAGTTCATGATGCCATTATAAGATAATGACACATTAAGTTATGATTAGGTTGCAATACAATATTTTATAAGATTTCTATTTTGATATTTAAGGTTTAATATGTAAGTTCATATGCAAAGTTTCAGGGTAACATCATATTTTATAAGAAGGATTGAACCATCTTGTCAGAATTGATATTTTAGATATGTTGCACTTATGATACTTTCATAAGCTTGACTTAAGATACTTTGTATACTTAGTATTTCTATATTCATATCAGATCCTTTCTCATAAGACATTAGACTCATTTATGATATAATTGGTATAATGAAGTAATTTGACCAAATAAGAGTTTTAAAACAAAGTTTACCCCGATAATGAGATACATGTTCAAATCCAGCAATGAAGTCAGTTTAGAACTTAAGAATAAAAATATTTAGATTCAGACTTAGACTACTCACTGTGTGAGTAGCCCAATTTTGAATAAAGGTACATGATATGGGTTATAGACCCAATCTCAATTATGTAGTAATTAAGATACATGTTTACATTCAGATATAGATTCAGATTCAGATTCAGATATAGATTCAGATTCAGATATAGATTCAGATTCAGATTTCAAATTCAAAATGTAGTACATGTTCAATACTCAGTTTCAGATAAGTCCAGATTCAGAGTTTAGTAAAGATAGACTTAAGTTAATTAATTTGAAACATTAACATAATGCATTATATAATAAGTCCTCACCAGAGAGTCCCATGACGATACAGAGGGCGCGCTACGCCCGACACTGCGGGTGTCACAGAGGGCATTTATGCCAACAGAGGGCACATTGTGCCAACCAAGGGTGTGTTGCACCATAGAGGACACTTCGATGTCGAAAGAGGGCACGTTGTGCCAACAGAGGGTGCGTTGCACCATAGAGGACACTTCAGTGTCACAAAGGAGGACTTATTGTATAATGGTGGCCACAAACAAATAAAAATTGTAAGTAAAAGATACTTTAGATTAGAGTATGTCTGTAATCTCATCCATGAGTGTGATGAGAGGAATTCAGCTGAGATAGGTATGACCTAGACACTTTGGTGTAGGTCATGAGGCCCATGGTATAGGTCTCCAGAAAAGATAGAGTAGAAAGATAAGAGTTAAAGAAGTCAAGAGATATTATGTTTTCAGATTTTAATCAACATTTGTTATCAATTTTATAATGTCCAAGAACATATTGTTAGCTCTTTAGTAATATGCATTTTAGAATACTCATGCCACTTACTCTAACGTCTGTTTTTCCCAATGCATGGCTGGGGACGCGATGTCTGCAGGTTTGGAGCGATTGAAGAACAAAGGGACCAGTAAATGCCTAAGAGACTTTCAAGCTTGCCTAGTGGGGTGCTATCTACCTAGATGATCCTAAGTATCTACATCTTTTTATTATGAACTTATGCATAAACATGATGTAGTTTTATGTTGACAAAAAGCTATGTATGAATCAGTTTTTATAGTTTTGCAAAGTGTTTCATTTACTTTTATTGCAATGGTTATCGTGTTTGTGACACTCCCAGAATTTTTTTTTGCTTCCGCTCAGGTGATATAAAAATCTGGGTGTTACATCTAGGGTTAAGTATAGTTGACCAATTGAAGATCCAAAGGTTCTAAAGTGAAGTACAATCAATTGTTGTTATGGTGATCAATCCAATGGATCAAACCCTAATTGGTTGACTTGGATTTTGGTGTCAAACTTGAGCAAACGGTCTCAAGACCGTTTGGAGGTCATCCAAACGATCCCAAGACCGTTTGGGGTCAGGTCATGACCAAATTGGATGATGGTTCAATGGGTTCAAATCAATTAGACTCACATTGAATTATGATTGAAGGGTCATTGATTCCAAACCCTAATCCAATTGATTCAAGCCCTAATTGATGATCAATTGAGGGTGAAATCAGTTGAAGGTTGACCTAATTAACTCAATTGAATGATGGTGATAGGTCCAATTGATTATTGAATACATATATACAATTGTTGAAGGAACCAACAATGAAAACACTAATTCAATTTGACTTGTTGAGACCATACTTGGTCCATGTGGTTTTGAGGGGGTTTGGACCAAACGGTCTCAAGACCGTTTGAGTCCAAATAGTCTCAAGACCGTTTGGGACCAAACGATCCCAAACCTTTTAGGGTTCATGCGGTTTCAAAACCGATTGTGTTCATGCGGTTTCAAAATCGATTGTGTCCATGCGGTTTCAAAAGTCAAACTTGGGCAAACGGTCTTCACCTCTTACTTTAGCAAACGGTCTTGAGTGTGCTACTTTACCAAACGGTCACAAGGGCAGACCAAGACCGCATGAAGGTTCAAACGGTCTTAGACCATTTGGAGGTTATGTATGCAAGACCATTTGAGGTCTAAGTTAGTCAAGATCGTTTGGTACCTTAAAGGCCAAGATCACTTGGTGGATGTTTAACCTAAACCCCATGCGTACTTAAAGTGGTTAAAGGACAAAGTGATTAATTAATTAATACATGATGCAATCAAAGGTGATCATGGTACTTGCACCTTATTGGAATAGTGTGTTTGAAACCCATGAAGTAATTAAGCTCTAATTATTACAATGGTAATGATATAAACCATGAAGTCAATTCTCTTTCATGATTGAGTTAACCTAATTAAGGCTGAAGTAAACATCATCCTATAGAGAATGAGAGAGAGAGAGAAAACTCCTTTTATGAATATTAATCAAGTAAAGGACTTCCTATATGAATGAATGCCTAATTAGGGTATGATCCATGTTAGTGAGATCATGAAAACCCTAATTATGATGGTTACTGAATCTTAACCTTAAATTGAGGGTAATAATGGAAGTATCCCTAATGCATGATGATGATGTGATCTTAATTCATAATTATGACATGGTAAACCTTAATTAAAGGTACTTTGTTGATCACTCCTACTTAGGATGAATAGTAAACCCTAAATCAAGGTATATGAATAGTAAACCCTAATCCATAGAGATGTGATATGAATAGTAAACCCTAATTCTGGGTTATGCTTTATAGCATGAAGCTCTATGATTAGATAATGAAATGAGGAATCAATATTCCTAACTAAGTTAAGGGGATGATTAATCCTACTTGAATTGAACAGGGAAACCCTAACCCTAGTAAGGACATAGTGGTGCAACCCTTGAATAGTAAAGTTATCTTTGTTTTGCTTTATGCTGATATAGAGATAATGTGCCTGTTATCATTTGTATTAATCATGCAGGTTTTATGAAATATTGAATATAGCTAGGTATGAGCTATGATGCTTTGTTTATTGAAAGTATTTAATGAGCCTTGTAAGCAATAATATGCAATGTTGGCTATTAAAAGATAGCAGATGAGGTTGACAAACTGTATGAGCCATAAAGAAAATACCTGCAATGCTACTATTATGTTTATACTATCAAATGACTGGATGGCAATGTGTTACTTGGCAGCAAGTGTTTTGATGATTTAAGGGTTTGAACACCCATATTCTTGAATCATAATGGTGATATGATTAGGGATCGAAATCCCAATGTTAACAAGATGTGAAATGAACTTGATACAAATAGTACTCTTTCTTTATAGCAATTGTTTTAATGGTTTATGTTTGAAAACATGCCTGATGCTAAAAGAATTCTATAATGTACTTAAGTAATCAAGTATAATGATATCATGTAGAGCCCTGACCATAGATCCATCATCGTCAGAAGCTAGATGATGGTGAAATAGGTTTTCCTAAGGGAACTCCTGGAGAGCATACTTTTGATTATGTGGGGGTTATGAACGCGCATATGCTTACATCCTAATGGAGGAATTGATGTGAGATGAACATTTAATCTCTCAATCCTTCATTATATGTTTATGTCAGGATGATGTATCACTAATCTCCCGATGATGTTGTTAATGCTGCATCGAAGTGAGATAAACAAGAAATCCCTCGATTGCGAAGAGAGTATAGCATGCCACTGTAACTCTAATAGCGAAGTTTCCAGAATACCCTGGAAAGCTATTATGGTAGAGACACGAGATGTCCTGCATGTTTTTTCTCATACTGACTGAGGATGATGAGGTCATAGAAATCCGGCTCTTTTAATGACCTATGTATGGTACCGATTTTGATTTCACAATGGTCGGTTGGAGTATGAGTGGTATACCTCATCTCCCCAGGGCATAAGTATGTTTGCAAAATGTAATCAGTCGTGTAGCATATTTGCTTAGGTTGAACTATGAGAAACAATGATTGATGATACATTGTTTAATTAAGTCCTAGTTGGACAAATAATATATATGTTCTTCATATTCCTTATGGATTAAATGACTTGCTATTCAATCAAGTTATAATTGAAATGATTGCATAAAGAATAATGCTTTATTTAGTTATTTAATGAATTACCTGATGTTGAATAGTTATAATCATACTGCTCAGTATCATTCTATTATTTGTAATAACAATATTTCCGGCAGAGAGTTATAAACTCTCGCTGGGACAATTTTCAGTTGTCTCACCCCCGTGGGATTCAACTTTTTAGGTAGACACCGAGGATGAAGAAACCCATCAGTGGGTGAGCAGCAGTAGCAACAACATCAAGGACAACAATGATCCATAGGTGGAGACACTGTCTGTCAAGTCTTGTATATAGAGAGTCCTATGTGTCGTCTCTATACTCTCAGGTCCTAGGAGTCAGTAGATGATTTGATATAGATCTGAGATTTTGGCTTAATGCCTCGAGATTTTTGTATACTGCTTATGTATAGTTTAACAGGGCAGTTGATTCTTGTGACTCTCGAGATGAGAAAATATAGAGATGTACTGATGAATCAGCTTGTATATAACATTATCTTGTTTCTTTATGGAAGAGTTTTACAGTTTGTAGATCTCTTTACAAAAAGTTTTAATTTTTAGTCATTTTCAGTAATTCCGTTGCTAATAATTTGCTTCCACATTCGTTGATCTTGTTTTTGCAAGTAGATCGTCACAATTTAGTGGTATCAGAGCTCTAGGTTCGCTGAGTCTACAGAGACATAGGACTAGGGTTGTAGAGTCTATTCTAGTGTTATCCAGTATATCTGATATTGTCTTCTACTCATATAGGAGGAGAAGATAAACTAAAGATGTCTGGATCACACGAGGAACACGTTGCAGAAATTAGTGTTGTTGCACATGGAGGAGGTGCAAGAAACCAAGAAAGGGAGGAACCTATACCTGAACCACCCCAGTTCAATCCAGCTGACATGGGGAATCCATCCTTCCAAGCCATGTTTGGGCAATTCATGACTTCCATGACACATATGACTGATAGGATGCCTATACCTGTACCTAGGGCACCTACCCATCCAGAAGGACAAGGAACCGACAAGACGTTTGAATGACTTTGCCGGGTTGGAGCCACAGAATATGCTGGAACAGCTGACCCAACAGATGCTGACTTGTGGCTAACTGAACTAGAGAAAGCCTTTAGAATCCTGAACATCCCAGAGGCTGAGAAGGTTAGACACGTCGTGTATCTTCTCAAGGGGGGTGTTGGTCACTAGTGGACCATGGAGGAGGGGAAAAGGCCAGGTGTAGAGATCGAATGGGAAGTATTTCGATAGGAATTTGTCAACAAATACTTTCCTAAGATGTTCTTGGATGAGAAAATATCTCAGTTTGAGAGGTTAAGGTAGGGACCTATGAACATTAGTGAGTACGAGGCTAAGTTCATGGAGCTATTGCGGTTCTTCCCACACATGTCATCTACAAATGAAGAAAGGATTATGCATTTTGAGAAGGGATTAAACATTGAGTTGACCACTCCTGTGTCTGCTCTGGAGAATAGGGAAAGATTTGCTACCTTTGTTGAGTCGGTCAGGAGGATAGAGAGGTCCATTTCAGAGAAGAGATAGACCAAGATTAGAAAGATGTATCCCCAATTCCAAGGATCCTCATCTAAATATTTCAAGAAACCAAGGTTTTCTGTGCCTACACCACCACCTAGATTCAGTACCCAGACATAGTGGATGTCAAATAGGGGTAGAGGATGAAGCTTACCACTAGAAGGAGCTTGCAGCTCAACATCTATGTCGGTTATAGGACCATCTAGACCACAACAAGGGAACAGAAGTTGTTACATATGTGGAAAGATGGGGCATCTGATGAAAGATTGCAGAGCCAGAGAAGTGAGTGTGACTCAACCTCAAAGGCAGAGTCAGCAAGGTCCTCAAAGGAGACAATTTCTAGGCAATGCTAGAGGACGTGGACAAGCGTCCCAAGCTGTATCATTGACACCCAGTCATCGGTCACCGAATCAACCACAGACGACAACGAGATTCTATACGATGAATCCACCCGATGCAGTGATCAACCCTCGGGTTGTGATAGGTCAGATGGAGTTGTTTTGTTCTGATATGTTTACATCTTGCGTCGTATCTGTTTTAATTGATCCAGGTGCTACACATTCCTTTATCACTCAAAGAGTGATTCTTAACTACGACATAACTATAAGTCATAGAGCAGATAGTTTGATGTTAGAAACTCCTCTGATGGGATCTGCTATGTTGCGGGAGGTATGTTCTCCCTGCATCCTCTTCTTTTCTGAACATCACATTCAAGTGGATCTTAAACCACTTGAGATGCAAGGTTTTGATGTAATCCTTGGGATGGATACCTTAGAAAGGTATAAGGTTGTCTTGGATTGTGAGTCGAAACAAGTTGTGTTCACTGATGAAAGTGACACATGGATCTTTCAAGTAGAAAGAAAGATTCTACCCACCTGTATTGTGTCGGTTATGGTTGCTGAGAAGATGATGAGGCAAGGATGTTACACATTCTTGGCCCATGTGGTAGATACCACCATGGAAAGTCTTAATCATGTGGAAGTTCCAGTAGTCAGGGAATTTGAAGATGTATTTCCTGAAGAACTTATAGGTGTACCTCTGCCCCGAGAAATTAATTTTGAGATTAATCTAATCCCAGGCATGCAGGCAATAGCACAAACATAGTATAGGATGGCATCTGCTGAGATGGCAGAACTCAAGAAACAGCTGCAAGAGTTGCTTGAGAAGGGTTTCATCCAACCGAGTACTTCACCATGGGGTGCTCCGGTCCTCTTTGTTAAAAAGAAAGACAGGTCAATGAGGTTGTGCATTGATTACAGACAATTAAATAAAGTAACAATAAAGAATAAGTATCCTCTGCCGAGTCTCTTTGACCAGTTGTGTGGTGCAATAGTCTTCTTAAAGATAGATTTGAGGTCGAGATATCATCAACTGCGTACTAAGGAGGGTGACATACCTAAGTTGGCCTTCAGGACAAGGTATGGTCACTATGAGTTCACAGTTATGTCATTTGGACTAACTAATGCACCAGCTGCATTTATGGAACTCATGAATAGAATATTTCGACCTTTTCTGGATCAGTGTGTTGTAGTCTTCTTAGATGACATCCTTATCTATAGTAGAGATGCTCAGCAGCATGAGCAGCATCTTCGTCAGGCTCTAACTTTGCTAAGAAAGTATAAGTTATATGCTAAGTTTAGCAAGTGTGAGTTCTGGTTACTAGAAGTATCTTTTTTTGGACACATAATATCTGCTTCAGGTATTCATGTTGACCCTAAAAAGGTAGAATCTGTCCTGCAATGGGAATAGCCGAAGACGCCAACGGAGATTTGTAGTTTCTTAGGGTTGGTAGGCTATTACTGGAGGTTCATTAAGAACTTCAGTTCTATAGCTTTACCCTTGACTAAGTTGACCAGGAAGGATGTTCCTTTTACTTGGAGTGACAAGTGTCAACAGTGTTTTCAGTTGTTGAAGGAGAGGTTGACAAGTGCACATGTGCTTGTGTTACCTGAGCAAGGGAAAGGATATATAGTTTTCTGTGATGCATCTAAGAATGGAATAGGATGTGTGTTGATGCAGGATAAACAAGTGATTTCTTTTGCTTCTCGACAACTTAAGAAACACGAGGAAAATTATCCGACACACGATCTAGAACTAGCTATTGTAGTTCATGCCTTGAAGATCTGGAGACATTATCTTTATGGAGAGACATTTCGGATTTTCACAGACCATAAGAACCTAAAGTATATCTTTTCTCAACATGAGCTTAACATGAGGCAACACCACTGGATGGAATTAATCAAGGACTACGATTGTACAATTGATTACCATCCAGGGAAGGCCAATGTGGTTGCTGATGCTTTGAGTAGGAAATCAGCAACGCCAACCTTAGACAGAGCACAGCTGAAATCCTTAGTGTGCTCAAGGACAAATATTCTTATCCCTTTAAGGCAAGACAATGTACAGTTAAAAGTATCATTGTTACCAGGGTTGCTAGCTGAGATACACATAAAACCTACTATGAGACAACAGATTAAGGAGGCACAACAAGCTGATGTTGTAGTTCAGCAGATTAGGTCAGAATATGGTAGTGAGAAACGAGACGGTTTCCATGATTCAGATGATCAGGTAGCTTGTTATCATGGTAGAATGATAATACCTGATGTGGATAACTTGAGAAAGATAGTCCTGGAAGAAGCCCATTCTTCGATGTATGCTATGCATCCAAGAAGCACTAAGATGTATCAAAACTTGAAAGATATGTATTGGTGGCCTGGTTTGAAGAAGGATGTTTTTGAGTTTGTTATGCGGTGTCCAGTGTGTCAGCAAGTTAAAGCTGAACACCAGAAGCCCGTAGGAACAATGCAGCCTTTGCCTATATCATAGTGGAAGTGGGATCATGTGACCATGGACTTTGTGGTTGGTTTACCAAGGATAGCCAAAGGACATCATTCCATATGGGTAATAGTTGATAGGTTGACAAAGACAACACATTTCTTACTTATCAAAACAACCTATTATGCTGAGAAGCTGGCACAGTTATATGTAGATGAGATAGTGCGACTGCATGGAGTCCTAGTTACCATTGTTTCTGACAGAGGTCCCCAGTTTACGAGTCATTTTTGGAGAGACTTAATAAAGCCTTAGGCACACAGTTAAGGTTTAGTACAACCTTTCATCCTCAAACAGATGGACAATCAGAAAGGACTATACAGACTTTAGAGGACTTGCTTAGAGCATGTGTTCTCCAGTTTACAGGAAGTTGGGATCTGCACCTAAGTTTGATAGAATTTTCCTACAATAATAGCTATCAGCATAGCATTCACATGGCACCTTATGAAGCTTTTTATGGTAGACGTTGTAGATCTCCCTTATGTTGGTATGAAACCGACGAATATCAACTTCTAGGACCTGATCTTATGCAGCAGACCACCGAGAAGATTAAAATAATACAACAATAGTTAAAGACTGCACAGGATAGACAAAAATCTCACGCTGATAAGCGTCGTAGACCTTTAGAATTCCAGGTTGGAGACAGAGTGTACCTCAAGGTCTCACCTTGGAAGGGAGTTCTTAGATTTGGAAGGAAAGGAAAGTTAGCTCCTAGGTTTATGGGGCCTTATCCAAACATTGAACATATTGGAAAGGTAGCTTATAAGATGGAGTTACCACCAGAGTTGCAAAAGTTACACCCAGTGTTCCACATTTCCATGCTAAGGAAATGTCATCCTGAGACAGAATCAGTTATGCAACCTATGGAAGTAGAATTGAACGATGATATATCTTATGTTGAAGGACCTATGACAATCCTTGACAGAAGAATTAAAAAGCTGAAAAAGAAAGATATAAGTCTTGTAAAAGTTCTCTGGAATCACTGTGGCATTGAAGAAGCCACTTGGGAACTAGAGGAAGATATGAGAAGGAAATACCCTACTCTTTTCTCTTAATATGTTCTTGTAATGATTTTGGGGACGAAATCCTTGTAAGGGGTGGATAACTGGGAACATCCCTGACCTGGGTTATGTACTAACCCTAGGTGTTTTGCTTAATAAATATGATTATATGCTTTCTCTTATCTTTTGAAAAAGTAATTAATATTTTTGAGGAGCTTATATTTCAATTTCAGTCTTTTTTGAATCATGTTGAAACATTGTTTTGTTAATAATGGACTAAAGTGCAAATTACCCAAGTTGAGGGGTTAAACTTGGGAATTGCACATGATAAGATGTTCCTCTGATGTTGAGACATCATAAGAATGAATATGATGTAGTGGTATGGTTTCCACAAGCTTGGGCATCAAGATAAAGCTTGTAGAGCAAACTTTGTGCATTAAAACCTAATTTTGGTGTTATGTGCAAATTACCCAAAACCTAGGGTTCAATATGCAAGATATCACCTCTAGAGAGTCTCTCATGTTTCTTGGAATCAAGTATAGCAAAGAAAATGAGATGGGCACCTCATTTGAGTTATCATGGAAGAGAGAGAATCTTGACATTAAAGTAATCAAGGTTTGAGCACAAATGGCTCTTTAATATAATTTTATGAAAAAGGGAAATATATTAATTATGGAGCCCTTCAACCAAAAGTTGTAGGATGTGTTTGCAATAGTTTGGACAAGCTTGTGGCATGCTTGGGCACCAACAAGATCATTGTATGAAGTGGGAGTTATTCACATTAATATAATATAAAGCAATATCCACTAAATGATGGATATTAACATATGACTCTTTAAAATGCTTGGTCCTTTTTCCTTTAAACCTTGGGTAATGAATAAGTTTTGCAAGGTATTAGAAGGTGGATATGTGGCCAAAGAATGGAGGGAGTTTTGGTGGAATTTAGTTGGGAGATAAAAGGAAATAATCCTCTTTTTCCATTTTCCTTGAAAATCCATATAATATATATAAGTATCCTTTTCCAAACACCAAAGGATCGTTCCTAAGTTTCTTTTCCTTATCACCTTGCTTTGGCTGACCTAGGAAGAGCTCTGGAACAGAGGAAGGACGACTGAACTAGCTTGGTAAGTTTTGATCATCTCCTACCTTGAATTCATGGTGGAAACCATAAAACAAGGTTAGATTCATGGTTTTCTTCACACGATTTCCTTTTCTAGCCACCTTGTTCATCCAAAGATTGAAGAACGAACCTTGGACAACTGCTGGAGATCAATCCACCATTAAAGCTGCGGATCTTGGAGCTCTGGATCAGTTCTAGAGGTGGGTTCTATAACTCTAACCATTAAGCATTGCTAATGCATCCATCTCTCTATTAATCGTTGGCTATTTCTTTTCTTTGGTACTCTTTTGGTTAATTGCTATAACTTCTAAGAAGAACAAAAACAATTCTTGGTTGTTCTTAGGAATAAGATGATGACATTAACTTTGATGTTAATCCAAAGGAAATTACTTTAGCAAACGGTTTGGTTTTGATGCTTAAACGGTTTCCCAAACCGTTTGGGAGCAAATGGTTTCAAACTGTTTGATTGCAAATGGTTTCATCCAAACTGCATAGAAGCAAACGGTCCAAGACCATTCGGTGGTGTTGACCAAGAATTGACCATTTGGAGGTCTGTTAAGAATAATGTAGACTAATCACCTACCAATAATTATCAATTAACTTCAAGTGGTTCAGTAATTAAAGGTCCAATAATCATCAAACCCTAAATCGGGTTAATTGCTGATTTGATAATTGAATTAGGTTGAAGTTTGGGTTGAGTGACCCAAACGGTTTCAAAACCATTTGGGGATCACCCAAACGGTCTCAAGACCATTTGGTGATCACCCAAGACTGTTTGGAGGTCTAGGGTTAAGTATAGTTGACCAATTCAAGATCCAAAGGTTCTAAGTTGAAGTACAATCAATTGTTGTTATGGTGATCAATCCAATGGAGTAAACCCTAATTGTTTGGCTTGTATTTTGGTGTCAAACTTGAGAAAACGGTCTCAAGACCGTTTGGAGTTCATCCAAATGATCCCAAGACCGTTTGGGGTCAGGTCATGACCAAATTGGATGATGGTTCAATGGGTTCAAATCAATTAGACTCACATTGAATTATGATTGAAGGGTCATTGATTCCAAACCCTAATCCAATTGATTCAAGCCCTAATTGATGATCAATTGAGGGTCAATTGAGGGTCAAATAATTTTAAGGTTGACCTAATTAACTCAATTGAATGATGGTGATAGGTCCAATTGATGATTGAATACATATATACAATTGTTAAAGGAACCAACAATGAAATGAGGAATCACTATTCCTAACTAAGTTAAGGGGATGATTAATCCTACTTGTATTGAAAAGGGAAACCCTAACCCTAGTAAGGGCATAGTGGTGCAACCCTTGAATAGTAAAGTTATCTTTGTTTTTCTTTATGCTGATATAGAGATAATGTTCCTGTTATCATTTGTATTAATCATGTAGGTTTTATGAAATATTGAATATATCCAGGTATGATCTATGATGCTTTGTTTATTGAAAGTATTTAATGAGCCTTGTAAGCAATAATATGCAATGTTGCCTATTGAAAGATAGCATATGAGGTTGACAGACTGTATGAGCCATAAAGAAAATACCTGCAATGCTACTATTATGTTTATACTGTCAAATGACTGGATGGCAATGTGTTACTTGGAAGCAAGTGTTTTGATGATTTAAGGGTTTGAACACCCATATTCTTGAATCATAATGGTGATATGATTAGGGATCGAGATCCTAATGTTAACAAGATGTGAAATGAACTTGATACAAATAGTACTCTTTCTTTATAGCAATTTTTTTAATGGTTTATGTTTGAAAACATGCCTAATGCTAAAACAATGCTATAATGTACTTAAGTAATCAAGTATAATGATATCATGTAGAGCCCTGACCATAGATCCATCATCATCAGAAGCTAGATGATGGTGAAACAGGTTTTCCTAAGGGAATTTCTGGAAAACATACTTTTGAGTATGTGGGTGTTATGGATGTGCATATCCTTACGTCCTAATGGAGGAATTGATGTGAGATGAACATTTAATCTCTCACTCCTTCATTATATGTTTATGCCAGGATGATGTATCACTAATCTCCCGATGATGTTGTTAATGTCGCATCGAAGTGAGATAAACAAGAAATCCCTGGATTGCGAAGAGAGTACAACATGCCACTATAACTCTAATAGTGAAGTTGGCAGAATACCATGGAAAGCTATTATGGCAGAGACACGAGATGTCTTGCATGTTTTTCCTCATACTGACTGAGGATGATGAGGTCATAGAAATACAACTCTTCTGATGACCTATGTATGGTACCAATTTCGATTTCGCAATGGTCGGTTGGAGTATGAGTGGTATACCTCATATCCCCAGGGCATAAGTATGTTTACAAAATGTAATCAACCGTGTAGCATATTTGCTTAGGTTGAACTATGAGAAAGAATGATTGATGATACATTGTTTAATTAAGTCCTAGTTGGACAAATAATATACATGTTTTTCATATTCCTTATGGATTAAATGACTTGCTATTCAATCAAGTTATAATTGAAATGATTGCATAAAGAATACTACTTTATTTAGTTATTTAATGAATTACCTGTTGTTGAATAGTTATAATCCTACTGCTCAGTATCATTCTATTATTTGCAATAACAATGTTTCCAGCAGAGAGTTATAACTCTCGTTGGGACAATTTTCAATTGTCTCACCCCCCTGGGATTTAACGTTTTAGGTAGACGCCGAGGAAGAAGAAACCCATCAATGGGTGAGCAACAGCAGTAGCAGCAACATCAAGGACATCAGTGATTCATAGGTGGAGTCACTGTCTGTCAAGTCTTGTACATAGAGAGTCCTATGTGTCGTCTCTTTACTCTTAGGTCCTCGGAGTCAGTAGATGGTTTGATATAGATCTAAGATTTTAGCTTAATGCCTCGAGATTTTTGTATACTACTTATGTATAGTTTAATAGGAAAATTGGTGCTTGTGACTCTTGAGATGAGAAAATACAGAGATGTACTGATGAATCAGCTTGTATATAACATTATCTTGTTTCTTTATAGAAGATTTTTACAGTTTGTGGATCTCTTTACAAAAAGTTTTAATTTTTAGTGATTTTCAGTAATTCCGCTGCTAATAATTCACTTCCGCATTTGTTGATCTCATTTTTGCAAGTAGATCGTCACATAACGGGCCACATCCGGCCAACAGCAGGATATACAAAGCTTCAGCCAATCTCAGGTCCTCAGACCTAAACACATCAAATTGGTGATGTAGGTTATCTCATCAACAAGTGTGACCATCAATGCAGTGTTATTCAAACATATATACCTCATAGCCCTTTACCTGGCTATGAATCCACACAAAATACCTGCATGGTTATTATACACATTCATAGAAATAACTGAAGCCATCAAGGATTAATAGAAAGATCATGCTATCAAATATAGGACAATATACACTTTATCATTCATGCCTCAAACCTGTGACCATAGACATGGGTCACATCATCATGTGAAGCAGCTCATATGCTTCCAAGCTTATCATTTACTCATCATTATATATACAGGATTCAAGGTGATCATGAACACATGTAATATCCTTATTAACTTGGAACTGTTATCTATATACACCCCGGGTCATCAGAACCCTTACTAAAACCTCTACAGCCCTCACCAAAAAGGGTGGCGAGCAGCGTGTCCCTCACCACAACTTGTAATGGGTAAGGTGGCAATCCTTACCAAAAGCATACCGGCCTAACTAAATGCATCAAAACATATCGGCCAACCCTAAACAGGTTCGACCACCACCTAAGGGTGTCCCAGAGATCAAAACATATCATGCAACTATGATGCACATACTGGGTTTACAAGACACTGTCGTGCAGCTAGGTTAGGAGAGGGTATCATGTAAGAGACTAAGCATGAAACAACTATCTATCCATGTCGACTAAACCCTATCGCCCATCTAGGGTGAAGGTACCTATCGGGAAGCCACACCCCTCAAACACCCCAGGCTAGCTCTATCAAAATGTAGTGTCCCAACACAACATGGTATCGCCCAACACAATCAGAACTCAGGCAATGCCAAAATGCTCCAAAGAAGCCTATCGGTCAAGGGATACATCTAGGGTTTCTATATGTCACCATATCGGGCATCACCACCACCAACCATGACGCCCAACACAAAGGTAGCTCCCAAAGCTCTATAACGTCCAAGGTACATCGGACACCAAGCCAACTACCTTAGCCAGGTGTATCGTGTAGGACACCCAACAAGGAATATCGCCCAACACATAAGGGTATCAGCCACCACACAAGGGTATCAACCACCACACAAGGGTATCAGACACCACACAAGGGTATCGACCACAACACAAGGGTATCATCCACCAACCAAACTCCATCTAGGCACAACGACCAAGGGTACAACTCAAGACTAAACAAACGGGAAACAAAACTCCAAGGTCATATTCAACCTCAAGCACAAGGACACCAAACCCTAATTGATCAAGAAGGTTGGCTCACCTCTCAACAACCAAGAGAGAGGTGTTTTGCACAACCTCCATCACAACTCGGGAAACCACAAGGATCCACCTCAACATAGGTCATTCAAAGCTCACCTCTCAAATCCATGGTGAGAGGAGGGTGTTGCCCAAGCAACTAGGATGTAGACTCACCTCTCAACTTAAATGAGAGAGGGGTATTGTCCACATTACTAGAGCTCAAACTCAATCCTCATAACCAAGGAGAGAAAGGGGTATTGCTCAACCATGGTTCGGCTAACAAGGTACAAAGGTACAGAACCTCAACCATAACGAAAAGATCACTATATCCACAAGGCTAAAGGTGCAACTAAGCAAGAAACTTATCTTAGAACATACATGGCCAATTATGATCATATGAAAACATACAAGAATATAGAAGAAGGTAGTATGGTTAGGGTTAGGAGTTATGTAACCCACCTTAAGAAAGCTCCAAGCTCCTAGCACCAAGCTTCCAAGCTCAAGCACCACCACAAGAAGAAGAACAAGGCACTCTAGGGTTCGACCACCACTAGAGGAAGAAGAAGACTCCAAGGAGAAGGAGGAGGATCAGCCACTAGCTTGCAAAGGAGAGGTGTCGTGCACCAAGGGAGAGGGGGAACTAATGAACTAAATGGATCCTTAGCAAGAGAAAGGGAACACATATATAGAAGAGGATGGAGGAGAAACCAAGGTAAAACAAGCCAAAGTGTCGCCCACCTAGGTACACTTGTCCACGGGCAATGCCACCCTCACTTCTTGCCCCATACACATGTCCAAGGCAATTTCCACATGCAAGCATCATGCACCAAGTGTCCACTAGAGTGGTGACACAAACGAAGCTAGGATTCAAAGGTGGTCTAAGGCGGATACACCCACACCTTCCCGACACAACCCCATGGGCGACACACCCATGGCCGCCACAACCATGACCGGCACACCTATGGCCGACACAAGGTCCAACAAGGTTAGGCAAGGTGCAAGCAAGGCATAACAAGGCATAACAAGGCCCAACAAGGCTCATCCGATCCCAAAGCAACTCAAGCAACGAGTCCAACCCTTCCTCTCAACACTAGAGGAAGTGAGGAGAGAGAAGAACACTTCTCAAGGTGACAACTTGTCCATCAACCCTAGACTCGGGTAAATTGCAAGTAGCACCTCCAACACTCAACAAGTACAAGCAAACCCTAATCACCACTAAAGGTGATTAGCAAACAACTAAACACCAGGGTTAGGCAAAGCAAACAGGATAAGCCCAAAATGGAG
Source organism: Alisma plantago-aquatica (assembly GCA_963693085.1). Classification (NCBI taxonomy): domain Eukaryota; kingdom Viridiplantae; phylum Streptophyta; class Magnoliopsida; order Alismatales; family Alismataceae; genus Alisma; species Alisma plantago-aquatica. The sequence goes on from OY856411.1 coordinate 882,289,965, forward strand.
GTTAGGGTCCTTACAATGTCAAAGTGTACCCAACGACATGTGTTGAGTGTAGTGATTTTAGGTCAAAGAATCACACTCACCACCATCACTATGAGAACTAACTGTGACTACCATGTCATGGTTCCATGTGTCAAACTCATGATGGGTCTATCTGGTACACTTGTTCTCTAACAAGTACCTATGTGTTTGGTTTGATATCTCCATATCATGACTAACAAGATTCTATCATCAACGAACACCACAATATAGTCTTGTGTGTCACTATTGTCTATCTACCTTCCACAATGACATCTGACTAGGGACATAATAAGAATGTACAAACTCTTAGCATCCGTATGATCTCATCATTCAGGTCCTGAACCTGAAAGCATACGTCATTGAGTACTGTCATTCTCTAGACATTCAATCTGTTTTATCATTATCTCATATGACTGAACCAGACAGAATTAGAAGATTGCCTTTGATGTTTATCAAATCAATCTTAATGTATCCCACCAATCATCCCATGATTGGCTCTTAGGGCATACATACCAACAGACTCCCACTTGCACTGCAAGCCAATCATCCTTGAATCATATTCATAATGATCTTCAAACATGTCCCACATGTTACTATGCTCAAGTGCTTACGCAATGAGTTATGGCAACACCTTGCCAGAGTCGGTATTAACTGCGTGTCTCTCATCTCTTCATTGTACGTCACACATATGAGATGGAGGTGCCGAAATATGTGATCTAGTATTCCTTTGCTAACCTTTAGCCACATTGCATGACCAAGCACTCCTTACTTGTCATCAAAGATCGGAATATCTATAAGTTCATCTCATGAACTTCTAGTTCTATATAGTATCTACTAATGTTTTCTAACACACGGATACTCAGCTTTTCTCGTTAAAACAACTTTAATGGAACGTTTCCATTTATCAACAAACATTCACTTTTATATATCTCATATATATTTTGCGATTAATCTTCTGTCCTTTTCAGAAGTTTGCATCAATGTAACTCTTTACAGTGAACCCTTCCTTATTTCCATAGAACTATTACTTCTCAAGTACTTATGAAGTTCTCATGGTATTCCAGTAACCCTTACTGGAACTAGACAGACATCCACTTGTCATGTCCTACATACAAGATGAATGCTTTTTATTCTTGCCATGTCCATACATGCAAGATAATGGGATGATTACATACATGATAGATCCATATCTATTCTTAGTGTTCCCATTCTTCATAAGAATTGAGACACATGGCTCTGGGATACTAACTCCAAGTTTTCTCCCACTAAATCTGTGTATATTGAACCCTTCAATATAGATTTCCAATGTATGCTCTCTCATTTTTAGGTCAAGAGGTTTTCAAGAACTATCTCTATAGATCTCTATTCCTATTACATAGGAAACATCTCTATCTTCCTTAATGATAATTTCCACAAAGGATTCCATTCTAGAACATCTCATTCCTCATCAATATGTGGAATGAAAATATGCTCCCATTAAATCACAGATCCCTTCTTTGTCTTTGTCATATCAGTCAAACCCTTTGACTATATTATCAAAGTAAAGATCATAGTTCTGAGTTGCTTGTACTCAATTAATCACAATGATTAGTCCATTGTAACTTATAGACTTTATTTGCATTAATGGATTCATAAACCTTATAGGTTGTGTCACATACACATCCTTGTTTTATTCCTCATAGGAATGCGGTTTTAGTATCTGTATGCCAAATCTCTTAGTCATTAAGTTGAAATCAACAAGCATCATCCTTGTCAAAATGTTATCCATGTGTCTTAACACTTAAGACTCATTCACAGTTATGGATTTCATCCCAATGGGTGCTACCATCAAGGTCATACCTTATGGTTCACATGGAAGTCATTTAGGATGCAATGGTCATAAACCATAACTCAAAATCTGGTTCCTCATATTCATTTAGATAGTTGATTCATCACATGACCAACTCATCACATAGATAATAGAGGTGTGTCTGTCAAGGATATAAGAACTCACAACTTGTAAGGACCATGACCTCCATTTTGGGCTTATCCTATTTGCTTTGCCTAACCCTGGTGTTTAGTTGCTTGCTAATCACCTTTAGTGGTGATTAGGGTTTGCTTGTGCTTGTTGAGTGTTGGAGGTGCTGCTTGCAATTTACCCAAGTCTAGGGTTGATGGGCAAGTTGTCACCTTGAGAAGTGTTCTTCTCTCTCCTTGCTTCCTCTAGTGTTAAGAGGAAGGGTTGGGCTCATTGCTTGAGTTGCTTTGGGCTTGGGAGAGCCTTGTTGGGCCTTGTCATGCCTTGCTTGAGCCTTTCCTAACCTTGTTGGACCTTGTGTCGGCCATAGGTGTGCCGGCCATGGGTGTGTCACCCATGGGGTTGTATCGGGCAGGTGTGGGTGTATCGGCCTTGGACCACCTTTGACTCCTAGCTTCGTTTGTGTCACCACTCTAGGTGGACACTTGGAGCATGATGCTTGCATGTGGCAATTGCCTTGGACATGTGTATGGGGTAAGAAGTGAGGGTGGCATTGCCCATGGACAAGTGTTCCTAGGTGGGCGACACTTTTCCTTGTTTTACCTTGGTTTCTCCTCCATCCTCTTCTATATATGTGTTCCCTTTCTCTTGCTAAGGATCCCTTTAGTTCCTTAGTTTCCCCTCTCCCTTGGTGCACAACACCTCTCCTTTGCAAGCTAGTGATCAATCCTCCTCCTTCTCCTTGGAGTCTTCTTCTTCCTCTAGTGTTGGCCGAACCCTAGAGTGCCTTGTTCTTCTTCTTGTGGTGGTGCTTAAGCTTGGAAGCTTGGTGCTAGGAGCTTGGAGCTTGCTAAAGGCAGGTTACATAACTCCTAACTAAAAAACTACTAGAGGGGGGTGAATAGAGTTTTAAACAATTTTAAACAATTATTTAACTCAAACAACCAATCACAAAAATATTGGACAAGGGGACAAGGATTTAGAGTGGTTCCTACCTTAGCAAATACTAAGGCAGTCAGTCCACTACCCGGTTGCTTACCCAACCGGGATTTGGAAAGAATTTAATTTTATTACCTCGCAAGGACTTTACATAAAATTACAATTCTCTCCCTAAACCCTTCAAGCAGCCTTCACCTCGAAGTAATCGCACCAACCTTGAAGCAGCCTTCACCTAGAAGCAATTGCACCAACCTTGAAGCAGCCTTCCTCCTGAAGTAGCTTCCCGTTGCAATAACCTTCTTGAAGTAGCTTCCCGTTGCGATAGCCTTCTTGAAGTAGCTTGAAGTCCACCTTCTCCTCCGAGAAGAACCTTCTCCAATCCGCAGCCTCCAACCCTAGGAGTAGCAAGGAGAATACAAAAGATACAAAGGAACAAGAAAGAAAACAGAAATTACAATACCACTTGTAGCTCAAGGCTTGATTTCCTATATCAAGCGTTTTGATCTCCTAACCAATGTATGTAGAAGTGTAAGTGTTGTGGATAGGAGATACTAGCCTATAGGACACGAAGTTGGAGCAATGGGAATGAATAGCCAATGTAGGAATTGCTCTATTTCTCAAAACAGATTGCCAATGAGTATTCAATCTCAAGTATAGCACACGTGTAGCTTAGGTAAGTTTAGGTGTCCTAAGGCATGTCCTATTTATAGGAATGACCTACAAGTGCTTAAGGACATTCTAGACACTTTCTATGGGGTTCTTAGTGCTCAACTAGCCGTTATGTGTCCACTAATTGCATTTGCAACGGCTAGTTAATTGACCCTGAAAAGTGCAGACAGAACTTTTCTCGATCGACAATTTGTCGACCGAGAGTCCTTCTCGGTCGAAGATTTGTCGACCGAGGGACCTCCTGGAGCAAGTGTTTACAACATTCATTTCCAACTCCCAACCACTTTGTCTGCTGGGTCTAACGGCTAGTAGGGTCTATTCTCGATCGAAGATTTTGTCGACCGAGAGTTTCTCGGTCGAAGATTTGTCGACCGATATTTTCTCGATCGACGATTTGTCGACCGAGAATATTACTGACTCAATGTATTCATTTACTAAGTGTGTGTATCAATGTGCAATTGTGATACTATCTTGGGGAATGGCCTATCTAAGTGTTGTGAGTGGATAGGGAAGATCTAAACGCTTGATTTACATGATATCTAATTACTTGTACATTATATACTTGTACAAGCATTTACATTTGATTACAATCATGAAAATAAAGTGATTTTATCAAATTGTTTCTTCCAAGTCTTTGTTATCCACCACCTTATATGCTTGTTCCTGAAATACTCAAATAGCACGTTAAAACCACAAGAATGAAATGTTTGTCATTATCAAAACAAAAGGGATTATGCTAATGTCAATTTAGCCAACAATCTCCCCCTTTTTGAAGATGACAAACATTTCCTAAATATAAAATAAGGAAATATAAATCATGTGAGTTTCATACCTGAAGATTACCTTTTGTAGCCATTCTTGTTTTGCAAGTGGATGTTGGCCGAGATATTATGAAACTCATATTTTTAGTTTATGTTTTTGATTTTATATTATTTCTCCCCCTTTGTCATTTCAAAAAGATATCCAATATAATAGATTTTATTTCTCCCCCTTAATTTTATGCTATGCTCCCCCTTAAAGAGATATTCAATTAGAAAACAAGGGATTAAAGCAAAGCAATGATTGTTAAATTTAGCCATAATTTATTTCTCACTCATTTGCAATGTATGTTAAGCCTTGAAATGATATGAGTTCCTTTTAGGTTCATGGCATTTGTGTATTGATTTCTCATCCATTTTACAAGGGATGTTAAGCCCTAAAAATGAAATGAGAATTCTGTAATCTTAGAGTACATAAAAATTTCTCTAGCCAAATGCACGAGATGTTAACCCCTAATTTGTCTAGAGAATTCCTTTAAGAACAAGATATATCATTTTATGAAATTTGTTGATTTCTTCATAACCAAGAGTAAAAATACTAAGGTCATAATAGGCTTCAAATGATGTTTACAATTTTTTTTTGTACGCTTCTTAATCAAATAATCAAATTTGTTTTTATGAGCTCCCCCTTAATCTTACAATTTAAGGCTTCTAAGGTCACAAATGATTTTAAATTTTGATTTTGACCTTTATCAAACGTATACTAAGATTAAGTACAATAAAATGATGTCAATATAAGCATTTTGTCAAAGCTTATTTTAGGTCGCCCTTGACTACGACCATAGCGCCCCTTGGTCAATTTTAATTTCAACCAAGAGGCAAATTCTGCAGATTTCCAATTTAAACATTCATATGTGAAGTATAATTTCTGCAGATAGCTTTAAATAAATATCTATTTGAAGCATATTAAGATATACCTATTATGAAGACTTAATATGGGCATCATAGTGAAGTCATTGTCCTTGATTTTTCTAGAACGCATGTTTTACATTCATTGTGAATGATGTTTTCATAAGCTTTGCTATGGGTACATATTAAATCGCATTTCTTCTTATACCCTTATTTTCATATTAATCATAAGATTCTTTAGAGACATATATATTTTGAAAGCAAGATTAATATCTTAAAGTCAAGATTTTTGCGTTTGATTTCTTAGAACAAACAAATAGATAAAAACATTAATATTTTTGTTCTAAGAGGCACCGTTTGGCTTGTCATAGCAACATCATTATTTTATCACAAGCTATGTCCACAATCATTGTTTATTATGTCAAGATGCTTTTATGCTAATGGCATTTTCAATTTATCTGAATCACAATGATCAAGAATAATATCCATTCATGGTTTGTATATATGAATCAAAAATTATTTTAGACAAACCAATGAAACATAATGATCATGATGAGGCATATCCATGGTGTAATGATAGAACAATTGAAGCATATACAATGATCAGCATATAAATGCAATAATTATGATCATTTAAAACAAATTTCAATACACACATGGTTCATGTATAGATATTCCAAGGGTTACCATGAAAACAGTAATTTTCCCTTAACTTAAATCAAATATGATTCATAGATAAAAATGATCTCATATAAGTGTTCCAAAGATGATTTCCATAATTTGTGCATGTAAAACAGTTATTAACAGCAAATAGATAGCACATTGATCCTTTGTAGAATTATTCAACAGACTTATTTCAGACTGACATCAGTAACCTGCTCGGTCGATGATTTCTCGACCGACTGACTGCTCGGTCGAAGATTTCTCGACCGATCAGGTTTCTGTATTGTTTTCAGAACCATTTTCAGTAATTGTTTATAAGTAAATCATGAATGGTTATTTACTCAATTAAACAATTTGAAGACTCAGTTTAGTTGAGATAGACTTTATGAACATCAAAGGAACTTTTAGATCAAATCCCAACTAATTGTATCCAAATCTTTATTAACAATTTAGCTATGAGTAAGGCAAAATTTTATTTTTGCAATTTGAAAGATTTTGTATATATCCAAGTTAGATGTTTAAAAACTGAATTAATTTATTATCCCATTATGTTGAGTTGAGATAGACATAGAAATATGCAACTAAGGTCCTTGGTCATATCTCAACTTAATTCCGTTCATTTAGTTTGGAGGTTTTGGAACCCATACCAACTCAACATCCTTTTTCTTGTATGGGCATGAAAAGGAGTAATGTCCAAGACGTAAGCAATAATGGCAACATATAGAATCAACCTCAAGTCTCTTTCTATGTTTTTGTTCTAGGTTGTTCTTTGGTACATATGTATATTTGCCTCTAGGTACATACATGGATTGACTCTCTAGTGCTTGTGTCCTTCTCCAACTAGGTTTTTGATGAGATTTTCCTTTAGGCTTATAACCTAGTCCTCTCCTTCCAATTTGACGATAAGGATCACTTAAGATTTTATCGAGAATATCATTGTTACTCAAGCTACTGATTTCTTGTTGTAACTTAACAATTTCATCCATTCTCTTCTTGATATCCATCTTCGCTTGATCTAGATTAGATAATAAAGAATCTCTTTCTTTCACAATAATATCATAATCTAGATGTGTACACAAAATAGGTTGTTTTTGAAGATCATTTAATTTTGCAAGTAATCCAACCTTTTCTTGAGATAGACGATCATAATTTGTTTCTAGAGTAAAAATCTTCACATTACTACTACTTAGAGATGATTTCAAAGTATGATTTTCAGAAATAATGCTATCTTTTTCAAAACCAAGATCATTTAATTTAGCATATAAATCTTCATTTTCAGATGTGAGAGCAAGAAGTCTAGCATTTAATTCATCATTTGCTTTATTGGATTTCTTTAGTTTCTTCTTGCACTCAACATATTTATTATGTGTCTCTTCAAGACTAGCAACTAGTTCTTCTTTAGATAAATAAAAAAGACTTACCTCTTCTTCTTCTTCACTAGTTGTAGCAATAAGACAATCCTTGTGTTCATCTTCCTTCTTTGATCTCCATGGGAATCTAGTTGTCGTGTGGCTTGTTCCTAAGCACCAATTGCAACATGTTGTAGTTTTGTCCAAGCATCACCTTTTGTTGTGATTGTAATCACCATTACCCTCCATTCTTCAAGACCTGGTTAGGGTTCCTTGAAGCCTGCTCTGATACCAATTGAAAAACTACTAGAGGGGGGGGGGTGAATAGAGTTTTAAACAATTTTAAACAATTATTTAACTCAAACAACCAATCACAAAAATATTGGACAAGGGGACAAGGATTTAGAGTGGTTCCTACCTTAGAAAATACTAAGGCAGTCAGTCCACTACCCGGTTGCTTACCCAACCGGGATTTGGAAAGAATTTAATTTTATTACCTCGCAAGGACTTTACATAAAATTACAATTCTCTCCCTAAACCCTTCAAGCATCCTTCACCTCGAAGTAATCACACCAACCTTGAAGCAGCCTTCACCTAGAAGCAATTGCACCAACCTTGAAGCAGCCTTCCTCCTGAAGTAGCTTCCCGTTGCAATAACCTTCTTGAAGTAGCTTCCCGTTGCGATAGCCTTCTTGAAGTAGCTTGAAGTCCACCTTCTCCTCCGAGAAGAACCTTCTCCAATCCGCAGCCTCCAACCCTAGGAGTAGCAAGGAGAATACAAAAGATACAAAGGAACAAGAAAGAAAACAGAAATTACAATACCACTTGTAGCTCAAGGCTTGATTTCCTATATCAAGCATTTTGATCTCCTAACCAATGTATGTAGAAGTGTAAGTGTTGTGGATAGGAGATACTAGCCTATAGGACACGAAGTTGGAGCAATGGGAATGAATAGCCAATGTAGGAATTGCTCTATTTCTCAAAACAGATTGCCAATGAGTATTCAATCTCAAGTATAGCACACGTGTAGCTTAGGTAAGTTTAGGTGTCCTAAGGCATGTCCTATTTATAGGAATGACCTACAAGTGCTTAAGGACATTCTAGACACTTTCTAGGGGGTTCTTAGTGCTCAACTAGCCGTTATGTGTCCACTAATTGCATTTGCAACAGCTAGTTAATTGACCCTGAAAAGTGCAGACAGAACTTTTCTCGATCGACAATTTGTCGACCGAGAGTCCTTCTCGGTCAAAGATTTGTCGACCGAGGGACCTCCTGGAGCAAGTGTTTACAACGTTCATTTCCAACTCCCAACCACTTTGTCTGCTGGGTCTAACGGCTAGTAGGGTCTATTCTCGATCGAAGATTTTGTCGACCGAGAGTTTCTCGGTCGAAGATTTGTCGACCGATATTTTCTCGATCGACGATTTGTCGACCGAGAATATTACTGAATCAATGTATTCATTTACTAAGTGTGTGTATCAATGTGCAATTGTGATACTATCTTGGGGAATGGCCTATCTAAGTGTTGTGAGTGGATAGGGAAGATCTAAACGCTTGATTTACATGATATCTAATTACTTGTACATTATATACTTGTACAAGCATTTACATTTGATTACAATCATGAAAATAAAGCGATTTTATCAAATTGTTTCTTCCAAGTCTTTGTTATCCACCACCTTATATGCTTGTTCCTGAAATACTCAAATAGCACGTTAAAACCACAAGAATGAAATGTTTGTCATTATCAAAACAAAAGGGATTATGCTAATGTCAATTTAGCCAACACTAACCCTAACCATACTACCTTCTTCTATATTCTTATATGTTTTCATATGATCATAATCGGCCATGTATGTTCTAAGATAAGTTTCTTGCTTAGTTGCACCTTTAGCCTTGTGGATATAGTGATCTTGTCATTATGGTTGAGGCTTTGTACCTTTGTACCTTGTTAGCCGAACCATGGTTGAGCAATACCCCTTTCTCTCCTTGGTTATGAGGATTGAGTTTGAGCTCTAGTAATGTGGACAATACCCCTCTCTCATTTAAGTTGAGAGGTGAGTCTACATCCTAGTTGCTTGGGCAACACCCTCCTCTCACCATGGATTTGAGAGGTGAGCTTTGGATGACCTATGTTGAGGTGGATCCTTGTGGTTGCCTGAGCTGTGATGGAGGTTGTGCAAAACACCTCTCTCTTAGTTGTGGTCTTGATGTTTCCTGTAACACCCCATCCACAACAAAACACGATTACATGCTAACCAACAGATAAAAAACATGGGAAATTAAAACCAATTTACAACAAGCACCACAAGATGAAACATATAATATTTGATCCAACACTTTTCATTTCATAGCATATTTCCAAGGTGCTACAACATAATTTCCCATCATCTCATTACATGAAATAACCATTTGCCAGGATGCTTTACATCAAGATACATACCGAAAACCATACATCGATCATTGATCAAGAAACATAAAAAAACTCTCCCGAAGACCTGAGTGTACATGGACAACACATAGGACTCTATTGCTAGACACTATCTATCCCACCAGGTACGATACCTTTGCATAACATCTGTAGCCACATGATCTTCATCTCACCAGGCACGTCCACCTAAAAAGGTTATTAACCAGTGGGGTGAGACACACAGTCCCAGTGAGAAACATAACCCTCTACCAACTTTATTATGATCACAAATAACTGATATAAGTAGATTATAAGAGCAGTATACTGAGCAGGGCTAATCATACCAGCAATCTTACCAAGATATTCATGAGGCCTATAACCAAGTATTCTTTATGGAACATGATTGACAAGATAAGCTTTATAAGAACTCATCACATTATATAAGGTTCATATGATAAACTGTAGATTATAACTAGATCAACTTGTACAAATAAGACCTCAACCAATGTTATGTATTTTCCCTAAGCATGATACTATACGGCTTGATTACGAATTATTATGCCCTGAGGAAGTGAGTCGTACCGCTCAAATCCAACCTTTGGTTGCAAAACCCAAGATGGTGCCATACAAGGTCAATGGAAGAGCCAGACTCCATGACCTCCCACCTCGTGGTCAGTGCATGATGCAACACAAGCAGGACCGTAGTCTCATGCTTAAGTGGCCTCAGTCACAGGGTCAGCTCCCGTAGGCTACCCTTTCTCTAGCCCGCCTTGGTACAGGTCTCGGTGCTAGTATATCTGAGCCACAGGCCAGTTCACCGTGCTCCCTGAGCCATGAACGCATTCATGCTCTATCACACTGAGCCATGGGCCTATTCACCATGATCCTAAACACATCTTGAGTCTACAACTGAAGTTGCACTCTAACCTCCTCATTTTCGGCTAGGAGAAACCACACATATTCAATAATATGCGCTTCCAGGTTAACCCGTAGGAGAACCTGTTTCACCATCACCAGCTACTGACGATGATGGATCTATCGCCAGGGCAAACTACATGAGAGATTCATCTGTAATTAGTTAATATATTTTAAGTAGATTGTTGGGGCAATCAAGTTGTATTAAGCAACCATATATAAAACATGAACAACATTAGATTGATTACATTGGTGTTATATTGCTACTTCTATTTCCATTGCCCTCAATAATCATCACATTGCCATGGGATATAAATCCCTCACATCATCTCATAGTGCTACTGCCTCTCAAGGCTTCATCATTTCACATCATCATGGGATATCAATCCATGAGTTCATCACATTACACAAGTGCCTCTCAAGGCATCATCAACATCATTAGGGAATATCAATCCCTCATGTCATCACTAGAGGATCACACCTCAACATGCCTTTCTCATCATACTGATGATATATGTTATCTCATCAACAAGACATATCTTTATTACTTAGATATTGCACATATATCAAGTGCTGTACAAAGCACATAATCATATAATCACCATAGCTCTTACTTGGCTATGAATTCAATACACCTACATTGTTAGCTTGCATAAGAAAGAGATAACTGAATCACCAAACATAGAACATAGGTATTAGAGAACATATTATGATCATCAGGCTATCAAGAATTTAGGTGTACAGGATTGGAACAACATCCATGTTCATAGTTGTGTTTGTAGTCAATTTAGATTATTGTTATCAAACTACGAGCATCCATCATGCCCCATATTTCATGGACATGTCTTTGATTATCATGTCATCAAGATTAAGGTTTATATCATTGGAATATTCTTCCATCATTATGAACATATGCAGATTAATGTCATAATCGGTGTATAAATAAATACATACTACTATTACCACATCATGAGTATCCCATCATACCCTATATCTTAAAACATATGCACATCATCCCTAAGGATTAATTTTAAGGATCATACACCATGATCCACCATCCAACTTAATCAAAAGTTCATCTATCATTAAACATAGGTTACCACTATTCAAGGGTTCTCAACCTATCTTATCATAGCTTATCATGATCAAAGGTGTAAGCTCAAGAAACATACATAGGTTTATCGGGTTAGGCACAGCCTTCACCAAAGGTGTCGCCTACCCTCACTAAAAGCATATAGTGACCAAACAATCCCTCACTAAAAGGGAACATCGGATAGAGCACCAATTCTCACCCAAGATTGTCGGCTATCAGCATGTCATACATTCATGCACAAAGGGGGCATCATGCAACTAGGGCTATAGAATGTATCATGCATCCACGTGCAGGGTGGTATCGGGCAACCAGGCATTGTGTAGCACATGGGCACCATCTAACATCCAAAACCCTACCGCCCATTAGGGTTAGGGTTTCACACTGAGCAACCCTCAACTCTCTACCCCCTAAGGCCATATCGGCCAAGATCATGGCGCCCAACAAGCACACCTACTTGGTTAACACATCAAGATACTCAAGGGTCTTTCATACCACCCAAGGTACACTATTTCAACGTTGCCATGACGCCCATGGTACCCTATCATCTAAGATACTGTCAAGCTCAACACATGTACCGGCCAAACCTCAACCCTAGGACCATCCAAGCTATCAAGTATGAACACATGTTGGGTAATCATCCAAGAGAGAGACCATGTATCGGGCAAGGCATATCGGCCAAGGTAACATATCTCCTTGTGGGGTATCAGCCACACACTTAGCCCTGATGTCACCCAAACCATGCACACCTACACACTTATAAAGTTCTCGGGTTGATGATATCGGGCAGCATATCAAGGGATCATCCATATCGCCCATCCTCATATCCTTGTTGCTCATGGAGCACCATATTGGGCACCCAGCATATCGCCCAAGGAATCATCACAACAAGAGTACCCCTATCGGTCATCTTAAGGTTAGGGCAATGCTATCACTCAAGGCTCCATGTTGTCCACGGGCAGGGTGACCACTAAGGCATCATGTCAGGCAACTCACTTAGAGACTGTCGTGCAAACACAAACCTCATGCCCGACACAAAAGCCCATCAACCATGCACATCACAGTCAGGGAGGCAGCCATGGTATCGTCCACCTAGGGTTTCATCATTCTAGGCTCAAGACTTATCCATATCGCCCAACAATACTACCATGGTAAGGAGTCATATCGGGAAACATAACGTTCAAGGCAAACCCTAGATGAGGGGGTATCGTTTAGGGCACCAAAAAGGTGTATCATGCAAGGGTACAAGGACCATACCAAGTTGGTCATCATCAACCTCAAGACCATGTTGTGCAATAAGGGTAGATCATCTATGTCACCCAGGAGAACCCTATCGCCCAAGCTAGGGTTGAAGCTTCATATCATCCAAGACACTAAGGTTAGGGTATTATGTCGGCCAACCACCATCATCTTGGGTAGATGTGAGCATCGGTCACAAGGTCAATGAAAAGTTCACTTATCATATCACACAAGGCTCAACTCTAGAAGAGGGTATTGGGCAACAACCTCAAGGAGCCGCCAATTAGAGCACATAACAGCCAAGGGATCAACTAGGTGTCCACCAACCATATCATCCAAAACACTTAACCCTAGGGTAGGAAAGAGGTATCGGTCACCACATCATAGCTCCCCAACATCTAGTCCATAGGCTCACCTTTCAAGTCCAAAGGAGAGAAAGGGGTATTGCCACAAACCATCAACCAAAGCATAACTCATTAGACAAGGTATTGTATGGGGCAAAGCATAGTTGTATCGGGTAAAGCCCCATGTCGGGCTAGTCATCTTCAACCTCTAGCCACCCATTACCATCCTGCACAAGGAAAACAAGCTAAAGGTAGTAATAAAACGTAGCATTCCCATTAGATAAGATTCCAAGTTCCATATATATATATATCTATCATGGAGAAAAGGTAACGATTTAAGTACAAGAACCATTATATACATATATGGAGAGTGTGCATAATAGAGATGGTTAAGAGTTATGTAACCCACCTTAATAGGATCTCCATGAAAGGTATCGAGCTTCTTGTTCCAAGAAGAAAACTCACGTTCTTTTCCAAGAACAACACCCATCCAAAGCTCCAAACATGCCTTCGGCACCAACATCATCACCTCAAGAAACAAAGGAAGAAGAAGAAGAAACCATGGTTATGTATAGCTCAAGAAGAAGAAAGGAGGGGATATAACCACGGCCTTGCTTACTCTTATCAAGGGCCTATCCATGGCCGAGAGGGGAAGTGGAAGGTGAAGAAAAAAGCACAAGGAAAAACTAGCAAAGAAGCATGACTCACCAAGGTCAGATCTTAAGCAAGGAGTTTCCATGGCCAAGGAGCTTGCCCCTCCATGCTCCATGGGAGTCTTCCTTAGCTCCCAAAGCTCCCATGATCATCCAATACAGGTAGGGGAATGAAGGTGGCCAAAAAGGATTGCTTGGCTAAGGAGGAAGGGAGTTATATACACCAAGGAAGAGAGAGGTAGCAAGGGAGAGGTGTCATAACCACATAAACCAAGGTGCCACTTGCTCTAGCTCATAACACCACTTTTTTCCACCCTAGCAGCTCATGCATGGCCTGGTGATACACTCTAGGATGTGTATCATGTAGCTGGGCAACTGCCATGGCCGACACACCTCTCATGGGTGACACACATTCAAGCCTTAGCCGATACACTAAAGGACAAGGTGGCCTATGTGACACATATGTGATATAAAGACCATATAGAGATGTCACTCCTCATCTATCAACAAGGTGCCCCTACCTCCATACACATTCTAGATGATGCAAAATAGAAGGGAGGTGACTCTAGAACTGATAAATTGCATATTGACCCTCCACTTTGGGTAATTTACAATTTACACTGAAACTAGCACATAAAGCATAAACATCAACCAACCAAGCTCAAACTTGAAACATAGGTCCTCCACAAGGTGCCCCATAGCATAATTATCTTTATAATAATGCAAGAGAACTAAAAGAATGCTTTACATGTGACATATTAAAATATAACCCCTTACTTTGGGTAAATTGCACTTTGGTCCAAAACAAGCAAACATTGCTCAAACAACATCCAAACGGGACCAAACTAAAAACATGAGCTTTTAACATGATAAAAAAACATCTAGAGAGATTATATTAAGGTTCTAAGAACCTTTCATAAGCAAAGCAAAGAGGGTTAGCCAAAAACCTGGGTCAGGGTCCTTACAGTTTTCATATGATCATAATTGGCCATGTATGTTCTAAGATAAGATTCTTGCTTAGTTGCACCTTTAGCCTTGTAGGTATAGTGATCTTGTTGTTATGGTTGAGGTTTTGTACCTTTGTACCTTGTTGGCCAAACCATGGTTGAGCAATACCCCTTTCTCTCCTTGGTTATGAGGATTCAGTTTGAGCTCTAGAAAAGTGGACAACACCCCTCTCTCATTTAAGTTGAGAGGTGAGTCTACATGCTAGTTGCTTGGGCAACACCCTCCTCTCACCATGGATTTGAGAGGTGAGCTTTGGATGACCTATGTTGAGGTGGATCCTTGTGGTTTCCCGATTTGTGATAGAGGTTGTGCAAGACCCCTCTCTCTTGGTTGTTGAGAGGTGAGCCGATCTTCTTGATCAATTAGGGTTGGGTGTCATGTGCTTGAGGTTGATGATGATCTTGTTGGGTTGTATATTGCACGATATGACTTTGGGATAGTGTTGTCATTTGTTTAGTCTTGAGTTGTACCCTTGGCCGTTGTGCCTAGATGGGTTTGGTTAGTGGTCAATACCCTTGTGTGGTGGCCGATACCCTTATGTGGTGGCTGATACCCTTGTGTGTTGGGTGGTATGCCTTGTTGGGTGCCCTGCACGTTTCACCTAGCTAAAGTAGTTGGCTTGGTGCCTGATGTACCTTGGACGTTATAGAGATCAAGGAACTACCTTTGTGTTGGGCGTCATGGTTGGTGGTGGTGATGCCCGATATGGTGACATATAGAAACCCCAGATGCTGCCCTTGACTGATAGGCTTTCTTTCGAGCGTTTTGGTGTTACTTGAGTTGTGAGTATGTTGGGTGATACCATGCTGTGCTGGGATGCTACATTTTGACAGAGCTAGCCTGGGGCGTTTGAGTGGTGTGGCTGCCCGATAGGTACCTTCACCTTAGATGGGTGATAGGGCTTAGTCGATGTGGATAGTTAGTTGTTTCATGCTAAGTCTCTTGCACGATACCCTCTCCTAACCTAGTTGCACGATAGTGTCTGGTACACCTGGTGTGTGCATCAGAGTTGCATGATATGTTTTGATCTCTGGTTGCATGACACCATTGGGTGGTGGTCGATACTGTAAGGACCCTGACCTCCGTTTAGGGCTTATCCTGTTTGCTTTGCTTAACCCTAGTGCTTAGTTGCTTGCTAATCACCCTTAGTGGTGATTAGGGTTTGTTTGTGCTTGTTGTGTGTTGGAGGTGCTACCTGCAATTAACCCAAGTCTAGGGTTGTTGAGCAAGTTTGTCACCTTGAGAGGTGTTCCTCTCTCTCCTTGCTTCCTCTAGTGTTAAGAGGAAGGGTTGGGCTCGTTGCTGGAGTTGCTTTAGGCTTGCTTGAGCCTTGTTGGGCCTTGTTGTGCCTTGCTTGAGCCTTGTTGGACCTTGTGTCGGCCATGGGTGTGTCGTCCATGGTTGTGTCGGCTTGAGGCGTGATGCCCAAGGAGGTGTGTCAGGCATGGTGTTGGGGTGTATCGGCCATGGACCCCCCCTTTGACCCTTTGACCTCATTTGTGTCACCACTAGTGGACACTTGGCTCTTGATGCTTGCATGTGGAAATGACCTTGGACATGTGTTTAGGGCAAGATAGAGAGGTGGCATTGCCCATGGACAAGTGTCCCTAGGTGGGCGACACCTTGACTTGTCTTTCCTTGGTTTCTCCTCCACCCTCTCCTATATATGTGTTCCCTATCTCTTGCTAAGGATCCCTTTAGTTCCATATTTTCCCCTCCCCTTTGGTTGCATGATACCTCTTCCATTGCAAAGCTTGGTGGCCGATCCTTATCTTGGAGTCTTCTTCTTCTTCCTCTTGAGGTGGCCGAAGGTGTTCTTGGTTCTAGGAGCTTGGAGCTTGCTTAAGGCGGGTTACATAACTCCTAACCCTAATCATATTACCTTCTCCTATGTTCTTGTATGTTTTCTTATGATCATAATCGGCCATGTACATTCTAAGATAAGTTTCTTGCTCGTTGCACCTTTAATCTTGTGGTTACGGTGATCTTGTTGATCTGGTTGAGGTTTTGTACCTTTGTATCCTTGTTGGCCGAACCATGTTTTAGGGTTTCCTTGTTGAGAAACAGTCCTTTCCCTCCTTGGTCTAGAGAAGTGAACTTGAGCTCTAGTAATATGGGCAATACCCCTCTCTTGTTTAAGTTGAGAGGTGAGCTTGTGTTCTAGTTGCTTGAGCAACACCCTCCTCTCACCATGGATTTGAGAGGTGAGCTTTTTGGAAGATGTAGACCCATGTTAAGGTTGATCCTAGTGGTTGCCCAAGTTGTAATTGAGGTTGTGCAAGACCCCTATCTGTTGGTTGTTGAGAGGTGAGTCGATCCTCTTGATCAATTAGGGTTTGGTGCCCTTGTGCTTGAGGTTGATGATGATCTTGTTGAGTTGTATCTTGCACGATATGGCTTGGGGATGGTGCTGCCTGATAATTTCTTTTGGACTAGAGTCCTGGTTGATATGATGAGGCTGTGTTGGGTGATACACCTTGGCCATTGGCTTGTGTGTTGGCCGATAGGATGAGGCTAGCTTGGTTGGACGATAGGCTTTCCTTTGCTGCCCGTTTGAGTTGTACCCTTGGCTGTTGTGCCTAGATGAGTATGGTTGTTGGGCGATACCCTTGTGTGTTGGGCGTTATGTCTTGTTGAGTTCCCTACCCAATACACCTAGCTAAGGTAGTGGCTTGGTGCCCGATGTACCTTGGACATTTCAGAACTCAAGGAGCTACCTTAGTGTTGGACTATACCTATATTGTGTTGGGGCGTCATGTGCTGGCAGTGAGGGCCTTGGGCGTGAGAGTGGTGTGGCTGCCCGATAGGTACCTTCACCTCTGGTGGGCGTTGTAGGGTTGGCCTGGGCGCCATGGCTCTAGCTGTCATGGTAGCTGTTGCCCGTTATAACCCTAACCCCATGGTTGCACGATACACTGGGTTGCATGATGCACTCTCCAACCTAGCTGCATGACACCCTTGGGTGGTGGTCTTTACCTGCTATGGTAGGACAATAAGGTTGTGTCCGGTTCAGTAGGACACTGTCACCTTGGATGCACGACATGCCCCATAGACCTAGCTACACGTTATGCTTTGTGCACGATATACCTTGGTCTCTGGTTGCATGATACACCTTGAGGTGGTAGCCTGACATCCCTACTTTAGCTTGGACGATATGTGGCTAGAATGCTTGGGCGACATGAGAGTAGTTACCCTGCCCGATACCGCCTCTAGTGAGGGTGCCATGCCCATCACACTTCTTGTGAGGGTAATGGGTACTTCTAGTGAGGGTCATGTTCCACCCGATAACCCATCTCATAGTTCTTTATCATGCAATGATATTCTTGTTGTTAAGAATTATGGTTTATGGTTTGTGAATCTTTGACATGTTTGATAATAGTAAGGTGGTTGATATAGTAGAACACACATATGTAAGCATGACATATCTGAAACTCTAATGACATGATATTACATGTGTTATGATCACATTGAATCCTGTGTATATATCTGATGATGAGGAATGTTAAGCTAGGAAGCACATGATCTACTTCACATGATGATATGACCTATGTCTATGGTCACAGGTTTGAGGCATGAATGATAAAGCATATAATCATCAATGTTACCCTATATTTGATAACATGATCTTTCTGTTTTAGTTATCTCTATGATTGTGTATACTAACCATGGAGATGTATTGAATTCATAGCCAAATAAGAGCTATGGTGATTATATGATTACGTGCTTTGTACAACACTTGAGATATGTGCAATATCTAAGTAATAATGATATTTCTTGTCGATGAGATAACATACATCACCAGTATGATGAGATAAACATGTTGAGGTGTGATCCTCTAGTAATGACATGAGGAATTAATATTCCTTAATGAAGTTGATGATGCCTTGAGAGGCACTTGTGTAATGTGATGAACTCAGGGATTGATATTCCATGATGATGTGAAACGATGAAGGCTTGAGAGGCAGTAGCACTATGAGATGATATGAGGGATTTATATCCCATGGCAATGTGATGATTGTTGAGGGCAATGGAAATAGCAGTAGCAACCTAACATCAATGTAATGAATCTAATGTTGTTCATGTTTTATATATGGTTGCTTAATACAACTTATTTGCTCCAACAATCCACTTAAAATACATTAACTAATTACAGATGAATCTCTCATGTAGTTTCCCTATCCATAGATCCATCATCGTCAGTAGCTGGTGATGGTGAAACAAGTTCTCCTGCGGGTTAATCTGGAAGCGCATATTATTGAATATGTGTGGTTTCTCCTGGCTGAAAATGAGGAGGTAAGAGTGAAACTTCGGTTGTAGACTCCAGAGTGTGGTTTCAAGCCCTTAGCTCGATATGTTCAGAGCATGGTGAACAGGCCCATAGCTCAGGATATGTGATATGGGAGCATGAATGCATTCATGGCTCAAAGCACGGTGAACATGCCCGTGGCTCAAGTTTCACTAGCGCCGATACATGTACCAAGGCGGGATAGGCAGAGGGTAGCCTGACCCTATGGCTAAGGACACTTAAGCATGAGACTGCAGTCCTTCTTGTGTTGCACTCATGCACTGACCACGAGGTGGGAGGTCGTGGAGTCCGGCTCTTCCATTAACCTTGTATGGCACCAGCTTGGGTTTCGCAACCGAAGGTTGGATTTGAGTGGTACGACTCACTTCCTCAGGGCATAATAATATGTAATCCATATGACTAGTATTTATTGCTTAAGGCAAAACACAAAACATTGGTTGAGGCCTTGCTTGCATAGTTGATCTTGTTATACATTATAGATACTTATATGTTCCTTATGTTATGTGGTAAGATCTTATAAATCTTATCTTTTCAATCATGTTCCATAAAGAAATACTTGGTTATATGCCTTCCGTACATCTTGGTAAGCTTGATGGTATGAATAGCTTTGCTTAGTATGCTTCTCTTGATACACCTATTCAGTTATTTGCTGTTATCTGCTTTAACCTTTGAGGTTTTATGGTTTCGGTGGGGAGTTATGTTTCTCACTGGGACTGTGTGTCTCACCCTGTTGGTTTACAACCTTTTTAGGTGTTCGCGCTAGATGTGGTGTTGGTCACAGAGTTGCGGCCGAGCAACAAGAAGAGCAGTAGAAGGCAAGAGATGGATATGCTGCTATTTTGGTTGTTTTGTAGTAGAGTCTTAGAGTCATCCCTGTACTCTCAGGTCCTTAGAGGCGTTTTTACGTTGTTTTATGATGTATAGCTGATGAAGCTTTTTATATCATGCTGTTGGCCAGACGTGGCCCGTTATGTATGAATAAACAGGTGATGAACTCATGTGATGACAAGATAGCTGATCTATTTAGCTGTGAACACGTACCTAGATTTGTAGATGTTTATATAACCTATCTTCTTACAAGATGAGGATCTGGATGTAATCGTTTCATGCTTTATCTACTTTCCAAAATCGGTTTTAATTACCCCATGTTTTTGGTAAAGAGGTGGTTTATGGTATTTTCCACACGTTTTCCCGTGGCACCTCATTGTCTGTGTGATAGCTGGATGTGTCGTCACAAGATTGGTATCAGAGCTCTAGGTTCGCTGAGTGTACAAGGATTTAGGACTAGGTTGTGTCATGTTCTTGTGAGTTTTCCAAATTTTCTTACAATTATCTTCTGCCCTCAGCAGAAGAAAAAGCCAAGATGTCTGGAAACCATGAAGAACATGCTGCCGAGAGTAGCGATGCTGCATCAGTTGATGGAGCAGGAGGGCAGGCACATGAAGATTAGGTGCCTGAGGTTCCCCAACTTGACCCAGCCATTCTCGAAAACCCTGCCTACCAACAACTTATGGGGCAGATGATGGCTACGATGAATCTCATGGTAGAGAGATTGTCAGTGCCTCTACCGAGAGCACATGCTCCCCATGGTGAAACATCGGGTATTGGGAAGACCTTTGAGTGGCTTCTCTGAGTCAGAGCTTCGAACTATGCTGGGACGGCTGATCCAACGGATGTAGATCTGTGGCTGACAAGTCTTGAGAAGGCTTGCTGGATCCTCGACATCCCCGAAGCAGACAAAGTCAAGCACGTTGTCTACCTTCTGAAGGGTAGTGCTGGCCATTGGTGGGCCATCGAGGAGGAGAAGCGACCTGGTGAGGTGATCAGTTGGGAGGTCTTCTGGTGCGAGTTCGTTAGCAGATACTTTCCGAAGATGTGTCTGGATGAAAATATCAACCAGTTTGAGCGTCTACGCCAAGGAACGATGAACATCACTGAGTATGAAGCCAAGTTTATAGACATGTTCAGGTTTTTTCCTCACATGGCAGCAACAGATGACGAGCAGATCAGATGCTTTGAGAAAGGCCTGAGTGTTGAGCTAACAACACCTACTGCTGCGTTGGAGAACCGAGAGCGGTTTGGCACATTTGTGGAATCTGTCCGGAGGATTGAACGGTCAGTAAAGGAAAAGAGAGAGGCCATGATCAAGAAGAGGCCTACTCAGTTCCAGAGATAGAAGTTTGATGGCTTCAAGAAGTCGAGGTTTTTAACACCTTCTCAGTTAAGGGGTTCCAGTGTACCGTCATAGTGGTCTCCGAGTAAGGGAAGAGGATATGGTTCTTCACCGTCAAAGGCACATAATACAACTTTTGTAGCAGTGATAGGGCCATCTAGGACACAACAACGAGACCAGTCATGCCATCTTTGTGGTCAGATCGGGTATTGGAGGTCAAACTGCCCAAGGAAAGATGTTGAAGTGACACAACAACTGAGGCAAAATCAACAAGGGACAGATAGACAACAACCCAGTAGTAGCAGAGGGTGAGGACACGGTCAAACGTCGCAAGCAGGATCGTCTACTCAAGGAAGCATAGGACGGGGACAACAAGCAGCTGCTCGATTCTATGCTATGAGTCAACCGGAGGCGATAGTCAACCCGCGAGTGGTGGCAGGTCAGATGGAGTTATTTCATTCTAATTTGTTTTCTTCTTGCTTTATATCTGTTCTAGTTGACCCAGGTGCTACACACTATTTTATCACACGTCCTATGCTTGATAACTGTATGTTACCTTTTAGCTGTAAGAAAGAAAGCTTGTTGTTAGAAACCCCTCTTGATGGTTCCTCGATGCTTCGAGAGGAGTGCCCATCTTGTGTCTTATCTTTTTTGGGACACAGTATACAAGTGGATCTCATACCACTTGATATGAATGGATTCAATGTGATCCTTGGGATGGATACCTTAGAGAAGTATAAGGTTGTGCTGGACTACGGTTCCAAGTAGGCAGTGTTTGATGAAGATGGGGAAAAGTGGATCTTCCAAGGAGATAGAAAGATTCTTCTGACATGTCTAGTATCAACAATGGTTGCAGAAAAGTTGCTACGGTAAGGATGTAAGGCGTTCTTAGCTCACATTGTGGATATCAAGGTAAAGGGTCCTAGCCTTGAGGAGGTGACGGTTGTTTGAGAGTTTGTGGATGTGTTTCCTGATGAGTTCCCCAGTGTTCCTCCACCTCAAGAGATTGATTTTGAGATCAATATGGTTCCAGGAACACAACCAGTTGCACAGACCCCGTATAGGATGGTTACAGTAGAGATGGCAGAGCTAAAGAAGTAGTTACAAGAGTTGTTGGAGAAAGGTTTCATCCGACCAAGTACGTCATCTTAGGGTGCTCCAATGTTGTTCATTAAGAAGAAGGACAGATCGATGCGGATATGCATAGACTACCGACAGTTGAACAAAGTCACGATCAAGAACAAGTACCCGTTGCCAAGGATAGATGATCTATTCGATCAGTTGCGTGGTGCTACAGTGTTTTCAAAAATCGATCTACGGTCCAGATATCACCAGTTGAGGATTAAGGTGGATGACATACCAAAGTCAGCTTTTAGGATGAGGTATGGTCACTTCAAGTTTGTGGTTATGCCGTTCGGGCTAACCAATGTGCCTGCTTCTTTCATGGATTTAATGAATAGGGTGTTCCATTCGTTTATAGATAAGTTTGTTGTAGTCTTTATAGATGACATATTGATCTACAGTCAGGACAGTCAGAAGCATGAACATCACCTTCAACAAGCATTGACTCTCTTTTTCCAACATCAGTTGTATGCCAAGTTTAGTAAGTGTGAGTTCTGCTTGAAAGAAGTAACTTTCTTGGGTCATGTGATATCTGCAGAAGGAGTTAAAGTGGACCCAAAGAAGGTGGAGTCTGTTGCAGAATGGGAATAGCCGAAGACGCCGACTGAAGTTTGGAGTTTCCTAGGTTTAGCAGGATACTACCAGAGGTTTATAAAGGACTTCAATGTGATTGCGTTGCTGATGATGAAGTTGACCGGGAAAGACGTACCTTTTGTGTGGAATGATTGTTGCCAGCAAGCTTTCCAAAGATTAAAGGAGAAGCTGACTAGTGCTCCTGTGTTAGTCCTGCCAGAGCTTGGGAAAGGCTATGTTGTTTTCTACGATGCTTCCAAGAAGGGCTTAGGATGTGTGCTGATGCAGGAAGACCATGTAGTTTCTTTTGCTTCTCGACAGCTTAAGAAACATGAGGAGAACTATCTGACTCATGATTTGGAGTTGGAAGTGGTGGTTCATGCGTTATAGATTTGGAGACACTACCTTTATAGGGAAGTGTGTCAGATCTTTACAGATCATAAGAACTTGAAGTACATCTTCTCGTAGAGTGAGATAAACATGCGACAACGTCGATGGATGGAGCTGATCAATGATTATGACTACACCATTAAGTACCACCCTGGTAAAGCAAACATGGTAGCCGATGCGCATAGCTGAAAGTCTTCTTATCTTCTTACAAAGAAGGCACAGTTGAGTTCCTTAGTATTCCATAGACGAGACATGTTTGTTTCCTTGCAATAGATGAATGTATAGATGGAAGTATCCTTTTTAGCATGACTTTTGGCATAGATGCAAGTCAAGCCTATGCTGAGACAGCAGATCAAAGACGCACAACAAATAGATGATACAGTGTAGTTGATCAAGTCAGAGCTCGACAACGAAAGGCGTGATGGGTTCCATGAGTCCGAAGATGGATTAGTTTGCTATCATGACAGAATGGTGGTCCCTGATGCTGATGATCTAAAGAAGCTAGTGCTCGAGGAAGCACACACATCGATGTATGCTATGCATCCAGGAGTCACCAAGATGTATCATAATCTAAAGGACCTATATTGGTGGTCTGGCTTGAAGAAAGATGTAGCTGAGTTTGTGGCTATGTGTGCGGTATGCCAGCAAGTCAAGGTTGAGCATCAGAAGCCAGCATGTACATTGCAACCCCTGCCAATACCACAGTGGAAATGGGATCATATAACCATGGATTTCATAGTTGGTCTGCCCAGGACAACTAGGAATCATGATTCCATTTGGATGATAGTGGATAGATTGACGAAGTCTGCCCATTTCATACCTGTGAAGACAACGTATATAGTCGAGAAGTGCATATTATTGAATATGTGTGGTTTCTCCTAGCCGAAAAATGAGGAGGTAAGAGTGGAACTTCGGTTGTAGACTCTAGAGTGTAGTTTCAGGCCCATAGCTCGATATGTTAAGAGCATGGTGAACAGGCCCATGGCTCAGGATGTGTGATATGGGAGCATGAATGTGTTCATAGCTCAGAGCATGGTGAACATGCCCGTGGCTCAAGTTTCACTAGCGTTGTTACCTGTACCAAGGCGGGCTAGGCAGAGGGTAGCCTGACCCTGTGGCTGAGGCCACTTAAGCATGAGACTGCGGTCCTGCTTGTGTTGCACTCGTGCACTGACCACGAGGTGGGAGGTCATGGAGTCTGGATCTTCCATTGACCTTGTATGGCACCGGCTTGGGTTTCACAACTGAAGGTTGGCTTTGAGCGGTACGGATCACTTCCTCAGGGCATAATAATATGTAATCCAGCCGACTATTATTTATTGCTTAAGGCAAAACATGGAACATTGGTTGAGGCCTTGCATGCATAGTTGATCTTGTTATACATTGCAGATACTTATACGTTCCTTATGTTATGTGGTAAGATCTTATAAATCTTATCTTGTCAATCATGTTCCATAAAGAAATACTTGGTTATATGCCTTCCGTACATCTTGATAAGCTTGATGGTATGAATAGCTTTGCTTAGTATGCTGCTCTTGATACATCTATTCAGTTATTTGCTGTTATCTGCTTTAACCTTTGAGGTTTTATGGTTTCGGCGGGGAGTTATGTTTCTCGTTGGGACTGTGTGTCTCACCCCGTTGGTTTACAACCTTTTTAGGTGTTCGTGCTAGATGTGGTGGTGGTCACAGAGTTGCGACCTAGCAACAAGAAGAGCAGTAGAAGGAAAGAGATGGATATGTCGTTGTCCTGGTTGTTTTGTAGTAGAGTCTGAGAGTCATCCTTGTACTCTTAGGTCCTCAGAGACGTTTTGACGTTGTTTTACGATGTATAGCTGATGAAGCATTGTATATCCTGCTGCTGGCCGGATGTGGCCCGTTATGTATGAATAAATAGGTGATGAACTCATGTGATGACAAGACAACTGATCTGTTTAGCTGTGAAAATGTACCTGGACTTGTAGATGTTTATATAACCTGTCTTCTTGCAGGATGAGGATCTGGATGTACTAGTTTCATGGTTTATCTGCTTTCCAAAATTGGTTTTAATTACCCCATGTTTTTGGTAAAGAGGTGGTTTATGGTGTTTTGCGCACATTTTCACGTGGCACCTCGTTGTCTGTGTGATAGCGGGATGTGTCGTCACAAATACCGTTTAGGGTTGGCCGATATGTGTTTATACATATAGTTAGGTCAATATGCTTTTGGTAAGGGATGCCACCCGACCCGTAACAAGCTGCGGTGAGGGACGCACTGCTTGCCACCCTTTTTGGTGAGGGCTCTGGAAGTTTTAGTAAGGGTTCTGATAACCCGGGTTGCATATAGAGGATGGTTCCCTTTTAATAATGATTTTACATGTGTTTATGATCACCTTGTATCTTGTATATATAATGATGAGTAAATGATAAGATTGGAAGCACATGAGTTGCTTCACTTGATGATGTGACCCATGTCTATGGTCACAGGTTTGAGGCATGAATGATGAAGTGTATAATCATCAATATTGCCCTATATTTGATAGCATGACCTTTCTGTTAATTCATGATGGCTTCAGTTATCTCTATGAATGTGTATACTAACCATGCAGGTATTTCATGTGGATTCATTTCCAGGTAAAGGGCTATGAGGTATATATGTTGAATAACAATGCATTGATGGTCACTCTTGTTGATGAGATAATCTACATCACCAATTTGATGTGTTTAGGTCTGAGGACCTGAGATTGGCTAAAGTGCCTAGTTGAGGTGGTATCCTCTAATGATGAAATCAGGGATTGTTATCCCAAATGATGAAAATGCCTTAAGAGGCAGTGGTTTATTGTGATGAGGGATTGAGATCCCAGGATAATGTGATGGTGGTAATAATAATGTAACTTAATGTTATGTATGTATTACAACATGGTTGCCTCAACAATTCACTTAAAATATACTAAATAATTACAGTGGAACATATCATGTAGTTTGCCCTGGCCATAGATCCATCATCGTCAGTAGCTGGTGATGGTGAAATAGGTTCTCCTGTGGGTTAACCTAGAAGCACATATTATTGAATATGTGTGGTTTCTCCTAGCCGAAAATGAGGAGGTTAGAGTACAACTTTGATTGTAGACTCAAGATGTGTATAAGAGCATGGTGAACAGGCCCATGGCTCAATGTGATGGAGAATGAATGTGTTCATAGCTCACGGAGCATGGTGAACTGGCCCGTGGCTTAGATATACTAGTGCCGAGACCTGTACCAAGGCGGGCTAGAGAAAGGGTAGACTACGGGAGATGACCCTGTGGCTGAGGCCACTTATGCATGAGACTGTGGTCCTGCTTGTGTTGAGCTTGTGCATTGACCACGAGGTGGGAGGTCATGGAGTCCGACTCTTCCATTGACCTTGTATGGCACCAGCTTGGGTTTTGCAACAAAAGATTGGATTTGAGCAGTACGGCTCACTTCCTTAGGGCATAATAAAATGTAATCTAGCCGAATAGTATATCTTTCTTAGAACAAAATACGGAACATTGTTTGAGGCCTTGCTTATATAGCTGATCTAGTTGTACTATGCATTTGTGCATACGATCCTTTATATTGTGGTAAGTTCTTATAAAGCTTATCTTGTCAATAATGTTCCATAAAGAATGCTTGGTTATATGCCTCCTGGATAGCTTGGTAAGTTCAATAGTAATATCAACCTTGCTCTATATACTGCTCTTGACATATGTTTTTGTTGCTTTAACCTTTTGAGGTTTTGTAGTTTCAGCGGGGAGTTATGTTTCTCGCTGGGAATGTGTGTCTCACCCCATTGGTTTACAACCTTTTTAGGTGCTTGCGCTAGACGTGGTGGTGGTCGCGGGGTTGCGGCCGAGCAGCAAGAAGAGCAGTAGAAGGCAAGAGATGGATTCACTGTTGTTTTGGTTGTTTTACAGTAGAGTCCTAGAGTCATCCCTGTACTGTAACAACCCTGACCTGGGTTATGAGGTAGCCTTATTTGTTTTGGCTAATAAAGTTGCTTATAACTCTAATATAATCCTCTGACGAGTTTTGTCATCATGTAACACACTTATGTTTCAAGTTTGGTCCCGATTGATTGTTGTTTGAGCAATTTTCCTTTATTTTGGACCAAAGTGCAATTTACCCAAATTGAGGGGCTATAATGCAAAATGTCACATGTTAAATGTACCCCATATCTTTTATCATCATAAATAGAGAATGATGCTAAGTGATGGCTTGTGGAAAGCCTAAATTTCAAGTTTGAACTTGCTTGAACAATGCTGGAGCATTGTGCACCAATTTTGGTACAAATTGTAATTTACCCAAAATGTGGGGTTGTTATGAAAATTACCACCTATAGAGTGTCCCTACTCCCTCCTGTATTATGTAGAGGATAGATAAAGAAGGATACACCATGTTTGAATCCATTATGAGTGATGGTACCCTTGGTGATGAAATGACCAAGAAAAGGGTTGAATATGTAAGCTTAACTTGAGTTGTATCAAGTTGAAAAGCTTATATATGAGTACCTATCAGCCAAGGAGCCATAGGAAAAGCCTCATATCGTTTTCTGAACTCTTGGAAAAGGCCATATCGTGCAAAGCACCTCAAGGAGGTGAGGTGTGATGGCCAACACGTTTCCTTAGAAAAAGTGTATCAGCTTAACTTAAAATAGTGATTAAACCTAGATGACTTATCCAAATGGATAAGTAATGGACGAATTTGCATCTCAAGATGATCCTCAACCTTTTTTCAAGACAAGATAAATGTTGATGCATGCATGTACATGTGTCACCCATGCATGACACGTGGCACCTACTAGCTCAAAATGTTGACACCTCATTTTTGCCTTCCTTCATAAACAACAAGTATATATACCCCTAGTTTCACCCCTTGGTGCAATTTTGGGACCCTTACCACCCTCCTACCCTAAGTTATTGTGCATAGAGCTCCCATATTGTGAATGGGTGCTGTGTTGTCGTGCATGGGCCTTGGGATATCGCCCATGGCAAGAGCATATCGGCCAAGTAGGTGAAATTGGCCATATAAGGTGATATCAGCCAATAGGGTGAAGAGTTGAGTGGAATATCGTGCAAGTGAGTGCCATATCGTTCAAGAGGGTTTCCATATCGTGCAAGGACACTAGTGTATCGTGAAAATGTGTTAAGGAGCAAGAAGGAGCTCATACTTAACTCTAAGGTAAGGATAAGATCATCTTCAACCTTGAATTGAAGCATGATTTTAGGGTTTTGATCTTCTTTTCATTTCTTCTTCACCAATTTCTTATCCATGGTGATTCCTTGTATATGAAGGAGTTGTGAACGATCCTTGGACCTTTGATAAGTCATCTTCAACCTTAGGAACGTGGATCTTTGGAGCTTGGAGCTTTGAAGTTGTTCTTAAGGCGGGTTATATAACTTGAACTCAACCATGTTATTATTCTTCACCTAAATTGCTATACTTAGTGAAATACTTTTAATTACGAAATTTCCTGAAATAATTGATGAAATTATGAGTTCTGGTAACTACTTAGACCTTTTTCCATGAATTCTATCAGTTAAATCAAAGGTCTAGAGCTTGTAGAAAATGGTTTCACTTTGTAAAAGTGATATCGGGCTCAAGCATATATACAAATAGCTCTAACCCGATTTGATGATGCACCTTCTTCACTTGAACGATATGGATATGAATGAATACATTATTGCACGATATGGGGGTGTAGTATACACCTCTTTCATGATAGGGAGTCAAGTATAGACTCCATACATGATACAAGGTTGAATGAATACTTATAAGTTGACATGAAACCCTAATTTGGGTAACTCGATGTGAGTAAAGAATAGCAAATGCTATTGCATGATATGGAAGCCCGATACACAACCCTAGTTGATGTCTAGCCCGACATGGTGATGGCTTAATACCTCATGCATGACATGGGTAACATATATACACACCTCTAGTCCGATATGAATCGTGTGTATATACTTCTTGCCCGATATGGGGAGTGCTCATATACATACAACCCGATATGGTGAACATATGTACACTTCTAACCCGAGATGCCTTGTAAAGGTGAGGGCAAGACACTCTTAGGAGTAATGAGTGTAACACCAAGTAATGGTGTGGCTAATACCTTGATAAGTGAAACACCTAAAGTGGTTGATAATGGTTAATCCTATATCAACAATGTCTCAACCTAAGATGAGTCCATATCAATTGATGATGGTTGGACAATTCAAATGTATGACTTATGATCAATACCCTACAGAATAAATGTGATGGGCTAGTGCATAAAGTATTAGGATTGGAAATACCCTAATACAAGATAAGTTGATGAACTTAAGTAAGTTAAAAGTGATGAGGGAAGTGATACATCAATACATGATAGATATCACATCCAGCACTTCAAGGTTGATGTACCTTGATGCACCTTAAATCTAATATACTTGGATGAGTAACACATGAAGTGTGTTATGTCAATTATTACATTGAGATGTAACAAGTTTAATGCACTTTGATAAGTGTGGGCTAACATACCTTGAGAAAGGGGTTAAGCCAAGTTAATAAAGTATGATGTAATCATACCCTGATAAGGATGAGAGAGGAACTCATACCTTGTGTTGATGATTCATTTAAAGATAAATGATGAGAATAAATAAGTATGATGGAATAGTTATGATATAAATGTTTTCTCTTAGATGTGTGGAGCAATGAATTAGGGTTTGATCATTGATAATATGATCTTAAAAACCTAAATGGTTAATAATGGAAAACCCTAACCCTAATGATGGGAAGGTTGTATTTCTCTTATTGCATAAGCCTTGTAAGGCATGTTAAATACTTGTATAACAAGTATAATGATTAACGACCTTGTGAGCCATGTGAATAAGTTGTTGCCTAATGAAAGGTGACAAGATGATTAATGGGCCTTATGAGCCATGTGAATAGTTGTTGCCTAGTGAAAGGTGACAAGATGATTAATGGGCTTGGTGAGCCATGTGAATAATTGTTGCCTAATGAGAGGTGACAAGATGCTTATAAAAGTCTAATGTAAGGAATGGTAATGTGCAAAATAAACTAAGGGAAATGGAAACCAGTAACTTCATAATAATAATAAATGGTTATAATAATAATGAAATCTTGATCATACATGCTTTATGCTTATAGAAAAATAATGGCTATAGTGTTTTGAATATGCTTAAAGGAGATAAGAGGAATACTTGTAGTACATAAAGAATGTGAATTGATATGATGGCTTGCCCCAGGGTATAATGTCTAGTAAAAGGATGTGATAACCAATGATGAATTTAAGGGATTGATATCCCATAATGAATGTGTAATCAAGATTGGTTACGGACCAATGCCTGGCGGTGTAATCAGGATTGGTAGAGTCTAATGCCTGGCGGTGTAATCAGGTTTGGTTAAAGTCCAATACCTGGCAGAGGCTTAATGCCTGTAATCAGGTTTGGTTAAAGTCTAATACCTAGTAGAGGCTCAATGCCTGTAATCAGCATTGGTTACGAACCAATGTCTGACAGTGTAATTAGGATTGGTAGAGTCCAATGCCTGGCGGTGTAGTCAGGTTTGGTTAAAGTCCAATACCTGGCATAGGCTTAATGCATGTAATCATGTTTGGTTAAAGCCCAATACCTGGCAGAGGCTTAATGCCTGTAATCAGGATTGGTTACAAACCAATGCCTGGTGGTGTAATCAGGATTGGTAGAGTCCAATGCCTGGCGGTGTAATCAGGTTTGGTTAAAGTCTAATACCTGGCAAAGGCTTAATGCATGTAATTAGGTTTGGTTAAAGTCCAATACCTGAAAGAGGCTCAATGCCTGTAATCATGGTTGGTTAAAGTCCAATGTCTGGCTATGTAATTAGGGTTGGTTAAAGTCCAATGTTTGGCAGTGTAATCAGGTTTGGAAGAGTCCAATACCTGGCAGAGGCACAATGCCTGCAATGATAACACATGATGGATAATACCCAATGCATGTAATGATGACACATGATTGGTAATAACTCAATGCTTGTATTAATGATGTATGAGTGCATGACAGATATAATTTCAATATCTGTTTAAGTTGATTGGCTATGGCCAATAGATAGAAATAAGAATAATTCATGGGTGGCATTTTAGGATAATAAGTATCACAAGAAAATCTTGATATATTGATATGTTGATATAGTATGATAGATAAATGACATACATGTTCTCCCTATTCCTTATAAAGAGAATAGATGATTTACTATTCTAGCATGGATAGTTGCAATGCTTTAAAAAGATAAGAATAATCTAAACTGCTTAACCTCTGCTCAGTTTTATATTATTAAATTACAATAATAATGTTGTTGGCAGAGAGTTATATCTCTCGCTGGGGCAATTTTCAATTGTCTCACCCCCGTGGGATCCAACATTATTTTTTTTAGTGGACAAGCACAGAGGAGGTTGAGAACATCTTGTAGAGGAAGAACATCAGCAGCAGCAGGGACAATAGTGATAGCTCAGGTTGAGTGTACTGTTTGTCGTGTTTTGTAGATAGAAGTACTATGTGTCATCTCTATACTCTCAGGTCCTCGGAGTTAATAGTTAGTGCTTTCAATGAATCATTTTGAGATTTTGGCTTGATGCCTCAAGGTTCTTATGATGTCTGTGTTTAGCTTTTAACAAGGCAGTTGATGTTGTATCCCTCGAGAAGAGATGGTACAAGATATGTACTTAT
Organism: Alisma plantago-aquatica; assembly: GCA_963693085.1. NCBI lineage: Eukaryota > Viridiplantae > Streptophyta > Magnoliopsida > Alismatales > Alismataceae > Alisma > Alisma plantago-aquatica. The sequence continues at coordinate 882,322,147 of OY856411.1, forward strand.
GAACCAGGATGTAAATGTAATACATTGGTTCTTGTTGAAAGAGTTTTCCTATGATTGGATCTCTTTGCGAAATGGTTTTAAATTTTAGTGATTTTCAGTAATCCGTTATTTATGTTTATTCCACTTAATTAGTAACGATTTGTTTGTCAGTTTAGCGACTGTCGTTACATGTACTCTCGGGGTTCTGGGGGGTGTTTTGATGCTATTTTATGATATGTAGCTGCTGAAGCTTTGTATATCCTGCTGCTGGCCGGATGTGGCTCGTTATGTATGTATAAACAGGTGATGAACTCATGTGATGACAAAACAACTGATCTTATAAGCTGTGGACATGTATCAAGACTTGTAAATATTTAGATAACCTGTCTTCTTACTGGATGAGGATCTGAATGTAATAGTTTCTTGGTTTACCTGCTTTCCGAAATTAGTTTTAATTAATCAGTGTTTTTGGTAATAGGTGGGTTATGGTGTTTTCCGCACGTTTTTACATGGCACCTTGTTGTCTGTGTGATAGAGGGACGTGTCCCCCACAAGCTTGGTATCAGAGCCCTAGGTTCATTGAGTCTATAGGGATTTAGGACTAGGTTGTGTCTGTTCTTGTTAGTTTTCCAGATTTTCTTACAATTATCTTCTACCCTCAGTGGAAGAAAAAGCCAAGATGTCTGGAAACCATGAAGAATATGCTGCCGAGAGCAGCGATGCTGCATTAGTTGATGGAGCAGGAGGGAAGGCACATGGAGATCGGGTGCCTGAGGTCCCCCAACTTGACCCAGCCTTTCTCAAAAACCCTACCTACCAACAACTTATGGGGCAAATGATGGCTACGATGAATCTCATGGTAGAGAGGTTGCCAGTGCCTCCGCCGAGAGCACAAGCTCCCCATGGTGAAACATCAGGTATTGGGAAGACCTTTGAGCGGCTTCACCGAGTCAGAGCTTCAGACTATGCGGGGATGGCTAATCCAGCGTATGCAGATCTGTGGATGACAAGTCTTGAGAAGGCTTTCTGGATCCTCGACATCCCCGAAGCAGACAAAGTCAAGCATGTTGTCTACCTTCTGAAGGGTAGTGCTAGCCACTGGTGGGCCATCGAGGAGGAGAAGCGACCCGGTGAGGTGATCGTTTGGGAGGTTTTTTGGCAAGAGTTCATCAGCAGATACTTTCCGAAGACGTATCTGGATGAGAAGATCAACCAGTTTGAGCACTTGCGCCAAGGAATGATGAACATCACTGAGTATGAAGCCAAGTTCATGGACCTATTAAGGTTTTATCCTCACATGGAAGCGACAGATGATGAGAAAATTAGACATTTTGAGAAAGGCCTGAGTGTTGAGCTGACAACACCTGTTGCTGCATTGGAGAACCAAGAGAAGTTTGCCACATTTGTCATGTTTGTCTGAAGGATTGAACGGTCAGTCAGGGACAAAAGAGAATCCATGTCTAAGAAGAGGTCTGCTCAGTTCCAGAGACAAAGGTTTCAAGGCTTCAAGAAGCCAAGGTTTTCAGCACCTTCTGGGTTAAGAGGTTCCAGTGCACCATCACAGTGGTCTCCGAGTAAGGGAAGAGGATATGGTTCTTCACTATCAAAGGCACAGAGTACAACTTCTATAGAAGTGACAGGGCCGTCTAGGCCACAAAAGCGAGACCAGTCATGCCATCTTTGTGGTCAGATCGTGCATTGGAAGTCAAACTACCCAAGGAAAGATGTTGAAGTAATGCAGCAACTAAGGCAGAATCAGCAAGGGTCAGACAAACAACAACCCAATAGTAGCATGGGGTGAGGACGCGGTCAAGCGTCACAAGTAGGATCATTTGTTTAAGGAAGCAGTGGACATGGACAACAAGAAACAACTCGATTCTACACTATGAGTCAGCCAGAGGCGATAGTCAACCCGCGAGTGGTGGTGGGTCAGATGGAGTTATTTCATTCTGATTTGTCTTCTTCTTGCTTTATATCTATTCTGGTTGACCTAGGTGCTACACACTCTTTTATCGCCCATAGTATGCTTGAAAATTTTCGTTTACCTGTTAGTTGTAAGAAAGATAGCTTGTTGTTAGAAACCCCTCTTGATGGTTCGTCGATGCTTCGGGAAGTGTGTCCATCCTGTGTTCTATCTTTTTCAGGACACAAGATACAAGTGGACCTTATACCACTTGATATGCATGGATTTGATGTGATCCTTGGGATGGATACCTTAGAGAAGTATAGGGTTGTGTTGGACTGTGGTTCCAAGCAGGCAGTGTTGGACTGTGGTTCCAAGCAGGCAGTGTTTGATGACGGTAGGAAAAAGTGGATCTTTGAAGGAGATAGGAAGATTCTTATAACATGTCTAATATCAGCGATAGTGGAAGAGAAGTTGTTACGGCAAGGATGTAAGGCGTTCTTAGCTCACGTTGTGGATACCAAGGCAAAGGGTCCTAGCCTTGAGGAGGTGACGGTTGTTCAAGAATTCGCAGATGTGTTTCCTGATGAGTTCCCCAATGTTCCTCCACCTTGAGAGATTGATTTCGAGATCAATTTGGTTCCAGGAACACAACCAGTTGCACAGACACCATATAGGATGGCTCCATCAGAGATGGTAGATTTGAGAAGCAGTTATAGGAGTTGTTGGAGAAAGGTTTCATCCGACCAAGCACGTCGCCTTATGGTGCTCCAATATTGTTCGTTAAGAAGAAGGACGGATCGATGTGGCTATGCATAGACTATCGGTAGTTGAACAAAGTCACGATCAAGAACAAGTACCTATTACCGAGGATAGACGATCTATTCGATCAGTTGTGTGGTGCTACAATGTTCTCAAAGATCGATCTACGGTCCGGATATCATCAGTTGAGGATTAAGGCCGATGACATACCAAAGTCATCTTTTAGGATGAGGTATGGTCACTTCGAGTTTGTGGTTATGCCGTTCAGGCTAACCAATGCGCCTGCTGCTTTCATGGATTTGATGAACAAGGTGTTCCGTTCGTTTCTAGATCAGTTTGTCATATTCTTTATAGATGACAACTTGATCTACAGCCAGGACAGTAAAAAACATGAATATCATCTTTGATAAGCATTGACTCTCCTTCGCCAGCACCGGTTGTATGCCAAGTTTAGTAAGTGTCAGTTCTGGTTGAAAGAAGTAACTTTCTTGGGTCATGTGATATCTGTAGAAGGAGTCAAAGTGGACCCCAAGATGGTGGAGTCCGTTGCAGAATGGGAGTAGTCGAAGACGCCGAATGAAGTTCATAGTTTCCTGGGTTTAGCAAGATAATACCGAAGGTTTATAAAGGACTTCAGTGTGATCGCGTTGTCGATGACAAAGTTGACTAGGAAGGATGTACCTTTTGTCTGGGATGATCGTTGCTAGCAAGCTTTCCAAAGTTTGAAGAAGAAGTTGACTAGTGCTCCTGTGTTAGTAATGCCAGAGCCTGGGAAGGGCTATGTTGTTTTCTGTGATGCTTCCAAGAAGGGATTAGGATGCGTAATGATGCAGGAAGACCATGTGGTTTCTTTTACTTCGCGACAGCTTAAGAAACATGAGGAGAACTATTCAACTCATGATTTGGAGTTGACAGTGGTGGTTCATGTGTTAAAGATTTGGAGACGCTATCTTTATGGGGAAGTATGTCAAATCTTTATGGATCATAAGAATCTAAAGTACATCTTCTCACAAAATGAGCTAAACACGTGATAGCATCGTTGGATGGAGCTAATCAATGATTATGACTGCACCATCAAGTATCACCCTAGTAAGGAGAACGTGGTAGCTGCCACACTTAGCCGAAAGTCTTCTTCTCTTCCTACGAAGAAGGTACAATTGGGTTCCTTGGTATGCCATAGATGGGATATGTTTGTCTCCTTGCGGCGGATGAATGTGCAGATGGAAGTTTCCTTGTTAGCAGGACTTTTGGCATAGATGCAAGTCAAGCCTACGCTAAGACAGCAAATCAAAGACGCATAACAAACAAAATGATACAGTGAAGTTGAACAGGTCAGAGCTCGGCAGTGAAAGGCGTGATGGGTTCCATGAGTCCGAGGATGGATTAGTTTGCTATCGTGGTAGGATGGTGGTCCCCGATGTTGATAATCTAAGGAAGTTAGTGCTCGAGGAAGCACACACATTGATGTATACTATGTATCCAAGAGTCACCAAGATGTATAAAAATATGAAGGACCTGTATTGGTGGCCTGGCTTGAAGAGAGATGTGGCCGAGTTTGTGGCTAGGTGTGTGGTAAGCCAACAAGTTAAGGTTGAGCATCAAAAGTCGGCAGGAACATTACAACACTGCCAATACCACAGTGGAAATGGGATCATATAAGTTGGATTGCCAAGGACAACTAAGAATCATGATTCCATATGGGTGATAGTGGACAGATTGATGAAGTCTGCCCATTTCATACCTATGAAGACAACGTATACAACTAAGAAGCTCGCTTAGGTATATGTAGATGAGATAGTACGCTTGCACAGTGTACCAGCAATGATAGTTTCTGACAAAGGTCCTCGGTTTATGAGTAATTTCTGGGAACAGTTGCACAAAGCATTGGGAATGCAATTGAGGTTCAACACCGCTTTCCACCTACAGACAGATGGACAGTCTGAAAGGACTATTCAGACCTTGGAGGATCTTCTCTGAGCTTGTGTTTTGCAGTTCCTAGGCAGTTGGGATATACATCTCAGTTTGATAGAGTTCGCCTATAACAAGAGTTACCAACAAAGCATTGACATGGCTCCTTATGAAGCCTTATATGGTAGTAAGTGCATATCTCCTTTATGTTGGTATGAGTCTAGTGAGTATCAGTTGTTGGGTCCTGAGCTAGTAAAGCAAACAACAGAAAAGATTAAAGTAATACAACAACAGTTGAAAGCGATACAGGACAGACATAAGTCTTATGCAGACAATCGCCGACGACCTTTGGAGTTCCAGGTGGGAGACAAAGTGTATCTTATAGTCTCGCTATGGAAAGGTGTGCTAAGGTTTGGCCGAAAAGGTAAGCTAGCACCCAGGTATATGGGGCCATACCCGGTCATAGCACATATTGGCAAGGTAGCTTACAAGTTAGAGTTGCCGCCAGAGCTACACATGTTACATCTAGTGTTTCATGTCAGCATGCTGAAGAAAAGTCATCCAAATACAAGGGCAGTGATACATCCAGTTGAGGTTGAGCTTGATGAAGATGTGACCTACGAGGAAGGTCCTGTGATGATCCTTGACAGGAGAGTAAAGAAGCTGAAGAGGAAGGACCTATTTCTTGTGAAGTTTCTTTGGCATCATCGTGGCATTGAGGAAGCCACATGGGAGCTTGAGGAAGATATGATAAGGAAGTATCCCTCACTTTTCTCTTCGCATTTCAGGGATGTCATCCCTTTGTTGAGGTTTATAGCTTGTAAGGACCCTGACCTCCGTTTTGGGCTTATCTTATTTGCTTTGCCTAACCCTGGTGTTTAGTTGCTTGCTAATCACCTTTAGTGGTGATTAGGGTTTGCTTGTGCTTGTTGACTGTTGGAGGTGCTACTTTCAATTTACCCAAGTCTAGGGTTGATGGGCAAGTTGTCCCCTTGAGAAGTGTTCTTCTCTCTCCTTGCTTCCTCTAGTGTTGAGAGGAAGGGTTGGGCTCGTTGCTTGAGTTGCTTTGGGCTTGGGAGAACCTTGTTGGGCCTTGTTATGCCTTGCTTGAGCCTTGCCTAACCTTGTCGGACCTTGTATCGGCCATAGGTGTGCCAGCCATGGTTGTGGCGGCCATGGGTGTGTCGCCCATGGGGTTGTGTCGGGCAGGTGTGGGTGTATCAGCCTTGGACCACCTTTGACTCCTAGCTTTGTTTGTGTCACCACTCTAGGTGGACACTTGGTGCATGATGCTTTCATGTGGAAATTGCCTTGGACATGTGTATGGGGTAAGAAGTGAGGGTGGCATTGCCCATGGAAAAGTGTCCCTAGGTGGGCGACACTTTGCCTTGTTTTACCTTGGTTTCTCCTCCATCCTCTTCTATATATGTGTTCCCTTTATCTTGCTAAGGATCCCTTTAGTTCCTTAGTTTCCCCTCTCCCTTGGTGAATGACACCTCTCCTTTTCAATCTAGTGGTTGATCCTCCTCCTTCTCCTTGGAGTCTTCTTCTTCCTCTAGTGGTGGCTGAACCCTAGATTGCCTTGTTCTTCTTCTTGTGGTGGTGCTTAAGCTTGGAAGCTTGGTGCTAGGAGCTTGGAGCTTTCTCAAGGCGGGTTACATAACTCCTAACCCTAACCATACTACCTTCTTCTATATTCTTGTATGTTTTCATATGATCATAATCGGACATGTATGTTCTAAGATAAGTTTCTTTCTTAGTGGAACCTTTAGCCTTGTGGGTATAGTGATCTTGTTGTTATAGTTGAGGTTTGTACCTTTGTACCTTGTTGGCCAAACCATGGTTGAGAAATACCCCTTTCTCTCCTTGGTTATGAGGATTGCGTTTGAGCTCTAGAAATGTGGACAATACCCCTCTCTCTTTTAAGTTGAGAGGTGAGTCTACATCCTAGTTGCTTGGGGCCTCCTCTCACCATGGATTTGAGAGGTGAGCTTTGGATGACCTATGTTGAGGTGGATCCTTGTGGTTTCTCGATTTGTGATAGAGGTTGTGCAAGACCCCTATCTCTTAGTTGTTGAGAGGTGAGCTGATCTTCTTGATCAATTAGGGTTGGGTGTCATGTGCTTGAGGTTGATGATGATCTTGTTGGGTTGTATCATGCACGATATGACTTTGGGATAGTGTTGTCGTTTGTTTAATCTTGAGTTGTACCCTTGGTCGTTGTGTCTGGATGGAGTTTGGTTGGTGTCTGATACCCTTTTGTGGTGGCCGATACCCTTGTGTGTTGGGCGATATGCCTTTTTGGGCGCCCTACACGTTTCACCTAGCTAAGGTAGTTAGCTTGGTGCCTGATGTACCTTGGACGTTATAGAGCTCAGGGAACTACCTTTGTGTTGGGCATCATAGTTGGTGGTGGTGATGCCCGATATGGTGACATATAGAAACCCTAGATGCTGCCCTTGACCGATAGGCTTTCTTTGGAGCGTTTTGGTGTCACCTGAGTTGTGAGTATGTTGGGCGATACCATGTTGTGCTGGGATGCTACATTTTGATAGAGCTAGCCTGGGGCATTTGAGTGGTGTGGCTGCCCGATAGGTACCTTCACCTTAGATGGCCGATAGGGCTTAGTTGACATGGATAGTTAGTTGTTTCATGCTTAGTCTCTTGCACAATACCCTCTCCTAACCTAGCTGCACCATAGTGTCTTGTACACCTGGTGTGTGCGTCAGAGTTGCACGATATGTTTTGATCTCTGGTTGCACAACACCCTTGGGTGGTGGTCGATACTGTAAGGACCCTGACCTCTATTTAGGGCTTATCCTATTTGCTTTGTTTAACCCTAGTGCTTAGTTGCTTGCTAATCACCCTTAGTGGTGATTAGGGTTTGTTTGTGCTTGTTGTGTATTGGAGGTGCTACTTGCAATTAACCCAAGTCTAGGGTTGTTAAGCAAGTTTGTCACCTTGAGAGGTGTTCCTCTCTCTCCTTGCTTCCTCTAGTGTTGAGAGGAAGGGTTGGGCTCGTTGCTGGAGTTGCTTTGGGCTTGCTTGAGCCTTGTTGGGCCTTGCTTGAGCCTTGTTGGACCTTGTGTCGGCCATGGGTGTGCCGACCATGGTTGTGTCGGCATGAGGCGTGATGCCCAGTGAGGTGTGTCGGGCATGGTGTTGGGGTGTATCGGCCATGGACCCCCCCTTTGACCCTTTGACCTCGTTTGTGTCACCACTAGTGGACACTTAGTGCTTGATGCTTGCATGTGGAAATGGCCTTGGACATGTTTTTAGGGCAAGATAGAGAGGTGGCATTGCCCATGGACAAGTCTCCCTAGGTGGGCGACACCTTGCCTTGTCTTACCTTGGTTTCTCCTCCACCCTCTCTTATATATGTGTTCCCTTTCTCTTGCTAAGGATCCCTTTAGTTCCTTAGTTTCCCCCCCCCTTTGGTTGCACGACACCTCTTCCTTTGCAAAGCTTGGTGGCCGATCCTTATCTTGGAGTCTTCTTCTTCTTCCTCTTGAGGTGGCCGAAGGTGTACTTGGTGCTAGGAGCTTGGAGCTTGCTTAAGGCGGGTTACATAACTCCTAACCCTAATCATATTACCTTCTCCTATGTTCTTGTATGTTTTCTTATGATCATAATCGGCCATGTACGTTCTAAGATAAGTTTCTTGCACGTTGCACCTTTAATCTTGTGGTTATGGTGATCTTGTTGATCTGGTTGAGGTTTTGTACCTTTGTACCCTTATTGTCTGAACCATGTTTTAGGGTTTCCTTGTTGAGCAACACTCCTTTCCCTCCTTGGTCTAGAGAAGTGAACTTGAGCTCTAGTAATATGGGCAATACCCCTCTCTCATTTAAGTTGAGAGGTGAGGTTGTGTTCTAGTTTCTTGAGCAACACCCTCCTCTCACCATGGATTTGAGAGGTGAGCTTTTTGGTATATGTAGACCCATGTTAAGGTTGATCCTAGTGGTTTCCTGAGTTGTAATAGAGGTTGTGCAAGACCCCTCTCTCTTGGTTGTTGAGAGGTGAGCCGATCCTCTTGATCAATTAGGGTTTGGTGCCCTTGTGCTTGAGGTTGATGATGATCATGTTGAGTTGTATCTTGCACGATATGGCTTGGGGATGGCGCGGCCTGATACCCTCTCTTGGACTAGAGTCTTGGTTGATATGATGAGGTTGTGTTAGGAGATACACCTTGGCCCTTGCCTTGTGTGTTGGCCGATACCCTTGTGTATACCCTTGTGTGGTGGCCGATACCCTTGTGTGTTGGGTGATATGCCTTGTTGGGTGCCCTGCACGTTTCACCTAGCTAAGGTAGTTGGCTTGGTGCCCGATGTACCTTGGACGTTATAGAGCTCAGGGAGCTACCTTTGTGTTGGGCATCATGGTTGGTGGTGGTGATGCCCGATATGGTGACATATAGAAACCCTAGATGCTGCCCTTAACCGATAGGCTTTCTTTGGAGCATTTTGGTGTCGCCTGAGATGTCAGTATGTTGGGTGATACCATATTGTGCTGGGATGCTACGTTTTGACAGAGCTAGCCTGGGGCATTTGAGTGGTGTGGCTGCCCGATAGGTACCTTCACCTTAGATGGGCGATAGGGCTTAGTTGACATGGATAGTTAGATGTTTCATGCTTAGTCTCTTGCACGATACCCTCTCCTAACCTAGCTTCATGATAGTGTCTTGTACACCTGGTGTGTGCGTCAGAGTTAAACAATATGTTTTGATCTCCGGTTGCATGACACCCTTAGGTGGTGGTCGATACCATTTAGGGTTGGCCGATATGTGTTTATACATATAGTTAGGCTGGTATGATTTTGGTAAGGGATGCCACCCTACCCGTCATAAGCTGTGGTGAGGGACGCACTACTCGCCACCCTTTTTGGTGAGGGCTTTGGAAGTTTTAGTAAGGGTTCTGATAACCCAAGTGGCATATAGAGGATGGTTCCCTATTAATAATGATTTTACACGTGTTTATGATCACCTTGTATCTTGTATATATAATGATGAGTAAATGATAATCTTGGAAGCACATGAGTTGCTTCACTTGATGATGTGACCCATGTCTATGGTCACAGGTTTGAGGCATGAATGATAAAGTGTATAATCCTCAATATTGCCCTATATTTGATGGCATGACATTTCTGTTAATTCATGATGGCTTCAGTTATCTCTATGAATGTGTATACTAACCATGCATGTATTTCATGCAGATTCATATCCAGGTAAAGGGCTATGAGGTATATATCTTGAATAACACTGCATTGATGGTCACTCTTGTTGATGAGATAATCTGCATTACCAGTTTGATGTGTTTAGGTCTGAGGACCTGAGATTGGCTAAAGTGCCTAGTTGAGGTGTTATCCTTCGATGATGAAATCAGGGATTGTTATCCCAAATAATGAAAATGCCTTAAGAGGCAGTGGTTTCTTGTGATGAGGGATTGAGATCTCGGGATAATGTGATGGTGGTAATAATAATATAACTTAACGTTATGTATGTGTTACAACCTGGTTGCCTCAATAATCCACTTAAAATATACTAACTAATTACAGTGGAACATATCATGTAGTTTGCCCTAGCCATAGATCCATCATCGTCAGTAGCTGGTGATGGTGAATCAGGTTCTCCTGTGGGTTAACCTGGAAGAGCATATTATTAAATATGTGTGGTTTCTCATAGCCGAAAATGAGGAGGCTAGAGTACAACTTCGGTTGTAGACTCAAGATGTGTATAAGAGCATGGTGAACGGGCCCATGGCTCAGTGTGATGGAGCATGAATGCGTTCATGGCTCAGGGAGCATGGTGAACTGGCCCATGGCTCAGATATACTAGCGCCAAGACCTGTACCAAGGTGGGATAGATAAAGGGTAGCCTACAGGAGATGACCCTATGGCTGAGGCAACTTATGCATGAGATTGCGGTCCTACTTGTGTTGAGCTCGTGCACTGACCACGAGGTGGGAGGTCGTGGAGTCCGGCTCTTCCATTGACCTTGTATGGCACCAGCTTGGGTTTCGCAACCGAAGGTTGGATTTGAGCGGTACGGCTCACTTCTTCAGGGCATATTAAAATGTAATCCAGCCGAATAGTATATCTTATTTAGAACAAAATATAGAACATTGTTTGAGGCCTTGCTTATATAGCTGATCTAGTTGTACTATGCATTTGTGCATATGATCCTTTATCTTGTGGTAAGTTCTTATAAAGATTATCTTGTCAATCATGTTCCATAAAGAATGCTTGGTTATATGCCTCCCAGATAGCTTGGTAAGTTTGATAGTAATATCAACCTTGCTCTATATACTGCTCTTATCGTACGTTTTTGTTGCTTTAACCTTTTTGAGGTTTTATAGTTTCGGCTGGGAGTTATGTTTCTCGCTGGGAGTGTGTGTCTCACCCCATTGGTTTACAACCTTTTTAGGTGCTTGTGCTAGACATGGTAGTGGTCGCAGGGTTGCGGCCGAGTAGCAAGAAGAGTAGTAGAAGGCAAGAGATGGATTCTCTACTGTTTTGCAGTAGAGTCCTAGAGTCATCCCTGTACTGTAACAACCCTGACCTGGGTTATGAGGTAACCATATTTGTTTGGCTAATAAATTTTCTTATAACTATAATATAATCCTCTAAGGATTTTTTTCATCATGTAACACACTTATGTTTCAAGTTTGGTCCCGATTGAATGTTGTTTGAGCAATTTTCCTTTATTTTGGACCAAAGTGCAATTTACCCAAATTGAGGGACTATAATGCAAAATGTCACATGTTAAATGTACCCCATGTGTTTTAACATCATAAAGAGAGAATGATTCTAAGTGATGGCTTGTGGAAAGCCTAAATTTCAAGTTTGAACTTGCTTGAACAATGCTGGAGCATTGTGCACCAATTTTGGTACAAATTGTAATTTACCCAAAATGTGGGGTTGTTATGAAAATTACAACCTCTAGAGTGTCCCTACTCCCTCATAGTATCATGTATAGGATATATAAATAACTAGACACCATGTTTGAATCCATTATGAGTGATGGTACCCTTGGTGATGAAATGACCAAGAAAAGGGTTGAATATGAAAGCTTAACTTGAGTTGTATCAAGTTGAAAAGCTTATATATGAGTACCTATCAGCCAAGGATCCATAGGACAAGCCTCATATCGTTTTTTGAACTCTTGGAAAAGTCTATATCACGCAAAGCACCTCAAGGAGGTGAGGTGTGATGGTCAACAAGTTTCCTTAGAAAAAGTGTATCGGCTTGACTTAAAATAGTGATTAAACCTAGATGACTTATCCAAATGGATAAGTAATTGACGAATTTACATCTCAATATGATCCTCAACCATTTAGCAAGAGAAGATAAATGTTGATGCATGCATTTACACGTGTCACCCATGCATGACACATGGCACCTACTAGCTCAAAATGTTGACACATCATTTTTGCCTTCCTTCATAAACAACAAGTATATATACCCCTAGTTTCACCCCTTGGTGCAATTGTGCGACCCTTAACACCCTCCTACCCTAAGTTATCATGCATAGAGATCCCATATCGTGAAGGTATGTTGTGGTATCGTGCATGGGCCTTGGGATATCGCCCATGGCAAGAGCATATCGACCAAGAAGGTGAAATTGGCCATATAAGGTGATATCGGCCAATAGGGTGAAGAGTTGAGTGGCATATCATGCAAGTGAGTGCCATATCGTTCAAGAGGGTTGCCATATCGTGAAAGGACACTATTGTATCGTGCAAAGGTGTTAAGGAGCAAGAAGGAGCTCATACTTAACCCTAAGGTAAGGATAAGATCATCTTCAACCTTGAATTGAAGCATGATTTTAGGGTTTTGATCTTCTTTTCTTTTCTTCTTCACCAATTGCTTATCCATGGTGATTCCTTGAATATGAAGGAGTTGTGAACGATCCTTGGACCTTTGATAAGTCATCTTCAAACTTAGGAATGTAGAGCTTTGGAGCTTGGATCTTTGAAGTTGTTCTTAAGGCGGGTTATATAACTTGAACTCAACCATGTTATTATTCTTCAACTAAATTGCTATACTTAGTGAAATACTTTTATTCCGAAATTTCCTGAAATAGTTGATGAAATTATGAGTTCTAGTAACTTCTTAGACCTGTTTCCACGAATTATATCAGTTAAATCAAAGGTCTAGAGCTTGTAGAAGATGGTGTCACTTTGTAAAAGTGATATCGTGCTCAAGCATATATACAAATAGCTCTAACCCGATATGATGATGCACCTTCTTCACTTGAACGATATGGATATGAATGAATACATTGTTGCACGATATGGGGGTGTAGTATACACCTTTTGCATTATAGGGAGTCAAGTATAGACTCCATACATGATACAAGGTTGAATGAATACTTATAAGTTGACATGAAACCCTAATTTGGGTAACCCGATGTGAGTAAAGAATAGAAAATGCTATTGCACGATATGGAAGCCTGATACACAACCCTAGTTGATGTCTAGCCCGACATGGTGATGGCTTAATACCTCATGCACGACATGGGTAACACATATACACACCTTTAAAGTTGCTTCACTTGATGATGTGACCCATGTCTATGGTCACATGTTTGAGGCATGAATGATAAAGCGTATAATCATCAATATTGCCCTATATTTGATAGCATGACCTTTATGTTAATTCATGATGGTTTCAGTTAGCTCTATGAATGTGTATACTAACCATGCAAGTATTTCATGCGGATTCATAGCCAGGTAAAGGGCTATGAGGTATATATGTTGAATAACATTGCATTGATGTTCACTCTTGTTGATGAGATAATCTGCATCACCAGTTTGATGTGTTTAGGTCTGAGGACCTGAGATTGGCTAAAGTGCCTAGTTGAGGTGTTATCCTCTGATGATGAAATCAGGGATTGTTATCCCAAATGATGAAAATGCCTTAAGAGGCAGTGGTTTCTTGTGATGAGGGATTGAGATCCCATGATAATGTGATGGTGGTAATAATAATGTAACTTAACGTTATGTATGTGTTACAACCTGGTTTCCTCAACAATCCACTGAAAATATACTAACTAATTACAGTGGAACATATCATGTAGTTTGCCCTAGACATAGATCCATCATTGTCAGTAGCTGGTGATGGTGAAACAGGTTCTCCTGCGGGTTAACCTGGAAGAGCATATTATTGAATATGTATGGTTTCTCCTAGCCGAAAATGAGGAGGTTAGAGTACAACTTTGGTTGTAGACTTAAGATGTGTATAAGAGCATGGTGAATAGGCCCATGGATTAGTGTGATGGAGCATGAATGCATTCATAGCTCAGGGAGCATGGTGAACTGGCCCGTGGCTCAGATATACTAGTGCCGAGACCTGTACCAAGGCGGGCTAGATAAAGGGTAGCCTACCGGAGCTGACCCTATGGGTGAGGCCACTTATACATGAGATTGCGGTCCTGCTTCTATTGAGCTCGTGCACTGACCACAAGGAGGGAGGTCGTGGAGTCCGGCTCTTCCATTGACCTTGTATGGCACCGGCTTGGGTTTTGCAACCGAAGGTTGGATTTGAGCGGTACGGCTCACTTCCTCAGGGCATAATAAAACGTAATCCAGCCGAATAGTATATCTTGCTTAGAATAAAATACGGACCATTGTTTGAGGCCTTTATTATATAGCTAATCTAGTTGTACTATGCATTTATGCGTATGATCCTTTATCTTGTGATAAGTTCTTATAAAGCTTATCTTGTCAATCATGTTCCATAAAGAATGCTTGGTTATATGCCTCCCGGATAGATTGGTAATTTTGATAGTAATATCAACCTTGCTCTATATACTGCTCTTATCATACATTTTTGTGCTTTAACCTTTTTGAGGTTTTATAGTTTCGGCGGGGAGTTATGTTTCTCACTGGGACTGTGTGTCTCACCCTGTTAGTTTACAACCTTTTTCGGTGCTTGCGCTAGACGTGGTGGTGTTCGCGGGGTTGCAGCCGAACAGTAAGAAGAGCAGTAGAAGGCAAGAGATGGATTCGCTACTATTTTGGTTGTTTTGCAGTAGATTCCTAGAGTCATCCCTGTACTCTCGGGTCCTCGGTGGTGTTTTAACGTTGTTTTAAGATATGTAGCTGCTGAAGCATTGTATACCCTGTTGTTGGCCGGATGTAGCCCGTTATGTATGTATAAACAGGTGATGAACTCATGTGATGACAAAACAGACGATCTTATAAGTTGTGGACATATATCAAGACTTGTAAATGTCTATATAACCTGTCTTCTTATAGGATGAGGATCTGAATGTAATAGTTTGTTGGTTTACCTACTTTCCAAAATTGGTTTTAATTAATCCGTGTTTTTGGTAATAGGTGGTTTATGGTGTTTTCCGCATGTTTTTGCGTGGCACCTCGTTGTCTGTGTGATAGCGGGATGTGTCCCCCACATAACTCCTTGTGATACTTAATGTCCTTTATTAGTGTGGGGTATTATTTATTTAAGAAGAAATTAGTTATTTGATAATCATCCTCTAACTCCTTAGAGTATGACTCCTTTTGATTTAGACATCACCATGCCTTAATCACGAGCTCACTATGATACACTATCATAATCACTCATAAGGATCTCAAACATTTGGTTCAAGTATTTCATTCATTGATCTCATCAAGAATTAACACTTTACCAAATTTGTACTTCATCTATGATATTCTTGAACACTTTAAGATATTTATATTGGTATTTATCTAAACACCATTTAAAGTACTAGAATTAAGTCCAATAGGTGTGTAAATACATCACATGTATTATACCTAATAGGATAATCAATCTCCCATTATGACTAGTGAAGATTGATCATGTCCAAGAGATTCATGTCTCTTACTAGTTCTCTAACCAAAAAGAGTCTAGACTTATCCATCATAAGGA
The DNA here is from genome assembly GCA_963693085.1 of Alisma plantago-aquatica. NCBI lineage: Eukaryota > Viridiplantae > Streptophyta > Magnoliopsida > Alismatales > Alismataceae > Alisma > Alisma plantago-aquatica. The sequence continues at coordinate 882,337,589 of OY856411.1, forward strand.
AACTAGAAATGAATTTCTCATGATTTATGCTAATTTGATTGTTTGAGTTATCAATAAATTATCATTTTATCTTATGCATACCAAGTACCACAAGATAAACAAGGCATTGCCACAAAGATTGAAACATCAACTTTATTGATAGCCATCTTGTCATTACAAGATGCAACAATAAAGTGTTTCTATTGGTAAATTGAAATAGTAGTTCTCAACTCTATTTGTGTCCTTTAGGCTGAAATAAACTGAAAGGTACTCCAATCTATGGAAGCAACACTTGCTCCAATGATGAGTACTTCTTTCTTGGTCCTTTCACAAAGGCCATCACTTCTTTGTGGATCTTGTATATCATATATAACAGATCCATATCTTGGTATCATATACCTCAGATAAAGAAGTGTTTATTTCATGATACCTACGGTGTATATCTCTATCCCCTCCTTTCATCTTCTTTTGTTCTTCCAGATATATAGGGTATTTCCCTCGTTCACCCTCCCATGTGCCTTGAGGCTGAAGACAACTTGGATTGTTGTCTAGCATCAGAACGCTTCTTTACTTTGCCTTTGTCCTTGCCTTTAAGACTTACCCTTCATTGATCACATCAAATATTAGGGTTTTTCTTTCTTCACCTTTGCCTCTATTGTCCTCAACATGTCCAACAACTTTGTCAATGCTTGTCAAAGTTATTCATGTTGTAGTTCATCATGAACTGTATGATTCTCGCAACATTTGTAGTATCATACCAGTAGCCAACTCTTGACACCCATGTTCTCATGTTGTCTTTGCAACTCGTGGTTCATGGAGCACAACATCAAGCACTTTGCATCAATGGCATCTTCAGAATGCCTTTTATAAGCATCCCTTTCTGCCTTTGGTGAGATAAGAGCAGGTTCCTCTGGAGCTGGAGTATCCAGGACATAGAGCTTTCGCTCTTGAGTGAGAACAATTCTCAATGTCCTAAACTAGTCATGGAAGTTAGTCCCATTCAGCTTGTCCTTTTCAAGGACCGATCACAATGAAAAGTGATTGTTGTTTGTTGCCATTTGTACTACAAAATTAAATATATGCAATTTAGTCCAAAATTTAGTTTTGACTTATTTGATTGATTTGAAAAGTTAACGATATAATTAGGAATTTAATTAAGTATCACTCCCACTATTTTGTTCAAATTGATAACCCTCACTATCAATTCAAAAGATTGCAGCGTACAACCTTCTAGTGAGCAAGATCTGTATTTCATCAAGTCATGAGTAAGCTTTGGCTGACCGCCCACAACTTTACTATTTAGGTAGGCCATCATGCCAATTGCATCATATGCAACTCTTGGATAGATGACATGCACAACTCCTTGCCATTCATCCCGTACCTCTGGGCTTAGACACTCTAAGAATCACCAGTTAGTCTAACTCAAAAGCCGACACGGTAAACATGCATCCTGCTTTGGAAAATCCTACCTGTCTACCCTTCACACTTCCGCAAGATGGACGACGCACCACACTTTGGTGTAACCTATGCTTGGTCGATCAAGTTTTTCATGTGGGCCGCTATTGGAAGGCGTATAAGACTTAATATTTAGATGAGGGATTTGGTTTTATAGGTACATATACATATCCAATCACCACAATATATAGTACATATCATATACATGCTATATCCCACAGAAAACATGTGAAATGATAAAAGTAATGATTATGGTCATCCTAATGTGATTCCACGAGCCAAGAGGAATCACGGTCATCTAGGTCCATATCACATGCAACCTGTATAAGATGAACTTTGTGCTTTTCCATTCTGGGTTTGATCAACTCATCTCCATGATTGATCGGCTCACCATCAGGTCGGTCGGTTGGGTGTCACCAGTCGATCGGTTCACTGGTCGTCGTGCATCTCCTCAGGGTTGCCACTTGGTCATCTTGTTCCTTGAACCAATCGACTGGAATGCCAACCGATTGGTTCATGCCTTGAACCGATCGTCTCAGTTGTCCTCAGGTTATCCTCTATTTTTTGACATAACAGGAAATAAAAGTTCTATCCTATTTACATTTTAATTGATAAACCCTGAGTTACTTCGGCGGGAGCAAAGTTAGGAAAGAAATCTTGAGTTATCTTGAGTTACATCAGGAATAAGAAGGTAGGGAATTGGTGCGCAGACCGAGATGCAAGTAACCACATTCAACCAAGCACACATACATAGGGTTTATTGGCCATAACCATGCTATACATCCACCACAAAACTCATTTAAGGGCGATGCGTATCAAGTGCATTCATATTACATATCATATATGTATATTGAGATTTGTAGATTTAGGATTGGACATGCATAAAGCCAATTTTGTTTGCATCGTATGCAATAAATAAAGGCGACAAACCAAAATTGATCACATCAATAATCCTAAAGTATAGAGCAGTTGACGTGGCTCTGATACCACTGTTGGGTTTTAGGGGAGACAGAGAAGGCATCGAAAAAAAAATTTCTTCTCCCCAAACCCAGAATAAAGGAATCGCGTCAACATCTATACAGTAGGAAGGATGGTTTTTAGAGATATACATTGTCCCGAGGCTTGCTCGGTGATGTTACCCCGCGGCTTGCGTGGTCTTCACCTCTGGTCTTGGACGGTGTCTGTGCAACTCTTGGTCACCGAGACTACCGGGATTGACTGTTGTCCTCTGAGCGGTAGAAGTCTCCCGCCTCTGTAATAGTCCACACAGACCACTTGGAACTCTGATCGCCTTGTCGTATAAGGCATCGGAAGGAGTCGTACCCTCTTATCGGTGTACTAGTCACCGACACACTCTCCTGCAACTAGTTGCCTTTCTGCAGTTATCTTTCCCTTGTTGTGCCTCCCTTATCGGGTAGCACTTTCTCGGGCTCTCCTGGTTACCACAACCAGAGAGAACGACAACTTTGTAGAGCAATTGGTATTCTGAGTTGTACTTGAGAAGCCCCCAATACCCCTATATATATAAGAGGGTCATGGGACATGGTTCTCTACCCAGGGCAATGCAGGACTAAAGTAGGAGTAGAAGGGTCTAGAATTTTCACAAAACAACCAACTGCGCCAGCTGAACCAATAATTTCATGCATTAACTGGTCGGTTGGGGACCTGAGCCAATCGGTTCACACTTGAACCCGTCGGTTGGGACACCTGAGCCGATCGGTTCACTGCCTTGGTCAGTTCCCGATTGACTTTTTCACTTTTATTTTGAATTGATCCAAATACCAATCCTTGTTCCAATCAAATTGGACAAGTGAAATGAAGAGAAATTTCTCATCAACCTAACTTTCCCAACTCGCTCATTTGGACCAGTTGAGCCGATCGGTTCAACCCTTGAACCAGTCGATTTAGCCTATCCTGATCTGATCAGTTCATCACGTGAACTGATCGGTTCACCAACCTAAGTTGATCGGTTCATCATATGAGCCGATCGGTTGGGAGTGCAGACTGCACATAATCAGTCAATTGTAGTTTCAATCAATTTGATACTCTAATCAATTGGTCCAACACCTTGAACACTATGATACTAAGCTATCAATCGATTGAGTGTTTAATTGAACTACTAAACATATTTAGTAAACAATATAAACATTGTTTGTGGATAAACTCCTCTTCCAGGTTAAATCCTATGTGTGTGACCCTGCAGGCCCATTTCACGTTGGCAGTGAAAGTCCATAACACTTATGACTTCACAAGCAAAGAGCGGTGCCTAGTCGCACATCAATGCTACCCAAGTGAAAAGGAAAGTTGGAGAACAACTTTCAATCCTAAAATCCATGAATGGTGTTACAGTGAATCTATAATTCCTTTATCTCTAATATCCAGAATGAACTCAAGGCATGGAACAGTCATCCTGTCAACGTTCATTCACTTTCTTGATCTTAGAGTAGACTAGAGGAGATATGTATGACATCAATATCATATATTGATTCACACATGCGTGTACACGCCTATCTCAATCCTACTCATCAAGTGGCCATGGATATCAAACTCCCTTAGGAGGGACAAATCCCATATCTTTCACTCACCCCTCAAAACCCCATGTGTCAAAGCCACCCAATCATCACCTTTATAACAACCCATGTTTCAGGACTGCGTTTGATGATGTCAAAGTGTACGCAACGACATGAGTTGAGTGTAGTGATTTCAAGTCAAAGAATCACACTCACCACTATCATTGTGAGAACTAATTGTGACTACCATGTCATGGTTCCATTTGTCAAACTCACGGTGGGTATGTCCAGTACACTTGTTCTCTAACAAGTACTTATGTGTTTGGTTTGATATCTCCATATCATGACTAACGAGATTCTGTCATCGACCAACACCACAATCTAGTCTTATGTGTCATTGTTGTCTATCTACCTTCCACAATGACATCTGACTAGGGGCATAATAAGAATGTACAAACTCTTAGCATCCATATGATCTCATCGTTTAGGTCCTGAACCTAAAAGCATACGTCATTGAGTACTGTCATTCTCTAGACATTCAATCTATTCTATCACTATCTCATATGACTGAACCAGAAAGAATTGGAAGCTTGCCTTTGATGTTTATCAAATAAATCTTAATGTATCCCACCAATCATCCCATGATTGTCTCTCAAGGCATACATACCAACAATTACCCCCAACATTTGAACACCAACTTTGAAGACACATTAGTGCCTCAGCGATCATAGGACTAAGACGACTGCGATGGGGATTAATCAATCGACCTCATGTGCTAAAAGTTGATTCTGAGGCCACTGTAGATGCGAGTATAGCTAAAAGGTCTCTTGCCATCTCTCTCAAAGTGGGATAATTCTGTCCTTGAGTGTTCCACCATGATAGAATATCAAGATTGCCTTTTCTAGAAATAACATCTTCCCCTAGATATATGTCTAACTCAGTGTTGACAAAATTTCTGACCCTTTTCTCTTGTCTAACATAAGCATCAAATCTATTGATGGACCTTTGATCTACTAACACTTCTGGGGATTGGGAAGATACCAACTGGCTGGAAGAAGTATGGCCACTTGTATTTCTTCTTGCTTGATACTCAACTAATAAATCACTGCATGCCTTTTGCACTTTATTAATATGAGCTTGAGATTTGGTCTCATACAATTCAGTGCAATAAAACCTAACCAAAATCATTTTGAACCTTGGATCTAAGACAACTGAAATCCCCATCAAGATATGAATTTCATCCCAATACTTCTGAAATTTTTCATACATACACTCTGCCATTTTCTTTATGACATCTCTATCTGACTTTTTCCATGCAATCAAGTTCAGTTTGATGTCACATATAAGGTCAAAACATAAGCTTGAAGTAGTATACCTTCTCTCGGATAACTTCTTAGTAGAAATCAAGAAAATATTGAGCTTATCACATATTTCAGAAGCAAACTGCCACTCTTGTTCAGAAGGGGGTGAATCATAAATCAGTTCTCTCTGGCTCAGTCTACTAAATATGTTTTTATACGACAAGGCAATAGTGAGCATTAGAAGAGTTGAATTCCACCGTGTGGCACAATCAAGAACTAGGCTTGTTGTTGCGGAGACTCTTAACCGCTTCACAATATCATGAAGTTTTTCAATCCTTTTGGGAGTAGCTGTCCAGAAAGACACACTATCACGAATCTTTTCAATTTCATTTTTAATGATTGATAGTCCATCTTTCACTATTAGATTTAGAATATGCGCACAACAACGCATATGTAATGCCTTACCAGATAACAAAAGAGTATCACTGCATAAATCATGTTTAAGCTCCTTGAGTATGAGATAGTTAGTGGAGCAGTTATCTATCATTAAGGTTGATATGTTTGTATCCACATCTCATTCGACTAAACATTGGTGTAAAACTTTACGCAACGTCTCACTGGTGTGAGGGCATGGGACATATGCAAACGTTAGGATCAAATTGCGTAGTACCCATGTGTCATCAATATAATGCGCAGTAATAACCATGTATCCTCTCTTCTTGTGATTTGATGTCCACATATTTGTTGTTATCACATACCTAGACTTGTTCTTCTCAATAACTTTTAGATCCTTCAGAGGAGCTCCACTGATTCTGCTATTAGGAATCCAAAAGCATCAAACCCAAAAGATATAAATACATGTTGATTGTCCATACATGCTTTCTCATGCGTAACTACTTTGGCTGCAACAACTTTCAGAACAGAATGTCTCATAATAAAATCTTCATATATCAAGCCTACTAATGGGTAGACTCTTATTAGATCAACGTACACATGTTTCTTCCAAACCAACAAAAAATTAGGACATCCGATGGTCTAAGTGTTGATCTCACTTCTCATGGATCAGTAAAAAAATGCACATTCGCTTATTTTTTAACGACTACTGTTGCATGACTAAATACATTATACAAAACGTCTCTAACAAGATATAGTTGGTATGAGTTTCAATTTATCAAATTACATCCTACCAGATACGCCATAAGATAATTTCTCTTATATGGATAATTATGTAGTTTAACTTATAAGAGGTGGAAATTGTTGGGGATGGTTGGTTTGATCCTTTTAGAAATTGTGGCTCTGATTCAGTCGCGCGACTGCATGTTTCATATCGGGCAGGCATTCTTGTGCCGGGCAACAGATCATGCGACATGCAAGCACGTGGCAAGAAGCTTGCTTAGGAAGCCATTTCGACCCTTGAAGTGACGGATTAGACTGCGCATCGGGAATGATTTGTCTCTCTGGATGACACATGCCTTGTTTTTACCTGATTTACCCTAACACGACATGGCTATATATAGCAAATGCAGTTTTACCGTGTCAGGCACTGGCATTTACTTTTCACCTACTCCTGTATCGCGCATTCTACTCTCACTTCAGCTCTCGTATCGGTCAACCTTTCTTCTGCTCCCGTGTCACCCATCACGACCTTCAGACGATAAAGGTATAACCCGATACACGTATCGCGTGAGTTACCTGACACGCCTATCGTGTCATGCAACCGTGTCGGGCACAAAACTTTAGTTCTTTTTGTATCACACGACACACACTTGTACTGGGCAATGTCCCGTATTGGGTTTTGCTTGTCAATCTTCCTATCTCCTTTTACCACGTCACGCGACACACATCTATCACACGCCCGACCGATACCTGGTATCGGGCGAGACCCATGTTATCCAATTTTAATAAAGTTTTAGCTTGTATCACCTCACGTTTTACCCATGTCGGGTGACATCTTTTCTCGTGAGATTGTCTCGAGCAAGACAACTGTTCATAATGATGACTCGGTGTCGCGTGATAGCCTTGTGGCCATGTCAGCCTTCAACCCTTTCTACCCGACACAAGCATATCGGGCAAGGTACCATATCGCCAAGTTTTTCCAGACAAAGGAGCTTTAACTCGTGTCGCCCGATGCTTTATCATATCGGGCAACACTCATATCGGGCGGACCTTTTATTTTGCTTTTCGCACGTTTCGCCACCTTAAGACCGTATCGACTTTAACCCTTACCGTGAGGTCTGTTTAGTATAGCGACCCGATATCAGTTTACCATATCAGTCAGACCCGATAATGGGCAGCGCGACACATTTTATTTTTCTCGATATTGACTTGCTTGTATCCGGATTCGTTTAGTTTAACTAGTTTTTCAAGCATCACCTACCTTGTATCGGGCATCGTGACTCCATTGGTCTGCCGCCCGATATCAGGTAGTGTGACCCATTTTCTTAATCTAGTTATTTACCATACACTTGTTTGATGATAACAGAAATGGCCCGCACCAAGAAAACCATCGTACAAGTAGACGAACAAGACCGAAGGATCAACCTTGAGGCCACATCGAAAGCCACCACAGTCGGGCAGAAGCACCCGAACCCCGATGCAGTGGGGCCATCCGAGATCGAGAAGTGACCCATGATGGAAGAAGCTACAACCCCAACAACAGTCTCAACCACGACGGCCGAAGCGGAGCCCCTAGATCACTCACCAGGCCGGTTCATGCCCAGAGACGACGAGAACAGGCGGTGATACACAGAATTGGCAGCCAAAGTCTACAGACCAAGTCGCTTCTGCCACCAGTCGTCCTTCTACCAGATAGGAATTTTCAACAGGATGGAAAATGTCCTAGCAGCTGCTGGGCTGAGGAAAATCTGCTACAACCACTCCGCCTCTTACACAGAACTCACAAGGGAGTTCATGGCGTCCCTCCGCCAGGTGCAGAATAGACCAGAAGAAGTCGAAAGATTTGGTGGAGCGAACAGACTACAAGGATGGCTGTATAACACTGGGCACGACATATATGAAAAGCTACTCAATGAGATCTCCTCCTCTAGTTAAGCAGAAAGAGAACTACTCAACAACATTGTCAGAATCACCGAAGGTGACAGATTCAACCCGGTCGCACTCTGGAGGAATCTGACTGGCAAGTCAATGTTCAAGCCGGGAAGCATGGTAGCGGCAGTTCACTCTTGTTTCTGAAGGGTAGTGCACAAGATCATTGCGTGCCTGCTCTTCAGCAAGTACGAGTTAAGCAACCTCTACACTGAAGAGATCCACCTCATGTGGCACATGATGGAGGGACGCACGATCAACTTGGGGCAATTCCTCCTCAACCGCCTTCATCCAGTAAAGGAAGCCACCAAGGACTACAACATGGGCAGACTGGTGAATCTGATTGTGATAGGGTTAGGATACCCCAGAGAGCCGTGTAGCCTCTCAAGGACAAGAGGTGACAACAAGATCGACGTCAAATTCCTAATTAGGTCTAGCATCATCAAGAAGGAGGGGCGTTGCTACTTCTATAAGTTTGCAAGAACAAACACCCTCCTGCCGCTCCCACGTTGTGCCAGCTACGATGCAGAAAAGTTGGTCTTCACCACAGTGGAGATTGAAGCTATGGTGGTTGAAGCCGCTTATTCCGCCACCACCAAGATACAAGAGAGGGAAGCCATGACTGGAAGACCAGTTCCTTTTGCCACCTGACAAGACAAGGCGGCGATTATTGTCGCCCCCGCTCCCGAGCCATCCGCGACCACCACAGCAACAACAACCGCGACTGCTAAGGAAATAATGGTGATCGTGGAGGTCACTGAAACAACTGGGATTGAAACAACGACAATAGCCCCAGGGGAAGCTGCCGCAGAAGAGATAGCTGCAACTCCCAAAACTTCTGTTGTGCCTTAAATGGCAGAAGAAGTGGTGCAGCCGCACTCCAGCAACGGTGCGTTCGCTGAGCTCCTTGAGGCGGAGCTCAGATATTTGCATCCCAAGCCACCGCCAACATCGTCAGTGGTAGTTGTGGAGGAGGTCGCCGAAAACCAATTGGTGGACCAACCCCACCTTCTCTGTGCCCCTCCCCAACACCAGAAGCAAGCGAGGCGGAGGCAGCCACGAAGGTGCCAACACCCCGCTTTGAAGTAATGCCCTCGCGAACAATCTGAATGGATTCAGACACGAGTGGAGACACACACGCGTCGAGCCGAACTTCTCACGTGAGGGACGTTAGAAGGCCGAGGGAAGATCAGCTGCAACCCCTCCATCACTAGGGCAGATTCTAGGTCAAGAATTTGACTACTTGCGGGAGGTAACAAGAAACCACTCTGTTACTTTTGCTTCCCTCACCCCCAAGTTCACTGTTTTCCAGGAGAGGCTAAATGACCAGGAGCGACAACTACTGACCCTAGTTGGCCTTCCCAGCCAACTAGAATCCCTCAACAAGACAATGCAATTGGCGCTCCAACACCTAGACGCAATAGAAGAAAGGTTGGACCGGAGAGACGACCACCCCTATTCAAGGTAGCCAAGGAGGTCTCCATCACCTCCTGGCTCCGACTCTCCACCTTCCTAATCGGTGTCCTCCTCCGGGATGTTGTCTCCTTCCTCCTCCAGTGGGCCCTCCACAGCACCCGAGGAAGGGGCGACACACAAGTCAGCCGATGGGACTCCAACAGGATAGGAGAGTTCACACGGCATAGAAGAAGCTGCTCCCTCAACCTCCCTCGACGAAGCTTAAGACAATGATGAATCAGTCGGTGTCGGGGAGGACTCTTCTAAAGAATCAGAGGGAGAAGGGCGGGACATTTATACTGCTAACAATAGACACCCCCAGAGGAAAGAGTTCGACGGCAGATGCATTTTCTATGCCGTCTAAAATTCCTCCTTCAAGATGGCGGACTTTGATAGAAGAGCAATCGGATACCTGATGATTAGAGACCATAAATTGCTAAACAAGATCCTGAGATCTCAAACAGATGAAGAAGACATCGTCTGGAGAGACAACTACTTCTCCGTACGATGAGGAGCGCTAAGGAACATGTTCCGCTCTCTGGCCTTCATCGGAAAGAAACTCTTCAGGGTCCTATAAGGTGTTGTGATCGAGAACGTGGGCATCAGGACAAGCTGACAGCTCATTTACAAAACCACCCCAGCTTTGGCGAGAAGATTGATTAAGGGGCTATACAACTCTACACAGGTGGCCAACATGCTGGAGTACATCAAAGAGCACAACCCCAACCTGGTGTTGCCCCCCTACAAGCATCTTAAGACACAACCCCAACCTGGTGCTGCCCCCTACAAGCATCGAAGGAACTGGTTCCTTTGTGTGGCAGACCTCCAGAATCACGACGTCCAACTCCTCAGCTGCTGCAACAAGGAGGTCCCACGCTCAGGAAACACCTTCGTTTGCCCTGAAGATAGATATCTGAGGCTTCTCCCGCTGCCTCTCCTCTGCGCAATAAAGTACGAAATCCAACGCCACAACGACGTCTGGAATTTCTTTACACTCAGTGACTTCCCCGTTTAAGAAGAAGAGGGAAGTGGAAACAACGTCTTTGTAGTCCTGAGTGTCATTGAGATGCTACACATCTTTGGATACCTAAGGCATATCAAGGGACAAAATTTCTATCAGTTCAGGATCACTTATGCTCTACTGCTGATCAAGGATGGGCATTATTTCTGAGACGCAGACATCCCAGAGAAGCTACTGGACAGCGATCAAGATGACGAATCCTCCCAACCCAACAACCTTCCCGAGGGAGAAGCCGAAATGGCCACAGACGTTTACGGGGCACGCAAGCAAATGGAAATTTTGCACGATATTCTTACAGCTGAAGACCCCACTTTGCCTGATGCTTCAGAAGAAATAGTCATCAACTTTGACTGTTCCACGTGTTCTTCACTAACCCAGGAACATGTCAATAAAATTCTGTAGAAGCTGGTTGATTCTACCCCCGCAGACGTCATCTATGAGGCAGAAGACGTCATTGTCCCAGTGGATGATCTTCGGGATGTGATAAAGGTAGGAGGATGTCTGGAAATGTCAGTGGCGGCAGCCTACATCCAAGTATTATAGAGAAAGTTTGAACATGCATACATCGCCCATCCTATGCTGTTCTACGATATCTACCTAGCTGGATGAGTCAAGAGCCAAGAAGTCATTTATGGCAAAGATACAAAGAAGTATGCTGCATATCATCTTCATTCTGATCCTCCACTACAATCACTAGACGCTCTTGACGGTGTACACTCGCCCATGAGTAGCAATCTTCTACAACAACTCAGACAACAATAAAGATCATCCGGTGCAGTGTACATCAACTGCGTTGACACCCCTCGAGCGCTTAGCCAAAAAATACTGCATCGAAGTGGCAACGCTGATCCAGCCGTTCCTGGAAAACATGACAACCACATGGAACGAGCTTCAATACTGCCACAACAATCCACAACAAGTTCCACAATCAAACGACTGTGGAATCTACGTGGTAGAATGAATCTCTAGCTTGGTGGCACTACAACAAATGCCTAACAAGCTCCACCACATCGACTACCATAGCAAACACGGAGAATATGTGTGGGAGCTTATATCTGAAGGAGGAGCGCTCACTAGCTAAACCCTCACTGACTTATCACTATCCTACCTTATTTATCTCACAACTCTGGGACAGAGTGTGGATTAAGTTTGGGGGGTACTATATATTAGTGAGGGAGGTATTAAAAGTTCTTCCATTTTTCCTTTCTTCTTTCTCTTATATATATCATGTGTACATATACATATACAAGTCTAATACAAAACAATGCATATACACCTCCTTGCCTCTATACAATTGTACATATGCATTCTATAGTAAATATCAGATACAACTTCTCCCAACTTGTTCTCTTTGTGTCTAAAGTGGTACATGCTTTTGTTATGATCATTCTGAAAACGCAGTCTCAAACGACAAAAAGGCTATGACTTTTTCTACGCCAACTTTGAAAAAAAAATCTCGCAACAGCTAAGAGATGTGCATATGAAGGAAAAAGCTACCCGAACAACAAAACTCTTTTTCCCCCTTTTCCGCCAAAATCCCAAAATGAAAAAAAGAGAGAAAAGCCTTATGAGAGTGAATAAAAGCATGAGAGTTGTGCCTAATGAAAAAAAAATAAACAACACACATGTTCTTCTAAAAGTACCCATATTTAGGCATGGTAGATCCAGGGCAGTGGTACGTAGGATGTGAAATCACTGCTCTAAAGCCAACTGGCTTGGATTGCAGGGACCACTTTCCTGTTAACGGACCAGTACCTGGATGGACCAATGGGAAACAAAAAAAACAAACAAAAAGCCTTTAACCTTCCCAAAAACCCAACTTCTTGCTCCCAAAAGTTGTTCGGTGTGAAAACTAACTTCGAAACCATGCACCAGAGTCTCGCCGAAGATGAAGAGAATATTTTTGCATAAATAAGGCAATGAAAAACAATAAAGCCCGTTGCTCATGAGTAGATGTAATTTTCCTAATAAACGTCTCAAAAAACTTGCTTAAACCCCTTGTCCGAGGACAGTGTCTAGTCATGAAGTAGTATCGCAAACGAAACTTTAAAAATAGGTACAGTTTAATTCAGGAAAATCAAAATTCTAAGTTTGGGTGACTTGATAACACTCATTTTATGGCTATTTATAGTATTTATTTCCTCGTCAAAACTGCCCTCTAAACTATTTTTCCTCTCAATTTTTGTCATGTTTTGCACAAAAGTAAACTGCACTATGCCCTTAACTCTTTTTCCATCTTTTATACAGATTTACCCATGTTTTATACCTAAAAGACCGCTAAAGGCCCATCCCGGCCCATGAACGACGCTTACTTGCATCGGCCCTTCTACCGGCAACCCGACATGCCACTCACCCGTCGTAGCTTCAGCCCGATATAGCAGCAACGCGACACGGGCGTGTCGCGTAAGGAGGCCCTGACGGGCGGTACGTCACTTACCCGACAGAGAGCTCTACCCGCCATGACTAATCAGACCGTTATGGCATGTCGCGTGATACGAGCCACTCGTCGGAAAGTGTCTGCCCACCGTGGCCACCCGATACGCTTGTAGCTCGGCAAGTCACGACGACCTGCTGTGTCGGGCGACACACACATGTCGATCATCCCCAAAGCCACGTGTGCGGAGCCGATCAAGGATATGTGGTGCCCGGAGAACCACAACCTCCTCCAACCACTGTCTATAAATAGCAGCTATAGGACACCGATGGGATGGGTCGGAACCTCGCGAAAGCTAACTTTAGAAAGCTTCAAGAGCTAGTGTGTCGATAACCATGGCGTGTTGGGCGACACTAGGTGAGCACACCCCCAACCAGAGAAGGGCGGGAGTGGTTCACTTAGAACCCGTCCCGATAGCCGTAGCAGATCGATACGATCAAGAAGGCCACCCAACGTGCTGGGTCCCTAGATGAGCTTCAACCCGAGACGGCTCGCCCTTTACACCCGATACAAGGAACCCGAGAACCTAAGTCCCTTCTAACCCGACAGCACCGAACCCGATATGGATCATCATCATGGCGTGTCGCCCGACAGGGTGGCTGTTCGACACGACTTTATCAGGTAGGAAGCTGTGACCGATACGCGTGCTCGTCATGGTCTGTCGCCCAACAGGGTGGCTGCCCGACATGGGCATATCGGGCAGAGCTTCCGCCCGGTACCGGTTTAGTTGTGCCTTAGGGGTCACTGCTATCTATCGCCCTCCTACATCAAGGAGGCGATACATATCTTCCCTTTTTTAGCATTTACTTTCATTTAACACGCATTGTAACTGAACCCTTTTACACAATATCTATGCGTATAGAATCTGTGGAGTTTAATACATGTTGTTCTGTGGTTGGTCCCCTTTTGTTGGATGATTTCTTATGTAGCATCTGAGTTCTAGCTTGTATGTTTGGATCATATTTTGACTAGCTATCGAAATGTGTTTCCCGTTTCAACTTCTCCGAGAGAAGGACGTTGTAACTCTAGAGCTTGGTCTGACCCGGGAGTATGAGAATACCCAGGGTTGGAGCTGCTTTGGGTTGCTTTCTCACTCCAACCTATGTCCATTACCCTTGAGAGAGGGTGTTGGCATTTAGTTGGAGGTACCCTCTTTGAGAGAAGGGGTACAGGGTGTTTTCCGCTTCCGCTTGTTATTCGTAACTTTTCTTCCTTTGTGCCTGACCTTGACAATAGTTTTATCTCCTTGGAAGCTATTGCGCAAAACCCCTAAAAACTGCTAAAACCCTAAAACCATAATCTTTCTTGTAACTCCAGTTGGAGATAGTTTTTCTTTACAATGTTCCCTTGTTGCGGTATATCTATCCTTTCTTGTCTGTATATCTTTGCCCATATGAAAGTTATCTCTATGCACTTGCTTTGACGCTTCACTTGTATGTTTAGCTATCGTCTTGCGATGTTTGATCGTCGGTATCTCGAGAGAGTAATATCGCTTCTATTCGTGATGTAGAGCATCATGAATGCACGAGAGTATTAGATTGCTGGTGCTTTAAACCGTATGTTTTGCCGTAAGGCTTTTGAGCTGTGTTCTCGAGAGAGAGACTTCTTTTAAGTCTGGTTCTTTCCTCATCTCGAGAGAGAGTGGAATGAGGCTTTGCATGGTTGCTCATAATTTTGATATGTGCATGCAAGGAAGAGGGATAATATGTTGGTTAAGGGAACATTTTAGTTAAGTGAACCCCGGTCCGAGTTTTCCTTATCCTCGTTATAGTTTGTTTTATTTTCTTTTTTTTTCTTTGGCCCTTTTATTTTTGCCTTCGGTTTGCCGTTCCTTGGGGAACACCTTTTAATCCTCTTCTTCTACCAGAGTATAGAAGTGTTGATTCTGCGTTCTTGGCACTACCAACCTCGTCCCTGTGTTCGACCCCGATCGCTACATCGGACCCCGTTATCGTTGCGGGGGCCTGAGAGTCGGGTTATCTCTTTAAAAGTCTGACTACTTTAAATCCGCTCCTTTTAGACGCGTGATTTAGGTCGGTCACTTCGTCACTCCTTCCGCCGAGGCCGCCGGTGTGGTCTTCCTCAGTCGCCCACCGCCGCTGCTTGGAGAGAGGGAATGTAAGAGAGGGAAGTTGGGCGAAAAGAGTGGGAAAGGTGAGCGGGAATGGGAGAGGGGGGAGAATTGAACTGGGAAGTGGGTTGACGGAATAAACAAGAAAAGAGGAGTTAGTGGGAAGAATGGAGCGTTGTGCAGCAAGTAGCAGCCCATTGACATGACCGGTTTTGTCATTTAGTACAATCGTCTGGATTAGGGTCCAAGAACGAGTCTATATAGTAAAGCTCTTTTAGAAATTGTGGCTCTGATTCAGTCGGTGCACAAGCCACGCTGAACCAGCCAACGCGGACAATCACACCCATTTACCCCCGTTACAACTTATACAATCATTCTATTGTGAAAGACAGGAAACTGCCCATCAGGCCCCATCAATTCGTTTCGGTAGGTGCTTGTGGTTTCTGGTCGAAAATCGTGGCTCGGCCTCTTGTATGCAGCCTCTGACTAGTACTTACTAGCCGCCCCTACCCCTTTCCCGCTTCTCAGCAGATGGAAGGTGGGTGATTGGGTGAATGCCTGAACGGATCGACCGTGGTCCGTGGAAGTTTCCCCTCTCTTTTCTGACCTCTCCTATTATTTTGGCCCTTGGGGAAACGGTTGGGTTCATATTAGCCACAATTAACAAGTCACTCTCGTCAGCGGACCCTGGTTCCTACTGTCCTTTGCACTAGCCAGCCGTCCAGCTTTAGGCAGTTGGGTGGGGATATGGCGCCCGTTGATCTGCCTGATGTTCTGACCATGGTTATAATGTTATTATTATTGGTAATTTTTTAAGTCAAGGGCAGACAGGAACCGAATCGGTAAGTTCATGCCACCTTGGATCAAATCATACAATAATCTAAAAGCTGCTGTCCAAAACTGATTAATACGAATCACATCACAGTCTGAGGTCGTGAGTGTGCACGTGTTGGTTTAAGTGCAAGTGGGTTGTTCAGTCGTGCTTTCTTTGTCGGCAAAGGGGGATTAAAACCTCCTTTCCTATTCATACCTGAAATCTAGACCAGTGAATTGAGTATCTTAGATTCGAGTATAGAATTTCAGAAAAAGTTTTTGATAATGGAGTTCGAGTATCAAATCTAGTATCGCTATATCTTGTCTGAAGAAAATCTGACATACAGTATTAATAAATATTATTTATATAAAAACATAGGAATGATGTTTTTCCGTGGTGATCAAAGATATAAGAGAATTAAAAAACGACATCATCTCAAGGTAAAAAGTTAGAGGAGGACCGAGAAGGGGATTTCAATGATGTTTCTCACCTCCATGACATGCCAAACCATGATTGGAAAAGCCTTATCTAGCTCTACTTATGCATGTTGAGGGCCCCATTGGTCTCTGTGAGAGGTCATGCCATAATTGCAAGCATTCTCTATATAGAATTATATGTATTTGAGCGGTCAAGTGTTAGGTTGATAACTTTTAAGAATAACTACTCAAGATTAGTTAGATAACCCTCAGGAAGTAAGGGCATAGTAAGAGACAGAGGGGGGAAATGTGACTATAAATCGTATATCGTCTATCTAATTACCTCCAAGATACAAGTGTTTCGATGTCCACAATCTGGTGTCTTACCAAGGAAGTTTGTGGACTTGGCTAAATTTATGTACAAAAGAATCTAAAACAATGATGGTGTGTGACCAAACACAATAATTGGTCGACATAGGTTTGCTTTAGGCACCATATAAGACTGCCTAGAAAATTTTCAATCATACAATTTTGATATTTATTCTTATTGTTCATGTCATACTAACCGTCTATCAAAAGATTTTGATATCTTGCTACTCATGTAAAAGGTTTTACGGACGTGGGACATGTCATAATAGACACAACCATGCTTATGGTGAATGTCATAAACACTCATGTACATTCACTAGGTCCATTTTTTATATGTTTTCTTTATTGACCACATTTTAGTTTTTTTCCCATCAAAATCAAGAAATAGATGCTTGGAAAAGGATTTCTACAATGCACAAGTTATGAATGACATCTTTCAGTGGTCTTGCTGGCATTGTGTGTTGATGGCCCTACCGACATTGTCTCCTAATGGTTCTACTGGTGTCACCTACTGATGACACCTATGAACTAACTATCGACTGACATCTACCCAACGGTCATGCTTGCATCATCTCTTGATGTTCCTGCTGACACCATCTTCCAATGGTCATATTGGCATCATATCTCATTGGTCTTGTTGACACCATCTTTAGATAGTCCTTCCAACATCATCTTCTTATAGTCTTGTTGTCATCGCCTACCGAAAACACCTCTGAACCAACTATCAACCAACATCTACCAATGGTCCTGCTAGCATCATCTCTCGATGGTCCTACTGACGCCATCTTCCAATGGTCATGCTGGCATTGTCTCTCACTGGTCCTGTTGGCACCATCTTTTGATGGTCCTTTCGACATCATCTTCTAATGGTCCTACTAGTGCCGCCTACTGACTACACCTCTAAACCAACTATCAATCGACATCTTCTACTAGCCCTGCTGGAGCCATATTCCGATGGTCCTGCCGACATCATCTCTTGATGGTCTTACTGGAGTCGCCTACCGACCGCACCTCTAAACGAACTATCAAATGACATCTTCCAATGGTCTTGCTAGCATCATCTCTTGATGGTTATGCTAGAAACCAACTATCAAATGACATCTTCCAATGGCCCTGCTAGCATCGTCTCTTGATGGTTATGCTGGTGCAATATTCTAATGGTCCTATCAGCATTGTCTCTCAACGGTCCTACTGGTGCCATCTTCCGATGGTCTTGCTGACATCGTCTCCTAATAGTCCAACTAGAGTCGCCTACCGATGGATGATCTGAACCAACTATCAACCAACAAGATCTCAACTAGAAGCCACCAACCACCTCAATTAGTTGAGTGTGTGTATCAAAGAACATGACATGTGTTGGTATGTATGCCAAAAGAGCAACTCATGTGCTGATTGCAATGTCATAACTTGGAAATGATTTGAATAATAAATAAAGGCAAGCTTCCAATTTATTTTGTTTAATTCTGTTTTGAGATAATAATGCAATGTTATAAGTGTCTAGAGAATAATATTACTCAATGGCGTTTGTCTTCAAATTTTAGCCTCTTGTCAAAATGAGATAATACGAATGTTAAGATTACATATACATATTCTCATTGTCCCTGATCAGTTGTTATTTTGGAAGGTTAATAAACAACAATAACCCATAAGACCAGAGTGTGGGTTAGTTGATGACACAATCTCGTGAGCTATGATTTGTCTATATTAAACCAAGCACACATATACATATTAGAGAACAATGTATCAGACAGACCCACTGTGAGACTAACAAATGGAAGCCATCATCATGAAAGTCATAGTCAGTTCTCACAATGACGGCGACAGTTGTGGTTCTTAGACCTAAAATAACTGCACTCAATACATGTCATTGGGTGCACTTTGACATCATCAAACACAATCCTAAAACATGGGTTGTTAGAACGATGATGATTGGGTGGCTTTGGCACATGGGGTTTGACTATGAGTGACAGATATGGGATTTGTCCCTCCTATGAGAGTGTGATGTCCTAGGCTACTTGATTAGAGAGACAGAGAAAAGCATGGCCATGTGCATGTGAGTAATTATATGATATTGAGCTTACATATATCTCAGATAGCCTGCTCTGGTTCAAGAAACAAGATTGAATAATAATGAGGGTGACTACTTATTGGAGTTTCAAAAGAAAGTCTCAACTCACTTATCACCAATAAGTGTACATGGTCAATTGTAGTCGAGTGTCGAACACAAGGACCTAGGTTAGCTAGGTGCAAAATTGTTAACTTTCACTAATCTAAGTCAAATTACAAAGGTTGAATTTGATTACAGATAGCTAAAGACGAGTAACAAAAATTGCTTAAGTTAAAGGTTCAATTCATAAATTAAGGGACTTAGACATTGAATTTCAAAACAGCACCATCACATCATATATAACTATGAAATTAAAACATGTTGTCAATTCACAAAGAGGTTGTCATCATCATGCACCTCCCGATGACATGAGATGGTTCTCAACTTCACATAACACTCCTGTGTCTATGTTTAGTTTTAAACACAACCATAAACCCTCAACATTCTCCATCCACTCCTGTGGTCAAGAGAATATTGCCATGGACCCTATTCCCTACTCTTTCATATGTTCTCCTAAGACACAAAGAAGCATAAAACATGTATAAAAGGTGGGCAGCCAAGCATACAAGATAATAAACACCGTAGGCATCTACGGAGAAGAAAATTAACTAGCATTCAATATAAATTTCAATTTCACATGAGAAATGGCTATGGGAGTTTCTCTCCCATGCCCAAGAAGAAGGTTCTACTCACTCATAATGGAGAAACACAAGCACATAGTAGAATTTTCAGAGTTTTTCATAGCGAAGAGAAGAAAAAGCTAAAGGAACCAAAAGTGTAGTCAAGGGGAAGAAGAACTCTGACTAGATAATGAGATTCCACCCTTGGAGCTACTTCAACTCAGACAATTCTCCCTCATGAGAAGCTTGTGTGAGAAGGAAAGATCTGTTCCACCTTTTGGAGAAGAAATGGTGAAGAATGGAAGTAGAATGGAGGTTCTTTCTCAAGAAACATCTTCTTCCACCCCAAAATTGCCCTCCTTTTGCTCTACAACTTCTCTTAGATGAAAAGTGTGTCAAATGGAAAGAGATAACATCCC
Organism: Alisma plantago-aquatica; assembly: GCA_963693085.1. Classification (NCBI taxonomy): domain Eukaryota; kingdom Viridiplantae; phylum Streptophyta; class Magnoliopsida; order Alismatales; family Alismataceae; genus Alisma; species Alisma plantago-aquatica. The sequence goes on from OY856411.1 coordinate 882,357,605, forward strand.
CAAAAGGTTGGACTCATATATGAAAATGAGGGGCAATTCTTGTTGAGTTCTACAGAAACTGGTGCAGACACGACATGTCTTTGAGGAGACACATCGTGTCTTGTCGTGAACTTGTTGAAAAACTACTGCTACGCGAAAAGTTCATGGCGTGTCCTCGTAGAGACACATCACGTAGCTGCTACTGGAGCCGATCTGGGCATAAAGCACATGACATGTTCGATTAAATACACTCCCGTGTGTGTTGGCAGCATGTTGGATCCAACCTTTGGATCGTGAGGACGTGTCATCTTAATAAGGGAACATGATGTCATCTACTCTACAATTCAGGCACTGAGGTTGCTGGAAACTTATACTCTTGTGTGTTTCATAGCACACAACGTGTTCAACTTATAATAACCAGGCTTATGTAATTTTCTTTAAATTATTGAACTGATCAACTGAGATAACTTGTCAATGGACTCATAATGTTGTTGTTTGCTCTTTGAAAAGGTGACCCAACCGATCAAACCCTGCTGATCCAATCTCCTAATTGAGATTTTGTGTAAGTCTAAATTACGTGATGGATAAGGGACCATCATTCCAAGACTCAAAGATTGGAAGTTATGAGATGCATTCATTGGTCATTTCTTGGTCTTAATGTGGATGGATAATTTCTATTTATTTTCAATTGCATTGATTGAAAAATAGAATCCAAAGATTCATTAAATGCCAAATTAATTGTGTAAACTATTAGAAACTTAAAACAAAAGAAACATTGAGTGAAATGCAATACAAACAAGAAAAATTTAATATGAAATGCAACTAAAAACATGATGAATAGAAATTCATAAACTACCTTGAGAACATGGGTCATGATAGATACACATTTTATATCTTTTGCAGATTTTACTACACACCTATTTTCTTATTTCTGCTATCTTGTATCATACCATGGTTGTAGTCATAGGGTACTGAATAAAAGTTTTAAAAGAGAAACTTGATTTATGGAGGGTTTAGTCTGTAGTTCCCCTAGATCGTTATGGTGAGTAGTGAAATAAGTAAATATTATATCAATGAGGGTTGTGAGAAGATGGTTGGAGCCATAAATTAGTGAATATATGGGAATACTTAGGGTTCTTATACAATATCATAGTTTCTAGGACTCGACAAAGGCTGACTGTCTGATGGTTATGTGTGAAAAATGAGATGATGAAATAGAATATAGCAAGGAGGGTTATTACCCTATGTATGGCACCATGACATGTGCATCCAAAGTGGGCCTAAGATTACTGGATCCACTTTTTTATATATAACCATGATAAATCATCCAGTGGGCTCCCTACCTTTTGGTTATATCACTTTAGCATGAGATTATGTGGAGAGGCCTAGGAATTTGGATATCCTTAGATCTTGAATGTATTGATAGGATGGATTAATAGAATCTAGTTGGTAGATTGAGTGGTGTGCCTCAATTGGCCCAGGAAATATAAAATACACCTCAACCAAGTAGCATAATTTCTTAGGTTAAATTGGATCTAAAAATGTATTGATAGGATGGATTAATAGAACCTAGTTGGTGGCCCTATCGACATTGTCTCCTAATGGTTCTACTGGTGTCACCTACTGACGACACCTATGAACTAACTATCAACTGACATCTACCCAACGGTCATACTGGCATCATCTCTTGATGTTCCCGCTGACACCATCTTCCAATGGTCATGTTGGCATCATATCTCATTGGTATTGTTGACACCATCTTTAGATAGTCCTTCCAACATCATCTTCTTATAGTCTTGTTGTCATCGCCTACCGAAAACACCTCTGAACCAACTATCAACCAACATCTACCCATGGTCCTACTAGCATCATCTCTCGATGGTCCTGCTGACGCCATCTTCCAATGGTCATGCTGGCATCATCTCTCACTGGTCCTATTGGCACCATCTTTTGATGGTCCTTTCGATATCATCTTCTAATGGTCCTACTAGTGCCGCCTACGGACTACACCTCTAAACCAACTATCAATCGACATTTTCTAATGGCTCTGCTGGAGCCATATTCTGATGGTCCTGCCGACATCATCTCTTGATGGTCTTACTGGAGTCGCCTACCGACTGCACCTCTAAACCAACTATCAAATGACATCTTCCAATGGTCCTGCTAGCATCATCTCTTGATGGTTATGTTGGAAACCAACTATCAAATGAAATCATGCAATTGAGCTTCTAATACACTTATAAAAGTTAATTGTTTAACATACGAGAAATCGTCATTTGCACCTATAAATTATTTGTACTTTCTTGGAAAACGTGCACCTCAACCCAAATCTTGAGTTGTGCATCACATTATATATCTTAGTTTAGCTTTGTAAACCATTCGTTTCATAGACCATCTGATAACATTTACCACAACTAAACTGTTAAACATCACCACATCTCATACTGAGAACATTGATATCAAAATACTTGATTCATTGAACACCCTACCCTTAGGGTTTCATTTACCTCATTCACTTATCACATTAATCTCATAAGGATTTCATGCGACATAAACATTCACTGAATAATGACTACTATCAACAAATCATATAAAATCAATATATGTATGAAACCTTGGAACTAAGCTGAATTTGGGTTTCCATGCCATTCACTGAGATAATATGCATCAATAATAAAATTGAATAATTAAAGTCTATCATGTTAAGAAAATTTGTTCAAAAGGGATTTCATGATATCTATTCACAAATATCCAACTTTCCTCGCATATAGGGTTTCACCCTCTAACTGAGATATCAAACAAACACTATTCACCTTAAATGAAATCCAAAATAGTATCTGACATATATGTACTATGAATTTAGATAAACAATCATTCATAACCAAGGGAATCCAGATAAACAAATTTCTCTATTTAATTATACAACAATTTTAGTCATAGGAAAATTCCCTATATTTCAGTTTACTCTTATAACCTCTGTGAATACTTAGGAAATTCTCATTAGGATATATTGTATACATTTCTAAAATGGTCCTTATCATCTAAAATTCATCCAAATAGAGGAAGAATCCATTTCATATCATTTTGCAATAACTTAGATCAAACAGACAATTCAGGGTTTGTAGTCACATACTAAGCAACTAAAGAGTATGGATGATTTAACCAATTTTCGTGCAATATACTATTTAAAAGAAGTTCTCACTCACCCTAAGGTGTGAAAACACCTTAAAAATGCAGCTCATCCTTGAAAGTCTCGATCTCATATCAAATCCCTAGCAATTCACCTGATTTTTCTTTCTTTCAACTCAGAAACCCTAAAAATGAGGGATTATGAAGAAAGAGTGAGAAAAGGGGAAGTTTTGATACCATTTTAGATCAAATCAGAGTAGGGACGAAATTTTGACATGTGAGAGAAGATTCTCCATGAAACTATATCCAAAGAAGCTAAACTTACATGATTTCATCATTCCTCAGACCACAAAACCCTTGGTCAGCATCTCCATCATTTTCTCCTCTCCAACCCTAAATCTCCCTCTCTCTATAGGATTTTACATGTTACTTATGATTAATTTTCAGATCTCCAGTTAAAATTTCAGATCATTTGGAATTACCAATAAATAATTAAAAATCCAACAATACACTACTGAACAACATTCTATCAGCATGGTCGGTTGAAGTATATCTCGACCGAGAATGACTTTCAAAGAACATCCAAAAATTCTAAAATTTTTCACTAAAATGCAAGATTGAGTTATACATATTATATCCAAATTTCAATTAAATACAAATTAAATAGAAAATATGATAAATTTTTACCGTACTACTATCTTAATCAAATTCCATACTCATGTACCATCAAAACCCTAATTTCATCCAACTAGGGTTTATATTTCTCAAACACTTATTTCTCAAACAATAGAATACTTTACGTTCTTCTTAGATTTAAAACATCATAATTGAATTATCATCATTAATTAGATTGAAGAAATGATCAATCTAATTAAACATATAATCATCTAGGTAAATCCTACTTTACCAATTAATCTTGGATACAGTCATAACAGTTGGTATGTATGCCCAAAGAGCCAATCATGTGTTGATTGCAATGGCATAGCTTGGAATTGATTTGAATAATAAATAAAGGCAAGCTTCGAATTTATTTTGTTTAATTCAGTTTTGAGATAATAATGCAACGTTATAAGTGTCTAGAGAATAATATTACTCAATGATGTATGTCTTCAAGTTTTAGCCTCTTGTCAAAATGAGATCATACAGATGTTAAGATTACATATACATATTCTCATTGTACCTGATCAGTTGTTATTGTGGAAGGTTGATAAACAACAATAACACATAAGATCAGAGTGTGGGTTGGTTGATGACACAATCTCGTGAGTTATGATTTGTCTATATTAAACCAAGCATACATATACATGTTAAAGAACAATGTATCAGACAGACGCACTGTGAGACTAACAGATGGAAGCCATCATCATGGAAGTCATAGTCAGTTCTCACAATGATGGTGGTAGTTGTGGTTCTTAGAGATGAAATAATTGCACTCAACACATGTCATTGGGTACATTTTGACATCATCAAATACAATCCTGAAACATGGGTTGTTATAACGGTGATGATTGGGTGGCTTTGACACATGGGGTTTGACTGTGAGTGATAGATATGGGATTTGTCTCTCCTATGAGAGTGTCATGTCCTAGACCACTTGATTAGAGAGATAGAGAAAAGTATGGCCATGCACATGTGAGTCAATATATGATATTGAGCTTACATATATCTCAGATAGTCTGCTTTGGTTTAAGAAACAAGATTGAATAATAATGAGGGTGACTACTTGTTGGAGTTTTAAAAGAAAGTCTCAACTCACTTATCACCAACAAGTGTACGTGGTCAATTGTAGTCGAGTGTCGAACACAAGGACCTAGGTTAGCTAGGTGCAAAATTGTTAACTTTCACTAATCTAAGTCCAATTACAAAGTTTGAATTTGATTACAGATAGCTAAAGACAAGTAACAACAAAATAGCTTAAGTTAAAGGTTCAATTCAGAAATTAAGGGACTTGGACATTGGATTTCACAACCACACCATCACATCATATATAACTATTAAATTAAAACATGATGTCAATTCACAAGGAGATTGTCATCATCATGCACCTCCCGGTGACATGAGATGGTTCTCAACTTCACATAACACTCATGTGTCTATGTTTAGTTTTAAACACAACTATAAACCCTCAAAATTCTCCATCCACTCCCATGGTCAAGAGCATATTGCCACGAATCCTATTCCCTACTCCTTCGTACGTTAACCTGAGACACAAAGAAGCATAAAACATGTATAAAAAGTGGGCAGCCAAGCATACAAGATAATAAACACTGTAGGCATCCACGAAGAAGCAAATTAACTAGCATTCAATATAAATTTCGAGTTCACATGAGAAATGGCTATGGGAGTTACTCTTCCATGCCCAAGAAGAAGGTTCTACTCACTCATAATGGAGAAACACAAGCACATAGTAGAATTTTCAGAGTTCTTCATAGCTAAGAGAAGAAAAAGCTAAAGGAACCAAAAGTGTAGTCAAGGGGAAGAAGAACTCTGACTAGATGATGAGATTCCACCCTTGGAGCTACTTCAACTTCGACAATCCTCCCTCATGAGAAGCTTGAGTGAGAATGAAGGATCTGTTGCACCTTTTGGAGAAGAAATGGTGAAGAATGGAAGTAGAATGGAGGTTCTTTCTCAAGAAACATCTTCTTCCACCCCAAAATCACCCTCCTTTTGCTCTATAACTTCTCTTAGACGAAAAGTGTTTCAAATGGAAAGAGATAACTTCCCAAAAGGTTGGACTCGTATATTAAAATGAGGGGCAATTCCTTTTGATTTCTGCAAAAACTGGTGCAGACACGACATGTCTTTGAGGAGACACATCGTGTCTCTTCGTGAACTTGTTGAAAAATTGCTGCTACGCAAAACGTTCATGGCGTGTCCTCGTAGAGACACATCACGCAACTTCTACTGGGGTCGATCTGGGCATAAGGCATAGGACGTGTTCGATTAAATACACTCCCGTGTGTGTTGGCAGTAAGTTGGAGCCAACCTTTGGATCGTGAGGACATGTCATCTTAATAAGGGCACATGATGTCGTCTACTCTACAATTCGGGCACTGAGGTCACTGGAAACTTATACACTTGTGTGTTTCATAGCACACAACGTGTTTAGCTTCTAATAACTAGGCTTATGTAATTTTCTGTAAATTATTGAATTGATCAACTGAGATAACTTGTCAATGGACTCATAATGTTGTTGTTTGCTCTTTGAAAAGGTGACCCAACCGATCAAACCGGGCTGATCCAATCTCCCAATTGAAATTTTGTGTAAGTCTAAATTACGTGATGGATACGGGACCATCACTCCAAGACTCGAAGATTGGAAGTTATGAGATGCATTCATTGGTCATTTCTTGGTCTTAATGTGGATGGATAATTTCTATTTACTTTCACTTGCATTGATTGAAAAATAGAATCAAAAGATTCATTAAATGCCAAATTACTTGTGTAAAATATTAGAAACTTAACACAAAAGAAACATTGAGTGAAATGCAATACAAACAAGCAAAATTAAATATGAAATGCAACTAAAAACATGATGAATATAAATTCATAAACTACCTTGAGAACATGGGTTATTATGGCTACACATTTTATATCTTTTGAAGATTTTATTACACAGCTATTTTCTTATTTCTGCTATCTTGTCTTATACCATGGTTGTAGTCATAGGGTACTGAATAAAAGTTTTAAAAGAGAAACTTGATTTATGGAGCATTTAGTCTATAGTTCCCCTGGATCGTTATGGTGAGTAGTGAAATAAGTAAATATTATATCAGTGAGGGTTGAGAGAAGATGGTTGGAGCCATACATTAGTGAATATATGGGAATACTTAGGGTGCTTATACAATATCGTAGTTTCTAGGACTCGACAAAGGATGACTGTCTGACGATTATGTGTGAAAAATTAGATGATGAAATAGAATATAGCAAGGAGGGTTATTACCCTATGTATGGCACCATGACATGTGCATCCGAAGTGGGCCTAAGATTACTGGATCTACTTTTATATATATAACCATGATAGATCATCCATTGGGCTCCCTACCTTTTGGTTATATCACTTAGACCTAAGATTATGTGGAGAGGCCTAAGGAATTTGGATATCCTTAGATCTTGTATGGATTGATAGGACGGATTAACAGAATCTAGTTGGTAGATTGAGTGGTGCGCCTCAATTAGCCCAGGAAATATAAATACACCTCAACCAAGTAGCATAATTTCTTAGGTTAAATTGGATCTAAAAATTTTGGTTCTATTTCCATGATAAACTAATTCATATAATGGAATGTAAATGATGTAAAATATCCTTGTAGGTTGCCTTGATGTCAGGTGGTTGGGAAAGCATGCACCTCCTGGTACAAGGATAGTTCATGTATTTAATTGTTTATTAGTGTCCTTTACATAATTTTCATCTTCTCATGATTAATAGACAATTTAGATGTTGTATCATGTCGTTGGGACTTGAGGCCTCATCCCTATAATTTTACACATGTTTTTAGGTGAGAGGAATAACAATCCTAATAGTGGTCGAGAAGATCATCTACAAGGAAGTTAGTCCAAAGTTTTGAGTTCGGGGATGTTTGTGTGAAGGTTTCTCAGAGGTAGGTGGTGTTTGTGTGACATACTCTAAAGATAAAGCATATAGTGATAGTCAAGTTAGGAGTGGAAATGTTTGGATGTACATGTTTCCATATTGTGATTTCATCATGCATGTATGGCTCTAGAGCCATTGTTCTACAATCTACTGGACTATGCATGCAAGTTCTATAGTAATGTCATGTATGCAAAACTTTAATTGGTTACATTTTGTTGAGATACTGTAAGTGTGGCTCCTGGACTCATTGCACATCAATGGCTTGTAATCTATGTGATTTGTAATATGTCACGATGAACTCTTGTATGGATCTTCTGTTTATGATAATGTCATGTATGGTGTATGGCATAAGAATTGTAATATGTGCTTTCTATGTGGTTTATGTGGTTAATGTTGCTAGAGGTATTAAAATTGGGTTTTTTAGTAATCTTATTGTTGTGGTGTGGGAGCTTGATCATTTTCGAGTTTCATGAGTCAAATCTTGTTCATAGTAAAAGTTAAGTAGGTGTATTACTACATAAATTGGAAGAGAATTACAATACAAAATTTATTTGATAAAAAAGATGAACTTAAGAAATAATAGACACGGAATATCTTTTTTAAGTCTTACATCATATTTTTTCAAACAACATGTACAATAGAAAATAAATAACTAGAAGAATTCATGTAGAAGAACAGTTGGTTATTCCATCATATATAAAATCAATCATGTTACATTATTCAATGAAGTAATGTTTGCTAGAAGATGAAATAATACATGTTAGATTCCCTAACACTTAACAACCTACCTCTTTGGTTTGCTAGGGGGAAGATGAAATGTCTCCACTGACCAACACATATTGGGAGGAAGTACGATAAATGCTTTAATCATGTCTACCAAAAATATTGATACGTGAAACTAACCTATATGATGGAAATGATCTCCTTATATTTGTAGTCACCCAACTCCCAACATAAACCAAATTATTTGGTAGTTCCTTAGTTATCTAGTTACTACCAATAGGGATCTGTAACATTTGGATCATTTTTGATGGGCCACTAGTGCACTTCTACCATGAAGACCTAGATGACTACATTAGTTTTGGGCTAATAGTAGTTAAGACACTTCTTCTGTGGACCAAGGACATAAAGACTTTACTCAAACACTATAAAGCATTCATATTCATATCGAAAAATCCTTATGGCACATGTAATATATATATATATATATAGTGTAAATATATGTTTATATATATGTATGTATATATATAATTGTTCTAGTTAGCAAAACATGTCAAAAAATTTCGATTAGTGGAATTCATTATATATAAATTATTTATATTTTCAGCCTACCTACCACGAGTATATGCCATCACATCATTTAATGTTCTGAGAAAACTGACCATAAGGTTCATCATCTCATGAATCTACTTCAAATCTCGAATAATAAAGAGTACAATAAACACGTCAGTCTTTGATGTTCTTGTAACATCCCTGACCTGGGTTATGAACTAACCCTAGGTGTTTTGCTTAAATATGTGATTAGATACTTGTGGTTATCTTGTTTAATGTAATTAAAGCTTTTGAGGAACTTATATTTCTATTTCAGTCCTTTTTGAACAATTTTGCAACTTTGTTTTGTTAATTTTGGACTAAAGTGCAAATTACCCAAGTTGAGGGGTTAACTTGCAAATTGCACATGTTAAGATGTTCCTATGATAATGAGACATCATAACAATGAATATGATGTAGTGGTATGGATTCCACAAGCTTGAGCACCAAGATATAGCTTGTAGAACAATTCTTGTGCTTTAAAAACCTAGTTTTGGTGTAATGTGCAAATTACCCAAAACCTAGGGTCCAACATGTAAAATATACCCTCTAGAGTATCTCTCATGTTTCGTGGCATAAATTTGAGCAAAGAAAATGAGAGGAGCGTTGTAACATCCCAGGATTTGAGGCCTCAGATAACATGATCTTAAAAGGAATGATTGGACTACCCATATCACCAAGGTGCACCTCCTTTTCTGGGAGCCCATCTCTAAAGAACTCCATAGTTAAGCGTGCTTAGCTTGGAGTAGTACTAGGATGGGTGACCAGTTGGGAAGTTGATCCTGGCTTGCGCGTCAGTGTGGACAAAGTGCGTAGTTAAGGCTAGTGGTGGTCTGTGGGGCCAGTCGTCATTCCTAAAACTCTACTAGAGCCTTGGGCAGTGGGCCCCGTCATTACAAATGGTATCAGAGCCATAACCCCTCCAGTAGGTGGGGCCCACATGGGCATGTGGCATGCCAGTCTTGAGCCGTGCGGTCCAGGCAAGTTGGAAAGGGCTATCCGTAGAGACGAGATGGAGCCACCCTTGCGCTGGGTAGCCATGGATGGGAACTGGGTGTCCATGGGCCATTGTGGGTCTGCACTGAAATGGGGTTAGATTATGAGGCCATATAGTTGAGCCTTGACGAGGACATCAAGAGTCTAAGTGGGGGAGAATGTAACATCCCAGGATTTGAGGCCTCAGATAACATGATCTTAAAAGGAATGACTGGACTACCCATATCACCAAGGTGCACCTCCTTTTCCAGGAGCCCATCTCTAAAGAACTCCATAGTTAAGCGTTCTCAGCTTGGAGTAGTACTAGGATGGGTGACCAGTCGGGAAGTTGATCCTGGCTTGCGCGTCAGTGTGGACAAAGTGCGCAGTTAAGGCTAGTGGTGGTCTGTGGGGCCGATCGTCATTCCTAAAACTCTACTAGAGCCTTGGGCAGTGGGCCCCGTCGTTACAAGCATCTCATGGGAAGCATCATGGAAGAGAGAGGATCTTGGTATTGAATAATCAAGATTTAAGTAAATGGCCCTTTCATATATATAGCTTATTAAGATATATGGTTTCTTTTCCTTTAACCTTGGATAAGAGAGAGGTTTTGCATGTGAAAAGGAGGAAGAAACGTGGCCAAGGGTGGAGCAAGCATGAGTGGGTGGGTTTAAGAAATAAGAGAAATAACTATCTTTTTCTTTGCCTTGATAATACCCAAAAATATATAAGCACCCTTTTTCCTCAAAGAAAAGGATCGTTCCTTTAGTTCTTTCTCCTCATATTCTTGCTTTGGACCGACCAAGAGGGAGCTCTGGAACAGAGGAGGACGACCAAGCTAAGATGGTAAGTATGGACCACCATCTATCCCGAATATATGGTGAAAACTCTAATACAAGGTTGGTTTAGTAGTTTTCCTTACACAACTCTTCTTTCTAGCCATCTTCTCCATCCAAATCTTGAAGAACGGACCTTGGAAAATCTTTGGAGCTTCATTCACCATTAAAGATACGAATCTTGGAGCTCTAGATCAGATCTTAAGGCGGGTTTTATAACTCTAACCCTTAAGTTTTGTTAATGCATCTTCTTCTCCTAGAATTGTTGCTTATTCTTCTTCTTTAGACACCTTTGTGTGTTCTTGCTAGTAATTCCATGAAGAACAGCCCTTGTTCTTGAGGTAGAAGATGATGACGTTAATTCCAAAGTTTATCCACAAACTTGCTTTAGCAAATGGTCTCCCAACTTTTGCAAACGGTTTCCCAAACAGTTTGGGAGCAAACGGTTTCAAACCGTTTGAATGCAAATAGTTTCAACCAAACCGCATGAAAGCAAATGGTCCAAGACCGTTTGGATGCGTTGACCAGGAATTTACCATTTGGAGATCTGTTGTAAATATTGTGGACTAAACACCTACCAAAAATCATCAAGTAATTTCAAGTAAATCACCAATTGAAGGACCATCAACCATCTAAACCCTAATCGGGTTAAGTGCTGATTTCAATAATTGAATTAAGTTGAAGTTTGGGTTGAGTGGCCCAAACGGTTTCAAAACCGTTTGGGGATCACCCAAACGGTCTCAAGACTGTTTGGTGATCACCCAAGATCGTTTGGAGGTCTAGGGTTAAGTAGGGTTGACCAATTGAGGGTCCAATGATATCAAGTTGTTGAGCAATCAAGTGCTGATTTGGTGACCAAACCTAGGGTTCAACCCTTAAGTGAATGACTTGGTTTTTGATGACATCATGAGAAAACAGTCTCAAGACCGTTTGGGGGTCACCCAAGACCGTTTGGAGGTCTAGGGTTGACTATGGTTAAGTGGTTAAAGATCTAAAGGTAACAAATTGATGTACAATTGATTGTTGACCTAATGATCAATCTAATGAGCTAAACCTTAATTGGTTGAGTTAGTTTTTGGTTTTGATTTGGGAAAACGGTCTCAAGACCATTTGGAGGTCATCCAAATGATCCCAAGACCGTTTGGGGTCAGGTCATGACCAAATTGAATGATGGTTCAATGGTTTCAAATCAATAAGACTTATGTTGATGTATGTTGAAGGGTAATCGATTCCAAACCCTAATTCAATTGATCCAAGCCCTAATTGATGATCAATTAAGGGTCAATTGAGTGTCAAATTAGTTGAGGGTTGAACTAATTGACTCAATTGATAAGTGGCTAACAAGTGCATGACTAATTGAGGGGTTCAACGTTGGAAACCCTAACTCAATTGAAGAGGTTGAGACACTTTTTGGTCCATGCGGTTTTGAGGTGGTTTGGACCAAACGGTCTCAAGACCGTTTGGGGCCAAACGATACCAAACCGTTTAGTGCCCATGCGGTTTCAAGGTCGGTTATGTCCATGCGGTTTCAATGTCAATAAGACCAAACAGTCGTCATGACCAAATGGTCTTCACCCCATCTTGGGCAAATAGTCTTGAGTGTGCACTTTACCAAACGGTTTCAAAAGTCAACAAGACCAAACGATCAACGACACCAAACGGTTTCAAGGTCCATCCAAGACCATTTGGAGGTTTGGTGTGCAAGACCGTCTGAGGTCTAAAAAGGTCAAGAACATTTGATGCCTTAGTGGTCAAGATGGTTTAGTGGTTGATTAACCTAAACCTTAGAGATACCTAAAGTGATTAAGGGAGCAGGTAATTAGTGGATTAATGCATGTTAGGATCTATGGTGAACATTACAAAAGTACCCTTGATGGGATAGAGTAATCAATACCCTTTTATCAAGTGAATGCTAATGATCACATTAGTAGTAATATAAACCATGATGAAAAGGTTGATTTGACTTAGCCTAATCAAGAGTGATGTAAACATCATTTGATAGAATAAGGAGAGAGAAGACTCCCTGTATGAATGAGAATCAAGTAATAAATCTCCAACATGTTTGAATGTGTCTAATTAGGGTATGATCCTTCATAGTGAGATCATGGAAACCCTAATTATGATGGTTAATGAATCTTAACCTAATTGGAGGACATCTACGAAAGTAATCCTAATGAATATGATATAATGTGAATAGTAAACCCTAATCTAGGGTAATGTGATGAAATGTGAATAGTAAACCCTAATCTAGGGATATGTGATGTAATGTGAATAGTAAACCCTAATCTAGGGTAATGTGATATAATGTGAATAGTAAACCCTAATCTAGGTTAATATTATGTAATGTGAATAGTAAACCCTAATCTAGGGTAATATGATGTAAACTCTAAACCCTAATTCTGGGTTATGCTTTTAAGCATGAAACTCTATGATTGAATTAGGAAATAATTTGTACTGTGCTAATATAGACAAAATGTGCATGTTATCAATTGTGCTAATCATGCATGTTTTTATAAAGAAGTGAGCATAACCAGGTAAAGGTTATAATGCCATATTCATTGAAAGCACTTTATAAGCTTTTGAAAGTAATGATATGCTATGTTGCCTAATGAGAGGTAACATATGAGATTGATAGGCTGTATGAGCCATGAGAAATACCTGCATTGCTACAATCATATTTATACTGTTAAATAACTTGATGGCAATATGTTACTTGATAACATGTGTTTGATGATCTAAGGGTTGGAATACCCATATTCTTGAATCACAATGATGAGATGGTTAGGGATTGATATCCCAATGTTAACAATATATGATATGAACTTGATACAATTAGTACTCTTTCTTTATAGAAATTGTCTTATTGGTTTATGTTTGAAAACGTGCCTGATATTAAAAGAATGCCTCAATGTACTTAATTAATCAAGTATAATGTAATTATGTAGAGCCCTGACCATAGATCCATCATTGTCAGAAGTTAAATGATGGTGAAACATTCCTAAGGGAACTCGTAGAGAGCATACTTTTGAGTATGTGGGGGTTACGAATGTGAATATGCTTACGTCCTAATGTAGGAATTGATGTGAGATGTACATTTAATCTCTCAATCCTTCATTATATGTTTATGTCGGGATGATGTATCACTAATCTCCCGATGATGTTGTTAATGCCGCATCGATGTGAGATAAACAAGAAATCCCTCGATGGTGAAGAGAGTACATCATGTCACTGTAACTCTAATAGTGAAGTTTCCAGAATACCCTGGAAAGCTATTTGAGCAGAGACACAAGATGTCCTGCATGTTGTACCTCACACTGACTGAGGAAGATGAGGTCATAGAAATCCGGCTCTTCTAATGACCTATGTATGTTACCGATTGCGATTTAGTAATGGTCGGTTGGAGAATGAGTGGTATACCTCATCTCCTCAGGGCATAACTATGTTTGAAAAATGTAATCAGCCGTATAGCATAATTGCTTAGGTTGAATTACGAGCAACAATGATTGATAATGCATTGTTTATAGTGTTTTAGTTGAATAACTAGTATACATGTTCTTCATATTCTTTATTGATACAAGCCTTATCATTCAATCATGTTATAATTGAAATGATTGCCTAGAGAATGCTGCTTTACTTAGTTTAATCAATGAATTGCCTGCTGTTAAATAATTTAGTTCTGTTGCTCATTGTTATCTTAAATCTTTGCAATAACAGTGTTTCTGGCGAAGAGTTATAACTCTCGCTGGGACAATTATTCAATTGTCTCACCCCTGTGGGATTCAAATTTTTAGGTAGACGCCGAGGACGAAGGAACCCTTCAGTGGGTGAGCAGCAACAGCAGCAACAATAACATCTGGGACAGCAGTGATCCTCAGGTGGAGATACTGTTTGTCAAGCTTTATAGATAGAAATGTCCTATGTGTCGTCTCTGTACTCTCAGGTCCTAGGGGTCTTTAGATGTTTAAAGTAGATATGATATTTTGGCATAATGCCTCAAGATTTTTGTATCTTACCTTGTATAGTTAACAGGATAGATGATGTTGTGACTCTTGAGAGGTGATATTACAGAGATGTAATGATGGATCAGCTTGTAAATAACTTATCTTGTTTCTTTATAAAAGAGTTTCACAGTTTGTAGATCTCTTTACAAAAATTTTTAAAATTTTGAGATTTTCAGTAATTCCGCTGCTAACGAAACGCTTCCGCATTAGTTTAAATTCGTTGATCTTGTTTTCACGAGACGGTCGTCACAAATTTAGTGGTATTAGAGCTCTAGGTTTGCAGAGTCTACAGAGACATAGGACTTAGGTTGTTGAGTCTGTTTTAGTGTCTTCCAGTATATCTGATAGTGTCTTCAGCTCCTCAGGAGAAGAAAATAAGATTAAGGATGTATGGAACACACGAGGAACACATTGCCGAGAGTAGTGTCGCTGCACTCCGAGAAGGTGCAAGAGACCTAGAAATATAAGAACCTGTACCTGAACCACCCCAGCTCAATCCAACTGACATGGGGAACCCAGCCGTCCAAGCCATGTTTGGGCAGTTCATGACTGCCATGACACATATGACTGATAGGATGCCTATACCTGCACCTAGGGCACCTATCCATCCCGAAGGATAAGGAATCAGCAAGACATTTGAACGACTTCGCTGAGTTGGAGCCACAGAGTATGCGGGAACAACTGACCCTGCAATTGCTGACTTGTGGTTAACTGAACTAGAGAAGGCCTTTAGAATCCTGAACAATCCAGAAGCTGAGAAGGTTAGACATGTTGTATATCTTCTCAAGGGGAGTGCCGATCACTGGTAGACCATGGAAGAACAGAAAAGGTCAGGTGTGGAGATTGAATGGGAAGTCTTTCGACGGGAATTTATCAACAAATACTTCCCTAAGACGTTCTTGCATGAGAAAATTTCTCAGTTCGAGAGGTTATGACAAGGACCTATGAACATTAGCGAATATGAGGCTAAGTTCATGGAGCTATTGCGGTTCTATCTGCAAATGGCAGGCACAGATGAAGAAAGGATTAGACATTTTGAGAAAGGGTTAAACGCTGAGTTGACCACCCCTGTGTCTGCTCTGGAGAACAGGGAAAGGTTTGCTACCTTTGTGGAGTGGGTCAGGAGGATAGAGAAGTCTGTGTCAGATAAGAGACATACCAAAAACAAGAGGATGTATCCCCAGTTCCAAGGATCCTCATCTAAAGATTTCAAGAAACCTAGGTTTTCTGTGCCTACACCACCACCTAGATTCAGTACCCAGACGCAGTGGACATCAAATAGGGGTAGAGGATGAAGCTTACCACTAGAAGGAGCTCATAGCTCAGCATTCATGTCGGTTATAGGACCACCCAGACCACAAAAACTAAATAGAAGTTGTTATATATGTGGAAAGATGGGACATCTGATGAAGGATTGTAGAGCCAGAGAAGTGAGTGTAACTCAACCTCAAAGGCTAAGTCAGCAAGGATCTCAAAGGAGACCGTTTCCAGGAGGAGCTAGAGGACGTGGACAAGCATCCCAAGCTTGATCATCGGCACCAGGTCAACGAGCACCGAATCTACCATAAGCAACGACAAGATTTTATGCGATGAATCCACCTGATGCAGTGATCAACCCTCGGGTTGTGGCAAGTCAGATGGAATTGTTATATTCTGATATGTCTACATCTTGCGCTGTATCTGTTTTAATTGATCCGGGTGCTACACACTCCTTTATCACTCGAAGAGTGATTCTTGAATGCAACCTGACTACAAACCATAGAACAGATAGTTTGTTGCTAGAAACTCCGTTGATGGGATCTGCTGTGTTGTAGGAGATATGTTCTCCCTGCACCCTCTTCTTTTCTGAGCATCACATTCAAGTGGATCTTATACCGCTTGAGATGCATGGATTCGATGTAATCCTAGGGATGGATACCTTAGGAAGGTATAAGGTTGTCTTGGATTGTGTGTCCAAGCAAGTTGTGTTCACCGATGAAAGTGACACATGGAACTTTCAAGGAGATAGAAAGATTCTGCCAACCTGTCTTGCGTCAGCTATGGTTGCTGAGAAGCTGATGAGGCAATGATGTTATGCATTCTTGGCCCATGTGGAAGATACTACCAGGGAGAGTCCTAACCCTGCTGAAGTTCTGGTAGTTAGGGAATTTGAAGATGTATTTCCTGAAGAACTTCCAGGTGTACCCCCGTCCTGAGAGATAGATTTTGAGATTAATCTAATTTCGGACACGCAACCTATAGGACAAACACCATATAGAATGGCGCCTACTGAGATGGCAGAACTCAAGAAACAACTGCAAGAGTTGCTTGAGAAGGGTTTCATCCGACTGAGTACTTCACCCTGGGGTGCTCCGGTCCTCATTGTTAAAAAGAAAGATGTATCAATGCGGTTGTGCATTGATTACAAGCAATTAAATAAAGTAACAATAAAGAATAAGTATCCTCTATCAAGGATTGACAATCTCTTTGACCAGTTGCGTGGTGCAACTGTCTTTTCAAAGATATATTTAAGGTCGGCATATCACCAGCTGCGTATTAAGGATGGTGACATACCTAAGTCTGCCTTTAGGACAAGGTATGGTGACTATGAGTTCACAGTTATGTCGTTTGGATTAACTAATGCACCAACTGCATTTATGGAACTCATGAATAGAATCTTTTGACCTTATCTCAATCAGTGTGTTGTTGTCTTTATAGATCACATCCTGATCTATAGTAGAGATGCTCAGCAGCATGAACACCATCTTTGTCAGGCTCTCATTATGCTGAGAGAGCACAAATTATGTGCTAATTTTAGCAAGTGTGAGTTTTGGTTACCAGAAGTTATTTTCTTGGACACGTGATATCTGCTTCAGGTATATGTGTTGACCCTAAAAAGGTAGAATTTGTCCTATAATGGGAATAGCTGAGGACATCGACATAGATCCGTAGTTTCTTAGGGTTGGCAGGCTATTATCAGAGGTTCATTAAGAACTTCAGTTCTATAGCTTTACCCTTAACCAAGTTGACTAGGAAGGATGTTCCTTTTGTTTGGGGTGATAAGTGTCAGCAATCTTTTCAACTGTTGAAGGAAAGGTTAACAAGTGCACATGTGCTGGTATTACCTGAGCAAGGGAAAGGATATATAGTTTTTTGTGATGACTCTAGGAATGGACTTGGATGTGTGTTAATGCAGGATAAACAAGTGATTTCTTTTGCTTCTCTACAGCTTAAGAAACATGAGGAGAATTATCCGACACACGATCCAGAACTAGCTGCTGTAGTTCATGCCTTGAAAATCTGGAGACATTATCTTTATGGAGAAACATTCCAGATTTTCACATACCATAAGAACCTTAAGTATATCTTTTCTCAGCATGAGCTTAACGTGAGGCAACGCCGCTGGATGGAGTTAATCAAATACTATGATTGTACGATTGATTATCATCCAGGGAAGGCCAATGTGGTTGCTGATGCTTTGAGTAGGTAATCAGCAACACCAACCCTAGATAGAGCACAACTGAATTCCCTAGTGTGCTCAAGGAGAGATATGCTTATCTCTTTAAGACAAGACAATGTACAATTGAGAGTATCGTTGTTATCAGGGTTGTTAGCTAAGATGCATATAAAACCTACCCTGAGACAGTAGATTAAGGAAGCACAACAAGTTGATACTATAGTTCAGCTGATTAGATTAGAATATGGTAGTGAGAAACGAGAAGGTTTCCATGACTCAGATGATCAAGTAGCCTGTTATCATGGTAGGATGATAGTACAAGATGTGGATAACTTGAGGAAGTTAGTCCTGGAGGAAGCTCATTCTTCAATGTATGATATGCATCCAGGAAGCCCCAAGATGTATCGAAACTTGAAAGATATGTATTGGTGGCCTGGTTTGAAGAAGTATGTTGCTGAGTTCATTATGTAGTGTCCTGTGTGTCAGCAAGTTAAAGCTAAACACCAGAAGCCTACAGGAACAAAGCAACCTTTACCCATACCACAGTGGAAGTGGGATCATGTAACCATGGACTTTGTTGTTGGCCTACCCAGGACAACCAAAGGGCATGATTCCATTTGGGTAGTAGTTGATAGGTTGACCAAGACAACACATTTCTTTCCTGTCAAAACAACCTATTCTACTGAGAAGCTGGCACAGTTATATGTTGATGAGGTAGTGCAGCTGCATGGAGTTCCAGTTACCATTGTTTCTGACAGGGGTCCCCAGTTTACGAGTCATTTTTGGGAGTGACTTCATAAAGCCTTAGGCACACAGTTAAGGTTTAGTACATCATTTCATCCTCAGACTGATGGACAATCAGAAAGGACTATACAGACCTTGGAGGACATGCTTAGAGCATGTTTTCTTCAGTTCACGGGGAGTTTGGATCTACACCTAAGCTTTATAGAGTTTGCCTACAACAATAGCTATCAACATAACATTGACATGGCACCTTATGAAGCTTTATATGGTAGACGTTGTAGATCACCCCTATGTTGGTATAAAACTGGTGAATATCAACTTTTAGGTCCTGATCTTGTGCAACAGACCACTGAGAAGATTAAAGTAATACAACAACAGATAAAGACTACACAGGATAGGCAGAAATCTTACACTAATAAGCATCATAAACCTTTAGAATTCCAGGTTGGAGACAGAGTGTACCTCAAGTCTCACCATGGAAAGTTAGCTCCTAGGTTTATGGGGCCTTATCCAATCATTGAACGGATTGGAAGAGTAGCCTATAAGCTAGAGTTACCACCAGAGTTACAGAGGTTACACCATGTGTTCCACATTTCCATGCTTAGGAAATGTCACCCTGATACAGAATCAATTATGCAACCTATGGAAGTAGAATTGAATGATGATGTATCTTATGAGGAAGGACATGTATCGATCCTTGATAAAAGAATTAAAAAGCTGAAAAAGAAAGAAATAAGTCTTGTGAAAGTCCTCTGGAATCATCGTGGTGTTGAAGAAGCCACATGGGAACTAGAGGAAGAGATGAGAAGGAAATACCCTGCTCTTTCTCTTAATATGTTTTGTTGATTTCGGGGATGAAATCCTTGTAAGGGGTGGATAATTTGTAACATCCCTGATGGGTTATGAACTAACCCTAGGTGTTTTGCTTAAATATGTGATTAGATGCTTGTGTTTATCTTGTGTAATGTAATTAAAGCTTTTGAGGGACTTATATTTCTATTTCAGTCCTTTTTGAAAAATGTTGCAACTTTGTTTTGTTAATTTTGGACTAAAGTGCAAATTACCCAAGTTGAGGGGTTAACTTGCAAATTGCACATGTTAAGATGTTCCTCTAATAATGAGACATCATAAGAATGCATATGATGTAGTGGTATGGATTCCACAAGGTTGAGCACCAAGATATAGCTTGTAGAACAATTCTTGTACTTTAAAAACCTAGTTTTGGTGTAATGTGCAAATTACCCAAAACCTAGGGTCCAACATGTAAAATATACCCTCTAGAGTATCTCTCATGTTTGTTGGCATAATGTTGAGCAAAGAAAATGAGAGGGTCGCCTCATGGGAAGGATCATGGAAGAGAGAGGATCTTGGTATTGAATAATCAAGATTTAAGTAAATGGCACTTTCATATATATAGCTTATTAAGATATATGGTTTCTTTTCCTTTAACCTTGGACAAGAGAGAGGTTTTGCATGTGAAAAGGAGGAATAAACGTGGCCAAGGGTGGAGCAAGCATGAGTGGGTGGGTTTAAGAAATAAGAGAAATAACTATCTTTTTCTTTGCCTTGATAATACCCAAAAATATATAAGCACTCTTTTTCCTCAAAGCAAAGGATCGTTCCATTAGTTCTTTCTCCTCATCTTCTTGCTTTGGACCGACCAAGAGGGAGCTATGGAACAGAGGAGGATGACCAAGCTAAGATGGTAAGTATGGACCACCATATATCCCAAATATATGGTGAAAACTCTAATACAAGGTTGGTTTAGTAGTTTTCCTTACACAACTCTTCTTTCTAGCCATCTTCTCCATCCAAATCTTGAAGAACGGACCTTCGAAAACCTTTGGAGCTTCATTCACCATTAAAGATACGAAGCTTGGAGCTCTAGATCAGATCTTAAGGCCAGTTTTATAACTCTAACCCTTAAATTTTGTTAATGCATCTTCTTCTCCTAGAATCGTTGCTTATTCTTCTTCTTTAGACACCTTTGTGTGTTCTTGCTAGTAATTCCGTGAAGAACAGCCCTTGTTATTGAGGTAGAAGATGATGACATTATTTCCAAAGTTTATCCACAAACTTGCTTTAGAAAACGGTCTCCCAACTTTTGCAAACGGTTTCCCAAACCGTTTGAATGCAAACAGTTTCAACCAAACCTCATGAAAGCAAACGGTCCAAGACCATTTGGATGCGTTGACCAGGAATTGACCATTTGGATATCTGTTGTAAATAATGTGTACTAAACACCTACCAAAAATCATCATGTAATTCCAAGTAAATCACCAATTGAAGGACCATCAACCATCTAAACCCTAATCGGGTTAAGTGCTGATTTCAATAATTGAATTAAGTTGAAGTTTGGGTTGAGTGGCCCAAATGGTTTCAAAACCATTTGGGGATCACCCAAACGGTCTCAAGACCGTTTGGTGATAACCCAAGATCGTTTTGAGGTCTAGGGTTAAGTAGGGTTGACCAATTTAGGGTCCAATGATATCAAGTTGTTGAGCAATCAAGTGTTGATTTGGTGATCAAACCTAGGGTTCAACCCTTAAGTGAATGACTTGGTTTTTGATGACATCATGAGTAAACGGTCTCAAGACCGTTTGGAGAATGTCCAAATGATCCCAAGACCGTTTGGGGGTCACCCAAGACCGTTTGGAGGTCTAGGGTTGACTATGGTTAAGTGGTTAAAGATCTAAAGGTAACAAATTAATGTACAATTGATTGTTGACCTAATGATCAATCTAATGAGATAAACCTTAATTGGTTGAGTTATTTTTGGTGTTGATTTGGGAAAATGGTCTCAAGACTGTTTGGAGGTCATCCAAATGATCCCAAGACCGTTTGGGGTCAGGTCATGACCAAATTGAATGATGATTCAATGGTTTCAAATCAATAAGACTTAAGTTGATGTATGTTAAAGGGTAATCGATTCCAAACCCTAATTCAATTGATCCAAGCCCTAATTGATGATCAATTAAGGGTCAATTGAGTGTCAAATCAGTTGAGGGTTGAACTAATTGACTTAATTGATAAGTGGCTAATAAGTGCATGACTAATTGAGGGGTTCAACATTGGAACCTTAGAGATACCTAAAATGATTGGTGTGCAAGACCGTTTGGGACCAAACGATCCCAAACCATTTGGTGCCCATGCGGTTTCAAGATCGGTTATGTCCATGCGGTTTCAAAGTCAATAAGACCAAACGGTCTTCATGACCAAACGGGGTTCACCCCATCTTCGGCAAACGGTCTTGAGTGTGCACTTTACCAAACGGTTTCAAAAGTCAACAAGACCAAACGGTCAACGACACCAAACAGTTTCAAGGTCCATCCAAGACCGTTTGGGGGTTTGGTGTGCAAGACCGTTTGAGGTCTAAAAAGGTCAAGAACGTTTGATGCCTTAGTGGTCAAGATGGTTTAGTGGTTGATTAACCTAAACCTTAGAGATACCTAAAATGATTAAGGGACCAAGTAATTAGTGGATTAATTCATGTTATGATCTATGGTGAACATCACAAAAGTACCCTTGATTGGATAGAGTAATCAATACCCTTTTATCAAGTGAATCCTTATGATCACATTAGTAGTAATATAAACCATGATGAAAAGATTGATTTGACTTAGCCTAATCAAGAGTGATGTAAACATCATTTGATAGAATAAGGAGAGAGAAGACTCCCTATATGAATGAGAATCAAGTAATAAATCTCCAATATGTTTGAATGTGTCTAATTAGGGTATGATCCTTCATAGTGAGATCATGGAAACCCTAATTATGATGGTTAATGAATCTTAACCTAATTGAAGGACATCTATGAAAGTAATCCTAATGAATATGATATAATGGGAATAGTAAACCCTAATCTAGGGTAATGTGATGAAATGTGAATAGTAAACCCTAATCTAGGGTAATGTGATGTAATGTGAATAGTAAACCCTAATCTAGGGTAATGTGATATAATGTGAATAGTAAACCCTAATCTAGGGTAATATTATGTAATGTGAATAGTAAACCCTAATCTAGGGTAATATGATGTAAACTATAAACCCTAATTCTGGGTTATGCTTTTAAGCATGAAACTCTATGATTGAATTAGGAAATAATTTGTAATGTGCTAATATAGACAAAATGTGCATGTTATCAATTGTGCTAATCATGCAGGTTTTTATTAAGAAGTGAGCATAACCAGGTAAAGGTTATAATGCCATATTCATTGAAAGCACTTTATAAGCTTTTGAAAGTAATGATATGCTATGTTGCCTAATGAGAGGTAACATATGAGATTGATAGGCTGTATGAGCCATGAGAAATACCTACATTGCTACAATCATATTTATACTGTTAAATAACTTGATGGAAATATGTTACTTGATAACAAGTGTTTGATGATCTAAGGGTTGGAATACCCATATTCTTGAATCGCAATGATGAGATGGTTAGGGATTGATATCCCAATGTTAACAATATGTGATATGAGCTTGATACAATTAGTACTCTTTCTTTATAGCAATTGTCTTATTGGTTTATGTTTGAAAACATGCTTGATGTTAAAAGAATGCCTCAATGTACTTAATTATTAAAGTATAATGATATCATGTAGAGCCCTAACCATAGATCCATCATTGTCAGAAGTTAAATGATGGTGAAACATGTTTTCCTAAGGGAACTCCTGGAGAGCATAATTTTGAGTATGTGGGGGTTACAGACGCGAATATCCTTACATCCTAATGTCAGAATTGATGTGAGATGTACATTTAATCTCTCAATCCTTCATTATATGTTTATGACAGGATGATGTATCACTAATCTCTCGATGATGTTGTTAATGCCGCATCGATGTGAGATAAACAAGAAATCCTGCGATGGCAAAGAGAGTACAACATGCCACTGTAACTCTAATAATGAAGTTGCCGAAATACCCTAGAAAGCTATTTGAGCAGAGACACAAGATGTCCTGCATGTTGTACCTCACACTGACTGAGGAAGATGAGGTCATAGAAATCCGGCTCTTCTAATGACCTATGTATGGTACCGATTGCTATTTAGTAATGGTTAGTTGGATAATGAGTGGTATGCCTCATCTCCTCAGGGCATAACTATGTTTGAAAAATGTAATCAGACGTATAGCATAATTGCTTAAGTTGAACTACGAGCAACAATGATTGATAATGCATTGTTTATAGTGTTTTAGTTGAATAACTAGTATACATGTTCTTCATATTATTTATTGATACAAGCCTTATCATTTAATCATGTTATAATTGAAATGATTGCCTAGAGAATGCTACTTTACTTAGTTTAATCAATTAATTGCCTGCTGTTAAATAATTTAGTTCCACTGCTCATTGTTATCTTAAATCTTTGCAATAACAATGCTTCTGGCGAAGAGTTATAACTCTCGCTAGGACAATTATTCAATTGTCTCACCCCTGTGGGATTCGACTTTTGAGGTAGACGCCGAGGATGAAGGAACCCTTCAGTGGGTGAGCAGCAACAGCAGCAGCAGCAACATCCATGACAACAGTGATCCTCAGGTGGAGACACTGTCTGTCAAGCCTTATAGATAGAAATGTCCTATGTGTCGTCTCTGTACTCTCAGGTCCTAGGGGTCTTTAGATGTTTAAAGTAGATATGATATTTTGGCGTAATGCCTCGAGATTTTTGTATCTTACCTTGTATAGTTAACATGGTAGTTGATGTTGTGACTCTCGAGAGGTGATATTACAGAGATGTAATGGTGGATCATCTTGTAAATAACTTATCTTGTTTATTTATAAAAGAGTTTCATAGTTTGTAGATCTCTTTACAAAAAGTTTTAAAATTGTGAGATTTTCAGTAATTCCGCTGCTAACGAAACGCTTCCGCATTAGTTCAAATTCGTTGATCTTGTTTTCACGAGACGGTCGTCACAAATTTAGTGGTATCAGAGCTCCAGGTTTGCTGAGTCTACAGAGACATAGTACTTAGGTTGTTGAGTCTGTTCTAGTGTCTTCTAGTATATCTGATAGTGTCTTCTGCTCCTCAGGAGAAGAAGATAAGATTAAGGATGTATGGACCACACGAGGAACACGTTGCCGAGAGTAGTGTCGCCACACCCCGAGAAGGTGCAAGAGACCTAGAAATAGAAGAACCTGTACATGAACCACCCCAATTTAATCCAACTGACATGGGGAACCCAGTCGTGCAAGCCATGTTTGGGCAGTGCATGACTGCCATGACACATATGACTGATAGGATGCCTATACCTGCACCTAGGGCACCTATCCATCCAGAAGGACAAGGAATCGACAAGATTTTTGAATGAATTCGCCGAGTTGGAGCCACAGAGTATGCAGGAACAACTGACCCTGTAGATGCTGACTTGTGGTTAACTGAACTAGAGAAGGCCTTTAGAATCCTGGACTTTCCAGAAGATGAGAAGGTTAGACATGCTGTATATCTTCTCAAGGGGAGTGCCGGTCACTGGTGGACCATGGAAGAACAGAAAAGGTCAGGTGTGGAGATTGCATGGGAAGTCTTTCAATGGGAATTTATCAACAGATACTTCCCTAAGACGTTCTTGGATGAGAAAATCTCTCAGTTTGAGAGGTTAAGACAAGGACCTATGAACATTAGCAAATACAAGGCTATGTTTATGGAGCTATTACGGTTCTTTCCGCACATGGCAGCCACAGATGAAGAAAGGATTAGACATTTTGAGAAAGGGTTAAACGCTGAGTTGACCACCCTTGTGTCTGCTCTAGAGAACAGGGAAAGGTTTGCTACCTTTGTGGAGTGGGTCAGGAGGATAGAGAAGTCTGTGTCAGAGAAGAGACATACCAAAAATAAGAGGATGTATCCACAGTTCCAAGGATCCTCATCTAAATATTTTAAGAAACCTAGGTTTTCTGCGCCTACACCACCACCTAGATTCAGTACCCAGATGCAGTGGACATCAAATAGGGGTAGAGGATGAAGCTTACCACTAGAAGGAGCTCGTAGCTCAACATTTATGTCGGTTACAGGACCACCCAGACCACAAAAACTAAACAAAAGTTGTTATATATGTGGAAAATGGGACATCTGATGAAGGATTGTAGAGCCAGAGAAGTGAGTGTAACTCAACCTCAAAGGCAAAGTCAGTAAGGATCTCAAAGGAGATAGTTTCTAGGAGGAGCTAGAGGATGTGGACAAGCATCCCAAGCTGGATCATCGGCACCAGGTCAACGAGCACCGAATCAACCACAAGCAACGACAAGATTGTATGTGATGAATCCACCTGATGCAGTGATCAACCCTCGGGTTGTGGCAGGTCAGATGGAATTGTTATATTCTGATATGTCTACATCATGTGTTGTATCTATTTTAATTGATCTGGGTGCTACACACTCCTTTATCATTTGAAGAGTGATTCTTGACTGCAACCTGACTATAAACCATAGAACATATAGTTTGTTGCTAGAAACTCCGTTGATGGGATCTACTGTGTTGCAGGAGATATGTTCTCCCTGCACCCTCTTCTTTTCTGAGCATCACATTCAAGTGGATCTTATACCGCTTGAGATGCATGGATTCGATGTAATCCTAGGGATGGATACCTTAGGAAGGTATAAGGTTGTCTTGGATTGTGTGTCCAAGCAAGCTGTGTTCACGGATGAAAGTGACACATGGATCTTTCAAGGAGATAGAAAGATTCTACCAACCTATCTTGTGTCAGCTATGGTTGCTGAGAAGCTGATGAGGCAAGGATGTTATGCATTCTTTGCCCATGTGGTAGATACTACCATGGAGAGTCCTGACCCTGCTGAAGTTTCGGTAGTCAGGGAATTTGAAGATGTATTTCCTGAAGAACTTCCAGGTGTACCCCCATCTCGAGAGATAGATTTTGAGATTAATCTAATTTCGGACATGCAACCTATAGCACAAACACCATATAGGATGGTGCCTGCTGAGATGGAAGAACTCAAGAAACAACTACAAGAGTTGCTTGAGAAGGGTTTCATCCGACCGAGTACTTCACCCTGGGGTGCTCCGATCCTCTTTGTTAAAAAGAAAGATGGGTCAATGCGGTTGTGCATTGATTACAGGCAATTAAATAAAGTAACAATAAAGAATAAGTTAGATGGAGGCGTATCTTAGTTATGTTTTCTAGTCAGTCTGGTGTTTTCCATGTTTTTTGATCCTCTTTAAACTCCCTGTGTGGAGATTTAGGGATCAGGTTTTCCCTTAGAGGCACTTTTGTACCCAAAGTTTTGGTTTCCTAGTAACACATTTTTTGACCGACCAAAAAAAAAACTATAAAGAATAAGTATCCTCTTCCAAGGATTGACGATCTCTTTGACTAGTTGCGTGGTGCAACTGTCTTTTCAAAGATAGATTTAAGGTCGGGATATCACCAACTGCGTATTAAGGATGGTGACATACCTAAGTCTGCCTTTAGGACAAGGTATGGTCACTATGAGTTCACAGTTATGTCATTTCGATTAACTAATGCACCGGCTACATTTATGGAACTAATGAATAGAATCTTTTGACCTTATCTCGATCAGTGTGTTGTTGTCTTTATAGATGACATCCTGATCTATAGTAGAGATGCTCAGCAGAATGAACATCATCTTCGTCAGGCTCTAATTATGATGAGAGAGCATAAATTATATGCTAAGTTTAGCAAGTGTGAGTTTTGGTTACCAGAAGTTTCTTTTCTTGGACACGTGATATCTGCTTCAGGTATACATGTTGACCCTAAAAAGGTAGAATTTGTCCTGCAATGGAAACGACTAAGGACACCGACAGAGATCCGTAGTTTCTTAGGGTTGGCAGGCTATTATCAGAGGTTCATTAAGAACTTCAGTTCTATAGATTTACCCTTGACCAAGTTGACTAGGAAGGATGTTCATTTTGTTTGGGGTGATAAGTGTCAGCAATCTTTTCAGCTGTTGAAGGAAAGGTTAACAAGTGCACCTGTGCTGGTATTACCTGAGCAAAGGAAAGGATATATAGTTTTCTATGATGCCTCTAAGAATGGACTTGGATGTGTATTGATGCAGGATAAACAAGTGATTTCTTTTGCTTCTCGACAGCTTACAAAACACAAGGAGAATTATTCGACACACGATCTAGAACTAGCTGCTATAGTTCATGCCTTGAAAATCTGGAAACATTATCTTTATGGAGAAACATTCCAAATTTTCATAGACCATAAGAACCTTAAGTATATCTTTTCTCAGCATGAGCTTAACATGAGGTAACACTACTGGATGGAGTTAATCAAAGACTACGATTGTAGGATTGATTATCATCCAGGGAAGGCCAATGTGGTTGCTGATGCTTTGAGTAGGAAATCAGAAACACCAGCCCTAGATAGAGCACAACTGAATTCCCTAGTGTGCTCAAGGAGAGATATGTTTATCTCTTTAAGACAAGACAATGTACAATTGAGAGTAACGCTGTTATCAGGGTTATTAGCTGAGATGCATATAAAACCTACCCTGAGACAACAGATTAAGGAGGCACAACAAGTTGATACTGCAGTTCAGCTGATTAGATCAGAATATGGTAGTGAGAAATGAGAAGTTTTCCATGACTCATATGATCAAGTAGCCTGTTATCATGGTAGGATGATAGTACCGGATGTGGATAACTTGAGGAAGTTAGTCCTGGAGGAAGCTCATTCTTCAATGTATGATATGCATCTAGGAAGCACCAAGATGTATTGAAACTTGAAAGATATGTATTGGTGGCTTGGTTTGAAGAAGGATGTTGTTGAGTTCATTATGCGGTGTCCTGTGTGTCAGCAAGTTAAATCTGAACACTAGAAGCCTGCAGGAACACTGCAACCTTTACCCATACCACAGTGGAAGTGGGATCATGTAACCATGGACTTTGTTGTTGGCCTACCCAGGACAACCAAAGGGCATGACTCTATTTGGGTAGTAGTTGATAGGTTGACAAAGACAACACATTTCTTGCCTGTCAAAACAACCTATTCTGCTGAGAAGATGGCACAGTTATATGTTGATGAGGTAGTGCAGCTGCATGGAGTTCCAGTTACCATTATTTCTGACAGAGGTCCCCAGTTTATGAGTCGTTTTTGGGAGCGACTTCATAAAGCCTTAGGCACACAATTAAGGTTTTGTACAACCTTTCATCCTCATACTGATGGACAGTCAGAAAGGACTATACAAACCTTGGAGGACTTGCTTAGAGCATGTGTTCTTCAGTTCACGGGGAGTTGGGATCTGCACCTAAGCTTGATAGAGATTGCCTACAACATTAGCTATCAACATAACATTGACATGGCACCTTATGAAGCTTTGTATGGTAGACGTTATAGATCACCCCTATGTTGGTATAAAACTGGTGAATATCAACTTTTAGGTCCTGATCTTGTGCAGCAGACCACTGAGAAGATTAAAGTAATACAACAATAGATAAAGATTGCATAGGATAGGCAGAAATCTTACGCTGATAAGTGCTGTAGACCTTTAGAATTCTAGGTTGGAGATAGAGTGCACCTCAAAGTCTCACCATGGAAAGGAGTTCTTAGATTTGGGAGGAAAGGAAGGTTAGCTCCTAGGTTTATGGTGCCTTATCCAATCATTGAACGGATTGGAAGAGTAGCCTATAAGCTAGAGTTACCACTAGAGTTACAGAGGTTACACCCTGTGTTCCACATTTCCATGCTTAGGAAATGTCACCATGATACAGAATCAGTTCTGCAACCTATGGAAGTAGAATTGAATGATGATGTATCTTATGAGGAAGGACCTGTATAGATCCTTGATGAAAGAATTAAAAAGCTGAAAAAGAAAGACATAAGTCTTGTGAAAGTCCTCTGGAATCATCGTGGTCTTGAAGAAGCCACATGGGAACTAGAGGAAGAGATGAGAAGGAAATACCCTGCTCTTTCTCTTAATATGTTTTGTTGATTTCGGAGACGAAATCCTTGTAAGGGGTGGATAATTTGTAACATCCCTGACATGGGTTATGAACTAACCCTAGGTGTTTTGCTTAAATATGTGATTAGATGCTTGTTTTTATCTTGTGTAATGTAATTAAAGCTTTTTAGGAACTTATATTTCTATTTCAATCCTTTTTGAACAATGTTGCAACTTTGTTTTGTTAATTTTGGATTAAAGTGCAAATTACCCAAGTTGAGGGGTTTACTTGCAAATTGCACATGTTAATATGTTCCTCTGATAATGAGACATCATAAGAATAAATATGATGTAGTGGTATGGATTCCACAAGCTTGAGCACCAAGATATAGCTTGTAGAACAATTCTTGTGCTTTAAAAACCTAATTTTGGTGTAATGTGCAAATTACCCAAAACCTAGGGTCCAACATGTAAAATATACCCTCTAGAGTATCTCTCATGTTTCTTGGCATACGATTGAGCAAAGAAAATGAGAGGGGTGCCTCATGGGAAGGATCATGGAAGAGAGAGGATCTTGGTATTGAATAATCAAAATTTAAGTAAATGGCCCTTTCATATATATAGTTCATTAAGATATATGGTTTCTTTTCCTTTAACCTTGGATAAGAGAGAGGTTTTGCATGTGAAAAGGAGGAAGAAACTTGGACAAGGGTGGAGCAAGCATGAGTGGGTGGGTTTAATAAATAAGAGAAATAAATATCTCTTTCTTTTCCTTGATAATACCCAAAAATATATAAGCACCCTTTTTCCTCAAAGCAAAGGATCATTGCTTTAGTTCTTTCTCCTCATCTTCTTGATTTGGACCGACCAAGAGGGAGTTATGGAACAGAGGAGGACGAAAAGCTAAGATGGTAAGTATGGACCACCATCTATCCCGAATATATGGTGAAAACTCTAATACAAGGTTGGTTTAGTAGTTTTCCTTACACAACTCTTCTTTCTAGCCATCTTCTCCATCCAAATCTTGAAGAACGAACCTTGGACAACCTTTGGAGCTTCATTCACCATTAAATATACGAAGTTTGGATCTCTATATCAGATCTTAAGGTGGGTTTTATAACTCTAACCCTTAAGTTTTGTTAATGCATCTTCTTCTCCTAGAATCATTGCTTATTCTTCTTCTTTAGACATCTTTGTGTGTTCTTGCTAGTAATTCCGTGAAGAACAGCCCTTGTTCTTGAGGTAGAAGATGATGACGTTAATTCCAAAGTTTATACACAAACTTTCTTTAGCAAATGGTCCCCCAACTTTTGCAAACAGTTTCCCAAACCGTTTGGGAGCAAACGGTTTCAAACCGTTTGAATGCAAACGGTTTCAACCAAACCACATGAAAGTAAACGGTCTCAAGACCATTTGGATGCGTTAACTAGGCGTTGAACATTTGGAGATCTGTTATAAATAATGTGGACTAAACACCTACTAAAAATCATCAAGTAATTCCAAGTAAATCACCAATTGAAGGACCATCAACCATCTAAACCCTAATCGGGTTAAGTGCTGATTTCAATAATTGAATTAAGTTGAAGTTTTGGTTGAGTGGCCCAAACGGTTTCAAAACCATTTGGGGATCACCCAAACGGTCTCACGACCATTTGGTGATCACCCAAGATCGTTTGGTGGTCTAGGGTTAAGTAGGGATGACCAATTGAGGGTCCAATGATATCAAGTTGTGGAGCAATCAAGTGCTGATTTGGTGACCAAACCTAGGGTTCAACCCTTAAGTGAATGACTTGGTTTTTGATGACATCATGAGAAAACGGTCTCAAGACCGTTTGGAGGATGTCCAAAAAATCCCAAGACCATTTGGGGGTCACCCAAGACCATTTGGAGGTCTAGGGTTGACTATTGTTAAGTGGTTAAAGATCTAAAGGTAACAAATTGATGTACAATTGATTGTTGACCTAATGATCAATATAATGAGCTAAACCTTAATTGGTTGAGTTAGTTTTTGGTGTTGATTTGGGAAAACGGTCTCAAGACCGTTGATAGGTCATCCAAATGATCCCAAGACCGTTTGGGGTCAGGTCATGACCAAATTGAATGATGATTCAACGGTTTCAAATCAATAAGACTTATGTTGATGTATGTTGAAGGGTAATCAATTCCAAACCCTAATTCAATTGATCCAAGCCCTAATTGATGATCAATTAAGGGTCAATTGAGTGTCAAATCAGTTGAGGGTTGACCTAATTGACTCAATTGATAAGTGGATAATAAGTGCATGACTAATTGAGGGGTTCAACATTGGAAACCCTAACTCAATTGAAGAGGTTGAGACACTTTTTGGTCCATGCAGTTTTGAGGTGGTTTGGACCAAACGGTCTCAAGTCCGTTTGGGTCCAAACGGTCTCAAGATAATTTTGGACCAAACGATCCCAAACCATTTGGTGCGCATGCGTCTTCAAGGTCGGTTATGTCCATGCGGTTTCAAAGTCAATAAGACCAAACAGTCTTCACCCCATCTTGGGCAAACAGTCTTGAGTGTGCACTTTACCAAACGATTTCAAAAGTCAACAAGACCAAACGGTCAATGACACCAAATGGTTTCAAGGTCCATCCAAGACCGTTTGGGGGTTTGGTGTGCAAGACCGTTTGAGGTCTAAAAAGGTCAAGAACGTTTGATGCCTTAGTGGTTAAGATGGTTTAGTGGTTGATTAACCTAAATATTAGAGATACCTAAAGTGATTAAGGGACCAAGTAATTAGTGGATTAATGCATGTTATGATCTATGGTGAACATTACAAAAGTACCCTTGATGGGATAGAGTAGTCAATACCCTTTTATCAAGTGAATCCTAACGATCACATTAGTAGTAATATAAACCATGATGAAAATGTTGATTTGACTTAGCCTAATCAAGAGTGTTGTAAACATCATTTGATAGAATAAGGAGAGAGAAGACTCCCTATATGAATGAGAATCAAGTAATAAATCTCCAATATGTTTGAATGTGTCTAATTAGGGTATGATCCTTCATAGTGAGATCATGGAAATACTAATTATGATGGTTAATGAATCTTAACCTAATTGGAGGACATCTATGAAAGTAATCCTAATGAATATGATATAATGTGAATAATAAACTCTAATCTAGGGTAATGTGATGAAATGTTAATAGTAAACCCTAATCTAGGGTAATGTGATGTAATGTGAATAGTAAACCCTAATCTAGGGTAATGTGATATAATGTGAATAGTAAACCCTAATCTAGGGTAATATTATGTAATGTGAATAGTAAACCCTAATCTAGGGTAATATGATGTAAACTAGAAACCCTAATTCTGGGTTATGCTTTTAAGCATGAAACTCTATGATTGAATTAGGAAATAATTTGTACTGTGCTAATATAGACAAAATGTGCATGTTATCAATTGTGCTAATCATGCAGATTTTTATAAAGAAGTGAGCATAACCAGGTAAAGGTTATAATGCCATATTCATTGAAAGCACTTTATAAGCTTTTGAAAGTAATGATATGCTATGTTGCCTAATGAGAGGTAACATATGAGATTGATAGGCTGTATGAGCCATGAGAAATACCTGCATTGCTATAATCATATTTATACTATTAAATAACTTGATGGCAATATGTTACTTGATAATAAGTGTTTGATGATCTAAGGGTTGGAATACCCATATTCTTAAATCACAATGATGATATGGTTAGGGATTGATATCCCAATGTTAACAATATGTGATAGGAACTTGATACAATTAGTACTCTTTCTTTATAGCAATTGTCTTATTGGTTTATGTTTGAAAACATGCCAGATGTGAAAAGAATGCCTCAATGTACTTAATTAATCAAGTATAATGATATCATGTAGAGCCTTGACCATAGATCCATCATTGTCAGAAGTTAAATGATGGTGAAACAGGTTTTCCTAAGGGAACTCCTGGAGAGCATACTTTTGAGTATGTGGGGGTTACAAATGCGAATATCCTTACGTCCTAATGTAGGAATTGATGTGAGATATACATTTAATATCTCAATCCTTCATTATATGTTTATGCCGGGATGATGTATCACTAATCTCCTGATGATGTTGTTAATGCCGCATCAATGTGCGATAAACAAGAAATCCCTCGATGGCAAAGAGAGTACAACATACCACTGTAACTCTAATAAAGAAGTTTCCAGAATACCCTGGAAAACTATTTGAACAGAGACACAAGATGTCCTACATGTTGTACCTCACACTGATTGAGGAAGATGAGGTCATAGAAATCCGACTCTTCTAATGACCTATGTATGGTCTGATTGCGATTTAGTAATGGTCGGTTGGAGAATGAGTGGTATACCTCATCTCCTCAGGGCATAACTATGTTTGAAAAATGTAATCAACTGTATAGTGTAAATTCTTAGGTTGAACGACGAGCAACAATGATTGATAATGCATTATTTATAGTGTTTTAGTTGAATAACTAGTATACATGTTCTTCATATTCTTTATTGATACAAGCCTTATCATTTAATCATGTTATAATTGAAATGATTGCCTAGAGAATGTTGCTTTACTTAGTTTAATCAATGAATTGCCTGCTGTTAAATAATTTCGTTCTGTTGCTCATTGTTATCTTAAATCTTTGCAATAACAATGCTTCTGGCGAAGAGTTATAACTCTCGTTGGGACAATTATTCAATTGTCTCACCCCTGTGGGATTCGACTTTTTTGGTAGACGCCGAGGATGAAGGAACCCTTTAGTGGGCGAGCAGCAACAACAGCAGCAACAACATTCGGGACAACAGTGATCCTCAAGTGGAGACACTATCTGTCAAGCCTTATAGATAAAAATGTCCTATGTGTCGTCTTTGTACTCTCAGGTCCTAGGGGTCTTTAGATGTTTAAAGTAGATATGAGATTTTGGCGTAATGCCTCAAGATTTTTGTATCTTACCTTGTATAGTTAACATGGCAGTTGATGTTGTGACTCTCGAGAGGTGATATTACAGAGATGTAATGGTGGATCAACTTGTAAATAACTTATCTTGTTTCTTTATAAAAGAGATTCACAGTTTGTAGATCTCTTTACAAAAAGTTTTAAAATTTTGAGATTTTCAGTAATTCCACTGCTAACGAAACGCTTCCGCATTAGTTTAAATTCATTGATCTTGTTTTCGCGAGACGGTCGTCACAGTTCTGCTATCACATTAGATATATAGATGAATATTTGGAATCCACACACTCAATTTGGATTCACATCTAAAGTTTTACAAAGATCATGTATCAGTGAAATTTTGATTGGATTTCAGATCCTCAATTTTGAGTCTGGTCTTAGATGTGTTGTATTTGATTAGAGAAAAATTGAATCCAACAAATATGTACTTATACTAATAAAATATATATTATTCATACATAAAAATATGAATAGATAGATACACTTTATTCATATGTTTTATGTGATTTTACTATTTCATCTATAATTTACTTTAGTATTATATATTATTTTTTGCTCAAGTTAAATATTTATCCAAATCCCGACAATATCTGATCAAATAAATTTGAATATCTCGATATGGTATGTGTTGGATACCATAACCTAATACTAGATTGACTTTTTTTTCTACTAGATGCAGATTCAGATGTTGCTCTATCTTCTTCAAACTCAATCCATTTACATACATGCTTCACATGTTAAGTGTCAGTTATAAATTTAGGTTGTTACATGTATCAATAATAGTTGCAATTAAGTTAACAATTTCAGGCCAACTCCATATAATAAATATGTAGAACAAAAGAGCATGAGAACAAAAATTAAACACAGGTAAGAACTCCAAACCAAATCATTCATTGAGCAATGAGACGTAATAACTAAAGAAATCAACGATTGACAATCTTCTTGGATGAGTGTCGTTCTTCTAGTTAATTCGGTCACAAACCTATAGTAGAAGGATGTATAGATGATGACCATCGTCCACTACCACTGCAACCCAGTGATTGTAAACAACCACCCAATAGATCGTGTGTCTGAGAGAAGGAAGGACCAACTCGCTTTGCTCAAGAGAAGAGTTGCCACGAGGCACTTATGGAGCAATGATAGAGGAGGCAAGTTCTAGG
This sequence comes from Alisma plantago-aquatica, assembly GCA_963693085.1. Taxonomy (NCBI): domain Eukaryota; kingdom Viridiplantae; phylum Streptophyta; class Magnoliopsida; order Alismatales; family Alismataceae; genus Alisma; species Alisma plantago-aquatica. The sequence goes on from OY856411.1 coordinate 882,393,587, forward strand.
ATTAGAGTTCGAACTGAGGTAATTGTTGTTTTGATTTTGTAGTTAAACCCAATGATTAGAGGCTTATTTATAACTCTATCAATGTTCCACTCTTTATTCCTAGTAAGACACAATTATACAATCACTCTTATAAATGTGACAAAAAAGGTGACTTGGTCTGGTTGGAAAATTACAAAACCCAAAACGAACTCCGTCAGTACAATTTAGTTTTTTTAAACAAAACAAGACTGGAACTGGACTGGATTAGTCGGGATTAGGACTTTCGTGACAAAAAAAAAATAATGAATTGGATCTCGAACCAAACAACAACTACGTGACTATGGGTGAAAATGCTACGTAGCATTAAAATGAGAATTTATGTATGCTAAACAATAGAAGAGGAAAATACTTCTCATTGTTTATCACACATAACAACAAAATGTCTCCCACTGTACCTCTCCCAATAGTATATCTCTGTATCTTGGGCCATGCCGGCTCGGTAGAGCTGCAACCTTTCTCGTAGCAAGAAGAAACATCAATCAAAACCTCAACCTAAGCGATTTGCTTTGCTTACGGCAATGAGGCATGGAATGAAGTATCATCTTCGCAAGTTGCAGCTGGCAATGCGGTATGGAATGAAGTATCATCTTCGCAAGTTGCAGCTGGCAATGCGGTATGGAATGAAGTATAATCGTCGTAAGTTGTCACTCGGTCATACTATATATGTGCACCAATGAAGTACGCTGTACTCGCCGTGGTTACGTATACAACGCACTATGGCTTCTTTATTCTTATACTCCAACCCCAACCCAAGTTTGTAATGTCACGTGTTGTTTTCTCATAGCAGAAAAGCCCTTGTTTCTAAATTCAGAATCATCTGTGGTTACAAGCTTACTAAGCTAAACATTTACAAAGCGTCACTCAGTGCATCTAATGCCTCTCCAACCCATCAAAGTGGTCAAATCAGCCCTTACATCTGTTCTCCGAGAGTTGTTGCCGTCTCTCATCTCTAGCCCGTCGTAGAAGCTGGTTTTCTTCTATTCAAGGCAGTAAGTCATTCAAGAGGCTAAATTAAGAAAAAATAACCATAGTCAAGGTATTAGATCACTCCACAACAAAATAATTATAAGCAAGGGAAATCTACATGAATAGAGGGAAAACAAAGATAAAAATATAACTAAGAAACTAAATACTAGGCTATTGAACTTTGCATCATGTAACGAGTTTATATTGAAAGCTTAATTACAGGAAAAAGTCAACAAGTATAATTACAATCCAATAGGAGCGTGAGGACCCATATTTAGAAATAGCCATAATTATATACATGAATAGTCCATGAGAGTTTGCAAACGTTTTGATGTATAAGATGAAAGAAGCTAACCTTAGCTCCCTAGGACAATGAATCAAATCAAGCATCTACAACAACTGATTCTGCACAAGGGAGAAGAAAAATAAGTGGATATAATTAAAATTTGAATTGAATGAAGAACTAAGTCAAATTGATCATTACCCCCAGCATTTGAACACCAACTTTGAAGACACATTAGTGCCTCAGCGATCTCAGGACTAAAACAACTGCGATGGGGATTAATCAATCGACCTCATGTGCTAAAAGCTGATTCTGAGGCCACCGTAGATGCCAGTATAGCTAAAAGGTCTCTTGACATCTCTCTCAAAGTGGGGTAATTCTGTCCTTGAGTGTTCCACCATGATAGGATATCAAGATTGCCTTTTCTAGAAATAACATCTTCCCCTAGATATATGTCTAACTCAGTTTTGACAAAATTTATGACCCTTTTCTCTTGTCTGACATAACCATCAAATCTATTGATTTACCTCTGATCTACTAACACTTCTGGGGATTGGGAAGATACCAACTGGCTGGAAGAAGTATGGCCACTTGTATTTCTTCTTACTTGATACTCAGCTAATAAATCATCACATGCCTTTTGCACTTTATTAATATGAGCTTGAGATTTAGTCTCATACAATTCAGTGCAATAAAACATAACCAAAATCATTTTGAACCTTGGATCTGAGACAGCTGAAATCCCCATCAAGATATGAATTTCATCCCAATACTTCTGTAATTTTTCATACATACACTCTGTCATTTTCTTTATGACATGTCTATCCGACTTTTTGCATGCAATCAAGTTCAGTTTGATGTCACATATAAGGTCAAAACATAGGCTTGAAGTAGGATACCTTCTCTCAGATAACTTCTTAGTAGCAATCAAGAAAATATTGAGCTTATCACATATTTTAGAAGCAAACTGCCACTCTTGTTCAGAAGGGGGTGAATCATAACTCGGTTCTCTCTGGCTCAGTCTACTAAATACGTTTTTATATGACAAGGCAGTAGTGGGCATTAGAAGAGTTAAATTCCACCCTGTGGCACAATCAAGAACTAGGCTTGTTGTTGAGGAGACTCTTAATGACTTCACAATATCACAAAGTTTTTCAATCCTTTTGGGAGTAGTTGTCCAGAATGACACACTATCACGAATCTTTTTAATTTCATTTTTAATGATTGATAGTCCATATTTCACTATTAGATTTAGAATATGCGCACAACAATGCATATGTAATGCCTTACCAAATAACAAAAGAGTATCACTGCATAAATCATCTTTAAGCTCCTTGTGTATGAGATAGTTAGTGGAGAAATTATCTATCGTTAAGGTTGATATGTTTGTATCCACATCTCATTCGACTAAACATTGGTGTTAAACTTTACGCAACATCTCAATGGTGTGAGGGCATGGGACATATGCAAACTTTAGGATCAAATTGCACAGTACCCATGTGTCATCAATATAATGCACAGTAATAACCATGTATCTTCTCTTCTTGTGATTTGATGTCCACATATTTGTTTTTATTGCATACCTAGACTTGTTGTTCTCAATAACTTTAGCTCCACTGCTTCTTCTACTAGAAATCCAAAAGCATCAAACCCAAAAGATATAAATACATGTTGATTGACCATACATGCTTTCTCATGCGTAACTACTTTGGCTGCAACAACTTTCGGAACAGAATGTCTCATAATAAAATCTCCATATATCAAGCCTACTAATGGGTAGACACTTGTTAGATTGACTTACACATGTTTCTTCCAGACCAACAAAAAAATTGGACATCCGATGGTCTAAGTGTTGATCTCACTTCTCATGGATCAGTCAAAAAATTCACATACGCTTATTTTTTAACAACTACTATTGCATGACTAAATACATTATACAAAACGTCTCTAACAAGATATAGGTGGTCTGAGTTTAAATTTATCAAATTACATCCTACCAGATACGCCATAAGATAATTTCTCTTATATGTATAATTGTGTAGTTTAACTTATAAGAGGTGGAAATTGTTGGGGATGGTTGGTTTGATCCTTTTAGAAAGGAAAATGATATATAGGGATCACCCTACTGGACGACCCACTCAGACGATCCTCTATCATTTTCCGGTTGTAGAGTCTCACACACTCCACCCATTAAAAATAAAATCCCCCCGCCCTCCCCTCGCACTCCCCCCATCCCTCTTTATCCCTCTCTTCTCCATCATCGCTGACACCACATTCTTCTCCTTCATTTCCCTACCCTTCTCCTCATCGACATTCTGGTGATTGGGCCCCCACGCTCTCTCCCTTCCATCTCTTATGTTGCCTGGACCTCGCTCCCTTTCTTCCGCCGCTGCTGCTCCATAGGGTCGCATCTTTCTTCTGCCACTATTGCTCCGGCGTTGCTGCTCCTCCGCTCCTCCACCGCTACTCCTTGGTTGGTCACACACGCCTTTCTTCCTCCGCTCTGCCGCCGCCGAGGAGCAAAGATGTTCCCCAGATATGTTAATGGCTCATTGGCCGAAAAGGTAATGGATCCATTTAGGGTTTCGCAAGCCCTTTTAGAGGGATGAACACCAACATCACAACCCAAATTTAGAGATTCTCAGTAACATAACAAAACACATTTGTTACTACAAGTTCATGATTCTCATTTTCTTAGTTAGAAATTATGTGTAAAGTTGATAACCAACGTCCTGTTTTACTATATTAAACCATCACAACACCTCGTGCTTGTCACATTCTTTACAAGCAACAATGTTTCCTCGTTTCCTGAAAGGAATTTTAGTTTGATCCTAATTTATCTATTTTTAACACCATAGCATTGTTGTTTATATTTTTGATCATCACTAGAGCACACTTGCTTTGTGTTTCCTACCATTGCTTCTCTGTTGTTCACACCCATATAGTCTGCGGCCCTCATGTCCCATTTAGGCCTCATTTTGATCCTTTCTTAATTCCTTTGTTAGTGTGTTAATACCAATTCAAGTTTTGGCAACAACTATCTGGCATGGATGTTATTTATGTCACTATAACATTTGCACTGTTTCCACATGAACAATGTTAGCATGTGTTGACCATGTATTTTCGTAGCACATGTTTCTGTTAACTGCCTAGATAAGCATACATTACATGTTGTTTAGTATGTTTCTTTTTCACATATAAGTCATCCTTAACCTTGCCATTTTGTTATTTGCTCTTACCCTTTGCCATTTTATAATTTTCTCTTACCCTTTGTCATTTTTTTATTTTCTCAATCATAAAACTGAAGAAGGAATGTAAATCATTTAATGAGATACTTATGTATCCCTTACCCTTTGTCATTTGTTACCATCCCATTTCCTTTCTTTGCTAACAAGTCATCATTGTTTTCCCATTGTTATCGTGCTATACATGCCTTCTTATTTTTTAATAATGTTTTGACTTCTTGATGCCTGTTATAGTTCAGTTACCTTAAGGTTGCGTTGATATTTCACCAGTTTGCCAAGTTTCCTGATTACATAATAACTCTGAAATTTGTACACTACAGCTCAAATTCCCATGAACTTTCATTTTATACATCAAACTACTTAACCTCACACCATTTCATTATATTGGTTTGTTCCATATGTTTTATTCCCACATGTGTCCATAACTATTTCCATTCATATTTTTTTATCATCACTAGAGCACACTTGCTTTGTGTTTCCTACCATTGCTTCTCTGTTGGTCACACCCATACAGTTTGCGGCCCTCATTTTGATCCTTTCTTAATTCCTTTGTTGGTGTGTTAATACCAATTCAAGTTTTGGCAGCAACTATCTGGCATGGATGTTATTGATGCCACTAAGCAACATTTGCACTGTTTCCACATGAACAATGTTAGCACGTGTTGACCATGTATTTCCATAGCACATGTTTCCGTTAATTGCCTAGTTAAGCGTACATTACATGTTTAGAATGTTTTTTTTCTACAGATAAGTCATCCTTAACCTTGCCATTTTGTTATTTGCACTTACCATTTGCCATTTTGTAATTTTCTCTTACCCTTTGCCATTTTGTTATTTGCTCAGTCTTAAAACTAAAGAAGGAATGTAAATTGTTTAATGAGATACGTATGTATCCCTTACCCTTTGTCATTTGTTACCATCCCATTTCCTTGCTTTGCTAACAAGTCATCATCGTTTTCACATTGTTATCGTGCTATACGTGCCTTCTTATTTTTTAATAATGTTTTGACTTCTTGATGCCTGCTATAGTTCAGTTACCTTAAGGTTACGTTGATATTTCACTAGTTTGCCAAGTTTCCTGATTACATAACAGCTCTAAAATTTGTACACTACAACTCAAATTCCCAAGAACTTTCATTTTATACATCAACCTACTTAACCTCACACCATTGCATTATATTGGTTTGTTCCATATGTTTTATTCCCACATGTGTCCATAACTGTTTCCATTCATATTTTTTATCATCACTAGAGCACACTTTCTTTGTGTTGCCTACCATTGCTTCTCTGTTGGTCACACCCATATAGTTTGTGGCCCTCATGTCCCATTTACGCCTCATTTTGATCCTTTCTTAATTCCTTTGTTAGTGTGTTAATACCAATTCAAGTTTTGGCAGCAACTATCTGGCATGGATGTTATTGATGTCACTAAGCAACATTTGCACTGTTTCCACACGAACAATGTTAGCATGTGTTGACCATGTATTTCCGTAGCACATGTTTCCGTTAACTGCCTAGTTAAGCATACATTACATGTTGTTTAGTATGTTTTTTTTCATAGATAAGTCGTCCTTAACCTTGCCATTTTGTAATTTGCTCTTACCCTTTGCCATTTTGTTATTTGCTTAGTCTTAAAAGTGAAGAAGGAATGTAAATCGTTTAATGAGATACTTATGTATCCCTTACCCTTTGTCATTTGTTACCATCCCATTTCCTTGCTTTGCTAATAAGTCATCATCGTTTGGCCATTGTTATTGTGCTATACATGCCTTCTTATTTTTTAATAATGTTTCGACTTCTTGATGCCTGTTATAGTTCAGCTACCTTAAGGTTGCATTGATATTTCACTAGTTTGCCAAGTTTCTTGATTACATAACATGTCTGAAATTTGCACACTACAGCTCAAATTCCCAGGAACTTTCATTTTATACATCAACCTACTTAACCTCACACTATTGCATTATATTGATTTGTTCCATATGTTTTATTCCCACACATGTCCATAACTGTTTCCATTCATATTCTCAGTCTACAGTTTTGCATAAGTTCTTTTGTCACATTTACTGATTACCTAACATCTCGTGAATTTTTACACTTTATCTCATTTACATGTTCAACACACAGTACTTCTATTTTGTATCAGTTCCTTGCACTCATTACATGCTTAAATGTCTTAGAGTTCGGAAGTGGTTGTCATTGATTTGAACTAAGACCCAGAGCCGCAGTGCGTTCATGCCAGTCAAGCGAACACCATAGATGAAGGCTTCAATGTCACTCATGATTCATAGTTAGCTCACGCTGTAGTGCTGACAGAGGATGATATAGAGCATTCATCTACAACTCAGACCCAATCTAACTTACTGAATACACCCAGTAGCATAGCTTCAACCATTAACGGAAAAACACCTACCATAGGGAAGAAGTTTCCCAGTATAGATCAGGTGAGGCAGTTCTACGAGGTGTTTGCAGATGCTTTGGGATTTGGTATCAAAATATCATGCTCACATAAGAATAGACATTGCAACGAGACCTCAAGGATCACATTCTCTTATATCAAGGGTGGGAAGCCACTGACCAACTTCAAGGATTCTCTATACCAGTACAAGCCAACTGCGCGTACAAAATGCAAATCTTATGTCAAGCTGAAACGAACAATATTAGGGGAGTACCATATTTGCAATGTTAACCTTCACCATAACCACCAAATTCTTCCTACACATATGGTTAGGCATCTCCCATCAAAATGAAAAATTCCTGTAGATGCTCAGAGGCGTATTGATTTCAATGATGCAGTAGGCATTGGTGCATCAAAAAACTATGACATCCTTTGTATGTGAATTTGGAGGTTATGACAAACTTTCCTTAACACAAAAGGACATGAACAACCATCTGCTTCAATCACGGAAGCTCCGCTTAGGGGAAGGTGATGCCCATGCAATACAAACATACTTTGTTCGTATGCAAAAAGAAAACCCAGAATTCTTCTATGTTCTAGACTTGAATGAAGGAGTCCTTAGAAATGTCTTTTGGGCAGATGCAAGGTCTCAGATGGCATACAAAACTTTGGTGATGTTGTTACATTTGATACAACATACCTTACTAATAGATATGAAATTCCATTTGCACCATTCATTAGGATTAATCATCACGGTCAGTCCATCTTGCTCGGATGTGGACTGCTATGTGAAGAAACAACTGATAATTATATTTGGCTTTTCCAAACTTGGCTGCAATGCATGGGTGAGCACATTACTTGTCAGGTTTATAAAGCAAGTTTCATAAATATTCATGTTCTACGAATTATAACATACAATTTGTGACTACTTGTTCTCATTTGTTGAAACTGGTTATCTAACTTATTCGTTATACAATTGTATTCAATCTGATATACTACCGTGTCTGTCACAACACAGTTTGTCATTTTCCTTGGATTGAGCTCTGGATTGTGGTGTAGATCACTGTAATTTTTATGTTTTCCCTTTAAAATTGTCCTATTTTCTGAACCACCTATTTTCTTTTACCTCTTAACAGACATGGAATATGAATGTAATGTATATGTTACTGTGTTGTCTATTTTGTCTAGTTGTTGCCATATTTAACACATAACTCCAGTTAGTACACTCTAGTTTGCCAAATGAAACACTTTCTGGAATGGGATTATCACATTGCTACATACATATCTCCTACCATATACAAATCTATCATCCTATATATGTTACTCCACTAACTACGATGACTCTTTTTGAGCTGTTGTCTTGTTATTGTAATAAAATGATCCATTAATCACTTTTTCCCCCCTCAGTAGTACTCTTATTTTGTTGTTACGCTCATGCAACCAACCTAAGGGCATCGTTATAGATCAAGAACAACCTATAATAAATGGTATTCAGACTGTCTTTCCTAATGCGAGGCACCGCCTATGCCTATGGCACATTATGCGCAAATTGCCTGACAAGTTAGGTAAAAATTCCAATGCTTCACAACTCATTAGGAATGACGTATATGAAAGTCCTACTATCGAGGATTTTGAACAAAACTGGGAGGCCACAACACTCTCATGCAAGACAAATGAACAAGGGTGGCTATCTCGTATGTATCAATTGAGGAAAATGTGGGTACCTGCGTATGTGGACGACTTCTTCTGGGCCGACATGACAACTACTCAATGGAGTGAGTCCATAAATTCTTTCTTCGACACCTATGTTAACTCTAAAACATCGTTGAAACAATTTGTCAATCAATACCAACGTGCACAAGAAGCCCATCTAGAGGCAGAACACCATGCTGATTACGATGACATTTACAAGGTTGTTCAATTACAGATGGATTTTCAGATTGAGATAGATGCTAGGAATGCTTACACCCATAACATCTTCAAGAAATTCCAAATCGAGCTACAGAGGATGATGTACTGCGAAGCCGTCGTATTGAATAATATTTTGACTTTATCAACTTTCTGTGTTAATGAGCAACACAGGGTGAGCATATCTGAGACTGAATCTAGCCTTATTCGAAAACAGTATGTAGTAATATATGACTCAACCCAAGCCAACATGCTATGCAATTTCCGTTCCTTTGAGTGCAAAGGGATGATGTGCAGACATTCACTTTCTGTTCTTATCAAGAATTGTAGATCTGACAAGTTGCCTATGCAGTATGTATTGAACAGGTGGAGGAAGGACACCCCATGAGATTTCAGTATTACTTTTGCAAATCATGCAGACATGAGTATAGAGTCATCTGCAAGATCTGAAGACATTGCTTACATGTGCCAAAAGTTGATTGCCACAGCCAGGATTTCTGAGAACTACTACAACACAGTCAGGAACACAGTTCTCACAACAATGGAAACTTGCAAAATAGAGAAACATCTCAATCCTAATACTACTGTAAGTACATTATGTAATTCTTTTTGAATTATATCCTGCACTTTACGTCCTATATATGCAACATGAAAACCAATGTACCTGCTGTAATGTATACAACTTTATTATGCAAAGCTATTTTTGGTTTTGGTTTTTATGTCAGTCCAGTTATTTAAATCCATTTTGGACAATCACAATTCTAACATGTATATGCATTTCACTCAAACTGGTTGATGTGTTACTTCTTAGTCTATTTTTGTATCTCCATAGGTCAACATATGGTCGCCTTACTCTGAAACACAACACACCCTTTTTCTGTCTATAACTACTAGTGATTTTCTTATTTCGGTTCATATGATTTTACAGTTATAAATTGTAGTGTTCCCACTAAACGTAATGCATTCCTTCTTCATTGATGTTCACCGATTCCTACATTCTGTTCAAATCCACTTTTACAATGTTATGCTTTTTTTTCAATTTAAAAGGTACCAAGCCATTCTTCTGACGATGTTCCCGGCATCAAAGACCCAACCATTGCTAAAAAGATTGGCAGGCCTCCATCTGTTCGGAAGGAAAGTTGGAAAGAAATGCATTATGTAAAGAAAACATCATATCTAGCTGCTAAAAAAATCAAAGAAAAGCAAAACACAAAGAAAACCAAAGCACCGTTCAATGCAAATTCTCAAAGTAGTGGTGCATGACATCCTCAGCAACCAGCTATGCGACCTATGGATCTACCCAACCAACATTACATTCCTTCGCACCTGGCCGCCGGTTGGCTGAAATCTCAGTCACAACAAGCGTAGATCTTGCTGTTGTATCCCTTCAGATTTTTTACTGTCATTGGTCATGGAGTTTTTTGTTGTATACATTACGGAGAATATCCCAATGTACAAACATGTATACTACAACTCCAAAAAACGTGTATCATAGAATCAACACTTTGTAACTTGGCCACATTGTTAGCATTTTGTAACAACAACATTTTGAGCAAATTTTGTCCATCTAATACAACTTACAACCATTCTAGTTGTTCTTGGTTTGCTTCATCAGTTTATATTCTGCCATGTGATTGCAACTACAATTAAAGGGATTCATTGTGTGACACCATTTTACAATACAATTTCCTTTATAGATATTTCCATTTAACAAGTGCATTACCATAAAAGACATCCTTGGTATAACAAAACAAACTAATTCTTGATTGTGTCATTATATCAAACAATTTGAGTATCATTACATGATTTTTAGGCCTATATTTTGTACCATTATGTAACATGGGTATCAGTACAATTATATCATAATGTTTTAACACACCCACGTTATGCGTCGCGCCCTTGCCATAATGTTTTAACACACCCACACTATAGGTTAACAGGCTCCACAATTTCCGCTAATACCCACGTTACCTCTTCATATTCCCCTTTTCACAAGCCTTTGTCACATACCAAACAAAATTCACCACACATCAACTTGCCATCTATTCCATCATCCATCCTGTGCCCTGTCTCACTACCATCTAATTTTACATTTACCTACTCTACCCATAACATGTCTACCATGTTCATTAATGAATCGTATGGCCTTTAACAAACCTCTTTAGACTCACAAAAACACACACAACTGACTAGCTATGCCTCGCCCACCCCCAACCATTTTTTGCCTCATGTTGTTCATTACCAAAAAAATTCACTATCCTTATTTGCTTGTCCACACTACTAAATCGGCTGGTACATAACATTGTAACCACTCACCACCACACGCTACATGCTATTACTTCACATTATTACGTTATACCATTACGCATCAATTTATTGCTGGCCACTATGTTACAAACCCATCCTCTATGTTTATACCTTACTTGCACCAACATAGTCTACTGCCACTAACCTCATCTTTTTACCTCTAGTAATCGGTTAATCCCATTCTTTTTTCCATACTCTCTTCTGGCCCATAACACTGTAACCACTCACCACCACCTGTTGTTTGTTACCAAACAAGTACAATACCCTTCGTTGCTATTCGACACTACCACACGCTAGACGTTGTTACCTTTTTTTCCCTCCATAATCACCCCTTCCGCACCACCATTTTGAGCAAATTTTATCCATCTAATACAACTTACAGCCATTCTAGCTATTCTTGGTTTGCTTCATCAGTTTATATTCTGCCATGTGATTGCAACTGCAATTAAAGGGATTCATTGTGTGACACCATTTCACAATACAATTTCCTTTTATAGATATCTTACAATTTCCTTTTATAGATATCTTCAGTTAACAAGTGCATTACAATAAAAGCCATCCTTGGTATAACAAAACAAACTAATTCTTTATTGTGTCATTATACCAAACAATTTGAGTATCGTTACACAGTTTTTATGCCTATATTTCGTACAATTATGTCATTATAACAAAACACTACACCAACATCCTCACATCGCTATTCAGTACAGTTATGTCACCTTCCACGTTATGCGTCGCCGCCTAGCCATAATGTTTTATCACTATAGGTTAACATGCTCCATGTTAGTGGGCACCATTACTATGTTGCCAAACACACATTTTGTGCTAATACCCATGTTACATCTTCATAATCTGTCACATACACTACAACTAAACCCTTGCAATTATTTCTAACCGCCAACACATGTTTTCCGCTAATATCCATGTTACATCTTCATAATCCCCTCTTCACAAGCCTTTGTCACATACCAAACAAAATTCACCACATATCAATTTGCCATCTATTCCATCTTCCATCCTGTGCCATGTCTCGTTAACATTTACTTTTACGTTTACCCACTCTACCTGTAACATGTCTACCATGTTCATTAATGAATCGTATGGCCTTTACCAAACTTCTTTGGACTCACAAAAAACACACAACTAACTTGTTATGCCTCGCCCACCCCCAACCATGTTTTTGCCACACGTTGTTCGTTACCAAACAAGTTCACTATCCTTATTTTCTTGTTGATACTACTAAATCGGCTGGTACATAACACTGTAACCACTCTCCACCACATGCTACACACTATTACTTTGATTATTTTAACCAACATCTCCTGCACCCTTGCTATTAAGTCGTGTTATTAAGCTATGCCATCACACATCACGTTGTTGTTGCCCACTATGTTGCCAAACCATCTTCTATGTTTGTAACTTACTTACAACAACATAGTCTGCTTTCGCTAACCTCATCTTTTGCCTCTACTAATCAGTTAGTGCCATTATTGTTTGCCTCCTCTCTCTTCCAGCCAACATCAAATCTCATGTAACTAATTATGCCCAAACACTCCTTTGGATGCACTTTCAAAACAGTTTACATGTATTCAGTGTTACATGTATTATGCCAAAACGTGATCAGTTTATACTTCTTTGTAACTTCTGTGTAACCTTGATTACATGTATTCATAGCATAACCTTGATTACATGTATCTACTCATGCTTTGCTTAAAACTTCTGTTGCTACCACCAACAAATCTAACTCAGCATTACAAAATACATATGCACATGCACAGTTATATGATTATTCACATGACCTTCTGTCCCTAGTACCACTAAATTGGTACACCCAACAACATATCACTAACTCAAGCCAATTCATATAACTATGTCACATAACAACCTAACAACTATGTGGCAAAACATCCCTATTTAATTTCTTAAAATCCTACCAATTCACTTTTTATGTACAGAACAGTCCTCTTTGTTAGCTGCATAGACATCCATGCATAACCAGAAAATCATATTCATTTGATAAGCTCATCTACACAAACACATAAACAAGCAAAGAAAAACACAAATGTTGTTACCATTACATGTTTAGTAGGAGCTTACCCATTTATATTACTGAACAATTATGTGTTGCACAACTATATTTATTAATTCTCCACAACTTGCACGTCTATTACCAACTACCGGCTGTAGACACAAACACATACGTAATGCAAGGGCCAAACATTATCAGTTAGAATCTGTTCAAAAACACACTTACTCTGATGAATTACATAATTAGTTTGATGCCCACCCAGACAAACATGTTGTCACCTGGTTGCACGGCATACTCATATTCACATCCATTCTAAGAAAAGTTTATCAAGTCATTTACACAATACAAACATTTAACATTGTTTCATCATAAAGCCCCTTCATTAACATACTTATGCAATTTAAGTATCTCCAGGGCATTGTGGCCTTGTAGCTGGTGATATTCTTCACCATATGATTCTTCAATTCTCTATCATGCGCACACACATTCCATCCAACGCATAATGTACAACCCACAATCGTTAGACCCTCCTGGTTGTTGGTCGGCTTTGTTGTCAAAAACAATATTCCACCCATGTTCGGAAACACCACTTATCTTGCTTAACGGGGTATTTAGTGATGCAACATACATTATAGAATAAGATAATTTCAACTAACTAATATTCACAATTACCAAATACAATCCACATCAAAACAATGAAGTGTAAACTTACCACAGTGACATCATCATCGTCATAAGGATGATTGGTGTTTGATTTTTTATATCTCCTAGGCGGCTGTAGGCTGCTATAATGCAGGATCTTCTTGTATTCATGTGATGCTATGAGCAAATGCCAGTGTTGGTGGCTGAGCAAGGGTAGGATTATAACATTCACTCTCTTTATTTGTTCTCATCGTTCATAGCAATAATTTCTCATGCAGGGTGCATCCCTCGTCTTGATGGCATGTGTCATTGTTGTGTGGAAGATGAACACCCTCCTACCCAAATGATTTCTATGCTCCTCACACATCACCTCACTGTATCCTTCAAGGAACTACAACAAATGTAAAAAACATTAATTACATAAATACTTTCAATACTGCACACAATATAACTCCCATTCACTAAAACACTAAATGTATCTGTTGTCCTGCTAATTGCACATGGATTGATGTTTGATTACCAAACAAACTACAAACCTGTTACATTTTATGAAGACATTATATATATGCACAATGTATCATTTATTAAGTTTATCCGTTGCATATCTAAATTTACCTCCTTGTATTCTAACATGCCATATTCAGAACAAGCATACCAAAGTTAACACCATTACTGTTTATGAAACATGAATTGTTTATAATTATCAACAAATTAATGGTTATTGCCAATGAATCACACATAGTCGTGGTCCTATATTATCACACCCACTACACACTTATTTCATCACAATCAATATCAGGTACCCTGCCAATAGTCATATTTTAATCTACTTTGCATAATACGTAGTTTAACATTGTTCTTACCTGATTGGTGATGTTCCCCCCACCCTCATCGCAGATACAAAATTAGCCTGCATTATACAAGCATTTGCACTCTTGAATATAACATCCCCTGGGTTCCTCTTAGGGATTGTCAGCTGCAACATATATATGGTATGAGCTAATGTTCTAGAATCATTTACATAAACTTTTTCCAAATAGTATATTCACAAGTTGCGCAAGGACACTTAAAGAAAATTGCTTACTCCTTTCAGTTTGTCAATGTTGGTAGGCTCGAGCCACAACACTGCATGCTCGTCCCACCCTCACATCAATTGTAACTCCTTTTTCATCCCAGTTCCAATTGACCTTGGCCTTCTTTCCCAGTGTGAGTCTTTCACTCTTTTCACGAGGGAACTTGGGCTGTTAGATATGTGAACCATGTCTCATAAGGTATCCGTATGGCCCAGATCTACAACTATCTTCTCAACCATATCCCTAACATGGTTTTTTATCACACGAGATAACAATTACTGCATACTAGTAATATGTTTGGTCAGTGCCATTTACATAATTTACCATTCTATGAGGTGATTTACCTTTCCAGCAGTAGTCTCCATGTCCACAACAACCCACTCAGGTTTCACACACTGCTTAGTCTTTCCCTTCTTCCCAACCAACATTGAGATCAATGTCTGCATACTAAGCACACTTAGCATATTATCTATTTCTCCATCTATCCCTATCATTTTCCACCAGTCCTATATATACATATCACAACACCAGTCAATCAAACACAGTTTATCAATTATATATTTGTTAAAATAATTACATACATTCCTATATGCATTATTTGTTGCAACATCACTATTGTGCCTGGTAACTGGTCTTCCTATAGTAGATGCAAATGGAATGTTGTTTGTTACCTTCGGAGTCACAAAAATGATCTCAGTGTTCGCCTTGTTGGTCTTGCCACACCAAATGCAAAATCGTTAGCCATTTAGTAACTTGCTTTTTGACACAACTAATCATATTGAACATCGCCACCTTGCACAATATTGTCCTTGATCTGTGATCCGCAACTGTCGTTCCGCAACCCATTCGCCCCTTTAAATGTTGGCTGCCCTCATTGGAAACTTTACCACTCTATAACACAATACGTCAAATTAAGTAGAGTATTATTTGTTACAAATATCACTTTAATTACACAATATTTTGCAGATTTACCTTCTCAACCTCACTACTGATGTTACTAACTTGTCCCTCTCAACTCATTTCTGGTAACGGGATGTACTCATCTTCGGCCCTGAGCGAACTGTACTTCAGCTGTATGGCAACAAACATATCACTTTGGTCAGCAAAATTCTATCCACATTTTAACTGATGTTAATGGTTTGTCATCTGCTTTACTTATATACCATTTTAGTTACACTTCCTTTCTCGCTAGCACACATTCTCCCAGATACGATTCCAGTCATTGAAGTACATTCTACTCTTTGCACTTCATCGTGCACAGTTCACTTGAGTTATTTGCCAATTAACAACTAATCCCTCTGACAAATGTATTTCTCATCAGAAAATAAAATATTTGCTATGCATACCCTTTTTGTCACAGACCTCATCCGTGGGCGGCTGCCTCCAACATATCTGAAGTTATGTTCAACACAATCCCCTTCAGATGGGCTGCCTCCAATGTCTTTTCACCCTTGGGGTGTCGTAACATATCTGTCATGCACAAGTTGTACATAATTCATTTACTATGGAACACATAACACACTACAGCAGACTTACCGTTTTCGATACCTTCCATTTTCTTTTTTGTGATGACGTCAACTCCCCTCTCTTGACTGAGTAAGGCACCAATGGTGTCTGCAAACCACCTTGCTCAGTTATTTCATCACAAGCTAGATCTGTTTTATCATTACACTACCCTGTTTTCCAGGTACACCACTGCTAACATATTATATGCAATACTATAGTCTACCTTTTTTGAAGCAGATCTTGTCAATGCACCCTCACTAGCATTTTATGGTGTCTTCCCATTTAGTATATACATAATACACATTTATATTGAAATAAGATATCATGTCTTCACAAATTGTGGCTTTATACGCTTCGTTGGTAGGCGTATTACATACTAACTACATGGTTACTGATTGAAATATATAACCCTACAACTTATGCTAACACACTGCCATAAAAAGACATTCAATTATATGTAACATAATTATACTAATTCATTACTATTTTATATTGTACTAAGCGCACATGTTGTTGGTGCAGGCACAAGTTACATTAATAATTTTTTTAGCAACAACATGGTACCTTCTTCGCAGTTGACCTGGTCATAGCTCTGTGGCTACCCACATAACCCCTTCTATCCTTCAACAAAAAATGGCGTTCAACATTTCATTTCCCACACACAAATGCTTTATTAGGTATATACGGTCTCCATATACAAACTAACTAAGCTATATTGTTAACATCATTTATACGAGTAAATGCACTTTTATATACACATATAGAACTTGTCGGTGTTGTTTCTTCAACAGCAACAATGCTTCTTTTTAGAAGCGTCGAGTTATCCGTTGACTTCAAAGAATCACATATATACTCACCACATTAATAAATAAAAAACACATAGAATCACTAGTATAGGAATGGTCTGTAGCGTCGGGTTTTTAAAGCCTGTAGCGTCACTTTTTAACCGAATCCTAAGTGGTCGTTGCTATAGAATTTGACCTATAGGGTCATTTTTTTAACAAAAGAAAACTGACGCAATAGGCTGTAAAAAATGAGGAAGAAACAGTGGCCAAAGTTGTAAGGTCAGTTATCAAGCTCAATCTGTAGACCTCTAGCATCGATTTTCTTAAATAACCGACCTTAGAAATTCACTCTAAGGTCGGTTATTTAAGAAAACCGATGCTACAGGTCTACAGATTGTTGACAATCTGTAGACCTGTAGCATCGGTTTTCTTAAAAAACTGACCTTAGAAGTTCACTCTAAGGTATTTAAGAAAACTGATGCTACATGTCTACATATTGAGCTTTAGACCTGTAGCATCAGTTTTTTTAAAAAACCGACCTTAGTGTGAACTTCTAAGGTCAGTTTTTTAAGAAAACCGATGCTACAGGTCTATAAATTATAACCACACACGGCCATGCTACGCGACATGGCCATGCTACCATATCCCCATACGGCCGTGCTACCAGAAGCCAACACAATCATGCTACACAGCACACCCGTGCTACCAGAAGACAACGCGACCGTGCTAAGTGGCACGACCTGAATACCAGAATCCAACACGGTCATGCTACACAACACGACCGTTGCAATTTTTTTAAAAATTCTACAGAAATAGAAATAGAAACAGAACAGAAGAATAAGAAGAACCAGGATATGGGAGAGGGGAGCATTGATGCTCAACCTTCACCATTCCAAACCACACATTCATAACAAAAATAATTCATATATTTAGTTGAGTTACACATAATCACATCATAATTTACAAAATGATAGATTGCAAGTCTGAGATGATATTAAATATCAGATACAAAAGTAAAAATGAAAGAGTACTAAAACCACATACATAAATGGAGCTGACATATTTAATCCAATGTTATATTGACTTCATTTAGAAAAGCAGCTGACCACTCTTCTCAAAATTTATTTAAGTCCTCAAGTGTGTAAGGCTGAGTTGTAAAGATCTGTAATAGAAAATGCACATGCTAATATTTTATAAAATGACTAAAATCACTTGAAAATTTATTATGTTATTCTTTATTACCTGATCTATAGTCTGAATGTCATATGATGCTTGTTTGACAATAGCTTGCATATATTTCATTACATAGTATCCACAAGCCCAGCCATTATTTTGTATAAGACAGTACAAATAACGAATTATACTTAATGTTAGTAAACTACTATAAACATGAGTTGAGATAAGAATATAACAGTTGACATATAAGAGTTAAAAATTAACACATATAAAACTAAGCAGTTGTCAAAGTAGCTACCTTGACATTTTTTAAAGTCAATGTCTTTAATTTTGTGGGTATTTGTCTTCCACCTTCACAAAAAGCTTTTATACCCCTATCAATTAAATGATAGTTGGTAAAGTAAAAATTCTAAATAAAAATATCATGTTGAAGCATTGACTAAATTTATGCTTACTCTATAGTTGGCAATTTCAATTTTTGGCCCCTTGTTGTTATTCCCATTGGGTCAACATAATAAAGAGTCATCAATTTTGGGACAACCACCAATAATTCCCAATGTCTAGCTCTGAGTAAGAATAAAACTAACATTAAAATAAAGAAACGTTTATTATTGGTTGATTTACTAGTCAAATAAAATGGCACATTGGGAGAGTGAGAATATTAGACCTCACTTGTAGGCTGAAGAAGAAATATATGCAAGTCAATAATAAGTCAATAGCACCTGCAACAATATAAATGCATGATTCAATTTCGTTATAATGTATTAATTAGGGGTCAATATATATCAATTTTTTAGGAGCAGTAAGAATTAACAAATGTAAGACTGACAAATTTTGAAGTTTCTGCAACTCAGACAGCACGGCCATGCTACCCAGCACGGCCGTGCTACCCAGCACGGCCGTGCCATCACCACAACTGTGCATCCCAGAACGGCCATGATACCTGGTCAGTTGCATGACAATAAGAAGAAAACAGAGGAGTGAGAAGGCAGAGGATACCGTGCTACCTTGAGAAGAACTGGACGGTGGGTGAGCTTGTGCGGGAGAAGAACTAGAGAGAGAAGGTGCGTGACCCTTGCAACGCCGTAGGCGTCGTCACCGCTCAAGGAAGAAAGCAACTGGGCGTCATCATACAAAGTGCACGACACCAGAGATGGTGGTCGATCTGAAGGCATAAACACCGTCCAAAGAAGAAAATGGTAGTTGGGCATCGTCGTTCAAGAAGGGGTGCTGATTTTCCTCTCTTCGGGCGTGGAGATAGTTGGGAAGGTGACCTTGGAAGCGGCGGTGATTTACTTCTCTTCGGGTGCAGGAGCAGGAATGGGGAGACGAACAAAATGAAAAACACACTGAAACACGGCTCAACTTTGGTCTAATATCATCCCAACCTCTAGGGTCAGTTATCTCAAAAAATCGACGCTACAGGTCGGGTTTGTAGGGTCGGTTATTTGAAAAAACTGACTCTAGAGACTAAGTGGTGCCCGAAATTTTTGAGACCATCTATAAGGTCAGGTATTTGAAAAAACCGACCCTAGAGGTCAGGGTCTATAGGTCGGTTATTTGAAAAAACCGACCCTAGAGTTCCAAAGCGGTGCCCACATTTTTTGTTGACCCTATAGCATCAGTTATTTAAAAAAACCGACCTTATAGATCGAGGCGCGAAGCCAAAATCATGTGAATTTTTGCCGCGAGAAACCTGTAAGGTCGGTTTTTTTGATAAAGTTGATGCAATAGTCTATTAAGTCAGTTGTTCTAGTAAAAACGATGCTATGGGAAGTGACGTTACTGGAAAAAAATGTAGTAGTGAATAATAACCCAATGTTGGATTAATGAAACAAA
The DNA here is from genome assembly GCA_963693085.1 of Alisma plantago-aquatica. NCBI lineage: Eukaryota > Viridiplantae > Streptophyta > Magnoliopsida > Alismatales > Alismataceae > Alisma > Alisma plantago-aquatica. The sequence continues at coordinate 882,413,780 of OY856411.1, forward strand.
CCTTTCCTTTATTGTCCCACACTGATGCAGTCCCATTGGGCCCGACCACCAGTTCTTCTTTCAACAATGTATACATTGGTTTCAGCTTACTACCATCAGCGGTCTTAAAGTAGCTGACCTGCAGCCACAATAGATACATTGGATAACTTATCATTATTTGCATAATGCATTTAAGGCTCACTATGTTGAACAACTTACTTATCATTTCAAAAACTCACCATTTCATCTTGAACAATGTTAGACGGTGCAATCCGTTCCACGGGGATGTCCATTACAACCTGATGTTAAACACACCAATACGTCTCATAAAAAACCCAACTGACATGTGAAATACATACGCATCTAACATGTAATACAATACCCGATCAACGCTCCCACTATGTTCCTTGATGTTACTAACATTTTCTGCATCTGCATCTCTAACCTGCTCAGATACAAAACAAATAAGATACATAATAATTCAAATAAAAATACCTCTCCCCAACTTGTTATATTTTCGTAAGTGCATCTCATATTATATCCACATCCCCACTTGCTGTTAAGTGTTCCGTGCCATCCTATTACGCCTACCACTTCCTTCAACACCCCACAAGAACATACCCAAAATACATACATAGTTATCACAATTACCATTCACCTACTTACCATTCACAGTGAGTTGCATAGACACATTTTTTTTAACTTTGTATCTTTCTTACTGACGTAACTATGTCTTCTCCAGTAACCAACACATTACCAATCCCTACAACATCCTGTAATCAAGTGCAACATGTATTACATCTTTTACACTGCATAATATAGAACTTATCTAATATCAACAACGATTAACACACTAACTTTGTTACACTTTGTAGATGTCCGGTTGCCAGTACTTGCAACACCTGCTGCTGAACTCTTGCAGTTCTCCTCCAACTTATCCTTGGCCTTATCTTTGGAAAATCCCTAAATAATCAAATGGATAGTGAGACTCATCAGTCAGACTATGAATATCTAACATCAAGCATTTAACTATTTCACTCACTTCTATTTCCTTTAAAACAAAACTCAGCTCGTTCATCACTTTTTCCTTCTACAGTTCACTGCATTTGCCCCTAATAGCAACATTCAAAGTATCTGTTGCCTTACCACCACTCAGCTAGGCACATGTTGTCCTAACCTATATGCAAGTTTGTCCCAACATCAATACCAAATAAATATACCATTATAAATTTTGATTCACACAGAGGAAAAACCAAGGCATTCAGATATGTACCGTAATAGGTGTTGACAAATCAATCACAGCTACTGTATCACTACTACCTATGTCCTGCATAAATAAAAATGTCTCTCCTTTTAATTATCATATAAAGCCCAATATTTACACACTAATTAATGGTTAGCTCAAAGCACCCTTATTGGTGTCAGAACACCCTTGGTGGTTTCACTGCAACCATACGATGAACATCCTTTCAACTGGAAGAATACATGCCAATGGCAACTTAAGACACATCCTAAACTAACCACCACAAATATTTTTCTATATGTACACTTACACTGATATGTACTCCAATGTTCCCTTGTTTTTTTAGTTCTTCACACGCTTCCTTAGCAGCTACCTGTTTCACTCATTGTTATAACACATATGTTTATTGCATGACAGGAAACTCTTTGTGAACAACATACATCTGTTGTACTATTAGTCACAATCCTCTCAATATCTACATCAGTCCCCATGCTTCTATGTTTATTTATTTCACATTCAACGCATCAACTTATATAAAAAAATTACCTGCATTTTTCATAACCAATTGTAATGGCATACTACCTACATACCTTATCATCACCATCTATCATACATGTTTCGGTAGACCTCCCATCTGAGCTGCTAGGTCGTTCTGTGGGGTCTGTGATTCCCCGGGTTTACATTTCGAGCCTAAGAAGTTCAATCTCAAACAATCATACTTCATACTGGGCCTTCAAGGCCTCCAACTCTGTTGTACAAGCCTTGAGCTTTTTCTGTAGCATTTTCACTTTCTCATCATCATCTCCGGTCTCCTTCACTAGCTTTTCCTTTCTCTCCTCAATCCACTTTTGTAATTTGAGTTTGTTGAGCTTCAGCTTTGCCGTTTCCAGCTGCACACATTGAACACAACATATATACCTTTATACATACCAACAAACTACAACAATATATAATCACAATACATTACACTAGTTCTTTACATTACCGCTCTGTCTATACCAGATGTGTTGGCCTTACTATCTTCCTCCTGGACATGCGTTTCTTCCGTACGACGAGACCTCAGAAATTCATCCCTAACATACCTATCAGGCATGTTCTTCACTGACATGCTCTTCCCTGCCAGCCATCCACTAATCCTAGTGTTGTATTCCCAGTAGTTCGCTAGAGGGGTCACATTATCTCTCACCTTCCGGCTTGTTAACGTTACATAACATAACCAGACCAGAAGTACAAAGCAGCATCCCTTGAGATAACCCCTATTTCTTTTACCCATCTCACACATACCCACGTGCAAAAATGTATATACAGATTTAGCCCAGTTGTACTTACCCATTTCACCCAAATTGTCCACATAATACCAAATTCATTTTTTAATGCTAAACCCAGTCGTAGGGTAAAAAAAAGTTGACATCATCACGGCTAGCCAAATCTTAACAAAATCCTCTACAGATTTAGGGTCAGTCTTGTCACACAGTTCTTTCAAAATTTCATAGGCCCTTGACACCTTTGGCTCACCTGTGAAGTACAGATCAGCAATGTTTGAGTCTACCTGTATTCCTTGGCCATCACCTAGCAATACATTCTCACCTAAAAATTAAAAAATTACAAAGATAATACATTTACATGCTAATATTATTAACAAATAATATTGCATTGTCGTTGTTGCATCTCACCTGCAACTGGTAGGCCTAGAAACATTCCAACCTATCTAGCATCAAACGGGACAACATTGTTGCCAAGTTTGAAAGTCCTAGTTTTCTTATCATAAGTTTCTACAATAGCCCTTACCAGCACAAGATCGAAACCCTTTGGCCATTTCAACGATGTAAAATGGCCAAACACTGTTGTCTTTAACATATCCTTGTGCTCGTCCCTTACAAATTCTAACACTGATAGGAACTTCTGAAAAGAACATCACGAACTAAAACCCTTGCCAAGACCTGTACTGCATTCTTCATCTTCATCATAACAAGAGTCAGTCATCCTACATCAGGTGTTATAATTCATGTCACACAATACTTTTTAAAAGTATTTTGTAATACATAATAAAAAAAGTTAGTCATCCTACATCATAACCAGAGCATTCTATAATATTGCATTAATATGCAAACTTCACACATTTTCAGAACCAGTTCTACAAATAAACTATCCACACATTTTAATTTGTTATACATTGCTTTGCAAAACACAATCAGTTGCAGTCCATTTGCATATCTTTACCATAACTGATATCACATTTGATATGTTGTCCACAACAGAAATCACACATATCAACATTTGCAAACAAAGTAACATATACATACCAGGGAACTCAATGCATAACATGCACACACTTACACTTTTGTTACTAGGGTACTATAAACTTTTCAAACCGTTTCTTGCATAACTCTATCAACTCCTTTGCATTACATTGTAGTGTTGGGTACATCAATTAACAGTTTTCATTTGTTCTACTCTACATTGTATTGCAATCTATATCTGCTTCACCAAAACACCTTACATACATGTGCACACTCGTCAGAAATCACACATATCAAATTTTGCAAAAAAAGTAACATATACATACCAGGGAACTCAATGCATAACATGCACACACTTACACTTTTGTTACCATGGTACTATACACTTTTCAAACCGTTTCTTGCATAACTCTATCAGCTCCTTTGCATTACATTGTAGTGTTGGGTACATCAATTAACAGTTTTCATTTGTTCTACTCTACATTATATTGCTATCTATATTTGCTTCACCAAAACACCTTACATACATGTGCACACTCACTTTACTTAATCAATAAATTATCATCACTGAATCACAATCACAAACCAACCAAACTTTGAATTAGTTCATTACATTACAATGTTTCCCGGGCATGCGTTACTTACTAACATGCCACATTGTGCGTCTATAGTTACATCTTTTGCCTAAATTATCTCCCATGTTCTTATTGTAGTAACATGCCTATGTTTATTACTTCTCATATACCATTATATTCATAAACAACCTAACTTAGCACATTACCCCACCCCCACAGTTACATAGGCATACCTATCATAACACGTACACATCCTCATTCAAGCATATAGCTTTTGTAACACTACCTTGTAAAATAACCTCAACAAACAGCAACATGGTTCGGCCATATAGAAGATATGCAAAACAAACAAATTTTTGTACACGAATACCTGACCACCTTGCCACAATGCATTTTTCGCACTTACCCATACGTTTACATGTTAAGAACATCCTAACCCCGCTACAACATATCTACTTTGTTAACCCAACCACCACACAATTACCTCATTTTAGTGCCCTTCTGTTGTTGGCTTGCTATTAAACATGTAACAACTCCTAATTCCTAACCCCCTACCACCAAGCCCTTGCTTCTCCATAACTGCCTCCAATAGACTAACACACCCCTTCATGTTGTCGACTAACACACACCCATCTCAATAACTACCTCCAACACTTTTCAAATCTTCTACCCTCCCAGTTTCACACCCTCCATAACAAGGTTAGGTCGTTACATCATCTTAACCCCTTGCCCTAACCTTGTTATCTTGTCATGGACCCTAAAGAAAATCTCACTACATCACCCCCTTCCATCAAGCCACTGCTTCTTCTACTTTGTCTTCCTATCATAACCCCTCAACTCTGTCAAGTAACACAATTTCCCACCAACCAAACCCCGACGTGCCATTACCAGCTCCTTTCCTCTCTACCCTCCACCCAGCCTTCTACTCTTCGACTTTCACCATCCAACCCCCGCAACAAGGTTGGGTCGTTAGTAGTCCAAGCCCTACTGTTGTCTTCTCCAGCGTCTTAAACCCTCTTGCATCCCCAACACAGTTGCATCCTAGTGGCGCTATTATTTAATCCTTACCTTTTCCACGAACAAAGCATAAGGGGGGAGACATTCTTACCATCCGACGTCGGAGATCGTCCAGCTGTTAAGAGCGGGTGTTTTTGCACAAACCCTCCTCCGATTTCCTCGGCCAGTGGTCACCTAGCGCCACTCCTGCTTACACCTCTCTATGCATGAAGCAACACACCCACTGTGCCTTCGTGATAACACTCATTTTATGGATATTTATAGCATTTATTTCCTTGTCAAAACTACCCTCTAAACTGTTTTTCCTCTCAAATTTTGTCATGTTTTGCACAAAAGTAAATTGCGCTACACCCTTAACTCTTTTTCCATTTTTTGTACAGATTTTCCCCTATTTTATACCTAAAAGACCGCTAAAGGCCCGTCCAGGCCCATGAACGGCGCTTACCTACATCGACCCTTCTACCATCAACTCGAAACGTCACTCACCCGTCGTAGCTTCAGCCCGATATAGCAGCAACGCGACACGGGCGTGTCGCGTAAGGAGGCCCTGATGGGCGATACGCCGCTTACCCGACAGAGAGCTCTGCCCGCCATGACTAATAAGACCGTTATGGCATGTCGCGGGATATGAGGCACTCGTCGAAAAGCTTCTACCCACTGTGGCCACTCGATACACTTGCAGCCCGGCACATCATGACGACCTACTGTGTCGGGCGACACACACGTGTCGATCATCCCCAAAGCCACGTGTGCAAAGATGATCAAGGATACGTGGCACCCAGAGAACTGCAACCTCCTCCATATGACTCCGATGGGATGGGTTGGAACCTCGTGAAAGCTAACTTTGGAAAGCTTTAGCACCTAGTGTGTCGACAACCAAGGCGTGCTGGGCGACACTAGGTGAGCATACCCCCAACCCGAGAGGGGCGGGAGTGGTTCACTTAGAACTTGTCCCGGTAGCCGTAGAAGATCGATACGACCAAGAAGGCCACCCATCATGTAGGGTCCCTAGATGGGCTTCAACCCGAGACAGCTCACCCTTTACACCTAAAACAAGGAACCCGAGAACCTAAGTCCCTTCTAACCCGACATAACACCGAACCCGATACAGATCATCGTCATGGCGTGTCACCCGACATGGTGGCTACCTGACACGACCATATCGGGTAGGAAGCCCTGACCGATATGCGTGCCTGTCATAGTCTGTTGCCCAATAGGGTGGTGCCCGACATGGACATATTGGGCAGAGCTTCTGCCCGGTACTGAGTTAGTTGTGCCTTAGGGGTCACTGCTGTCTATCGCCCTCCTACATCAAGGAGGCGATACCTATCTTCCCTTTTTTTAGCATTTACTTTCATTTAATATGAATTGTAATTGAACCCCTTTTACACAATATATATGCTTATAGAATCTGTGGAGTTTAATACTTGTTGTTCTATGGTTGGTCCGCTTTTGTTGGATGATTTCTTATATAGCATCTGAGTTCTAGCTTGTATGTTTGGATCATGTTTTGACTAGCTATCGAAATGTGTTTCCCGTTCCAACTCCTCTGAGAGAAGGACATTGTAATTCTAGAGCTTGGTCTGACCCGGGAGTATGAGAATACCCAGGGTTGGAGCCACTTCGGGTTGCTTTCCCACTCCAACCTATGCCCATTACCCTTGAGAGAGGGTCTTGGCATTTAGTTGGAGGTACCCTCTTTGAGAGAAGGGGTACAGGGTGTTTTCTACTGCTGTTTGTTATTCCTAAGTTTTCTTCCTTTGTGTCTGGCCTTGACAATAGTTTTATCTCCTTGGAAGCTGTTGCGCAAAACCCCTAAAAACTGCTAAAACCCTAAAACCATCATCTTTCTTGTAATTCTAGTTGGAGATAGTTTTTCTTTACAATGTTCCCTTGTTGCGGCATATCTATCCTTTCTTGTCTATATATCTTTGCCCATATGAAAGTTATATCTATGCACTTGCTTTTACGCTTCACTTGTATGTTTAGCTATCATCTTGCGATGTTTTATCATCGGTATCTCGAGAGAGTAATATCGCTTCTATCTGTGACGTAGAGCAGCATGAATGCACGAGAGTGTTAGATTGCTGGTGCTTTAAACCATATGTTTTGCCGTAAGGCTTTTGAGTTGTCTTCTCGAGAGAGAGACTTCTTTTAAGTCTGGTTCTTTCCTCATCTCGAGAGAGAGTGGAATGAGGCTTTGCATGGTTTCTCGTAATTTGGATATGTGCATGCAGGGAAGAGGGATAATATGTTGGTTAAGGGAACATTTTAGTTAAGTGAACCCCGGTCCGAGTTTTACTTATCCTCCTGATAGTTTATTTTATTTTATTTTCTTTTCTTTGGCCCTTTTTTTTCCTTTGGTTTGTCGTTCCTTGGGGAACACCTTTTTATCCTCTTCTTCTACCGGAGTATAGAAGTGATGATTCCGTGTTCTTGGCACTACCAATCTCGTCCCTGTGTTCGAGTCTAACTACTTTAAATCCGCTCCTTTTAGACAAGTGATTTAGGCTGATCAACTTTTTGGCACCGTTGCCGGGGACGAGGCAAAATAGTACTGTTAAAGAACCCGAGTCCACTTACTATATTCCCGTGCCTCAAGCTTAGCAATAAGCTTGACAACATTACTACTGTAAGTCTTCTAACCTAAATATGTACAGAATAGTTCACTTTATCAAGCCTAGTTTTCTAACTTGATCTTATGATTATGTTCAGGTTCTTGGGGGAAGCATTTTGTTCAAATTTAACTTCATTCATCATGCTGCCTCGCATTGAGCCACCCCGTTCCGCAGATGAGCGGAATGCGAGAGTTGGACCACACCCACCTCTTCTAAGAAGTGATGAAAATAGACATGACTGTTACAATGACGATCATATTTATGATGAACAAGAACAACCTGAGGATGATCACCACCACGAAGGACATCGTCATCGCCGCAGGCATAGAAGGAACCATCACAATCAAGAGAGAAACCGTAGAGACAACGACAGTGAAGATTCTGAAGAAGAAGAAAAGACTCTTCGAGAGTTGGCAGCTGATGAATCCTCCAGATTCATCCTCACAGTCACCAATTCTAGGGATTTTTTGCCTCATATCGACTGATCTACCCTTGTTTTGGTTTACTCTAAGTATCTCCTCAATTTCATGTAAATAGTGCATTACTAGTTCTAATTACCGTAGTTTTCAATTTATTTGATCTCATCCTCCCCTACTCACTTTCTTTCTCCTCTGCAGATCATCCTCAACCATTGCCATCATCAATGGTCTGCTTTCATCCGTCCATTTAGTCTCCTTCAAGTGAATGTCATGATGAGGATCAACCATCAACTTGAACTCACTCAAGACCCTTTCAGCCTTGGTCTTGACCAATCGGTCTTGACCAAACAGTTTTTCCCTAACGGTCTACCTATTCGGTTTTGACCTCTCACCCACACAGTCCTCCTCTCATTGCTCTGCCTTAATAGTCTCAAGACCATTTGACACCTCACAGTCTCAAGATCGTATGAGCAGCCACCTACCCAGGACCGTTTGGGGCCAAGACCGGTTGGAGCCAAGACCATTTGGAGCCAAGACCGTTTGGAAATGAAGTCCGTTTGATCCCAAAACCGTTAAGACTCCATACTGGTTGGACAACAAGACCGCTTGGATGAAGACCAGTTGCCAAGACCATTTGGACCCAAGACCATTTGGATCCAAGACCGTTTGGAGTCAATACCGTTTGGATCCAAGACCGTTTGGAGCCATGGAGTCAAGACCATTTGGAGCCCAGACCGTTTCGATCCAAGACCGTTTGGAAGTGAAGACCATTTGGATCCAAGACCATTTGGAGCCAAGACCATTTGGGGCCAAGACCATTTGGAGCCAAGACCGTTCGGAGCCAAGACCATTCGAAGACAAGACCGTTTGGAAATGAAGACCGTTTGGATCCAAGACCGTTTGGGTCCAAGACCATTTGGACCCAAGACCGTTTGGGGCCAAGACCATTTGGACACAAGACTGTTTGGAAATGAAGACCGTTTGGATCCCGAAACCATTAAGACTCCAGACCGGTTGGACAACAAGACTGTTTGGATGAAGATCGGTTGCCAGGACCATTTGGACCCAAGACTGTTTGGATCCAAGACTGTTTGGAGCCAAGACCATTTGGAGCCAAGACCATTTGGGGCCAAGACCGTTTGGACCCAAGACCGTTTGGACCCAAGACTGTTTGAAGTATTCTCATATAAAAAATGTGAAGACCCCATACAAACCTATAAATAGGACCAACAAGGTCTTCATTTGGGACATCAGATCTGGGAGGCCGCAAGGCTACTCCACCGCCATCTCATCTCCATCAAGCTTTTCTCCACCATTGTTCCACCTCATTCCACCCTTGCAATTCTGGAGGTAGACACGAGGATCGAGGTGGAGAGGCGGAATTCATCAACCAAGTCGGAGTAGTCTCGGAGACTGGGGTGATCTACACAGGGTTGTAATAGATCTACTCTTCTACTCCGACTATGCTTTCCTTCTCTCTCTTCTCTCTCTTTGTTGCTCCCTCTATGAGGAGTGAGTATTTCCATCCACTAGGGTGCAGAGACTAGCCCCGCTGCCCGTTCTTTGTAGTATGTACCAAAAGGTGTTATCTTTCTGATTCAATACTAAATCATTTCATAACTTCTTGAATGTTGGCCGCGTTCTTATGTGCATCTATTGTATTTCATTGTGGTTTGTCTATGACTGCTCTTAGGACTCAAATACCGATTTAGTGTTGGTTTCTGGTGTGTGTATCCACCGCACATCCCTTTCGGTATCTAGGAATGCTTTCCAAGGAGTGGAGTAAACTCACCTCCATCATTGTACTTTCGTACTATGAAATGGAATTAGTTGACGTATAAAAGTGCAATCTTGATAGGTCAAAGAACACTCTCTATGGAGGAAGTGGTGCAAAGTACTTGACCATTCGCTTAGGGATGGATGACGTTGCAACGCTCCCACATTTCTCGTAGCCATGTCATCGAAAGAGGGATGGTCTATAAGGATACTAATCGAATTGGTAATTATCGCTCGCTTGTTAGTTTTTCGATGCACATTTCATGAGCTTGAGTAAGATTCTCTCTTTAGAGACTACATATCTTCATTGACACGTAGATATGTACTGGATGAGAGTTACTCAACCTGTGAAGGATGTGTGCAATACTCTTTTCCCACAAGACATTGGTATTATACAACATCCATGTGTCTTGCTTGCAAGTCTTACTATGATTGGTACAAGTACAATACATGTGTAGTGGTGGTGAACACCTGCACCACCCCAGTGATCCATCATCATTTGTTAATCTTAGTTTTTAATTCCTAACTAGTTTTCCTACTTGCCTTTACTTTCACATGTTTTAGGTTAAATAACTCAAATCAAACTTTTGATCATAGATGATTAACTTAGATTGAGATGAAATGAGATTCAGACGCTCAGATTCTTAACGTTGTCCTTTGGGTTCGATCCTAAATCTGTACTACGATAAGGCTTCCACACTCTTGTGGGGTTGGAGCATTTATCTAGCACCAGTTGTAGGTAAACCTAGAGAGAACATAAACTCCCTAGGGTTTTTGGTGCACATTAAGATTTCCATTAGAAGAGCAATCTTTTGGTGTAAATCCTAGCTCCATCAGCAGCCACGAAAGCCAACAACTCTAGATGCCATGTGGTAATCCCGAGGTGCGATGCTGCAAACTTTGAGCTAAAACCCATTGTGATTTCTATGATCCAGAATAAGAGTTTTCGAGGGAGTCCCAAGAATGACAACCCTTATCATCATCTCGATGCTTTCAAAAATATATGTGACACCATAAAAATAAGGGGGGTACCGCAAGAAGTGATCTACTGCAAGGGTTTCATTTTCTCTTTGGAGGATAGGGCACTGTCATGGTACCTTAGACTATCACATCAATCCCTAAATGGATGGAATGCCTTAGTAGAAGCTTTCATAAACAAGTTCTACCCTACTGAAAAGACTTTCAAGAGCAGGCAAAAGATCACATCTTTTACACAAAAACTAGGAGAGAATCTGCATGAGGCCTGGGAGAGATACCAGGAGTATCAGAGGAATTTCCCTCACTACAATTACAAGAAAGGTTTTTTTATAACAACGTTCTACAATGGCCTAACTCCTGAAGAGAGAGTATCGCTAAATGCAGTTGCGATAAGTGACTTTCTTGGGAAGAAGCCTAGTAGATCTAAAAAGATCATTGAGAACATGGCCGAGCTTCAAGCCGGGACTGAATATGATAGGACTAACAGAGGTTATGTGAAGAAAGCCGCCAATGAAGGACCTTCAGTTGAGTCTAAGGCTCTGGAGGCGATTACATCCCAGATACAGAAGATAGATATGGATGTCATACAGCTAAAGGAGTCAGGGGGAAAAGGCAAGAAGCAGACAGAGAAGGTAATGAACTATGTCACCTGTGGTGAAGGAGGCCATGGAGTAGATAACTGTGTGTATACTCGACCTGAAGGGTCAAGTGAAAGTGATTTCGAGGATGATGAAGCTGCAAACATATCCTACATCAACTTCAAGAGGCCGGACCATCCAGGCTTCAGTTATGGAAACAAGGATGCCGTAGAGAACTCACATCAGTTGAGCAACCCACCCAAGCCACCATCTGGCTTCAAGAAGAGAAATGGGTAGGGACAATATGCTAAGACCAACACCTTCCAGACAAAGAAAACCAATTATCAAGGTCAGGTCATGTATCAACCACGTCAAGCTTCTAACACAAGCCAAAGCCAAGGGCAAGAGCAAGGAAAAAGTCATACCAAGAGTAGTAGCCAGCCAGACTTAATGAGGAAACTTTTTGACTTCGTCAAAAGACAAGACACAGTAAACAATCAGCTTGCACAAAGCGCATTATCCAATTCTGGCATTTTGAATTCTATGCAAACCCAAATGGCAGACATGCAAACACACCAATGTCAGATAGACTAGCAGCTTGCTCAGTTTGCTGAGCACATAAAGAACCATTCGGTGAAGATCCCTTCTAGCACGGAGTCCACTAAGATGGCGACCCTCAGATCGGGATGGATAATAGAGCACCAGGAGAAGACGAGAACCGAAGAACCCGAGTCTGAGAAGGTTGTAGAAAGTCCAGTTAGAGGAGAAAGCCAGCACCCACCAGTTAAGGAGTCAGGACCTGAAGAGGGATTCTCCAAGAGAAGTCAGTACTTCCCAAGATTACCTTTTCCATACAAGCTTGTAATGTCTCACCTAAAGAAGAGATATGAAAAGTTCATGGAATCAATGAAGAAGCTCCATTTGGAGGTACCTTTTCTAGACGCCTTGGAAGAAATTCCGACCTATGCTAAATTCTTTAAGGATCTAGTCACAAAGAAAAGATGAGGAGGGAGGATCTGTTGGTATGTATGCCCTGAGAGCCAATCATGGGATGATTGGTGGGATACATTAAGATTGATTTGATAAACATCAAAGGCAAGCTTCCAATTCTTTCTGGATCAGTCATTTGAGATAGTGATAGAACATATTGAATGTCTAGAGAATGACAATACTCAATGACGTATGCCTTCAGGTTCATGACCTTAATGATGAGATCATACAAATGCTAAGAGTTTGTACATTCATGTTATGTCCCTAGTCGGATGTCATTATGGAAGGTAGATAGACAGCAATGACACACAAGACTAGATTGTGGTGTTGGTTGATGACAGAATCTCATTAGTCATGATATAGAGATATCAAACCAAACACGTAGGTACTTGTTAGAGAATAAGTGTACCAGACAGACCCACCGTGAGTTTGACACATGGAACCATGACATGGTAGTCACAGTTAGTACTCGCAGTGATGGTGGTGAGTGTGATTCTTTGACCTAAAATCACTACACTCAACACATGTCATTGGGCACACTTTGACATCATCAAATACAATCCTGAAACATGGTTTGTTATAAAGGTGATGATTGGGTGGCTTTGACACATGGGGCTTTTGAGGGGTGAGTGATAGATATGGGATTTGTCCCTCCTGAGGGAGTTTGATATCCAAGGCCACTTGATGAGTAGGATTGAAATAGGCGTGTGCACACATGTGTGAATCAGTATGTGATATTGATGTCATACATATCTCTTCCAATCTACTCTGAGATCAAGAAAGTGAATGAACGTTGACAGGATGACTGTTCCATGCCTTGATTTCATTCGGGATATCAGTGACAAAGGAATTATACATTCACTGTAACACCATTCACGGATTATAGGATTGAAAGTTGTTCTCCAACTTTCTACTTTCACTTGGGTAGCACTGATGCGTGACTAGGCACCGCTCTTTGCTTCTGAAGTCATAAGTGTTATGGACTTTCACTGCCAATGTGAAATGAACCTGCAGGGTCACACACATAGGATTTAACCTGGAAGAGGAGTTTTGTCCACAAACAATGTTTAGATTAATTACTAAAGGAGTTTAGTAGTTCAATTAAACACTCAATTAATTGATAGCTCAAAATCATAGTGTTCAAGGTGTTGGACACATTGATTAGAGTATCGAATTGATTGAAATTGCAATTGACTGATTCTGCACAATCTGCACTCCCAACCGATCGGCTCATGTGATGAACCGATTGACTCAGCTTGGTGAACCGGTCGACTCATGTTGTGAGTCGATCGGCTCATGGACAGGGTGAACGATTGCTTCAAGTGTTGAAACGATCGGTTCAACTATTGCAACCGAGCAAGTTGGGAAAGTCGGATTGGTGAGAATTTTCCTTGCGTTTCACTTGCCCAATTTGATTGGAACAAGGATTGGTATTCGATACCAATTAGAAACAAAAGAAGGAAAGTCAATCGGGAACTGACCAGGACCACCAACCGACCGGTTCACTTGTGAACTGACCAGTTGAGGTGTCCCAACTGATCGATTGAGGTGTCAACTGACCGGTTCAGGTCCCCAACCGACCGTTTCAGTTGTGAAACGATCAGTTCAGGTTGCGAGTTGGTTGTTTTGTGGAAAATCTTGAACCCTTCTACTCCTCCCTTTAGTCCCATATTGCCCGGGATGGAGAACCCTGTCCCATGACCCTCCTATATATATAGGGGTATTGGGGGCTTCTCAAGGTACAACTCAGTGCAACCAGTTTCTCTACAAAGTTGTCGTTCTCTCTGGTTTTGGTAACCGAGAGAGCCCGAGCAAGTGCTACCCGTAAAGGGAGGCGCAGCAAGGGAAAGACAACTACAGTTGCAACTGGAGGTAGGAGAGTGTGTTGGTGAATAGTACATCAACATGAGGGTGTGACTCCTTCCAACTCCTTGTGGGATAAGGAGTGTGGAGTTCCAGGTGGTCCGTGTGGACTACTTCAGAGGTGGGAGGTTTCTGCCGCTCAGGAGGACAACTATCAACACGACAGTCCGGTGTGACCAGGAGTCGTCAGTCCCGGTGCAACCAGGAGCTGCACAGACACCGTCCAAGACCGGAGGTGAAGACCGCACAAGGCGCGAGGTATTGTCTCCGAGCAAGCCTTGGGACAAGGTATGATTCCACAAAGCATCCTTTCCTTTTATATAGATGTTGACGCGTTTCCTTGTTCTGGGTTTGGGGGAGAAATTTTTGTTTCCACTGCCTTCTCTACCTCCCCTAAAACCCAACAGTGGTATCAGAGCCATGTCAACTGCTCTATATTTTAGGAATATCGATATGATCGATTTTGGTTTGTCGCCTTTATTTATTGCATATGATGCGAATAATATTGGCTTTATGCATGTCCAATCCTAAATCCACAAATCCCAATTACATATATGATATGTATTATTAATGCACTCGATATGCGTCGCCCTTAAATGAGTTTTGTGGTGGATGTATAGCGTGGTTATGGCCAATAAACCCTATCTGTGTATGGTTGTATGTGGTTGCTTGCATCTTGGTCAGCGCACCGATCTTCCTTCTCTTATTCCTGATGTAACTCGAAATAATTCGAGATTTCTTTCCTACCTTTGCTCCCCTCGAATGTAACTCGAGGTTTCTCTTATGCAATGTAATATTAGGATAGATTTTTTTTATTTCCTGTTATGTCGAAGAACGGAGAACATCCTGATGACAACTGAGACGATCGGTTCAAGGTGTGAACCGATCGGTTGACGTTCCTGACGATCAGTTCAAGGAGTGAACCGATCAGTTGATGACTGGTTCGAGGAGCAAGACGAGTGGGTGGCAGCCATGATGAGATGCATGATGACCGGGCAAACTGATTGGTTGGAGGAGCCAACCGATCGACTGGTGGCACCCAGACGACTGAGCCAGAATGAGCAAGTCAATCATGTGATGAGTTGATCTACTCCGAAGGCAAAGCACAGAGTTCATCTTGTACATGTTTCATGTGATGTAGACCTAGATGACCGTGATTCCTCTTGGCTCGAGGAATCACATTAGGATGTCCATAATTATCGCTTTTATCTTTTTGCATGTTTTCTGTGGGATATAACATGTATATGATATGTACTATGTATTGTGGTGATTGGATATGTATATGCATATAAAAACCAAATCCCTCATTAAATATTAAGTTTTAGATGCCTTCCAAATGTGACACACGTGAAAAGCTTGATCGACCAAGTGTGGGCACGCCCTAGCATGGTGCACCGTCTATCTTGTGGAAGTGTGAAGGATGAATGTGTGGGTCTGCCCTAGAAGCGTGCATGTTCATCGTGTTTGCTTTGGGTTGGACTTAACAAGGTGACCTAGATAGGATCTAGCACTTTGAGGCATGGAGATGATCACGGCAAGGAGTTGCATATGACATCTTATCAAGAGTTGCATATGATGCAATTGGCAAGAGTTGCCTACCTGAGAGATCTAAGTTGTGGGTGACAGCCCTAGCTGGTCCATGACTTAGAGGATTTCAGGATCTTGCCCACTAGAAGGTTGTACGCTGCAACCTTCCGAATTGATGGTGAGGGCTATCAATTTGAACGAAAATAGTGGGAGCGATAATTAACTAAAGGCCTAATTATATCGTCAAACTTTCAAATCAATCAAATTTTCAAAAAATGAGTTTTTGGACTAAAATTGCATATTTTCCTTTTGTAGTACAAATGGAAACAAACAACAATCATTTTTCTTTGCGATCGGTCTTTGAGACCAACAAATTAAATGGGAATAATTCTACAACTGGTTAGGATGATGAGAAGTGTTCTCAAAGAGCGAAAGCTCTAAGTTCTAGTTATACCAAGACCAGATGAACTCAATCCCACCACATCAATGGCTGAAAGTATGCTTATGGAAGCATATCGAGGATGACATTGATGAGGAGTGCTTGATGTTGTGTTCTCTGAACTATGAGTTGCAGAGACAACATGAGACATATGATGTCTCAAGGACACTGTCCTAGTATGTCATGACAGAAGGAGATCCAGTAAGGTATTCACACAGTCAATATGATTGGGTATGTGGAAAACCTGACTAAGAAGGATTCCCTCTGAGCCAAGAGTTGGCTATTGGTATGATACTGCAAATGTTGCGAGAATCATACAGTTCATGATAAACTACAACATGAACAACTTTGACAAGCGTTGACAAAGTTGTTGGACATGTTGAGGACAGTAGAGGCAAAGATGAAGAAAGACAAACCATAATCTTTGATGAGATCAAAGAAATTCTTAAGGGAAAGGACAAGGGCAATGCAAAGAAGTGTTCTGATGCTAGCTAGCAATCCAAGCCGTCTTCAGCCTCAAGGCACATGGGGAAAGGGTGTATGAGGGATTTCCCTCTATATCTGGAAGAAAAAAAGCAGATGAAGGAGGGGATGGAGATCTCCAACTAAGGTATCATGAAATGAACCGCTTCTTTATTTGAGGTATATGATACCAAGATATGGATCTATCATATATGATATGCAAGATCCGCAAAGAAGTGAAGGCCTTTGTGAAAGGACCAAGAAAGAAGTACCCATCATTAGAGCAAGTGTTGCTGCCATAGATAGGAGTATCTTTCAGTTTATTTCAGCTTAAAGGGCACGAAATAGAGTTGAGAACTACTATTTCATATATTGCCAATAGATAGAAACACTTTATTTTTTCATATTGTATGACAATGATGGCAATTAATAAAGTTGATGTTTCAATCTTAAAGATATGATATTTATGGCAATGCCTTGTTTATCTTGTGGTATTTGATATGCATAAGATAAAATGATACCTAAAAGTTATAGATAACTCAAACAATCAAATTAGCATCAATCATGAGAAATTCATTTCTAGTTTCCATGTGATGGATAAATCTAGACTCTTTTGGTTAGAGAACCAGTTAGAGACATGAATATCTTGGACATGATTAATCAATCTTCACTAATGGTAGTAGGAGAATGATTATCCTATTAGGTATGATACATGTGATGTATTTACATACCTATTGGAACAAATGCTAATACTTCAAATGGTGTTTAGAGAAATACCAATATGAATATCTTGAAGGGTTCAAGAATATCATAGATGAAGTGCATATTTGGTAAAGTGTTAATTCTTGATGGGATCAATGAATGAAATACTTGGACCAAATGTTTGAGATCCTTATGAGTGATTATGATAGTGTATCATATTGAACTCATGATTAAGGCATGGTGATGTCTAAATCAAGAAGGAATCATACTCTGAGGAGTTAGAGAATGATTATTAAATAACTGAATTCTTCTTAATAAAAGAATACCCCACACTAATAAAGGACATTAAGAATCATAAGGAGATTGTGAGTTCTTATAGCCTTAATAGATACACCTCAATTATCTATGTGATGAGTTGTTCATGTGATGAATCAACTATCTAGATGAATATAAGGAACTGGATTTTGAGTTATGGTTTATGACCATTACATCCTAAATGACTTCCATGTGAACCATAAGGTATGACCTTGATGGTAGCACCCATTGGATGGAAATCCATAAGTGCAAATAAGTCTTAAGTGTTAAGACACATGGATAACATTTTGAGAAGGATGATGCTTGTTGATTGCAACTTAATGACTAAGACATTTGGCATAAGGATACTAAAACCGCATTCCTATGAGGAATAAAACAAGGATGTATACGTGACACAACCTATAAGGTTTATGAATCCACTAATGCAAATGAAGTCTATAAGTTACAATGGACTGATCAATGTGATTGACTGAGTACAGGCAACTCAGAATTGGATCTTTATTTTGATGATATAGTCAAAGTGTTTGACTGATTTGTCAAAGATAAAGAAGGGATTTGTGATTTAGTGGGAGCGTGTTCACATTCCACATATTGATGTGAAATAGAAATGTTCTAGAATGGAAATCCAAAAGTGGAAACTATCTTGAAGGAAGATAGAGATATTTCCTATGTGATAGGAATAGAGACCTATAGAGATAGTTCTCGAAAACCTCTTGACCTGAAAAGAGAAAGCATACATTGGAAATCTGTACTGAAGGGTTCAGTATGCACAGATTCAGTGGGAGAAAACTTGTCCATATTACATGGAGTTAGTATCCCAAGGCCAAGTGTCCAATTCTTATGAAGAATGGGAACACTAAGAATAGATATGGATCTATCATGTATGAAATCATCCCATTATCTTGCATGTATCGACATGGCAAGAACAAAATGCATTCATCATCTTGTATGTAGGACATGACAATTTGATGTGCTCATCCTGATAACTCGTATGTGGGACATGACGAGTGGATGTCTATCTACTTCCTGTAAGGGTTACTGGAATACCATAAGAACTTGATAAGTACTTGAGAAGTACTAGTTATATGGAGATAAGGAAGAGTTCAATGTAAAGAATTACATTGATGTGAACTTCCGAAAGGACTGAAAATTAATTGCAAAACATATATAGGATATATGAAAGTGAAAGTTTGTTGATAATTGGAAGTATTCCAATATAGACATTTAAAAGGAAATGCCGAGTATCCACGTGTTAGAGAATAGCAGTGGATACTATATGGATCTGGAAGTTCATGAGATGAACTTATAGATATTTCACTCATTGATGACAAGTATGGAATCCTTGATCATGCAATGTGGCTAAAGGTTAGCAATGGAATACTAGATCACATATTACGGCAACTCCATCTCATACGTGTGACGTACATCGAAGAGATGCGAGACATGCAATTTATACTGACTTTGGCAAGGTGTTGCCATTACTCACTATGTTGGCACTGGAGCACAGTAACATGTGGGACATGTTTGAAGATCACTATGAATATGATTCAAGGGTGATTGGCTCGCAGTGCAAGTGGGAGTCTGTTGGTATGTATGCCCTAAGAGCCAATCATGGGATGATTGGTGGGATACATTAAGATTGATTTGATAAACATCAAAGGCAAGCTTCCGATTCTTTCTGGTTCAGTCATTTGAGATAGTGATAGAACATATTGAATGTCTACAGAATGATAATACTCAATGACGTATGCCTTCAGGTTCATGACCTGAACGATGAGATCATACGGATGCTAAGAGTTTGTACATTCTTGTTATATCCCTAGTCGGATGTCATTGTGGAAGGTAGATAGACAACAATGACACACAAGACTAGATTGTGGTGTTGGTTGATGACAGAATCTCATTAGTCATGATATAGAGATATCAAACCAAACACATAGGTACTTGTTAGAGAACAAGTGTATCGGACAGACCCACCGTGAGTTTAACACATGGAACCATGACATGATAGTCACAGTCAGTACTCGCAGTGATGGTGGTGAGTGTGATTCTTTGACCTAAAATCACTACACTCAACACATGTCATTGGGCACACTTTGACATCATCAAACGCAGTCCTGAAACATGGGTTGTTATAAAGGTGATGATTGGGTGGCTTTGACAGATGGGGCTTTTGAGGGGTGAGTGATAGATATGGGATTTGTCTGTCCTGAGGGAGTTTGATATCCAAGACCACTTGATGAGTAGGATTGAAATAGGCGTGCGCACGAATGTGTGAATCAGTATGTGATATTTATGTCATACATATCTCTTCCAATCTACTCTGAGATCAAGAAAGTGAATGAACGTTGATAGGATGACTGTTCCATGCCTCGAGTTCATTCGGGATATCAGTGACAAAGGAATTATACATTCACTATAACACCATTCACGGATTGTAGGATTGAAAGTTGTTCTCCAACTTTCTACTTTCACTTGGGTAGCACTGATGTGTGACTAGGCACCACTCTTTACTTGTGAAGTCATGTGTTATGGACTTTCACTGCCAACGTGAAATAGACCTGCAGGGTCACACACATAGGATTTAACCTGGAAGAGGAGTTTTGTCCACAAACAATGTTTAGATTGATTACTAAAGGAGTTTAGTAGTTCAATTAAACACTCAATTAATTGATAGCTCAAAATCATAGTGTTCAAGGTGTTGGACACATTGATTAGAGTATTGAATTGATTGAAATCGCAATTGACTGATTCTGCACAATCTGCACTCCCAACCGATCGGCTCATGTGATGAACTGATCGGCTCAGCTTGGTGAACCGGTCGGCTCAAGTTGTGAGTCGATCGGCTCATGGACAGGGTGAACGATTGCTTCAAGTGTTGAAATGATCGATTCAACTATTGCAACTGAGCAAGTTGGGAAAGTCAGATTGGTGAGAATTTTCCTTGCGTTTCAATTGCCCAATTTGATTGGAACAAGGATTGGTATTCGATACCAATTAGAAACAAAAGAAGGAAAGTCAATCGGGAACCGACCAGGACCACCAACTGACCGGTTCACTTGTGAACTGACCGGTTGAGGTGTCCCAACTGATCGGTTGAGGTGTCAACCGACCGGTTCAGGTCCCCAACCAACCGTTTCAGTTGTGAAATGATCGGTTCAGGTTGCGAGTTGGTTGTTTTGTGGAAAATCTCGAACCCTTCTACTCCTTCCTTTAGTCCCATATTGCCCGGGATGGAGAACCCTATCCCATGACCCTCCTATATATAGGGGTATTGGGGGCTTCTCAAGGCACAACGCAGTGCAACTAGATGCTCTTCAAAGTTGTCGTTCTCTCTAGTTTTGGTAACCGAGAGAGCCTGAGCAAGTGCTACCCGCAAAGGGAGGCGCAACAAGGGAAAGACAGCTGCAGTTGCAATTGGAGGCAGGAGAGTGTGTTGGCGACTAATACGTCAACAGGAGGGTGAGACTCCTTTCAACTCCTTGTGGGACAAGGAGTGTGGAGTTCCAGGTGGTCTGTGTGGACTACTTCAGAGGCGGAAGGTTTCTTCCACTCAGGAGGACAACTGTCAACCCGACAGTCTGGTGTGACCAGGAGTCATCAGTCCCGGTGCGACCAGGAGCTGCACATACACCGTCCAAGACCGGCGGTGAATACCACACAAGGCGTGAGGTATTGTCGCCGAGAAAGCCTCAGGACAAGGTATGATTCCACAAACCATCCTTTCCTATTATATAGACGTTGATGCGTTTCCTTGTTCTGGGTTTGGGGGAGAAATTTTTTGTTTATGCTGCCTTCTTTGCCTCCCCTAAAACCCAACAGGATCGAAAATGTACACCTAGCCAACATATCCACAACCTTCGTAAAAGCTGAGTTACCAACCAAGAAAAAGGATCATGGGTCCTCCACCATACCCTTCGCGGTAGGTGATAATGTTGAAAGAAAGGGTCTCGCCAGTTTAGGGGCTAGTATCAGCCTCATGCCTCTGAGCCTCGCCAAACAATTAGGACTGACTGATATGGTCGGGACTAATATGAGGATAGAGTTGGAAGACCACACTTTCAAAAGGCCAGTAGGAGTGGTGGAAGATGTACCAATCAGAGTAGGAAGGTTCTTCATCCCTTGTGACATTGTTATTATCGACACTGTTGAGGATTCTAAGTGCCCCATCATATTCGGTCATCCTTTCTTGGCAACCAGAAGGGAACTTATTGACGTCGCTAAAGGCATGATAACCATGAGGGTAGGGAATGATCACATAGATTTCAAGGTGAGGGACTCGATGAAAGGACCATTGCTACTTGAATCTTCTTACTTCGTAGACAGCTATAATCAATATTGTGAGAAAGTAGAAGATGACGCAACAATGGTAGACCCTCTTATGAGGGTGTTGAACGAAGAGGATCCAGAGGTCAACAATCTTGAGGTAGCTGAGGTCCTTAGCTACCTGTGCCGAGATGAAGAAGATGAAGATGTTATAGAGATGGTGAAGTATGCTTCTTTGGAAGTGACCATGACATAAGAGAATGTACCAACACCTAATCCAGAGATGAAGCAGCTGTCGGAGGGCCTGAAGTATGAGTTCCTAGATGCTGAGGAAAGAAATCCTATCATAGTCAATACCAATATGACAAAAGAACAGCTAGAAAGACTCCTTGAAGAGCTAAGGCTCCATAGAAAAGCTATTAGATATTCAGTGGATGACATTAAGGGGCTAAACCCCGCCTTGTGTATGCATCAAATAAATCTTGAAGAATCTGCAAAGCCCCTTGTTCAACCCTTGAGGAAGTTGAACCTGATGTTGAAAGAAGTTGTAAAGAAAGAAGTTATCAAGCTCAGAGATGCGGGAATTATATACCCAATTAGCGATAGCAATTGGGTGAGCCCGATTCATGTGGTGCCCAAGAAGGGAGGCATGACAGTCGTAAAGGGGGTAAAGGTGATGAGGTAGCCATCCAGACCGTTACCGGATGGAGGATGTGTATCGACTGCCGAAAGCTAAATCAAGCCACCAAGAAAGATCACTACCCCCTCCCCTTTATTGACCAAGTGTTAGAAAGACTTGCACATCATGAGTATTTCTTCTTTCTGGACGGTTATTCCAGATTTATCTAGTTCCTATTTTGCGGATGACCAGAAGAAGACTACCTTCACCTACTTATATGGTACATATGCTTTTATAATGATGTCGTTCGGACTATGCAATGCTCCTACGACGTTCTAGAGTTGCATGATCTCAATGTTCTCAGACTTTCTAGAGGACATTGTAGAAGTTTTTATGGATGATTTTTTGGTTTATGGAAAGGATTCCGATGCCTTCTTAAAAAACTTATCGTTAGTTCTACATCAATGTGAGGAAAAGAACTTAGTTCTTAACTGGGAAAAATGTCATTTTATGGTACAGGAAGGCATAGTCCTTGGCCATAAGGTCTCCAAGAAAGGTATTGAAGTAGATATAAGCAAGGTTGATTCTATTTGTAGACTACCTCCGCCAAAGTGTGTGACAGGAGTACGGAGTTTTCTTGGTCATGCTGGTTATTATAGAAGATTCATTAAGGATTTCTCAAAGATATCAAAACCTCTCTCGAACCTGCTGATGAAGGACGCGGAATTCAACTTTACTGATGACTGCTTGAAGGCTTTCCAGACTCTGAAAGAGGCCGTAGTGACCCCTCCTATTCTCCAAGCTCCAGATTGGGAGCTTCCCTTTGAATTAATGTGCGATGCTAGAGACTACGCTCTGGGAGTTGTCTTAGGGCAGACTAAGTATAAGAAACATCATGTAATTTGTTACGCAAGCCTTACTCTAGATGAGGAGCAAGTAAACTACACCACCATGGAGAAAGAGATGTTAGCGATCATTTTTGCATTTGACAAGTTCAGATCATATCTTATAGGAGAAAAAGTGAAAGTCTATACTAACCATGGGGCCATACGCTACCTGATGCAAAACAAGGATACCAAGCCTAGGCTGCTGAGATGGGCCTTGCTCCTGCAAGAGTTTAACCATGAGATAATTGATAAGAAGGGAAAATAAAATGTAGTCGTAGACCATCTCTTAAGAATGGTCTGTGACAAAGAAGACCTGTTGCCTATTAACGACAACTACGCTGATGAAGCTCTGTTGATGGCTTAGTCCGATGAGCCAACCATGCCATGGTTCATGAACATTTGTAACTACCTGGCCTGTGACCAGCTACCGCCAGACATCAAGTACAACCAGAAAAAGAAGCTTTTAGCTGATGTCAAGAACTACTATTGGGACGACCCTTTGCTTTTCAAGAAGTGCTCTGATAGTCTGTACATAAGGTGTATACCGAAAGAGGAGGTCCCACTAATCTTGAGAGAATGCCACTCTTCTCCCTATGGAGGGCGTCATAGTGGAGACAAAACTACCGCAAAAGTGCTTCAGCCCAGATTTTACTGGCCTTTGCTATTCAAGTACGTCGCCGCTTATGTGAAGGTTTGTAATGAGTGCCAATCAACTGGAAATATCAGAAAAAGGAATGAGATGTCTTTGTCAGACTGGGTTGAAGTTGAGATCTTTGACGTCTAGGGAATTGACTACATGGGTCCCTTCCCCTCATCAAGGGTTATCAATACATCCTGGTGGCTGTAGAGTATGTTTCGAAATGGGTTGAGGCAGTTGCTACTCAAACTTGTGAATCCAAGTCTGTGATTAAGCTTTTCGAGAAAACTATTTTTCCACGCTCTGGAGTGCCCCACACAGTGATAAGCAATGATGGATCACACTTTGGAGAAAGGCAGTTTGAGACACTACTGAAGAAGTACCAAGTTAGGCACAATGTTGATACACCCTACCACCCCCATGCCTCTGGACAGGTGGAGGTATCAAACAGACAGTTTAAGAAAATCTTGGAAAAGATCGCCAATCACACGCAAAAGGACTGCTCCATGAAACTTGATGATGCTCTCTGGGGCTATAGAACTTCGTACAAGATGCCCATAGGCACGACACCTTACAGGTTAATCTATGGAAAGTCATGTCATTTACCCTTGGAGCTTGAGCGCAAAGCCCTATGGGAGATTAAATTTCTAAACATGGATATGGAAAAAGTCGAGCAAAAGAGATTTCTACACTTGCAAGAGCTCGAGGAGCTAATATTACATGCTTATGAAAATGCAAGGATTTACAAACAAAGGACTAAGGTGTGGCATGATGCCCACCTAAGAAGCAAGGATATTAGAGAAGGTGACAAAGTCCTTCTCTTCAACCATAGCATTCGTCTTTTCCCTGGGAAGCTTAGAACTAGATGGTCAGGCCCCTTCTCCGTGGTAAAGATTTATCCATCAGGAATGATGGAAATTCAAGGAGAAAAGATTGGGATTTTCAAGGTCATTGGGAACAGGTTGAAAAGATTCTACGAAGATGAAGCATTCGTGAGAAGATCAGAGATAACACTACAGGACGCTGAAGCAACAGCCGAAGGATCGAAGTGAAATGAGTTTGAAGATTGTCGAGATGACGAAGGAAACTACAACGCTCTTCGGGAGGCAGCCCGAAATTTTACTTTTTCTAGCATAGGATGTTATTTACCTTTCATTCAAAAAATCATTACGAACATTATCATTGTAATAAGGCCCGAGTCAGTGCATGCGCCACATGCTTAGACTCTCTTATTTTATGGGCCACTAGTTTAGTTTTATGAAGCTTTGATGGGTAATACTATCTGAGGCAGCGAGTCTTCTTTCTTGCCAGTGAAGTTTTACTCATCAATGCTCTCTTTACCTCTATTTTTCTCCTATGCTTTTGATCTAAGTTTTACTCCTTTTTAAATTTTTGTATGGAATGTTCTTCATAATGTTTTTCTACCTTGCTTCTTTATCAATCTCGCATTTTCTGTCTGTATCGAGCAAAGTTTACGCGCCTACACGACACAGCTGTATCGGGTAGGAAGCCCCATGTCGCGCGACTGCATGTTTCATATCGGGCAGACATTCTTGTGCCGGGAAACATATCATGCGACATGTGAGCGTGTGGCAAGAAGCTAGCTTAGGAAGCCATTTCGACCCTTGAAGTGATGGATTAGACTGCGCATCGGGAATGATTTGTCTCTCTAGATGACACGTGCCTTGTTTTTACCTAATTTACCCCGACACAACATGGCTATATATAGCAAATGCAGTTTTACCGTGTCAGGCACTGGCATTTACTTTTCACCTACTCCCGTATCGCGCATTCTACTCTCGCTTCAGCTCTCGTATCGGTCAACCTTTCTTATGCTCCTGTGTCGCCCATCATGACCTTCAGACGATAAAGGTATAACCCGATACACGTATCGCGTGAGTTACCTGACACGCCTATCGTGTCGTGAAACTGTGTCGGGCACAAAACTTTAGTTCTTTTTGTACTGGGCAATGTCCCGTATTGGGTTTTGCTTGTCGGGCTTCCTATCTCCTTTTACCACATCGCGCGACACACATCTATCACACGCCCGACTAATACCTGGTATCGGGCGAGACCCATGTTGTCTAGTTTTAATAAAGTTTTAGCTTGTATCACTTCACGTTTTACCCATGTCAGGTGACATCTTTTCTCGTGAGATTGTCTTGAGCAAGACAACTGTTCATAATGATGACCCGGTGTCGCGCGATAGCCTTGTGGCCATGTCAGCCTTCAACCCTTTCTACCCGACACAAGCATATCGGGCAAGGTACCGTATCGCCAAGTTTTTTCAGACAAAGGAGCTTTAACTCGTGTCGCCCGATGCTTTATCATATCGGGCAACACTCATATCGGGCGGACCTTTTATTTTGCTTGTTGTGCGTTTCGCCACCTTAAGACCGTACCGACTTTAACCCTTACCGTGATGTTTGTTTAGTATAGTGACCTGATATCAGTTTACCATATCAGTCAGACCCGATACTGGGCAGCGCGGCGCATTTTCTTTTTCCTGATATTGACTTGCTTGTATCCGGATTCGTTTAGTTTAACTAGTTTTTCAAGCATCACCTCCCTTGTATCGGGCGTCGTGACTCCATTGGTCTGCCGCCCGATATCAGGTAGTGTGACCCATTTTCTTAATCTAGTTATTTACCATACACTTGTTTGATGATAACAGAAATGGCCCGCACCAAGAAAACCATCGTACAAGTAGACGAACAAGGCCGGAGGATCAACCCTGAGGCCACATCGGAAGCCACCACAGTCGGGCAGAAGCACCCAAACCCTGATGCAGTGGGGCCATCCGAGACCGAGAAGCGACCCATGATGGAAGAAGTTACAACCCCAACAACAGTCTCAACCACGGCGGCCAAAGCGGAGCCCCTAGATCACTCACCAGTCCGGTTCATGCCCAGAGACGATGAGAACAGGCGGCGGTACACAGAATTGGCAGCCAAAGTCTACAGGCCAAGCCGCTTCTGCCACCAGTCGTCCTTCTACCAGATAGGCATTTTCAACAGGATGGAAAATGTCCTAGCAGCTGCTGGGCTGAGGAAAATCTGCTACAACCACTCCACCTCTTACACAGAACTCACAAGGGAGTTCATGGCGTCCCTCCGCCAGGTGTAGAATAGACCAGAAGAAGTCGAAAGATTTAGCGGAGCGGACAGACTAAAAGGACGGCCGTATAACACTGGGCACGAAATATCTGAAAAGCTACTCAATGAGATCTCCTCCTCCAGTGAAGCAGAAAGAGAATTACTCAACAACATTGTCAGAATCACCAAAGGTGACGGGTTCAACCCGGTCGCACTCTGGAGGAATCTGACCAGCAAGTCAACGTTCAAGCCGGGAAGCATGGTGGCGGCAGTTCACTCTTGTTTCTGAAGGGTAGTGCACAAGATCGTTGCGTGCCTGCTCTTCAGCAAGTACGAGTTAAGCAACCTCTACACTGAAGAGATCCACCTCATGTGGCACATGATGGAGGGATGCACGATCAACTTGGGGCAATTCCTCCTCAACCGCCTTCATCCAGTAAAGGAAGCCACCAAGGACTACAACATGGGCAGACTGGTGAATCTGATTGTGGTAGGGTTAGGATACCCCAGAGAGCCGTGTAGCCTCTCAAGGACAAGAGGTGACGACAAGATCGACGTCAAATTCCTAATTAGGTCTAGCATCATCAAGAAGGAGGGGTGTTGCTACTTCTATAAGTTTGCAAGAACAAACACCCTCCCGCTGCTCACACGCTGTGCCAGCTATGATGCAGAAAAGCTGGTCTTCACCACAGCGGAGATTGAAGCTATGGTGGTTGAAGCCGCTTATGCTGTCACCACCAGGATACAAGAGAGGGCAGCCGTGACTGGAAGACCAGTTCCTTTTTCCACCTGATAAGACAAAGCGGCGATTGTTGTTGCCCCCGCTCCCGAGCCATCCGCGACCACCACAGCAACAACAACCGCGACCGCTAAGGAAATAATGGTGATTGTGGAGGTCGCCGAAACAACTGGGCTTTAAACAACAACAATAGCCCCGGGGGAAGCTACCGCAGAAGAGATAGCTGCAACTCCTGAAACTTCTGTTGTGCCTTAAATGGCAGAACAAGTGGTGCAGCCGCACTCCAGCAACGGTGTGTCCGCTGAGCTCCTTGAGGCGGAGCTCAGATATTTGCATCCCAAGCCACCGCCAACATCGTCAGTGGTAGTTGCGGAGGAGGTCGCCGACAACCAATTGGTTGACCAACCCCACCTTCTCCATGCCCCTCCCCACCACCAGAAGCAAGCAAGGCGGAGGCAGCCACGAAGGTGCCAACACCCACTCTGAAGTAATGCCCTCGTGAACAATCTAAATGGATTCAGACACGAGTGGAGACACACACTCGTCGAGCCGAACTTCTCATGTGAGGGACGTTAGAAGGCCGAGGGAAGATCAGCTGCAACCCCTCCATCACTGGGGTAGATCCTAGGTCAAGAATTTGACTACTTGTGGGAGCTAACAGGAAACCACTCTGTTACTTTTGCTTCCCTCACCCACAAGTTCACTGTTTTCCAGGAGAGGCTAAATGACCAGGAGCGACAACTTCTGACCCTAGTTGGCCTTCCCAGCCAACTAGAATCCCTCAACAAGACAATGCAATTGGCGCTCCAACACCTAGACGCAATAGAAGAAAGGTTGGACCGGAGAGACGACCACCCCTATTCAAGGTAGCCAAGGAGGTCTCCATCACCTCCTGGCTCCGGCTCTCCCCCTTCCTGATCGGTGTCCTCCTCCGGGATGGTGTCTCCTTCCTCCTCCAGTGGGCCCTCCACATTACCTGAGGAAGGGGCGACACATAAGTCAGCTGATGGGACTCCAACAGGGCAGGAGAGTTCCCGCGGCATAGAAGAAGATGCTCCCTCAACATCCCTCGATGAAGCTTAAGACAATGATGAATCAATCGGTGTCGGGGAGGACTCTTCTAAAGAATCAGAGGGAGAAGGGCGGGACATTTATACTGCTAACAATAGACACCCCCCAGAGGAAAGAGTTCGACGACAGATGCATTTTCTGCGCCGTCTAAAATCCCTCCTTCGAGATGGAAGACTTTGATAGAAGAGCAATCGGACACCTGATGATTAGAGACCATAAATTGCTGAACAAGGTCCTGAGATCACAAGCAGATGAAGAAGACATCGTCTAGAGTGACAACTACTTCTCCGTACGACGAGGAGCACTGAGGAACATGTTCCGCTCATTGGCCATCGTCGGAAAGAAACTCTTCAGGGTCCTATAAGGTGCTGTGATCGAGAACATGGGCATCAGGACAAGCCGACAACTCATTTACAACACCACCCCAGCTTTGGCGAGAAGATTGATTAAGGGGCTATACAACTCTACATAAGTGGCCAACATGCTGGAGTACATCAAAGAGCACAACCCCAACCTGGTGCTGGCCCCCTACAAGCATCGAAAGACACAACCCCAACCTGGTACTGCCCCCTACAAGCAGCGAAGGAACTGGTTCCTTTGTGTGGCGGACCTCCAGAATCACGACGTCCAACTCCTCAGCTGCTGCAACAAGGAGGTCCCACGCTCAGGAAACACCTTCGTTCGCCCCGAAGATAGATATTTGAGGCTTCTCCCGCTACCTCTCCTCCGCGCAATAAAGTACGAAATCCAACGCCACATCGACGTCTGGAATTTCTTTACACTCAGTGTCTTCCCCGTTTAAGAAGAAGAGGGAAGTGGAAACAGCGTCTTTGTAGTCCTGAGCATCATTGATATGATACACATCTTTGGATACCTAAGGCATATCAAGGGACAAAATTTCTATTAGTTCAGGAGCACTTATGGTCTGATGCTGATCAAGGATGGGCATTATTTCCGAGACATAGACATCCCAGAGAAGCTGCTGGACAGTGATCAAGATGACGAATCCTCCCAACCCAACAACCTTCCCGAGGGAGAAGCTGAAATGGCCACAGACGTTTACGGGGCAGGAAAGAGAATGGAAATTTTGCACGATATTCTTACAGCTGAAGACCCCGCTTTGCCTGATGCTTCAGAAGAAATAGTCAGCAACTTTGACTGTTCCGCGTGTTCTTCACTAACCCAGGAACATGTCAATAAAATTCTGCAGAAGCTGGCTGATTCTACCCCCGCAGACGTCATCTATGAGGAAGAAGACGTCATTGTCCCAGTGGATGATCTTTGGGATGTGATAAAGGCAGGAGGATGTCTGGAAATGTTAGTGGCGGCAGCCTACATCCAAGTATTACAGAGAAATTTTGAACATGCATACATCGCCCATCTTATGTTGTTCTACGATATCTACCTAGCTGATGAGTCAGGAGCCAAGCAGTCATTTATGGAAAAGATACAAAGAAGTATGACGCATATCATCTTCTTTCCGATCCTCCACTACAATCACTGGACGCTCTTGACGGTGTACACTCGCCCATGAGCAGCAATCTTCTACAACAGCTCAGACAACAATAAAGATCATCCGGTGCAGTGTACATCAACCGCGTTGACACCCCTCGAGTGCTTAGCCAAAAAATACTGCATCGAAGTGGCAATGCTGATCCAGCCGTTCCTGGAAAACACGGCAAACGCATGGCACGAGCTTCAATTCTGCCACAACAATCCACAACAAGTTCCACAATCAAACGACTGTGGCATCTACGTGGTAGAATGGATCTCTATCTTGGTGGCACTACAACAAATTCCTAACAAGCTCCACCACATCGACTACCATAGAAAACACGGAGAATATGTGTGGGAGCTTATATCTGAAGGAGGCGCGCTCACTAGCTAAACCCTCACTGACTTATCACTATCCTACCTTATTTATCTCACAATTCTGGGACATAGTGTGGATTAAGTTTGGGGGGTACTATATATTAGTGAGGGAGGTATTAAAAGTTCTTCCATTTTTCCTTTCTTCTTTCTCTTATATATATCATGTGTACATATACATATACAAGTCTAATACAAAACAATGCATATACACCTCCTTGCCTCTATACAATTGTACATATGCATTCTATAGTAAATATCAGATACAGCTTCTCCCAACTTGTTCTCTTTGTGTCTAAGGTGGTACACGCTTTTGTTATGATCATTCTGAAAATGCAGTCTCAAACGACAAAAAGGCTATGACTTTTTCTACGCCAACTTTGAAAAAAAAATCTCGCAACAGCTAAGAGATGTGCATATGAAGGAAAAAGCTACCCGAACAACAAAACTCTTTTTCCCCCTTTTCTGCCAAAATACCAAAATGAAAAAAAGAGAGAAAAGCCTTATGAGAGTGAATAAAAGCATGAGAGTTGTGCTAATGAAAAAAAAACAAACAACACACATGTTCTTCCAAAAGTACCCATCTTTAGGCATGGTAGATCCAGGGCAATGGTACGTAGGATGTGAAATCACTGCTCTAAAGCCAACTAGCTTGGATTGCAGGGACCACTTTCCCGTTAACGGACCAGTACCTGGATGGACCAATGGGAAACAAAAAAAACAAACAAAAAGCCTTTAACCTTCCCAAAAACTCAACTTTTAGCTCCCAAAAGTTGTTCGGTGTGAAAACTAACTTCGAAACCATGCACCAGAGTCTCACCGAAGATGAAGAGAATATTTTTGCGTAAATAAGGCAATGAAAAACAATAAAGCTCGTTGCTCATGAGTAGATGTAATTTTCCCAATAAACGTCTAAAAAACACGCTTAAACCCCTTGTCCAAGGACAGTGTCTAGTCATGAAGTAGTATCGCAAACGAAACTTTAAAAATAGGTACAGTTTAATTGAGGACAATCAAAATGTTAAGTTTGGGGGAGTTGATAACACTCATTTTATGGCTATTTATAGTATTTATTTCCTCGTCAAAACTGCCCTCTAAACTATTTTTCCTCTCAATTTTTGTCATGTTTTGCACAAAAGTAAACTGCACTACGCCCTTAACTCTTTTTCCATCTTTTATACAGATTTACCCATGTTTTATACCTAAAAGACCGCTAAAGGCCCATCCCGGCCCATGAACGACGCTTACTTGCATCGGCCCTTCTACCGGCAACCTGACATGCCACTCACCCGTCGTAGCTTCAACCCGATATAGTAGCAACGCGACATGGGCGTGTCGCATAAGGAGGCCCTGACGGGCGGTACGTCACTTACCCGACAGAGAGCTCTGCCCGCCATGACTAATCAGACCGTTATGGCATGTCGCGTGATACGAGCCACTCGTCGGAAAGCGTCTGCCCACCATGGCCACCCGATACGCTTGCAGCTCGGCACGTCGCGATGACCTACTATGTCGGGCGACACACACGTGTCGATCATCCCCAAAGCCACATGTGCGGAGCCGATCAAGGATATGTGGTGCCCGGAGAACCACAACCTCCTCCAACCACTGCCTATAAATAGCAGTTACAGGACACTGATGGGACGGGTCAGAACCTCGTGAAAGCTAACTTTAGAAAGCTTCAAGAGCTAGTGTGTCGATAACCATGGCGTGTTGGGCGACACTAGGTGAGCACAGCCCCAACTAGAAAAGGGCGGGAGTGGTTCACTTAGAACCCGTCCCGATAGACGTAGCAGATCGATACGATCAAGAAGGCCACCCAACGTGCTGGGTCCCTAGATGAGCTTCAACCCGAGACGGCTCGCCCTTTACACCCGATACAAGGAACCCGAGAACCTAAGTCCCTTCTAACCCGACAACACCGAACCCGATACGGATCATCGTCATGGCGTGTTGCCCGACAGGGTGGCTGCTCGACACGACTTTATCGGGTAGGAAGCTGTGACCGATACGCGTGCTCGTCATGGTCTGTCGCCCAACAGGGTGGCTGCCCGACATGGGCATATCGGGCAGAGCTTCCGCCCGGTACCGGTTTAGTTGTGCCTTAGGGGTCACTGCTGTCTATCGCCCTCCTACATCAAGGAGGCGATACATATCTTCCCTTTTTTAGCATTTACTTTCATTTAATACGCATTGTAACTGAACCCTTTTACACAATATCTATGCTTATAGAATCTGTGGAGTTTAATACATGTTGTTCTGTGGTTGGTCCCCTTTTGTTGGATGATTTCTTATGTAGCATCTGAGTTCTAGCTTGTATGTTTGGATCATGTTTTGACTAGCTATCGAAATGTGTTTCCCGTTTCAACTTCTCCGAAAGAAGGACGTTGTAACTCTAGAGCTTGGTCTGACCCAGGAGTATGAGAATACCCAGGGTTGGAGCTGCTTTGGGTTGCTTTCCCACTCCAACCTATGTCCATTACCCTTGAGAGAGGGTGTTGGCATTTAGTTGGAGGTACCCTCTTTGAGAGAAGGGGTACAGGGTGTTTTCCGCTTCCGCTTGTTATTCGTAAGTTTTCTTCCTTCGTGCTTGACCTTGACAATAGTTTTATCTCCTTGGAAGCTATTGCGCAAAACCCCTAAAAACTGCTAAAACCCTAAAACCATAATCTTTCTTGTAACCCCAGTTGGAGATAGTTTTTCTTTACAATGTTCCCTTGTTGCGGTATATCTATCCTTTCTTGTCTGTATATCTTTGCCCATATGAAAGTTATCTCTATGCACTTGCTTTGACGCTTCGCTTGTATGTTTAGCTATCGTCTTGCGATGTTTGATCGTCGGTATCTCGAGAGAGTAATATCGCTTCTATCCGTGATGTAGAGCATCATGAATGCACGAGAGTATTAGATTGCTGGTGCTTTAAACCGTATGTTTTGCCGTAAGGCTTTTGAGCTGTGTTCTCGAGAGAGAGACTTCTTTTAAGTCTGGTTCTTTCCTCATCTCAAGAGAGAGTGGAATGAGGCTTTGCATGGTTGCTCATAATTTTGATATGTGCATGCAGGGAAGAGGGATAATATGTTGGTTAAGGGAACATTTTAGTTAAGTGAACCCCGGTCCGAGTTTTCCTTATCCTCGTTATAGTTTGTTTTATTTTCTTTTTTTTTTCTTTGGCCCTTTTATTTTTGCCTTCGGTTTGCCGTTCCTTGGGGAACACCTTTTAATCCTCTTCTTCTACCAGAGTATAGAAGTGTTGATTCTGCGTTCTTGGCACTACCAACCTCGTCCCTGTGTTCGACCCCGATCGCTACATCGGACCCTGTTATCGTTGCGGGGGCCTGAGAGTCGGGTTATCTCTTTAAAAGTCCGACTACTTTAAATCCGCTCCTTTTAGACACGTGATTTAGGTCGGTCACTTCGTCACTCCTTCCGCCGAGGCCGCCGGTGTGGTCTTCCTCAGTCGCCCACCGCCGCTGCTTGGAGAGAGGGAATGTAAGAGAGGGAAGTTGGGCGAAAAGAGTGGGAAAGGTGAGCGGGAATGGGAGAGGGGGGAGAGTTGAACCGGGAAGTGGGTTGACGGAATAAACAAGAAAAGAGGAGTTAGTGGGAAGAATGGAGCGTTGTGCAGCAAGTAGCAGCCCATTGACATGACCGGTTTTGTCATTTAGTACAGTCGTCTGGATTAGGGTCCAAGAACGAGTCTATATAGTAAAGCTCTTTTAGAAATTGTGGCTCTGATTCAGTCGGTGCACAAGCCACGCTGAACCAGCCAACGCGGACAATCACACCCATTTACCCCCGTTACAACTTATACAATCATTCTATTGTGAAAGACAGGAAACTGCCCATCAGGCCCCATCAATTCGTTTCGGTAGGTGCTTGTGGTTTCTGGTCGAAAATCGTGGCTCGGCCTCTTGTATGCAGCCTCTGACTAGTACTTACTAGCCGCCCCTACCCCTTTCCCGCTTCTCAGCAGATGGAAGGTGGGTGATTGGGTGAATGCCTGAACGGATCGACCGTGGTCCGTGGAAGTTTCCCCTCTCTTTTCTGACCTCTCCTATTATTTTGGCCCTTGGGGAAACGGTTGGGTTCATATTAGCCACAATTAACAAGTCACTCTCGTCAGCGGACCCTGGTTCCTACTGTCCTTTGCACTAGCCAGCCGTCCAGCTTTAGGCAGTTGGGTGGGGATATGGCGCCCGTTGATCTGCCTGATGTTCTGACCATGGTTATAATGTTATTATTATTGGTAATTTTTTAAGTCAAGGGCAGACAGGAACCGAATCGGTAAGTTCATGCCACCTTGGATCAAATCATACAATAATCTAAAAGCTGCTGTCCAAAACTGATTAATACGAATCACATCACAGTCTGAGGTCGTGAGTGTGCACGTGTTGGTTTAAGTGCAAGTGGGTTGTTCAGTCGTGCTTTCTTTGTCGGCAAAGGGGGATTAAAACCTCCTTTCCTATTCATACCTGAAATCTAGACCAGTGAATTGAGTATCTTAGATTCGAGTATAGAATTTCAGAAAAAGTTTTTGATAATGGAGTTCGAGTATCAAATCTAGTATCGCTATATCTTGTCTGAAGAAAATCTGACATACAGTATTAATAAATATTATTTATATAAAAACATAGGAATGATGTTTTTCCGTGGTGATCAAAGATATAAGAGAATTAAAAAACGTCATCATCTCAAGGTAAAAAGTTAGAGGAGGACCGAGAAGGGGATTTCAATGATGTTTCTCACCTCCATGACATGCCAAACCATGATTGGAAAAGCCTTATCTAGCTCTACTTATGCATGTTGAGCGCCCCATTGGTCTCTGTGAGAGGTCATGCCATAATTGCAAGCATTCTCTATATAGAATTATATGTATTTGAGCGGTCAAGTGTTAGGTTGATAACTTTTAAGAATAACTACTCAAGATTAGTTAGATAACCCTCAGGAAGTAAGGGCATAGTAAGAGACAGAGGGGGGAAATGTGACTATAAATTGTATATCGTCTATCTAATTACCTCCAAGATACAAGTGTTTCGATGTCCACAATCTGGTGTCTTACCAAGGAAGTTTGTGGACTTGGCTAAATTTATGTACAAAAGAATCTAAAACAATGATGGTGTGTGACCAAACGCAATAATTGGTCGACATAGGTTTGCTTTAGGCACCATATAAGACTGCCTAGAAAATTTTCAATCATACAATTTTGATATTTATTCTTATTGTTCATGTCATACTAACCGTCTATCAAAAGATTTTGATATCTTGCTACTCATGTAAAAGGTTTTACGGACGTGGGACATGTCATAATAGACACAACCATGCTTATGGTGAATGTCATAAACACTCATGTACATTCACTAGGTCCATTTTTTATATGTTTTCTTTATTGACCACATTTTAGTTTTTTTCCCATCAAAATCAAGAAATAGATGCTTGGCAAAGGATTTCTACAATGCACAAGTTATGAATGACATCTTTCAGTGGTCTTGCTGGCATTGTGTGTTGATGGCCCTACCGACATTGTCTCCTAATGGTTCTACTGGTGTCACCTACTGATGACACCTATGAACTAACTATCGACTGACATCTACCCAACGGTCATGCTTGCATCATCTCTTGATGTTCCTGCTGACACCATCTTCCAATGGTCATATTGGCATCATATCTCATTGGTCTTGTTGACACCATCTTTAGATAGTCCTTCCAACATCATCTTCTTATAGTCTTGTTGTCATCGCCTACCGAAAACACCTCTGAACCAACTATCAACCAACATCTACCAATGGTCCTGCTAGCATCATCTCTCGATGGTCCTACTGACGCCATCTTCCAATGGTCATGCTGGCATTGTCTCTCACTGGTCTTGTTGGCACCATCTTTTGATGGTCCTTTCGACATCATCTTCTAATGGTCCTACTAGTGCCGCCTACTGACTACACCTCTAAACCAACTATCAATCGACATCTTCTACTAGCCCTGCTGGAGCCATATTCCGATGGTCCTGCCGACATCATCTCTTGATGGTCTTACTGGAGTCGCCTACCGACCGCACCTCTAAACGAACTATCAAATGACATCTTCCAATGGTCTTGCTAGCATCATCTCTTGATGGTTATGCTAGAAACCAACTATCAAATGACATCTTCCAATGGCCCTGCTAGCATCGTCTCTTGATGGTTATGCTGGTGCAATATTCTAATGGTCCTATCAGCATTGTCTCTCAACGGTCCTACTGGTGCCATCTTCCGATGGTCTTGCTGACATCGTCTCCTAATAGTCCAACTAGAGTCGCCTACCGATGGATGATCTGAACCAACTATCAACCAACAAGATCTCAACTAGAAGCCACCAACCACCTCAATTAGTTGAGTGTGTGTATCAAAGAACATGACATGTGTTGGTATGTATGCCAAAAGAGCAACTCATGTGCTGATTGCAATGTCATAACTTGGAAATGATTTGAATAATAAATAAAGGCAAGCTTCCAATTTATTTTGTTTAATTCTGTTTTGAGATAATAATGCAATGTTATAAGTGTCTAGAGAATAATATTACTCAATGGCGTTTGTCTTCAAATTTTAGCCTCTTGTCAAAAT
The DNA here is from genome assembly GCA_963693085.1 of Alisma plantago-aquatica. NCBI lineage: Eukaryota > Viridiplantae > Streptophyta > Magnoliopsida > Alismatales > Alismataceae > Alisma > Alisma plantago-aquatica. The sequence continues at coordinate 882,451,280 of OY856411.1, forward strand.
GAGATAATACGAATGTTAAGATTACATATACATATTCTCATTGTCCCTGATCAGTTGTTATTGTGGAAGGTTAATAAACAAGAATAACCCATAAGACCAGAGTGTGGGTTAGTTGATGACACAATCTCGTGAGCTATGATTTGTCTATATTAAAACAAGCACACATATACATATTAGAGAACAATGTATCAGACAGACCCACTGTGAGACTAACAAATGGAAGCCATCATCATGAAAGTCATAGTCAGTTCTCACAATGACGGCGACAGTTGTGGTTCTTAGACCTAAAATAACTGCACTCAATACATGTCATTGGGTACACTTTGACATCATCAAACACAATCCTAAAACATGGGTTGTTAGAACGATGATGATTGGGTGGCTTTGGCACATGGGGTTTGACTATGAGTGACAGATATGGGATTTGTCCCTCCTATGAGAGTGTGATGTCCTAGGCTACTTGATTAGAGAGACAGAGAAAAGCATGGCCATGTGCATGTGAGTAATTATATGATATTGAGCTTACATATATCTCAGATAGTCTGCTCTGGTTCAAGAAACAAGATCGAATAATAATAAGGGTGACTACTTATTGGAGTTTCAAAAGAAAGTCTCAACTCACTTATCACCAATAAGTGTACATGGTCAATTGTAGTCGAGTGTCGAACACAAGGACCTAGGTTATCTAGGTGCAAAATTGTTAACTTTCACTAATCTAAGTCAAATTACAAAGGTTGAATTTGATTACAGATAGCTAAAGACGAGTAACAAAAATTGCTTAAGTTAAAGGTTCAATTCAGAAATTAAGGGACTTAGACATTGGATTTCAAAACCGCACCATCACATCATATATAACTATGAAATTAAAACATGTTGTCAATTCATAAGGAGGTTGTCATCATCATGCACCTCCCGATGACATGAGATGGTTCTCAACTTCACATAACACTCCCGTGTCTATGTTTAGTTTTAAACACAACCATAAATCCCTCAACATTCTCCATCCACTCCCGTGGTCAAGAGAATATTGCCATGGATCCTATTACCTACTCCTTCATATGTTCTCCTAAGACACAAAGAAGCATAAAACATGTATAAAAGGTGGGCAGCCAAGCATACAAGATAATAAACACCGTAGGCATCTACGGAGAATAAAATTAACTAGCATTAAATATAAATTTCAATTTCACATGAGAAATGGCTATGGGAGTTTCTCTCCCATGCCCAAGAAGAAGGTTCTACTCACTCATAATGGAGAAACACAAGCACATAGTAGAATTTTCAGAGTTTTTCATAGCGAAGAGAAGAAAAAGCTAAAGGAACCAAAAGTGTAGTCAAGGGGAAGAAGAACTCCGACTAGATAATGAGATTCCACCCTTGGAGCTACTTCAACTCAGACAATTCTCCCTCATGAGAAGCTTGTGTGAGAAGGAAAGATTTGTTCCACCTTTTGGAGAAGAAATGGTGAAGAATGGAAGTAGAATGGAGGTTCTTTCTCAAGAAACATCTTCTTCCACCCCAAAACTGCCCTCCTTTTGCTCTACAACTTCTCTTAGATGAAAAGTGTTTCAAATGGAAAGAGATAACATCCCCAAAAGGTTGGACTCATATATTAAAATGAGGGGCAATTCTTGCTGAGTTCTACAGAAACTGGTGCAGACACGACATGTCTTTGAGGAGACACATTGTGTCTCGTCGTGAACTTGTTGAAAAACTGCTGCTACACGAAAAGTTCATGGCGTGTCCTCGTAGAGACACATCACGTAGCTGCTACTGGAGCCGATCTGGGAATAAAGCACATGACATGTTCGATTAAATACACTCCCGTGTGTGTTGGCAGCATGTTGGAGCCAGCCTTTGGATCGTGAGGACGTGTCATCTTAATAAGGGCACATGATGTCGTCTACTCTACAATTCAGGCACTGAGGTTGCTGGAAACTTATACTCTTATGTGTTTCATAGCACAAAACGTGTTCAACTTATAATAACCAGGCTTATGTAATTTTCTTTAAATTATTGAACTGATCAACTGAGATAACTTGTCAATGGACTCATAATGTTGTTGTTTGCTCTTTGAAAAGGTGACCCAACCGATCAAACCCTGCTGATCCAATCTCCTAATTGAGATTTTGTGTAAGTCTAAATTACGTGATGGATAAGGGACCATCATTCCAAGACTCAAAGATTGGAAGTTATGAGATGCATTCATTGGTCATTTCTTGGTCTTAATGTGGATGGATAATTTCTATTTATTTTCACTTGCATTGATTGAAAAATAGAATCCAAAGATTCATTAAATGCCAAATTAATTGTGTAAACTATTAGAAACTTAAAACAAAAGAAACATTGAGTGAAATGCAATACAAACAAGCAAAATTTAATATGAAATGCAACTAAAAACATGATGAATAGAAATTCATAAACTACCTTGAGAACATGGGTCATGATAGATACACATTTTATATCTTTTGAAGATTTTACTACACAACTATTTTCTTATTTCTGCTATCTTGTATCATACCATGGTTGTAGTCATAGGGTACTGAATAAGAGTTTTAAAAGAGAAACTTGATTTATGGAGGGTTTAGTCTGTAGTTCCCCTGGATCGTTATGGTGAGTAGTGAAATAAGTAAATATTATATCAATGAGGGTTGTGAGAAGATGGTTGGAGCCATAAATTAGTGAATATATGGGAATATTTAGGGTTCTTATACAATATCGTAGTTTCTAGGACTCGACAAAGGCTGACTGTCTGATGGTTATGTGTGAAAAATGAGATGATGAAATAGAATATAGCAAGGAGGGTTATTACCCTATGTATGGCACCATGACATGTGCATCCAAAGTGGGCCTAAGATTACTGGATCCACTTTTTTATATATAACCATGATAAATCATCCAGTGGGCTCCCTACCTTTTGGTTATATCACTTTAACATGAGATTATGTGGAGAGGCCTAGGAATTTGGATATCCTTAGATCTTGAATGTATTGATAGGATGGATTAATAGAATCTAGTTGGTAGATTGAGTGGTGTGCCTCAATTGGCCCAGGAAATATAAAATACACCTCAACCAAGTAGCATAATTTCTTAGGTTAAATTGGATCTAAAAATGTTGGTTCTATTTCCATGATAAACTAATTCATAGAATGGAATGTAAATGATGTAATATATCCTTGTAGGTTGCCTTGATGTCAGGTGGTTGGGTAAGAATGCACCTCCTGGTTCAAGGATAGTTCATGCATTTAATTGTTTATTTGTGTCCTTTACATATTTTTCTCCTTCTCGTGAGTAATAGACAATTTAGATCTTGTATCATGTTGTTGGGACTTGAGGCCTCGCCCCTATGATTTTACACATGTTTTTAGGTGAGAGGAATAACAGTCCTAATAGTGGTGGAGAAGATCATCTACAAGGAAGTTAGCCCTAAGTTTTGAGATGGATGATGTTTCTATGAAGGTTTCTCAGAGGTAGGTGGTGTTTGTGTGACATACTCTAAAGATAAAGCATATAGTGTTAGTCAAGTTTTGACTGGAAATGTTCGGATGTACATGTTTCCATATTGTGATTTCAACATGCATGCATGGATCTAGAGCCATAGTTCTACAATCTACTGGACTATGCATGCAAGTTCTATAGTAATGTCATGTATGCAAAACTTTAACTGGTTACATTTTGTTGAGATACTGTAAGTGTGGCTCCTGGAGTTATTACAAAGCAATGGCTTGTAATCTATGTGATTTGTAATATGTCACGATGAACTCTTGTATGGATCTTTTGTTTATGATAATGTCATGTATGGTGTATGGCATAAGAATTGTAATATGTGATTTCTATGTGGTTTATGTGGTTAATGTTGCTAGAGGTATTAAAATTGGTTTTTTAGTAATCTTATTGTCGTGGTGTGGGAGCTTGATCATTTTTGAGTTTAATGAGTCAAATCTTATTCATAGTAAAAGTTAAGTAGGTGTATTACTACATAAATTGGAAGGGAATTACAATATAAATTTTATTTGATAAAAAAGTTGAACTTAAGAAATAATAGATATGAAAATATCTTTTTTAAGTCTTACATCATCTTTTTCCAAACAACATGTACAATAGAAAATAAATAACTAGAATAATTCATGGAGAAGAACAGTTGGTTATTCCATCATATATAAACTCAATCAGGTTACATTATTCAATGAAATAATGTTTACTAGAAGATGAAATAATACACGTTAGATTCCCTAACACTTAACAGCCTACCTCTTTAGTTTGCTAGGGGGAAGATGAAATGTCTCCACTGACCAACACATATTAGGAGGAAGTATGCCAAATGCTTTAATCATGTCTACCAAAAATATTAACACGTGAAACTAACCTATATGTTGGAAATGATCTCCTTATATTTGTAGTCACCCAACTAGCAACATAAACCAAATTATTTGGTAGTTCTTTAGTTATCTAGTTACTACCAATAGGGAGCTTTAACATTTGGATCATTTCTGATGGGCCACTGGTGCACTTCTATCATGAAGACCTAGATGACTACGTTAGTTTTGGGCTAATAGTAGTTAAGACGCTTCTTTTGTGGACCAAGGACATAAAGACTTTACTCAAACACTATAAAGCATTCATATTCATATCTAAAAAGCCTTATGGCCCATGTAATATATATATATATATTTATATTTATATATATATATATTGTGTATATATATGTTTATATATATGTATGTATATATAACTGTTCTAGTTAGCAAAACATGTCAACTTTTTTCGATTAGTGGAATTCATTATATATAAAGTATTTATATTTTCAGCCTACTGGCCATGAGTATAAGCCATGACATCATTTAATGTCCTGAGAAAACTGACCATAGGGTTGATCATCTCATGAATCTACTTCGAATCTAGAATAATAAAGAGTACAATAAACACGTTAGTATTTAATGTTTTGCTATCACATTAGATATGTAGATGATATTTGGAATCCACGCACTCAATCTGGATTCACATCTAAAGTTTTACAAAGATCATGTATCAGTCAAATTTTGATTGGATTTCAGATCCTCAATTTTGAGTCTGATCTTGGATGTGTTGTATTTGATTAGAGAAAAATCGAATCCAACAAATATGTACTTATACTAATAAAATATATATTATTCATACATAAAAATATGAATACATAGATACACTTTTATATATTATTCATACATAAAAATATGAATACATAGATACAATTTATTCATATGTTTTATGTGATTTTACTATTTCATCTATAATTTACTTTAGTATTATATATATATTTTTTCTCAAGTTAAATATTTATCCAAATCCCGACAATATCTGATCAAATAAATTTGAATATCCTGATATCTTATGTGTTCGATACCATGACCTAATACTAGATTGATTTTTTTTCTACTAGATGCGGATTCAGATGTTGCTCTATCCTCTTCAAACTCAATCCATTTACATGCATGCTTCACATGTTAAGTGTCGGTTATAAATTTAGGTTGTTACATGTATCAACAATAGTTGCAATTAAGTTAACAATTTCAGGCCAACTCCATATAATAAATATATATAACACAAGAGCATGAGAACAAAAATTAAACACATGTAAGAACTCCAAACCAGATCATCCATTGAGCAATGGGATGTAATAACTAAAGAAATCAGCGATTGACAATCTTCTTGGATGAGTGTCGTTCTTCGAGTTAATTTGGTCACAAACCTATAGTAGAAGGATGTATAGATGATGACCATCATCCACTACCACTACAACCCAACGATTGTAAACGACCACCCAATAGATCATGTGTCTGAGAGAAGGAAGGACCAACTCACTTTGATCAAGAGAAGAGTTGCCACAAGGCACTCATGGAGCAATGATAGGGGAAGAGGCAAGTTCTAGGATTAGAGTTTTCTCACACACGAACTGAGGTAATTGTTGTTTTGATTTTGTGGTTAAACTCAATGATTAGAGGCTTATTTATAACCCTATCAATGTGCCACATTTTATTCCTAGTAAGACACAATTATACAATCACTCTTGTAAATGTGACAAAAAAGGTGAGGCAGTCACTCTTTGATTTGGATTAATAAAATCTATATAGTAAAGAAATAATAAATTAAATTAATAATTAATTAATTAGTTTCTTTCTTATGTAATTAGATGGAATACTATTTGGCTGCAACGAATGACGCATGAGCTATAAGCCACAAGCCAAAGCATGTTGGCCAGGAGAGGTGAGATGTAGCATAGCACACGTGTGCATGTGTGTCTATTGTGGTCATCATACACACCACAAGGGTTATCATACTCTCCCCTAGATCTCCTTTGTTAATAATATCACATACAAACCTATATTTAAGGAAAAAAAGTTCTAAGAGTGAGCTATGTGGGACTAAAAGCTCAAACCATTTCCATATGAGACAAAACTACTTTTTTCTTCTCTATCCACTATGTACTAGCCTCACTACATGGGATTAAACCCATGTAGAAAAATGGCTAGAAGCCATTCTTTCTAACTCCCTCACAAATTTCAATATATATTGTGTTCTCTACCACACAGTCCCACATATTATTCTTTTAATAGGTACCTTTCATTTTGAGCCATGTCTAAGTTATCTAACTTTGAGTCCCGCATCAACTAGGCGAACAAAAGTCTAGAACCTAAACCTTAGGTTCATGATTATATGTTGGTAACAACACAATAAAGACATTGGATAAAAATAAAATCATGCATCCAAAACTTGTCATGATTAAATCAGGGAACAACCCATTCCCCTGTTGTAGCCTATGCAACATCAGTTATTTAGTTGGAGTCTCTAAAGATGTACTACTAGCACCCTATCCTAAGAGTTGACACCATTTAGAGACTAATCTCTGTGCCATGCTAGGGTTTGGGAGCCGCGGTGGCGGCCGCGGAGGCGGGCCAGGAGGACGCGGCCTGGGACCCCTCAACACCCATCGTTTTGGGGAGGAGAGGAGCAATGTAGCTCCGACTCTTACTGTGGAAGATCTTGTTGTCGATACCACTCCCAGAGATGTCTCCATGAGTCAGGAACAACCCGAGGCCATTACTGCTAGGCATAGCTACATGGACGCACATGTCGGAAATGACCTTGGCTTGCTTTCATATACTAATCCTGTATCGCTTGACACCCTTACGGCGGAGGATATCCAAGTTGATCTCTCCGGTGTTCTGCCAGCCTTCTTCGTCAAGCCAGAGTCAATCCAGCCTCTATTAGCTCCATGGAAGTTTTCCGTGGTGGTGAAAGCCATCGGGATCACTATCGGTTTCCAAGCCCTGGTGAACAAGATTAACGTTCTGTGGCAACCCACGGTGCAGATTCGGATAATCAACCTTGAAAACGGATACTATATCGTCCAGTTGGGCAATCGAGAGGACTATGAGAAGGCACTCTTGGGAGGCCTGTGGACTGTGTTTGGAAACTACCTTTCCATCTAGTCTTGGTCACCCTCTTTTAGGCCTTCTAAGAAAATCTCTCGCAAGCTCTGTGTTTGGATTAGGGTTGCGGATCTCCCCATCTTCCTTTTCCAGAATCAACTCCTAATCAATATCGGCAATGTTGTGGGTAAAACCATAAAAGTGGACACAAATACCCTTATGGGAAATCGCGGTAAATTCGCTAGGATTGTTGTGGAGATTGACACCCAGAAACCTTTGCTTCCGGCGATCTTCATCAACGGTGAGTAGTTTCGCCTTGAATATGAGAACCTACCTCAATTCTGCATGACATGTGGTCGTTTGGGTCACGTCGCGAGCAAGTGCAAGCATGGTACTTCTCCTCCGAGTGACCTAGGCACCGCATCTATCCCGATCCCGCTCCCGACGGTCAGCTATACCGATGCAATTCATGCGAAGATGCCTGAGCAGCGGAAGGCTACTACTGCGGGAAGAAGTAACGCCATGAAGCCTCCTACGGTGACGAAGACCGACCTGCAGGGCCAAGCAGGCAGTTCACAAGAAAAACCCATACCCGTCGACGAGGGCGACAGGTTTCAACCTGTGCTAAGTAAAAAAGCGAAGCAATGGCTACGCCATAAGGAGGCCGCTGCTAAAGCAACCCCAGTGGACGCTCCGTTGGCGGTCCCGCCTACAGTACCGCAACAAGCGCCCGTTCAACCGACGGCCAACACAGCTGTGTTGCTCACCGAAAACAATGTGTGCGTGGGTAGAGAAGTAACCCCGATGAAAGTCGGCGAATTCCAATTCCAAGCAACCGCATGCGAGTCTTCCAGTAAGCATATCGCACGTCATAGCAGGCATGACAGTGGGTATATTATGCTACGGAACAGGAAGATTGTCTTCCAAGCAACGCAGAGCCCTGATCGAGTCTGCAAGAAAGGGCGATCGGAGACAGCTCAAGGTTCGATAGATTTAACCCCCCACGCTAAACGTGTTCTGGAATTCCAACAACACTTGGAAGGTGCTACCCAGGCACCTTCAGAGGAGGCCACCATGGATGAAAGACCGCAGTCTGTTGGACTGTGCACATCTATTCAATAATCCCTTAATGAACGTGCTTTGCTGGAACATCCAAGGCGCACGCCTGAATAGAAAGATTAGATTAATTCGTGAGATGAAGTCTACCCATAATGTGAATATCACGGATATTGTGGAGCCCCGTTGCAGTGGCTCTACTGCTGACAGTATAATCAAATGACTCGGCTATAATTCATCGCACATGGTGGAAGCTAATGGTTTTTCAGGTGGTATCTGGATTTCTTGGAATCCTTTTAACTGCTCTGTTGAGATTATTCTTAATCATCGTCAATTTTTGCATTGCCGTGTCAACGGCGACTGGTTCTTAACCATTGTGTATGGAAGCCCTAATGCTACCACACAGGAATTTCTCTGGGAAATGTTTGAGGATATCTCGACGACTGTGGCTCACACTGCTTGGGTAGTGATGGGTGATTTTAACACCTTGCTTCACACTAATGAAAAGTGTGGCAGTGCCTATTTTGACAGGCGCGCTAGCCGCCGTTTCCATGATGTCCTTGCCTCCACAGGTCTGGCAGAGCTGAAATCCCATGGCCCCCTCTTTACCTTCAAGCTCCAGCAGCTGTATGAGCGGCTCGATCGTGTCGTTGCAAACTATGAATGGATCCAAAGGTTCAGGGAAGGCTCTACTATGGTTCTTCCCTGCCTTTACTCGGACCATCACCCCATCCTTCTGTCCTGTGGAACCAAGTCGCGGAGGCGTGCTTGCTTCCAGACAAAAGAAAGCTGGAACCTCACTCCCGAGTTCAAGGAGAGGGTTTTGTCCTTATGGCCCCCTGGTAGCAATTTCTAGGATGCGCTCCATGGCTTTACGCGTACAACCTCTCGATGGGATTCTGAGTACTCTACCCGTCATCACAAGGAGAAGCGTTGTCTTCTTGACGCCATCAGAAGACACCAGGTGAATCTCCAAACCATGAATCTTGTTCCACTTACGGACCCTACTGTCCCTCTTCAGGAACGACTGCATAACATCCTTCTTCAAGAGGAGGTAGACTGGCAGCAACGGGCGCACATCGACTGGCTCTGGGCTGGCGATCTCAACACTAAGTTCTTCCAATCCTTTGTCCAAGCTAGAAGACATTACAATAAAACCACCCGGCTTCAGAACGAGGATGGGTGCTGGACAACATCAAGTGATGAAACTAAGTGTCTCGTTCGTAGCTTCTTCGAACAGCTTCTGACTCAACAGGCCCCAACACAAACATCACAGATTATAGCTTACCCGGGTACTTTCCCCGCTATTCCTGCAGCTTCCTTCACTGATCTGAACTCTATTCCAGACAGCGTTGAAATAAGAAGGACGGTTTTCGGCATGGTGCCTCTGAAAGCTACTGGACCTGATGGTGTACATTCCGGCTTCATTCAACATAACTGGGAGATTGTTGGGCCTAGTGTTACTGCCACTGTACAGGAGGCCTTCTCCTCGGAATGCATTGACCCCGCTATAGCAGGCTCTTTCATGGTTCTCATTCCTAAGGTCCATGTGCCCCAGTGTTGCAGCGACCTGAGACCGATCTCTCAAAACAAAAGCAGTTTTAAAATCATCTCCAAAGTGATTGTAGAGCGGCTCAAGCCTTTTATGAATGAGTGGATTAATCCAACTCAATCAAGCTTCATACCAGGTCGTCGCACCAGTGATAACATTCTCCTCGTCCAGGAGGTTATCCACACTATGAAATCCAACTCCACCAGGAAGCCCATGATGTGCATCAAGCTGGGCCTTGCAAAGGCATTTGATCGCATGAATTGGGAGTTTATTCATGATACGCTAAAGCATACTAGTCTGCCTGCTAAACTCATTGCTGTCATTATGGAAATTATCACTAAGGGGGAGACATCTATCCTTTGGGAGGGCGAGGCTCTTCCCCCCTTCAAGGCGTCCCATGGTGTTCGTCAAGGAGATCTGATCATTCCATATGTCTTCGTGCTTTGCATGGAAAGACTGAGTCAAGCCATTTCTATTTATGTGGACGCAGGCAGATGGAAGCCGATCACCCTTTCTCGGGGAGGCTTGCCACTCTCGCACGTCTTGTTCTCCGATGATATCCTCTTGATGGGTGAAGCCTCCATGGCCCAGGCCCGGACCATATTCTCTATTCTTAAGGATTTCTCCTTGGCTTCCGGACAATCCATTTCTAAGACCAAGTCACGCTGCTTCTTTAGCAAGCAGATTCCCCAAACCCTGAAGAACAGAATATGCAGAAAGTTGGGTTTCACCTGGATTGATGATCTTGGGAAGTACCTGGGGGTTCCCGTGCTACACCACCGTGTCAATAAGGACACCCACAACAACATTCTTATTTCTATCCAGAGAAGAATGAATAGCTGGACGCATAAGCATCTGTCCCTAGCTGGTCGGGTGACATTGGCTAAGTCTACTCTTCAGGCGATTCTTACATACACTATGCATACGGTTAAGCTATCGCCGAGCATCTGCAATGACATTAATAAACATAAGGCCTCGCCATCAGGGATGCAACAGATCAAAACGAAGCTTTGATGTTGAAGAATGTGTGGATTTATCTCACTGACCCCTCCAAGCTTTGGGTCAGGGTGATGAAAGATAAATACACCACTAGGGGGAGGTTCAAAATAGTGCCAAGCTCCCCGGCTTGGAGTTTCATCAAGAAGAATATAAATAGGATTTCTGATATTAGCCACCATGTCGTTAAAAGTGGACATAATACAAACGTTTGGAAGGATGGATGGATTGCCGGCCACTCTATCTTGGAGTCTCATCCAAACTGATCTATCCCCCATGATCTCAGTGACCTTACAGTTGATTCCATGGTCTCCCCCATAGGAGGGTGGGACTGGGGCTTCATACATGGCTTCCTTCCTGAGTCCACCTGGATAGCTATCTCGACCATTCCACCACCCTGCCCCGACTCAGGGGACGACGGCTGGTCATGGCCCTTCGAGGAGAGCGGGTTGTTCTCTTCCAGATCGGTCTATTGCTGGATTAGACGAGATAAGGAGGTATCCACACCTGGTCAATGGAAGAATATTTGGCAAGCCAAGTTGTCGGAGCGAATAAAAATTCATCTTTGGCTCATGATGCATGGTTCTCTCATGACGAACATGGAGAAGCAGCGTCGACACATGGATGTGTTTGAGGACTGCCCTATCTGTAATAATGGCCAAGATACTATGACTCATGCCCTTCGAGATTGCCCGCCTAGCCATGTCGTGTGGAATTTGTTGTTTCCTAATGAAGATTATCAAGCTCTCACTCCCAACGACTGGCTCCAGCAATGCATCACGACGCCGGTCAAATCTACTACCCTACGTGCAGTTGCCTGTTGGCACATCTGGTCATGACGGAACCTCCAGATTCACCAAAACCATATCATCCCTACCACAAAAAAGGTGGAGTTCATTAGACTCCGAACGGAATCCATCCTCAAGCTTCCAAAGGAGGTTCCAATAGTTCGTCCTACTGCACACTTCAACATCAGAGGGATCACTGCCAAGTCGGTCTATGTCTTTCTCGACGCCTCTTATCAACCTGGGTAGAATACCGCGACTATCAGAATTCATGTAGTTTAGGCGAACGGCTCCACATCCTGGGTGTCTGTCAAACGATTCAATCCACTTCCTCTCTCGTGAGTGAAATCGTAGCTATCTTGTTGGGAGCGCAGCTCTGTAAGGACAGATCTTGGGAGTCTTTCTGTATCTTCTCCGACTCCACGGTGGACATCAGGCACATCATATCCAACCCCCCCCCCCCCCGAAGTTCCTGGCCTACTCTAGGGAAGTCAGGAACCTTATTGGACACTCACCGGAGGAGGTTATATACCATGTTCCTCGTGAGTTCAATGACCCTGCGGACAGCTTAGCAAAATTTGCTAGGTCTTGTAAAACTTCTTTTAGTTTCACTTCTGTTGTACCCCACTAGTTCCTTAATCGGTGCCACGTGGATATCCGAACTATTTTGTCAGCAATAGAGCGTGGAATGAATAACTAATCACTCTATTCCCCCCCCCCAAAAAAAAGAGACTAATCTCTCGCTAACTTGCATTCAAGTCACTAACAAGTTTCTCAGGGTATAGACACATAGATGCAAGAAGAATTAATGAAAAACATAGTGTCATATAATTCATCTGAAAGCTTGATATAACCTATGAATCATTGAACCAATTTGTTGGATCTCCACTCTTTTGAGTTGGGTTGCTACTACCTATGAATCATACTGGGTTTTGCTCCCATCCCCAATCCAAATTTCTCAACCATGTCTAGGTTAAGGCATTTAGTCAAAGGATTTTCCATATTATATTTGATACCTACATAGTCGATAGCCACAACCCCATTAGACACTAATCTCCTTACATACTTGAGTCAGAATTGGATGTGTATACGTTGCTTTTTATTGTACTTGGAATTCTTTACCTTTGCAATGATTGTAATGCTATCACAATAAATTGAATTTATAGGAGGCAACTTCTTCACTATAGGTAAACTGGACATAATTCCAAATAGACATTTAGTTTCTAATCCAATTTCATCTAAAATACACAACTCAACCTCTAGAGTAGACTGAGATAACATTGTTATGACCGCATCTGAGCTTAATTGGTAAACTAGGGTTTACCCAGATGATTATATGCTTAATTGGATTGATCATTGCTTAAATCTAATTAATAATGATAATTCAATTATAATGTTTTAAACCTAATAAGAACATTAAGTGTTCTATTTTTTGAGAAATTAGGGTTTGGGAAATATAAACCCTAGTTGGCTGAAATTAAGGTTTTGATGGTACATGAGTATGGAATTTGATCGGGATAGCAGTGTGGTAAATGATTTTACATTTTTTTTTAAAATTTATTTAATTGAATTTTGGATATGATATGGATAACTCAATCATGCATATTGGAGAAAAGTTTCAAAATATTTAAGTGTTCTTTGAATGTGGTTCTCGATCAAACTATACTTTGACCAAAATGCTGACAGAGTGCTTTTTAGTAGTCTAGTGTTTTTATTTTTATTTATTTATTGGTAACTCCAAATAAATTTAAAATTTAACTGACGATCTAAAGATTAATCATAAACAACATGTAAAATTTTCATAATTTTTGGATAAGTTTAGACCTTATCAGTAGACGAATTACAGTAACTAACATTTCTGTAGAATTTTGGACAGCAGTGTACTATTCGATTTTTAGTTATTTAATGGAAGTTTGGAATGATCTCAAATTTTAACTAAAGCTTTTTAACTCAATTATACACAACACGATAAATTAACATAATTTTTGGAGAAATTTGTATCTCTTAAATACACGAATTCACAGAAACCGTTTTATGACAAAAAATCTACTGAAATAAGAAAAAGTTTAGTGAGGGGTCAATGTGCAATTAACCCAATCAGCTCAATTTCTCTATATAGTCAACCTAACACACAAGTATCTCTCATAATTCCTAATTCAATCCAGAGAAACGAAATCCTAGAGAGAGAGAGAGTTAGGGTTTGAGAGGAGAAATTGATGGAGATGTTGACCTAGGGTTTTGCGGTCCGAGGAATGATGAAATCATGTAAGTTTAGCTTCTTTGGATATAGTTTCATGGTAAATCTTCTCTCACATGTAAATATTCCCTCCCTACTATGATTTGATACAAAATGGTATCAAAACTTCCCCTTTTCTCACTCTTTCTTCATAATCCCTCATTTTTAGGGTTTCCGAGTTGAAAGGAAGAAGAATTGGGTGAATTGCAAGGGATTTGATATGAGATTGAGATTTTCAAGGATGAGATACGTTTTTAAGGTTTTTTCACACCTTAGGGTGAGTGCGAACTTCTTTTAAACAATATATTGCACGAAAATTGGTTAATTCATCCATAATCTTTAATTGCTAGTATGCGACTACAAACCCTAGATTGTCTATTTGTTCTAAGTTGTTACAAAATGATATGAAATGGATTCTTCCTCTGTTTGGATGAAGTTTGGATGATAAAATCATATTATCAATGTATACAATACATCCTAATGAGAATTCCCTAAGTATTCATAGAGGTTATAAGAGTAAACTGAAATATAGGAAATGTGTCTATGACTGAAATTGGCTGTATAAGTAAATAGAGAAAGTTGCTTATCTAGATCCCCTTGGTTTTGAATGATTGTTTATCTAAAATCATAGTACATATATGACAGATACTATCTTGGATTTCATTTAAAGTGAGTAGTTTTTGTTTGGTATCTCAATGAAGAGGGTGAAACCCTAGATGTGAGGAAAGTTGGATATTTGCGAATAGATATCGTAAAATCCATGTGAAGGGATTTTCTTGACATGGTAGACTTTATTTATTCAATGTTATTGTTGATGCATGATATCACAGTGAATGGCATGGAAACCCAAATTCAGCTTAGTTCTAAGGTTTCATACATATATTGATTTTATATGATTTGTTGATAGTAGTCTTTATTCAATGAATGTTTATGTCGCATGAAATCTTTATGGGAGCCATGGGAATAAGTTGTTGCCTAGTGAGAGGTGACAAGATGTGTGATGGCCTTGTGATCCATGAGAATACTTGTACAAACAGTGAAATGAATACCTTGGTCTAAGGACCTAGAGGTAATGGTTACCTATTACAGAGGTAACAATGCTATGTGATGATCTAAGGGTTTGAATACCCATATCCAGTAATTATGATAATGATGTGAAGGGATGAGAATTCCCAGTAATGTGATAAGGGATTGAGATCCCATGTATCATGTGTTGTAAAGATTTGAAAAGTACGTGATAGATGTATTACACCTTTCTTTGTAACATTTGTTGTGATTAAATGAAACTCTAAGGGTAGGGTGTTCAATGAATCAAGTATTGTGATATCAATGTTCTCAGTTACTATTAATCATTCTTGTCATGATAAGTAATTAACTATTAATTGAGTTATTAGATGCACAACTCATGATTTGGGTTGATATGCATGTTCTTTGAGAAATTATAGATAACTTGCAGGTGCTATTGACGATTACTCATATGTAAAGTAATTAACTCTTATCAGTGTAATAAGATGATAAATTGCACGATTCTAGTGTGTATGTGCCAAGTGGCCATGTAATATTTTTATTTAAGAATTTTAGTCTGCCTGCATGTATAGCATGTTGATTACTCAGTATATTACAATGTTTTGAATATACTACTCTGCCAAGTTTAGAATGATATACATGTTGTATTATAACTTCAAATAAGTAGACATGACACCATAGAGATACCAGAGTCAAGTATAAGTAAGAGAAGGGTACAATGTAGAAAAGAGCTTTCTAGAAATAATAAAATAATAGACTTAGGAGCCCGTAGAAGCCCTATGTGAGGTCTGCGCCTTAGGGTTGAAATGACCTAACCCTGGAAGCGTCCAATATACGGGGGTCGGAATGTGCTATCAAGTGGAATAGGGGACGAAGCCCTAGTGGAAGTCTCCTTAAATTATAGTTTGTAGTGTCCGACATCAACCAGAAGTCCTGGTGACACTAGAGTACAGAAAAGCCAAGAGGTGGCTTGACTCTCTGCCTGTGTGCTCAGGTTAAAGGAGGAGTCCAGTTTAGGCCAGAGAGCCATGTCCCTGTTGCAGACCAGGAGAGTAGTAAGACTTAGCATTTCCTAGGTGTATCCGCTAAGTCTTGTATGGTGTGATCGTAGTGCACTATGAGTCTTCATATGTAGAGTATACTACATATGATCAGGGCATAATAAAATGAATGAGAGGTCAAATAAGTGTGTACATTTATTCAATTATTCTTTGTATGTTTCTGCATTATTAGTTCTCTTTATGATCAATCAAGTATTTCATATATTGATTCACTCTTATAGATATTTAGAGTATCCTTCCATATTTGTGATTGTCAATTATTAGACTCTTTAAAGCTTACTACTGTTATAATTAATATCAATTGCTCAAAAGTATATCTATAATTATATCAGTGCTTTAGACTGTTTCTTTGAAGTACTCATTCATTGAGCGAGTAGGCTCACCCCTCTACTCACAATGTTTAGGGAAATCACATGGACTTGAAGAAGATATCATTGCATCAGAGTAGATCTGCCACAAGAGTTTTTTTTTTGCCACAAGAGTTAAGTCTGAGTATAGTTAAGTTTAGTCAGTTCTTGTCAGTCTAGGTCCTAGTATAGATGTCAGAGTGTTGTAAGTGATGTTTTGTATCTTTGTTTTCTTAATAAGAGAGAATGTATCTGATTATCATGTCATATGAACCTAAGAATGAATGTATGGATGTGTATCGTTTATGTTGAGATCATATTAAAGTAATCAAAGTTTGATTCTCTTGTAAAGTTAGTTTATGTGATTCAATGCGAGAAAACAAATAGTTTGAAAAAGAAGAGAAAAAGTAAGGGTGATCTTTATATTACGTTAAATCCTCAATTTATGCCCTAATCTCATGATTAGTGGTAATTGTGAGATCAGGGTGTAACAACTTGGTATCAGAGCTTAGGCTGAGTTGTCAGGGACCATTAAGTTAGTAAGTTAGAGTCATAAGTGTGGAACATAGGAGATGTTATGATGTTAGCTCTGGGGATTTGAGTATTTGGATATCCTGGCCCGGTATCCGAGTACTTGGATCAACCAGTATCAAGCTACTCTGTATGTTCTTTCATGTATACCCTGTCCAGGTATATAGTGGAAGGATGGGCTAGAGAGGAACCATAGAAATATTAGGGTTAGAAACAAGATAAGTAACATGAATTAATAGCATAAATATAAAATGGGACAGAACTTTCATTTCATATTGTTATTTTATTGGAGATGAATAGAAATGCTCTTATATGTTTGAATTCAGATATTTAGTATTTTGAAATATATATGAGTCTTTAAGATTTGTTTTACACTATACAGTTGTAGCATTTATTGATTACATTCTTTGTATCAAGTAGACTAGAACTGATCTTTGAATGAACTTTCCTAAGTGGATATTCTTTCCACATGTTTGAGATTAATAGGAGTTGGTTAATATTAAGTAGCTCTTGGCTTCAAGATTGTAGGTTCGGCCTGGTCCAGCTGGCAGGATGCATTACTAGGATCTAATGACTCTTGTTAACAATATGATAAGAGTAGACTCTGGATAAATTATACCCACATCATAGTGAGAATGTACATACACTAAGATGTTGAAACATATGGGAAAGATTTGAATAGTTAAGAATCAGTTGGAACTGATATCTGAGACCCAACTTTGGGGCCTCATATGAGAAATCCTTAATTGGGAATAAAGGAACGCGACGTAAGGTTCAGATTAAGTTTAATGATTAATATTATATGAACTCTAAATATGAAATATGGAAAATATATGAGAAATGTATGTAAGGGCCAAGGTAGTAAGAATCAATCATGATGAATGGATTATATAATTGAGTACAATGTTTTTATGTACTCCAAAGCAAAGGAAAAATAGAAGGAAAGAGTTAAGTATACGATAAGTAAATATAAGTGAAGAGTCTTCAGAAGATTAAAGATAAATATGTAAATCATAAGACTAGGATAAGAGACTAAGTTAAAACAAAGATAAATGTTGGAAATGATGAACTTGATTAAGGAATCAGGGTTATGATATAATTGAGAGCATGGAATGTATACCTTTATTAATAAGTTTAATACATTCATCCTTACTACCTTTGGATTCTAAGTCTCTATAGAACAACAAACTAGTTTCTAAAAAAAAGAAGTGTAGCTTAACAAAATGAATAAGTTATACAAAGGTAGACTATACCCAGGAAGGAAAAACTTGATATAAGAGAAACTATGTTTCACCCATGCATGATCCGTTTGATTTAAAATGAAGGATATGTAATGTATTAAACATGAGTTGAAACTAGTAGAGAGATTATTGATTTAGAATTTCAACTTCACATTAGTAGAAGGATAAAAAAAATGTGCAACATGGTATACATGATCATACACATGAATAAGTAACATGATCATTAGAGAAAGGTAGAAATTAAAGATGATAGGTGGAAGAGTAGTATATGGTAAGAGGATTATGGAAAGTAAGGAAGGGTTTGAAACATAATGGAGTAATATAGATTATAGAAGAAAGAGGTTGTGAGATTCAAGAAAGTGCTAATTAGTCAAGTATCCTTATTGATAATTAATTAAACCTACACATGATAAATGTATTCAAGAATGTTTAAAGATAAGAATTCTAAGTCTCAAAATCAGCTTCTCTTTCATATCTTCCTTAATGAGAGAAATGTGGGAATGAAGCGATAAGAAAATGAATCATATTTGATGCATAACCACCATGGTAGAGGCATCTAGTGAATGTAATAATGACATAAAATATGATGATGAAACCCTAGAAGGGTAAATTAAGAATGTAATCTATCAGAATGGCCAATTAAGATGAAGGAAATTCAATTGATAAGATAAGGAAGACTTTAGTAAAAACTTGTGAGATCTAAAGTTTGAATTTCAAATTAAAGAAGCAAAGTCACACCACAATAACGTCATGCTACTGATAAAGGCCAAACCCTAGAATGTTTAGAGTTGTAGTAGTTCAAGGGTTGTCACTAGTGATTTGATCTTGAATACTAGCATCTCTATAAAGTATGATCATGAGATTTGCACTATGAGAAGTAAACTAGCACTGATAGTAATCCAGGGTTAAAAGGTAGCTAATCTGAAAGGTAGATAAACAATATGGAAATGATTCAAAGAAAAGGGTAAGAAATAAATTTGAAATATAACAAGTGTGTTTTGAACAAAAGGATAAATACAATATGAGTGAAGTGTGATATGAAATAAATTTTTGCAGTAATAGCAAGAATGATGAATAATCTATTCATACCTTGTATGTTTCAATTTTAGGGATGTTTAATCTACATGATTAAAATGAGAAGGATAAGTAGCAAAAAGTAAGTAGTAATGAATGAGGAGAGAGATAATAGAAAACAATGGCTTTTAGTAATATGTGAATTTTTTTTAGAAGTATAATTTTTTGAAGGTATATTAAGGGATGCAAATTGGTTCTACGTATGATTTCAGTGTACATGTGCAAGCGATATGTTAATTAAAGATGTCTGATAATTTAAGTCATTCATACCAGTAATCCATCTTAGTATTGTACAATTGTGGTATGGTGATATGGGTTGAATGATGATGGAACAAATGGATGGTTACCCTAAATAAGGTAGTCTTACCTATTCACTCATATGAATATAAAGGATGATAACCATATTATATTGATATGTAACCCTAATGAGATGTAGCTTGTTATACCTAGCTATAATATAAATAATTGATGGTAATTGGGTATGATTAGTCCTTGAATGACTAATACAATTATGGAGTACTCTGTTACTGTTGTTGAAACCCTAGTATGCTATAACCTGATGGTTACACCTTGAATTATATGGAGACCCATACTTAAGAATAGTATGGAATGTAATGGTAATGCTTCACCTTATGCATCCATGATCCAATGGGGATGACGTGAGTAGTAATGTACAATTTTTGTTGAATATGGTCTTTTAACTCAAGACTATTTTTCTATTTGATTAGCACAATAGTAAAATTCAAAAGAACATGGAGAACTCTCTTTCGTGATTTAGAGGTAATACATAACAATAGTACATATTTAGCAGTATGAACTGAGATAGTTGGATCAGATTATCGATGTTGAGGTAACACTTCAAGAGTATAAAAATATTGAAATGGTTGTTTCTCTCTCTATCGTATGATTGATTGTGGCATAGAGAATTTGTTTGTTACCATTGAGAACTATTTCAAACATGTTGTGATTTAGTAAAGGAATAAAGGACTTAATGTTGAAAGCTGCATTCAAGTATGAAATACAAGAAAGATAATGACATGTAATATTTCAGAAGCTTAAAATAAACCTTGAAAGTACTTTACTTGCATATTTATGTTTCGGGGACGAAACATTTTTAGGGGGGGGGGAATTGTTATGATTCCATCTGAGCTTAATTGGTAAACTTGGGTTTACCTGGATGATTATATGCTTAATTGGATTGATCATTGCTTAAATCTAATTAATGATGATAATTCAATTATTATGTTTTAAACCTAATAACAATATTAAGTGTTCTATTGTTTGAGAAATTAGGGTTTGAGAAATATAAACCCTAGTTGGCTGAAATTAGGGTTTTGATGGTACATGAGTATGGAATTTGATCAAGATAGCAGTGTGGTAAATGATTTTTCATAATTTCTAAATTTTTTGTATTTAACTGAATTTTTGATATGATATGGATAACTCAATCTTGCATATTGGAGAAAATTTTCAGAATATTTGAGTGTTCTTTGAATGTGGTTCTTGGTTGAACTATACTTTGACTAAAATGATGACAAAGTGTTTTTCAGTAGTGTAATGTTTTATTTTTAATTATTTATTGGTAACTCAAAATGATCTAAAATTTTAAGTGGGTATCTGAAACTCAACCTAAATAACATGTAAAATTTTCATAATTTTTGGATTCGTTTAGACCTTATCAGTATATGAATTATTGTAACTGACATATTTATAGAATTTTGGAAAGCAGTTCACTATTTGATTTTTAATTATTTAATTAAAGCTTGTAATGATCTCAAATTTTAACTTAAGGTTTATAACTGAATGATAAAAAATATGCTAAATTATCATAATATTTGGGGAAGGTTTGATCTCTGAAATACATGAATTCACAGAAACCTTTTTATGATAGAAAAATCTACTGAAATAAGAAGTTTTGTGAGGAGTCAATGTGCAATTAACCCAAGCAGCTCAATTGCTCTATATGGGAAAACTAACACACACGGAGCTCTCATAATTCATTATTCAATCTAAATAAATGAAATCCTAGAGAGAGAGTTAGGGTTTGAGAGGTGAAATTGATGGAGATGCTGACCTAGGGTTTTGCAGTCCAAGGAATGATGAAATCATGTAAGTTTAGCTTTTTTGGATATAGTTTCATGGTGAATATTCTCTCACATGTAAAAATTCCATCCCTCCTTTGATTTGATCCAAAATGGTATCCAAACTTCCCCTTTTCTCACTCTTTCTTCATAATCCCTCATTTTAGGGTTTTCGAGTTGAAAGGAAGAAGAATAGGTGAATTTCTAGGGATTTGATATGAGATCGAGATTTTCAGGGATGAGCTACGTTTTTAAGGTGTTTTCACACCTTAGGGTGAGTGGGAACTTCCTTTAAATAGTATATTGTACGAAAATAGGTTAATTCATCCATAATCTTTAATTGCTAGTATGCGACTACAAACCCTGAATTGTCTATTTATTCTAAGTTGTTGTAAAATGATATGAAATGGATTCTTCCTCTATTTGGATAAAGTTCAGATGATAAAATCATATTAGAAATGTATACAATACATCCTAATGAGAATTCCCTAAGTATTCACAAAGGTTATAAGAGTAAACTGAAATATAGGGAATTTGTCTATGACTGAAATTGGTATAAGTAAATAGAGAAAGTTTCTTATCTAGATCCCCTTGGTTTTGAATGATTATTTATATAAATTCATAGTACATATATGACAGATACTATCTTGGATTTCGTTTAAAGTGAGTAGTGTTTTTTTGGTATCTCAGTGAAGAGGGTGAAACCCTAGATGCGAGGAAAGTTGGATATTTGCGAATAGATATTGTGAAATCCATTTGAAGGGATTTTCTTGACATGATAGAATTTATTTATTCAATTTTATTATTGATGCATGATATCCCAGTGAATGGCATGGAAACCCAAATTCAGCTTAGTTCTAAGGTTTCATACATATATTGATTTTATATGATTTGTTGATAGTGGTCTTTATTCAATGAATGTTTATGTCACATGAAATCTTTATGGGAGCCATGGGAATAAGGTGTTGCCTAGTGAGAGGTGACAAGATGTGTGATGGCCTTGTGAGACATGAGAATACTTGTACAACTAGTGAAATGAATACCTTGGTCTAAGGACCTAGAGGTAATGGTTACCTGTTACAAAGGTAACAATGCTATGTGATGATCTAAGGGTTTGAATACCCAAATCCAGTAATATTGATAATGATGTGAAGGGATGAGAATTCCCAGTAATGTGATAAGGGATTGAGATCCCAGGTATCATGTGTTGTAAAGATTTGAAAAGTACGTGATAGATGTATTACACCTTTCTTTGTAGCATTTGTTGTAATTAAATGAAACCCTAAGGGTAGGGTGTTCAATGAATCAAGTATTGTGATATCAATGTTCTCAGTTATTATTAATAATTCTTGTCATGATAAGTAATTAACTCTTAATTGAGTTATGAGATGAACAACTCAAGATTTGGGTTGATATGCACGTTCTTTGTGAAATTACAGATAAGTTGCAGGTGCTATTGACGATTACTCATATGTCAAGTAATTAACTCTTATCATTGTAATAAGATGATAAATTGCACAATTCTAGTGTGTATGTGCCAAGTGGACATGTAATCTATTTATTTAAGAATTTTAGTCTGCCTGCATGTATAGTATGTTGATTACTCAGTATATTACAATGTTTTGAATATACTACTCTGCCAAGTTTAGAATGATATACATGTTGTATTATAACTTCAATAAGTAGACGCGACACCATAGAGATACCAGTGTCAAGTATAAGTAAGAGAAGGGTAAAATGTAGAAAAGTGCTTTTTAGGAATAATAAAATAATAGACTTAAGAGCCCTGAACACCATAGAACCCCTATGTGAGGTCTGTGGCTAAGGGGTGAAATGACCTAACCCTGGCAACGTCCAGTATATGGGGGTTGGAATGTGCTATCTGGTGGCACGGGGGATGAAGCCCAAGTGGAAGTCTCCTTAAATTATAGTTTGTAGTGTCCAACCTCAATCAGAAGTCTTGGTGGCACTAGAGTACAGAAAAGCCAAGAGGTGGCTTGACTCTCCGCCTGTGTGCTCAGGTTATAGGAGGAGTCCAGTTTAGGTCAGAAAGCCATTTCCCTATTGCAGACCAGGAGAGTAGTCAGACTTAGCATTTCCCGGGTGTGTCTGCTAAGTCTTGTACGGTGTGATCGTAGTGCACTATGAGTCTTCATATGTAGAGTACACTGCATATGATCGGGGCATAATAAAATGAATGAGAGGTCAAACAAGTGTGTACAATTATTCAATTATTCTTTGTATGTTTCTGAATTATTAGTTCTCTTTATGATCAATCAAGCATTTCATATATTGATTCACTCTTATAGATATTTAGAGTATCCTATTTATGATTGTCAATTATTAGACTCTTTAAAGCTTCCTACTGTTATAATTGATATCAATTGCTCAAAAGTATATCTATAATTATATTAGTGCTTTAGACTATTTCTTTGAAGTACTCATTCACTGAGCAAGTAGGCTCACCCCTCTACTCACAGTTTTTCGAGAAATCACATGGACTTGAAGAAGATATCATTGCATCAGAGTAGATCTGCCATAAGAGTTAAGTCTGAGTATAGTTAAGTTCAGTCAGTCCTTGTCACTCTAGGTCCTAGTATAGATGTGAGAGTGTTGTAAGTGATGTTTTGTATCTTGTTTTCTTAATAAGAGAGAATGTATCTGATTATCATGTCGTATGAACCTGAGAATGAATGTATGGATGTGTATCATTTATGTTGAGATCATATTAAAGTAATCAAAGTTTGATTCTCTTGTAAAGTTAGTTTATGTGATTCAATGTGAGAAAACAAAGAGTTTGAAAAAGAAGAGAAAAAGTTAAGGGTGATCTTTGTATTACGTTAAATCCTCAATTTATGCCCTAATCTCATGATTAGTGGTAATTGTGAGATCAGAGTGTAACAAACATGGTCTGGTTCTTAGACCTACATGCAACAACACCTCCTCCCAATAGTAATACACATCCTAAGACACCATTACTCCCAGAGTTCATGGCAATCTGGCTTGTATCATTATATTCCTCAATTGTAGATGAATATCTATCGTAATGCATCCTAATCGAACAAGTTTCCATATTCTACCTCAATACACTATCAAGAACTTCCTGATGGGTCTTGTCAAAACAACTATTGTAAGAACCTGTTACACTAAACAAGATTACTCAAAAGATAAAACACAATCGATCACCAATTAACCACATACCCAAAAAATATGGGTAAATTAAAACCGATTTCAACATCAACACCCGCTCAAAAGCAATTGCATAAGAGCCCAATATCTTTTTTGTATCTATACTATGACAAGAATTTGATACAAATTGTTCTATCGCCTTAGCCACAACATATATACATAGTAGAAAAATATTTGTATATGCCACACAAACAAGTATTAACATGCTAACAAAATTTCAATTTGTTTGATACACCATATACAAACTTTTCCTGCTCGGACCTGAGAGTACATGGATGACTCTAGGATACACTAGACATCTAATCAACTTTCTCAAAGATTCATTACTGTAGTTCCTCTTTCCTTCCATGGTTCTATTGTTGTCACTGCCAATTACCTAAAAAGATGTGGCGAACCACAAGGGTGAGACCCATGTCCCAATAAGAAATATAACCTCCAACAATGCTTATTGATTACAACATTCTAAATAGAAGATAACTAAGCAATTGGAGTATTTAATAATCAAATGAATAGGTTGAACAATTCAAGTATACTTAACAGATAAAGCAAATCATCTTAGCAACAAGTATGATCATCAATGCTTATATAGATAACAAATAAATCCAATTATCTGGATAGATATCTACTCAAATATCATCAAATTGCATCTAATAACAATCATTATCATTAATCAAACTATCATCATAATCCTTGCTAACAATACAAGCAATTTAGTAGCATAAGCATCCCTGACATTATGAATATGTCTAGTAACATAACATGGCTATCGATATTGGCATATCAAATAAAGTGAATAGATCTATATCATAAATCGAACAAACATCATAGCACAATTAATTGCATAGGCATGATTAGCAGTTTAAGCATTTATAATTACATAGGTATGGCTAGCAATGTTAAACATAGCTAGCAACATCATCTTAACCATCAATATTAGTATATTTGACAACATAAGCATGTTTACAACATGAGCATAACTACAACATCAGCATATCTATGATCTCTTATTGTACTATACATGATCTCAGTGAAAAGAAAGAAAACAAGGGTTATCATCCAATATGAAGTGTTGTGTATGACCCTAAATAGATATGCTACACAGTTGTCTTACATCTTTTATTATGCCCTGGGGAATTTGAATTGTACCATCCAAAGTCCAACTGATCCCTGCGAAGGGCATTTTGTTTGCGTATAAGATCTAGGAGTGTCAGTATCCTAAGATCTTTTCCCCTCGGTCAGTACAAGTAAAAAGGCAGTGACATATTAGTCAAAGCTGCCACCACAATGACATATAGTCAAGCTATTAACCACTAGTCCGCCCTTAGTACAGGTCATGACACTAGAAAGCAGGGTATACAAAACCCTCTAATCCAAGGTACAACCGTAGTCATCCTCAATCACATCAGATTTATGAGGCATGACCACAACCATCCTCCACAACTTGCATTGTGGATCACAAGGATATATCCTAAAATTGCCACCCCCACAAACTCAATAGTATGTGCTCTGAGTTTCCCTTAGAAATACTCATTTCACCATCCAACAAGTTCTGACACTGAAGATGGCTCTACGGCACATGGCACTACATGATTAGACTTGCACTTGTTTAGTTATGCCAATTGGGTGAATTAAGGCTGCATCAAACAAGTGGACATAAAAACCCTAATTCACTTCTAGAAAGCATATAAATATCACAACTTTTAAAAGATATAAAATGTGTGGAACATAATTTCTCATCTCATCATCACATGGTACTATTAACTTGCCATTCATGAGACCACACTAGTCATCATACTATCTCAAGATATAAATCCTTTTCACAATATCATAGGGTGTCAACCCTTATCAACACAAGAGGATTACACCTCATTTAGGGCTCAACCATACCCAAAGGTCATTAAGACCATCATACTCTCACATGATATGAATCCTTTTCTCAATATCATAGGGTATCAACCCTTATCAACACAAGAGGATTACACCTCATTCAGGGCTAAAGCATGCCCAAAGGTCATTAAGACCATCATACTATTCCCTGCAAGATCATCATTATCTTTGCATGCCTTACATATGATATACTAGATCAACACAATATTGCATTAATGAGCTAGGAGATATTCATAAACAATCATAGCAGGGTTATATTAACATTAAGAACATTCCTTTATTACATCAACATGCAAGGAATCTAGATATGATTAACCATGTGGCTATGATAACCACATGTTTAGCATAAGAAAGCATCAACCATGTGGCTATGATAACCACAAATTAACATAATAAGGTTATGATCATATTACAGAGGTTATTCCACCATCATTCCATCATATAATAATGTTAAACATGAATACTCATCTTTATCTATTTGCATTAGAGTTAGGTTCAACAAGATAAATTATATTAATATTACTAGTCAAAACTTATACCCAAACCCTAACTCACGACATCCCCATTGGATCATCGATGCATAAGGTGAAGAATCACCATCACATTCCATACTATTCTCAAGTATGAACCCACACATAAATCAAGGTGTAGCCATCGGTTTATAGCATACTAAGGTTACAACAACAATAAGAGAGTACTACATTATTGTATTAATCATTCATGGACTATTCATACCCAATTACCATAATTTAGTTATATTAAAGCTAGGTATAACAAGATATACCTCATTGGGGTTACCCATTAATTCATTATGGTGATTATAAATCATAAGCATAAGAGGGAAATGGTAAGACTACAAATTTAAGTCATTTAACCATCAAATTTTCATCATTAGAATCATAACATTACACTAACACTTCACCCAAAACAATGGGAATATTGAGGCATCGACTTCTAGCCATTAAATGTTGAGAAGGTAAAGCCATTGGTTGTTTACATAAGTAATCATATTGAACAAACTACCTACGAAATCATTGCGTTGTGATCTAGAAAGAGTCACTATCTAACCCTAGACATCCCTTGATTAACAACATAAAAAGTTCCATTAAGAGTAGGGTAAAACCCACAAGTGATTATTTATTTAAAACAAGCCGTCAGTAAATGAGCTTCTGAAGTTGATCTCATAAAGGAATCCATTTAAATCACTTTGTTAGGACCAACATATTACATTTATGCATCATTCCAATTTATTAGATGAAGAAACATTAGATCTTAACCATTAGGTCAAGTTCATATATTAAAATCATCAATTGGAGTAGAGGTCCGATCATTGCATCAAATGACCCAGGAAACCATTGGTTTAAGGCTTAATTGATGCTACAACTAAATGATTAACTCACCATAGGTTGTTGAGACCTGATCCACTAATTAGTGACTATTAAGTCACCATAGGTTTCTAGATCAACACTATATTCATTAATCACCCTCAAATATCAAACTAATATCACTATTTATTGATAACATCATTAGGGTACTTAGTTGTTAATCACTAAGCTTCTAATTAGGCCAACACCTGATCTAAAGGGTGAATGTCATTTGACACCATTGGTCACCACCATCAGTTGTCATGAATACAACACCATCAATTGTTGCAATGGTACCACCATTGAGTCATGTGTTTATAGAAGAAATCAACTTTAAACCCTAAAATTGACCATTGGTTGATAGGTGTTTCGTACCATTGTTTGTCAAAACAACCTGATACAAGTCAAATTATACCTTAGTAATAATGTAGACATGAATACAGGTTCATCTAGAACTGAAATCAGAACAGGGAACATTATAAAAATTGAAATCCAAGTCAAGCATGGCTTTTTAGTGCATGGATCATCATTTTCAAGCAAGAACATGAGCTAGAAAGCTTATGGTAAGCAATAAACGTGGAGAAAGTTATAAAACTTTCCTCTAATTATAATATAAACTCCCAAATATAAGAAAACATGAGAAGGTAGGGTAGAAAATTCAAGTAGAAGTTGTGAACTCGTCCATCTCGCACCTTTATTCATCAAATGAGCAAACCCTAAGCATAAGGAGCAAGAAAGGTAGGGTTTTAGAGCTTTAGAGCAATTTCTACCATGGAATAACAAGGTTGTGACCTCCATAATGGTAGGAGGAAGGATAAAAAAGAAAGGAATGGAGGAAAGAAGGGGATTCATACTCTTTTAGGTCAAGATCACTAGAAGGAAGCTTTTCAAACCCTAAAAGGAAGTCAATTGCAACCCTAGATTCTTTTTCTAAGAAGATCCCCTCTTTCTTCTTCCCTAGATAGGAAATTCAAAAACGCACAGAGGGAGAATGAGGTTCATAGAAGGTGGGAAGTGGTGTAGAGAAAATGGCTCGTTTGGGTGCTTAGGTATAAGTATATGAAACTTTAAGATAAAGAAAAAGAAAAAATTGAAGTTCTAGTATCTTTCCAAGTGTCCATGGCCTTAAACTATTAATAATATACTAGAACACACACAAGAAGCTCCCCCACCATCCATATAGACCTGCTTAATTTCCAAGCCAATCAAATAATTCATTAGTTGATAGCTACTAAAGGTAGCTCATCCATGAAGGGGTAAACCCTAAAATACCCTTGAGGAAAACACCTTCAATCCAAGGTTTAAATAGGCTCCCTATGGCTAAACAAGATCAAGAATGATGAGATAATATCCATGGAACATAATTAAAGTGATAAATTGCAAAGAAAATCTCTCAATTGGGTAAATTGTATAAAAGTTCAAAATGTGCATAAAATTGCTTAACTTGCTCAAACAATATCCAAATTAGACCAAATTTGAAAATTAAGCTTGTCTTATGATTTCAAAGAACATAACAAGGTTATATTAGGGTTATAAGAATTCAATCATGATAATTAAGCTTATTCAACTGATTAAGCAAGTTTAGGGGCCTTAAAACTATAAACCCCTAACAGGGATTTTGCCCCCAAAATCCAAGGTAAACAAAGATGGGTACTTCCTTTGCACCTCATCCTATTACCTTCACATGGTTACTTACATGTCATGGTTATGTCACATAATTCTTACATATCTCATCTTAGGTCAGCACAAACCCCCCCACCTAAGAAGACATTCTCAATATGGAATGTAGAAACTTATTGTGTCATCTGTACAACTCTAGTTGTAATGTTCAACTTTAAATTCTAGATATCATCCTGAAATTATATCTATTGTATCAATACATTACTCAAAAGTCATACTCACTGGCTCTTATCAAACATAGAACATTATGTATCTCTTATCATATGTAACTTTACAAGGTTTCATCTCTATGCTCCTTTAATGATTGTTGTAATTAACAACTCCATCAACTATGTAGGAATCCCCTAGATTTCAAGAACTATGAGGAATATGTTTTTAGAGGATTCTCCAATCATCTCAATGGTGGACTGACCATTTGTTTGGTTGAAGAATCATACACTTGTCTATAACTGTTAACAAAGATAACTTCCCGATTGACATTGTTAGGGGTAGAGAAATGACATTGTTTTCATCTTATCAGGATTCACACAACATACTTAATAGAGGTATCATAACTCCAAGAGGATACTCTAGTCAACGCCAACTCACTCTTGCTAGAATTGTCACACATAAGTACAGTTGTGTCAAGGTTTAGCAAAGATGTTATCCATATTAATGACCATCTCTAAAATATGTTGAGATGTCATCATTCAAAGCTTTCTAAAACTTGTAAGACATGACCTAAACACTCTGGTTCTCCTATTCATAAATTCCATTGGTACATTGGTTAGTCTAAAGGACATAATTCTAAACTCATCATGGTCATGTAACTTGTTTCATCCACTCTAACTCTTATCCATTGATATTATGATCATAGATTTATCTTAAAGGAACATAGTAACACATGTCTACTGATCAACAATCCATCTATCCTTGATAGTGGTCTTACCCATCTATCGCTGAACCATACACAACATTATAGAATCACTTTTGTTTTTTTTGTTTTTCCTTCCAAACAACATTTAGAGGGTCATCATCAACTCTCTCTCTCTCTAAGGAAGGGTAACACTTGGAATGTTCATTTAATAAACATCTCCAACCTTCACATACTTCCCATACTGTTGATACATCTTGATACTAGGATTCATTACCTTGGTATCCACCTCATGTGTTATAAGGAACTCACGTACTTATCTCATCTACTTTTACCAACATAATAAATTTCAAAACATATAAGAGGAGTCTCCCAAATTATTGCAAGGCTCAAAAGCAAACTCATCACACACTTTATGATCTTGGAACCATAGTCCAAGCAACCTTATGCTATAATAAGCTATCCACCCTCATGTTTGCAACCTATAATAAGCTATCCACCCTCATGTTTGTAGTGAATCCACATGTACCAAGTGGAAATGATCCACTAGAAAGCTATTCCCTAGAAAGGAAAGACACAAAGGGAAACACACTTCACACATCATAGAAGTATTGTTCAAGGGTCACTAACAAAAAGGTAACCAATTATATTTTCATTATGCATGTTACAGCTTCTTATGTATCATTTTACCTTTTTCATTTCGGGTTCCTTGCCATTAGCACAGGAATCATCATGATTAACATATCTCATTACTCCTTCCTTGATGACTATTTATCCAATTAGGGTATGTTCTCTTATTTTATTATGTTTTTCAACCACTTATCCAAAGGTAAATCCTCATATTCCAAAATTTCTTCATT
Source organism: Alisma plantago-aquatica (assembly GCA_963693085.1). NCBI lineage: Eukaryota > Viridiplantae > Streptophyta > Magnoliopsida > Alismatales > Alismataceae > Alisma > Alisma plantago-aquatica. The sequence continues at coordinate 882,482,505 of OY856411.1, forward strand.
AAACAAGGATCATCTCCCTTAATTTCTTTCACATGCCATGCTAATTTTACATTAACCCTTTATTACACACGTAGGTTGGTCTCCACCTTATTCCTTTGTCATTGTTCCCATTCATCTTCTCATTTTATATTTATTATAGGTGTTCTCTCCATCTTATGTTGATTTCATACCTTGATTCACTTTATAAGAACAGACTTATCTGTCTTTTACTTTATTATCTTCTTGAATCACATCTTCAAGATCTCCTCCTTTTCTTATTTGTATTCAGATTTAAATTTCATGGTGTTGTATCTTTCTCTTATAGTTACCACACATTCAAGTTTTGATAGATAATGATGTAATTATCATCTTCTTTAAGGTAGGATGGAGACATTCACACCATGATTTCTTATTCATTATGCTCTTTAGATTGTTTCAAAATGACTACTTGATCAGAGTAATAAAAAAAATAAAAATCTAAGAGTTTCATACTTACCTTTCTTCAATAATTGAACACCTGGCCAGGGCAGCCAAATATTGAGATTAGGCAGTAGGCACCATATTTTTATGTCATATTCATAATTTTGACATCATCCTAGTCTTAAGTCCTAGTGTCCCTGTAGACTCGATGAACCTAAAGATTCGATACCAACTTGGGAGAACTCATTACACTAAACGAGATTACTCAAAAGATAAAACACAATCGATCACCAATTAACCACATACCTAAAAAATATGGGTAAATTAAATTGATTTCAACATCAACACCCACTCCAAAATAATTGCATAAGAGCCCAATTTCTTTCTTGTATCAATACTATGACAAGAATTTGATACAAATTGTTCTATCGCCTTAGCCACAACATATATACACAGTAGAAAAATATTTGTATATGCCACACAAACAAGTATTAACATGCTAACAAAATTTCAATTTGTTTGAAACACCATATACAAACTTTTCCTACTCGGACCTGAGAGTACATGGACGACTCTAGGATACACTAGACATCTAATCAACTTTCTCAAAGATTCATTACTGTAGTTCCTCTTTCCTTCCATGGTTCTGTTGTTGTCATTGCTAATTACCTAAAAAGATGTGGCGAACCACAAGGGTGAGACCCATGTCCCAATAAGAAATATAACCTCCAACAATGCTTATTGATTACAACATTCTAAATAGAAGATAACTAAGAAATTGGAGTATTTCATAATCAAATGAATAGGTTGAACAATTCAAGTATACTTAACAGATAAAGCAAATCATCTTAGCAACAAGTATGATCATCAATGCTTATATAGATAACAAATAAATCCAATTCTCTGGATAGATATCTACTCAAATATCATCAAATTGCATCTAATAACAATCATTATCATTAATCAGACTATCATCATATTCCTTGCTAACAGTACAAGCAATCTAGTAGCATAAGCATCTCTGACATCATGAATATGTCTAGTAACATAACATGGCTATCAATATTGGCATCTCAAATAAAGTGAACAAATATATATTATAAGTAGAACTAACATCATAGAATAATTAACTTCATAGGCATGATTAGTAGTTTAATCATTTATAATTACATAGGTGTGTCTATAAATATTAAACATAGCTAGCAACATCATCTTAACCATCAGTGTTAGTATATTTGACAACAGAAGCATGTTTACAACATGAGCATAACTACAACATCATCATATCTATTATCTCTTATTGTATTATACATGATCTCAGTGAAAAGAAATCAAACAAGGGTTATCATCCAATATGAAGCGTTGTGTATAACCCTAAATAGATATGCTACATGTATGTCTTACATCTTTTATTATGCCCTGGGGAATTTGAATCGTACCATCAAAAGTCCAATCGACCCCTACGAAGGGCTATTCAGTTTTGTACAAGATCTAGGAGTGCTAGTATCCTAAGATCTCTTCCCCTCGGTCATTATGAGTATAGAGGCAGTGACATATCAGTAAAAGCTGCCACAACAACGACATATAGTCAAGCTGCTAACCACTAGTCCGCCCTTGGTAAGGTCACGACACTAGAAACCAGGGTATACAAAACCCTCTAATTTGAGGTACAATGGTAGTTGTCCTCAATCACATCAGATGTATGAGGCATGACCATAGACATCCTCCACAACCTACATTGTGGATGACAAGGATATATCCTCAATTGCCACCCCCACATACTCAATAATATGCACTATGAGTTTCCCTTAGAAATACTGGTTTCACCATCCAGCAAGTTCTGACACTGAAGATGGCTCTATGGCACTGGGCACTACATGATTAGAGTTGCACTTGATTAGATATTCCAATTAGGTGAATTAAGGCAACATCAAACAAGTGGACATACAAACCCTAATTCACTTCTAGCAAGCATATAAATATCACAACTTTTAAAAGATATAAAATGTGTGGAACATAATTTCTCATCTCATCATCACATGGTACTGTTCACTTTCCATTCATGAGACCACACTAGTCATCATACTCTCACAAGATATAAATCTCTTTCACAATATCACAGGGTGTCAACCCTTATCAACACAATAGGATTAGACATCATTCATGGCTCAACCATGCCCAAAGGTCATTAAGACCATCATACTATCACATGACATAAATCCTTTTCAAAATATCATAGGGTATCAACCCTTATCAACACAAGAGGATTACACCTCATTCAGGGCTCAACCGTACCCAAAGGTCATTAAGACCATCATACTATTCCCTGCAAGACCATAATTATCTTTGCATGCCTTAGGCTCAACAACATCACTTACATATAATACACCGGATCAACACAATATTGCATTAATGAGCTAGGAGATATTCATAAACAATCATAGCAGGGTTATATTAACATTAAGAACATTCCTTTATTACATCAACATGCAAGGAATCTAGATATGATTAACCCTCACCATATTCATAATGCATATGTTTATCATAAGAAAGTATCAACCATGTGGCTAAGCTAACCACCAATTAACATATTAAGGTTATGATCATATTAAGGAGGTTATTCCACCATCATTCCATCATATAAGAATGTTAAACATGAATACTCAGCTTTATAGAGTTAGGTTCAATAAGATAAATTATATTAATGTTATTAATCACCACTTATACCCAAACCCTAACTCACGACATCCCCATTGGATCATGGATGCATAAGGTGAAGCATCACCATCACATTCCATATTATTCTCAAGTATGAACCCCACATAAATTGAAGTGTAACAATCGGGTTATAGCATACTAAGGTTTCAACAAAAATAAGAGAGTTCTCCATGATTGTATTAATCATTCATGTACTATTCATACCCAATTACCATCATTTAGTTATATTAAAGCTAGGTATAACAAGCTATACCTCATTAGGGTTACCCATTAATTCATTATTCTGATTATAAATCATAATCATAAGAGGGAAAGGGTAAGACTACATGTTTAAGGCATTGAATCATCAAATTCTCATCATCAGAATCATAACATTACACTACACACTTCACCCAAAGCAATGGGAATATTGAGTCATCAACTTCTAACCATTAAATGTTGAAAAGGTAAAGCCATTGGTTGTTTACATAAGTAATCATCTTGAACAAACTACCTATAAAGTCATTGAGTTGTGCTCTAGAAAGAGTCACCATCTAACCGTAGACATCCCTTGATTAACAACATAAAAAGTTCCATTAAGAGTAGGGTAAAACCCACAAGTGATTATTTAATTAAAACAAGTCGTCAGTAAATGAGATTCTTAAGTTGATCTCATAAAGGAAACCATTTAAATCACTTTATTAGGACCAACATATTACATTTATGCATCATTCCAATTTATTGGATGAAGAAACATTAGACCTTAACCATTAGGTCAAGTTCATATATTAAAATCATCAATTGTAATATAGGTCTGACCATTGCATCAAATGACCCAGGAAACCATTGGTTTAAGGCTTAATTGATGCTACAACTACATGCTTAACTCACCATAGGTTGTTAGATAAACACTATATTCATTAATCACCCTCGAATATCAAACTAATATCACCATTGATTGATATGATCGTTAGGGTACTTATTTATTAATCACTAAGCTTATAATTAGGCCAACACTTGACCTAAAGGGTGAACATCAATTGACACCCTTGGTAACCACCATCAGTTGTCATGAAGACAACACCATCGGTTTTTGCAATGGTACCACCATTGAGTCATGTGTTTATCGAAGAAATCAACTTTAAACCCTAAAATTGACCATTGGTTGATAGGTGTTTAGCACCATTGGTTGTCAAACCAACCTGATCCAAGTCATATTGTACCTTAGGAATGAAGTACACATGAATACAAGTTCATCTAGAACTAAAATCAGAATAGAGAACATTATAAAAATCAAAATCCAAGTCAAGCATACCTTTTTAGTGCATGGATCATCATTTTCAAGCAAGAACATGAGCTAGAAAGGTTATGGTAAGCAATAAACATGGAGTAAGTTATAAAACTTGCCTCTAATTAGAAGATAAAATCTAAACATGAGAAAGCATGAGAAGATATGGTAGAAAATCCAAGCATAAGTTTTGAACTCGTCCATCTAGCACCTTTCTTCATCAAATGAGCAAACCCTAAGCATAAGGAGCAAGAAAGGTATGGTTTTAGAGCTTTAGAGAAATTTCTACCATGGATCACCAAGGTTCTGACATGGAGAAAGGTAGGAGGAAGGATAACAAAGAAATAAATGGAGGAAAGAAGTGGATTCTTACTCTTTTAGGTCAAGATCACTACAAGGAAGCTTTTCAAACCCTAAAAGGAAGTCAATTGCAGCCCTAGATTTTTTTTCCAAGAAGATCCCTTCTTTCTTCTTCCTTGGATAGGAAATTCACAACAACACAGAGGGAGAATGAGTTTCATAGAAGGAGGGACGTGGTAGAGAGCAAATGGCTCATTTGGGTACTTAGGGATAAGTAAAAACTTTAAGATAAAGAAAAAGAAAAAGTTGAACTTCTAGTATCTTTCGAAGTGTCCATGGCCTTAAACTATTAAGAATATACAAGCACACACACAAGAAGCTCTCCCACCGTCCATATAGATATGTTTTTCTTCCTTTGTCGAATTTTCAAGCCAATCAAATAATTCATTAGTTGATAGCTACTAAAGGTAGCTCATCCATGAAGGGGTAAACCCTAAAATACCCTTGAGGAAAATACCTTCAAACCAAGGTTTTAATAGGTGCCCCATGGCTCAATAAGCTCAAGAAAGATGAGAGAATATCCAGGGAACATAACGCAAGTAATAAATTGCAAAGAAAACCTCTCAATTGGGTAAATTATAGAAAAGTCCAAAATGTGCATAAAATTGCATAACTTCCTGAAACAGTGTCCAAATTGGACCAAATTTGAAAATTAAGCTTGTCTTATGATTTCAAAGCATATCAAAAGGTTATATTAGGGTTATAAGAATTTAATAATGATAATTATGCCTATTCAACTCATTAAGCAAGTTTAGGGGCCTTACAACTAATGTATCTACTTGACTTGCTTGCGGCAAATAGAATAGCTGGCCGTGTATAATTCATAAGATACATCAAACTTCCAATAATTTTACACTAATACTTCAGTATCATTCTTGAAAAAGGCCTCAGATGAATCATATCACGTCTTAACATGTTTGCATGATGTGTACTCTCCTCCCCTATCATACCATAATTGTTTAAGTATTTTACTAATCTAAGTTTCAACTTCTTTTGTGAAAATTTCAAAATTTTGTAATACCTCATCTTTATTTGAAATTTATTTTACATAAAAATATCTACCTGCATTGTCAATAAAAGTTATGAAATATTGTTGTTGATCCCTAGTAGCAATCCTATGAAACTCACAGATATCAGTGTGCACTAAATCAAGGATTTCTGAAGTACTATTCAAAAAATGAAAATAATTTTTAGAAAGTTTAGCTTGCACATAGATTTCAAATCAACTATTCTTAATGTCAGATTTAGGAATTAAATATAGATTCGTCATTAATTTCCTTGGGCAATCATTAACATGTCCTAAATGACTATGCCTGTAACACCCCTCCATTAGACATATATCATAATTGAGCGGAAGATTTTATCTTGAGAGAGGAATGTCACATTTATGAAATCATAGCAAATAAATACATAAATCACCATTGAGATTCATACATTGTTCTTTACATAGGAAACTATGGTTGAGCTCTATAACATGTCTAAACATTTCTAAGCATAGAAACCTAAACATAAAAGTAAACACCTTTATAACATTGGATCGCCTAGTATGGATGGAACCCCACCAGTTAACTCTTCAAGGTCTTCTAGTCCTTTCTTGCTTCTCTTGAGTCCTTACTTGCTCCAATTCCTAGGGACATCGCGTCCCCAACCATGCGAAGGGGAAAAATAACACATCAGTAAACGGTACTGGCACTTTATAATAAGAGAAAAGTTAATATACTTGACATGTAAGAAAACTTGACATGAATTAACTATAAGCATTCTTGAATATTATTATTAACATGAAGAATTGAAAAGTAAATGTATGCATCCCTCTATGATGCCCCTTTAGGAGCAAATGATTGCTAGGAAAGCCCTTGATGTTAGGAAAGCCCTTGACAACCCCTTGAGGTCCATGATTCGAGAGCATATAAAGACTATTTCAATTGCAATTAACTTGATCATTAACATTAACATAATCATGATTCTTGAACTTAACATGATGGGATTTCTCCACATTAACATGATATCTTAAACATGATGGGATTTCTCCCTCTTGATCATTTACATGATTTTCATGAGTCATTAATCATAAGCTATAATCATAGTGAACATTATAAACATAGGACATAACATATAGGAATCATCAAGTAGTGATATAGTGAACATGATTAAAACATTAAACTTGAAACGATAATGTATACTTTATACTTAACATGCAAACAACCATAAATAATTATGCTCAGTAGCATGACCCGTTTACCTTGGAGCAGTGTAGATCCTAAGATTGTATCTCTGATCCTTGAGGTAACGCCTGGATTTGATTTACAAGAAAATAGACTAGTTTGCTTGGAGCGAAGTTGATCCTAAGATGGTCTTTGTAATCTGAGTCAGTGCTTGGATGTGAATTGTAAGAACATAGGCTAGTGTGCTTTTCCTTGGTATGCTAGGATCATGGGGGTCCCTTTTATAGGTGTTAGGGGTCTAGAACTTTCTAGTCCAAGTGAACTTAATTTTTTTAATATCTTTTTTCCTTTAATTAAACATTGGCACCATCTTAACTCTAATATATGAAAAGGTAAGAATAGGTGAAAAATGTCTTTCAATTTGTTAATTACTAAAGTCTAACTTTGTGGTTAAACTAATTAACTTTTGTTTGTGAATTTCCTTTATTATCTTTCATATCTTTTGTATGAGATATTTAAGAGAAAATGTATTATCGTTTGCTTTTATTTGTTTATCAAAAATATTACATTGACTAAATTACCATTAAATTTTATTTGTATTCGCAAAGAAAGAGAGAAAATGTGAGAGTTGTACCATTCCTTACATAATTACCATAATGTCTTATTTTCATGTAACTAAGGTTGAGACACATTATTTCATTTTATAAAAAAAATCACAAAATGGAGGAAAGAGAAAAAGAACTTTATTTTACATCTATATGTACTAGTTGTATAGCAAGAGTATACAATGTGATTTCAATGTGTTAATTAAAAGTTGTTGACTATAATTGCTCGTTCCCATATAATTCATAGTTGTTTAAAATAATGTTATAACTATGTAACAATAAACCATTTTTAATCATCCATGAATTTTATAACCTCTTTTCATTCATAATGACATTTCTATTTTCATATCACGCTTTGTAGTTGTGTTGGAAAGGTGATGGGTCAAAACCCACATTTTTGTAGTCTCAAATTAATATATTTATCACATTGTATTCAATTATTCAAACTTTGGAATGTTAAAAGAAATAAAATAATCAAATTTTCTTTCTAGATTCTCTTATACTATTTTAAATATGTGGTCTCATGTCGACCAATTTTGACCAACAATTAATTAATGTTTACATTGCATGTGTTAAATGGATTGACATTGTGATTTATATTTATTTGAGAGGTCAAACGAATTTGAAACAAAATAAAATTTGGACCATATATTAATTACATACTCTAGATCCTTCAGAGTCATTAAAATTCAAGTTTTGAATATCTTTTATTCACAATGTCCATATTTGTTATTTACTTCATTTTCATCCATTAAAAGGTGAGATAATGTTAAAAGATTCTCTTTAATTATTTATTTGAATGTAAAAACGAGATGATCAATATTTATTCACATTTAAGTCTATTATGCCTTTATGGAAAATTTTATTGAAGAAAGAGACTCGAGAGAAGATAATGTTACATGTATTTAGTAGGGGAAAGAAAGTAATATCCACATCATGTGATTGATAAATACTCTTTTCCATGCATCCAAAATTAAGCTATTAATTGCATTGAATTTTTCTTTGTCTTTTGTGTATTCCAAAGAGGAGAGAGAAATAGTGAATTATATTTTATCCATTTTATTTTAAAATCTATAAAAGAAAGTAAACTTCTTGTTCAAGTTATATGCTTATCATTTTGAATTCAAATTCTTTTATTTTCCAATTTTATTTCTTTTAAACATTTTCAAGGATGAGAGCGAGAAAAAGAGAAGGGAAATCATTCATTCAACATTTTAAGTTAATTGGAATACATGGCATATGTTTAAAAGAAAGTGTATTTTTAGTATTATTTTTTTATTATTTGTCTTACTTTATTTTTTTCTATAAGGAATATCATTCCATGACTTTTTTACATTAAACCCTTCAACTATTATTATTTTAATAAAATTAATTTTATAATTTTTTTTGTTGTGAAAAATTTTGGGTGTTACAATTCTACCCACCTTAAAAATAAATTTCGTCCTCGAAATTTTCTACAGTACTACCAATCTTAGCATTTAACATATTCTATGTACACTAAATTCTGATTTCATTTTAAGGTTTCATTCTCATGGTAAAACACTATCTAAAACTCATTATTAAAACTAACATGTGGGTAATCCATTTCACATCATCATTGATATGGTAAAGGACCTCTTCTCTAGGGGTTCTGATATCTATGTCAAATATCTACTCTTTGAATGCATGCTTGGTTCCACAATGAATTTGATTGGGTTTAGGTGACTATAAGTCTCAAGATTTTAATGTCTACTCTTATTTTATTTGTCACCTTTGAATACATGTCGACCGCTCATATATTCAAAGATGACATGATTTATCACACTTGTCTTAGCACATCTCTCATGCACATGTCCCATACCACTTGCACTAGAAAGGACTAGACAAATATGATTATGCACATAACATTCTCTCTACAAAATCCCATAAGCATGTGTCCCATATGACAAACACATGAGAAAAAGAGAGAGGATGCTATATACAATTCTAGATTTAGACACAAAAATTCAAAACGTCTAGGCACATAACCCTAGTCCTTATTTGAGCTAAACCTCTACTTTGATTTCTAATATCACACACTTACTTTTTCCATACCTAGGGTTCGAACATACGAATCATATTGCTTCTTGGTGGCCATCCATTTATCTACTCTGATACCATTAATGTAACACCCCTCCATTAGACATATGTCATAATTGAGCGAAAGCTTTTATCTTGAAGGAGGAATGTCACATTTATGAAATCCTAGCAAATAAATACATAAATCACCATTAAGATTCACACATTATTCTTTACATAGGAAACTATGGTTGAGCTCTATAACATGTCTAAACATTTCTAAGCATGGAAACCTAAACATAAAAGTAAACACACTTTATAACATTGAATCGCCTAGTAGGGATGACACCCCACCAGTTAGCTCTTCAAGGTCTTCTAGTCCTTTCTTGCTTCTCTTGAGTCCTTATTTGCTCTAATTCCTGGGGACATCACGTCCCCAACCATGCGAAGGGGAAGAATAACACATCAGTAAACGGTACTGGCACTTTATAATAAGAAAAAAGTAAATATACTTGACATGTAAGAAAACTTGACGTGAATTAACTATAAGCATTCTTGAATATTATTATTAACATGAAGAATTGAAAAGTAAATGTATGCATCCCTCTATGACACCCCTTTAGGAGCAAATGATTGCTAGGAAAGCCCTTGACGACCTCTTGAGGTCTATGATTCAGGAGCATATAAAGACTATTTCAATTGCAATTAACTTGATCATTAACATTAACATAATCATGATTCTTGAACTTAACATGATGGTATTTCTCCACATTAACATGATCTCTTAAACATGATGGGATTTCTCCCTCTTGATCATTTACATGATTTTCATGAGTCATTAATCATAAGCTATAATCATAGTGAACAGTATAAACATAGGACATAGCATATAGCAATCATCAAGCAGTGATATAGTGAACATGATTAAAACATTAAACTTGAAACAATAGTCTACTTTATACTTAAAATGCAAACAACCATAAATAATTGTGCTCAGTATCATGATCTATTTACCTTGGAGTAATGTAGATCCTAAGATTGTATCTCTGATCCTTGAGGTAGCGTCTGGATTTGATTTACAAGAAAATAGACTAGTCTGCTTGGAGCGAAGTTGATCCTAAGATGGTCTTTCTAATCTTTGAGGCAGTGTTTGGATGTGATTTGTAAGAACATAGGCTAGTGTGCTTTTCTTTGGTATGTTAGGATCATGGGGGTCCCTTTTATAGGTGTTAGGGGTCTAGAACATTCTAGTCCAAGTGGACTTAAATTATTTAATATATTTTGTCCTTTAATTAAACATTGGCATTATCTTAACTCCAATATATGAAAAGGTAATAATAGGTGAAAAATGTTTTTCTATTTGTTAACTACTAAAGTTCAACTTTATGGTTAAACTAATCATCTTTTGTTTGTGAATTTCCTTTATTATCTTTGATATCTTTTGTATGAGATATTTAAGAGAAAATGTATTATCATTTGCTTTTAATTGTTTATCAAAAATATTATATTTATTAAATTACCATTACATTTTATTTTTAATCACAAAGAAAGAGAAAAAACGTGAGAGTTGTACCATTCCTTACATAATTACCATAATGTCTTATTTCCATGTAACTAAGGTTGAGACACATTATTTCATTTTATAAAAAAAATCACAAAATGAAGGAAAGAGAAAAATAACTTTATTTTACATCTACATGCACTAGTTGTATAGCAAGAGTATACAATGTGATTTCAATGTGTTAATTAAAAATTGTTGACTATAATTGCTCATTCCCATATAATTTATAGTTGTTTAAAATAATGTTATAACTATGTAACAATAAACCATTTTTAATTGTCCATAAATTTTATAACCTCTTATCATCCATAATGACATTTCTATTTTCATATCACGCTTCGTAGTTGTGTTAGAAAGGTGATGAGTCAAAACCCACATTTTTGTAGTCTCAAATTAACATATTTATCACATTGTATTCAATTATTTGAACTTTGGAATTTTAAAATAAATAAATAATCAAACTGTCCTTTAGATTCTCTTCTACTATTTTAAATATATGGTCTCATGTCGACTAATTTTGACCAACAATTAGTTAATGTTTACATTGCATGTGTTAAATGGATTGACATTGTGATTTATTTTTATTTGAGAGGTCAAACGAATTTGAAACAAAACAAAATTTGGACCACACATTAATTACATACTCTAGATCCTTCAGAGTCAATAAAATCTGAGTTTTGAATATCTTTTATTCACAATGTCCATATTTGTTATTTACTTCATTTTCATGCATTAAAAGGTGAGATAATGTTAAAAGATTCTCCTTAATTATTTCTTTGACTGTAAAAATGAGATGATCAATATTTATACACATTTAAGTATATTATGGCTTTATGGAAAATTTTATTAAAGAAAGAGACCCGAGAGAATATAATGTTACATGTATTTAGTATGAGAAGGCAAGTAATATCCACATCATGTGATTGATAAATATTCTTTTCCATGCATCCAAAATTAAGCTATTAATTGCATTGAAATTTTCTTTATCTTTTGCGTATTCTAAAGAGGAGAGAGAAATAGTGAATTATATTTTATCTCTTTTATTTTAAAATCTATAAAAGAAAGTAAACTTCTTGTTCAAGTTATATGTTTATCATTTTGAATTCAACTTCTTTTATTTTCCAATTTTATTTCTTTTAAACATTTTCAAGGACGAGAGTGAGAAAAAGAGAAGGGAAATCATTCATTCAACATTTTAAGTTAATTGCAATATTTGATGGCATATGTATAAGAGATAGTGTATTTTTAGTATTATTTTTTTCTTATTTGTCTTACGTTATTTTTTTCTATAAGGAATATCATTCCATGACCTTTTTACATTAAGCCCTTCAACTATTATTATTTTAATAAAATTCATTTTATAATTTTTTTTTGTTGGGAAAAAATTGGAGTGTTACAATGCCATACATCATAAGATACCCGATTCATGCAAATAGAATATCTGTCATTCATATTAAAAAATAATTTAGAAATAGATTCAATAAGAATCTTGGAGAGGTTCTCCATGTCACATAATACCTGCATCCCAAAAAATAAAGATTCATAAAGGCGTGTAATAGTTGCCTTACTACATTTGCAGTTTGGTCTAAATCCATCCCTAATAAGAATTGCACCACTAATGATAATGCGATGAATGGATAGAACATGTCTTACTCTATGAAGTGTCAGAATTTTTCCTGAAGAAAACTTCAAGTCTACCTATCCTTCGCCTTTGATTTCTATAGAGCTTGAGCCGTCTTAAGTAACAAATCACCCTCTCGAGGCATGTTAAGACACAAATAAGGACTTATCAACACAAACATATACATTAGCCCCAGTGTCTATGATCAAATAAAGCGGTTCAAAAATTGAAAATGTTCCATATTTTATAAACACATACCCATCATTCGAGTTCTAGGAAGTAGTCATCATATTGACTACAACCTTCTCGGTTGCAAATGCGGAAACTTTGTTTGTGTTCTTCAAAGGACAATCCTGGTTTAAGTGGCCAACCTATCCACATGTCCAATGAGATTTGTTGTTAGATTTCTTCTGAATCTTATCCTTAGGTTTATATGAATTATTTGATTTCTTATCTTTAGTATTAGCAATAGTGAAATTTATAGCAGTATTTACATTAGTAGGTTACTTGGCGTTATTCTCTTTCAAAGACTCCTCGTACATGTTAATGTCCATCATAAGATCGTTCATTGACATGTCTCCTTTCTAATGCTTGCGACTTTGGGAATTTCTCTATAATGGACATAACAACAAATTTATAAGGCAATTTTATAACTGCATCCAGTAGCCCGTAACACAAGAGTTGCAACTCCTGAATTTGGTTAGAATGGATTTACCCTCTACCATATAAAAATTTGAAACTTAAAAAAAGTACTTGTTAAACACCCCTAATTTCCATATTATATTTCTTTTCTAAATCCCCCATAAAATTTTGGAAGTAGTAACATACGACTTGGAGTATGAATCATAGAGTTTGTTATTTAAAGAAAACAAGATTAACCCCTCAATATGTCCTATCACCCGTCTTCTAGTTTGAATTTTTTTTGCATTGCTAGAGATTCTTTCATCTAGTATATGTTCCTCTTCTATAAAATGATCATAATCTACTAAATTCATCCAAACTTACATTCTACTTTGCTAATGGGAAAAATTAATACCCATAAATTTATCTGGCATATTCAATGTGTCAATTTTAGTGCCAAATTATCATACTATTGGTTATAATTTTATGGTCATTACATGAAGCAACATCAGTTGGAATTAACTTCTTAATTTCAAACCAGATCTATATAAGAAATGCGTAAAATAAATAGAGTAGGAGAACAAAAATTAAACAAAGTTAGGAATTCCAGACCAAATTGTCTATTTAGCAACAAGATGTAATAATTAAAGAAATCAGCAATTGGAAAACCTCTTAGATAGGTGTCACTCTTCTAGTCGATCTAGACATGGACTTGTACATAAATTATGAACAACATGCACTAGAAGTGCTACCCAACCATCACATGTACCACCACATGTTAGACTACGTCTCTGAGAGGAGGAAGAACAAACTCACTTCACACAGGTGAAGAATCTCCATAAGGCACTACTAGAGCGACCACAGAGGAGGAGGCAACTTCTAGAGTTAGGGTTTTCTCACACACAAATGACTAAGAATGTTTTTCAGATGTTGTGATTAACCCTAACGATCATATGCTTAATTATAACACTCCCAATGACTCACATCCTATTCTCAGTAAGACATGATCTCACGATTGATCTAGTACATGTAAAGAATAATGTGAGGCAAACACTTCATTCAAATTAATAATATGTTTAGAAAATAATTAATTAACTAAATTAATAACTAACTATCGAGTTGGCGAGGCGAGGCAAGATGCGACGTATGCACTTATGTGCATATGCATGTGTGTTGTGGTCACCATACCCACCACAAGGTGAGCATACTCTCCCTAGAACCTTTTGGACACTAGTATCACATACAACCCTACATATGGGACCACATAAGTTCTTGGAGTGAGCAATGTGGGACTAAAAGCTCTTCCCATTTGCATAAGTGACAAAACTATTTTTTTCTCTGCATCCATTGCGTACTAGTTTCACTACCCATGTAGATAAATGACTAACAATTTTTTTATATCCAACATTAAGTACGTATATAAACGCTTTGAAAACATATTTCAGCAACACCTTTCTTCCTATCCGGCCACATGAGCTATTTAAGGTTTTTATACATTTATAAGAAACTGCATGCATTGCATACATAGAGCAATGAAGTCTCAAAATACCGTCAAGTGTCAAGATCACCGTTTCCTTATAGATATACATGGACTGGTGAACACCTATAAAAAAACATGTGTATCCCGGACAGAAATGCTTCGTATTTGTGCACCGCAAGGAATCCAGAACCAACATGACGGATTTGTGGTGGGAGGAGGTCAAGAAGTGGCGAGGAGCTGAAGATCTTATCCATCCACAAAGTCTTTACATATATATTTATGAGCATGGACGACTCGTGTTGCTTATCCAGCTTCTCAGATTTTATTCTGTATTTACCATGTATCCACAAACATGTCACGAAGAAAGCGAGGCGCAAAATCTTAAATCACACTAGCTGTTGTTGGCCTTGTTCTTGATGTTCATCCCCACGCCGACGGTGTGCCATTCCATGTGTGGGGTGCAACTTATCCGGTATCAAGAAGGAGTGGATAAGGGAGGCGTAGCCGTGGGTGCGGAGCGAGTTTACGTAAATGAATTACAATACGGGCCCGTTTGGTTTCACCGCAAACCGATTCTTGCAGTTGCAACTAAGCAGCGAGTTTCAACCCTTGCGTTTGGTTGCCAGTGGTGCCAACCCACGGTGTGGAAAGAAACCACATCCTGATTTTCCGCTCTACAGAAAATTCGGGGAATGAACTGCGTATTTTCTGTGCGCGGTTCCAATTCCACAATTCTGGCATGTACAACTTGGCGTGTACTCTCTTCCTCCTGTCCCGTTCTTTGTCATATGCCCGGTAATTTTTCATTGCCTTGATGTCTGTTGCTGCATCAATATGATCTGCAGCCGTCATCAACCAAACGTTTACAAATAAAAAAGATCCGTTCAATCTACTTAGAACTAGACAAAGACAGTTGAGTTTCAACTCGCTACAAATCATTTCCTGTTTTGTAACTGCATCTGTTGGTTGGTTTTACATCGAACCAAATTAGCCATACAGGTAGGGAATAGGGAAGGTTTCGAACGGCCTGCGGCGTCACGAGGAGCCAGGGGGGATGGATTGCTACCTTGAAGGTGGTGGTACATGCACCGTCTTGCCAGCAATTAGTTCATATTTATAAACAAGATGGTTTGGATGTGATTGTTTAAAGACTAGTCATAATTCATTAGCATAGAGAAGGTAATAAATATCGTGGAAGTGATTGTCATAAGACCTGCAAATCCTTGTTCTTTTTAAAGGGCTTGTAGACTTGTAGTTATGTCGTCGGGCTGAGTATTCAATTGGTGTATATAAATCTCCTCCCAGTTGTATTATTACCATCCAGTACCGTCGTAATCAGGGGTTCCGCCGTAGGTGAGGGGTTAGCGCGCGTATAGGGGTCAGTACTGTCGCCATCCGCAGGGACGCCTGCCAAGACATGGTCTGCGGTCGGAGGATCGCGACTCTGACTCGGCTTCGTTTGGTTACGCAACAAATGAAGACGTGCAGTTCAATTTCATAGTGTTTTCCAACTATTTGCGTGGAAGCTAACTTCGCAAGTGTGGTTCATTACACAGAAAAAGTGGAATACGGACTGCGCCTGAAATGGACGCAGTTCCAGTTCTTTGGCCACTGATTGTTGGGGCTAACACATACCGCTGGATGAATAGACAATTTTGTCACCGTTAATGTACTGCAGCTAACAAAGAACACGATGTACATATCCGGAAACTGGTTGTTATTAATAAACTACTGTTATGAACCGTATCCAACCAAACTCATATCCTTACACTCGATCAAACCAAACTAACCAACTGCGGTTTTAGTTCACCGTTTTCAATTTCCTGTTTAGAAAATCACGCCGTGGGTTGGTATTACTCACAACCAAATGAGCCCAAAGCATGGCTGCTATTTGTTTATCTATGCCGAGCAGGAAGACGTGAGGCGTTACGTAACCAGTTGGTCTTGCAACCGGGCGGGATCCCGGGATGAAGACGGAGACGGAGACGGGACGGAGAGCGACGGACGGTTTAGGATCTGTCCAGGGAAGGTTCCAACTGCTAGAGTAGTGCCACCGGCAACGGGACTGGTGGTTCTGGGTGTGGGATGGGAATGGGACCAAGGTCTATTTTTGGTGCTGCCTCATGATCTTCCTGTGGACTAGTCTAGAGAGAGGTCAGGGAAGCGTAACTGGTTTACTTTGTTGGGGTCCGTTGGGGTCCTCTCGGAGTGGCCGACGAATCGGCCGTGAATGGCGCTTTGTGCCGAGTTGTGGGGTTCCGATGGGAAATGAGGTGATGGAGATTCACAGCCACCTTTGCCCGACGGAACCCAACACTTTCGTTGTATTCTGCCACTGTTTCCTTTGCATGCAGACGCAGGAAATTACCAACAGCCAAACTGTCCCTTCTGTATGACTGTATCGCCTAGTTTGGCAGCAGACTTCAAGAATGCCGGTGATTAGCGTAATAATTGGTAGGTGATCACGTTATACGTGGCACTCGTAACAACCGACCCGCAATTGCTGTAAGAGGGATGAAGGACTTTTCCAATCCCGCCAAAAGAGATGGTACTGGAAATGTCTGCAATTTGTTGATTTGCTGTCCTATTGCATGCTTCCTCCCCCTTCAAATTAACAAGAAAATTGATAAGTCCATGCAGCTCACCTCCTACGGCCACTGGAAAATACGAACGTCTTCTAGCAGACTGTCGGGATTTAACAAGTAAGCGGCCAAACTGGGCCTATATGTCATGCCTCACGTCAGCTACATCTTGTTTACATCCACTTCACGTCACTCCGTCGGAGGCTGTGTGGCGGAAGCAATGGATGATTGAGGTGGTTTCGAACTTACAAATTCAAATAAGTACAATTCTCATAATAAAACTTCACGTAACTTCTTAGCGCGGAGCATCTAGTAAATAAAATTTAATATAATAGAAATTATTTGGTATTATTTATTATTTGGTAAAATATGGATCTTAGAAAATTTTTAAGTAATGACTCTCAACTTTAAAGTTTTTTTTAATTGGGGGTTGCCGAAAAATAAGGTCGTTACATTTACTATTAGAGCGAGGTTGGGGGGCACTGGCCATAATGATGGTTGCATGTCAAAGTGGTTGATGATATCTAGATTATCAGATCGAGGAGGTCCCAAGTAAGCCAGAGAAGGGTGCGCCTTTGCGTACGACAAGGGAGAAAGAATGTTATCATCTTCTCCTAGACGTGCTATGGTCTACTCCTAGAAGCGGAGAATAGGGAGGGTACCTCTTGGGATCTTCCTGAGCGCACGACCTATGAGCCATGTTTGCGATAAAAATGAGGGCTTTTGGGGTTTCCACATATATATACCTCTAGGTGAAACACTAATGGTTTCTACAAGAAGAGAAAGGGAGGGAGATGGCGAAAAGCCATGGTCTACTCCCTTTTAGTTGCAAGACACAAGGACTGACTTCTAGGAAAATCTCGAGTTTCATGGTCATATAACCTCGGGTTAGAGGGAGAGAGTCATGGGTTATGCTTCATAGACATGGAAAACACTTTAATCACATACAATCTATATCTTCGTCTCAAATCATGGTTAAATATCCTTATTATGGAAATTGTCAAAGGGAAATACTCCTTTTCATCCTGGGTATGGCCAACCCCTTCGAGTAACAAGAACTTGGTTGGCAACCAAAAAGAAACCGTTAAGGAAATCATAACTTGCATGTCACCCATTTGGTTATTGTTCAAAATACTTTCTTTGACTTGAAATCTAGATTGTAGGGGAAGCCATAAGAAGAGGGGAATGGGCCCATGTACTCCATAGCCCACAGGTCAAAGATCTGGGCTTCTTGTCAAAGACTGAGTGTCATCTCATCTGTAACACCCCACTTTTCACTTCATAGAAGTATCACTCAGTAGAAGCATTCTTACTTAAGGGGGTATCACAATATGCTGATCTTAGAAATTTAAATAAATGAAACATTATGCATTGAATGAAATCTGATTCATACATAGTTTTTGGGTAAAACAAAACTACAACTGGTTTATCTTATAAAATCTAATCTACATGGTAACATGACTAAACATAATGTAAATGATATCTGTACCTCTAGATTGGTTTGGTAAATGGCACCCCACCAAATGAAACTTGAAAAGCTCCTAGTCTTTGATTATCCTTGATACTCTGCACTAGCTCCAAGTCCTACGGATATCACATCCCCATCCATGCAAAATAAACATCACATCCGTAAGCGATATTTGGCACTTTATCAGACATAAAATAAATATAACTTGACTTGAAATAAATTGACATAAACTTGAACATGGATTGTCTTAAGCATTCATTGAATAACTTTAAACATGTTGAATTGGAAAAGTAGATATATGCCACCTCTCTTAGTGCCCCATAGGGGCCCATAATTGTTAGGAATCCCATAATGCTAGGAATGCCCTTAATGACCTCTTGAGGTCCATCAATGAGGCACACATAAAGACTTAGCCAATTCCATGGTTTTCATCATTAACTTAGATCTTCAATTAATCATGAACTTTCCTAAATCTTAATCTTGATCATAATGGGATTGTTCCTTCTTAATTCCATGATGTGATTTCTCCCCTTGAATCATAATGGTATTTATCCGACTTAACATCTTAATGGGATTTCTCCCTCATAAACCATAATAGGGTTTCCCCTTCTTGAGAATAATTCATTAATCTTAACCATATTAATAATTAGGGTTTTACCATAGAATATAATTAAACAACCAAACAAAGAGTGATAGATATACATGATTCATGAAATCAACTAATGTGCATAGTCATAAATAAACATGCATTAAACCAAAATTACTTGTGCCAAATGTGCATGGCACACTTACCTAGAGTAAACCTCCTTAGATCAAGTCCTCTAACTTGATTGAGCCTTTAAACACCTATAATTTTATTTAAATCATAATATGTACATTAGTTCACAGTCATTAAACCCTAATCTTGGTCCCTGAATTTTTGAAGAGATTAAATGTGTAAAAGATCATTTCAAAATAGGCTAGATAGATAAAGAATCAAAATAGCTTTCTAATGCTATTTTCCCATCATTTTTTGAATTTTGTAAAATGGAACAATCAGAATTAAAAAAAACTTATGTGTGACAACGATTTAAATAAAAAATAAACTTGATATAAATGAAACATGAAAAAGGGTAAAAATTAGATGTGTTTGACATATGAATCAAAATGGTGAGGGTAACCTGGTCATTTAGACCTAATTAAAAGTCATGTGTAAGAATTGTATCAAGAAGTCGAAATACCCATATTGCCCTTGCAAGATTAATTACCAACTTAAACACGTGGGGTTACCAAGTTCAATTTGCGACCTGGTTTCTTCTTAGTTGATTCATGGAGAGAGCTACCCGACAGGAGCCCCATGGCTCCAATCTAGGACTAGATTCACAGCCCTTCAAGGAGAGCCCTCCACCCATCGTGTTCTTGGGAAGGAACCACATCCAATGAGCCTTGGCTCAGGTTATGGGGATGACAATAGCTTGATGATCAGATTAGGCCATGGTTGAGGGGTAGGTCAAGATCCAAACTAGAAAATCACCATGAAAGAAGCAACGAGACACAATGAACATGTTCATAAACCCAAGTCAGAGTTGAAGGGGGCTATAATGTGGATCAAAGGAGTAGTCATTCACCGGTTCATTGAAAAGCATCGCTAAAATAGGGAAAAGGGTTGGAAGTCGAATCCATCTGAGAGAACCCATAAACCACTCCCTGAACACTTGGGAAACAATCAAAGAGATGAGACAAATTCAAAGCAACCACTTACATGGTTGGAGGAGCCCTGAGGCTTCAAGGTGACTTGCGTCGGTGAGGACCTCAAGGTCAGCCTACATGCTATGATGACTGATGAAGAACCATGGCAAACCAGTGACCGAGAAAGTAAGACTAGAAGTCATACATGCTCATGGATTGCTTAATTTCATGGAAAGCAGCGATGAGTGTTGAAATATGATGAAGTTTTTCAGAAAAGAAAGTAGAGAAGATCAAGGTACTCTAGAACACTAGGGATTCGATTGTGAATGGAGGAGCAGAGCCCCTGGGCTAGTGGTGTTGTAGACATAGATATATAGGTAAGAGGGGGTCCCGGGTAGCGCCTATGACTCGAGGGTGACAAGGAGCAGGGAGCCCAATTTGGGTGTTTCGTCTACAAATCAAAACAGAAGGTGAATAATTGCTTAAATGAGATGGGAGAGAGAGATGAGGTCAATGGCGAAGAAATCATGATATAGGGTGGAGAGATGAGGGAGAATGACAATGAGAAAGCAAATCAGCAATACTGTGCTCAGATTAGTGAAAAGCACCGAGGTAGGGGATGACTCAGGCGTCGCCAGATTGTGAGCAACTTAAATGCTTACTGTTGGATGAGTGCACGAGAAAGAAAGGAAAAAGAAAAGAGATTGACAACAAGAAAAATGCAAGACGTTAGGTGTAGTGCTCACATTACTTGAAATAGTCAAACTATAGGGATAACTTCCCTAATTAAATTAGAGGGTCAAACATGGTCAAAACAACACCAAATTTGGACCACATGTCAAATAGGTAGTCTAGATCCTTCCTAGCCAATTAGATTTTGATTTTGCACCATTTTTCTCCATAGTTTCTATATAGGTCATTTAACTTCATTTTTAATGCATTAATGGATTAAGTAAGTAGAAAATACTTTCCTTGTGAGCCTTTAGTCAAAATTTGAGAAATACATTAATTATCCCTCCCTCTAAATTCATATCATACATATATTTGTTCATTATTGGGAAAATTTCTTGGAGGAGAGAGAAAAAGAATAATTATACTTTCCTTTCTTTAAAAAGCTATGTAAGAAAAGGATATTTCTTACGCAAGCTAACTTACTCCATATTTTTGAATTCTACTACTTTTATCTTCTTATTTTATTTCCTTTAAATAGTTTCAACTATAAGAGAGAGAAAAAGGAAAGGGAAACTAATATCCATTAAATTGGAATTAGTTTTAACACATAGTGCATATATATGAGAAAAAGTATTTTGTGCCTCAGTCTATTTCTCTCACTTCATTATCTTTAAAGAAATTTCTTTTGATGTCTTTTTACATTAAGCCCCTCAATTATCATGATTTAAGAAAAGCTACATTTTCAGTCTTAAATAAATTTAAAAAATTTGGAATGTGACATCATCTCTCTTAGGATTATTATCATATTGTTTACATTGGTCGCAAAACTTGTCAAAGCTTTAAGAATACTTCAAGATATTGGGACAAAACAAAGCACATTGAAGAACCTTGAATGTAATATTTTTGTTGCTCATGTAGCCCCCCGTTGGGCTAGAGTGACATTGTTCCAAAATGAGAGGAGCTCCCACCTCAAATATGCACTAGAGGTAGAGTCCATCTAAGCATAGACTAAATAGATAAGGTTCATTGCAATAGTAATGTTGTATGTCTAAAATAAACTTCTTCATTTCATTTCCCATGAAGTCTTGGGGAAGGACTCCTTGAGTTAGGTAGTTATAAAAATCAAATACCACAGGGTGAACGTGGGTCCCTTCAATAATTTCTCATATGAGAGGATATCATTGATAGGGTTTGGGTCATTGTCTTGGATTTTTATTTTTCTAAGATGATCATTAACAACATATTAGGTTCCCTTTTTGTCCCAAATATCTAGGTCAAACTCTTACAACAATAGGATCCATCTGATCAATCAGGTCTTTGCATCCTTCTTGGACATTAAATATTTGATAGCAACATGATCAATGTAGACAATCACTTACACACTATGAAACATGAAAAAAATTTGTTTGAGGCATATAAAATAATAAAAACACCTTTATAGTGGTTTCATAATTCATTTATGCATCATCTAACGCCTTGTTGGTGTACTAGATGAAATGATGCTTCTTTTTTATGTGTATCCCTAGAACTACTCCAATAGTTTAGTGATTGGGAATCACACATGATCTCAAAAGGAAGAGACCAATCTGGGGCACGAATGATTGGAATACATATGAGAGTTTCCATTAGCATGTTTAAGCTCTACATACAGTCTGTGTCAAAAATGAAGTCTACATCCGTATAGAGAAGATTTGTAGAAGGCTTGGTGATATTATTGAGGTTGCACATGATTGTTCTAGACAAGAAACAAAACATGACCATCAAAGAACAATAGACTTGACCAAACCTATTGTTTAAGTTTAGTCTGGATGGGTATTGCGTTTGAGTGGTTTGAAAAGTGATCAGACTATCAATAATTGGTCTGGTCCTAGTATGGAAACTTGTTAACGGGTCAAACCAAAGTTGAACAAATATGTATATGTGTGTGTGTCTGTCTATCTATATATACCCAAGTAAATTTTTCTAGTCATAATTTAGTTGATCTATAGACAATATTTCAAATTATTGCAACACTATATTTATTGCTAGTGCTGCAAATGATTTTTATATCAATGTTGTAGCTAATATATATCTATATACATCTATATGTGTATATATACTTATATAATATTGCTTGTAATATAAAAAAATTCATCTAATGTTTAAACAATAAATTCATTTCATGTTATTAAATTTATTTTCATTAAATAAAATCAACATCTTGGCATCAAATTGAATCATATTATTACTAATTTGTTGATCTTAATTTAAATGTGTAGCTAGTAAAAACTAGGTAGAAGTGGTTTTAGACCAAACTTAACCAAACTTGAACACATTTTAGTTTCCAATTTAAGTTTATTCTAGACCCTTTTAGCAGCCAAGTTTGGTTTGAAAAATTTTCATGCAACTATATGTGGTTTGTTCTATGGTTTAGGGTCATACCAGATCTGACAAACCACAACTGCCCCTAGCCTATGAATCTCCTATATAAGGAAGTATGTCCCAAGAATTCTTAGTCTTCTTTGAGAGTGTATAGAGGAGATAGCTTAATGATCACTTCCATGTTTGTCTTGTCAACCTCAATGCATCTGGAACTATCACAATGTCCTAGAACAATGCCCTCCATCACCATAAAGTGATATTTTTCAAATGAAGCACTATATTTTATTCTTCACAACATTCCATGACCAATGAAAAATGATGTAGGCATGTGTTAATCAAATCTTCATAAACAAAGAAGTCATCTATTAATATCTCAATTGTTATCTCAGTAAGGCTAGCAAAAATGACAGGCATGCAACACTGAAATGTGGTCGGTTTATTGCATAGTCTGAAAGAAATCCAACGGAAGGAATACACACCAAAGGGACACATGAAGGTTTTCTTTTCTTGATTGTTGGGGTGGACGTGTATCAGGTAGAAGACAAAAGTATCCATCCAAGTAACACAATAATTCCTAGTGTGCAAGTCTCTCTAGGACTTGATAAAGGAAAGTGAATGGGAAGTGATTCTTCTAACTTGCATTGTTGAGCTTACAATCATTGATGAACATGTGTCACACAATTACAATGCTGGTGGGATAAGCTCACTTTTCTCATTCAACACCAAACCAGTGACCCCTTTCTTTATCACTACTTGCACACGACTCTCCTATGGTGAGTCAGAGATGGGATAGATGATACGAAAAGTAATATCTTTATCACCTCCTTACGCACAACCTCCTTTAAAATTGGCTTCAACTTGCATTGACGCTTAATGGAGGACTTGTATTTGTCAATCATATTGATTTTGTGCATGTTGAGGTCTTGGCTTGCCCTATTCAGCTCAAACGTTTTTATTCCAATGCCTCTGCCTCTATCTCTTCCTCAATTCAATCAAAAACTTATCTTATTGGTCGATAGTGACATTTGCATTGATGATGACTTCACATGCCTCCTTCTCATCTAGGAAGACATACTTTTCCTCCTCATGTGGATGCTTCATCTCTCATGGATCCTTGTCTTCTTCTTCAATTATGGAGACAAACTTGATCTCTTCAAATTAAACTTCAGGGTTCATCATAGTCAAAGTGGAGAAGAAATTACTCCATTTGCTAGTCTTTCAGGTCACTTGTGTTAAGGTTAACCAGTGTTGTATCAAGAGGGTCCTCGAAAGTAGGCGTCTCCTATCTTAGATGCACCATATTGTCAATGCAGTCAACAAAAAAACATTTCTCTCTAAAAGAGGGTCCCTTAAGATTTTCAAACACCTTGAAGTTGATCGTGTATGTTCCCACACTCTGTGGAGCCACATCCCACTATCACACAGACAATGAGACGCCACGCGAAAACATGTAGATACACCATAAACCATATATTATCGAAAATACATGTGAATTAAAACCATTTGCGGAAAGCAAATAAAAGAGAACTATTACATTCGGATCCTCATCCTGCAAGGAAACATGTTATATAAATATTTACAAACCTTGATATATGTGCACAGCTTAAAGGAACTAGCAGTCATGTCAGCACCAGAGTTCATCACCTATTTATACATACATAACGGGCCACAACAGGCCAACAACAGGATATACAAGCTACATCAACTATACATCATAAAATATCATCAAAACACCTCCGAGGACCTGAGAGTACAGGGATGACTCTAGGACTCTACTACAAAACAACTAAAATGGCAACATATCCATCTCTTGCCTCCTACTGCTCTTCTTGCTGCTCGGCCACAACCTTACGACCACCACCACATCTAGCACGATCACCTAAAAAGGTTGTAAACCAACAAGGTGAGACACACAGTCCCAATGAGAAATATAACTCCCCTCCAAAACTATAAAACTTCAGGTAAAGCAGATAATTGATGTCAGCAGATCATAAGAGCAACATCCTGAGAAAAACTTATTTAATGAACAATCTTACCAGATATCCAGGAGGCATATAACCAAGTATTTCTTTATGGAACATGATTGACAAGATAAGCTTTATAAGAACTTATCACAAAATATAAGGATCGTATACATAACTGCAAGATATAACTATATCAGCTATATAAGCAAGGCCTCAAACAATGTTTCGTGTTTTGCCTTAAGCAATATATTCTATACGGTTGGATTACGGTTTATTATTCTCTGGGGAAGTGAGCCGTCTCGCTCAAATCTAACCTTTGGTTACAAAGCCCAAAACCGGTGCCATATAAGGTCATCAAAAGAGCCGAACTCCATGACCTCACCTCTTCGTGGTTAATGTATGAAAACCAAAATAGGACCACAATCTCTTGCTTAAGTGGCCTCAGCCACACGGTCAGCTCCACAGGCTACCCTTCTATAATACTGAGCCATGAGCCTGTCACTACTACAAAAATGGCTTATAATGTCACATTTACAGGCGTCGGTTGTATACAAAAAACTAACGCCTAAGGTGTACAACATCGGCTAAACACAAAAACCGACATCTATAAGTGAAGAGCGCCCAGACACGAGTATCACTTTTAATTTAACATCGGTTCGTTATTAAGAAACCAACGCCTAAAATTGACCGCCAATTCCAAATTTTCTAGTGAAAAATATTACCTTCAAAATTTAACATACGACGTCGGTTATTAACATAAAAACCGATGACTAAAGGTTTTTTGTGAGATAGAAATTAGCTGCATTTTTATCGTCAGTTGTCTTGAAATAACCGGTGCCAATGGGTGTTCCCGCGCTGTCGGCACGAAATTTTTTACACCCTTGTGGCGTCGGTTTTTATATGGTAACCGACGACTATTGTTATTAGCGTCAGTTGTTGTTAATAACCGATGCTCATGGTTAACTTTATAGCACCCGCATGAAGCCGACTCTTCCCCTTTCTCTATTTCATCCCTGCTAGAATAGGTCTGGCGATCGATTTTGTGCGCCACCACCCGTCGCTGCTCTCCCTGCTACTCTGTGCTCGCACTGCCGCACCGCTCCATGCTACTGCGTGCTTCGTGGTCACCATCGCCACCCTCTCCCTCTCTACTCTCCCTCTCTGCTCACCGGCCGGCCGCCTCCCTCTCCCTCTCTGCTCGCCCTCTCTGCTCACTGACACCCCTCTGTGCTCACCGGCTATCTGCTCATCCCTCCGCCTGCTCGCTGCCCGTCCTCCTCCGTCTGCTCCCTGCCCTCCGCCACCCAAGGTCAACCCCCTCTTCTCCCTGCCCTCCGTCTGCTCCCTACCCTTTGTATTTACTTCTACTGATTTGTATTTAATTATCTACTGATTTGAATTTACTTATCTACTGATTTGAATTTATATATCTACTGATTTGTATTTACTTATCTACTCATTCGTTCATCCAATGATTTTGTATTCATCACATTATTTAAATTTAGGGCTTTGTATTTGTTCATCTACTTTTTAAAATTATTTAATCATCAACTGATTTATACTTATTTATCAACTGAGTTGTACTTTTTTATCTATTGCTTTGTATTTGTTTATCTACTGATTATATTTATTTAGCTAATGCTTTGAATTTACTTATTTAGATGTTGCTATTGTAAATCAACCTAGGATATGAACAAATCTTGTGCTTGCATATATTTGTAAAATGTTAAAGACAATTTGTGTCCTGGTTAGAAATCTTTGTATGTTTAACAAGATTCACACTCATTTTCTCTAAACCACTATAAAATTATACAATCCCTCTTGTCTTTGATGATATGAATGCTCAGCTAGGTATGCATGACATTCTTAGTTAATTTGAATGTGTGTGTTTTTAAATTTATTAGCAAGTTTGTAATATTTCTTTTTAACTCCACCATCTTGATCTTAATGTTTTCAGTCATCATAAGTTTTTCTGGTTTGCAACAAATTCGATTGACAAATACCTTTCCAATCCTAACATTTGATGATTATAGTAATGGTATACGACTGTATGGTAGAAAGACCATGTGCTGGATAGTCTGTCTACTAGAGTGTGGGGAATAACCATGTTGCACGTAGTTTATAATATTGCATTGTGAATTATTACATGTTTGAAACTATTGAATTCTTTATTTATTATTAATGTGATCTAACACGCCTACTTATGAGTGTTGTTATATTTTGTTGGCCTAGAAACCCGTCTAAGATTTACTCATTATGAGTAAATCTTGGATAGTCCCCGGTTTGGGACTATTCTTGAACACCTAATCTCACTTAGGATGTAAGTGTATAATGTGTTTTGGGTTTTTAAGAAAATTTCGGAAGTATTTCCCCATTTGTTCTCTAAGTACATATTTACTTGGAGAACAATGGGGAAATGCTGCCGAAATTCTCTTGAAAATCCAATACACATTATACACTTACTAGTGAGATTAAGTGTTCAAGAATGGGATAGGTGGTACACATTTATTATATATAAAAATGACAACACATGTATTTGTTGGCCTAGAAACTCGTCCAAGATTTACTCATTAGGAGTAAATCTTAGATAGTCCCCGGTTTGGAACTATTCTTGAACACCTAATATCACTTAGGATGTAAGTGTATAATGTGTATTGGGTTTTCAAGAAAATTTCGGCAGCATTTCCCCGTTTGTTCTCTAAGTACATATGTACTTGGAGAACAGTAGGGAAATGCTGCCAAAATTCTCTTGAAAACCCAATACACATTATATACTTACTAGTGAGATTAAGTGTTCAAGAATGGGATAGGCGGTACACATTTATTATATAAGAATGACAACACATGTATTTGTTGGCCTAGAAACCCGTCCAAGATTTACTCATTAGGAGTAAATCTTGGATAGTCCCCAGTTTTGGACTGTTCTTGAACACTTAATCTCACTTAGGATGTTTTAAGCATTAATTATATATAAGACCTTAAACACTAAAGTTTTGACCATAAACCCTAATCTTTTAACCCTAGACCCTAATCTTGTTCTAATATATACTTGTTTTCTCTTTGATCATATAATGGATAGATCATGAATGTCCATTCCAAATCGCTGCACCCTCGAGTTTATTTCTGGTCTTGACCAGTTTATTAGATTTGCTGAGGAACATAGGAAACAACCTGGAGATAGGTTCTACTGTCCATGTAGGCATTGTGGTAACAACTTGAAAGTCAGCACTGGTGACGAAATCAAAAGTCATGTCATGTGCAACGGGATTGTACAAGGCTATATAGAATGACACTGGTATGGAGAGATTTCAAACCTGAAATCAGTGGATGTCGATAGTAGTGCTTGTGTGGAAGAAGAAATTGCCTTCGATGATGTAGATGTGAACGAACCAGTTCCAGTAGACATCGTTGATGCGATACTGGATAGCTGTGGGGTAGAGCACACCAATCCACCTCCCATGTTTAGAAACATTGTGCATGATGCTGAGATACCTTTATACACAAGTTGTAAGTTTATGAAGCTTAGTGTTGTGTTAAGATTGTATAAACTGAAAGCTAACAATCGATGGAGCGATAAAAGCTTCATGTCATTGTTGTCTTTGTTGAAAGAAATTCTTTCTAAAGGAAATGAACTGCCGATCTCAACATATCGGTTAAAGAAATTGTTGTGCCCAATGGAAGTGAAGGCCAAGAAGATACACACATGACATAATGATTGTGTATTATTTCAAAAGGACTACGTGGATTTGAAAGATTGTTCGAAATGTGGTGCGTCAAGGTATAAATTGATGACTTTGGGGGAATCCAAAACTGGTTCTCCTACCAAGGTGATGTGGTATCTACCTATAATACCATAGTTTCAACGCTTGTTTGCTAATCCTATAGATGCAAAGAATTTGAGGTGTCATGCAGATGTTAAGAAAAATAATGATGGGATCCTACGACATGCATCTGATTCCCCACAGTGGAAGAAGATTAATTTATTGTACCCTAAATTCGGTGAAGAAGACAAGAATCTAAGACTTGGGCTTTGTACAGATGGGATGAATCTGTATGGGACATTGAGTAGCCAACATAGCACTTGGCCAATTATGCTTATTATATACAATCTTCCTCCCTGGTTGTGTATGAAAAATAAGTACGTTATGTTGTCGTCTTTGATATCGGGCCCTAAACAACCTGGAAATGATATCGACGTTTATCTTGAACCTATGATTGATGACTTGAAGAAGCTCTGGGGTGAAGGTGTGATGACCTATGATGCTTCACGAAGAGAGACATTTCATTTGCACACTATGTTGTTTTGCACTGTGAATGACTTTCCAGTGTATGGGAATTTGTCTGGATATAGTTTCAAAGGATCTAAAGCATGTCCTATATGTGAGGAGAACACTGATTCAATATGACTAAAACATGGAAGAAAGACTGTATATCTTGGTCATCAAAGGTTTCTTCCAAAATTTCATCTGTATCATAGATTTCAAAAAGCATTCAATGGACAGAATGAGGAATAGAGTGCACCTAAACCTATATCAAGGGAGGATGTTTATGAAAGAGTAAAAGACATCGCCAATGAATTTGGTAAGAGATCACAATGTACGATGGCCACACGGAGTGACAAGTCTTTATTCAAGAAGAAGTCAATATTTTGGGATCTTCCTTATTGGAGTTCTTTGACAGTCAAGCATTGCATCGATGTCATGCATGTTGAGAAAAATGTATGTGATAGGATCATCGATACTTTGTTTAATATACCAGGTAAGACTAAATATGGGATAAAATCCAGAATGGACCTACGTGAAATGGGAATAAGGATAGAATTAACAGAAGTAGTTAGTAGCGATCAGAGAACATACTTACCTCCCGCTTGTTACACGTTGTCTAGAAAGGAGAAGAAAGCTTTTTGTGAATGCTTGGTAAATGTTAAGGTGCCACAGGGTTACTCATCCAACATCCATACATTGGTATTAATGAAAGATCAGAAGTTGATAGGTCTTAAATCTCATGATTGTCACACTCTAATGCAACAAATATTGCCTGTGGAAATTCAATCTATATTGTCGAAGCATGTATGGTTTGCAATCACCAGACTTTGTTTCTTTTTCAATAGTCTGTGCAGCAAAGTTTTTGATCCTGATACTCTTAATAAATTGCAAAGAGAAGTGGTTGTTACCCTATGTCATCTTGAGATGTATTTTCCTCCTTCGTTCTTTGATATCATGGTACATCTTGTTGTCCACTTGACTAAGGAAGTGAAAATGTTGGGACCAGTTTTCTTGCATTGGATGTATCCCTTTGAATGATACATGAGCATTTTTAAAGGTGATGTTCGAAACCGTTATCAGCCTGAAGGTAGTATTATTGAGGGTTATTTGGCGAGAGAGGTTATGGATTTTTGTAATGACTTTCTGAGTGGTAATGATTCTCCTGTGAATGACAAGAATATTGAGGAGCATTTTGGCAAAGGAATTTTGGGATCACGGGTGAAAGTAATCAGCCGTGAGCAGTTGGAGCAAGGTCACTTGTATATTTTACACAACATCAACGAAGTGAGTGTTTATATCGAAGAACATACCAATTTCAACAAGAGATAATATCCTCGATCCAATTCAATGTGGCTTGCTAGAGAGCATAACAAGACATTTATTAAGTGGTTTGAAGATAAAGTCTTACATCAACTATCTCAAACACTAGATAATCTTACTGAAACCATCAAATGCCTCGCCTTTAAACCAAAATTGAATGTTATGTCTTATGAAGGGTTTGACATAAATGGATTCTCGTATTACACAAAGCGTCAAGATGATAAGAGTGTCGTCCAAAACAGTGGGGTCACCCTTCAAGCGTCTTCATTATTTTTTGTAAGTGCAAATGATAAGAGTCCACGTGAAGCTAAAATGTCATATTACAGTGTCATTGAAGACATGTGGGAGTTTGACTATGTAGATTTCAGAATTCCACTCTTTAAATGTAATTGGGTTGACAACAACAAAGGAGTTATAGTGGATGAATTGGGTTTCACGTTAGTGTACTTTGAAAAATTGGTGACTAGGGTGAACCATTCATATTGGCATCACATGCGAAACAAGTATTTTATATTGATGATCTTGCAAATGATAAATGGTTGGTTGTTCTTCATGGTAAAAGACAGTACATTGAAGATCCTATAGATGAAGAAGACTACTATGATAAGTATGATGACTCCAGTCCATTCTCAGTTGGGTTGCCAACACCACCAAACATTGAAGCTGGGGATCACAATGACTTGTATGTTCATGGGGATCACAATGAAGGATTGTTAATTAATAAAAGATCACAATATTAGAGGCATGAATGCTTATATTTTTTATATGTTTTATTTTTTGAATGTGAACTTTACAATGTGAATGTGGACTTTACAATGCGAATTACTTTACAATGTGAATGTGAACTTTATAATGTGTATGTGAACTTTACAATGTGAATTACTTTACAATGTGAATGTGAACTTTACAATGTGAATGTGAACTTTACAATGTGAATTACTTTACAATGTGAATGTGTACTTTACAATGTGAACTTTACAATTAGTGTTACTTTACAATGTGAAATTTATAATTTGAATGTGAACTTTCAAATGGCTGAGCATTCCCATGATGACCGTGTTGATGATCACTGTGAGGGTGAGGACGTGCTTGTGCCGCCTGACAATGTAAGTTTTAAGAATATATCCCTGAGGTTTCTATCTATATGTTCATTTATAATTATATCATGTAAGTGTGTTTTTTTATCAAATTTTAGGTTAGTGATGTACCCCCTAAAGAAATTACAGTACTTGATGAGCAGCAAAAGAAAATTGAGAAAGTGAGGGGAATCACAATGATGAAAAAGTTAATACAACAAAGGGGCAATGGACCCAAATTGGCTGTGGATTTTGATCATGCAGGAAATCCATATTGAGTGAACCACAACTCATTTGTTTCATATCTTGGGGTTCTTACTC
This sequence comes from Alisma plantago-aquatica, assembly GCA_963693085.1. Lineage (NCBI taxonomy): Eukaryota > Viridiplantae > Streptophyta > Magnoliopsida > Alismatales > Alismataceae > Alisma > Alisma plantago-aquatica. Next base: position 882,515,036 of record OY856411.1, read on the forward strand.
GCAGCCATTGCAGTCCTAACCTAGAATCCTGGCATAAAGTTCCTAAGGGGAAGAAAGACCACATATGGAGGGAACTATGCGTGAGTTATTATTATTTGTAATTCTATTTGTGTAGATTACTAATTTTTAGGATACTAGTTAATAGAAATTCAATTTAATTTGCAAAGCATATTTGATCTGGATGAAAAGTTGCATCGTAAATGTGTGATGCAACACTGTGGGAGGGTCCTAAGGAACTATAGGACCAATCTCACCCGAGATTACATACGCGATGCTGAGAAGAGATTCTTGATTGATTTCCAATTCTAGACATTGATCACTATTTCACTAACTCTACGCTAATAATTTTTGTTTGTATTCTCTTTAAAAAATAAATTTAGGTAGAAGGAAGCCACACAACAATGGAACTACTTGGACCCCAAAGACTGGGAGGCGTTTGTTACCCAATGAAAAACAGATGAATTCAAGGTATCAAGCACCACTCCCAATTTAATTAATATACATTTTTATGTATTCACCAATTCAAGATTAACCTTTAGTTTACTAACCAAATCAATGTGCTAACTAAGTAGGCTATAAGTGATGCTCAACGAGAAAGGCGTGCACTGAATGTGCACGACCACACAATGGGTCCAAGAGAATATGCAGGCATTCACCAAAGACTACATGTTGAGTCTGCTCAGCCTACTGCTACTCAGGAGACTGCAGAGTCCTCTACTACTGCTCCCGCACCTCTGTCTCACCATGGTATGTGGATAGATGGGAGGCAAAATAAGAAGGAAGACATACCGAAGCCCGCAACTACTGAGGTGGTTGTAAAAATGGTAAAAATCAACTCTTAGAGCAATCGATCGATATTGATTATTGTTATGTTTACTTACTAATTTTTGTTGATGGTGATTAGCAGGAGCTGCATGAGTAGATGAAGGAAGGAAAGTTCATCCCTCAGGGCACAAGGGATGAACTGACAGTTGCCCTGGGTAACCCAGAGCATCCTGGACATGTTAGGGGTGCAGGCGATGGTGTGGGCATCAAAGCGTTCTTTGGGCTATCCCAGCGCAAACATGTCCCAAAAGCGGGAATTTCACAGGCTGAGGTAACCTATTCTTATTTTAGAATGTTATTGCGAAAGGGAATTCAATAATTAGAAGCTAGCATTTCTTTTATCCATGTATAGGTAGATTCGTTAATTGATAGGAGAGTCGAGGAAGTACTTGATAAGAGACTCCATGAAGCAATTAGCAAGTGGCAGGCATTTCAGGCTGCCACTCAGATAGTACCTGTGGCGGGCCGCTCTTCTCCTACTACTCTTACTGCAAAGGTTGAGAGTAATCCTATAGACCCACCACCTAGCACGTCATCTGTAAGTATTTTTATGACATAATAGCTAGTCTGTTCAAGATGATATGTTTGTGTATATATGCATATAACATTCTTTATGTAAATTTGTAGGGGTTGAAGCCATGCCGACTAAAAAGTGAAGAATATATCGTTGCAGAGGCGTCGACTTACCCACCCCTTAAAGGGTGCATGTTTCATGGGTATCCAGTACCAGATGGTGTGGTACGTGTGAGCCTGATACATGTACTCCCCGACTGGACGGATCTTGCACTGCCTCATGCACACCCAGATGCTGAAACACTTGGTGAGGCAGTAGGCAGAGTGATATTGTGGCCCGAAGAGGATCTCCTCTATACTGATATTGTATGATAAATTTCCATTACTTTCATTTGTTAGTGTGTATATATGAGTCAATTGATGTGAAATTATATATACAGGTCAAAAAGATGAGACACGCTACATCTCGACCTCCACCCCCTTGAATACCAAGTTGGCTTCTAAGGGACCTACACGCCTCGATAGGTCCTAATTGTTGGGGTGTGGCAGTATGGATCGACGAACATGATCTAAATTGCCCTATAATTGTTACTATTCTGGAGGATGCTGTAGGTAAATCATATGATAACAATCTATTTATACAAGTTTAGCATACATATTAATGCATATGTAATACAAGTTTTGCATACGCACGTATTAATGCATATATATTAATGCAGGTCAATCATACAAAAACAAGATATTTATACAAGATATTTTGTAGTTGTTTAGTTATGAATGGCTGAACACGTCTATGATAGAGTTGTGATTATGGTGAGATCTTGTTTATACATCCATATACCTTGTTTTATATATGGTGATATGGTTTCTTATATATTAATGTATATGTAATACATGTTTTGCAGCCACTTACACAAGATATGTATAGATTTTGGGTTTTCCCATATGGAATTTTTGGTTCCATCTTTGATTAGTCTTGTAGATGTAGACATATATTCAGTTACTTCATACTGCTGTGATGCTTTTCAATATTTTGGTAAAAATAATAAGACAGTGATAATAGCTCCATTCAATGTCGAGTAAGTTTACTTTGCTTGGACTTCAGCAAATTACATTTTTATTGTGGATTTTGAGTTATTAATTTTCTACTTTCTTACCTGTAGTGGTAAGCATTGGGAGTTACTAGTTATTGTCCCCAAGGCGTTCACTATCTTTTATCTATATCCTATGGGGAATGAGTTGGATACATTATATGGACATGCAATTAAAAGGCCATTATTCTCGTGAGAAATATTTCATGTTTTTATATATGTTAACATCTGTTACTACATTACTATTTAATTATGCAATTTAATGGGTTACATTAACATATGTAGGGATTTACAAGAGTACAAAAAACCTGGAGGAAAGGTCCCCAGGAAAAAGGATCTGTCACTAATTTGGGAGAATGTGAAAGTAATTTCTTGACTCCAATGTATATATTATTTATGTGAACTATGCTTATTTGTATTTTTGAATATTTTGTATGTTTCAATTTATAGTGTGCTACACAAGACAACGGCTGGGCATGTGCCTACTATGTGATGCGATTATGGACCTAATCATCAAACATGTCGTAATGGAAATCGATATGATAAAGTAGATATTATACATAGTCTCATTAGATAATATGAAATATATCAATCTTATTATATATTATTAATTATATATACGTCATTCTCTTTATAGGTCCTTAAAACTGCTGACTTCAGCACAGGTGGAAAGTGTTTCGATGTACATGCTCCCTATATGAGAGATGAATTAGATGCTGTAAGAGAAGAATGGGCAAAAACCCTACAAAAAGTGGGAATTTTTAAATATAATTTTATTGAAAATGATGACAATGATGAATAAAGAATAACTTTGTTCTCATAATTATTTTTGTGTGAATGTGAATGAATTTTTATGAATCATCATATGTTTGTGAAGATGATATATACATAAATGTTTCTACATGTGTCTGAATGTGAAAAGAGATGAAATGAATGGAACTACAGGTTGCTACTAGTTTCTACATGTGTGTGATGAAAAAATAATATGAATTAAATGTGCTTATACATGTGTGTGAATCACATATATATAATATTGTCCATCTTATTAATTTTGCAGGTTTGTGGCCTATTGTTTACTAATATCAATGGATGTCGTAAACCTACAGTTCAGAACTGAACTGCATGCTTTCATCCTGCTGACCAGCCATACAGCAGGCCTACAAACTGATAATAAAAAAAATCATAACACAGGCATCTGTTATTTGAACAGAACTGACACCAAAGACATACGGCGGAGGTTTTTGACAAAAAATCGACGTCTATATAGCCAGGAACTACGGCCGTACTGGGAAGCATGGATGTGGTGGCAGGGTATATGGCGTCGGTTATTAGCACAAAACTGACATCCGTTCAGCTGATATGGCATCAATTATCTTTCAAAACCGATGCCTATAGGCCATTTACTGGCGCATTTTTGGTGATGGGAAGCATTTTGACGTCGATTCTTTTAATAACCGACATCTATAACAATTCTATAGTGTCGGTTTTATTAAAAAACCGACGCCTATAGTCCCTTTGCTGACGCGTTTTTGGTGGCGGGAAGCGTTTTGGCGTCGGTTGGGAACCGACGCCGAAGGGGTCCACCTTTAGTGGCACCCACTTGGGTGTCGCTTGAAAATTAACACTAAAGCCCTTAATTAACTGACACTAAAGGCCAGTTCTGTAGTAGTGTGTTCACCATGCTCTATAATCACTAAGCAATGGGCCTGTTCACCATGATCTATACACAACTATAGTTGTACTCAAATCCTCCTACTTTCGACTAGGAGAAAACCCCACATATTCAATAATATGCACTCCAGGTAATCCCGCAGGATAAACCTATTTCACCATCACTAATTATTGATGATGATGGATCTATGGCCAGGAAAAACTACATGATATGTTCCACTGTAATTAATTAGTATATTTTAAGTGGATTGTTGAGGCAACCAAGTTATGAAACATAACAACATCGAGTTACATTATCACTGTCACTATCATGGGATCTTAATCCCTCCTCACAGATTGCCACAGCCTCTCAAGGCATCAACCTCATGTATCAACATCCTGGGATAGCAGTCCCTTATCTCATCATTAGAGGATAACACCTCAACTAGGCACTCATCCTTTATCAGGTCCTCAAACCTATCTTCTCATACTGGTGATGCATGTTATCTCATCAACAAGGATTATTATCATTTAGTGTTATTCAAAGGACATATACCTCATAGGTCTTACCTAGCTATGAATCCATTTAATACACCTGCATGGTTAGTATACATATTAAGAGAGATAACTTAAATCACCAAACATAGATCTTTATGATTATCATGCTATTAGAGTTGTAGATGCACGATGTTTGGAACAACCATTCATGGTCATAATCATATGAGGCACAAAGCTGTATCTATTACATGGAGCATAAAGCAATATCTTGTAATCGTAATTAGCATCATCTTTAAGCATCAATCATTGCATTGGTTCACAACCCATCATTCATAGTACATTAACATCATAGGTACGGTTACAAGATAACAGATTCATCCACTTAGAGTTTCCGGGTTAAGCCTAATCCTCACTAAAGGTACGAACTACCTTCACTATAGGTGGTAACAGACAGGGTAACAACCCTCACCAAAAGCCTGTCGGCCAAGGCACTTAGCCACACTATTGATCAACCCAAGAATAAGAGCACATAGAGAAACCAGGTCTATGGTGTGTCGTGCAACTAGATGTAAAGGTTGTGTTGTGCAACCAAGATGAAGGAGTGTAATGTGCAGCTGGGTCAAGAGGACATATCATGCACCCAAGCTAGATGTGTATCAGGCATGTAACTGTATCGGATAAGGTCCTATCGCCCACCAAAGGTTAGGGTTTCTATCGGGCATCCAAATCACCATTGTATCGGCCAAGATCATGGCACCTAAAACCAGCACTGTATCGCCCAACATGTTCACGACATCAAACGATACAAAGGCACCACAAGAAGGCCTATCACCCAACAAGGTCAAGCACACCATATCGGTCACCACTAAGGCAACTATTAGGGTTCCACTCCTCATCACTATATCGGGTAGGAACCCTACCAACCTGTGTCACCCAAGGCACAAAGAAAGGGCACCTACTGAGCACCCTATCGGCCAGGGGGACATCTAGGGTTCAACACTCCCAAAACCATCTCGGTCAAGGCATATCGCCTAAGGTCACCAACAAGATTAAGATGATCATATCGGGCACAAAGCCAGCAAAACTCATCTTAGCATAACGGCCAAGGCAGACACCTAGAAAAGGGTGGGGGGTATCAGGCAACCTCATTAGAAGAGTGTATCGTGCAAAGCACAGGATTCATAATGGCTTGGTCACCACTAACCTCAAGATCACCATCATAAAACCCTAATCGCTTAAGAGAGTTGGCTCACTTCTCAACAATCAAGAGAGAGGGGTTTTGCACAACCTCTATCACATATCAGGCAACATGTTGGATCAACTTCATATCAGTCAAGATCCCAACCTGTACTAGGTCAACATCCAACCAAGGCTCACCTCTCAAATCCATGGTGAGAGAAGGGTATCACCCAAGAAACTAGAGTATAGACTCACCTCTCAACAATAAAGTGAGAGGGGTTTTGCCTACACCACTAGAGCCCGAACTCACTTCTCAAAACCAAATGGAGAGAAAGGATTTTTGCCCAAGAAAAACCCTAACTCATGGTTTGGGCACCAAGGTCAAGAACACATCAACACCAAGATCATATATCCAACAATATCAAAGATACAAACTAGAGCAAGAAGCATATCCAACAAGATACATGACCGATCAAGGTGAAACATAAACATGCAACAAGAAAGGAAGTAGTATTGCTAGGGTTAGGAGTTATGTAACCCACCTTAAGCAAGCTCCAAGCTCCTAGCACTAAGCTCCCAACCACCACCTTCGGCCACCACAAGAAGAGAAACAAGACACTTCTAGGGTTCGGCTGCCACTAGAGGAAGAAGAAGACTCTAAGGAGATCGTCCACCTATCTTGCTCTTCCAAGTGTATCGGCTACCAAGCTCACAAAGGAGATATGTCGTCCACCAAGGAAGAAGAGAAGCAACAAGGAACAAAAAGGGATCCTAAGTAAGAGAGAGGAGAGACATATATAGAAGAGGGTAAAGAGGGAACTAAGGCAAGGTGTCACCCACCTAGGGACACTTGTCCATGGGCAATTCCACCTTCTCATCTCACCACATCCACTTGTCCAAGACATTTTCCACATGCAAGCATCAAGCACCAAGTGTCCACAAGGGGGTGACTCAAACGATGCTAAGAGTCAAAGATGGTCATAGGCCGATACATCTTCTTGGGTGATACACTCATGCCCGACACAAGCCATGGCTGACACACACTAGGCCGACACAAGCACCCAAATACTCCCTTGCCCGATACAAGGCCCATCAAGGCAAGACAAAGCCCAAACAAGGCAAAACAAGGCTCAACAAAGCCCAAGGCTACTCAAGCAACGAGCCCAACCCATCCTCTCCACTCTAGAGGATGCAAGGAGAAAGAGAAACATCTCTCAAGGTGTCCAACTTGCTCATCAACCCTAAACTTGGGTTATTTGCAAGTAGCACCTCCAACTCTCATAAAAGCACAAACAAACCCTAATCACCACTTGAGGTGATTAGCAAGCAACTAAACACCAGGGTTAGGCAAAGCAAATAGGATAAACCCAAAATGAAGGTCAGGGTCCTTACAAGCCATAAAACCCTACAAAGGGATTTCTCCCCCGAAATCCAAAGAGAAAGTGAGGGATATTTCCTCCTCATCTCTTCCTTGAGCTCCCACGTGGCTTCCTTAACACCACGATGATGCCAAAGAACTTTCACAAGTGACAGGTCCTTCCTTTTCAACTTCTTTACTCTTCTATCAAGAATTGTCACTAGACCTTCTTCGTAGGTCACATCTTCATCGAGCTCAACCTCAACTGGCTGTATCACTGTCCCTGTGTTTGGATAACTTTTCTTCATCATACTGACGTGGAACACCGAATGTAACCTGTGCAACTCTGGTAGCAGTTCTAACTTGTAAGCTACTTTGCCAACACGTGTTATTACTGGATATGGCCCCATATACCTTGGTGCAAACGTGCCTTTCCATCCAAACCTCAGCATGCCTTTCCATGGTGAGACCTTGAGATACACCTTGTCTCCCACCTAGAACTCTATGGGTCATCGGCGATTATCTGCATACGACTTTTGTCTGTCCTGTGCCACTTTCCACTGTTGCTGTATCATTTTGATCTTCTCTGTTGTCTACTGCACTAACTCAGGACCCAAAAGCTGATACTCGCCCAACTCATACCAGCATAAAGGGGATCTGCACTTCCTGCCATATAAAGCCTCATAAGGAGCCATGTCGATGCTCCGATGGTAACTATTGTTGTAAGTGAACTCTATCAACCTGAGATGCACGTACGAACTACCTAGAAACTAAAAAACACATGCTCGGAGAAGATCCTCCAAAGTCTGAATAGTCCTTTCAGACTATCCATCTTTCTATGGGTGGGAAGCAGTATTGAACCTCAACTGAGTTCCAAACGCTTTGTGCAATTGTTCCCAAAAATGACATGTGAACTGGGGTCCTCTGTTAGAGACTATCATTGCGGGCACACCGTGCAAATGCAGTATGTCATCCACATATATCTGAGTAAAATTTTCTACTGTATACGTTGTTTTTAAGGGTATGAAATGAGCAGATTTGTCAATCTATCCACTATCACCCAAATGGAATCATCATTCCTAGTTTTCCTTGGCAGACCAACTATGAAATCCATAGTTATATGTTCCCATTTCCACTACGGTATCGGCATGGGTTGCAACATACCTACTAGATTCTGATGCTCAGCCTTAACCTAATGACATACCACACATCTAGCCCCAAACCTGACTACATCTCTCTTCAAGCCAGGCCACCAATACAGGTCCTTTAGGTTATGATACATCTTAGTGACACCTGGATGCATGGCATACATTGATGTGTGTGCTTCCTCGAGCACTAGCTTTCTCAGATTATTAACATCAAGGACCACCATCCTATCACAATAACAAACCAGTCTATCCTCAAATTCATGGAACCCATCACGCTTCTCACTACCAAACTCTGATCTGATCGACTGAACTAAAGCATCTGTCTATTGTGCATCCCTGATCTGTTGTCTCAACGTAGGCTTTACTTGCATTTGTGCTAACAATCCTACCAACAAGGAGACTTCCTTATGTACATTCATCTGTCACAAAGAGTCAAGCATACCCCGCCTATAGTGTACTAAAGAACTCAATTGTGACTTCTTCATTGAGCGAGAAGAAGGAGACTTTCTGCTAAGAACACAGGCAACCACATTTGCCTTACCAGGATGATACTCAATGGTGTAATCATAATCATTGATCAGCTCCATCTTGCGATGCTATCACATATTCAGCTCACTCTGTGAGAAGATGTACTTCAAGTTCTTATGATCTGTAAAGATCTGACACACTTCCCCATAAAGATAGTGTCTCCAAATCTTTAATGCATGGACCATCACTGCCAGCTCCAAATCATGTGTCGGATAATTCTCCTCATGTTTCTTAAGCTGTCGTGAAGCAAAAGAAACCACATGATCCTCCTACATCAGCACTCATCCTAGACCTTTCTTGGAAGCATCGCAGAAAACCACATAGCCCTTCCCAGGATCTGGCAGCACCAATACTGGAGCACTAGTCAGCTTCTCCTTCAAACCTTACAAAGCTTGTTGAAAATTATCATTCCAAACGAAAGGTACATCCTTCCTGGTCAACTTTGTTAACGGTAATGTTATTACACTGAAGTTCCTTATAAACCTCTGGTAGTATCCTGCTAAACCCAGAAAACTACAAACTTCTGTCGGCGTCTTCATTTGCTCCCAATCTATAATTGACTCCACCTTCTTAGGGTCCACTCTGACTCCTTCAGCATATATCACATGACCCAAGAAAGTCACTTCTTTCAACCAGAACTCACACTTACTAAACTTGGCATACAACTAATGTTGGCGAAGAAGAGTCAAAGCTTGTCAAAGATGTTGTTCATGCTCTTGACTGTCCCGACTATAAATCAAGATGTCATCTATAAAAACTACAACAAACTGATCTAGAAACAGACGGAACACCCTGTTCATTAGATCCATGAAAGTAGCAGGCACATTAGTTAGCCCAAACGGCATAACAACGAACTCAAACTGACCATACTTCACCTAAAAAGCTGACTTTGGTATGTCCTCATCCTTAATTCTTAACTGATGATATCCAGACCGTAGATCGATCTTTGAGAACGATGTTGCGCCATACAACTGATCAAACAGATCGTCTATCCTAGACAACATGTACTTGTTCTTGATCGTAACTTTGTTCAACTACCAGTAATCTATGCACAAACACATCGATCCATCCTTCTTCTTTACGAATAGGACCAAAGAACCCCACGACGATGTGCTCGGTCTGATGAAACCTTTATCTAGCAACTCCTATATCTGCTTCTTCAATTCTACCATCTCAGTTGGAGCCATCCTATACGGTGTCTGAGCAACTGGTTGTGTCCTTGGCACCAGATTGATCTCAAAGTCAATCTCTCAAGGTGGGGGAACACTAGGAAAATCCTCGGGAAACACATCTGGAAATTCTAAGACAACAGACACCTCCTCAAGACTAGGACCTTTTGCCTTGGTATCCACAATATGAGCTAGGAATGCCTTACATCCTTGCCACAACAACTTCTCTACCACCATCGCTGACACTAAGCATGTCGGAAGGATCTTTCTATCTCCTTGGAAGATTCACTTCTTAGCACCATCCACAAACACTGCTTGCTTGGAACCATAGTCCAAATACAACGTTATACTTCTCTAGGGTATCCATCCCAAGGATTACATCAAATCCATGCATATCAAGTGGTATAAGATCCACTTGTATGTTGTGTCCCGAAAAGGATAAAACACAAGAGGGACAATCTTCTCAAATCATCGAGGAACCATCAAGAGGGGTTTCTAGCAACAGACTATCTCTCTTACAACTAATAGGTAAAAGACAGTTTTCAAGTGTACTACATGTGATAAAAGAGTCCATAGCACCCGGGTCAAAAAGGAAACCGATACAAAGCAAGAAGAAGACAAATTAGAATGAAATAACTCCATCTGACCTACCACCACTCGCGGGTTGACTATCGCCTCTTGCTGACTCATAGCATGGAATCGAGCCGTTGCTTGCTGTCCACATCCTTTTCTTCCTTGAGTAGACGATCCTGCTTGTGAAGCTTGACCGCATCCTCGCCCTCTGTTACCACAAGACTACTGTCTATATGACACTTGTTGACTATGTCTCGACTTCTGCGTCACCTCGACATCTTTCCTTGGGCAATTTGACCCCAAATGTCCGGTTTGTCCACAGAGATAGCATGACCTATCCTCTACCTACAACCTAGATGGCCCTGTCACTGATATCAAAGTTGTACTATGAGATTTGGATGGAAAAAATCCACACCCTCTTCCCTTATTTGGAGACCACTGAGAGGGTAAATGAGAACTCTGCATCGCAGAAGGTGTCGAAAACCTTATCTTCTTGAAGCCATCAGACCTCTATCTTTGGAACTGAGCAATCCTTTTCCTGGTCATAGACTCCCTTTTCTCCTTGACACATCGTTCGATCCTTCAGATAGACTCCACAAACATGGAAAACCGCTCTCAGTTCTCCAAGGCAGAAGCAGGTGTTGACATCTCGAAACTCAAACCTTTCTCAAATCGCCTGATTCTCTCATCATCTATTGTCACCATGTGAGGGAAAAACCTCAACAGATCCATAAACTTGGCTTCATAGTCGATGATGCTTATCGATCCTTGGCGCAGACGCTCAAACTGGTTGATCTATGCGTCCATATATGTCTTGGGGAAGTATCAGCTGACGAACTCCCGTCGAAAAACCTCCCAATAGATCACCTCATCGGGTTGCTTCTCCTCCTCGATGGCCCACCAGTGGGCAGAACTACCTTTCAGAAGGTAGACTATGTGCTTTACTTTGTCTGCTTGAGGGATGTCGAGGATCTGGAAGGTCTTCTATAGACCTTTCAACCACAGATCTGCATCTGCTGGATCAACCGTTCCAGCATAATCCGAAGCTCTGACTCGGCGAAGCCGCTCAAAGGTCTTCCCAATACCCAAAGATTCACCATGGGGATCATGTTCTCTTAGCGGAGGCACTGTAAGTCTATCCACCATGTGATCCATTATAGCCATTAACTACACCATAAGCTGTTGATAGGTAGGGTTTTTAAGAATGGTTGGGTCAAGTTGGGGACCTCAGGCACCCGATCTTCATGTTCCTACACTCTAGCTCCATCAACTGATGCAACATCAGTGCTCTCGACATCATGTTCTTCAGGGTTTCCAGACATCTTTAAGCTTTATCTTCCACTGAGGGCAGAAGGTTATTGTAAGAAAATCTAGAAAACTCACAAGAACAAACACAACCCTCATCCTAGATCCCTGTAGACTCAGTGAACCTGGGGCTCTGATACCAAAACTTGTGGCGCCACATCCCGCTATCACACATAGTGATATGCCACGCGAAAACGTGCGGAAACACCATAAACCACATATTATCGAAAACACGAGTTAAGTAAAACTGTTTTTGGAAAGTAGATAAAAGAGAACTATTACATTCAGATCCTCATCCTGCAAGGAGACATGTTATATAAACATTTACAAGCCTTGATATATGTCCACAACTTAAAGGAACCAACTGTCCTATCAGCACCAGAGTTCATCACCTATTTATACATACATAATGGGCCACAACAGGCCAGCAATAAGATATACAAGCTACATCAGCTATACATAAGAAAACATCATAAAAAAACCTCTGAGGACCTAAGACTATAGGGATGACTCTATGACTCTACTACAAAACAACTAAAATGGCAACATATCCATCTCTTGCCTCCTACTGCTCTTCTTGCTGCTCGGCCACAACCTCACGACCCCCACCACGTCTAGCACGATCACCTAAAAAGGTTGTAAACCAATGGGGTGAGACACACAATCCCAACGAGAAACATAACTCCCCACTAAACTATAAAACTTCAGGTAAAGCAGATAACTGATGTCAGCTGATCATAAGAGCAACATCCTGAGCATAACTTATTTAATGAACAATCTTACCAGATATTCAGGAGGCATATAACCAAGTATTTCTTTATGGAACATGATTGACAAGATACGCTTTATAAGAACTTATCACAAAATATAAGGATCGTACACATAACTGCAAGGTATAACTAGATCAGCTATATAAGCAAGGCCTCAAACAATGTTCCATGTTTTTCCTTAAGCAATATATTCTATACAGCTGGATTACGGTTTATTATGCCCTGAGGAAGTGAGCCATCCCGCTCAAATCTAACATTTGGCTGCGAAGCCCGAAACTGGTGCCATAGAAGGTCATCGGGAGAGCCAAACTCCATGACCTCACCTCTTCTTAGTTAATGTACGAAAACCAAAGTGGGACCGCAGTCTCTTGCTTGAGTGGCCTCAGCCACAGGGTCAGCTCCGTAGGCTAGCCATGGACCTATTCACCATGCTCTATAATCACTGATCCATGGGCATGTTCACCACACTCTATACACAACCACAGTTGTACTCAAATCCTCCTACTTTCAGCTAGGAGAAAACCCTACATATTCAACAATATGCGCTCCAGGTAATCCCACATGATAAACCTGTTTCACCATCACCAATTACTGACGATGATGGATCTATGTCCAGGGAAAACTACATGATATATTCCACTGTAATTAATTAGTATATTTTAAGTGGATTGTTGAGGCAACCAAGTTATTAAACATAACAACATTGTGTTACATTATCACTGTCCCTATCATGGGATCTCAATCCCTCCTCACAGATTTTCACTGCCTCTCAAGGTATCAACCTCATGTATCAACATCCTGGGATACCAGTCCCTTATCTCATCATCAGAGGATAACACCTCAACTAGGCACTCAGCCTTTATCTAGTCCTCAAACGTATCTCATCATACTGGTGATGCATGTTATCTCATCAGCAAGGATTATTATCATTCAGTGTTATTCAAAGCACATATACCTCATAGCTCTTACCTGGCTATGAATCTATTTAATACACATGCATGGTTAGTATACATATCAAGAGAGATAACTTAAATCACCAAACATAGATCTTTATTATTATCATGCTATTAGAGTTGTAGATGCATGATGTTTGGAACAACCATTCATGGTCATAATCATATGAGGCACAAAGCTGTATCTATTACATGCAACATAAAGCAGTATCTTGTAATCTTAATTAGCATCATCTTTAAGCATCAAGTATTGCACTGGTTCACAACCCATCATTCATAGAACATTAACATCATAGGTACGGTTACAAGATAAAAAATTCATCCACTTAGAGTTTCTGGGTTAGGCCTAACCCTCACTAAAGTTACCAACTACCCTCACTATAGGTGGTAACGGACAGGGTAACAACCCTCACCAGAAGCCTATCGGCCAAGGCACTTAGCCACACTATCGATCAACCCAAGAACAAGAACACATCGGGAAACCAGGTCTATGGTGTGTCGTGCAACTAGATGTAAAGGTTGGGTCGTGCAACCAAGATCAAGGAGTGTAACATGCAATTGGGTCAAGAGGACCTATCATGCACCCAAGCTAGATGTGTATCGGGCATCTAACTATATCAACTAAGGCCCTATCTCCCATCTAAGGTTAGGGTTCCTATCGGGAAACCAACTCATCATTGTATCGGCCAAGATCATGGCGCCCAAAACCAACACTATATCGCCCAACATGTTTAGGACATCAAATGATACAAAGGCACCACAAGAAGGCCTATCGCCCAACAAGGTCAAGCACACCATATCGGTCACCACTAAGGAAACTATTAGGGTTCCACTCCTCATCACTGTATCGGGCAGCAACGCTACCAAACTGTGTCATCCAAGGCACAAAGCAAGGGCACCTACTGAGCACCCTATCGGACAAGGGGACATCTAGGGTTCAACACTCCCAAAACCATCTCGGTCAAGGCATATCGCCCAAGGTCACCAACAAGATCAAGAGGATCATAATGGACACAAAGCCAACAAAACTTATCTTTGCATAATGGCCAAGCCAGAACCCTAGACAATGGGGGGGGGTATCGGGCAACCTCATTACAAGAGTGTATCGTGCAAAGCACAAGATCCATAATGGCTTGGTCATCACTAACCTCAAGATCACCATCATCAAACCCTAATCGATCAAGAGAGTTGGCTCACCTCTCAACAATAAAGAGAGAGGGGTTTTGCACAACCTCTATCACATATCGGGCAACATGTTGGATCATTTCCATATCGGTCAAGATCCCAACCTCTACTAGGTCAACATCCCACTAAGTCTCACCTCTCAAATCCATGGTGAGAGAAGGGTATCACCCAAGAAACTAGAGTATAGACTCACCTCTCAACAATCAAGTGAGAGGGGTTTTGCCTACACCACTAGAACCTGAACTCACTTCTCAAAACCAAATGGAGAGAATGGAGTTTCGCCCAAGAAAAACCCTAACTCATGGTGTAGCCACCAAGGTCAAGAACACATCAACAACAAGATCATATATCCAACAAGATCAAAGATACAAACTAGAGCAAGAAGCATATCCATCAAGATACATGGCCGATCAAGGTCAAACATAAACATGCAACAAGAAAGGAAGTAGTATAGCTAGGGTTAGGAGTTATGTAACCCACCTTAAGCAAGCTTCAAACTCCTAGCACCAAGCTCCCAAGCACCACCTTCGGCCACCACAAGAAAAGAAACAAGACACTTCTAGGGTTCAGATGCCACTAGAGGAAGAAGAAGACTCCAAGGAGATCGGCCACCTAGCTTGCTCTTCCAAGTTTATCAACCACCAAGCTCATAAAGGAGATGTGTCATCCACCAAGGAAGAAGAGAAGCAACAAGGAACAAAAAGGGATCATAAGCAAGAGAGAGGAGAGACATATATAGAAGAGGGTAAAGAGGGAACTAAGGCAAGGTGTCGCCCACCTAGGGACACTTGTCCATGGGCAATGCCACCTTCTCATCTCGCCACATCCACATGTCCAAGGCATTTTCCACATGCAAGCATCAAACACCAAGTGTCTACAAGGGGGTGGCACAAACAATGCTAAGAGTCAAAGATGGTCATAGGCCGATACATCCTCTTGGGCGATACACTCATGCCCGATACAAGCCATGGCCGAAACACACTAGGCCGACACAAGCACCCAAACACTCCCTTACCCGATACAAGGCCCATCAAGGCAAGACAAAGCCCAAACAAGGCAAAACAAGGCTAAAAAAAGCCCAAGGCTACTCAAGAAATGAGCCCAACCCATCCTCTCCACTCTAGAGGATGCAAGGAGAGAGAGAAACATCTCTCAAGGTGACAAACTTGCTCATCCACCCTAAACTTGGGTTATTTGCAAGTAGCACCTCCAACTCTCAACAAAGCACAAACAAACCCTAATCACCACTTGAGGTGATTAGCAAGCAACTAAACACGAGGGTTAGGCAAAGCAAATAGGATAAACCCAAAATGAAGGTCAGGGTCCTTATACACTCAATGTTAGGATCCCATCTTCAATGACAATAAGTGCATGGGAAATCAAAAGTAAAGGGTAGAAACAAAATGAGAGGGAATCATAGGTCCTCCTTGATTTCCATGATGGCAAAGTCACTTGGGAATTGTAATTTAGGATCCACTATCATATCGATGCCCTCTACAATCCCTGTAGGGGTAGTCATAGAGGAGTTAGCGAGTTGAATCACAATGGGAGTAGGCAGGATATAGGTGATGAGTCCTTATATTTTACAAAAATGGTAGGGTGTGATGCAAATACTCACCCCAAGATCATTTGAACCCATCCATTATGTGGAGTCTCAAGAAAAACAAGAAATGTCAAAAGATCCTAGATCTTTGAGTTTTTTGGGTGTCTTGCTCTAGAAAATGTTTTATGTCATTTGTGCTAGTTTCCCTCTTTTTGGTACTTGTGAGTGAGAAGATATTTTAAGAACTTGGTCCAGGAGGGAATTTTTTCCAGATCATTACCGAATTGAATATCAACATGTAGCTTCTTCATGTCTTTCTTAATTTTTATAATATTGAATATAGATGTGTCTAAGCTAGACAACTCTAGTAAGGGATGCATGGTTTACATATAGGAACCACTTAGATCAAGGAAGAAGTTGGTGTATCTTTTGGTGCCTTTTTTGGGTCAAGCGATCTATTTGTCTTTGGAGGTTCAAAAATAGGTCCCACACAAATATATCTAGTGGTATATCCATTGGAGTGGCTTCTTCATCTTCTTCATCTTCAAGAATGAGGTTGTTGTTGATGATGATTGGGTTTTTGTTACAATGAACCTAGAATGTGTGGTCACTATCTTTACCTACTTCTCCTGACACTTGGGATTTTTTTTCTAGTTTTCTAGGAAAGGAACCCACTAGAGGGTGAATGGGTGTGGTGATCTGTGCACATTGAGTGTTCATAAATATTTTGTAAGATTTTCAACTCGCTAGTATCTTCTAATTAGCATCCAAGTGACCTTGATCATTAGAAATGGGTATGTTTTTCTCACTACCATGCCCTAGGAGAATTTGTACTTGTTGATTGTTGGGTTGTTGTCATAGAATGTAGTAGTTTCCTTGGTTAAAGAACTTGTATTTTCTTATTCTGGTGGTATGTTTGATTCTATTGAAAGCCATAAGGACCCCAAACTTGATTTTGACTAGGTCCTTACTTGAGTTGATGTTTGTTCATAGCTCTTTTTGGGTTTTCATACTATAAACCTAGATAAGTTATCATTGGATTGGGTCTTTGTAGCCCTATCCTGTAATAGAGTTGATAACATTGACTTCTTCAATGATCATGCTATTATTAAACTAAGGTTGATGTATGTTTAGAGTGGCTTGGTAGAGGTGAGTACACTCTAGAATTGAGTGCCCGTGTGGAATATAGGTCTAGCAGAACTCTTGAGTTGCCCTATTTAGAAAGGATGGTTGACTTCTCGACCCATACCTCTGCAAGAATGACTCAAAGTTGTCTTGTCTCACGACAAGGGTTTCCAAGGATTCAACAATTTCCTTTAGATTAGGTTGGTCTTCTTCCATGACCACCTTGATAACACACCTCTCTTGTGTGATGAACCCAAATTATCTTGGTTCTATTCTCCTCTCCTAACCACTTTCCATGCACTGTCAAAGCTTTGCTACATGACGTCCCCATTGGGAGTGACATCTAGGAACTATATAGTGTCATAATTGACTCCTTTATAAAACTACTTGATAAGTTATGAAGGGGGAATGATGATGTGGCATACAACTTACAAAAACATGATTAACTAATGCAGAAGCGTTCACTAAGCAGTGGATTACCAAAAATCACTAAAAATTTAAAACCTTTTAATCAAAAGATTCATAAAAGGAAAACTTTCTTACATATAACCAAAGTAACACATTTACATTCTATTTTCAAAAGTACATATCATGTATCATCTCTTTGTCAGATTTACAATCATTAATTGCTCTTGTTAAACTGAACACAAGTAGTGTAAAATCTCAAGGCACCGAGCCAAAATCTCGAAAGCATTAACTACTACTCCAAGGACCTGAGAGTACAGAGACGACACATAGGACTCTATATACATCTATACAAGGCATACCAACATTGTCTCCACCTGAGACTTCACTGTTGTCCCTACTACTGTTTTTGTTGTCCTTCTCCTACTGAAGGATTCCTGCCTCCTCGTCCGCGTCCACCTAAAAATGTGGTTCCCACGGGGGTGAGACAATTGTAAATTGCCCCAACGAGAGATATAACTCTCTACCAGAAACATTATTATTGCAGTTAAAGAAGATAAATATGAACAGAGGAATCATATTTGTTTAACATCAGTTAATTCAATGTCTAACATATTAGAACATTATTCTTATCAAAAGCATTGCACCTATAACTTGATAGAGCAATATGTCACTTATCCATTAATGAATATGAAGAACATGAGTAACATTTATTCACTATAGAATCATTTCCACAACATTAACTCTCTTCAGGCTTAGATCATATATCTAATGTCTGGCATTGTCATTGTGGGGTCATGGCCTGTAGCCATACTCATTTCACAAAGTATTGAAATCTTAATCCCTCATCTCATCAAGTACTTTTCTATTTCCTAACAAGTTTATCATCATGGTTATAGGTTATGGGTATTTGAACCCTTAACTCATCATAGAACACTTGTTACCACTTATTAGGTAACTTTATACCTTCAGGTCATCTTAACCAAGGACATTATGAATCTTGCTACACAAAGTATTCCACATAGTTCACAAAACTCTTATCACCTTTAGTTACCCCTTAATAGGCAACAAGGCACATTATGGCTTATGAAGCCATAAACAAATTCAATAAGTAAAACATCATATAGTACACAGAGCTCATAAGTTTTCAGATTACTTCTCACTAAGCAATAAAGCATATGAAGACCCATAAAGCCTACGAGACATTTTCAGTATACAGTGCATTATAGCCCATACCTGGCTATGCTCATCATCTCAACATACCTGCATGTTTAGTACTCATGATAACAATTATATAATAGTACCATGCAATACAAGGGTTATCTTATTACATTCATAACTTCATCAATCTGTATTAGAGCTTCACATAGGATTACTCTGTTTTACGACTTCACATAGCATTACCCTGCATTAGGGTTTCTCCTAGCATTACCCTGTATTAGGGTTTCACATGGCATTACCTGTATTAGGGTTTCACATAGCATTACCCTGTATTAGAGTTTCATATGAATAACCCTATAGGTTCTCAAGATCATATTGTTAATGGTCAAGTCCTATTTTATTGCTTCACACAACTAGGAATCAATATTGATAACATAAGTATTCAATCATACTTATTTATTCTCATCATTCATCATTAAATGAAGTATCAATCACAAAGTATGAGTTTCTCTCTCATCTTTACCAGAATATGATTGCATCATAGTTTATTGATTTTGATTTAACCTTTTCATAAGTTATGTTAGCCTACCTTCTTCAAGATGCATTACATCTCAGAGTAACAATTGACATGACACATCTCATGTGTCACTCATCAAATTATAATGGACTTATAACACATCAACATATATCAGAATTGGGGTGTTGGATGTGATATCTATCACATCTTGATGTATCACTTCCCTTAACACCTTCATCTTACTTGAGTTCATCCACTTAACTTGTATTAGGGTATTTCCCATTCCTAATACTTTATGTACCAGTTCATCACATTCATCATGTAATGTAATGATCATATGTCACCTATTTAGAATATACCACCATTTCCACTAATATGGACTCATCCTTGAGTTAGAACTATTAAGTAAGGATATCCATTATCACCCCTCTAGGTGTTACATTTGTCAATACATTAATCACTATTCTATTAATAGGAATAGGATTTCCATAATTATAATTTGAGGTTCACATAGCATCACACATATTTATGAATTTCACCTAGTATCACTCTTCATTAGAGTTTCACATAACATCCTTCTATATCACGGTTTCACCTAGTATTATGTGAATTTAAGATTTCACAACACATCACCCAGAGTTAAGGCTTCACATAGTATTATAGGCACTACCCTATATTAGGGTTTCATGCACCTTTACCCCATTTTAGGGATTAATGTTTACCATTCACATCCAAGTAGGGTTTCTCATACCTCATTACCCAAATTAGGGTGAGGATGTACAATTCCCATTAGATCAAGTTTTTTTACATTGTTACACTAAGTTAGGGTTACATCATCACCCTAGATTATGATTTCACTGAGCTTTGCCCTAAATTAGGGTTTCACATAACCTTGCCCTAAATTAGGGTCAAGTTACATCAATCTTTTCAATGAGGATTTCATGATCTCATATTATGGATCAAACCCTAATTACACATTTATTCATAACGAGAGGATTATGGCTTATTAAGTAAGCAATCATCTCTCCCATTCTCTCTCCATCTCATCCTCTCTAGGATGTTAACTACTCCAAGATTGATCTAGGTTAATTCTTCACTTAAGTACACATAGTTAGGGCTAACCTTCATAATCACCATTGGTCTACATCATTAATAATCAAGTAGTTAATTGACCTTTGATCATATAAGGTGTCCAAATGGTTTAACCAATTTGAACCTCAAAAGGTCTTGGTCACTTAGACCTCAAACGGTCTTAACCAATTAATTTCAAACGGTTTGAAACCGTTTAGCAAAGTAGATGCTTGAAACCGAATGAGCTTGAGTATCCAAACGGTTTGAGACCGTTTGGTCTCAAACGGTCTTGAGACTGTTTGGTCCAAATCCTCTCAAAATCGAATGGACCAAAAAGGGTCTTCAACACTTAATCGATTCAAGGTTTCAATCCATGAACCAACTATCAATTGATCCACTAGAGTATTCATCAATTGAACCACTAAATTACTATTCAATTAGACCTTCAATTTAGGGTTTTGAACCCAATTGAACTAGGGTTGATAATCAAGAAACCATCACTTAGGGTTTTGAAACTAAGAAACCATCAATGGTTGACATTGTGGAACCAATTCAATTGAAATCAATGAACCATCATCAGTATATGATATGACCTGACCTCAAAAGGTCTTGAATGACCCCCAAACGTTCTTAAGACAGTTTGGTCCAAATCCTCTCAAAACCGAATGGACCAAAAAGGGTCTTCAACACTTAATCGATTCAAGGTTTCAATCCATGAACCAACTATCAATTGACCCACAAGAGTATTCATCAATTGAACCACTGAATTACTATTCAAGTAGACCTTCAATTTAGGGTTTTGAACCCAATTGAACTAGGGTTGATAATCAAGAAACCATCACTTAGGGTTTTGAAACTAAGAAACCATCAATGGTTGACATTGTGGAACCAATTCGATCAATTGAAATCAATGAACCATCATCATTATATGATATGACCTGACCTCAAAAGGTCTTGAATGACCCCCAAACGTTCTTAAGACAGTTTGGTCCAAATCCTCTCAAAACCGAATGGACCAAAAAGGGTCTTCAACACTTAATCGATTCAAGGTTTCAATCCATGAACCAACTATCAATTGACCCACAAGAGTATTCATCAATTGAACCACTGAATTACTATTCAATTAGACCTTAAATTTAGGGTTTTGAACCCAATTGAACTAGGGTTGATAATCAAGAAACCATCACTTAGGGTTTTGAAACTAAGAAACCATCAATGGTTGACATTGTGGAACCAATTCAATTGAAATCAATGAACCATCATCATTATATGATATGACATGACCTCAAACGGTCTTGAATGACCCCCAAACGGTCTTGGGATCATTTAGATGATATCCTAACGGTCTTGAGACCGTTTGACCATCTCATCATCAAAATCCATGACATCCAATTAGGATTTGGATCATTGCATTGATTATCAAATCAACAATTGATTGCACTTCAATTTAGTATCTTTGGATCTTCCAATACCCAAACATACTCAACCATAGACCTCCAAACGGTCTTGGTTGACCTCCAAACGGTCTTGATACCTTTTGGGTGATCCCCAAAAGGTTTTGAAACCGTTTGGGTCAATCAACCCAAAACATCAACTCAATCAATTGCAAAATCAACACTTAGCCGATTAGGGTTTCTATTTGAAAGTTTGTCCATATCTTGAGTTAATCAATTGGAGCCATTGGATCATCATCCAAAACATACTAGGGTTCAGACCACAAATGGTCAACCCATCCAAATGGTCAACACCCTCTTGCAGTTTGGGACTCAAATCACCAAACGGTTTTGAAACCGTTTGGTCTCCAAACGGTTTGCTGAAACCGTTTGGACCATTTTAATGAAACCGTTTGCAAGAGATATTTGGGGAGGTGTGTGCTTATGATGATGTCATCATCATCAAGCTCCAAACCCACGAAGTTTTATATGATTTCCATTGTGGTTGCATTAATCAACCAAGATAAATTTTGGAAATGTAGAAAGGATCACCAATTGATAAGGAATTGAATACAATAATAAAATCAAGGGTTCAAGTTATAAAACCCACCTCCAATTGAGCTCCAAAGCTTAAAGCTCACGTCAACAATGGTGGATGAAACTCCTTTCACTATTCCAAGGGTCGTCCTCAAGCTTTGAGTGAAAAGAAATGGTTAGAATTGAAGAGGGGATCGAGTTATGAAGAATTCATGCATTAATTTTTTATTTTCACCATGGATTCAAGGTGAAAGGAGGTCAAGAAGCTTACCAACAGGTTGGGGGTCGTCCGCCTGCTCCTCCAAAGTTCCTTGGTCGTTTTCCAAGCAAGGGAAAAGAAATGGAAACGAAAAAGCCTTTGTTTTGGCTTGTAAAGGGTCTTTTTATAAGAAATTCAAGGAGATAGAAAATGCCTTATAAAAATTCATTTAATTCCAAAACTGTTGCCACCACTTCCCCCTTGGTTTCTTGCATGAAAAGGAATCTCTATCCCCACCCAGATCCCTTCCATTATCCATTAATTAAGGGAAAAGAAATTAAGCACCTTAACCCTTATAATAGTAATATCCATTTTTGAGTGGAAATTCTTTTTCTTATAATAAGGTGAGTGGAATTTTCACCTCCTTAGGATATTTCGTGGTCCTTGAAAATCCCAAGGACGTCCACAAACATATAATTCCAACGATTTTAATTTTGGTTGAATCCCCTTTAATTAATACATTTATTTTTTGCACTAGATTGAATTAGGGTTTCACTTAGGATTAAATCTTGATTATTTTAATATCAAGATTCTCTCTCCTCCAACTTAATTCAAATGAGGCGCCCCTCTCATTTTAAGTGCTCTACATGATTACAAGAAACATTAGGAATCTTATTGAAGTGGTAATTTTCATATTGAACCCTAAGTTTTGGGTAAATTGCACATTACACCAAAATTGGGTTTTAATGCACAAACATTGCTTTATCAGCTCTTTCTTGGTACTCAGGACACCACAAGCCATACCTCTACATCATATTCATTCTCATGATGCTTCAACATATGGGGAACATATTATCATGTACAATTTGCAATTTAACCCCTCAACTTGGGTAATTTGCACTTTAGTCCAAAACAAGTAAACTATTATTTCAATGTTATTAAAAAAGGACTAAAATTGAAATATAAGTTCCTATTGAGCCTTAATTACTTTTCACAAGATAAGATTAAACATCTACTCAACCTTATTAGGCAATTCATCTAGGGTTAACACATAACCCAGGTGAGCGATGTTACAAATTATAAACCTGTAACAAGGAATTCGTCCCCGAAATCCCAGGAAAAGAAGGAACATATTTATTCATTTATAATACCCTCAAGTTTCCACATAATATCTTAATATCATGGAGATATCATGGATCTATAATCCACACAAAGTTCCTGTCATTAATTCAACCTTTTCAATATTTATGTTTATGAAGAGCATAAACCCCTAACATATGATGTCCATATTATTGAAAGGAATAAGCATAAAAGAACATACTTCTATCATACTCCAAGAATAAAAAGAAAAACATATATATATCTAACATAGGTAATTCACTCAGCAACCTTTATTTGTTTGGGAGAGTTCACTTAGCACTTTAATTGGGATAGTTCACTGAGAAAGTTCACTGAGCAATTTATTTGGAAAAATTCACTGAGAATGTTCACTGAGTAATTTATTTTGGAAAAATTCACTGAGAAAGTTCACTAAGAATGTTCACTAAGTAATTTATTTTGGAAAATTTCATTGAGAAAGTTCAATGAGAATGTTCACTAAGTAATTTGTTTTGGAAAAATTCACTGAGAAAGTTCCCTGAAAATGTTCACTAAGTAATTTGTTTTGGAAAAATTCACTGAGAAAGTTCACTGAGAATGTTCACTAAGTAATTTATTTTGGAAAAATTCACTGAGAAAGTTCACTGAGAATGTTCACTAAGTAATTTGTTTTAAAAAAATTCACTTATCTCTTCCTATTTAATTTCATTATACTCTCTAGATTGTTTCAGAATGACTACTTGATCAGAGTAATAAAAAAGATAACAATCTAAGAGTTTCATACTTTCCTTATCTACAATAATCATATACCTAGCCAGGGTATACAAGTATTGAGATTAGGTAGTATGCACTTTTATTTGCTATCATATTCCTCACTTTTCATATCATTATACACACATGATTTTTCATTCTTGAATTTTCTTCATGCATCACTTCTATATCTCATCTTTTAACACACAGATAAAGAGATTATAAAGCATTTTAAGGAGCACTGAGTAAGATGTAAGTTCTCATCTCCCTTGTGTCCTTATAGGACTAATCAAAGGAAGCTTAAAAACAACTAACTCTCTTATTTTTAACACATAGAATCATGATATGAAATATCAAAATGGAACTATTTCATCTGACCTGTCTGGGATGTCTGTCCACGTCCTCTATTGTTACTAGAAAGTTGCCTCCTTTGTGAGCCTTGTTGACTCTGCCCTTGAGGTTGAGTCATCATCAAATTCTCGTCTGGACAATCCTTTGCCAGATGTCCCAGTTGTCTACATTGGTAACAGATCCTGGGCGTAAAATGTCTGTGAGATCCAATCACTGATGTTGATGCTATGTTGGAGGCTCTACTTGGAACATTACTACGATCCCTACCCCTACTTGATGTCCATTGCGTCTGGGCATGGAATCTCGATGATGCTGCCGGTGTAGAAAATCTCGATTTCTTAAAACTTTTAGACCTTTGTCCTTGAGACTGAGTGTACACCTTCTTGCCACTAGTCTATCATTTCTCAATTTCAAACCTCTCTATCCTCCTTACCGATTCCACAAAGGTGGCAAACATGTCCCTATTCTCTAAAGCAGACACATGAGTGGTCAATTCAGCATTCAATCCCTTCTCAAAATGCCGAATTCTTTCCTCATCATTAACTGCCGTTTGCAGACAAAACCACAACAACTCCATGAACTTAGCTTCATACTCGCTAACATTCATCTGTCCTTGTTTGATCCTCTCAAATTGAGAGATCTTCTCATCTAGATACGTTTTAGGGAAGTATCTACTGACGAACTCTCGTCGGAATACCTCCCATCCAATTTCTTCACCTGGTCTCTTATCTTCATCTATCATCCACCAATGACCAGCACTCCCTTTTAGGAGGTACACAACATGTTTTATCTTTTCATCTTCAAGAATATCAAGGATCTTGAAAGCCTTTTCCAGCTTTGTCATCCACAAACCAACATCTGTTGGATCAGATGTACCAGCATAATCTATGGCTCCCACCTGATGAAGTCTCTCAAAAGTCTTGTCGGCTCCATAACCCTCATGGTGGGATGGAGCCCTAGGTGCAGGTGGTGGCATCCTGTCTTCCATATGTGTCATGGCTGTCAGGAATTTCTCAAATAGAGCATGGAGGGCTGGGTTTTCTATCACAGCTGGGTCAATCTGGGGCTGTTCAGGTACATGCCCTTCCCTATTCTGGTCTCTTGCACCTCCTCCTGGTGCAGTAGTGCTGCTCTGAGCAGCATGTTCTTCATGTGATCCAGACATCTTCAAGTTCTTCTTCTCCTATGTGAGCAGAAGATACTATTAGATAAACTGGAAGACACTTAGAACAGACTCTACAACCTTAGTCCTATGTCTCTGTAGACTCAACGAACCTATAGCTGTGATACCACTTAATTGTGGCACACAACTTATAGAAACATGATTAACTAATGCAGAAGCATTCACTAAGCAGTAGATTACAAAAAATAACTAAAAATTAAAACCTTTTTATCAAAAGATTCATCAAAGGAAAACTTTCTCACATAGAACCAAAGTAACACATTTACATTCTATTTTCAAAAGTGCATATCATGTATCATCACTTTCTGAGATTTACAAGCATCAATTACTCTTGTTAAACTGAATACAAGTAGTGTAAAATCTCGAGGCACCGAGCCAAAATCATGAAAGCACTAACTACGAATTTGAGGACCTGAGAGTACAGAGACGACACATAGGACTCTATATACATCTATACAAGGCATAACAGCCATTGTCTCCACCTGAGACTTCACTGCTGTCCTTGCTGCTGTTGTTGCTGTCCTTCACCTACTGAAGGATTCATGCATCCTCGTCCGTGTCAACCTAAAAATGTGGTTCCCACTGGGGTGAGACAATTGTAAATTTCCCCAGCGAGAGATATAACTCTCCGCCAGAAACATTATTATTGCAATTAAAGAAGATAAATATGAACATAGGAATCATATTTGTTTGACAGTAGTTAATTCAATGTCTAACAGATTAGAACATTATTCTTATCAAAAGCATTGCAGCTATAACTTGATAGAGCAATATGTCACTTATCCATTAAGGAATATGAAGAACATGAATAACATTTATTCACTATAGAATCATTTCCACATCATTAACTCTCTTCAGGCTTAGATCATATATCTAATGTCTGCCATTGTCATTGTGGGGTCATGGCATGTAGCCATACTCTTTTCACAAAGTATTGAAAACTTAATCCCTCATCTCATCAAGTACTTTTCTATTTCCTAACAAGTTCATCATCATGGTTATAGGTTATGGGTATTTGAACCCTTAACTCATCATAGAACACTTGTACCACTTATTAGGTAACTTTATACCTTCAGGTCATCTTAACCAAGGACATTATGAATGTTGCTACACAAAGTATTCCACATAGTTCACAAAACTCTTATCACCTTTAGTTACCCCTTAATAGGTAACAAGGCACATTATGGCTTATGAAGCCATAACCAAATTCAATAATTAAAACATCATATAGTACACAGAGCTCATAAGTTTTCAGATTACTTCTCACTAAGCAATAAAGCGTATGAAGACTCATAAAGCCTATGAGACATTTTCAGTATACAATGCATTATAGTCCATACCTGGCTATGTTCATCATCTCAACATACCTGCATGTTTAGTACTCATGATAACAATTATATAACAATACCATGCAATACAAGGGTTATCTTATTACATTCATAACTTCATTAATCTATATTAGAGCTTCACATAGGATTACTCTGTTTTACGACTTCACATAGCATTACCCTGCATTAGGGTTTCTCCTAGCATTACCCTGTATTAGGGTTTCACATAGCATTACCTGTATTAGGGTTCACATAGCATTACCCTGTATTAGAGTTTCATATGAATAACCCTATAGGTTCTCAAGATCATATTGTTAATGGTCAAGTCCTATTTTATTACTTCACACAGCTAGGAATCAATATTGATAACATAAGTATTCAATCATACTTATTTATTCTCATCATTCATCATTAAATGAAGTATCAATCACAAAGTATGAGTTTCTCTCTCATCTTTACCAGAATATGATTGCATCATAGTTTATTGATTTGGATTTAACCTTTTCATAAGGCATGTTAGCCTACCTTCGTCAAGATGCATTACATCTCAGAGTAACAATTGACATGACACATCTCATGTGTCACTCATCCAATTATAATGGACTTATAACACATCAACATATATCAGAATTAGGGTGTTGGATGTGATATCTATCACATCTTGATGTATCACTTCCCTCAACAACTTCATCTTACTTGAGTTCATCCACTTAACTTGTATTAGGGTATTTCCCATTCCTAATACTTTATGTACCAGTTCATCACATTCATCATGTAATGTAATGATCATATGTCACCTATTTAGAATATACCACCATTTCCACTAATATGGACTCATCCTTGAGTTAGAACTATTAATGTAAGGATATCCATTATCACCCCTCTAGGTGTTACATTTGTCAATACATTAATCACTATTCCATTAATAGGAATAGGATTTCCACAATTATAATTTGAGGTTCACATAGAATCACACATAAATATGAATTTCACCTTGTATCACTCTTCATTAGGGTTTCACATAACATCCTTCTATATCAGGGTTTCACCTAGTATTATGTGAACTTAAGATTTCACAACACATCACCCAGAGTTAAGGCTTCACATAGTATTAGAGGCACTAACCTATATTAGGGTTTCATGCACCTTTAACCCATTTTAGCGATTAAGGTTTACCATTCACATCCAAGTAGGGTTTCTTATACCTCATTACCCAAATTAGGGTTAGGATGTACAATTCCCATTAGATCAGGGTTTCTTACATTGTTACACAAAGTTAGGGTTACATCATCACCCTAGATTCTGATTTCACTGAGCTTTGCCCTAAATTAGGGTTTCACACAACCTTGCCCTAAATTAGGGTTTCACATAACCTTGCCCTAAATTAGGGTTTCACATAACCTTGCCCTAAATTAGGGTCAAGGTACATCAATATTTTCAATGAGGATTTCATGATCTCATATTATGGATCAAACCTTGACTACACATTTATTCATAATGAGAGGATTAGGGCTTATTAAGTAAGCAATCATCTCTCCCATTTTCTCTCCATCTTATCCTCTCTAGGATGTTAACTACTCTAAGATTGATCTAGGTTAACTCTTCACTTGAGTACACATATTTAGGGCTAACCTTCATAATCACCATTGGTCTACATCATTAATAATCAAGTAGTTAATTGACCTTTGATCATATAAGGTGTCCAAATGGTTTAACCAATTTGAACCTGAAAAGGTCTTGGTCACTTAGACCTCAAACGGTCTTGGTCACTTAGACCTCAAACGGTCTTAACCAATTAAGTTCAAACGGTTTGAAACCGTTTAGCAAAGTAGGTGCTTGAAACCGAATGAACTTGAGTCTCCAAATGGTTTGAGACCGTTTGGTCCAAATCCTCTCAAAACTGAATGGACCAAAAAGGGTCTTCAGCACTTAATCGATTCAAGGTTTCTATCCATGAACTAACTATCAATTGATCCACTAGAGTATTCATCAATTGAACCACTGAATTACTATTCAATTAGACCTTCAATTTAGGGTTTTGAACCCAATTGAACTAGGGTTGATAATCAAGAAACCATCACTTAGGGTTTTGAAACTAAGAAACCATCAATGGTTGACATTGTGGAACCAATTCAATTGAAATCAATGAACCATCATCATTATATGATATTACCTTACCTCAAACGATCTTGAATGACCCCCAAACGGTCTTGGGATCGTTTGGATGATCTCCAAATGGTCTTGAGACCGTTTTCCCATCTTATTATCAAAATCCATGACATCCAATTAGGGTTTGGATCATTGGATTGATTATCAAATCAGCAATTGATTGCACTTCAATTTAGTATCTTTGGATCTTCCAATACTCAACCATACTCAACCCTAGACTTCCAAATAGTCTTGGTTGACCTCTAAACGGTTTTGAGACCGTTTTGGTGATCCCCAAATGGTTTTGAAACCGTTTGGGTCAATCAACCCAAAACATCAACTCAATCAATTGCAAAATCAGCACTTAGTGGATTAGGGTTTCTTTTTGAAAGTTTATCCATATGTTGAGTTAATCAATTGGAGACATTGGATCATCATCCAACACATACTAGGTTTCAGACCTCAAATGGTCAACCCATCCAAATGGTAAACACCCTCATGCGGTTTGGGACTCAAATCACCAAACGGTTTTGAAACTGTTTGGTCTCCAAACGGTTTGGTGAAACCGTTTGGACGATTTTATTGAAACTGTTTGCAAGAGATATTTGGGGAGGTGTGTGCTTATGATGATTTCATCATCATCAAGCTCCAAACCCACTAAGTTTTCTATGATTTCCATGGTGGTTTCATTAATCAACCAAGATAAATTTTGGAAATGTAGAAAGGATAACCAATTGATAAGGAATTGAATGCAATAATAAAATCAAGGGTTCAAGTTATAAAACCCACCTCCAATTGAGCTCCAAAGCTTCAAGCTCACGTCATAAATGGTGGATGCAAATCCTTTTACTATTCCAAGGGTCGTCCTCAAGTTTTGAGTGAAAAGGAATGGTTAGAATTGAAGAGGGGATCGAGTTATGAAGAATTCATGCATTGATTTTTTATTTTCACAATGGATTCAAGGTGAAAGGAGGTCAAGAAGCTTACCAACAGGTTAGGGGTCGTCCTCCTGCTCCTCCAAAGCTCCTTGGTCGTTTTCCAAGCAAGGGAAAAGAAATGGAAACGAAAAGCCTTTGTTTTGGCTTGTAAAGGGTCTTTTTATAAGAAATTCAAGGAGAGAGAAAATGCCTTATAAAAATTCATTTAATTCCAAAATTGTTGCCACCAATTCCCCCTTGGTTTATTGAATGCAAATGCATCTCTATACCCACCGAGCTCCCTTCCATTATCCATGAATTAAGGGAAAAGAAATTAAGCACCTTAACCCTTATAATAGTAATATCCATTTTTGAGTGGAAATTCTTTTTCTTATAATAAGGTGAGTGGAATTTTCACCTGCTTAGGATATTTTATGGTCCTTGCAAAGATAAAGTACGTCCACACACATCTTATTCCAACCATTTTAATTTTGGTTGAAGTCCCTTTAATTAATACATTTATTTTTTACACTAGATTGAATTAGGGTTTCACTTAGGATTAAATCTTAATTATTTTAATATCAAGATTCTCTCTCCTCCAACTTAATTCAAATAAGGTGCCCCTCTCATTTTAATTGATCTACATGATTCCAAGAAACATTAGGTACCTTATTGAAGTGGTAATTTGCATATTGAACCCTAGGTTTTGGCTAAATTGCACATTACACCAAAACTGGGTTTTAATGCACAAACATTGCTTTATCAGCTCTTTCTTGGTACTCAGGCCACCACAATCCATACCTCTGCATCATATTCATTATCATGATGCTTCAACATATGAGGAACATATTATCATATATAATTTGCAATTTAACCCCTCAAATTGGGTAATTTGCACTTTAGTCCAAAACAAGTAAACTATTATTTCAATGTTATTCAAAAAGGACTAAAATTGAAATATAAGTTCCTCTTGAGCCTTAATTACTTTTCACAATATAAGATTAAACATCTACTCAACCTTATTAGGCAATTCATCTAGGGTTAACACATAACCCAGGTCAGGGATGTTACAAATGCGATGAGGGCCTTGGCACAATAACTCCTCAAAATGTTCCCAGGCTTCAAAGAGAGTCTTGAATGGGTGTTTGTCAAACTAGGCAATTTTACCTATGATTTGAGAGAAGTGAGTGAGGGAGAAAATAACTTCTCAAGAAAATTGTTCAGAAGTTCCTTCCAAGTTATGATGATGTGATTGTTTATGGAATTGTACCACACCCTAGCTTTGCCAATGAGGGAATAATAGAATAATCTTGTGTTCATGGCCTCCTCTAAAACATTGACTTGCTTGGTCAATCCATTTAAGTCTATGAACTTATACAAGTGGTCATTGTTAGGTATTTTTTATATGACCTAAAATGCAAGTGCTTGCTATTAGAGTAATATAGGCCAATGATGGCCGAATATCAAACACAGAGAAATGTAAATTTAGAAGCTACTGCTAACTGCAAAATGATCAGCTAGGCTAAAGAAAACTTTGATTGGATTTTATTAACTAAGAATGAAGAAAGTGAATTTAAAATTACTGGTGATTGATCGCAATTGGACATAATTCCTTAGGATTACAGTTTCACCTCGATTAACATTGCAATTAACAATTATAACAGTAATAATTATCTCTCCTAACTCTGGACTAAAAGCCTTTAGCAAGAATTACCCACTCTCATAGTGTAATTCACTACCTAAGCTAATATCAAGCCCACTCTCATATCGATTGTGTTATTAGTTAGGTTCTTTATCGATAACTCTGGGTAATATCTTCATCTTTGTAAGCCACCTATCTAAAAGGGTGATATAAAATATGTATCTCTTATGATTTTCCAACCGTTAATTTCCTGTTTCAAAGAAATTAAATGTCTAATGAACTACCTATGGTGATCAAGCATGGATAATTCATGACAATCTCATAGAAATAAGTCTAGAAATTGAGAGAAATTGATATATTACTGCAAAAGAGTCATATTAAATGCATCATCGAGCTACTTCTGGGTCCTAAGGAATAAAGGGTTTAGCCTCGCATGAATTCCATGGTCAAAAATATAGGAGAGAAGAAGAAAAATGTAGAGAACATTATAAGAACTAAAGAATATCTGAAGAAGATGGTCTAAAAGATCCCTTCTTGTGCATGTGCCAATTTGATACATTCCGACTACAAATCCGTCCGTTGGAAGAGCCAGGATCGTACGAAACATGACCTTCTTTTCCACTTTCTCCTCTCCTTACTCTCAGTTTCCATCTAATGGAATAGAATGATCATAATAGGTCTGGCCGAATTTCCCCTAAGTCATCTAAGTGACTTAGAGAAAAAATAAACCGTTAACTATTGGATCAAACACTATCTTCAAATCTTCACAATCCTAACATGTCAGTAGTATCGACTTGGTGTTGGTACTACCGACTCCTTTAGTTGTTGTGGCCACTTGGCAAGTTTTCAGTACTACCGACTTGGTGTAAATAGTATCGAGCTTCTTCAATTATTTTTGAGTCCAACATTATGATGTTGTCGGTATTATTGACTCTCAAAGTTGGTACTACCAACATCTTGATTCCTCTCTGTTCCAAATTGATCATGTGCCGGTACCATCGACTCTAAAGTCGATAGTACCAAGCTGTGTAGATTCTTGTAAAATCACCTAAAACTCACTGAAATCCAAACATAAGCTCTTAAAATAAATTAAAGTATTCAAAACTAATAAAATTACATTTATATGGTGCAATTAAGTGTCACGGGATAATGAGATTAAATCATGCACAAATCAATATGAAAATGAACTAAAAGTACAAAAAATAAATATAAAATAGCTTGTGAGAACGACATATATCCAGTGCATCAAACTCCGCTAAGCTTAAATATTTCTCATTATTTAACAACACACCCTCAAATCTATTTGAGACAAGTCAGCAGAAGGACAAAAACTATGAATTTGTTTTCTCAATCATCCCCATCTAGCGGTACCAAACTGGCCTTCACTGATCACTGGATAATCAAATGCTCTAAAATGACCAAAAATATCCCTACAAGTTGTCCACCCTTAGTCAATGAACACTATCAAGAGAGTAGTTAACATCATAATCAATCAAGCATTCACTTGGTTCATTATGTGATTTCCTATTCTACATTGCTCTTTCCTAGCTACATCTACTTGTAAGTTGTTCTCCTTATAAAAATGAATGAGGAGAATAATCATTTAAGTGGTCTATCGATAAGGGAAATGGATGGTATGAAATAGGTGGCTATGGAGATTCACAAGTAATATCTAAATAATTTATACAAAAATAAAACATGATGAACCTATCCTAATGCCTAACATTATTGGTGAAATGATGCATGTATCAAACAATCTCATCAAATAAATGTGAATGAAATAAGGAAGAACATGCATCATGTGAATGTTTCCATCACCTTGTGAAGAGTTTGGGGCATGCTTTCTCCTTCTTAACTTTAACACATTAAAAAAAATCTTTTCTTTCTTTTTTTCTTTCATTGGCCCATTATTTTAGCATGATGGAACATTATGCTTGGTCTTTACTAAAATATAATTCATTTTTTTTCTATTCTCTTTTTTTATGAGGGTAGGAATGTGCATCCCTGCACTCAAATTTTAGAGGAAAATAATGTAACCACATGATATGAAAATGAAAGACAAGAAATGCATGTTATCTACATGTAATTGTTATGCAACTAAAATGATATGCAAAAAAATAGCTTATGCATTTTTTGTTATTATTTCTAACCAATGCAATGAAAGAGGAACTAGATATCACATCACCTATTATGCCATGTAATGAAAACAAGAGCAAATAATATAGTCTTACTTGATCATATTAAGGTGGTGAGTTAAAATGAATGGAAAATGGATGGACTCACATAATTAAGAGATAATGCCTTTCATGAATTATGATATGTACCTCTCTAATGACCTTTTAATAGGGTAACATTAGGGTTCCTTTATTAAATTTCCATTTAAGATCATATTAATCATTTGACCATTTAGGCTCAAACCCCATCTTCATCCATATTTCATGAATAATTAAGATGTTTATTTATATTAGATGTCCTTAAGATGACTAGACCATACACTTCCTCTAGGTGGTGTTATTCAAGCATTTTGCAACTAAGCCAATTTTTTTTAATTTCCATTACACACAACCGAGAGCACATGACACTGACATGAACAATGAATTAAGCTTCACTTTTACACTAGATAGATCATGGATCCTACAACTTGAAATGATAAAAACTAAAAAGCAAATAAAGACTAAAGAAAAATAAAAACTAAGGATAGAAATTGTTCCATCCCCCCCAAGATTGAACTTGACTATGTCCACATAGTCATAATTCTAACTTAAGAGGCGGAACAATGGTAACAGATCACATGGGTGGTGGTGGAGGATATGGCATGGTGGGATCATAGGGGTAGAACATCTCTGCAAAGCTTGGTGGTTGTTGTGGCATTGGTGGAGGTTGTGGATAACCACCAAAGTATCCTTGGTTCCAGTAATAGTCGAAGAATCATTGTTGGTAACCCTCCATCCCTATAGGTACATGTGCATGTTCTCTTGGTTGGCCAAGAGAAGTTTCTCATTCTTGAATATCTCCTGTTGGATGTGGTATTCCTGTCCTTGGACACCATGGATCACCAAGGTCCCTATCTGCTGTTGTTGTCCTTATTGTATCTCCTACAACATCCCGTACATTCCAACCATGGAATATGAACCATCCTCCTTTAATGGTGGTGGAGCAGAAGAACCAAAGGCTACATATGGTCATGGATGCTTGCGTGGAACCTGACTCCATGTGATGGGGATGGTTGGTTCCTCCTCTTCTTATTCCTCATCCAACTCTTGCTCCTGGTCTTCTACTGCATCATCATCTTCCTCCTCATCTGACGATCTATCTATAGGAAACCACATGAGGTGGATTCCTTGCAAGTCGAATTAGAAAATGGTAGCTCCCTCTCCTTGTATACTTCTCCTGTTGTAGAGCATGCGTACACTGTATCCTAATGTGTGTTGAGGAGGATGGATCTCTTGAAGTGCTTTAGATCAAGCTTTAGTGTAGCCTTCAAAGATCTGGTGGTGGAGAGGTCGAGGTTGAGATGGAGAGATATTTCCATCATCAATCCTACAAAATGAATAGGAGGGGTCTTATGCACCGGTCGCTTCACCCCCATCATGTGTTGAAGAAAGAAGGTGCCAAAGTTCAAACTCCTTTTTCCTATCTCCAATAGCTTGTCGAGAAAGTAGAGGCTGACCCTCTGAGTATTCCCCTACCCTTGATTTGATTAAGCAAAGAGTGTGTTGGTGAGGAGGCAGTGAAGAATACCAACAAAAGGATGTTTGATGACGGTGATGGAATTTGAGTGTCAACTAATATGATAGCCTTTTGGTACTGCCTCTAATAGCTCCCATGTCACCTTGAAATTAAATTTGTCAGGGTAGAAAGATCTACCCTTCCATTGGCCACTCATAGATGGCACTAAATTCCTACAACATCAGGAGATAGTCTAAGTTGTAAAGGCAGAAGTTGATGCGTCCTTCCCTCCATTCATGTCGATTCTTAGGGATGATGTAGATCTCTAGTGATGCCAGGAACTCACAAACAAGATCCAGGAAGGTAAGATAATCATTGAGAAGGGATGGTCACCCACCAACCCTTGATGCTCACAGACTTGGCGCATGTTGTCGGTGAAACCGAGGGAGGTAATGAAAGCACGATCGTCATACCGTGTCGCCACCATGTCCCTCTTCTATAGATCTTCGTATATCCTCTTAATGTTGATGTTGGGGTGGGTGATTCATCTTGGCTTGGTAATCAATCTGGGAGTCCCTACCAATGATGAAGTTTTTCTCCTTGGCATCATCTCTGGTACAAGAAGGGGCTGACAAAAAGAGTGCTCAATGTAGACTCTGAATGCCCAAAGATGCTTTGTGCTTGCTTTCTTGAAGGAGGAGTGAAGAAAGTGTGAAGAGAAATGAAACTCAACCCCTAATTATATAGCTTCAGTGGCAGCCCTACCGCCGTGATGGTAGTATCGAGATGAAGTCGGTACTACCGAGTTTGCATCTTGAATCCGTGTGACTCTATGGTACTAACAATCCCAATTTATTGATGTTGCCGAAGAGGAATTCTAGGAGTTTGTAGTACCAATATAGTGTCAGTAGTACCGACTCATCTGCCGGATCGGTAGTACTGACTGTTAGATGCAATGAATATCCATCGTTAGATGGATCTCATGCAGATTCAGTCTCTCCTGGCATCAGTACTACTATCTTCTGGTCGGTAGTACTGAGTTGTTCAAAATCCTCTGTACTTTCAAGTGAGAACTCAATGTTTCAAAAAGTGGAGCTCACATTTCGTCGGTATACCGACTTCTTATCAATAGTACCGAACCCTTATCATTTTACTTATCTCCTTCTCTACAAAAAGTCTGTAATATTGAGAGAAGGCTCGATAATACCTAGTTGATTTGAATATTTGATCGGAATCGCTGTGATGTCGTCTGTACTACCGACTAGGTAGTATCGAGTTATTCATTCAAAGTTATACTTTTCCCTGTGACTCTGTCAGTAGTATTGAATTTTGGTTGGTAGTATCGACTAGTACTCAGCCTGCACACAACACAAATTCATCAAAGAACCTTTTTTACATAAAAACTAATAAAACAAAAACTAAAGCTATGAAACTACAAAATGGAATGTAAAGAACAAAAAATGATGGTTGGGTTGCCTCCCAATAGGCGCCCTTGTTTTTCATTAAAGCTCGACACTCCCAATTAAACCAATCAGTGAAGCTCAATGAGCTTCTACTCCTCCTATTTCCTCACCATATCTCTCCCAAAATAGTGTTTAAGCCATTGGTCATTGACTAGGAGTGGCTCATACCCATTGCTTATTTCTAGCGCCCCATAGGGAAAAATTTTAACTACATCAAAAGGTCCACTCCATCTAGACCTCAACTTATGAGAATGTAATTCAACCTAGAATTGAACAATATAGCCTTATGTCTTGGAGTAAAAACTATATGTAGGATGTGGAGATCATATATATTTTTTCTTTGTTCTTTATATATCCTTGAGCTTTCATAAGCGTCTAATCTATGCTCATCTAATTCATTTAATTCCAATA
Organism: Alisma plantago-aquatica; assembly: GCA_963693085.1. Lineage (NCBI taxonomy): Eukaryota > Viridiplantae > Streptophyta > Magnoliopsida > Alismatales > Alismataceae > Alisma > Alisma plantago-aquatica. The sequence goes on from OY856411.1 coordinate 882,552,731, forward strand.
TCCTTGTTCTTCCTGCTTCATCCAAATTGTAGTTAAATTTTTGCAATGCCCATCTAGCTTTATGCTCTAACTTTATGGGTAAATGACAAGCCCACCCATGGACCAACATAAAAGGTGTCATTCCTATAGGTGTCTTGTAAATTGTCCTATACGCCCATAGAGCATCATTGAGCAACATACTCCAATTTGTCCTATTAGTTGAGACTGTCTTTTCTATGATTTTCTTGATATTTCTATTAGACACCTCAACTTTCCCTTGGGTTTGGGGATGGTATGGAGTACCTACCATGTGTCTCACTCCATAATTACTCAAAAGAGCCCCAAATTTCTTATCAGTGAAATGAGATCCACCATCATTAATGATCACCCTGGGTACCCAAAATCTACAGAAAATGCAATCCTGCACAAACCTACATACAACTTGAGCGTCATTGGTCTGAGTTGGAATTGCTTCCACCCACTTAGACACATAATAAAGAACAAGTAAAATGTATAAGTTCAAATTTGAAGACACAAAAGGGCCTAAGAAATCAATGCTCCATAAATCAAACACTTCAATTTCCTAAAAAACATTCAAAGGCATTTCATGTATTTTTAAAATATTACATGCACGTTGATATGAGTCACAATGAAGCACAGAGTTATATGCATCTTTCAAAATCATAGGCCAATAGAAACCACATTCTAAAACCTTGGCCATAGTCCTAGAACTAGCATGATGACCCCCAGTAGGTAGAGTATGACAATTTTACAATATGCTATCAAACTCGCACTCTAGCACACATTTTCTCAAATACCATCCCTACATAACTTAAGTAAGATGGGATCATTCCAAATGTAATATCTTAAAGAGTGGAAGAATTTATTCTTCTCCTAGTAACCCCAATCCTCTAGCAGCTCTCCACATGCTAAGTAGTTTAGAATATTTGTAAACCACACATCCTTCCTCTTCATAGCAAATAGTTGTTCATTAGGGAATTCTTCCACTATAGGTATATTGACATCCTTTGCATCCACCCTTTCAAGCCTAGATAGGCGATCAAACACTACATTCTCAGTACATGTTTGTCTTTGATTTTAATATCAAATTTCTACAATAGGAATATCCATCTTATCAACCTAGGCTTTGGATCCTTTTTCTGCAAAAAAATTTAATGTCTACATGATCTATCCAAACAATGACCTTAGGCCCTATCAAATATTAGCAGAACTTCTCAAAATCGAAAACAATCATCAATAGCTCTTTTTTTTGTTGTTGTGTAATTCAATTGAGCATCATTAAGTGCTTTAAACGCATAATAGATGACTACATGAACCTTATCTCGGTGTTGGCCTAGCACAACCACCACGGCATAATCTGAGGTGTTACACGTCAGATCAAAAGGTTGGCTCCAATCTGGAGCCTAGACAACCGGTGCAGAGGCTAACTCTCCTTCAACACCTAAAATGCCTTTAAACATTTCTCATCAAAATTAAAATCAATGTCCTTTTCTAACAACTTGAGAGTGGTTTGGCAATTTTAAAAAAATACTTGATAAAGTGTCGGTAAAATACGACATTTTCTAGAAAACTCCTCACTCCCTTCACCAATGATGGTGAAGGTAGCTTATAGATGACTTCTATTTTTATCGGGTCAACCTCCATTCCTTTATTAGACACCTTGTGTCCCAACACTATCCCCTCACTCACCATCATTGTGAGAACCCATTACACTAAATGAGATTACTCAAAACACAAAACACATTTACACATTAATTAAACACAAACCCAAAAAACATGCTTGTGACATCCTTAGATTTTCTAGAACTTAATCTAATGTGTGACGTCCAAATTAAAACCTCACCTCAGTGAGAATCTAAATTCAATCACCCCACACTAGACTAAGAAGAAGAAAATAAAGGGAGTCAGAAGGAAACAACAATAGCACATGCACATGAACAATAAACAAACCAAAATACATGTTCACCATTCAACATATAATTACATAATGAATGGTTACAAAATTTGATATTACGTATTGAATAGTAAACTTTTTATATATGCAAATGTACTACCACTAAACAACAGGTCCAACTGAATATCATCTCACCATACAACTCTCAACTATCCTGGTTCTTCAAGATCATATGTCCACAACCTAAAAAAAAGATTACATGTGGTACATGAAAACCCAATATTCAAAAATGTTGTACTGAGTACACCTACGTGTCTTTTTGTATACCTCTTATCACTAAGATTTGCAATAAGATAAAACTAGTACTTGATAGTAATAAACAAATATAAGAAAAAGCATATACTTTGCCCAAAGATATTTGTTACCAAAAGAGATCACATATTTTAGGCACATTTCCATTATATGTAAAGTTGATCAACCACACACACTATTCTACCAAAGAGACTTAGTGCTCACATGTACTATTCTACCATATAGATTTAGTACTTTCATAAATGTACTATTCTTCCAAAGAGATTTAGTGCTCGCATGTACTATTCTACCAAAGAGATTTAGTACTTTCATCAATACACTACTCTACCAAAGAGATTAGGTGCTATCATATAAAGGATCATACATCTTATGTTTCATGTGTTCATAGCCATATAAGTATGGAAAATCAAGCAAGATATACTATAGGAACAATAATTTCATCCAATACCATATGCCAAGTATTTGCTACACATATAATACAATCATAATGTATAAGAAGCCAAGTAATAGGTAATGGCATACCTTCCACCAAGGCAATCTAATCCTCATATTCTTGAATCAACTATCACTCTTGGTTATACCCTGATTAAGACAAGATCATGTATAATCATCTGATTCCCATCATCTTAACCCTAGTTATATCCATTTTAGGATTTACTTAACTCATTCAAATATTCCCACTTTTACTTGTATTCTTGTCTTTGGATTATCTTACTGATCTTATTTGTCAATTATGTTATAGATTAGGGTTCATCATCTGAGCATTAGATTCCATAGTATTTTGTGCACATACTAACCCTAGGTTACATGTAATTAGTCATGTTAGGGTTTTCTAATCATTTTAGAATCGTTTAACATGTAACCTGATATATATATATATATATTTATGATCTCATAATTTTATCAAGGGATCTAGGTACTACTACAAGCTTATACAGAATATTTTAACATTTATTGATAATATATGCATTTTCTACCTTCTATTTAGGGTTATTAGCCCTAAATAGCTATATGGAGAAAAACACATCATTTTATGACAAAATATCATCATCTCTGAATTTATATAGATTCTCTACCATTTTTAGAAATTAATGGCACATTTCTATAATTTTAGGCCATCTTTTGATATTTCTACCACATTGTATAAGCATTTCATAAATTACATGATATACCTAACAAGAGTGCATCAAAATCCTGATATTATACTTTTATAATGTTTGAAATAATTTTTTGAGAAATTTTTTATATTGTTTGCATTTTTTTTATCATCGAGTTAATTTCAATGAATTATCAAATATTTAGGTATTTCTGAGAGTTTTACCTCATGTGGCCAATCAAAGAATGACATGTGGCCACTAGGTGGCATGCCAGTTACATGGGTGAGTCGGTCGGTTCTCAATTGGTTCACTTCTAGTCTGAGTGGACTGGGCTTCAGCCGGTTCAGGGTTCCCTTCTGTGCCTTGCGATCTACATGATCTGTGAGTCGAGACTATGTTTCTCTGCTGTGTGGTCGCCGCCACTGACTGGTCTCCTCCGGCGAGCAATATTGCCTCTTCTACTTGTCATTGCCTACTGAATCTAAAACCAACAGATCGGAGACACCTCCCCACACTATTCTGGCTCCTTGATTTCTCAATCGTCTCTGTGTAGCTCAATCTCCATGAGCTCATCGGCATACCCGTCATCATGGGGCTAAGAAGGAGGAAAGATATTTCCTACATCATTTCTCATAGGTGAAAGGTCTAGGGACATCATGAGGTATCTATGAAGACAACATAAATCTCCATTCTTGGCAAGAAATGCTTCACACAAAAACCTGTGAGCTTCGTCTCCAACTCCAACCACATGGTGCTCGTCGACCATGAAAAGCTCCACGATAGGGCACACCGATACATGGGTTGAACTCCCTTGACTTCTTTCTTCCTTTCTGCTTTACTCTCCTCCTCCAAACTCTCCTCTAACTCCATCCTTTTCCTTAATATGCCACCTACAAAAGCGATGGAGAAGCAGATAGAAAGGAGAGCTCATTCCTTCTATCATCGCACAAAAGTCCTAAATGAGGGGTATATGGAAACATCTCTATGAAATGTGCAACTTCTCTTGAACGAAGTCTGATCTGAATCCACAATTAGAGGGAACAATAATGTGGGTGGTCGTCGGTCACAGTCAAGTCTATAACTAAAAGGTAGATGACACAGTCATGACTGTAGGTTCCTCATGTGCAGCTAAGATGGAGTGGCCATTTGTCTAGATCCGTGGTTCACTTAAGTCAAGTGCCATGGCCATTGGATTGGAAAACATGGCCCTGATCTGTCTACATAACTTGCCCAAACTAAAGGGGCATGTGACACTAGTTTCAAGCCACAACTTAGGTCTATAAACCATCAATTATGCACATTATTTCACCAATTTCCAACTTTAATTTCTCCTTCTAGGAACATCAAAATATTATCAAATTTAACCATAGCTTTATCATAAGTCAAGCTTCATTGTAATCATATTTGGTGCCAAAAATCAACTGTTTAACCTGTCAATTAAATAATTCAGAAGGGCATAACAAAAAAGAATCTCAATCATGATGTCAACTCCAATAAGCATCTATAATTTGTCAAAGCACATGGAACTATTCACATAACTTAAATATATTGATTCACTTATACCATTAGGTATCCATATTCTCTAAAAGTTCACTCCATCACATTCTACACACCTTAAAAGAAATTTCACCCTCAAAATTTAGACAAAAGTCAAATCTATCACATTATATACATCTTAAAGGAAAATTTTGTCCTCAAGATTAAGTCACATTCTTATCCCTGTTAAATCATGCTTGTACTAAACCAACTTATATGAGTAGCTCATCAAACATATATCAAAACTTCATCTAGTCCAAATGAGGTTCTCCTGACCCATATCATGAGGTTAGTGCCATGCTAAGTCTCTCTAAGCTAACTCAACTCAATGAGTATCTCATATGCATATACTTTATCTTTCCTATCTTAGTCTAGGGTTCTTGGATTACTTCATTTTCACTAGTCATAACCTTAAAATCTCTAGCCAAATAAGCACAAACCAAAACAAGCTATGCCATTCTCTTCATTGGTCGTTAACCATGAAATACTATATCTTATCTCTCTATTACATGTACACCACTAGATTCCTATATGAGAACCACCAACCCAAGCATGATTCTTCATAAAACCAACACAGTTACCTCCTCTAGGGTCTTAGGACTCTCTCTCCCTCACCTAGAGGGTAGGTTCTTATATTCATATTCACATATGCACATAAAACCAACCTCTCTTCGTCTTAAGGGTTTGGTACTCCCAAGGACATCTAGGGTTCAACAATATTATAAGAATCATGCCCAATTCAAACACTCATGAGTATTCTAGTTTAGGACATATCATATCACATATTTGTCATCATTCTCATATCTTGGAGGTTAGGTTCTCTGACCTTCTACCAATGGGTCTCACCCTCTTTGGAGTTAACCCTAAATTGGTCCTAACACTAGAGGTCCTCCTTTGAAAAAGAGATTAAGGCTCTCACTGATTCACATCCTTGTCTTAGCCTAACTTAACTTAACTTATATTAGAAAAAGCACATGTACTTGGATCATCAAGCTCATCTTGAATCCTCAAAACTGAACTTACCCTCAAAGACAAACATATATCATCATAAACTATCTTATATCCTCACTTTACATCTTAGATCGTCATCTAATTTTATTCCATATATTTCATCTATCACATATTCCAACTAGGCTCTAGACATCTAATGTACAACTACTCTCTCTTCTAGACTGACGTCATTCACTTTCACTTAGGTTGCATGACCACCTCCTACTCGTACTTGTGTGGAGACACATTTTTGTAATACTTACATATATAATAAAATATGATATAATTTTTCTCCGATAATGAAGCACAAAGAAAACTATTGAGGTTCGATCCGATTGGAATCAAAAACCAAATATAGAAAATGAGTGTCCTACACTTAGTAGAGACTAGAGTGCCATGAAAACTAGTGAAAAGGGTGAGAACAGGGTGTAGACTAGTGTAGATACTCTAGACAACGAGCACCATATGTCTAGGGTTTCTCCTCCCTTGATTCACATTATCTCGGAATAATGCAATGTCCCATACCATCACATTATACGGAAATAATGACATCTTAGGACTTGCTGTAAAACAAGTACTAGTCTAGACCTAGCTCCCAGACATCTAGGTGCTAACTTAGAGGCTAGGTCAGATCTAGTCTCTAAAAGACAACTAATCTAACCCTAAATATTTTTATGATTCAAGGTTTTCTTTAGTTTGAGTTGCATAATGAGAAAATGCTAGGCTTTCCTATTGTTCATGCTCTGATACCACCTATGACGTCCCCAAATTTTCTAAAACTTAATCTAATATATGACGTCCAAATTAAAACCTCACCTCAGCAAGAATCCCAATTCAAACACCCCATGCTAGACTAAGAAGAAGAAAATCAAGGGAATCAGAAGGAAATAATAGTAGCACATGCACATGAACAATAAACAAAGAACAACACATGTTCACCGTTCAACATATAATTACATAATACATTGTTACAATATTTGATATTACATATTGAACAATAAACTTTTACATATGCACAAGTACTACCACTAAACAACATGATCTTAAGACAACAAGTCCACCTGAACATTAGCTCTCCATACAACTATCAACTATCCTTTTTCTTCAAGATCATATGTCCACAACCTAAAAAAAAGATTACATGTGGTACACATCAACACAATATTCAAGAATATTGTACTGAGTATGCCTACGTGTCTTTAATTATACCTCTCATCACTAAGCTTGGCAACAAGATAAAACTAGTACTTGGTAGTAATAAACAGATATAAGAAATCATATACTTTGCACAAAGATATTTGTTACCAAAAGAGAACATATATTTTAGGCACATTTCCATTATATGTAAAGTTGATCAACCACATGCACTATTCTACCAAAGAGATTTCGTGCTCACATGTACTATTTTGCCAAAGAGATTTAGTACTTTCATAAATGCACTATTTTGCCAAAGAGATTTAGTGCTCACATGTACTATTCTACCAAAGAGATTTAGTACTTTCATCAATGCACTATTCTACCAAAGAGATTTAGTGTATAATATAATGGACCAGACATCTTATGTTTCATGTGTTCATAGCCATATAAGTATGGAAAATCAAGAAATATATCATAAAAGAACAATCATTTCATCCAATACCATATGCCAAGTATTTGCTACACATATAATACAAGCATACTGTATATTAGGCCCAGTAAGAGGTAAGGGCATACCTTCCACCAAGACAATCTAATCCTCATATTCCTAAGTCAAAGTATCACTCTTGGTCAAACTCTGATTAAGACAATATCATGTATTAACACCAGATTCCCATCATCTTAACCCTAGTTATATCCATTTTCAGTTTTACTTAACTCATTAGGATATTCCCACTTTTACTTATATTCTTGTCTTGGGATTATCTTACTAATCTTTTTTGTCAATTATGTTACAAATTAGGGTTCATCATCTGATCATTAGCTTCCATAGTATTTTGTGCACATACTAACCCTAGGCTACATGTAATTAGTCATGTTCATGTTTTTCATCGTTTTAGAATTATTTAACATGTAACCTGATATATATATATATATAATTATGATCTCATAATTTTATCAAGGATTCTAGGTACTGATACAAGCTTATACTGAATATTCCAACATTTATTGATGATATATGTATTTTCTACCTTTTATTTGGGGTTTTATTAGCCCTAGATAGCTATATGGATCAAAATACATTATTTTATGACAAAACATCATCATCTCTGACATCATATGTATTCTCTACCATATTTATAAATTAATGGCACATTTCTATAATTTTGTCCATCTTTTGATATTTATAACACATTATATAAGCATTTCATAACTTACATGATATTCTTGACATGAGTGCATAAAAAGCCTGATATTATACTTTTATAATGTTCTACGTAATTTTTTGGGAATTTTGGTATATTGTATACTAGATTTACACAACAATAAGAGGGACTCCATTGTTCTATTATTCCACTAAGGAAGACTAACCATAGTTAATCACCATCACCTAAGTTCATTAGAATTAAGTGTAACAAGCCATATCACATTAGGGTTACATATCAACATAATATGGTTATTATCCATTATATTCATATGAGGGAAAAGGTAAGACTATCTTATTAAAGGAAACCCTCCATTGGTTCCATCATCATTCAACCCATATCACCATATGAACCACTGGGTGTAGAAAAGGTAAGACCATTTGTTATTAATATAAGTAAATACCTTGTATAAGCCACCTATGAATTGAGTTGTGACCTATAAGGAGTCACCAGTAAACCCTAAACAACCATTATTTAATAGCATTAAGGGGGCACCATAGGTTGTGGGATTAAAACCCATCATCAGTTGTATATTTTAAGCATGTCATCATGTCAACAATCAAGCTCCTTAAATTGTTCACATGAGGGAAACCATCAAATTCAAATTATTAGAAATCATATGTAATACTATAGGTTTCAATACAAACCAATGGATGTTAAAGAATTGAATATCAACCATTGGATCAAGTCTATTAATCAAAACTATTTATGAAGAAGTGTTAGATCCTAAACATTGAATCAGGTTCATATTTCAAAACCATCCATTGGAGTATAAGTCTAACGATTAGATCAATTGAACCAAGAAACCATTGGTTTATGGCTTAATTCAAGCTACATTTAAATCCTTGACTCACCATTAGTTTAGTGACCTGATCTACCATTGTTTGTGACATATTAAGTCACCATCAGTTGATAGGATCAGCCCTATATTCATTTAACACCATCAGATATTAAGTTAATGTCATCATTGATTGATAGCATCATCAGAAAACCAAACCATTACTCATTGAGATTCCAAGAGAGGCTAATACTGACCTAAGGTGTGACTATTAGTTCACACCATCGTTCATCACCCTTGGTCACCACCTTCGATTTTCATGAATACCACACCATTAGGTCATGTGTTTAGAGAAGAAAACAACCTATAAAACCTAATATGGACCTTTGGTTGATAGGTTCTTAGCACCATAGGTGGTGATACCAGCTGAAATAAATGATCTCCTTCCTTAGGAAGAATGTAAACATGATCACAGGTTCATCTAGATCTGGAAACAAAATAGGAAACACCATAAAAATTGAAATCCCAAACAAGATTAGATTCTTAAGGCTTAAATCTCCATTTTTAAGCAAGAACTTGAGATAACAAGCTTATAGTAAGCAATATAAGTAAAGAGGGTTATAAAACTCACCTATACTGAGAAAAATAGACTTCTTGCAGCAAGAAACTCAAGCATAGAAGGAAACCAAACCCATGTTGGTATGTATGCCCTGAGATCCAATCATGGGATGATTGGTGGGATACATTAAGATTGATTTGATAAGCTTGATTTGATAAGCATCAAAGGCAAGCTTCCAATTCTTTCTGGTTCAGTCATATGAGATAATGATAGAACAAATTGAATGTCTAGAGAATGACAGTACTCAATGACGTATGCTTTTAGGTGCATGACTTGAACGATGAGATCATACAGATGCTAAGAGTTTGTACATTCTTATTATGTCCCTAGTCAGATGTCATTATGGAAGGTAGATAGACAACAATGACACATAAGACTAGATTGTGATGTTGGTTGATGATAGAATCTCATTAGTCATGATATGGAGATATAAAACCAAACACATAGGTACTTGTTAGAGAAAAAGTGTACCGGACAAACCCACCGTTAGTTTGACACATGGAACCATGACATGGTAGTCACAGTCAGTTCACACAGTGATGGTGTTGAGTGTGATTCTTTGACCTAAAATCACTACACTCAACACATGTTGTTGGGTACTCTTTGACATCATCAAATGTAGTCCTGAAACATGGGTTGTTATAAAGGTGATGATTGGGTGGCTTTGACACATGGGGCTTTTGAGGGGTGAGTGATAGATATGGGATTGTCCCTCCTGAGGGAGTTTGATATCGATGGCCACATGATGAGTAGCATTGAGATAGGTGTGTGCATGCATGTGTGAATAAATATGTGATATTGATGTCATACATATCTCCTCCAGTCTACTCTGAGATCAAGAAAGTGAATGAATGTTGACGGGATGATTGTTCCATGCCTTGAGTTCATTTGGGATATCAGTGACAAAGGAATTATACATTTTCTATAACACCATTCACAGATTGTAGGATTGAAAGTTGTTCTCCAACTTTCCTTTTCACTTGGGAAGCATTGATGTGCGACTAGGCACCGCTCTTTGCTTGTGAAGTCATAAGTGTTATGGATTTTCACTGCCAATGTGAAATGGGCCTGCGGGGTCACACACATAGGATTTAACTTGGAAGAGGAGTTTATCCACAAACAATGTTTAGATTCATTTCTAAAGGATTTTAGTAGTTCAATTAAACACTTAATCAATTAATAGCTCAGTATCATAGTGCTTAAGGTGTTGGACCGATTGATTAGAGTATCAAATTGATTGAAACTGCAATTGACTGATTCTGTGTAGTCTACACTCGCAACCGATCAGCTCATGTGATGAATCGATCGGCTCAGGTTGGTGAACCGATCAACTCATGTGATGAACCGATCGGCTCAAGACAGAATGAACCGACCAGTTCAAGGGTTGAACTGATCGGCTCAACTGGTCCAAATGAGCGAGTTGGGAAAGCCAGGTTGGCAAGAAATTTCTCTTCATTTCACTTGTCCAATTTGATTGAAATAAGGATTGGTATTTGGATCAATTCAAAACTGTGACATCCCCGGATTTTCTAAAACTTAATCTGATGTGTGACGTCCAAATTGAAACCCTCACCTCAGTGAGAATCCCAATTTAAACACCACACACTAGGCTAAGAAGAAGAAAATCAAGGGAGTCAAAAGGAAAACAATCAGTAGCACATGTACATGAACAATAATAAAACCATGCACACATGTTCACCATTCAACATATAATTACAACATGAATTGTTACAACATTTGATATTATATATTGAAAGGTAAGCTATACATATACATGTACTACATCTAAACAACATGATCTTAAGACAACAGGTCCACCTGAACATCAGCTCGCCACACAACTCTCAACTATCCTGGATCTTCAAGAGCATAACCACAACCTAAACAAAAGATTACATGAGGTACACGTCAGCACACTATTTCAAGAATATTTCTACTAGCATGTCTCTCTCGAAACATGCCATAGAGAATGCATCAGCTGTTGAACTTAACTTCCTGCCGAGGGCATCAACTACTACATTCGCCTTTCCAAGATGATAATCTATTGTCACTTCATAATCCTTGATCAATTCTAACCATCTCCACGGTCTAACATTCAGATCCTTCTGGGTAAAGATATATTTCAAGCTCTTATGATCTATAAACACCTGGCACACCTCACCATAAAGATAGCAACGTCATGTCTTATGAGCATGAACTACAACAACTAATTCTAGATCATGTGACAAGTAATACTCCTCATTCTATACTACTTACTTCTTATTACTACTATAAGAATTTATTTCAAAATGCACTTCAGTTATCTTATATTTCTCTTTTTGTTCAAAACACACACTTATTACATTTCAAATTTGTATCTTACTCTTTTCTCTGAATCATTTTCATATTGTGCATCTACCTTCCAGATTAGCTAACTTTAAACCCTGGATTTTATTAGTGCTAGGTTACCTTTCATAGTACAAATCGTATGATCTTGTTTTATAAAGATACTAGTATTCAAGGTCAAATCACTAGTGACATCCCTTGAACTACTACAACTCTAAACATTCTAGGGTTTGGTCCTTATCAGTAACATAGCATTATTGTGATGTGACTTTGCTTCCTTAGTTTGAAATCAAACTTTAGATCTCATAAGTTCATCCATCTACTTGTAATGAATACAACAGATATGAATAATCATCAATGAACTATAGATATATAACAGAAATGTAACATTAGCCAAATTCTCTAGCATAACTTATTAACACAAATGCTACAAATAAACATGATACTTGTTACCCAAGCATCACACATGGCTCACAAGGCCATTCATATCTTGTCACCTCTCACTAGGCAACAACTTATTCACATGGCTCACAAGGCCATTCACATCGTTTCACCTCTCACTAGGCAACAACTTATTCACATGGCTCATAAAATCCGTACACATTATTACTTTTATTAAGCAACAACAACATCAACACACAAAAAACCAATCAACATTTATTATATAAATGTCACAGCCCAACTTGGCTATATTCATCATCTCATCATACCTGCATGGTTATTAGGCATGATAACAGTCATACAAGATATTCATCACATCATGTGATACAATAGTAACACCACCATTCCTTAACCAGGAATTAGGGTTCACTATCAAACAGGGCTTATCATTCCCTTTTCCCCAAATTAGGGTTAGGGTTCCCCATTTCTCATTAATTCATACCCTCTTGAGTTAACCAAATTTATCTTGTATTAAGGTATTTCCCTTCTTAATGCATTCCATCACAGAATACTCACCCTTAGCATATAATGCATAGACCACACATTAGAATTGTCCAGCTATCTCACATGATATGGACTTATCTTAGTTTAAGGCATAACTTTATTATAAAGTTGCCTATAAACAATCACAATGATACACCCTCAACTAGGGTTTCACAAGGATACACCCTCAACCAGGGTTCACAATGATACACCCTCCACTAGGGTTTACTAATCATGTATTGGATCCATGCATTTGTTATGCATTATTGATTAGTACCATTAAGGGTATTTCTCACCTAATCATTAAATTTAATCTGACCCTTATTGTGTTCCTTTATTTCTAATTAAGGATTGCTCATATGAGGTCCCAATGTTGGGTCTCCGATATCAGTTCCAACTAATTCTTAGTTGTTCTAATCTTTCTCTTATATCTCAACATCTTAGTGTATGTACATTCTTACTATGATGTGAGTCTAAATTATTTAGAGTCTACTTTCATTATATTCTTAATAAGAGTCGTTAGATCCTAGTAACGCATCCTGCCAGCCGGACCAGGCTGAACCTATAGTCCTGAAGCCAAGAGCTACTTCAGGATTAACCAACTCCTATTGATCTTAAACATGTGGAATGAATATCCACTCAGGGCAAACTCATTTAAACATAACTTCTGGTCTGCTTAATACAAAGAATATAAACAATAAATAAACCAATTTATGATGCACAACAATATAAAAGAATCATTTATATCTTATAAACTAAAAATCTAAATTCATACATATAAGCAATATAGAGCAAGAGTTGTATCACATCCTATGCTTAATCTCTTACTCCTACATAAATTTCCAGTTTCTTAACCCTATGATTTCTAGGGTTTCTCTCTAGCCTATCCTTCCTCTGCATACCTGGCCAGGGCATCCAGAGAAGAATAGACAGAGTAGCTTGATACTGGTCAATCTAAGTACTCAGATACCTGGCCAGGGTACCTAAATACTCAGACTTCCCAGAGCTAAAGACACATCACTTCTTATGTTTCACACTTGTAACTCTAGCTTTCGATCCTAATGATCCTTAATGACTCAGCTTAAGCTCTCTACTTGGTTCTCGTGACCACGTCCTCTTCCTGCCATCTGCAATAATATAACATAACACTTCCTGTTAGAAAATTACAGTTAGAAGGAAGACACTTAAGTCCTAATCCTATTGGTCTCTTATCGTCCCCTGACCTTGACTTAGAATAACCATGTACTCAACCTATGCTCTGATACCAAGATGTCACACCCCGATCTCACACTAACCACTAATCACGAGATTAGGGCGCGACAGAGGGATTATCACATAAACAAACCACTAAGAACTTTTTCTTTTTTAAACCTCGTAATGATATCCGGATTATTGCTGTAAACTAAAGCATAATAAACTATTGCGGAAGCATTTCAGTTAAACTGGCTAGAGAACATAAACAGAGTTTACAACATGTAACATTGTTTAACAAAAAGTAAAACATAACCGTTAATTTACATCTTTTACACCTTCGCCATACATACTCTCTCGCACCCACACCATGTCCCAAGGACCGAGGGGAAAGGACTAAGAGACCTCTAACTAAACTAACTACATATACCTTCTACTGTCAAAAACTAGGATGGAAAGATCCTTCAGATTCTTGATGCTGTTGTTGACCTGAAAATGTTTGAGTAGAGGAGTGAGCCTACTCGCTCATTGAATAGCATTTCATTTAGCTATCACTAAACAACTCATCAGATATATTAAATTTAAATAAAGCATAAGTGCAGTACTAAGCAGGGCAGTTCTAATGACATAGCAGATTTACAGATAATAATCACATTTCTATGCAACAATAGATATTTTAAACAAATAAACAGTTATAGAGAATTGGCATAGAAGTTCAAATCTCTTAACATATTAAATTTACTGTGATCCTATATGATTACATTTTAGTTATGCCCCAAACATATGCATCGCACTCTGCATATGAAGATCTGTAGCGAACTACGATCCCACCGTACAAGACTTAGCGACACACCCGGGAAATGCTAAGTCTGACTTCTCGTCCTGGTCTGCACAGGACTCTCAGGCTCACAAGGGCCTCACTGCACTAACTCTGAGTGCTCTGGACTCCTCCCGCAACCTGTAGTGCACAGTCGGAGGGTCTCTAAGTCTCTGATGCCTGGGCGTATCCCTAGGGCTGACTGGGACATTCTCTCGGATCTCCGATGCCTGGGCGTATCCCCAGGGCTGACCGGGA
Organism: Alisma plantago-aquatica; assembly: GCA_963693085.1. Taxonomy (NCBI): domain Eukaryota; kingdom Viridiplantae; phylum Streptophyta; class Magnoliopsida; order Alismatales; family Alismataceae; genus Alisma; species Alisma plantago-aquatica. Next base: position 882,567,814 of record OY856411.1, read on the forward strand.
TCCTACCTCTCAGACTTCGTGTCACCGAGACATTCAGTATTTGTTGGACACGAGTCTCCGATGCCTGGGCATATCCCCAGGGTTGACCGTTTTACCCCAAAGGTACAGACCACACAATGGGGTTCTACGGTGTTGGGGCACCTAAGTCTATTAACTGATTAACATATAAACACTTAAACAAGAATATCACATTTCATACTTATTTCATATTCTGAGCATCACTTGAAAACACATATACATTATTTGTCATCTTTAAACATGACTCAGTATCAACTTATCCAGTTTCGATGCTAAACATACATTTTATGCTCAACGTATACATTGCAATTGTAATACAGGAAATTCTATCATTTTCATCAATCATATTACGTATTTCAAGTTCCAATGAATCTATCATACTCTATTGTATGTGCTACACTGTTTAGGAGTTATACCAACTGATACTGAAGCAATTAAGCACTTAAATTGAGTTAAATAATGATTTCTGAATGAACTGCCACTCACATTCAACAAAATACTCAACCGGTACAAAAGCATTCTCAGAGTTAGTCAAATATCTAAATTATCCAAAACATATACAACAATATTTCTATTCAAGTAATTGTATCAAGCACTTTTGGTTTCCATTGCACCAAATAAAATCATTGAACTGTTCTACACTAATCAGAAGTTATTCTATATCATGTATAATCATACAGAAGCAATTTATAAAATAAAATTCAAGTTTCATCAAATACCGATAAAACGCCTGATAACCAATGATATCAGTGCAAAAATGCACAATTTACCGAAAAATTCCAACGAAGGAGTTAAATGATGATAACTAAATGAACTCCTACTCACATCGATTTAGGATGTCCGGAATCGATTGAAATTGCATCCATGGGTTGTCTTTAACCTCCGAATAGCCCCAATTTGAATCTACAGTAATCCAACAGTACCATGCTCACACGTACAGGTTGAAATCAAGCACCTTGGGTTGCTGATTGGGGATAGGAAGCTGCGGAATCCGGTTTGGATCTCAAGGACGAACTCAAAGCGGTTGATTTGGTGTTGTTCTTTGCTCAGAATGGTCCTGGTTCGGACCTGCTGCTGCAAGCAGCCGTTTTTCCCACGTACAGGTGAAGAAGAAGCTTGGTTAGGTGATGGATCGAGGCTAGGACTGCAGATTGTTGCTAGGGCCTCAAGGATGAGCTTGACGCCGTCGATTGAAGAAGCTAGCCACACCAAACTGAGCTCTAGCCGGTGGCTTGCTGCTTGGCCGCGGCTCTGCCGGTGCCGCTGCTGGTGCAGTGGCAAAGGGGTGCCGCCCTAGGCTCGGGAAAGGGGAAGAAGAGAGAGGAAGAAGAAGGTAGAAGAAGGATGGAGGGTTGGTGCTGCTGGTCGGGGCCTAAGGTGCCCAAATCGCCACATCCATCGCCCTTGGTTGCAGCCTGTTGTTGTTCTATTGGGCGCCGCTTTAAGCGGTTCTGGAAGCGATCGGGTGAAGAAGGGATAAGTGAAGAAAGGGGAAATAGGGGTATTAAAACCAATAATTTGGGAAAATTGCATCTCAAGTCCAAGACTCTTAAAAATGCCATAACTATGGCCTCGGGGGTCCGATTAAAATGATTCTTTTTGCAAAAAGCCAAGCACGGAATCCACTACAACCTAGAAGCGAGAAACCATGCTAATTAACTTGTTTCAACTAGTAAAAATACTAATCGCTTCTTGGGCACTTATTTAACTTAACGATTAACACTGCAATTATCATTAATTACCTCAGATAATTCAATCTCAACTATTGATTCACATACTAGCTTATCTTAATTAATCATGATGTTTAACAAGATACTTAGCACTAATCAAGGTGTTTCACACTAATTGAGGTATTTATTGACTAACCCTGATATGGGTTGTAACACCATCCTTCCTACTGTATAGACGTTGACGTGATTCCTTTATACCGGGTTCAGGAAGAAGATTTTTTTTTTGTTTCCACTGCCTTCTCTGTCTCCCTTAAAACCCAACAGTGGTATCAGAGCCATGTCAACTGCTCTATACTTTAGGATTATCGATGTGATCGATTTTGGTTTGTCGTCTTTATTTATTATATACGATGTGAATAAAATTTGCTTTATGCATGTCCAATCCTAAATCTACAAATCCCAAAATACATATATGATATGTAATATGAATGCACTCGATACATGTCACCATTAAATGAGTTTTTTGGTGGATGTATAGCGTGGTTATGGCAAATAAACCCTATGTATGTGTGCTTGGTTGAATGTGGTTGCTTGCATCTTAGTCTGTGCACCGAATCTCTATCTTCTATTCCTGATGTAACTCGAGATTTCTTTCCTACCTTTTCTCCCCCCGAATGTAACTCAGGGTTTCTCAAATCAAATGTAAAATACGATAGATCTTTTATTTCCTATTATGTCAAAGAATAGAGGAAAACCTGACGACAAGTGAAACGATCAGTTCAAGGAGTGAACCGATCAGTTGGCATTCTAGATGATCGGTTCAAGGACTGAACTGATCGGTTGTTGACAGGTTCATGGAGCGAGACGATCGGGCGGCGGCCATGAGGAGATGCACGATGACCAGGCGAACCTTTTGGTAGGAGGAGCCAACCGATGAGCTGGTGGTACCCATACGGCCGGCCAAGACAAGCAGGTCATTCATGTGATGAGTTGATCAACTCAAAAGGATATAGCACTTCATCATGGATAGGTTGCATGTGATGTAGACCTAGATGACCGTGATTCCTCTTGGATTGAGGAATCACATTAGGATGGTCATAATCATCACTTTTATCATTTCACATGTTTTCGGTGGGATATAGCATGTATATGATACATACTATATATTGTGGTGATTGGATATGTATATGTACCTATAAAAACCAAATCCCTCATTAAATATTAAAGTTTTAGATGCCTTCCAAATGTGACACATGTGAAAAGCTTGATCGACCAAGTGTGGGCACGCCCTAGCGTGGTGCCCCGTCTATCTCATGGAAGCGTGAAGGATGGATATGTGGGTCTACCCTAGCAGGGAGCATATTCATTGTGTTGGCTTTGGGTCAGACTTAACAAGGTGACCTAGATAGGATCTAGCACCTTGAGGCATGGAGGTGATCATGGCAAGGAGTTGCATATGACATCTTTCAAGAGTTGCATATGATGTAATTGGAAAAAGTTGCCTACCTGGAAGATCTAAGTTGTGGGTGGCAGCCCTAGCTGGTCCATGACTCAGAGGATTTTAGGATCTTGACCCACTAGAAGATTGTTGATTCAGCCCTATTTTAGGGCTTTATCTTGTGTCATTTTGCATTTTATCCACATCTATACTAGTTAGATTACATGTTATTTCCCCCAATATGCTTATTTATATCAAATGCACTTATGGAGGCTTTTTGCATGTTTTATAGGTACTTTTCCACTAATTGATGGCATGGAAAGAGGATGGTCCAGTCTAGGGTTTCCTCAGGCTTGGAGGAGCTCAAAATGTGGCCAAAACCACTTCCAACCTACCCCTAGTGGTCAAAGAAAGTTTTGAAGCAATGCCCTCCATGGATGATCAACTTCAAGGCTCAAATGCATGGGAAAGACACCACCACGACCATAGTGAGCCTCCACGGCCGTGGTGGACTTGCCCCAAGTACAAAAAATCAGTAAAACTCACAGAAATCAATGAAAATGGCCAAAACGACCGTGGTGATCAACATGCCCGTGGCCATAGGTGTCCACCACGACCGTGGTGACCCCCCATGGCCGTGGCCATCCATGCACATCTCCCTGTGATCTCCACATTCTAATAAACCCACGACCGTGCCCATCCACCATGGCCGTGGTCTACCCTACCCACCACGACCGTGGTGACCCACCACGGCCGTGCTACTCACAAAATCCACCTAGTTTTCACTACTTTCCCCATTTTGCCCCTAACTTAACCCTAGACCCCCTAGATCCCTATATAAGCCCTAGTGGCGGCTGAGGGTCGAAGGTTGGCTTCTTAGAGTCCCATTTTCGCCCCCTTGTCACCTCCACTCCATTCCACTTCACCTTCACCTCAAATCCACTCCATTTCACCATTTCCACCACATAACCCCCCATATCTAAGCCTTCCATCCACTTCCCACCACCATTCTACACCTTTCCATCCAAGAAGAAGGAGGAGGACGACCCTACAACTACTGGAGAGAAGGATTTCAGCCACTACTCCAAGCTCCATGGCTTCTTCTACCTCTTTCTTCTCTCTTTTTGTATTTTTCTTTGTTATGAGTAGCTAGGCCCTTGGGTGGGCTGTTTGGGGGAAATTATGTTACTTTGATTCCATGTTGGTGGAAAATGGCATGAAAACGTTGTAATTCCATTTGTTAATGATTATATTCTATTTGCATCTCATTCTTCATGGATTTCTTATTGATTTGTGTGTGAAATCACTTAGGAATTTAGGCAAATTGCTTATATGTGTGAATTTTGGGATTTGCCCCTAGGTCCAATTCTTGGATCCCTAGGTTGCCTCCCATCTTCCTACATCCTAATAAATATCCCTAAACCTAAGTGAGAGATCTAAGTAGCTATATTAGATAATTCTAGTGCAATTAGCATGGAGCCTTCTCAAGGCTAGAATGTGGGGGAATTGGGGTCCAAAATCCTAATCTCACCTCCCCATTACTACCCTCGGCCCCTAATTGCCCTAGGAATGTGTAATCTAGAAACCTAGACTTGATTAGACTCTAATTGGATTGAACCTAACCCCTAACCCAATTGAGCCTCGTAAGGGTAGTAGGGGGTGTTAGGGACTAGTTCCCCTATACACAACCTAGCATATCCATGGCCAATTAGTAGCTTAGGTTAATCCATTAAACTCTAACTTGTTGTTTGGTTTGGATAATCTAAATGGAATCATAATGTTCATATGTCACCCCCAAGTTAAGTGATAAGTTCATACCCCTAAACAGCCCACACATCTCTTTACTGCTTAAAACCCTAGTTTTGTGCTCGCTTAGCTTAGTTAGTTCTTTTCTTGCTTAGTTAGCTTCTTGCCTTGCTCTTGCCTTGTTTTTGCTAGTTTAGTTCTTTAATTGCTCTTTTGCTTTTCTCTTGCTTGCCTTAGCATAATTTGTCTTTTCATACCTAGCTTAGTCCTTTCTTTCCTGCTTAGTCTTCATCTAGTCTAGGGTTAACGTAGATTTCATTCTTGCCTTTAATTCCTCATTTGTTCATAGTAGTTTAACAATCAAAATCACCTTTAAACCCTTAACCCTAGTCTCCACAGTAGGAACCTAGCTCTAGCACCCCCTCTTTTCCCTGTGGATCGACCCTTTACGTTCCACCTTCCTATACTACGACACGACCCTGTGCGCTTGCGGGTGTAGTGTTTTAGTAGATGTAGGTAGCTAGTTTAGGTTTATAAATTTCGAAAGCAAGATCCAATCTCATTGTGTGTTCCGACCTCGTGAGGCGCATCTAGTCGAGTCAAATCGGCTAGTGTGTTGCGCCTCTAGTGGGATCACACCAATTGTATGTTGCAATCTTCCAAATTGATGGTGAGGGCTATCAATTTGAGCAAAAATAGTGGGATCAATAATTAATTAAAGTCCTAATTATATCGTCAACCTTTCAAATCAATCAAATAAGTCAAAATTGAGTTTTGGACTAAATTCCATATATTTCCTTTTGTATAATAAATGGCTAATTAACAATTATCACTTTATTTGTGATCGGTCCTTAAGATGGACAAATTAAATGGGAATAATTCCATGACTGGTTAGGACATTGAGAAGTGTTCTCAATTGAAGAGAGAAAGCTCAAGTCCTAGTTATACCAAAACCAGATGAACTCGATCCCACCACACAAATGGTTTAAAGGATGCTTATGGAAGCATACCGAAGATGCCATAGATGTGGAGCGCTTAATGTTGTGTTCTCTAAAGTATGAGTTGCAGAGACAACATGAGACGTATGATGTCTCCAAGACACTATCCTAGTATGTCATGATAGAAGGAGATCCAGTTAGGTATTCACACACTCAATGTGATTGTGTATGTGGAAAAACCTGACTAAGAAGGATTCCCTCTGAGCCAAGAGTTGGCTATTGGTATGATACTACAAATATTGCGAGAATCAAACAGTTCATGATGAACTATGACATGACAACTTTGACAAGCATTGACAAAGTTGTTGGACATGTTGAATATAGTAGAGGAAAAGATGAAGAAAGACACAACCCTAATCTTTGATCGATGAGGAGTAAGTATTAAATGCAAGGACAAGGGCAAAGCAAAGAAGTGTTCTAATGCTAGCCAACAATCCAAGCCATCTTCAGCCTCAAGGAACAAATGAAGAAGGACATGCCTAAGTCTGTGATGTTGATCCATAGAAAGAAAGGCAAGTCTAAGGGCAAGGGCAAAGCTAAGAAGGGTTCTGATGCTAGCCAGTAGCCCAAGTCGTCTTCAACCTCAAGGCACATGGGAGGGTGAACAAGGGAATTTCCCTCTATACCTGGAAGAACAAAAAAATAAGAAGGAGGGGATGGAGATCTCCACCTAACGTATCATGAAATGAACCACTTTTGAGGTATATGATACCAAGATGAAGATCTGCCATATATGATATGTAAGATCTACAAAGAAGTAATGGCATTTACGAAAGGGCCAAGAAAGAAGTACCCATCATTATAGAAAGTATTGCTTCCATAGATAGGAATAACTTTTAGTTTATTTCAGCCTAAAGGGTATGAAATAGATTTGAGAACTGCTATTTCTATTTGCCAATAGAAACACTTTATTATTGCATCTTGTTGAGACAAAGATGGCTATCAATGTAATTGATGTTTTAAAGATGTGATCTTTGTGGCATTGCCTTGTTTATCTTGTGTTACTTGGTATGCATAAGATAAAATGATACCTAAAAGTTATTGATAATTCAAACAATCAAATTAGCATAAATCATGAGAAATTCATTTATAGTTTCCATATGATGGATAAATCTAGACTCTTTTGGTTAGAGAACCAGTAAGAGACATGAACCTCTTAAACATCAATCTTCACTAATGGTAGTGGAGAATGATTATCCTATTAGGTATAATACATGTGATGTATTTACACACCTATTGGAGCAAATGCTAATACTTCAGCGGTGTTTAGAGAAATACCAATATGAATATCTTGAAGTGTTCAAGAATATCATAAATGAAGTACGAATTTGGTAAAGTGTTAATTCTTGATGAGATCAATGAATGAAATACTTGAACCAAATGATTGAGATCCTTATGAGTGATTATGATAGTGTATCATAGTGAGCTCATGATTAAGGCATGGTGATGTCTAAATAAAAAAGGAGTCATACTCTAAGGAGTTAGAAGATAATGATCAAATAACTAAGTTCTTGTTAAATAAAGAATATCCTACACTAATAAAGGATATTAAGAATCACAAAGTGTTGTGAGTTCTCAAATTCCTTAACAGATACACCTCAAATATCTATATGATGAGTTGGTCATATGATGAGTCAACAATCTAGATGATATTGAGGAACCAGATTTTGAGTTATGGTTTATGACCATTACATCCTAAATGACTTCCATGTGAACCATAAGGTATGACCTTGATGGTAGCACCCATTGGGATGAAATCCATAAGTGTGAATGAGTCTTAAGCTTTAAGACACATGGATGATGTTTTGAGAAGGATGATGCTTGTTGATTGCAACTTAATGACTAAGAGATTTGGCATACAAATACTAAAACCACATTCCTATGAGGAATAAAACAAGGATGTGTACGTGACACAACCTATGAGGCTTATGAATCCATTAATGCAAATAAAGTCTATAAGTTACAATGGACTAATCAATGTGATTGATTGAGTACAAGAAACATAGAGCTGGATCTTTACTTTGATAATATAGTCAAAGGGTTTGTCTGATATGTCAAAGATAAAGAAGGGATTTGTGATTTAGTGGGAGCATATTCACATTCCATATGTTGATGTGAAATGAGATGTTCTAAGAATGGAATTCTTTGTGGAATTTATCTTTAAGGAAGATGGAGACGTTTCCTATGTCATAGGTATAGAGATCTATAGAGACTGTTCTCAAAAACCTCTTGACCTGAAAAAAGATAGCAGACATTGGAAATCTATACTGAAGGGTTCAGTGTGCACAGATTCAGTGGGAGAAAACTTGTCTGTGTTACATGGAGTTAGTATCCCAAGGCCAAGTATCCAATTCTTATGAAGAATGGGAACACTAAGAATAGATATGAATATATCATGTATGTAATTATCCCATTATCTTGCATGTATGGACATATCAAGAATAAAATGCATTCATCATCTTGTATGTAGGACATGACAATATGATGTGCTCATCCTAATAACTCGTATGTGGGACATGACGAGTGGATGTCTGTCTAGTTCCAGTAAGGGTTACTGGAATACCATAAGAACTTGATAAGTACTTGAGAAGTACTAGTTCTATGGAAATAAGGAAGGGTTCACTGTAAAGAGTTACATTGAAGTGACCTTTCGAAAAGGATAGAAGATTAATCGCAAAATATATATGGGATATATAAAAGTGAATGTTTGTTGATAAATGGAAACGTTCCAATAAATTTGTTTAAAAGGAAAAGCCGTGTATTCGTGTGTTATAGAACATTAGTGGATACTATATGGATCTAGAAGTTCATAGAGATGAACTTATAGATATTCCAGTCATTGATAACAAGTTAGGTGTACTTGATCATGTAATGTGGCTAAAGGTTAGCAAAGGAATACCAGATCGCATATTACGACAACTCCATCTCATACGTGTGATGTACAGTGAAGAGATAAGAGACATGCAGTTAATACCGACTTTGGCAAGGTGTTGCCATAACTCACTATGTTAGCACTAGAGAACAGTAACATGTGGGACATGTTTGAAGATCACTATAAATATGATTCAAGGGTGATTGGCTCGCAGTGCAAGTGGGAGTCTGTTGGTATGTATGCCCTGAGATCCAATCATGGGATGATTGGTGGGATACATTAAGATTGATTTGATAAGCATAAAAGGCAAGCTTCCAATTATTTCTGGTTCAGTCATATGAGATAATGATAGAACAAATTGAATGTCTAGAGAATGACAGTACTCAATGATGTATGCTTTCAGGTTCAGGACCTGAGCGATGAGATCATACAAATGCTAAGAGTTTGTACATTCTTATTATGTCCCTAGTCATATGTCATTGTGGAAGGTAGATAGACAACAATGACACACAAGACTAGATTGTGGTGTTGGTTGATGATAGAATCTCGTTAGTCATGATATGGAGATATCAAACCAAACACATAGGTACTTGTTAGAGAACAAGTGTACCGGACAGACCCACTGTGAGTTTGACACATGGAACCATGACATGGTAGTCAGAGTCAGTTCTTACAGTGATGGTAGTGAGTGTTATTCTTTGACCTGAAATCACTACACTCAACACATGTCGTTGAGTACACTTTGACATCATCAAACAAAATCCTGAAACATGGGTTGTTATAAAGGTGATGATTGGGTGGCTTTGACACATGGGGATTTTGAGGGGTGAGTGATAGATATGGGATTTGTCCCTCCTGAGGGAGTTTGATATCCATGGCCACTTGATGAGTAGGATTGAGATAGGCGTGCGCACGCATGTGTGAATCAGTATGTGATATTGATGTCATAATATCTCCTCCAGTCTACTCTGAGATCAAGAATGTGAATGAATGTTGACAGGATGACGCTTCCATGCCTTGAGTTCATTCAAGATATCAGTGACAAAGGAATTATACATTCGCTATAACACCATTCACGGATTGTAGGATTGAAAGTTTTTCTCCAACTTTCCTTTTCACTTGGGAAGCACTAATGTGCGACTAGGCACCACTCTTTGCTTGTGAATTCATAAGTGTTATGGACTTTCACTGCCAACGTGATGTGGGCATGTAGGGTCATACACATAGGATTTAACCTGGAAGAGGAGTTTATCCACAAATGATGTTTAGATCAATTGCTAAAGGAGTTTAGTAGTTTAATTAAACACTTAATCAATTGATAGCTGAGTATCATAGTGTTCAAGGTGTTGGACCGATTGATTAGAGTATCAGATTGATTGAAACTACAATTGACTGATTGTGCGCAGTCTACACTCCCAACCGATCGGCCCAAGTGATGAACCGATCGACTCAGGTTGGTGAATCGATCGGCTCATTTGATGAACCGATCGACTTAGGACAGGATGAACCGACCGGTTCAAGGGCTGAACTGACCGACTCAACTGGTCTAAATGAGCGACTTGGGAAAGCCAGGTTGGCAAGAAATTTCTCTTCATTTCACTTGTCCAATTTGATTGGAACAAGGATTGGTATTTGGATCAATTCAAAACAAAAGAGGAAAAGTCAATCGGGAACTGACCGGGGCAGTGAAACGATCATTTTAGAAGTGAACCGATCGGATCAGGTGTCCCAACTGATCGATTCAGGTGTGAACCAATCGGCTCAAGTCCCCAACTGATCGGTTCATGCTTGAAACGATCGGTTCAGCTGGCGCAGTTGGTTGTTTTGTGGAAAATCACGAACCCTTCTACTCCTGCTTTAGTCCCGCATTGACCGGGGTAGAGAACCCTATCCCATGACCCTCATATATATAGGGGTATTGGGGGCTTCTCAGGTACAACAACTCAGAGAACACCAGTTGCTCTGTAAAGTTGTCGTTCTCTTTGGTTGTAGTAACCGAGAGAGCCCGAGCAAGTGCTTCCCGATAAGGGAGGCACAACAAGGGAAATACAACTACAGAAAGGAAACTAGTTGCAGGAGAGTGTGTTTGTGACAAGTACGCTGACAGGAGGGTACGACTCCTTCCGGTGCCTTGTGCGACAAGGCGATCAGAGTTCCAGGTGGTCCGTATGGACTACTACAGAGGCAGGAGACTTCTACTGCTCGGAGGATAGCTATCAATCTCGACAGTCCCGGTGAGACCAGGAGCTACATAGACACTGTCCAAGACTAGAGGTGAAGACTGCCCAAGCCCCGAGGTAACGTCTCCGAGCAAGCCTCGGGACAAGGTATGTCTCTACAAACCATCCTTCCTACTGTATAGACGTTGACGCGATCCTTTATACTCAATTAAGGGAGAAGATTTTTTTTTGTTTCCGATGCCTTATTTGTCTCCCTTAAAACCCAACAACCCAGGTTTTAGATCTAAACTCAGCCAAGTAGGCACTTTTCTCAACAAAGAAGCAAAACCCTAGAAGAAGAAGCAACAAAGGTAGATTCTTGAGTTCTAGAGCAACTTCTACCTTGGAACAACAAGGTTCTGACCTATAGAAAGGTAGGCGGAAGAAGAACAGAGAAATAAATGGAGGAAAGTAGGGGATACTTACTCATTTAGGTCAAAATCACCAAGAAGGATCTTTAGAAACCCTAAAGGAAGCAAATTGTAATCCTAGATGCTTCTACCAAGAAGATCCACACCTTCTTCTTCCTTAGACAGCAGGTCTACAATCAAATAGAGGAAGAACGATGATCTTAGTAAGAGGGAAGTGGTAGAGAGAAATTTTTTTGTTTGGGATCTTAAGGATTGGAGGATAAGGTAGAGAAGAAGCATAAGGTGTACAAGTAGCTCCCCATGTGTCCATGGCCTTAAACTATTAAGGATATACAAGAAACGACACAAGAATCTACTCCACCATTCATGGATAGATACTTAGGCACTATTTGTTGAATTTCCAAGCCTAACAAATAAACCAGTGGTTGATAGTTGCTAAAGGTAGTTTATCCATAAAGGGGTAAACCCTAAAATACCCTTGAAGAAAACACCTCCAAACCAAGGTACAATTGAGCACCCCATGGATCAAAAAGATCAAGAATGATAAGATAACATCTAAGGAACATAAATAAAGTGACAAATTGCAAAGAAAACCTCTCAATTAGGTAAATTGCATAAGAGTCCAAAACGTGCATAACTTGCCCAAATAGTGTCCAAATTGGACCAAATTTGAAACTTAAGCTTGTCATATGATACCAAAATATATCACAAGATTATATTAGGGTTATAAGAATTTCATATTTGTAATTAAGCACGTTCAACCATTTCAGCAAGGTTAGGAGTCTCACAACCATAAACCCCTAATAGGGATTTCGCCCCCAAAATCCAAGGTACACATAGATGGATACTTCTCATGCACGTCATCCCCAATATTACAGATGGTTACTTTCATCACATGGTGATGTCACATCATTCTCATAGAAGACATATTCTTCTCCCTCAACTCTTTCATGTGTCACCTTGGTTCAACATAAGAACTATTGTTCCACCTATACAGGTATGGTAGTACCTTTCAACTTGGGACTCTAACTGTCATCTTGGAATACACTATTTTTTGTACCACACATCAGAGGGCATACTTGCTGGCTCTTACAAAACATATAACATCATGTATCTCTTATTATATGTAACTTTACAAGGTTTCATCTCTATTATGATTTAATGATTGTTGTGATTAGCAACTCAATCAATCAGGTGGGTATCTCCTAATTGTCAAGAACTATAAGGCATATGTTCTTAGAAGATTCTTCAATCACCTTAATGATGGATTGGTCATCAATCTAGTTGGAGAATCATACACTTGTGTACTACTGTTATTAAATATAACTTCCTGATTGACCTTGTTAGGCGTAGGACAATGGCACTATCTTCATCTTACCAGGATTCACACAACCCACTTAGCAGATGTAACATAACTCCAAGAGGGTACACTAGTTAACCCCCAAATCACTCTTGTTGAACTTGTCACACATAAATATAGTTGCTTCAACATTCTTAAGGCTTAACACAGATATTGACCATGCTAATGATATATTGGTTAGTATAAACAAATTAAACCTAAACTCATCATGGTCATGTATCTTATGTCATCCACTCTATCTCTTATCCTTTGATATTCTGATCCTAGGTTTATTTTAAAGGAACGCACTAGCAGATGTCTGTTGGTCAACAACTATCTATCATTGATAGTGGTCTCACCCAACTATCAACAGACCATACACAACATCATAGAATTACTCTTCTTCTCCCAAACAACACTTGGAGGATCAACATCAACTCTCTCTCTCTCTATTGGATAGGAACACTGGAAAACTCATATAATAGATATTTTTAACTCATATATTCAACTGATACACTCTAGGTGCTAGGATTCATTACCTTGGTATCCACTACATGGGATATAAAGAAATCATACCCTTGTTTCGTCCACTTCCTCAACATTATAACCGGCTAAGAACATATAAGAGGAATACCCATAACTCTCAGAGGGATCAAAGACCATGCTTGTTACAAAATATAAAGATTTTGGAACTATAGTCCAAGAAAACCACACATCATATCAAGATATCCATCCCTAGGAATTTACCAAATCCAAGTGTACCAATTGGCATAATATCCACTTAAAGTCTAAACTTCAAAAAGTAGAAACATAAAGGAAAACACACTTCCCACATCTCTACAACATTGTCCAGGGGTCACTAGCAAAAGGTAACCAATTTTATCTTCCCCATGGAAGTTACACATTTTATGCATCATCTTACCCTTTTACAACTTGGGTTCCTTGCCATTAGCATAGGAATTATTAAGATTATCATATATCATTGCTCTTTTCTCATTAATTGTTCATCATTCTTGTATTTTTCCTCTCATGTTTCCATATTTTTCAACCATTGGTCAAGGATTAATTCATAATATTCTATATTTTCTTTGTTAATCAAGGACCTTCTCCCTTGATTTCTTTCACATACCATGTATATATTACATTAACACATTCTTACACATACAAGTTGGTCTAACATTAACTCAGGTTCCACTTGATTCCTCTATCATGTTCTCATTCATCTTATCACATTATACTTAAAATATGAGCTCTCTCTTTTATTATGTGAATTTCATACCTTGAATCACTCTATGAGCATCAACCTATCTATCTTTTACTTTATTATCTTCTTGAATTACAACTTCAAGAACTCCTATTTATCTTATTTATATTTATATTTAAGTTTCATGGTGTTGTATCTTTCCTTTATAGTCACCAAATATTCAAGTTTTGATAGATTATGATGTAATTGTCATCTTCTTTAGGGTAAGATTGAGATATATGCACCGTGATTTTTGATTTGTTATGCTCTTTAGATTTTTTAAAAATTACCACTTGATCAAAGTAATAAAAAAGAGAACAATCTAGGAGTTCCATACTTACCTTTTCTTCAATAATTGAATACCTAGCCAGGGCTCCCAAATACTGAGATTAGGAAGTATGCACCATATTTTTATGTCATATTCCTAACTTATACATCATCCTGGTCCTAAGTAGTGTCCCTGAAGACTCAACAAACCTAAAGCTCTTTTACCAATTTGTGAGAGTTCATTACACTAAACAAGATTACTCAAAACACAAAATATGATTACACATTAATTAAACACAAACCCAGAAAATAGGGTAAATTAAAACTAATTTCAACATTTCCCAATTATTTATAAACATTTACATAAAAGCCTTGCAACTTGTTGTATTTCATATAATGCTCAATATCCTTTACCACTGCTCTGTAGACTTAGCTACAACATAAACTTTACAAAGGAACACTATCCACATATATAAACATCCACATGCTATCAAAAGCTTGATTCTATCAAAACATCATATATAAACTTTGCACCCATCCTTGAGAGTACAAGGATGACTTTAGGACACACTACACAACTAAAAAACCATCTCTAGGGTTCATCACCTCATTTCTCCTTACTGTCATGGTACTTCTGTAGCTGTTGTCGATCACCTAAAAAGATGTAGTGACCCACAAGGTGAGACCCTATCCCAGCCAGAGATATAACTCTCTCCAATAGATATTGATTACATCATATTAAACAATAAATAACTAAGTAGTTGGAGTATTTAATAGTCAATTGAGAAGATTGAACAGTTCAAGTATGCTAAATAGGCCAAGCAAATAAGCTTAGCAACAAGTATGATTATCGATGTATATACATGTAATAGATAAGTTCATTTCTTCTATCAGATATCTACTCATGTTTCATAAGATTTTAGCTAATGACAATCATCATCATTAGTCTGACTATCATCATCTACCTTGCTAACAACACAAGCAATCTATTAACATAACCATTTCCAACATCATAAATATGTCTAGTATCATAATATGGATATCAATATTAGAATTTCTAATAAAGGGAACAAATCTACATCATTAGTGGAGCTATCATCATAAGAACAACTAACTGCATACATGTTATTAGTAGTTTAAGTATTTCTAGTTACAAAATCATGCTAAAAGTATTAGACATAGCTAGCAACATAATTTTAACTATCCATTGTCAGTATACCTGACAACATAAGCATATTTACAACATAAGAACTTCTACAACATAATCATATCTATTATCTCTATGTAAGGAAAGAAAACAAGGGTCATCATCCAATATGAAGCATTATGTATAACCCTAAATAGATATGCTACATGGCTATATTACATCTCTTATTACACCCTGGGGAATTTTAATCATACCATCCAAAGTCCAACCAACTCCTATGAAGATATATTCCGTTCTGTATAAGATCTAGGAGTGTCAGTATCGTAAGATCCCACCCCCTCTATCAGTATGAGTAAAAAGGCAGTGGCATATCAGTCAATGCTACAACTACAATGATATATAGTCAAGCTACTAACAACTAGTCTGCCCTTGGTACATGTCACATCACTAGAGAACAGGCTCATGCATGGCCATTCTATAAGAGGCACATGCAGTTATATTAATGCCTTTCACATTTCACAATATCTGAGGCATGACCTCAATCATCCTCCATAGCATGCAATTGTGGATAACAATGATATATCTTCAACTTGCCACCCCCACATAATCAATAGTATGTGCTTCGAGTTTCCCTTAGAAATACTTGTTTCACCATCCAACAAGTTCTGACACTAAAGATGGTTCTACGACATAGGGCACTACATGATTATAGTTTCACTTGATTAGTTATCTCTGATTGTGTGAATTAAGGTTGCATCAAACAAGTGGACTTACAAACTCTAATTCATATCTAGCAAACATTGTTATATAACAACTTCAAAAGATATAAAACATATGAGACATAATTTCTCATCTCAACATCACATGGAAGTATTCACCTGCCAATCAAGAGATTATACTTATCATCAAGTCATCATCACATGATACTATTATCTTGCCAATCATGAGAATATACTTGTCATCATAATTTCACAAGATATAAATCCTTAGCACAATATCACAGGGCATCAACCCTTGTCAACATAAGAGGATTACACCTCATTTAGGGCTAAACCATGCCCAAAGGTCATTAAGACCATCATATCATTTCTTGCAAGTTCATCATTATCTTTCTATGCCTTATAACAAGGTTCAACAAACATGACCACAC
Organism: Alisma plantago-aquatica; assembly: GCA_963693085.1. Classification (NCBI taxonomy): domain Eukaryota; kingdom Viridiplantae; phylum Streptophyta; class Magnoliopsida; order Alismatales; family Alismataceae; genus Alisma; species Alisma plantago-aquatica. Next base: position 882,584,292 of record OY856411.1, read on the forward strand.
ATGTGATACACATGCTCAACACAATTTGCATTAAAGAACTAAATGATGTTCACATGATAACATTGCATGATTACCTTATCAATTAAGAGCATTCCTTGATTATAACAACATATAAGGAAGCTATATAATTGTCCGTTATTATACTTATAGTATACACATTTATCATAAGAAAGCTTTGATCATGAAACTATGATGATCACCAATTAAACACATTAGAGTTTCAATCAATCATTAGGAAGGATATTCTGTCATTATATTAATCATTCTAAAAAAAGATAACATTATTAAACACCATTCTATTCTTAATTAGGGTTAGGTTTAGAAAGGTAGGTTACATTAAAGTTATAGTTCAACATTCATTCATAAACCTTTACCCATAGCATCCCCATATAATCTTGGATGCATAAAGGCACAACATCATCATCACCTTACATACCATTCTCAAGTACGGATCCACACATAACTCAAGATGTAACCACTAGGTTATAGTATACTAGAGTTACACAACAATAAGAGGGACTCCATTGTTCTATTATTCTACTAAGGAAGGCTGACCATAGTTAATCACCATCACCTAAGCTCATTAGAATTAAGTGTAACAAGTTGTATCACATTAGGGTTACATATCAAAACAATATGGTTATTATCCATTATATTCATATGAGGGAAAAGGTAAGACTACCTTATTAAAGGAAACCCTCCATTGGTTCCATCATCATTCAACCCATATCACCATACCACAATACATCTAGAACCATTGAGTGTAGAAAAGGTAAGACCATTGGTCATTAATATAAGTAAACACCTTGTATAAGCCACCTATGAAGTCATTGAGTTGTGACATAGAAAGAGTCTCCAGTAAACCCTAAACATCAATTATTTAATAACATTAAGGGGGCACCATAGGTTGTGGGATTAAAACCCATCATCAGTTGTATATTTTATGCATGTCATCATGTCAACAATCATGCTCCTTAAATTGTTCACATGAGGGAAACCATCAGATTCAAATTATTAGAAATCATATTTCATACTATAGGTTTCAATCCAAACCATTGTATGTTAAAGAATTGAATATCAACCATTGTATCAAGTCTATTAATGAAAACTATTTTATAAAGAAGTGTTAGATCCTAAACATTGAATCAGGTTCATATTTCAAAACCATCCATTGGAGTATAAGTCTAACCATTAGATCAATTGAACCAAGAAACCATTGGTTTATGTCTAATTTGAATCTACATTTAAAGTCTTGACTCACCATTAGTTGCAGTGACATAATCTACCATTGGTTGTGACATCTTAGGTCACCATCAGTTGATAGGATCAACACTATATTCATTTAACACCATAGATATTAAGATTATGTCATTATTGATTAATAGCATCATTAGAGAAGCAAACCATTGTTCATTGAGATTCCAAGAGAGCCTAACACTGACCTAAGGTGTGACTATTAGTTCACACCATTGTTCATCACCTTTGGTCACCACCTTCAGTTTTCATGAAGACCACACCATCGGGTCATGTGTTTAGAGAAGAAAACAACCTAGAAACCCTAATATGGACCATCAGTTGATAGGTTCTTAGCAACATAGGTGGTGATACCAACCTGAACTAAATTATATACTTACTTAGGAAGAATGTGCACATGATTACATGTTCATCTAGAACTGGAAACAGAATGGGAAATACCATGAAAATTGAAATCCCAAACAAGCTTAGCCTCTTAGGGCTAAAATCACCATTTTTAAGTAAGAACATGAGCTAACAAGCTTAAAGTAAGATATATAAGTAAAGAGGGTTATAAAAATCACCTATACTGAGAAGAACAAACTTCTATAAGCAAGAAACTCGAGCAAAGAAGGAAAATAAACCCAGGTTTCAGACCTGAACTCGGCCAAGTAGGCACTTTTCTCAACAAAGATGTAAAACCCTTGAAGAAGAAACAACAAAGGTAGATTCTTGAGTTATAGAGAAACTTTTACCATTAAAATAGTAAGGTTGCAACCTGGAGAAAGGTAGGAGGAAGAAGAGCAAAGAAATAATTAGAGGAAAGAAGGGTATACTTACTCATTTAGGTTAAAATCACCAAGAAGGAGCTTTAGAAACCCTAACGGAAGCAAATTGTAACCCTAGATGCTTCTACCAAGAAGATCCACACCTTGTTCTTACTTGGAAAACATCTACATGGTAAAATAGAGGAAGTATGATTTTAGCAGGAGGGAAGTGGTAGAGAGACAAAAATTCATTTAGGAGCTTAAGGATAAATATATAAAGCTTGGAGGATAAGGTAGAGAAGAAGCATGAGGTGTACAAGTAGCTCCCATGTGTCCATGGCCTTAAACTATTGAGGATATACAAGAAACCACATAAGTAGATGCTCCACTATTCATGTAGATATGCTTAGCCACCATTTTTTGAATTTCCAAGCAAAACAAATAAACCAGTGGTTGATAGCTCCTAAAGTAGCACATCCATAATGGGGTAAACCCTAGAATACCCTTGAAGAAAACACCTCGAAACCTCCCATGGATCAAAAACCTCAAGAATGATACAATAACATCTAAGGCAAATTATTCAAGTGACAAATTACAAAGAAAACCTCTCAATTGGGTAAATTGCATAAAAGTCCAAATGTGCATAAAATTACATAACTTGCAAAAATAGTGTCCAAATTGAACCAAATTTGAAACTTAAGCTTGTCACATGATACCAAAACATATCACAAGGTTAGATTAGAGTTATAAGAATTAAATTATGGTAATTAAGCATCAAAAACCATTTAATCAAGGTTAGGTGTCTCACAATCATGTGACATTTTTTCAAGTTCAAAACTAGGTGAGTGTCCTCACATCTTTGCAAACCCTTATCAAGATTGTTAAGGCAATCTTCAAATGATTCAGAATACACCATAAAGTCATTCATGAATACCTCCAGACATCACCCTACTATATCAGAAAAGATGTCGAGCAAGCATCACTAGAAGGTAGTCGGTGCGTTGCGAAGACCGAACGACATTTGACAATACGCAAAAGTGCCCCAAGGACAAGTGAAGGTGGAATTCTCTTGATCATTTGGCTTGATAGAAATTTGGTTGTATCCAAAGTAACCATTGAGAAAACAAAAGTGGAAGTGGCTGATGAGCCTTTCAAGAATTTGATCGATAAAAGGGAGTAGGAAATGATCCTTCTAAGTGACAAAATTTAGACGTCGATAATCGATACAAACACGCTACCCAATCACCAACCTAGTCATAATTTATTCATTATTTGAATTAGTTGTAACTGTTATCCCCCCTTTCTTAGGAACCTCATGGGTTGGACTAATCCACTTGGAATCAGAGATAGCATATATTATTCCTGCATATAAAATTTTAACTATCTCTTTCTTTACCACCTCAGTCATGATGGGATTGAGTCTCCGCTAAGGTTGCACAATTGGATTGACTCCTTCCTCCAATCTAATATGGTACTGGAATAAACTAGGGGAGATCTCCTTCATGTATTCCACAGATCATTCGAATGATGTTCAATGGTTTTTCAGAACCACAAGCAACTGCTACTCTTCGTGAATGCTTAGTGAAGCTGAGATGATAATCGAAAGCTTCTCCTCTACTACCGAGAAAGTGTACTTCAAGTGTGGTGGTAGTGGCTTCAAATCTAGCTCTAGGGGACTCAGTAAAGATGGGACTAATGGTGGAGGGGTGGTCCTAGATCCTTAAATGTTTGGTGTAATAAAAGGGTAGTTCCTTGACAAATAAGACACACTCCCCCAAAAAATAAGATCAAATACAGTCATGCACCAAATTCATGATACACAACTATAATGAAAAATGTGGATATGCGTGCATTAGAGTGGAAAAAGCTACCTCTTCAAATGTTGTTGTGTAATGTTCCTCCTCTTCGTCAACATGACACTGAACTACTTTTTTCAAAGAAATTTCTTTTGTGTTTTCTAAGATGTCCACCTCCAATGTGCCTTTGTGGACATGTGACATCACATGAGCCATATCAAGAAATGACTTCCCCAAAATAATGACACTTTTTCTTAGACCTACTCCAACATGTGACATTGTTCCTTCCCCTTGTCAATCTGTGTAGGCTCGGGCATCATGAATCCAAAATGCTCTTCTTTGTTGCCTAGTAACAACTTTCCTCTTCCCATCTCTAGAACCGTATCAGATGTTGCTTGGAATAGCCTCCTGAGTAATAATTTGTTGCCTTGATCATCTTGCATCTCCATGATGACAAAGTCTGCTAGAAATATGAATCTATCCACCTTGACAAGAACATCCTCACAAATACTATAAGGCATCACCATTGAGTTGTCTGCCAATTGTATGGTCATATTACTCTTCCTGGACTCCTTAAGACCCAACTTCTTAAAGGACTAACTTTCTCCTTCAAAACTACCACCTTAGAATCATCTATCCTCCTCTTCTTGTTGATCAAGTCCTTCAGAAATTTGCCATAGGAGTGAATCTTCTCAATTGCATCACCGAGCAAAATGTTAACATGAAGCTTCCTATAGCTGTCTAGGAACTTCTAAGTTTGCTTGTCAACCTTCTGAGCTTTCAAGCTCTTTAGGAATGACACTGGCTTCTCCACCTTCCTCTGGTGAGGTGGGACATAGGCCTCCTTCCTTGGCACCTCAGGTTTATGCATTTCAACATCAATTGACTTCTCCTCTACTAAAATAGATGGCTCAACTGAATCAACTACAATAGTAATCACCGATGAGCCTTTATCATCCTCTTTGTCCTTTGACCCTAGATTTTTTTTTGCTCATTCAACAACTTCTTCCCACTATGTAACATGGCTTCTTTTACATGTTGGTTGTCAGTAGATGTGTTAGTGTTTACTAGGAACCCTTGCTGCATCGGTTTCTTCAAGGATGCAACCTCTTCCACAATCTGAGAAATGAGTCTCAATGATGTAAATATGTGATCCTTGATTCTATAGTTACCTTTGAGTCTAGCCAATGCGCACTTCATTCTCGCTAACCAGCTTACCCAGCATGTCCTCTGTGTGGTCTATCTTACTAGGGCCCCTATCCTTCTATTTTTGCTGTTGTGGAACAACCTATTGTGGCTTACCTTACTGAGCTTGAGAAGGGTCCTATTGGAAATTATTGGGATCCCTCCAAAAGAACTTTGGGTCTTTTCTTCATGAGTATTCATTTCCCTTGTAGTTTTGTTGTCATGCAAACTTGCAGTCCTCTTCTTCTCCTTCAAAAGAGTTTCCATCCCTTCTCGCATAGCTTCCTAGTGATGTGGTCAAGTTTCTCATTCAGTGCATTGATGACCTTTTTTTCTCCAACACTTCTAGAGATTTCTGGATGCTCTCTTTCTTCTCCCCAGGATTGATTCATAGCCATGTTCTTTAGAATCTCATGGTATATAGATGGATTATTGTTTAGAAAAAAAATCTTGATTCGAAACTATCAAGCATAGTTCTTTCTCCCTTGTGCATCCCATAGTAAAAAGCCTTTTCCTAGCCATACAAATTGATCCCATGACATGGGACCTTTCTCAGCATATTTTGATACCTCTCCAATGCTTCAAATTATGATTCTTCTACCTTCTGCTTGAAGTTATATATTTCTCTGACAAGTTTGTTTGTCTTTTAAAGTGGAAAATAATGTTCAAATGAAACATCTATAATCCCCTCCTATGTTTCAATCGACTTGGGTGGGTGATTGCAGAACAAAGACTTGGCATTATCCACCAATGACAATTGTAACAGCTTCAAGTAGATCACAGTAGTCGGTACTCTGTCTATCTTGACCATATCATATATCTCCATAAAATTTCTTATGTGCATCATCGAGTCTTCTATGCTATGGCCATGAAAATATTATGACTTGACCAATGACACCATCCTTGGATCAATCTTATAACTATCCACATACATTGCTTATCACTTGATTGGTCCAAGTTGAGCTGTTGAAGAAGGTGCCTTGATCTTCTCCCAAATTGTATGCTCTTCTTCTTCCATCTCTTTTGTTTTTTCTGTTCTTTTGGTGGAGGTATTTAAGTGGTCAGCGATGGATTCGGTGGAGGAGTTGGAATTTGTCTTCCCCCTAAGTGATCACACTCCATTCCTTGTCACAAGAGCTCTACCTGACTAAAGCCCTGTGGATGACTCCCTGTAGTTGTGAGCTCTATTTTGCACCATGCACTATGGGTACTAATTATTTAAGAAATTATATTTCAAATTTATCTTGAAAGGGTAAAAAAAGTGTGGCCTAGAGTGGCCAATTACAACACTCGTAGTGTTGGATTTGATGTTTCCACAAAAACGATGCCAAAAACTTGATAGGTATTTTCTATACACCCTAAAATGCAAGTGCACGCTATGAGAGTAGTATAGGCCAATGAGGCCCAGATATAGAACATGGGAAAATGACTTCGTAATCTACTACTAATTGCAATACCATCACCTAGGCTAAAGAAAAATTTGATTGGATTAAGAGCTAATAGAAAGAATTACCCTCTCTCACAGTGTAATTCACTACCTAATCTAATACCAATCCCACTCTCATATCTATTTGATTATTAGTTAGGTGCCTTATCGATAACTCTGGGTAGTCTCTTCATGTTGGTAAGCCACCTTTCTCAAATCACGATATAAAAAATGTATTTCTTAAGATTTACCAACTATTAATTCCCTCTCTCAAAGAAATTAGAGGTCTAATTAACTACCTATGGTGATCAAGCATGGATAATTCATGAAAATCATAGAAATAAGTCCAAAAATTGAGAGAAATTGATAGATTACTACATAAGAGTCAAATACAATACATCACCGGCTACTCCTGGGTCCTAAGGAAAAAGGGGTTTAGCCTCGCATGAATTCTAGATCAAAAACATAGGAGAGAAGTAGAAAAATGCAGAGAACACTAGAAAAACTAAAGAAACCCTAAAGAATATGGTCCAAAAGCTCCCTTCTTGCTCACGTGTCGATTTGCTACCTTCTTGCTACAAATATGTCCCCAGGAAGTGCCTGGATCATCTAGAGTGTGACCTTCTTTTCTACTTTCTCCTCTCCTTGCTCTCAGCTGTGGTCCAACGGAATAGAATGTTCATAATAGATCTAGCTGAATTCCCCCTAAGTTGTCGAAGTGACTTAGGGTGAAATAAATCCATATCCACTAGATTAAACACTATCTTCAAATCTACCTGATCCCGACATGTCAGTAGTATCGACTTGGTCTCAGTACTACCAACTCCTTTGATTGTTGTGGCCACCTGGTAAGTTTTCGATGCTACCGACTGGGTGTTGATAGTACCGAGCTTCTTCGATTATTTTCAAGTCTAATGCTATGATGTTATCAGTAGTATTGACTCCCAATGTTGGTACTACTGAGAGTTCTCGATTCCTCTCTGTTCCAAATTATTCATGTATCAGTACCACTGACTCCAAAGTCAGCAGTACTTAGCTGTGTAGATTCTTATAAAATCACCTAAAATTCACCAAAATATGAACATAAGCTCTTAAATTATATTAAATCATTTAGAACTAATAAAATTACATTTATTTGGTGCATAAATTAATATGAAAATGAACTAACAGTGCACAAAAAGCAATATAAAATAGCCATTGAGAATGGCATATATCCAATGCATCAACCATGCATGTTGTCACTATCATGTGTCACCCTTTGTATCTTTATTTGATCTATGATGGATGGTTGTGTATATCTATAGCTTTGGATAGAGAAAAATCTCATTGCTCTCTTTATTTTTATGCCTCTTCAACTACTCGTAGTTCTACTTGCACGACATCTATGTCTTCTACTACAAATCTGTCTCTTTGTGTTGCTAGTGGCACTTCAGTTCTATAGTTGATCTCCTCTTCGACCATCTTGGCTTGTTGTTTATTAAGGAGCCCATGGTAAGTGTCACGGAATCGGAATCCCAGTCCCATGAACCAAACGTATACCAAAGGAGAAATGCGGAAGCGTAAAGCTTAGCACACATGAACAAATAATAAGATAAAGGCACAAACACAGTCTCAACATTCAAAAAGTATAAATTATACAAAATGCATTATATTCATGAATTCAGTTACATATTTATAGAGTCAAGGTACAAGTCATTCATGTGAACTAAAACTAGATCTTACAACTAGTACACCTAGCATAGCTCACCAAGCTCATCAACCTTCTAGCCATCTCTGAACCTAAAAACAACATACGAGAAATGGGTCAACACACGAGGTGTTGAGTATGGGGCAGAAAGATACATATATGTATAAGCTTTGCATAATTTGAAAAGATTTCAACACTAAACGAACAAGAATAGTCATGTTAATTGTTTAACAAATGTGAAATCATATTTTATGTCATTTCACTCCATTATACCAACAATATCAAGCATGTTTAAGGCCTTTGACCAACTTCCTATCGGAAGGGTCCGTAAGGGTTCTCAAGCTTAGCTAACCCTTTTATACGAGAGGGACCTCAAGGATGTAACCAAGAGTTAACCCTTTATCAACAATATCAAGTTATAAAACTGACGAGGCAAACATCGAGTAAGACATAGCAATACTACATGGCAATACTATATGTTCATTTGATGGTCTCATATTGATTTAGGGTCCATCATAAGAGTGTGGTTCAAGTTTCATATGCTTTCGAGGTTTCATGTGGACATGACAAGATTAAGGACACTTGTGCTCAAATTATGCCACGAGACTCATAATAGAGTAACCAAGGTCATGATCATCAAGATAGGAGAACCCATCATCAAACATGGTTTAGATCAACAACATTAGGTCATAAGAAACATATTACAAAATAGGTGTATGTCCATTAGAAGCAAGATTAGCAATCTAGGCAACATTCAACATTATAGTCCAAAGTAGGCACTTATGTACAATTGAGGTCATTCATGAACAATGGGTCGATTAGGGCCCTCATTAGGGTCACAAGAGAAAAAGAACTACTGATTTGATGCTTAGGAGGCTATAAGTATATCAAAGATTCAAACTTCATCATAATCATGCATTAAAGTCCATGAACAAGCTACAACATGCATTAGGGACAACCATGGATCAAAAGGGGAGCTTAGGAGCTCAACGTGGTTCAAGGTGGATAAATATTACTGATTTCATGATTATGAGAGTGAATAGTCATTAAAGATGCAAGATTGATCATAATAGTGAATAAATGTTCTCAAACATGACAAATGTTAGCATTTTCAAGAAATCATGGAGCAAACATTTGATTTAGAGTTTGGGACTAGGCCCAATGTGTAGGTCTCGTGGAGTTGATAGATTTGACATATTTGTTTGCATATTTTGGATAAAGGAACTAGGACATATGTATTTTTGAGTATTTGCTCTAGTATCATAGGAAACCGACTTAGGGTGTTACCTGCATTATTTTGTGATTAAAATTGGTTGTAGATCCTTGATCCAACGAATGTATGGGCAGGCACCAGGAACTCCTTGCTGGTGGTCGCTTCACGCCTCTAGTAGTCGCTTGATGCCGCTCGCAGATGGCACCGGTTGCTCCTACATGCCCTAACCTCACGCTCACAGACGCCAACTGCCGCTTCTGCACGCCAGCCGTCTCCAGCATAGCATCCAACTCCAGCGTGATTCCCTTGTTCTTGGCAGTAGAACAGGGGAAGAATAGGGTACTCCAGCCCCACTTCTTTAGCACTGAAGGGACCATAGTAGGTGGGGAGGGTTGGAGTGATGGTGGACTAAGGCACCTCAACCCCCCAAGCCCTTGTGTACCCGCCACCGATGGGGGTGTACCAGTCGCAGTTGCTGTCTACCAGGCCAGCATCAGACTCAAACAGAAAAATGCACAACCGCTGAGGGATTAGGGGAAAATGGCGCAAGAGTGGAGAAGGAGGAAATGATGCACAAGAACTAGGGTTAGATGGGGGCGGGTTATATAGAACATCATGGATGCTAGGGTTTAGATCCCAGTAATCTTGAGCATCCTTCAGAGCATTTACTACTATTTGTTGCCTTCCTGAAGGGGAAAGGGGAAACGATGACTCCCTGGTCAAGCGCTCCCTTCTATTTCGGGAAGGAAGACAACAAGACAAATGGGCCACGTGTCTGGTATTAGGCCCAAGAAGAGTTGAAGAATAAGTAAAACATGTACTATATGAGTCAATTTTCAAATACCCATATCTTGGGATGGGATGGTCCAAATGAGGAAATTTTTGTAGCGTTGGGAAGATAAAAGAACACTCTATATTTTGAAACATATTATAGAGAAATTTGATCATACTAACCATGTACAAGATTATTTACAAAGTAGTGAATCATTAAATAGTGAAAATTAGATCAAGAGAGCAAATTAAATGTACACATTGTGAAATTGATCATTATAGTGGCCAAATTGGAATATCACAACCACCTAATTATGTATTTAATATCAAATTAAGTAAGAGACACTTGATGAGAGAGGAGTAGTACAATAAAAGAGAGAGAAAATCGAGGTTGTCACATCCTTCCCTCCTTACAAGGAATTTCGTCCTCGAAATTCATCCTAGATCATAGCTAAGAGTCAAAGTCCAAATTCATCAAGTCTAGGTATCCAATCATGGTTATCAAGGAATTTCACATGAGGGATGCACACTTGGTTATCCTCATCCAGGGTGTATTCATCTTGATCATATACATATTACTTAGTGTTCCCTCATAACGTGGAATCATCATGACATTAGGGTTTACCCATCCCTTAGTATCTCTATATTAGTTTTTTTTCATTTGGGTATGAGATTAGGTATGTTACCCCTAATTATTCAAGCTAAGATCTCTATGCATCATCATATCTAGTTCATGATTCCCACTCTACATATTTTATGTATGTTATGATTTCGTGTTAGGTCTAGCTTATGTGAGTGACTCATTCGACATATATCAAGTTTTAAACTAGGTGAGATTATTTGCATATATCATGCATCATCCCGTGATGCAACATTAAAATCAACATCAAGCTTTCATAATTATCTCACTTGTATATCAAAGGAGCTCCAAAATATCAAGCCACTCAAGCTAAGGCCTATCTATGTCCAAAAGACATGCTAACCATGACTATCTACCCATAACAAACTTCTCTATCCATCTTTCAAGAAACAAGGATAACCACTAGATTCCATTATATACAACTATAACACGAGTATGAGGCTCATCATGGATATCACACATCATATACATCATATTGGGTCTTGGGACATCTCCCTCACCTATATATATATATCAAGCATCAAATATTCAATTGCCTCTTTCTCTAGGGTTAGATCTTTAATAGGAAATCTATAGTTCAACATTTTCAAGGGAACCGTCCATTAGTTCACTCAACTCATATACTTAGAAGTATTCTAGATAGGGACTCATCATCAAGTATTTCATCATTCCTATCTTTCAACATTTCAAATATTTTGGAGTTTAGGTACTCTAATCTTCTCCCAATACGGGTCAACTCATATCAACATGTCACCCTATTCATATGTCCCATGCTAGAGGTCTTCCTTTGTAAAGAGATTAAGGCCCGTGTTGGTCTCGAACCATATATCATATCTCCACACATACAAGACTAGGTACACGTAAGCATGTCCACCCACTATCTATGTTTAGCACATCAACCAAGTGGTATGTATCATACAAGGTGCTAGGTTTAGCTAGGGTTGCATGGTCAAACTCAACTCATATCGTCAAACATACTTGGCCCTCTCAAGGACAAACTTTGGTCTTATCAACATCAAAATCATCATCAATATCATTATCATCAGCTTAGGTTTCTACGTTACTCACTTGCCTAACCTATATCATGGCTCTAGACAACTATAGAGAATATCACTGTCATCTAAACTCTCTCATCTAGACTTGATGTTACATCTCTTTCTCCTAGGTTGCATGGAAACTCACTACCTTTCTGCGTGTGGTAGCATTTTTCATATGTACATATAATAATACTTGAAATATGTTTTCTCCAACGTATAAAAAGGTGATGAAAACCACCACACTCCATCCGAATAAAACCAAAACCAAAATGAGTTACCACACTCATTAGGCAGTCTAGTATCATGACACCTAGAGAACTAGAAAGAACATGATGCACACTTGTGTAGACATCCTAAGCACATGTCATGAATCATGTTTAGGGAGGTAATTTACACAAGTCTACACCTAGTTCTAGAACATCCAGGTTCTAACTTAGAGGCTAAGTCAACCTAATCTGCAAGGACATTTTATTAAGTTTCTAGGGTTGAGATGTAAGGTGAGTTTAGTTTGTGTTTCATGTGAGCAATGTTTGGTGTAGTTATTGTTCATGCTCTGATACCATCTATCACGGAACCAGAATCCAGGTCCCATGAACCAAACGTATACCAAAGGCGAAATACGGAAGCGTAAAGCTTAGCACACATGGACAAATAACAAGATAAAGGCACCGACACAGTCTCAACATTCAACAAGTATAAATTATACAAAATGCATTATATTCATGAATTCAGTTACATATTTCCAGAGTCAAGGTACACGTCATTCATGTGCACTAACACTGGATCTTACAACAAGTACACCTAGCATATCTCACCAAGCCCATCAACCTTCTAGCCATCTATGAACCTAAAAACAACATACGAGAAATGGGTCAACACATGAGGTGTTGAGTATGGGGCAGAAAGATACATATATGTATAAGCTTTGCATAATTTGAAAACATTTCAACACTAAACAAACAAGAATAGTCATGTTAACTATTTAACAAATGCAAAATCCTATTTTATGTCATTTCACTCCATTATACCAACAATATCAAGCATGTTTAAGGCCTTTGACCAACTTTCCGTCGGAAGGGTCCGTAAGGGTGCTCAAGCTTAGCTAACCCTTTTATATGAGAGGGACCTCAAGGACGTAACCAAGAGTTAACCCTTTATCAACAATATTATAATGGAGTTCTATATATATGTGTTCAAGTTATAAAACTGACGAGGCAAACATCGAGTAAGACATAGCAATACTACATGACAATATTTGAGAAAATAGACAAACAAGCATACAATATATGTCTTTTCAAGCAAGAAAGAGGTAGTCATATAACTAGATAAGGCCCATACCTGATTCAGAGATGTCATAACCTAACACATCCTTCATCATCTAGCCATATGCCAAACCTGATTAACAACAAGATTACATATATGCATTAGATTCTCATCATTAACCCTAATTATCTTCGTTTTAAGGGTTTAGGCCAAGTTAGGTTACAAGTTTCTTATTAGTCCATTTGATGGTCTCATATTGATTTAGGGTCCATCCTAAGAGTGTGGTACAAGTTTCATATGCTTTCGAGGTTTCATGTGGACATGACAAGATTAAGGACACTTATGCTCAAATTATGCCACGAGACTCATAATAGAATAACCAAGGTCATGATCATCAAGATAGGAGAACCCATCATCAAACATGGTTTAGATCAACAACATTAGGTCATAAGAAACATATTCCAAAATAGGTGTATGTCCATTAGAAGCAAGATTAGCAATCTAGGCAACGTTCAACAGTATAGTCCAAAGTAGGCACATATGTACAATTGAGGTCATTCATGAACAATGGGTCCATTAGGGCCCTCATTAGGGTTATAAGAGCAAAAGAACTACTAATTTGATGCTTAGGAGGCTATAAGTATATCAAAGATTCAAACGTCATCATAATCATGCATTAAAGTCCATGAACAAGCTACAACATGCATTAGGGACAACCATGGATCAAAAGGGGAGCTTAGGAGCTCAACTTAGTTCAAGGTGGATAAATATTACTGATTTCATGATTATGAGAGTGAATAGTCATTAAAGATGCAAGATTGATCATAATAGTGAATAAATGTTCTCAAACATGGCTAATGTTAGTATTTTCAAGAAATCATGGAACAAACATTTGATTCAGGGTTTAGGACTAGGCCCAATGTGTAGGTCTCGTTGAGTTGATCAATTTGACATATTGGTTTCATATTTTGGATAAAGGAACTACGAGATATGTACTTTTGAGTATTTGTACTAGAATCATAGGAAACTAACTTAGGGTGTAACCTGCATTATTTTGTGATTAAAATTGGTTGTAGATCCTTTATTCCAATGAGTGTATGGGCAGGCACTAAGAACTCCTTGCCGGTGGTCACTTCATGCCTCTGGTAGTCGCCTGATGCCGCTCGCAGATGCCACCGGTTGCTCCCGCATGCCCTAACCTCACGCTCGCAGATGCCAACTTCCGCTTCCGCACGCCAGCCGTCTCCAGCATAGCGGCCAACTCCAGTGTGATTCCCCTATTCTTGGCAGCAGAACAGGGGAAGAACAGGGTACTCCATCCCTACTTCTTTAGCACCACAGGGACCGTAGCAGGTGGGCAGGGTTGGAGTGATGGTGACTAAGGCACCTTAGCCCCCCAAGCCCTTGTGTACCCGCCACCGATGAGGGTGTACCAGCCGCCGCTGTTGTCTACCAGGCCAGAATTGGACTCAAACAAAAAAAGGCACAGCCGCTGAGGGATTAGGGGAAAATGGCGCAAGAGTGGAGAAGGAGGAAATGAAGCACATACACTAGGGTTAGATGGGGGCGGGTTATATAGAACATCATGGATGCTAGGGTTTAGATCCCAACAATCCTGAGCATCCTTCAGAGCATTTACTGCTATTCGTTGCCTTCCTGAAGGGGAAAGGGGAGATGATGACTCCCTGGTCAAGCGCTCCCTTCCATTTTGGGAAGGAATACAACAAGATAAATGGGCCACGCGTCTGGTATTGGGCCCAAGAAGAGTTGAAGAATAAGTAAAACATGTACTATATGAGTAAATTTTCAAATACCCATATCTTGGGCTGGGATGGTCCAAATGAGGTAATTTTTGTACCGTTGGGAAGATAAAAGAACATTCTATACTTTGAAACATATTATAGAGCAAGATGATCATACTAACCATGTACAAGATTATTTACAAAGTAGTGAATCATTAAATAGTGAAAATTAGATCAAGAGAGCAAATAAAATGTACACATTGTGAAATTGATCATTATAGTGGCCAAATTGGAATATCACAACCATCTAATTATGTATTTAATATCAAATTGAGTAAGAGACACTTGATGAGAGAGGAGTAGTACAATAGAAGAGAGTAAGTTCTTTCAATATTAGGGTTGAAGTTTAGCTGGAGGTTGATGCTAGAAGAGTGTCACATCAACTAGAGATGATTCCTAGGGAAGGAAAAATATCACGATCAAGATGATTGATGAGTGGAAGTCAGAAAGATATGTAAAATTGTAAAATGTAAAACCCTTTACCTCAGAAAAAAAAAATTTCAAATGTAAAAGAAAAATTATAACTAATACAAATAAGCTAAATTGATTAGAAAATTTGTTGTCCCAAAAATGGTGCCAAAGGTTGATGTGTGTGTTTTGCATAGGAAAATTTACCTAGGGTACAATGCCTAGATTTTTACCTAGACTAAGTACAATAATCACCACCATAAAGATGATGGTTCTTAACATAGTATAGTTCACGATTAAACCCTAAGGATAACGTTTTTAATAACTTTTTTTATCAAGGTAACTACTCAAGAACTATCATCTAACACAAAAGGTTGGTTGTTTGTTTGATTACATTGTAATTGCAATAGAAAAAATCAGATTATAGGTTGATTAATTAGTGGATTGAAGAACTAGGCAGTATGGGTTTCACAACTGCTACCTAATACTCACTCTCTCAGATAATCATCTTAATCATGAAAATACATATGTTGAGGCTAGGAAAATCCCCCTTTTGACGTTAGGATTAACAACCAGACAAATATCACTCTAAGCTTTCCATCGTGTAACCTAGACATCATACTTATCTATTTCCTTAGAAAACATGTATCCAAAATTATCATCTAGGGTTTAACAGGAACCAATGGATATCCTAGATTCTAGGTTCAAAGTTCTCTACAACCAAAATTTGATTAACATGGAAAACTAATTATCATGCATGAATACGAGCATGAAAAAAAAATTATTTTGACATGTAATGGTTCCTACAATAATATATGTAGTACAAAGAACAAAGTCTACTAGCGGGGCTACCGCCCAAACCCTAGTTAGAGGACTACTTGCTTATCACAGTACAAGAGTGGAAGAAATTCAAGAAAATGCCATCACAATATACAACAAAAGGGTAGCTTTGTTGTTCATATGTTTTTCTTGAAGGTTGGGACAACCAAATTATTCATCTAACAATCATTGGAGGAGACTCCTACATCATTGTATTCTTTCACCAAGGTTGAATATGATCATTGTGTGTAAGGCCCCTATCCTTGATTTTTGGTTGAACACACTTTATTTACTTAAATGGTATGCTTAAACCTTAATAAAACCATAATATGTTCTTTGATATCATGTAACAAACCTAAGTTTTGAGTTTGGTCTAGTTTGGACGTTGTTTGAGTAAGTTATGTAATTGCTTGTTTTGGATTTTTCTACAATTTACCCATATCTGAGGTTTTTATATATTTTTTTCACATGATTCTGATATCTTATATTTTTTCTTATAATTATTAATCTTGTTGTTCCATCGGGAACCTTGTTATACCTTGGTTTGGTGGAGATTCCTTTCTTGGTTTGAGTTAGGGTTTTGCCCTCATAGATGAGCTACCTTGGAGACCAAAACTCGATGGTCCTCCTGGTTGGATGGGTTGATGGTGTTGGTATCTGATGGTGGTTCCTTGAGGGTCCTTTGAGGTGTGAGGGTTGATGGTTTCCCCTCTTGAGGCTCCGTAGGTCGGTGGTGCACCTAGAGAGGTGCTTAAATGATGGTTTTCACCCTTTTGACCTAAGTTTCCCAAACTGATGCTCCACCTTCTTTGAAACTCAATGGACACCCTAGGAATCTAACATCCAATGTCCCTACAGACTCCCACATCTTATCGAGATACTTCTTTGCATGGATGTGACCCTTTAAGCCATGGATACATGGAAAACCTATTAGGATACCTTAACCTTATCTCCCTTCTCACCCTTAGCTTCTTATACCTTCCCTCTAGCATACAAATAAACCCTTTAGACCCCCCTTTCTCTTCCTTGTTGTCTATAGATTTGTCCTCCCTTGCTTGATAGAGAAGAAGGTGCCCAAGGTAGAAGAAGGTGGCCAATATCCTTGCATGTGCACCTAGGGTTCAGATCTACCCTCACTTGGTGCTTGTGGAACTTCCTTTGCTTGTTCTTGACTAGACCTGTCAAACGGGTGGGGGACTGGGTTTGGGTTGGGTCATTCTGGTTTTGGGTCATGTGGGTGTGGGTTCAAAAGACCCAATGTCAAACCCAGCCCAGCAGGTTGCCCACAGGTGCCCATATAATATGTGCACAGTGAAAACATATTGCAAGGATCTGCTCTACAACAAATAGTAGAATGATTCATTAATTATTTTTGGTGTCAACGTAGCAAAATGAAGACAACCTTGCAATACTTCTTGTGTCAAACACAATGTAATATTGATTTTGATGTTTGAATTAAATGGTAAGAGACAAGTAGAAAATAACCATTTCTGCAATGTTAAATAAAAATATTAAATGATATAGATGTTACAAATATCATATATCACTATAACAACACTATTTTATTATCTTGTATTAAAATTTCTTGATAGATCATGTTCTTATGATTGTCTACTGCATAAAGTGAACAAAAAGAGATTGTAATTGTTATGATTGAATATACAACATGCATTACATTATATGTTCGTCAACATAAACAACAATATACAAGATAACTACTTTATTTCCATTAGTATAAGCAATTAACAAAGGATAAAATTAGACTTTAACTCTTTATATTGTATCCATTACTCATCATCAATTTAGTTTCTTGAAAAATGTATGGGTGTGGCATGTCTTAAGAGTCATATAGGTATTATATTTATATGAATATATTATTTAGTTAAATGGACACCTGCAGGTGTCTATGGGTTACCCGTGAAACCCATTAAATAAATGGGTGGCTATGGGTGTGGGTGATTTCTAGCGGGTGGAAAATTTTGTCACCCAAACCCAATTTAAATGGGTCGACCCGTGGGTGCCCGCATATTTTGACCCAATTTGTTAGGTCTATTCTTGACCTAAGCATGTAAGCGCCCCCTCTTTCCCTTTGTTTTCATGTTTCTCTACCACCTTCTCTCTTTTTCTTGGTTAGACCCATGGTGTTACATGTAGAACTTGTGCTAGAGTTTAAAGAACACCCCTTTTTTTGCTTCTATGACCTAGGGTTTGCTTCCTCTTTGGAGAAGGAGCTAGTTTATCCGAGTGGAGAGCTCAAGTAAGGGTTTTCTTTCTCTCTAGCTCAAGCTAACTTGCTGTTTGGAGCTTCCTCTTCATCCTAGAGATGATTTTTATAGCTTTCTCCATGTTTTTTCTTACATATAACTTTCATGTGCTAAATATTTCTCTAAAAATGAAGTTCTAGGTAGAAAGGTAGTATTTTTCCTATGGTTTGAGCTTAGATGCTAGTTCTTGAATGGTTTATCTTCTTGGATGTACCTTAAACCTTGTGCATGAACCTTACTTGTTAAAGGAAGCTCTAGACCTTTCTTGCATATGGACAAATGATAATTTATGCTCTTCATACAGAGGTCACCACTTACAGTTTTTGAACTCATTTCCTTCTTATTTTGCAACCCCATGGTTTGGTTCTTGGTGACCTTCATGTGACAATTGATGGCTATGGCTTAGTTGTTGTATTGGGTTCTCCCTTATGCACGCAACTGATGGTTATCTTTCCCCTTACAACCAATTGTTTTACTCTCTCAAATGATGCCCCTTTGCTTAGGGTTTTGAATTGACTGTCCTTCTAGTTTTGGAACTCGATGGTTTTATACTTGGTGCTATTTTGGTTCCCATTCGTGGAAAATTGATGGCTTTGTCTTAACTTTTGTTTGGAATCTCTTGTTCTCAACAAATGATGGTTTTGGTGCTTTTTGAAGTGGTGAACTCGATGGTTTTGGTTCCCCTCTAATCCGATGGTTTTACCTTGGAATTTGAAGCTTGTTTCACCACTTATTGACCACACTCGATGGTCATACCGGGTTCCACAACCGATGGCTCTTCTGAGCCAACAACCAATGGTTTTTCTGACTCCAAGATTTGATGGTTTTGTGACAAATGGTGATTGAACAATGATTCAACTGGTTCAAAACTCAATGGTGTCAATTGGTGGTCCTTTTGATCACATGATTTGATGGTGATGCTATGTACCACAACCGATGGTTGGTCACCTGCCCATAACCGATGGTATCCTTTGAGTTGGAAAACAATGATGTTTATTATGTCTCCAACCAATGGTGTTCTTTGTGTTATAAAATGATGGGTTGACTAGGTTACGTTGGTGACCCATCTAAGTCACAACTCAATGGTTTCCCTAAAAGATTTGTCCACAATTTATATTTGTATACAACTGATGGTTTTACCTACTCATCATCCGGTGGTTCACAACTGATGGTGAGCCTAGGTGTCACAACTGATGGTGGTCCTTGACTGTACAACTAATGGTAGTCCTAGGTGCCACAATCGATCTCTTGACTAGGTCTTGTTTGGTGTTTCCTTTAGGTCTTAACTTGTTGGTTTCCCTACTTAAACAGTTCAAGGTTTTTCTAGTTTCACAACCTATGGTTTTATCTATCCAACATCTATCAACCTTGGATGTAGACCATGTTTCAATGGTTAGGGTTTGATGTTCCAAAATCTGATGGTTTTGAATGAAGCTCATGGCTTGATGGTTTGGTTTTTATGATGTTAAACCAATGGTTCAATGCCTATGACTTGGTAGTCTTACCTTTTCCCTCATATGAATGAAAACAAATAGTCACCATAATGAGATGATGGGTGATGATAAACTATCTGTTCTTGTTACACCTAACCCTAATGGAATATGTGATGGTGGTTGGACATTCTTAGTCTCCTCATGTGAATGTATGATAGTGAAATTCTATCTTAATGTTGTTTTAATACTAGTATGTTGCCATATGAACATCATAAGATTCTCAATGCAATGTATTCTTAACCTGTGTATCACAAGTATGGTGATGGTTTGTTGATCCCTGTTGTAAGATGTGGAAAGATGATGATGTTTTTATAGGTGATTATGATGTGATGGTCTTAATGAACCTTGGGCATGCTATGGACCCTAATGGAGGTGTAATCCTCTTACTTATGTGTCATGGATTGGAATAATATAGTGATGTGATAAGAATTATACCTCATACATTTGATATATTCGGTATTTGTTACATATAAGTGATTGCTAGAAATAAATTAGGGTTTGTATATCCACTTGTTTGATGCAACCTTAATTCTGTCAATGGACATAACTAATCAAGGTAAACCCTAATCATGTAGTGGCATGAACTGTAGAACCATTCAGTTCCATGACTTGTTGGATGGGGAAACTAGTACTCCTATGGGATTCTCGGAGTCTCATACATAACCGTTGAGTATGTGTGCATGCAAGGAGTGTAAATCATTGACATCATGATCCCAAGGTTATGGAGGATGGTTGCGGTCATGCTTCAATTTAAGAATAGTTGATACTTGTATATATGTGATGTGGTTGAGGATAACTGCGGTTGTACATTAGATGATAGAGTTTTTCATACCTTAGTTTCAGGCATCGTGATCTTTATATCAAGGATGGTCTGGTGTTTAGCAGCTTGACTATATGTCACTACAGGAAGCTTGACTGATATGTCACTACATGTTCATTTGTACTAACTGAGGGAGTGAGATCTTAGGACGTCATCACTCCTAGTGTACATAACTGATTCAGACCAAGTGGTGGTTAGTTGGAGTTTGAGTGGCAAACCTCACTATCCTCAGGGATTAGTACATGACATAATCTAGCGTGTACTATATTTATTAAGATTATACACAACACTTCATATTGGATGATAACCCTTGTTTTCTCTTTACCCATATATATGATGTATATCACAATAACAAAAATAGATGTGCTTATGTTTTTAGATATACTTCTACTATTAATTATGTTTTATGATAATAGTTACCTCATGTTGTTATCTATGCTAATACTGCTAGTCATGTTTATTCATATAATTGTAATTATGTGGTTAGATCTACTTATGATGTAGATATGCTTAGTCAGTTAGACATGCTAATATTGTTAGTTATGTTCATGATACTAGTTAGTCTTATGATGATAATCATGACCATGATGTTAATTTCACTTAATCTCCTAAGAATAGTGTTAATTCTTTAATGATACAAATAAGACTCTAATTAGAATTGTTCCCAAGAAGTTTTATATTTGGTATTTCTTTTCTATTATATAATCTTCTCTATCTATTTTTATTGCTTAATATATTTAAATTATTTAACTTAATTACCAATCATAATCAATAAGTGTTGTTGAGAGTTATATCTCTTGTTGGGACATGGGTCTCACCTCATGGGTCACCACATCTTTTTAAGTGATCGGTAGTAGTGGCAGTAGACCTGTGATAGCAAAAAGGAATTGTGGTGATGGACCTAATAGAAGGTTGTCTAGATGTCTAGTACAAGTATGGGTAGGAAAGTTTGTATATGATGTTTCAATCGACTCGAGTTTGTGGAAGTATTTTGATTCTTGTACATGAGATATAGGTTGATAATGTCCTTCTATATGTATAGTTGTGGCTGAGGCCATAGAGCGATTGTAAAAGATATTTGGAATGATATATGAATACAAGCAAGATGTTGGACCTTTATGTAAATGTTCTTTAGCATGATGGTGATGTTGAAATCAGTTTTAAATTACCCTCTTTTCTGTATATGTGATTGATTAGTGGTTTTGTGTTTTGAGTAATCTCATTTAGCATGACGAGTTCTCTTAAGTTGATATCATAGCTTGAGATTCACTGAGTCTACAAGGACACTAGGACTTAGGACTAGGATAATGTCTATGAAAGTGAACATGACATGAAAACGTGACGCATACTACCTAATCTTGGTATTTGGATGCCCTGGCCAGGTATTCAATTATTGAAGAAAAGGTAAGTATGGACTCTTAGATTATTATCTTTCTAATTAATCTAATCAAGTAGTTGGTTTGAAACAATCTAAAGAGCATAATGAATAAGAAATCATGGTAAAAATATCTTAATTTTACTCTAAAGAAAGATAAAATTCACATCCTAACTTATTAAACTTGAATATTTGGCAAATAAAAAGAAAGATACAACACCATGAAACCCAAATATGAACGCAAATAAGCTAAAATAGGAGTTCCTGTAGCTCTAATTCTAGAAGATAATGAATTAAAAGAGAGATAAAACTATGCTAATAGAACGATTCAAGGCATAAAATTCACGTAAGAAGTAGAGAACTCTTGAGGTAAGTGTGATATGAGAAGATGAATAAGAGAAACAACATATGGATGAAGTGGAACCTGGGTAAAACTTAGACCAACCTAAGCATGTAAGCATGTGTTAAAGTAAAACTATCATGACATGTAAAACAAATTAATTAAGAAAATGTGAAAAATAATGAACTACCCCTTGGTAAATGAGAAAGAAATAAGATAACATGAACAGACACACACCTAATAACGATAAATCATCAACAAGAACAAGAAATTAAGTAGGATAATCATGATTATTCCTATGTTTATGGCAAGGAACCCAAATGAAAAAGGTAAAATGACACATAAAAGTTGTAACTTGCATGTTGAAGGTAGATTCACTAACCCCTTACTAGTGACCCCAGGATAGTGTTGTTGATTTATGGTAGGTGTGTTTTCCCTTGTGTTCTTTCTTTTTGGGGTGTGGCTTTCAAGTCAATCTTATGTCACTTGGTATGTGTGAATTCACTGTAATCCTTGAGATGGATGCCTAAATATAGCACGCAGATGCTTGGGATATGGTTCCAAAGCTCATGATGTTTTGCGATGAGCATACTTTTTGATCCTTCCAAGAGTGTGGAAGACTCTTCCTATACATTTTGAGTTTTTCATCATGAAAAAGATGAGGATGAGAAAAGGATGTGAGTCCCTTATAGCACATGAGGTGGATAGCAAGGTGACGCGTCCTAGTATCCCAGGTGTACCCATTGTACATGAGTTTGTAGATGTTTATCAGATGAGCTTTTTGGTTGTCCTTTTCCCTTAAGAAAGAGAGAGTATGATGTTGATATTCTCCAATCTGTTGATTGGAAAGAAGAAGAGTGATTTTGTGAAGTTGTATATCAACTACCGACAATTGGATAAGACCACTGGCAAGGGTAGATGGTTTTTTGATCAGTCAACATGTGCTACAATGTTCTTTTAGATAGACTTGAGGTCGGGGTATCATCATATGGGAATCAAAGTGTATGACATCAGTTGTATGGTCACTATGAGCTAATGGTTGTGTCGTTTAGGCTAACTAATGCATCAAAAATGTTTATGGACTTGATGAAAAGAGTGCTCAGGTTGTGTTCTTATGAGATGTGGCAAGTTTTGTGGATAACATCTCTATGCACTTTACAGAGGGTCAACAATAATAATTGTGTGTCAAATTCAGCAACAGTGAGTTTGGGGTTGACTAAAGTATTTTCTTAGGGTTATGATATATCTTCTAAGTATATGTGCGAATTTAAGTAAGGCAAAGACATCGACTGAGAGCTGAATCTTTTTATTACTAGCAAGACACTACAAGAACTCCATTTAGAATGCCAGTGTTGTTGCTTTACGCCTAACAAGATTGACTAGGAAATGTGTTCCTTCTTGTATGTAATCACATGTTTCAATGTTGGTGTCAATGTTCTTTCTAGATGCTGAAGGATAAATTGACAAGTGTTCTAGTGTTAGCGTTGCTAAAAAATGGGAGGATACATATCCTTTTTTAATGCTGCAAGTAACAGTTTAGGATTCATGCTAATACGATATATTGTCAATTAGGAAGTCATCTTCATCAACGTTGCAGATAGGACATAGTTTTTGTCTTCAAGTATCATGAAACAAGACATGTCAACATTGCTTCACTTGGAGGATGAATAGTTGGAAATATCTCAATTAATGGGATCATGGACACAGCTCCAAGTCAAATCAATGTTGCTATAGCAGGACAGAGAAGTACATGTGGATGATACCAAGATACAAGACATCAAATCAACGTAGCACATCAGTAGCGTGATAATTTCCATAGGTCAGGTGACAAGACAATGTAAGATTCTACAACTAGAAAATGGTTCTAGATGTTGATGGTTTGAGTGAGATAGTACCCAAGGAGAATCACCTTCGACTCATATAATGTATCCAGTAGATACACATATGCATCTTAAGGTGAAAAGCATGTAATGGCAGCCAAGTATGGAACATGGTACGACACACATATGGTCAAGTGCACAAGTGTCAGCCAGTCAATAAGAAACATTAGAAGCCTATAGAGATAAGGATTCAATGGAAGTTCAACACACCCTTACGTGGAAGATAGATGGTCAGTCAACCATTTAGAGGATTGGAAAATCATCTAAGAACATATGCCCTACAGTTTTTGACAGTTAGGGGATATCCACCTGATTTATTGAGTTTCTTACTACAAAACTACCAGGGGAGGATAGACATAACACCTAGTGAAGTTACATATGGTAAGAGATATAGGTTGCACAATAGTTTCTACGTTCCACGAGGGAGTGTCATCCTATTACAGGACAAGAGACACAAACAATGGAGATGGAGTTGAATGAGGGTGTTTTCTTATGTAGAGGTTTCCATGTTGACCCAAGGCGATTGCTACAAGAGTTGAGGGAGAAGAACATGATTTTTATTAGAGTGTGGAGACATCACCATGGAATGGAAGTGACCACGGGGTGGTTATTGGATAAGGTGCATAGGAGGTATCCATCTTTGCTTGCCTTGGATTTCAGGGGAAAAATACATGTTAGGGGTTTATGGTTGTAAGGCCCTTGGCCTTGCTTTTTGGTTAAACATGATTTATTACCTTAATTGGATGCTTAGAAACTTAATAAAACCATAAAATGTTCTTAGAATCATGTGACAAACCTAATTTTCAAGTTTGTTCCACTTTGGACACTATTTGAGCAAGTTATGCAATTATTTACTTGTTTTGAACTATTCTACAATTTACCCATATCTGAGGTTTTTCTTGAAATTTGTCACATGATTAGTGTACCTTATATGTTTTATTATCATTCTTGAGCTTGTTGTGCCATGGGGCACCTTGTGACACCTTGTTTTGGTGGAGATACCTTTCTTTGGTTTTGCCCTCATAGATGAGGTATCTTAGAGGCCAAAACTTGACGGTCCTCCTGGTTGGACTGGATTCGATGTTGTTGGAATATTATGGTGGTTCCTTGAGGGTCCCTTGAGGTGTGAGGGTTGACGGTTTCCCCTCTTAAGGATCTTTAGGTTGGTGGTTCACCTAGAGAGGTGCTCAAACGACAATTTTCATCCTTGTGATCTAGGGTTCCAAAACTAATGGTCATCCTACTTTGAAACTCAATGTCCACCATGGGAAGCTAACATCCATTGGACTTGTAGAATCCCAAAACTGATGTAGATTCTTATTTTCGTGTATGTGATCCTTTAGGCCATGGACACATGGCAAACCTAGTAAGACACCTTAACCTTCTCTCCCCACTCACCTTTAGCTTCTTATACCTTCCCTCTAACATGCAAATGAATCCTTTTAGAAATCCCTTTATCTTCCTTTCTATCTAGATCTTCTTTATCCCTTTCTTGGTAGAGAATAAGGTTCCCAATTTATAATAAGGTGGACGATCTCCTTGCATATGCACCTAGGGTTCAGATCTACCCTCTCTTAATGCTTATGGAGCTTTCTTTGCTTGTTCTTGACCTAAGAAAGTAATATCTCCCTCTTTCCCTTCATTTTCCTTTCTTTCCTACCTCCTTCTCTATTCTTCTTGGTCGAACCAATGGGATTCCAAGGTGGAACTCATGCTAGATCTAAAAAAGAACACCCCTTTTCTTGCTTCTTTGACCTAGGGCCTGCTTCCTCTTTGGAGGAGCTAGTTTAGCCGAGTGGAGAGCTCAAGCTAGGGTTTTCTTTCTCTCTTGCTCAATCTACCTTGTTGTTTGGAGCTTCTTCTTCATTCTAGATGGGAGTTATAAAACTTTTTCCATGTTTATATCTTACATTTAGCTTTAATGTGCTAAATTTTGCTCTAAGAACAAAGTTCTACGTTAAAAGGTAGTATTTTGCCTAGGGTTGGAGCTTAGGTTCTAGTTCTTGAATGGTTTATCTTCTTGTATGTACCTTAAACCTTGTGCACAAACCTTACTTGGTATAGGAAGCTCTATACCTTGCTTTCATGTGGACAAATGAGGGTTTATGCTCTTGAAATGGAGGTTACGATTTAGGATTTTTTAACTAATTTCCTTCTTCTTTTGCAACCTGATGGTTTGGTTCTTGGTGACCATTATGTGAGAACCGATGACTATGGCTTGGTTGTTGTTTGGGGTTCTCCCTTATGCACACAACTGATGGTTATTTTTTTCCCTCACAACCAATGGTTTGAATCTCTCAAACAATGCCCCTTTTCTTAGGGTTTTGAAGTTGATCGTCCTTCTATTTTGGAACTCAATGGTTTTGTACTTGGCGTTGTTTTAGTTTCTTTTCTTGCACAAATGATGGCTTTGCAATAATTTTTGTTTGGAATATTTTGTGCTAAAAAAAGATGGTTTTGGTTCTTATTTAAGTGGTGAACTTGATGGTTTTGGTTCCCCTCTAATACTGTGGCTTTAACTTTGAGTTGAAGCTTGTTTCACCACCTATTGACCACACTCGATGGTCATACTAGTTCCATAACTTATGGCTCTTCTGAGCGAACAACCAACAATTTTTCAGACTCCAAGATTTGATGGTTTGCTGACCAGTGGTCATCAAATGATGGTTTTCTTGGTTCAACATTTGATGGTGTCAACCGGTGGTCCTTCTAATCACATGATCCAATGGTCGTCCTATGCACTACAATTGATGGTGGGTCACATGCCCACAACCAATGGTGTCCTTTGAGTTGGCAAAATATGGTGCTTCATATGTCTCCAACTAATGGTGTTCTTTGTGTTATCAAATGATGGTTTGGCTAGGTTATATTTGTGAACCATCTAAATCACAACTCGATGGTTTCCCTAGATGATTTGTTCAAGGTCTATACTTGTGCAAAATTGATGGTTTTACCTACTCATCATCTGATGGTTCACAATCGATGGTGACCCTAGGTGTCACAACTAATGGTGGCCTTGGACACCACAACCGATGGTGGTCCTTTACACCACAACCGATGGCTTGACTAGGTCTTATGTGGTGATTCCTTTAGGTCTTAACTCAATGGTTTCCATAGTTGAATGGTTCAAGGTTCTACTAGTTTCATAACCTATGGTTTTATCTATACTACATCTTATGGTCTTGGATGTAAACCATGTTTCCATGTTTAGGGTTTGATATTCCAACATCTGATTGTTTCGAATGAAACTCATGGTTTCATGGTTTGGTTTTAATGATGTTAAATCCATGGTTTAATGCACATGACTTGGTAGTCTTACCTTTGCCCTCGTATGAATAAAAACAAATAGTAACCATAATGATATGACGTGTAATGCTAAACTAGCTTATCTTGTTACACCTAACACTAATGCAATATGTTATGATGGTTGGACATTCTTAGTCTCCTTATATTAATGCATGATAGTGGGATACTCTCTTAATGTTGTTGTAACACTAGCATGTTGCCATATAAACATCGTACGCTTCTCAATTCAATGTATGCTTAACATGTGTATCATAAGTATGTTGATGGTCTGTTGATCCTTGTTATAATATGTGGAAAGCTAATGAAGTTCTTGTAGGTTATTATGATGTGATGGTCTTAATGTCCCTTGGGCATGGGATGAGCCCTAATGGAGGTGTAGCCCTCTTCCTTATGTGAAATGGACTGGAATCATGTGGTGATGTGACAATAATTATACCTCATATGTTTTATGTCTTCTAGAGTTTTTACATATTAGTGATTTCTAGAAATAAATTAGGGTTTGTATGTCCACTTGTTTGATGCAACCTTACTTCACCGAATTGACATAACTAATAAAGTGAAACCCTAATCATGTAGTGCCCTGAGTCATAGAACCATTCAGTGTCAGGACTTGCTGGACGGGGAAACGAGTACTCCTAAAGGATGCTCAAAGTCTCATGCATAACCATTGAGTATGCATGGGTGCAAGGAGTGTACATCCTTGACATACTTATCCGAAGGTTATGGAAGATGGTTGCAGTCATGCCTTGATTTGAGAATAGTTGATACTTGTATATATGTGATGTGATTGAGGATAGATGTGGTGGCACCTCAGATGATAGGGTTTTGTATACCCTATTTTTGGACACTGTGACATTTATACCAAGGATGGACCAGTGTTTAGTAGTTTGACTATATGTCACTACAGGTAGCTTGACTAATATGTCACTGCATTTTCGCTCATACTAATTGAGGGGGTGAGATATTAGGATGCTGACAGTACTAGATCTTGGATGGAACTGATTGCGACCAAGCGGTGGTCAGTTCGAGTCTGAGTGGTATACATTACTCTCCCCACAACTTAATAAAAGTTGTAATCCATATGTGTAGTATATCTATTGGGGTTATACATTATGCTTTACATTGGATGATAACCCTTATTTGCTCTTTTTCATATAGATGATGTATAGTACTATATTAGAAGCAACCATACTTATGTTCTTAGATATACTGCTACTTTTGATTATATTTTATGATAATAGTTATCTCATTATTTTATCTATGCTTATACTGCTATTCATGTTTTTACAGATAATTGTGTTTATGCTGTTAACTCTACTCATGATATATATTTGGTTATCATGTCAGACATAATATTGTTAATTGTGTTCATGATACTAGTTAGGCTTATGTTGATAATCATGCCCATGATGTTAACTACGCTTGATCTCCTAAGAAGATGTTAATTCTTCAATGCCACAGATAAGACTCTAATTAGAATTGTTCCCAACACGTTTTATATTTGTCATTTCTATTTTGTTATATAATATACTTTCTATTTCAATATCTTAATCTTCTTAATTTATTTAATTGAATTATTTTCCATAATCAATAAGTGTTGTTGAGAGTTAGATCTCTCCCTGGGACATGGGTCTCACCTCATGGGACACCACATATGTTTAGGTGATCAATAGCAGTGGTAGAAACCCATGATAGTGAGGAGGATTTGTGGTGATGGACCTTAGAGAAGGTTTTCTTGATGTTTAGTGTGCCCTAGAGTTGTTCCTGTACTCTCAAGTTCAAGTAGGAAAGTTTGTATATAATGTTTTGATCAAATCAAGTTTGTGGTAGTATTTTTATGATTGTACATGTAGTATTTGTGGTTAATGTCATTATATATGTATACGTTGTGGCTGAGGCTGTGGCGCAATTGTAAAAGATATTTGGCATGATATATGAATACAAGCAAGATGTTGGGCTTTTATGTAAATATTCCTGAGCATGATGGTGATGTTGAAATTAGTTTTAATTTACCCTCTTTTTGCGATATGTGATTGATTTGTTGTTGATCATGTTTTGTGTTTTGAGTAATCTTGTTTAGCATGACATGTTCTCTCATTGTGAGTAGAGAGAAACATGTTGGTGAAGGTGGAGATGGAAGGGTTGTTTGTTGACATATGTCAACTGATGGAAATAACCAATGGTTTTGTAGGTGAATGTTCAGAGTTGATTTTGGCATCCTATCAGCGTCGATGGCCAATCTCTTCTCCTGGAGGAATTGGATTTATACTTATAAATAGTAATTAGGGTCTACAACCTTCCCTATCTCCAATGTAGTTAAACCTTTGGCGATCATGGATATGAGAAGACAATGCTAGGAGGTAGACAAAGGGTCTCACGACTCGCAATACTTTCACCGATACGTGAATGGAGAAGACAACCATTGGTAGGAAAAGGGTTAAGAGGACAATCAAAAGGAATGTAGAGGTACCTTCTATTGTTGAGTGTAGGTCACCATTAATTTAAAAATCCTGAACAATCATCAATAGGTATAGGTAGAGATTCCATCAGGAGTTGGATCCAGAACAACCATCAATAGATGAATTTGGAGTTCCATCAGTAATACCATTGGAAGGTTACTAGAGAACAACCATATGAATGTATATGTAGGACTTCCATCTAAAGACAGGTGTTGTAGTTCAACTGAAGGGAAACTACTAGTTGATGGGTGTTGGAATCTCATTGAAAGACATGTGCACTAGATTTATATCAAAAGGGAGTGCATCATTTCCTTCATAAGGTGATTTCAAGGCTTCCATTAGTTACCCACCGACAAAAGGGAAGAGTGACCAAACTAATGGTTTGGTAGAGCGATGAAAACTGATGGTTTGGAAGAATATGAAATATGGAGGTTTAGTAGAGTAATGCAAACCCACTATGCAGGGGATTGCTATTGGCATGTGCTTTGGGGTCTGCACCCATGAGGCATCAAGCAATGAATGAACAAATCAATGGAAATATGGTCCATTTATCCAGAAGTTTCTTGTACTTGGTAGTGAGTTAGAAGGAACACCATGTCCTACATTGGTGGATGAGATGTGATGTTCAAACCTTCCACAAAATCAAGGGAATTGGATCAAAATCCTACAAATTAACATAAAATTGAAAAATCCTCTTCTAACTCACAACATGTGTTATGGAATATGATGAAATAGAATATTTGATATTACAGAAAATATTAGAAGCGATGAATATATTATGGTATTTTCAACCTCCTCTAACTCACAACATACTATGTGTGGAGACCGTCTCGCGAAAACATGATTAACTAATGCGGAAGAAAATTATTTGCAGCGGATTACTGTAAATCACTAAAAATTAAAACTTTTTCAAAGAGATCCATTCACAGGAAATCTCTTTAACCAAGAACCAAAGTATTTCAAATTCATCCTGGTTCACAAGTACACAACTTGTACCATTCCTTCTCTAAGATTACAACATCAACTTTCTTATAAACATTATATACAGACAGTATACGAATCTTGAGGCATCAACCCAAAACCTCAGATTGATTCATAAGACACTGACTAAAAACTCCGAGGACCTAAGAGTATAGAGACGACACATAGGACTACTATCTGTATGACTAGACAAACAATATCTCCACCTGAGATCTTATTGTTGTCCTTGTTGTTTCTGTTGCTCTTTCCTTGTTCTAGGATTTCTGCTTTGCCTCCCATGCATACCTAAAAATGTTTCCCACGAGGGTGAGACAATTGAAAATTTCCCCAGCGAGAGATATAACTATCCGCCAAAAACATTGTTATTGCAGTTTATTAAATTAAAATTGAGCAGGGGTTACTTTTACATTATTAGGCAGAATTATTCATTATAGAACAGAATAAGATAATATCCATTCTCAAGGGGGTCATTGCATCTACCCATGGTAGATAAGTAATTCATCTGTCTACCTTGTAGAGAATATAAAGAAACATAATTAACATTTATCCACTAAGGAATGCACAAAGAAAATGCAACATCAGCCAATGAATCTATGTATTCAATCCTTTAGCAAACATGCTATACGGCTGATTACATTTTACAATCACACTTATGCCCTGAGGAGGTGAGCCGTACCGCTCAAATCCAACCTTCGATTGCGAAACCCAAAGCCGGTGCCATACAAGGTCCGTGGAAGAGCCGGACTCCATGACCTCCCACGTCTCGATCAGTGCAAGACCACAAGTAGGACCACAGTCTCTTGCTTAAGTGACCTCAGTCACAGGGTTATCTCCCATAGGCTACCCTTTCTCTAGCCCGCCTTGGTACAAGTCTCGACGCTAGTATATCTGAGCCACGGGCCAGTTCACCGTGCTCCCTGAGCCATGAACGCATTCATGCTCTTTCACACTGAGCCATGGGCCTGTTCACCATGCTCTCATACACATCTTGAGTCTACAACCGAAGTTGCACTCTAATCCTCTTATTTTCGGCTAGGAGAAACCCCGCATATTCAACAATATACGCTCCGGATTAACCCACAGGAAAACTCGTTTCACCATCACCAGCTACTGACGATGATGGATCTATGGCCAGGGCACTACATGATGAAATTCCACTTGATTAATTAAGTGCATTACCATATCTTTTAGCAACATCCATGTTTCAAACAAGAATTATTATAACATATACTACAAAGAAAGATACAATACATTTATCACATACTTTTCAAATCTTTAAAACACATGATACTTGGGATCTCAGTCCTTTATCACATTACTGGGAATTCTCATCCCTTCATATTATCATCATCATGATTACTAGATCTGGGTAGTTAAACCCTTAGATCATAACATTGTTATCTCTGTAATAGATAACCATTACCTCTAGCTCCTCAGACCAAGGTATTCATTTTACTTGTGTGCAAGTATTCACATGGCTCACCATGCCATTACACATCTTGTCACCTCTCACTAGGCAACAACTTATTCACATGGCTCACAAGGCCATTACACATCTTGTCACCTCTCACTAGGCAACAACTTATTCACATGGCTTACAAGGCCATTGATCATTATACTTGTTATACAAGTATTTAACATGCCTTACAAGGCTTATGCAATAAAAGAAATACAACCTTCCCATCATTAGGGTTAAGGTTTTCCATTATTAACCATTTAGGTTTTCAAGGTCATATTATCAATGATCAAACCCTAATTCATTGCTCCACACATCTAGGAGCAAAGATTGATATCATAAGTATTCAATCATACTTATTTATTCTCATCATTTTTCATTAAATGAATCATCAATTCAAGGTATGAGTTCATTTCTCATCCTCATCATGGTATGATTACATCATACACATCATTTGTTCTTAGCCCCATTCTCAAGGTACATTAATTAACACTCATCAAGGTGCAACAACTCATTACATTTCATTGTAATAGTTTCATAACACACTTCATATGTTTCTTACCCAATTATATTGGATTTGGAGTACATCAAGGCATATAAACCCTTAAGTGTTGAATGTGATAACTATCATATTTTGATGTATCACTTTCTCATCACTTCAGACTCTTCTGAATTAGCCATCTTATCTTGTATTAAGGTATTTCCCTTCTCAATACATTCCATCACTAATCAATTACCTATAGCATATAATGCATAGGCCACACATTAGAGTTGTCCAACTATCTTTAATGATATGGACTTGTCTAGTGGTAAAGACATTGCTTACAATTAGGTTGCATATATTCAAGCACATGAAATGTTTCACCTTTATAAGGCCATTCCTTCTATCTCATCATTAGGGTTTCTTTATACCCTTACTTAAGATTAGAATTATGATTCATTGTCATATCATCCAAGATGAGGGCTTTATGTATTATGACTCCTCATTAGAGTCTCACATGCCTTCATCCTTCTTAGGGCCTCTTATCACAACATAACAATAGTACGTCATGTGGTGTTAATACTTAGTTAAGGTTCCTCATGAAATCACCCTCAACTAGGGTTTCTCATAGAATCACCCTCAACTAGGGTTTCTACCATAGTTTCCCACAATTTGGGTCTACTATTCATCTCTATTAAGATTTCATTCAATTATCCATAATTGGAGATTCACTATTCATCCCAATTAGGGATTTACATCTCTTTTCCCTAAATTAGAGTTTCACTTATGATTACCCTAGATTAGGGCTACATCCTTACCCTGGATTAGGGTTTCATTTAGAATTGCCCTCAATTAGGGTTAGAATTCAATAGCCCTGTTAATTAGGGTTTATGTTTATGATTAGGGTTTCATGATATCTTTACTTAAGTATCATACCCTTAATCACCACATGAATCATATTCATGTTATGAATTCATGCTAAAATCATCTCAACTTGATAAGGTCATATCATCCCTTCAATCAAGTACATACAACTATGAATGACATAGTGTACCAAGTCATTGATCCTATAAGCAATTAGGATTCATCCCTTAATTGGCACTAATCACTTAGGTACTAATAGGGTTTCAATCTTTGTACCTTCATTGATTATCATTACTAATCATCATTGGATCAATGAGTCATTCATCATCTCTATTCCTGAGAGATTCAATCACCTTGGACCTCCATTACATAAGGTATCCAATTCAATTGATCAATTTAATCTACAATCAACTTTGACTACTTGACCCCCAAACGGTCTTGTTCTTTCAAAGTTCAAACGGTTTGAAACCGTTTGGTAAAGGCGGTGTTTGAGACCGTTTGCCCAAGTAGGTGAAGACCGTTTGGCCAAGTAGGTGAAGACCGTTTGCCCAAGTAGGTGAAGACTGTTTGGCCAAGTAGGTGAAGACCATTTTGGCCAAGTAGGTGAAGACTGTTTGCCCATCACATTATCAAAATCCAAGTCAACCAATTAGGGTTTGGATCATTGGATTGATCACCAAATCAGCAATTGATTACACTTTAACTTAGTAACATTGGATCATCAATTGCTTAACCATACTCACCCCTAGACCTCCAAACGGTATTGGGTGACCTCCAAACGGTCTTGAGACCATTTGGATGATCTCCAAACGGTCTTGAGACCGTTTGGCTCATCCAACCCTTGGATTCTAGTGAAAAATCATTAGGGGTTGAGCTATTGAGTTGATCATCAAATCAACACTTAATTGCAAAGTGATTTGGTACCTTTAGACATTCAATTGGTCAACCATGCTTAACCCTAGACCTCCAAACGGTCTTGGGTGATCCCCAAACGGTTTTGAGACCGTTTGGGTGATTCCCAAACGGTTTTGAAACCGTTTGGGTCAATCAACCCAAAACATCAACTCATTCCAATGGAAAATCAGCACTTAGCCGATTAGGGTTAACACCATATCTTTTGTCCTTAAAACACTTAACCATATCCAACCCTAGACCTCCAAACGGTCTTGGGTGACCCCCAAACGTTCTTGAGACCGTTTGGGTAATCTCCAAACAGTTTTGAAACCGTTTGTTTTAAATAACCTAAAAAGTCAAATCAATCAAGTTGAAAATCAGCACTTAATCCAATTAGGGTTTGCCTAATTGATTGGCCTTCAACTCATGATTCCTTTGGAACTAATCCATAAAATTTGGTGAGTGTTTAAACAACATAATTAGGAACAGGAATCTCAAACGGTCAACCCTTTGTAAACCCTCTCAAACGGTTTTGAAACTGTTTTCCCAAAACGTCGAATTAATCAACCTGAAAAATCAGCACTTAATCCAATTAGGTTTGCCTAATGGATTAGCCTTCAAGTCATGATTCCTTGGGCGTTAACCCATAAAATTTGGTGAGTCATTAACCAACATAATTAGGAACAGTAATATCAAACGGTCAGCCCTTGGTAAACTCACTCAAATGGTTTTGAAACCGTTTGCTCCCAAACGGTTTCAAACCGTTTGCTCTCAAACGGTTTGGTGAAACCGCATGAGCAATTAACTCAAAACCGTATGACCCATGATTTCTTTGGAAAAAGTATCCAAGATGATGTCATAATCATATATCTTCGTCCCTGAAGTTTTAAAAACTTCTGATTTCATGAAATAACCATTTTCAACCAGCAATTAAACAAGATAATGAAGGAATCATTGAAATTCTAAGATTAAGGGTTGAATAACAATGAAAAAGGGTTCAAGTTATAAAACCCGCATCCAATTGAGCTCCAAAGCTCCATGCTCACGGAAACAATGGTGGATTCAACTACTTTCACCATTCCAAGCCTCTTCCTCAAGGTTTGAGTGAAAAGGAATGGTTAGAATTGAAGAGGAGATCGAATTAGGAAGAAATCCATAATTTATTTTCGATTTCCACCATGGAATCAAGGTGAAATGGATCAAGAACCTTACCAACAGGTTGGGGGTCGTCCTCCTGATCCTCCCAAGCTCCCTTGGTCGTTTCCCAAGCAAGGAGAAGAAGTGGGGTCGAAAAAGCCTTCCATTTGGCTTGTAAAGGGTCTTTTTATAAGAAATTCAAGGAGAGAGAAAGTGCCTTATAAAAAAATCATTTAATCCCAAAAATTTGGCCGCCTTTTCCCCCTTATCTTCCTTAGGGACGTGGATATCTTGTTTGACTCTTATTCCTCTCAATTATCCATGATTTAAAGAAAAGCAAATTAAGCACCTCAATTCATATTATATTAATATCCATATGTGAGTGGATATTTCTTTTTCTTATAAAATTGTGTGTGAGTTATCCACTCCCTTGGATATTTTCTTGGTCCTTGCAAGGCTCAAGGACGTCACACATACATCTGAATCCAACCATTTTAATTTTGGTTGAAGTCCCTTTAATTAATACATTCATTTTTGCCTAAATTGAATTAGGGTTTCAATTAGGATTAAATATTGATTATTTTAATATCAAGATTCTCTCTCCTCCAACTTAATTCCAATGAGGCGCCCCTCTCATTTTATTTGCTCTACATGATTCCAAGAAACATTAGGAACCTTATTAAAGTGGTAATTTGTATATTGAACCCTAGGTTTTGGGTAAATTGCACTTTACACGAAAACTAGGTTTTAATGCACAAACATTGCTTTATCAGCTCTTCCTTGGTACTCAGGCTACCACAAGCCATAGCTTTGCATCATCTTCATTCTCATGATGCTTCAATACATGAGGAACATCTTATCATTCAACATTTTCAATTTAACCCCTCAACTTGGGTAATTTGCACTATAGTCCAAAATAAGCAATTATTGCTTCAACATTGTTCAAACAGGGCTCAAATTGAAACATAAGTTTCTCATGAGCCCTAATTACTTTTCACAAGATAAGATTAAACATATGATCATCTTTCTTAATCAAAACACCTAGGGTTAAAGTATAACCCATGTCAGGGTTGTTACAAATTATAAACCCCTAACAAGGATTTCGTCCTCGAAATCCAGATAAAGGAAGACATATGTATTTTATTCTTCATACTATCTAGTCTTCACATAACATCTCCTTATTATGGTGACAGCATAAAACTTTGATCAGAACAAAGTGTTTCCATACAAGATTCTCATAGAATCAACACACAAGGCACATGCTCCATTGTTCCTCATCATTGACTATAGAGTCAACTTTGTGTCAAACAACACTTTTCTTGTTCAGAGAAACATCATACATTCCTTATTAATATCATGTTTATGCAGAGAATAAACCCCTAACACATGATGTTCATATTGTTTTATATATTCAGACTAATTTCACAGTTGACCACTCCAGGTAGCCAACCTAACCCATCTGATAACTCTCAAATACCAAAATCTTTTACCTTGGTATCTATCACATGTGTTGGAAACACATCATATATATCTCTTCCTTTCATCTTGGAACATTAATTGTTTCATATGTCCTCATCTTGGGACCAAAGTCCAAGATAACTGATACTTTTCTAAGTATCCACCACATGAACAACTTTATCTTATGCACATCAAGTGTCCTAAGACCCACTTGATTGCCATGTCCCTGAAAGGAAAGAAAACAAGGATTCATATTCCTCTTATTAATTCATGTATTTTCAACTATTATTGAACCATTTACTCTTTATCTCATCCTAGGTTTCTTTCCTTTAGCATTGGAATTTGTAAGGATGATTACATGTCATTATCCCTTTCTTTATTATTATCTAGCATGTTTATGATCATCTCATGATCTCATCACATTTCCCATTTCCTCATTATGAGAAAGTTCTTATTATGCTGGCAACATTATTGAACAGGGTTCATCTCCCTCATTCTTATTCTTATCTTATGAGGAGTACATCTTTAGTTCCTCATACAACATGCTCATCTGAGATTATCTCAGACTTTTTTTCTTATGCATGGAATATGACATATTTATTCATTCCATATTTCTGATTTCATGATACTCATTAGATTGTCTCATAATGACTACTTGATCAGAGCAATAAAAAAGATAACAATCTAAGAGTTTCCATACCCACTTTATCATCAATAGTTATATACCTGGCCAGGGTATATAAATACTGAGATTAAGTGGTATGCACTTTGTATACTATCATATTCCTCCTTTTCATATTATCACAAGCATAAGACTTATCATCCCTGAATTTCATTCAGGCATCTCTTCTATACCTCATCATTTCTCAAGGAGGTAAGAACAACATAAAACATTTGTAATGTTTTACTATGCAAAACATAAGTCCTCATAGGACTAATCAAGGAAAGTTCAATCATTTCCTTTCTCAGTTAATCCAGGAATTCATAAATTAACATATTTGCATGACATTATCTTGTCTAACTTGTCATAATACATGAATTATTCACTACCTCAGGCTAACATTGCCTCAAAGGTTGATTCAACAGGATATGGTTGAGCACAGACTCAATTTAAGTCCAAAAATTCATCATTTCCTTTTGCTTCAACCTGTTGATGCTAATTACAAATCTTGTTGATATCTATAACATCATCATTGGTACTGGTAATCTAGGTTACACTGCCAAAACTTGATCCACTATATACATTACTGTTGCCCTAAGTTCTCCAACAGTAATACTTAAAGAAGGATTTTCTTATTATAGTTGGATCAGCTAGGGAATTCTCAGGCAATTGTCTCTCTCTTACTTGTTCCCATGCACCTTTTCTTGGTGTAACATTGCTTCTCTCAGCAGCAATCTCCTCATGTGACCCAGTCATCTTTAAGTTCTTCTTCTCTTATACGAGCAGAAGACACTATCAGATACACTAGATGACACCAGAACAGACTCTACTACCTTAGTCCTATGTCTCTGTAGACTCAACGAACCTAGATCTCTAATACCACTAATTGTGGCGACCGTCTCGCAAAACACGATTAACTAATGAGGAAGCAAATTATTTGCAGCGGATTACTGAAAATCACTAAAAATGAAAACTTTTTCAAAGAGATCCATTCACAGGAAAACTCTTTAACCAAGAACCAAAGTATTTCAAATTCATCCTGGTTCACAAGTACACAACTTGTACCATTCCTTCTCAAAGATTACAACATCAACTGTCTTATAAATATTATATACAGACAGTATACGAATCTCGAGGCATCAAGCCAAAACCTCAGATTGATTCATAAGACACTGACTAAAAACTCTGAGGACCTGAGAGTACAAAGATGACAAATAGGACTACTATCTGTATGACTAGACAAACAATATCTCCACCTGAGATCTTATTACTGTCCCTATTGTTTCTGTTGCTCTTTCCTTGTTCTAGGATTTCTGCTTTGCCTCCCATGCATACCTAAAAATGTTTCCCACGGGGGTGAGACAATTGAAAATTGCCCCAGCGAGAGATATAACTCTCTGCCAAAAACATTGTTATTGCAGTTTATTAAATTAAAACTGAGCAGGGGTTACTTTTACATTATCAGGTAGAATTATTCATTATAGAACAGAATAAGATAATCTCCATTCTCAAGGAGGTCATTGCATCTACCCATGGTAGATAAGTAATTCATCTGTCTACCTTGCAGAGAATATAAAAAAACATAATTAACATTTATCCACTAAGGAATGCACAAAGAAAATGCAACATCAACCAATGAATCTCCGTATTCAATCCTTAAGCAAACATGCTATACGGCTGATTACATTTTACAATCACACTTATGCCCTGAGGAAGTGAGCCGTACCGCTCAAATCCAACCTTCGGTTGCGAAACCCAAAGCCGGTGCCATACAAGGTCCATGGAAGAGCCGAACTCCATGACCTCCCACGTCTCGGTCAGTGTGAGACCACAAGTAGGACCGCAGTCTCTTACTTAAGTGACCTCAGTCACAGGGTTAGCTCCCGTAGGCTACCCTTTCTCTAGCCCGCCTTGTTACAGGTCTCGATGCTAGTATATCTGAGCCACGGGCCAGTTCACCGTGCTCCCTGAGCCATGAACACATTCATGCTCTTTCACACTGAGCCATGCGCCTGTTCACCATGCTCTTATACACATCTTGAGTCTACAACCGAAGTTGCACTCTAATCCTCCTATTTTCGGCTAGGAGAAACCCCACATATTCAACAATATACGCTCCCGATTAAACCACAGGAAAACCCGTTTCACCATCACCAGCTACTGACGATGATGGATCTATGGCCAGGGCACTACATGATGAAATTCCACTTGATTAATTAAGTGCATTACCATATCTTTTAGCAACATCCATGTTTCAAACAAGAATTATTATAACAGATGCTACAAAGAAAGATACAATACATCTATCACATACTTTTCAAATCTTTAAAACACATGATACTTGGGATCTCAGTCCTTTATCACATTACTGGGAATTCTCATCCCTTCACATTATCATCATCATGATTACTGGATCTGGGTAGTTAAACCCTTAGATCATAACATTGTTATCTCTGTAATAGATAACATTACCTCTAGCTCCTCAGACCAAGGTATTCATTTTACTTGTGTGCAAGTATTCACATGGCTCACCAGGCCATTACACATCTTGTCACCTCTCACTAGGCAACAACTTATTCACATGGCTCACAAGGCCATGGCACATCTTGTCACCTCTCACTAGGCAACAACATATTCACATGGCTTACAAGGCCATTGATCATTATACTTGTTATACAAGTATTTAACATGCCTTAAAAGGCTTATGCAATAAAAGAAATACAACCTTCCCATCATTAGGGTTAAGGTTTTCCATTATTAACCATTTAGGTTTTCAAGGTCATATTATCAATGATCAAACCCTAATTCATTGCTCCACACGTCTAGGAGAAAAGATTGATATCATAAGTATTCAATCATACTTATTTATTCCATCATTTTTCATTAAATGAATCATCAATTCAAGGTATGAGTTCATTTCTCATCCTCATCATGGTATGGTTACATCATACACATCATTTGGGCTTAATCCCATTCTCAAGGTACATTAATTAACACTCATCAAGGTGCAACAACTCATTACATTTCATTGTAATAGTTGCATAACACACTTCATATGTTTCTTACCCAATTATATTTGATTTGGAGTACATCAAGGCATATAAACCCTGAAGTGTTGAATGTGATAACTATCATATTTTGATGTATCACTTTCTCATCACTTCAGACTCTTCTGAATTAGCCATCTTATCTTGTATTAAGGTATTTCCATTCTTAATACATTTCGTCACTAATCACTTACCTATAGCATATAATGCATAGGCCACACATTAGAGTTGTCCAACTATCTTTAATGATATGGACTTGTTTAATGGTAAAGACATTGCTTACAATTAGGTTGCATATATTCAAGCACATGAAATGTTTCACCTTTATAAGGGCATTCCTTCTATCTCATCATTAGGGTTTCTTTATACCCTTACTTAAGATTAGAATTATGATTCATTGTCATATTATCCAAGATTAGGGCTTTATGTATTATGACTCCTCATTAGAGTCTGACATGCCTTCATCCTTCTTAGGGCCTCTTATCACAACATAACATTAGTACGTCATGTGGTGTTAATACTTAGTTAAGGTTTCTCATGAAATCACCCTCAACTAGGGTTTCTCATGGAATCACCCTCAACTAGGGTTTCCACCATAGTTTCCCACAATTTGGGTCTACTATTCATCTCTATTAAGATTTCATTCAATTATCCATAATTGGAGATCCACTATTCATCCCAATTAGGGATTAACATCTCTTTTCCCTAAATTAGAGTTTCACTTATGATTACCCTAGATTAGGGCTACATCCTTACCCTGGATTAGGGTTTCATTTAGAATTGCCCTCAATTAGGGTTAGAATTCAATAACCCTGTTAATTAGGATTTATGTTCATGATTAGGGTTTCATGATCTCTTTACTTAAGGATCATACCCTTAATCACCACATGAATCATATTCATGTTATGAATTCATGCTAA
Organism: Alisma plantago-aquatica; assembly: GCA_963693085.1. Lineage (NCBI taxonomy): Eukaryota > Viridiplantae > Streptophyta > Magnoliopsida > Alismatales > Alismataceae > Alisma > Alisma plantago-aquatica. Next base: position 882,626,175 of record OY856411.1, read on the forward strand.
CATCATCTCAGCTTGATAAGGTCATATCATCCCTTCAATCAAGTACATACAGCTATGAATGACATAGTGTACCAAGTCATTGATCCTATAAGCAATTAGGGTTCATCCCTTAATTGGCACTAATCACTTAGGTACTAATGGGGTTTCAATCTTTGTACCTTCATTGATTATCATTACTAATCATCATTGGATCAATGAGTCATTCATCATCTCTATTCCCGAGAGATTCAATCACCTTGGACCTCCATTAAATAAGGTATCCAATTGAATTGATCAATTGAATTTAGAATCAACTTTGACTACTTGACCCCCAAACGGTCTTGGTCTTTCAAAGTTCAAACGGTTTCACCGTTTGGTAAAGGTGGTGCTTGAGACCGTTTTCCCAAGTAGGTGAAGACCGTTTGGCCAAGTAGGTGAAGACCGTTTTCCCAAGTAGGTGAAGACCGTTTGGCCAAGTAGGTGAAGACTGTTTGGCCAAGTAGGTGAAGACCGTTTGCCCATCACATCATCAAAATCCAAGTCAACCAATTAGGGTTTGGATCATTGGATTGATCACCAAATCAGCAATTGATTACACTTTAACTTAGTAACATTGGATCATCAATTGCTTAACCATACTCACCCCTAGACCTCCAAACGGTCTTGGGTGACCTCCAAATGGTCTTGAGACCGTTTGGATCATCCAACCCTTGGATTCTAGTGAAAAATCATTAGGGTTTGAGCTATTTAGTTGATCATCAAATCATCACTTAATTGCAAAGTGATTTGGTACCTTTAGACCTTCAATTGGTCAACCATGCTTAACCCTAGACCTCCAAACGATCTTGGGTGATCCCCAAACGGTTTTGTGACCGTTTGGGTGATTCCCAAACAGTTTTGAAACAGTTTGGGTCAATCAACACAAATATCAACTCATTCCAATGGAAAATCAGCACTTAGCCGATTAGGGTTAACACCATATCTTTTGTCCTTCAAACACTTAAGCATATCAAACCCTCGACCTCCAAACAGTCTTGGGTGACCCCCAAACGGTCTTGAGACCGTTTGGGTAATCCCGAAACGGTTTTGAAACCGTTTGGGTTAAATAACCCAAAAAGTCAAATCAATCAAGTTGAAAATCAGCACTTAATCCAATTAGGGTTTGCCTATTTGATTGGCTTCAACTCATGATTCCTTTGGAATTCATCCATAAAATTTGGTGAGTTTTTAACCAACATCATTAGGAACAGGAATATCAAACGGTCAACCCTTGGTAAACCCTCTCAAACGGTTTTGAAACTGTTTGCCCAAAAAGTCAAATTAATCAAGCTGAAAAATCAGCACTTAATCCAATTAGGTTTTCCTAATGGATTAGCCTTCAACTCACGATTCCTTGGGAGTTAACCCATGAAATTTGGTGAGTCATTAACCAACATAATTAGGAACAGTAATCTCAAACAGTCAGCCCTTGGTCAACTCACTCAAATGGTTTTGAAACCGTTTGCTCCCAAACGGTTTCAAACTGTTTGCTCTCAAACGGTTTCAGACCGTTTTCTCTCAAACGGTTTCAAACCGTTTGCTCTCAAACAGTTTGGTGAAACCGCATGAGAAATTAACTCAAAACCGTATGAACCATGATTTCTTTGTAAAAAGTATCCAAGATGATGTCATCATCATCTACCTTCGTCCCTGAAGTTCTAACAACTTCTGATTTCATGAAATAACCATTTTCAATCAGCAATTAAACAAGATAATGAAGGAATCATTGAAATTGCAAGATTAAGGGTTGAATAACAATGAAAAAGGGTTCAAGTTATAAAACCCACCTCCAATTGAGCTCCAAAGCTCCATGATCACAGAAACAATGGTGGATGCAACTCCTTTCACCATTCCAAGGCTCTTCCTCAAGGTTTGAGTGAAAAGGAATGGTTAGAATTGAAGAGGAGATCGAATTAGGAAGAAATCCATAATTTATTTTCGATTTCCACCACGGAATCAAGGTGAAATGGATCAAGAACCTTACCAACAGGTTGGGGGTCGTCCAACGGATCCTCCCAAGCTCCCTTGGTCGTTTCCCAAGCAAGGAGAAGAAGTGGGGTCGAAAAAGCCTTCCATTTGGCTTGTAAAGGGTCTTTTTATAAGAAATTCAAGGAGAGAGAAAGTGCCTTATAAAAAAATCATTTAATCCCAAAAATTTGGCCGCCTCTTCCCCCTTATCTTCCTTAGGGACGAGGCTATCTTTTTTCCTCTTATTCCTCTCATTTATCCATGATTTAAAGAAAAGCAAATTAAGCACCTCAATTCATATTATATTAATATCCATATGTGAGTGGATATTTCTTTTTCTTATAAAATTGTGTGTGAGTTATCCACTCCCTTGGATATTTTCGTGGTCCTTGCAAGGCTCAAGGACGTCACACATACATCTGAATCCAACCATTTTAATTTTGGTTGAAGTCCCTTTAATTAGTACATTCATTTTTTCCTAAATTGAATTAGGGTTTCAATTAGGATTAAATATTGATTATTTTAATATCAAGATTCTCTCTCCTCCAAATTAATTCAAATGAGGCGCTCCTCTCATTTTCTTTGATCTACATTATGCCAAGAAACATTAGGAACCTTATTGAAGTGGTAATTTGCATATTGAACCCTAGGTTTTTGGTAAATTGCACTTTACACCAAAACTAGGTTTTAATGCACAAACATTGCTTTATCAGCTCTTCCTTGGTACTCAGGCTACCACAAGCCATAGCTTTGCATCATCTTCATTCTCATGATGCTTCAATACATGAGAAACATCTTATCATGCAACATTTGCAATTTAACCCCTCAACTTGGGTAATTTGCACTTTAGTCCAAAATAAGCAAATATTGCTTCAACATTGTTCAAACAGGGCCCAAATTGAAACATAAGTTTCTCATGAGCCCTAATTACTTTTCACAAGATAAGATTAAACATATAATCATATTTCTTAATCAAAACACCTAGGGTTAAATTATAACCCAAGTCAGGGTTGTTACACTATGTTGCTCTGATTAGGAGGTATAAAATCATGCTGAAGGCGTCAGATGTGAGGGAGTACTTCCAATGACCCATCAAACCTGCCAGATGTATGTAATTTAGTGGTATAATGCTATGCAAGTTCAATATGTATATTATGGTATTGGTATGATACAATTAACATTGTAGAAGGATACAAAATTCCAACTTGAGCCTAAATTTGATATAGTTGTATATGACAAGGTCTATCATTGCCTTAGTGACATGTTGCATTTCTAATCAATCTATGATGATGTTCTCTATTTATATATCATACTTATGTATGGTGGAACTAGAGAGACACCACCATTGATATATCATCCTAAGCACAATATAGGACACACATAAGGTTGTATGGTGGGTTCACCCAAGCACCTGAGTTTTTATGAGAATGTATGTCAAATTACCATTGCATTTGTATTTGTGAATATTTTCTACCTTTTTATATTATAATTTAAATGATACGGGGAACATACAATATCCAAAACCCACCATGAAATAATCATCCTATTAGTTTTCCTACAAATCTTAAACCAAGTCTAATTTTAAAACCCAATTGACATGATGAGGAGTGAATATAAAGGCTTATCTCCATTCTTAGGAAATCAAAAACTAGGGTCGAATATGGTGACCCATATTATTAAGGACATTATAGGCCAACATATTGATATTATTGTCTTCCATTAAATATTTTGAAGTTCTTTCACTATGATTGGCTAAATAGCTCCATAATAGAACTATGGATATGGTCAATGTTTGTCAATGCAACAACTCCATGTGAACAGATATATTCAATTTATTTGTATATATTAAATAATTAAAATTTATTTTAGAACTACTTATATGCAAATAATTTAAATTTTCAAATAATAAATGTGTCATTCTAGTTCCTTAAATAATTAGCATGATTGTGATAAATTATGATTATGTATTTGCACATTTCTCATCTTCATTAAATATTTTGCTCGTATGGGATATCCTTTTACTACCGAGTAAGTTTTGATTATGTTAATTATATTTTTAACTTGTAATTTTAAGTTCTGTATTATCCTTTAATATAAACTTAATTTTATTTTAATTTCCTTATTCTTGCTCAAATCAAGCATTGACCATTGTTGGTGATATTGAACTTATTAGATATGTATTATCTTGACCCATTGATAACACTTCAAGGTGACACTTACTGAAAGTACCAATTTAGGAGTAAGTAAAATTCTTTGGCCATCGACACATTAATTATTATGTAGTCATCATGGTATGTCTACTCAATCAAATATATCATTCATTTAACATATAGGGGTATAAAAGCATTATGTGAAGGTGGATGGCATCTACATAAAATTCTAAAATCAAATACTGGGAAGAAATCAAGATCTAGTTAGATGAAATGTCTACTCTTGTTATTGTTATTTATTAACATTTCACATAACTCTTACTTTTAGTTCCCCATTGATAGCAATGAATGGGGGTAAGGATACAATACTATGAAGTATATGTTTGTCATTGTCAAGATAGGGTCATAATACATCCAAAATATGCAACATTTAATAAAGGCTAGGATCATAAGTTCAGAAATTTATTTGAAAGAATGCATAGGTTATTAGTTATTATTTGTCCTTTCCTCTATTTTAGGCCAAAGCTATTGAAACAAATGTCTATATCCATTGTTAGCTAGAGCAATTTCTCAAAAGAAAAACTAAGTGAAGAAGAAGAATGACAAAAATGATTTTCAATGTTGTTTGTTAAATTATTAGGGAAAC